>OU452302.1:40354051-43277975 GCA_911728475.2 Pterostichus madidus
AAATGTGCTTTTCTAATCATAACGTAATTATTAATTTTAAGAAAGATCTTATCCAAATATTTTACGACCGAATGTATACCCAGCAAAGGTAGAAAATGATACTACATTTATTTATTTGTAGTTACAACTCTGTATTTATTAGAAACTTTCTGATGAGTATAAAGTATGATGACGTTCCAATTTCAGCATTCCTACTAGTGGAGTAACCGTTTCCGGTGTGTATAAAGTTGGTCTCATAACGAGATACGTAACGCAACGGTAACTAGACGAATGCAAACTCTCCGGCTGTGAATATCGTTGCCATTGCGGCAGACGAAGTCTCATCTGTACTAGTTTAAAGTTGTCTCGGCGTGATTCATAGCTCAGTGAGCTCGCCGCTACGACACACGTAGCTCGTAGCTCGAAGCCAAACCTACAAAATTGCATAGTGTCCCGTGAAATTAGTCTGATTCCGTTCGTCCTGCATAGTGGTGTGTCTGACTCGAGTCAAGAAGAGCGCAGCCAATAAGTATGCCGACCGTGCGCTGGATAATCCACTCATTTCTTCGCCTAATTCGCTTTAACTTCTCTGCAAAAACGCATTAAGAGATGGTTCGCATGGAAACATACGTAAAATGAATCATGTATTTGTTCTTTGATTAGTTATAAAGTATTGTAATCATGCAATATGAGTAAATCTAACATTCGACGTGCTTTCGCCCATTTCTTAGTTACCCAAACTTGTCTTATTAATAAAGAATTATAAAATATAAGTTTTTTTTAGGGCCGATAGCATAAAGGCAATTCTAATTTTGAACGTAATTTTAAGTTCGTATCCATAATTATGTTCATAATCTTGTTAGGTCATCCTAATAGGATCGTTGATTTCCACCGAAGTTCGAATTTCTGAACGTTCGACCATTGGAATGTTTTGAACTTCGTCAGAAAAACTTCGAAGCTTCGAATTTTCGAATTTTTGGAAACTTCGAATTTACGAATTTTCGAATTTTTCAATGCTTCTAATTCTCGAATATTTTGTCTCTGAATTAACGCCATCTGTCATCTCCAAACATGCTCACGCATAATTCGCGAAAAGTCGGCCATGAATTAAATAATAAACTCGGTGAAGTATCCTGCAAAAACTCTGCAAGTTTAGGTGTCTTAATTAAGACATCTATTTTCTTATCGCCTTTCTAAATGCTACGGACTTTTAGTAAAACATTTTAAAATGACAAGAAAAAGGATACAAAAACGTCTTAATTAAAACGTTTTTGACAGTGTAGCGAAATTTTAAGTCTAAATTGAATTAATTTGGCAAATAATAATAATTACTTATGAATTAATACAAAACTCTGCAAATGAGTTTATTCTGAAAATAATTCATATCAACATGCCGTGTTCACGTTAGGATCCAGATTCACATTTCGAATAATTCGAAAATTCGAAAATTCGGAATATTCAAAAATTCGAAAGTTCGAATCTAAATTCGAAGGTTCAATAAATCCGAACATTCGAAGTCTCGAATATTCGAAAAGTCAACAACCCTAGCTCCTGATGACTATTAAAACATAAACAAATGAAAAGCATAATTTTCCTTAGTTTCAATGTTTCAATCGAGCTTCTGATTCGTGGTGTTATAACAAAATTTTTGATTCGCAAAATTTTGACGTAATAATTTGCAAATACACAAAAAATATTCACCTCTTGTAGTATTACCTTTGATAATTGCAATAACCATGGCAATATTGAAAATATTAACCATGATATTTTTTCTGCAATAGTAAACTTGGTATTTTCGCAGTTATCAAAATCTGTTAGGTAACCTTGAAAAAAAAATTGACAAGTAAAAAAAACAACAATGGATTATTCAAGTTGTGAGGCTTATTATTTGCCTAATGAAATACCACTCAAACTTCAGTCTCAGTGCTTCAGGAGACACGTGTCTATCGATGATATTCGATTGTCTTGTGGTATTACAAATGAAAAGCCTATAAATAATGCAATAGTTTACAACTGAAACAAAAGATTTACTACGAGACGAATAGAAATTACAGGAAAAGTTTTAAAGTTACTCACATGACATTACGAGTAAGAAAATTGTAATTAGCAATAAACAGAATAAATACATCATTTATTGTATTGTGGTGGTGTAGCCAATACGCCGTCTTTGTTGGATTACGACTGATTAAAGTTAGTGCTCATTAGAACGGCGATACAAAATCCGCTGGTCGGAAAGAAACCAACTACTGTATTACTTTTTAATCCGGCCGCAAATCTTTCCAATCCGCCGCCGATGTTTCCCCAATTCCGAGTGGTTCTATGCGCACAATGGTCGCATGGAATGCAGTTTAAAGAATTTAAATTGGAAAATACGGAATGCAGATACTTCAATGTTTATGTTCCATCGATTCCCACGCGGAAATATTTATTAAATGGGTATTTGTATTGCGACGTTATTGCAGGAAAAGTAAACAAATGGGTTGCAAAAATATTTTGATAACTATCTTCTTAGTATGTGCCCATCCTATTTAGAATTAATAAAACAGAAATCTGTACATTAAAATATTCTTTTAATTTATTTATTTACTACAACCTTCTTAGTAATTATAGAAAAAGGAATTTTACAGTTTATAGTAGAAATAAAACTAGTCGCACGTACAAAGTCGTAGCTTTTATTTATGTTAAATTAAAGAGATTTTGAATTCGAGATCTATCTAAAATTTTGCTCAAGAATTGACAATGAATACAACAATTACAGGCAATCGTAGCTCAGTGGATAAAAGCGAGGTAAAACTTGCATTTCTTAATTAGCAAGCAAGAGGTCGTGCGTCCAAATCTCACTGACTTCTACTTATATCCAAAAAATACGATTGTGTCTGAGTAGTTCGGATTCAACTATAAGCTGTAGGCCCCCTGTACTGTAATTGGGAATTACTTCCTGTTGTGCAGAGTAACAAATAAATAAATAAATAAATAATGGCTACCTGGTAGCAAATGAAGAACTGTGTAACTAGCAAAAAGAACACAAATACAAGGTCAAATGTCGCGCAGAAATCTCCTTCAAGCTGCATCCGGTTTGCACAAAAAATAGTTACAGGATCAAATACTTTTTGGATAGATTTCTATGCCCATCTGGCTATGACAACTTGTTAAAAAATTTGACCTTATCAAGCGATTTAACTTGGTAATAGTAGTGGCCTCTGCATGCTAATTTTCATGTAGCGTTGTTATATAGTTTCTTACTCAAGTACAGACACTTAGATACACACAACACAATACGGTGTACTTGAAGTGCAACAATATTTGCTAAATCCTAAGTTCTGTGAAACAGTCTGGTTTATTTCGGTCTAGAAAGTCCGTCTTTGTTAACTGCATGTTTCCACACACTAAGAGGATAACAAAGAAATTGAATTACGAGCACAATCGGGCACTAGATTGTTGTAACAACTTGTTTCAGGGCCGACGAGCGACGAACGACTCTGAGTGCTGACTGCACTTCCCTCTTGGCTCAGGCCGCTTCGACTTCGTGTAAACTGATGAACACTGTTTTATTTCTTTAAATCTAGTTTTCTTGGAGCTTTGGCTTTTATGGAGATAAATATATTATCTATATCTCATTACTGGTTTCAATTTAATACCTAATCTTTATAGTTTACATGAAAAGTACTTTTTAAACAAAAACAATTACTGCAAAAGTAGCTCGAAATATTTTGTAGGTAAATTATAGACTATATAGAAAATATATATATATTTTTTATTATAATGACCACCTCTAGACGATGCCCATAACATTAAAAATATCGAAAATAATCACAAAATTAATATTAATTTCAAACAATCGAAAAAATATAAATAATGCATTCAACAAAAAAGCAAATTTATTGCTATAACTAGATTCAAACTAACCACGGAGTAAATATGCTACTTTTTTGCCCAGTTTAATGAATAATTATTATTATGTTGTTTTCATTTTATTTTATGCATCAATATAAAAAATACTATGAGGTTGGTGGCTCAGTGGTATCAAATCGGCTTGTGGATCCTGGGAACCTCGGTTCGATACCCATAACCGACAAACAATTTTCACCACATTAAAATTACCCCTGTGGCTCCACCTCCACTAACATCCTTGGAGGTCGTGATTTGAAGGCTGGTACCGCACTTCACGCGGATAAATATATCACTTACCGAGATCTGCTTCGGCAGAGTGCCACACCCAGTAATGGGTAAAGGTGCGATGATATATTTATATTTATTTTATAAAAAATACTACTTTTTGAGCACTTTTTACGAAGTTGTCAGTGAGCTGTCCGCATACTCGATTTTATCAATTTATCGATCGGTATGGGGTGGCTAGCTCAGTGGTATGAAGTGGTATGAAGTCGGCCTGTGGATCCTGAGAACCCAGGTTAGAGTCCCACAGGCGACAAACAATTTTCATAATTTCAAAAGCTACCCCTGTGGCTCCTCCACCACTAACATCTTTGGGGGCCGTGATTTGACGTCTGGTAACCGCACTTCACGCGCAAAATATATCACTTACCGAGATCTGCTTCGGCAGAGTGCCACACCCAGTAATGGGTAGAAGGCGTGATGATATATTTATTTTATTTATTTATTTTATAAAATATGGGTATATGGATTGTATGGTTAAACTCGTGAAGAACATTTAGTTCCCTTGTGACATTATTCTTAACACGGCAATTTTCATGAAACGTAATTTAATAAATTATAAAGTTAAGTAATCTTTTATATTAGCACATTACAGTAATTAAAAAATACTTTATAAATAAAACAACGCTCGAGTGAATAAAATATCATTGAGAGGTGAAATCGGTCTACAGTTAATCTGAACCTTATTATATTTGAACAGATTTCTTTTATAGTAACTTCGTTAACAGTTCATTATTAGATACATAATTTTAATGAGATGACTGTTGCTTTTGATATATTAATTAGTGCTGGTTTACTTTTCTCAGAACGTTATTTAATTAATTTGTTGAAGACACTATCGGTAATTATTACAAAATGATTAAATATTGCTTTTCAATTGTAAAGCTTCAAATATTTTATTTTGTTAGTATTTTTTCCCCAATTACAAACAAATCTGTTAATTTATTTTTGATTGGCATAATACGACATATGTTCTATAAATAGAATGAATCTATTCAACATGGAGTTAGTTACGACCTACGACTAATACTTTGTGGTATAGGTGAAGGGAAACACAAGCATCTTGCTTACAGATGTCGGAATAATCCGAATATTAATTGCAACCGCAAGACAAATCAGCGTTTCCTCGCGCTGCCGCAGTCACACATCCTAGGGAGTGTTTGCGTCGTGGTGTTGGCTACCCAGGGTGTGTGTATGTGTGTGTGTGTTCTGTGCGACCGACGTCATCTTGTGGCGGATACGTAATTACCTTGTCAACGTAATAAATCTCACCCACAGAAATATCCGTATCGAGGAGCTAACACTTATCCTCTTACCTGCATTGTAGAGCTTATCACTGGGTTAATTGCTTGTCTAACGAAGACAACGCAGGCAATATGCTGCCAAGGCTTCCGCCAAGACAATTATTGTATCTGTATTTGGAAATTAGTTCTTGTTCGCTCTATTTTGTTAAGAACGATGTCAAATATATCGATTAAAATAAGGACATATTTATACGAGAGCAGGGTGAAAAGTCCCTGAAAAATTAAACAAGAAATGATTTATTTGGTCAAAACATATTTTATTTCTCAACATAATCTCCTTGTAGCTCGATACACTACGTTCCACGTTTTTCTAATTGTTCGATTCCTTCGAAATAATACGATTTTGTCAATCCTTCAAAATAAGCGTTTGTCTCAACGATTTCGTTGAAGCCAAATATCTTTCCGCCGAGCCATTTCTTCAAGTTTGGAAATAGATAAAAATCTCAGAGGGCCAAATCTGGAGAATATGGTGGATGACGAACCAATTCGTAGCATAATTCATGCAATTTTGCCATTGCGACACGGTCGCGCTTGTTGTCAACAGAGAGCAAATGCGGCACCCATCTAGCAGATAGCTTTCTAATAACCAAAAATTTATGCAAAATTTGCCGTACCCGTTCGGTACAGATGCTCATAGCCTCAGCACTCTCGTGCACTTTAACTTGCCGATCGTCCAATATTATACCATGGATTTTATCGACGATTTCTGGCATTGTTACCTCAATTGGATGACCAGAACGTTCGACATCCTTTGTGGTCATACTACCACAACGAAAATCAGTAAACCACTTGTGAATCGTTCCAATCAATGGTGAGGAGTCCCCATGTTTAACAAGCGATGCTTTGGTTTGAGTAATGTTTTTTCCACGCAAGAAATAATGTTTAAACAAGACGCGAAATTAACTTTCGTCCATGTTTTCAAAAATCTTCAAGGTTGCTTGCTTTCGATGGGTGTCAAAACAGAACCGAATGACATATCAGTCAGAAAATTTTAATGCGTTCTAGTTAAAGATGGTACATCACAAATGTCACATGAGATTTGCAATTGTGGTGCCATCTGTTTTATTTTTCAGGGACTTTTCACCCTATCCTCGTATATCAGAGGTTGGAAAAAATATCCGATATCCAAATCCGAAGCTATCCGAAGTCAGATTTCGTATCAGATCGGATAAGGAATTCTCTTGGATCGAATTCGGCTCGGATCCAAATGTCGAATAAAATATTTCATCTGAAAGTTGAATGAAACATTTGATCAAAAGTTGGATAAAACATCCGATTCAAAAGTCGTATAAAGTATCCGATCCGAAAGTTGAATAAAACACCGATTCAAAGTTTGGATAAACTATCCGAACCGAAGTCGGATAAACCATCCGATTAGAAATTTACATTCATATCTTTTTGGTATCCACTTCGCAAGAATGTAGTTTGAAATTCGAATGACAAGAACATCTATATGAAAATTTCACTATGGCTGAATTTCTCGAAATACGTAGAAGGCGAGTTGCAAAGAGGAATATTAATATCTTCACCACAAACTGACTAAGACCTCTTCGTTGTGCAGTGATGAAATAATTTGATTTAATTATTTGCTGTGGAATGTCCACGGGTTCATAACCATCCAGTCCGCCTCATTTATGCATACCTCGGTTGTAACCGCCACCGCCGTCGCCGCGTCCTCTGCCGGTAAATACATTCCACGCGCATTTCGCAAACAATCATAACCGCAGTTTTGCACACAATCCACAATATCTGCCGCGAATTAACACATCCTCAGGTTATGTGGTTTCACTTCGCGCCATTTGCTTACATTATGTGCATCACATTTAGACATGGCAAATATTTAGATGCAACATAATTACAAATTTATTATTTACAAATAAATAAAAATAAAAATAAATATATCATCACGCCTTCTACCCATTACTGGAGGTGGCACTTTGCCGAAGCAGATCTCGGTATATGATATATTTTTTCGCGTGAAGTACGGTTACAAGCCCCCAAAGATGTTAGTGGAGGAGAAGCTACAGGAGTAGTATTAATGTGGTGAAAATGTTTGTCGCTAGTGGCAAGTTAGTAATACGGATTATTACTCTTCAGATGTCCCCATCCAATAATTTTGTTGAAATTGAAACTTTTTATTCTAAATCCTGGATATGAAATATATGTTACCGTAAAACTGTATAATATCGATAATCCATGAAATATTCGTATAAAGATGAAATTATTTCTATGTTTTTTATACAGGCGCAAAATCTGAACATTTAAATCCGATTTAGAAATACTAACACTGAATTTAGAATAAATTACACCTTTGTAATAACTCGATAAACTCACATCTAACATAATCGTGCCATGAGTCGCTAAACAAAAAAGATTTATTCGAATTTTAATATAGTCAGGGAAAAATCGTATAGATACAATAAAGGTAATATTTTATTTATTTAAATCAAAATTGTAAGATAATTTAAAGATTTAAACTATATACTATTAACATACTAAGTTATCTTTTTTTCTATGGGGTGGCTAGCTCAGTGGTATCAAGTCGGCTTGTGGATCCTGAGAACCCTGGTTCGATTTCCACAGGCGACAAACAATTTTCATAATTTCAAAAGCTACTCCTGTGGCTCCTCCACCACTAACATCTTTGGAGGCCGTGATTTGACGACTGGTAACCGCACTTCACGCGCAAAATATATTACTTACCGAGATCTGCTTCGGCAGAGTGCCACACCTAGTAATGGGTAGAAGGCGTGATGATATATTTATTTTATTTATTTATCTTTTTTTTGTAAAATAAAATAATAATTTTTTCCTCTCTAAAAGGAGAAAACTAATTTTCCTTACTTTTCGCCAGAAGAAATTTCATACTCTGTACAAATACGCCATTTGACTAGTAAGTGCGGATTTTAATAGAGAGGGAGTCATAGACGTAATATTATTGTGGTGAAAATTGTTTTTAGGCTGTGGCAATCAAACCTGGGATCTCAGATCCACAATTTTCACCACATTAAAATACCCCCTACACTAACATCTTTGGTGCCGGTAATTTGACGGTTAATAATCGCATTTCATGCCCAAAAATGTATCACTTACCGAGATCTGCTACGGTAGGGTCCCACACCCAGCAATGGGTAAAAGATGATTCACGATACTAAACACAGCTGAAATTTATTTTTTTTTCCTTATCGCAATTTATTAAGGTCATTTTTGCCTAAAATCAATCAGCTAACTTATATAAACATAACATAACATTATTCACTTCACAAAAAAATAATTCCTGTAAGCAATGCAGCAATTTAAAATTGTATATTCCTTCGCAATTGCAGGGAATGATAAGCCCCACACATTAAAATGCGATAGCCACTGCAGTTTTGCAGAAACTAAGTTGTGTAATGGCCAGCCATAGCGGATTTTTTATTTCCATGGCATCACGCGAGTATGTCCAGCGTTGGCAGTGTAGCAATTGTTCGACGCTGGCCGTCGAACGCATCGTAAATCACCTGTCGTGCGATACCAACGCCATGTGTTTGTTTTTTATTGTTTACTGCGGGCAAACAATGCGTTGGGAGGCAGTGACCGCCATGTTGACCCGCCCTCCCCTTGCCAGCCTGTCACCAGGACATTGACGGTGACGTGTCACATCACTAATGTTGGTTCTACTTACATACTTAATATGAGAATGTGCTGCATTTTTTATATGTTTGCAACACGGTAAAATTATCACATAATACTCTAAACCTTTCTAAATTATTTTAGAGATAAAAGATTCAAATACAAATTATAAACAATGTAGTTCTTGGTATTTTATTTGAATCATTATATCCGGGGATCGAAAACCGCAGAAAAATTTATTCGATTCGAAGAAAAATAAAAATTGGGTAAAGTTCGATTTAGGTCCATGTTTCAATGACGTAATATTTCCGGTTCAGTTTAAAAAATTATATTTTATTATAAATCAGAAACTTTGTATAAATATTCTACATAAAAAGTTATGGAGTGGCTAGCTCAGTGGTATGAAGTCGGCCTGTGGATCCTGAGAACCTTGGTTCGATTCCCAAAGGTGACAAACAATTTTCATAATTTCAAAAACTACCCCTTTGGCTCCTCCACCACTAACATCTTTGCGGGCCGTGATTTGACGACTGGTAACCGCACTTCACGCGCAAAATATATAACTTACCGAGATCTGCTTCGGCAGAGTGCCACACCCAGTAATGGGTAGAAGGCACGATGATATATATTTTTTTTAAACACAAAAAGCTGTTTACTCATTAATAACAAAATAATATCTATTAAGTATGTAAAAAACTAAAACACAGAAAAGTTGTAGAATTCAACATTTTTAATATATCATCACATCTTTAACCCATTACTGGGAATGGCACTCCGTCGTACCAGATTTCAGCAAGTGATATATTTATGCGCGTGAAGTGCGGTTACCAGCCGTTAAATCACAGCCCCCAAAGATACTAGTGGAGGAGGAATCACAGGGGTAATATTAATGTGGTGAAATTTATTTGTCGGCCGTGGGAATCGAACCAAGGTTTTCAAATCCACAGACCGATTCGATACCACTGAGCTACCTACCCCATAAATCGGGTACATTCGTCTATTATCGGAAATATTTGACGATACCTAGATCTTTGTTTTTAAATAAACACTCAAGATAAATGCTAGCGAACAAGTTATCGCCTAGCTCAATAATTATTTGGATCCAACTGGTAGGCTTCGGAAAGTTTAGTGGAGTGCGGGCTTTTGCAGCGAACACAGTGTTTTCGCGTTTAACAGATATTTTAGTTAATATTTTAATGTGTAAAATGATTTGAATAGTGTGATATACATATTCGTGTGTCGTTTACGAGATAAACATTAATTTACAAAAGATAGTGTTTTGGAATTGACTGTATGAATCTAATAGAATTCCAGGATTTGCTGATTCGACAGTGGAAAACGTGGCACGTGACTGATAGCTGATTTCTGCTCAAGGTAAGCAATAAAATTATTACAATCGACTTCAAAAGTGCAGTCAGTTACAGTTGAAAACTCATTTTAGAGAAATAGAAAAATAAATGTAAACATTGGTACATATTTAACTTTGTTTTAATTGAAGTTATTTAATAATAGCTTGAAGCTTTATTTATATACAACTTATATTTTATTCATTGACTTTACTTATAAATAATTTCCTTGTTTATTGATTGTAGAATACTAGATATCTAAACAATGATACGAGTACAGTACAATATATGTTTTAAATATTATATTGATTCAATAAATGACAGCGGATTTAGATTTTATTTTCACTGATGACTTACCACTATACTAAATATAGGATATGGAACAATGTAACAAAAATAATAATTTTGAGGTTATGTAGGATCCAAGATGTATTCAAAATGTAAAGGAAGGCCTTCAAAATCCAGTATTGGTAAATAATACAAAGACAATAATTGAACTATGTATTCATAATTATAAAACGTGGACGTTTCGGTCGTGGAACAAGACCATTTTCAACACAACGTCTTTCACAATTGTGTTGAAAATGGTCTTGTTCCACGACCGAAACGTCCACGTTTTATAATTATGAATACATAGTTCAATTATTGTCTTTGTATTATTTACCAATACTGGATTTTGAAGGCCTTCCTTTACATTTTAAAAATAATAAATTAAAAATGTAGGATTTGTTAAATAATTATTTTAGTTTAGAACTATAATCTTATTTTAATTACCTATTTTTAAATGGTTCCGCGAACCCGATTATTTGAACCCAATAGTAGTGGGTTCAGTTGCAATTCGGATCCAAGTTGATAAAATAACAGTGGTCCTGGTTTGGGTTCAGGTTCACAAAAAACATGGGTTCGGAACGGTTTTCGTTCCGGTCTCCAGCCCCTGATTATACTTCAATAGTTATTTATGTAACTAGTGTTAAAAATTGCACTTTATTGCACGAGCGGGAAGCTTATGAGTGCAATATAAGACACTTTTAACTCGAATTGCGTACACAATTTTTTCTACAATCGTGTATAAACTAATTATACTAATTTCACTAATTTCATTTAAAATGTTAAAATCATGTACATAATCTTAGATTACATATTTTAGTAAACTGTGAAAAAACAATTACTTTTTGCATTAAAATTAAGTACATAATGATTTACTTTTCATACGATCGTAGAAAAATAATTTATTAATGCTTGTCAACGAAAAATATCTTTATATGTTAATGCCAAAGGTTCAAGATAATTTGATAACCTAAAAAAAATATTCATTTTTGGTTTGTTTCCATTTAGTATTATTTTTAGATTTGTGTTTACTTTATATATACTGTATAGATTTGTTGTTATTCTATTTTTAGATAAAATATGAGTACATGAGTAATTATAGAACTATTTTCGTTAATAAGTCATTTGAATAAATAATTTAGAACGCTATATAATTAGCCAGATGATATTTATAGATAATTTATTCTGTTTTATCATTCCATCCAATATAGCTTAGAAGCATATTTTTTAGTAGGTGGAACATTTTAAATATCTAATGATCTAATAGACAGTTTTTTTTATTATTCTATTTGACTAATTTATTTCACTTACAGTAATCTATCTACCTAGATTTGTATTATATTTAACAGTTGTGTTGCTTAAATCAGTTCAGATAAATGAGAAGACATTACTAAACGAATTGAAATAAATAAAATAATGAACTTGTTGTGGAGGATTCCTGAATATAGTAGCAAAATGAGCGAAGCAAACCATTTAAAGGAATAAATAATCTGGTTCAGTAAATGCAAGTCCATTTCAGTTAGTTTTTATCTGAACTAAGGGAGTTAAGGAGTATATAGAATATAAATAAAGTAAAAACTAAATAAATATATTGTGTCACATTTTTTACCCATTACTGGGTGTGGCACTCTGCCGTAGAAGTAATATGTTTTGCGCGTGAAGTGCGATTACCAACATCTAAAGATGTTAGTGAAGGGGAAGCCACAGAGGTCTTTCTATTGTGGTAAAATTTGTTTGTCGGCTATGGGAATCGAACCGAGCTTCTCAAATCCACAGGCCGACTCGATACCACTGAGCCACCTACCCCATATATAAATAAAATATAAATACAACATAACTTCAGCGATGCTTTAAAGTGAGACTACTTAATAAATAAATTCGTGATTAAACTTAACCAAATAACTTTTTAACGGATTTATTCGTGACAATTTCTGGTCGTATAAAGTAAATGACAGTAGAGTAAAATGAAAGGGTAAAGAGCAAAGGGCACACAAAGCAAACACCCTAATTCAATTAGAATTCTTCAGTATTTCCGCGATAGGGCGTAACACCGTAGCGCCACGCAGTGGCACATATGTGAAACGTGGCATTGAGGGTAGGCCGCTTGGCAGGGTAAGTGATGGCAGCATTTCGGGCTTACAACACGCAACATCTTAATGCACTTATTCGTCACTTTAAATCGCGCCGCCCGTTATTAATCACTCGACGTAGCGGAGCTCGAGACTCGAGCCGTGACGACGAGCACCCCGACGCTGCGAAACATGGCGATCGTTTGCTTTACAATTTATTTGTTTCTTTTCAATTTACAAAGTAATATTTCTATTTTATTTACTCCACATGTAATTTGCTATTTCATAAACCAAATGTAAATTAATAATATTCAAAAAAATTATGAAAATAATTTTTTATATATATTACGATTTCAAGTACTTATTTTTGGATAAATGATAAATGAAAATATGAAATTTATAAACTGCTGAATTAAAAAAATGATAAATAAGAAAAATAGGAAAAACCTTTCCATCACTTGTCACAAGTTCCAAGTGATGGAAAGGTTTTTCCTATTTTTCTTATTTATTAAGACTCAGTTCCACATCGTATTTGACTGTTTGTCTTTATTTTATAAAAAAATTATTACCTTTTTAAATATGGAAAAATAATTTTAGGTTACTATTTAAAAGAATTATAAAAATGTGTACAACGAAAATGCCTAAATAAAAAAAACTATTTTTCTACTCTATAATATGAGCTGTATTCCATTTGCCACTTGGTTCATTTAAATCAGTTCAGATAAATTAGACAACATGACTTAAAAGAACTGAATTAAACAAACTGATGCACGTATTGGGATGAATTACTTGAAAGTAATTAGAATCAGTAATTCTAGAACTGAAAATAAAGTCAGCGAAGTAATTCAGCGAAATAAAATAGTGATCTGGTGCAGTAAATGTAAGTTAGATCTAATCCTAATGGCAAATGGAATACGCCTATGGAAGTATATAATATGGAGTATATAATACTGAATAAGTTTTATAAGCAAAACTTTTTTCTTACATTGTTAGCTTACGAAATATCTTTGGACACTAAGGTAGATGGCTCAGTTGTATCGAATCGGACTGTACTAGTAGATTTCAGAACTTAGATTCAATTTCCACAGCCGACAAACAATTTTCATTATATTTAAATTACTCCTGTAGCTCCTCCACCACTCACATATTTGAGAGCCGTAATTTGACGACAGGTAACCGCACTTTACGCGAAAAAAAGTGCCATCCATATCTAGTATTTTTTTTTTCGTACTTTACTTTTCTTGATTTGCGGCTAAAAATCAAGTTTTATCGATTAAATATTAAACATCTGATTGTTTGTAAAACAGAATACCAAATTTGATCAAATTTATAAACCTGCATTTGTTAAACAAATTAAAGAATAAAAATATAGGTTTAAAATAAAAAATTTAATCAAATTCCTGTGGATCAATATCGTGCATTGATGTTAGCAGGTATAAAAACCAAGTTTGGAATGATAATATCTTGAAAGGAAACGACGTTCGAATTTGTCCGCAGCAGTCAGCGTACTTTAATTTTATGGTTAGGTAGCCGTAGCCGTAACATTCACGTGGCGTAACGGCTGGCGCTGCCACGGCATTCTCTATTAAAATCCTCTTATCGGTTTTCTATTACAGTTTGAATCCATCGTGTCCATTCATAACGCTCACGGTGCTTCGGACGTTCGTCTGCTCGTCCGTGTGTTAGTCTATTCATTCGTTCGTTGCCAATGTTCAAGGTTTGATTTCTGCCGCTCGTTCTACTGCATTGAATTAACTTTTACGGAAAAAAGAGAACAAAAAATTAAAATTGATGTCCAATGTAGGTTCGTTCCATTCGACCTACCCATTTTTCTATTTTTTTTTCTTTCCGCTTGTGGTGCATACTTTTTTAAATAATACAGTATAATCTTTCATCGAAATAATCTATCATTTTCAGGTTAAAGTTGAATGGATTCTATGAAAGACTTTGTAGTGATTTATTAAATATAATAATAAGTTTTTATAAGAACATAATGATATTAATAAATAGTTAACCTAAACCATTTTCAATTGACAAAAACACAAATACGGTTGCTATGATTACTAGTTTGCCATTTAGTAAATTGGTACATAAGGTTTTTGCAGAAAATATGCTCCACCAAGATTTTCATTTTAGTAAAATCGAATACCGGGCGATGCGAAAGTATCTTTTATCCTTTTGTTGAAAGGACAGTTCACGAAATTAATTTACAGCAACATATTTAAAATATTGAAGAAATAGTGTCTTTCCTAATTCAGAAACAAAGGAACAGTCGAAGGATTGTACACATGCTGGCTCACCTTGGCCCAAGAAGTCTCACGTACAGACATCTACAGCAAAATTTCTTACTTCCCTTTATTGGGACAAAGATGGGATACTCCTTATAGGTTACTTGAAATAGGATTAAACAGTGACTGAAGGATATTATTCCTCATTATTACCTAAATTACTGGAAAAAATTGTGGAAAAACGCCAATAAAAAGTGGGGGTGGTGCCTTTTCAAGACAATTCGCCTGCTAACAAGTGGTTAGCTCTGCAAGAAATAAACGAATTAGCAGTAGGCTTTGAACTGGTTGATCATCCCCGATATTCCCCTGATTTAGCACTATTGGAATGAAGAGGTAATAAGTGTTGTCGAAAGCTGGTTTGCAAACCAAGATAAAGATTTTTTTTTAGTCTAGATTACTTATCAACCGTTGTCCTAAATGCAAATAGAATTGACACAAGATTACAGTGGATAAACAAGTTCTGTTTCTCATAGATCAACTTTCTATGCCTAGAAATTTATCAGTATGTCCTCTATTACGCATATCAAATTGAATTGTAGTAAAAAAAATGGAATACCGCCTGGATTTATACCTAAGATCTTTGAACTTTGTAAAATGCTCTTAATAAAATGAGCTACGAAGCCATTTTGTTCTGTTGTTATTCCATTTTTTCTCTGTATTTTGTTATGTATCAAAGGCAGCCTTGATCCTATGATTCTTTTATATAGGTACTGAAAGACTTGATAGAAGAGTCGTCTGCAGTAACACTGTTATTGGAGGAGAATATTTTCCAATACAAATTTTATACATATTTTAATTAATATATATGGGATGGCTAGCTCAGTGGTATGAAGTCGGCCTGTGGATCGTGAGAACCCTGGTTCGATTCCCTCATGCAACAAACAATTTTCATAATTTCAAAAGCTACCCCTGTGGCTCCTCCACCACTAACATCTTTGGAGGCCGTGATTTGACGACTGGTAACCGCACTTCACGCGCAAAATATATCACTTACCGAGATCTGCTTCGGCAGAGTGCCACACCCAGTAATGGGTAGAAGGCGTGATGATATATTTATTTATTTATTTTTATAATAATTAATAGATGAAATAAAATTGAATTAATTATAAAGAGATAACTCGGGATACTACCAGGATTTAAACCTGGGACTTTTGAAGTACGATTTAAATTATTACTGGTATTTTCATTCTTTTCTTAATTTGACTCTTCTCATTTATTATATTTTCAGACGATCACGTATGAAAGTAACTATAACACAGATAAATCTTATTTTTTAAAATTAATAATTACTTATTTACTAATATTTTAGCATTATTTAATATTTTGACATTATGGTTAGTACAGTTGCACAATACCTAACCTCAAACGTCAAACGTCATCGCTCATCTACAAAAACGCATCAGCTGTCAAAGTGTAACAACAATGCTCCTGTAAACTTTTTTTAGAAATAATTTGTGGTCGTCTGAAAAATAGTGTACATAACTTGCTCGAAAGTGTAATAACTGTGCTCATATACTTTAATCACTTGGCGCTGCGCGCCTCGTTTTTCAATTTGTACACTCGCACGTTATCTTACACTTTCGATGATTGTTACGTAATTTATTATAATATTAGTATTTTAAAATGGGTACACTATTTTTGATAATTAAAACATTTTGTGCTGTGGTGATTTTTTGTAAAATATAAGATATTATGAAAAATGTAATATTAACGTTTTTATTTATTTGACGGGGCTTAAACAAAATTAGAGTTGTTAGTATTATATCAATTTTTTTAATATACATAACACAAAATGGCTATTATTAGTGTAGCCTTGTACTAAAAGTACGATATACATGTTATGTGACTGATATTAATAATTTTGTATTCTCATTTATAGTTTTTATAACGAGCAATGTAAAATCAACAAAAATGCTGTATGCAAAATAACAAATCGTATAGAAATTGTAATAAAAATAAAATGTAACGAGCAACACATCGAAAAAATAAATTTTGAAAATTGTGTAGGGATAAATCCACGAGATTGGTAGTCATATTTTCTTATTTAGATTTTAGTCTGTGGGGTAAACGGATTTACATGATTGAGGATTTGCTGAGGAAAGGAAAAACTGCAGTCCTGCGGGAATAAAGGACATTTATGAAGTAATTTTTAAACCTGAATAAAACGAAATGATTCTATAGTTGAAAGCAATTCCAAACGCTTGCAGCTATATTCGAAATGTATTAATTAGTGAATAAAACCAGACAGGGATGGATTTACTGATAGTCTGACTATGTCACATCATATTTTTACGTAATTTTTTAATTAAATTATAAAATGAAAAATTTAGACACCGCCAGGGTTTGAATCAGAGACCTTATGAACTCCGGGCCATATATTCTAACCAAGTAAGCCACGGTTGCCCTGGATTTTAAATCTTATTACCGACCTATTCTGTAACTCAATCATTATCTGTTAATGATCGATGAGTTAATGATAACCCTTATTTTTTATGATGAATTTGCAGAATACCGCAATATCGATATTCTGTGATCAAAGCATTTATTCTGTTATTTCTATTTTACGTAAGTAAGAAGCTGTCAGTATAAAAAACATATTACCTTTCAACCACACTTTTTACGGAACTGTCAGTGAGCTGTCATATTATTTTTTATTCATTCATATATTATGGGGTAATGACTCAGTGGTATCCGAGTCGGTCTGTGGACCCTAAGAACCCTGGTTCGATCCCCAGAACCGACAAAACATTTTCACCAATTTAAAATTACCCCTGTGGCTCCTCCACCACTAACATCTTTGGGAGCCGTGATTTGAAGGCTGGTAACCGCATTTCACGCGCATAAATATATCACTTACCGAGATTTGCTTCGGCAGAGTGCCACATCCAGTAGTGGGTAAAAAGGGGTGATGATATATTTATTTATTTATATATATTGAAAGACTTGACACGAGAGTTGTGGTACTGTTTATATTAAGCACTTTTAATTCAATTATTATTTTCGAATAAAATACTTACTAATTAATCAAATTACACTTTAAAAACGAAAATTAGGATACCGCTAGACTAAGAAAAATATGTCATCAAGTTATTTTTGTCCATTACTGTGTTTGGTATTCTACTATAGCATATTTCGGTAAGTGATATATTTTTGGGTGTGAAGTGCGGTTACCAACTGTCAAATCATGGCTATTAAAGATACAAATGTTAGTGGATGGATGAAAATCATTTGTCGACTGTGAATATGAAACGCTGATTTTAATTTCCAATTCAAAAGAAGATTTATTATTGAAAAACTTTTCTGTGAATAAGAATAAATTTGTATGATTATAATATAATTGTATATGGCATATCAGTGAAGGATATTAAATTAGTTAATAAAGTTAATAATTGTCAGGTTTAATATTGGATTCTGCAAAATAGGACATCTACTTTACGAAAGTGTACATTGGAAACTTGGACAAATATTACTGAATAATTTGGCGTAATTTTTATAAACGAATTACTAACAGCTGCCATTTAACTTCTTTTCTAAAAAATGATAAAATTTGTCCACGTCCAGCTTTTAATATCAATGCCCATTTTCGTCATCGACCTATTCCGGCTCTGACTACATAAAATCTAAACCGGGCACTGAAAGAGACAAAGATACAGTTTGGTTAAAAATGTATTTTTACATTGCAAATAGGATTTTTCGATTACAATGTCCAACTGTATAGTTTTATCATACAAATGCGGCATCGTGTGACGTACAAACGGTATTGTTTTTACGTTTGTATTTATCTGATTTAAATCTGATTTATGTTTGGAAGAAAAAAAACTGCAGAGTGTATGGACTATTTCACTGTTTCAGTACGGGACTAACGATACATTGCTAGAACATTTCCAAATTTATATTTTCTGTGTAATGCATTGTTATTACTGTGATATGCAGCGGCAATTTAATTTATATATAAGCTGTCAAGCTGAGATGCATTAATATAAATAATTGTTATTTCACATGAGCACGAATTTCAAACTGCATTATTCAGATGGCTGTCTGACTACTATTTGCTTTTTTACAATTACTATAAATCATGGGCAAAATACGATACGAGCGAGAACATTTTTTAGTTTACGCTGTTCACATATAAAAAGTTGCAACTGCCATTATTATAAAAATAAAATAAGTATTAAATTACAAATGGGCTTCTCCATCGTCATGAAAATATAGCGAGTTCTAAAAATATAATGCAACCGACCGGTAGTGAAGTCCGGATGATATGAATGTTAATTGAAATGTAATTTCATTTTAACCTTTACAAAATATGTATGTCAAATCTGATCGATAATAATGAGTTGGCTGCATTGGAAACAGCAAAATGACAAATTTTGTTCTTAAAAACATATTCTCGTCGGTCAAAGATATCAATTTGATTTTTAACTGTTGAACATTGAATGTAAATTTTTTATGGAATAAAAAGAATGAAATTTGGTGCACGTAAATATTGGATAGTCATACGCATCCTGTTAAAATATGAAACACATTCATCGTTTGTGAACAAATATATTCGCTTGTAAAGTTGAGTTCTTATACACGGAGCTAATGGCGATCATCACTCAGAATCGCACATATTTGGTTTGTGTACCTCTAAAATTTTGCAGTTTCATTTGAAAAACTAGTATGATGTTCTAGAACTATCCATGTATATTGTATCAGAAGGAGAAAGTTTTGTATCGTTTTGTAATGGATATATAACCATGGAAAGCCTTGTTTTTAATGAAAAATTAAGAATCCCAATTTGTAATGGCAACACCACACGGTGGTATGGTATTTGAAAATTCACTGGATCAACAACCTGTTAACAATTCATGATATACAAATCATAATTGGTAGAAAACACTTATTTTATTCAATTTTTATATTTTTTTGAGCGTAAGTTTTGGCACTCGACAACCGATGACGCCACCGTCACACTAGTACTACCTTAAGACAACGTATGATAACGCTCATCTGGTAATATGGTTATACTATAGTCTCATAATTTAGAGACAAGGAAATAATTAATTAGGAACAGTGATATAAGTTTGGATGTACGCTACTTATTGATTTTATTTAGATTTCCAACGAATTGCTATGAAAAATCCTTTCTCTCTTCTGAGATAAATGACGCGAGTTATCGAACTAAAGCAATATCAGTGTAATTCTCCTCTACGCCATGTTCGAATAGATAACTTTAAATGGTCAAACTTGAACAATGGATTTGAATAGTGTAACTTTTACTTGAACTATTTCGTTCTACCAATACGACTCCGGACTACTATCTCGATTCTAACCTTTCCATTGTCTAACTTGTGTTCATTCTGCACCTTCACCACACATAAAGGACGTTTTAGGACATTCATTTCATTATGCAGAAGTGGGTCCACCTACCTATTCACCGTTCGCCAAACAGTTGTGTTCTAGGAAGAAAATATTTTATTTACTTAGTTTTAGAAGAAATTGTATTAGGTATATAATCACAAAATTAATTTTAATTTAAACAATCGGTAAGAAAATTCAACATAGCAAAAATGCAGATTTATTGCCTTGGCTACAATATCGCGGCAGTTTCAATATGAGGAAGTTTGGTCACCTACTGAAAAAGAAAATTATTTATTTGTACTGAAAACTATTTTATTAGACATTGTATTAGGTAAATAATTACAAAAATAATATTAATTAATAATATTAAAAGTAATATTAATTCAATCAAATGGGGTGGCTAGCTCAGTGGTATGAAGTCGGCCTGTGGATCCTGAGAACAATTTTCATAATTTAAAAAGCTACTCCTGTGGCTCCTCCACCACTAACATTTTTGGAGGCCGTGATTTGACGACAGGTAATCGCACTTCACGCGCAAAATATATCACTTACCGAGATCTGCTTCGGCAGAGTGCCACACCCAGTAATGGCTAGAAGGCGTGATGATATATTTATTTAATTGGCAATAGTTTTTTGTTGTATTAAGTGTGCAAAATGAATGTTTTTTTGTTGGGCGGGAGTATCTAATGTCACTTTTAGTCGAGACCGTTAAATCGAGGCAAAAAAAGTAAATCCAACGCGCCAAAAACACAAATTTTTTCTACATATGTCAAAAAATAATAATACAATAATTATTGTCCTATTTAAGTAAATTGAAGGAAAAAATCAAAAGTTATATGAATTTTATGTGTTGTTATGAAAGGAACTTGTAAATGTTTGATAAATAAATAAAAAAATGTGTCAACGAATTTGAAATATTACGTATCAGTAAAAAAAAAAACCTCAAACTTCTCGTATCTATTACAATGAAAAAATGTTGTATTATTATGACAGTTGTCAAAAAAATGTATATACCTACCCATGCTGGGTTGAAAAAAAAATAAAGAGCTCTTTAGTTAAAGAATTGTTTATCTAGCAACAGTATCAATAGGGATTTTCTGAAATTTGTTGAACCGTTAGTTGCTAATGAACCGATAAAATTTCATGCAACCCAGCATCAGAATGACAAAAATGCAGATAAACTGCTTTGGCTAAAGTCCTAGACGAAATGCAGTCGAGCCTACGAAACGCTAACACCGCAGCAGTAAATCTGCTACTTTTGTGACTAATTAAACAAATCTATTTTTATGTATTTTTGACGTTGTCTTGAGTAATTATTTTCTTAAATTATATATGCAAAATGAAACTATAAGTATACGTCTATAAAATACTTTATTATAATTATAATACCCATGAGAACAACACCAGAGTTCTATGAATAATAAAACGGTTTGCAGGTATTATAACAAAAAAATCTGAATAAGTAGATTAAGATTAAACAATATAAAAATATTTCTTGATAGTAAAAAACATTGAATTGAGCAAATTATAACAAAAAAATGTATTTTTTTTTTTTCTGGCTTCTTTGGCGGACCAACTACTCAGGTCATATGCCGCCATTACGCCCTGATCTGCGTTTTAGTTGTTATTGTCAACAGCAACGCGAGTTTTCTCTGGATGGTCACCCATCCAAATACTATCCGCGCGCAACGTTGCTTAACTCGCGTTATCGCTTAGATCAGTACCAACGAGCGCAGCCATGGCCGTTAACAAAAATGTATTTAAAAATTAAATTGTAAAATATAATTTAATCTAATTATAAGTATGTCGCAATGATTAAAATGATAAAAAATAATGTATCTATTATTGTTACGTAATGTCAAAATTATCTAACTACGAGCCCGTTCTCGCTTCAGTAGGCCCGAATCTAATTTTTTCCTTAAAAATTTAAATAACACGAAAAACCCAGGTATTTTACATTTACTAAATTCTACAATTAATTTTCAACATTTTTAACTAAATTTAACATTAAATATACCTTAAACACAAAATGTGTGACAGTATAATTCTATTTTTTTTGTCTTCGTATAAACTAAATCAACACACAAATGAACTATCATGATTATTATCTTGTGGGCAGTTTGCCGGATGAAATTGAAGTTTATTATTATTTTAAACAAATTTTATTATTATATAGTTTTTTAATAAAACAATATTTTTTTTAGTGAAAACAGAAATGTTTACTTCCTCTTTCAATGGCTGTCATTTCTAGATGTATGTATCGATTGACTTAAAATTTTACCTGTGTATTAACAACATACTAGTATATGTCTCATTAAAATTTCATTTCATTTTTTTTTGCATACTACACGAGAAATAAAACATCAAACGAGAAAATAAAATTGGGCCAACTGAAGTGGGACAGGGCTCGTATATTGAGTGTCGTAATAAAAGAAACTTCGTGGGCTATGGGAATCGAACTTGGGATCTTAAATCCACAAGCCGGCATGATATCACTGTTTTTTTGTTTTAAATTGACATAACCTACAAAATCGCCATCTGAATCCCCCTCAAAAACATCCCACAGCGCCTCAGTAAAATTCTGGCACATAGTAATACAAAAACGTGAGAAAGGCGTGGAACCAACGCCAGAGGTGCCGTTGGCGTCGACTCCTCTCCTGCGACGGATCCGAGGCCGACGCCGACGCCGAGGAGATTGTATTGCCTGTTTAAAACTAACGGGAGGCGTAAGATAAAATACCGCGTTCGGCTGACAGCGGCCGCGATAAATCCAGCGGTGGCGGTGGCGGCGATGCGCACAGTCGCTCGCATTGGTAATGTGACTGCGGTCGCAAGGATTCCGCTAGGGTTCTCGCGTAGAAATGATAATTGTATGGTAGGACACGATAGAGATGATCTTGAATACCTGAATACTGACGTAGTTTTTTAACTGGAATAGAAATAATTAGTTTATATCAACAGAGGCGAATTAAATTGTAACTTCCTTTTTGTTGTAAATATCGAATCAATGTTTATTTTGATTCCATGAAATACATATTCCTATCATGCATGATATATTTGATGCATGATAATGGAACTAAATTATGTAAACATAAATTCGTATACGAGTGTAATATAAACTCAACATCCAGCATTTTATAAACATTAAATATTTATTGAGTTTAGAAAAAAGCATTTGAAAATATTTACAATCAATAATTTGCGAATAACTGTAGAAAAGGGGAAATATATTTTTCCATTTCTTTTATTTGTAAGTACATTGAAAATTAATTCAAATAAATAAATATATATATATATATATATATATATATATATATATATATATATATATATATATATATATATATATATATATATATATATATATATATATATTCCAACCTTCTATGCTCAGCTTGGCAAAATAATAATAGTTCCGTATCTTACTGAAATAATTAACAAGTTTTAAATTAACAATGTAACTTAGGCACGACCCGTACTCGCAAGCATTTACTGTATGCGCTACTGCTAAACATTGTTCGTCAGGCAGTGCCAGTGATTCCTACTAGCCAGACATAAATAACGATGGATATAGCCAAGGCTAACCGAATATAGTAAAAGTCGAACGAGGTATTGCCTTAGTATCAGTTCCCCGTGCATTTATTTCGTTATTTCGAGAATTTAATCGTTCATTACGATGTGGATCCTGAGAAACCTGGTTCGATTCCCACAGGCGACAAACAATTTTCATAATTTCACAAAGCTACCCCTGTGGTTCCTCCACCACTAACATCTTTGGGGGCCGTGATTTGACGACTGGTAACCGCACTTCACGCACAAAAAATATGTTACTTACCGAGATCTGCTTCGGCAGAGTGCCACACCCAGTAATTACGATATTCAAACGTAATTTATTTCTTTAAAATGTTATAATTAATGTGGTAGGTAGCTCAGAGATATAGAGTCGACCTGTGGATTTGAAAACTCGGGTTCGATTCCCACCGCCGATAAATAATTTTCACAACATCTATACTTATGACTCCACCTCTATTAACATTCTTTGGACCTGATTTGACGGCTGGTAACAGCACTTCACGCGAAAAAATATATCACTTACCGAGACCTGGCACGGCAAAGTGCTACACCCAGTAATGAGTAGAAGGCGTGACTATATATTTATTTATTTATTTAAAAAAATTATATTGTATTTATATAATGCTTGAAAGTATTGTCATTATTTTTAAACAAAAACAGGTTTATATTTTTCATTTTTCCTTTGATGCTGTCGTGCCACAGTGCCTATGCACGAGCCGCCACTGTTGTTTTATATACTTATATTCACATAATATCATATTTACTTCTTCAAATTTCCTCCCTTTATAAACGTTTCATTTATGCATGCCGTTAAACAGATATCGATACATATAGCAGACGGTACAAATGACGTCCTCGTACTTTAATGCTCATTTACGGCATTTTCACTTTCACTACTTTATGAACGGTACCATATATCCCTCCGACATCTCTATCACCATGGCTCCAACCGTCTGTCAATGTTACTGTCGCTACCGTCGTAGGCTGCTTGGCAACTCACATAATTATATTCACATGAGTTGCTTATAGATTCACAGATTCATGCATGAAGACCTATATGTCGGATTTAGATTCAATTGCATGTAGGGCGTGAATGAATACAGTAATGATATTACGTTTCGCATATACGAGTATACTTCATTAACGTTTCTAGGAAAGTATTTTACAAACATTTTTTTTTATTAAAGATTTCTTCTGTGCCGTTTATAAGAAGTTGATTTCTTTCTAGCGTGTCTCCTTATTTTCCATGACAAATCATAATAACGCAACAACAAACGAAATATAATGTTGTTTTCTCGAGACATATTGAAAACATAAATATCAGAAACAAAATGATCAACTCGTAAAGTAGTACTAAATTTTCTGTTTATAATAGTTGATTTAATTGTACGTAAAATGTTATAGTCACAATTGCGTGATGATGCGCCAGGGAATCCTGTAACCACATACAAAAGATGTGTATGCGAATTCTTACTGGTTTACACTATAGAGAACCGTGTAAAGACCTGCTTATTGATCAGAAAATTATGCCACTACATTCTATTTCCAATTACCACACTCTCCTTGAGATCCACTCTTGAGATGATTTAAAGAAAAACTGTGGTATCCTTGAATACAAAACTCGCTCTGTTAACTTGAGAACTAAAAGATTTTAATATTATCTAAAAGAAAAAAAATTCGCAGCAGATAGACGTTTATATCCAGCAATCAGAGAGTTATAAGAATTTACCAGCTAAGCTATTTAAAAAATACGTCAAGGATCTTTTAACAAAAAATTCTTTTGCAGTATATAACAGTACTTGGACTATATACTCACAAATATTGAGCTGCTAAATTTAAAGTTTTCAGTAATAATCTAACAAGAGAGTGAGAATAAATTGAAAATAATTTGACAGATCTTTAGAAAACTTGTTGCCAGGCAATAGTCACGAAAGCCCGTAGTGCTTGAGTGGCTATTTACAAATGGCAACAAGTTTGAGAAAGATACTGGAGAATTATTTTCTAATTTTTCCAACTCTCGAGTTATATTTAATTAGATTATTTTTTGACTTAGCTGTTGAGGTCGATTCATTCAACTTAAAATATTATGAACTGGGGCCATATCAATTGATTACTTATTAATGTATTCTTGGAAGTTGTTTCCAAAATTTGTTGATTTATTTCGATATCTAAAATGGAAATTTTTTTCACACATTGTACTTGACGTGTTGACATTTTAAAATAATTATTTGACAACTACCTATAATTTGTCAACAAAAACAAAAGCTATAGAGATTATTCTCGAGAATAATCACTAGAGCTTTATTCTCAGTATAATAATGACAGAATTAGTTAAAACGCAGACACGTTACATACATTGGTTCTGAGAAACGTCAACAAATAATCATTGTAATTTTAATTCTTTAAAATTTTGTATTTTGTCTTAAATTATGAATTGACAATTTAGTATTGTACCAATGACCAATCAATAAATTACTCTTATTATTACATGAGGCCGGGAACGTTTACTTTTCCTATGTGTTACATAATATTTTTTATCCATATGATACAAAAAGGATTTATTATTTTATTTTTCATTTATAAACGTCATTTTTACGACCGAATAAGTTATTCACATAATATTATTTCTTATTGCAATATCTAGGACGAAATAGTAATAACTATTCATATCTAATGATTCGTTAAATAGTTTCTTGAATAGAGGCATTAGACTTACATTAAATTACAAAATGGTAACAAGCTTTTAGGAAATATTGAATAAGTTCTGTGGCTATTACGTCGATATTTTTTATTTATAATTGTAGCAGTTATGTCGTAGAAATTAAAGTATTTCTAAAATCACACTTCTTGTATTGTCCGCTGGTGTAGTGGGCGAATGGATGACATACAAGTGAAGATGGAACAGCACAGACACAGAACATGCTTTTGTGCCCTGGCGCTATTTCAATACAACTGTTCAGCAAGACGGATATGCCTGGTATAGCAGAAGCAGAAGCGTTGTCGTTTCAACAATTTAGTCAGCAAAATGAAATCTTATTGGATTTTTCTTAGGTTACCCGCTCTCCAGCTTTCGGCGGCAGAACAAATCTGAAATATTCCAATATTTCTCTTCAACCATACTCCAGAAGGCCATATATACCAATATACTCTACTTCAAACCAGTAATCTAATACACAAACAAATACGGAATACTCACAAGAGTATCACAAGATACAGAATTCTACTCCAAAATATACATACATAACCTCACGCTATATCTCATCAAATAGAGCAGAAAGAACTACTGAAATATTCAATAAACATTTTTTTATTAGGTTCATCCTGTAATTAAACATACTATCCTGACTTTCATAATTCCTTTCATACAGCTCGTTTATTCCTCTCACAAGGAATCTTTTGTTTGCAACAAACCTTCAAAGAAAATTATTATAAATAAACATATCAGAAAAAAAATAAATCAAAAAATTTTGGTAGAGCAGATCCTATCAATATATTAAGGAAAAAGAGAGTAGGTCTCAGGATCAAAAATTGCACAGAAATCAATCTAGCAATAGAATATAATTGGACGTTTCGTCCAGCGAACTGGACATCATTAGCACAAACAAAACAATAATGTTGTAACAAAATTGTAAAATAATTGTAAACAAATTTTATAAAAGTCAAAACAATAAAAACTAAATAAATAAATATAGTCACAAATAAAGTAATACAAAGCATGTCATAGACAATAGTCAAAATGGCCGAATGATTCGGCCATTTTGACTTTTGTAAAATTTGTTTACAATTATTTTACAATTTTGTTACAACATTATTGTTTTGTTTGTGCTGATGATGTCCAGTTCGCTGGACGAAACGTCCAATTATATTCTATTGCTAGATTGAGTTCTGTGCAATTTTTGATCCTGAGACCTACTCTCTTTTTCCTTAAAAAAAATAAACATTGAATGACAGTGAGTGTGACTACGACTATAGCGGGACCTATCCAGCTCCCGCTATATATTTGCGATGTGGCTAAATGATAACGTCATCGATGATTTTTCTATTTATACCGCCAGGTGGATCCTTGTTGTATAGCGATGTGGCTATCGTTGCCACAGTGGCTATGCTAATTGGAATAGACCCCGTGGTCGTCTGAAAAAAGTATAACGAGATTTAGAATTCTCATTCTTGTCGACAATTAATTTCTGAGATATAGCTCTCGTCCGTCTCGAAAAATCCAGACGAAAATTAAGTTACTGCCGTCTCGAAATTCATGAATATTTTAGACGAGATCTCACGACATCACTAGATAAATTTTATGACAGGAAAGAATACGAAATCAACCTATTTATAATTCTATTTCTATTTCTGTCCAACAATATTCCACTCAATGTACATTTTGATTAAAAATGCTAATAATAAATAAGGTTCCGTTAGAACTGTACGTCATCATTACCGAGCGTCTCATTGTAAGCACAGCACAGCACAATTATCATGAAGTGGCGCTGGCGTCGCGACTCTAAAGATTATTCCTCGCGAGACCTCGCTCTCGGTTTTTTATTGGAATGGCATTTTGATTCGGCGTCTCCCCAATGCTGCGTGGCCGATAAGCGCCGTTTAGAGCCGCGTCGCTGCTCAAGAACTGATTCGTTTGCCGTGTATGACTGCTTACGCACGCCTCTAATGGAAATTGAAATATGATGAAGAATGCTCACTTTAGGAAAACGAGAGTCGATGCGAGGTGGAGGTGCTCGTTTACCAGCGGTTCTCAACTGAAGAGTTTAAATTATTTTTTATGATGAAGGAAGCAAACGTAATCAAAACAAAATAAACGTTAGAAATGTTACTTCTTTTAGATATGATGATAAATAAGTAAGATTAATATTTTGCAGGTATAACAAGATTATAATTAATACCGTCTATAATTCAATTATAAAAATCCTAGTAACTATAATTATAGTTTGTAACTCCAAAAATTAAATCTGAAAATAATTTTCGTGCCTAATTTTAAGCACTACAGCTTGTATTTGAAACATTTTAATCTGAAATAATTTTGAAAACGATGCCCACAAAAAAAACTGTTGTCCTATATTAATCACTCTGTACTGTCGTTGCCAAGAGAGAATGCCAAAGGGATAAGGGAGAGTAACTCACTTATTCACGTCACTGTGTAATTTTATTTATTCCATTGGTCTATTACAGTTAGTATTGGTCGGCAGAGCGGTTCATGTATTATGTATAACATTAATAGTAAAATATTTCTAATCGCAGTGTCATTTTATACTGATCCTACAATCATTTCACATTTTTAAGCTTGGTATACTCTCATGTCGATAACAGTACACGAATATTTCTAGCGATCTATCTGGGTGTCAAAAGCTGTATTTCATTTGCCACTTGGTTCACTTAAATTAGTTCAGTAGTTCAGACAAATTTGACACATGACTAAATAAACTGAATTAAGCAAACTGAATATTGGGGTGATTTACTTCAAAGTAAATTAGAGTCAGTAATTCTATTACTGGAAATAAAGTCAGCAAAGTAATCCAGCGAAATAAATAAGTGATATGGTTCAATAAATGTAAGTTAGATCTGATCCAAATGGCAAATGGAATACGCCTAAATTTATATTATTAGCGCAGTTGTTACCATGGAACTGAAACAAATATATAACGTTTAACAGTCATCTACAGATAATAAACTATTTGATTATAACAGTAAATATAAAAAAGTATCCAGGAAAGCGTCTTATTTTCTATGTTAATTGCCGTTTAACATAATTTTTACGGGACATCTGTATAATATTTTACATTAATACTTAATTACATACATAAATATATTGATTTAAAATTACATTACTGTCGTAAAATTTGACCAATGTTACGTATTTACGAGCTCTCATGTTATCTGTTTCGACATATTTATATCGAACTACAAAATACCTAATAATATATTATTAATAACAATTTCAATATACAAAGTGATCAAAAGGAATTGTTTCAGTTGGCAAAACAATTCCAGAGATTTTTTTATTCCACAGTTGGTATGCCAGGTCAAGACGGAAATACTATTTGATATGTCTAATAAATACAAATAGGTTATGTCAGGAGTCTGACAACTAATAGGATTTTGACTTTTTGAATAATATTTTAGATTATTACTATGTTAAGTAATAAAAGGAAGTGTGAGGGAAACAACAAATTTATTTATGGATATTTTAGAAATATAACTAAAAACGAAAAAGAACTAAATGAACTTAAATTTAATTTCAAATTTTCAAATGTCAACAACAGGAAATAAATTCACGTATCAGGCTCACCAATTTCAAGTACATTTTTTTATTGCCAACTCAAACAATTCCTTTCGATCACTCTGTACATTCGATATATTCATTTATACATAATGTTTACTTTATTTATAATTAAAGTTCAGATATACAACAGAAAACTGCAACTTATAATAAAAAATACAACTGCATTTACATTGTAGATTTCGTTAATTTTAAATAATAATAATTAATTGTTAACAAATTTAAAGCAAACTTGTCTATTTTCTGATATAATTTTGGGAGATATTTCCTGTTGGCCGAGCGGAAACTGTTTGGGACTGTAGATATATGTAGATTACATTCTTGCCTACGCTTGCAATGCCGTGAATGAATATTTATCTCGCTTGGCTGAATTTTATACGAATCTATTGGCATTCAAGTTACTTGAGCACGTAATTTAGTTATAAATAAATACCATATCTCGTTAATTTAAAACACTCTGTATATTCGAGCGCATCGGACACAAGATTTCAGAAATAAAATGCATACAGTACATTTCAAATTTAGAACATGTATAAATTATGTTTTACAAACTTACAACAAGACAATAAATAACAACATTATAACTTTGAGCTTAGAGCTTATAGTGCAATCATTAACGTACTTGTTTGTAAATATTAATGCGCAGAAACAAAATTATTAACACATGTTTCGTACCACAATAGTATATTATTATACAAGTTTTACAATATGTCGTATAAAACATGTATAATATACATTTTTTTCTACTTTCCATCATTAATTTAATCCAAATTTTGCAATTTCAATTGCGAAAAATCTTGTACTACAATTTAGGGACTTATGTGACAAGTGGTAACACTGCCGAATAAATTTTGACGTTTCGCAACTGTAAATTCAGAAGAATATATTGAAATATTTAAGGCACGAACAATTTTCACACTTTTCTTTTTACTTTACATGTGTCTAGACAGTAATTTAGTAATTTTCGTGCAAATCATATAGTTATAATATAAAATCTGAAAAATGAGATATTTTGATTTTTTTTCTGTGTCTTCTTTGGCGGACCAACTACTTAGGTCATATGCCGCCATTCCGCCCTGATCTGCGTTTTAGGTATTATGGTCAACAGCAACGCGGGTTTTCTCTGGACGGCCACCCATCCAAGTACTACCCGCGCGCAACGTTACTTAACTCGCGTTATCGCTTAGATCAGTTCCAACGAGTGCAGCCATGGCCGTTGACATTGATTATTTTAATTCTTGGTTTATAAAATAAATAAATAAATATATCTACCCATTACTAGGTGTGGCACTCTGCCGAAGCAGATCTCGATAAGTGATACATTTTGCTTGTGAAGTGCGGTTACCAGTCGTCAAATCACGGCCTGTAAAGATGTTAGTGGTGGAGGAGCCACAGGGGTAGTTTTTGAAATTATGAAAATTGTTTGTCGCCTGTGGGAATCGAACCAGGGGTCTCAGGATTCACAGGCCGACTTCATACCACTGAGCTAGCCATATAATTATATTTATTTTATTTCAATTTCAATTAATTTTAATATGAGTATAATCGTATTTTTAATAATCCAGCTCTAATCTATAAATAAAATTTGTGCGCATGAAATGCGGTTACCGGCCGTCAGATGGCCCCCAAAACGATTTTTTATGTATAGAAAGCCACATTTTAATGTTGTAAAAATTGTTTGTCGGATGTGGGGATTGAACCCGGTTAATTAAATCCAGAATCCGACTTAATACTACTGAACCACCTACCCCATACACCATGTGGGAATCGAACCAGGGTTCTCAGAATCCACAGGCCGACTTCATACCACTGAGCTAGCCACTCCATTCTTGGTTTATATTATATTAAATTGACCTTATTATTGTGGTTTCTTAATAATAATATTATAATATATTTATCTGACTTCCAAATTACAATAAAAGAACCTTTTCAAATATTTGAGGTTATGATTTAAAAATTACTTTTAATGTATGGATGCATAGTAATGCCAATCTTTCAAAATAAAAAATTACCGAAAACAGTGAACGCAAAGTATAAAAATAAATTTATTGATACAATTGTCCATTCAACATGGCCTATATCTACCCAGCTTCCTATCGAAAAGTGAGAAAGATTTGGTCGAAATTTCGTGTCTGGCTGGTGTATCGATTATTTTGTAGTTACAAGCTGATACAGAAACATGAGTAAAACTTGATAACTTTTCGTGAACAATCGCTTGCGCCAGCAGATGTCTCAACACATCGTTAAAAACAATTTACGATAGTTTTTCTCTGTGAAAACTTATGTATTCTCATACTTATACGTTTTCTTTTCCCAATATGTAATACTTCTGCCCTTATTTTTTATATTCTATGAGAATAATAATTTATGTGAGTCGTAGTTCTGAGGAAAAAATAGAAAAAAATCATTACGTCTACAGCTAGAGCATTCATATTTCTTTGACAAAAAAAAAACTTTAATTGTGTTTAAAAGGTTCGAACTTATAAGCTATAGGCTTCCTGAACTTTAGTGGGATCATTTAACATATTCTGTTTAAATTTTTTCCTTGAAACATTTTATATCACAATACTGCAATTATCCGTACATCATATTAATTACAGATTATTGAATTTTGATAGCGTAATTTAATTAAATTAATACAAATAATTACTAATTTTTCGCCTACTCTTTTATTATGGAGATAAAGTACTTGCAATTTATTTTAATCTGTCACTATTATTATGCCAATATGTAATAAATGGCAGATATTACTAAATGTAGTTAATTAGTTAATACAATTCTGGATAGGTACTTGTTCTTTTGATTAATTTATTTTTGATTTCCTAGTTCCTAATTACTTGTTTTATTTTAGTCAATTATAGCGACAGACACACATGACAAATAAAAATTATTCATATATTTAAATGTGGTAATGGCACAGTGGTATCAAGTCGGCCTGTGGATCCTAAGAACCCTGGTTCGATTCCCACAGTCGACAAAACATTTTCACCAATTTAAAATTACTCCTGTGGCTCCCCCACCACTAACATCTTTGGAGACCGTGATTTGATGACTGGTATAAATATATCTTACTGAGATCTGCTTCGGCAGAGTGCCACACCCAGTAATGGGTAAAAGGCGTGATGACATATTTATATTTATTAATTAATGTCATTAAATTACGCTCTCTAAATAAAGTATTGCGTATTAAGGTAATACTAGCGTAAAAAAAAATTTTGCAGATCTAAAAGGAATTTGGCGCACGTAAACATTGGATAGTCATACGTATTATGTTAAATTAAGAAACACATTCATCGTCTGTGAACAAATATATTCGCTTGTAAAGTTGAGTTCTTATACACGGGGCTTATGGCGATCATCATTCAAAATCGCACATATTTAGTTTGTGTACCTCTAAAAATTTGCAGTTTCATTTGAAAACTAGTATGATGTTCTAGAACTATCCATGTATATTGTATCATAAGGAGAAAGTTTGTTATCGTTTAGTAATGGATATATAGCCATGCAAAGCCTTGTTTTTAACGAAAAATTAAGAATCCCAATTTATAATGGCAACACCACACGCTGGTATGGTATTTTAAAATTCACTAGACCAACAACCTGTTAACAATTCATGATATTCAAATCATAATAGGTATAAAACACTTATTTTATTCAATATTTATATTTTTTTGAGCGTCAGTTTCGCCACTCGACAACCGAAGGCGCCATCGTCACACTAGTACTACCTTAAAGGCATTGGCAAGTTAAAAATTGACTTTTCATAAATCAGTACTAAATTATAAGAAGGCAAACATAGTCAAAACCAAATTTTGCTCCGTGCCTCTGTTCCAAAGATATAGCTTGTTAAAGTTTCGTTGATGACGTCATGTACTCCGCTATTGCGCTGCAGCATACAGTGTACGCTGAACTATCGTGAGTTTTGCAAGGCTGAAGCGTGCATTTTCGAAGATATTTTAATTTTTAAATCTATTATGGCAACTATATTTCCATATTTGTATGAACCAGTGCTGAATGAAGAAAAAAACGATGAGGAAAATTTTAAGGAACATAAGGAAAATCGTAAAGTAGATAGTGAAATGACATGGTGTAAATGCAATTATTGTGAAATAATGACAAGTACAGAATGTTACTGCTGTACGGAATCACAGGCAATTAGTGAGTTACGTGGTAATAGTGATTGCATTACAAATCATGATTTTTTTGAAAATACAGTTTTGGAAATACATTCTTTGAAAACAGCTAAATACCACATGCTTGTCAAAGCAGATGCTACAAGAAGAAAAATGTTGGAAAATGAAAATAATACCGTCTGGAGACATGTAGCTTATACACAATTTGTATACTGGGTAAATGCTTGGATACCATTGGGCAAGAAAGAACGATGGGTTATTCCAGCTTGCGTGATAAAAAAAATTAGATGTAAATATCCGGACGCAAGAAATATTTATCAAGGGTTTCAAGCTCTTAATGAAAATATTAATTTTGATTAATTATATTGTAGAAACTACTAATGCTATTCCTTTATCTGTCATTATATTGAAGCTGCCATAAATTTGACATCTTTCAAACAAAGGTTTTAATATAATGCTCTGAATGAGTAAATATCCTACTGCTTGGCCCTGGCTGAGTAGAGGATTCTAAACTTTCATCATCGGTACTTTCTTGGTCGTCAGATGAACTATTTTCATACTCGAACAATTCGGAATCACTATTACTATCATTGTTATTTATTATTATTATTATTCGGTATATTTCTTTCCCTAGTTCACATTGTACACCTGCATCAACTTTTCTACTATTTCACTTCTCATCTCACACTGTATTTCGAAATCATTTACTTAATTTATTCCTGGTACATCCTCAAATTCTATTGTTGTATTCACTATGCTAATTAACTCCTTTTTCTCCTTCATTAATTGATATTTAGATTTACGACGCGGTTTTACAATATTTTTATTTTGTTTTGCACCAACTAAATTTATTGATGGGATTGCACTTTTTTTTAAAATAGGTAGCAACTTATGAAGTGGCATTAATTGTTTCTTTTTTAAATATGTCGAATCAAAGACTGATTCTACAAAATGTGCACTGCATCTACAGATCTTTTAGTAGGTATAAAGTTTTTTCGATTAATTTTATTTATCCACGCACGATACATATCACGTTTCTTATTTTTTGTTTTATTATGTGTGCAACCAGAAATAAAATAATTAGTCATTTTAATATCACTGAATACAAAAACGCACGTTTATAACTAAATAAACTGCAAATACGTTGTCCATGAACACTACTACAAGGTAGCAGTCTACTGCGGGTATGCGCGCTCGGCTCGGAGTAGATGACGTCACAGTAGCTGTGTACGGTTATTTCAAATAGCCGTAACTTTGGAACAAATAATCGCAGAGACATTAAATAAAAACTAATGAACTTCTGATTTTATAGTTTATTTATTAATGTTATTTAAAAATTGTCGAAAATAACTTGCCAATGCCTTTAAATAAGATGTAGGGATATTGGCAGTATTTTGATGTGAACTTTTATCTCATAATTTTTCCAAACACTTTTTATTTACAAAAAAAATACTTTACATGTTAACTGCCTATTCCAACATTAAGTGAGACAATTTTATAAGCAATTAGTAATTATTTTTAATTTAACACCCCAAATAAAACGACCACTGACCTAGCTGCTCAGCATAATTTTTCAGGCCTATCAGAATTGAGGTTACATCTGCATCGATTCAGTGAATTTTGAGTATAAAAATGTGTCATTATTTATCTCCCCAATGTTCTGTTGCTCTTAAACCACAATTCATAACAATTCTGGTACACATCTATAACATGTACCTCCTAAATTCCTAACAATGATTCTTTCTTATATCAACGACCATAAAATGTAAGCGGGCGATACGTGATACGCACGAGGAGCCAGGAGCAGGACTATCGACCCCAGCGCAGTTCCACATCCTTCATATATACGTATATATAGATATCCTTAAGGAGCGTAGCGGCGAATCCCGAGGGCTACCGTCGATACGATTGGATTTATGAGATCGAGGCGCTTGCCCGATTACGGTCAACACGATGCTGCGGTGGCGGCGGCGAAGGAGGAGGCGGACACGAATTGTGGAGGACGATGGCTCGTTTTAGGCACTCCAGTTTTAGGACACTAACAGCCCAATTCTTTAAAAAAGTTTTAGCTAATTTTAGATTAGATACACGTATTCTAATTCGATTAAAAAATAATCATAAATCAAATCACTTTCCGTAATTATTAGGAATGTCGACTTTGAAAAAAATTATCGAATGATTATTCGGTCAACTGAATATTAGTGTCCGAAAAGTTAGAATATTCGTTTGTCTTCATATTCGTATGCGAATAGTTCGGATAGTCGTTAGTTTAAATATTCGTTATTCGGTTATTCAAAAATTAATCGGACTTGAAATTTTCCAAACTAAACAAGATATGAAAATGCGCTCAACGGCATTGAATTCCTCGTGTCCAAATTGACTTATAAGCAAGTTTTTAGCGATTTTTATTTTTAGAAAATTTCTTAAGGTGTACCCCTTCAATTTTTTTCGATTTTAGGCTATTTTCAGACTGTTTGCTCTAAAATTCTTCCTCCTACGATTATTGTAACGAAAATTTACATACATATGTATTTTGACCCACTGAATCCAATGGTAAAATCCTCAAGTGAATAAGTCTTCTAGTTTTTGAGATATTATTCAAAACCTGCTCGATGAGAAAATTTTGGTGAAAACTTATTGAAAAATAAAAAATGCTAAAAATTTGTTTATAAGTCAATTGAAACACGAGAAGTTCAATGCCATTTAGCAGATCTTCATATCTTCTTTAGTTTTTGAGATACAGCCTCGGAGAAGTCAAAAATGTTATGAGCTATTTTTTTTGGAAAATTTAACTATTCCGATGGTTATATCTTAAAAACTAAACACGATATGAAAATGCGCTCAACGGCATTGAATTCCTCGTGTCCGAATTGACTTATAAGCAAGTTTTAAGTGATTTTTATTTTTGGAAAATTTCTTAAGGGGTACCCCTTCAATTTTTTTCGATTTTAGGCTATTTTCAGACTGTTTGCTCTAAAATTCTTCCTCCTACGATTATTGTAACGAAAATTTACATACATATGTATTTTCACCCGCTGAATTCAATAGTAATATCCCCAAGTGAATAAGTATTCTAGTTTTTGAGATATTGTTAAAAAACTGCTCGATGAGAAAATTTTGGTGAAATCTTTTTGAAAAATAAAATATGCGAAAAATTTGTTTATAAGTCAACTGAAACACGAGAAATTCAATGCCGTTTAGCACATCTTCATATCTTGTTTAGTTTTTGAGATATAGCCTCGGGAATGTCGAAAATGAGATGAGGTAATTTTATTGGAAAACTTAACTTTGCCGGAGGTTATATCGTAAAAACTATACAAGATATGAAGATGCGTCAACGGCATTGAAATCCCCGTATCCGAATTGAGTTATTAGCAAACTTTTAGCGCAGTCCGAACTATTCGTTCATTATTATTATTTGACTACTCAGTCTTATTAACTATTTGAATATTCGAACTATTCGAACTCTTCAGTTATTCGAATATTTGATCAGTTCAGATATCCGGGCTATTCGGATAGTCAAACTATCAGCCAGAACCTAATATCCTTTATGTAAATATCCGAATATAATCAAAATCCCTAATAATTATATTGTATAACTAGTCACAGAAATAATTTGTATATGATAAAAATAAAGGAAATAAATCCATATTAAAGTAAACGTAACTTATCGCAAATTACGATTATATCAAATCTAATGTTTAACAACAACGTAATAGTTATTTTTATAACAAGTGCCGAAAAAGGCTCGTTACGTGCAAGTGCAGAATTTAACGCACTAGGCTTGCCGAGTGCGGAAATCTGCACGAGCACGTACCCTTTTTCGGCACGTGTTATAAACAACATTTTTCCTACAACTGTACGATTTAGTAAATCACTAAAATATTATCCAAATTTTTAAAATATTTATGATATTACACGAGAACGATGTTTTACGGCGTTGCTATGGTTTGTTTGTTGATCGCTTGCACATTGTTCTACATTATTTAAAAATATTTTACTAACGTCAAGATAATTTCTTCAAAATATACTACTGCATATTTACTAGCGCTGACTCACTGCATCTTCTTCTTCCATAAGCGTCTGTGGCCAAAATATGAATTACGCGCTTGGCGCGAAATTTAAATCGCTCTCAAAAAAACTTTTTTTACAGGTAATGAAGCACTGTCCGCACTTAGTGTTTCTTTGCTTTCGGAAACGCACTTGGTCGGCATTCATCTACTTTCCATACGTAACCAAGGCAATAATAGTTACGTAATAACAAAGAAATCGCACAGTTGTAGGAAAAACTATTTTATATAACATTCTACTTTTATTGCAACTTAAATTAAAATAGTGTTTCTGATTGGTTCAGATTCCTCTGTAGGCTCCCTGTACTCTAATTGAGATTATATTTCCGTTGTGTAGAATAACAAATAAATAAATAAATAATAACAAAATTCATAACAAGTAGGCATTATCGTTCTTTTGAAGAATTCTGTGCTGTGTAAGAAACAATTTTATTACTGGTAGAAATTGGAATGCTCAAAATGGGAACTGACCATCTGGGCCAGTGGATTCCGAGGCAGATAGTCATTGCGGGAGAGATGGAAAAATGTCAAAGTCTCGACGAGGATCCGTGCAAAACCTGATCGCATAAATAATCTACCCCATTCTCGTAAACAATACCGAAAGAAACAATACCTTGGTCGATAGAAACAGAACTTGCGAAATAATACATTATTAATGAAAAAATCCAAACTCAATTTTTCGTTTTGAAATTTGTCATCATAACAAGTTAATTATTTAAAAATAATTACTGAAGTTTTGAAACAGTTTAAACGCATAAATCATCCGTGAAATGTCAGCCAGCGTTCATTAACTAATTTTTAGATTATTTTAGGGAGTTGGATTCAATTTAACTTGTTTAAAATTCAATAATATATACGAACTTTTTCCAATTTTACAAATATAAGAATTTTATATTTGTGAACTAACCATGAAAAATGATTAATTATATATTTTAATTAATATAGCCCGCATTTATTTAACCAAATAGTAATTTGAATTTTAAATGAATTTGTTTATTATAAATACGATTATCGATTCTCTTTGCAACAGAGCAAACTAAATGATCTAACTCAAGTACGTAAGTAACTTCATTATTAATTGAATCAAAGATGCAGAAAATTAAATTATCCTACAATTTTTATTTGAAGTATAATTCTAAATACTAATTTAGTGACATTCATGACTAATTGAACCAATAAAACTTAAATTTTAAACTTGGTTTAAATTAATACAAGTAAATCAAAAGTACATGTCATATGAAATAATTAATATTGCTAACAAAAAAAATCAGTCTGCTTTTTAAATTATTTAAACTAAATTTAAAATTTAAGTATTGGTGGTACTACTGGTCCTAAGTCGTGAAAAAAAATATATATAATTTTATTTTAATGGGGTAAGTGACTCAGTGGTATCGAGTCGACTTGTGGATCCTGAAAACCTGGGTTCGATACTCACAACCAACAATCATTTTCATCACATTAAAATTACTCCTGTGGCTCCCTCCGCTAACATCTTTGGGCCGTGATTTGACAGCTGGTAATCGCACTTCACGAGCATAAATATATCACTTAGCGAGATCTTCTACGGCAAAGTACCACACCCAGTAATGAGTAAGAGGTGTAATTATATATTTATATTTATTTTGTTAATTATATTTAATAAAATAAATAAAATTATAAATATATCATCACGCCTTTTATTTATTTAATTTATTTATTTATTTATTTATTTATGTTACTCTGTACAACAGGAATTGAATCCCAATTACAGTACAGGGTCCGAACTCACCGAGCCGCAGAGTGGTTGTAATTATAATTTCTAGCTTGAGTGGGAATCGAACTCGGGGTCTCCAGATTCGAATTCCGTAACGCTACCCACCCCACCGTACTGCCGGTTTTGTCGACTGTGGGGATCTAACCAGGGTTCTTAGGATCCACGGACCGACTTAATACCACTGATCCATTACCCCATTAATTAATTTTAATACGAGTATAATCGAATTTTTAAAAATCCAGCTCTAATCTATAAATAAAATTTGTGCGCATGAAATGCGCTTACCGGCCGTCGAGCCACGGCCCCAAAAAGATTTTTTTTGTATAGAGAATACCACAGGAGTAATTTTAATGTGGTGAAAATTGTTTGTCGAATGTGGGAATCGATCCCGGTTTATTAAATCTACAATCCGACTCAATACCACTAAGCCACCTACCCCATACTCCATACGCTCTATGTACTATACTACAATCAGAGTTTCTGTTGTGCAGAGTAATAAATAAATAAATGACATACGACAGGTATTAGGTTAAGCAATACAGTTGTTGTTCACCATTCATGTAACATTTACCATTGCACTTCCGCTCTGCAAGTTTAGCGACCGCGTACAAGCTAATGAGGACAACGTCGACGTCGACGCCACCTGTCATACGACGCCGTGTTAATTGAGTTGCAGATTGCACACGTGACAGGGTCGTGGCATCAACAACGGCAGTATCGTGTCGCGTCATTGACAATGATGATAACCTCGCGCAAGTACTTACGTACGCCTGGTATCACTCATACAAGCGTAGGAATCAAATTTACGTGTTTACAAGTCACGTGGCGACACTGATAACAAGTATTTTGGGTGGGAAATATTGTGGAGAACATGATCAATGCTGGATACTGGCGTCGTAAAGTTTTTATGATTTCTCACTCCTTGTACATACACATTAAACATAAATAAATCAGATTTAATATGGACTAATAATAATAATATATGAGTGAATATAACGTAGATTTACGAGTGTCTGGTTGCACCTCACATACTTAAATACTAAGGCTCGATTGCATAAAACGTTGTCAGTTACACAGTGGCGTACCTAGAGGGAGGCGGTGGTTGCGGTCCGCACCGGGCGGCACATATTTTGGGGCGGCAATTTTTATATTTAGTTTTAGTTGTAAAAAACAACTTGTTCACTTCCTAAGTTTACTATTCGATTTCTACGAATTATGAATTACTATATGATTTCGAATATTTTTCTTCATCGTCAAGTCAATGTAGGGTTGAAAATATTATCTCAAAAATTCCATTATTACTGCCTAATTTCAGAATGCCATCCAATGGTAAAAAAGTTCCCCACCTATAGTTTGTCTCAATTACAATTATTTATTTATGTTTATTAATTTAATGGGGTAATGGCTAAGTGGTCTCGAGTTGGCTCTGTGGCTCCCCCACCACTAACATTTTTGGCAGCCGTGATATTACGCACTACACGTACATAAATATATCACTGACCGAGATCTGCTTCGACAGAGTGCCACACCTAGTAATGGGTAAAAGTCGTGATGATATATTTATTTTATATTTATTTTTTAATTTATAAAAACCACAATTTGATTGACTTAGAAAGGGCGGCAAATTGGAGACCGCCCAGAGCGGCAAAAGTTCTAGTTACGTCACTGCAGTTTTATAATTACGTTGTTAACTACACGAATTAGTTAAAAAGAAACGAATTGTTAAAATATTTGACAATTTAATATTTGATATCGTTACAATTTTTATGGAGTAGGTGGTACAGTAGTATCGTGTCGGCCTGTGGATCCTGAGAACCCTGGTTCGTTTCCCACTGCCAACAAACATTTGCACCACATTAATACTACTCCTGTGGCTTCCCCTCCAATAACATCTTTGGGGGCCGAGATTTGACGGCTGTTAACCGCACTTCACGCGCATAAATATATCACTTACCGAGATCTGCTTCGGCAGAGAGCCACACCCAATAATGGGTAGAAGACGTGATGATATATTTATTTATTTTATATTTATTATTGTTATCAACTTTGTAATGGACCAAATAAAGGTTCGAAACGTCGTCAGTTCTTATTTTGAGTCTATAAAGGCTTAGGAGTCCAAACAAGGTGGAAAAAAATTGTTACCTTTTTCCCAATTAACAATATTCTTCACTGATTAATCAATCCTTTCCAATAATAGAATTTTTGTTATTTGAATTTGCAAACAAAAAATGCAAAATGAATGAACAAAGTAAAGTAAGTAAAACAGTAATTTTTAATCACTTCATGTATAATTCTTGGGCGCATAACAAAGTACCAAACCCAAATATGAGAATGAAGGTTCAGTAGCAACTAGCCTCCCTCTTTGACCACACGCTTCCTTCTGAATTTTGCAAAAGACAACATTATCCCGTGGCGGGTCCATTTAATCTTGTGCTGGTCGTTGAGTACATTAGTCGAGAGAGACAACCTAATTGTGGAAGCTATGCACGAGAGTGCGATGGCGACACTACAGGATCGCTGTGGGATAAAACCTGATCCACGTGTTAACAAGCGCACGCATCCTGTAATTAGTAATGTGGACACATCCCCCGGGACTCAGGGTCGGGAGACACTCCGCCATAATCATAGTCCTATGTAAATTAGCCCCGCGCTAATTCTAACTAACATGATGGTTCTTCCACGAGACATGGGGCCACTAGATAATTATAAGTTCCAGGGAATCAATTAATATCAACGTTGGTGTTTCATATTTACTTTAATAATAGCGAATATTGCAAATATTTTTCAAGGAATTTAATTATTTCTGAAAGCATATCAAACACGCTGTCATACTGTATAAACTGTTAATATTAAAATAATACATACATTTTTAACACTTTATAATGAAAATTTAATAACATATATTTACGCGATACCGAAATATCGTTGAAATATTTTGATTCCATTGTCAAAATTAAATCACATGACGAGTGACATAAATCTGTAATGAATTGATTTATTTATGTGAAAACTATTCAATACAATTGTTTTATATTCATCACATTAAACATTGATATAAATGCGTCATTTCTAAATACTTAAATGTGTATGATTTTATGAATATATGGTAAATATATTAATTTTATTATTGATTACCGAAAATCATTAATATTTTTGAATGTAACTTTGATTTGGAATCAAAATAAACGAATACGATTATATACCTTTCCCCTTGCAAAGAGATTCAATGGGCCTTTCAAGACTTTTTTGAAATTTTTATATATTAATCTACGTAATAAAATTATTATACCCAAAATTTTTTATTTTTTTTAAAACTTGTATTAAGCATAATAAAAATATTTAAACTTTCGAAACAAACGAATATGACGTAGTTGCATCTTGGATTAAAGAGAGACAGATAAGACAGAGATACTTCACGTAACGTGTGTCGTTGTTAGTAGAATCGTAGAATGCTGAATGTTGGTTTCTTTTTCGTCTTCTTCTCAGTAAAGTTGAGCACCGACAAACGTTTCAGACAAAGCTCTGTGATTGGCTTAATGCAACTACGTAATTGCAATATGGCAGTGCGAAATTTAAATGAGCGTTTTGAATTATTCAACTATAACTTTCATATTTCAGCAATAAAGATATCATTTATGGTATGGTTTTATATTGTATTAAATATGATGTACGGTCAAGAATTTATTGTAATAAATATATATTAAAAAGCTCTATCACTTGAATCCCCCATTCGATTACAAAATATGGTAGGAGTAATATAAAAATATTACAATTATGTGGGTGTTAATTACGTATGTCCGACAGTACAGAGGTGTGGGTAGCGATACGGCATTCGTATCCAAATCTCCACTCAAGCTATTTCACTACAGCTCTTCTACTGTAATTGGGATTAAGGTCCTTTTGTTTAGGGTAGCATAAAAATATAAATATATAAATAAAAATAACAAATTAATCGACCTTCCTATATTGTCCGTCATGCCCGAATGAACTTTAGAAATAAATCATTATTTTTAGGAAGATAGCAATGCAATTTGATTTCATTCCAAAAGTGTTCACTGTGAACAATGAGAACAAATTTAAATCACGATCTCAATTTTTGTTTACTAAAATTAGATTCAATTTGTATTCAAGCTGTCATGTAATACAACTATACAAGGAAAGTTTTCTAAGAAGATTTTAGAAAGAAGATATCAAGAAAATTTCTTGAAAATTAGCAACGCCTCTAAACACAAGAAAGATTTTATGAAAAGAAACTTCATGCTTATGAGACAATAGTTTAATAATTTCATATCAAAGCATAACTGGCAGATTTTCAAGAAACTTCTTAATACTTCTTCTTTCTAATAAGTTTATCAGAATAATTTAGCAGTGTGCAGAGGGCATTAGCATAGTATATGTACGATATATCTATATTTATATTTCTTTTATTAACTCGAATCTTTAACTTATCATTTTCATTTTAAACATATTTCTATAATAGCAACATTGAAGAGTAAATTTAATAATGATTTTTCCAGTTTTTGAATTTTTTTTCGAACCGAATGATATTATTTCAGAGAAAAAAAACTATATTTGGATTGGATTTCAGGTTTTAGGTACTAAAAATGAAAAGGGAAACTTTTTTTACATTTTTATTGCGACATTTTGGCCAAAGTTTTGGCTATTTTGAAGAAAGTTACACTGTAACATAGTTTTATAATAATAATAATAATTTAAAATTTAATCTAAATTAAATTATGAATACTTGAAAACTTTGGCCGAAACGTCGCGTTAATAAATATAAAAAAATATTACAAAATTTACACTTTATTTTTAATATATAAATCGAAATATAGATTATTTTTAATCTCTATAATATTGACGATATTTATTTTTTTGTTTTGTTTTCTGTTTAACTTATTGCCAGATACATATGTATAAATAATATAATAAGTTCTAAAGTTGCCATTCAACAAATCTACTCACATCGGATCCGTTCGTTTATTATCGCCAATTGTCCGAAGTTGAATTAATTTTATATTATTTTTAATACGAATTTAAATGAATAAAAATGCTGACGAACAAGTTTGAGCCTAGCTTACCAATTAATTTGCGTCGTTGAAATACGTTTACATATTTGCCAAGACCTGCAGTAGTATAGTGCGGGGTATTGCAGTGAACGTCGTGTTTTCGTCGTTTGTAAACATTTTAAATAACAAGTTATCATATTTCAATGTGCAAAATTATTTACATGAGCTATTGTTCATATTTGAATATCAAACTATTAATTAGTGATAGTGCTATTAAATAAACTTTGCCGACCTCCTGGGAGCCTAGGATTCGCTGATTTCAACAGTGGACAACGTAAAGTAAGCAACAATATTATTATTTTATTATTTGTACATTGCGAAACATTCCTTACTGTACACAATCCTCAGCGGTGTAACTTAATTTTGTTGAACTTCTACCTCCCATCGTATAAATGCCGCTGTGCTTCTTATTACAAAATTTAAATAATTATTCCTTACCATACTCTAACAATTTTCTTCTTTTAGACTGTATAAAATAAATAAACATAAAAACAGTCAGACCAAAGTTGAATTCTAATTTCAGCAAAAATAGTATCTTTTTACATGCCGAAATACGAAATATATTCTTTTTTATTAAGAAGCTGGAGTACGGTAGTTACACCACTCGGCAGTCCTATAAAATAAGACAGTTTTCACCGGTCGGAGTTGAATAAGGCTCGTGAATTTATATAAACATCTTCGAGAAAGCAATAACGTCCTAAGTTCCAAAGTTGTTTTAGGGATAAATACTTAAAATAAAAGATACACAAGACTAAATATTGAACTACTTTTATTTCTTTTTTGCCAACTAATAAATATCACTTAATGATACAGAAGTATCACAATATTTTCGTCCACGCAAAAAACGAAAGATACCAAGAGTCAAGCTGAAGAGAAAAAAAATATTTTATACAAAAATAAATACAATAGTACAAACAGAAAACACCACGAATCAAATTGCAAACAATATATCTAATCTAAACAAAAATAAATAAAATAGTTCAAACAACCACGTCCCAAGCCGGTTGATCACAGGTGAGCGTTTTGACTACAACCCCTAACTTCTATTTCCGATATTAACAGGGAGAACATGGATGACAGCAGACAATGACAGATGCAGATGGTAGGAGGGTTCGTAAACAAACAATATAGCAACACTAACAATCTACGTACATGAATAGAACTTACTGCAAACATAAAATTGACAACGTAAATAAGACATTAACAAATTCTTATTAATTGAATCCTTTAATTTCGAGGGCTAAAATAAAATGAAATGTTGTATGCACCACGGGCATAATCAAGATTCGAGCACTAGCTACGCGTTGAGCTTTAAACATTTCCTCAGTGCTATAATTTTTTTATTATGCTCTTTATACATAAATAACTATTATAATCATGGGCGTCCGCTGGAGGGATCAAGCAGTGGCGCTCGCCCCCCCCCTCTCCCGGGGGTTTAACTATGGCGGCGGTGACCACGACTCTCGAACATAAGACTTTAACATGTAAAATTATAATTTTGTAATTTCCTGCTTTCCTAAATATTTTAAGCAAAAAAGCTTGTAATAGAAGTTTTAGGGCATAAAATAATTCTGCATCTGAACCAATAAACAGAACTAATTTTACATACTTTATAACGACACAAATTAGCTTTGAAAATGACGAAAATTTCCTCAAAACTATCGATAGGCATGAAATTGAAACAAAATTAAACAAATGTTTGACGTTTTATCTGTCAAAATAAATGAAATAATAAATAAAGAATTTATTTTGACAGTTTTGACAGGTTGAACGTCAAACATTTGTTTAATTTTGTTTCAATTTCATAGCTATCGATAGTTTTGAGACAATTTTAGTCATTTTCAGATCTAATTTGTGCCGTTACAAAGCATGCAAAATTAATTTCGTATTTTATGCCCTAAAACTTTTATTTGAAGCTCTTTTCTTTTAAATAATTACGAAAAAGGTAATTTAAACAATATGATTTTACATGTTAAAGTCCTATGTTCGAGAGTTGCGGTCACCATCCTGTATATGTATATATAATATAATAAAAATTAAATTATAAGTTTAAAGGTAATAAATTCAAGTCGAAACTGAATTTTTTGCAATATTCTTATGGCAAGCTAGCGATATGTTCCCTATCGTAATCTAAGTTTATTAAGTATACACAGACACGAAATATTAGAAAATAAAAACTGTAAAACTGCTAAATCGGAATTTATTGAAGAAATGGTGTTAATTTATGGAAGAGTTATTAGAAAATTGTCCTTCCTCTTCAATTCAAACCCAGACGACAAAGACTAATAATTTATTTGACAAATTTAAATACTTTTTTATCTATTAGTTATGTGTATTTGTATTTATGTTATGTAAAAAAATATTTTATAAATTTAGGTATATCTGAGAGTTTTTTGCGACCCGCCCCTGCCCCTGCCGCAGGAAATATGTCTGTGAATGCCCATGATTATAATTATTATTTCAACCATGGTTATCAATAGTAAAAATAAAATTAATATAAATCCTAATAAACGAAATGCCATAAATAATCTTCTAGAATAAAATTTGAATCCAATAGTCGGTATAAAAATATCGGCTCTCTGAATTGGCAATATTACTTCGTCCATTTACATATGCAGACATTAATCTTGAAACAAAAAGTTTCTTACAAATGGTTAAACTCCTGTAACACACATAAGAGCATTGAAGTAAAATCTGAAAATCCGGTAACACGGGTTCGTTTCTATCCCATGGGGTTCGTTCGACTGGTGCTTGCTACCCTTGTGGGTTCTCGAGTGCACATTTGAGCGCTGCAGCGCCACTTGTCACGGGAACGACGCCGACGTCGACGGCGAGATTGCGGTGACCCCGATTTCTCGAAAAGCACTAATTGCGCAATCGATGTTAAATGTCCTGGACGCCGAACGCCCCCGTGAACGGAATGGTTTATTTACTGGTCTTTTCGCTGAAGTTTAATGGCACTTAAGACAGAGGAGGTTCACGATCGGGCTAAACAAACAACTCAGAGAAAACCACGAATGCGAAGACGCATTGCACTGGAAATAAGCTCTAGCATAATCACTTGTATTTATCCAGATACAATGCAACGAAATAATTACGAATTACAGAAGTTTTTCATTATTTAAATAAACTGATAACGTTTCCAATGCCATAAAGTAGCAGATAACTCATTTCAGATAAGTGAAAAAATATCGTTTTTTCACGACTTGCGCAGAAAACTCAAATTCCTTCTCGCGAAATAGTGATGAAAATTCGTTTCCCTATAAAAATATACTTGAATATTCTTATTTAATAGTAATATACTTTTTTACCTATACTGTAAATTACTCATTAATGATAAAATTTAAACACAGTAAGTGGCACTTTTATTATACAGTTGGTTCCCATGGTTGCATCAAGACTATAATATTTATTTACTATTCACCGTGAAAATCAAGTAAATATTATAAATTAAGGTCCTTTTTATTTTGACAACAATTTGGTAACTGTTAATTTTTAATCTTATTTTCTTTTATGGGGTGGCTAGCTCAGTGGTATGAAGTCGGCCTGTGGATCCTGAGAACCCTGGTTCGATTCCCACAGGCGACAAACAATTTTCATAATTTCAAAAGCTACCTCTGTGGCTCCTCCACCACTAACATCTTTGGGGGCCGTGATTTGACGACTGGTAACCGCACTCCACGCGCAAAATATATCACTTACCGAGATCTGCTTCGGCAGAGTGCTACACCCAGTAATGGGTAGAAGGCGTGATGATATATTTATTTATTTTATTTATATACTTTTTTACCTATACTGTAAATTACTCATTAATGATAAAATTTAAACACAGTAAGTGGCACTTTTATTATACAGTTGGTTCCCATGGTTGCATCAAGACTATAATATTTACTTACTATTCACCGTGAAAAGCAAGTAAATATTATGAATTAAGGTCCTGTTTATTTTGACAACAATTTGGTAACTGTTAATTTTTAATCTTATTTTCTTTTTCTTTTATTTATGTAGGTATTGTAAATAATAGCTTATAAACCTCGAATTATAAGTGATTTTTAGGTCGCGAATGTTTAGGAAATTTCGAACCTATGAGCCCCGATTTCCCAAACTACATTCTTGAATTAAAAACTGTCATTTGCAGTTCATGGCACGCAATATACTATAAATCTTAAATTATCTTATAATTTTGTTTGAACGTATTTAAAGTTCGAAAAAATCTTATTTGTAGCATGTCGTGAAAAAATTTAGTGTCTACACGAGAGGAAAGCACTTTTTCACTCTGATTCTACTTCGGATTCGAGTAAGAAAAATATCGCTTTCCTCTTTAGTTTGATAAATAACTACTATATTAATGAAAGTTTGTGCAAGTTATACCATGAATTCGATACTACATTTTTTCATTACCTGGCAAATTGTTCCGTGCGGTTACTTTATCCCAGTTTCTTTAACGAATGCATAAAAAAGTAAATTCGTTCTCTTGGTCTGTACTTATTTTTATAACGTTAGATTTTCTTTAAAAATTTCTAGGTATTTTTCTTAATGAAAATACTTTGTTTTCGCTTTATTAAATTTTAATCTATATAAAAATTCCTACAGATAATAATAATAACAAACCAAATGAAATAACCTTAACAACAATTACAAAAGTATAGATAATATTTGTTTGTAGAACTTCTTTTATCTACAAGATATATTAAAGTACAATTGAATGTGTAACGCAAGATGTAAATCTTGTAGTAAAACAATGGACAAACTGGTAAATAAAAAGTAATCCCAGTAGGGAAAAGTATTCTAGTTTGTTATACTATGGATACTGCCAGGGACGGACTAACTAGAATTTTTTGATATCTAAGCAGTTCCAATTTCTGCTTCATTTTATTTATCAATATATAGTGCAGTATTCATAATTGTAACTGAATTTGAAGAATGTCTTAAGACTGTCATTACCATAGTGATTACTAATTATTTAATATTTAAATTTAAAACAATTTTTTCTACGGTCGTGTTGAAAAGTCAACCTGTCAACTTTTAAAATGAACGTGGAAAGTATTTCGTTGCAATACTGCAAAAAATATTTTTAATGTTGTTGGAGAGATGCGTATCTGAAGAGCATTTATTACAATACGCTACATTTTTTAAATCCAACTTTTGACACTGATTTTAAAGACAATAGTAGCGACGTCCAAAGACACTCCTCTCAAGGTTGCAAATTGCTTTCTCCAACTCTATACTATTTATTAATATGATCTGTGGGTCGTTCTTCGAACTTGGCTTCACCAACAAGTATCATATAGTCCGGTACTGGTCTTGAGCAGGGATTAAAAAAGCATGGAATGTAACACGTTCACGGTGGTGGCAAATTTACCGGGTGAGAAGTTGTGGATGCACACAGCACACGTAATCTCCCGGAGTCAGCGCCGGAGTCGGCTCCGGTGCACACACCGGCCACTCGCCGCGGTAAAGCGAGCGGAACAAACTAAAGAAGCCAATAACGCAGCGCCGCGACGCGAACGCCAGGGAATATTACCTCAGCCACTGCCTTTCAAACCGCAAAGCGCATCTTACACGTTTAACACTCCAACTTACAGTTACTGGACTTCTTTCAAATACACCGGAGTTTAACTGCCGATGGTAACAACTTTAGTGATTATGCTAATAGCAATGCTATGTTGCAGTATTAATAATACACATACGAGTATCTTAAGGTAAGGAGGTTGTATACTCATCTAGAACCATTCAAAAGGGACGAGGTATTGAAAAGGTTGGAACAAAATTACATACATACGAGTAAATGCATCTATTTAAAATTATGTATATTATTCTGTTTCAGAATTATGAGTTAAATTACTGTATTGTTGCACACAGTATAAATATACAAATAATATAGAACTGGCCCTGTATTCTTGTAAAATGCAGTATAAATGCGTATTAACTTCATTTGCATTCGTCGATTTCATTGTTAATTTACTGTTCTTGTATTTTGTTCCATTTTCATATTAATTATTAAAAAAATATCCTGGGTCTGTGATAAAGTTATACTTTTAATTAATGGAAGAACCAGAAAAATCCCTACTTGTGTAAGGTAAAAATCAACATAGTACAAAAACAAACATATCTGGTTTAGCGCATTAAACAAGTTTTATTACAAGTTAAAGAAAAAAACTGCCAACAACAAAAATGTAATAAAACTAAAATTTTATTAATTGCAAACCGTAATTACATATGTCAAAGACAAGGAGGTTCCTGAAACATTTTTTATTTATTTTATTATTTGTACAGACTGTTATAAAGGATTTAAAATTTATGGGGTTGCTAGCTCAGTGGTATGAAGTCGGCCTGTGGATCCTGAGAACCCTGGTTCGATTCCCACAGGCGACAAACAATTTTCATAATTTCAAAAGCTACTCCACCACTAAATCTTTGGAGGCCGTAATTTGACGACTGGTAACCGCACTTGACGCGCAAAATATATCACTTACCGAGATCTGCTTCGGCAGAGTGCCACACCCAGTAACGGGTAGAATGCGTGATGATATATTTATTTAATTATTTATTTATTTTAAAATTTTGAGGGTATATACATTTCGATGTCCTAATTCAGAGTCAAAAATACCATTTTTGATAATTTGTAAACATTTTTAGTGCCACTGGTCGACGAGAAATCTTTAATTAAAATTATAATGTATTATTTAATCCCGTAACTCAGTGGCTCCCAAACTTTTGCGGTTCATATCGCCGTTAGAGTATCAGCAATTTTTCACTGCGCCTCAAGAGAAAACATTAGTTGCAGTACACACTTGATAAGGTTACGTTGGTTAATTAAAATAAGAAAACAATTATAAACTTATAAACATTTTATATTGAAGTATAAATATTAAATACAGAGTGATCAACAGGGATTGTTACAGTTAGCAATAAAAAAAAAACCACTTGAAATTTATGAGAAATGTCAAACAGCATTTTCGCCTGTATCTGACGCTACATCGCCAACTGTGGAATAAAAAGATCTCTGGAATTGTATTGCCAACTATAACATTTCTTTTTGATCATCCTGTAGAAATATAATTTGAATAATATTTTAATTAGTGAGACGGATGAGTCTGTTATTCACTGCACATCTTCTCAAATATTGGAATAATTCGTGGCGCCACTGGCGTAACTTTAATAAAAAATAAAATAATTTAATTTTTATATTTTGCATTTCATAAAAATGCAGATATGAGTACGGTATTCAACAAAATTTCTTTAGTTTTATTTATTTATTACCAAATATGATGTGACAATAATAAATTTACATACATACATACATATATTCACGCTATATCCCAACAAATTGGGTAGCATGAGTCCTAAAATCACTCATAAAATATTCACTCATTATATTCATCAAATAATCAGCCCTCGTCAAACATTATCATCCAAACAATGAGCCATCAATTTAATTTAAAAAAATAATAATTGAGAAACTTATAAATGAAGGCAACACGCGATTTAATTTAGGAGTAAGAAAAAAGTCCTGAACAACATTTTTCCGTAAATCAATTTTGTGGGACCAATTCTCCGTATGTATCTATTTTTGTGGTAGACTTTGAATAAACTGTTTAACTTGACTGGCGCTAAATAATGAAAGAATAGTGGCAAGCGGCAAATAAAAACAAAACGAAGTAAGTAGTGGAAGTTAAATCGAAAAGAAATCCTTTCTAGAGATGTCGCCACCGCAGTCGCCGCCACCGCAGCCTACTTAGTGAGTGAGTGCAAACAGCTTTATAAACCGTTAGCAGCAGCAGCGTTAACCTGTCCGCTTTTCCTGTCACCGAGTAAGAGGATTTCAAATTTCCTCAGAAAAGTTATTCATTGCACCGTATACATATTGTACATTTAGCTGTTAGCGATATTTCATTCGAGTTACGAACAATCTGCCACGTCAGCATCAACTAATTTCATCACGTCAAATTGCCAACTTTTTTATCGCGTAATTTATAAATACCATTTTCTTACAAATACATTTATTTTGCTCACTTGCACGTCGTTCAATATTTATTCTACGGTAACAGTAATTGACTTACTGACTAGGAACTTGCAGTCAACTTTTTGTAAACTGCATATTCCATATATTCCAAAACAAAATTAAGTACAACGTAATAAATATATGTTGCGTTTATTTATTTAAAAAATAGACGATGATAACTATTTTTGTTACAAGTACAATAATGCCAGACTTTATTGAACGAGACGTAGTTTAGGACCGAGTGATCGCAGCGAATGAGGCTGATAATTGATAAATAAGGCAAATCTTATAAAATTCTATTATATACGAATTGCATACAAAGCTTTTTATTCTACTGCCTTGGAAACGATTTATTTTCTTAAAATATGTTTATGTGAAATCTTACCATTATATCAAAGTGTGCTTTATTGTTGCTTTTGTTTAACAATACTTTTTTATAATCTTGAAACTGTCAAAATTGGCAAATAAAAGTGGAAAATGTGTTCATAATGTCCCAAAATTTAGAAGAATCCTATAAGAAATAAAAGAAATTGCATTAAACGCCAAAAGAATAAATAAATAAATAAATATAAATATATCATCACGCCTTCTACCCATTACTGGATATGGCACTCTGCCGAAGCAGATCTCGTTAAGTGATATATTTAAGCGCGTGAAGTGTGGTTATCAGCCATCAAATCACGGCCCCCAAAGATGTTAGTGTTGGAGAAGCCACAGGGGTAATTTTAAATTGGTTAAAAAATGTTTTTGTCGGATGTTTGGATCGAACCAGGGTCCTTAGGATCCACAGGTCGACTTGATACCACTGAGCCATTACCAAAAGAACGAATAAATTAATTAGGTATGACAATTATTTTGAAACCAACTAATTTTGTGATTGTGCAAAAATATTCCGTTGATATATAGTTCAAATATGTTTGACATGAAAATATGTAACAATTAAATGTTTATTCGAGTTTAATCAATGAAGAAGTATATTCTTCTATTTATTAAAACATTACTCATATGTGAATTAATTTATGCAATATTTTAGAGAAATAAATCTTGCAGATAATTATAATAACATTTTGTAACAAGTAAAATCAAGTTGAAAATTATATAAATTTGCAGTGATACGAGTAAAAATGGAATTCTTCCAAAAGCTATGTAATAATTGTAATGAAAGCTTTATTCCATTTGTCACTTGGTTCACTTAAATTAGTTCAGATAAATTAGAGAACATGACTAAATGAATTTAATTAAGCAAACAGATACACATATTGGGGTGAATTACTTCAATGTAAATTAGTCAGTAATTCTAGTACTAGAAATTAAGTCAGTGAAGTAATTCAGCGAAATAAATAAGTGATCTGGTTCAGTGAATGTAAGTTAGATCTGATCCAAATGGCTAATGGAAGGCGTATTCCATTTGCCATTTGGATTAGATCTAACATACATTTACTGATCCAGATTACTTATCTATATCGCTAAATTACTTCGCTTAGTTTGTTTTCAGTACTAGATTTGCTGATTCTAATTTACTTTGAAGTAATTCACCCCAATAAGTTCATCATTTTACTTAATTCAGTTCATTTAATCATGTTGTCTAATTTATTTGAACTGATTTAAATGAATCAAATGGCAAATGGAATACAGCTGGAATATGGCAAATAATGCTTATGCGATAAGTCAAACAATTAAAAATTGTTTTGCATTTGTTTGTATTTTGTTTTAACTTTCATGGCAAACATCTTACATGTAATATATTTTATCCAAATTTAGCATGAAACATAATTTAGAAAATAAAATATTCAGGTACAAACTTTTTATGATATTGAATAAGTTCACTCTTAATAAAAAAAATTACGAATTCATTACCGCGTTATTTTAATTTCACCCTTACATTTTTCTAGAAAAACATTATCAATGTAAAAGAAATAGATTGACAGTTCTAAAATATTTCCTGAACAGAATTACGATATACGTAACGTTGTGAAAAGATTCAATAATTTCTTTGATAAGAAACACTTCTACAAGTATTGAAACATCTTATATATGAAGGTTTCGGGCAAAAATCAAATATCATGACAAAAAAATACCAGTTTCTTTCCTTGCTGCAAATTAATATATTTTTGGCAGATAAACTTCAAGTAGCAAAGTTTCTCTTTAATCTTACGAATGACACATCGTAATCTTACAACTTCATGTACGTTATTTCCTAGTGATACCATCTGTCACAAGGACCGTGCATCAAAGCAGTATGTGCGTACATGCGCGGTGTTATCGATGCACGCATCGTATTGTCCATCCTGTACGATAAGCTCGCGCTGTGTTTATGCCAGGGGACAGTTTGCACATCCAGCTAGTGGTGTCCTGGTGTTCTGGAGAATCTTCGTTGCTCCTCAGGGAGATTAAGGTGTGAAATTGTGTCGCCATTAGACGCTGCCTGAGCGCGCGTTCGAGAAAAACTCGTGAATTGTAGCGCGGAGACATGCAATATGCAATAGGTCAATTTAGTGGAGGAACTTGTCTTGTGATGCTTGTTGGGACTACCCAGCCCGGATGCGCGTTTACTGTGTACAGTCCCTAATAAAAGTAGTAGCATGATACATCTGCAGGAGTAAAATATACATTTTCCTTCAATCACAATGTAAAACAACTTGTTTTACATGACAGAAAATAATAAATTGTGCATAGCAACGAAACGCATTGAAATGGCTAGGAATTGCAATAATCATAATCAGGCAGATTCATAAAGCGGGTTACCCCTAACACCATTTTTTAATTCGTTTTTAACTTTCTTTTCAATGCATGAAACAAGTTTATTTTAACTTGAGTTAAAAACAGTGTTAATTAGTATCAAATTTAATACATTTCTTGAATCTGTCTTTATTTGAAACAGAGTTATAGATAATATTAAAAACGGTGTTAGCGCTAATCCGTTTTATGAATCTGCCTGAATAATTTTAGTACACTGCACTAAACTTCAAAAGAAAAAATTATATAATTTGTACATGTTATACAAATAAATCAAAATAAATAAATATATCATCACGCATTTCACCCATTGCTGGATGTGGCATTCTGTCGAAGCAGATCTCTATAAGTGATATATTTATGCGCGTGAAGTACGATTATCAGCCGTCAAATCACGGCCCTCAAGGATGTTAGTTGTGGGGAAGCCAGAGGGGTAATTTTAATGTGATGAAAATGTTTATCGGCTGCGGGAATTGAACCAGGGTTCTTAGAATCCACAGGCCGATTCGATACTACTAAGCTACCTACCCCAAATACTATTTATTTTTCACTTTAACATTATTTGTTCTTTATTGCCGTGTTACCAAGTAAAACAACTCCATAACAACCGAGGCATTATATGGGAGCATTATGATTTGTAACAGACGCTCGGTTTATAACGTCTGCTCATAATTCCGGAGCATGCACGCTATGCTACAGATGATTAATACTCTTATGCGCATTATTATAATCATAATTACTATAAATTAAAACAAATTACATATTCTAAAGAAAAATTGAATCATGTATGCACCATGGACATAACTAGATGATAATGAGCTCGGGCTAGATACCGTCGTCCTCTGTGCATTATTATCTACATAACGCCCTTGGTTAGAGACACTATTCGTACTGATTTTGTTAGTACAGTACTGAATTTCGGACCTTTGTTAAGGTAATAATTTGTAAAATATTTGTACTGATATTTTGCATATCGTTGATTATACTGTTTTTGATTTTTCTTTATAAATTTTAAATATTATTTATATATTTTTATATTGAATAATATTTCTGCTCTCTATTTTTGATGAGCTAAATTATTTTAAAGAATTTATGAATTATTATAATAAGGAGCCTAAAAAATTAATCCAACTTACATTCTGAATAGTAAATAGAAACAGAAATTTATGTAAACTTTTTTGAAAATGTGGTTTAGCTTAATTTGACTAAATCAAAGCTCGAGATTAGCTAAAACTTATTTTTGAGAAATATTCCGTATATTATTATTACAAAAGTCTGTGTTCAAATGTTATATATTACATATAGGTACAGTTTACAAATATTAGAATAAAAAGTGTTTCACATTAAATCATTTAAGTCAAATCATAAAGAAAAGCGAATGATTAAAACAATTTATATCATATAATGGTATAAATGCAAGTGTCACACACATGATACATGCATATGTATGTGAATATATTGCGTTGTGTGTATCACGCTATAGGTTTTGCAACTTTGCTATCTGGTCACAAATGTTCTGGCATCACTTTGTTCCTGTTCACTGAAACTTCGCCAGTTCACGTCAACACACCGTTCCACTTTTGTTTCACTGTTGTTGTTTTACTCTCTTTACAATGAAATTGTTATGAATTTGCAACTAAAATTTTGAATATGAAAATTTAATAAATAACTTTTAGTTAGTGTTTAAAATGCAGCATAGTGAACATGAATATTATAATATTAGATATATACGCTATGACAAATACTTGGCAATTACGTCAGTTCACTTACTTTACCTCCATTCCAAGATTTTTTGAGCAAAGGTCAGTTTTTCAATCATCAGTTTACTCTCGATTAATGTTAATTATGATTAACATTAATCGGTGATTGAAAAACTGGCCCTAAGATATATTGATCTTAGATCCTTTACGTTGAACTATCTGAACTGACATGAATGAATCAGATGGTAAATATAATACAACTATTTTCAATATTTAAGAAAGAAACAAAGTATTTCGTTTATGTTACAGAGAAATGATCAAAGATGGTATAGTTTAGTCTCGTTGCTAAGGTTGATTAAATTTAGTCTGTGTTTTGTGACATTTTAAAAACAATATAATTTTATTTTGTAGATGCAATTGTAACATATTTTGCTATGAAATTGTAGCAATATAATGTAAACTGTAGGAACATAACAAGATTAAGTTTGCACAAAAATCTTGCAAATGCAATTCTTCAAACAGTCAGCTGCGGAATAAATCAGAGAACGCTGCTCGACTATGCGGAGCACACGCACGGCAAAAACAAAAAGAATCACACAAACACATCGCGCGTTTGTTTTATTCAAGTCTACACTTCGTTGTGGTGGTTGGCCATGTTCGACACATCAGTTTTTCTTTCTTTTTATCAATATTTTATCATATTTCCACGCGAAACACAGCAACGACGCCGCGCGCCGCTATGATGAATTAATTATTAAACGACAGCGTGTCATCGCGCTGAATGCAAATTGAATACCGATGGGTATCGTCATCGCATCGTCCCATGATTTATTCAAATTGAAAATTCTGTACGGTCCGAACCGTAATTGATTTACACGTAATGTATTCTTAAATAGATCATTTCTTTTGATGACATTCTGCAACAAATTCTGGCTTACCTTATACTAGGGTCGTGACATTATAACAAATTAAAAATTAATTTTTATACTTGCATCATTCAAAATATCGATTTCGCCCTCCATCCGATATTAATAGTACTACATATCACAAAATCGTTCGGAAAATATGAGTTTACCGAACGCTGTCCGGTAACAACTAGGAACTTTTCTAATGTTAGCATTGGCTTCACTGGCTGTCAGTGTCAGTGAGTGTTTGGAGGTTAGAAATTTTTACCAATTTTAGAGCTAATTTGTTTATTATAAACTCAAAAGTTAGTAAATATAACTCATTTTGCAGTTGGCAGTGGGACTTAAACTTTTCATTCAAAGAGTGCAAATAATATACGATAGAATTCTTGAAAGATAATCATATTTTTTCTTTGTAATTGAACGTCTAAGGAAAGGATATTAAATTATATTAATACATACGACAATCAATTTGAAATAACGATGATATTAGACAAAAACGTGGAATGAAACTATCAAACATTTACTGAATTTTTTATATTTGTCTTCTTTTTCTTGTCTATGACATTTGGAGTTTTCTTTGCCGCAAAGAAGATGTTTTTTGTGCTGCTCTGTGATTATTTATTTTCTGGTAAGTAAAAAGAACATCTAACCAAATTAAACAAATATGACAGGTTCCACTTAGGCTTGCCACCTCTCCGGGTTTGACCCGGAGACTTCGGGTTTCAGTGAGTTATCTCCGGGCTCCGGGTTTAATTTTTATTTCTTCGGGTTGTGTAAGTAAAATTGAATATGTAGTGCTATGTAGTTAATTGTCCAGGACAAATCTATCTCACTTTCGGAATCTTCTACGCCGCTAAATTATCAAATTTGTTTCTTTGATAATCTTCTACATCTTACTGTTATCTAGTTTAATTTCTGTCACTAAATCTTCCAATTTCTTGATTTTGTCCTCATGATTTTAAGGAAGAATTTATACAATTAATTTCGGTTCTAATAGTTGATATATCATCTTGTTCAGATCAATTTTTCAGAAATAGACATAATTTTAGGTAAGGTGATGTCTTCTGTTGCACGTGATTATCTTCAATTTTGTCAATATTAGCTGTATTCCATTTGCCACTTGGTTCATTTAAATCAGTTCAGTTAAATTCGACACATGACTAAATGATCTGAATTAAGCAAACTGATGCACTTATTGGCATGAATTGCTTCAAAGTAAATTAGAATATGTAATTTTAGTACTAAAAATGAAGTCAGCGAAGTAATCCAGCAAAATAAATAAATAATTTGGTTCAGTTAATGTAAGTTAGATCTGATCCAAATGGCAAATTGAATACGCCTATTGTTATAGTTTAATCGTATATATGACGTTGAATACACTAATTTTATTGTTACAGTAGATTTATCACTTCCAATCTTGTTTTACTTTATTTTATATGTAATTATTTTATCATGATAACAAAAACACTTGTCTTTAACAAAACAATGTAACCCTTTTTTATCAAATATGGTAATAATAATAAAATTGCAGGATCTTCTTTAAAAAAATAGTCATCGTCTCCGGGCGAGACTTAATTCTGATGTGGTAACCCTAGTTCCACTGACAGTTCAATGAAGTTAGGAACATTCTACTCCACACATGTCTTATTTTCAGCGCAAAAAAGTTACTAATGAGAACACCTCTATACTTATGATGTTACAATATTTTTAATCGTTTATATCTCTGGAATAAAACTTTATTTTCAGCAATTTTTGTCGCTAATAGTCATAATTCAATATATATTTTACGTTTTTATCATTTATTTATTCTTGTTATTTCGATTATAATATAGGAGCCCATTGGTTACTCTTACATTTAAAACTTTCTCATATCTTGTAACGTGAATTAAAAGCAAATAAATTGTAGATAGAGCTTTTATAAATGGCGCAGTCGTTTATTGTACTATCCGCTATCGTTATCACTGCTGTGTTTATACTTTTAATCTCACCGATTTATTCCTCTGTTTGCATGGTAATACACGTTCAATGCTTCCATAATTTCACGATTAATAGAATTAAATAAACAAAATAAGCCAATCTACGTGCTGCGATAATCTACTTTATTAACAAAAAGATATAAATGAAAGGTTCCGATAAAAACTATTCGTATATGGCATTGCGTATATAAATGATAAATTGAGTTCCAATTATTCAGAAATGGGGTTTTTTCTACCGATTGTGAACATGGAAAATGATGAATGACCGATAACTAACAGATCGTTTTCATGGCCTGTATTTATAAATTGTTTTAAAAAATGTAGGTGGTGGTTAGGGCATGCGTGGTGGTTAGTGGAGTTACTACCTCACCACCTCACCAGGGCCGGACTTACCTAAACAGACACTAATAATGGACCGCCGCCCTTTTGTTTGTAAATGTTTTGCAACCAGAATACTCACGTAATTATTCTCTTGTCCTTGTCTTATAATAAAATTTGTAAATGCAAAATTTAGATACTGCAACACATATTGGAAATTCAACAGCCATATTTAAATAAAGTCTTTATGGTGTGATACCACAATTCTTTCATGATGATAGCCGTATCAAAGATCTTATTAGCAACTTTCCTCATCTTAAAGAAAAATTGCAGAAAATATATATTTTTATTTAAACAATAGTAATTTTTCTAGCATCATGCAAAAAGCGAGTTATTATGTACGCAGTTTCAGTACTAAAATGATCGTTTTTTTGCACGGTGTTCATAAATAATTATTATACAACTAGTGTTTGTTTGTTTGGGGTGGCTAGCTCAGTGATATGAAGTCGGCCTGTGAATCCTGAGAACCCTGGTTCGATTCACACAGGCGACAAACAATTTTTATAATTCCAAAAACTACCCCTGTGGCTCCTCCACCACTAACATCTTTGGAGGCCGTGATTTGACGACTGTTAACCGCACTTCACGCGCAAAATATATCACTTACCGAGATCTGCTTCGGCAGAGTGCCATGCCCAGTAATGGGTAGAAGGCGTGATGATATATTTATTTATTTATTTATTTCTGTTTGTTAGATATATAGGCGAGTGTTTCAAACTCATTAATGCAATAGTGACATTTTAAATCGAGTTGCGCGCACTATTTTTTCTACGATCGAGTGTTTGTTATTTATCCCATTTCAAATGTCAAAAACATTTCGTTTTGCTGGTTATCTACTTAATGACTTACTCATAGAAATATATTTCGTTATGTACGTAAACTCCTTGTAGAAACATAATTATTAAGTACCGATCGATAAATTAATAATACCAACTTTTTATGCTTACTTTACAAATTACCATCATTTCGGTAATGTGTGAACAAAACCATGTTTTCTGTTACTTCTATTTTATTTTTACGGATTTATGTAGATATTACTTGTTAACTACACTTAATACGAAGCTATCAGTGAGCTGTCAATATATTCTTTTTTAATAATTACGTATATAAATACGCGAATTCATGAAAATAAAAAAAAACTTCTGGTCACAGAATACCTAAAATGTGATAATCTATAATCGAGAAATGTAAAAAATATATTGATTACTTACAGATAACGATCCAGGTATAGAATAGACCGATCGGGTTTATACATTCGTTTTACGTGTACTGTAAAAAATTATTTTAAAAATCATCAAATACAGGCGCAGTAGTTATTTATGAAGCTGGAACAAATATATAATGTTTAACTGGCAGGTGAATATTTTAATCATGATTTTAATAGTAGTAACTTAAAAATAATGAAATATTTGGACTGTTAGGAACGGTTGAAATAAGCAAAACATTAGCAACCTCATTCTCCAAAATTTTTAGTTAGTCCTGAATTTTTAAGAAAACCAAATGGTAAGAATATTATTTTATAGTTTATTTAAACTTTTTGCAGAATATGGATTAATTTTATTGGACTAACCCAAAATTCAGGATTAGCTAAAACCCTTTTAAAATTGGGCAGTAAATTTGTTTATTTAAATAGCATTTTTATTGTTATTTAGATTGAACTAGATATAGAATGTAATCATTTAAAACTTTTATACAAAACTTTTTTGTAACGTATGCAGGAAAACAACGGAAACAAGAAAGTTATTTCCTGTATTAATTGCTTTATGGAACAGGTTTGATGGGGCACTTAGAGTTAAAATTAGTCCGAACTTTATGTTAAATCCGGGCCTGGAGCTCACCACATCCCCGTGCTGTGCACGATATAATTGTGAAAGGATTTCATTCTGCCGAATTGCTTTCAGTAACACTGAAATTGATTATTGGGAAAGGGAGACGCGGGACGAAGAGGACGGACAGACGCGCATTGTTGGCCCAAATGATTAATATCTTGTATGACACTTTAATCAATCCTGTGAAAAATTTAACCGCTTAAAAAATATGCTCCGGGAAATCAACCGGGCAAGTAACTTGCAAGCCGGAAAATTTTCTGTTTGAAATAATTTGATAATGGATTTCACGTGCCTTATTTTCGAGCACATTTTTTACTGTTATTAATGTGTGAAAATTGCAATTAATTCAGATGTGTTCATTTCGCCAGAGAATTAATTACAATGTCGTCATTTATCTAACACATTTTTTTGTTTCTACTTCATTATTTATCTTCGTTTTGTTATAAATTACTTACTTATCTTCTTAAATAAAACGCTAACAAAAATATCACTAGAATCTTTCGGCTCAGTGGGTCTACACGTAAATTATTTTTTATTTATGAGAACAATTTATATGATCAGTAAAGAAACATTATTTACCAGTAAAAAATCTCGCTCGCAGTAAGAAATATATTTGAGCAATAAATAAATTATTCACGAATAAAAAAAGTTTTTCTACAACTGTTAAAAAAACATGATATTTTTACATCGCTATGGATACGCGAAATTTGTGTTTTTTCATTGCAACGGCCAATTTAAACATCTGCGACACTTTTAATAAAAATATTTATCAAACATTTTCACGTTTCCTTGGTTTCAACACATCAAATTTATATTATGGGGTAGCTAACTCACTGGTATAAAGTCGACCTGTGGATCCTGAGAACCCTGGTTCGATTCCCACAGACGACAAACAATTTTCACCATTTTAAAAACTACCCCTGTGGCTCCCTCACCACTAACATCTATGGGGGCCGTGATTTGACGGCTGATAACCGCACTTCACGGGCAAAAATATATCACTTGCCGAGATCTGCTTCGGCAGAGTGCCACATTCAGTAATGGGTAGACGGTTATACACAGTATTATTATTATGCTTTGCAAATATATGATTTTTTTAAAATTAATTTATTGTTTGTTTACTGTTTCGGCCTACCTTATATTTAAAAACATATTTATTAAAAAGTATATGTTTAATTTTACAAAATTTGACTGTTTATGTCAGCATTTTTCTAACTTTTTTGTTTAAAGTAGTACTAGCGTGATTTTTTTTTTTGCAGATCTGAATGAAATTTGGTGCACGTAAACGTTGGATAGTCATACGCATCCTGTTAAAATATGAAACACATTCATCGTCTGTGAACAAATATATTCACTTGTAAAGTTGAGTTCTTCTACACGGGGCTTATGGCGATTATAACTCAGAATAACACATATTTGGTTTGTGTACCTCTAAAATTTTGCAGTTTTATTTGAAAAACTAGTATGATGTTCTAGAACTATCCATGTATATTGTATCAGAAGGAGAAAGTTTTTTATCGTTTAGTAATGGATATATAGTCATGCAAAGCCTTGTTTTTAACGAAAAATTAAGAATCCCAATTTATAATGGCAACATCACACGGTGGTATGGTATTTGAAAATTCACTAGACCAACAACCTGTTAACAATTCATGATATTCAAATCATAATACGTATAAAACACTCATTTTATTCAATTTTTACATTTTTTTGAGCGTCAGTTTCGCCACTCGACAACCGATGGCGCCACAGTCGCACTAGTACTACCTTAACTTAATATTTTGTGGTAAAATTTTCAGGTTCTTTAAAAAAAGTCCGTGCTTCTTTATCCGCTCTCTAGTGAAAACTATTTACACATATCCTATATAAGTATTTGAAAGTTAGAAAATATGCTTTCGCAAATTGATTTGTCGCTGTGCGAAGAAGCGACGTCTACTTTTCCAATTACAAAGTTTGCAGTGTAAATTCTCCCGTGCCGCGACTCGCGAACCTGCTAGGGGCAAGCCGGCAAGCGTAAGGCCTGTAGCATGTAATTGCGGTGATATGCACTTGCATGCCTGCAGAGAAGCACTATAAAAACTTATTTTTAATCTTTGAAATTCCATCTTGACTCCACAATGACACGTGAGGAAGGAAAACTTTACTATTATTCCCAGCTGAACCTATATGCTTCCAAAGTTTACAAAGTTTGAAGCAAGCACCTGTTATTCTAGATTTTATTTTCCATAATACGTTTGTCTGTATATCTGAAAACTGTCATATTTTAACGAAAATAAGAACTAAATGATGTTGATTCACCCCTCACCTGTAGATGCCATATTTTGGTGAATAGAACAGGGCTTAATCAAAGAAGTTTCAAACTTCGGCACTAGAAATGTTAAGATAGACTGAATTTTTTTTTTTACTTAATAATAAGTATTTGTACATATAGTAATGAAACAATACTTTCTTGGCAAATTCGACGTTTGCTGCACCTCTCGGATTTTCTCAAGATACATTTTTTTTTATTTTTTTTTTTTTTTTTAGCTGGTGACCAAATCACTCATGCAAAATGATATTAGATTGTAGTTTGCTCTTGTGCTTGTTGCTAAGCAAATTTTTTTATGCAAAACAAAATTTTATCGATTAAATTTAGAGATTTAGAGGTCTAGTGCTATTACTTGTGATGATAATTAATTATTTTATGAGATGTGAAGGAGATAAATAAATGAAGATAGTAAAAAAAGTAAAATTAAATAAATGAAAATGTAATATTTACCCTATTCCCATTTTTAAAATAGTTGAAAAAAAATATATCAGTTTCTACACGATTTTTCATTCAAAATAGATGACTTTCATGATTAATATACAAAAAAAATATTACAAATTTTAATTTAAAAATTGTTTCTATGTTTCGGCATTAGAATAACATATACGCATATTGATGCTAGAATGAGCTTCATTCTCAAACTATTTTTGGTAATATATTGTTATCATAGATTGGTATAACTGCATAAAATACTCAGAATATCTAGGCAACGGATAATATAAAAACACAATTTATACAAAGGCGTAGTCCAGTTGCCATTTGGATCAGATCTAACTTACATTTACTGAACCAGATCACTTATTTATTTCGCTGGATTACTTCGCTGACTTTATTTCCAGTACTATAATTACTTATTCTAATTTACTTTGAAGTAATTCATTTCAATAAATTCATCAGTTTGCTTAATTCAGTGCATTTAGTCATGTGTCAAATTTATCTCAACTGATTTAAGTGAATAAAGTGGCAAATGGAATACAGCTCAAATATCTAGGCTACGGAAAAAATCAATTGCAAATCAATATCACCAACTATTACACCAAAAAAATTTCCGTAAAAGAAAACGTTTGTATTAAGAAATTATGTAAAGGAAAGCCGAAGCAGAGAAAATAGTCGCTACAGAAAGCAATTCTAGCACTCGTTCGTGTCAGAATTTAGAACTTTTGCTAGAATAGTTTATCTCCTGTAACTTGTATTTTAATGTACTATTTACACCTATAAAGTTGCAAGAACTATAACTTATTTCCAAGATTTTACCTTTTTTTCTCGAACGTGACAAATAGCAGCAGTCATTAAAAAAAATTTATATACGACTGTGCGATAAATTATATTATCGCATTCATTTTGAATGAAATAATTACTTTATTAATGCACTAGTGCGTTTTTGGAAATTTTAACGCACTAGTACCTTAATAAAGTACTTATCGCATTCAAAATGATAGTTACCATGGTTTCACTTAATTTTTTTACAGGCAGATTCATAAAGCGGATTTGCGCTCACACCATTTTTTATTTCGTTTTTAACTCTCTTTTCAATGTATGAAACCAGTTTATTTTAACTTGAGTTAAAAGAGAGTTAATTAACGTTACATTTAGTTTATTTCTTTAATTTGTTTTAATTTTAAACAGAGTTATAGATAATATTAGAAACGGTGTTAGCGCTAATCCGTTTTGTGAATCTACCTGTTAAATGTCAAATAATTATGAGAACCCTCAATTTAAAATTATTTTTGTTTTAATTTTAATTTATTTCGTGGTCGTAGATAAAATTTTGTACGATATATCTATGATAATGCATCATTAAGATATTTGTGTGATTACACAACTTGGTCGTCGCGTCGTTATGCAAATTTCGCATGCGTATCTTAATGATGCTTTTATCCCATTTATATCGTAAATAACTATTAATGGTCGCCACTAATAGCCACGTAAAATAAAATACTACCTATTGAATAAATAAGATAACTTCGTACACAGATTGGCATAGTTAATGCCAACTGTTTTAACAACATAAACATTATATTTAAACATTTATTTTTCAGTAAAATCTAAATTGTCTCTTCATATAAATATCTACGAGTAGATTAGAAAAAAAGTATAAATTATTATTAACAAAATTAAAATGGTTAACTCAGTACAAATAATTGAAATTTGCTATAGATTACAACTTCAATTGGAACAGCTAACGAGCTTATAAGATTGCCAGAAGATAAATGGTTAATTTAGTACATATTTAAATTTGACACTCTGTTACAGTCAATGTCAGTAAGAAATATATTTATGCAATTTAAATATGCTTTCTCTTAAAATTAAAATAAATAAATAAATATATCATCACGCCTTCTACCCATTACTGGGTGTGGCACTCTGCTAAAGCAGATCTCGGTAAGTGATATATTTTGCGCGTGAAGTGCGGTTACCAGTCGTCAAATCGCGGCCCCCAAACATGTTAGTGGTGGAAGAGCCACAGGGATAGCTTTTTCAAATTATGAAAATTTGTCGCCTGTGGGAATCGAACCAGGGACCTCAGGATCCACAGGCCGACTTCATACCACTGTGCTAGCCATCCCATAATCAAATCTCCCAAAAGTGTTATTAAAAGCAGAACCACATTTGAAATTTCTTACATGAGGTTTTTTTTGCATATTTTGTGTATAACAACAAAATGTATACAAAGATTATTAAAATTTTCTCAGTGACTGTAATTTTATAAAGTGGCATCCGATCTAATTTTAAAAATAAATGTTTCCAGGAAACATATTAAATCATCCTCTTCTAGAACGCGTTAACGGTAACCTTATTTGGAATGAATTTCAAAATGAATTAAAAGTTTGAGTTGAGCGAAAGTTCGATCGAAAAGTGGGCTCAAAACTCTCTTGCTAATTAAAATAAAGACATCACTGTTTCAAAACAAAACAAGCTGTGAAATTATTCCATTTATTATACACTCTATTCTGGAATGTCAACTAATATTTACTTAAGATTTTCTTTAACAGTAAAAATCCTACACGATATATTTAAATAACAAAATTGGACGGATCGAAATTGAATTGATTGTAAATTAGATTTAGCGTCTTTTGTATTATGTGTTCAATTTTGTTGTGCCACCATTGCTATCTCAAGAATTGTAACAGCTACAATTATGGTGATATTTTATATGGACCTTGTTTGGATCTGGTAACTCAGAAACGTATTCAGAAGCTTCAAAATTCTTGCATACGATTTATCTTGGGTATAAAAAGAAGCGATCATGTTTCACACACCTTTTCTGGCTTGAAATGGCTGAACATGGAAGATCGTAGAAAACTACATTTTGCATCATTTATACACAAACTTATTTTAACTAAATTGCCTCCTTATTTGCATTCTAAATTAAAATTATGTGCTGACTGTTATTCATTTAATGTGCGTAATAAATTTATGCTCACCATTCCTCATCATACTTCAAATATGTTTCAAAGATCATTCTCTTACAGTTCTCCTAAATTATACAACTTGGTTCCTAAAATATATAAAGAATTTCACTTACCACGTTTCAAGAAAGAATTTCGTTGCTTATTATTATCTAATTATTTCTAGGTTCATTACTAATAGCATAGTATCTAATATAAATAATGTATTGATTATGTATTTGTATCTAGTACGTCTGATTGATTTATAAAATAATGTATTACAAACAATGGCTGTAAACACATCTGTGTACTGGGATTTATGATGTATTCATTATAGAGGTTAAGTGGAAGAGCAGCTTAAAGCTGAACTTTGCCTCAATAAAAGTATTATTATTATTATTATTATTATTACAAGGTTGGTTAAATGAACGAAGAAATACCTTTTTGTTAGTCATTTTTTTTCGACCAGTGCATCTCAAAATACGGAGTGCAACTTTCGTATTTTAAATTGGAATCTATTTTCTTAATTTGCTTGTTCGATTCAGTATTTTTTTCTGAATTTAAAGACTACAAGGTTCATTACCCTTACATTACAAAATTTTTGACAAAAATTTACTTTAACTTAGTTCAAATCGCACAGAGATCAGCGTACTGTAACAAGGTGGGTTTGAGTTGACTGTAGATATTCCGTTAGTTTGCTTCCCTGTTTTGCGCGATAAAATTCTGAGAAAAATCTTATTGTGGCAAAGAATGTGTGTGGTCATCTGCAGTCTTCGGCCATGTGTTGCATCCCCGAAATACCACTCTTCACCCCCGCTTAAGAACTTAGCGTCTGTTTTTTTAACTGTAGCATCAGTCAAGCCAGGTTTGCTCCGTCGGCCGGTCAAGATGTGACCGACGTCGAATCCGTTTTCGCGCTTTGCGCGCATTTAATTATCATTTAGTTAACTATAAATGTTTCTAGTTTTATTTTATTATAATTTTATTCGTAATATAAGTTCATTAAGTTAAATAAAGTTATCTGTGTTTTAGTGTGCGTATTATTAACCAAATAATAATCGTTTTAGTTTTAATTAACAATCGTTTTATTCACATCAAATAATTCGCGCTCGCGATGATCATACCACCGCTTTGTTACAGTACTATGGCAGAAACAAATGACTAGTAAAATTTATTTATTGATTTTTTCACAAAATAGTTTTATTGACACATAATAATGAATTTACTCTCGTTACAATAATATTAAAAACATTCTACTAATAAGTAACGGTTCTGTAATTAAACACTATCAGTGAAAGAAGACGCCGACGCCCAAGTGAGTAGAAAAAAGCTCGGCGTCGACTCAACCCCGATAGCGAAATAAGTGGGTCAGTGTTACCTTGCGTCGAGCGCTGCTTGCAATTTACCCGCGCTCTAATGAAGCAGGTATCGAATTTCGATGTGCGAGCGCAGCATTAGACCACTCTGCCTGCTGTCTGCTGTCTACTCTCTGATGCCTGCATGTGTACAGTGTACAATGTATACAAGGTACCCACTCTACATCTAGTATGCGTACATCGTTTATTCATTGTCTGCAAGCACCATTGTAATTTTCAATCAGATCCTTCAGAATATTACCAAGAGAAGAAAATGGAATACTTGACAGTTTACACAATCACAAAAGCATAGCATTGTAAGTTTTAACTTCGTATCAAATGTATCGTGAATACAAGAATTGATAGCTCTAGATATACTAGAATTTCTCCCTCGATCATTATCTGTTATCTTGGCCGAAACATCGTCTGTCTATTGTTAAATGAACATATCATGCCAGTTATCCATTTTTTCATCCTTAATATACCTTCTCGGCTTATTTTATTACAAAAAAAATAAAAATAAATAATACTATATTATTTTATAAGGAGCTAAAGTGAAACTTTTTGTGGCGAATTTGTAAGCGTTTGAAGGATTAGCGCAGATAGGCCGACAAGCACAAATGAATATATGAATATTAAATGTACAATAATTAACAAATGAAGCATTATAAAACGCTTTTCATTTTAATTATTAATATAAATGTTTTTTTTATTACTGAAATGAGTTATCGGATTTTTTTGTTTTGTTTTTCGTGTATTGTATATTATAAATATATAAACATTTGCCAAAAAAACATTATATTTTATATGATTTCTTGTTGCTCATCTGTGCTTATTGGCTTCGCTGGGCTCGTCCATCAAACGCTTACAAATACGCCACAAAAAGTATCACTTTGACTCCTTATAAAATAATATGCCATTCTTTTAAAATAAAATAGTTATTTATGACATAAGGATAAAAAATTCAATATTTCGTAAGAATGCTGAAAATTGCCAGACGAGACGAAGTTGTGCTCGGCAACAGCATAAGTACGAAAAGCTTTTTCATCCACATAGAGAAGATTTTTTTTTAATTTTTGATTCAGATATTATTTTAGCGGCTGAAAAGAACTTTTCAACAAATATAAATACTTAATTGAAAAGGGTAACTTTTCGTACAAATATAATAATTAAAAAAGTCACGATTTGACACAATCGGATAAAAACTTAAAATTATATAAATAAAATTTATTTTCATTATTTCGCGGCCTATATCAACAAACTAATTTAACCTTATTACAGTTTTTCTTTATTTTTTATAAACAAATAAAGTTTGTAAAATGCGCATGATAAATTATAATTGTGTTTTACAAAAAATTAAAAGTCCTGCGGAAGTACTGTACATGTTTACTGAATTTTAATGACCATAGTTTTTGTAGTTCCCTGTTAGCAGTTGAATGGAAAATATCTAGATTATTTTACTTTACAGGCAGTAAGAAAATAGGACAACGGAATTAGTTTACATGTGCATACCTCAGTGACGGAATATTGGACAAAATGTCTCAATGTTCATAACATCGTAAACTGTTACTCGTCGTGAACAAAACAGAATTTTATTACGAAATAAAATTTATTACATCTGTTGCAAAGTAAGGAAACATCATAAGAAGAACGTATATCTTGTTCGGAAGTTTTTATATGCTCTACTAACATTCAAAGTATTAGCTACCGTCAAGTAAATAAGTTTTCTAGTTTTCAATTTTAAACGAGTTAATGTTACTTTCACGTTATTCCAATGTATGTAATAGATTTCAACTTTAACTCACTTTGCTATTATTGTTACCAATTTATTTTTGCCACCATTTAGTTAAAATTGTATAAAATCTATTACAATGGGGGATTCAAGTGGTAGAGATTTTTAATATATATTTATTAAAATAAATTCTTGACTGTACATCATATTTAATACAATATAAAATCATACCATAAATTATATCTTTATTGCTGAAATATGAAAGTTAAAGTTGAATAATTTAAAACGTTCGCACTGCCATATTGCAATGACGTAGTTGCATTAAGCCAATCACAGAGCTTTGTCTGAAACGTTTGTCGGTGCTCAAGAAGACGAAGAAGAAATAAGCATTCAGCATTCTACGATTCTACCAATGACGTATAATACTAGACGAATTATTCCGTATTCAAGTCAATGCAGTGTTGTGAAGCAGAGAGGAATGGAATAACTTTTGGGTCCACCGGATGCGCGGCAAGGAGCGAGTACACTTTGATGTCATACAAGTTGCTCCTTGCTACTTTATTAGTTTTAATAATTCACAAGTTCACATTTGCATCTTAGCAGTATTTGGTTTTGTAAATTTTAATTATTTGAAGGTAAATTAATACCAGAACATTTACTGTAGAATGATTAAAATTTAATGAACTTATTAAGGACATTCAATATGAATGCAAAAAGATCGTCTGTTTGGCTTTTTTTCCAAAAAAGAATATGACTGTTATTAATTTTATAAAATTTGATGTAAATGTATGTTTCATTTTCATGGTAATTAATAAAATTTATCTAAAACAATAATTTTATTTAAAATAGTGCTTTTTAAGCTGAAATAAAACTTTTTTTAACGGGTACCCGAGTAAAAAGTTTCTAGTTATTCAACGAACCAGGTAATAAAATTTTTCGAGTATTTGAATCCCCTAATCATGGGGAACGTATATCGAATAAAAGATTCGTAAGATGTATTTTTGTAAAGGTGAAGATGAGAAATTGAATGGACAACCAAGGAATAAATGGATGATATGATATAATGTTTGTTGGGTAAACAAAGGATGAGACGAGCTTGTATGAAAAGAATTAAAAATGTAGATGAAACAAAAGAAGAATGCAAAGATGTAATTATTTTTGCGAAGGTAAATTGCAGGATGAATCTTTTGAATGAATGCTTGAAGGTTTCGTGCTAAAACAGAAATGTACCAAATTTTAAATAAAAAAATAAATATATCATCACGCCTTCTACGCATTGCTAGATGTGGCACTCTGCCGAAGCAGATCTCGGTAAGTGATATATTTTTGCGCGTGAAGTGCGGTTACCAGTCGTCAAATCACGGCCCCTAAAGATGTTAGTGGTGGAGGAGCCAAAGGGGTAGCTTTTGAAATTATGAAAATTTTTTGTCGCCTGTGGGAATCGAACCAGGGTTCTCAGATTCCACAGGCCGACTTCATACCGCCGAGCTAGCCACCTCATATACCAAATTTAAAAGCCAGGGAAAGCACTGTTTCACTGAAATAAAATAGTAGGAAGCATATATTTTTCTGTATAACTTTTCCAGTCTAAAATCGACCGGAAACTTCCATTTCCAATATCAGCTCCAAGCAATTAACTACAGGTTCGTTATTTCTGTCCCAGTATCCTTTTCAAAGATTGTAATTTCTGCTGGAATTGAATAAAAACGTAATTGATGTATTGAATTACAGTTGGAGTATGCGTAACTGCATCCACATTCGTATATCCAGCATAGTGCAGGAGGTTGTTACGATGTAGCTTCAGCATCAGGCCGCAGACCGTCCAATTACAATAACTCACACGTGCACAAGTGCGCCACTACCACGTATGTGCTTACATGCACTGCACATTGCACAATGCAGCAACGCAATGCAACAAGGGTGCACTTCGAACAAGACTGCTTATGCAGAGCTGGCTTTGATATGACTAAAACAAAAGTCCATCAAAGGAAACTGTTAAAAACAGTAACAGTAAATGAAAAATTATAGAATTATTGTCGTTAGAAGCGTCTGTTAAGATGGCCATGTGGATATGAGATTGTATGGATGATCTAGGCATGTTCTTGATGATTTCACGGTTATCATACTCGTTTATCACAGAGTTATAATTCTCTTGATGATCAACGAAGTTTAGCAAACGGCGTCATCATAGAATTGAACAAAAACTACTATTTCGCCAAATTAACAAGTTTAGTTATAAGTATAATATCCTATTAGTATATCAATAAGAATATGTATAATTATGCAGAAAATTATGAGGAATACAATGCTGCATTTTTCAGGCCCGTATCTGAGCTAGTTTTTGACATATAGGGCAGTTATTGGCAAATGGTCAAAACGAGATTAATTTTGAGCAAAATTTTATTTTTCCGGAGGCTATATCTCGAAAACTAAACAAGATATGAAGATGCGCTCAACGGCATTGAATTTCTCGTATTTGGATTTACTTGTACACAAATTTTCAGCGATTTTGATTTTTTGAAATTTTTAGCCGTTTTTAGACTTATTGCTCTAAAAACCTTCCTCAGCCGAATATTTAACTAAAAATTTACATCTATATGTATTTCGACGCGCGGAATCCAATGGTGAAATCCCTGAGTTCGTATCTCGTTTAGTTTTGATGATATTGGCCTTAGGAATTTATGTATATCGAAGATTTTGGTCAAATTATCAAAAATAAAAAAATTGCTGAAAATGTATGAATTAGTCAATTGAGACACGAGTAATCCAATTCCATTGAGCGAATTTTCATATCTTGCTTAATTTTTGAGATATAATCTCTGGAAGAATATATTTTTTCCAAATTTTACGTCGTTTCACATTTTACACAATATTAGTATATTACATTATATTTAATCAATAATTAATCATAAATAATTCAAAATGTTTAAATTTTTTATATGAATTGTATTGACAGTAGATTACATATCCAAGGTTACAATAAATAGTCAGGTAAAATACAAAAGAGTCAGGTAAAGTCTATAGGCGTATTCCATTTGCCATTTGGATCAGATCTAACTTACATTTAATGAACCAGATCATTTATTTATTTCGCTGGATTACTTCGCTGACTTTATTTCCAGTACTAGAATTACTTATTCTAATTTACTTTGAAGTAATTCACTCTAATAAGTGCATCAGTTTGCTTAATTCAGTTCATTTAATCACGTTGTCTAATTTATCTGAACTGATTTAAGTGAACCAAGTGGCAAATGGAATGCGGCTTTTACCAGACTGTATTGTACTTTATCAGACTGTTATTTTGATTGTAAACTTGGCTACGTACTTTACTTAACTGTTTTGGTAAAAATCTACTTGGCGTACCATACTTGGTCAGGAAAATAGGCACTTTCTTGCCGGTTTCACAAAATAATTATATATTCTACTTTTAGATTATTATAAATTGATTTCATTACAATTGTTATCACTGCCTCTAAATTATTTTTTTCATATAATAAGCAGGAATTTTCGCTGCAAATATGAATTATGTACTATATATAACAAGTTATAATTTCAACTTCGCACGAAAGTTTCGCTAACACCACACGGCAGCTAAAAAAAATCTTGCTTTCTTTGCTGTTCAACAAATTCAGTAGAACAAAAACAGTAGAACATTCAATGGAGAACTCTTCCGGTTTACTGCACAGCGCTGAATTTTGCTGCTCTTATTGAACCTACCATTGACAGTAAATTGTTTCATTCAATTTCACATGTTAATATTGAAATATTAACAATATACATTGTCATTGACGTTGCCCTTTACCAAATATAGCAATACAGGTTCCCTCCTTAAAAAAACTGTCGAATTAAGATTTCCCAATTTATTAATTATTTATTTTTAATGACTGGTTTTATAAATGATACATTAATTTACTTCTAAAGTAAATAACATTTATTTATTCAAATGTCGAATTTTTGGCAGTTATGTTATATATACCATAACATATATAATTAAAATTGATTTGAATTTCTTCATTTATATAAATTTACTATAGAAATAAATTTAGTATACCCTTCATAAAATCGGGCATTATTTAAATAAAAATTAGAGAATGAAGATTTTCAAATATATATTTTGTTACTCTCCCTTAGTTTGGGGGTCCTGTATTATAAATGAAGTTTTTTTATGACGTTTAATACGACGCAACTTCATTGGTTTATCACGACAACTGTATTTTGTTATTTAACTCAGCCTGGCCAAAAGTTAAAAATCTGCTAAGTTTCCAACAAATATATCACTGTAGTTTCGACGCGTGGATTTCTTCCTCTTCACCCATGAACATCTGTTTCCATTTACAATAAGTTGAACAATACAGAAACGTCGTCAATTTCCCGCTGCTGCTGTTGCAGTATTCGTGCCAAACGTCGCCATCACTAGCACGCACGGGTCATACATCTTGACCAGCTGTTGATTACTGCTGGTTCTGGGTCATCAGCGGTTCCATCAATTGGTGCGAGCGAGCTAGCGCCATCTTGTCACGTTCTGTTACCCCTCCTGCTACTGCTAACCGAGTTGAATCCTTGCAATACGATACCGCAGACCGATGAAGGATGCGCAAAGATTATATTACAATATGATTACAGGATATGCGAGCTTTGAGATACTCAACAGGGATTTTGATGTTTGAATTATGATGCTGGGATGTTATTCTTTGGTAATACAAAAACAACTTTATTTGGTTTAATTGAGATAATTCATTTCATGTATAAGAATGTAGAAACGTGAATTTCGTCAGTTTGACATCTGATAAACAGAGAAGAGAACTGTTTGTAAGTGGAAGGAAACGACAAATATAAATATAAAAATTTTAATAAATTACTTCCTCAGTAAATTATTTCAATAAATACGTGTAAGTACCGCTCCAGGTTTTATTTTTGTCAGACAAAATTTTCATTTCTTTCATTCAAAATGATTCGAGCAATTAAGGTTTCCAAGGTCTACGACTATTAAGAAAATATGTTTTTTTTTCGATCGGACGAATTCTGATACCTTTCCGTTACATTTTGTGTCCGCAAAGTGCATTATTCTGATATTATAGTGTCGTTGCTAGGTTACGAGAAATAACAGTCCAGAAATATTTTTTCCGGCCGCTGACAAAGTTTTCCGAGTAGTACGCTTTTGAAAATGAATAAACAAAACATGGTTACGCTATCATCAGATATTTTTATCAAAACAACATGTCATCCCGGCCTTCTGATGTAGTTATTTTTCAGCAAAATAACAAAATAGATGTTATAAACTGCTTTATTTGTGCCATACAATAACGTTTATTTATGTGATTTATCCGTGATGGTAGATGGCACCACGGGTTGCTCCGTAGCTCTCATGTCATGTTACCGGCTTACAAAGTTTTTAACATCCGTCAGTTCAGCTTAAATAGTATCACAGTTCACTAGTCCCTAGTTGGTCTAGTTGGATAGTTGATCGCACCATAATGGTGAGTCCCTAAAGGACGAAACGCGTCTATGGTTAAAGCTGAACTGACCAGCCGTTTGATGATGATCTGATAAGTTGATTCAAACGTGCTGTCAATTTTTGTGGAATTTTGACAAGTGATGGAAAATTGGTTTTTTTCCTATTTTTTTCTTATTTATTAAAACACGAGAATGTGACAATTAAGTATTTTTTAAAATAAATTATGTCATAATAAATATTAAAACGTGAAAATTAGGCTCAAGACCGGGTGGCAACTATAGATAGCGCTGGTGTGATTGCGCTGATTTTAAGAGTGGTTGTTGACAGATATTTTAGAGGCTAATTTTCAGTTTAAATTAGAGAATAAAAATGGTTAACAGAAGCTTTGGCCGGTGATGCATGAGTGACAGAACCGCTCAAAGGCTGAAATTGGTTTTACTACTTGTTCATGATGAATACATGACAAAAAACTTATTGACAGCAATTATTGTTAGTTCCTTATTGATGACAGAAGCTCTAAAAGTGGATAGGTGTGACTTATTTTTTACAGCTTGAAATTTAGTGGAGAGGTAAATAAATGTAAAATATTTCTAATTATATAACTGGAAAAATATAAGACATCATTTTACACCTTAGCTCCCTATCTATAAATTATTAATCAATAAAATATTTTCAGGATAAAACATAGGAGTCTCATATTTTTATACGTAGATTAACATATACAAAAATTCTTCTGAGAGTAGTGTTTATGGATCCACGGCTGCCCACAGTTTAAATAAGATTAAAATGTTTGAGTGAAATCTCCGTAGTACGCAATTTCCTCAAGACAAGAACATGGTGCTCGCCTGATATAATTACGTTTATTTATATCAATTTAAATCATGTCTTTTTAATTTTGTCCGTGGAAATTAAATACGTATCTTTCTGTAAAAAAAATTTGAGAAATCTAATTAAAAAAACAAATCTTCACGCAATCTTACTTAATGAGTTACTCGAGCAGAACAAAGAGCATGTAAACGCGAGGAAAATATTCAAAGGTCTTTCTAGAATATTAAATACGACCCTTTTGCACTGCGGTATTAGGAACAGTTTTTATCCTTCGTTGAGTCTCGTTTGGCGGATGTCGCTAGTCACGTGATGGAGGATTTCTTCGTCCTGTGCTGCTTCGTTTAGCGCTGATATTTTTTTTGTACTCGCATCATTCAGAATTACGTTCAACCTGGAAACTGATGTAAAGTTTGATTCTGCGCAGTAGCGCATCAAACTAATTTAAAAAACTCCCATTTTAATAAAAATAAATAAATATATCATCACGCCTTCTACCCATTACTGAGTGTGGCACTCTGCCGAAGCAGATCTCGGTAAGTGATATATTTTGAGCGTGAAGTGCGGTTACCAGTCGTCAAATCACGGCCCCCAAAGATGTTAGTGGTGAAGGAGCCACAGGGGTAGCTTTTTAAATTATGAAAATTGTTTGTCGCCTGTGGGAATCGAACCAGGGTTCTCAGGATCCACAGGCCGACTTCATACCGCTGAGCTAGCCACCCCATTTTAATGGTTTTAAATTTTGACTATTGAAACACTAAAATTATTTACTGCGTTATCTCTAGTTTCCTGTACTTCGGGAAAAGTATTTGAAAGTAAATATTAAAATGAATCAGACATATTTTCACAAGCATTACGAGAAAAAAATGAACAATTTGTTTTCATATACCAAATTTTAATTAATGGCATACTAAACTGTTACAATATAAATTCACGCTTTAAATTTAATACATTTTCTCATTGTCGGTTATATAATTTTTTCTCGTTACGAAAAGCATTGTTCAAATCTTGTGCAAGAAGACATCATTTGTACCATTCGCGCAAATTAAAGCACTCGCATCGTTCTTGATTTAAAATTGCACTCATGCGAAAAGTATGTCTTCGCGCCCTTGTTACATAAATAGCTATTTCAATACCACCTGTCTTTAGTCAACAATATGATAGAGAATTTTATTTTCTAAAACATTTCTGTAGAATATATAAATAAAGTAAGAAAATGTAAAATAATTTTTCCTACAACTGTGCGATTTCTTTGTTATTACGTAACTATAATTGCCTTGGTTACGTATGGAAAGTAGATGAATGCAGACCAAGTGCGTTTCCGAAAGCAAAGAAACACTAGTGTGGAAAGTGCTTCATTACGTAACTGTCAAAAGAATATTGTTTTGACAGCGATTTAAATTTCGCGCCGAGCGCGGAATTCATATTTTGACCACAGACGCTTATGGAAGAAGAAGATACGGTGAACCAGCGCTAGTAAATATGCAGTAGTATATTTTGACGTTTATAAACGTAACCTTAATTTGCAGTATATCTGATCTGTAGACAATTAATAAAAAGAACCGAACAAAGTAAAATATATCGATAAATGGTTTTATTTAAAGAGTAAGTGAAATACTTCATATTTATTGTTTGTGTATATTATTAATACAGTTGTTACAGTTGCTTATATTGACATAATGTAAAGTGGAAACTTTTGTGTCTAAAGAAACATTGATTTCTTCCGTACCTGTTCATATTATTACCAGTAATATTATTGGTAACAATTTCGGAAGCTTCAGAAGTATCAGCAGCAGATTGATTGTCATTGTCGAAAATAGATCCAACATAGTATGATCCGGAGCTTCAATTATCTTTGGAGGTGTTAATGATAAAGAAGAATCACTCACTTTACTATTCCAATCAAGATGATTTTGAAGAAATTATTTTGACGTTAGTGAAATATTTTTAAATAACGTAGAACAATGTGCAAGCAATCAACAAACCAACCATAGCAACGCCGTAAAACATCGTTGTCATGTAATATCATTAAAATTTTATATATTTTATAAATTTTAATAATATTTTAGTGATTTACTAAATCGCACAGTTGTAGGAAAAATGTTGTTTATAACACGTGCCGAAAAAGGTTACATGCTCGTGCAGATTTCCGCACTCGGCAAGCCTCGTGCGTTAAATTCTGCACTTGCACGTAACGAGCCTTTTTCGGCACTTGTTGTAAAAATAACTATTAATTGCAAAGGATGCGTAAAAACTAATTTTCCATTTCAAAAACATATAACCCGCGTTTATGTAACACTGGTATACATAGACTAAATATAATTTTAGTGCACATAATCAAACAAAATATTTATATTATTATTTATTAACATTTATATTATACACACACATATACGTATATATTAAATTTGATTAATTATATTAGCAAAATGTTATACACGTGTTCAATACTAGCTAATTTACATTAAAATTATATTATAGAACTATTCATTATGATTATACAAATATAATCAAAATTTGCATATATTAATTTTAAATTACCTATTATGGCAACATTAAAATATTTTAATATTTATAAGATAGTACGAACTAACAAAAATATAACGAAATGTTGATGCAATGTGCAATGTTTTTTGCCTTATTGACAATTTCCTGAAAAATTTAGTTAAAACTTCATATATGTTATACTGTCAGTTTCATACTAGAGGAAATGCATGAAAGTCAAATTAATATAACTAAATAAATGTTTTATCCACAATTCATATAATATAAAGACATAATTACATTGATTTCAGTTAAATTATATCGCTCATAAATCACTAGTGTTTTATATTCCATAAAAACACTGTAAACAACTTGTTACTTAGCAACCACTTCATGATCTACCGTATTTTGAGAAACTATACATAACTGAATCTACATTAAACGTTATGACCAATCTTTTTCGATACCTGTAATTACTCGTATGAGATAAAATTTTGTATTACACTTGTGTTTTATTGGTATATAAAATAAGCAAGAAAAGTTTAAACACGAGACCGAAGGTCGAGTGTTTAATATTCTTAAGTGTTTTATATACCTATAAAACATTTGTATAATAAATAACTATAAATCACACGATGTCGGCATAGTGATTATCGATAGGATAAACATGACAAATTATCGATTATTAACTGATAATGATCGAGTTACCGAATAGGAAGCATTATTTGTTATTTTTATAGATATTCCCTTCGTACTGGATACTAAATTATTTTGAGATAAACTTGCTCAAGGGCCAGTAGTAAGATTCTATAATTCTGTACCGAAAAAATGTCGATAATCGTGATCACATCTGAACAAAACCAGACCCCCAATTTTGAAATTCTGTACTAGTATTGAGAGTTTTGTTTATTTGAAGATATGTTTTATAATTTTAATTTTCGATTTTCGCACTAGATATAGATATCATGTATAAAATTTTCTTGGTATCATCATAAAACGTGACGAAAGTATCGTTTTAAAGTTACAGAATCCCACTACAATTGTTGGAGACAAATTATTAGGGATCAATTGTTGACAGTATTGTTCGAATGCCGAAAATATTATAATTTATTCTACTTTGTTTTTCTCGTTTACTTTTTCCAATTTTATTTAAAATTACATACTTATATTTGTTTGACGTATTTTTAATTTTTTCATAAAATCAATTTTGAATAAATGATTACATATATTTAAACCTGAATAAAATAAACAAAAACAAAACAACAACAAAAATATGAGTTAAATAAAAATTATTTTGATAACCCCTATAAAACAATTATGGGGTAGGTGGCTCAGTGGTATCGAGTTCAGCCTGTGGATTTGAGAACCCGGGATCGATTCCGACAGCCGACAAACAATTTTCACCACATTAAAAACATCCCTGAGGCTCCTCGTCCACTAACATCATTGGGGCCGCATCACACCCAGTAATGAGGAGAAAGCTTGATATATACCGTGTGTCTCACGTAAATGTTGGTATAGGTAGTCAATATGTTAAATAAATTTTTTTGAAAAAAAAATGTGTCCGGCGAAAAGTTGTGCAACCAAATTTTATATTACAATACTGTAAATATCCCTCAATCTTATTTAATGTAGGTTGTTTAATTTTGATAGCGTAATTTAATGATATTAATAAAATTATATCCTAATTTTTCGCCTACTCTTTTATTGCTATTTACATAGGGTGCTTGCAATTTGTTTTAAATATTTCAATCTGTCAATGTCATCTGTCAGTGTCGTTATGAATGTTTTAATTTTTCTGTTATATTTAAAACAAATTGCTAGCAATAGCAATAGAAGGGGAATTTTAATGTGGAGAAAAGTGTTTGTCGACTGTGGGATCGAACCCGACTAGATACCACTGGATCACCTACCCCATAGAAAATTATTATTATTATTATTATTTAATGCTCATGTATAATAAATAAAGCATATTGCAATTGTCAAAAAAATATATTTCCAATTAATTTTTACGATTAAATTAAACTTGATCGTTTAAAATAAATGAAACTATCAGTTTGTAACGAAGCGTAATATAAAACGATTACCGCTTTATTAATAGGTTTGTACGCAAGCATTGGTTTAAAATTGTTTATGAACGATCAATGAAATTTACAATGCATTAGTTCAGTCCCCGAATTTCCATTTAACCATCGTAATTTAATGTCGCTATGCAAACGAACACGAGCGCATGCGCACGCGCCGTACCACGAACTCGAACCCTTCCTGTACCCCTGGAAAATGAGATACACCGCGCGCCCCGCAATTATTTAAATGTCAAATCGACTGTTGCCGTAAATCGGAGGGTAAACCAGGGACATATTGTGTTGTACGAGCTAAGTGCTGGAGTGGAGTGCCGTCCTTGTCTGACACTGGGTTAAATATGGGATGTAGTCCACAGCAGATTCACGACTGAACGAAATCAAATTGTGTTTATGATTGTGGTGAGAACACCACATTTACTTTTAACACAATTGTTTATTACTAATTAATTTTAAATGGTTTCGAATATATACAACGTAACAAACAGGAAGTGAAATCCCGAAAATATGTGAAGTAAACTATATTTTCGAAACAAATAAATAAAATAAAATAAATACATCATCACGCCTTTTACCCATGACTGGATGTGGCACTCTGCTGGAGCAGATCTCGGTAAGTGATATATTTATGCGCGTGAAGTGCGGTTACCAGCCGTCAAATCACGGCCCTCACAGATGTTATATCTTTCAAATTTGACCAATTGGTAATGGATAACTTAGGTAGCGTTAAAAACAGTCATATTTTGACATTTTACTTCTATAACCAATCATTTGAAATGTGCAAACATGTATGCCATCGCTTTTATATCAGTTGTAAACTAAAATGTGAAATAAATAAATGAATAAAATATATGATACTCTTTTACATGAACGCTATTAAAGAATTTTTCATAGGAGGGAAAAGCTCAGAAAACAATGAAATATAACATTGGTTTATATTTTGAAAATTATAAAAAATTGTAATTATTACAAAATGAAATAAATAATAAGTATAGTGAACAAATAAATAAAAATAATAATTCCTACTAATAGCTAAGGAATATTTAGGAAGGTTTAGTAAAGGCAAGTTTATTTGAAAATTCATTTGCAATTTTTTCAATTAAATCTTATTTATTTTTGTTGAATGTAGAAAAGATTCTAAAGTTATTTTTACAAAAAAACTGGGTAAATTTTACATTCTTATACTTAAGGAAGCCTAGCTATAAAACATGCACAATGAAGTACTTTGGATAAAATTCTGAAAGCTTGTCAAAAACCGAGAGAGACAAATGTCCCCTATTGCTCCTTCCTCTCCAGTGGACGTTCATGGATAATTTTAGAGGTTATCTTAGATTTGTTCATTTTGCAAATAAGTACAAACAAAATAACGTCACAACGTGCCAATGTTATATATTTTGACCGTAAATATTAATTCTGCGTAATACTGAATTTTCATTTTGCGAATTAACGATCCTGGAGATGCGATATGTCATCTGGTGACAGAAATTTATACTACTCTATGAAGGCATCTACAGTGGTGGAAAGAGTATATTTATAGGATTACAAGTTTATAGATATATATATATATATATATATATATATATATATATATATATATATATATATATATATATATATATAATAATAATAATATGGATAAGTATATTACAATAAATAATTAAACATTAAAATTAGTTTAAATAAATAAATAAATATATTATCACGCCTTCTACCCATTGCTGGGTGTGGCATTCTGCCAAAGTAGATCTCGGTAAGTGATATATATTGCGCGTGAAGTGCGGTTACCAGCCGTCAAATCACGGCCTCCAAAGATCTTATTGGTGGAGGCCACATGGGTAATTTTAAATTGGTGAAAATAACCACTGTGCCATTACTCCATTAGTTTAATTTAATTTAAGTTATATAACAGTTTCTGCAATGTTATAACATCAAATAATATAGTCTTTATTTTTTTAAACTTGCTGTAATATAAAAAATATATTTAATTTTTAAAAAATATTGGGCATTCCAGTTTATGCACGTAACATTAAAAAGCACATTGCATAAAAATAATTGGCTTCATAAAAAACATAAAACCAATCATATATTAATTTCTGAACATTTCATTATGAAATGTATTTTTGTTTAGATTTTTAATTATTACAATTTGTAACGAAAACTAAAATACTAAAAGTAGAATAAAAATATACACCGCTTGTATAATAAATGTGCATCAGTTATTGGTTTAATAATAATTAACTAATTAAGAATAATTGCTTGTTGAATCTGATGAATTAAAATAAGTACATTATTATCGATTTTAGATTTGCTGTTTAGTTATTTCATTAGAGTGTTTACCTGCAATTTTTATCTTTTTGATTTATTTTCAGTTCTTACAATAAAGTGCCTAACTGCAATTGCGTGGAATTCACTTTCAAAAACTATAATCCTTCTTTTCTAATCTTTTTTATTCATTTTCAGTTCTTAAAATAGAGTAAAATTGTATTTTAAAAAAGTGCAGATCGACGCTTTCTTCTTTTCTTTTCTTTTTCGATTCATTGTTAGAGTAGTGAGCGTGAATAATTTGAGATGTTTCGAACATGTTATACATATAGCGAATGAAAGATTAATGGAACAGGTGTATAGGAGTCAATGGGTGGATGTGATTGAAGGTTTATTGAATGATGAATGATTACGAATGGGATGAATAAATGAGCTTGTTTGGAATGAACTATTAATGAGGTTGAAGGGAGGATGATGGGCAGGATGAAAATATTTTACGAAGACTGATTATTTGATCTGAAATGTGGATGATCTATGAGTGTTTCCAGAGTTCGTGTTACACCATTTGGTGGGATAAAGTGTAAAGTTATGTATGTATGTATAATTAACTCTAAAACTGGGTAAGTGATATATATATATATATATATCACGCCTTCTACCCAATACTGGGTGTGGCACTCTGCCGAAGCAGATCTCGGTAAGTGATATATTTATGCGCGTGAAGTGCGGTTACCAGTCGTCAAATCACGGCCCCCAAAGATGTTAGTGGTGTTGGAGCCACAGGAGTAGTTTTTTTTGAAATTATGAAAATTGTTTGTCGCCTGTGGGAATCAAACCAGGGTTCTCAGGATCCACAGGCCGACTTCATACCACTGAGCTAGCCACTCCATAAAAAAAGGGGGTGAGACCCCACTGCAATAGAAATAAGAGAAATTTATTATGTACATACTTTTTTAAAATAATTTAACTAGTTCGTGAGGAATGGAAAAAAAGAAAGTTAATTAATTATGCAATTATATACCGAAATATTTGTAAAACCAGTTAATTAATATTAGTTTAAACTATTACTTGTAAGATTAAAAATTTGAGAAATATTAAAATCCAGCCAAATTTTATAATTTTGATCAAATTCTTTTTCGTGAACAGGACGTAGAGAAGAAGTTGTGAATCATCCTGTATTTTGAAAATTTAATAACGCCGTTATATCACAAAATAAAGCAATACTAGAAAAAGCATTTTATTGTTGCCAGATTTTAGTGAGCAATCACGGCATAATAATAGGTAACAATTACACGAATATATAAATCAATTCGATATTCATGTTAATACGTAACAAGTATTGTAATAAAATATAGAACAAAATCAATGCTCAATAATATACAATACAAACCTTTGCCTTTGCAGTGGAAATTATTTGTAATTCCACCACGTATAAAATAACAAACGCTGAAATTTATGGCTAAGTTTAAAGCGCGATATTTCGTTTATGCCATAAAATTTATCAGAATTATATTTGAAAGCTTTTTGTAATACCAGCTTTTATGAGAATATTCCAACATTGACATTCAGAATATTATATCGCTTGATTAAAACTGTACGCGTTGTGACATATTTGAAGCTACCGAACTGGGATTAATATGAATGTAATAATTTCGTTATTAAAAAATACATGATTTGATGTGTTAGGATATAAAACTATAATATGAAATAGTATATTACATAACAAGCATCGAAAGTGAAAGATAACGTGCGAGTGTACTAATTAAAAAACGCGTAGCGCCGAGTACACGAGCACAGTTATCACACTTTCGAGCGAGTTGTGTACACTATTTTTCAGACGACCACAAAAGATTTCTGAAAAAGTTTACAAGAACAATGTTGTTACACTTTGACAGCTGATGCGTTTTCGTAGATGAGCGTTGACGTTTGACGTTTGAGGTTAGGTATTGTGCAACTGTACTAACCATAATGTCAAAATATTGAATAATGTAAAAATATTAGTATATAAGTAATTATTTATTTAAAAAAATAAGATTTATTTGTGCAAAAGTGTTGAAAAATCTGTTAAAACTTCAATTTAAATAATAATACAAATTCATTTTATTTATTTCATTATTTTCTTTCATAATAACGGCATCTGTTGTCAATCAGTGGAACTTCACCTGATATGTTAGAAGTGTACGTTATACTAACATACGAGGTGTATGTTAGGTTCAACTTTCCATAGTAGTTTATGATGTTGTTATGGTTACTTTCATAAGTGGTCGTCTGAAATAGTATATTACATAACAAGCATCGTAAGTGAAAGATAACGTGCGACTATACTAATTAAAAAGCAAAGCGCGTAGCGCCGAGTGATTTAAGTATACGAGCATAGTTATCACACTTTCGAGCGAGTTATGTACACTATTTTTCAGACGACTACAAAATATTTCTAAAAAAAGTTCACAAGAGCAATATTGTAACACTTTGACAGCGGATGTGTTTTTGAAAGTAAGCGTTGACGTTTGACATTTGTGGTTAGGTATGGTGATACCAACTGTATTAACCTGATTGTCAAAATATTAAATAATGCTAAATGATTAGTAAATAAGTAATTATTAATTTAAAATAATAAGATTTATCTGTGCAAATGTGTTGAAAAATCTACCAAAACTTCAATTTAAATAATAATACAAATTCTTTTCATTTATTTTATTATATTCTTTCATGGTAACGCCATCTATTGTCAATCAGTGGAACTTCATCTGATATGTTAAAAGTGTGCATTATAATAACATATTAGTGTATGTTATGTTCAACTTTCCGTAGTAGTTTATGATGTTGTTATGGTTATTTTCATAACTGGTCGTCTGAAAGAAATAAAATTCATTAATTATATGTCAGTAGTTGCTTTAATCGTGTGAGAACTATTTAGATACACAGTAAATACAGTCGTGAATTCACAAATCATTGACAATAACCTGATAATCATTGCTGTCAGTGGCAATTGGAGTGCAATGTGCCATCCAGTGAGCAAACGATTACGCGCCATGTCATTTGTTGTATCGTAATGTGTCGACGTTTAAAACGTGCCATACAGTATACGACCATACGACAGTTAAGCAAGTTCAGCGCAAACGCTTTGTAAATAGAATTTGAGGTTTATTTCCATATATACTGAAACAATTGCATAGTTTATTGGAATTACAGGATGTAATGCAGTTAAATGGAAAATTTGTACATACATTTCGATGATTTATAATCTTTGAATCCCTTGCAATTACCTGCACGAGGCTCCACCGCCACCGCGATGCAGAACTGCACATCAGATAATTCGCACAATTTAAATTTACAAATTCAAACATGTGTGCAATGCTCTGCAAGCGCTGCCGACGCCGGCCAGCGCCTCCGCCAAATTGCTTGAGTGTAATTGCTTGACGCGTGTTCTCCATGTACATAGAATATGAAATTAATTGTAAAGTTGATATTTACTATCATTGCCTGAAAATACATGAACAAAGAAACAGGGCCGGCCAAGAGGGAGGTGAAGAAAGTGTGCCACACCCGGGCCCACGTCGCCGGAGGGCCTCGCAAGAATAAAGGAAAGATTGTAAAGATTTAAAATTTCGCGACAAATATGAAACGGAGAATTAGGAAGTGAACGAGTAAAACTAGAGTAAAACTAGAGTTCACCACCAGTTTAAAGCGCAACAGCGCAATAGACTGCGTCACTGAAAAAATATAATTTCTATTGTATTTCTATATAAATAAGATTTAGATTTGGCAAGAGCATAAACTTTTAAATAAAAATACATACATACATACATATCTTCACGCTATATCCTATCACATGAGGTAGCACGAACCCTAAAATCACTCATAAAATATTCACTCATTACATTCATTAAATAATCAGCCCTCGTCAAATATGCTTATCCAAACACACCACCCTCATTTTAACCACATACCTGTACATAGATTACTCCATATAAACTCATTTATTTATTACACTCGAAATCATTTATCACACAACAAACCTTCAATCACATCTATCTAATTATTCCTATTCACTTATCATTCATCTTCTTTCTTCGACGCTCACTCCTAACAACGAATCTAATAACGAAACTAACAACGAATCTACAAAAAAATAGAAAAGATGAAAGCGATAGTCTGCACTTGTAAATGAAAGAAAAGTTCACACAAAGCAGTAACTGAATTTTAATATAAGAAAGTTATTTTTTACGTTCCAATTCCATGACTACAAAGTCTATGGCCAAGGAGTAGGCAGATCAAAAACGAATGATGTTCAGAAGAAGAACCGTACCGTGACAGATGGATTTCTTCAAGAACCCGATCGCCAATAAATACGCATAAAGGAATGCTGTTTTCCATTAATACAGTTCGTATAATGTTAAAAGGAGATATTTTCAAAACAGTTTTTTCCTTTCATCTCATTTGAAAATAAAAAACAGACAGATGATAAAAATGTACTAAAATAGCAACGAACTCATATCGCAAGATGACTTAAAGTTACTGAAACATATCACTCTTTTGTAATTCTACTTGATCTTGTTTACTTTATCCTCACTACTAGATTTACTGATTAGGAATTTTCTTGGAGTAATCTATCTTCCAAGGCAATCAATTTGTTAATTTCAGGTAGTCAAGTGGTTTTATCTAACATCGAAATTTAATCATCACACATCAATATAATCCAATACTATTATGGCCAGTTGCACTTTCCTTCACTTAAATTTTAAAGATTACTTAACTAAAAAATATCGAATCAAAAGCTTGACAGTAATACTTATTTACTCATTTGGCAATTCATCTTGATGTGATATTATTATTAAAAGTAAAGTAACAACCATACAACTGGCCATTAAATACTAAGGATTTGCTGAAGGAATACTTAAATGTTGTATTACGTACAATTAAATAAAAATAAATAAATATATCATCACGCCTTTTACCCATTACTGGGTGTGGCACTCTGCCGAAGCAGATCTCGGTAAGAGATATATTTATGCGCGTGAAGTGCAGTTACCAGCCGTCAAATCACGGCCTCCCAAAGATGTTAGTGGTGGGGAAGCCACAGGGATAATTTTAAATTGGTGAAAATGTTTTGTCGGGTGTGGAGATCGAACCAGGGTTCTTTGGATCCACAGGCCGACATGACACCACTGAGCCATTACCCCATTATGAACAATTCATTCCTTAAAATCAAACTTGGAATATTGAGTACTTAAAAACAAAGCTTTCTTATTTTGCTTACAAACAATTGTTATGCACAATAAAAACTTAATTCCAATTACAGTACAGTATATAAGATTAAATGCTATGCATTGCAGCATTTTAGCGGCATACACAAATGCCGGTTGTTAGGATCGAACCCAGGATTGCACGGATGTTTTCCATAATGATAAGCAGTGGTGTACGCTGTAACCACACCGACAAAATGTTGCTAGCTTGCAAAAAGAATACAACTATTATGAGAATATTGGATAGCAAAGCAAGAAACAATTGATAAACAACCAATCTGATCCGTAACAAAATGTCTTACAAAATAATGCATCTGCTTCTTCAGCAACAAAACCAAATAAGCCTCGTCCTCGCCTTATTATAATTCCGATCTCAGCCTCGTCGACTCCACGTCTCGAGCGAATGGCCCAGTTGAAGTTTTAGAGCGCTGGTGCGCCTCCTCTTCCATGTCGGTCGCCGTCGCCGCAGTGCTGCCATCTGGCGTCGCCGCCACCGTATCCCGGGAAAATGGCGGCGATCGGAGAGTGTTTTTATTGTTCCGCATACTCGATCGACGACGATCGGCCGACTGTCTCGTGTTATCGCTGTTTCATGTACGTTTTACGACTGCCGCAAAGCGACTTGCCTCTGTCACCGGAAACGATGACGATGTTTGATGATACTAAACTGATGAGTTGGAAGAATTTGCCAAGCGCTAAGATGCAACTACGCACTACCTGGAAACTACCTAATTTTATGGATACGCTCAGAAAAACTAAAGTCAGCTACGTATGTACGAACTGTCGAAATGGAAACCCGAGTTAGATGATTTTTACCACATTAAAATTACCCCTGTAACATTTTTGAGAACCGTACTTCACGCACAAAAATATACATATTAGCTATATTCTTTTTACAAAATTTTTGCTCAGCTCATTTATTAAATGAGATGAGATGAATTGAGCTGAAATGCATTCAAAAAGAATAACATTTTACATATAGAAAGAGCAAATAGATACAAATAAAAATTACTGGATCTGGCACTCTGCCGAAGGAGATCTCGGTAAGTGATATATTTATGTGTGTGAAGTGCGGTTACCAGTCGTCAAATCACGGCTCCCAAAGATGTTATTGGTGGGGAAGCCACAGGGGTAATTTTAAATTAGTGAAAATATTTTGTCGGCAAAGAGATGAATGACAATAATTTTAAATTTGACAATTTTATCATTATTTGAACCATTTATTTATTATTTGAGTGAATTTAAGTTGTTGTCTTGTATATATAAAATATGACAGTTCTTCTCACAATACCCCTTCCATTGAACTGAGTGGCTCAGATCATTTTGCGTTTACTAAGCGGGTTACGCTACATCGGCGAGGAGTGATATGAGTTCTCTCAGCTAATCGAAGCTCAGTTAAATAACAATTTATTGAATTTAACTGAAGTGAGCTAGGACTAACTTAGCTTTTGACCAAAAAGAATACAGTTATTTACTAAGATTTGCTATTAGCAAAGAGCTACTCTCAAAAATAGGCGATATATTGATTTCTATTCTGCAAAATAAGAAAATTCAGTGATATATGAAAACAGAAACTTTTGCTTGACATGATTCTCGGTCTCCATAGTATAATTATACTTTGAAATATTTGAAATTTACGAACGTATATAAACCAATAAATCTACACCAGTGATCGAAGTACGAGGTGCCGAATTTGCAGTGGAAGGGATTCGAAGTCCATACCATTTTTAAAAAGTATAATAATTCCAGTACTGATAGTTTAAATAAAGGTACTGTAGTATTTTAGAATGCATAAAATACATATGTAAAAATGTAAAATTTTTCTAAATTGAAAAAAAGAAAATAAGTTTTTAAATTTGATATTAAGTTGTTTTTATTTGTCAGCTTTTCAGGTTGGAGTAAACAAGGCAAGACGAAGGCAATGTGAAAGTGATTCTTTAGTTTGTTATTTATGTGTTTCAATACAAAAACAGACAGGACGCGAAATAATTAACTCGACTCTGATTTCCCATCATTCCGCAGTTTCAATTTATTGTTTTGTTTCGGTTTCTTCTTCAAGCGATGAGTCATTTGTTTTACGCTCAAGTTTCATCAGAAAGAAAAAGTTTAATTAATTTTCGTAACTTGTGTAGTTAATAAGATACTTTGTGCAACTGATTTAAATGGGCGTTATCTAATCCCCGTGGCTTTTCTGGAAAATACCACGTTATATTGCACTTCCAGAACTTTCTGCCGTTTGAGTTTTATGACAAAATAAAATACATTTATCTCCACGCCTCTGCGAGACTTTTCGTGGTAGTGCTAGCACTGGTTTTTCTGCAAAGCTCGTTATGTGCAGTTGCCAGCACAATGCGCTACTTACGAAAATGTAGAGGGTGTGTAAAATACGTCTTCCTGGAAGCTGCTACTGGCATTAAATAATTTTTACCTTCAAAAATATAAACTTCGCTATCAAACTAATATACATCTCACAGCATATTTTGGACTCTCAAACAATTCAAAAATGTTGAAGAGAAAAATGCTTTAAATAAAACTAATAGACTATTTAGTTCTTCGTAACTTTTCTTTAAAGCATTTTTCTTTATTCTCATTTTCACTATAAGGGAGGCATGGCTTCGTAAGAAGAACACTCCTGTCACAAGCGACGTTTGACAATTTACATTAAAAAATTATTTTATGACCAAGATTCTATTATATACACTTTATTTGGAATCATTATTTTGGGGTGGATAGCTCAGTGGAATGAAGTCGGCCTGTGGATCCTGAGAACCCTGGTTCGATTCCCACAGGCGACAAACAATTTTCATAATTTCAAAAACTACTCCTGTGGCTCCTCCACCACTAACAACTTTGGGGACCGTGATTTGACGACTGGTAACCGCACTTCACGCGCAAAATATATCACTTACCGAGATCTGCTTCAGCAGAGTGCAACACCCAGTAATGGGTAGAAGGCGTGATGATATATTTATTTATTTTATAAAATTTGTGGATTTACGCAGAATACCACTAGTAGTTCTTTTATTCCTTTTTTTAATTAAAACAATTTAAAACCTATTGGTAGCAGAAAATATACAAGATAATATGTTTAAGTTAATTCGAAAATACTACATGATTGCACCCATTTCATAATAGTGAATAGATGAAACTTAAAGTCATTCTTGTAGGTCGTTAGTCGTTTTATATTCTCTTTAAATTAAAAGTCATTTTTCATTCTGTCTCTTGAATAGCGTCCACGCCGCCTGCGATGAACTCTATATTGTTAACTTCTAATCTCCATTTAAAAGTATCTGAAATTCTTTTTGTTCGTGTTGCTTACTTATCTAAAAGATCCAGTTATTTAATGTTTTAAACAAGAAGGGGTGGAATGATTTAACGCTCTGTAAAAATATCTAAATAAGTAGAATTTTTTGCCTTAGAAAAAGAATATTTAAAATTAAGAATCGTTCCTTTAATTTTGTTTCAAAACAAAAAGTCTTTAGATATAGCCATCAATTCTGTACCAAATAACATTAACCTTGTTTTATACAAAATTTGTAATACTTTTGTTTATTCAAATTTATTAACTAACACCTAACTTTTTATAGTATAAAATATGAAATTTTGAATAATAATTTACTTGCCGAAAACTACATTTCAAAATTTAAGCAATGCTTCCTCCGTGTTTTACTTTGATATTGATTTATTAACGAAATGTGTAAATGAGGCAAGTTTGTAAAGTATGAAAAAGAAATTGGTAGTAGTGGGCATCTGTTTAAACATTTTTATTAGATTAAAATTTTACGTATTTGATTGTTTTGTAAAATTCATATATTCAATTTTAATAGGTAACAAAATTTGTCAAAGAAGATAATTAAAAAATACATTAATGACTAAATCACGGCCTTTCATTTCTATGATTTAACATGATAAAATACTATATTAACATAAAGATTAACTCAACTAATTAGTGATACACTGATAACAATGTACCTATTAAGGGAATGAAAAACATGGCCCGTTTCACTGTTAGTTTGTATTGTTATCCTTTTTATACGAGCTTATTAACTACTGTTCCAGAAATAATGACTACATATAAAATATGATTACAAATTTTTGTCCTTTTGCTTTTCTTCATGTCTTCTCATTTTTCATTGTAATTAGTATGCTTAATGTGCAACATTATTCCATGTCATAATGTTTCATCTCTGTGTTTTATTCGTTTATAAAGATGTACTTATAATTTAAAAGATAATTTTACAGAAAAAAGACGCAAGGGACTTCTTCTCATCTGCAAGTACAGCTGTCATAATTTTATTATTACTAGTTAAAGAAAACGACATCAAATTAGTTAGCACGAACACATGAGACGTTAACTAAAATAAATTAAATTAATGGGGTTGGTGGCTCAGTGGTATAAAGTTTGCCTGTGGATCATGAGATCCTTGGTTCGATTCCCACAATCGACAAACAATTTTCACCACATTAAAACAACCTTTTTGTTTCCCCGCCACTAATATCTTTGGGGACTGTGATTTGGCGGCTGGTAACCGCACTTCACGTGCAAATATATCACTTACCGAGATCTGCTTCGACAGAGTGCCAGACCCAGTAATGGGCAAAAGGCGTGATGATATATATTTATTTATTTATTTAAAACAAATTAAAATGAAGTAGGTGGCACAGTGATATCGAGTTGGGCTGTGGATCATGAGAACCTTGGTTCGATTCCCACAACCGACAAACAATTTTCACCACATTAAAACAACCTCTGTGGCTTCCCTTCCACTAATATCTTTAAGGACCGTGATTTGGCGGCTGGTAATCACCCTGTACGCGCAAAATATATCATTTATCGAGATCTGCTACGGCAGAGTGCCACACTCAGTAATGGGTAAAAGGCGTGATGATATATATTTATTTATTTAAAACAAATCAATATGGGGTAGGTAGCTCAGTGACATCGAGTTGGCCTGTGGATTTGAGAACTCAAGTTCGATTTCCACAGTCGACAAACAATGTCCATTACATTAAAACTAACCCTTTGGCTCCCTTTCTACTAACATCCTTAGGGGCCGTAATTTTCCGGCTGGTAACCGCCAAAGTACTCGTATATCACTTTGACAGTTCAATATTTTAAGACGTTATAATTTCGATAGTATGTATTAAACTAATAATTATTTGTTACAAATGTTATTTAACTAACAATGGGGTAGGTGGATTAGTGGTATCAAGTCGGCCTGTGCATTGGAGAACCGAGTTCGATTCTCATACCCGATAAACACTCCTGTGGCTCTCTCTCCACTAACATCTTTGAGGGCCGTGATTTTATGGTTAGGAACCGCACTTTACGCACAAAATATATCACTTACGAGTATCGAGATCTGCTACGGCAGAGTGCCACACCCAATAATGGATAGAAGGCGTGATGATATATTTATTTATTTTATTTAAAACCAGAACTAAACAAATATCGATTTACCTACAAAATAATTTTCTGAACCAGAACCGAACTCATTTTTTTATCTCTTAACTCGAACTTCCCCGGATCCCTGTTTGCAATGAATTTCTTCATGTATTTGTTTGAGAAAAGTGTCGTGTATTAGGGTCGTTGATTTCCACAGAAGTGTTTTTACTTTTCTGACTTATTATGTTATGTACTAATATTGTGTAAAATGTGAAACGGCGTAAAATTTGGAAAAATCTGCTCTTCCAGAGGTTGTATCTCAAAAATTAAGCAAGATAAGAAGATGCGCTCAACGGCATTGGATTCCTCATGTCCGAATTGACTTGTACGCATATGTTCAGCAATTTTTTTATTTTTGATATTTTGACCAAAATTTTCGGAATACAAACATTTATAAGGTCAATATCTTCAAAACTAAAAGAGATACGAATTCAGGGATTTCACCATTGGATTCTGCGCGATGAAGTACATATGTATGTAAATTTTTTGTAAAATATTCGAATGAGGAAGTTTTTTAGAGCAATAACTCTGAAAATGGCTTAATATAGAAAAATCGTAAGGGGTACCTACCCCTTAAAAAAAATTCAAAAAATTTAAATCGATGAAAATATGTTTATAAGTCAAGTCAAACGCGAGAAATTCAATGCCGTTGACCGCATCTTCATATCTTGTTTAGTTTTTGAGATATAGCCTTCGAAAAGGTAAAATTTTGCATAAATTTCATCTCATTTTGACTATTTTAGTATAACGAGACGAACTTTACCAAAATTGAATTTCATGTATGTTTTTTTTTTATTAATTTCTAATGATTTACTATAATTTGTCCGGAATTAATTTTGAAAAATTTAATGAATTTAATTCGGTTACACGATGTGTTATTTTGGGAGATTGAAATTTGGATGTTTCATGGTAAAACCGGCCCTGAATCTACGAAGTCGGAGGAAAATACGAATCTATTTGGCTCGTATCGCTGTTTAGTTCCGCGTCACTGGAGTCTTTATCCACATTCGCCGTGGAGCTCAATATTGAGCGATTTGTGTGTCAAGTGAGCCGCACGGCACTGGATACTGCCTCTACTGCCGCTGCTGCTGACTTTGACTCCACGGCTATTCCGCCGGATTTATACGGTTCAGTTCAGTCGTTCTGACTGACAAACCGGTAACTCGGTAACCGGTAAACGTTCGCTCTTCGCTCGGAGGGGACTCGGTTCTTCTCACTTACCACCACACACACACTGGACCCTGTCACACGCCTACATACCGGATTACCGGATGTGGACGCTCCTGTAAAGATGATGTGTAAATATTGATGCTTGCTTTTTCTATTTGATGGACTGATTTTCTAATGCTACTAATTCATTCAATTTTAACGAAAAGTTTATTTAAGAAGTCTATCTCATTTTTTTGATCAATCACCAAGAGCTGTTCTTCCAACTAATCGGATAAAAACATTACAAACGTACATGCTTTGGAATTCGAACGCACAACCTAAAATATGCAATGGTCAAGTAATAGCAGATCTATCTCGTATAACATATTTGTTTTAGTTCCATGTTTTAATTTACTTAATAAATACGTATAATCGGTTCTTTAAGACACATATTTTAATTATAATTCGACCAAATTTACCAATAACACCAAATTTTAAATTTCCATAGTTTCCATGATTTACTCAATAGCAAAGTTTTTTTTAAGACATTCAAGGATGACAGCTAATAGGATTTTGTCTTTTTGAGTAATAAGTATAAATAAAATCAGGCTTTAGAAATCCAAAAATTATTTATATATTTTTTAAAATTGGACGTTTCTAGTTTCAAACGAAACTCATCATCAGCTAAAAAATATAAAATATAAATAAACAAAATAATATACAAATAAGTAATATAAAATACCATTAACAATACAATATAACAGAAATTAAAATAAAATATTGAAATATGTCATAAATAATAAATAAATCAAAATTAAAACAAAATGGCGTCAAAAGTAAAAACAACTAGATATTTTTGAAATTATATAAAAAATTTAAAGCATATTTTAAATTGCCAAATGCATCAGTTTGATAATTTAAACAAGAATTTCGATATAAATTTATGTACAGAGTTTCATGAATGAGACGATGATGTAAAAGATTGACCGTACTTATAACTTCAGTTTCTGAAAATTTAAAAACATGTCCAGTTTCTTGATGATGTCATGTTAGTGCACTATGGTATGGATTTAGTAATTTACAATTATATTTATATTTTTTTTTGTTTTAATTTGGATTTATTTATTATTTATAACATATTTCAACATTTTATTTATTTTAATTTCTGTTATATTGTATTGTTAATGGTAGTTTATATTACTTATTTGTATATTATTTTGTTTATTTATATTTTATATTTTTTAGCTGATGATGAGTTTCGTTTGAAACTTGAAACGTCCAATTTTAAAAAAATATATAAATAATTTTTGGATCTCTGAAGCCTTATTTTATTTCTTATAATTTTGGATCCTAAATATTTTTATTATAATTTTTGAGTAATAGAAATACTTTAGATTATTGCATGTTAAGTAATAACATAGATGTACTCAAATTTAAATTTTCAAATGTCACTGTCAACAAAAGGAAATTAATTTATGCATCAGGCTTATCAATTTCAAGTAGTTTTTTTTTATTGCCAATTGTAACAATTCCTTTTGATCACTCTATAGAACTAGGGATAGCAGCTCGTTCAATTGACCGGTTTCGGAATATTTGACTTAATCAATTTGATCAATTAAAGAAAAAAATAAACAGCAAAAAACAATAGTTTATTGTACAAAAAATAAAATCTTTCTTGAAAAAACAAAATAGACAATACTTTTTTGGTAAAAAGAAAAAAAAGTAATAGATATATAATAAAAATATAAGAAATAAACACGAAACATGTGCACGATTACCACAGCTGTATTATTAACACACCAAAAAGTGCGATCTGCATACTGCAATCTCGCCGAACACGGGACCTATCAACACAGACTACACAAAGAATTATACTACCGGTAAGAAGTATTTGACGCGAGCAATTTGACAAATTACCAGTCAAATACTATGTCAATTAAACGAATAGTATTTGACCAATCAATTGCCATCCCTAAATAGAACCGCAGGAAGCTCTAGAAAAATACTCCTTTATTACCCCATATGAATAATTTATTAAGAGATAAAATAATTACATCTCTGAATTGTAAAAGTTTCCATTTAAAGGAATGAATAATATCATTGGATAGTTGTATATGTTAAAAGTGTTGAACAACGTTGTCTACTGTCGAGATATTTGAATTGGACTATGCAAGAAACGCGGAAGACTTAGAAAGACACTGACGCCAACGCCGACATTGTAGTGTTGATGTGTTTATTGTATTTACGGCGCTCACTACTGCACGCGAATAGGAGCGTATGTTCCTCGCGTCCTCGGCTCCGCTCGACGCTGTCACTTGACATGAGGAAAAAAGAATCGCTGACATGTCACTGTCGTTCAAGGATATGAGGTTTTTAAAGAGAACGCTTCTCTTTCAAGAGATTTCTCCTTCACTGAGTGAATGTGTATATTGTTGTATTTTCTTTTATTCTTTCTGTTTTTGTAATATAGACGTATTTCAGTAACGGTACAGTCTATTTACTTTATTTTATGAAAATCGGCCATATTCATTTTATATTCGTATTCATATTAATTTCATTATGATACGCACATGTGTTTATAGAACGTCAAAACTAAATAAAAGCAAGGATGCGAAAAGATAATTAGAATTTCAATATTACATTGTTTTGTAAAAAATTAAAATTAAAAATAAGTAAGAACATTTAAATTAAATAAAAGTAAATATATCATCACGTCTTTTACCTATGACTGAGTGTGGCACTCTGCCGGAGCAGATCTCGGTAAGTGTTATATTTATGTGCGTGAAATGCGTTTACCGGTGTCAAATCACGCCCCCCAAAGATTTTCGTGGAAGGGAAGCCACAGGGATAATTTTAATGTAAAAAATTAGAGGAATTGAAATATTCTTCAACCGAATGAAAGCAAGTTAATTTGATTTACGCTTAAAATTTATTATTATCTAGTGTTTTGATACGTTCTGGCAAAACATTGTAGAAATCAATATGTAATAAATTGTTAACAGATTTTTACAGTATTAAACAAGATTTATGTAAAAGACTGACAGATGTGAAAAATCTCAAATTTTAGGAATATAAAATTTAGTTCTCTGAGTTTCCAATAAAGTGAAATACTCGTAAATAAAGATACGGTGTAGTGTTATAATGCGTAAGTTAAAATTATAGTGATCTGTATATCTTATATAAGAAATTTTCCTAATTGCTGTTTTGGAATCTAAAAATCTTAATTACTATATAAAAAAAATATCCCACCAGATTATGCCGTACAATAGAGCGGAGTGAAACAATGCAAAAATACAGATTTTTAGAAGAAGCTTATCTTTAATCATATTTAATCTTCGGATTATACTGCACAGTATTTGACCTAATTTTTTAATATGTAAATTACCACTCGATGATTCATCTATTGACGGAGTGATTATGATGAAAGACTCATTACTGGAAATGTCTTTAATTAAAAGTACATAGATTTAAGTCCTGATGAAATCTTTCATCTTGTTCATCACTAAATTTTCAGGAAATTCATCAAAATGACTGTTGAGAAAATGAAGTCTTATGCTCATGTTACAGGCGATGAAAATTCTGAAGCAATGTTTCAACAAGAGTCTTGTAATTTTCGGCTTTGTTGTTCCCGAGAAAATTTTTAATTACCGCCGTAAAAAAATTCCACGCATCCTTCTCAATACTGTTCATAGAGCTGGTAAAATTCTTATCCGTCATCAGAGTTTTAATTTGTAAGCCGCCGAAAACGACAGCTTTTAATTTTTCGTAACTTAAATTTAGAAACTTTTCAGAAATGTACTTAAAGTAGTCACCTTGCATATCGAGAACTTTTACATTTTCCTTCTTAAAAACCAGTGTGAGGTGAAGAGGAGGAATAGTATATTAAAGAACTAGTTTCATAAGGCAATATGTTAACGCACGTATTCTAGTTTTACAAAGGACGACTGCGATAATGTGCTTTATAAAACTTGTTCTTTATACTATTTTTTCTATTGAGATAATTTTATAATTCTGTTAGATTTAGAAAACTGCGACTTGTCAAAAATATAAGTTGGTGTTTTTATCAGTTGTGTTGGTAGCGCCTCTCATAATAAAAACCATTACAAAATTCAATTTCTTTGACAATTAATCAATGTTTTTTTCTGTATTGTGAAAGTTGTGAATTTTGTATGATTATGGCATATTCTTTTAGTAATTTTTCGACTTGCACAAATTACAATTTTGAGGTTATGTGTCATTCATCTGTCAGATTTAATAGCATTCATACCACTCCTACAAAATAAAAAGCGCCAAAAACGATGTGCTCTATAGACGTGTTTACAGTGCGTTTGTGGAGCTATAAGAACACCGAAATAGAAAATTAGTTTTTTTCTTTGTTTATTAAAGGCTGGTTTTTTATCCATTTTATTCTTAATGGCCAATGTTTGTCCCTAGCTCTACTATCCCAAAGGTGATATATTTAGTGAATCCCACTTGTTGACCAATTAATAAGTTAAACATTTAAAAATTATTTATTGTTTATTATACTAGCTGCGTTTATTATTTTATTTAATAATTGTCTTATTATCAATAGCTAGCAATCGAGTAGCACAAAAAATGTTCACCTAATGTATATTCAAATTTATTTTGCAACTTTTTAAAAAACATTTTTGTTCCGTGATTCGTATATCATATCATAACTACCCTTAAAGTTTGATCCAAAACTATATAAAAACATCTTTTATTTACTGATTAAAGATTGATTCATTCACCTCTCTAATTTGTTGTTATTTATTATTATTATTATTATTAGATTATTTCAGTTAGTCACTTTGTTTTATCTGAACTGACATAAATGAACTTTTGGTCTAAAGCTACATTCACAAATCGAAATTAGTTTTTGTTTTATGCTTTATGTTTTGTGTGTTTTTAGGTGCCATTCACAAATAGTTTTGCTTTTGTCGATTTTAGTTAGTAGTGACATCTATCATAAGAAGATCGGTAATGCAGTAAATGCAACTGTCAGATGTGCCAAATTACACATGCTGTCATATGTTGTTTGTTTACTTTCGTATTTTTTGGAAGAGCAAGGTAAATATTATCATAATAAGAAAGTAGGGATTAAAATCTTGTTTTTATTTTCATTCATTTTGACACTCGAATAAAAACAAACTTCGGTTATCGTCAATGCGAAGGATGACAGAAAGAGACAAGTATATATCACTACATCATTCTACGCTTCGTCCTATTGGTCTATTCCTAAGTATAAAACGTAAAACTAAAATATAAGTTTGGAGTTTGCAAACTTTTGTGTTAAAACCAAAACTAAATACTGATTTGTGAATGGCTGCATAAGATAACATGTCTACAAGGTTATTAAAACAAAAATGGAAAACATAAAACAAAAACTAATTTCGATTTGTGAATGTAGCTTAAGGATCACGTTCGCTTGGTTTAACTCTATATTTAATTTCAAAAATGTAATGGTGCTAAATGAAAACGTGTCATTAATTCTCTAATTAAATATATAGCTAATGTCGTCTTGTCACGCGTGACAAATTCAGCTGTAAACAAAGCATCACATGACGTACGATATAAAAATCAAGCTGTCTGTTGTCTGTCACATGTAGTTGTGACACCACTCACCACTCACGAGTCTTGCGTCGCTCTGCTCTTCCGTTATTAATTTCAACGAGTCAGATTCTTTTTGTGCGTCATTTCCTGCAACCCGTGGAGCAAACGGCTCGCGCTCGCGCACACAACAAAAGAGTGTTTTCATTTCAAGCGAATGCAATATAAAATCCAGGCTGATTTATGCTGAGATAGTCTTGTATGTGTCATGTCCACGTCATGAGCATTATTCTCCAAGCAGCTGGGGGTGGCGGACGCGGACGACGATGCTCACTTCTTCCTGCAACAAACTGCAGCGCTGCAAACTGGACGGTGGAGATTTATAACAGACTTCATTGAATTTTGCACATACCTATCTTGACAATTTGTTTTCTATATTATGTTCATACAAATAGTTATTTTTTTAACTAAGTAAATCTGGTTTTTGGTCTTGTTAAACACAATAATTATTTTGTTGATTGTTTAAAATTAATACCTATTAATTTTATTATTATTTTCAATATTTTTTATGTTATCGGTATTATTGTAGTCCTTTTGTTGTTATGCATTTGTTTAGCTGTGGCTATGTAAAAACAAATTTAACGTTTATAATTTCATATCTACTTTTATGAATGTTATTAGTCACTAATATATTAATTAAATTTATAATATATAATGAAAAGTTTCGAAGATTCGGTTGTTATTATATTTATTAAATTTATTTATTAAATTTAATCATAAATGTCAAATTATTTAATTAAATTCATTACAAAATAATCGTTTTGACATTTATTTAATATATATATATATAATGAATGTTTGTTTGTTTGTTTGTTCGTTCCGTATGCGTTCCTATATCATTAGCACAAGTCAAGTCCGCCATCTTGAACCTAAATGGCCGCTAGCTATTCAGAAAAGTACTACACGGATTCGATTCAAATTTGATATAGGCATCGACGAGAACCAATATAAAGATATTCTGAAGCTTCAGTCTGCCATCTTGAAACAAAATGGCCGTTAGCTATCCTGAAAAGTACTGCACTGATTCGATTCAAATTTGGTATAGGCATAGACGAGAACCAATCTTAACATATAGGTATAATAAAGTTTCAGTCCTATACCATTCGAATTCAAACGTTTGCAGTTTCCGGTACGACTCGCATTTGCAATGACCATCAACAAAACACAGGGACAATCGCTACAAGTGTATGGACTAAATTTGGAAAATCCATGCTTCTCACATGAACAGCTTCTGATTTATTCGTGAATGTCCCAAAGAGAAAAACAAAAAATATTGTGTATTCAAAAGCACTTCAATAAACAGAATTAAGCACAAACACTTTCTTTCTTTGAGTTGCAATGCAACGCATGCCGGGTACTCGCATTAAATTGTAGACCACGCGAACGAAGTCGCGGGTAATAGTTAGTATGTCATTTTAATAAGCATTTTTCTCAAAAAAAAATTAAATATGAGGATATCGAACTTTATATTTGTTGAATTTAGCATAAAATACTGAATCGAATAAGTAAATGTTCCCATTTAAAATAAGAAAGTTGAACACTGTACTTTGAAATCCACTGTTCAAAAAAATTGTTTCGCTCATTAAAGTAATCTTATAAAATAGAAATTGTTTGATAATTTAACCGACCTCATAGCTTCTATCCTTCTCGAGATAGCAATGGTGCGCCACTCAAAATGAACATTCTGTATACAGATCTCTAACTAAACATATTCAAATGGTATCGCTTTTGATTGTAGTTTTGAACGAGTCTGCATAGAAACGCAAATGTCGATTATAATTTTATGAATGATGAATTATTATTATTACCTATTCACAGTGCATACTTCATTCTAATAGGTATAAATCCGCTATACAAAATTAAATGTAACTACAAAAATCTGAATTTATCGTCCATGAACTAATAAATCGACAGTAGCGCTTGTAGTACAAACTTGTCCAGAACTACACATTATTTATTTATTTATTTTGTTACTCTGCACAGGAAGTAAATCCCAATTACAGTACAGGGGACCTACAGCTTATAGTGGAATCCGAACCAGTCAGACACAATCGTATTTTTTTGATATAAATAGAAGTCAGTGAGATTTGAACGCACGACCTCTTGCTTACTAATTAAGAATCGCAAGTTTTACCTCGCTTTTATCCACTGAGCTACGATTGCCTGTAAATGTAGATGTAGATACAAAGTAAAAAAGTGCTCTTATTTGAATAGGTTTAGTTAGCAGTCTATATAAATTTTGTCTGTGGTACAACTACAGTAAAAAGTATCCTCAAGCAGATAATAAGTAACTACGTCAATATATGAAATAGGTGTAAATCACTATGACGTCAGTAGGTTGGTGTGGCAGTGACATGCAGATGAGCGTGTAGTGACGTCACTCCACGATGTCGTTTATCGCCTATGGGTCGAACGATCAAGCCGCTGCCGCTGCCACTACCGCTATTATCTGTCATTCCCCGGGATCGTGGCACTGGCGAACGTCTACGCAATTAGCGTGTGTTTACCTCCCTTGTCGTTTTTGCGCGTATTTTTCATTCGTTCGAGCTCGAGCATCCACTCGTCGAGTTAACTCATCAATCAAGCGGACCGACCCGTTCCGCTGCAATTACAATCCGTTCGTTTCTGCCTCCATCGCCGCCGCCGCTACCGCCCCCTAGCGCAGCAGTAACGATGTGCGTGTCTGTTTTTCCGCCACCGCGGTGCCTGTGTATTCTTCTTCTTTTTCTGCGCTCTGTACACGTCATCGTTTATCATAATTTCTCATTTCGAACTCGCATTCTCTGCTGTTGATGGAAACGAATACAATACATTTTTACGTTTCACCCAACACGAAAACTACTTCAACACTTGATTGTCTTACTGCTAGCTGCATTGCTGCTGAATTACCGACAGAGACTTTTCACAGTCGTGATTTTGTAACTGTCATTTCAAGCTCAAAATTAAATAAATCTAGTATGTAGTTTAAAGTACTCTGAAGTAGTTACAAAACATCTATTTTTCAAATTGAATTATAAAGTACCGCCAGGATTTAAACCTGGGATCTATAAAGTCCAATCATATCGCCTATCGCCATGTAATTCAAATCTAGGGTGGAACTCTACGGAATTGATAAACATCCGTTGCTTAGGACTCTTAAGCACAATTACATTATGAGCTGTATTCCATTTGCCACTTGGTTCACTTAAATCAGTTCAGATAAATTTGACACATGACTAAATGAAATGAATTCGGCAAACATATGCACTTATTGGGGTAAATTACTTCAAAGTAAATTAGAATCTGTCATTCTAGTACTAGAAATAAGGTCAAGGAAGTAATTCAGCGAAATATACGAGCCCGTTCCCACTTCAGTTCGCACAAATCAAATTTTTTCGTTAAAAATTTAAATAACATTTAAAACCTAACATTTGCTAAATTCTACAATTAATTTTCAACATTTTTAATTAAATTTAACATTAAATATATGTTAAACACAAAATGTATAGCAGTATAACTCTCATTTTTGTAGGTGGCGCAGTGATCTTTCACGGGACAGCTGTTTTTACGTCACAATATCACGTGAGTGCCCGCATCCTATGGCTGTCATTTCTAGATGTATGTATCGATTGACTTAAAATTTTATCTGTGTATTAACAACATACTAGTATATGTCTCATTAAAATACCATTTAAATTTCTTGCATACTACACTAGAAATTAAAACTATAAAATATAACATCAAATGAAAAAATAAAATTGGGCCAACTGAAGTGGGACCGGGCTCGTATAAGTGATCTGGTTCAGTAAATGTATGTTAGATCAGATAGAAGTGACAAATGGAATACGCCTATGATAGTGAAGTCGATATCAATGTCGATTCGATGCAGTTCTATCCCTGATTTTGTTTTAATTTCTCTTTTTATTTTGTTATTTGCCATAAGCAACTTCTTCTAACAACAAAATTATTATTATTAATCAATCTCGTTTTAATTCTAACCCGCTCGTAACTAAAGACTAGCCTTACGTACTAGTACCGTAAATACTATATAAATTTGTAACACAATTTATAGTTTTTTTATACATATATAATGCAGTTGCATAAACAAATCTATAAATCCCGTTCGTGAAATGTGTTTAGCGTATTCAGGTCAACAAATTCATTCGTCAAAACGTCAAACAGTCATTTCGACTTAAAATTACTATTAAACAGTTATCAAACATTTTCATTTTAAATTTTGAAAAACAATTCTATGCCTAAGTTCAGTATTCATTGTTCTGTCTGTACTTGAACCCCTTCAGAAGTTCAGGGGCGGACGTGTAACGGGGACGTGCCATTAAGAAAAGGATAATGATTAATGAAACAAGAGAAACTTGTTCCACTTATCCTTGTGCCCTCAGGAAGGGGAGATTCATTACAACCGAAGGGTTGCAATGATGGAAACTAATTTTACATATTCTTGGGAACAGTGCTAATACTAGATCTGCAAGATTGCTAACCCTTGATTCGTCAGCTATTTTTGATTTGAAGTTGAGTCAAATAATCATCAATTATAATGTTTGAAACTACAGAGTAAATAAATAAAATAAATGTATCATCACGCCTTCTACCCATTACTGGGTGTGGCACTCTGCTGAAGCAGATCTCGGTAAGTGATATATTTTGCGCGTGAAGTGCGGTTACCAGTCGTCAAATCACGGCCCCCAAACATGTTAGTGGTGGAGGAGCAACAGGGATAGCTTTTTCAAATTATGAAAATTTGTCGCCTGTGGGAAACTACAGAGTGATCAAAAGGAATTGTTACAGTTGGCAATAAAAAAAACTATTTGAAATTGGTAAGCCTGATACATAAATTCATTTCCTGTTGTTGACAGTGACATTTAAAATTTAAATTTAAGTACATTTATTATTACATTTATTTCTAAAGTATTTCTATTACTTAAAAAGTCAAAATTCTATTAGCTGTCAGACTCTTGACATAACCTATTTGTATTTATTAGAAATGTGAAATAGTATTTCCGCCTTTATCTGACGTTGTGCCAACTGTGGAATAAAAAGATCTCTGGAATTGTATTGCCAACTATAAAAATTCCTTTTAATCACCCTGTATTTATACATACATAACATCATGCTTTATCCCATCAAATAGGGTAGCACTAACCATTGAAACATTCACTGAACATTTATTTATATATTTTTTTTTTTGATTTTTTTTTTATTATATTACATTGGTGTTTCGACAACGTTGGTCATTAACACCCGGTACAATATATTTTGTTTACATTTATTTGTTACATTATGTTTGTTGCTTTTTATATTTATATTTTTGAAAATAATTGAGTTTCCTTTAGGAATGCTATCATTTTCGTTATGCTTGTAGTGTCTTCTTTCAGTGCTTCTTTCAGTGTGTTTGGGATCTGGAATTTTAGTCTCGTTGCGGTGTACTGGGGGCATTCTGTGACAATATGGTTTACTGTAATTCTTGTTTGACAGTTGTTGCATATTTCTGGGTCTTCCTTTATTTATTTATTTTACGAACATTGTAACAATTGTCAAAAATAAAAATATGAATTTTTAATCTGGACGCTAATATAAAGAGATTATACCTACCTACTTTGTTTTAACAAAATAAAGACACCTATCAAATTTTGTAATGAAATTGACAGTTTGTGTCTGTACGATACAAGTATTGTACAATACATTATAATACATATATCGTACAATGTTTTACAATTAACAATTTTCTGTTTTGTTCTTATTTCAGGCGCAAGTAAGTTGATTCAATTTTTAGTAAAATCTAGGTATCATTATTTGCACGCGCATAAATATATCACTTACCGAGATCTGCTTCGGTAGAATGCCACACTCAGTACTGGGTAAAAGGCGTGATGATACATTTATTTATTTTATTTTATTATTATTTGTTTGTATCAGACTGTCATTTTACAATCAAAACCCCCAAATGCACATTCAACTTTAAACACGTATAACTCTGTGCCAAATCATCGTAGGAACTTCGTTCTTTGCATCCTTTACGGGGATCGAATAAACTTTATTGCCCTGATGGTGAATCGAGTCCATAAATTTTTCTAAGCTCCGTACAGATCGTCAAAGATGAACGTTTTTTCCACTAAAAACCTATTTTTTTCTTCTAGGGGATTGCGGGGGCAGAAGTGGTTAACCCTAAGATTGGATATAGCTCCGTAAAATAGACACTTTAATCTTTATTGCTGTTGAAAATTCGTCCAAAATAGTTAAAAATTCGCTAAGTTATGACGGTTTGAAAATTAGTCAAATTTCACGAATTTCAAGTGTTTCGTTTTTTTTTCTCACTAGTGTATATTTATTTATTTTATTTATTATTAATAATTTAATTAATATGAAACAATTTATATATTTTAATATTTGGATCAGCCAATCAGAATCAATATTAAACACGTCTTAAATTCTTATAGAACGAATTGTAGTAACTGAATTCTTACAAAAACGGATTATAACTATATTTCTTTCTCTTAAAATAAAAACAAAAAGTTAAACAGAACATCTACTGTTGTATAATATTTCAAAACACCACAACCATTAGGAAAATTGCCTCCGAACTAAAAAACAAAACTTACATAACAGCCATTGATTCTCCTTGCTCTTAATTTAAAAACAGAATAATTGGTACTTTTGGGAATTTCGTGACATGATATTCCCTTTTACCGACAGACGGCGCCAGCGTTCCACTTCGCTGCTCTTTACACAATCCGAGTAAGGCTATAAAAGTATATTGTAGCGTAAACTGGCCTAGATGGCGTACAGCGCATGCGCTAAGGTTGTTGTTGATTAGGCGGAAAGGGATATAGAGGGCCATAACGGAAGCGGAATAAAATTATCCTTGTGTATTGAATTAACAATTTTCTCAAAATTTCCGAATAATGCCCTAAAGGAAGTGAGAGGTAATTTTCTAACTAGGTGACAATGCGCGAACATATTTCACTAAATTTTATCGGTACATAACTATTCTTATTATTTTAAGCTGATAATTTATATGTTATTGAGGTATTTATTTCATTTTATAATTTGTTTTGCTTAAACTGTGATTCATATACTATGTTATTGTCCTGCTATACGAGGTCAGGGTGAAAAGTCCCTGAAAAACGAAACAAGAAATGATTTATTTGGTCAAAACATATTTTATTTCTCATCATAATCTCCTTGTAGCTCGATACACTTCGTCCAACGTTTTTCTAATTTTTCGATCCCTTCCAAATAATACGATTTTGGCAATCCTTCAAAATAGGCGTTTGTCTCAGCGATGACATCATCGTTGAAGCCAAATCTCTTTCCGCCGAGCCATTTCTTCAAGTTTGGAAATAGATAAAAATCGCAGGGGGGCAAATCTGGAGAAAAAAGTTCTTCTTATTGCGCCTGAACATTGCCAAACATTCCTTTTAATTTGTCACACGGTCGCGATTGTTATCAACAGAGAGCAAATGCGGCACCCATCTGGCAGATAGCTTTCTCATATCCAAAAATTTATGCAAAATGTTCCGTATCCGTTCGGTTGAGATGCTCATAGCCTCAGCAACCTCGTGCACTTTAACTCGCCGATCGTCCAATATCATACCATGGATTTTATCAACGATTTCTGGCATTGTAACCTCAATTGGACAACCAGAACGTTCGGCGTCCTTTGTGGTCATACTACCACAACGAAAATCAGTAAACCACTTGTAAATCGTTCCAATCGATGGTGAGGAGTCTCCATAATGTTTAACAAGCGATGCTTTGGTTTGCTTAATGTTTTTTCCACGCAAGAAATAATGTTTAATCAAGACGCGAAATTCACTTTTTTCCATGTTTTCAAAAATCTTCAAGGTTGCTTGCTTTCGATGGGTGTCAAAACAGAACTGAATGACATATCAGTCTGAAAATTTTAATGCGTTCTAGTTAAAGATGGCACATCACAAATGTCACATAAGATTTTCGACTGTGGCGCCATCTGCTTTATTTTTCAGGGACTTTTCACCCTGCCCCCGTAAATAAATACAATAAAACCACGTGTTTGTGACAGTTCTATTTGTCCATATAGTTCATAATGTCTACACAATTGTATTTGAAAAATATTTCTCTGAAATGTAAAAGTGTAACATATTTATAAAGGTTTTTAAAATCTATATAGTAAATCTGTGTAAAACTGCAATTTTTGTCTCCTTGAAAGTTGTGTACGTTACCAAACAATTTAATATGTTTTGATAATAAATCTGTAAGTAAGGATATGTTGAAGGTCGTATTAAAGATTGTTGAACTCCAGAAAACAAAAAATAAAACGATTCTTTTTAAAGTAATTATTTCCGATAAATTTGTAATAGTTGAGTGGCGGCTGGAGGCCAATCGCAGGCAATTTCTGGTCTGGTTCCCTTCCGGCGCTCCGGCAAAATCCGGTGCAACTCCGAAGCAAGTGTCGGCGTTGAAGCAGTTTGACATTGGGGTGCCACCCTTTCTTCTCTGCCGTAATTACGGCCAAAAGGCAGCTGCTTTCAAATTGTTTTTACTCATTTATTTGTCGCTTCACACTACCAGCATCACCTTCGAACCGTCGAAGCTATTGAATCGAATTTGTGGGGTTAAATTCAGTTAATATTACGTCATCCATTTACCTCATGTTAACAGCTTCAGAGCTTTCATAACAGCTGACGCGAATTTAAATAAAATTACTTTTTTTATTTATAAATATACGCTATTTATAACAGAATTATAAATACTCTGCAAGTTTTTGCCATTTTGCTACAAATTTATATTAGATTATTTCAGCAGCAAAACTTATTGGAAAAGTTTATAATCTGTTGGTATTTTCATGAAAATTTTATTAACTCGCTTAAAATTCAATATCATATCGAAAATTTTAACATCATGGTTTCATATAAAACAAACTTTATTTTTATAAACAGCATTATTTTATTATATTTATAAGTCCTCGAAAAGCGTTAAATGAACTGTTAACAGAAGAATTAAATTCTGTATCTAAATCAACCAATAATAAAAAATAAATCTAAATATATCACGCCTTTTATCCATTACTGGGTGTGGCACTCTGCCGAAGCAGATCTCGGTAAGTGATATATTTTGCGCGTGAATTGCGGTTACTAGCCATCAAATCACGCCCTCCCCCGGAAGATGTTATTAGTGGGGGAGCCACAGGGGTAGTTTTTTTTTTACTGGTAAAAATTGTTTGTCGCCTATGGGAATCGAACCAGGGTTCTCAGGATCCACAGGCCGACTTGATACCACTGAGCTAGCTATCAACAAATAAATTTAATTTATTTCATCTGCCAGTACGATGATGTGGCATTCAAATCCGGTGACCCGAGTTCGATTTCTACTCATGCTTAAAATATATAATGGGGTAATGGCTCAGTGGTACAGTCGGAGTGTGGATCCTGAGAACCCTGGTTCGATTCCCACAGCCGACAAACATTTTCCAAAATTAAAATTACCCCTGCATCTCCCCCACCACTAACATCTTTGGGGCCGTGATTTGACGGCTGGTAACCGCACTTCACACGTATAAATCTCACTTACCGAGATCTGCTTCGGCAGAGTGCCACACCCAGTAATGGATAAAAGGCGTGATGATATATTTATTTATCTAAAAATATATTAACTACCATACTGCTGTTTGGTGAATCCGAACCCTGTATTGTTATCGGCATTAAGTTCCCGTTATACAGAGTAGCATAATAGTTATTTATGTCATAAGTATCGTAATATTTATTAAAATGAAAACCTAGATATATTTTAAATAAAGCAGAACAAAAAATGTATTTTAATTTTAAAATAAAATCAAGTAAATTTTAATTATGTTATAACATGTAATAATGTAAAAGAATTTAATTGTTAAATAATATGTGTTTCTAAAAAATAGTCCAAATTTTAAAATTTAGACAATTGGTCTCGAAACAGGCTTGTCTCCACATAATTTTAAATAAAAAAATAAAATAAATATATTTACATGCCTTTACCAATTACCGAGTGAATTACGGTTACCAGCCGTCAAATGTTAGTGGTGGAGGAGCCACAGGAGTAATTTTAATGTGGTGGAAATTGTCAATTGTGGAAATCGAACTCGGGTCTCAAATCCATAGTCCGACTTGGTACCACTAAGCCACCTATCCCATAAATTTATAATTTTATTTTCGACAAATCCTCATAACTATTTAGTTCACAGAATCGTCTACGAACTATTTATTTCCCAGAAAATTAGTTCCAGATAAATTTAGTAACGAATATATTATTCCAACTTTTACGTAAATACCTATTTTTAGATAGAAGCAACGTAATGTCAATGTGTGTGTGAAATTGTTAAATGTGTTGTTAAATATTTCATGAACAGGCAACGAGAGTGCGGCTGCGGCTGCGATAAAGTCATTGCATATTTCAAATGATGGGCTGCAAGGTGCAAGATCGAGTCGATTGCAGCAGTGAGAAATGATGTTCGTCGAGTGCCTCACAGATGGAACCAGATTACGTGTTAAGAGTAACTTTAAGTGCAGATGAAATAACAAAAGTATTCTGTTATTCTGCTAACTGTGTATTTGCGAAATAGTGAAAATGCTTTTGTTATTAAAGGATTATTTAGTACTTTACTTAATACTTTACAGAGCAGGATATTAATCCCAATTACAGAGGCTTTACAGGAAATCGAAACTCAGCGGATAATACTTTCGTTTACGTCTCATGCATTCAAATTTCGCACAATTCATTTAATATCAACAAATACGATTATGTCTGAGAGATTCTAATTCCACTATAAGGTCTAAGCATCCTTATACTATAATTAAAATTAAGTAATAAATTTATTAAATACTAGCTATTACCCGCGACTTCGTTCGCGTGGTCTACAATTTAATGCGAGTACCCGGCATGCGTTGCATTGCAACTCAAAGAAAGTGCGTCGTACCGGAAACTGCAAACGTCTGAATTCGAATGGCATAGGACTGAAGCTTTATTATACCTATATGTTAAGATTGGTTCTCGTCTGTACCTATACCAAATTTGAATCGAATCAGTGCAGTACTCTTCAGGATAGCTAGCGGCCATTTTGTTTCAAGATGGCGGACTGAAACTTTATTATACCAATATGTTAAGATTGGTTCCCGTCTATGTCTATACCAAATTTGAATCGAATCAGTGCAGTACTTTTCAGGATAGCTAGCGGCCATTTTGTTTTAAGATGGCGGACTCAAGTTTTATTAGGCCTATATGTTAAGATTGGTTCCCGTCATCTCTATACCAAATTTGAATCAAATAAGTGAAGTACATTTCAAGATAGCTAGCCGCCATTTTGTTTCAAGATGGCGGATTGGACTTTTGCTAAGTCAGAAACCTTCGCGGGCGTGCACACAACAACTTAACAAAATTTCATCGCAATCGGATGAATGGTATAGGAACGCATACGGGACAAACAAACAAACAAACATTAATTTTTATATATAGACTAGCTATTACCCGCGACTTCGTTCGCGTGGTCTACAATTTAATGCGAGTATCCCGCATGCGTTTCATTGCAACTCAAAGAAAGTGTTTGTGTTCAGCTGTCCATGTGAGAAGCATGGATTTTCCAAGTTTAGTCCACACACTTGTAGCGACTGTCCCAGTGCTTTGTTGACGGTCATTGCAAATGCGAGTCGTACCGGAAACTGCAAACGTCTGAATTCGAATGGCATAGGACTGAAGCTTTATTATACCTATATGTTAAGATTAGTTCTCGTCTGTACCTATACCAAATTTAAATCGAATCAGTGCAGTACTTTTTAGGATAGCTAGCGGCCATTTTGTTTCAAGACGGCGGATTGAAGCTTTATTATACCTATATGTTAAGATTGGTTCCCGTCTATGCTTACACCAAATTTGAATCGAATCAGTATAGTACTTTTCAGGATAGCTAGTGGCCCATTTTGTTTTAAGATGGCGGACTGAAGTTTTATTATACCTATATATTAAGATTGGTTCCTGTCTATGTCTGTACAAAATAAGAATCGAATCAGTACAGTACTTTTCAGGATAGCTAGCAGCCATTTTGTTTTAAGATGGCGGACTGAAGGTATATTATACCTATATATTAAGATTGGTTCCCGTCTATGTCCGTACAAAATAAGAATCGAATCAGTGCAGTACTTTTCAAGATAGCTAGCGGCCATTTTATTTAAAGATGGCGAAATTAAGCTTTATTATACCAATATGTTAAGATTGGTTTCGTTCTATGTCTATACCAAATTTGAATCGAATCAGTGCAGTACTTTTCAGGATAGCTAGCGGCCATTTTGTTTCAAGATGGCGGCCTGAAGCTTTATTATACCAATATGTTAAGATTGGTTCCCGTCTATGTCTATACCAAATTTGAATTCAATCAGTGCAGTAGTTTTCAGAATAGCTAGCGGCCATTTTGTTTCAAGATGGTAGACTGAAGCTTTATTATACCAATATGTTAAGATTGGTTCCCGTCTATGTTTATACCAAATTTGAATCCAATCAGTGCCGTAGTTTTCAGAATAGCTAGCTGCCATTTTGTTTCAAGATGGTAGACTGAAGCTTTATTATACCAATATGTTAAGATTGGTTCCCGTCTATGTCTATACCAAATTTGAATCCAATCAGTGCAGTAGTTTTCAGAATAGCTAGCGGCCATTTTGTTTCAAGATTGTAGACTGAAGCTTTATTATACCAATATGTTAAGATTGGTTCCCGTCTATGTCTATACCAAATTTGAATCCAATCAGTGCAGTAGTTTTCAAAATAGCTAGCGGCCATTTTGTTTCAAGATGGTAGACTGAAGCTTTATTATACCAATATGTTAAGATTGGTTCCCGTCTATGTCTATACCAAATTTGAATCCAATCAGTGCAGTAGTTTTCAGAATAGCTAGCGGCCATTTTGTTTCAAGATGGTAGAGTGAAGCTTTATTATACCTATATGTTAAGATTGGTTCCCGTCTATGTCTATACCAAATTTGAATCCAATCAGTGCAGTAGTTTTCAGAATAGCTGGCGGCCATTTTGTTTCAAGATGGCGGACTGAAGTTTTATTAGACCTATATGTTAAGATTTGTTCCCGTCTATGTCTATACCAAATTTGAATCCAATCAGTGCAGTAGTTTTCAGAATAGCTAGCGGCCATTTTGTTTCAAGATGGCGGATTGAATATTTATTATGCCTATATGTTAAAGTTGATTCCCGTCTATGTCTATACCAAATTTGAATCGAATCAGTGTAGTACTTTTCAAGAATAGCTAGCGGCCATTTTGTTTCAAGATGGCGGATTGAATATTTATTATGCCTATATGTTAAAGTTGATTCCCGTCTATGTCTATACCAAATTTGAATCGAATCAGTGTAGTACTTTTCAAGATAGCTAGCGGCCATTTTGTTTCAAGATGGCGGATTGGACTTGTGCTAAGTCAGAAACCTTCTCGGGGGTGCACACAACAACTTAGCAAAGTTTCATCGCAATCGGATGAATGATATAGGAACGCATAAGGGACAAACAAACAAACAGACAAACAAACATTAATTTTTATATATATATAGAAGAAGAAGATATATAGATAGATAAAATTTGGATCATTTAGACGGAGATTAATTTTTGGTAGTTAAAGTTGATATTTGCACTCGGAAACTCTCGCTTTACTGTAATTGTACAAACCCAGGAACAACCTACCATCAAATGACGAAATATTTCAAAGATGTTACTGCAGGGATATAATAGAATAATTCTTTTGTAATGAAAATCAGTTGTCAGATGTGGGAATCAAAATTGGCTTCTCATTTCTTTCTTATTGTCGAAAAAGAGATATGAATTTACAAATGACTTTAATTTATATTTTTGGTTAGTGGTAGTATGCAAAAATTGAAAATATATTGAAAACAAATTTCATAACGTAACCGAAATCGCATATTTCCATGACATCTATAAATATTCTTCAAATCGAAATGTAACTTTGATATGATCGGTTGGTTATTGATGCAAGCTGCATTTTTCTAGCAGGTCAGGGTTGTATTTGAAACTTTTAGGTTGTTTTCTAATTATTTGTGGGCTAATGGCTCAGTGGTATCAAGTCGACCTGTGGTTCTTAAGAACTCTGGTTCGATCCCCCGACAGCCGACAAACATTTTCACCAAATTAAAATTATCCCTGTGGCTTTCCCACCACTAACATCCTTGAGGGCCGTGATTTAACGGATGGTAATCGCACTTCACTCTCATAAATATATCACTTACCGAGATCTGCTTCGGCAGAGTAGCACCCCCAATAATGGATAAAAGGCATAATGATATATTTATATTTATTTATTTACATGTTTTTTAATCAATACGTATTTCTAGTGAATTTTTTTTTTTCTATATATGATACAGTAGGTACCAGTATTTTTTTAATACGGTGTCTAGCGATAACGATGCCCATTACTTCGATTAACTAAAGATTGAAAAAGACCCTACTATTTATTTATTTATTTATACTGATATTATATCTTAATTAAATATGCAAATGAAGTTGAAGGTCTGAATACCTACCAAAAAAAATCAATGAAACAGTATAAATAAATTTATCTGAATAAAAGTTTTTGTTTCCTTTGATGGAAGAAAGGAAAGAAGTTAATCTCTCAACTCATGACTTTGACTTGGCGTTTATGTTAGACAAACAGTCATGAATATTAACGAGCATACTGCGTTCTTTAAATACGTCCAAAATAAATAATATATCCTACCATTCACACAAATACATACAATCTCGTTATATTATACATCATGTTAAATAGCTTGAAAATTTAGATCATTATATTTGTTTGTTTTAGAAGGATACAATTTACTATATGCTCTATAAATTAAATTAAATTGTTAATATTTGTGACCAGTTGCACTGCTGTTACTTAAATTTAAAGTTTTCTTTAAATGAATAATATTATATTGAAATGAACTGTTAAATGAGAAACTTAACATTGCTGTCAAACATTCGATTCGATACGGATATACGAGGTGTGGCTATTAAAAAACGAGACTGATACTGTTTTAACATTTTATTTTGATTCCATACCTATTTACTTATTATCACTTTCAATATACACCCCTCCTCTATCCCTACAATGCTCTATGTGAATCTTCCATTGTTCGAAAAAGTGCTGGAAGTCTTCTTCTGTCAACTCCTTCAGAACGCGTGCCGATTTCTATTTCAAAGCTCAAATCTTGTTGCTGTTAAGGCAAATTTCACCTTAGGAAACAGATAGAAGTCACACGGTGTAAGATCTGGCGAATAAGGTGGATGGTACAACACTGGGATGCTGTACTTGGCTAGAAATCTCTTGACAGACATTGCGGAATGAGCCAGCGCATTATTTTGATGGAGAAACCATGACTTGTCCTTCCACAATTCGGGTACTTTTTTTCAATAAATTATAAGTTTCAGTAGCAGTTTTGCCAAGTTTCATGTTAAATTTCACAATAACTCGTTGCTCTAATGTTGAACTTAACATTTTTTTGACGAAACAAAAAAACAACTCTAATTAGAACGAATGCTACGGCTATACGTATTTGTTTACAGAAGCGAGAGGTACTGCATTCGAAAGAGAAAACTTCACGCTAAAAAGCTGAAGGTAGCTGGTGTTTGGTGCATGCGTACTTCGTCTGTAGCAGTGTCAGTCTCATTATTTAATAGCCACACCTCGTATGTCATTTAAACAATTCTTAAAATTTAAGTGAAAGTTAGTAGCTCAGTGGTATGAAGCCGGCCTGTGAATTCTGAGAACACTGATTCGATTCCCACAGGCGACAAACAATTTTCATAATTTCAAAAGCTACCCCTGTGGCTCCTCCACCACTAACATCTTTGGGGGCCGTCATTTGACGACTGGTAACCGTACTTCACGCGCAAAATATATCACTTACCGAGATCTGCTTCGGCAGAGTGCCACACCCAGTAATGAGTAGAAGGTGTAATGATATATTTTTTTTTAATTTTGGCAATCCATACTGTACATTTATTCATTAGATTCATCCTATAATTAAGCATTTTAATTGTAGTCATCACCTTCGCCTTATCCACATTTGTAATTACTTTCATACAAGTTCGTTCATTCCTTCTACTGTAATATTTCATTCGCATAATAATCCTTCAATCATATCCATCAATTTGTTTCTAGGACGATCACGCAATCTCTCAATTTCACCAATATGCACTTATTTCAGCAGCTTTTCATCCAAAATACTTTCCACATGAGCTAAACATCTCAACTAAATATCCTTTTAAATTTCTGAAATGGTAAATATTTACATTTGCGAGTAATACGGCACTGATCATCAGCAGCAGCTCGCAGCTCGTAGAAGCACTATCGTAAATCGAACACATCTCGAAAGCCACTCGAGTTGAAATTAATTCCAGAAGTAAGAATGTTCAACACATTGCCGGCGTTATTTCCCCGGAGGAAGATCGCAATGATTATGTAAATATTCTCGTACATCCGGCCGAATAAGCATTTAAGCGTACAAAGGCGGCCTAATGACGAAGAACGTCGAGTTATCTTCGTAATACGTTATTTCCTCCTTGCGAGATCTAATAAAAATATAAATTCCCGCATTATACCTGTCGCGGGCCTCTGCCAGGATTTTTTCATCTCGAGTGCTGCGCGACTCAAATTGAATCAGACTCTGCGTGTTCGTGTTGTCGCCAACTCTAAATATATCTTGCGTATTTTACTAAAGTTTTACGTCTGGTTTTTGTGATTACGTTTTGAGTAGGCACGACTGCACCCGCTTTTCTCCAGAACTGTCTTCGCAATATTTCCGCATGTGTTATAACCCACTTTATTACAAATGTTACAGGATAAACTTGTAATACTTTTAGGATGATTTTCACAATATCAAATACTTATCATTATCATATCTACGTATATCGTGTTGATATTTTTCAACTTTTCTCACGGTAAGTTCTATCAAATGGGATAGGATCTTGTCAATAATCTCCGCTCCATCCATATTCATTATTCCTTTTAATACACACTCGTCTATTTTTGATTCTTGAAACTTTCGATCACGCAACGAACACTCAATCATTTCCACCCATTTATTTCTGGATAACGCATTTACCATTCTTTCATTCAACATACATTCCATATGACTAAATCATATCAACTGAAACGCATCCACTCTTCTAACAATGTATTGTTTTCAATATCTTAATCGAATAAAACTTGTGCCTGACAATAATCAAAGCCTAGAGCCCTGAAACCAAATTAGCAGACAATATAACAAACAAAATCTAAAATTGAGATATAAATTACCTCGATATAAATAAATGGATTAGTCAAAATTAGTTATTTATGACAGAAGAACGAAAAATACAATTACAATAACCAAAAATATTTCTTTTTTTATTTCAACTTTTAGCAAAAAGCATAATTTGACAGGGAAAGACTTATTTACTTAAAAAGAAAATTATACGACTTCAAAAAAAATAGTATATTATTTTACAAGGAGTTAGGGATATTGTGGAGAATCTATAGGTATTGACGGATAACTAAGATGAGGTACAAAAACTCACTTTCGCCCCACATAAAATATGTTAATTTTTCTTCGAACGCCGGAATATTTACCCAATTAAACATTTTTCTCTCATACAGTTTTTCTAACGGTCGTGAGCGGAAGAAAAAGATTTTTTGTGAACGAGTGAAAGCGTCAGAAAAAATATTTGTCAGAAAAGTCAAACTTTAATTGTTTCTATAAAGTTCTGAAATGTCATATTTTTCTGACGTTAGAAGAAAAATATAATTTTAGTTCAAAACCAAGATAATTGTCAAAAAATACTTTTACGCACCAGTATATTTACCATATTATTAAAAAAGGAATAAGTGAAAGCGATTTATTACATTCTTGCACCAAAAAATTAATGGGGTTTCGTTGTACGTTGTACATCAATTAATTTACTTCATTTTTGAACAAAATGAAAGAGCTCGACCGATAGTATCAAGCATATAAATGGCTGCATTTCGTCAAATTTTGACACATCATTTTTTTGCATCAAGGTCTTCAATTGTAGATCTTACGGCCGGTTTTGTAAGGTAATATTTATTTATTTAATGACGGACAGCTGCACTTTCGTATTAAGTATAAGTCAATTCATCCAACTTAAAAGATTTTGAACTGGGTGCATATCGATTGTTTACTTATTAATGTATTCTTCGAAATTGTTTCCAAAATTTGTTGGTGTTTTTTTGTATCTGAAATAGAACTAAATCGATTTTTTTCACACATTTTACTTAACGCGCTGACAGTTTTAAATAATTATTTGATAACTACCTATCATTTATCACAAATAAAAGCACCTACAGAGATTATTCCCGGGAATAATCACAAGAGCATTATTCTCAGTATAATAATAACAGGATTGGTTAAAACGCTGACACGTGACATACAATGAAGCATTTTATTGGTTTTGAGAAAAGTAAAAAAATAATCACTAAAAACACACGATGTGTCCAAGTGATTGTGATTCTACTATATCGTATTGGGATTAAGTTCATGTTGTGTAGAGTAGCAAATAAGTAAATATGTACACATCTTGGGCAGTCCAGCTCTGCGGGTTTTTCAGTGGGATTCGTAGTGTGTGTCTCTGGAGCACGCAAACGTGTGCGGCTTTCCACTGGCAATTCCGTGGCGACGGCGACTCAGTCCTTGGAATACATAAATCGCAAACAACCGTGCGTTGCGGTTTCGGCGGTGCGAAAAAATGTATTCCGCGAACAGTTGTCTAAAACAGAAACGCGATTTTCCACTTTGCACACATTCCTGGCATCGCGGTGCTGCCGGCGTCGTCCCGAGCTCTACCGACGGCGCCCGAACAACCCCGAGTTCATTCGTTACGCTTTAATTCCGCGTTCGATGTTCAGCGCAGCCTGGAATATTTTATGCCTGTTATTCGATCACTCTCGGTTCTGGACTTGCCGTGAAAAAATATAGCTCGGGTTTCATGTTTTGCCATCAGTTCCCGATCGTTTCTTTCAATGCGCCGGTATAAAATAAGAATCTCACGTCGTAAACTTTTTCTCGCGCGTTACTCTAAGACCCGCCGGCAAATCTTAAACCAGTTGGATTGAGTTTTATTGAAGTAACATTTACTTTATTTTTCGTTTGAGTTACATGTTGCACAAAATTTATTTTGGTATCGTCACTTCAATCATTTAAGAGACACATCCAGAGATTAAGCATCGTTTGCCTAATAAAAACAGGAGCCAATAAGAAGAATTCTGTTAAATTCTAGTTACCATTCGTATTAATAATACCAAATGTACCTTTTTTTCATATTTCTATATAACTATGAAGTAAAAAACTCTTTTCACTTCCTAGTGTAAAGAGGGCTTTGACGTCTACAACTTTTATTTAAATCTTATGGAGTAATGGTTCAGTGGTATCGAGTCGGCCTGTGGATCCTAAGAACTCTGGTTCGATCTCTACAGCCGACAAACATTATCACCAAATTAAATTACCCCTGTGGCTCCCCTACCACTAACATCTTTGAGGGCCGTGATTTGACGGCTAGCAACCGCACTTCACACGCATAAATATATTACTTACCGAGATCAGCTTCGGCAGAGTGCCACATCCAGTAATGATTTATTTATTTATTTACTATTTGAAACTTTTGTTTTTATCTGCCGCCATTTTGGAATTAAAATGCTTCAACGAAAATAACAAATTTCATATTTTTCCACAGATCTAGTCAACAGTGGTATGAAGTCGGCCTGTGGATCCTGAGAACTCTGGTTCGATTCCCACAGGCGACAAACAATTTTCATAATTTCAAAAGCTGCCCTTGTGGCTCCTCCACCCCTAACATATTTGGGGGCCATGATTTGACGACTGGTAACCGCACTTCACGCGCAAAATATATCACTTACCGAGATTTGCTCCGGCAGAGTGCCACACCCAGTAATGGCTAGAAGGCGTGATGATATATTTATTTATTTATTTATTTATCTAGTCAACTGGCATTTTTATGGAAAAACAAAGACATCATTAGAATCGCAAAAAATGACAATACATTGCTAATTTAACCGAAGTCGTAGCAATTAAAGTTCTAGAAATTGGCAAAAAAAAAACTCCGTCCCTCTTAGCTAAGGCCCCTCATTCTATTTTTCATCATAACAACTTTCTTGTCTATCAGAAGTTTGACTGCAAACACGCATGGAAAATACTTCAAATGCTTCTTCATATTCAATAATATTGTTGCAAATATATTCTGTTTTTATTAGCCAACGATACTCACTTTCTGATGTCTAGAAGTTTAATTAAAATTTCGCATTGGCAATGAGGTAAACTTGATCAATTTATCTCCTTACGTAAGTTGGTAAAGCTGACGTCAGCGCCGAGCGGTCTTTGAGGGAAACCTGTATACCGTGCAACACCGCGTAGCATGTATCTCTCGCATCTCGAGCGTGAGACCACGCGGTAACTTAATTAATTAGGGCTTTAGTTGTAGGTGCACGCACGCGTGCCAGTCATGTATCAAATCTCGCAAATAAATACTTACAAAAAGGAAAGGCATTATGTCGTCAATATTTTCATGAGATTATTTTTGTTTTCAGGTGCTGTACTTCAGACAAATTTACAATGGTCTTGATTCCTAATTGCTGAAAGGTAAATATAACTGAAATATATACAATCTGAAACCCGCATATCCTATCTATCTACATATGTACACTGAACTGAAGGCCTATTGAATAGCAATGGCTGACGTCTATCGAGTATCTTGGTTAGGATGAACTTGGCCGAATAAATTAAACTAACATGTCCACTTAATTTTATCAGTTTGTATCTTTTATCTAACGTAATTTAGTTTAGAATTTCCTTCCTGACTGTTATAAAGAAATTTTTGTTATAATATTTTAAACTTATAAAATACGGAATGAAATATGAATCGTGCTGACTATCACCGAACACTCCCAAAATATACCGACCAAATAAATAAAACAAATATGAGGTATGTACTTTAAAAGTGTATAAACTCTACTTTTACAGTTTTCGAGTAAATCAAGAAAAACTAGACAGGATGTTCAAAAATTCGTTTTATGTATCTTTAGGGTAAATAGAGAACACCAAAATAAGAACTTTTTGTTATAAAGCATAGGGTCGGTTATGTTTTTATAAGCTTGAAAACCTCAGGTGATTGTTTCCAGTATGCTTATTAAACTCAACAAATCTAGTACGTGGAAATCTAATCATTCAGTTGATTTTTCCATTGTTTTCAAAAATTTTGACATTTATAAGTTGAAAACTATTTGACAAAGTCAACATTTTTTAAAACAATGTGAAAAAAAATCAAGTGAATTATAAGATTTCCACATATTAGATTTATTGGGTTTATTAAAACAATTTTTATAATTTCAAAAGCTACCCCTGTGGCTCCTCCACCACTACCATCTTTGGGGGCCGTGATTTGACGACTGGTAACCGCACTTCACGCGCAAAATATATCACTTACCGAGATCTGCTTCGGCAGAGTGCCACACTCAGTAATGGGTAGAAGGCGTGATGATATATTAATTTATTTATTTATTTAACATACCCGAGATATTCGCCTGGAGTTTTGGATTATACAGACATAACCAACCCTATGTTATATAACGAAAAGTTCTTATTTTGGTCTCCTATACTTAACCTAAAAATTTGTAGACCGATTTTTTTTAACACGCTGTATAAGCATTATATTTTGATATCAAAATCATATTTCTTTTCTTTTTCTTAAAAATGTGGAGACTGTATACTCGTACTTTGAAACTAGACCCCTTATATAATATTGAATTTAGTGCGTTTATACATATTACATTATTCTACTACCGTTTGAAAAAGTCTTTGATTCCACTAGTAATTATAATAATAATAATAATAATAATAATAATACTTTTATAGTGAGGAAAAATTGTATTTGGTCACTCTAGTGCAGAAATGTAAATCAATTATATTTCTACTAGGGTATGTCACTGGTTTTTATGGTTCAAGCTACAGTATTTTGCATTAAACAGATTATATCATATGACTCCGTCATTTTAGAAGCGAATGTAGAAATTGACCGTCCTGTTATCTATCGTTACCAAATTACAAGAATGAAAAACTAAATGAATTTCAGCGACATGCAATCACAGTTGGGCCACAGTCACGTCACAATGGCTTGTGGGTTGTATTGAAGCATAGTAATTTTGTAATCAGACTGCAAGTGAATAAAGCGCAGAGATTTCGTATTCAGCGGTCGCGCTTTTAGATTGTTTCGTTGCATTATAATTTCGCGGACTTTTATTGATGTGGATTTTCTCGCGGCTCGCGGGTTTGTGTAGAAAATGTCACTAGTCGCCAAGTTTCTTCTTTGAATTTCCTGTTGTAAAGTTTCCAAGTTGCGACGCAATTCTTTTGTGAACTTAAAACTTAAGTGGGAGTAATTCATGAAATGTTCTTTATGCATTAAGGAAATGTGAATTCGCCTGCCAGTCGGTTCGCATCAGCACGTCTCATTTCAGACGGATTAGTTGCGTTGCTCACCGCCGCCGCGCTTACCGCAATATGGACGATTTTACTTTTCAAATGGAAATCATTTTGCGCTTTACCTTCAATGATTTTCTGTGGTTAGATAAAGCAATTTGTATACCTACTGCGCAACGTGATATTGTCGTGATACACTTTACATCTCTGATATAAATAACTATTTTTCTGCGGACAAAACGGAAACTTCGATTCCTCAACAGACAAATTTATTTTATCAGATTTTTTAAAATATGCTCCTGCAGCTCGCCCTTCATCTTTAAGGGCCACGATTTGACGGTTAGTAACCGCACTTCACGTGTATGTTATGAAAAGTGTATATTAGTGGTAGTTTAAAAAATGTTTGTATGATATTCGTATAAATTAATGTTATTGTGTTATGAATAATACAATTGATAATGCACTATTTCTGTTATGTATAATTGCATTATAAGGAATAGAAATGTTAATAAACTATTTCATCGCCTGTCCTCTATTTCACTTAATATTTCATGCAAATGTCGATAAAAAGTGGTGTGTTTGTTCTCGCGTAATATAATATTTGTAAGTAAAACTTGATTATTAAGTTGTTTGACGACATTGTTCTTTTTATGGTCATGTTCACAGCGTTTCAGTCACGTAACTTTCAACTTAGTTTTTGTTTATCTTGTGAGATTAGTTTACTTATCTGCATGCAGCGGTTTTACTAAAACTCTGGCAAACCCTGCGGCGCGGGATGGCCAGAGGAATTTTATTTAATAATTTACAGGATAAAATACTTTCATTTGCTAATTTAGTAGTCATTAAACAAATTAAAAAAGGTTTCTAAACTACTGAGAAATTTGGATCGAATTTATAACATCGGTGTGTTTATTGCGTGATGAATGAATCCGAGTGTGATGAGTAAATAAACTTGCATGGAGGGAACTATGAATGTGGTTAAAGCGAGGATGGTGAGTTAGGATGAGAATGTTTGACGAGAACTGAGTGAATATGTTGTGAATGATTCTAGAATTCATGAATTCATGCTACTCCATTTGATAGGATATAGTGTGATGTTATGTATGTAAATTTAAAACTACGTCACTATCGTTATGAATGTATATTACATGCGTGGTTTATATTGAAACTTAAGTCGGATTTACACATGCAAGTTACTTTGCTGAGTAACAAACTCAAATCTGTCAACCACAAAAATCTAAATGCCAAACAATGTTTACGATATTTCGGACATAATAAATAAATTTATCCACAACTCATATGTAATAAAGACATTATTACACTGATTTCAGTTGAATTATACTCATAAAACACTACTGTTTTATATTCCCTAAAACACTGTAAACAACTTGTTACTTAGCAACCACTTCATGATATACCGTATTTTGAAAAACTATGTATAACTGAATCAACGTTAAATGTTACGACCAATCTTCTTCGATACCTATAATTATGAGTTGTGGATAAAATTTTGTATTACACTTGTGTTTTATTGGTATATAAAACACTTGTATAATAAATAACTATTATAAAAATCACGCTATGAGAAAAAAAACGCAATAAGCCTGTAATTTTGTATATTACTTATAAATTTAGTTTACTCTTTACTGACCTTGCAAGAATATATAATTTTCTCAGTAGCATGCATGTATAGGTCATTAAATTTTATAGAAATAATAGAAATAATTGTTTATTATGCGTTCACCAACTACAATGAAAAATACAAAAATACAAAGTAGAAAATATAAATAATAATTCACAACAAAATTTTTACCTGAACAATTGATAAAAGCCAACATAATCATCAAAATTATCTAGCAAAAACCTATACCTAGTCAAAATAAATAAATATTTCACAAAAAACAATTTAAAAACACATGTTGAAAGAATATTAGTAACAATTATAGAAATGCTATACGCAGAAAGTAAACTAAAAAAATATAATGTTAAATAAAACAGCAGCGAAAAGACACAAAAAGAATAAAAAACAAATTAAACATGATAAATATTTATTTTCTAATAACATTCATAATTGTAAAAGCATGCTTACTGTTGATCTACGTCACTTAGTGTAAGTTTAGTTTGAATAGTAATTAACCTAATGCTATATGTACTTCACATATGAAATCGATGCAAATGATATAATCAGCTGAACTGAGGATGTATGTAATTAATAAAGGAAATCTACAAAGTTCCGGTTTCGGATTCGAGATGCTGCGACAAGATAGGAAAACGACTCCGACATAAGCAAGCACCACCAACAATTATTTCTCTGCGAGATTTGTCTAGTTAAAAGACAGTTTATTCAATTTAACAATTTTAAAATTCTCTTTTCAACGAAATATTTTTGCGACTGTACAAGAGGGGAGCATTTTAAAATGGATTCCAAATTCCAATTAAATTCAGATATCGTTAAATTATATTTCAATATTGGCGGACGGGAATATTTAAGTCTATCAAATCACTGCTTTCGGAGTTTAAATCGTGGCTTGTTTATTTTAAAATTACAACGCCATAACTTTCCATCGCATAACTCTCGCGTTACTACTAACTACCGTCTATAGTCCCTTGATACATATTAGAGGACCGGACATGCCATTATTTTTGTATAAAACTGCAAGTACTTTTCTTTCCTCAAAAACTTTCCAGATGCTATGTCTCAAAAACTAAACAAGATATGGAAATGTGCTTAACGGCATTGAATTTCTCGTGTTTCAATTGACTTCTAAACAAATTTTCAGCCTTTTTTATTTTTAAAAAAGTTTTCACCAAAATTTTCATCTAGCAGTTTTTGAGCAATATCTCAAAAACTATAAGACATATGTACTTGCGGATTTTACCATTGGATTCAGCGGGTTGAAATACATATGTATGTAAATTTTCGTTACAATATTCACAAGAGGAAGACTTTTAGAGCAAACAGTCTGAAATAGCCTAAAATCGAAAAAAATGAAGGGGGTACCCCTTAAGAAATTTTCAAAAAATTTAAATCGCTAAAAATTTGCTTATAAGTCAATTCGGACATGAGGAATTCAATGCCGTTGAGCGCATTTTCATATCTTGTTTAGTTTTTAAGATATAACCTCCGGAAAAGTTAAATTTTCCAAAAAGAATACCTCTTCAGATTTTCGACTTTCCAGAGGCTATGTCTCAAAAACTAAACAAGATATGAAAATGTGCTTAACGGCATTGAATTTCTCGTGTTTCAATTGACTTCTAAACAAATTTTCAGCCTTTTTTTATTTTTAAAAAAGTTTTCACCAAAATTTTCATCTAGCAGTTTTTTAACAATATCTCACAAACTAGAAGACATATGCACTTGGAGATTTTACCATTGGATTCACCGGGTTGAAATACATATGTATGTAAATTTTCGTTACAATATTCACAAGAGGAAGCCTTTTAGAGCAAACAGTCTGAAATAGCCTAAAATCGAAAAAAATTAAGGGGTACCCCTTAAGAAGTTTTCAAAAAATTTAAATCGCTAAAAATTTGCTTATAAGTCAATTCGGACACGAGAAATTCAATGCCGTGGAGCGCATTTTTATATCTTGTTTAGTTTTTAAGATATAACCTCCGGAAAAGTTAAATTTTCCAAAAAATTACCTCATCACATTTTCGATTTTCATTATCATGTCTTTTATCCATTATTGGATGTTGCACTCTGTTGTAGCAGATCTTGGTAAGTGATATATTACGCGCGTGAAATACTGTTACCAACAGTCAAATCTTGGCCTCCAAAAGTGTTATTGGTGGGAGAGTCCTCCAAGTATTTTTTTTTATGTGGAAAAAATCTGTTTCTCAATTATAAGAATCGATGAACATCAAACTCGGGTTCTACATTTCACAATTCGACGCGTAGCCACTGAGCTATCTAGTTTTATTTGAAGTACTTCATTTTAAATAATCTAGAAACGTTTCACACCAGGAAAATATACGGTACTTTATAGTTACATACATAATGACATAGTTAGACGTATTTCTATTTATGAAGAATATCTACTTTTGAATCCACAATAACTAACAATAAAAGTGACGGGTATTTGAGCTGATGAAAAATGTCGCTACTCGTGAATTCCCGTTCCCTATTTCCCGTCCCCGAGTGGTGAGTATCTCCGGGAACGGAACGGACGACGCGAGCGCAAGCGAACTTTGTTTCGGCATCAAGCTAATGAGGATAATGAGTTCATAAACCGCCCACAGAGGCGATGTTAAAAGCATTTACTAATTAATTAAAACAGGGATTATATAATTCATACAAAGTGACCACCGCTACCACAATTCTCTTAAAAATTATATGTTCACCCACCAAACAATAAACACAATTATACAGCGAAAAGTACTTCGGTATGGACATTCTCTTGTTTTTAGTAACACATTGCCTCACTGGTTATTTATTTTTATATACTTTCTTTTCACGATATTTCTTCTGATTCCAACCATTCAATTCAATTTTATTTTTCTACTAGTAATTCTAAATTGTTCTTTGGAAACGAAAATAAAAAAAAACTTTTAAATATTCTCGAGAATAACTACATACCCGTACATAATACGACGGTATTCTATCAAAAGGAGCAAGTCCATGAAACATTCACTGAGCATTTATTAATTAGATTTATTCTACAATCAATATTTTCCAAATATTCCTAACCTGACATATATTCTTATTTCGTTTCATCCACATTCATAATTCTTGTTATATAAATCAGCGCTGTAGCTACAAATGTTCCGCAGTTATAAGGGACCCGTATGAAATTAAAATTTTTAAATGCAATTAATTGAAAGAATATGAGAACTGAGCAATAATTGCAAACCTGATTTAGTGCTGCAGACTGCAGAATAATGCAATAAAATAAATAAAGAAAGAATGGTATATTGTTTATATTTAGCAAAAACAATGTAACTGCAATATTTTTATTTTAGCTACTTAATACATTAAAAACAAAGAACAGCTCAGGACTCGGTGAGTCAAAACCGATTATCAATCTTTCCATAAAAAAAAACAATAGCCAGCTCTTTAGATTTAACCAAATTAATTTCTAAAATTTCCGTTGCGCCATCCGGGAAAGTAATTTTTTAATGTACTAGTTAGAAGTTTTTATATTTCTTGTTTTGTATATAGAAAATAGTTTGATCCTGTTTTCTGTTCTTATTATTGTTCTTTTATAATATACAGGCTGGTGAACGCAACTCTCGAACATAGGGATTTAACATGTAAAATTACAATTTTGTAATTTCCTGCTTCCCTAATGGGCCCATGGGCCAAAAAGAAGTGTTTAAGCCCGCTTGTTATGGATAAAACACATGCTTTTCGACCCAGTTATGTATACAAAAATTAACTATATTTAATAATGTATTTCGATTTTTAATTTTAGCAATCTGATCATCCCACCTAATTTCAAAAAATATTATTTAATGGGGTAATAGCTCAGTGGTTATCGAGTCGGCCTGTGGATCTTAAGAACCCTGGTTCGATCCCCACAGCCGACAAACATTTTCACCAATTTAAAATTACCCCTGTGACTCCCTCTCTACTAACATCTTTGGGGGCCGTTACTTGACGGCACTTCACGCGCCTAAATATCTCACTTACCGAGATCTGCTTCGGCAGAGTGCCACACTCAGTGTTGGGTAAAAGGCGTGATGATATATTTATTAATTTTTTTAATTATATTATTTACCTAATTTTATTCAACAGAATTGTGCTGAATTTTACTTGCTGTCAAAACAACGCTACGATCTCTCGTCGAACGAACTATAAGTGTGAGTTTAAATTGCTGTCTCTGGGCTAGAATAATTCATTTTCTTGCATTCCATCTAATAAAGTAGTATTTCTGAGATTTATATCAGCTTGATATTTTAATGGAACAACTTTTTTCTCACTACCTAGTTGTTCTTTCTTCCGCATTTTTTGCTAATTGCAAGATAAATAACAGAGTTTAAATCCGTCTTTAAATAACACCGCGCACATAAAACAAAATAGAAATAGTTTGTTTTCTAGAAATTACTGCTACTGCGGTAAATTTCTAGCATGGTGCAGTCTGTAGAGGATAATCTCCACGGACTTGGTGCATGTTGTAACGCTGTGCTGCAGCAATATCGGTCTCCTGTTTCTGTTAGCAACTCATAATAAATGTATTCCACTTTATTTATCACGAGCAAGTTACATTTTCCAGCAGTTACCTGCGAGGTAAGTGGGTACTTACATTAGAAAGTCATCAGGGACCACGGTAATGTTTCTCGAATCCTCTGCAGAGAGAATGCTTTAGTTACAAACCACTACCACCTCCAATGAGTTGGGGAGACTACAGCTCGACGTAGCATACAGAATTTTTAATTTTTATGCGAAATTACATTATTGTTATTCATTTCATCAATTGTTAAATATTTACTTAAAATAAGAATTAAATTTCAATTGGTAAATATTCTCCTTAAATAACAATTTCAGTATATGAAAATAAATAGAGAGAAGAATTGTATTACATGGTGACCGTCAGGCGATTTAGTTAAATTTCTAGGGAATTTATTTTCTACTGTTGGTTACAAAGATCAGATTATATATTTTGGTGTGGTATTTCCCTCCCTTTCTTATCTTTTTGTTTCATTTTCAGTTACTGCATTGTGTGGTCTTTTCTTTCATATATAAGTGCAGGCTATCGCTTTCATCTTTTCTAATCTTGTAGATTCGTTGTTAGTTTCGTTATTAGATTCGTTGTTAGGAGTAAACGTGAGTAATTTGAGATTTTTTATGCATACGTTATGTACGTTGAAGAAAGAAAATGAATGGTAAGTGAAAAGGAATGATGTGATTGAAGGTTTGTTGTGTGATAATAATTTCGAGTGTAATAAATGAATGAGTTTATATGGAGTGATCTATGAAGGTGGTTGAAGTGAGGGTGGTATGTTTTGGATGAAGATGTTTGACGATGACTGGTTGTTTGATGAGTGTGATGAGTGAATGTTTTATGAGTGATTTTAGGGTTCGTGCTACCCCATTTGTTGGGATATAGCGTGACGATATGTATGTATGTATGTATGTATGTATTTCTGAAAAACTTGTTGCCGCTTTTTGTGATTGTTTATTGTTAACAAGTCCACTTTGTTGATTGAAATGGTAACTATGTTTCTATATTTAGTATTATTTATTGAAATAATCAAACTTTTCAAAACACGGCACTGCAGAACATACGAATAGGAAGTAGCGACTGAGTTAGCGACTGGTCTAAAGCAGTTGCTAGCAGAAGTCGCTAGAAAATGTCTAGTCGCCAATAATGACGTCACGCGTAAGTTACATTTTATCCCGCAAGGTGGCTACACTATTGGTAGCGACAATAAATGACGTCAAGTCAGTCGCTACAGCTGGTTGCTACGAATTATAATCGGTCTCCTGAATTGAAAAATAAAAATTGGGTTCAGGTTTGATTCGAGTTCATAAAAAATTTTTAAGGTGGTTCGGGTTACATGTTATTTTTAAATACTTTCTAGTGACAAAATGATTTTTTTTTGCACGTTGCCATTAGTTACGTGCAAAAAAGGTAGTAGTTGTTCCAAAAAAAACTTAATTACGTAACCTACAAAATAAATATTTTTGACGTTTAAACTGTCATTAGTTAGATTAGTTAAAACTGATTCGTAGAAAAAAATATGTAAGCATCTCGTATTAAAAATGTCTTTATTACACGTATGGCTCGTTCTGCAAGCTTCCCATTCGTGCAATAAAGTGACACTTTTATCACTAGTTGCATAAATAACTATTATATTATTTATTAAAATTTATTAAAGCTAACTTGTGATTGTTTTCAAGTAATCTAATTATTTCAAATGTTACACATTTTATAGTTTATGAATAGGAATAAATAAGATTTCATACAAGAAATTGCGAATTCGGACAAAACTAAAATGGTATGCCAGAATAAGAAAGTTTAGCAGAAATTAATTACAGCAAGAATGTAATGAATAAATATAAATGTTTCAAGACTTCACGTTACTATATTTGAGGGAACATGACATAATTATAAGTATATGTACAGAATAAATAAAGATATTATTATTATTATTATTATATGCAGAGATTAATTTTCGATTAATGTTAAATAATTAGTAATTTAACATTAAATTGTTAATAGTAAGCAGCAGCATTTACTTAGTAAATGATGCACTTGATTATATTGCCCTAATTAATTATCTAGATTATGTTTTTCATAAAAATTACCGCCAGCATTTAAACTTTTTTTAATCAACCTTGTTTGCACTGAAGTAGAAAAACAAAAAACGTAAAGTTGTAGCAAGAGATATGATGCCACTCCGCACCAAGCGGCCTTCAGCTGAACTAAATGCGGTAGGGGCGAGAAAAATTTGAATTCCACGGACGACTTTCAAATCAAGTGCACAGGAGGAGGCCAAAAACGAAGTAAGTTTTAGACATAGATAAAGCAAACACGGTTAAAATGTCTCCCTCGAGTCCCGATGCTAGCGCCACTCCAAGGGAGATTAGAGGAGTCAACACACGGGGTTACAAGGATAGAGAAAGGGTGATTGAGGGGAAACTGGCTTCCTGGTTTGCACCCTCAAAATGCACAAACAAATAAATGCAAGATAACACACTTTTTAAAATCAATAGAGAAACGTTATTACATCATATATAGTACCTACTATATCCGATATATATTACGTTTTAATAGTTGAGTCAGAATGAGCCATCAAATAGAAAATAAAGTTTTATGGTATTTAATTCAAGTACGTGGTATTAACTTTCTATATAGGTATTTTAAGATAAAAATATACGATCAAATAGTGAAAAATAATACAAGTATTTCCCTCGCGTCCCGTATTGAAATAGCATTCGTGAATACAATATATTATGATACTTTCCTTTCTTTTTACCAGTTTCATTAGTAAAAATTTTATGCAGCTCTTATAAACCACTTTACATGCCTTCATACAGTAGTTCAAATTTCTGTCACCAGATGTCAAATATCGCATCTCTAACCATGGCCAACTTCAATGAATTGCGCTACGTTTCATATGTCATTAAAATTCCTAGTTTCAAATTTACAGAGCGGGCACGTGAACTAGTGCCTCTAACGTGATACGTCGTAACTAAATTTAAAAATACTGCCTCTTACATTGACTGAAAAAATCCTAAAAACAAGCCTAGTCATTGTATATTTATTATCATACGATCTTTACATTAAAATACTAACCGTTGACACCAATAATTCAATAATACTTTCTTCTTTTAACCTATAAACATTTCAAAAAATTTAAATAGGTAGACAATATGGCGGCATTATTTACCTGAAGTGACAGATAGTGCTACGTTGCCAAATTAAATTCACTTAGTCTAGAGTAGCTAGTCACTTTAGTCGAAACCTCAGAATTCTAGTCATAAAATTTAATCATATTGAATGTATAAATAAAATACCCAGTTCCATTAAATATAATTTGTTTGATCACATAAACTTCAGTTTTCAAATATACAGCGTTGCCACTTTCCTTTAATAGAAATAATAAGCACTAGATGGCATTACTTGACGTACCAAAACTGTAAAAAACTCACGACAAATTTTTATATGGCAAAATGATGAAATGAAACGGCCATAATAAGCGTAACGCAATTCAATAAAGTTGGCCATGCTCTAACATCGTCAACAGATGTTATAAAATTTGTCTAAAACACGTGTTATCAAAAGATTTACTTTAATTTTAATTAAGTTGACTCAATTTTAACAGTTAATTAACAATAATGTTTACAAATAATTGTCGTAATTGCTTAGAACATAAAGAGGAAATGAGCACCAATATCGTTGTAAGTATTAATTAAATTTTCTTTTTGATTTTGATATATATTTTTAATATTTTCTTATTGTTTTGGAAATTAAATTACACCATTTATTTCTAATAAGGCAGAATACATTAATATTGTGTGCTTAGGGCCTCTTAATGTCCTGATCCAGCCCAGAATTTACATAGATAACGGTTCGTCCGATAGTTTTATGAATACGGGCATTATTCTTAACCAAATTAAATATTTAATAATAACAATCTCTGACTTCCAGCATTTGCCTATTTTATCTACACTTAATTGTACCCATTATTGAGTGTGGCTTTCTATCAACATAAAGTTTGTTCTAAAAATCAAATGGATCGTAACTTCTTTGAACACATAAGCCAAACTACAATATCGGATAAAAGACCATAATGTTTTATCATCTTGGGTAAGTAAGGGTTCCTGAAATGGCTGTAATATGGCTAAGATAAATTTTTAATTGAAAATTTTGTTGCCAATTCATTTTCCATATACTAACATGGTTACCCGCAATGTCATTTTTCTCAAGTCAGAGCCGTAACTAGCAATTAAGCGTCCAATACAAAAATATTTTTAAAAAATCTATCCTTTACCTCTCAAAATATGATTATTTATACAACTAAACCAACAGGAAGTATATTCCCGAGCACATTAATTGAATGAATATTGCAAGGTCTGTTTTTGTACTTTATTTGCAAAATGAATAAATCCAAGAAAATCTGTAAAATATATTTAATATTAAGGCAGTACATAACAAGTAATTGTTATATTGCCAACTGATCATTCTCTATATTCCCTGAAGTGTTAACTTAATATTGTATTTCATTTGTAATTTTTTTATTTAAGCTTTGAATCATGTTCATTTTGTCAGTTTAGAAATGAAGCTATAACAGATTAAATATGACGCCTGTACATTATATTTTATTTATAGAAGTTTGAAACGTAAAGGATCCAGCTTCACAAAAATTCTTTCATTTTTTAATGATTACGTCCTACAAATTTCTACTTTCAAAGCAAGTATCTCACTCTCCTTGTCCTTGGTACGCCTCTGGACCACTTTAATAGTAACGCTAAGTACACGACGTACACAAGGCTTGTGTCTTAACATCAGGACATCGCCCATGTCCTTAGCGTTCAGTGCGACACATAACCAACTAATCAAATTATATACCTCAAGAGAGGACGACAAAGAACATGCCATTCAGGAGAAAGACACAAGAGCTAGCGTGCTGGCATCATGTCGGTAAGGAATACCCAGGGTCGAACTTTGTATTTTGAACTTCTCCAAATTTTTAAAAGATTATTTAATTTTAATCTAACTAGTACATTGTTTTTACAAAATTTGTTGTTTAATTATAGCAAATAGAAAATGAAGTTGAACAGGCTATTACGAGTAGTTACCTCTATTATAGCCATATATTTATTTACATTTGCAATTTGACTCAGATTTAATTTACACTTACTGAAATAGTTCACTTTTTATTATTTTATTAAACATATATAACTGGCAGAATCACATGCCGCCTCGGTTGCTCGTTGTCAATGGTATAACAATAGCACGTGCAGTTCAAAGAAAAGGGATATCGAAAGGCGGTCACCCTTCCATTAACTATCCACGCAGAGATTTACTTAACTTACTTTACCGCATCAACCAGAATACATTCTGCCATAACTGTTTCGAAAAACAGATCACTTATATGTATACAAGAATCCGAACCGCAAAAAATACGATTCGGTTTCGGTTCACGGTTCAATTGTATTTTTGTTTTTTTTTATGTTCCACACTTCGATAGTTTTATTTTGGTTCGATTTACGAACCGGTTCAAATTGAGTTCAATTAACGATTACATAACTTTAAAAAAAATAATTAATTCGGTATTGTAATGTAGGTTAATTGAAAATTTTTGAAAATACAAAGTAATATTACTTCCTACAATAAAAAGGAAACTAACTAGAGTTATAATTATTTTTCCGACAAAACCAAACACTTCAACAGTCAAAATACAAATGAATACTGCGTCGAGCAACTGGAACCAATTTTATAACCTGTTTATTGAATATTATAGGAAAAGGTTTATATTCTGGTTCAGGTTTCTTAAAAATATGATGGTTCAATCCGGTTTCGGTTCGAGTCACAATTTATTTACCTTTTTATTTAATTGATGGAGTAGATAGCACAAGTCGGCAATTGGAATTGAAAACCAGAATTTAACTCTCAAAGATTTTAATATTGATAGTTTTGTACATATCGTACAGTAAAAATATATTAAATACATTTCAATTTCGACAGATTTCACTCCCGAAAATAAGGACAAACGTAAAATATTTATTTACGCATCATATTTTATATTTTACAAAATCAGATATAATTAGAACGCAAATAATTTCCACGAATTCAGCAAAAAAAATATTTGTAAATAAACTCATATATTCTTTCATGCCTTTGAACTTATTATCACCTGGCATTTTCATGCTCTTTGCAGCTGGAGGACGTATTTTTATATTATCTACCTTGCCATGAAAAAAATATGTATCATTAACAAAAAATCTTTTTTTATTATACCTGCAAAATAATCCTTGTTTCGCAAATTAAAAAGCGTGCGAAAACGCAATATTAAAACACACTGTGTTTTAAAGTTGCTAGGTAACAACAAAAAGCATTTTGCTCTTTAAATCCATCCATATTTATCACAACACATTGCAAAACAACGAATTCACATAGTAACGTAAATAACAAATGCTTACCTATCGCCATGTGAATGACACACACAAAATTAGCTGTATTCCATTTGCCATTTGGATCAGATCTAACTTACATTTACTGATCCAGATCACTTATTTATTTTGCCGGTTTACTTCGCTGACTTTATTTCCAGTACTAGAATTTCTGGTTTTAATTTACTTTGATGTAATTCACCCCATTAAGTGCATTAGTTTTATTAATTCAGTTCATTTCTCCATGCTGTCTAATTTATCTGAACTGATTTAAGTGAACCAAGTAGCAAATGGAATACAGCTATTATTAAAAGAATCAAAATTAAAATGTTGCTTTTTAGCTATATTTTCAAGATTATTTTGCAAGTATAATAAAAATAACGTATGATATACGTTTGTCTGTCCAGTAGATACAGTGGCCATCATCATGATATTTTCTATTTCTTATTACTACATTACTTTCCTTTAATATATAGCTTACATATACATGTGAAATTTCAAAATTTCTACCTAATTTTCTTAAATATTTTCCCAACAGAATCGGTTAGAAGCCTCCCTTTCTTGTTTATATTAATTTTTTCTTGACTTCTACCCTTAACTCTTTCTAATAAATTTCTGCTATCAAAACTATTAATTATATTATAGTCTGTCGCGGTATCCCGATTTCAATAAAATATTTAGCAGTAAAACCTTTACCCTTTAAACTACATTTTAAATAAATCTCGCTAATATCTCGTCCTCGGTCATCTTTCACAGTATTCATTTTAGTTTTAGTAAACAACTAACGAGAAAACCATATTAATTGACATTTGACTTAACCTAAACTACAAAACAAAACTATTGTTTTTCCATAGGCAACTACGATTTACAAAATATTAATAACGGATATTTTGCTTTTCACACCCTTACAAAAATGGCGCAATTAGATATATTTGTACACTTGAGCCGGCTCTGTCTGATACTATTAATTATCATCATACATCGAAATAAATACTATGACATCATTACACATAATTTTACAAACAAGAATAAAGTAAACATTGTACATATTTCACTTTGTTTCTATATAAAACTCTAATGCCGGTTTTACCAACAAAAGTTAAATTTTAAACTTTGTTTAATTAAATAAAAGCAAATCAAAATAACATGTCAAGTGGAATAATTGATATTGCTATCATACATTCGATTTGCGTTTATTTATTTAAACGAAGTTTAAAATTTAACTTCTGTTGGTAAACCCAACCATATATTTACAAATTGGACATCTAACAAGCTCGGCAAAAGTGGTGTACAATCCACCCACGTAATTATAGGTTGGCAATATATATTTTATATTAGAAAATAACTAAATAAATCAATGCGTCTAAACTGTTCAAAAAACATTTTCAATTTTTAACGTCAAGCATGATGTAACCTACTACAGAGTGAACAAAAGGAATTGTTACAGTTGGCAATAAAAAAAACTACTTGAAATTGGTAAGCCTGATACATAAATTCATTTCCTGTTGTTGACAGTGAAATTTAAAATTTAAATTTGAGTACATTTATTTCTTAAGTATTTCTATTACTTACAAAGTCAAAATTCTATTAGCTGTCAGATTCCTGACATAACCTATTTGTATTTATTAGAAATGTCAAATAGCATTTCCGCCTTTATCTAACGTTGTGCCAACTGTGGAATAAAAAGATCTCTGGAATTGTATTGCCAACTATAACAATTCCTTTTGATCAGCCTGTATTATCAGGAAATAACTCTTTCTAACCTAACCAAACTTTATCTCGGTGTTTGTCATTAATGACAGTTATACTCCTTTACGATGTGCTTCAAATCTTGCAAAAGCGTAATAATATTCTTTTTACATTAATAAAATACCAAACAAATAATTCAGATTTTCTTTACCTAAACAGCCATTGAAATTATAATTAACAATATTAATAAATAGTGAAATATTGAGTAATTTGAAATGTCAAATTTCAATTATGGATTATATCGTTATGATTTTGTTTAAATAAAAATTTTGAAAAATATTTGACAAATTTAATTTCCAATTTTTTTAGGAACACTGATTAGTAAATGTCATTATAGTGGTGAGGGGAAATTTTAAAAATAGGTGGATGATACTTCACTTTAGCCACAAGCTTTAACCGTTAAACTCGCATTATACTATAAATATAAATTAAAAATAATGACGCGTTATTTAGACTTCCAACAATAGAACAACATCGCGTCAAGTTGTTTTTCGAGGTATTAAGAAATCTCCCAGTCCGGTTCATTTGCACGGTGGGTGCGTGTTACTCTAGCGAAGGTGACATCGACCCTGACAGCGTAGAAATCACAGGAGATACTTCTCATCCTGTTACCACCGCGCGCCGTCCCATCCCCGGCTAATCTAATTACGATGAGGAAAACTGATCACGGAAATAATCGAGAACGTGAAAGACAACGAAGTTCCGCAAAAGTAATTAAATGAAGCAGAGCAGAGCACAGAGCACGACACGGCATCACGGGACGAGGAGATGAGAACGCCGATGCCGACGACACTGTCCTCAGCGACGCTGGAATCTTATCAGTTCCTCATACAAATTTATATCACAAATAACTATGTTATTAGGTTTATTATAGCGGTCATGGAGGATATTGAGAGTATTATTGGAGCCTACTCCATATAAATTGTCTGTTAAATCTGAAGGGAATTGCGGACAAAGTAGAATAGAACACCACTAACAAATTGAACGTTTGAATTTGACACTGTATATTTTCTGCCGCCAGAACTTCTAAGTTCTTTTAGACACACATGCAATGTTGGATTATAGCATAAGCTGACTAAGCTATAGCTTAGGGCCTCGACACAGGGAGGCCCGCGGAAATTGTAAAAAAAATAAAAATAAAATAACTAATAATGACATTTTTCTGGGTAAAAAATAACGAAGTGAAAAAACTACTGGAATATATAAGTTTGCGTATGCTTAACTGTTGGTCATTTCTAAAGGTCGTCAAGAATTTGTTTATTTTGGCGAAAAATTCGCGTTTATAACACTTTATCTTTGAAGTTTAGTGCAGTGGTTGGATCCCATAAGAGATCCCTCTATCGACGACAACGTGCCCTCTCTATTCAGGCAAGTTTCGCGCGCTCGACATAGGAGGTTATACTTCAGTGCCGTACTCACAGAATTTATCCCGACCAAATCAAAGTATATACAATTCATTTTACATATGTTATAAAATATATTATATACGCTATATTCTGAATATACAAGGGCACTAATAGTGTCAATATTCATTTACTTATTTTCCTGGCAAAAACATTCTCTTCTCTTTTTAATTATACCGTTTAAAAACAATGGTACATAAAATTATAAATGATTTATAAACGAGATTACTTTATTCTATGAATAAAGACAAATTTACTTGAAACCTAATAATTATTATTATTTAGTCAAAATTTAATTAAATATTGTATAAACCACGTGAAATAAACATGTTTCTCCACTCAAAGAATTTATCTCACTCGCCCGTAAATTTTCTTTTTGTGAATAAACAAATATTTAATTCACTTGGTGTATATCTACAGAATGATCAGAAGTAAGTATGTCAATTCTGGGGATCCTTTTATTCCATAGTTGGTACAACGTCAGGTAAAGGCGGAAATATTATTTGACATCTCATTTTTGTAATAAATATAAATAAGTTGAGTGACATAAATACTTTAGATTATTGCTCTGTGAGTAATGTTAAGAAATAAAAGAATGTTAATAAAGGAAACAACGATTTTTGTTCATTTAAATTTTCAAATGTGACTGTCAATGACAGGAAATAAATCAGTGTTACCAATTTTATGTATTTTTTTTTTATTTCCAACTGAAACACTTACTTTTGATCACTATTATTACGACTAATAGGACAGCAAAAGCCGAAATAGCTATAATAGGTACATATAATTTGTAGAAGAATCAATAAGCTTGTATTATCATGATATTCATTATCCAGGCCAATGATGCCATCACACCATCAGTATTTCGTATCTCTGTATTCAGAGCACATAGTCCGCAATTATCAGTTTAGCGGCGGGTGTATGTAGGTACAATGCGCATCATGAAGGGTGCGGGCGACTAGCATACGCCCTGCTCATGAATCGCTGTTAATTAAGTGGGGCAAGTACGGAACACTGAAGCTGAAGCTGAATAAAACTGCAACAGAACTGTGGGTCTGCAACCGCGAGCGCTCGGCGAATAGGAATTCGCAATTATAAAATACAAGTTAAGTGGACATATGCTAACTAGGAACTAAAAGAAATTTATACTTATTTCACGACTAAAGAGGTAACTACTAAGCTTCTGTTACTAGCTGAAATAGGAAAATGGCATTAGGGGATGAAAGTAAATGTGCATTAACACGGATGCAAAAAATAATAATAATGCATGAAATAATAGATATGAGGAACTACTTTTTTACAAGTTTTTTTCTCGATTAATGTACAAACAATTAGTAGCAGAAAATATACCACGCGGAAATGTTCAAGTTGTTTCGTACATTAATTTTAAGAGTGTAATATTCAACTATTTTCAAACGAAACGTCACAAAATTTTGTAATCGTTACCAATAAATGTATTTTCAATTACGCAGAACTTTAGTCAATAACTTATCTTTATTTACATAACCGACAACATCGACGTTTCGTTGCCCACTGCAACTTTAGGAATCTGCAGTTCAAAACATTTAAAAAAGTAAATATAATACTATATAATAAGTAAGAAATAAAAATTTTAAAAAAATTAGAATTTACATTGATTTAAAAAAAAACATTAAAATACATAAATTAATTGATGTAAACGTCAATTTTTTTACAGAAAAATTCAAACGCTGGTATACTTCGACACACATGTCAGCACAATGTCTGAACCGGAAACAATGCATTGAAAGAAAATTATGTAGCTGGAAGTGGATAATTCATAGTTACTAGTTACCAACAAACTAGACTAATTTAATTTATTGAGGGCCAGTTTTTCAATCGCCGGTTTACTCTCGATTAACGTTAATCATGATTAAATAATAAATGAAACCATAGTTACCATTATTATTTAATCATGATTAACATTAATCGATGATTGAAAAAGTGGCCCTAATTCAGTTTAATTAATTATTCGTTTTGTTCGTTTCACCGATATTCTGTTATGTAATGTTAAATTCAGTCGTACTCAAAATGTATTGTTTTTGAAAACTATGTTTATTATTAACACTTATTCAAAAAAAATATTCCTTAGAACAGAAGTACATTGAATATTACATACTCTTAACATTAATACATAAAATCGTGTATACGTGAAGTTAGAGTACGAGCGAGTAATTTTGTTTATATTTTATGACATTCTCTGCTCAGCTAGTCCAGTGGTTCCCCTACTTTTTCAGTTCACGTTACCGTTAGAGTAACAGTATTTTTTCACGGCATCCCAAGCGAAACCATTTAGTTAGAGAGCTAGGGTGCAAAATGATGTCTCATTTATTTCAGTGACAGAAATTAATTTTCTAATAGATTATGTCATAATAAACATGAAAAAAAGAAAATTAGATTTGGGAACGGGTGGAACTATAGATGGCGGAAATGTGAATGCGCCGATTTGAAGGGTAGTTGTTGACATATTTTTTACAGGCTAATTTTCAGTTTAAATTATAGACTTTGATATAATTTAGTAATAAAAATGGTAGACAGAAGTTTTGGCCGGTGACGCATGCGCGACAAAACCGGTCAAAGTAAGCAATTTTTATGGTATCGTGTGACATATTACTACTTGTTCACGACGAAAACGTGAAAAAAAAATTATTGACAGAAATTATTGCTGGTTGCTCATTGATGACAGAAGCTCTGAAAGTGGACTGGTGTAGGGATCAACAACCACCCTTAAAATCGGCGCATTCACATCGACGCCATCTATAGTTGTCACCCGTTCCCAAATTTAATTTTCTTTTTTTCATGTTTATCATGCCAATCTATTACAAAAACCATTTCTGTCACTGGAATAAATGAAACATCATTTTGCACCCTAGCTCTCTAACTAATTGGTTTAACTAACAATTGCAGTGCATACTTGATAAGATTAGATTGGTTAATTAAATAAAAACAATTACAAACTTATAAACATTTTATATAAAATATTACAATTGGTGAGAGATGTGAGTCTGTTGTTTACTGCACATCTCAAATATTGGAAATATTCGCGGTGCCCTTCACAGTTTGGGAACCACTGCACTATTTTGAATTATCGATAGTTTTTTACCTCTAGATATAACTCGATCAGTGAGATCGCTGCCCACTCACAAAAAGCAATCAAATTTCTATGAAAGCATTCTTGACTGTGCTTCCTGTTGTTTTATCTTTGCACCAGGTATGATTATACATATAAACACACATTTTCTTCCAGCTATGTCTAACTTAAATTTGGTCTGGTGATGACGATGCAGTGTAGACACCGCAAACCCTCTTCTCTCTCGGAATTACTTCGAGATCGTCCTCCGTAGTCATTGTCCCTAGCTACCATGCCACCGTGCCGTAATCTTGATGCCGCCGACTTCATTTAAACAATGTTTGTTATTGTCTCTCACCGCTGCCAGCCCGGGTTGTTCCGTGTTCCTCAGCACACAAATTGCACACTCAATCTAGTCGTTCCGCGCACACGAACCTTGTCAAACATTCACGAAAACCTTGTAAGAATATTTTTATTTTCTTACTGTTTACTTTTGACGGGAGATGAAATGGATTATGAGAAGCGGGGAGGAAATACCTTGTTTAAATTTAAACAAGAACTTTCAAATAACATAAAGTAAGCTGGAATTAGTTCAATTATTTTGTTCAGTGTTCTATACGCAACCCACGTCACAACTACGTGCAGTGGGATGGCCTATGTTGTATACCTTGAAGTACAAAGTGTTTCTTAACTTGCTCTTAAAATTTAAACTCTAAATATTATTTGTTATATCGAATAAAAAATACAGATTTTTTTGAAATTCGAAAATTATTGCAGTTTAATCGAAATAAACATTAACAACCTAATAAATAAGAAAAAATATTTTTTCTTATTTATTAAGACTCAATTCCACATCGCAATAGACATTTAGTCTTTTGTTTTATTTCAATAGCTGTCAAGCAGTTTGCGATTTTGTCGGTAGATGGCACCACGAGTGGCTCTATAGCTCTCATGTCATGTTACCGTTGTAGATAGGTTAACATCAGTCAGTTCAGCTAAGTCGGTATCACAATCCACTATTTCCTAGTTGATCTAGTTGGATAAATGATCCCACCATACTGATGAGTCCGGAAGGACGAAACGCGTCTATGGTTAAAGCTGAACTGACCAGCCGTTTGTTGATGACCTGAGAAGTTGATGCAAACGTGCTGTAAAACCTCTGTGGAATTACGAGACAAGTGATGGAAATTTTTTTCCTATTTTTTCTTATTTATTAAGACTCAATTCCACATCGCAATAGACATTTTGTCTTTTGTTTTATTAACAACCTAGTTCTCAAAAAAGTTTTAGCTAATTCTGAATTTTGGATTAGCTAATCTTATTCTAGATCAGTTTAAAAAGTTAATCCAAATCACTTTACGAAATCCAAATGTAATAAAAGTATATTAGAGTTTATTTAAACTCTTTTGAGAATATGGTTTGGCTTAATTTGACTAATCCAAAATTCAGGATTAGCTAAAACTCTTTTAAGAATTCGGCTATAAATTATTATAAACATTACAAATAGTTAGGTGTCTGCTGTTGTATAATGCATAATTTGACTATTGGAGTGATAAAAATTATAATTTTATTATTAACACATATTATTAGAAACCAATGGTAGTAAAATGTTTACTTCGAGTAAACTGCACTTCATTTTGCGCATTTCAAAAATAGTGCTTTTTGCATTAAGTTCGAATTACTTTTTGTTTTAACTTGGCGGTCTCGACTAAAAGTAGGTAACATTCTCACGCACCAAAAACAAGAATATCGCCAACGAAATACAAACATCATTTTTTCTACAACTGTCAAAAAAGATTATATTTAATATACAACATCTAATTTTTTACTTTAGCTTTACAAAATTATTTGTAGTAGACAAATCAGTCAAATCAACTATACATATAACTTTAGCAACAGGTGATATTAATACCTTATAGTTTTTCTTGATTTAAAAATACAAAAAGCGGAGATTGTGCTCTTTGAAACTAGATCCCACAAATATTACAATGAGAGATAATCATTGTTATTTGTATCGGTTGCAATGTTGCTAGCCAAAAATAATCATAGTTACAAATATCAAAAACTTGATTAAGTTCTTAGTTTATTATTCAATAATTGTATTTAATTTGGCACTCAACTGACTTCCATCAGTTCGGTTAATCCAGTCCACATGACCAATTGAACTGTTCTGAACAAACTTATGCATCACTGAGAGTAAAGTCTTTCTGATTTTTTGGGGTTAAAAACGGAACTTTTAAATTATTTTGTGCCTGCGCGTAGGACCTAATATCAAAGGGAATTATGGAGATTTTTTTTATATATTCCTTAAAGTATATATTAGGGTTGTTGATTTTTCGAATATTCGAGACTTATGCTGGGTTGCATGAAAGTTTTATCGGTTCATTAGCAACTAACGGTTCAATAAGTTTCAGAAAATCATTATGATACTGTTGCTAGATAAACAATTCTTTAACTAAAGAGCTCTTTATTTTTTCCTTGCAACCCAGCATTAGAATGTTCTGATTTATAGAACCTTCGAATTTAGATTCGAACTTTCGAATTTTTTAATCATTTTATTCAATTTCATTCAGTTGTCTACAATTTTAATACAATATTGGAAAACTTATTACTGTTTGTCACATGGATTACTATTTATCTAGCCAAAATTGTTTGAAGAAACAATTTTGTTTTATTGAAATACGTTGTTGTCTTCTTAAGAGAAATTGGAAATGTAAATGATATTGAAACAAAATAAGTAATGAATCTTAATAATAATAAATTTAATGACATAATTGTCAAGCCATTTGATATTATATATCTTTTCTTTATATAACTCATTCAAATATTTGGAATAAAACCGAACTAATTAAATTTTAAAGAGGATTGGGAAAATGAAAATCTGCAGAGAAGTAAACATAAAGTAGATATAGCTGTAACGACTTGGCATTATTTGTTTGTTTGTATTTGTTGGTGAGACTTAGTACTTAGCATTCCGCGAGTTCGGCCATTATTTACAGCGTTTATCGGACGGAATAATGTTTTAAACACGTGTGTAGACTTGCATTAGATGCCTTAATTTAGTTCTTCGGCGTTGGCGAAATTTTAACCGTGTCTCGTTTCTCTTTCGCCCCATTGTCCACGGTGTCGGCGGCGTCTTTATCGCTGGCAGCGCCACCGAAGCTGTGCGATTGTTGCACAACTACACAGCGGTACGTTAATGCCAAACGCGTGTGCCCGCGAGCGTAAATTCTAACGCGATACATTCGCATTCCAGCTTCAATGCACAAGTTTTGTACGTTCATTTGCGAACCCGCCAGCGCGGAGAAATCGACAGTAAATTTCCGTACCAACACTCTCGACAATGAGACGAGAAATTTAATTATTAAATTGCTATTTTTAAAACATTTGACTACAATGAAGTAACGATAAACAAATATTAATTATAGTGGACGTGAGATTAGGAAGAACATTGTTAGAAAAGTGAGCGTGAGTCAGATGAGATGGTTTTGGCATGTGGATGAAAAATTAGTGAGACGAGACGAGAAATAAGAATTATCGCTCTGGCATCGCATTTGTCATTTCCTATATCGCAAATGGAAAGACCAGATGCGAGAATTTCTCGTCTAACTTCCTTCACTAATCAAGTGTATGCTGGTGAATCGAGGGTAAGACATTATGTGGACGACCTAGTAATAAATTATGAACATGATTGAAGGTTTATTGCGTGAATAAATGATTTTGAGTAGAAGGAATAAACGAGTTTTTTCAAAGGTGTTATAAATGTGGATGTAAGCAATAGATTATTAACAAAGACAAATATTAAAATGCGACTAAAAATGATTTTCTATTATTATTACTTCTTGAATCAGAGCGGTAATCATAGTAACGACCACGAACAAATGAAGTATCGTTCACTTGTTTTCCGCTCTCCGCTTTCGATTCGACCTCATCGGCCGTGCTGCCGTGATGGTGAATCATATCCGAATAGTTCGCAGTGAACTAGTAGTCTCGTTCACTCGTTCACTTGTTCTCCGTTCTCCGCTTTCGATTCGACCTCATCGGCCGTGCCGTCGTGCTGGCGAATCATATCCGAATAGTTCGCAGTGAACTAGTAGTCTCGTTCACTCGTTCACTTGTTCTCCATTCTCCGCTTTCGATTCGACCTCATCGGCCGTGCCGCCGTGCTGGTGTATCATATCCGAATAGTTCGCAGTGAACTAGTCTTTAATAAACTCACGAACTAATTCGTGTCGTTCACTATAAGAAATAGTTCATATGAACTAGTTCGTTCACGAACTACACACCTCTACTTTTGAGAATATAGTTTGGCTAATTTCATGGTCCAATGTTCCAAAGCTATTATAGTTCTTGACATTTACCATAGAATGTAACGAAGATCAAAAAGTGAAACTTTAACATTTGTGGAAAATAATTTTTCTGCATTAAAACGAAACAATTTCAGTAGGTAATACAAAACTGGTCTGAATGTGATTAAAAAAATCATATTTTCAGTGAAAAGAGTACAATTATCATCAAGAAATATGAAAATTAAAATTAAACAAAGCTAAAAATTTTCATCGCACGAAACGAATAAATTCGTTGTACTTCTCGCACAGGGAAGCCAGAGTCCGGAATTTAAACTGCTGTTAAAACTTACTACACAATTAACTTACGCAAAGAAAAATAATAATTTCGTTGCAAGAAGAAATTCTAAACTGGAAGCATATTTTCGTTTTTACAACAAAAAGCTTAAATTTTTACGTTATAACTCGTAGCCTACTCTGCCGTAATTTATTTAATGCGATTAAAAAGTCTGAAATTTATTTTTATCGTCAGAAAATCTCCATTTAAACTCCCATTAAAACAAACTTGAGCAATTTATTCTTCTAGACTTGTAAATGCGTAAGTACAACCAGCTATGATTTATTACGCGCACTTGATGACGCTACAGAAAAAGGAAATTGCAAAATTTTACTGCGAGAACTTTCCAACGAATAACTTTATTCCGAATATATATAGATAAACAAGACGGGTGGGGTGCGCGGTGCGGGCTACAACCATGCGAATTGCCAATTTTCCGACAGTAATAGCGTTCCAGAGCTTCTTGCATCTCGGTTTTCTTTCCTTCTGTTCGGTCTTCACTTCATATCGCACCAGCCAAAACAATCAATTTCATATTTCCATTTCGAAACCCCTAATTGTTCTCTTCCATCAACTATGTATTCTTATTTATTTTTCAGCAAAATAATTCTATTCAAACTTTCCGCATTTATGTTCAATATTAGATTACTTATTATATATCCGTAAACATACAAATAATCTATATTCAATATATATTTTTGTGACAAAGCACACTCAATATTATAAATATATGGAACTTTTAATAATTTAAGCTAAATCAAATAAAACGGATTTATTTATTAAAAATTCTATTAAAAAAAGTAACCAGTAAATAATACAATTTTAAATTGACCATATTTAAAAGTCGACCAAGGAAAATATCTCTTAGCCAAAAAGTTAACTAACTTTTCATTTCAGGTAAAATTTAGAATCTAGTATTTATTTCATTGTAAATATGTAAGATGGAACTGAATTAATTGAAAAAAAAAACTATTTTTTTTATAATATTAGCATTTCACAAATTGATTATGTTCTAATCAGCACTAAAGAGACATGTCACTTGATTCTGGTATAGATCATCTTATACTCATCATCATCAATAATTAGCTGCTTGACGCAGATTTTGCATGCCTTTTCCAACTACTTCTACTCAAAACTAGCCTCTTTATTTCTACATAACTTTTACCTTCTTTCAGATCGTATACCATCTTTTCGTCCTCCTGCCTCATCTGGTTAGCCACCAAACTATAGTAACCACTACAACTTAAATGGTTTAAGCGACTAATGTGAAATATTTTTAGAGATTTAAAGAATTCTTGGGACTAGTGTTTTTTGGGTATTTCATATTTTTAGAAAGTATAATCCTCTTAAAATTGATTAAAGACTTTGGAAATTTTCAACATGAACATAGTGTTTGGTATCAAATTAAAGATCTTTTATAGGGATTGTGCACAAAATTTAACAAATTTTGATCGGCAATGGTTTTAATAAAAAAAAATTAATTTGTATTGTGTTAATTATCTTACAGAATTGAAACCTACTTCAGCGTGTGGTGAAGTCGAGCTGGTCGCTAGTATAAAGTGGACACAGTTACTCGTATATGAGTGCACACACGAAAAAAAAAAGATAATATTGCTTCATGCTGTCTGTCCTTACGTACAAATAGTATTAATTGCGTTATCGATTCCCAAACTTCGTTGACTTTAACAAATAACCAAAAATACAGCAACGTCCAGGTTATTTTTCTTCCACTCTCAATACTGTAATTAATGCCCTATTGTGTAGTTTAGCAAATAAAGTATTAAAAATATATTGTTGATTACCCAATTAGTTAATTTTTGCAGTCCAGTAAAACTTTTCTACGGCACAGTAATGTACTCAGAAAAGGTTCTTGTTCCTGTTATAGACTGGCGGCACATTAGTGAACTAAAACTAGAATCATCAAGCTGAGTCAAACGAAAGCAGTTGGAGCATAAAAAGGAAGTGGCGTTTGCGGAAGGAGGGTCTGGGGCGGAATGACAGCTTCGGAACCAGCAGCCGGGGCTTCCGGCCGGGGTGATTGATGCACGGGGCCCACCACGAACCACCACCACCCTGGTCAGGCCTCTCAGATATGTATCAATTCCCAACGATGCGATGCCATAGGGTTATTAACCTTCAGTGTGCTATGAGCGTTCAGCTTCATTTGTTCACCAACAATCCTCCAATAATAAACAATCACTTGAGGATATTTTGTACTATCATATTTTTAAAAAAATGAAATGTCTGCTTCATCTAAAATGGTTTAAAACTGTCGGAGAAATTTGATAAAAAAAAGAGAGCGACTGAGCGATCGCGTGAACGACGTACACTCATCCACCTAAACCAAAAGCGAATGATTCATCTAGAGATTCTATCAAGAATTTCCAAAACTATGTTTTTTTGAAAAATTACTGCTAATTATAAACAACGAGCTACCAATACAAACACCAGTGAATAAGTTATAGCATTGTACACGAATTAACTTGCAACGTTGACTAACGTTCGTACGACTTGAGATAAGCTAGTTTAGTACAGTGCTAGCTCTTCCAGTTAACACAGTTTTTCACGTTTGTGAATATTTTAATTCGTAAAATTACTTAAATTGTGCGATGTTGAGCGTGTTCTTGTGTAGTGTATAAAGAAAACCTTAATATATAAGTGATAGTGACGTATAATAGACTGTAAGGATCTTCTAAAGTCCCTGGTTTGCTGTTGTCGACAGAGTACAACGTGGGATGTGGCCGGTAGCTGATTCCTTCTCAAAGGTAAACAACAATATTATATTTATGTACAATACTCGTGAGCAGAACACCAGTTTCATCTATAAATATGATGAGAATGGCAGCCACACTCGTCAAGCATTTCATAGTTCAATGTGGAAATAAGTAGAGACATAGACCATAAATTGAGGTCAATTAATCAATTTTTAGATGTAAGCAATTAATAGAATATTTCATGGTCTTCAGGAATACAATATCATATTCAATTTTCATCAAAAATAATTTGATTAATTATCCGTTTGAAACACGAGCGCGAAATGAAAAATGACTGTCGACGTAAAAAACAAAACATGGAGAACATAATTTTTCGTAGGCACGTCATAACACTGATATATCTCATTCAAATACGATAAGCCGTAAGCTAATCAAAAAATCTGGAACAATCAACTAATTTATACGAGTCACTTTTAATTCAGTACAATTCAAAGCTGGCCCTGGGGCATAATCACGACGAGAGCGCCGAGCGCGGAGCTCGTGTTCTCGGTGGGTGGGGGTAATTAGAGCGAGGGGGATTTTGCGCTGTTTTTTGGCAGCGGGGGCAGCACTGTCGAACGAAACCTTCAAATGGCATATAAATCTAATTTGGATGTTTAATCTTCGCTGCCCGTAACGCGCCTTTTTACTCAATACGCTAAGAATCCCTCATGGAAGGGATCATCCAAAACGGAACCTCATTTTCTTCCAAGATTTATACGACCTCCTTAACACATACATATAAGAATAAATAAATAAATATATCATCACGCCTTCTACCCATTACTGGGTGTGGCACTCTGCCGAAGCAGATCTCGGTAAGTGATATATTTTGCGCGAGAAGTGCGGTTACCAGTCGTCATATCACGGCCCCCAAAGATGTTAGTGGTGGAGGAGCCTCAGGGGTAGTTTTTGAAATTATGAAAATTGTTTGTTTTTTAATTATTAGTAGTTTTTTAATTTTGTTTCACTAAATGCGGATTCATTTCTGAAGAATTTGTATGAATATTTCAATGATTTTCAGAGATTATCAACTTCTACATAAAATTACATAACCTAAATCTACCTAATTTAGTGCTCTCAGATGTTTATCCATATCTTTTTTTAACTCTATAATTCTAAATACTTGTAGTATTAACACAAAAGCTGCAACAAATTCAAAATACAAAAATTAAAGCTATTTTTGGTCTAAACATACATCTACTGAATTAATATATAAACAAACAAATCTGTTAAATATTACACAATTAATCATTAAAAACCAGTGTATATTCATGCACAGATACTTAAATTTAATTATAAAAGTAAGTATAATATGTCACTAGGGTGCGGCACGCATAATAAAGATGTAAAGCATGCAAGGAATCCGAGAACATTTAAACGTACATCAACAAAAGCTTATAAATTAGCTTACAAGCACAGTATTTTAGAGTACAACAAACTTTCAGAAGAGATAAAAATTATTACAAATATGGATAGATTTAAAGGTAAATTAATTGACCATATAAGAAAAAGTAATCCTTGAAATACTTAATATACATTATATAATAATTTTTTTTAATTTATTATCACTAATTTTTTGTTTTTTGGATTGGATTTAATTATCAATGCAAAGCACAGTTTATAGACTCCGCAATGGGATATAATAAATTATTAATGTACTTTTTTTATTTTTTTATTGTGTCTGATATAAACTATCTAAAGAAATCTGCAGATTTTTCGTAAATATTTTTAGGATTTTACTGAATATTGCGAAGATTTCAATAATAATTTCACAGCTTACATCTTAAATTTAGTGCACACTTGATTTACCATCTATTGATCTTAAAGAATCTTCGCTCTGCTATTTTCATGACACCATCCTAATTCTATAAGCAAAGCTCAACTCCCTCGCAAAAATAATTACTGCTTTTATAAGTCAATAATCACATTAAGTTTCAAATCCCATCAGAGTCTACCATGAGCTGACGATGACACTAAATCGAAGTTTAAGGAAGAACGAAGCCTAGAAATATTTCACGTCTTTTACAACATATTTTTTGCGATACATACTAAAATTATGCTAAGTCCAATCAAACAGAGTAGCACGAACCCTTAAGGTAATACTAGCGTGAAATTTTTTTTGCAGATCACAATGAAATTTGGCGCACGTAAACATTAAATAGTCATAGGTAAATAAAATAAAATAAATAAATATATCATCACGCCTTCTACCCATTACTGGGTGTGGCACTCTGTGAAGCAGATCTCGGTAAGTGATATATTTTTGCGCGTGAAGTGCGGTTACCAGCCGTCAAATCACGGCCCCCAAAGATGTTAGTGGAGGGGGAGCCACAGGAGTAGTAATGTGGTTAAAATGTTTGTCGCCAGTGGGAATCAAACCAGGGTTCTCAGGATCCAAAGACCGACACGATAACCACTGTGCCACCTACTCCACATAGTCATACGTATCCTATTAAAATATGAAACACATTCATCGTCTGTGAACAAATATATTCGCTTGTAAAGTTGAGTTCTTATACACGGGGCTTATGGCGATCATCACTCAGAATCGCACATATTTGGTTTGTGTACCTTTAAAATTTTGCGTTTTTATTTGAAAAACTAGTATGATGTTCTAGAACTATCTATGTATATTGTATCTGGAGAAAGTTTTTTATCGTTTAGTAATGGTTATATAGTCATGCAAAGTCTTGTTTTTAACGAAAAATGAAGAATCCCAATTTATAATGGCAACACCAGACGGTGGTATGGTATTTGAAAATTCACTAGACCAAAAACCTATTAACAATTCATGATATTCTAATCATAATAGGTATAAAACACTTATTTTATTCAATTTTTATATTTTTTTGAGCGTCAGTTTCGCCACTCGACAACCGATGGCGCCACCGTCACACTAGTACTACCTTAAAACAATGTATGCATTAGATTCTTCCTATACTTAATCTTTGTCAAACGTTTCTATTCACCACTTTTGCTTCATCCGCATCCATAATTCTTTTCATACGTTTGATAGTGAGAAAAGTAACATAATAATGGTGATGCCATTTTCAAAAATAGATTCAAAAAATATGATTAGTTCCACGTGTTAATCGCATTCCGATATATTTTCTCTAACCCTACTCCTATCATATTGCTTGTCGAGATTATTGTGTTTTGAACGAGTATTTGGGCGAACAAACACAAGCTGTCGAAGAAAGGTCGCTATAAATTTCACTTTATTATTTTTTCGAAAGAGGGGAAAATGCAGTTTAATTCTAGTTTGTTTTCCCTAAGTCTGGCACCCTTGTTTTTTATTCTCTCTAACTTTAAAATTCGAGTAAACAGAAAGGACTACATTTTAATATTATATCTCGTTTCTATTAAATGAAAAAGTAGAAAACAAAATGTACTTTTATATTACGAATTTTTATCCAAAATAATGCTTTGCAACATAAATAAAAATTCTCTATTTATGATATGAAACCAATAATAATTGTTTTAAAAAGAATCAATTATAATAAATTGTTCTTTTGATTATTGACTCAAGAAAACTAATCCTAAAATTAATTAAATCACGTATCCAGGATTCGTATCTTCCGAGAGCCATCAATAATATATTACATAATAAGTCAGCCACCCCATATATGGGGTGGCTAGCTCAGTAGTATGAAGTCGGCCTGTGGATCCTGAGAACCCTGGTTCGATTCCCACAGGCGACAAACAATTTTCATAATTTCAAAAACTATCCCTGTGGCTCCTCCACCACTAACATCTTTGGGGGTCGTGATTTGACGACTGGTAACCGCACTTCACAAGCAAAATATATCACTTACCGCGATCTGCTTCGGCAAAGTGCCACACCCAGTAATGGGTAGAAGGCGTGATGATATAATTATTTATTTATTTATAATAAGTCAGGAAAAGTTGTTTTACTTGACGACGCAGCTGTTTGAAATACGAAGCCGCAGGCCCATGTGTCAAGTAAAAACACTTTCCTGACGTATTATGTACACTGTTTTTTCTGTACTCAATAATTAATCATATATAATTCAAAAGGTTTAATTTTTTTCATAACAATCATATTGACAGTAGACAACGTGTCCAAGGGTACAACAATTAAAAACAGTCAGGTAAAGTACAAAACAGTCCGATAAAGTCTTTACTAGATTGTTTTGTACCTTACCTGATTGTTTATTTTTTGTTGTAACCTTGGATACATACTTCACCTGACTGTATTGGTAAAAATCTACTTTTCATTCTAAAATTGGTCAGGAAAGTAGATACTTTCTTGTCGGTTTCAGAAAAAAAAAATTTATTTGTAACTGGGCTGTTTATCTCAAACTAAGGAACTAGCGCCACTAATTGAGTTATTTATTTTTTCATTCTAATTCATTGTTAATAATTATAAGTAGGTATATTTCCAGTGATTATATTTTAAATTCCAAAAACAGATAATAACACAAAATACTGATTATTTATATTTTTCACGACCAGAAGTATTTGACCGTTTCTATGGTACAAAAATCGGGACTGAATTAAAATAATTTATCTGTAGGTAAATAGTCGTAAAAAAATCCCAAGAGAGAATGCAATTTTTCCATCGATGCTTGTAGACCCATCTCTCCCTAGCTGTAGGTATAATATACAGGTATTATTTTGAAGTTACTATTTTATGTAACAAAATAATTTTTCTTTTTATAGTTCTGTCCCCTGTGTACGTCTCTTTTAGTAGTAAGAAAAAGACTTTATTCTTTGTAACATTAAAAATAAAATTCAAAGAAATCAAAGTTGATAATCAGTATACTTTTGTTTGCTTCATTTTAACGTGATTTATTACTTTATAAACTGCTTGCGAACAAGAATAAATTTAAAAGATATTTGAGAGCGATAAAAACTGTTTCGATGGATTTTAGCTAAAGCGCTTGTAGTCGAACAAGGAACAGCATAGCAAAGCAAAAGCAAAGTAAGTGCGTTACGTCGTAACGACATCGATTTTCATTAATCAGTTAAGTGTACACGTCTTTATATTGACGGTAACATATTTATACACTCATGTAATGCTGGATTTATACAGCGTATGCCGTAACGTATCGTAATATACCGTAATCTAACGTAAGAGATTGACTGTTTTGAATGAAAACATTTATACAATGCAACGTCGTAGCCTTGACTACCGTAACGTATCGTATTCTAGCGGCGAGATGGTCGACTTTTTACGTTACGGCAGCTTACGGTGTTAAAATTATAGGCAATACGCATGCGTTGTTTCTCTCATTTGAAGCAATCTAATAATATCTGGGTTTGAAAATGAAGTTAAAAATCATTTTACTTTTCTAATGCTTTCGTATTGCGTTTTATACTAGATGTTATTTATGTTAATTTAATTTGAAGTTAGTTTCTGTTAGATTAGTTGACATTGTGGTATGAAGTCGGCCTGTGGATTCTGAGAACCCTGGTTCGATTCCCACAGGCGACAAACAATTTTCATAATTTCAAAAACTACCCCTGTGACTCCTCCACCACTAACATCTTTGGGGGCCGTGATTTGACGACTGATAACCGCACTTCACGCGCAAAATATATCACTTACCGAGATCTGCTTCGGCAGAGTGCCACATCCAGTAATGGGTAGAAGGCGTGATGATATATTTATTTATTTATTTATAATTTTCGTTCCTTTTATGAACTCTTCACAGGGGTAAATTACCTCCCCCTCCCTGAGAATTTTTGTTTTTAAATATATATATTTTTTGTGTCTTTTTCAATTCTCGCAGTAGTTATTTTCTCATCCGCTCCTTATACTTATAATAAAATATAAATCAATAAATAAACCAAGTAAATATTTATTTCAAATCCATCAAAGTGAAATGTTTCTCTGTTGTAAATACGGGTGAAATTATTATTTTTTTTAAATTAAGGAAAAATATTGCTATTAATGACACATTTAATCCGTGCAATGTCACACACCCATATGGGGAAAGCATTACGACGGAAACACCTACGAGCAACTTCTGAAGCAATTATAGACATCGTAGAACTAAAATTTTAATTTTCTGTTTTTCAAATAAACTAAAACCGATGTAATTTATTAAAATTTATTTTTATATAATGCCTCCTCCGAGAAAATTGGCTGGATCCGCCACTGATATGCAACGCAATACAATAAAGAACTAATATAATAAGCTAATACTAGTTAAGATTTATTTGCGATTCTCCTAATAGATTTTAAAATGTCAAATCAGTAATTTAAAAATAAATTAACATTTTCAACAGTTTTTAATCATGTTTTTACCAACGAAATAATCAAATATAGGACGAAAAATAAGTGTAACATTTAAACAAATATGGTGCACTTTTCTAATTTTTTTTGTTGTTCTTAAATGTATTAATTCTTAAAATTGTACATTTTAATGAAAATGAACTTTGAAAACATAATTTCTCTCGCAAATATTTAACGAAAATTCGATGAAAACCAAAAAGGAAACTTACAGAGACCTCTGTTGTACAATAGCTACAAACGTGTGAAATGTTCCGTATATCAGAAATGTTTTCTATAATTTTATTGATCCACATTAAGTTCAAATGTTTATTATTGTTAAATGTATTTTACTGAATATAAAACAAAATATTATATGGAATTATATTTGTACAGTACTTATATTTATTTACTGTTATAATAAAACTTTTACTGTACCAGCGATATATAGCAGAACTATTACAAAGATTACCAAAGAACTGAACCATCCTCAACAAAATAAGATCGTAGAAAACTGTAAAAAAGCTGAGCCTAAAATACGGATATGTTGTAAGGCAGAAATTTGCCTCGTAGTCCTCTCACACAATAGTTACAACAATTACCTTTTCAATTTGTAAAATGATAGCTATTTTGCTCAATTTTCAATAAATAAAGGATCTAATTTCCAATAATAATAATTATTATTATTTGGCATTATAACTGCAAATACAGTTGTAATTATGGATATTTAAGTCGTTTTACCGTAAAAATGATACTAACAAATAGTAACATCACTTTTGGTTGAGACCGTTAGGTCGAGACAAAAAAGTCATTCGAACGCGCCAAAAATACACGAACTTCGCCTACGAAATACAAACAACATTTTTCTACAACTGTCCAAAAAGAATAATACAATAATTATTGATTAAGGGCCAGTTTTTCAATCGCCGGCTAACTCTCGATTAATAATAATAGTAACCATAGTTTCCATTATTATTTAATCATGATTAACTTTAATCGGTGTTTGAAAAACTGGCATTTAATTAATTAAATTGAAGGATTTTTTTTTTAAACAATGTTAATTTGTCGTGTTGTAACCAAAGAAACGTGAAAATGTTTGATAAATAAATTTTTTAAAAGTGTCAACGATTTTGCTATTTGACGTGTCGATGAAAAAAACTCAAATATCGCATATCCATAGCGACGTAAAAATGTCGCGTTTTTTTGACAGTACATAAGTAACACAAAATAAACTCAATAAATAAAGTTATGTTCTTAAACTGAAATAATTAAATTTAATAATAATAATCAAACAAAAAAGAACAATTTTTACATTTATTTATATACCTAACGAAAAATATAACAATTTTTATTACAATCAAACAACAAACTGACATTTAGTCATTTATTTATTTATAATCAAAACTGTAAGAAATATTTATACTAGAAAGAAAAGGTGAATTAATACATTACCTACTAAAATTTATATTGTGTAGTACTTGTAGCCGAGAGATAAATCTTTACTAGCCGGCTTATTTTTGGTAATTTGTGGCACTATTTTTTTGCCGATATAACAAAGTGAGTAGGATGGGGTGGCTAGCTCAGTAGTATGAAGTCGACCTGTGGATCCTGAAAACCCTGGTTCGATTCCCGCAGACGACAAACAATTTTCATAATTTCAAAAGCTACCCCTGTGGCTCCTCCACCACTAACATCTCTGGGGGCCGTGATTTGACGACTGGTAACCGCACTTCATGCGCAAAATATATCACTTACCGAGATCTGCTTCGACAGAGTGCCACACCCAGTAATGGGTAGAAGGCGTGATGATATATATTTATTTTTTTTACTAGGAAGTAATATTGATGTTTTCTATTTCACCAATTCGCATCCTACGCTTACTAGAACAAATCAAGTTCCAACAAGCAGAGCGAATTGCAATAGCAGTTCAACATAAACAAAGTCCTCCCGAAAAAAGGACCACAAATAACGGTTTCAAATTGTTGAAATATATTATAGTATAGTGTTCTGTATTACCGAATATTTAAAAGAAATTTAGCCAAATATCGTAATTTGAATAATTGGTTGAACTTCTATTTGTCACAAATTTAATTTCTATATTATATTCGAAACGCCTTTATCAATCTATCAAATAGTGTTGTGTAGTGTAGTTTGCTTTAAGGGCTCGAATTTGCATAATCATCACGTGTTCCATAATATACAAATCGGCTACTAAATATTATTAAGCATTACAATTAAATATTAGTTTTTACGTCCTCTACCACGTCTAAATCTAGCTTGAGCCAACGCTTTCATTGGTTGTATTGGCTCAATATTAATTTTCGTAGCATTAGTTTTAAAAATATTTTTTCTATTTTCAATAAGCAAGGCAATACAAGCGAAAGAAATTCCTGCGAAAACGATTATAAATACTCCAGCGATATTTCTAATGGTAATCCCTCCAGATAAAGATCCATCGTCACTACAATCTTGTTTTTCTGGATTGTCAGACCACCATTTTTGTTTGAATACTTCTAGTTTTCGTTTCACCGTCATGTCTAATATCCTAAAATATTTAGTGTAAAAGTTTATTTCTACAAAGTTTGAAAAATGAGTCCTATCTTACGCTTCACTGATCATTATTTTGAGCGGAGAATTTTTCTGGAGACCAATAGCTAAGGGTTTTTTGGAGAATTCGTCTCCAATAGCCTCCAAGTCACAATTCAGTAACGCAAGATATTTTATATCTGTAGCATCAGCAATATAAGCAAAACCATCGCTCTGGGAACTGGAATCACGAACTCTTTGTATTGCTTCTGCGTTAGTTGCTGGTAAACCAGATTTCTTCATTGTTTCCCACATTTTTGTGTATTTATCGCTGATTGGATACTCCCATACAGAAAATTTTGTTCTTTCAGTAACAGACAAACTGACGTTTAAACTCATCTTCTCCCAAATACTGAAACAGACTTAAAATAAATCATATCCCCATTATATATTTTTGTATTTATACGGATTTGATTCTCACAGCCAACAAACAATTGTCAACAGATGAAAATTACCCCTGTAGCTACCTTTCCATTAACATCTTTAGGGATCATGATTTAACGGCTGGTAACCACACTTTCGCGCATAAATATATCACTTACCAAGATCTGCTGCAGCAAAGTATCACAGCCAGTAATGGGTATTAGCTTAATGATATATTTTATATTTTATTATTTATGCACTTTGAATATAGAAAATTGTATTTGAGGTATATTGATTTAAAGGGTTCAGGAGACCTATTCTCATTCTTAGCGACTGCTTGGCGACTACTTTCAGTCGCTAAGTCAATGACGTCACGGTGCAATCGATGTCATAGGGATTTTAATTTTTTACGTTGGTATAATCGGAACCACGAAGTATTTTGTGTTGGTACTTATAATTTCTGACAGCCACTTGTTGATATTTGTTTTTCTTTGTTAAACTCATATATATTTGTATGTTATTGCTTAAACTCGACATATCACAAATTGACGGAATTTTTTGTAATTTTCAAACAATTAGTAATTTTTAAAATAAATCGTATAAATTTTAACAAAATCTTAAATAAACATTGTTACACTAAAAATTATTATTAATGTGTAAACGACGATATTGTTGTCCTAATTATCGGTAATGTACATTTGCAGCTGGATTTTGTTCAATAATTGGCAGATCCTACTCGTATTTACATTTTATAATCATAATATCCAGTGCACAAAAATATAAAACTTTTCTAAATTCGAAACTAATCAACCAAAAACAGTCAACAGTCTTGTAGTTGTCGCCAGCATACCAGACTCCCTAAACGACCAGTCGCCAACAATGACGTCAGGGCAGTACTTTTTAACTATACCAATAGATGGCGCCAGTATCAAAGTCGCCAAATATGACGTCAAACGATTGCTAAATCCAGTCGCCAGCGAATTAGAATAGATCTCCAGAACCGCTGATTTAGATGAAACTTGATAATCTAATATTCTTTGGTTTTTATTTAGTAGGTAATTTTGAATGGCTAGCTCAGTGGTATGAAGTCGGCCTGTGGATCCTGAGGTCCCTGGTTCGATTCCCACAGGCGACAAATTTTCATAATTTGAAAAAGCTATCCCTGTGGCTCCTCCACCACTAACATGTTTGGGGGCCGTGATTTGACGACTGGTAACCGCACTTCACGCGCAAAATATATCACTTACCGAGATCTGCTTCAGCAGAGTGCCACACCCAGTAATGGGTAGAAGGCGTGATGATATATTTATTATAGGTAATTTTGAAATAAAATTGAGGGAGAAAATTCACGAAAATTTAGTTATGCAAAATATAGGCATGTGAGTACTTTAAGATAATATAATTTGATCCAAGAAATATGTTGCGACCAAAATCAACTTCAATATCACTGTTTTCGAGAAAAAGCGGCAATACAAAAATAAATGGGGAGAAAAGTTATTTCTTTTATCTATTTCTTGGTTTCTTATTTTCCATTTTATATATCTCATTTCATCCTAGATATTGTTGGTGTAATTGAGGAAGAAGGATTATGTATAGAACTTCAAAATAAATTAAATAATAAACGAATTTGTAAAAAACAAGTATTATAAATGATGATGAAGCGAAAATAGTGTGTCAGGTAAGGGATGTTTGATGAATATTAATTGCTTGATAAATTTAGTAATAAGTTGTTGGGTTACCACATTTTATAGGACAAAGCAGAAAATTTGTCATGTAGTTTTAAGGTATGTTGTAAGAAATACAATTTTAATGACAATGATGTTATCTTACTCGTAAAAAGTATTTTCAATGCGAGCCATCCTCTTAAAATACGTCATAGCCATAGACCCATTCACCGGTGCGTAAGCAACTTGGTATTGCTTGGAGAGCTCGGAAAGAGAAGTTACTGGGTTATCCAGCCTAGTCACTGTGAGGAAGGCAGCCAAGTTAGCGGTATAAGAAGAAATGATAATGAACCCAAAGAGCCACCAAGTGGCGGCCAATAACTTCCCGGCAGGACCCTTTGGTGCCTCGCCTCCTCCTTGAGGTGTTAAAGACGTTATACAGAACCACAGACATTCTTTAAATGAAAATAAACGTTTCTGTTCGGAATATTTGTATTTTATAAGATTGTTTTGGTGACTGTAAGGACTGAAACGATCGAAAACCCACATCATGAAACTGAAACAACAAAGATAACAAAGTGAAGTACGATATATTGACAACATTCTAAATATTTTTTTTGTTTATTATGTATATTACGGCGAGGTATCATTATATTCTTGGTAACAGGAATGTAATGAGTCATTTACCGGCCGTGGGCGATAAAGTAAAATTGACATTATATTCAAATATTTCAAAATATGTAAGACATTTTAATTCATACTGATATTTCGTTTATTTTGAGAGATAAAAAAAAAATGTTATTAAGCAAAGTTAAACTAGACAAAGAGGTGCATAAGATGATAATAATTAGAATTTTGTATCACTTCAGGTTTTAGCGGAAATAGCGTTAACTTCAAATCTACGATCTTAAAATACCACTTTCGATTCTTGATATTCTAAGAAAAAATAAATTTAAACATGTATTCTACTTGACATAGTTCCGGAAAACAATCAAAAATTAATTACAGTTTATAGAATTTGATTTACAAATTGTTACAATAAATTATCAAAAATGTTATCGTTAACCATAATTCATTTTACAAAGACAATTACTTCGGCTCTTTTGTACGCCTCATCTTTCATCGACTCGTACAAACAAAAATCAAATGGAGTTAGAACGGAATAAATTTGTAGCCAACTAATTGAATCAGCACAACCAATCCATCGATCAGGATAGTTTATTGAGTTATTGCATCATCAAATTTAAAACTCTCTATTTCCGCACCCATTTAAAACATATTTATAAGAACTTTTTTCCAAATGACTCCCTTCTCATATAAGGGGTAAGGCCACTCTAGAATTTTCAAAAAATGCATTTTTTTTTTGCTTAAATTATAGTTTAAACCCTTAAGAATAAGGGACAATTAATTTAAATGCCGCGCGGAAGTATTTCAGAGCGGAAAAAGGCCGCGCGCTAAGCGACAATTTTATGGCGCAGGCATTGCAGATTAGAGGTAAATACAATATTTCTATGAAAAATATATTTTTTTTTCTTTTTTTTTAATTTGATTTTGATATTTACAATCTGTTAACATTAAACAATAAGTATTTTTGGCGGTTTAAGAGGAGGTGGGGGGAATTATTTCCCAGGGGCAATATCCCCATGAAAAATATGACTCGAAACTTTCAACGCGTTTTTTTCGAAATCATATTTTCAAAATCGGGCGAAAAGAAATCTGAAATACTAATTGATGGATCGTGCTGAATCTTTTTATTTCTTATTGTAGATATAAAATACTCAAAAACTACGGGGGCTTTTTTTTTTAAAGTGCTTCATTCGTTTTTTATGGTCGTTTTTATACAGAAATTTAGTCCCGAATAATGAACTTTTTTTTCAAGTAGTTTTTTAGAGTATACATCAGAGATTAAGAAAATATATCCCTTTTTGTTCCATGTCCATTGCTGTTCCCGGAATGTTTTCGCCCGATTTGCCCTACGCGCCGAGAGGAGTCGCCATTTTTTTTTATTTCTGACGACAATTTTCAATATTTTCTTTAAAAAAAATTTAGAAATAAAGTTTAAAGAGCACTAAATAAAGATCCAAAAACAGTTCTTAAGCAGCAGGTTTAGATTTCGTTAAAAAAAATCTAGAAAATGACCCTTTTGTTCCTTGTCTAGAGTGGCCTTACCCCTTAATGTTTCATGAAAGTTTTATCGGTTCATTAGCAACTAACGGTTCAATAAATTTCAGAAAATCCCATTTGATACTGTTGCTAGATAAACAATTATTTAACTAAAGAACTCTTTATTTTTTCTTGCAACCAAGCATCAGTATGATATATTGTTACGCATGTAATATTTAAATAAAATAAATTTTCTACGAAATTATTTACCTTGCGAAACAATAAATAGCCATGAGACACAACCAAACTTCAATATCCAACACAGATAAAAATTTAAACAAAGATTTTGAAGGAAGAGGTCTCTTCATTAACACTGTAATTCCAACTCCTTCATAAAAAGGAACTGTAAAATCAATCACATTTTCCCTTTCCGCGCTAACGGATATAGATGCTAAAGCAATGTCAGCTTTGCTATCCATCAGTTCACGTATCATACCATTCCATTCCCCCTTAGAGTTCATATCTCCAAATTGACGATCTTTTACTAAATGAATTTCATACTTGAAGTTACAGTATTCTGCTATTTCCTCGATTAAATCGATGCAATATCCTCTGAAACCGTTTGGTGCTGATTCATCTATATAGATAAAAGGTTTTTGCTGTAATAAGAATGGTTTATTGTTTAAATTAATTAAGAGAATATTGATTAGATGCTATGTAAAATGGACAATTACGTCATTGAATTTCTTTGTTAAGTATTTTGTTGCATGAAAATTCGAATGGGTAGGATAAACGAGCTTGTTTAAAAGGAATTCTGAAAATGGATGAAGCGAAAGCGGTGTGTAGAAATATTTGTCGAAGTTTAATTGCAGAATGAATATATGTTCAGTGAATGTTTCAATAGTTCGTGCTATTCCAATTAAGATAGTGCTAGTGTGACGGTGGCGCTATCGGTTGTCGAGTGGCGAAACAGACGCTCAAAAAAATATTAAAATTGAATAAAATAAGTGTTTTATACCTATTATCATTTGAATATCATGAATTGTTAAAAGGTTGTTGGTCTAGTGAATTTTCAAATACCATACCACCGTGTGGTGTTGCCATTATAAATTGGGATTCTTAATTTTTCGTTAAAAGCAAGGCTTTGCATGGCTATATATCCATTACTAAACGATAAAAAACTTTCTCCTTCTGATACAATATACATGGATAGTTCTAGAACATCATACTAGTTTTTCAAATGAAACTGCAAAATTTTAGAGGTACACAAACCAAATATGTGCGATTCTGAGTGATGATCGCCATAAGCCCCGTGTATAAGAACTCAACTTTACAAGCGAATATATTTGTTCACAGACGATGAATGTATTTCATATTTTAACACGATGCGTATGACTATCCAATGTTTACGTGCGCCAAATTTCATTCAGATCTCCAAAAAGAATCACGCTAGTACTACTGTAATGGAACATAGTGTGATCTTTTGTATGTATATATTAATATTTTTATTGTTTCGATTATTGTATAGTTATAATGGTTTTAAAAATGACGTAAGTGTGTTTCCATTTGACATATTCTTTTAACACTACCTCCATTGTTATAACTTTATAGAATTTTTCGTTTATGTAAGGTTCCATAATTTTAGGACTAGATAAAGTTAAATTATTATCAATTTGAGCAGTCCATGAACCAAGTTGTTTTACATTATCTATCTCGCCGTTATGAATTGTCACTGCTGAAATTTCCATGCTGAATTCCATTTGACTCCAACCATTTTCTTTAATATCAAAAGGACCAAAGGTAGGAGGCTCAGACAAATTCTAAAATTTGTATAATTTGAAAAGAATAATCATAAAAAATACATTACTTACATTCTCAAAATATTTTTTAAGATTTAAATTGTGTCGAGATAAATTATGATGGTTATATTCGTCACAGTTTAAATATTGCATATCTTGTGGCCATGCATTGTTTTTTAGCATATCTCTGTAATTGATTACATTTAAATAAGCAACATTTTAAACGTATTAAGCCCCTGGCACATATAGCGTCAAAACTCCGAGTCTACCAGACTCGGAGTTTTGACTGCCAAAAATAGAAACGCCTCTATTTTCAGCAGTCACGACTGCCGAAAACCAACTTCATTATGATGCTGGTTTTTTTCCATATCTTCCTTTGTTGTTTGACGTATGAATTATTATTGTTTATGTTTTTGTTTGATTTTTGTACATTTTTATAGTTAAATTCATTTACTTTATACATAGTTAGAAACTTTTAAGTTTTCATATTTCATTTATAATTCAAGTCATTTTTTTAAATTTATTTTTTTGTTTTATATATCCTAATTTATAGTTTTTATATTTCTTAATAATCGACAAACATTTTAAATAATATATTTAAGTTTTTATATTTCATTTATAGTTCATGTAATTTTTATTTAATTTAATTTTTTTCTTTTATATTTCGTAGTTTATAGTTTTTATATTTCTTAATAGTCGATAAATATTTTAAATAATACAAATTAACAAATAACACGTTAAAATTAACAAATATTTATTTCTGACTGTCAGAAACACCGACTCTATATGTGACACCCGTTTTGGACGTGACTCTCAGTTTTTCAGCAGTTTGTAGCAGACTCGGAGTCTTGACGCTATATGTGCCAGGGGCTTTACGAGGGCAGGGTGAAAAGTCCCTGAAAAATAAAACAGATGTCGCCACAATCGCAAATCTCATATGACATTTGTGATGTACCATCTTTAACTAGAACGCATTAAAATTTTCAGACTGATATGTTATTCAGTTCTGTTTTGACACTCATCGAAAGCAAGCAACCTTGAAGATTTTTGAAAACATGGAAAAAAGTGAATTTCGCGTCTTGATTAAACATTATTTCTTGCGTGGAAAAAACATTACGCAAACCAAAGCATCGCTTGTTGAACATTCGTAAGTGGTTTACTGATTTTCGTTGTGGTAGTATGACCACAAAGGACGCCGAACGTTCTGGTCGTCCAATTGAGGTTACAACGCCAGAAATCGTCGATAAAATCCATGGTATGATATTGGACGATCGGCGAGTTAAAGTGCATGAGATTGCTGAGGCTATGAGCATCTCAACCGAACGGGTACGGAACATTTTGCATAAATTTTTGGATATGAGAAAGCTATTTGCCAGATGGGTGCCGCATTTACTCTCTGTTGACAACAAGCGCGACCGTGAGACAAGTTCAAAGGAGTGTTTGGCGATATTCAAGCGCAATAAGAAGGACTTTTTGCGCCAGATTTGGCCCCATGCGATTTTTATCTATTTCCAAACTTGAAGAAATGGCTCGGCGGAAAGAGATTTGGCTCCAACGATGCGGTCATCGCTGAGACAAACGCCTATTTTGAAGGATTGCCAAAATCGTATTATTTGGAAGGGATCGAAAAATTAGAAAAACGTTGGACGAAGTGTATCGAGCTACAAGGAGATTATGTTGAGAAATAAAATATGTTTTGATCAAATAAATCATTTCTTGTTTCATTTTTCGGGGACTTTTCACTCTGCCCTCGTATAAAGAATTATCTACCTAACTGCTAGCACGGTGAATAAAGCCAAATCAAAATAAAATGCAAAGGTAATATCGGGTTCCAAATGAAAATTGTATTCGCTCTTCAGTAAATCAAGTCGTTTTGTTGTCTTCTGTTCAGGCTGTACGTATAATAAAGTTACATTTGTACAATTGCATCTTACATCTTCATTTTTTAATGAAATAATATGCCAGGAATTTTTTCTAGTTAGGAATTCTAACTCATTGGCCCCATCCAAAACATATTTAATTGTATCGGTATCTCCAAATATAAAATAATTGAAAATATCTTGAATTTTTAATTTGGTTAACTGGATTTTGATATCAGTAAAATTTACTGGAACAATCAAGTGACGAGTGTTCAAATTTCGAAGTAGACTTATCAATTTGTGACACATAACTGAAAGAAACAAATATGTTTTATATACATTTAAAATGAGAAAACAATTTATGTCTTATTGAAAATTAGTAGCAGAGAAAATATTTTCTTACGCCACTGGGGTATATCTTTTTATTTTGGAACTGGATTTAAATCAGGAGTGTAATCCAAATCTGAACTTGAACCGAAATCACACTTTAGCGTATGTTTTTTTCTTTTTATCGCGAACACAAACCGAATAGTTTACATAGAATCGGATAATTGAAGCAATCAAATATGTGTATCGATTTTAATCTGTTCAATCCAATATTTTCTAATTATTTATAAATTTACATAGATACAAAACAAAGTTACGTATCTAAAAAAGTAGAAAAATTTAAATTAAAAAGACAAAATAACGTAGGTATGTATAAGAAAAAAAATTAACCAATTCGTCGAGCCGAATCGATCTTGTAAACCGGATTATGAACCGTTCCAAAATGTAATTTCTGGAACAAAAACCGAACTGAAAAAAATTCTTCAAATAAAAGTGAAATAATTTAGTAATATTTGACAGCGGAAAATATACTAATAAGTTTAATTAATCTTCAAACTATGAATAATGAGTACTGAAACACCATAACAGTTTGCTCCCAAAATGACAAATTACTTATGATGAATAACCGTTATAGATGAAAATAAATTAATAACTTTAATTAAAAAGATATGTCGTAATGGTATTTCATCTTTTTATATCAAGGTACCTAAGTACTTATAAATTTGACGTAGCGTTGTCGTTTATGTATAGTGTAATTGGAATTTATGTTTTTAAATCAAAATGTTTACTAAAAATCTGTGAACGAAAATTTCGGATCAGATATTTCATCCGAATCGGATGTTTTATCCGACTTACGAGTCGGATGTTTTAGCCGACTTTCAGATGGGATATTTTATTCGACGTTTGGATCAGCTCCGATCCGAATCCGATATGAGAGAGTTCTAATTCGATCCAATTCGAAATGCGACTTCGGATCGGATCGAATTCAGATATCGTATATTTTTGCCGATCTCTACCATAAAGTCCCATAATCTTCAGAGAAGTTTCGTTTGCTTGCCCATCCTCGAGTTGGCAGAAAGTCCTGAATACAAGCTTATATAAATGAAAATTCTTACCAAAATGGCTGTCATACAAAATGGCAATATTCGTAATTCGTTGCGTTATGACAAAAGCTTTCACAATGTCTATGACAACATCAGCGGGTGGCATGATTTGTATCAGATATTTCTTATCGTCATCAGTAATGTTTGTCCAATAGCGCAAGTCGCCTTCTTGCCCAAATGAGCCACTGATAGTTGGCAAAGCCAAAGATGCTGTGAAGTATTTGACAGTTTCTGAGGCACGACCCAAAGTTGTTGTATCCAAAACAACGTGGGGAGGAGACTCGGAAATTATCATTTTTTTGTAGGTACTGCACACTGAAAGATATTGTTCTATTTAATATGTGGAGAAAAAAAAACTTTCAGAATTAATATACAATAATTAGAACAATTATTATTTTTTCGTTCATTAAACATATACCTTCGTAAGAAATAAGAAGCAGGGAAATACAAATAGGGGAATACACTTTCGAGGAAGTTGGAAAATTCAGATATCTGGGGATAATGCTGGACTACGAAGGGGGAAGAGAAACAGAAATTCGTGAAAAGATAATGGCAGTAAACAGAGCGCGACATGCCTATAGAAGCATCCTAAAGAACAAAACACTGACAAAAATGACGAAAATAAGAACATACAAAACTATTATAAGACCAATAATGCTATATGCAGCCGAAACAATGACAATGTCAAAAAGAGATGAGGAAGATATAAGAATAATGGAAAGGAAAATAATAAGGACAATTACAGGCCCCGTAAAGGTAGATGAAAATGTATTTAGGACTAAAATTAATTTTGAAATAGAGCAAGAGCTAGAAGGTGTTGATGTAGTAAGTAAAATAAAACAACAAAGGGCAAAATGGCTAGGCCATGTGTGGAGGTCAAAGGACGGTGATATAATAAAGGAAATGCTTCAATGGGACCCAGGGGGTAGAAAAAGAAGAGGCAGACCAAGGTCAACGTGGAAAGGAGAAGTAGTGGAAGACCTTAAAAAAGTAGGTGTGAATAAATGGCAAAAAAAAAACAAAAGTTAGGAAGATATGGAGAGAAATATGCGAAGGGATAAAATGAAAGGGGAATCAGGGACTGATCCACCCAAATAGGATCTAGAAAGCTTCGGTCAGAAGCGGCGATACCCTCACGAGGGTGTATGAGCCACAATCAATCAATCAAGAAATAAGAATAAGAACAACAAATTATAATTGCTTATTTACTTTATTACTTGTTATTTAATTACTTGTAAAGTTACTTATAGTTATAGTTTATTTAAATTTTTCTTGATGAAGTTACACGTTTAGAGGCTGATATTTAAATCTCCTAACAAAGTTTCAAATAAATTTATCCTTCTAATAAATATCAAAAAATGACAGTTAATATAATTTTTACGATTTGAACTATGATTTTCATGTCATTTTTGTATTTCCTTGACAAATAAATTTGTTAGAAATTGTAATAGAAAAAAACTAAAATAATCACATATTATTAATGAGAATTTTACTAAAATATCGGTAATCTTTTGCGCTTTACTCACACTAAATTTCATCATCATTACTGAATAACTAAGCATATAATTAAATTTGAGTTGAACTTGAAAATTTGTAGACACACTATAATTATGTAATTATATTTTGTGAATACTTACAAGACTGTAATAAAGTAGCTGAATCGTTCTTAGATCCTTTAACTATTGCTACATCAACTTCAACTTCCAAATTGGTGTGTTTATTTATGTATTGCATAGCAACATCTACGGATCTTTCAGCAATATGATTCGAATCGTCATTCACGAATACTGGAACAATATGTCTGATTTTTTTTTCAAAGATAAAATGTGAATAACACAAGCCTAACTTCAGAGTAAAGTTGGTCACCTGAATAAGAAACTTTTTATACTCACATATTTTAACATTTTGTATTTGTGTTACTGTTTCTTGTATAAATGCAGCTAATATAAATAAAATCGTGATATGAGATACCTCTAACATTTTATTGTACTTGTCTCGGCACAAAATGTACAAATGATAACTGTTAATTTCGTAATTTCTTTCTGGCTACATGTATAACAGATTATAGTAAATGTATTTGAATACAATAAACTGATGTTTAATTGTTACTAAATTGCTCTAATTACACGTTGTTTTTATTTGAGTCACTTAGCGAATTAATTGATATCTAATTACTAATCTTTTAACCTTAATTCAAAGTATTAAATAATTTCAGGAACATGTTAGTAACAATAATTAATAACATCAACATCTAGTACTTTTATCTAATATCAATTAGGCTGATTCATAAAGTAAATTAGCGCTAATACCATTTTTTATTTCGTTTTTAACTCTCCTTCTAATTCACAAAACTAGTTTATTTTAATGTGGGTTAAAAGTGTTAATTACCATCAAATTTAATTGATTTCATGAAACAGAGTTATAGATGATATTAAAAGTGGTATTAGTGCTAATCCACTTTACGAATCTACTTGTTTATTATTAGATTTTATCGTTAAAATTTAGTGAGTTGAAGTAAAGTTTGTATTAACTAATACACTGTTTTAGCTAATGTAAAATACGGAATATTTTAGTGTAATGTAACATGGTAACACTACTTAAAATAGTCTACGATCCACCGAATAACACCTTATTGCCCTGTTGCATAAAGAGATGTTAACTATGTTGTTAGATAACATCATGTTAAAAGTTAATAGCCAAGATGGCTGACACCACATTATACATATTAGTAAGGTGGTATGGTTAGCGTTACGGCATTTGAATTCGAAAATCTCGAATTTGAATTTCACTCAAGCTAGAAATATATTAACTACTATACTGCATTTCTGTTAGTCCGGACACTTTACTTTCATTAGAATTAAGTTCCAGTAGTCCAGGAGACCTATTCTAATTCGTTGGCGACTGGATTTAGCGATCGTTTGACGTCATATTTGGCGACTTTGATACGTGCACCATCTGATGGTATAGTTAAAAAGTACAGCCCTGACGTCATTGTTGGCGACAGGTCGCTTAGGAAGTCGCGTAGGCTGGCGACAAGTACAAGGCTGTTGCGAAGTGTCATGGCGTCAGTCGCTTAGCATTTTTTGGTTGATAAGTTTGAATTTTTTTTATATGTTTTGTGCACTGTATATTATTATAAAATGTATATTATTTATAAAAAAATAAAATATATCATCACGCCTTCTACCCATTACTGGGTGTGGCACTCTGCCGAAGCAGATCTTGGTAAGTGATATATTTTGCGCGTGAAGTGCGGTTACCAGTCGTCAAATCACGGCCCCCAAAGGTGTTAGTGGTGGAGAAGCCACAGGAGTAGTTTTTGAAATTATGACAATTGTTTGTCGCCTGTGGGAATCGAACCAGGGTTCTCAGGATCCACAGGCCGACTTCATACCACTGAAATTAATAATTATAATTATTGCACAAAATCAAACTGCAGATGCCCATCACCGACAATTAGGATAACAATATTATCGTCTACACATTAATAATAATTTTTAATGTAACAATGTTTATTTAAGAATTTGTTAAAATGTATATTTTTTTTTTTTTAATATTACTAATTGCTTGAAAATTACTAAAAATTATATTAATTTGCGATATGTCAAGTTTAAGCAACAACATACAAATATTTGAGTTTAACGAAGAAAAACAAATATCAACAAGTTGCTGTCAGAAATTATAAGTACCAACACAAAATACTCCGTCGTTCCTATTAATACCAACGTAAGAAATTAAAACCCACATGATATTGACTGTACTGTGACGTCATTGACTTAGCGACTGAAACTAGTCGCCAAACAGTCGCCTAGAATTAGAATTGGTCTCCAGAGTAGCATAAATAAAGAAATAAAGAAATTTGTTTACATTAAACAATAGACAGATTTTAGAAAAACAATTTGTCAATAACAATAATATTTCTCAGTATCTGATTGAAAATAATACATGACGCAAATTATTTTCTTGTTGGTTTTATTACCAGAAGTTTATGCTATAATATAAAAAATATAACAATGTCATAGGCCACCACCGAAATCAACCAGTTCAGTGAAACAGTGCCCGCTGTCCACTCTGAGTGGTCAGTCAAGTGGTTTATTTTTATTTTGTTATTACCACAACAACCACGGCTCTCAAAGAAACTTACCTATCTACTGGCGTGTTTGTTAAACAGGTCGAGGCTCTAGCCGAGGCACTAGCTGCAGCTGTATTCTGTAGCAGAATAGACAGTGACGTCGTACGTTCAGTTCATTATCAGTTCACCGGACCCGGAATGCTGTTAGAAGACACTGAAAAATACACTAACATCCGGAGCTGCTCTAGAAAAATAGGTAAATTACTAACTATAACAAGTTAGTAGGTCAAATGATGATGGGCATAACCGTTATACGATGATATTAAGTTATTTTGTCCCGCGTTAGAAGGCAGTTGAGAGCAGTTTCGTCTTTTCTATAAGGGCACATGGGGCACGAGATCAGCACCCCCGCCTTGATGTGGGCCTCAATATGCCGAGGTCGTCATTTACGCGGAAAATAAAGGAGCTCAATTTTTAGTACAATTTACAACAAATGAGATTTCTAAATATTTTTTAATAAGTGAATAAAATTTTACTAATTCTAAAAGAAAATAATATTAAATTTCTTAATTAATCCTATAGAATGTATAAAAAAATTCAAATAACTTTAAAACATTTTAAAGAACTTTGAGAACATAATAGATGATTTTGCACAACAGAAATTCCAGAAGAAACTATCATCATTAATATAAGTCCAATTCTCAGAATACAAGTAGTAATCACTTCACTTATATTTCATTTGTAAAAAGCTAACCAAAATAACCAATAAAATCACTAAATGAAAGTACATATTACTGATGTTTTCATTCACATTTTTTTTTTACTTTCTAAAAGGGCCCCAAGGGCCTCTACATGGCCTAAAACGATCCTGGTTCAGAGGTACTTACTTCAATAGTAATCAATGTTGTAACAAACAAATAACAATATTTTTTATCTAGGTAAAGATAAAGATAACTACTATTTTTATCTATATAAGATATTACATAAATAAAAATAGAAAGAATTATCTAAATAATAAATAAAGGTTAAATCATATATATATTTAATAAATCATTAATAGATGAAGGAGCAGCCACAAGGATAATTTTAATGTGGTGAAAATTGTTTGTCAACTGTGGGTATCAAACCCGGATTCTCAAATTCACAGACTGACTCGATACCACTGAGCCACCTATTTGATATAAAGCGTATTAATTTTGAGACGTCTCGCGTGATATTTACTATGTAGCTAGACATATTTGTTTTCTGTACAAACGATCAAGAAGGCAGATACCAACCAAAACAAACCAATAATCAATTGACTGAAATGACACAAAGCAACAAAAACATCTGTATCACATGTTGGGGACCCGTTCTCAAATTTCGTCAAGTTTTATTCGTTTTTCGTTGGGTCCACGTACCCGTGCATATTCAAATGAATCCGAAAATAAAGAAACAAAAGTGCGCGGCGGGCCACAAAAAACCTCCGCGTGATGGTCACCTTGCCAAGCTGCACTCAGCGCTCGTGGCCGGCGCACTAACCTACCCTACGCGGGAACGCAATGGGGCGAGCGAGATAACGGCGACCAGTTTTTATATCGCTGCGCCCCCGTCCCGCTTTGTCTACTATACTCAAACAACGACACCGAGATCTAACAACGTATTAGAAAGTCCGGTATTGTAAATATCCTTAAGACTACACTTCGGATGGTCATACTATTTTTTTGATTATTTGTCTTGGATTTTCAATGGCGCACGAAAAGGGCACAAAATTATGATGTAAACTAAATAGTTTAGCAATTTTCTTTTGAACTACACAAAGAAAACTGTGACAAATATTATGAAATTAATTTGATCACTGCCAGTGCTACCTTGATTACACTAAAAAAATAAAAATTGTTCTCCATCTGATCTAGCAAAGGAACTAGTGTGAAGCTTAAGAATCTTACATATTGTAATGTTACCTTTAATAATTATAATTATTACAATATAGAAAATTAAGCCATATTTCCTTAATTCATTTTTTAAAGGTCGTAGAAAAAGTATAGTATGCAACAAACATTTTTTACTCTCGGGTGGTTGCGCCTCTCGTCCACGGCTCGTTTCGCAAACTCCACACCCATTTATAAAAGGCAGCTTTACACACTTGTTACACATTATACTATTTTATAAAATAAACATCAAGTGTAAAGAATTGAGAAGTGGAGGGAGAAATAAAAAAGAATTGTGAAACATAAGTAATAGTTATTTTTTGGTGGTTATAAACAACATTTTTCCTAGAACTGTGCGATTTAGAATATCACTAAAATATTATCAAAATTTTAATGATATTACACGAGAACGATGTTTTATGGCGTTGCTATGGTTTGTTTGTCGATTGCTTGCACATTGTTCTACGTTATTTAAAAAAAACTAATTTCAAGATAATTTCTTCAAAATAGTGTAGATTGGAATACTACAGTGAGTGATTCTTCTTTATCATAAACACCTCCAAAGATAATTGTAGCCCCAGATCATGCTATCTTGGATCTATTTTCGACAATGATAATCAACCTGCTGCTCGTACTTCTAAAGCCTCCGAAATTGTTGTCAATAATATTGCTGTTAATAATATGAACAGGTACGGAAGAAAACAATGTTTCTTTAGACAGCACAAAAGTTTCCACTTCACATTATGTCAATATAAGCAACTGTAACAATTGTGTTAATAATATACACAAACAATAAATATTATGTATTTCACTTACTTTTAAAATAAAACCATTTATCGATATATTTTACTTTGTTCGGTTCTTTTTATTAATTGTGTACAGATTAAATATATTGCAATTTAAGGTTATGTTTATAAACGTCAAAATATACTACTGCATATTTCCTAGCGCTGCCTCACCGCATCTTCTTCTTTCATAAGCGTCTGTGGCCAAAACATGAATTCCGCGCTCGGCGCGAAATTTAAATCGCTCTCAATACAACTTTCTTTTGACAGTTGCGTAACAAAGTACTTTCCGCATGAGTGATTCTTTGCTTATAGAAACGCACTTGGTTTGCATTTGTCTACTTTCCATACGTAACCAAGGCAATAATAGTTACGTAATTACAAAGAAATCGCACAGTTGTAGGAAAAATAATTCATCGTAGAATTATACGAAGATGCGCTTGACTAAGGATTATAAAGCGAAAAAATGCTTTAATAATATATGCTAGTTGATACGGTGATATTTTAAATTCGATTCCCTATGAAATGTAACTAATGTTTATCAAATGGAATGGACTATTGGAAAGGTTGCAATCGGAAATATATGAAACGATGAGTAACTTAAATCATAAAATTTTGTAGAACGCGAGTTTTAAAAAAACGGTCCTCAAATTTTATACTGTGACTTGACCTCCCTCAATTTACTCTAAACCATTCCTACGTCACGTAAATTTCATAATTGAATTTGAAATTGAAAATACAATATAATTATAAGATTATATGTAAAATAAATCAAATTAAAATAAATATATTATTCTGCTACCAACCCATTGCTAGGTGTGGCATTCTGCCGTAGTAGATCTCTATAGGTTATATACTCAGACTAACCATACCTTAGACAAAGTCTGTCGTATTCAAGTCAATGCAGTGTTATGAAGTAGAGAGAGTTAAAGTAAGTTGTGGGTGAGACGGGTGCGCGGCAAGGAGCGAGTATCCTTTGATGTTATGCGAGTTGCAAACATTTGTATAGTTATTCTTATATTCAATTACTTACTGTTTATACATCAAAGTAAAGGTTAGTTTTTGACATATTAAGTGTTTTGTATAGTACTTTTGTGTTTAAATAAATAAAATGCTCGTGTCTAATAACTGTCATCAACAAAAATGCAACCCGCATAACACCAAGGGATACTAGCTCTTTGCCGCGCACCCGTCTCACCATCAACTTACTTTAACTCTTTTTACTTCACAACAAACGCCGTTGTTCTCCGTCTAAGGTATGGTTAGTCTGAGGTTATATAGTTATCACAGCCACAGTGGAGGGAGAACCACGAGGCTAATTTTAATGTAGTGCAGTTCTCAAATCTACAGTCCTATCGATACCACTAAGCCACTTGCCCCATATTTGTAGATTTTATTATTATTGTTATTATTATGAGACAACATAATATTTAATTTACTTATTTTACAATTTCTTCTTTAAATTCTGATTTACACACATACCCCATTATATTATTAGGATTTTAAAATCAGAATGTACAATTTGCCACTATTTTAATAAGTATGTACTTTAAAAATAAATAAAAATGAATGTTACTAGCACTAATATTTATAATAAATAAATAAATATATCATCACGCCTTCTACCCATTACTGGGTATGGCACTCTTCCGGAGCAGATCTCGGTAAGTGATATATTTTGCGCGTGAAGTGCGGTTACCAGTCATCAAATCACGGCCCCCAAAGATTTTAGTGGTGGAGGAGCCACAGGGGTAGCTTTTGAAATTATGAAAATTGTTTGTCGCCTGTGGGAATCGAACCAGGGTTCTCAGGATCCACAGGCCGACTTCATACCACTGAGCTAGCCATCCCATATTATATTATTTATAATAAAGAAGGTAATAAAACAATAATTAAGTAGTATTATATCAAAAGAACTAATTTCTGCTAAGATAACCTGCACTATTAAAAGAACTTATATGACCTATATACTTAGTTGTATCTAAAAGTTAAACGATAAATGAAATTGATACTAAAACTACAACTAACAACACAGAACTATATTCTACATAAATAAAAAAAAACACATTACTAACAAAAATTAAATTAAAAAAAAATCAAAGAAATACAAGTGACTGGCAATAGTAAACTTATGCAGACCAATTGATAGTATACCTTTGGCTCAAGTTAATATAATAATTTCTTAGTAGTTAAATATCCAAATAGTGGGCCTAAAGCTTATAATGAAGTCCGGAATACTTAAACACAGTTTTTTATTTTTTATATAAGTTAATGTCAGCGAGATTTGAACGCGGCAAATTCTTTCTTGATTGACGCAATTTATTTTTACTGGACTACGGACTGGCTTTATTGAAAAAAAGCTTCAAACAAAAGTTCTACATAATAAAATTTTATTTTTAAATCAGCAACAATCTAATATTTAGAAATATTAAGTTAGCTAGCTAAAAAATAAACAAATATTGCATAAAAATTACAAAATAAGATATGACTATTAAGTCGATATTTATTCACTTCTCTGACAAATAAATTATATTCAATATAAACTGTTAACGCATTTTTACTGCCTTAAATAAGTACCCTCACTAAAAAATGAAAAAAAAAGTGTTTAAATATTAATATTTTATAAACTTGGGCAAAATATGGCGGACGCCTCTGAATCTTTACGTATTCTTCTTCGCCCGGAGTTCAAATCCTTCGCGCTGCGAAGAAGACACTGGCCATGGTACCAATCGAAAATTTTGGTCTTCGTTTTATGAAACGTCACCATCTGTCCAATACAGTATTCTTCAGTATTCTGTTGGTAGTCCATGTCACAGATTGATTGGTCCACACATTAAGCTTTTTATTTTGTAAACTTCAAGAAAAGAACCAAGTTTTGATGGTGGCAATGAAAACATCGAATTTTAAACTTAATTAAATTATTATTTTAAAAATATAGCATTTACTGTAACATACATGTTGCATAGTATTTGATTGTTCTTATTTTTCTATTTTATATAGCAAGGAAGCACTAAGATGTTATTGGAGGTACAAAATTTTATTCCCACTGGTTCTGGAATTCAAATAAAGCGGTCGTACTCCGATTTTGAATTTTAGCTTGGGCCCTGACCAGACACAATTAATTTTTTGTAAACCTTCTTGTATTTATTTTGATATTATTTTGAGTTTTTATGTTTTTTAATTCTACTATTTTTAAATAATAACCTGTTCCAAATTTATCTGTTGTTCATAATACCTTAACAATAATAACAATTAAATAGCTAATATTTTCAATAATTATATCGCAACATTTATATTATTATAATATTACGTAATAATATTTGCAGATTCGTATGTATAAAAAAAATTAAACATGTAGTATTTACAAATTAACCCTATCATTTTACATTACCTATATAAATATTATCCAGTATAAAACATTTTTTATTCATATACGAAATAAAGCTATTAGAAAACTAGTTTCCTGTAAATTTTATTTGTAATAACTTTCTCTAAAAAAAATAATAAGTTTGACAGAAAGAATATTATATTAATATTATAATAACAATATTTATAATATTCATAGAATTTACTTATTTAATCATTAAACAATATTAATTTGAACATTTTCATAATGTGTTTGTATCAGAAAAATTATCCAGAAAGATATATTGGTGAAGAATGGCGCAATGTTGATTTAATATAATTTTGTTGATAGTTTGTCATAAAAAATATGAAAATATATATATATATATATAAAGTTACCCCGTGTCCTTTAAAAAATTGAACAATGGGCAAAATTCTAAATAATTTCTTTGTATATCTGATAGATTCAAAGTAACCCCCACAACGTAAAAAGCGAAAAAAATATGCAGGCTATGTACTTTATTCTGAAACTAAGATATTAGATACTGTTTTATTAATAACGATATGTTTGCTGTCATAATACAGATTGTTTTTATACTTGTGCATTTTTAGTGCCACTGACCGACACTACAAAGAATCATTTATCTGATGTTATGTTATGTAATGAATAAATTGACTTGTAGTGTATATATATAATTATAATTTTATTTTTAATATATTAGAAATAACCATCAATGTTATTAAAATGTCTAAAGTAAACCATCCTTAATTTTGCGAATTATGAAAATAAATTTTTTGTTCTACGATTAATACGTTATACGAGTATAATATATACCCTTCATTTTTTTCCTGAAGTATAAAAACATTCCATATATATAAAATGTGATAACGAAATAATATTGACTGTGTTATAATAATAAAAACAAATTTTAAAAACTTAATTAAAACTTAGTCTAGTAATGTAACACACACGTTGTGTTAGAGAAAATAGTATTCAAAATGAATGATTTCATTGCGTTTTCTTATCATGTCAGGCCATTCATATTTTGAGCCAACTGCGAGCGTTTGATGCATATTCAGCTAAATTATTGCGATCTAGCATTTATTTATTATAAATGCCGTAGTTAAAATATGTAAGAAGATATTTCGTAAATTGTCGGTAGTAATTATTTAGTATGTCTATTCTGAGAACGTGATGTTATTAATTTATTATTTGTTGTTTAAGTTATTATTCGTTATATATTTATGCTACTCTGTACAACAGAAACTCGTAGTGCGTAAAGTAATTGTAATCACTCCTTGGTAAGCAACCCGTAACTAATAAAACCTTGTTATAAAACAGTCATTTTACGAACTGAAAACAACCAATTAAAAGTCAATTTTACGTACGGTCGTAGATAATTATATATTATATACTAAGGGACTAAACTGCATAATTTATTCCTAAAAGTGAAGGCGCAGGCGAGGGAAATAATCACCTGAGGGATTAAATGCCCTTTAGTCTTGTGGTATATGCACTATTTTTCGAATTTCCATCCATACATTTTCAATTAATGATTAATTGACTTGGCATTATACATATTTTTTGGTAATTTAGGCAACATTAACAAAGTGAAATATTTTGAGGTTTATAATATACTTATTGCTATAGTAATTCTTGTTCACCCGTCAAATTAATCCCAGCGGGATTAAATTTGAAATTGAATCCCTCCGGAATTAAAAGTGACATTTCAGTTCTCGAAACGGAATAATGAAGGAGGTCATTTACTTCCAGAAGTGCGAAAAAATATGAATAACTCCCAATTTTAACTTCCATACTTATTACCCAAATTTAGCACGCCAACAATTAGTGGAAATTATCACCTTTACCCCTTGATATATTATAGTAAAATGTAACGAATTTCTCAAAAATGTGGTATACAGGTATATTGATATTTCGCTTAAATTTTCTATAAATATATTTTTTGTTATTCGTTAAATAGGTTTTATTAGAAAGTAATAATAAAAAATAGTTAATATATCGAGTGATACATAGACAATTGTCAGCTTTTTGTTTAATTTTCTTATTTAATACTAATGGGATGGCTAGCTCAGTGGTATGAAGTCGGCCTGTGGATCCTGAGAACCCTGGTTCGAATCCCACAGGCGACAAACAATTTTCATAATTTCAAAAGCTACCCCTGTGGCTCCTCCACCACTAACATCTTTGGGGGCTGTAATTTGACGACTGGTAACCGCACTTCACGCGCAAAATATATCACTTACCAAGATCTGCTTCGGCAGAATACCACACCCAGTAATGGGTAGAAGGCGTGGTGATATATTTATTTTTATTTATTTTATTTAATACTACAATTGGTTCTATATTTTTATTTTTTTAATAATTTAATTTCTTAATTTAGTTATCTACATTAAGCCAGCATTAATATAGTTTTGTATGACTTGTTATTCCTTTAATTTGAAAATAAATAATGTCTGTTTTATTTTTTGTTCTACGTCAAAATTTATGAAAATTACACTGAAAAATTATTCTGTTCAAAGTTATTCTAGAGTTCATAGTGACGGTTTACATTTGTTTCCTATTAAAGTAATAGTTTGAATGAAATTTTAAACAAAGAATATATATTTATAGATACTCATTCATTGTTCGCCTTACATCTTCAACAATATATTTTTAAACTATTGTGCTCGGAAAAGTACATTTTAATAATAATTGTCAAGGCGTATTATGCACACGTGTTACACTTATTATTCATAAAAGAAACTTTTATTTTATTTATAATTAAAATTAAATATTTTATTTATTATCATTAATTTATTTGCAATATTAAGAACATTTCATTCTAGTTCCATTAGTTATTTTAACTCGGACTGTTATTAAAATTAGTTAAACAAGTCAATCAATAATGTAGATAATACTACAAATTATTTGAAGTATGTGAAGTATTTACCATATTTCCATAAATTGAAGTTGAAGTTGAACGAAATATCTAAAAAAAAGTTTGCCCCTTTGGTTGGTGGGGTCAGCCGTATAAAAGAAGAGCTCGAACTGAAAGAAAAATTAGTTGTGCGTCCGTACCACAGGTTGATGCTGGAAGCCTCAAAATCTCAAAAAAAAAATAAATTCGAAATCTATTTAATAAACAATAAGTGACAAAATCTTAGATACAAGTGTATTCCAGTAAAATAATTAAAGAAATATTTCTAAAAATTATAATTATTATTATTAACAGTCATTAAAGAAAATTTACAATGAATAGTCCGGAACTTTACAAACACGCCAATGGGCTCCAGCGCCGCGACGCTGTGGAGATGCTCTCAGAGTACCTCCACCTAGTGCAATGGCGCTCTGACAACGAATCCGTCCTCGATGTTGGGTGTGGCAGCGGTGACGTTACTTGGGACCTCCTGCGACCGCGAATTCCACGTTCCGTGCGACTAGTAGGTGCAGACCTCTCGCCGGAGATGGTAGCGTACGCTACGACGCGGTACCCGGAGGTAGAATTCACCACGCTGGACGTTGGTGTAAACAAGGTGCCCGAACACTTGCAGAAGAGTTTTGATCATGTGTTTTCTGTTTATTGTTTACACTGGGTCAAAAATCAAAGGTTTGTTTAGATTTTTACTTCTCGAATTAATAACTAAAAACAGACGTGGATCTGCAAATTGTATCATCGTCTCACAATCGAATTTAACTACTCGTAACTTTAACCTGTATAAGCGTCAGAAGTTAAATGTCTTAAAAAAGACAAAAAATTCATTCGTGCTGAGCAAATATCCGTAAATGCTTTTTTTTAGAAATATTCCTTTATTTGTAATTACATTAGCGCAATAGCTAATTTAATTTAAAAAATAAATAAAATATACCTATTTAAACAACATTCTCCTAAATAATATAATTTTATGTCTCAATATCAATAAATTACGTACTTTAAAAATATAAAAGTTTAACAGACAGACCTGTCTAAATATTTTTATAAAGAAGTTAATAAATATAAATTATCATATTATTACATCCATTCCTGGGGAAAAGATATTGCTAATAAAAATAAAAGAACTAAGTTTTTCCACTACTAAATTAATTGATTCAAACACACTTTGAAATAAATCACTTTTCTATATGAATTAATTCGTTCAGTTTATAAAAAAGGAACATTTTATTTCGCCAAGTTAGCAAACATAGCAATTTAATTTCATATTGTGTGTGGAATATATAATAAATACAGCCAAAATTGCATGAAATTAGTTAATATTAAAATACATAGGGTAAATGGCTCAGGGGTATCGAGTCGACCTGTGGATTTGAGAACCCAGGTTCGATTTTTACAGCCAACAAATAATTTTCATTACACTAAAACTACTCCTGTAGCTCCCCCATCACTAAGATCTTTGGGATCCGTGATTTGACGACTAGTAACCGCACTTCACGCACAAAATATATCTCTTACCGAGATCTGGTACAACAGAGTACCACGCCCAGTAATGTATAGGTGTGATGATATATTTATTTATTTATTTATGGAATATACAATAAATACAGCTAAAATTGAATGTAAATATGGAAATTAATTAAAATTCATTCTTGCTTTTTGTATTTCAACATTTTAATATTAACTATAAAAGTTGTAGATGAAACGTCATAAAAATTCATGACGTGTAACATGACGCAACTTCATTGATTCAGTGACGCTTCTATAGTTTATTAATTGTTTTTAAATAATGTTACTGAATCTAGTGGCAACTAAAATTAATAACAACGCATTCAATAACAACAGTAGCGTACCTAGGGGGGGGGGGGAGGGCGCTGTGTGCAGTCCGCACCGGGCGGCACATATTTTGTTCACTTAGTAGAAGTTTACTATTCGATTTCTACGAATTATGAATTACTATATGATTTCGAATATTTTTCTTCATCGTCAAGTCAATGTAGGCTTGAAAATATTATCTCGAAAAATTCCTTTATTACTGCCTAATTTAAATATGCCATCCAATGGTTAAAAAGTTCCGCACCTACAGTTTGTCTCAAGTACAATTATTTATTTATGTTTATTAATTTAATGGGGTAATGGCTCAGTGGTTTCGAGTTGGTCTGTGGATCCTGAGGACCCCGGCTCGATCCCCACAGTCGACAAACAATTTTCACCAAATTAAAATTGCCTTAAGGGCCGTGATTTGACGGCTGCTAACCGCACTTCACGTACATAAATATCACTTACTGAGATCTGTTTTGGCAGAAAGCCACACCCAGTAATGGGTAAAAGACGTGATGATATATTTATTTTATATTTATTTTTTTTAAATAAAATAAATATATCACGCCGTGTACCCATTACTGGGCGTGGCACTCTGCCAAAGCAGATCTCGGTAAGTGATATATTTTGCACGTGAAGTGCGGTTACCAGTCGTCAAATCACACCTCCCCATAGATGTTATTGGTGGAGGAGCCACAGGGGTAGGTTTTTGATATTATGAAAATTGTTTGTCGCTTGTGGGAATCGAACCAGGGCTCTCCGGATCCGCAGGTCGACTTCATACCACTATTCAATTGACTTAGAAAGGGCGGCAAATTGGATACTGCCCTGGGCGGCAAAAGTTCTAGGTACGCCACTGAATAATAATAATACGAAAAAGATGCGCGATATGTCCGAGATTACTAGTAGAGACGATTTTTAATCGAAAACTAGTGCTGAATTCGGGTTATTGTCTTTATTGTTCTTTAAATAAATAATTTGTTTCTTGCAGACAAGCAATGCAGAATCTCTACAAACTATTGAAACCAGGTGGAGATATTCTAATGTGCTACTTGGCTAGCAACCCCATTTATGACGTATATCTCAACATGGCAAAAACACAAAAATGGAAATCGTACATGAGAGATTTACACAAATATATTTCCCCTTACCACTTTATCAAAGACGTTGAGGGATCTTTGAAAAGGATTTTAACTGATACCGGTTTTGAAGTAATTGTTTGCGAATGCAAGAAGAAAATGTTTGAATATGAAAACATCAATTTAGTGAGAAGTAAGTTAAATAATAAATAAATAGGAATTATACTAAATAGGGTCGTTGATTTCCACCGAAGTTCGAATTTCTGAAGGTTCGAACATTCGAATGTTTTAAACTTCGTCAGAAAAACTTCGAAGCTTCGAATTTTCAAATTTTTTGAAGCTTCGAATTTACGAATTTCCGAATTTCTCAAAGCTTCGAATTCTCGAATTTTTTGTCTCTGAATTAACTCCATCTGTCATCTCCAAACATGCTCACGCATAATTCACGAAAAGTCGGCCACGAATTAAATAATAAACTCGGCGAAGTATCCTGCAAAAACTCTGCAAGTTTAGGCGTCTTAATTCTCTTACCGCCCATCTAAATGCTACGGACTTTTAGTAAAACGTTTTAAAATGAGAATAAAAATGATACAAAAAGTCTTAATCAAAACGTTTTTGACAGTGTAGCGAAATTTTAAGTCTAAATTGAATTAATTTGGCAAATAATAATAATTAATAATAATTACTTATGAATTAATACAAAACTCTGCAAATGAGTTTATTCTGAAAATAATTCATATCAACATGCCATGTTCACGTTAGGATCCAGATTCACAATTCGAATAATTCGAAAATTCGTAAATTCGGAATATTCCAAAATTCGAAAATTCGGAATATTCAAAAATTCGAAGGTTCAATAAATCCGAACATTCGAAGTCTCGAATATTCAAAAAATCAACAACCCTAATACTAAATAACATCTCATACGTCATACATTGCTCATTTTCTATGTATCTTAATAAAACAGCAACGTTTTTCGATAATTCTTGACGTAACTATCTTTCTATTGCACGTGGTGTATCTTTATATATTTATTTCGTTTTACAGAAGCCGTAATAGCAGTAAATCCCTTCTACTCCAAACTACCTGACAATTTGAAGGAAAATTTTATAAATGATTACGTTAATGAATTAAGTAAACTGAAATTGTTGGAAGAAAATAATAATAGTAAATTGGAAGTAATATCAATGCCATATAGACTTATTACTGTATGTGCCAGAAAGCCAACGATATAACACTTAATATTTCACATTTATTATGCGCATTTCAATGACGATATAAACTTAAAATCTAAAGTAACTTGAACCGAATTCTCCAAAAAAGCTTCAGGTATCCTGGTTGCTAATGTAAATTATATTTTTAATACAAAATGGTAATAAAATTTACTAAATCAAAATTTAGAGTTAGCTAATTTTTTTTGATAATTCGGCTGGTAAGTTTAAGCATAAGATTAAGTTTAAACTCTCATTGTAATTTTCTCCCTAAGTGATTATGTTATAGATATTTTAAATTTTATTGTTTTTTATATGAAATATTAAAAAAAGAAAATGTATTTATATGTACCTATGCTACTACAAAATAAAATTTCTTTTTATATTCGTATATAAGTATACCTACCATTAGAGATTATGACTGCCATATCCTATAGTATATTACAATACAAGATCGATAAGTGCTTTATTACATGACGAGAAAAATTTCGAGAAACGAGATCCATAGAGCGTAGAGCACGCTATATTGATTAAACAACAAAATATTTTCCATAGAAACTTTTGTTACTTGTTTTGTAAGTACATAATTTACTATAGTAATTTTAAGGTAGTACTAGTGTGACGGTGGCGCCATCAGTTGTCGAGTGGCGAACTGATGCTCAAAAAAATATAAAAATTGAATAAAATAAGTGTTTTATACCTATTATAATTTGAATATCATGAATTGTTAACAGGTTGTTAGTCTAGTGAATTTTCAAATACCATACCAGCGTGTGGTGTTGCCATTATAAATTGGGATTCTTAATTTTTCGTTAAAAACAAGGCTTTGCATGGCTATATATCCATTACTAAACAATAAAAAACTTTCTCCTTCTGTTACAATATACTTGGATAGTTCTAGAACATCATACTAGTTTTTCAAATGAAACTGCTAAATTTTAGAGATACAAAAACCAAATATATGCGATTCTGAGTGATGATTGGCATAAGCCCCGTGTATAAGAACTCAACTTTACAAGCGAATATATTTGTTCACAGACGATGAATGTGTTTCATATTTTAACAGGATTCGTATGACTATCCAATGTTTACGTACGCCAAATTTTATTCAGATCTGCAAAATTTTTTTTCATGCTAGTACTACCTTACCCAAATGTTCAAATTTCTGATTTTACAAAATTAATTGCGATTTTGAAAAAACAAAATATAGGTTACATTTATAAGAGTAAATATGAACAAATGTCTAAATGAAGCTCCTGAGGAAATATGCTTAATGATGAAGATAAGAATAACAGTAGGTATTTTTTTTTCTTACAATTATTAATTTCCGCTACTGATATTATTTAAAAATATGACTACGACACAAAAATTACGATGAACCGTCAAAATGACAGTTAAATAAGAACTGCTTACCGGAAGGGTACTGTTATGAATCGGAAGAGTACTGTTATCAACCGAAACAGGTTTGTTTTGCATTGTTTCCAGAACAATAACTATCAGTTTTGTGAACTGCAAATAAAAGTGCGGGAAATAAAGTAAAATAGATTGGTAGTGCCAAAAATATATTAATTATTGTTGTAAAATGATAATCTTCTAAATATGTTCTATAAACTTACAATTTCCTTGATACTATCGCATTCAAAAATATAATCATAAACATATAATTTAGTATGAAAATATAAGCTCATAGTGACGCCACACATCTCGTATGAAAGCAATTGATTAGCAGCACCGTCCTCTTGCTCCGCTGGTGCACACCTACCAGTGTCCACAACGGTGCCTATATTTAGACGCCGTCAGCTGTGCGCCGAGACGCGTCAGTAGTTCAACACAGGACCCTATTGCCTGAAATTTCACTGGGAAGTAATACTTAATAATGCCATCATCTGTAAGATTATTAACATGGAAAAGGAATTTGTTTCTCTAGATACTGCCCTGGTAAATGCAAATATATATTTTAATGAATTAATTCAATAGATTTCACTCTCGGTTCTCGTAGACACATTTTTATAATAAAATTTAAAAATCAGCACTAGGTAAGTTTCAAAAAATATAAAGTTTATTAACTATACGTATTTCGGTCGACTAGACCATCTTTAGGTAATAGTAACAAGAATAAGTTTGTACATTTGTGTGAGTCTTATAAATAGTAGAAACAAGTAAATTTTACACAAGAAAGGGAAAGTACATATAAAGACTACAGTTATAACAAGTAAAATGAGAATGGGAAATACATCTTTTATCAATGGTTGTAAAGGGATTAAAGCGGGCATATTAACGGTGAACGCTAAAGATCAATTTGTTGTTTCACAAAGTTTTCTGGTCCTTAAATTAAATTCTGAATTTATCATTTTACTGTGTTTTAATTATTATTGTTATAATGTAGTTTAAAAGATAGAAAAAATAATTTATAATTTAGTTATACTCTATTTCATTTTATTATTTAAAGACTTGATTTTTGTTATTAATGCAAGCAAAATAAATTAAATACTATTACAAAAAATTATCTAATTTATTAGTATTATATTCTAATAATTTATTTTTATCAAGTGTAGTCAATAGCTATGTCTCTTGCTTGTTCGACGTGGACGGTATGACAATGGCACGTGTAGTTCAAAAGTATAGGTTGTCACAATGTGATCACTCATCCAATTACTACCCACATGCAGTTGTTGTTATACGAAAACTTCTTTTTCATTTCACATTTTAAAATTACCCGCCCTAACTCAAAAATAAATTTTTATCTACTGTTAGTCAGACCGAATAAATGTATTTTTTAGATAACACATTTAGAACAGGTAATATAAAGAAAGTTTCCATGTGGTTTAAGCAGTTCATTTCAATAGTTACGTTCGTAATCTTGTTAGGTCGTTGATTACGAAACTAATAAAATTACGGTTAAATTTAAACCTTAATCTTAAATTTTAACTGAGGTATTTATTATATCTTAATTTACATAACACGAGCTATTTAAATACCTGTTTTAGTTATAGTTCTTTTTTATAATTATTACTTAATATATAGACACTGTGATAGATTATTGTTATATCATTATACTCTTATACCCATTTAAAGTTTCTAAGTGTGATTTGATTTTACGACATATTATTAGCTGTCAAACTACGGCCCCTAAAGACTTTAGAAGGAATTAATTCCTAACATAAAAATTATAAAATACATAAAATATAATACGAATATATCATATGAAAAACTAATAGAACAGGTTAGTTAGTAAAATTATGGGTGAAAGAAAACATGGACGACTTTAAAATAAATGGAGAGATATGTATGAAAAGGGTAGTTACATGGAAGAAATTATGTATGTGGATGAAGCGAAAGAAATGTTTAGTGGAGCTTCATAATATCTAACGAATAGAAGAAACATGTCGTGATCTTATGTGTATATTCATAACTTTCTGAGTCCTCTCCTGACGGGTTCCAACCGCATCACAAATTTCGCATCCTCAGTGATGTAAAAAGCGCACGCCTGCGCATTCTACACAAATTCGCGCAACACTCCACGATCACAGTGAGAGACGCCAGTCAAAAATGCTTCCTGAATGGACTTCACACTTCGGACTCTCACTGCTCACAGCTCTTGGGCTCGGCTGGTGGACGCTGCTGATGCCAGTTCGTGGAGAAACACGGTTGATGGTGGCAGCGAACATACGGAAACATTGCGCCAATTTCTACCGGCGTCGAAAATCGGATTTTAAATTTTTGTGATTGTCAATAATTGTATATAGTGATTTATTGTGAAAGTGTTTATTTTTGTACTTCCTTTTAAGGTAGAATTAATGTTTAAAGTGACATAAATAAAGCAGCTTAAAGTTGTTCTTTCACTTAAACTCTCTAAGAACATCATAAAATTTGCGATTATAAATTATTTATAGAAAAATGGATAAAATATAAGTTGTAGAAAATTTAGATATCCCTATCTTTTTTTAAAGCATTTTTCTCTAAAATATTTTGGAATCATTTGACAGTAAAAATTATATGATACCAAATGTGTTGAAGTATTTTGAATCTATCTACAAAATTATAATATTTATTCCAATATTTTCCACATACTTTTAGTCTTCAATAATATTATAATATTACTTGAGAATAAAAATATGTATATTTAATTTGAAAATCACATATATGACAAACATATTAATTAGCACGTGTAATTTTGACTTAAATATTATTTGAGTGTGCGCATCCACCATATTTCTGTTCTGACAAAATAATACGTAGTTTACATTTAATTTTGGCAGTAAACATAATTCAAATTTAGATCTATACTTGCGACCTTGTAGATATTAAATGCACATGAATGGAATTAAGAACCGATATTTCAATCTCTATAGAAAGTAATGTTTAAATATCAGTATAATTTAAAAATAAAAACCTTTCATGTAATATATTTAATTTATTTGACAAACTATTAGCCGATGCTAATATAGATCAATATTTTGAATAATAATCATTGACCGTGCTATTAGCGTTTAATTTAGAAATTATAAATTCTAAAAACAAAAAATAGACAGACATTGAGTAGGGTACATTATAAAATATTAATTTACACTGTGCGTGTGCGTGACAAAGTGTTTTTCTTTTTTTAATTTTACTCATTTTTTATCTTTCGTGCTTAAATTTCCAATATCGATTTGGATCTTTGACGGCAATGTAAACTGCACTGACACATAATTTCTATAGGAATAACTAAAATTATAAGTAGACATAAACATTGTACTGTAAAACAAATATTGCGAAATATTCTTGTCGAGAGCATTTTAAAAAACAAATAGACTTTAAACTCTTATACAAATTTGAAATAGTTTAACGTACTGCTTTTTAACGAAACTACTATAAATAAATAGGTAAATATTTGTAAGAATCATAATAATGATAATTTTCATATCTCGAATTATAAATCTGTCTGTTATTATTATATCGCATATATACAAAACCTTGAGCTTTGATATTTATGACACACATACATTGATACATCAATTAACATGACACATAATTGCAATTACTATTATTATTTTGCTGATGTACTACATCAGAATAAAAACATTGTAATCAATGCAATTACATAATGAGATAGGTAATTGTTTATAATCTTTTCTATGAAAACAATAAACCTTTGCCTCGTACACGACTATTATCAAAATATTTAAAAAAAATTAAACCATTGTACTTAGTTGCCCAGTTTCTTAGCATTTACAATTAAGTTTGCATTTTTAAATGCTTCTAAACTATTTAAATTATTTAGTTATATTTGAATAATAATCTGAAACAAATTTGTTAATATCGTAGGCCTCACATGACTGCTTTTTATTATTATAGTATTAAAAATTTCTAGCAATTATCTAATAACAATATTTATCATTGTATGGAAGTCTAATATTAATATTTCGTTAATAATAAATGAGAAAGCTGTTTCAAAATAAGTAAAAATGAAATAAGCGCACTATAGTATTTCTATTTTGATCCAAATTTGTGACCCACTTCAACTTTACTATTAACTGTTAAAGATAAAAAAATAGCTGTTATGTATTTTAGGATATGAATGTATCTTTTTAATTCCTAGTTACCTCGTTGCTTGACAAGTTTCACATATGACAGAATTAAATTATAAATCTGAACTAATAGAATGTAAAATTATAAAAACTGACCTTATATTTAAATTAACTTTTTCAAAAATATATCAACAAATATGTAATACATCTTTTTAAAATTAATATACATGTTTTTACATTAAAGTGAATAAATTTTACTGCACAATTATTATTTATTTTTCAGACAATAAAACAGGAATTTTACTGGATGCAGTCTGCAGTTGTATATTAGAATAGATGGCACAGTTTTAACTAAGAATAAGTCCAAGGATTTTAGCTAGTGAATTAGATTTTCTTAAGACTAAAATGAATTAACTTTGAGATTTACACTTAATATCTTTTTATTATCATCCTGAATCAATCACTAATAAATTATTTTCAATACATATTGATATATGAGATTAAGTACTGGAATGTTTACGTCAATATAGATCATTCAACTTTCTAATTCATATGGTTCCAAAAATAGTAATAATTGCAAAACTTAGATACCCTGTAACAAGTCCAGCAAAAAGATAAATTAATCTTGTTAAATAACATCTAGTAAAAAAGTGTCTATAAACTTTATAATTACATAGTACAAACCTTTCTCTTCCAAAGTTCATCTACTCAAGCATTTAGTACTTAGTGAACTATAGCTAAATATACGAACAACTTTCGAATTTATATTCACGCCAATCAATATCTTACAAAAATACTGTATTTACGTTCTTATTGGGGGGAAGCTGCAGAAATGTTCATTGCGAAGTAGTAGAACAGAAACAGACTCCAGTAGTGAACCGATTGTATTGGATGTCAGATCCATTAGAACAATGTGTTTAGATCAAAGTGTATCTATCATACAGATGGCTAGATGACAATTAAAATTCACTTGTCACATGTGACTGTTTATTTACCATTTTAACAATGAATGAAGGTCGCAAATGTTTGTGATCCGGTGATTGGTGGAACTTATAATAGTGAATACTATTTTTATCTTTAATAACTATAATTAAAGAAAATTGATGTATGAAATAATATTGAATTAATTTATTAAATATTTGAAAGGAAAATGATTTGTTTTTAAAGAAAGTTAGACGACGTGTCGTGTCACCTCCTCGATAACGCTTAATTCGCTCTTTAAGTATTTTCTAGAGATTTCAAAAATTTTGTTATTAAATAAAAATATCATTACGCCTTTTACCCATAACTGAGTGTGGCACTCTGCCGAAGCAGACCTCGGTAAGTGATATATTTTATGCGCGTGAAGTGCAAGTACTAACCGTCAAATCACAGCCCCTAAATATTTTAGGGGAAGCCACATGGGTCATTTTAATTTGGTGAAAATTATTTGTCGGCTGTTGGAATCGAACCAGGGTTCTCAAATCCATAGTCCGACTAGATACCACTGAGCCACCTGCCCAATAAAAATAAAAGTATATAAAATTATTTTGTAGGATTTCGATTACAGTGACTGTTGAAGGAACATCTTCATAATTTTGTCTCTACTGCAGTTTTACGTAATGTTGGTTTTAATTTAGTTAATTTATTTAATATAATAATAATAACATAAGTGTAATATATTATTGCTATTAAAAAAATTAAAAACTGTTGGTTTAAAAGCATTACATGCACATAGATTATGTGTATTTAGAATTTATTATTCCAGGTAAACATTTTATCTTATAAATTTACATTTCACAATAATATATCGTTCAAAGTTCTACTGATACTAACTATATAATAAACAGCAACTTATTATTGTGCGTGAGTCAAATTCTGACTTAAGAGTTTATAAACCACTAGTGCTATACAAATCACACAATCAGTAATTAGTGAACGCGCGCAAATTAGCAATGTCTCGTCTCGTGGTAACCCGTGCGAATTTCACAAAGTGCTGTTTCCTACCAGTCCCAAAAAGTTCAGTGTCGGGTCGACAGCAGCACACGTTAAGTTCTTGTCGCCATGAGAAAAGAGTGCCATTTACACCTGGGTTAAGATGGGGAAGTTCTGCAGCAGCGCCGTTAAAGTCACCCTTTGGGGAAATAGCAGTTCCCAATATGACAGTGCCTGAATATGTTTGGCAGGATTATGAAAAAAGGGCTGATGAACCAGCTGCGGTAAGTTTCTGTGTGATTCTTATCGACTACTTTTATTTTAAAGTACTACCTGGGTTGTTAAAGTAGCTGTTAAATTTTTAAGCTATTTCAAATAGGAGTCTGTAGAAATAATTATTTTGTGTTGGTTGAAATTGCTTGCAAAATAAGATTAAGCAACAGAACATAGCTTTAAACTACAAAAAATAATTTTCAAAAAATAGCTTTAAGAAATAGCTCCAGTTTTTATAACATTATTTTCAAATTATAAAAGGAAAAATTAATTCCTACAAACTATAGCTATAGCAAATATAATTGTAGCTAAGCTAAAAATGTAGTTAAATATTATTCATCAATGCGTACTATCCAAGAAGGAACAGTAAGAAAAATAATCATTGGTAACGAGATGATTCTCCAAATTTGTGGAATTTAAAAAAAATAAATTATTTTTTTGGCTTTATTATGAATTACCAATTTATTTAATTCAGTAAAACAAGTTATTAACTACAGAAAACTATAAAATTATTTTAGGACTAGAATTCGTTTAAAGCGATAGTGAATATACATATTTCACGTTCTGTCGTTGTTATATTTTTTAAGTTTAAGGTTGAAAGTATTTTAATAAATTTGAAAACATTATATTTATCTATCTACTACGCTTAAAAACTATACATATAATCTATTTTTAAACAAATATTTCGTATCACTCATGTATTTAAATATTTAAACAAACATTCAAATTCAAATATTCTCTTTATATTAATAAATTTATACTCAAAATCACAAATAGTCCTAAATATCAAGTTCACTTTTAACTGACAAAACGTCAAACTGTTTCAAAAGATAACATGTATACGCACAAATATCGTATTGTATTTTTACGACAAAAAGTTCATTCAAACAGCACTAATGAATTTTAACTTTCAGTAACGAAAATAGTGTACTTTTATGAAATATTGTGAACATGTATGTATCCAACACACTTACATACATACATATACTGAGGTCTATTGTTCAAGTTTAATTTTTTTCATTAGTTTTAATATGAATTGCTAGTAAGCATCGAAGTACGAAATTTAGAAGTCAATCAAAAATTAATGTTCTTTAATAATGATATTTATAAATTTACATATTTTTACATATTTTAAAGAAATTAATTTAGGTACTTAACAACAAAAGAATGCACTATTGTTTTGATTATGTCACTTCACGTTCCATTTAACAATTACTCTTCATAATAAAGATCAAAGGCTGTCTGTAATTTTTATTTATATTTTACGCAACAAACACGTTCGCCAATTTAACTCAAACAGGAAATTATTATCTACAATACAGAAGATTTTTTCACTAACAGGATTAGAAGTATTACTTGCAACATTTAACATAGATATAAGATAACAACAATTTAAATTAATGATTTACGACAATTCCGTCAAAATTTCTCTGTTTGAAAATTGAAAATATTTATGTTTTCTAGAAATTTGAACAATTTTGGATATCTATATAAATAAATAAATAATTTTACTTAGCATTATTATTTCTTTATAGTTGAACTGGAATTTATGTGTTTTACTCAGTGCGTATATCTAAAAAGCTGTGTTTGCAAATTTCGGATAGAATATTTCATCCAAATTTCGTATCGGATATTTTATTCGAACTTCGGTTCAGATGTTTTATCTGAACTTCAGACCGGATGTTTTATCTAAACATCTAATAAGATACTTTATTCGAACTTTGGATCCGATCTAAAATCCAACTTCGGATTGCATCGAATCGGATTTGGATGTCGGACATTTTGCTTTCCTAACAGTGACATAACACTGACATAAAATTAAGAATGCAGCATTTACTACTTCATATAACAGTATTAAACTTTTCTCTATAATATCTGTAATTATTTCTATTCAAATTTTGTCTATAATAACTAATTCTGTGTGTTTGACAGACATGTGCATCAACTGGCCGAAGCTACACGTACGGCATGATGCGCATGCTGATTTCGAGATTTGCTCGGGCGCTGTTAGGCCACTGCGGCATGAAACCTGGTGACGTGATCGGCCTCATGCTGCCCAACATCCCCGAGTACGTTGTGGCAATCCACGGAGCTATGGAGGCTGGTCTCATCGTCTCGTTTGTCAATCCGCTCTATACACCAGGTCAGTAAGGGAACAATGTATTTTTCAAAGTTGGTTGTGCCATTTTAAGAGGCGATGAAATATATAGTTAGCTAGATAATAATAAAAATGTAAAATCGACTATTTTCTTTAATCAATATTAATTACAGTAGTCTAATATATTTTAATTTAATGTATTTGATAGCTGTTCCGTTTTCTGCTGTCCTGATATTGTCGATAACTTTGCTTTTCATGCTCGAAACAAATTAGGATTTTTTCTTATGTTTACGGTTCCATCATGCCATGAAATTTGTTTGAACTTCCTGTAGATATATTTCAAACATTGTACTAATAATTATAACGGTTACAAGTAAAAAATTAAAGATGTGACGTGCAGGTACATATTGCAGATTATTTATTATCGGTCCTTATTACTCATTTAAGTAGTATTTCTATATCTTTTATAAATGCAGTTTCTTTTAAACATTAATGCCATTAATAAATCGAAGAAAAAAAACTACGTTTGATTAGATAAATGAATACATAAATTAAAATAAATTTATAACAAAATAGATAAAGGAGAGAAAGCTACAAATGAGATAACAGATATCTTTAATTTTTAATTTCATTGTATAGTTTTATTTAAATATTCTGTCGGTCATTACTTCCTAAAATTACGCAAGAATACAAATATTTAAGTTCGAAGAAGTAACGGAATCTATGTCATAATAGATTGAAATTAAATGATGTAACTTTGCAAGAAATTCTTTTCCTATAAAAGTTCTGGGACGGATCTAGGGGTGTCATATATGTCGATTCTTTTAGAAGAATCTGTGTTAAATAATAAACTTAAAATTGAATTATCTTTGATTACCATTTACATAATTTATTATTAGTAAATATATTTGAAAAAATGACTAGAATTCTGTGATAAAGTTTATGTATCCGTAAATCTGTAAATAATGAACAAAATCAAATCAATGTTTGTTAATATATTGAAAATATTTCATAAAGTCATAAATTTCGTCGCGATGTTTGTCGTCATTTACAAATTTATGGATCTATAAAACTTATGGATTAACACGGAATTCCACCATAAATCACTATAATTCTTGTCAATAATTAATTAATTAATTAATTGCACTGTATTTAAATAATCCACCCAGATACAGAATTTAATATGCTTACGACTGGTATTATCAACCATAATTAATTCTTAAATGTAGTTTAAAAAAGACAATAACTAATCACTTATGGGATATGCATTGCTGTCAAAATTTAAATTGTAGTTAATGATAAATGCGGATTTAAAATTTTGATAATTAAGACTACTCATGTTTTTGTTAAATTAATGTTTGCTAAACATTCTATTTCGAACTTTAATATTTCATTTAAGAAATACAAGACTTGTTTTTCAAAATATTCAAATCTAGCCATTATTGAGTTGGAAAATGATAGTTTTAAATGAAATGGAAGTGCGGAAGCGACGTGTCATGCCTAAAATTCAGCTATTTTGAGAAGGTATTATTTTGCAGGTTTCGAATAAGCTATAGGAGGGAGGTATTTTTATATCATGCACTTTTCAACTTTTGTCTGTAAATGTTTTGAAACATAGATACTAAGCATACATTTAGTTTCTTCAGTTTTATTTAATTTTTCTTGATTTCACTAAATCTGATATGGTTGTCCTGTATTCAAAATATTCTAGATTCCTGATATGTAGTCCTAACACAATGAATAAATTATACCGACTTTCTCCTGCCTCAAAAGGTAATAGAATTTATTTTATAAAACAAGAAGATAGATGTACTAATGGTAAAGTTCTTATAATTCAAGTTTTGAACCAGCTTTCTAATTCTGCGTAACCTTCGAAGATACGTGAAGAACAACTTCAAGAATATCTTGTATATTGAGTTTTGAGGATGTAGAGTTCATAGTACAATGTTTCGTCTATATTTATTTCGGAACTGATCTTGCACTTTAATTTGTGCCAAATACCTTCTATTTTTAAATACTATGTCTATGATTTCTCTAATTTATTAATCTAACATTCGTTTTTGCACTTCACACGTAAAAATATATCACTTACCAAGATCTGCTTTAGCAGTGCTACACCTAGTAATAGGTAAAATGGCAAAATAACATATTGAATAGATGTCTCCCTTTGACGAATACAATACTCATTTTGAAGGACTCATCCTCCTTCTTTATACAAAATTATTTATACTAATATAAATTATTATTTATTTATGAGGAAGGTGGTATCTAGTCGGACTGTAGATTTATGAGCACGGATTCGATTCCCACGACCGATAAACAATTTTGAACATATTAATATTACCCCTGTGGCTCCCCCTCCACTAAAATGTTTGGAAGCTGTGATTTGACGACTGGTTGCCACACTTCACGCACATAAATATATCACTTACCGAAATCTGCTACGGCAGAGTGCCACATCCAGTAATGGGTAAAAGGCTTGATGATATATTTATTTTTTTACTTTATTTATTGAGACTAAATTTTCAATTTAACGGGGAAGAAAATAAAATATTATTGTGTTAATTATAAATACTCGAAAGAATTACAATACTTATTAGAATAGTTGAATGTGGAATTTGGAATTTGGAAAGCAATGGGAACTGGAAAACTAATAAATGTTCGAATTATATTTTTAGAATATTAATTTAGTTTATTTCTTGAAAGTATGAGCGAAGTGAGCATTGCGAAAAATGTGTTACAATAATCAAATAGTGAACATTTATGAAAACTACTGAACAAATATAATTTTTTACTGAATATTTATTATTTTATATTGAACTAAACAGATTTAAATACTTTTGTGTGTTTAATTTATCTATTTTTTTTTGTCTAGATGAAATAAAACGTCAATTCGAAAATGCAGGCGCAAAAATGATAGTAACCGTCCCTCTGTTGATGGAAGCAGCACAGATCGTCGCACCTCAACTTCCTGGCTACAAGTCGACAATCTGTATTGGAGGAGAAGACGATAAATCAAAAAATGTTCACGGATTTCAAAGTTTACTTATGGGTGATTACGAAGCCGATTTACCAAAAGTCAATGCTAAAGACATAGCACTCTTACCATATTCTAGTGGCACTACAGGTTTGCCTAAAGGAGTTCAACTCACACACCATAATCTCGTTGCGAATTTAGAACAAGGAAGGCATCCAGCAATAAGCGACATTTTAAGTGAGATTATCTTATATTTATTCACTAACTGTATAAAAATATTTCCTATTGGTTGACATAATAATCAATTTACAGTTACATCCTAAAAATAAAATTTTCTGACATACACATTGAGCAATTTTTCTCAAATTGTAAAATAATAACACAGTATTTAGCATTAAACAAAAATAACTTCCTATAGGTTAATTTCGGCGATAATCATTAATCATTTCGAGAAAATCATCATAAAGAGAATTATGTAAATTTAAATTTGTTTCTGTTTATTAACTTAGGATTTATTGATTCAGAAATATAATTTTAAGAAAATAGTATATATTTTTATTTGCAGATGAACAGAAGGAAGTAGTACTCAGCGTATTACCATTCTTCCACATTTACGGATTCAACGGAATCATGAATGTAAGCATGATGTACGGCTTACATCTGGTGACGATCCCCAGGTTCTCTCCAGAAGAATATATCAAAGCGCTCATTGAATACAAACCTACTGCGCTGTTTGTAGTTCCATCATTACTCCTGTTTCTGGCATCGCATCCTAATATTACAAAAGAACACTTGTCTAGTGTCAGAACAGTCACTTCTGGCGCTGCATCTGCTACCGAAGGCCTTGTGCAGAAATTTAGAGAAAAATTAGGACGAGATGATGTGTTAGTAAGACAAGGATATGGTATGACGGAAAGTTCTCCAGTAACGCTGATGATGCCGAAGGTGACTCCACCCTCAAAAGTTGGTACTTGTGGAGTACTGTACCCCGGAACAGAAGGAAAAATAGTTAGTTTGACTACCAGTGAATCTCTTACGCCTCACAAGTCTGGAGAATTACTTGTCAGAGGACCACAGGTATTTGACATTATTAGAATCACATTCTCAAATTGAATATGTTAAATTTTTGAATTATTTAATTTTAATAACAGATGGTTTATGCATATTTATGTCGAATGAAAGATTGGTGTAAGCTGGTGAAACTGAGGGTGAGAGATTATGAGGATGCCTTAGAGATGTGAAGGATGTTGCATGAATGAAAGATGGGACTAGTTTTTATGAAAGAATCAAATGAACTTGGATAGTGCACACGATAAATGAATAAATTGTTCCTAGTGTTTATGCTACTCCATTTAATGGCATATAAATGGTGTAAAGTATGTATGTAAAATTATTTGAAGAATGTGGTTCTATAAATTTTAGATAATTTTATTGAATAATATTTATATATTCTGCGTGATGAAGGTAATGGCTGGTTATTTAAACAATACCAAAGCAACGGAGGAAACTATCGACAAAGATGGATGGTTGCACACTGGAGATGTTGCGTATTATGATGATGACCATTATTTTTATATAGTTGACAGATGTAAAGAACTAATCAAGGTGAAGGGAAATCAGGTACGTAATTATTTTAATATAATTAACATTAATAAGAATAAAATGAATAACATTAAAAAGCGGGGCACAATATTTCAATTAAAAGTTAAGAGAAATTTAAATTTACTCTGAAATAATACGTGGGCTTTAACTGATTTTAATTAATATATTGTTTCAAAGAAAACAGAAAAGAAAGAAAATTCCATATGTATATTTCAAGATATTTTATTTGAAAACTGTAATGTTGTTCCTCCTAAAAGTAATACTGCGGCTAGACACTTACTATTAAACAATACATACATTATTACTCTATTATCGTTAGACACCAACACGGGATAAAAAACAGTGCAATTTATTCATAGTTTGTGATCAACTACTGCTGACCTGACCAATTAATTTATAGGCAGTATATTTCGTTCACTTGACGTGAGGTATTTTTACTATATATAAAAGTTCACCTACAGAATAGTCATTCGAAACTTAAAATTACATATTTGTATTTTTCTAAACAATATCACACTACTACTCTTGAACAAGCGTGGTACAAAAATAAATTAAGTCAGACTAAAGCTGTGTTCTTTCTACCTTATGATTAGAATTACAAAATTTATCATTTAGAAATAGTAACCATTATACTTATTATTTAGAATATGTAATATTACTAGAAGCGGATTGTATGCAACTACACTATACAACCTGCTGTAGCCAAGAAAGCAAATATTAAACAGTAACAAAAGACAATAACAGAAATACGCTGTAGGTATTAACAGTTTGATGTTGATATGAAAGAATACAGCTTAATTGAGTTTTAGTAACTATATCCAAATTCCGAGTACAACGCCGTGTGCAATTTTTACGTAATTTTAAAATGCACTTGAATGATACCTGAATTGAAAATTGCATATTTGATTTTATAAGGCAAAATATTTTATGCTATTAGTTATGAGACAAAACCACCGACTTCTTATAAAATGAACGGCTGGACTTTGATAGTTGGCATGCAGCAGAAATCAAGGATGCGCAGAGTAGCACAAACAACGCTAGTTATCTCTTTTCATTTGAAAATCACCAACTGTATGGTGTTGGTGAATATTTATTATGAGTAATCAAAGTATTTACACAATATTTGAATTTAGCGCATCATTACTCCCGAATTTGAATTAAATTTTGTCCAATATCTCATACCGTACCAGTAATCCATTTTATAAAACTTGTTTTACATTAAACTAAATATTGAACAATTTATAGAATAATCTAAATTGCACAGTATGATACAACATATTTACTGTATAATACTATTCAATTAGATTATTCTAAAAATTGTTCTATATTCAAATGTAAAATAAGTTTAAAGTCCGTGGACTTTAAAATTTACGTAATAAAATAAATTATCCTGAACTCAGCCTTATATTATGATATCTAATTAATTGATATCCCACGTTATTTAAAATATGATTACTTTAAATGGTATAAATTCATATCAACTAAATGAACGTACACAAGAAGAAAAACTAAAGGAAGAAATTCAATTGCTGTTTGTCGATTGAGCGTCTGTTTGTGGTTCAGTCACTTCAGTGGAGACCTCGTCTACTTGCATTCGTTCCTCTACAGTTTCCTGGTGGGACTCTTCTGTTGGCAGCGCGGAAGCGTCCTCGCTAGGTACAACCGGCTCGTCCGTCTGTGACACTACGTATTCACTCTCTATATTTGATTCGGACACTTGATCCTCTGAAGTCGTTCCTGAGGCTGATACCTCAGTAACTTCCGGCTCGGCAGGCTTCAGATCTGTGGAATTGGCGGGAAGTTGCTCTGTGGACGATATTATCGTTTCATCAGCTGGTTGAGGTTTCTCACTTTCTGTTGATAATTCTGTGGAAGATTCTGGTTCGGCCTGAACTGATGATTCTGGTTGTGCTACTACTACTAGTGGTTCCGGAACTGCGGTTGTGACTGATTCAGTCTCTTCGACTTTCGGTTCTGAATTTGTGGGTGGCTCAATTTGTACAAGAGAAGGTTCCGGTTCCAGTTGTACTACGGAAGAGTACGCGGTCTCTGAACAGTCTGGTTTCGCACAGACACTCACCGAAGCTTTATCGAATGATGCAGATTCTTTAATGGTTTCAGTTTGTGTCTGTTCTGCAGGAACAGAATATTCGTTACTCATGGCGAAGACAGTGATGTTCTGAGACTCTGCTGCAGGCTCAGGCTCACTGCTTTCGACAGTCATTGGTGTTGGTTCTGGTTCGGTATTATTGCTAGCTGTTGACGGCTCAATGATTAAGTCGGTTATGTTTGGAGTATATCCAATGTAACTAATGGGACGCGATGTGATCACACTGTCACCACTGGAACTACAAGTTGCTGTATCGTTGACTTTCGATTCTGATACATACGTATCTTGAATAGAATGCGTCGGTTGAGACTCTAAAATAATGTTTGATTCACTAACTGTGTACGGTACCGCGACTGATTCTGTTTTTTGCCAAGTTGCTGTTTCGTCCATTTCAACTTCAACGTTTACGTCAGAATTCACCATATCTTGTGTACCGTGTTCCGATTCGAGCCCGTTAACAATACTCTCTCCATTTTCTGTAGATTTCCTATTACCCGGTTCCCTTGTGCTAACCTGTTGAAAAAATGAGGTTACATTATGCATATATAAATAATAAACAAAAATCTGACCACTAATATGTTCTTCTCGAGTGCTCGCATATATTTATCAATTCTGTTGTACTCTTTTCGTGGACAAGTTAACAATTCACAGATTCTTTGTACAGTAAAAGGTGCTGCTGCAAATGTGTCAAGTTTTTCTAGTATAAAGTTCTTCATTGCGTCATAGTTAAATGCTTCAACATTCGGGCACGGTGGTATTTCAACAGTAGGACACGTTTCATAAAATTCAGTTATCACATTTATTAACTTTTCACGAAATAAACACTTGATAAGAGGCCACTGGTACACGGGATCCCCCGTTTTTGCTACGAAACATAAGTAATCTTCTAATTCTCGTGGAATGTCTTTAGGTTTCAACTTTGAAAATTCATCTAAACACTGTAAAATTTCTTCTGCGTTTTCCATTTTTTGCACTATATTTATTTGCAATATCTGCTATTTACGTTATGAAATGCACAAAAACGTCAAGCCAGCAGCGCACTCAATGACATCCGTGAAGTTTGTGACAGCTGACCAATTTTGATTGAAAACCATTACCAACATAAATGCTTCCAGAAACTAAATTACTAAATTAAAATATTTTGAAATTTTATTTTCAGGTATCACCCACAGAATTAGAAAATATAATTTTAGAAATAGAAGGAGTTGCTGATGTAGCAGTAGTAGGAATTCCAGACACACTTGCAGGAGAACTACCAAGAGCATACATTGTGAAAAGGCCAGGGGCAAAAGTTGAGGAAGTTGAAGTGCTGAAATATGTAAATCCGAAAGTAACATCTTATAAACAATTAGCAGGAGGTGTACGTTTTATTGACTCGATTCCAAGAAATCCATCTGGAAAAGTTTTAAGAAATGAACTTAAGGTTTTAGGCGAGAAGCCCGCGAAATATGCATAATTAATTTTAGCCAAATATGTACATAAATATTTAAATTATATATTTAAAAATGTATTATGTTTACAATGTTTTTATTATAATTATTATTAAAAAAAAGTTTTAAATATTAAACTGATAGCTTGCCTGATTCACTTCGAATGTTCCAATTGTCGCATATTTGAATTTGATTGGCCGTCAGGTGTCCTTGGTTTTATGCCCTATCATTATTTTTCATAGGGACTTTTTAGTTTGCATAGTTCTGTTCTATTTTCCTGAGCAACAATCATCAGCTAACTTCTTGATAATTTGACAGTTAATTGGTTAGCATGTCATTTAAGTGAAATCGAAAAGTAAATTATAATATTTGTGATAAATTCATTTATATTCCTTCAGTTACTTGTTCATTTATGATACATACGTAAATATTTCATCATGTGGCACGAAGCTAGAAGACAGGAGAGAAAAATACGAGGTATGCTCGTTGATTACCGCCGACGAGCAGAGCGGCGTAGAGATTTTTATGAAAAAATTGTAAGAAAGAAAACGAATCATCATTGAAATAGAATATTGTAATATTTAATAAATTGTAGAAAGCAGATCCAACACAATTTTTACAACTTCATGGAAGACCATGTAAAATTCATTTGGATTCTGCTGTTGCTGCAGCTGCAGACAGCCCAGCAACGATGTAAGTATTAAATACAGAATTATCTTGTTTCTAAAATGTGAACACAAAATTGTATTATGTCATTATTTTAACTGTGTTTTAGGATGCCGTGGCAAGGTCAAGCAGATAATTTAATCGATAGATTTGATGTCAGAGCTCATTTGGATTTCATTCTTGCAATAACAAACAAAGATGATGATGAACCCTCATATGAAGAAAGACAATGCAACTATGAGCGTTATAGAATACTGGCCCAAAATTCATTTTTAGGAATAAACGAAGAAAAGTTCCTAAAACAACTTCATTTAGAAGAACAGTTTGGTTACACAGCTGATTCAGAAAAAGAGAAGAAACGTAAAGCTGGAGTTGCAATTGGTTTTAATTATGATGATCCTAACAGTGGCAAAGATTTAATAAAAACCGATCATCATTCTGATGATGATGATGATGATTCAGACAGTGATTTAGATGTTGATCTCTGTATTGATGTTTCAAAAGTGGAGCAATCACAAGCTCATGAAATGAATAAATGTGGGCAACATTTTGGAATGTGTAGCAATGATTTCTACTCCTTCCTTACCAACGACATGGAAGAAGCAGAAAATATTCGTCTGGCGCGTGAGGAGGAACATGAAAAAGCGTTATTTTCTGGAAGAAAATCACGAAGGGAACGTCGAGCTCATCGAGAAAAACGCCTGGCAAACCGTATTCTCAGTCCTCCTAGTTACGCAGCGAGAGATTCTCCAACTTATCCTGCGTTTAGAGAAAGTAAATCACGTTCTAAATCACCGTCGCCCGTTAACGCCGGCCAGATAACATACATCACATCTTTCGGAGACGATGAAGAACCGGCGCCGTCCACCAGCAAGCCAACCTACGCCGATAAAGTTAAATATGGAAAAAAGAAGTCAGAAGATAAGGTTGTTAGTAGCCGGCATGAAAGAATCGCTCGTAGAAGAAGCAGCAGCGTAGATAGAGACAGAAGATATAGAAGACGCTCAAGAAGTAGATCAAGGTCTTCTTATCGATATCATCGTCATAGAAGAAGTCGATCAACCGACAGACGCAGAAGAAGTAGAAGTCGGTCTCACAGACGAAAAAGATCCTACACTAGATCAAGAAGTAGATCACATAGAAGTAGAAATCATTCAAGAGATAGAAAATCTAGATCTGTATCTAGTTCTAGCAGTCTTTCTAAAAGTTCAAAGTCTAGCATTAGTTCTAGATCTCGATCAAGACAAAGATCAAAATCAGTTTCTTCAACTTCTAGTAGAGCATCAATAAAACAAGAACCACCGAAACCTATTCAGCGATATTATGGTAGGAGAGTTAGTGATAAAAGTTCTTCGGAACTTGAGGACTCTGCTGACGATGAAACTAAATTACCGGTGTCTAATCCGTAAGTTTATTCCATTATGAGCCGATCTTTTCATTTTCAGATAAAATTCTTATAGCTATCGACTAGATAAATTAAATAAATTCGCGATATTTTTGTATATATTTCATCTATAGTTATCGCGATCTTTATCCTTAAGAGGAAAGACCGGCCATTATTGTTTTATAGTTAAAATAAAATGAATTGAAATGTATTTTGTCTTTTAGGGCTCCAACCGACAAGATTTCTAGTTTTGGTAATTCTGGCACCGTGCTCAAAGTCAGTAAGAATCATTACGTTTTCTTTAACTTCATTTTATTCCAAAACTTAAATGCCTTATAAAATATAAAATTGGCAGTAAACTTTTTAACGTTATAGCCTAGATGCTATTTTAATTTATGCAAAAGATTATTATTCATATGATAAAATAAAATTTTTCAGTCCTGTTCTGCTGCACCAAAAATGACTCCACAAGAGAGACTTAAACGCAAGATGCAGCTGCTATTGAACAGGCAATGTATGAAAACTTTTTTTTCGTTTTCTGGCATGTATGATGGATTATATTATTGAATTTCGTATTTACAGTTAAATTGATACAAATCAAATGAAAAACATTAATAATTAGAAATCTTTGGGTTTGTTTTAATATGCCTAATGTTTAAATTTTATCTCTCACCTGTAGCCACTAATTAATGATTTGTCTGATTGCAGATAAAGCTGATAAAATAGCTGAGCAAATTCGAACCGAAAGAGCGCAGCAAGAACAGAGAAACCGAGAAGACGAATTACGTGAAATGGCTCTGAAGTTAAGACGAAAGTAAGAATTACATTTTTTATTATAAATATAGTAGATGTATAATATACTCGTAATTGGTGGCTTTACGATATTTATGTCTAAAATAAGTGAGAAACTTAAAGTGATATTAAACAATATACAATTATTCAATTTTGAGTAAACAATTTTATCTGTGCAAAATTAATCATTTGCGATTTATTTTTAAAATACTACAAAAATCCGTCACATATTTTGATAGATGGCAGCAACTATCTACTACATTAAATTTCAAAAAATAATACTTTAATAGCTACTGCTTGCCACAAAAACTAGCGCGATGATTTGAACGATTTAACATACAAATATAAAACATTTAGCTTTACAAAAACATATTAACATATATACATACGTAACATCATTACTCTATATCCCATAAAATGGGATAACCCGAACCGCCGAACATTCACTCATCAAATTTATTAAAGAAGCAGTCATCATCAAACATTCTCATTCTAACACAACCAGCTCGCTTCAACCACATTTACGTTTCCCGTCAAAGCTCATTGAGTCCTCACAACGAATCTAAAAAGATAAGAAAGGAAGGTAACGTCGCCATGCGCTTATTTTTAAACAAGAGTTTATTATTTTATTCGCTACAGCTTTTATTTTAAACTTTCTAAAACTATCTTTATAGATACTACAAATAATCACCATAATTTTCGTTCCTTAGTCCCTTTTTACAAGTTTGTTTATTCCTTCCATGCACAATCTTTCGCTCACGCAGCCAACTTTTTATATCCATCCATTTTACCAATTTTGCATCTAACATACGTTCCACATGCTTAAATCATATTGATTAATTAAATTTTACTATTATGAAATGTGCTACAGAATAATCTTATTTATCTTTCTAGACAAAGAGAACGCCGCCACGTCTACGATGACAACACAAGTAACCGTTCTTCCGATTCCGATAGTTCCTCATCTCGAGACCGTTCCATAACTGAAAATCGCTCTAAGCGAAGCGCCAGCCCAGCGAGCCCTCGTCGCCGATCCTCCAGAGAGGAAGAGCGCGATCGAGATCGCGGCAAAGCCAGGGACAAGTCCCCATATAGGTCCAGAACTGACTATCGGAGTAACTATCGCGATAGGAACAGTTCTTCACCGCACGATATTCGGGAGAATAGAGATCGTGAACGTGAACGTGATCGTGATCGAGATCATGAAGAGAAAAGAAATCGACATCGCTCGCTTGTTGATTACTGAATAAATAAATAAATAAACGGTAAATTCCATTTTGTATGTTTTAGTCGTGCTATTTGTGTATATGGTAAAAATTTGCTCAAAAGTATGCGGAGGATGTAATTTTATTGAACTATTTGTGACAATATGTCTTCTATTCGATACTCACTACTAGAATCTTGGGAGATTCAACTTGGGTTAAACATCAAATGAATGAGTTATCAATATAAATAACATTTTTTTATAGAATGCTGTCTATCTGTCTGCAGCTTTTATAGAACTTAATATAAAAGTTTGTTAACATTGGCAATTGAATTAATAAATTAGGGAGATATTTCATGTAAAAATTTCCCGAGAAGTCACGATAATATTTTATTTACGGTAAATAATTAGCCTGTCTTCCATTTGTTCAAATAATTTATGCTAAATGATTTAAAATTTACATCGAATATCTCCTTTTTTAATAATTTTATTGTGATAATTTACATTTTTATATGCTTAAAAATACTTTTAGTGGGAATTGTACATATATGCCATTCTATATTTTAATTGTTGTTTTATTTGTTACTGCGCTTATTTGATGTTCGAATTTTAAACTATGGTCAGCAACGAAGAGGAATCAACCCATGTATGTTCTATTTAATTTCAGCGATTTGAATTTGAATTAATTTTAATATTTTCTTATAGTTAGTTTCTTTTTCAGCATTGATGGTGCCACATTGTTCATTGTTTTTATTTACCTGTCTTACTTATTTGGTATTAGTACATTTTAGAGTTGAAAATTTTCCAGTAATATTACAGGAAATTTTGTCAAACAAAATTTAAATTATTTTCGTATCGTCTTTAATTTTCATTTAATACCGAATAGCTTGTAGGTATTTGTATTCCTTATATGTAGTTACATTACATATATATTGTTTTCTTTTCTTGTTCTTTAGTATTTTAGAAATATATAATATTAATAATTTTATAGGCATCATTGACTATTTAAAAACGAAAGTATATAATTAAATATACAGATAGTAAAATAATAATAATAAAAAGCATTTGGTAATTCTTGGAAATTTACTTTAATGTTTTAAAAATATTTCCTAAGAAAGTTTCAAAACCGCTAATATAATTTTTATCTATAAAGTTCTAATTTGAATAAATTTTTTTTTTTAAACTATTCCAACTGTGAACTCTCAAGTACAATATTAAAAAAGTGGTAATAAAGTGAACCGCTTAATTTCAGACGAAATAAGCTTGGTGGTAGTAAATAATTTAAAATAACTTAGTTTCTACTCATTTTTATACTGTTTTAGAATGTACAAGTAATATTTATTTCAGTAAAACTTGTATTTCTTTGTATATTTATCGTTTCCCATTCTATTTCAAACACGAGAAACTTATACTCCATTTTCGAAATTTGTTCTTTGTATTTTTTTCTGAAATAGTAGGCAATAACTAAATTTTTTTTATTAATAAATAATTGAGATGTTTGAATTTTTGCGGTACTTTTTCATTGGTTCAAGGTTTTAACCATAGCAAAAATAAATACATGTAAAATGAAAAGCAAAGTAAACGTTTTAAATATTATTTATTACTCTCATGGATTAAATAGTACTTATTTCTAATTATAATAGTAAAATAAACTGTTTTCTTTTTTATTTAATATCAAAATATGTGAATTTTAGCAAAATACCATATAGAATTTGTTTTTTTAAGGTTGGCATTTTCTAATACTTTTTTATGATGGGATAATGGCTGTCAAGATATTGTTGACGAATTTTTTTAAAAGTCATTTGAGTAAAATTAGCAACATTATTTATTAAAACAGATATATTTACTCGTGTTCTACTTATATTACTACTTGCTAGTGATTTAAAACTGATATAAAATATAGGCAAGGACAAGCTAACATCGTGGAGTGCATAAATAGTTTTTTATAATTTAAATACACATTAAAAATATTTAAAATGATTTTTAATGGACTCGTATGTTTACTGCAAATCATTTCTGTTACCCATTTAGCAAAAATTCCAAGCAATAATCAACGACTTGACAGCGTCTTTTGGTGAGTACTGAATTTATTGACAAATGAAAAATCTTGAACTTTTTCGGAGACACTCATTCTTCCAATAAATATTACTTACATTTCTTTCAGCGTCTTTTGGTGAGTACTGAATTTATTGACAAATGAAAAATCTTGAACTTTTTCGGAGACACTCATTCTTCCAATAAATATTACTTACATTTCTTTAACCATCATTTCTCCAATACGAATATAATTTGGCCTTTTTTTGTTGTAGTTCGCTCTTTATCGGAAGAGATGCAATGTTGAGATAGAGAGCTGAAGATGTACATCCAGTTGTTAGATGAAATGAATGCCAAGTCGTGGGGCGGAGAACCTATTTATACCTTCAAGAAACAGGTAAAAATATATACTAAAATCCCAAAAAATTCAGTTCTGAAAAAAAAAAACTTAAAATTTAAGTTTAATATAAATAAATCATCACGCCTTTTACCCATTACTGGGAGTGGCACTCTGCCGAAGCAGATCTCGGTAAGTGATATATTTATGCGCGTGAAGTGCGGTTATAATTGGTGCAAACGGATATTAACAACAATTTTAAAGACATGCACTGCAAAATGTTGCATTTTTTGTTTAAAGCTGTAGCTCCGCTGTACTGTCATTAAATTAATTTCCTGTTGTGTAGCAAATATGTAATGAAATAGACATAAGTTATTACAATCATTCAAATAAAATTATATTCATACAAGCAAAAATTTGGAAATTAAATTCTTTGCAATTGCAGGAACTATAGGAGTGAATAAAACAATTTAACGAAGCAAAAGCAAAAGTTCACGATATTGGTCATGATCATGTGCTATGTATGTCGAATGAAATATAGGTGAAATTGAGGAATAAATTAATGCATATGATTGAAAGTTTGTTGCGTGAACGAAAGATGAGACAAACTTGTATGATAAAAATTATGAATGTATATGGTAGCTATGATAGTGATGTTTGTTGGAGATTAATTGTAGGATGAATCTAATGAATGTTTCAAGGGTTCGTGTTACCCCATTTCATGAGACACATTGTGATGCTATGTATGTATGTTCTTGTACAGCATCACCGAAGCCAATGACGTCTCCTGCTGTTCAAAATGTAACTGGATTTTATGTTTTAAGTCGATATATGCAGTTCTCATTTTTTTCACAGTTGGTTTCAATATATGTTTCTTTTGATGACGCGTAGCCTTGGCACATCGGGTCTTATGTAAAAGCCATTTATATTAATTATCTATAATTGCACCCAATATTTCTGTTGAACGATGAAAATATTCTTTTATGTTGATTATTTTTGATGTGATAGAATTATTTTACATATGTTTGTAACAACAACAATAATAAAATTATTTATAATATCAAAAGTAAAATTATAAATATTGTATTTGAAGTGAGTAAGTATTTCTATTACTGTATTGTTCAAGATAACATTTGTAAACTTTAGTTAGCACTAATTAATCCGTCGTAACAACGTAACATCGTTACTGTGAATTGTACACTATCTATCTCTTTCTAATACATTGTAGTTATCGCAGTAGTTTTTGTTGTGTAAGTTGTCGAAACCAGCATTCATTAAAAACGATGAAATTGTTTACTTGCCTCGCAACCTTTCAAATGAACAGACGCGCTACGTACTTTTAACTTCTGGGTATGTCTGCCTTATTAGAAGGCCTTCATATCTGAAAATCGTTTCGTAGAGTTGTGTTATCGCGATATCGGGTTTTGTACTTTTACTGCCTTATTAGAAGGCCTTCATATCTTAAAATCGTTTCGTATAGTAGTGTTTCGCGATATCGGGTTTTGTATTGTCCACCATAAACGCTAGCTTCACGTGAAGCCCAACATACATCAGGCAAGGCTTATTAGCGTTCGCGGATCGGTCGGGACGGCCCGCGTGCTAGCTGTTGTTTGGTATTTCCCAGCGAGAGAGTGTTAAACCGATGTCTAGCTGGTGGCGTAGCCGAATCTGCACAAACCAGCCTCCTCGGAGGTGTGTACTAATGAGTCATTAGGAAGTCTAGAAGCCGTGCTGCCAGCCTAGCACTGTTTACCATTTTCCCAACAGCCGGGTAGAATCAGTAGGCGCAAACCGAGAGGTCGGGGCACGGAATATGCTCACGTTTTGCTAAAAACAAGCACGCTTCGGTTGCTTTGTTGTAGATTCAGTTAAAATTAGCTACTTGTACACAAATACTTAGGTAGGGAAAAGGCAAGAAAGAAACGAAGAAAGGACAAAGAAACCAACTCTGAAAACAACTTAATAATAATAATAATAACGTTTTATTTACTAACAGAAATAAATACATAAGTATGGCAAGATAAACGTAGGAGCAATATTTCTATATTTAATTATAACATTTATATTCAGATATTATATACGGAAGTTATTAACAATTTAGAAAAACAAATTATTATTCAATTTAGAAGTACAGCATGGAAAATGTGTTTTATTAAATATGCTATTTTGATATTAAGAACATTAGTTAATACTCTGGATTTGTTTATTGAAAAATAACGTTTTGAAATAATTTTTTTGAAGAACAAGAAATGTCTGAATGGGATATGTGTTGTATGAATGTGGTTTGTAGTATGAATGGTGTATGTTGTTTGCTGATTTATCATAACTTGTCCATTGTTCTTTTTTATTGCTTTGCGTTCTGAGTTTATGTTTCAGATTCATCAACATGTCGGGACCTGCAAGCATCTCCCGCGGCCTCAGCATCATCTTGGAGTAACTGGAGTTCATAACAGCGTCACCCGAGGTGTCGCCATCCTGGACAACGTCATCGGAGCTTGTATCAACATCGTGGAGCAGCTGGAGTTCATATCAGCGTCGTCGGTGCTGTCGCCATCGTGGATAACATTACCTGAATTTGTATAATCATCTTGGAGTAGCTGTTCTTACCAGTATCAATGGAACTGTTATCATCGTAGACATCATTATCTGAGTCATCGTCTTGCAACATCTCAGAAGATTGGTAGCAACACCAGGAAAGCCGAGATCGATCATCGAGTCCGCAGCTTGCGACATCAATGTAAGAAATTTGTTATTTATAAATTAATTTGATAAAAGTTTTTATATTTATTTCAAATTGATAGCTGAGCTGTTTGAATAAATAATGTTTACAAATGTGTAATAAATAAAATAATTTAGTTTTGTATTTTGTAATGATGATGATATTATTTGTGCGTATTAGTAATGATTTGTTTGTTTATTTGCAGACGCAGTTGTTTGCAGTCGTGAAGAAGCCAGCCTTCTACCAAGAGTTTTCGTCCGGAGTTTTCCTCTTGGTGCTGACAGCGAATGCTGGGAAGGTGGGATCAGCGACTTGCTCCTGAATATTATCCAGGTTACTCATCCAGGCTTTATACCAACTTCAAATAAACATTGTATTCACCAAATAAATAAAACAATTGCAATTATAAATGTAGTTAGAAATAAATAAAACAATTGCAATAAAAATTGTATTCACAGCTAAACAAAATAATTGCAATTATAAATGTAGTCAAAAATAAATAAAACAATTGCAATAAACATTATATTCACAAATAATTAAAACAATTACAATAAATATTTTACTAAGAAATATACAATGTAATTGCAATAAACATTGTATTCACATATAAATAAAACAATTGCAATAAATATTGTACTCCGATATTATACAATATAATTGCAATAAACATTGTATTCACATATAAATAAAATTATTGTAATTTAATATGTTAAAAACAATCATAAATAAGTTTTAAATTGATAATTTATAATAACTCTCTTTAAAATATATTTATTCTTTAAGAATGAAAAATATTGTAATAAGTTGTTTGCGAAAACATACATCTTATTACAATATATCTTATTCTTAAAGAATAAATATGTGTGAAAGAGAGTTGTTGTAAATTATCAATTTGAAACAGTGCGTCTCTTCCTATAAAGAGCGAACTGCAACAGAAAAAGGCCAAATTATATTCGTATTGGAAAAATGACGGTTAAAAAAAAGGTTAGGAATGTTTATTGGAAGAATGAGCGTCTCCGAAAGAGTTCAAGATTTTTTATTTATCAATAGGATTCGGGCACTCACGTGACACTGTGACATTTTGTGACGTAAAAACAGCTGTTCGGGCAAACATCACTGCGCCACCTACAAAATGAATATTTTTTTGGGACGAGATTTGAAAAGAACCGTTCTTTTCAAATCTCGTCCCAAAAAAATAGTTCATTTTGTGACGTAAAAACAGCTGTTCGGGCAAACATCACTGCGCCACCTACAAAATGAATATTTTTTTGGGACGAGATTTGAAAAGAACCGCAGTGATGTTTGCCCGAACAGCTGTTTTTACGTCACAAAACCTCAGTGTCACGTGAATCCTATATATCCAGTAATCATCTACAGACGCTGTCAAATCGTTGATTATTGCAATCATGGACCTTTCTTGGAATTGTTGCTTAATGGTTAACAGAAACGAAATATTTGTACTGAACATTAAATTATTCTCAATAATTAAATTTTGTAATGCAATGTATAAATTGTTTACACTGTTATCCAAATTTTCAGACTGATTGTTCATTGGTTTGCAAATTATAAAAATTAAAATGATTCGCACTTTTATACAGGCTGTTAAAAATTTGTAAGATATGGAGAAGAAACCAAAAGAAGTCGAAAAATTGTATACAAGTGTCCAAAAAAAATTGATTCAGAGATATCGGAGTTTTAATTTAGATGTAATTCTAAGCAAATATTGATAGTAACGAACTTGGTTCGGAAATTTTGAATAGTTGTTTTGTAGAAACGGACAATAATGTAAATTTAAATTTATGAACAGTTTTATTCTCGCAAAACGGTATTTTTAATCTTCAACAACAGTAGATTAGATGCATATCTGTCAATTTTACATTCGTGAAAACAATCATGTCAATTTGAAATGTTAATGTTTATTGTTTACTTAACACTGTCATCTTTGACACATGGCTATCCGTTCTAACGCAATAACTATTCAAAATTTATTTTTTTAAATTATGGCTGTCGTTATTTATGTAGGATTACATTTAAATTAAAACTCTTATATCTCTAACACGGTACATTTTTGGACATATGTTGCATTAAACTTTTCGACTTATATTGACTTGTTCGCCATGTCCTTCATATCTATAACACTTATTTTTTAATACCTTGTATTGGAAAGGGGCCCCATAATACCTAAATACGATCTTGCCTACATCATAATTCCACAGTTGGCACCACGCCAAGTAAAGGCGGAAATATTATTTGACATGTCTAATAAATACAAATAGGTTATGTCAGGAGTCTGACAGCTAATAGGATCTTGACTTTTTGAGTAATAGAAATACTTTAGATTATTGCTATGTTGTTTATGGATATTTAAGAAAAATATAACTAAAAACGAATAAAAACTAAATATACTTTTCAAACGTCACTGTCAACAACAGGAAATGAATTTATGTATCAGGCTCACCAATTTCAAGTAGTTTTTTTTTATTGCCAACTGAAACAATTCCTTTTGATCACTCTGGCTGTGTTCAGGTTACACTTTCATCACCCTAACATACCAAATCCTAAATTTGTATGCCTTAAATGACGTCATAATTTAAGGTTTTAGCAATTAGATTTTAGGATTTGTAAGAGCACACTACACCTTGAAGTTGATAAACACTAAATCATGCGCGTTACGGCCAAACAAGAATAATTTTTGGACGTTTACAGGCTGTCAAATTTGTGTAAGTATAAAAAGTATTAATAATATGATTAATACCAAAACGTCTAAACGTCAAACAATTCAACCTACAGACTGCAGGTGTCGTTAGTAGTATACTATCGAAGTTGTACCTTTGTGAATTCCTAATTTCTTTCCCCAATTCCTAAATCCTAAATGTCAAACGGCTACTTCGAACACGGCCTCTGTATTTCGGTTGAAGTTGATCATAACTCCAGTGAAGTTGTTAACAGGTGATGATTGCTCCAGTGATTTCCAGCATAATGCAAGCTTTGGTGACGCTGTTCAAGGTCCGCTGACCTTGTTATAGCTGCTCCAAGATGACGCTGTGACTGCAGGTGATTCTTACAGTTCCCTTGATATCTCTAAAAACATAAAAAACAATGAATCAATAACATAGAATTAGAATAGTTTGAAAAAAAAACATATAAAGATATGTTGATGATTGATGAACGTGAAAGAGAAACACATCATAATATTTATCATGATTCCCGTATAAACCATTCTAAACGTCGTAATGAAAGTTTCGGCCACGCTGGTGTGTACTCTGCCGGCGAAGTTGTAAAGAAACATTCGAGGGTGAGTCGTGGGCAGGTGCAGCGCGGCAGCAGGGTACGGGAGGATCGGGAAGAATGTAATTTTGCCGGGACGAGTCCCTTTGGGCTTGCGGTCTTCCCTTTTTGCAAACAGTCCGGCGTGGTCCACGCTTCTGTTAGAATGTGACCGCGTCGTGCTCTGGCCTGGGGGAATGGACCTTTCTTGCGTTTGAGTAATGATAACGATTTTTTATTTTTAAATCGCGTAAGTAAAATATATTTTATGAAGGTAAATTATATTTGGGCTTCGACTTATATTTTAGTACTTTAAATAATAAACATTATAATGATAATAATAAAATTTAGAGTTTATAATAAGATTTAGAAAATAGGCACAAATTCTAAAAATGAAATTATAATATTTGAATCATAAAATAAAAATATAGAGGATGTACATAGAAACGCAGAAAATAGAAGTTTAACACTGGATTTTTAAAATATTCAACAATTGTCACCGTGTACATTTTAGAGCAAAAATACAAGAATAAAAACTTATTTAAAATTAAATTTTATGTTGAAAAAGTTTAAATTAGTTATACTTGCATATGTACGAGTATAGTACTAGGTATTTGAAAAATAAAATGTGACATAATTTCATTTTGAATAGCTCTATCAAGAATTCCTTATCTTAAATAATTATTGAGCTGAACTTGGCCGCCGCCGCACCAATTACAATATACGCATTTAAGTAAATTTATTAATGATATATGTATATATAATTAAATAAATAACTATATCATCACGCCTTTTACCCATTACTGGGTGTGGCACTCTGCTGTAGCAGATCTCGGTAAATGATATATTTATGCGCGTGAAGTGCGGTTACCAGCCGTCAAATGATGACCCCCCAAAGATGTTAGTGGAGGAGGAGGGATAATTTTTAATTAATCATAATTATTATTTTTTGACATGTTATTTTTAAAAATGAAGAATGTCTTATTATTTTGAAAGTTCAAATAAATCGCCATTTATTATAAATCCAACTTTTGACATTGAATTTACCGACGATAGTAGCGACCTCTAAAGATACCTCTCTCATGTTTGTAAATTACTTTGTTCAACTCTATCTGGTTTGACAAAAATGTCATATTTTATTTTTCAAACATGCTTATGCTGGGTTGCATGAAAGTTTTATCGGTTCATTAGTAACTAACGGTTCAATAAATTTCAGAAAATCGCTATTGATACTGTTGCTAGGTAAACAATTCTTTAACTAAAGAGCTCTTTATTTTTTTGCAATCCAGCATTAATATAATATGTTTAAATTTTTAAACCTACAATTTAAGTTTTAACTTTTTTTTATTCTAATACTTTTGTTTTTAAATATAAAGGAGAGCTAATTTCCGCACATTTTAAAGATCCCATGTTAAAGTCCTATATTCCGGATTTCTGTGAACAGCTTGTATACATTTACCATTATAGAAGACAAAACAATATAGGTTATTTTATTTTATTTCATTTGTTACTCTGCACAACACATATATTTCTGGCATTAATAGGATTATTTATAAATTTTTAATAGTTAATTCTGTGAATTTCGATTAATTTTAAGAAACATAATTATTTATTACAAATAATTCTAAAAACCTATCATAATTTTAAATACAAAGAAACAAATGTATATAAGTAATTTACCAATTAGGTGGTGAAGGTTGCTCCTCCATCATGTACTCTCTAGTGTTGCAGTCGTTGTTGGCAGCAGCGCTGGTCACATTCTAAAGGGCACGAAGGCGCGGAAAGGAAGGTGTATGTTTGCGAATGAGGCTGTCACGGCAGTCCCTACGAGTCCCGCGGGACATTCGGGGTCTGTGCTGCGGACCCGTGACCTCTCGCCTCCGCCTCTGCCGCCACCACCGCCCAGCGCACCTGAGCCTCGGAAAATATCACCACTCATTATTAAAACGCCGAGCTACAAAATGTCCAATGAATGGATACTGCGAGAAGTAGGTTTGGAGATAAAGATCTGTAACAGAAAAATATAAAATTCAGAATTATATTTTGTTATAATTCCTTGACGGATCAATGAAGTTTGCAAAATGCGTCAAAAATCGTTTAATCAATAGAATAAATTATAATTTCAAAATTACAATGTTTCAATCCATCATTCTATTATTTTATGCATAACCGGGCCGAAAAGCATGTGTTTTAGCCCTTAAAAAACGGACTTAAACACTTCTTTTTGGCCCATATGGATACATAAATAAAATGACAATTTTTGTTTATTGCGAATACTTGATTCTGCAAAATGTAATTTTGACATATAACGTATTTACATATTTTAATCTTTTGAACATATAATTAAATGATATTTTGTTATGCATAAAATATTGTATGTATCACAGGTGAAATTAGCGTTTCTGAACCTGAGCATGCTTTGCGCCTCGTGCTAATAATCATGTCACATGCCAGAAACGCCTGTTTTCATCCTTGGTACATAAATAACTATTATGGTAAAATTTAGATTGAAAATAATTGTAAGTTTTGTTGCGCGAATGAAATATTCTGGAATTATGAATATGGATGATGTGTCAGAATAAAAATATTTAGTGAAAAGGAATCAAATAAATAAATGTTCAGTGAATGTTTTAAGAATCCGTGCTACCATTTTATGGTACATAGCGTAATACAGTGTACATATTTTATTTCTATAAGAATTAAATAAGCGCACAAATTATACTCGTATATCACAAATAATATAACGAAATCCGTCCCTGTAAATCATCTGGGCATATATCGTTTAATCTTCACTTGTTTAAAAAAAAAACGCATTTCGTTGCACAGAGGGCTCCATCTCTACGTTCCACGCTCCAGTGTTCCTCGTGCGTTAGTCTGGAGTCCGGGCAACCGGAAACAAATAACCAGTGGTCCCCGCGTCCCAACACAATATCCAGGAGCAGTGGCGGGCCCTAGCGTCGAAACCATTCAATTACAGCCGTGGCGGCGGCGACCTATCGCCGGCATAACAGCCCCGTTGTTATCATCGACGTTTTATTGTTTATGTGTGCGCGTAGCAGGTAAAACACAGGCCGAAGAAGTCTTCAGGGACTTCAGAGAGCCTCACGTCGAACCGTGTTTATAGCAACATATTTGCTTTTGTAATAGGAAGCGATGTTGGTGGCTTTTTTTTACATTTTCTAGGTTTTCATAGCAAACCTATTTTAATTTTCAAATTAGAAAACTCGTGTACAATCCACATCATACAAATAAAAGAATTCATATGATTAAATCAATCTGTTTTATTTAATTAGTATTAAAAATAAAGTTAAATGTTAAGTAAAATAAATAAAAATAAATATATCATCACGCCTTCTACCCATTACTGGGTGTGGCACTCTGCCGAAGCAGATCTCGGTAAGTGATATATTTTGCGCGTGAAGTGCGGTTACAAGTCGTCAAATCAAGGCCTCCAAAGATGTTAGTGGTAGAGGAGCCACAGGGGTAGCTTTTTTTTAAATTATGAAAATTGTTTGTCGCTTGTGGGAATCGAACCAGGGTTCTCAGGATCCACAGGCCGACTTCATACCACTGAGCTAGCCACCCCATAATGTTAAGTGAAGGCTAGAAATAAATAAATATATCATCACGCCTTGTACCCATTACTGGGTGTGGCACTCTGCCGAAGCAGATCTCGGTAAGTAATATATTTAAGCGCGTGAAGTGCGGTTACCAGTCGACAAATCACGGCCCTCAAAGATGTTAGTGGTGGGGGAGCCACAGGGGTAATTTTAAATTGGTGAAAATGTTTGTCGGCAATGGAGATCGAACCAGGGTTCTTAGGATCCACAGGCCGACTTCATACCACTAAGCCTTTACCCCATTAATCAAGTGAGGAATAGAAATAAAATAAATATAAATATATCATCACGCCTTCCACCCATTACTGGGTGTGGAACTCTGCCAAAGCAGATCTCGGTAAGTGATATATTTTTGCGCGTGAAGTGCGGTTACCAGCCGTCAAATCACGGCTCCCAAAGATGTTAGTGGAGGGGGAGCCACAGGAATAGTATTAATGTGGTGAAAATGTTTGTCGCCAGTGGGAATCGAACCAGGGTTCTCAGGATCTACAGGCCGACACGATAACCACTGTGCCACCTAAAATAAATGAATGAATTGATATGATTGGAAGGTTTAAAGCGTGAAACCAAAATGGTGGACCAATATAGGAATAAAAAAAATATATATCATCACACCTTTTACCCATTACTAATAGCGACATTGCCGTACATTCAGCACATCTCGGTAAGGGATATATTTATGCACTAACCAGCCGTCAAGATATTAGTGTGCTCATTTGTATTACTGGCTGTAGCTGAAACAGTAATGGCCGAATTGGGAAGCCACAATACCTGTACGTATCTCTATAGAGTATAATTGTACCCTAAAGCAAAACACTAACGCATCGGGTCGACCGCCACGCCGCCCCACGCCGCAGCATCGTGAAGAAAAACAAAGCAACACGACCGAAGCCCGACTTGTTTTTCTTAGACTCCGGGATTGGGGGTGTACGGGAGGGTAGGCGGTGGTTAGCGGGGGCGGGAAGCGAGCTCTATAAACAGGCCGTACCGCCTAAACAGTGATTTCCAACCCAAGACCGTATTATTTCAGGTCCGGTGATGCCGATCCTTCGAACCCTGAGCTTCAACACGGGGTATCGGTTCGCAAACCCGATGGAAATCAATATCATAAATGATTGCAATATATGAGGTAAATAGAGTAGTGGCGAGAGAATAATTTCTAAGGAGTAAGCAGTTTAACAAAATTAAATATTTATTATTAAATTAATTAAATGGTAGTTAAGAAAATATCAATAACGAATCATAAGTCCGCAGTACCGTCTTTTCCATAAGGGCTCAAGGGGTACGAGCTCAGGGCCCCCGGCTTGATTGGGGCCTCAAAATTTCGAGGTCGTCGTTTAAACGGAAAATAGAGAAGCTCAATTTTTGGTGCAATTTTACGAAGAAAATTTTTATCTTTAAGGGCCAATTTTTCAATCACCGATTAATGTTAATCATGATTAAATAATAATGGAAACTATGGTTATACATACATACATACATACATATCTTCACGCTATATCCCAACAAATGGGGTAGCACGAACCCTAAAACTATGGTTATCATTATTATATAATCATTATTAACATTAATCGAGAGTAAACCGGTGATTGAAAAACTGGCCCTAAATGTAATTTGAAAACCAGATGAGATTTCTAAATATTTTTTAAACAGTGAACAAAATTTTAATAAATTTAAAAAAAATCAAAGAAAAATACATTGAGTAAAATTACTTAATTAATCCTATAAAATGTATACAAATACTAAAAATAACTTTAAAATATTTAAAAGAACTTTGAGGACATAATAGAAGATGTTGCACAACAGAAATTCCGGAAAAAACTATCACCATTAACGTAAGTCCAATTCTTAAAATACGAGTAGTAATCACTTTACTTATATTTGATTTGCGTAAAGCTAACCATAATAACCAATAAAGTTACTAAATAAAAGTACATACTGATGTTTTCATTCGCATTTTTTTTTTACTTTCTAAAAGGGCCCCAAACTCTGTATGCTCAAGGGCCCCTGCATTGCCTAAGACGGACCTGTAAGTGCGGCTTCTTAAAGAGTAACTGGATATCTTATAATTTATTATTTATTTATCAATTTGACAGTTGTATTTACTAACATGTTCTCGTTTACATGTAAGATTTTTGTTATAAATATATGAACTCAATATTGTAGATTTTCAATTTCAATTTAGTTGTTTTTCGCAGAAACGTAGAACGAGAAATGTTTTCAAACAATCACTTTTGTTTTCACAGTAATTTGATGTGAAACTGTCGCTCGCGGGTACAAGATAACAAATCATATAACGTTTTTCTGATACCTTATATAGTATCTAGTTGAATATATATGAGCATATAATTCATATATAGGCAATCGTAGTCCAGTGGATAAAAGCGAGGTGTCAACGGCCATGGCTGCACTCGTTGGAACTGATCTAAGCGATAACGCGAGTTAAGTAACGTTGCGCGCGGGTAGTACTTGGATGGGTGACCGTCCAGAGAAAACCCGCGTTGCTGTTGACCATAATACCTAAAACGCAGATCAGGGCGGAATGGCGGCATATGACCTAAGTAGTTGGTCCGCCAAAGAAGCCACCAAAAAAAAAAAAAGCGAGGTAAAACATGCGTTTCTTAATTAGCAAGCAAGAGGTCATGCGTTCAAATCTCACACACTTAAACGTAAATAAGTAATTATTAATTTTAAAAAATAAGATTTATCTGCGTAAATATGTTGAAAAATCTGTCAAAAATTCGATTCAAATAATAATACAAATCCTTTTCATTTATTTTATTATTTTCTTTCATTGTAAAGCCATCTGTCGTCAATCAGTGGAACTTCACCTGATATGTTAGAAGTGTGCGTTATAATAACATATAAATGTATGATATGTTCAACTTTCCGTAGTAATTTATGTTATAGTTACTTTCATAAATGGTCGTCTGAAAATGAAATTTATATTCGAATTATAGAAAATATATCAACAAAATTGTACTAAAAATAATAAGCTCTGATTAGAGATGTATCGATTCTCCACGTACACCATCATTAGGATAGCAAATTTTATTTGTTACAACTATGATTTCTGAAAAAATGTGTTCTATATTAAGAATTTAATACATTCATTATTATTTTACAGTTTAATCTAATATCAAATCGACCAAAATATTATCCTAAATTAAACCAAACTGCTAAAGTTTAACCTTACCTAGCGAAGCAAAGTTCCGTGCGATACGCCATAGCAGAAAAACCAGTCGTACAGTCGGCACCCCATTGGTCAGGTAGTGTGTCCAGTCGCCGGATCAATAGGGGCTGACCAGCGGTCTGCGAGACGCGGGAGCAGACGTCCTCTGTAACTCGTGGTCGGCCTTCACCGACACGGGACGCGGCTGTTTGCTGTCGCACTCTGAACCCTTGCCCGGGTGCGTGCTAGCGAAGTCTACCTGAACACAGACAGAACAGTTGTTCAAGTAGTCGAACATAACCGGACGGAGAAATACATTTCTCATATAGATAGCAGAAAATAAAATTTGGTGACCATGGAACAAACAGTAGAGAATGCATTCAATATTATCATGTCTTTGAGGTTAAGGTAGTACTAGTGTGACAGTGGCGCCATCGGTTGTCGAGTGGCGAAACTGACGCTAAAAAAAAAATAAAAATTGAATAAAATAAGTGTTTTATACCTATTATGGTTTGAATATCATGAATTGTTAACAGGTTGTTGGTCTAGTGAATTTTCAAATACCATACCACCGTGTGGTGTTGCTATTATAAATTGCGATTCTTAATTTTTCGTTAAAAACAAGGCTTTGCATGGCTATATATCCATTACTAAACGATAAAAAACTTTCTCCTTCTGATACAATATACATGGATAGTTCTAGAACATCATACTAGTTTTTCAAATGAAACTGCAAAATTTTAGAGGTACACAAACCAAATATGTGCCATTCTGAGTGATGATCGCCATAAGCCCCGTGTATAAGAACTCAACTTTACAAGCGAATATATTTGTTCACAGACGTTGGATGTGTTTCATATTTTAACAGGATGCGTATGACTATCCAATATTTACGTGCTCCAAATTTCATTCAGATCTGCAAAATATATTTTTTTTCACGCTAGTACTACCTTAAGTTCATGTTATGTAGATTTAAGAATAATATAAATTTGTATTTTTATTATTTAATTAAATCTGCAAACTTAACATTATGCTAGACTCTATCAAATGAGATAGCATAAATCGCTGAAAAAATTCACATTTATTCTTTAGATTCATCCTGCAGTTAATCATTATTCTTATCTTGGTACACCACTTTCACTTCATCCACATTCATAATTCCTCTGATATAAAGTTGTTCCTTCGTCTTACTAGGAATATTTTTTTACTGATGATGTATAAATGACAAAAGTTAATTTCAAGAGAATTCGATGCGTTTTTAAAAATTATACCTTTATACGTGGTGGTGGTGGGCAGGCAGCAAATAAAAATTTATTCCCGAGTTATTTGACAAAATTTACCATAATTTATTTATCTGCTTCAGGTAGCAGATTTATTTAGAGCGATTTTTCTCAGAAACAAGTAAAGTGTACGAGGAAAAGAGGAACAGACTCCTTCCATCGAATGTGGAAAATATTGTTATCATAACTTGTCACTTTTAAATTTTAAAATTACGATGATTAGCTAATCATTCATTATTCAAATTATTAATTGACATTCTTTTTCTTTTTATTTGATAACCTATTTGTAATGTATATTGTTTATTATTAAACAAATAATTAAATTAAACATCCAAGTATGTAATTAATAATATGTAGTTTTTGTTTTTTAAATGATTAATTAAATAACTAAATTAGATACCTTAGTTCGAATGGTAGCTGTTACGTCAAACTATTCGATATTTGGCCGAATAGTAAAATATTTGCAAGCAAATTCATAAAGCGGATTAGCGCTAACACCATTTTTTATTTCGTTTTTAACTCTCTTTTCAATGTACGAAACAAGTTTATTTTAACTTGAGTTAAAAAGAGAGTTAATTAGTATCAAATTTAATTCATTTCTTCAATATGTTTTAATTTGAAACAGTTATAGACAATATTAAAAACAGTGTTAGCGCTAATCCGTTTTATGAATCTGCCTGTTAGTGTTTTACCGAATAGTGGAATAGCTGCCGAATATTCGTTACATCTAATTTAAAGACAAAATTTAAAACTTTGCACGTGTAATGGTTGTGTAATTATAATAGTAAGTAAGTCTGTAGTAAGATATCGAGTGGTAGCACGATCCCGGTGTGCGCTGAGGGCGACCGCGGTGGCAGCGGCGGCAGGACAAGCCGGGTTCAGATCCCGGACCGGCCGGACATGAATAATGCATGCCGCAGATGTGGAATACGTGTAGCACGAAGCGCCCGCGGGTCACCGCTGCCGCCCCGGCGGGACGCGCGGCCTGCAGATTCATGTTGGTCTGGGACGTCTGTCCCAGGTCTCGCTGTCCCGCTGTCCCGCCTGTCCGCACTCACTAACCAACGAGTGGTGGGGGCACTCACACTTTCCACGGTTGGAAATGTGTTACGGTACTTTTGTTCTTCTTCCAAGGAAAAAAGGATATATGGTTTCTTTCCAGTTTCCACCTTTAGCATTTCTAAACATCGTGGAAGCGCGTCGTAGTAGATATTTATACTTTGTATTTGCTGTTTGATATCGGTGAAGTAAATAATTAAATATATCGTGCGGACCAAATCATAACAAAATTCTAGATTCTAAGAAGTAGTTATTATTAATGTACCTGTATTGTAATAATTTAAAACGAAATTTGGTGAGGCGCAATGAAATATTTGTTTTCTAATTTCTATTTAAAAATTAAAAGCTAACTCCTTAACAAAGTAGCTTAGTTATAGTTTTCAAAAGAATTTTATATATCTTTCCCACTCTCTAAATTATGTTAAAGAAAAATTATTTAAATTTAAAATAAATTATACGTAGAACTTTTAATAGTACTCGTATTTTTTAAAAGTACATACTAATCAAATTATTAAATCTATTATTCTTTTTAATTACTATTCTGGCGTAGATCGAATTTTTCTGTACCGGAAATAATAACTGATTTAACATAATGAACTTTTTGTTCTACCATTTTTGTTTCTAAAACTGTTTTCTAATATACTCGTAATTAAGTAAGAAATTTGTTTGATGAAGATCTTCTGAAAATTTTATATTATCAAATTTCTTTATATTCCTTAGCCATTATTTACTTGTTCAGACTTTTCTAAACTGTAACTTAATATTGCAATTTCTATTGATATTTATACATATTGTATAATTGACAGTTTTATCTTTGAATCTAGTTACTTTTTACTTGTAAAAAGAAAATTTGCAGCAATGGAATGAAATATGACTATTTTCTAAAGCATCAATAAGGCATACTACGAGCAACGATATTTCGCTTTGTATAAACTTCTTAATTTGACAACTTATCGCAAGAAATCGTCCCGGCACCTCTAACAAAAGGACGCGCATGAAGTAGATTTTGAAATTGCGGCATATTCAATACCGGGAATAAATTATGCTCGAAATCCCGTTTGTTTATCACAAATTTATTTATGGTTGTAAAATAAAAAATAAATATTTCATCACACCTTTTGCTTTTAGCAAATCAAGGTAAATGATATATGTTGCACGCGAATGGTTATCAGTCATTAAATCACGGTCCCACAGCTGTTAGTGAGGAGGTAGCCACAGGGGTAGTTTTAATGTGATAAAAATTGTTTGTCGGCTGTGAGAACCGAACCGAGGTTCTCAACATCCACAGGCACACTCGATACCACTGAGCCACATACCCCATTAATTATTGTGTAATTATAGTAGAGTTAAATGTTAATATATTCACCATTGCAATTGAAACAGTATGTGAATCAAGCAGACATATCCTAATTCACAATACTGCATCAACATCTTCGTGAGACGGTGTCGGTACGAACTCCGATGTTTAGCAAGACACACGTCATTTCTGAACGGCGTTGTAAGGGAGTGAGTGACGTCTTTGTGACGGCGCCGCCACCGGAAGTGCGAGACAGTACGACGGACGTTTCCCGTGCGCGACGCAGACGGGACATGTGTCGCATGTGGGCAGTCTGTTTGCCCGCGAGACCACAAGATCGAGTTTCAGCGAGCGTGGTCTTTGTTCGTGCTTTGTGATTTCTTTAAATGAGGAACAAAGCGGAAACGGAATAAAGACATTAGTTTCTGGAGGGTTAACAACTTGATGTTTTACTGTTTTCAACTCACTCTTCAATTCAGATAATGAACACGAATTTCTTTCATACTTATTTACGTTTTTGATTCTACAGTTTCATTCCGAGTTTCTTAAACGAATGTCATCAATCTCACGAAAATAATTAATGCATCAACAACACTATTAATAATTCTTAACAGTTTTCGATAACTCAAAAACAACTAAACATGCATTGCTTTGGAGTCCTATACTATAGTCACAAAATAATAAATTAGTAATTTTTATTCAGATTAAATCCAAAAACTTCGTATCAGAGACGATGAAACGAATGAAATATTGGTAAAAGAGTTAACAGATGTATGTCGGTGAAATGGATAAATATTATTGATTATTTTTTGACGTTTCTCATAACCAATGAAATGCTTCATTGTATGTCACGTGTCCGCGTTTTAACCAATCCTGTCATTATTATACTGAGAATGAAGCTCTAGTGATTATTCCCGGGAATAATCTTTGTAGGTGCTTTTGTTTGTGACAAATGACATATACATAGTTGTCAAATAATTATTTATAACTGTCAACGCGTCAAGTAAAATGTGTGAAACAAAATATACAGAAATATTTTGGAAACAACTTCCAAGAATAGATTAATAAGTAATCAATCGATATGAACCTAGTTCAAAATCTTTTAAGTTGCATGAATTGACCTCAACAGCTAAGTCAAAAAATAATCTAAATATAACTCGAGAGTTCGATAAATTAGAAAATAATTCTCCAGTATCTTTCTCAAACTTGTCATTTGGTAATAGCCACTCAAGCCCTACAGGCTTTCGTGACTATTGCCTGGCAACAAGTTTTCGAAAGATCTGTCATATTTTCAATTTATTCTCACTCTCTTGTTATATTATTACTGAGAATTTGTTGCGTGAATGAAAGGCTCAGAATAAAGACACTTGTATGAAAAATTATAAATGAGAATGAAGCGAAAGTGATGTGTCAGGATAGAAATATTTGGCGGTGATTAATTGCAGAACAAATCTAATGAATGTTCAGTAAATATTTTAATGGTTTGTGCTACCCCATTTGATGGCACAAAGTGTGATGTTATGTATACATGTTATTTGTATAATTTTAATCAGACAGTCAGATTTTTGTACCTGTAAGAACTGTAGAAATAACTTAGTAACTATTAAAATATTACGAAAAGCAGGTATTAACAATGACAGTTCAAAGTTCAAACACATTTCTCCCATGTTAAATCCTATTATAGTAGGATGGCAGATCAACAAGGGGGAAGCAGCATCACACAAAGATGAAAACTGGACCAGCACGCGCGACCTCTGACCTGATATGAAGCCGGTTGACCCTTGCCCCAGCATCCGACCATCAGAGTACCTTTACATCACACAGATTATCATCTGCATAAGAGTGCAACTTGTCTGGATGCTGGTAATAAGAGCAAAACTGGATCAGAGGGTAAAGGTCATCACAAGAATAGGTGTGAGGTCTGGACAGGTTTCATTTGTATAGATATAATAGGATAGAAATGTAGTTAGTCATTTCACCATATTAAAAATGACCCTTGTGATTTCTCTTCCACTAGCATCTTTGATGGTCATGATTTTATGCCTAGTAATCGCATGCGTATCTTTTCCAAACTAAAGTCAGTTTATCAAGAAAAAAAATCTTAGAGATCTTGTGCTATTTGGTAAGATAATTTCTCGAGAAATAAAATTAACAGCATAAAATAGTTATTTATGTATCAAGGGTAAAAACAGGCGTTTCTAGCCCGCGGCATGATTTTTAGCACGAGGTGCAAAGCGCCGAAGGTTAATAACATGTTCAGGGTTAGAAACGCTAATTTCACCAATGGTTTATACAATATTTTATGCACAATAAAATAACATTTAATTATATGTTCAAAAGATTAAAATATGTACATAGGTTATATGTCAAAATAATATTTTGCAGAATCAAGTATTCACAACAAACAACAATTCTCATTTTATTTATGTAATAGGAATTATTTAAACAAATATTTAAGCCCGTTTTTTAGGGCCAAAACACATGAATTTCGGCCCGATTGTGCATAATAGTTAATTAGTATCAAGGGTGACAACGCGTTTCTGGCCCGTGGCATGATTATTAGCACGAAGCGCAAAGCGCCCAGGGCTAATAACATGCTCAGGGTAAGAAACGCTAATTTCACCCGTGGTACATAGAATATTTTATGAACAACAAAATAACATTTAATTATATGTTCAAAAGATTAAAATATGTACTTAGGTTATCTGTCAAACTGATATTTTGCAGTATCAAGTATTCACAATAAACAAAAATTGTCATTTTATTTATGTATCCATAGGAATTATTTGTTTATGGCCCTAGGGCCAAAAAGAAGTGTTTAAGCCCGCTTTTTAGGGCTAAAACACATGCTTTTCGGCCCGGTTGTGCATAAACCTATTTATCCAACACCGACTCATAATAAGCCAGTTTCTATAGTTATTTGAAATAAATAATGTCCAACATTAGTCACTCAGTGAGAGAATAATAGAGAAGTCACGGTACCATAATATGGATACTTAATAATTTCTTTGTTTTATTAATATCTTATCAAATGTCTTGTCAGTGTCAAACAATAAACGAACATATAAAAAAGATTTAAGAAGCCATTTGCCCTTCGGGAATCGTGGCTAACCTTTTTCATTCGTTACTAATATATCTCATTCAAGACTAGTACAATAAATTACTATTACTTGGTAATGGGATGTTAACCTAGTAGTTGGATGTTACCCTAGTGACGTATTTTATCAGTATAAAACTGTAGTTATTGGTTGAATTGTCAAGTTTTTTTTTTGCATTATTATTGGTTGAAAACAGGTTATTTATCAATACAAGTGCACAGGTCAAGTATTTATAATTTATATATACATCGCGTTGTATTTTATAAAATTTTAGTACAACAACAAAAAGTCGTGTTGAATTGTATTTCATTGTTATTCGAAATGATGTACAAAGTTTTCATTGTACTATTAGTATTTCTAATTAGTTTGAGCAATGTAGTATCAGTACCTACATCTACTGTTCGAAAAAGTTGTCCACCTGGTTATTTTCTTTGGGAGAATGAATGCAAAGTAAATACTGTTATATTAATTGAATTTTTATTTTCATATTTTTTTATTGTTTAGCGTGAAATCGTGGGTGCAGGAATAATAACAGTTAACTGCAAGGAGGGTTATTCATTTTCGAATTGCAAATGCAGAAAAAGTGTACGTATTGAATAAAATTCTTTATTATTAGTAAGTGCAGAGATTTATAATTATTTAACGTTTTTAGGTAGCAACTCAAAGAAGTGGAGTACAGAAATAAACATAGAGGATATTAACAAACATACAGGATGTCATTGAAATTGTTAGTGCTAGCGTAAATATAAATCAATGAAACAAAATAAATAATAATAACAATAATAATTAACATTTTATTTGCAAAAATTCAGCATAATGCTGATCTTCCATATTCCATATTAACCTTTATAATAAATTTAAACTTGCAAAAATCCACTGAATGTTTTTTTACTTTAAATAGATCATTTACGTAATTGTCAAGTTATTTGATATAGCCAAACTGAGGTGATTAGAGTCGAACTGGGATATCTCCCTTTTTTGTTACTAAAGTATGTACTCGTAACAGTGGCGTACCTAGGAGGTGGCGGTGGGTGCGGTCCGCCCCGGGCGGCACATATTTTATGGCGGCATTTTTTATATTTAGTTTTAGTTGTAAAAAATAACTTGTTCACTTCATAAGTTTACTATTCGCTTTCTACGAATTATGAATTACTATATGATTTCGAATATTTTTCTTCATCGTTTAAGTCAATGTAGGGTTGAAAATATTATCTCAAAAAATTCCTTTATTACTGCCTAATTTAAATATGCCATCCAATGGTGAAAAAGTTCCTCACCTATAGTTTGTCTCAATTACACTTATTTATTTATGTTTATTAATTCAATGGGGTAATGGCTTAGTGGTTTTTAGTTGGTATGTGGATTCTAAGGACCCCGGTTCGATTCCCACAGCCGACAAACAATTTTCACCAAATTAAAATTACCCCTGTGGCTCCCCTACCACTAACATCTTTGGGAGCCGTGATTTGACACTTACCGCCCTGTGCGGCAAAAGTTCTAGGTACGCCACTGACTCGTAAATCAAATTAAAATCGTAAAAGTTGGCTGGCTTTATTTAAAACAATTGAAACAGACAGCTTTTGTTTTTGTTGAAATGGTTTATTTATGCAACAATTTCTTATTAATTTTGATAATTTAATAAAAAGGCTTTACTACAATTAAATATTTTTTAATTAGGTTAGTATTTTTATATGTTATTGCATACAAAATTTTAAAATATTGTTTTTAAGTTTGTTTTTTTTTTCACTGCAAAATTTAATTCGTGGCTTATCATTGTATTTAGAATTTGACGTAGAATTAAATAATGTTAAAATATACAGGGCGTTATATTTAAAATAAGAAAATTGATACCGCTTCCGGTTAAACCCGAAGTGATATGTTTATCATTTATACGTAAAAATGGTGCCGCATACGTAATGTTTATAAATTTTCGTTAAGAAATCTTTATAAATAAATAAGTTAATAGAGTAGTCCCGCTTTCTGTCGACAGCCAGTATATACTATATTGCTGCTCAATAATATTTTTGTTTTGATTATTACAAATGTGAAATAGCTAAAAAACATAAATTTAAATGAGTAGTTATATATTTTTCGACATTACCTCCTGTTCAATATCATCAGTTCAAGTTCACAGGCCAAATATTTGTTTATTTATATATAGCGTTGCACTCCACAAATTTTAGTATAACAGCAGAAAGTCGCCTTGAATAAGAGTATTTATTATTTAAAATGATGTACAAATTTTTCATTCCCCTTTTAGTATTTTTATATAGTTTGAGCAATGTAATATCAGTACCTACGCCTACTGTTGAAAAAACTTGTCCACCTGATCATTATCTTTTGGATAATGAGTGCCATGATGTAAGTATTACTAATATAAGAATTATTAATTTTAATAGTTAAATATTTATGATGCTATTCTTTAGGGCGAGTTTCCAATAGTATCAAGTATAATGGTTGTTGGTTGCATGGAAGGTTTTACATTAGTGAATGGTAACTGCAGAGAAACTGTACGTGTTATCTACAATTCTTTGTTATTAAAGAATCAGAGATGTTAAATTAGTTATAATTATTTAACATTTTTAGGTACAAACGCACAAAAAACAAGAGGTTAAAAAGCAGAAATAAACAAAGAGGATATATAAAAATATATAGGTGTCATTGCAATTTGCAATTTTAAGAACTATTGTAAATATTAGTGACACAAATAAAAATGAGTTGTACCCCAAATAAATTAATTACATTATTTTCAAGTCATTTGACATAGCATAACTAAAAATAAACACTCGTTTTGATTCAATTTATATTCTTGTAGGTATACATTAAGTTTGGTCATTAGATTAGCTTAATGTTAGTATGTGTTTTTTTTACAAATGTAAATAATTAACAAGTAATATGCCTTGTATGGATAATAAATATGTTCACAGTTCTTTTTATAAATTTTGTAGATTTCCTGTTCTGTAATTCAGTTTTATTTTCATTTTTTGTGAAATAGAAATAAATAATAAATAAATGAATAAAACAATATAATTTGTATAAGTACTAAGTAAATATCTTATCAAATATTTATATTTACAACTACAGTAGTTCATAGGTCAATAAAGTCTTATAACAGATTTCATTAAAATATTGCATAATTAGCAGTAAATTGTCAGTACAGCTGAAACCATCTTGAATAATATTTTAATTTGCTTGAAAATAATGTATAAATTCTTTACTTTTCTATTGATTTTCTTATTTATTTTCATTAATGTAATGTCGAAGCCTTACCCTAATATTGGCGAAGAAACTACGGATTGTCCATCCGGCCAAATTCGTGTGGGAAATGATTGTGTTGTAAGTATATTGTAATTTATTAATATGATGAATCAATTTTTATATTGGGACTATTTTTTTAGATGGTTGCTCAGATGATTATAAATATTAACTGCGCACCAGGCTATAAATTATCTTCAAACGGAGTCTGTAGAAGATCTGTAAGTACCTATTGGTTAAAATTTTGCATATTTAATGAGCTTAGTTATTTTTATTTATTATTATTTTAGGTAACAACCAGTAAAGACTGAAATACATACACAAGAACAGTACGTAATGGTTATATAATAAATATATATAGAGTTCTATCATTGATAAATCAATTTACACACAAGTGTTTGTAAAATTGTAACTGTACCGTTATAATAGTTATTTATTATACAAGTATATAAAACACGCAAGAAAAGTTTAAACACGAGACCGAAGGTTTAGTGTTTAATATTCTTAGGTGTTTTATATACCAATAAAACACAAGTGTAATACAAAATTTTATCCACAACTCATAATTATAGGTATCGAAGAAGATTTGTCGAAACGTTTTAAGTTGATTCAGTTATACATAATTTCTCAAAATACGGTAGATCATGAAGTGGTTGCTATGTAACAAGTTGTCTACAGTGTTTTATAGAATATAAAACACTAGTGTTTTATGAGCCATATAATTCAACTGAAATCAGTGTAATAATGTCTTTATTATATATGAGTTGTGGATAAATAAATTTAAAAAATATACAGTGTGTTATTATAAATGTTAGTTCTAGTGTAATGTAAGTGAGTAACGAATGTCTTTAATAACTTTAATATCATTGTCAAGACATTAGATTATACTTGGACTAATAATGAAATAAATGTTTTAGCTAAATTCTTGTGTTTACCTATTTTCACATTTCTTGTAATAACTCTAATGTATCTTCATTAAATTAGCTCAGTGGTATGGATTCGGCCTGTAGATTTGAGAACCTGAGTTTGATTCCCACAGCCGACAAACGATTTTCAACGCACTAAAACTACCGCTGTGGTTCCCCCTACACTAATATCTTTGGGGGTTGTGATTTGACGGCTGATAATCGCATACTCTCGCAAAATGTATCACTTACCGAGATCTGCTATGGCAGATTGTTACACCTAATAATGGGTAGAAGGCGTTAAATCACGGCCCCCAAAGATGTTAGTGGTGGAGAAGCCACAGGGGTAGCTTCTGAAATTATGAAAATTGTTTGTCGCCTGTGGGAATCGAACCAGGGTTAGATAAATAAATGAAATGCACAAAGTAACTGTCATTTATTGCTACTATCGATATTTGTCATTTTATCAAAAAATTGGCAAACGAACACTCAAGTGCAACAATATTTTAATTTATTAATCTAAAATATGTACAAAATTTAAATTAGTAGTATTTTTGGACATCATCTTGTTTTTAATAGTATCAGCACAAGTTCACAGGTCAAGTATTTATTAATTTATTTATATATCGCATTGCATTTTATAAAATTTAGTATCAGCAGAAAGTCCTCTTGAATTGTATTTGATTATTATTTAAAATGAAACATTTTATTGAACTCATATTTTTCATATTTTTATTTAGTTTGAGCAATGTAATATCTGTGCCTACGCCCAATGTTTTAACCAGTTGTCCACCTGGTTATATTCTTTTGGATAATGAATGCCAAGTAAGTAATGCTAACGTAATAATTATAAATTGTAATGTAGTTATTTATAACGCAATGGGCTGGGTATTATTAACCACAATTATTTCTTAAATCTAGTTATATTATACCTATAAAATGTGTATAAAAATTCAATTTTTATGTTGCTATTTTTTTTTAGGAAGATGTAAAAGTTTATCACAATATCTTATACGTTAATTGTATGGAAGGTTATACATCTGTGAATGGCAACTGCAGAAAAAGTGTACGTATAGTGATTAAAATTCTATGTTATTAATGAGTTTAGACTTGTTATATCTAATTATGATTATTCAACATTTTTAGGTAGGAACTCAAAGAGGTTAAAATACAAAACTAAATACACAGATATATAGGATGTTATTGCAATTGTCAATACTAGTGTAATGAACAAAAATAAATTGTCTTTCCCCACAAATAAATGAATTGCGTAATTGTTAAATTATTTGATATGACTTAACTATAAATAAACATTTGTTATGATGAAATTTTGTATCCTTCTATGTATTTTCATAATAATTTTAATTCTACAACACAAATTTCCAAGTATAGCAATTGCTAGGAACTTCGGTTAAAAAAGGTTGCTACGAAGAATCAAAAGATCATGTTAGTAATATCCATATTTGGCAATTTTTATTATAGAATAGATATGTAAGTTGTCATCATTAGTTGAGGCCAATGTTATAAATGTATATTTTTTTGCAAATAAAAATAATTAATACGTTATATTACCTGCGCTTTAATATAAATTGTATAGATGTCCATTATTTTCATTTATTTTCAAGATTATGAGATATTATTCAAAAATTCACAAAGAACCCGTTAAATGTAATAATATTTTTGTTTAGTATCTAATTGGAAAATAATATCTAAAATTGAATTAATAACTATATGTATTTTGATATTATCTTGTTTCCAATACGAATCAGAAATAAGTTCACAGGTTACATATTTATTTATTTATTTATAAATCGCGTTGAATTTTTATAAAACTTTAATGCAACAGTCGTCTTGAATTATTTTTGATTATGATTTAAAATGATGTACAAAGTTTTCATATATTTTTGGTATTTTGGTAATGTAGTGTCAGTGCCTATATCTGCTGCCCAAAAAAGATATCCATTTGGTTATTTTCTTTGGGAAAATGAGTGTCATATAAGTACAATTAATAGAATAATTTAATTTCTCTTATTATATTTTTTATTGATTAGGAAGAGCCTGAAGTATATCAATGGTGGATGAAGAAAAGTTATAAATATTGACTAAAATTCTTTGTTATAAATAAGTTCTAATACCGATAGATGATTTAGCTGTCACCTTTATTTATTGCAATACTATTTTTGTTTAGTACCCAATCATGAAATAATATCTAAAATAGGTGTATAAATTTAAATTCATAGTTATATGTTTTTGACATTATCTTGTTTTCGATATCATCAGTTCAAGTTCACAGGTTAAATATTTATAAGTTTATTTAAATACCAAGTTCCATTTTACAAACTTTAGTATAACAGCAGAGAGTCGTTTTGAATTGTATTTAGTTATTATTTAAAATGATTTCCAAAATTTTCATTCTCCTTTTGGTTTTATTATTTAGCTTCAGTAATGTAATATTAATGCCTACGTCTTCTGTTCAAAATGTTCCACCTGATTATATTCCTTGTGAGAACGAATGCCGTGTAAGTATTCTAATGCAAGAATTATAAATAATAATAATTAAATATTTATTTTGATATTATTTAGCCGCCATTGAGGACGCTTTGCATCATAAAGGTTGAGTGCAAGACAGGTTATACATTTATGAATGGTAAATGTAGAAAAGAAGTACGTATTAACTAAAATTCTGTGTTATTAATGATTTCAGAGTTGTTATATCTAATTAAAATTATTCATGATTTTTAGGTACCAACTCATAAAGAGGACAAAGATAAAACAGAGAAAGAAACGTAGAGGATATTAACAAATATGCAAGATGTCACTGCAATTGTTGGTACTAGTTTAAATGAAAATGTAATAAAATGAGTTTAGCATGTCTTACACTACAAATAAATTAGTTACATAAATTTCAAGTCATTTGACAGAGCCCAATAGTTACCAACCATTTTATATACAAATTTCCCTAAATTGATTCGGTTTAAAATATCACAGATTTTTTTTTTAATTATAATTTATAAAAGACGCAAAATAGAATAAAATAGTATAAATAACTCATTTTATAAGACTTGTTATCGCACTTGCCTTTAGAAAACACACCTGCGGCTCGTTCTCTGAACTTGGACGCGTGCGAAAAAATATGTCTCATAAAACTCGTACTTTAAATCTCAACAAAATTAGATGACAAAAATAGTTTGACATTTCGCTTTTCTATATTACAGATAGTTATCATCAATTTGCTGCTTTGTTCTCAGTGGTTTTTGCTTCGGAATAGTGTAGCAGTAGTGCAATTCTGAATATGAATGGTTACGTTTACTTTCTTTAGGCAAGAATTCTGCATTACAAATAAACGCACTCCATTGCACTAAGTTTTATGTGAACGGGAATCGCCTAATGTTTTTGTATTATTCACTATTAATTAATAATTTTGTAGAGGATTAGTTAAGCTGTGAAGAATATTGTAAATTGGGAAAAAAATAATTACAAGTAATGATGACATTTCGAACCTTTGTTTGGTTCATTATCAAGTCGAAGGAATAAATAAGTTTTCTTTACAAAAATTACTTTATGGGTAATGAAACATTTTAAAATAATGGAGTGTCACCCCAAAAGTTGATGTAAAAAAAACAATGAGGAAAATATATTATCAATTCTTTCTCAATTTACATTAATTAATAATATCTTATCAAATATATATACTTGTAACTACAATCAGTAGTTCACAGGGCAACAGATTTTTATAATCTCTGTTTCTTAAAAGTTGTGTTGTAAATAAATTTTCAGTATAGTTGTAAACAGTCTTGAACGAAATATTGCTTTAATTGATATGATGTATAAATTTTTCATTATACTATTGATGTTTTTATTTACTTTCATCAATGTAATATCAAAACCTTATCCTAGTAATGACGGAGAAATTAGGAATTGTCAACCCGGCGAAAATCCTGTTGAAAATAATTGCATTGTAAGTATACAATCATTTAATTTTGCTAAATACATTTTTATATTAAGAATTTGTTTTTTTTTTTAGTCGGTTCGACACCAGATTATTACTGTTAACTGCCCATCTGGGTATACAATAACATCTAATGGAGCATGCAGGAAATCCGTACGTATAACCTATTTATATATTTTTTTTATAATTAATGAGCCTTATTATAATTTTATTATTGTTTTAGGTATCAACCAGTAACGGCTAAAAAGAGAAATAAGAATATATATTATAGATATTTAGAGTGTTATCTTTAATAAATAAATTTATAGAAAGATTTTATATTTTGTATTTTCATGGAACATTTAACTTATTTTTTTAATAAAATTCCACTTAATTTTGAATGTGAACGGTTGCGTCTACTTTCTTTAGTTAATCATTCTGCACTACAATAGAAGCACACTACAACTAGCCTAAGTTCTATGTGAAATGGGTAAAGACTACACGGATATATATATATATATATATATATATATATATATATATATATATATATATTTGAAGTAAAAAGAGAAAGTCTAAGACTAAGAAATAACCAAAAAAAAATTTAACCCCTAAGCCTTAATCAATATAAAAATTAATTTAAATACGTTTTTCGAGAACTAAGTTCTCATCATCAGTAGACGAAGCAAGGGGAATAACCAAGAAAACGCAAATTGTGAACCAAGCTAGTGGTCAAGGTTGAATCCACCTTGCCGAAAGGGTATATACCTATTTATACTAAAAGGAAACAATAAGGAACCAATAAGCATTAAACTATTGTTTCGTAATATATTTTTATTTTAATTATTTTGAAATATTTTAGTCATTTCGATCACGAGAATGATAAATATGTATCCTATATTACCGCTGACCCTTCTTCTATGGTTACTTGTAGAGATAGCAAAAAAAAAATTAATCGATTAATTGATCATTTGATTAATCGAAACGTTATAATCGATTTTCGGTTAAATTGATAGGGAAATAATCGATTAATCGATTAATTAATTTTATTAGTATATATGTATATGTTTCAGGAGGATTTGCTGTTGACAATGTAATTTTAACTAGGTTTTATTCAATTCATTTTTTACTTTCATTTCATAGCTGCAGTAATAATTCATTTATTATTTTTACATTAAACTGGATCTAATAATCCATTAGGATTAAATAATATTGACTAAATTTCATTTATTCCTATTTTTCTTAGTTAAAATTGAAAGGGTTAATATTATAATAATAAATCCTATAATATCCTTATAAGAAAAATAGGGAGGAAATATAAAAATACACTGATCGATTAATAATAAATTAATCGATTAATTATTAATTAATCGAAACAAAAAATATCAAATGATTAATCGATTAATTGAAATGAAATAATCGATTATTTCATTCATTCGATTAATCGTTGACATCTCTAGTTACTTGTTCAGTGGTTGTTCCTTACTCGCCTTGTCCTAGTTACGGCTGTGTAAATAAATGATTATTACGACATCAAATTTAAGAAGATTATTTATATTTGTATATAAAAACAGCAGGTCACAGGTCAACAAATATTGATTAACCATTTTACTTAATATTGCGTTGTACTATGTTTAATTTCAGTAACAGCAACGAGTCTATTTGATTATTATTGAAAATGATGTACAAAGTGTTCATTGTACTTTTGGTGTTCTTATTTAGTTTGAGCAATATAATGTCGGCGCCTATGACTCCTATTCGGAAGGATTGTCCGTCTGGTTACATAGTTCGGAACCATGAGTGTCATGTAAGCATTGCTAATATATATAATAAAAATAATAAATTATAATAATTAAATATTCTCATTTTATTTTTTATTAGAAAGATCAGATAGAAACGGAAAGCTCTATAGAATCCATTATAGTTGTTAATTGCAAAACAGGTTTTACATCAGTTAATGGTATCTGCAGAGAAAGTGTACGTATTGACAATTTTGTTGCTGTTATTTATGAATTGTTAGTTGTATTTAATTTTTATTATTTAACGTACTTTCAGGTAGCTACACAAAGAAGTTAAAATACAAAAACATATAGAGGGAATTGATAGTCCTACTGCAAGGAATTTGCAAATAAAATGTTATTTTGTAGACGTGAATTGTTATTAAATATTAATATATTCATCTAATTTGTACTTCAAAGTTTGTTTTTTTATTCTTAATAAAATATAGAATTCATTTGTATCTACGTTTTTTTCTGGTCTGTTATAAATTCAGTCCAAATTTCTTAGTACTTTAAGATTTTTAAATTTTGTTTAATATAAAAAAATATAATAATGGGGTGGCTAGCTCAGTGGTATGAAGTCGGCCTCTGGCTCCTGAGAACCTTTGTTCGATTCCCACAGGCGACAAACAATTTTCATAATTTCAAAAGCTACCCCTGTCGCACCTCCACCACTAACATCTTTGGGGCCCGTGATTTGACGACTGGTAACCGCACTTCACGCGCAAAATATATCACTTACCGACATCTGCTTCGGCAGAGTGCCACACCCAGTAATGGGTAAAAGGCGTGATGATATATTTATTTATTTATTTTATAAAAAAATATAAATATAACATCACGTCTTTTACTCATTACTGGGTGTGGCACTCTGCCGAAGCAGATCTCGCTAAGTGATATATTTATGCACGCGAAGTGCGGTTACCAGTCGTCAAAGCACGTCCCCCAAAGATGTTAGTGGTGGAAGAGCCACAGGGGTAATTTTAAATCGGTGAAAATGTTTTGTCGGCTGTGGGGATCGAACCAGTGTTCTTAGGATCCACAGGCCGACTTGATACCACTGAGCCATTACCCCATTAATTTTGTTTAATGACGATTAAATTAGTAATTTCACAATTTAACAAAGAAGGCCATTTACAGTTCTAAAATTGATAACTGCTTTTATGTAACTTTTTTTATTGAACATATAAAAAAATATATGTATATAAATTAATAAATATAATAAAAAATACTCTTCTACTGGGGGAATTACATATTTGGACAACTGCATAATTATGGAAAACCCATTCTTGTAATCATTATAAAAAGTTTAAGGTCAGAAAATATTGTTACTTTAAATAGAAAGTTCTTCGCAGTATAATCTGCATTATTATTTGTAGTTACAAAGTGGCTTGACATAAATTTACAAAAAATGATTTACAATAGTTACATCGGATGTTTGGTCATTCTGTTCAGTTTGGTCAGTGTAATGTCATCTCCAATCAATGAAATACATGTAAGTACGAGTATTGTTGCTGTAATATAATATTTTTTAAGAACTGTAATTAATTATTGTATTTATATTGCTAAATAAAAATTATCAGGTACTGAAAGAGCAGATTGAAGGAAACATCGTAAATATTAACTGCAAGGCTGGTTACACATCTCTAAATGGTGGATGCAGACGATCTGTAAGTATTGATACAAGATTATTAATTAATAGCTACAACTAATTATTTATTATTTAACATCTTTTAGGTAGCAACTCAAAAGAGGTTGAATACAGATTACAGAAATACTCAATCAATTCTACTCACTGAATAGCGAGATGGTTCCATGATTCAAAGAAATCAACATTATTTATAAGACTATTCTTATATAATTTTTATTAAAAGTTTAATGATTAATTTTCTTATTTTATAATTTTATTATGTCTATACGAGTACCTATATCCCAACATTAATGTATCGTGTATGTATGTAACATATTAAAATATAAAATGGGTCTAAAATTTCAATAGATTAGTTCATAGACCTATTTCTGATCTAATAGGACTGAAATTGTGTGTCCGAAACGTCGTGGAATTAAGTTTTTCAAATATTAAAGCCGTGAAATTCAATATCCAGCAAAATATGGTACTCACAGTTTGAGTCAGAGTTATTACTCCCTTTTTTGACAAAATGTTTTAACATTTAATTTTTGTTATAGATTTTTAATGTATATTAAATAACAAATATGTTAAAGTTATCTGAAGATGGACTAAAATTGTGAGTTCGAAACATAGTCGAATTAAATTTTTCAAGTATTAAAGCCTTGAAATCCAATATCTAGGAAAATTTATATTTATTTTTCCCTTCTGTTCCTACCTTAAATTAAATATATATATATATATATATATATATATATATATATATATATATATATATATATATATATATATATATATATATATATACAGGGTGGTGACAGCGATTCTCGAACATAGGGATTTAACATATAAAATCACAATTTTTTAATTTCCTGCTTCCCTAATTATTTTAAGCAAAAAAGTTTCAAATAAATAAGTGGTAGGGCATAAAATGCTGCATCTAAAACAATAAACAAAATTAATTTTGCATGCTTCGTAACTGCACAAATTAGATCTGAAAATAACGAAAATAGCCTCAAAACTATCGATAGCCATGGAATAGAAACAAAATTAAACAAATGTTTGTCGTTTTATCTGTCAAAATAAATGACATCATAAATAAAGAAATTATTTTAAAAGATCAAACGTCAAACATTTGTTTTATTCGAAGCTTTTTTGCTTAAAATAATTAGGGAAGCAGGAAATTACAAATTTGTGATTTTACATGTTAAATTCCTATGTTCGAGAGTTGCGGTCACCACCCTGTATATGTATATATGTATACCTTGTAACGAAAGTGTCTTTCTTCCCCTGATATACAAATGATTAGGTCATGTTAGGTAATTTCATTTCAAATCGTTTTTCACTAAACTATGAAGTACTGGACTGACTCGCTGATTCTACTATGCCTCCCTCACGAGATACACGATATAATAACTATTATATTATGATTTGTTCGCCGTGCCATTTTTGCGAAAGCTGTATCTAGTTAAAATAATTTGGTACATTCTCATGTATAATGTGTCCACATGTCAGGCAGTGAGAGCGCGGATGGCGGGACTCGGGGGTGGTTAGTCGGTTAAAACGCGCGATATATCTCTCATAATGCGAGCTGTCAATAGCAACGTAGACGCGTCGTATATTTCGTTCCGGTCTCCGCGAGTACTGCCGGCTGTCTGAGAGTGTTTTGTTAAATTCCGTGAGAAATCTCGACGGCCCAGTTCGATTTGAAAATATGTGGTGTGTGTAAAGAATATGTACTCCAAGTGTGTTCGTGTTTATGTGTGTAAATGTTGCGAGTTGTGAAAAATAATATGGATGTGTTAAGTTGTATACGCTGTTACACAGAACGAAATATGTTTCTTACAAGATATTCATATATGAGCAGATTTTATGTTGTGAATACAGGAAATTTGTTTTTCTACGATCATTTAGCAATACATTCATTTTATAGCTATACGTTTCTTGATAAATAATGCAATTCATTACTCACGAGCTTGAGTAATAATTTATTACTTACGGGTTCTGATCAATCATACGATTACGCACGAAGAGCTGTGAATAATAATTTGATATTCTCGTCATATAACTTCTAATACTAATATTTTCGTCAAACTTATTTATATCTAAAAGTAAAATTAATTAAGGCCCGGTTGCTTAAAATGTTATCAGCTAATCACGTTGTTAACAATTTTCATAATTTCAAAAGCTACCCCTGTGGCTCCTCCTTTTACGCTGCCGTACTGCCGGTTTTCGTAGTCGATGTTACTTTTTTTAAGGCATATGTATAAGTGACTAGCTTATAGCGCCCGAGTATGATTAGTACAAGTAACTGTATTTTTTATTTAACGACAAATCATACTTTGTCGACAGGCGGATTCGAACTGACGAACCTTGGTTCGGGTGACGTCACAGCATTTTAAGATGTGCATTAACACGCTCGACCAAAATTAATTCTTGAAAAATTTCACGTTTTGATGAACTACGTCATCATCATCAGCCAGTAAAGTGTACAACAAGAAGAAATAAAATTAAATAACAAGATACATCAATAATATTTGATAAGTAATTTATTTTAACAATGTTACAAAACTTGATGTTAACACTTTGTTGACGGGTGACGAGTTAACTCGTGTTTTCATGCCCAATAGTAGCCGATGACATAACATTGTTTCTGTGTAAAATTGCCGGTCAACAAAGTATTAATTAGAATTTCCAAAGTAAGTTTATTAAAAATTGAAAGTTTGGAAGAGTTTTGAGACACCTGTGTCCACTTGTTTGTACAAAGTGCTACGCAGCTGGACTCTCCAACACCTGACTCTAGCAACAGAGATGAAGGGTGAGACACGTTGGTCCAGTTTTCATCTTGTTTGTATCCAGCATCCCCTATTTGACCTACAGGTCAACCAGATTATCTAGTACTGTTGTCCCTTTTGTAATTTTTAATATGTATATGTATGTAAATAATATGATTAAGCGGAAGGTATAAAGAATGTAAGAAATAAGAGTGGTGAATTTTCCCGTGTAAGCTATCAGTGTAGCAGCGTAGATATGTGGATCGGCAGAGTCGAGCGAGTGAGAAATGCTATTGTCCAGAACAGATGTCGGGAGAAGGATGGAACCAGGCTAAGTGTGCCGCGCGATGCGGCGTCGGCCATTTGCTAATGCACCTCGTCAATCCCGCGACTGTGGGGGCGGTGGAGGTGGTAGCGGCGGCAGCAGCCTCCAGAGAGACCCTCTTCACACCGGTCCGTCGCTTCCTGTGCCGCCGCCGCGTATCCTGTCCGGTCGAGCGGGCCGGGGCTGTATTGTCCGGACATCGCATCTACGTATCAAAGGCGATCACTCGAGCGAACCGGTGAGCGGTGAGCCGGTGTCGGCCCGTCGCTTTCTAATTGACGGCAGACGCGCGCGCGAATTTGCCAAGCGGAACAACCCGACCATCCTAAATCCTTATACCTATAGGAGAACTACATCTCCACGTGCCATCTACATGAATCAATTATATCTAATTCAAACATACTTTCATCCTGTTCATCAATAGCTTTGTAGAACGTATATCGAATAATACAGGTTCAACTGATAGTCATAAAGCTCACGTCGAAATAATTTTTATTATAAAAATTATACATAAGTTTCATATGATAATATATTAGAAGGGCATTATAAAAAGTAAAGTCAGTCGAATCGGATATTTAAAAGAAAAACATTAATTGAAAATGAAAGAGTAAAGACGAAGACGTTTATATTTACCCCTTATTTATTTTTATTTATTTTTATTAATGAAATTGTGTAAAGATAACTGGAATTTATATAAAATAAATATATCATCACGCCTTCTACCCATTTCTGGGTGTGGCACTCTGCCGAAGCAGATCTCGGTAAGTGATATATTTTGCGCGTGAAGTGCGATGTTAGTGGTGGAGGAGCCACAGGGGTAGTTTTTGGAATAATGAAAATTGTTTGTCGCCTGTGGGAATCGAACCAGGGTTCTCAGGATCCACAGGCCAACTTCATGCCACTGAGCTAGCCACCCCATAAATTTATATTACTGTTTAATCTGTTTCTGTATTCACAGCAGTGCAAAAGATTGGCAACTGACTTCTTTTTCATTTAATGCTATAACATTTTTTATTAGATCTAATAATTAAATTCAAATTAATTATTTATTTCTCTTCTGAGGCTTTTAATAAGCACGCAATTTTATTGTCATATAAGGGTTGCCTTGTGATTTTTTTTTTAATTTACCAGTAAGAAAAAAAGAAACACAAACTCCGTCTATTAAGGATAAACATGGAGCACTTTTTGGTAAATGCCAAGTACATATTTATACAGATGTATAACGTACGAGTAAATTTATATTTTCAAATGTTTTATTTAGAAATAGCAATTCCTTCAGCACATATCTAGTCTATCCCATTTCTTCATTGTCGTTGGAGTGACCGTCCGCCGTCCGCTATTTAGCTACATATATCACCGACGCCAAGAAACGACACAAAACTTTACCCAGAATTTGAAAGTTTTATCGACGTAGCCGCTTGGTATCGGTCGGCCTCTCGCATATAAATCAGACGACTGAGCTCTCTGTCTCTTCCACAAGGTTCGCAATCGCTCCATCTTGCTCGCGCTGCTGCGGGCCTGAGGAACGTCCACTGACATAACAAATGTTATGGAAAGTTTCTTAGTGGCAACTTCGGACTGCGGACGGTGCGTTGGTGTTAGTATTTGTAGCTGCGTGGCCGTGTTATTGGCTGGCGGAACTCCGCGAGGATAAAACTCTGTTCGATGGACTTTTGTTATGTTCGGAGGGGACGCTGGTATGTAAGGACACAAGATGCTTGGGAGTCCTGGCCCGATTAGCCAATAACTCTCTCCCCTCAGATGTTTTGTGAGGTTGCCAGATATCAAAACAAATAAATATTTTTAGAGAGATCTATATTAGCTCATTTATAATACTAGAGGGAAAATTACAAAGGTCTTATTTGTTTGGGAACTTTGGGTTCAATCCTGACCTGATCTAGAACTAACTCGTGTTACTTCCAAATAAATGATGCATGTAGTATCAGTAAATATAGCGATAAATTTATGATATGAATGCACGTTCTAAGTGACATCTGCTTTAATACAAATTACAATATCACAAATTTATAAAGGATAACAAGGAACACAAGTTGACTAGAAAGAGTTAGAAAACGGATTCAAGTCACCAAAATAGCTGTGGCAGTAGGATCAGTTCAGGAACTGTTCTGGGTTACTTAAAATGTGCCAATTAAACAAAAGTTATCTATCGGGTTATATTAAAAATGTCTAATAAATACAACGAAAGTAAGAGCAATGTAGACTTTTTAATATACAGGATGTTTGTCATTAGATGTCCACCACGAATATTTCGTTTATTTTGATGCAGGGTTGCAAGAAAAAATAAAGAGCTCTTTAGTTAAAGAATTGTTTATCTAGCAACAGTATCAATAGAGATTTTCTGAAACTTATTGAACTGTTAGTTGCTAATGAACCGATAAAACTTTCATGCAGCCCAGCATTAGAGAAACAAACAAAAAATTATTAAGTAAATTTAAACTAGACAACGAGGAGCATAAGATGATGGTAATAAATAAATTTGTGTGACTTTCGGTTTAGCAGGAGTAGGGTTATCTTAAAATCTTGCATAAAGAATCGATATTTTTATATTTTTTTCGGAATTTATATGAAGTCCTATTCGGGGCATGATTTACTTTGGTGCTATTTAAAGTTAGCTTAATTTGGGATTAAAATACTACTGGTTAAAATAATTCGTGAAGTTGCTTAACGATAATTAAAAAAAAAACAGTAAATATACGCGCTTAACAATGACGTTATGAAAATATGTTTATACGAGTATAGTAAATAAATAAATAAATATATCATCACGCCTTCTACCCATTACTGGGTGTGGCACTCTGCCGAATCAGATCTCGGTAAGTGATATATTTTGCGCGTGAAGTGCGGTTACCAGTCGTCAAATCATGGCCTTCAAAGATGTTAGTGGTGGAGGAGCCACAGGGGTGGTTTTTGAAATTATGAAAATTGTTTGTCGCCTGTAGGACTCGAACCAGAGTTCTCAGGATCCACAGACCGATTTCATACCACTGAGCTAGCTAGCTTAACAATAACGTCATAATATGTTTATACAAGTATAGGATGTTAAAATATACTAATGTGTTGCTTCTCAAACAAAAATATATATGTTTTAATTTGAAAAATTAGGGTGCGTCAACCGTGCCTAAATTATTTAGTATAATGCAAAATGTAATATTTCAAGCATATTTTTTTTAAGATTAAAAAATGTTTGATGGTTTGGCAATGTAAAATAAAGTTTATTATTAATTATTACTTATTATTATTATTATCAATGTCTCTTTTACATTTAGCAAATTTGAAATGAAGAAGAAATGAAACCAACAAGATGTGCTTGTCACCTTGTATAGTTCAAACATAAATACTCGTATATCACAACGTGTGTAGTTTATTACAGTTAAAAAAGTAAGTAACCTAGGTTCGGTAGTCGAAGTAGGTAATTTCGTGTTTCATTTTATCTCCACCGGCGACGTTGGCGCTGTCGTTCGCCACGCTCAGGCACAGCACAATAATGCGAGAAGAATATGGCAACCGACAAATCCGTATTGTTGTGACTTTTATACGTACATCTGTGATTCCATAACTATAAAGCCGCGCTCGGCGGCGCGAGCGTCCGCGCGCCAATGGCACCGGCGCGCTCTAATCCCGGCTCACACCGCCACATTCCGATATAATGTTATATTCTGATCAAGCAATAAAAACACCACTGGCACATCATTCCGGCGCGTCCCCGGCATCCGGAATCAGTATTGCCGCCCCCGCCGCCACCACACCACTGAATTCACGTGCGGTGGCTCATCCATACAGGACCGTACCACGCAGAATTATTCTGTGAATTCAAATTCATTCAAATTGTCTCTGTATTCGCGATTCACACATTACAATATTACATTTGGTACTGTACAGGATGTTTCACAATTTATATACCCAACATTAACAGGTAACATAATTTGAAATACTTCTATACAATTTTTTTTAAAATTCATATAAATAAGTACAATTTATTTCAAGTAAACATTTTTTGTACCATAATAATTTTTTATGGGGTGGCTAGCTCAGTGGTATGAAGTCGGCCTGTGGATTCTGAGAACCCTGGTTCGATTCCTACAGGCGACAAATAATTTTCATAATTTCAAAAACTACCTCTGTGGCTCCTCCACCACTAACATCTTTGGGGGCCGTGATTTAACGACTGGTACCCGCACTTCACGCGCTAAATATATCACTTACCGAGATCTGCTTCGGCAGAGTGCCACACTCAGTAGTGGGTAGAAGGCGTGATGATATATATTTTTTTTAATAATTTTTTATATTTTTTATTAATTATGTTATCCGGCAATTCGAAGGAGTGGGTAGTGTTTCTGCATCCGAATTCAAAGAGCCCGAGTTTGAATCCCACTCAAGCTGAAAACTACAATACTCCGGCTCGGTGAGTGCGGAAGGATAGGAGGTTTGGGCAAGATTATTTGCGGGAGGAATCTAACACATTAATAAATAAATGTTCAGTGAATGGTTTCAAGTGTTCGTGTTCGTGTTCGTGTTACCCCATTTGAAAGGACATAACGATGTTTTTTATTTATTTATTTATTTTGTTACTCTGCACAACAGGAAGTAAATCCCAATTACAGTACAGGGGCCTACAGCTTATAGTGGAATCCGAACCATACAGACACAATCGTATTTTTTTGATATATGTACGTATCCACCAAATTTCATGAAAATCGGACAAACTGATTTTAGGAACATTGTAAAAAATTAAAGAAATACAATTTATATAAACATTGTTGCGTAAACGAACGAAAGATTCCGAATGAGAAGATAAAGAAACTTATAAAAAATAATTATGAATGTGGAAGAAGTGGAAGTAGTGTGAAAAGATAGGATTGGCGAAAATTAATTGCAGGATCTAATAAATCACTACGGGTCAGTTTTTCAATCACTGATTAATCATAATTAACATTAATTGAGTGTAAACCGGCGATTGAAAAACCAGCCCTAAATGTTTTAAGAGTTCGAGATAGGTACCCTGTTTGATGGAACATAGCATGATGTTATGTTTGTTTTATACGAGTATCTCAAGAAATCAACAACATATTTTGTTTATTATAGTTCTGTCAGGATTTACAAAATAATGTAATTGTCGTGCCGTTTGCAAAATTAGTTTTTCTATTAATTGTATAAGTTTCGAGTACAATATTAATTGCATCTGTAAGACAGTACAACATTTGTTATTAATTGGTGCGAAATTGTGAAATTAATTTATGTTAATCAATAGTTGTGGGAACCTGATCCAACTCTGTGAAGCTCAAGTTGCTGGCGTGTCGAAGGCAGTTAGAAGCCATTGAAGGTCTGTTCTTGGGGCTCGGATGACTTTCTCGCAAAACAGAGGGATCTTGATCGCTTTTTTCTCCTACTGACCCTTTGAGTTTGTAATATCCATTCCGTACGTGCCGGGAATGTTGACACTATAGCGGCCCTTGCGCCACACTCGTCGTTATAATTCCCATGCAAAATGTAACATTGGGACAGAGTTATCCGTTTTTCCTCTGGTTTTTTCCTCCTCGTGTGCTTGCCTCTCCATTCGACATCTGTCGATTGTTCGTCCGTAAATTTGGTCGGTTCTGCAGCAGACGTGAAGCATTAAAATTTCATCGTAATGTGATTAATGAATCGGTGTGAAGGTGTTGAAAACATCTTGAAGGCATGTGCTGTCGGTGCCGGCAACGGGTTATAATGAATCGATTGTAACGCGCGCCACACGTCAGATGGCGCTACGGTCTGCACCCCTTACTTACTTCCGCTACTGTTACTTCTCGTTCTCGCCGAGGTTAATTAATGTTTACCGGAAACCTTCGCTTTACACTGCTTTTAATTGTTTTGGTTAACTTTCCTATAGGTGTTGCGGACACTACGTACCTACTGTTTACCACACAAATCACCACACACACGCTTCACTCTCATTTGGATTATATATTACATAGTGTAGTGTGATTAGCAGGGAGCAGATTCTAAGCTTTATTGCTTACAACCAATATTTTAAGCAAACATAAATTTATATGAATTACACAAAAAGAAGTTATTTTACACATATTATTACATGCTTTTTTGTGATTACCTTGCATATTTTTTTAATTATGCATATTTTCAGTTTATTTTTAATCCTAGAGCTTTTTCAAAATTCATATTTGGTATTTTATTATTTATGATATCTGGAATGTGGATACATATAGTTATGTAAATATATTTTCATATGACTTCAAATTTTATGACGCTAAAGGTCTTTAAGCGGCATAAATTGTAAAGTAGATTTTAGATACGAAAAAAGCAAATGTAGAAAATGTACGTATTGACTAAATCATTGTTAGGCAGATTCATAAAAAGGGGTGGCTAGCTAAGTGGTATGAAGTCGCCCTGTGAATGCTGAGAACCCTGATTCGATTCCCACAGGCGACAAACAATTTTCATAATTTCAAAAACTACCTCTGTGGCTCCTCCACCACTAACATCTTTGGGGGCCGTGATTTGACGACTGGTAACCGCACTTCACGCGCAAAATATATCACTTACCGGAATCTGCTTCGGCAGAGTGCCACATCCAGTATAAAAAGGATTAGCACTAACGCCGTTTTCAATATTATCTATTATTCTGTTTCAAATGAAAACAGATTCAAGGAATGTATTAAATTTGATGCTAAATAATACTCTTTTTAACACAAATTAAAATAAACTTGTTTCTTATATTGAGGAGAGAGTTAAAAACGAAATAAAAAATGGTGTTAGCGCTAATCCGCATTATGAATCTGCCTATTTGCTATTAATAGGTTGGGACTTGTTATACCCAGGGCCGTCTTAGGCCATGCAGGGGCCCTTGGGCACACAGAGTTTGGGGCCGTTTTAGAAAGTCAAAAACAAATGTGGATGGAAACATCAGTACGTACTTTTATTTACTTATTATTATTCGTATTTTGAGAATTGGGTTTACGTTAACGATGATAGTTTCTTCTGGGATTTCTGTTGTGCAAAATCTTCTTTTATGTCCTCAAAGTTCTTTTAAATATTTAAAAGTTATTTTAATAGTTCTATACATTTTATAGGATTCATTAAGAAATTTTGTGTTATGCATTTGTTTGATTTTTTTTAGAATTAGTGAAATTTTGTTCACTGTTTAAAAAATATTTAGAAATCTCATCTGGTTTTTGATTTACATTTAAATTAAAAAATTTAATGATAATTTTTAACAAAATCGCACTAAAAATTGAGCTCCTCTATTTTCCGTCTAAATCGACATTTTGAGGCCCCCATCAAGCTGGGAGCCGCGGGCCCGTGCCCCATGTGCCCTTATGGAAAAGACGGAACTGGTTATACCTAATCATTATTATTATGCATTCTTTTAGATAACAACTCAATTAGACTAAAATAAAAGGTTTCTATCATGAATTAATAATATTTATTTTATTTCGTTATTTTGTTTACATGAAAGAAATGTGGATAAAGTAAAAATGGCGTGTCGAGATAGGTATTAATTGCAGGATGAATCTAATAAATGTTTTAAGTGTTTGCATGATGTTATATTAGTATGTATAAATGAAATAATCGTTCTTAATTAACACTTTCTGATCATAGGTAAACAGCCAGCGCGGCACACTCGTCACCCTCATACTCTGGTTGTGTCGGAATTCTGGACACGAAGCGATCATTCCGCAGGACGAAGCGTGGCCATTAGGCGGCCGCTCCGTGGATCGATTCCCGGCCGGGTGAACGATGGACGCTGCCGTGTGTGCTATGTGATGTGTGTGTGTCTACGCACTGCCCACATGACTTGCATGCCAGATCAACTATTTCAAATTGCTTCTGTGCGGATATTTGTTTTGGAACTGCTGCTTCACAGCAGATTTCAAAGCAAAGTTTAACATTTTATTTATTTATTTTGCTACTTAATTGAATATTGAATTCCAACTACATTACATGGTGATTAAACCAATATTCAAGGAGATAAGATGATCTTCATGAATACCATATTAGATATTGGTTGAACACTAACCAAAAACTAATTTTTAACTTGAGTAGCCAAACAGACAAATATGTATCCTATTTTAATGCTGCATAATTTATTATTTAATTATTTATTTTGTTTATTTATTTAATTATTTTTATATTTTTTATGGGATGGCTAGCTCAGTGGTATGAAGTCGGCCTGTGGATACTGAGAACCCTGGTTCGATTCCGACAAGCGACAAACAATTTTCATAATTTAAAAAACTACCCCTATAGCTCCTCCACCACTAACATCTTTGGAGGCCGTGATTTGACAACGCGCAAAAATATATCACTTACCGAGATCTGCTTCGGCAGAGTGCCACGCCCAGTAATGGGTAGAAGACGTGATGATATATTTTTTTTTTTTTATAATTTATTACCGATAGTTTAGATATTTTTACCGATACTCTCTTCAAATTAAAAGAAAATATTTTATTGAACTGTTTACTAGCCTCATCAATAATTATGTAGGTACACAAATTTAATTTAATTTTTTTTCAGCAGCTGCTGCAAATTGGTTTTGCTTTAAAATGAACTATGTACAGACCTTGAAATAATTGCAGATATGTGTATTTTTTCATTACAATCAAGTGCATGCAATTACAGTAATTAATTATTTTATAATATAATTGAGAACCAATTATGAAAATTGTAATATAATTTATTGGCAGTAACAGTAATATTCATTATTCCCTCTTCTAAACCAATCAGAAAATTATTATGCCATTCATATGTGAATTGAAAAAACAAAAACATTAATCATTTTTTTTCTTTTTGTACTCTAAAACACTTTATTATTTTGTTGCCACGATTATGTCGATGTTATGATGACAAAAATTATTATTAATTTTGACGCATCTAGAGAGCACTAACCGTTGGTATTATTTTTATTTGAATAAACTATCTTTGTAACATACTGACTGTCTGTACTCGTATGTACGAGGTATGTTCTCTGTACTATGCTACGCTACTATGAAGTTTCTACTTCTATTCGTATTCCTGCACATGTCAGAGGCGTTTCAGAACTCTCCTGAGAAAACGCTGTTCGGTCAGCGAAGGCGGTGGCGGCGGCAACGGGTCAAAGGAGACGAGTGTAATGAGTTTCCGGTTCCCGTGGGGCGACAGACGTCGCGACGCTCCCGTGTCCATATTGTGGAGCGTCCCTGAGAAAATTGCTTTACCTTTGACGGATAGTTTTACAGTTTATTAAAGTAAACCTACGTTTGAAATGCATGGTTTTTTAAAGTGAACAGACCGCATTGCTAGTCTACTTACAGTCAAAGCTAACTGAAAACAGGAACTCGGGAATTCGATTTTATATGATAAAAAGGAAATTATATTATTTTAGCAATATTTAATTTCTAATTAATTTAGTCTAGAATACTAAATGAAAACAGATCTCGAAAATTCGATTTTATGTGATGAAAATAGAGTGTTTAACTGTAATTGTCTGGAATTCACTTTCAAAGACCAGCGCAAGGCAACACTTCCTTCCTTTCTTATCTATTTGTTTCATTTTCAGTTACTGCATTGTTTTGAAATTTCTTTGAAATACAAGCGCAGGCAATTGCTTTCTTCTTTTCTAATCTTTATAGTTTCGTTATTAAATTCGTGGTTCGAGGAAGAAGCGTGAGTAACTTGAAATATTTTGCGCACATGTTACATATGTCGAAGAAAGGTGAATTAAAAGTGAATAGGAGTGATTAGATTGATGTGATTGAAGGTTTGTTGGGTAATGAATGATTTCAAGTATGATAAGTAAATGAACTTGTATGGAGGGATCTAAGAATATAGTTGAAGTGATGGTGCTGTGTTAAGGTAGTACTAGTGTGACGGTGGCGCCATCGGTTGTCGACTGGCGAAACTGACGCTCAAAAAAATTTAAAAATTGAATAAAATAAGTGTTTTATACCTATTATGATTTGAATATCATGAATTGTTAACAGGTTGTTGGTCTAGTGAATTTTCAAATACCATACCACCGTGTGGAGTTGCCATTATAAATTGGAATTCTTAATTTTTCATTAAAAACAAGGCTTTGCATGGCTATATTTCCATTACTAAACGATAAAAAACTTTCTCCTTCTGATACAATATATATATGGATAGTTCTAAAACTACATTCTAGTTTTTCAAATGAAACTGCAAAATTTTAGAGGTACACAAACCAAATATGTGAAATTCTGAGTGATGATCGCCATAAGCCCCGTGTATAAGAACTCAACTTTACAAGCGAATATATTTGTTCACAGACGATTAATGTGTTTCATATTTTAACAAGATGCGTATGACTATCCAATATTTACGTGCGCCAAATTTCATTCAGATCTGCAAAAATTTTTTTCACGCTAGTACTACCTTAAGATGGGAACGTTTGACGAGGACTGATTATTTGATGAATTTAATGAGTAAATGTTTTAAGAATTATTTTGGGGTTCGTTCTAATCCATTTGATGGAATTAAATAAATATAAATATATCAGCACGCCTTTTGACCATTACTCGGTGTGGTACTCTGCATAGCAGATCTCGGTAAGTGATATATTTATGCGCGCAAAGTGCAATTACCAGGCGTCAAATCACGGCCCTCAAAGATGTTAATAGTGGGAAAGCCACAGGGGTAATTTTAATGTCTGTTGGCTGTGAGAATCGAACCAGGATTCTCAGGATCCACAGGCCGATTCGATACCACTGATCCACCTACTCCATAATAATTAGAATAATAGCAAAATATAAACGTCTGCATCAAAGAACGCGTTGCAAAGATGCCACCGGGTAGCACAAGTAGATAAGATACTACCCATCGTTCGTGCAACGGTGCAGCAACTTTGCCGCGCGGAGGTGGTAGCGGAGACGGCAGTGAAGGCAGCTTGGAGGCCGGGATCCCGAACTCGTTACCAGTGATGAGCCGCGTCGAGGTGCGCCAAGCGCTGCTGCTGACCAAATTACACTCGGTCTTAGCCGCCGCCACTGCCGCCGCCCCCAGAATAATGAATTGCTCGGGCCTGCCGGGAATTCCCAGGCCGGATTGAAGGATCGCTCCTTCAGGATTCTGCTGATTTTGCCACGGGATAATGGAAGGATTTTAACGAGACGCGGTCAGGAGATCATCGACCCAGTTTAATATGGCCGAGTGACGATGGAAATAAGTACGTGGTCTAGAATTAATTAACTGATTAGAGGAGGCTGCACTCATGCTGAGAATCCTATCTTTATTTTCATATTATATTAGGATTTATTATGGAAACGTGTTCGTTGCTCGATGAAAGGTTATTTTAAATTTCTAAAATTATATGTCCATTAGGGGAAGGATGTCTTCAAGTTATTATTCATAGTTAGTAGGTGGTTTTTACGAAATAATTTAATTAATATCACTATAGTTAATTTTTTTCAGAATTCTGTAACTAGAAAACTGAGTTACAGTGACAGTCAATTTAGTTATGAAATTTGACAGCTGTCATTATTTTATCAACACAAAATATTCATAGACGGTTTATAATAGACCACGGGAATATGACGTCATAATTTAATATGTGTTCGGTAACTGGAAAACTTATGTCTTACATATCGGTATTAAATGTGCGATTTTCATTGTTTAGGATATAATATATTTTTACAAGTATACGAGTATATCCATATAATTCCAAAAGTTATAAGATTCTATGCCGAGCATCATTTTGTGCTTGACAAAGTAATTGGAAGATTGTTTTTTATAGTGTTTACATATTTAATAGATAGAAAAAAAATACTTAAAAACAATTTTATATGTTTATTTCATCTTTGGAGGCCCTGATTTGACGACTGGTAACCGCACTTCACGCGCAAAATATATCTTACCGAGATCTGCTTCGGCAGAGTGTCACACAGTAATGGGAAGAAGATATATTTATTTATTTCATTGTGTAACTTCATTCAGTAGTTTTACTTTTATTATCATTTCAACAGTTCAATTTGGATTAAAATTATCGAAAGCAATTAAATGATTAATATTTCACTGTAATATTTGATTTTTTTTGTTATATTCATTTAAAATTAAGTAAATAAGAAAAAATAGGAAAAAACTAATTTTCCATCACTTGTCTCATAATTCCACAAAGGTTTTACAGCACGTTTGCATCAACTATCAGGTCATCAACAAACGGCTGGTCAGTTCAGCATTAACCATAGACGCGTTTCGTCCTTACAGACTCATCAGTATGGTGCGATTATTTATCCAACTAGACCAACTCGGGAATAGTGGATTGTGATACCGACTTAGCTGAACTGACTGATGTTAACCTATCTACGCCGGTAACATGACATGAGAGCTAAGGAGCAACTCGTGGTGCCATCTACCGACAAACTCGCAAACTGCTTGACAGCTATTGAAATAAAACAAAAGACAAAATGTCTATTGCGATGTGGAATTGAATTTTAATAAATAAGAAAAAATAGGAAAAAAAAAAAATTTCCTATTTTTTCTTATTTATTAAAACTCAATTCCACATCGCAATAGACATTTTGTCTTTTGTTTTATTAAAATTAAGTACCTAATAACACCTGTTTATTGTTGTATTTTCGGTTGTAATAGAAATTTCGAAGAATCGCCAAGAGAATGTTTAAGATTTGAAATGAATTAAAATAGAAAAGGAAGGAAGATCGAGATTTTTGGCTTGAGACACGTGTGTTGAATATTACAATATAAAAAATAGAAATGGTAATTCAAATCATTTGTATTTAGTTTTCTTTAAGTTTTGTATGTTACTGTTACAAGTGCGAATTATGTTTGTTTTGTTGTAATCAACATATTAAAAAACGTTGTTGCAACCAATGTTTTGTTGCATCAATATATTGTTGTAATCAAAATATTGTTATAATCACAATATTATAAGATCTAAGGCCTTGCACCTTGCGTCTATGTGAAGAAATCCAAAACAAGATGCTTTAAATCTTTGAACTGTGTTGGGCGTCTATTGACAAACCAGAATCTGCAAACTCTTGAAGCTCATGTTGCATCGGATACTATGGAACCGATTTTCCCGAAGCGAAGAAACCCGAAATTCCTGCCGTTCTTGCTTTAAGTCTTGTAGTAATATTGAGATAATGACAATATTTTATTTTATCTTTTTCATATTGTTATAATCAACATTCCGGGTGATGCTTGGTAAGCGCGAACATAGGGATTTAACATAGAATATTAGTTTGATGCAATTTCCTGCTCTCCTGTTTATTTTACGAAAAAAACTGTACAGTTCAAAGATGTTCTGATGAATTCAAAATTGTTTTTACATGTTTTATACATGTCTGGTTTAGCCACATACGCAACTAACAGAAAATTGGTCGTTACACATAGTTCCATCTTCAATGAAAATGTATATGAAAAACGTACAAAAACTTGACATGTACAAAATAATTGATCGTGTCAGACGGGTTTAAGATAAGTGGGATTTCAAGCTCTTGTAAAATTAATGCACTCGCTAGAAATCTAACACTTTTCTTTACTTGTTAAACAATCTACTATGAATTCTCTATGTAATTTGATATAATTGTTTGCCAGATTATTTTAATTTGCAAAAGAAATTATTTTCTATGTTAACTACTAATAAAACATCTGAATTTGAAACTACTCGTTATTAGTACGAAGTCATTTATTTAATTATCTGCTACTTTGTACATCAGAAACCTAATACTAATTACAGAAAAAGGAATCGACAGCTTGTAGAGGAATCTAGTTTTCTTGTACAGAGTGATCAAAAGGAATTGTTACAGTTGGCAATAAAAAAAACTACTTGGTAATCCTGATACATAAATTCATTTCCTGTTGTTGACAGTGACATTTAAAATTTAAATTTGAGTACATTTATTATTACATTTATTTCTAAAGTATTTCTATTACTTAAAAAATCTAAATTCTATTAGCTGTCAGACTCCTGATATAACCTATTTGTATTTATTAGAAATGTCAAATAGTATTTCCGCCTTTATCTGACGTGCCAACTGTGGAATAAAAAGATCTCTGGAATTGTATTGCCAACTATAACAATTCCTTTTGATCACCCTGTATTTCCCTTCACGTGTCTTATAATCGAAGAGAAATATAAGACAGTTCTCTTGTTTTGTAATTTCATATCATTACCAAACTGTATATAAAAATGACAATGTTATTCTTCATGAAAATGTTTAAAAATATCAGTATCAGTTATGACAAAGTATGCAGTCTCGGTATCGAACTAACTGGTTAGAAGGGTCTCTAAGATACGCAGGACGTGACACACCCTCCACCCCCCGTTCTGAGTGACAAAAACCAAATCTCTGGTCTCCGGGGGCGACGAGTCCGGAGTCCGGGCTTATTTAAATCAGGGGCGCCCTGGAATCAAACCTACGCGGGTCCTAGCCACAATGCACTGTAAATATGTGCTGTCTCTCTCGCACGCACGTCGGGGTAGTTGTCTCTGTCTCGCCCCAGGTGGATGCGCGTGGCGCGTGTATCACTGCTGAACATTCGTCCTCAACGATTATGCAAAATACTGCTGCCTGTTAAGAAAGAGCTCTACATTGAAATCATCTTATCCACGAGGAAATACTTCAAATATTTATTGCGATGAGGTCAATCAGTTTCACTTGAGCGTGATGATGAAATATTTATAAGTATTATAATGTCCGGCAATCGTATTTCAGTTGATAGAACAGACATCTCAGTAGCAATAAGCCATGACTTTAAATTTATATTTCAGTTTATATAAAAATACGACTGTACGAATGGTTTTGATTCTATTATAAGCTGTTTGCAACCTGTACCCTGTAATTTAGATTTGTTTATTTATATGATTCTAGACAAGAAATTAAATAGTTATATTTTTTAAACAAAGAATTATTTATATTTCATAAGAAAAAAAATAAGAATTAGTAGAAGAGATATGTGACATTACTGTGACGTATAAATGGCCAACGACCATAGAAATATGGGAATACTGGGAAATAAATATAAAAAACCATTTTATACTACTAATGTCAAAAATATGTCAGTTTTAAATAGTTTCTAGTGTCAAAAAGAAGCTATTTTTGCACGTTGCCATTAATTACGTTTAATTAAATAGTTGCTACGAAATAAACTTAACTATGTAACCTACAAAATAAATATTTTTGATGTTTGAAATGTCATTAGTTAGATTCGCACAATTAATTAAAATGGGGTGGCTAGCTCAGTGATATGAAGTCGGCCTGTGGATCCTGAGAATCCTGGTTCGATTCCCGCAGGCGACAAACAATTTTAATATTTTCAAAAGCTACCCCTGTGGCTCCTCCACCACTAACATCTTTGGGGGCCGTGATTTGACGACTGGTAACCGCACTTCACGCGCAAAATATATCACTTACCGAGATCTGCTTCGGCAGAGTGCCAAACCCAGTAATGGGTAGAAGGCGTGATGATATATTTATTTTATTTTAGTTAAAATTCGATTGTAGAAAAAAAAATGTATGCATCTCGTGTTAAAAGTGACAAACCCATGAGTAAAGACACGTTTAACACAAGTTACGTACATAATTTTTTATAAATAACTATTGTTAGTTTTGTTCTCTCAATTAACCTCCAATTATATTATATCTGTTTCGATACCTAATAGAAAACGTTATTACAAATAGAAAAGGAAAACAAAAATATCTACTATCTTCAATTATCTACATTTCTTTTTTTTTTGCTTACATTCGAATCTCCTATGTTTCAGGAAACTTGTATTTTATTCATAAAATATCAATGGAACTTTTGTTTCAAAAAATTTTATTTAATTTCAAACTTCATTTTCATTTTTTATTCATGAATTGTAAATTTTGTATCGCCTCCGCTATAATATATTTCACGCTCAATCACGAACGATAATTTTTTGGCCATTCACGTTCACGTACAACTTCAAGACAGTTTTCATTTTTTACTCATGATCACAAGACCATCGTCTCAGCTCAACAAATTAACGCCTTCTGTTTATCATTTACTGTAATTGGGATCAAGTTCAAATAAGCAAATAAATATAGATTAGGCTTTTTAGTTAGTTCTTCCAAAATTTCTTCAGAAAATTAATTGGCAACAAATATCACAGGCGACAACATCAGTTATTTTCGTTTTGAAAATTTAAGACAAAACGAGAATTGCTATTTCTCGTTATTACTAGTTCAGATTAAAAAATCTAAACTTAATCTGAAAATTCTAATATAAATTCATTTTAGACGTAACGTAGTTATAATAAACAATGAATAAATTAAATATAATATCATAGTTTATCTATAATTGTAAGGTTGGCTTAGATAATTTAAATACTAAACAATAAGTGTAAATTAATTCTAGTGCTAGTGAAAATGTGTGAGAGTGATACTTTCGAATAGATTTCCCGCGGAGTGTACTGCGCTCAGAGCGGCGAACTGTCAGTGGTGTTTTGCATCGCGATGGCCAGAATTTAATGTGACATTTCAAGTCGGATTTCGTTTTGAAAATATATTTCCACCCTTATCAAATTTGAATCTAACACAATTTCGGTCGCCATGCATTTGTTTGCTGGGAACGGACTCCGTTTGTGACTGTTATTTCATTTTTAACATGCCGCTTTGCCATTCGAGAAGAGACACACGAAATCACAAAATCACTTCTTGTTATGAATGGGTTCGTCTCAGTTTCTGTATTGTTTTGCTTTAACAAGGACGTTTTATGATATTGTTATGTTGCTATGTAGATAAGGATGTAGATACGAGCCTATTATCATGAAATAGGAAAATTGTATTTATTGCAACAATAAAGTTACACTCAAACTGTTACAATAAAAGGGTAGAGCTCACATGACTTGATAATTGCATCATTTTTTAAACTATGACAATGTAACAACAAACTATTTTCATCTGTTGTTTTTTAAAATTAAAAATAGATGTATTTGCCATTTGTAAGCGATAATTTTCAATATAATCAGTATGATATGCAAAATATAAGTGCAAATCTTTTTTTCTATATTGCATTTATAAAGTGAATTTCGTGTAACTGTTTTTTCAAAAATAGTGCTACAAAATTCAATTTTGTACAACTGTTTCTGGGAATATTTTTTGTGCAGTAGTTGAATAGCCTAGTTTTAAAAATGTCAAATATAAATCTTTCAGTCTTCCTGTCATTGTTCAGCTCACGTAAAATTGTTGCAATATTTTTTTTATAATAAAATAATTACATTAAACTACAAAACACTACTTTATTAAATATTAATTGCTAATTTTATAACATAACCAAAATAATTATGAATTTGAACTATAACCTAACTAATAAATATCAAAATAAATTAATTTTCAAATATTTATTGAATCTGTTAATATTACCCTCTTGAAATTTTATTATTATACTAACAACGTTATAAAGATCGATTGACGTCATCCATCCTACTACAACTTAATAAAATCATAAGAAACTGGTGCAATATTTTAAATGACAATTTTAAAAAAAAAACGGCATTGAAACAAAAATCTTATATAAGTATATTGAATAATAGCTATATTTACTATCGATTCATGTATTGAAAAGAATTATTTTTCATTATTAATAATTATTTTATATTTTGCAAGTTAACATGACACATAATTTCTGTCTATATCGAGTTGTCATTGATCTGTCAGATTCATTATCAATTGTTTCAAACATTAAAAAATCTGTTTTGAAGTCTTTGACTTTCATCTATATTAGTTTTTATAAGCTATATTATAACAATGCCGATGGAAAGAAATTTGTCAAAGATATATCAATTGCTGATTCTTCATTTAATAATTTATTTTGAATAAGAATATACAAATAATGGATTGATTTTACCCTTAATTAGTATATATGTCATTAATTTTATCATTAATTTACAATTTATTAGAAAGTACTGGACGCACTAAAAACCTCTGAAATAGCTGCGAAATCAAAGAAAAATGTAATCTTGTCATCTCCAAAGAAGCAATGGGCAATACAATTTAAAATTGGATACATGTAAACGTAGAAACACCCTATGTCATTCATCTAGTTATATTTTTTGATGACGTCCGTCGATCTTTATAGCGTTTTGAGTATATTATTATTATTTCGTAATCAAAATTTCGAAATAAAAGAACATGAATGTGATTTAGGCAAAATAATATGAAAAACACATGTTACAATGATCATTTGTAATACTTGTTTTTCAATATAATCAAATTATATATCAGTACAAATGTCTAAAATTCAGTAATGTACTAACAAAATCAGTACGAATGAATGTGAAATTGAAAATAATAAAAATTACATTTGTTTCAAGAACAAACCCTAAACTCTATCTAACCACCGTCTACCTCCCTTATAGTCGTGATAGATTGGAAATATGGCAGGACGTTCCCAGCTTTATATCAAACCCATCCGACCAGTGAATTTCCATTTTTGACTGGCACAATCCCCTGTTATGAATGGTCTTTGTTGGGGCGGCGAGGGTGCTGAAGTGGACCGGGGTGTGGCCACCGGCCGTAAACACTCCCTCGGCTGGTCAGCTCGACGGGCGGGGGCGGCGGACCGCCGCAGATAAGGGTAATGTCTGTCAGTCCCGCAGAGGGTCGAGGCTAATATGCCAGATATGAACAGAATGGCAACAATATATATATGACGCCTACTATCGCAAAATTTCAGATTCGTTTGAATATTTTTTTAATTAGGAAAATTTCGTTATTCAACAAAATAACGTAAATACACTACTGAATTCACCATTATAACTATAAATATAAGATCGTTTGTATAAGTACTTTTTTTTATTAAAATTGTTTTAATAAATATTGTAGAAAAATATACTGTTGGTATATAGATTTGCATACAAATATCGACGGTTTAGTACACTACAGGTTAAAGCTATTCTTTTGACAGGATGGGTAACATATACCTACAAGTAACTAAGAAAAAATTAAACCCCTAAGCTTTAATAAATATAAAGATAAATCTAAATACGTATTTCGAGAACTAAGTTCTCATCATCAGTAGATAAAAAAATTAGGTAATGCAGATCCTATCAATATATTAAGGAGATAGAGAGTAGGTCTCAGGATCAAAAATTGCACAGAAATCAATCTAGCGCTAGTATAAAATTGGACGTTTCGTCCAGCGAACTGGACATCATCAGCAAAAACAACACAATAATGTTGTAACAAAATAATTGTAAAGTAATTGTAAACAAATTTTACAAAAGTCAAAATAATCAAAAATAAATAAATAAATATAGTCAATAATAAAATAGTACATAGCATGTCAAAGACAATAGTCAAAATTTTTTGACCAATTATATACTAGCGCTAGATTGATTTCTGTGCAATTTTTGATCCTGAGACCTACTCTCTATCTCCTTCATCATCAGTAGACGAAACAAGGGAAAACCAAGATTACACGACTTGTGAACCAAGCTAGTGGTCAAGGTTGAATCCATCTTGCCGAACTATTTATACTAAAACGAAGCAATGAGCCGTGTCTAAAGAACCAATAAGCAAGAAGCTTGTGTCAACCCTTAGTTTGTTACTTTTTACTTTTATTTACAAGTAAATAATAAATTATAGGCAGCGAAGAATATAAATAATTACCAAGATTTCCAAATCAGAAAAATTTGACGATGTTTCTAGCCGTGATTAGGTTCATTTTCAAGTAAAATTCCAGTAAAATATTAAAAATTTTATTTGATATTTTTTTAGAAAAGTTACATTTGAAATTAGGTATATATGATTTAATTTAAATTTAAATGCAATTCAATAAATAAAATAAATAAATAATTCATCACGCCTTTTTACCCATTACTGGGTGTGGCACTCTGCCGTAGCAGATCTCGGTAAGTGATATATTTTGCGCGTGAAGTGCGGTTACCATTCGTCAAATCACGGCCCCCCCAAAGATGTTAGTGATGGAGGAGCCACAGGGGTAGTTTTTGAAATTATGAAAATTGTTTGTCGTCTGTGGGAATCGAACCAGGGTTCTCAGGATCCACAGACCGACTTCATACCACTGAGCTAGCCACCCCATAAATAATGATAATAATAATAATTCAATAATAATATTAATCTTGTAATCATAGTAATAATACGTTAAATTTAAACTAGTGGCACAAAAAATGTGTATTTTTTTACAAAAATTTTAATAATATAGATCCTATCGATATATTGAGAAAATAGAGAGTAGGTCTCAGGATAAAAAATTGCACAGACATAAATCTAGCACAAGAGTATATTTGGACGTTTCGTCCAGCGAACTGGACATCACCAGGAATAACAAAAAAGTGAAATTTTAACAAATAAATTGTAAAATAATTGTAAATAAATTTTACAAAAGTCAAAACCATAAAAACTAAATTTTTTTACACATAAAGTAGGCTGTTAGCAAGCACATATATTCACCTATTGAAACATTTTAGTAGTTCACATTTTTATTTTGGTGACACAGTGATTAGAAAAAACATGTAATACCCTTTTTGGGACAAGATTTACAACCAAAATTATATGCACGATACACATTAATACTTAGTCCAAAAAATTAATTACGTATTATAAAATTTTAGCGTTCATTCAATGGGTTAATGCAGTCCTTCGAGTGTTCAGTATATCTATGGGACCATATTTTGTTTTGGTGAAAATAGAGAACAAAGTTTAAAAAATTGAAAAACAGTTTGTATTTACTTTTTTTCTTTATAATCGAAAGATCAAGAATATAAAACTATATTGTGACTTTTATTGTATTTCACTTGGGTATGAATACTCGTAGGTATAACTTAGATCCGATCCAAATAGCAAATGTAGTACAAACTTTGACTTAAACATTATCCAAAATACTCTGAGAATAGTGATATAAAATATTCAAAACTTGAAATCAAATTCCGATTTGAAAGAGTCTAAACCATGAGTGACACATGTGTCTGGCTGGAGTCGGAAGCAGCGCGAACCGGAAGCCTAGACAGTCGGAAGCGCTCGCGGAGATGAGAGTCGGCCGCTGCCGTTTGTACACGTTGACGCGTGATGTATGGGTGGGTCGCGGGCGGCGCGGGCGGCGGTGGCGGCACGGACAGCGGACCAACGTATTTATTGTGTACTTAACCGAAAGTAAATGGTTTCACTTCGTGTCTGACCGCGGCTGAGATGTGAGGGTGTTTGCGGGTAGCCCTAATGTCCTTCAAGATGTATATGTGCTCGAAGGATTCACAAGATTGTTTGCAAGGATCACGAATATCTCAATGTCTAGACGGGAATACTTAATTACTTATATGGAATTGCTTTTGATAACATTATTTTAAAGGAATTATACCCAGGGAACTTTTTTTTTTCACCATTTTAGTTCAAAAATGTGTTACTCAAGCTCGTTTTACATTACACTAAATATTGAACAAGATTTTAAACAATTTTTGGAAGAATCTATATTGCCTAGTATCATACAGTGTATGTACGATTTTTCGACAAAAAAGATGACTTCCATGATAAATATTAAACAAGCATGTTATAATCGTAATGTGATTGCCGTAAACAGTGTAGAATAATGAACCGTTATTCAACACTTTTTTTTATAACTCTGCACTTTTGGTTAATGAACCATCTTATCTATCTAGAAAAACACAAATATCATTTTTGTACTCGCTGCATTCAAAATAATGTTTACATAACCTTGGAAACCGATGGAAAGTTTGATTTTGTGCACTAGTGCGCAAAGTAATTGAAAAAACACCCATTTTATAGGATTGTAAATTTTGACTATTAAAACGCGATTTGTACTAATTTATATACACACATTTTAAGGAATTTATAAAAGAAGTAGAGACATTAGTTTATAACAAACAAACATATTTTAACAAACTTTACGAGAAAAAATGAACAATTTGTTTTCATATAACAATTGTCAATTCATGGCATACTTTACTGTCAATATAAATTCACGCTTTAAATTGAAATAAATTTCCTCATTGTCCATCATATAATTTTAGCTCGTTACAAAAAGCATTGTACAAAACTCGTGCGCGAAGACGCCATTTGCACCATTCGCGCAAATTAAAGCACTCGCTTCGCTCGTACTTTAAAATTGCGCTCATGTGTACAGTATGTCTTCGTAAATAGCTATTTTTTGATCAAATTTTGTTTATATTGTTTTCGTAGGTACCTACAATAAAAATATTTATTAATTACAATTAAAAAATCAATTAATCCTTCGATTGTAGATAAAATGTTGAGTACTCTTCTGTTTGAGAGTATCTTTGCACACCACGTTGAGCGTTAATCCCTGTGAGCAAACAGCTACTTTGAATTCTTGGTACAGAAATAACTATAACGTACAACAACCATTATAGGTAAAAATTTGAGGTCAAAACTATAATAAATATAATTGTCATTTTTCACAGTTGCGAAATTGCGATAGACAAAACTTAAAATATAAAAAATGGTCCAAATATGTCTTGATTTTCTCGTCTTTACAAGCCTTTTATTGAAGAATACTATTTCGATTACAGAATTTAAATATGATAAATTCACTTCAAACATCGCAAACAAATTGCTACAAACTATAATAAAAAAAAATGCAAAATATGTGTCTTACCATTTAGAAATGACTAAACTAACGAACATAGTAACAGACCAACTTGTCGGTGCTCAGGAGAGGTGCAACTGAGCCCAGTAGCGACCGGGTAACTCAGGTGAGGCAAAGGGGTACCTCTACCATCACATACCCCATACGTCATGCGACTGCGGCATTTAAGCAGCCCCCGGACGGCAAATAATGCCGCGACACTCCATTCAGCCGCAACCCTTCCAAAGATCCGATTATTTTTTATACAAATTTCTACCCCTTAGATGAGTTAGGGGAGGTTTGTGTATGGAAAAAATCACACTGTCACTACGAAGCTATTTTTTTTGCTTGGCAGGCAAGATCTGCAAACCGTAATTTTGTTCAATCCTGACGGTTGCAGTTTTCGATAAAGCGCTCTTCAAATTAAGTGTTATCCCCAAGTTCAATACGAAAACCTTTCGAAAAGTATATTTGTACAGGTTTTTACTTTACATCACTTTAAATTTAATTCAATAGATGAACAATTAGAACAAAACTAATGGAATATGATCTGCAGTCGTGAAATATTTGTGTTCTGTTTTTTTCATTCAGAGGAAGAAAACCATGTTGATAGAGTAATATTTCTAGAAGTTAATAGATTTACACAAATTGAATCGGTTTGTATTTTTGATCCCCGAACCCGAACCGAACCATTCATGTAGAATCGGTAAATCGAACTAAATAGAATTAATTTGGATGTTTTCACATAAAAATTATTTATGTTTTATATTTATTTAATTTGTTTAAAAACATTATAGAATATGTAGCTAATAAGTTGCTCAATATAAAATTTATAATCAAATATAAACTATAATTTTTATTTGTAATTTTGATCAAAAATAAAAATCTAACAAAATGAAATTGAATTTAATATTTTTATAGTTATTTATTATACTAGTGTTTTATTAGGTATATAAAACACGCAAGAAAAGTTTAAACACGAGACCGAAGGTCGAGTGTTTAATATTCTTAATTGTTTTATATACCAATAAAACACGAGTGTAATACAAAATTTTATCCACAACTCATAATTACAGGTATCGAAGAAGATTGGTCGTAACGTTTAACGTTGTTTCAGTTATACATAGTTTCGCAAAATACGGTAGATCATGAAGTGGTTGCTAAGTAACAAGCTGTTTACAGTGTTTTATGGAATATAAAACACTAGTGTTTTATGAGCAATATAATTCAACTGAAATCAGTGTAATAATGTCTTCATTATATATGAGTTGTGGATAAAATATATTTATATTAATGGGGTAGATGGCTCAGTGGTGTCGAGTCGACTTGTGGATTTGAGAACTTCGGTTCGATTCCGACAAACAATTTTTACCACATTAAAACTTCCCCTCCACTAACTTCTTTGGGGGCCATAATTTGACGGCTAGTTATTGCATTCCAAGCGCATAAATATATCACTTATCGATATCTGCTTCGGTAGTGTCATAAAAAGGCGTGATGATATATTTATTTAGTTTTTATTTAAAAATATTTACACAATTCAAATATTCAACTGAAAATTTAAACTTACATTTGAACCGTTCAAAAATTAAATTACTTTAAATCGGAACAAAAATTGAACTGGCAAAATATAATGTAATGAGAAAATGAATAAAATATATGTTTACACATTTATAATAATAATAATAAGTTAATAAAGAAATAAAATCTGTCAAATAAATATAAATCATTTTTCAAATAATGACAATGCAGCAACATATTAAAAAATGAAAATGTAAATGATAAATAGAAACAAAATGAGTTATTCATATATCTATAAACATAAATAAATTCAGTGAGGTAATTGTCAAGTCATTTGATATGATGTAAACCTATATTTTATATTAAACGTATTGAATTTATAGAAGCATATTTTTGGCAGTGTTTGTTTATAAAAAAATGGAGGCAGTTATTTGAAAATGTAATATATTATGAATGAGAAATGTCAATAAATAAAAATACAATATTTTACGGTTTTCCGCAATCCTCCCGAATCACATAAACATGAAGCAATATCATAACTCATTCACAAACATATCAAGTCCCCTAAAAATCCACAATCTGGTATGAAACAGTCGTGTTCAATTGCCCATCTAAACCGCCCCACAAAGAGAAACAAGCTTCTTAAAATTCTGTGAAATCCGTCTCCGACATTATTACACAACTCATCGTAGTTATTGCGATACAGACATGCATTAAAAATTCTAAGAGGAAAAATAAAAATACGCTCTTTGATTCGCGTCGTTCGGGAAACGACGCTCGACGTCACTCGTCCAGCATCGAGGATTTAGGACCCTAACAGTCTAAGCTCCTTCTTTAATGCTCTCCGCTCCCCGCGCCTGTAATGGCTCTTACTGCACGACAGATTGGCTACCCATAATCCCTTGCAAGCATATTACATATATTCTTTCATATGTATCCTTCGTACATGTACGATGCTCGGCTGTGTATGTTCGATTATGAACTTGTATTGTGCAGAACTTATTTTGTGATGGTTTTAGGACAGATTACACCGATGTTGTATTTTGTGGAACATCGACAAAATTGTAAAATAAAGAAAATGGACAAAGTATTTCAACTTTTAATTTTAAATTAGAAATCTAGTTGACTTGAAAAGCTGATGTCGCATGGTCAATGCTTACTGTCGTTGCCAAGAGAGAATGGCAAAGGGATAAGGGAGAGTAATTCACTTAATTACGTCACTGTGAAATTGTATTTATTCCACTGGTCTATTACAGTTAGTATTGGTCGGCAGAGCGGTTCATGTATTACGTATAATACTAATAGTAAAATATTTCTAATCGCAGTGCCACTTTATACAGTTTGGCATACTCTCATGTCGATAACAGTACTTATTTTTTTTATGTCAAATTTTGTATGATCACTTCATATCATTTAATTAAATTAAATGATTTATTTTTTGTCGTACAAAAGTTTTATAAAAATAAATATATAATTAAGCTCTTGTCAATTACTTGGGTGTGGCACGTAAATTTATGCACGTAAAATGTGGTTAGCAGCCGTCAAATAAAGGCCCCTAAATATGTTAGTGAAGGAGGAGCTATAGGGGTACTTATTTAAAAAATAAAAAATAAATATATCATCATGACTTCTACCCATTACTGGGTGTGGCACTCTGTCGAAGCAGATCTCGGTAAGTGATATATTTTGCGCGTGAAGTGCGGTTACCAGTCGTCAAATCACGGCCCCCAAATATGTTAGTGGTGGAGGAGCCACAGGAGTAGTTTTTGAAATTATGAAAATTGTTTGTCGCCTGTGGGAATCGACCCAGGGTTGTCAGGATTCACAGGCCGACTTCATACCACTGTGATGAAAATTGTTTGTCGGCTGTGGGAATCACACCCGGGTTTTCAAATTCTTTGTCCGACGTGATAACGAAATAACGGTTTAAATAAATTATAATTTGTAAATAAAGTCATTTTATTAAAACCTTATAAAAATTCTGGCCGGTTATATTCCATGATAAAGTTCTTCACATTTCAGAGTCTCATACCTCGAAGATCGAATACCATATACATATACGAGTAATATATATCTATATATCCTAAAATCCTGGACTCATGGGGGCTTTTCTTGGCAAAAATAACCAAATTTTCATAGCAGGGTCTGGGGCGGTCGACCAAGCAGGCCGGTGATCCCGGGATCAAGGCACGGCGCATTAGTGCGTCTTGCGAGGGTCCGTGGAGTGTTATCAGCGGCCGGCCAGCCGACAGCCGCCACCGCCACTGCCGCCGCCCCAGACGACCCTGCGTCATCTTCTATCGCCCCCGCACCCTAAATATATCACTCTACTTGGTCTGTATCTGCCTGGCTTGTTTTTGTGTATAATAAAAGAAGAGTTAGGTTAGATATTTTTAAATTTACATATAAATTATTTATACTACATGGGAAATGGTTTAGTAATTATGTCATTTTTAAACCATCACAATGCAAAAACAAACGAAACATGTTGTTATTTTTTGACAAATATACCTTACACTTACTGAAACAGATCACTTTATGTCATTCTACTTGAAAGAACTAAAGCTGTATTCCATTTGCCACTTGGTTCACTTAAATCAGTTCAGATAAATTTGACAACATTATTAAATGAATTGAATTAAGCAAACTGATGCACTTATTGGTGTGAATTACTTCAATGTAAATTAGTATCAGTAATTCTAGTACTAGAAATAAAGTCAGCGTAGTAATTCAGCGAAATAAATAAGTGATCTAGTTCAGTAAATGTAAGTTAGATCTGATCTAAATAGCAAATGAAATACGCCTTAAGACTCATCTTATAAGTAATCCATCTTCCTAAGCCAATCAATTTGTTCTCTTTAGTTAGTCACGTGGTGTTATTTAAAATGATGCAAGTAAGTCAAATGATACATAGAAGACGCCCGTGCTGTCCTGGGTTCGACTCTCTTGACACAAATTTATTTATATTGTAGTATTTTGATAAGAGTAAGTATTAGTATGAATGAGTATGAACAAGAAAATGTATGTTTAATTTGAAATTTTAACAGGATTAAAAACAATACACGCTTCAAATAATAAAATGCAAGTTAAAAAATATCGTTGCCTGTTATTTCATAGGAAATAAATCTTAAGGATGGACGCCATGTTGAAGGCTAATTGATTTCAAATTTTATTTGTAAACTATGTTTAGTTTTCGATTTGTTGCTATTTTTAAATGTTTATTATTGCTGAAGTGTGAGTTACGAAAATTAAGTATGAAAAATGAAACAATTGACAATCTTCATCAATTTTTGTGTATAGGATAAAATTATAATTCTAAACATAATTTCCAAATAAATTAATGAGCAAACTTTTTAAATAAGGGTACTTTACTTGAAACTGTAAACATAAATCTAATTTTCACGGTCACCTGTATATGATAAATATAATATTTTTACGTTTTTGTAGTTTTGAGACAAGCAAAAACTTTTATGAAGAGTACATTTTTTTTGTGGGCTTAATAATAAAAAAAGTTTTCTGCTAAATCAATCATATTGTATATCTATTGAATAAGGATAATTGCTCGACTGATTACTCGAATTGCAGTCATTTGTTTTTGTGATGCAGACATGTGTTATTTTCATTCATGGCTATTTTTCATTTACTATTTTTGAAATGATTCTTATTATTGTGTTTAGTTTCCTGTAGTTTCACTTTCTCCTAATGAAGGCACAAGAGGAGTGTTCCGATAGGTCATATTCGTGAATAAAAAGTATAGTGACTGCAATTCGAATAATTTTCTTTCCTATAAAATGCAGGTGTATTTATGAAACCATTTATAATATTTTGTTTTGCAATTTTTTCAGTTTTCATGAAAACAGTTTGTAAATTTGTGCATAAGAGACAGTAGGTAGATGTTATTTAATACACAAGTGGTTCTCCGTTTCATATTTATGTCGTTTCCATCAATTCCGAGCGAAGGGTCCTCTACTCGTCGCAAGTGCGTGCATGCGTGCATGCGTGCGTATAAAAGAGCCAGTCAGCATCGTGGACCGGCAGCGGCCATGGGCCGTGTTATCGGATATGAGAAAATGTAAAATATGTCTCACGAATGATTGAGCAGCAAACGGCGGCGCACGGCCATGTGCCGCACGCGTCCTCGTGTGTCGTGTGTCTCTTGGCGATAAGCAGCCACCGTCCGGCGGCGGCAGTCTTACCTGCCGACGCCGGGATGCCGCCTCCACATGGTCGACTCGTCACAGCTTTGCTCTCGCGCTTCGCAGGACCGATTTTCCGTTATATGTGCTCGCTTTTCACGATCACCTCGCGCGTAAGAATTTAAACGCATAAGTTATATTTAGCGATGTATTCGTGTGCGTCGTACATAACTTTGTTACAAAGCAATATGATATAATTTGATTCCGTTGTCATGCGACATGGTTATGTCACAAATATTTTATCTTTTATATATTTTTATCCATAAATAAGTCCCTTTCAGAATATTTACAAATTTTATCTTTTGTAGAAAATGTATTCATCTATGTTACAAGTATTTCAAACATACATAGATATATAACATCCTGTTACGTTCCATCAAATAAGATTGCACGAATAATTTCATTAGATTCATACAGTCGTTTCACTCACATTCATAATTCTTTTTTTACAATATGCATTAATTTTCGTTCACGCAACAAACCGTCAATCACATCCATCATCCATAGAGATGGGAATTCTAGTCCATTTGAGTGAACTAGTTCATTCGTTCTCGTTCACCAAAAAGATTAGTTCACTGAACTAGTTCATTAGTTCACTTTCGTTCACAAAATTTTTAAGACTATGATGAACAGAAATCATATTGTATTGTGATTCACGAGCGAGAACAAGTGAACTTTTAGGATCTGGTTCTAGTATAATTTGACAGCAAGTATGAAAGAAGAAAAAAATAAAGGACAAAATTGATTTTTTAAAGTTGTATTTTTAAATAAATAAAATTATAAAAATAAAAAAACAACAATAAAGACAATATAAATACCAGATACGAAGATATCTAAAATAAGAGCAAATGAAAGAAATTAAAAATTACTATTTAAAAATAATATTTGTGACACGAATAAACGAAGTATGAAGTAAGCTCCTCTAGTAATTAGTCTCGTTCACTCGTTCACTTGTTCTCCGTTCTCCGCTTTCAATTCGACCTTATCGGCCGTGTCGCCGTGGTGGTGAATCATATTTATTCGAATAGTTCGCAGTGAACTAGTCTTTAATAAACTAATTCGTGTCGTTCACTATAAGGAATAGTTCATATGAACTAGTTCGTTCACGAACTACACACCTTTAATCATCCATCCATTTATTCCTAAGTCGTCCACGCAATCAGTCACTCTTAATTTCACATGCACCTGTTTCACCAATCTTTCATTCAACATTCGATCCGCATAATCAATTATAATCGATTTTTTTTAATCGCGTTGATTTTTTCAAAATCATTGATAACGTTTGATCGAAAAATTTGGATGATTGAAAATATTGAAAACATCGAATGATTAAAAAAATCAGTTATATCGATGGTTTTAAATCATTTGATCAATAAAAACGGAATTATTGATATTTTTACGTTCTTTTGATAACAAATTTCTGTAATTAAAATAGATTTTTCATTCTCGATTTTTTAAATTGTTGAACTTTTTCATCGCGTTCGATCTTAAGATTTGTAATAAATCGATGGAAATATCAGATCAATCACGATAAATCAATTCCATTGTATGATCAGAGATCGATTTCTAAATTCAAAGATCGCCCAATCCTAATCAAGACTCGCACTTCTAGTAATATTCTTCTATATGAAAAAAGCTTTCAGAACTTATTTTTAAATAATTGAAACAATTGTTGGACGAATTTAATAAGAGTATTGCAAAAAATGTTTTAATTATTTAATATTTTTCTTAATCTTAACAAATTAGCTAGATAATACTGTAAACCTAACCGATAGTCCGTATCTGCAAAAGAACCCTTCAGTGATTTCTTTAGAGAGTTGACTTCAGGTGGAAGTAGGGTTATGATCAGGTAGCAGATTGCGTGAGAACGTATAGAAGTAACCGTTATGGAATCCCCAAAATATATTGACCGATATATTACCTGCACTTCAAACCTTTCAAGCTACACTAACGGAACTAATAATTTTCATACTTCAATAAAATCCAACAAAGGTAATGCTACTGTTATCATAAATTATTTTTTCCGTAGCTGCAAAATGCGCTATATATTTCCTATTAAAATTATTGTCGGAATTTTACTACTTTATAAAAATAGTATGTACTGAGAATATTGGTTTATATCGAATAGGTATGAAAATGTTAAATATAATAAAATCTTAAATACAGTATAGCATATATCAATGCTCTGAATATTAGTCCCTATTTTTCAAGTAGTTTCAACCCAGGTAAAATAATTACTTGCTACAGGTTCTAACATGCTAATTGAAAATAGTAGCTTCAAAATTTATAAACTACTTTAACAAAATAATCATTTGAGGGATTAAATACATTTTAGTCCTATGGTATATAAACTATTTTTCGCATTTCCAGCAAAACGTTTTGAATGAATGATAATTTTTATATTGATTTGGCATATAATTCCCAATGACAGCATTACTCAAATTTTTATGTACCTGAGGCAACATAAACAAAGCAAAATATTTGGTGTTTATAAAACACTTGTCACTACGGAAATACTTGTTTACCTGTCAATTAAATCTTCGGAGTATTAATTTGAAATTTAATCCTTCCGGGAAAAAAGTGAAACTGCAGTTCTCGAAAAGGAAGAATAAAGTGGATCGTTTACTCCCGGAAATGCGAAATAGTTATTTGCGTACCTAGAGCGGAGAGTAGTCTATTGTTGCTCGGGTATAAGAGATTGTTAATTAAGGTGCACGTAATATTTTTTCTACCATTTAGAAAAGCATGAAAATAATTTAAAATAATTTTTGACAGTTTTCCTGTTTGGAAATTAAGGCTACAGTTTTCATGTATCCATAGATACCATGATACACTCGGCAAGCGGCAAATGTTAATTTTCTACTTTCAAATGACAGTTGGTGGAGTCTATGTTCTGCTTGATCGTAGAAAAAATATATTTAGTAACTGTAGTTTCGCTACATTTTTCCTCAGCTCAAGTAAGCTGATAATTTGACAAAATAATATATTTTGTACTTGTTTATTTATTCTAAGATTGGATAATTAGATTAACGATGAAATTTTACATTCATTGATAACGGGAACTATATCTGCTTTTTCCATAATGTGTTACATATTCTGTAATTTATTTCCAAACTAATAATTGTTGATTAGAATGAAATCTGGAATCTATAGAGTCAGGATTGTCGTTGGCATGAGTGAATTCGGTCGCATAGTGTGGCAGTTTTTAATCCCGGTACCGAATGTTGTTCTTGCATTGCAAATATGTAAAATATTGCGGACCGAAGATCTATTAGTCGCATTGGGCGTTGTATCCCCAGCTGCGACAGATGTCAGCTGCTGGATCTAGCAAAGCATCCTCTGCATATTCAACTCGCGGGGTCACGGGGTCGGGACAAGTGACGCTCTGATCCCGCGCGTCCCGCGCGTCCCGTCGCCCGCCAGACCCAATCACTGTTCAATAGCCTGTGAGAGCGAATGCCGGATTACTTCGGCCACATCGCACGTAACTCCATGCTCGTCGAGCAAATGACAACGGTTTTCTAATCTGATCTGTCGTGATAATATACCTAAGAGATGAGAAATTTTAATATATTGCTCTTGTAAATCTTCCAACTTATAACAACATTATGTTTTGAACTTTCCAGATGATTCAGACAGAAAATAATCATTTTATTTTCATTCGACAAAGACACTCTCAGCTCGTGGTACACACATTATTTTTATACGACCATTTAAAAACGCTTGAAACAAATTCTGTTTTGACTTTTTTTTCAAAACGTTACCAATTTTTTGTATTCATGGGTACAATGATTTAATCGATCGGAAAAATACACTTTCAATGTTGTTTCTTCATTTAAAACCGATCGTTTTGCCCAAGTTACTTCTTCAGTAACTGGTGGGTGACAGTAGTGGGCGAAAATATGTACATATTACAATTGAATTCATAACAGTGGCATACACTATTTTTTTCTGAAACTGGCCAGAAACTGTCTACTTTTCTAACCAATTTTAATACGGAAAGCAGATTTTTATAAAAGCAGTCAAGTAAAATATGTATCCAAGACTACAACAAAAATAACAATTTGGTAAAGTAGAAAACAGTCTGGTAAACATTTTACCTAGGTAACTGTTTTGTATTTTACCTGATCGTTTTTTTGTTGTAACCTTGGATACATAGTCTGCTGTGGTGAATACAATTCATATCAAAAAATTTAATTATTTTGAATTATTTATGATTAATTATTGTTTAAATTAAACGGTTTCAGAAAAACTAATATACATAATACGTCTGGAAAGTGTTTATACTTGACTCAGCGCATTAAAATACTCGGCGTGCGGGCTCGTATTTTAACAACCACTTTCTTGACTTATTATGTAATATACTATTATATGATCTAGTTTTAACTAATTATAATAATTTTACTAATTACATTTCAAACGTCAAAAACATTTATTGTCATCTTAGGTTCGGCAGTTAACTTTGATTCGTAGCAAACTAAACATTTTGTCACAAACTGTGCGATAAACAATCACTTTTCGCAATAAAAATGAGTATATAATGACTCATTTTTTACACGATCATTTAAAAATTAATTTGCTTAATGTCTAAATGCATTTTATGGGGTAGCTAGCTCAGTGGTATGAAGTTGGCCTGTGGATCCTGTGAACCCTGGTTCGATTCCCATAGGCGACAAACAATTTTCATAATTTCAAAAGCTACCCCTGTGGCTCCTCCACCACTAACATATTTGGGGGCCGTGATTTGACGACTGGTAACCGCACTTCACGCGCAAAATATATCACTTACCGAGATCTGCTTCGGCAGAGTGCCACACCGAGTAATGGGTAGAAGGTGTGATGATATATTTATTTTATTTTTATCTAAATGCATTTTTAAAAAATTTATGAGAAAATTGATTTAATATTTCTTATCTCGGCAATCACGTTTTATATAAAACTTTTGATGGTATCTGTACCACAGATATATTTATTTTCGACCGTAATTCAATTTATACCGTAAAGTTACAATCGCCCAGTTTGCATATTCAACCTTTCTATTGTAACATACTTAGATTGAATATTATTTTACCAACAAAATTTAAATGGTCCATTTAGAAAATACGCGCATATGTTAAACCCAAGCCGATATATTCAATAAAAAAATCTTAACCCAAATTCGCCTATATTCAAATGTCATATGACACAGGGTCTATCACATTCAACAAAATGAATATTCAACATGAAAATAATAATATAATAGATGCAGTATGGCTGTTCGACTACCTCGTAGGTAAATCGTGATGTTTAATCCCTATTCACTAAAAAGGGTTATGAAAAAAGGTACTCAGGTATCGCACCTTTTGCAGAGGATATTTGTCTGAATGTATAATTTTTGTTTCATTATAATTTTTTGATATGTTCGTTGCAAAGTTTATGACCGGTGATACACAGGGTGAGACATGGGTCTCGGCGACCCTTGTCTACATGCATGAAGGGTGGTCATGGTCACGTGACGTTCGGACCGTCCACCCTCTATAAAAAGTATTCCCTTGCGACGATACTTTGCAATGGCTGCCACTTCGATATAAATTTTAAATCGTATTGAAATAAAGTTGTATCCATGAAATATTTAAACATTTTAATTTGCGGATATATAGCAATTTTAAATTATTTTGAACATTTATTATCATCATATGTTTTTATTTGTCAAACATTTCTATATTATTTAGAAAAAAAAAACTTTAAATAAAAGTTACGGTGAAAATTTTTTATTTTACAGTAGCGCTTTTTTAATTTAATTTATATTGTTGTTAACATTTACTTAACAATCGATTGATAAATCAAACAAGTAATTATTTACATGTGACTATGGGCCGGTTTCTAAAAAATATTTAACGGGCATGTTAACCAACTGTCGCTTAAATTTATTGAAAGGTTAAAATTGCATCGGGTTTCTGAAAACAAACGTCAGTTAATTTATATGTTCGATAACTAACTCATGATTCTATCCAGGACTAACATTATTCTTGAGTCTATAGTTCTCAAAATAATAGATTTTGGTAATAACTGTGTATTTAAACCTTTTTTCAATCACCAACAAAGCCAAACGAAACTAACACAGCGGCTTAACGAATTTGGTTTTTAAAACAAGGTTAGGAAAGATGATCACTGTCAATGTCAGCCGTTTTCAATTTATGAAACAACTGCGCATGCGTCATATAATTTAACTGGACCAATTTGCCGCGTTAACTTAACGGGGCAGTTAAATACCAATATGATGTTTCAGAAACCCATTTGACAGTTTATCGAAGAGTTAAACTAACTGACTAGTTAAATTTGTTTTCAGAAACCGGCTCTAAAATGTTTAAATCTATGACAACCATAATTAACTAACAATTTATACCATTGCAACAGCTTATTTGACAGCATCTCCATTCAATTTAGTTTCAACCTTTTTCTAACTTTATTGTAAAAAACCGTTACTGTATGATACAAATGTTGTATATCACACGTTGGTGAAATGTCATTATATGCTAGTGAGAATTATTACACTCACATATAATGACCCATTACATTCGCTTATACTATTAATATACTATTACAACATTTATTTGAAGCATTTTATTCCAATTAATTAAAAAATTATAATGGAGTAGATAGATCAGTGGTATCATGTTGGGCTGTGAATTTAAGAACGCGAGTTTGATTCCCGTAACCGATAAATTTTTCACCATATTAAAATTATCTCAGTAGCTCCTTCTCAAACTAATATCTTTGAGGGCTGTGATTTGACGGCTGGTAATGCTAAAATATAAATTACGTACTAAGATTTGCTGTGGCAGAATGCCTCCCACATCTAATTATGATATATTTAATTAATTTTTATAATATACATACATACGTTTGACAACTGGATGACAAAGATAATTTTAAAATACTAAAATTGTATTTTAAGGTAGTACTAGTGTATATGTGCGATTCTGATTGATGATCGCCATAAGCCCCGTGTATAAGAACTCAACTTTACAAGCGAATATATTTGTTCACAGACGATTAATGTGTTTCATATTTTAACAAGATACGTATGACTATCCAATGTTTACGTGTGCCAAATTTCATTCGGATCTTCAAACTTTTTTTTCACGTTAGTACTACCTTAAAAATAAATTGGAATTCTTCATGTTCCTTATTAATAATAAAAAAAGATGAATTTAGATTTTAGATCATTAAGCACCATTGTAAAAGTAGATATGAAAAGTGTTCGTGAATTTACAAAAAAAAAATACATCCATATAAATTAATTTAAATAATAAGTAGATATTTTATGTGGGTACTTCAGATCGAAACTTTTAATATAATACTCAGAACCCTTCTACGATTATCTACCACGATTTAGCCCAACTTAATCATCCCTTGATATCCTTGTATGATTGTTCTCTTGTGCTCTTTTCGAGTGGGCGAGATAACATCAACGTATGCCTCGGTGAAGTCAAGCACAGGCACCAGGTCTGCTGAACCCCAGTCAGCACCAATGCTGCAGGTCTCATAAAAACAAGATGCTTATCGTTGTCATGGTCACACCATCGCGTAACCATGACACCTTATAAAGTACTCCAGGCTCAAGTCTTGAAGTTGGATCTCGAATCAGTCGAACAAAACAAATTTCTTTTCATCCTGCAGTAAATTGTGTTATTGGTTGTTGTGACGTAGGTTTTATTTACAAATATTATAGTGATACTGCACATTTCGTATTCTGCTATATTATATGACGTTTGTAATAACACTTCGAGTAAACTAAATTAAAGTGGCTGTTTGGTATTTTAAGTAATTACGTAACAATTGAAAAAATCTAATTGAATTATGAAGAGAACAACAATTGAATACCGCTAGGATTTAAACCTGGGTCCTATGAACTCCCGTCAACTAAGCTACGGTCACCATGTAATTTGCAGTTGATTTTATTCCAATTTTTCTCTCTATTTTGTAATGTGCCATAGGTAGCATCGATCCCATAACTCTTTTATATGAAAGACTTGACACGAGTGTCGTCTGCGGTGACACTGTTATTTAAGGAATATACCAATTGAAATTTAATTAGTATTTTAAATACTTAAATATTAAATACTGATAACAATAAAAGAAATAAATATATCATCACGCCATTTACCCATTACTGTGATATACCAGGTGTATTATGAAAAACGGGCCATAAGCATATAATATGGGAAAATCGTTTTTCCATGCAGATTGCTTTCCAAATTATTTTAGACAAATATGCTTCAACAAAAATTGTAGAGTTTAAATTTTTTTATCTAAATCAATAAACTAAATTTAATTTCTGTGTTTTGGCACGGCAAAAATTATATATGATTATTTTTTGACGTTTCTCAAAACCAATTAAATGCTCCATTGTATGTCACGTGACTGCGTTTTAACCAATCATGTCATTATTATATTGAGAATAAAGCTCTTGTGATTATTCCCGGGAATAATCTCTGTAGGTGCTTTTTTGTTTGTGACAAATGATAGTTAGTTGTCAAATAATTATTTAAAACTGTCAACGCGTCAAGTAAAATTTGTGAAAAAAATCGATTTAGTTCCATTTTAGATAAAGAAATACACTAACAAATTTTGGAAACAACGTCCAAGAATACATTAATAAGTAATCAATCGATATGGACCCAGTTCAAAATCTTTTAAGTTGGATGAATTGACCTCAACAGCTAAGTCAAAAAATAATCTAATTAAATATAATTCGAGAGTTGGATAAATTAGAAAATAATTCTCCAGTATCTTTCTCAAACTTATTGCCATTTGGCAATAGCCACTCAAGTCCTACGGGCTTTCGTGACTATTGCCTGGCAACAAGTTTTCGAAAGATCTGTCAAATAATTTTCAATTTAATATCACTCTCTTGTTATATAATTACTGAAAATTTACAAAATTACAATTTAATTAGTGTTAACCATTAAATTAAAAGAAAATAACATACAAATGTTTTAAGTTTTAGTATGAGGCATTACTTGTATTGAGTATAGTACAATCAGCAAAGAAAATCAGTGGATACGATTGGAGGATATAAGAGAAAGGTAGCTCAAGGATCAAGTAATTAGTACAGTTCGTGAATTGTAGCAAATCACCCCAAAATGAAAGCGAATTCCGAAGTGGCACTTGTCACCACGGCTAAAGGTAACAAGGGTTGACGTATGTAATCCACACCCTATTACACGCGCTCACACACACATTTACCCCAAATCGACGTTTTCCACTCACTCTTGATGTTTGTATTGTCATATTTACTTTTTGTTGCGAAAACAGCTTTTTCCACAATAAATTCACGGGGCGGTCTGTGTTTACCCCAACTACAGGGTCGGTAATAAAGATCTCTATTGCTAGTTTTTACAGATTAGGGATGACAATTTCAAGCATAACACTTGACATTTTTATAAACTGATTAATGGCTGATAGGGCTTTTATGTCGGCTATTTCTATACAAATATGGAAACATAATCGTATTCTGGCACATTTTATTTTATTTTTCGCATTCCTATGCGTATCTCGTTTTGTTTTCATAAACAAGCTATTAAGTATAAAAAATGAAGTTATCAAACACTCATATATTTTTATTAAATGCAATGAAATAAACAGAGAAGTAAGAGTAACTTATAATTTCGTTTAACTTCATTTATAATTCAGTTATATAAAATGATAAAGCCAAACTTTTTATACAAAACGTCGAATTAAAAGAAAATCTAAATCGTTTACATTTTACAAAATGACAAGTTTGCTTTAAAAAATATATAAGATGTTACAATACTTCAGGAGTAAAATTATATGGCAGTTTCTACATGAAGTACAGATCTCAGCTCCGAAATAATTTTTAAAAATTTGCAAAATTATTTGCACTATACATTTCTAGTGCCATTAAATGCTTTCATTATAAATACTTATTAATAATATGACTATTACTTTAATATTACAAATTATAATATATAACGTTACAATAATTAATAAATACTATGTATGCACAACCGGGCGGAAAAGAATGTGTTTCAGTCGTAAAAAGCGGGCTTAAATACTTCTTTTTTAATTGTGAATACTTGATTCTGCAAAATATCATTTTGTCATCTAACATATTTACATATTTTAATCTTTTGAACGTATAATTAAATGTTATTTTGTTGTGCATAAAATATTGTGGGGTGGCTATCTCAGTGGTATGAAGTCGGCCTGTGGATCCTGAGAACCCTGGTTCGATTACTACAGGCTACAAACAATTTTCATAATTTCAAAAGCTACCCCTGTGGTTCCTCCACCACTAACATCTTTGGAGGCCGTGGTTTGACGACTGGTAACTGCACTTCACGCGCAAAATATATCACTTACCGAGTTCTGCTTCGGCAGAGTGACACACCCAGTAATGGGTAGAAGGCGTGATGATATATTTATTTATTTATTTAAAATATTGTATGTACCATGGGTGAAATTAGTGTTTCTGACCCTGAGCATGTTATTATAATCATGCCACGAGCCAAAAATGCCTGTTTTCACCCTTGGTACATAAATAACTATTTTATGTAACGATAGAAATTAAAAACGAAAATTTCAAAAATTACAATTTAATTAGTGTTAATTACGGAATTAAAACAAAATAACAAACAAATGTCATAATTTTAATAAAAAGTTTAATTTTTCCCCAAATTTGTATTTCCTTCATTCTAACTTGGTTGTTTTGAGGTAAAACTACTTGAGCAATTTGACATTAAATAAAATAATTACCAAATGTTTAAAATAATTTGAAAATACTATCTCGTAATGCAAAAACTATCTGCAGCACTAATCAGAAGAACAATCGTTCGAAAGAGCTAGAAGGCAACTGACGATCCCACCAGGAGGTACCGTTACCAACAAAGGTGTAAAAGTCCCGTAGGATACCGGAAGGTCCCTTCAACCCTTCAATTTCGCGACCATTATAAATATTCCAACAAAAAACTACATATCAAATCACGGAAGAAAGTATAGCATCAACGCTGAGCTGTTCTGTGTAACGATGATCATATTGTAGATATCAACGCTTTCTACCTAATGTATGCCATATGTCGGCAGGTAATATGCGAACCGCCAAGGGTCGCATTGTACTGTAAATGGAACAACCCTTTTAATTCGATGCCCAAGGCTTCCTGTTCCTGCAGGTAGATTTTTAACGCTCTTGGAGACGTTGTTCTGATGGGTTTATAGTTTAGTTCTTGTCTAGATCGAATGTTGGTAACACCTTATTATTAGTTAGTGTGCTACTAGCAGACAGACCAAGTACTTGACTGATGATTGAATCAAGTAGTGGTGTGAGTTATTTTGCGCTGCTTATATATGTAAGTACGTTCTCATTTCTGTGATCCCTTATGTAGTGAGTCCTTGCATATGTTTAAATACTAGACTAGATATTTCATCATTGAATTCGGAATAGTATTCTAATACATTAACGAATACATTTATTATTGTACAAAATATAAAACGAACTAAAATCTTTAAAAAGTTAACTTTTCCAAAGCCTATATTTTAAAAACTAAACAAAATACGATAATATTTCCAACGGCATTGAATTTCTCGTGCTCTAATTAGAGATTACAAATATATTTTATGATTTTTGTTCATTTTTCGACTTTTTGCCAAAAGTTCATCAATTAAATATGATTATATCTCTGTAAACGTAAATCTGGTATCACTCGGTCAATATTTTTTCATCATTTGAAAAAACTTTTCAACAATAAACACAAAAATGTTACTTTATATAATTTAGTCAAATACTCAAATAAAAACAATCTTAATTAGATTTTTGTCATTTTGACAGTTCCAATAAACAAAATTAAACTCTACACTATAGGTTAAGTTCTCAGTATATTTATAATAAATTTAATTCATATAAATATAATATTAAATGAAAATTAAGAGTAACATAAATTAGTAAATAAGAAAAATGGGAAAAAATTATCTATCACTTGTCACAAATCCCAAAAAAAATTTTACAGCACGTTTGAATCAGCTTATCAGATCATCATCAAACGGCTGGTCAGTTCAGCTTTAACCATAGACGCGTTTCATCAGTATGGTGTAATCAACAATCCAACTATTGGATAAGTTGATTCAAACATGCTGCAAAATTTTTTTTGGGATTTGTGACATGTTTTTTCCTATTTTTCTTATTTATTAAGACATAGTTCCACATCGCAATTGACTTTTTGTCATTGTATTAACATAAATTAGGTTATGTTTAGGTTTGACAGTTTTCACTCTAATAAAAAGAACGATCGTATGAGACCTAGTTTTCATTATGTATGTTACCGTTAAAGTGTATAACCATAATGCCATTATTCCATAAAAATACCTACTTAATGTATTTATATAAGCCCAATTGTAAAAAATTCGTAAATAAAATAATTGGATTATGACTTGTAGAATAGTTTAATATATTATAAATGCATGTAAACATTTCGGACGAACAATTTGTCCATTATACAAATATGTACTAGGTTCTAACGAACCGGTCTAAAGAAACAAAAATATGATCAGACCATGCGGGTATTTTTTACCAAGAAATCATAGTTGCATTTCACACTTGACTTAAAAAAATATATATGTGGAAATTTGTTTATAAGTCAGATAATTGAATTCAATGACGTCCACATATCTCGTCAATTGAATTTTTATTAAATGTAGAAATTAGATTTAGTATTAATTTACTTCCTTTCGCCTTCACGGTTGAATTAAAGATAGTTTTTTTTTTTCACAAGTATTAATATGTTTATTGATTTAATTTAGCGCATAAATTTATTATAGTTCAAGACATAAATCGAGGTAAAAATTGAGAAAAGTCTAACTTGACCCAACTGATATAAAAGAGAAAGAAAAATTAGCAAGAAATATTACTGACTACATTTCCTGACAAAGTAAGTTTCTGAACCAGTAGAAAAGATCAATTTTAAACAGAAAATTGTAGAAACACAAATAGTATAATAAGTTCTTTTCTACAATTCTTAGTAAAAAAACATTGCAAGAACGTGGCGAAGACTTAAAATTAATCGCTCTAACAGTGCGAAAACAATTACAAAGATAAAAACGTCGGACCATTCATCTCTCGTTGTTAATTAATCAAAATCATCGCGGCCGAGCGGCGAGCAGCGAACAACGTCGCAGGAACAATGGAAAACGTGAAAAAGAGTCGGTCTGGGGGCGGCTGAGTGATCAGGGCGGTGGAGGCGGCGAGGGTGACGAGGGCGGCCCCGATAAACCGTGGCATACATCATGCGAAACCTTTTTATTTTGAGATTGTCAACCGCGTTAGATTTCCGTGCGCGCCGATTTATCAGAGAGATTTTTGCGGATATACAGAGTGTTACGTCAAGAAGATAACATGTATTTATTTATTAAATGGAAATAGAATACAAAACACTTTAAACAAATTAAAAACATTCAGAAATTAAATATACTACACAATATGCAATACGGTGGTGTGGGTAGTGTTACGGCATTCGAATCCGAAAATCCAGAGTTCGAATCCCACTCAAACTGAAAATATATAAACTACCACAATCCGGATCGATAAGACTGAACTCTGTACTGTAATTGAGAGTAAGTTCCTGTTGTTTAAGTAGCGTAAATAAATAAAAACTGTAGTATATTCAAAATAATTTTTTTCACCCATATTTTGAACACATTTTTCTACCTTTCTTGACTTATTTGACAAGTTAATAATTGTAAATAGCACAGTTAAACAAAAATAACAATAAACTACACTTTGAGCTACAATTATGTTGTTTCATTCATATATCTTAAGAAAATAAATCGTCGCCAATAATTTGTTATAAAAACTGATAATAAAGCCATAAAAAATGCTTGTCTCTTGCCTTCAGACAAATATTCCTAATTCATATTAATGAAAAATGTTAAAATAAAACTGGCAAATCTAGATAATAGTAATTTAGTTTTGTGTATCTGTAATTTCCAATATTTTTTTTACAAGGAATGTTTATCAGCAGGAAAGATCTCCCCATTTTTAATGACATCATTGTCAAATTCTTATACAATATTATACTTCTCGGGGTGGCTAGCTCAGTGGTATGAAATCGGCCTGTGGATCCTGAGAACCCTGGTTCGATTCCCACATGCGACAAACAATTTTCATAATTTCAAAAACTACTCCTGTGGTTCCTCTACCACTAACATCTTTGGAGGCCGTGATTTGACGACTGGTAACCGCACTTCACGCGCAAAATATATCACTTACCGAGATCTGCTTCGGCAGAGTGCCACACCCAGTAATGGGTAGAAGGTGTGATGATATATTTATTTATTTTATTTATACTTTTATGATTATTTATGGGATGGCTAGCCCAGTGGTATGAAGTCGGCCTGTGGATCCTGAGAACCCTGATTCGATTCCCACAGGCAACAAACAATTTTCATAATTTCAAAAACTACCCCTGTGGCTCCTCCACCACTAACATCTTTGGAGGCCGTGATTTGACGACTGGTAACCGCACTTCACGCGCAAAATATATCACTTACCGAGATCTGCTTCGGCAGAGTGCCACACCCAGTAATGGGTAGAAGGTGTGATGATATATTTATTTATTTTATTTATACTTCTTATGAAAAACAAATCAAATTAAAGTTTGTCGTTGCAGTTGTAAACATCCTGTATATATTTCCATGTTAGTCAGGGGAGCTTGAAGCAAGCAAGTCTAACATACTCCGCTGGCATTGACAGAGCCCCAGGAAAGTGGCCCGATAAATTACAATCCGAACTAGCCATTAGTCTATTTGGATCGGGATCGCTTCCATGACATTTCATCCGCGTGTCCTTCCCCGTCTTACACCGCTTTCATCCGTGGACATCACCATCACACACAGCGCAGTCGGCAATCGGAAAAATGTGCGGACAAAAGACCGGGGGCAAGATGGCCGCGCTGCACCGTCGCCCCCGCCTCGCCCGATGACTAATTACGTCCGAGGGGATGAACGCGATGAATACAAACTTGCGTAAGGCTCGCTCACTCCCTACGTCACCAGAGGAACTGTGTTGACGCTCCAGTCTTTGTCAGGACCACGACATTTTATTTTTTTCTGTCGTATTTATTATACTGATAACATTTTTGTAGGTAACATTTAATTTGACATTTGCATAAGATCTAATTTAATTTACTAGAACAGATCCACTTATTTGTTATTTAATTTGATTGAGTCCGCTCACTTTACCGGTAGTAGATAAAAAGCTAGATTTGTTGATTCAGCCTAAACTTAAGTTAAAGTTTAAGATATCTATATTTATTTAAATAATCCAAGTTACAAATTGAATACAAATAACAAAAATAAATTAAAGAAATTAATGAAACTTTGAATCAACAACTAATGTGATCCTTTAATCAGTGGCGTACGCAGGATTCTGTTTTGGGAGGAGTTGTTCAAAGAGAACTTAAATTTACGTTGGAAATTGTTTTTATTATTGATACTACATATAATATAAATAAATATATCATAACGCCTTTTACCCATTACTGGGTGTGGCACTCTGCCGAAGCAGATCTTGGTAAGTGATATATTTATGCGCGAGAAGTGCGGTTACCAGCCGTTGAATCACGGCCCCCAAAGATGTTAGTGGTGGGGGAGCCACAAGACTAACTTTAATTTGGTGAAAATTGTGGGAATCGAACTGAGGTTCTCCACAGGCCGACTTGATACCACTGAGCCGATACCCCATAATATAATAATATAATATACAAATATCTTTGGTGATTTGACAGATTGTATTTGCATTTCACGCGTAAAAAATATCACTTTACACTCAATAAATGACGTGATATATTAATTGATTTATTATAGTTTCAGAAATAATTGTCAAAATAGAATAAATAAAAGGCTTTAGGAATCCAATATTTATTTTTTTATATATTTATTTTAAAAAGGACGTTTCGAACTAAAAAATTAGTTCATTAGCAAATCTCAATAAATAAAAAAATAACATGAATAAAATATCATAAATAAATTATTTATGAAATAATTGTCCTAATTGGAATTCTTGTGTTGTCTCAAATTTTCGAGACAAGACAAATATGCTCTTTGTCTTTCGATCATTTCTCGCTAATTAATTTCTCATCTGTCTCAATTTTTATTTTGAATATTTTAGGGATTTAAGGAATGATTGTTTCAAAAATGAACTTAAGCAAAAATACATTGCATCAAATATATCAAGTCAACTGTATTCAACTTTAACTAAATGAAGATAATGCATATTTTAACGATCCTTTATTTATAAATGGAATAAGCTGAAGTATATTTCATGTAGACTGTTTAAATAGTAGGTGTACGCATATCTGAAGAGTAATAGAATTTTAAATTACCACTCGAAATGCTAATTATTAAAAAGAATATTAAACATAAATGGCAGTATTTGCATCTGTTACATCATGTCTTTAGTAAATCGTAAAGACAAGTAGCAATCATTTTTTTCATCTTCTCATTCGTAGCAGATGTGCTTTTACTCTAGTAAATAGCAGTAAAATCTTGCACACAGTCCGTACACCGTACAAACGGAGACACTAATTAACAAAAAAAAAAAACTAGAGTCTCATTCACAAAGAGCGAATTCCGACGTATTCTACTGGTTTTCCATTAGGCTCGTTAGAGCGAGAGAGACGAGGAGGATTGTAAGTTGTGTAGGAGGGAGAAGAACGGCAACAAGGCTGTCTCATTAAAGTAGAATTGATTCCTCCTTGTGTCCCTCTACCTTGGGGGGGTCAGCGTCGTTCCTCTGCTCCCCCTTTGCGACTCTGTGTCGTTTTCCTGACCATGCGCGCGCATCTGACCACTTGGACACTGATCAATAATAAGAAGATAGCAAAGTAAGCAAAGTTTCGTAGGAGCAGGAATGCCTCGCTTGCGTTTTGCCCTTCGTCCTGCTGGCGGCCGCTACCTTCCAGTTCGAGTTCCCCTTGCTCTCTCACTGATAAACGACTTCTGTTTTCCGTCCTTGTTTGTCTGTTAAAGTTTGTTTGTTATTGGTTTTCTATGTATGTTTACATTTTTATCTTTAGCACAAGTCAGAAAACTGACTATATCTTTAATTAGTATTGCTTTCATTCCTTTTGTTTTTATAATGCTGAATTAAAATAATTTCGTCCAGAATACAATTTTGTCTAAGTGTCTACTTTTGTTACAAATGTCAAATGGCTTGACATTTAGTTCAATAAATTTGTTTTCAGCACAATACATACATCTTTCATTTTCTTTCTATTTATATCAGTTACATTTCCAATATATACGAATAAATAAATGGACAATTAACACGTTAGCTAACATTCTCGCGTTAAGATATCTCGATTACTAATCGCCCTCAATTATATACTGTGGATCCTGAGAACCCTGGTTCGATTCCTATTGGCGACAAACAATTTTCATAATTTCTAAAGCTACCCCTGTGGCTCCTCCACCACTAACATCTTTGGGGGCCGTGATTTAATGACTGGTAACCGCACTTCACACGCAAAATATATCACTTACCGAGATCTGCTTCGGCAGAGTGCCACACCCAGTAATGGGTAGAAGGCGTATTGATATATTTATTTATTTATTTTATTTAATAAATGGATATGATTGAAGATTTATTATTTGAATGAACGATTTCGAGCGGAAGAAACAATCAAAGAAATTATGAATGTGGATAAAGCATAAGTGACAAATGTATATAGAAATGTTTGACGAAGATTAATTTACTCAATGTTTCTTGGGCTCATATTACCCAATTTGAAATAAAGACCAGTTAATTATTTTCAACGTATACCGTGCGTTTTATTTAACGTGGAACATGGAATTCGTAATTTCTATAGTAATTAAATGACAGCAATGTATAAGAGCGTTTCATTTAAAATAGAAGAGATTCTGTCATTGTTCAGTAAATTTACCTGTCAATTAGGGTTGTATTCTTGATTATTTTGAAAATGGTACGATTTAAAATGTTCTTTCTGTAGTACGAGGGCAGGGTGTAAAGTCCCTGAAAAATGAAACAAGAAATGATTTATTTGGTCAAAATATATTTTATTTCTCAACATAATCTCCTTGTAGCTCGATACACTTCGTCCAACGTTTTTCTAATTTTTCGATCCCTTCCAAATAATACGATTTTGGCAATCCTTCAAAATAGGCGTTTGTCTCAGCGATGACCTCATCGTTGGAACCAAATCTCTTTCCGCCGAGCCATTTTTTCAAGTTTGGAAATAGATAAAAATCGCAGGGGGCGCAAAAAGTCCTTCTTATTGCGCTTGAACATCGCCAAACACTCCTTTGAACTTGTCACACGGTCGCGCTTGTTGTCAACAGAGTGCAAATGCGGCACCCATCTGGCAGATAGCTTTCTCATATCCAAAAATGTATGCAAAATGTTCCGTACCCGTTCGGTTGAGATGCTCATAGCCTCAGCCAGCTCGTGCACTTTAACTCGCCGATCGTCCAATATCAAACCATGGATTTTATCGACGATTTCTGGCGTTGTAACCTCAATTGGACGACCAGAACGTTCGGCGTCCTTTGTGGTCATACTACCACAACGAAAATCAGTAAACCACTTGTGAATCGTTCCAATCGATGGTTAGGAGTCCCCGTAATGTTTAACAAGCGATGCTTTGGTTTGCATAATGTTTTTCCACGCAAGAAATCATGTTTAATCAAGACGCGAAATTCACTTTTTTCCATGTTTTCAAAAATCTTCAAGCTTGCTTGCTTTCGATGCGTGTCAAAATAGAACTGAATGACATATCAGTCTGAAAATTTTAATGCGTTTTAGTTAAATATGGTATATCACAAATGTCACATGAGATTTGCGATTGTGGCGCCATCTGTTTTATTTTTCAGGGACGAAGTACTCTGGTTTTGCTCATACCCGTAACTTGCCCTACATTGTTTAAATTAAGTAAATATAAGTTCTGTACATTTGATTTAATCGTTAGGAAAATAGTCCAATTTAATCAACTGTAAACCAAAGCAAAACTTGTTTTAATTATTAAATATGAGTCCTGAAAACTTTTTCCATACGTTTTGACTCACAATTGGGATCTCGAAAACTATACTATACGATACAAAAACGGTTAACATAGTTACGTTTTACAAATAAACATCAAAATAATATTCTCTCAGACTCGTATATAATTAATGATCCATATTTCCGATTTCATTTTTCGATTCGCAACAATAAAAACACAAGTCATCCTCGGTTGCGCTGTAAAAAAGCTCGGTAACAAAATAGCAGCGACAAAAATCTTTCCGTACAACATTTGTCGATGATATGCCTCGGCAAGATCGCCAATATTTCAATGTCCCGCGCGCGGTATCGCGTAATATTTCACTGGGCCACCATATAAAGACTCCCCTGCATATGTTTATTTACATATATACTTTTCTTCTGGAGAAAAATACACTCACTTGGATCCCCGCAGAAAGAAAACATTGAGAGTATAATGCGGACAATGTACGAAGGACTCTAGACTGTACGTCTGTAAAGAGCGGAGATTTAGATTCGTCCGAATAAAAATGGAACACATTAAATATTGATGTTAAATGCTACGTTTCCTTGCTGTGCTAATGGACGCTCATCCGTTGACGTACACTTCAATTCATTTCCGATTTGCAAAAATATTCGCCAGACTGACGTGTAGCATTGTGAGACGTTCTGGAAGTATTGTGTGTGACAATCGATGCTTCGTTACGTTATGTTGCGTTATGTTACAGAACTAAACATTCACAACTATTTTTAAAGATCTTGACAGTTTTGTCGTCCTATATTTTATGTATAAGGTAGGTAGCTCAGTGATATCGAGTCGAAATGCGAATTTGAGAACTCCGGTTTGATTCTCAGAGCTGACATACAATTTTCACAATATTAAAATTACTACTGTGACTCCTCCTCAATTAATACATTAGGGGAGGCCGTGATTTGACGGGTGGTCATTGTAATTCACCGGCATAAATATATCTAATACGGGAGAGTGCCGTACCCATTAATGGATAAAAGGCGTGATGATTTATCAACCTTTTCATAATATTGTAAAACATTTAATTTGTCTTATGTTTTATTTGAAGTATTTTTCTATAAAATAATAATTTTAATTTATCCTAAATATTTGATACAATAAAATTAATGATTCCGAAAAATCATGAACTTTTAATCATTGCACAAAACATAAGAAAATGGCTTTCAGAACTAATTAAATAATTAAAACGGTTTATTGTAATGGGGTAATGGCTCAGTGGTATCGTCTCGGCTTGTGCATCCTAAAAACATTTTCTGGCTTGTGCATCCTAAAAACCCTGGTTCGATCCCCACAGCAGACAAAACATTTTCACCAATTTAAAATTACCCCTGTGGCTCCTCCACCACTAACATCTTTGGAGACCGTGATTTGACGACTGGTAACCGCACTGCACGCGCATAAATATATCACTTACCGAGATCTGCTTCGGCAGTAATGGGTAAAAGGCATGATGATATATTCATTTATTTATTTTTTATTTGTTTATTGTTTGAGTACTATAATTTTATTTTTTATATGTCACATCAAGTCTTCATTTTCTTCAAAGTCATCTTTTTAACAAAAAATTGTGCAAAAATTTACACTTTTTGAACTATTTTAATAATCGAAAGTATGACATTATCTGTCATAATAATTTTCAATTTTGTCTTCGTAAAATTAATCTAATATTAATATGCAAAATAGTTATTTGTGTACCTAGTGCGGAAAGTAGTCTATTGCTGTTCGCGCATGTAGATTGTTGATCAAGGTACAGGCGGGAACAAAAAACCGTGCACGAGCAGCAAGGACATTTTCTGCTCGTAGTACATACACTCATAGAAACCCTTGAAAAATAATTTTAGATAACTTTTGACAGTTTTTCTGTTTTCAAGTTCGCTCGAAAATGGTGACAGTATTCATGTATTCATGAATACACTCTTACTTTACCGCTCGACAAGCAGCAAAATCTTATTGGCGTCCGGCGAACTTTCTGCACTCAACTGAGAGTTGAAAAATATTCTTCTCGATCGTAGAAAAAAATTCGTGTACATAGGTAAAAAAAAACAAAAAATGTTACTAGTTTTACAAATAATACTTAAATTCAATATTTCATTATACTTTGTACAGCGAATATATCCAGCTAATAAAGGACACTCACAAATGCAGTTGTAAAGTTAAAGAGTTAATAACATTTTTTCTCTCGCATTACGTTTCCACATTACACAAACATCAATATCCCGAAACGACATTTTCTCCTCTATCTGCAGGTTTTGTTTCCGGAACAAAAAACGGCACATTAATTCCGGAACATCTGAGAAGTTTCACGTCGTAGGGTGAAATGGACACCAGCACCAGCGGCCGGAGACAAAAATTCTATCAATTTAGAAAAAGAGGCCAATGGAAAAAAATACTGAAAAAACTCGGTAGGCCGTGAACGCTCAACCAGTCATCACGGGGAAGGTTTTTGCCGCTGGGCGCTGCCCGTCCTGACTCAGCATCGCCGCCCCCGCACACCGTCGCCGTCCCCGCCACCGGATATATTTTACGACGGGGCTAGCCATCCCCCTGTATACGATATCACGTTAAAGAAGAACGAAAAAAAGTATCTTCCTTCATGTTACATGCGAACGTCGCCACAGCCAGCCACGATGTTATTAATTACTCTTTTCCAACGCGTATGACAGCAATGAAAAAACACTAAATTGTAATTTTATTTTATAAATGTATTTTTTAACAAGATCTGCAATTGCATACTAGCTAAATTTAGAAGTATATACATCGGAGATAGCAGAAATTACTGGATATGATCAAACTTCACACTTACTTTTATTATCCTTCTTGTAGAAAATATTCAGGGTGGTAAGATAATTCTTTGATCATTTTTTACTTCCCTAATTGTTTTAGGCAAAAAAGCTTCAAATAAAGTTGAAAGGTCATAAGAGTGTGCACCTAAATCAATAAGCAAAATTAATTTTGCAAAAAGATAAACAAATGTTCGACATTTATTTGTCAGAAGAAGAAAATCTACTTATTCTTAATGTTAATAGCCAGTAATTAACTTCCAGTGAAATTATTAAAAGAAAAAATGATCGACAATTACACAATTAGTGATTCTGATAATTTTTAAACATTTTGATAGAATCGTCAAACATTTATTTATCTTTTTATTTGAATTCCATGACAATTTTAAAGTAATTTGCGACATATTCAATCTTCTTGATGTTATAAAGCATACAAAATTAATTTTTTTTCATCCACTTAAATATGACACTATTACTTCAACTTCCAAAATAGTAAAAGAACACTACTTCATAAATAGTTACGTAATCATGGATACGTCAGCGTTTTTGGTCTTAGAATCGAACATAGCATTTTACTAAATCCGTAAATAATTTTGCAATTTGTTTCATTTTAATTTGAACAAATCTGCCGAAAATATATGTTTTAGACTAAAAATATTAGTTCGAGTCTAGAACATGATCTTTCTTTCAATTTTATTTTGCTTTTGCTATTAGGGAAGCAGAAAATTACGACAGTATGATATTACTATGATTGAGAATCGCGATCACCTGTCAAAAAATTATCAAGTAAGAGTTAAGTAACCTAAGCATTCAGTATACATGAAAATGTCGCCAGATTTGGTTTTTAATTAACCTTCATTTGAGATGTTTACGTAAATCTGTTCTTTCAGAAGAATTAATTTAATATTTGAATTGAATATACAAATAAATTGAGATACTTTTTTTCTTTTTATATATGTATTGATTTTTTTTCTTATATATTATTGATTCACGGTTTTGTTTGATGCGTTATATTTTGAATTTATTTTTGTATTAGTTAACTTTAACCTAGCAAGAAAGAAGCGACTGAAAAAAGTGTTTGGCATCGTTTAGAGTCGATTATCGGGCTACACGATAAGGGTGTGGCCCTATGAAACTGACCACTCGTAGTGGACAAAAAACCCACCCCTTTGTGAGACAAGCGCGTGCGCTAAACAGATAAGGGTGGCCTGGACAGCTCATAAATTGTCACCCGGATATGAGTTGAGCGTGTTCGTAATAAATTCATTTCACAGATTTTAAGCATGGTGGTGTCACGCGCGACTCCTTTATGGGAAGACGTGATTACACAAAGAATTTAAATTGCTATTTTCTGTAAATCACGGACAATAGAATTCGAATGTTCCACTACTTAGAAATTATGGAAATAATCTACTTTCTAATTAGGGTTGAATTTTTAAATATATTGACGAGAAATTGAAAGTGACAAGTCTATAAACAAGGTTGTGAACAAATACAAATTATTTGACATTACCTGTCAAAAATCAAGTCTATCAATAAAAACTATAAAAGAAGAATTTACTAATAAAAGAAATTTAAACAAAAACTTTTGGAAAAATTTTGTGGAAAGTAAATCTTACGATAACTATAAACATACAAGTATTAGTAAAAAAAAGTAGACTTTTCGAATCTGATTTTGTGCAGAATGTGAACAATTGCAGATAAAGGCTCTTTGCAGACCGTTGCTATTGGCAACGAGGCTCAGCAGACCACAAATATTAAAACATTTTATATTTTTGTTTTGTTTGTATTGTTTTCTTAGTCACCTACATTACGAATTTTTCTTAATTACAGTAAAAATCGATTAATCAAAATTTTTGATCATAGAAAAATGTGTACACCTCCTTTTTAAAGTATATTTTTAGACCTCGACTAGTTGCTCTAAAAATAGCTAAATTGAGAACAAGGAATGACAAATTAATAAGATAACAACATAAGATGTTTACATGGTGACTTTATGTTAACGAAGCGAATTAAATACTGCGTTTAACTCGTCTAATAATTGTAAAAAAAAGGCGCCATTTTTTTCTAATTTTCTAATTTTTAACCATTCTGCTCAATATAGTGGAATTTATGAAAACATGTCTTGAATTTTCGAAATAATTTAGTATTTATTGATTATTCTTTTAAATTTGAAGAAAAAAAATGCATTTGCATACTAGTGTTTAAATGTGTGTCTGACCGGCAGTACAGTGGTGTATAGTGTTACGCCATTCGAATTCGGAGATCCCGAGTTCGAATCCTACTCAAGCTAAATATATATGAACTATCACAAGGACTCTATACTGTAATTCGGATTCAATTCCTGTTGTACGAAGTAGCATAAATAAATAAAGATATTTACTGAAAAAGAAATGTATTATTGGCTTTGAGCATTAATTCAACAGAACATTAGTCTGTTTCCTTTTCTATTAGTAAAAATTGGAAACTAGAAACCGTTAGCATGAGGTTCCCAAGCGCATGTATCACCCATTACATTAGAAAAGTACACATAGACAGATAGGTCTTTTGTAAAGAAAGCCAATATTTCATGCGGACCTTTTTTAACCCTTCTATAACCGATATCCCGTGTCATATGTGACTACCTGGATCTAGGATCAGGTAGGCTGCGTCGCGACCGTCTCGTCACCGGAAGGGTTACAGCGTGTGAACTTCCGGAAACAAAAAATTCGCAACAAAAAAATTCGGGTCACTTTCCGCTACACTTATTACGACGTTTTAGAACTATTTATTGACTTTTTTGGTGTGTGTAGCCAGTGATCGGGATCGCTGGATTTATGTAGTGGAATAACTCGACCCTATACCCTGAGATTTTCTATTTAATTTAAAGTCATTTAATTTATTACAGATCAGTCGTAAATCTACCGTTTTGACATTTACTTGTTTGTAATACTTTGTTCATCCATTTAATTTTATAAAACGTCCAGACAGTGACAGATTTTATCACATATCAATATCAATACATTTAATTTTTCTTTTATTACCTATATGCTATCTACATTATCTTGGCCCTTTTTAACAGATTTCAAACAAAAGTTATAAAAAACGAATTTGATTAGTATTTAAATTTCATTTGCTAATAGTTACCTTTAATAATGAAACTTTTCAATCTATGAGGACTTATATAATCTAGGTTGTCTTTTTTGCATAATGATCATTAAAAATATCTTTTTAAACGAGAAATGGTACAGAAACTGATATGTTTTTCAACTATTTTTAGGTCGCGATTAAAAGAAAAATAATATAAAAAAATAAATATTACATTTTCCTTGATTCTATTTGATTTTTTTTTTACTTTTCTAACTTACTTATGTCCTTGAAGGTTATTTCAAATTTAACAACATGGTATCGAAAAAGTGTTTAATACGATATGTAACATTTTGATTTAGACGGTTGGTACATACAAATTTCAATATATCTTCAAAATTTATTTTTTATAATACATTTATTTTATCGAGCTTTCAATTACTTTTGTTACCTCACGCGCTAAAATATATCACTCACCGAGATCTGCTTCGGCAGTGTACCACACCCAGTAATGGGTAAAAGGCGTGATGATATATTTATTTATTTATTTATGTGTAACATTTTTCTGCAAACATTTTGCGTTATTTACGTCATGATACTGTAAACTCCATTTTATAATAAATGTATTAAAAATCAATAAACCCCAGTAAAATTCTTAATTATACTGTACTTTATTGATTTTGAAATGCATTTGCAACTTACACTTTATAAAAATGCAGTTATTTAATTTGTGCATTAATTCAAAGAGGTGTGCCTTATTTACATTACAAAAATAAACTCTAAGAATCAATACTAAATATATGAAATTGATTTATTACTGTATATTTATTGTATTCGTTTGAGCAGAGTACTAGCACACAGCAGATTAAATTTGATCTATTGAAAAGTGACAAATTGTGAGTAGAAAAGACTTTTGAAATGTTTGTACGATTGTAATGTGGTCTCCAACGAATCCTCCACAGCGTGGATTACACCAGTAAGTCACATTAAACTTTAAAACGTATTCAGTTAAAAAAGAGGGTTCATGTGTACACAATTTTTTTCTATTTAGTTTCGAGATGTCATTGTCACACAATGCGACTTTTTTAGGATTAAAAAAACTGTCAACCAAATACCCCCGTGGTCCTATATGCAGTACACGAGATTTCCAGGTTAATCATATAAAAGGGACTGATATTTGTCGGTTTCTGCCGTGAATGGGTTTCGGAAGGGACGGTGTGATTTTTTTCAAACGTTTCCTTTTATTTTTTGCTTCCGTTAGTAACAAAACGATGGACATATAAAGTATGTCATTGTACAAATCGGCTGATGCACAAGTGTGTTTGGCTGCGGTCTGTCCCTGACAGAGACCGAGCGGTTCTGTTTTACTTGGCCGCGAAATTTCGCACGTTGGCAAATCGATATTTTAGGGACATGTTACAGTGTCAAAAGTCGAGCGCTTGAAAGTTGTTCATGTATTTTTAAATATACTGAAATTCCAAATTTTAACTGCAATTTATTTGTTGCAAAGAGTTGTCTTGATAAATAATTTATTTATTATTTATTGAAATATTGTTTTGTACTAGCAGCAATAATTTAACAAGCTCACAAGCATTGTGTGGTCTTTTCTTTCATATACAAGTGTAGACTATCGCTTTCATCTTTTCTAATCTTATAGATTCGTTGTTAGTTTCGTTATTAGATTCGTTGTTAGGAGTAAATGTGAGTAATTTGAGATTTTTTTATACATATGTTATGTACGTTGAGGAAGGAAAATGAATGGTAAGAGAATAGGAATGATGTGATTGAAGATTTGTTGTGTGATAATGTTTTCGAGTGTAATAAATGAATGAGTTTATATGGAGTGATCTATAAATGTGGTTGAAGTGAGGGTGGTGTGTTTGGATGAAAATGTTTGGTGATGGCTGGTTGTTTGATGGGTGTGATGAGTGAATGTTTTATGAGTGATTTTAAGGTTCGTGCTACCCCATTTGTTGGGATATAGCGTGAAGATATGTATGTATGTACAAGCTGTATTTTAGAATTAAAATACAAAGTGCTTCTTCGCGTTAGGAATTCTTTGAAAGAGAAGGCATGCGGTTTTTTCAATTATTAACTTTATTTATAATAACGTATTTTTTTGTTGGCAAACATAGATGTAAATAAAAGATTTAATATTTGTCATTCGGATATTCAAAAATTAATCACATTTGAAATATAACTTTTCCAGAGGATATATCTTAAAAACTAAACATGATACGAAAATGTGCTCAACGGCATTGAATTTCCCGCATTCGAATTGACTTATAAGGAAATTTTGAGCGATTTTGATTTTTTGAAAATTTCTTAAGGGGTACCCCTTGATTTTTTTTCGATTTTACGATGTTTTCAGACTGTTAGCTGTAAAATCCTTCCTCGTACGAATATTTGAATGAAAATTTACATACATATGTATTTCGACCCGCTGAATTCAATGATAAAATCTCTAAGTGCATATGTCTTCTAGTTTTTAAAATATTGTTCAAAAACTGTTTGATGAAAAAGTTTTGATGAAAACTTTTTGAAAAATAAAAAATGCTAAAAATTTGTTTACAAGTCAATTGAAGCGCGCGAAATTCAATGCCGTTGAGCACATCTTCATTTCTCGTTTAGTTTTTAAGATATAGCCTCAGAAAAGACGACAATATGATTAGGAAAATTTTTTGAAAAATTTAACTTTTCCGGAGGCTCTATATTAAAAACTAAACAAGATATGAAAATGCGCTCACCGATATTGAATTTCCCGCATTCGAATTGACTTATAAGCAAATTTTCAGCGATTTTTATTTTTTGAAAATTTCTTAAGGGGTACCCCTTGATTTTTTTCTATTTTAGGCTATTTTCGGCATGTTTGTTCTAAAATTCTTCCTCGTACGAATATTTTAACGAAAATTTACATACATATGTACTTTGACCTGCTGAATCCAATAGTATAATCTCCAAATGCATATGTCCTCTAGATTTTGAAATATTGTTCAAAAACTACTCGATGAGAAAATTTTTGTGTAAACTTTTAGAAAAATAAAAAATGCTATAAAATTGTTTACAAGTCAAATGATGCACGAGAAATTCAATGCCGTTGAGTGCATTTTCATATCTTGTTTAGTTTTTGAGATATAGCCTCGGGAAAGTCGAAAATATGAGTAGGTAATTTTATTGGAAAATTTAACTTGTCCGGAGGCTATATCCTTAAAAAACTGAACAAGATATGAAGATGTGCTCAATGACATTGGATTCCCCGTGTCCGAATTGACTTATTAGCAAACTTTTAACGCAGTCTGAATTGTTCGTTCAAATAATAATATTTGACTATTCGGTCTCATTAACTATTTCAATATTCGAACTATTCCGGATAACCAAAACTGAATATCCGTTAAATAAATATCCGAATAAAATCAACATCTCTTGAAATGTATGATTCATGATTTCATGCTACTTCATTTAAAAGGTCATAGTCTGTTGCTATTTGTGGAGATGTAAATTTAAAATCATCATGAAACTTTCACTTTAAAGAAGTATATTCAAAATTCAAGTGCGTTCAACTTTAAATACTAGGTAATAACATTTTTACTAATTATTATGTACATTAGATAGTGAAAATGAATAATCAGTATAAGATATAAAGTAACCGTACCGTAACAGTTAACACAGCAATAAACAAATGCCCGTAACCATAGCAACACAATTGATATTACAGACATTACCTGTGGGAGTTCGCTCCGGGGTGACCAACAAAGCCCAGTGCGTTATTAAGGAACCACCGGAGCCGAAACTCCAAAATACATAACAATTATAATCCTTCGATATGACCGGGGTCCGGGCCGGCGGCGGTGGTGGCAGCGGCGGCGGTGGCGGCTCCAGCACCTTCACCCGAGCCGGCCGCCGCCACAATAAGCGCTATTACAATTCCACGTCACATTTAATCTGCCTGCGCAAACATAGATGTTTAATTAAAGGATATGGCACCAAGGCGCGTCCTGCGTTCCTACAGTGCATCCACAACAACTCATTCTAATTATATAGTTTCACTCACGATTTTTATTATTTATTTTTAACACTACTGTAACTAGAAATTATTAAATTCATTCTTAATATCTTTAATAATTAAATATCACAGATAGAATATATTTTTATTTTGTCTTACTATTGGGATCTTAAGATTCATTAAAGAAACAAAAATATTAACAAGTAACTTTGTAACTCTATGGTTTCCAAATATAAATAACAACTAGGAGACAGAAGAAAATAAATAAACAAAATGACATGTAAAATAATAATTTTCAAAATGATAGTATATGTTTGAAATAAAATAAAAGTATCATTACATTGGCGCTCAACGTGGGATTTAGTTAGCGATTTTAATGATGCTTAAAAAGAAAAATGACTACATAAAAGCCAGAATTTACCACGTGTGGGAACTAATACGAGTAGAATTACAAATTTGTTTGAAAATAAATTAATGAAATGAAAGCTATTTTGATAATTTCTACTAATGAAATTAATAAGTGATAATTTTTCACTGTAAACAAATCTCCTTGGTTACCAATAAAAGAAATGCTTTTTTTGTATACGTCAATTGAAAATTCTCGAAGGGGAATTGCTTCTAAAGAAGAAATTTTGCTTGTTAAATTCTCACGCAAAATATAACTCATAATATGATAATTGTCAAATAATATTTTGACATGAATTTAAATTAATTGTTACAAAAATTGAAAATACAGCTCATGCTGCGCATTTTCCATTTCTATTACAACTCATAATTCATGTCAAAATATTTTTCTGACGACCACTTATGAAAGTAACCATAACAACATCAGAAACTACTACGGAAAGTTGAACATAACATACACTGATATATTAGTATAACGCACACTTCTAACATAGTAGGTGAAGTTCCTCTGATTGACAACAGATGGCGTTACGATGAAAGAAAATAATAAAATAAATGAAAAGAATTTGTATTATTATTTGAATTGAAGTTTTACCAGATTTTTCAAAACATTTACACAGAAAAATCTTATTTTTTTAAAACTAATAATTACGTATTTACTAATATTTTTGCATTATTCAATATTTTGACATTACAGTTAGTACCAGAATACCTAACCTCAAACGTCAATGCTTACCTACAAAAACACATCAGCTGTCAAAGTGTAACAACATTGCTCTTGTAAACTGAAATATTTTGTGTTCGTCTGGAAAATAGTGTACATAACTCACTCGAAAGTGTGTAACTGTGCTCGTGCACTTAAGTCGCTCGGCGCTGCGCGCCTCGTTTTTCAATTCGTACACTCGCACGTTATCTTACACTTTCGATGCTTGTTATGTAATATACTAATCGGCAATTATCATAGCACTTGTTATATTAGTTATGAAAATACAAGAGCATACACAGAAATACATTATCATGCTATGTAGCACAGAAAATGTATATATTAATTCATTATGCATTTAATCTTCGGAAACATTTCTGTCTTGGTACACCATTCACATTCATTTCTGTTCATAAAACTTTTGTCTCGTTATTTGTTAGCACATGAACTCTCTAACCATTAATTTCATCAACATATTTTTAGACTGGTTGAAGATTTTTCAATTTTATATTTTATATCTCAATTTTAGCATTTAAAATTTAATTTTGTAGGTACTTAAATATTATATCAATATACGTAAACAGATACGATATAATTAATTTTTATTTTGAATTCATAAGACAAATAACCAAAATAAAAAAATAAAAAGAAATATAAGTTATGTCTAATGGCTTGACAATTATTTCATTAGATATTAACTTTATTTATTTATTTATGTTGTTCTGTACAACAGGAACTTAATCCCAATTGCAGTACAGATTCCAGATATACGCGGTAGTATTTTAGTCAATTTCTTTTTTTTTATCATTTCTTTTCCAGAAATCAACAAAAAAATGCCGTTATAATGATATTGTCAAACAATTTAAAATGTCTTATATATAATAAGTTTAAAATTTTGAGGTTAATGCTCGACAATTTAGACAAGCACAGTATAATATACGAACTTGGCAAATATTTAACGATAATTCTAAAACAAAATCGATCAGACAGCACTTGAAATCCATCTATAGACATTGTTTGCGCTCCATCGTTAAGACCTCAAGATATCGTAGGTTTAGAACCACTGTATTACGAACTTAAACACAGTGTCCGAAGACTCGAGCTCAGTTCCTTGTGTGTGTTTAGCAACGTGCAAGAGCCTGTCCGCAAACACGAGCATTTTCCTGCACACAGCGTCTGGGGCGCATGCGCGCTCGCACGCACGCCGCGGATAACGTGCTGTTTACACGACGATTTACACGCGATTTATAAAGATATCGCGCTGCTAAAAATACTCTGTAAACAAACTAGTGCGGATGAGGATTCTTCTTCTCTTTATGTGGTCAATCAACGAGGGTAATGTTTGACGGGGTGGCTTTTATTGTCGCCCTGAATGAGATGGACAAATTTTATCCCTTAGCTCGTAAAAGAGAAGCTATTAGAATTTTTTGAGGTATGCAAACTTGGAAGTTTAATTCGGGATTTACGATTACTGCTAGGGTATTAATACTTAAAATTTTTGTTATTTTAACGGGGATAACTTTAAAAAAATAATAATGTTATTAACAGTTTTCTTTCTGGAAATGATCCTCAAGTAAAAAAAGTGAAGTAATTTCAAACTTCATTGTCCCATACTCGTACAAAAAGTACAAAAAGGAAGCACACCACATACAAGATGTTTCAAAAACAAAAAGACAAACTTCCGGAAGTTGTAGACGACTTCAAAACAATCACTTTTGTTAATAAATTCTTGTCCGCAAAAGAATCGTTTTAGCAGTAGAGCAAAAAAAAAGGAATAAAGAAAAATATTTTATAGGGATCATTCCATTTTAATGGTTATTTGTTTAACTAGGCAAAAAAGTAACAGTATGCCTCAGCTATGAAAGTCTAGTCAAGGCCGTAAATATGTTTTTTTTTTCTTGCACACTTCAAAATGGGGTGGCTAGCTCAGTGGTATGAAGTCGGCCTATAGATCCTGAGAACCCTGGATCGATTCCCACAGGCGACAAACAATTGTCATAATTTCAAAAACTACCCCTGTAGCTCCTTCGCCAATAACATTTTTAGGGGCCGTGATTTGACGACAGGTAAACGCACTGCACGCGCAAAATATATCACTTACCGAGATTTGCTTCGGCAGAGTGCCACACCCAGTAATGGGTAGAAGGCGTGATGATATATTTATTTATTTACACTTCAATATGACACAATTAGTTCAACTTTTTCAATAATTAAAGAACCCTATTAACAATGCGATTTTTGGTCCTAAGATAAAAAAATGATGAGGTATCCATGGTAACTTAAATAATTTTGTCAATTTGTTTAATTTTAATTTGAGTAAATCTGAGAAATATTCTAAATAAGTGGGTAAAAGAACATATATATTTCAATAAGACTCAAAATAACTATTTTTGCTATATTAAACATAATATATTTTTGTCTACGGTTTAAAATTAATATTAATTTTGTGATTATTTTCAATATTTTTAATGTTATCTGCATTACCGTTCTCATCATGATGTTATGCTTTTGTTAAATGGTGATGTAAAAACGGATTTGATGTTTATAATTTCATAAATATCATTCTGGATTTTGTGATTGTTGTCAATATTAATTAAATTTGCAATATATAATGGAAAGTGATAAAGTGATGTTAATATCACCTGAGATTAAAGAAGGGACATACGGTTGTAATTATATTTTAAAAATTAAATCATAAATGTAATTTTTGTTAGTTTTCCACAGCAACACTTTTACTACATAGACTGTAAAAGTGCACTTTTATAGCCTAGACTGTTAAATTAGTACTTCACTACCCGCTACTTATCAACAAAAGCTCACTTTTATTATTAATCGGTAAAAGAAATATTTTTGAGAACTAATACATCGAATAAAATTCGTAAAAATATTATTCCGCTGTATCTATTACTTGAAGTATTTATGTCTAAAGTAATTTAGAAAAATTTAACGGAAATAAAATAAAGTTAGTCACCCTGATGGTTTGAATTAAATAAATGTGTAAGTTCTCAGAATAGTCCGGCATAAAATAAAAATTTATTACTTTTAAAATTCCATTAATCTTAGTCATAGAGAATTGAAAAAGAATTATAGCCAGCATTGAAACCATATCGAATTTAAAATGATTACTTGAAAATTACGTTTATTGTGTAACCCTACGACTACAGCCCCTATTCGTCTTTATCTACCTGCCCACCCGACTACCCGATTCGAAACCGAAACCGAAACCGAATCCGAAAGACAAAGCTACAAGCGATGAGAAAACCTCCCATCGCCGATAACGACTCGCATAACGCAGCGTATAATGTGCGCGTTTACCTAAAACGCGTTATTATGAAAGCGTCCCTTTGAGTTTCTACTGCGGCGTCGGTCGGTCCCGGTGTGAATTGGGATCGCGAGGGTATCACATTTCTAGGGATGACCATACTCTCTCCTTTACTATGTGTCAAAAATTTAAAAGAATCCCTAAGGACGCATTGAAATTTGGAAAGTGTCCGAGGGACGTCCCACGGCGCTCGTGACGCTGCGAGACGTTATACGCCACCGGCGTCGCGGCGTCGACTGCTAGGGACACAACATTGCGCGAATATCGTTAAGGTTAGGATGGTTTCGGCCGCGTCGTGTCGCATAACCTCAAACTTTTACGTTACGGTTTTCTTCTTTATAAATATTTTCGTTTTAAATTTGCATAAATTATCTCCTTATTGGTAGATATACAAATTATAATTATTTATTATCAATAATCAACTATGTAGATATATTACACATATTATTATAATTATCTGAGGAAATAATAGTCATTATAGTGAGTTGTATACTATACTTTATCTACGACTAATGTATTACATATATAATTTTTTCTTATTATTTAGTTTAATAATAATCCCAAACTAAATAAAATTACATTAATATTGCAATATTTTGTTATGTAACTATGGTGATAAAGAAGATATTGATTCAAGCATTATAATTTTCTAATTGGAGCAAAAGGGGGAATAATGACCATTATTCCCTCGTTATTATTCCTTGTGGGATTTATACATGGCATATGTAGCAAAAATTACACATTTAATATACATATAATATAACATATTTCACGGAGGTGTACATAATATTTTTTTTCTGAAATCGGCAAGATAGTGCCTACTTTCCTAACAATTTTAGTATGGAAAGTAGGTTTTTACCAAACAGTCAAGTAAAGTACGTATCCAAGGCTACAACAAAAATAACAGTCTGGTAAAGTAGAAAAGAGTCTGGTAAAGATTTTACCTGACTGGTTTTTTTTTTTAACCTTGGATACGTATTCTGCTATCAATACAATTCATATAAAAAAATGAAACATTTCGAAATAGTTATGATTAATTATTAATTAAATTAAACGATTTCAGAAAAAATGGTATACATAATAAGTCAGAGAAATGTTTTTATTTGACTCAGCGAACTTAAATACTCGGCTTCTGGCCTCGTATTTTAAACAACCGCTTCGTCAAGTAAAATATCACTTTACTGACTTATTATGTAATATACTATTACGCAACTAAATGTAAAATTTATTACAAACTTTAATTTTTAAATCGTTTTGTACCTATAGATAATTCTGTAATCTAAAAAATGGTTAGGGTAATTTGGTTTAACATTTATTTTTAATAAATATTCGGTATTTAGCAATTACTTTAAAGTTTTGTACAAAAACCAATTTTTTTTTAAATATAAAAATTAAAACATATATATGTATCATGCCTTTTACCCACTCTTGCCAAGTGATATATATTGCGCGTGAAGTGCAGTTGCCAGCCGCCAAGTTACGACCTTCAAAAATGTTAGTAGCGGGGAAGCCACAGAGGTTATTTTAATGTGAAGTAAAGTTTTTCGTCTTGCGGGAATCGAACTCGGGTTTTCAAATATACAAGCCAATACGATACTACGATTCCAAAAATTAATTGGTATTTATAATCTAACAACCCTATTTAAATTTTCCATCGCCCAACTAAAAAGAAATTATGTAATTCATCGTCAGTCTAAATGTTATACCTATATGGAAGTAAGTCGTTATCTAGTAGACCATGGTTGCACGTAGTTTATGGCGACGGTGTACACTCACAACCCTACCATCCAGTATCGCGACGTGCGTCTGTGCTCGAAGCATGCTCATCGCCCTCGTGCCGTCAGACGCATGGCCATGTTATAAATAAGGATTAGGCCGGTAATTTCGACCCCTACGGCCCATAGATTCCTTTTAGAGTTATTTATTTTAAAATATTGGCAGCGGCTAAAAGCCTCTGACCGACGGAGGGCGAACGAAGAAACCCGATCCGGTCCACTTATTTTAATTTTCCCGAAAAATTTTATGTGCGTCGCGAGGGAAACGCAGCGCGGTGATGTGATGGTCCGGCACTGAAATGGGGTTTAAAATTTACGCTCGCTGTTTTTATGGATAGTTCGGGTGTAGCGCTAACACCCGGTTTTAAGAAGACTTTGTACGGAATGGAATACAGATCTCACGGTGAATTACATGCTACATGTTACTCATGGTTACTCTATTTGTCTGCTTTGTTGCAAATAATAGATTTTTGTTTTATACAATGGATTTTTGAGAAACTAGACATGTCAATATATTTTGGTTATCTATTATCCATTTAGCGATTTCAGCTAATTAAACAATTTAAACAAAAATACTGATATTTTTTATATCAACTTTACAATTTTAAATAAAACAAACTACAAGTTACTTTGTAGTAAATAAATAAATAAATAAATATATCATCACGCCTTTTACCCATTACTGGGTGTGGTACTCTGCCGAAGCAGATCTCGGTAAGTGATATATTTATGCGCGTGAAGTGCGGTTACCAGTCGTCAAATCACGGCCCCCAAAGTTGTAGTGGTGGGGGAATCACAGGGGTAACTTTTTTAAATTGGTGAAAATGTTTGTCGACTGTGGGGATCGAACCATGGTTCTTAGGATCCACAGGTCAACACGATACCACTGTGCCATAATAATAATTTAAAAAAGTAAGTCCCAAACTTAATAGCCAGAAAATATAAATATTAAATAAAATATGCATCAATTCCCAAAAATTTTCAAGTTAAATGCCTAGAATCACCTTTGAATATAAAATTTTCTAAATTGTACCACAATATATGTAAATAAAAATATTAGTACCACCGTACAAATTTTAAATTGTACCACAATGACAGCATTAATTTTAAGCATGTCTTGGCTTGGTTTAGTAACAAAGTATAATTGCTACTTAGTAATTTGAGATACACTATAATTTCTTCCACTATCCTATTAGAAAGTCAAAGATTTCGAAATAAATTTTAAATTTAGATCAGATTTTTTATTCTCTTGAAAGATATCCACCAGGATGTCACTAATGTCAAATCATACCATTGTTTTACAATTTCAATGGATATGGCTTTACTTTCTCTCCCTAGTGAAGAAAAATGTACTTTCTTTTCTATGAATGAAAAATATCACTTTCTTCTCTTAGTTGAGAAAAGGAAAAATACTATTTGACAGGGTCGTGAAAAAAATTATTACCATACAATTTGTTTTAAAAGTATGAATTTGTTATTATTTCATAAATTACTACTATTATCCACTGGATTACAACTGCTCGTTTAGTAACAATACAATCACTTTCCTTTCTCCACATCTTCACATAATAAACTCGATGATTATCTTTAGTAATTCTCGCATTGTGGTAGACGTGCAGAAGCAGCAAGTCCGTCGGACCGGTCCTCAACCGCACGCGTAACGAGTTGGTTCGCCCGAGCTCATCCGTGGTTCGAGTCCTGCTTGTCCTCGTGCGCCGAGCGTCACGCGTACACCACGTGTACTCAGTAAACGTGTTAGCGATATGCAGATAGGGTAGATCCCGACCACTGGCCGAGGGGACTAATCTAGTTTCAACGTTTCCAGGAATTAGGTGTTCGATAGTTTAAATGAGTGAAAATGTCTTGTGAAATGCGTAGGATGTAAACTGAGGATCGGTTTATTAATGCTGGAATACAGCGTCTAATAACTCATGTAGAAGTTCAGTGTAAACAATATTATGTTAATAGTTATATTCGGTTTCTCAAAATAAAAACTTGAGTTGTAATATAAACAGTAGGTATACTTTCATAATGTAATAGTACCAACAAAACTTAAAATCGAAGTTATATGTCGTGTAGAATAATTGATATTGCTGTCAAACATTCGAAATGCATTTATTTATTTGAATTAAATTTTGTTGAGGTAAAGTGCCACTATTGGCCGAGACTTGTCAATATTTAATAATAATAATAATATTTATTATGGGGTAGATGGCTCATTGGTATCAAGTCGGACTGTGAATTTGAGAACCTCGGTTCGATTCCCACAGCCTACAAACAATTTTCACAATATTAAAATTATTCCTGTAGCTCCAGCTCCACTAACATCTTTAGAGGGGCGTACTCTATAAGGGAACAAATTTATTTATTAGTTGTATATAATTTTTATTTCATGACACACATTTTTATTAAAATAATAATTTCTGATAATCCAAATTTTGATTTTAATATCATGTTTTATGAAACATATATTTTCGCGACGAAATTAATCTCTGTGGTTAATTCTTTACAATTAATGCATAATATGTAATAAGTATTTCACGAAGATCCGCAATTTCAGAGACGCTACTTTCGAAACTGAATAGTTACACATTAGTAGATACGTCATAATATTCAAGTAGTATAAAAATGATGTTCTATTAAATGTATTAGTGTTATTGCAGTTTCTTATAAAACTAATTGGACATATTCGATAATTACAGCTTCAAATCAATTAAAAATTTATAATTTACTTAAAATATTGACGATTTTTTGTAAAATAAATACGTATTTGATTTATTATAAGGATTCAAAAATTAAATACGGAGTATCAATATAAAAATATGTCGTCGTAGAGAGCAGAATGCATAATATATATCCGGGCAAAGGAAAAGAGTTTTAAATATTGATTTTGCGTTTGGTCCGCGTGTCCGGATGCAGTCCAGTCACCCGCCCGGACCCAGCATGGCCGCTAAGTGGCCTACGGGTAGCGGGAAAATCGCCAGATACACAGAACCGGACTAACAGAAAATTCATAATTCAACTTACACACCATTCTTGGGATCTTTGACACTATAGCTGTAGTCATTTGGACAAAATCTCACTTCAGATGAAGTCAATAAATTATTGTTGTTTTTGTCACAACTGAGCTGAGATGAATTGAGACAGAACTCACATCCCCATTTACCGATGCAGCACCACCCGCGAAATAAACTCAAAATGATTTGAGTCACTCAGTTCAGTGGAAGGGATAATGTTGTGAGAAGAACTGTCATATTTTTATGTTATATGTGTAAATTTATTCTAAAATCGTAACTAAAACAACCTAAACTAACCTAAACCAAAATAATGTAAGGTAGTAATGGACAAAAGGCTTGAAGTTGTATATAAATTTATTGAAGAATTACAACGACGTTTCGGCCAAGGTTATGGTCATCTTCAGGTCAAAAACGTTAATTAAAACGAATAACAACAAAAAAAGTTGAGTTACAAGTACTTATTTAGGGCAAACATATAACTAAAATGAAAAAAATAAGTACGAAGCTACATTGTCAAAAAACATGAATTTAAATTTATATGTTCGCCCTAAAGAGTCCGATAGTTCGACTACCTTACAATATTACTTTTGGCTTACTAAAATAATCTACTATAAACCAAAATAAATTACAAATGCTGATAAGGCTGATACTCTTTATTTGAAAGTGTTATGTCATATGGTATTCTGGTGTGGGGTCACTCCGCTGCTACGCACAGAATTTTCAATTTACAGAGGCGATATGTGAGAGTAATGACTAACAGTTCCTATCGTGCTGATACAAAACCTTAATTTTTTAAGTTAGGATTACTCACGTTTCCTAGCGTTTATATTCTCCATTGTGTACTACATGTTAAAAATGACTTAATATTTATATGCACACAAATACTATGCATTCGTATTATACCCGCAGTAAATATGATTTACTTGTACCTTTCTTACGATTAAACAAGTCCAAATATAGTTTTAACCATTACGACATACATCTTTACAATAGTTTACCCCATAATGTACATGATTTGAATTATAAAGAATTTAAAAATAAAATATTGCCTGAAAAGTGAAACTCCATTTACAATGTCGGAATTTCTATCGAAAATAAAAGAACCCAATGTTAATTGATTTCTGGACGTGTGATACACACGATTATTTGAGCCGAATTACAGGGTGATCAAAAGGAATTGTTATAGTTGGCAATACAATTCCAGAGATCTTTTTATTCCACAGTTGGCACAACGTCAGATAAAGGCGGAAATGCTATTTGACATTTCTAATAAATACAAATAGATTATGTCAGGAGTCTGACAGCTAATAGAATTTTGACATTTTAAGTAATAGAAATACTTTAGAAATAAATGTGCTCAAATTTAAATTTTAAATGTCACTGTCAACAACAGGAAATGAATTTATGTATCAGGCTTACCAATTTCAAGTAATTTTTTTTATTGCCAACTGTAACAATTCCTTTTGATCACACTGTATTTTTGTTTGAGTGACCTGTGTAAATACTTTCATGTATACTTAGCACCAATGAATTATTATTATTATGATTAAATTTAAAATGATTCCTATTGGACTTTAACACCATTTATTTTACTAATTTCGTACTGAGAATTGTCCATAACTGATATTATTTAGCTAGTTAATTATGAAACTGAAAAACATATTTCAAAATTAATTTTAACAAGAACTAAAGTAGTAAAACGAAATATCTAGATTTATATACAGTGTTTAATTATGTACAACTTTTATTTTAAACTTTTTCCTGTAAATTATTCGCCCTTACTATTCCAAATAGCTGTGTATCTCTTATTGAAGCGAATACGAGAATATAAAGAATTAAAAATGAAACATTCCTGAATGCAGTCCTGCATTCCAACCTTCCGACCATCCGCCGGACGACGGACGACGAACGAGGAAAATACCGAGAAACCGACGAGGATAACAAACAGACGACACCATGCAAACAAGTGAGACGCGTAGCGTGCAAGAGTGAGAAAAACCGCGCGAGTGAGATGGAACGAAGGGTCCGGCGGCGCGTAAGCATACTCCGGCTGTTTCCGGGCAGCCACGCCACCATGATTTATGTTCCGGGCAAGCTCTAACCTAATCTTAGAGAGGAGATTAGTTTTTGTCCGCTTCAGCGACGTTGCCGTGGGTTTTTGTGGCCCGGCCCGGCGGCCATTGTCCGGTGCTATCAGGACGTTCGCTTATCGGCCCGAAGACCGTTTTTGTTCATTAGCGCCCTGTTAGAGATTAGCTTGAAGGCGACGGGCCAGGGTCCGAAACCCAATAAGAAATTGCCGCGGGTGCGTGGCTTGTGTATCTTGATAGAATTGCTTATTGGATAGTTTTTTTGTATCGCTTTACGCAAAAAATAGTATAATTAGCATTAGTTATCAGATTGGTATAGAATGAGGTTTTGTTAATTTTATATATTTTTGTTTAGACTTTTAACTTATACCACAATTTATGTGCGTAGTAAGTTAGTAACTTTGACATAATTTATAAATATAATAAAACCAAAATAATGAACTTACCAATCACCATGTCAGAAGCAAAAGGTCGAATCTGGAACAAAGAAATATTTGGTTACAATCTTTTTTTATCAAAGGTTCACAATAACTGCTGCTGCTATTAGCAGTATTTACAAAAAGTGATTAACTAGTAGTTGACTAACTTTAATTTTCACTGTTAAATATTCTGAAATTATTTTATAGAATAATACGAATACCTATTATTAGTGAAAGAAAATCTTTTATTTAAAACTAATTTACAAATGTATGACTGCGTAAAAAGTTAAATTTAATTTATTTAAAACTACAAGTAATCAGTTTACATGTATTATATGGAGTCAGGGCCGGATATCCTTATTTAGAGCATAATATCTCGTTTGTATTTTTTTTAATGAGGGTTCAATTCACACAGCCGACAAACAATTTTTCCCACATTATATTTACCCGTGTCTCGGTTTCGAAAAATCGGGACGAGCTTATAATTGAGTGTTGAGGTCGAATTTGAGACCGAGACGAGACCAATATCAAGTCTCGACGAGACACTCGAGTCTCGACTATTTTAATAACCTGTTAATAATCACTTTAGTTTTATTTTTTATTTTTACGAAGAATTAATTATAAGACTATCATTTCTATTCTATGTGGAATAGGTGGCACGGTGGTTATCGTGTCGGCCTGTGGATCCTGAGAACCCTGGTTCGATTCCCACTGCCGACAAAACATTTTCACCACATTAATACTACTCCTGTGGCTCCCCCTCCACTAACATCTTTGAGGGCCGTGATTTGACTACTGGTAACCGCACTTCACGCGCAAAAATATATCACTTACTGAGATCTGCTTCGGCAGAGTGCCACACCCAGTAATGGGTAGAAGGCGTGATGATATATTTATTTATTTTATTTTATTTCTATTCTGATACAAAAAAAAAATTATTATACTTGAGATATGAATTTTTGAAGTTTTCAAATTAGTTTATGACATCATAGAAAATGTAGAAGTAGTAGCATATTTAATTAAATTTATCATTAACCCGTTTTTGCTTTACAAATTTAAATGTACCGTAGGTATTTAATTTTATAACTAAAAAAATAAATATAGACAATAACATACTGATCAGACGATATAATGAATAATAATTCCATTTTGAGGTTTATATAAATAATACTACATCATGACAAATAGTATTTATCAGTAGCTAATGAGTTTATTTTTAATTTGTTTTAGTTTAATGTCATCTATGCGTTGAATTTATTTTCTAAATAGAAATTATTATATTATATTTGTTAAAATAAATTGAGACCAGCTCAAGACCGAGACGAGTCCATCATACTCGAGACCAAATCGAGACCGAGACGCTTAATATAAGTCTCGTCTCGTCTCGCGCCAACTTTAATTATTATAGATGATTTAGAAGAAAAATATATATATACCATATAAACTGCTTATTAAAGAATACATAATGTATGTAAATGAAAAGCAACTGCATATAGAGAACTCTCCCTCCGAACATTAACACCACACGTAAATACATTGCTCTTCTCATCTATCTATAAAACTCGGAGACACATGATACAATTTCTTCGAGTGGCCACCGTGAGTCGCTCCCCGCAGACAGCGGAAAGACATAAAACGTCAGCGCATATGAATATTGCATGGCGCGCGACCAGGGGACACATGTTACTGCACGGTTATTCCGCCGAACGAGGCAGGGGGAGGGGGAGTCCGGCGGGAGCATGCCATTGGTTCACCTCACCCCATTGCATCAGCGTGCCAGATGGACACGCGTCCGAAACGCACGAAACGCATGGGGTGGGTTTCAAACGGTCACCTGGTACAAAATGGACGATGAGGAATCACAATACTTTTATTTTTATTAAATAACAGTTTTACTTTTTTCGTTAGTTCGTTATCAAGTGATAGATAGTCCAAAGATTTATTATTTAAATACTTTCTTTTTCTTTTGTTTTATAACATGTATTTGTAGTTACAATAAATAATTATTTGTTTTGCTTGATTGTAAAATAATAGTATATTATACAACGACGCTATAATGTTGCTATTATTTCCAACGATGAAGTTTTGCTCGCTCGTGTTGTAATCATCGAAGAAAATTATAGCCATTATAGCGAGTTGTATAATACCTATACTTTATCTCCGATTTCTGTATTATATACATTTTTTTTTTTATAATTTCATTTCACAATAATCCCAAATAAAATAAATATTTATTTAACTGTCAAGTATATAATTAAGGGCGATTAATAATCGAGATATTTCATCGCGAGAGTGTTAATTGTCTAGATTAAACAACATGCAAAAATAGTATATTATTATACGAGTTTTATAAGACGCGTTCTGGCACGAATTGTTATAATCAATTAATTTTGACATTTCTCAACTGTAAATTCAGAAGAATATATTGAAATATTTAAAGAATGACAAATTTTCACACTTTTCTTTTTACCTCACATGTGTATAGATAGTAATTTTGTAATTTTCATCCAAATTATGTAGTTGTAATATAAAATCTGAACAGAAAGATGTTGATATTTTGATGAATTAAATTCTTAGGTTATACGCGCCCGTTCCCACTTCAGTTGGCCCGAATTTAATTTTATCGTTAAAAATTTAAATAACATTAAAAATCCGGGTGTCTTATATTTACTAAATTCTACAATTAATTTTAAACATTTTTAACTAAATTTAACATTAAATATACGTTAAACACAAAACTCTCATTTTTTTTCTTCACATAAACTAAATAAACACACAAATGAACGATTATTATCTTGTGGGCAGTTTGGCGGATGAAATTGAAGTTAATTATTATTTAAAACAAACTTTATTATTATTCATTCAGTTTTTTAATAAAACAATTTTTGTTAGTTAAAACAGAAATGTTTACTTCCTCTTTCAATGGCTGTCATTTCTAGATGTATGCATCGATTGACTTAAAATTTTATCTGTGTGTTAACAACATATTAGTATATGTCTCATTAAAATTTCATTTCATTTTCTTGTATACTACACGAGAAATAAAACTATAAAATATAACTTCAAACGAAAATATAAAATTGGGCTGGGCTCGTAGCTTACCAAATTGTAATATCCTATTAAATTTATTTTCTTATTGTGCTTTCTTAAATAATAATATTATGAAATATTTATCTGATGTTGAAAATTCTTTCATTTTATGAGAAAAGTACATTTTAAAATATTTTAGGTTATCATATTGAAATGACATTTAACGTGTGACGTCGTAGTAGTACCAATTTTACAAAATAAAAAGTTACCAAACCAGTTTAACAATATAAAAAAAATATATAATAAATATATCATCACGCCTTCTATCGATTACTGGGTGTGGCACTCTGCCGAAGCAGATCTCGGTAAGTGATATATTTTGCGCGTGAAGTGCGGTTATCAGTCGTCAAATCACGGCCCCCAAAGATGTTAATGGTGGAGAAGCCACAGGGGTAGTTTTTGAAATTACAGTTTAACAATAGCTTCTATTATTTAACTGTTTTCAGTATAATAATGAATCGATTGTAATTTATGTACGCAAGGTATAAAAAAAGTATTTATTTTCTCGATTAACCGAGATCAACTGCATTACAAAACGCCTGCTGTCCGTAAAGATTGTAACATTTTTTGCAATATCAAGTAATAAAATTTCTTCTGATCACCCTTACAAGAAGGGAGTGTTGTCGCCAAGACGATGGTGAATTGTTCACATAGTTCGTGTATATACTCAGGGGGTAGTTGTGGAAATATCTGGCGGTGACAGTGTTATATTTGTTCACTCGCCACTTCATTTCGGGCAACACCTACCCATTTCCCATTTCCTAGAACGAGTGTGTTACAGCACACAGCGAGGGTGGCTGTAGCTGCGGCCAACATCAACTGAACATGCTACGCCTTCTACATTTTTAAGTAAACGCCTCGAGTAATTGATGGCGAATTGTTGGGTTGGACGCTTCGGAAATTGTGTTTTGTTGATGATTACTTTAATGGCTTTCAATATGCGCAAGTGCTTCAGAAGGAATGAGTCTTGGTTTGTCATTTTAATTATTTTTTTAAACAAAAAACATATTGCTCAACATGCATTGTCTTTTCAAGAAAAAAAGTTTATGGATGTTCTATTGATTCTAAAAGAGACAAAGTCAAACATATTCTAAAGCATGGCTGCCATTAATTAAGAAATTACATCTTAGTAGCATGTTTCTTAGTATTTGTTTTAGTGATTTGTTCATATTAGCTGTTGGAGCTGTACTTTTAGTACACTGAAACGTAAATAATTTAATAAAATAAATATACAAACCAAGATTGTAATTATTCTATATTTTTTATTTTCCTGTTTCAAAATACACCCGTCTGCCATCTTGAACAAGAGATTGTAAATAAATGATAGGCAAAAAATATTGAATTATCTAAATCTTTGACTTTAGAAGACATGTCAATTTTAACCATCACACAATCCGGCAATAAATAATAAATATTTAACATGTGCATCACCAGAATCAAAGATGCACCATTACAGATGTATTGACTATTAATTTAATATTTATATATCTCTATAACAAATACCTCTTCTTTTGACAATCGTGTTTAAAAGTTTAGTCAGTCATAACAACTTCTTAACAAAAAAATATTTTATTTAAAAATGTTAATGCTTTGATCTTTTATTCAATAATTTAGAGTTTTTTTAACTTTTAATTCTTTACCATAAAAATAACAGGCATTTATAACCAAGTAAATCAGTATTTCAGCATATTTTTAAAATGGTCATCTTTACCTACGTGTAAAATCAATAAAATTCAGCTTTAAAGCCTTTTGGAAAGATTTATGAAGATTAACTAGTTTAATTTCTTTTTATTAGTTTGTTATAACTAAATCAGTAAAATTATAAGATTTATGAAACTAAATACACAATTACAGCGAAACGTTGTTAGAATATTACTGGTATTCAAAAGTAGTCCATTACTAACACTACAGTAAAATAAATAAATATTCTTTCTAAGTCTTTAAGGATTCCATTTAAAAAAAAAATGTTCAATAAGTTTATTTAATTATTAGGATTTAATAAAGAGACTTCTCCGGTCATTCAAAGTATTGAAGTATTATACTTTCAATATTTCGACGAATACACTACAATGTAAAAATTAAATTGAATAAAGTTAAAATAATTATCAACTTTTTGTAAGTGGATAATTGAAACTGATTGAACTACATCTAAAATATTCTTATTGGAATATTCAGCTGAGCGTAGAACCATTCAAAACTCTGCCCTCTAGCCAAGGGTAGTAATACTAACACTTACCCTTCGCATATGGCGCTCTCCATCGGAGAGAAAAATAACTAAACATCTAAGGGTTGAATCTCAGCTGAGAATCCGGTTTACCAGTTTACCACATACCTCATTCTAACTTATGGTAGCGTTTATATGCTAACATTAAAATTAAAATTATGCATGTTTTATAAAAATAGATAATAGGATAAGATACATTACAAGTATATTTATATAACATTATGTGCTATCAAATGCGGTCGAATCCTTGAAATATTTATTCATTAGATTTATTCTGAAATTAATGTTCGCCAAACATTCCAATCCAGCACACCACTCTCGCTTCATAAAAAAATCCCGAAAACGACCTATTTTTTCGACGTTCAAAGTGTACTACCCCCTTAAATTACAATTATATATTTTTTGATATATTTGAATTTGATATAAATAAATGTGAAAAAGCAAGCACATTGCGACATTCCCTTCCTTTCTTATCTTTTTGTTTCATTTTCAGTTACTGCATTGTGTGGACTTTTCTTTCATAAACAAGTTCGTTGTTAGATTCGTTATTAAATTCCTTGTTAGGAGTAATCGCGAGTAATTTGAGATGTTTTATGCATATGTTAGGATAGTGAATAGCAGTAACTGGATAGATGTGATTGAAGGTTTGTTGTGTGATGAATGATTTCGAGTGTAATAAATAAATGAGTTTATATGAAGTGACCTATGAATGTGGTTAAAGTGAGGGTGGTGTGTTTGGATAAGAATGTTTGACAAGGACTGATTATTTGATGAATGTTATGAGTGAATATTTTATGTATGATTTTAGGGTTCGTGCTACCCCATTTGATTTATAGCGTGACGATATGTATGTATGTATGTATAAATGTAAAATAAAATTTGGCAATGACAGATAATCAAATTACAATTATATTTCTTAATTTGTAGAATCTCAAAATGAAGTTTCCGTTTTATTAAGCCGTTGATATTTACTTGAACAAATAGGAGTAGGAAGGATAAAAATAAGTACTCCTCTGTGGTTGGATTACTTGGCTTTTTGTAATTTCCAATTTATAAAATTATGAAATAATAATATGAATGAAATATTGGTTTGACTTTGGTGTCGTCACCACATTTATTTTAAAATGTTGTATTTGTTATTTAAGTCTTTAATTATTTTTGACTATCTTTTATTTGTGAAAAGTTTTAAATTGTTGTAAACTGTTATTTATATTAATTCCAATTATTGTTTGACTTGAAAATGGGACCAACCCTTAGTCCCGAAACGTCGTCTGTTTTCATACTTTTGTAAATTACAAAAAGCCACGTAATCCAACCACAGAGGAGTAATTATTTTTATCCTTCCTACTCCTATTTGTTCAATTATATATCTTTGACATATTTGAATTTGACAATCATATATACTAACATAAAACTTAAAATATATAATTTTATAATAAATTAAAAGGATTACAGGCTTAAAATTTGTTGAAAAGAAGTAAAAAATTTGAAACAATTTTTTAAAACATTATTTTATTAAGAAGCGACGTTTCGGCCACAATTCTGGCAATTATCAAGCGAAAAAACAAGAGTAAAACTGAAGTTACATAGTACAATAAATTTAAAACATGGTTCAAGAACCACTTTGTGAAACAAAAATTCTTGAGATGAACATCTCAATGGTCAACAATGTAGGTACAGTAAAAAATTGTGTTTCAAATTTTTTACTTCTTTTCAACAAATTTTAAGCCTGTAATCCTTTTAATCTATTATAAAATTAAATTTATATGTTTTCGGCTTATTTAAAATAATTCTAAAAATTAAAATATATAGGTATTACTAAAAAAACAATGACAATTATAGTCACCCGGTACTTTTTGTCACTAGTTGCATTATAATTAGCAAATATGTTGTATCGTTGTCATGATGGAAGATTTCAAGTCGCTCGTTTATCTTTGACTTTGTCTATACATTAATCCAATCCACTTAAGAAGCAAAACAAATTAGTACATTCAGTATTTAATCCTTAACCCAACAACAGAACAGAACGCAATATAAATAATGAAACGGATTCCTTGGCGGTCCCTACCAATGACAAATTGCTAAAATTCCTATCTCTGCGTTGTACCTTTCTGTTGGACGCTTTGTAAATCAAAACGTTTAAGTAACATTACGCCTGCTTCGCGGCTTTGTCGACCGGAGGGGACAACGACGGACGTAAGACGATGCGAGGGTGCAGAGGGTGGAAAGGGTGAGTGTTTGTTGTGAGCAGGACAAGGTTCCGAACCAATGACTCACAAGAAGGGGTGCAAGTTTGTGTGAGACGTGGGATGTCGAAGAAACTTTGTAATTGCCCTTAAGGAAATGCACTTAAATCTTTACGTACTTCTAACAATATTATTATACTGAGGAATAAATGTCGCAATGACAACTTAATTAGTATTAAATAGTATTTAATTTGATCATTTTTCAAATAACTTTAATCTTTATATTTTAGGTTAAGAAATTAAATAATTCACTTAAATGTAAAATTAATTATCTAAAACATTTATTTGAAGCATTTTTCTCCAAATAATTTATAAAATTTTGCACAAGGAAAAATTGATTTCTCGTATTAACAATATATGACCAGTTTTTTTTTTTAAATTAACATTCTGTATAAAAATACTTTTATTATAAGTATATCATTCTAATGATTTATTTTTTGAGAAATGTATCTAACCTATATTATATATTAAATTTAATACAAAAATATAACATACACATCAGTTATAAAGATATATTTTATTACTCAAATGGTTATTATCTTCGACTAATGCATAGAAAAATTATATTCCACATTCTAATGAAAAATCCTAGATCTATAAATAACTATTTTTGTGCTTATCGAACTTAAATAATATATTGTTGTTAAAATAGTTAACTTACATATGGATTTCGCTGATTTATCTTTTGGAATTTGAGATTTGAATGTTTATATATGTTTATAAATCATGCACTAAAATTGCTATTGAATAAATAATACATAATAAGTTGCTACACTATTCACAATCACAATGTTAATACATCAAAAGCCTAGGAACAACTAACACTTGCAAAGTGTTTTATTCAGTAAAAATCTGTTCAAAACAAGTTACAACCTCGTAACTTATTAATTTTGAAGACACTTGAGGTAGTTGAAGTGAAAGTAAAGGTAAATAAAATCGAAACTTCAACTAGTCATTTTTTCAGGTTTAATATATTAAATTTAAAATTTTTAAATGCGTTTTAAAAGTTCTACAGACAATAATAATTTTTTTTTATTCACTTCAATATGATTCTATAGTAAAAGAACGCTATTTCAGGAATGTTATTTATCAGCATACAACTGTAGTAAAAATGATATTTTTGTTTCTAAGTCAAAAAAAAAGTCGAATCCTTTATAACGTAAATAATGTTGTCAATTTGTTTAATATTAATTTGAATAAACCGTCGCAGTTTTTTTATATAAGTGGGTAAAAATATATGTTTCAATCGAACTAAGAATATTATTTTGAGAATTGTAGTACAACTTTTATTACTCGATCCGAAAACTTATATTTTTAGTCCTAATTAAATAAATCTCTATTATACCTGATTTGAATTATTGGTATTATTGTTATTTTGCAAAATAAAACTATAAATTGTTAAATGTTTGAACTTCATATTAATGATTATTTTTGCAGCATAATTATTTATAATTTTTGCGAACTAGAAATGTAGTTAAAATTAGGATTAATATTAGTATTAACGGCTAATGTATTTTATGAATGTGTCAGTAAATGATTTCTTTTTCTCTTGTCCTTAACAAACATTTGAATAAATGAAACTACGAGAACAAAACAAACTTGTAGCGTGTCTGTCTAGCATGGTGTGTTGGGTCTCGGCAAGTGAACTCCGGACTTGAGTAACAACGGAATCGTCTTTGGACACATGACCACAACCAAACGAGAAGTTCCACAGGCGTCGGTGGAGCGTCTCGGCGGCGCGCGGGGGCAGCTTGCGGTGTCAGCCGAGTGTCGAGCGCCAGCGGGGAAGAGGAGACCTCTCGCAAACGAACTTTGCAATTTGGCGTCTCTTCTTTATACCCTTTGTTGGCGCCGGCACTCAGACTGTGACGTACCATGGAGGGACAGTAACGCAGTCGAGGACCGTCTCAGAGAAATTGAGAGGGTTGTCGCATGCAAAGTTGTGGTCCGTTGAGCTGCGCGTGTGCAAAACGTAGACGGCCATCGTTCGGAATATATTATCTGACCACTGTGGGACTTCGCGGCTCAATAGCGCACTAATTGTGAATTCACTGCTTCGGTAGATGAAGATGGTTCAAGCAGGGCAACTGAATTTACATTTTGTTGTGTTGCAACCGAATTGCGCGACCCACTTCCGGTGGAATTTGGTCGAGGCGTGGATAAAATACTAACTACTAATTAAATAATTTATGAAGAAAATTAAATTCTATTTATATTTAAAATTGAATAAAGTATATTTTATAAAACATGCACTTCATCAGATTTTGCAATTAATATTAGTCAAATTTAATATCTATTTTTCATACTAGATGATATATTTTTCACACTCGCATTATTTTGTTCATGCAACAAACTTTCAAACATATTCATCCATTTATTGGCATTTTACTAATATTTCATTCGCCACCTGATCAAAACATCTCAACTGAGACATAGAGAGTTTATTTTAAGTGATGCATTATTGCTATCTCGAGAATAAAGGAGCTACAAAGTTGATTAAATCAACAAACAATTTCTATATTATAAGATAAGACTTTAAAGAGCCAAGCAAGAATTTATTTAAACCAGTGATTCTTAATATATGGGGTCCAATTCAATAAATATAAATTTCAGTACATAACAAATTTTTTAGAAAAATGCATATTAAATTGACATTAATTTAATTAAATTCGCATAGAAATCAGCGTGCTATGAAAGAAATAAATAAACAAATAAAAATTTATTTCATGAATATTTTCACATAACAGACATTTAATAATTAATCAAATTAACAAAATTTTATGATTTGTTCATTTTTCTCAAAAAAATTGTACTGTAAGTGTACCAAACTTTGTATTCGTTGAATTTAGAAATAATATTGAATCGAATAAGCAGTCAAAAAATAGATTCCTATTAAAATAAGGAAGCTGCACCTCGCACTTTGAGAACCACTAGTCTAAAACAATTCTTGTAGTCTTATAAAATAGTAATTGTTTGCTAATTTAACCGACTTATACTTCTGGAGATAGCAATGGTGCGCCACTTAAAATGAGGGTTTTATACAAATTGGCGCCTCCACCATATATCTACTTAAATAGCAAACTTTTCACCACGATATAACTTAGAAACTAATTACAATATTACAATTATATAAACGCTAATTAATTTTTAAAATGGTGTAGTAATATGATATTTTGTTAACAAAGTTCATAATTTTATAATTATAGTTGTGCTCCACCAAGGAAGTCTGAAGTCACGAAAAAGTATAATATTTCATGTATAACGTTTATAGTTAATATCAAAATGTGAAAATACGAAACAGAATGAAGTAATTTACTATAAATGATAGTAGACTATATAATGCTTTAATTTGAGATTATCTTGAGATTTACAAGCAATTTTGCGAGGGTGTATTTTTATGTTATCTACCTAGCCATGAAAATAACAAATATCTATTTTTCGACGTAAATTTATTCAGCGCTTATACACTTATGACATCTCTTTTCTAATTATCCTATACCGCCAGTAAAAATTCCTTGACGAACTCTGCAAAAATTGTTCAACATCATCTTTGAATCCTTCATCAGAAGCAAATCGCTTTGGCCTGAAACATTTTTTTTAACTTTTTAAATAAAAAGAAGTCTAATGCACTAAATCAGGACTATAAGGTTAACTCTATAAATCCACAGTCATTGATTAGTTGCTGAACTTAATTTGCTTTATGAGCCGGAGAATAATCGTGATTTATTTTATCAATGAATAAAACTTTCCAAATCTTTGCACATGTACATAAATATCACTGCAGTTTAATAATAATTTGTTTGATATCATGGCTTTTTTGTTTCATGGCTAGGTAGATAACATAAATATACGCCATCGTAGTTAGCAGAGCTGGGCAGTAGCTAGCTACTAGCTTAGCTATGTTTACCTTAGCTGTAGCTGTAGCTTAGCTAAATGTGAAAAAATATAGCTGTAGCTTGTGGCGAGCTATGTTTTTTTCTATTAGCTTAAAAATATTGTTATAACAACAGAAGCTACTTTTAAAGCTACTTTTTGAAGTTTAAAGCTACTTTTTGTAGCCACTGTTCATTAAGAAATACCTATTAATTTTTGTTTTGTATCTGAATTGTACCTTCTTTATTGGTTTCTATAACTGTAGGACAACAAGTTATTATATAGTTTAAAATCTATTAACATATTTTATTTTTCACTTGTTATTATTAACCTATCCTACTTTTGTATTATATATTAGATGAACTAAACATTGACTGTTTAGGAGTCTTCTGTTAATGTGACTGTTAATTTATTCGGATATAAATTAAAAAAATAGCATCAAAAATTAACAGTACATTTGTTCATTTGCGATTTTTGATATTTATGTACATAATAGTAAATTAACAGTCATTATAACAAAAGACTGATCAACTGATCATATGACAATGGCAAATTTAATTAATTCACAATAATTGACAAAAGAAGCTTTAAAATTTCACAGCTATTTTAAAGAAATCTTTTAGTTGTAGCTTAGCTATATTTTACAAAATGTAGCTTATAGCTGTAGCTCAGCTACTTTTTTAAAGAATAGCTGTAGCTGTAGCTTAGCTACTTTTTTTAAGTAGCTTGCCTAGCTTTGGTAGTTAGCAATTATATTTCTCATTATTCCATTATTATATTGGCAAGCATGTTAATTTGAGTTTTGTTCGTTATTATTTATTTTGAGGTTAGTTAAGCGATTGATGACGCAACTTGATAAACTTCATTGATTGATCACGGAAACTATAGATACATAACTAATGCTGCCGCAGAACAGAACGTTCGTGTTTCTCTAAAACTAGTAACTACAAGTCTACTTTTTAAGTTGGCCGTTCTTGATCAAATTAACAGTTACAATATTGTTCCAGGCATGCGCGGGCGCAGGTGCCTGATCCCTAAGCAAATACAAGCGCACGGAATTAGGCCCACGGGCTAGGCGACGGCAGCGTACACCCGACGTTGCGAGGTATTATTCGCCGCAGAGACAATTTGAATTTCGGCAACGGTTATTTTGTTAGCCCGTTCCGTTTGTCCGTCTTCAGGGCGGGTTATACCGTTTCGTAAACGGAGAGAAGTTTTGATTAATATATGTATTGCCCAAGTCAAACTTGCCTGCAATCCCTTCGAAACCGTTTCAAAAAATAAAAACTACTTCTACAAACAATATAAAATAATACATACAAATTTCATGGTATGCCTATGGCGACCATTATAGAGGTCCTTTATTTTAGAATGTTTTTCTTGAGATTTATTTATTTCATACTAACTATTACGCGCGACTTCGTTCACGTGGTCTACAATTTAATGCGAGTACCCGGCATGCCTTGCATTGCAACTCAAAGAAAGTGTTTGTGTACAGCTGTCCATGTGAGAAGCATGGATTTTCCAAATTTAGTCCACACAATTGTAGCGATTGCCCCTGTGCTTTGTTGATGGTCATTGCAAATGTGAGTCGTACTGGAAACTGCAAATGTTTGAATTCGAATGGCATAGGACTGAAGCTTTATTATACCTATATGTTAAGATTGGTTCTCGTCTGTACCTATACCAAATTTGAATCGAATCAGTGCAGTACTTTTCAGGATAGCTAGCGACCATTTTGTTTCAAGATGGCGGACTGAAGCTTTTTTATACCTATATGTTAAGATTGGTTCCCGTCTATGCTTATACCAAATTTGAATCGAATCAGTGCAGTACTTTTCAAGATAGCTAGCGGCCATTTTGTTTCAAGATGGCGGATTGGACTTGTGCTAAGTCAGAAACCTTCACGGGCGTGCGCATAACAACTTAGCAAAGTTTCATCGCAATCGGATCAATGATATAGGAACGCATAAGGGACAAACAAACAAACAAACAAACAAACATTAATTTTTATATATATAGAATAGATTTCTTGAGCTATCATGCCATATTATTATTTAAATTTGTAATTGATTATTATTTAAATTTGTTTTCAGATTATTTGAGAATGATGAAAATTATTATCAGAATATCGAAACGTCACATAATTTCATTGAATAAGTGATATTCAAAGACTAAATTAAAGATTATTTTCCAAATTAAATTTTTCGGCAACAGTTTCTTTCAAAATGTATTCTTTAGATTCATGTGTTTCGCACAGTATTTTCACTTCATCCACATTCATAATAGAAGACCCTTTTTTCAAAACTGTCAAGGAATCAAAACTATGTTCTGTCACTTCGTCCAAAGCACGTTGTCGATGTATCCTATAGAATGTGTGTATTAGTGTATGTGTGTGTGTTCAGCCAGAGCAAGAGAGACAGAATAAGAATTAAACAAGAGCCGGAGGGCGGCTAAGTTAGTGCAAGTTGGTTTGTCCTGCTCGGTGCTGCGGCCCAGACCTCTTCTGCTTGCAAGGAGCTGCGGCGACGTTCTTGAAGAAGCTGGCCAACTGCACCAAGAAAGACAATACTAGGACTCGCTCAAAACAGCGTGAAAGAGAGGATAAAATAAATTAAAGAAATGAGGACTGGACAATATGAGTTAAATGAGAAAATATACCATAAATTCAGATATATTTTTGTTATCCAAATTACTCAGAATTAACCACTTATGTCAATCAAGATTTACAGCAAATTCAAACTGCTTGGCAAACACATCACTAAATTTATTTGTGATGAATAGAGAAAACGCTGTAAGTCAAAAAGAAATGATTTTTTTATAGTTTGTAATGAGTCACTTTTCATAACAAAAACTATCAACAATTTCAAACGAATATCAAATTATCAATACGGTCAAAAAATATATATATATTTTTTTAAGAGTTGTATAAAAAATATTGTACATAACAAGTATGTAACGTGTCATTTTGGAACGAGTAGAATGATTTCAGCAGTAGCGTCCGGCAAATGTTGAAATGTCTACACATTTTTTACGTAAAATATTTATAATGAGTTACTTTTTGCAATATAAATGCGACATAATGACTCAATTTTAATACGATCATAGAAAAATTACCATTTTAAATATTTATTTATTTTTACTTCTCTGTATAACAGGAACTTAATCGCCATTACAGTACAGGACCCGAACTCACCGAGCCGTAGTGAAGTAGTTCCTATTAGCTAGAATGATGTTCGAACTCGTGATCTTCGTTTTCGAATGCTATAACGCTAATCACATCACTGTACTGATATGGATCGATATTAAAAATAATGAATCCTCAGCGTTTTAAAAATTTGCTCTTCAATGTTCGAAAAAAGTATTTTATTAAAAATATATATATAAAAAAATATATATATCATCACGCCTTCTGCCCATTACTGAGTATGGCACTCCGCCGTAGCAGATCTCGGTAAGTGATATATTTTGCGCGTGAAGTGCGGTTACCAGTCGTCAAATCACGGCCCCCAAAGATGTTAGTGGTGGAGGAGCGACAGGGGTAGCTTTTGAAATTTTGAAAATTGTTTGTCGCCTGTGGGAATCGAACCAGGGTTCTCAGGATCCACAGGCCGACTTCATACCACTGAGCTAGCCACCCCATAAAATACATTATTTATATTCTTTACTTCAAGGTAATAAAGTAAATAAAAGTTTATCTACTTGTAAAAAGTTTTCTTTCCTGTTTATCCGACTAAAGTGTCGTTTCTATATGAAGTTTTTATATCTGAAGTGAATTAGCTAAATTATTAATTATTTGTTAACTTTAATTAAAAAATATTCTAAATTATATTGTATCCGGTGTAAAAAAGATAAATCAAATACTTAAGTGTTGAACGTTGAACTTCTTGCTTTCAATTGTCTAAAAAGAAAAAGAAAATATGGTATGAAGCAATTTCCTGGAGCAGTGCTGCATAATCAACAAAATACCTTGAAGACGAGTTAAACACGAGGCCAAGGTGCATTCCTTCCAGAACATCCAGCACTTTGGTACAAGTGTGCTCGTTACGCTCTCCAGGAACATCCAGACCAAAATAAATACGGCACCGGGCACCGTGGACACAGCGGCGCAACAGAACTCTACTCCCTCTAACGGAAACAACAACGTCGAGTGTTCATGTTGGGCGACTGGCCGTGTGCGCGCTCTTGTAAATTGTGCTCATCTTCCTTCCGGCCCGCGGCCGGGACACGGTTTGTTTCTTTACAATTAAATTTACGCCATTGTTTAATTAAAGGAGCGAGAGAGATTTGGCGGGCCGCGGACTTAATATCGCGGACGTCCGCGAGCTTCTCTGCATGCGCTTCTTAACATTCTTGCGCAGCAGAGCGGCGGTGGCATTGTGCGAATTCCTGTGAAATGTCCTCTCGTCCTTAATGCGCGTTTTAATATTAATTAAAATTTCAGCAGCCGCACGAAATGTCGCGCCGCACACATGACTCTGTTTGTATGTTTTCCCTACCAGTGCGAGTCTGCCACCCCCGCCGTTCCTTGTGGCTGCGGGTGAAATTTATTTCTACTTTCTACATTAACCGCTTGCTTTTATGGATTTCCATGATTACAAACACAGGAAACAAGGACGAGAATGCTGCGTACTAATGGTCAGTTACAAATTTACAAATTTACTCACTAACATTTACCGCTATAATTCAACTCATGTATAAAAATTGCATGTAGAATAGAAAAAATAAATATATCATCAAGCCTTCTACCCATTACTGGGTGTGGCACTCTGCTGAAGCAGATCTCGGTAAGTGATATATTTTGCGCGTGAAGTGCGGTTACCAGTCGTCAAATCACGGCCCCCAAAGATGTTAGTAGTGAAGGAGCCACAGGGATAGCTTTTGAAATTATGAAAATTGTTTGTCGCCTGTGGGAATCGAACCAGGGTTCTCAGAATCCACAGGCCGATTTTATACCACTGAGCTAGCCATTCCATAAAATTATATAGAATAGTACATTACATGACAAGTATCGAAAGTGTAAGATAACGTGCGAGTGTACAAATTGAAAAACGAGGCGCGTGAAATAATAAATACAGAATTTATTTTGACAGTTTTGACAGATTTAACGTCAAGCATTTGTTTAATTTTGTAGCTATCGATAGTTTTGAGACAATTTTAGTCATTTTCAGATCTAATTTGTGCCGTTATAAAGCATGCAAAATTAATTTCGTATTTTATGCCCTAAAATTTTATTTGGAGCTTTTTTCTTTTAAATAATTACGAAACAGGAAATTAAAACAATATGTCCAATAAATCCTATGTTCGAGAGTTGCCGTCACCATCCTGTATATGTATATATAATATAATAAAAATTAAATTATAAGTTTAAAGATAATAAATTCAAGCCGAAACTGAATTTTCAGCAGTATTCTTATGGCCAGCTAGCGACATGTTCCCTATCGTAATCTAAGTTCATTAAGTATATACAGACGCAAAATATTAGAAAATAAAAACTGTAAAACTGCTAAATCGGAATTTATTGAAGAAATGATGTAAATTTATGGAAGAGTTATTAGAAAATTGTCCTTCCTCTTCAATTCAAACCCAGACGACAAAGACTAGTCATTTATTTCACAAATTTAAATACTTTTTTATCTATTTGTTATGTGTATTTGTATTTATGTTCCGTAAAAAAATATTTTAAAAATTTATGTACATCCGAGAGTTTTTTGCGACCCGCCCCCGCTGTGGACGCCCATGGTATTTGTTTTCCTGTTAAAATAATTATGAAATATAGTGATTTAATTAATGTAAACATTTCCATTCAGAACGAAATGAGTTTCTGACTAAATTACAGTATTTCCCTGTGCGCTAGATGTGTGGAAGATAAAATTTTATTTTTTACATTTCAAATGGAACATGAAAATTTAATAACAAGAAATTCAGAATAGTTTCTTCCCATAAGATTACAAATTAATAATTCGAACAAATTCAATCAGCCCGCATGTATACCAACCAGCAACCACCACTTTACATCCGGAAATGACGTCTGCCCACATTCGGATATCAAAAACCCGCCTAAATTCAAATCAAATAAATGCATATCTACGTCAAATTATCAGAGTGGCACCGGCGCAAGGAAAGTGGTTCTCTCGCGTTCTCCTCGTCAGTGATCATTTCTCCTCTGGAGGGCCGAAAGGGTTGGGGCCATTAGCGCAATGGACGGACACAGAAAATGGCTTCCCGCACGTGCGGTACATGCAGCGGGCGGGGGACGCGAGACGCGGGCAAACGCAGATAACGCACAACGAAGAGGGTGTCAAAATGACCGAAAGGGTTCCCTAATGTCTACGTGAAATTCTACCCTTTGCAGATAAATTTGATACAGATTGTTAATAGAGTGATTATATGAAAGAAAATGTCTTCTCTGTGGCGAGATGTTCGAATGTTACGTTAGACGTTGTGAATATGACTCAATTGAAATTGCAGTTGTTAAAGTTTTAAAGGAGTTTTGTTACGCGAAGGATTATTAAAGACCCTGAAATTTCATTTTTCATCAATTTTATTGTAATATGAAACATCATTAAAATCGCTATTATGCATATAAAATAAAAAATATATACCTGATGTCCATGACAAAATACAAGCCCCGCGTCACATCATTTGGCCCGAATCTTATATTTTCGTTTGATGTTTTATTTTGCAGTTTTATTTCTCGTGTAGTAACAAGAGAATTAAATGCAATTTTAATGAGACATATACTTACTGTTAATACAAAAATAAAATTTAAAATCAATCGATACAACCTTTGAAAGGGGCAGTAAATATTTCTGTATTAACTAAAACTTTTTATATTTGATTGAAAAACTCTGTAATAATAATATAGTTTGTTTTAAATATTTATTAATTTGTTGAAAATTAATTGTAGAATTTAGTAAATGTAAGATATTTGCTTTTTTAGTATTATTTAAATATTTAACGAAAAATGAATTACGGACCAAATGATTCCGGGCTCGTATTAAATAGATGTGTAGCATAGGAATTGAATTTATCTATAAAATTAATTTTCGTGATAATTTCAATGAAAAAAGTTCAAAATAAAATTTATAGAGAATGAAATTCCGCATCATAAAACAAGCAACATATTTTATTTAACTTATCTAATAACTGTAAAACTAGTATGAATAGTTACAATAATTGCATTTTTTGTAATGATTAGTCATGCAACAAAATCCAATGTATAAACAAATGCAACACGAAATAATTATCATATTGTCGTAAATACCTCATTAAAAAGATTCAAAAATTACTATTTCCTGAAGGAATGTCAATTTTGAAAAAAAAATGTCAAAGGAATGTTCGTACCCGAGTAATTCGTATATTGTTCGGATATTCGTTTGTTTCCATATTTGTTATTCGGATATTCAAAAATTAATCGGATTTGAAATATAATTTTCCAGGGGATATATCTTAAAAACTAAAAAAGATATGAAGATGCGCTCAACGGCATTGAATTCCTCATGTGTGAATTGACTTATAAGCAAATTTTTAGCGATTATTATTTTTTGAAAATTTCTTAAGGGGTACCCCTTGATTTTTTTTCGATTTTACGCTATTTTCAGACTGTTTGCTGTAAAATCTTTCCTCGTACGAATATTGTAACGAAAATATACGTACATATGTATTTTGACCCGCTGAATCCAGTGGTAAAATCCCCAAATGCAAATGTCTTCTAGTGTTTGAGATATTGTTCAAAAATTTATCGATGAGAAAATTATGATGAAAACTTTTTGAAAAATGAAAAATGCTAAAAATTTGATTACAAGTCAATTGAAGTACGGGAAGTTCAATGCCGTTGAGCGCATCTTCATATCTTCTTTAGTTTTTGAGATATAGCTTCAGAAAAGTCGAAAATATTATGAGGTAATTTTTTTGGAAAATAGAACTTTTCCGTAGATTATATCTTAAAAACTAAACAAAATATGAAAATTTGCTCAACGGCATTGAATTCCTCGTGTCCGAATTAACTTATAAGCAAATTTTTAATAAATTTAATTTTTTGAAATTTTTGTTAGGGGTACCCCTTGATATTTTTTCGATTTTACTTTATTTTCAGACTGTTTGCTCTAAAATTCTTCCTCTTACGAATATTTTAACTAAAATTTACATACTTATGTATTTTGACCCGCTGAATCCAGTAGCAAAATCCCCAAACGCAAATGTCTTCTAGTTTTTGAGATATTGTTCAAAAACTACTCGATGAGAAAATTTTAATGAAAACTTTTTGAAAAATGAAAAATGATAGAAATTTGTTTACAAGTCAATTAAAGCACGAGAAATTCAATGCCATTGGACGTATCTTCTTATCTTGTTTAATTTTTGAGATATAGCCTCGAGAAAATCGAAAATATGAAGAAGTAATTTTTTTTGGTAAATTGAATTTTTCCGGAGGCTTTATCTTAAAAACTAAACAAGATATGAAAATGCGCTCAACGGTATTGAATTCCTCTTGTCCGAACTGAGTTATTAGCATACTTTTAGCGTAGTCCGAACTATTCGTTCATTATTATTACTATTCGGTCTCATTAACTATTTAAATATTCGAACTATTCGGACTGTTCGGATAGCCAAAACAGAATATCCGTTATGTAAATATTTGAATATTCGAATATCCGAATAAAATCAACATCCTTAATTTCTTGTTTGGTTTAGAGGCCTAACAAAGTATGTGTGAAATGAACAAGAAGTATCGCATGGAACTCATTGCGGCTTATATCATCAAGCTAAACATAGTCATAGATATAAATAATAATTTTTTACAACTCTTATTTATAGTGAATTATTTGCAAATTCTTTGATCAGCATCCTGTATACTTATTTCTAATGTTACACGTTTGTTGGATAGAAATAATAATTATTTAATTATAATAATTTTCAGTACTGTCAATTCCATTCCCTTTCAAATTTAATTTATTTTGTAAACCTAAAGAAATAATTATCAAAACCAATCAAATTTTTACATACTTGTAGCTGTCTATGGACTAATATTTCTAAACAAATAGGAATCTAATTTGTAATCGTTGTAATCCATTTTCGCAAAACTAATTGCAGATGGCAGTGTGAAACAAAACACTACGAGACGCATAAAAGTGTTTGAAACACGATCAGGGGCTCGCTCGTCCATCCAGTAACTTCTCGCAAAGGAAGAGTTTTCCTTTGAAGTTCTGTTACTGTTGGAAGGGCTCGCCGACTTGCGGCCAAGGCGGCCCATCCGTTATCCGCGTCCGTAACGAAATAGCTATAGTCTTTTAACTTCCAGTTCCAACTGCGTATAACAAACTCCAATGTCGTAAACTTACAACACAAGTCGCAGTGTCCGTGTCGGGGCGAGGGTCGCCAGACTTGCCGAAGATGGACGAATATCCAATCACTGACTTCCAAACTAAATTTTGGAGTTTCAACTTAGATTTCTCTACTGTGGGGAATGCTGAATTATTGACACGTTTTTGTTAGGTTAATTCGGAAGTTTGTACTTTGAGATAGTACGTTCTTGAATGAATAAATATTGATATTAATATTAGTAGAAACTAAACTCGCATTAGTGGTATTTGAAAACTAAATTTTCTTTGAAAATGTCATGTGATAATAACGATCATTTTATTTTTAATGTAAAGATTGGCTATCCTGGCATAATTATTAACTCTATTCTTATCCAAGTTTAGAGGTACATGAAGATGATTTTCAGATTAAATATTGGCGTTTCAATAGATTTTGCACAATTATGCAAAATATATGTTCTGCTGCTAAACGTTTTAAAATTATTTCCAGAGAAAATTGATGAACTAGAAAACAACTACGAGTACAATGTCTGGCTAATACTACTGCAGGTTTTATTGTAATTAACCAAGTAAAATCAAAAAATGTTGACAGATTTAGAAGCAGAATTCACATTTTATCATTTCTAATTTCAACATTTTTTTTTCTAAAATAATTTGATGATGTTTTGACGGCTAGTAACCGCACTTCACTCGCATAAATATTATTTTTTTAAATCCATTACTTAGGCTACATTATTGTTGACAATCGACAATCAGGCCGATTCTTTACAAAGATGCAAAATAGTATATTGTGTAACTAGTAGGAGAAGTGATATATTCCCAGACGATTGGTGGTAAATTATAGTCGAGCCGTGGGTGAGTCCAGTAAACACCAGGAGTCCGGAAAGTCACTTTTCCTACATGTTACACATACCTTTTTTTCATCGGTTTATACTTATTAATTATATATTTTATATTTCATTTATAAACGACAGACAACTAACAAGATATAAAATTTTTACGTTGTTTTGATAAAAATATCTGATGATAGCATAACCATGGTTTGTTTATTTATTTTCTCACGCGTACGATACGGGAAAACTTTGTAAGCGGTCGGAAAAAAATATTCCCGGACTGTTATTTTTCTTAGCCTAGCAACGACACTATAAACCGGAACAATGCACTTTGCGGACATAAAGAACACTGGAAAGGTGTCTGAAAAATGTGACTATTGGTGACCAAATGTCGTATCAACTTTTTAATAACAACACTTTTAAATAACCAAGTGGAATGGCGGCGTAAAAACTAATACTTAATACTTGAATTGAAATAGGGCTTCAACATTGTAGATTTACGAAAACATTTGTTAGTTTTTATGTCCCTTCATGACGAAACACCATCTGTTTATAGAATAACATTCCAACTCTGATTTCCTTATCCAGCGTTCCAGCAATCCATTCTCTATTCCATCCACACTTCCTCTATTGTCTTATTTCATATTCGCCGCTGCGCAAAGCACACTTAACCGTCTCTAAACTATTCACATAAACAATTAACTAAATGAATGTACTGGACCAGCGATACGCAAAGCATTGTTCAGCCGGACGCTTGGAGCCGAAGAGCGGGGTGGCGGCGGGAGTGGGCGCTGGAGAGGCTAGGAGAGGAGAGTCGAGGGTCCATTGTACGGACCCAGAGACGAGCGACGCCATTGGTCAGCTCACCCTTGGCTCGCCTATGGATTATTCCGACGGCTTTTGTTTCAGCTGACGCCAAGCGGCGGACTCCGGATGGGTAATGGCTGCGGACTGCTTGTAATGACACTTGGACGGACGGAGTTTCAAGTTGCTTCTCTCTCGGATTTCGTGCTTCAAGTTTCGCGCACGAGGTTCGTGTCCTTCACTACACTCCATGTGAGAGAACTTTGTGTATAAAAAGAAAAAATTCTACTCACACTAACATATTCATAGATGTTCGTTATAGGAAGAAACTAAGTTCAAACTGTTCACTGGTAAATCAAAAGTAAATTTAAAATAGTTATTTAATTTCTTCTTTATTTTTTAGTTACATTATTTTGTATCTACCTTTACAGTTTTTAGTACGTTTCATATAAAATAGTAATTCTAATTAGAATATTAAAAAATAGGCAGTTTATAACAATGGATATAATTTGTATACCAAGTGAGAGATCGCGTGTTCAAATCTTTTTAAAATTTATATATTACAAAATATTTTGTACGTTCACATTTGTTTTCTTCGCGCCCGCAAAGATGTTAGTGGTGGAGGAGCCACAGGGGTAGTTTTTGAAATTATGAAAATTGTTTGTCGCCTGTGGGAATCGAACCAGGGTTCTCTAGATCCACAGGCCGACTTGATACCACTGAGATAGCCACCCCATAAAATTAAAATAAATAAAATTAATAACATAAGTGATAATTGCCCTAGGTGTGTAGTTTTATTTTGATTGATTGATTTCGCATACGTGATTAAAATTGGATGCATTTCATCTATAATTGTATATAAATCTATTACAAATTTCACGTAGGTACTCGTTTATCTGTATGTTTCATTTTATGTTTATGTCTTCATATTTTATCCGATGTTCTAAATTTACACAAATATCAAAATAAAATGAGATTCCTAATATTCAGAGAACTAAGGTTAAAAGTCTAGTTCGCCTACAAGAAAATCTATAATTTTCGTTGACTCTACCAATAACCGGATTTAAAGTTATTGTAATTCATATTTAAATCAATTATATTTATAAGTATTAGCCGATACGAAGAGGTTTAAAAGTATATAACAGAAAGTAAGACTCACGTTTTGATGGCCCAGTCGACTGCAAAAATTTCACCGTAGTACCACACAAGCACTGCACAACACATCAAACGCCCATTTGCACTACACGACTCGCTACAACTGAAACAAAAGAGAACAGAATTTAATACGCCTGATTCCCCGAGTACGATTGCTCAAACTTGTTACGGCTACTTGGTTTGATGAAATAAATGTACAGTAGGAACAAACTAACGTTTTAATATTTATAATAAATAATTTTTATATTTGAAAGTATAATAATAATAATACAAACAAATAGACAAAAAAGTATATAACACGTATTACTATAATATTTAGTATAAGAAACTAAATCTAATTTTAAAATATGGCTCAGTGCTAGCAAATATTACAAATAATTCATGTAGCCTTTTTTAATTAATATATTTGTATAATTTAACTTTTTAATTATAAAACTGTCCAAACAAAAATTTTGAAATATTGAGTCATAATTTTATTTATTAGTTTTGATTAACTGTATTCAATTCTTTAAATTGTTCATTTTCTCACTAAAGTGCACCTATAAGCAACAAAGAGACGACAATATTTTAATATCTGTGTTCCATATTATATTTTATGCACAACTGGGCCGAAAAGCATGAGTTTTAGTCCTAAAAAGCGGACTTAAACACTTCTTTTTGAAATAATTCCTATGGATACATAAATAAAATGACAATTATTGTTTATCGTGAATACTTGATTCTGCAAAGCGTCATTTTGACATATAACTTATTTACATATTTTAATCTTTTGAACATATAATTAAATGTTATTTTGTTGTGCACAAAATAGTATATGTACCACGGGTGAAATTAGTGTTTCTGACCCTAAACATGTTATTAGCCTTTGGCGCTTTGCGCCTCGTGCTAATAATCAGGCCACGGGCCAGAAACGTCTGTGTCCACCCTTGGTACATAAGTAACTATTACTCAACCTATAATTACACACTTCATAGTATTTATTCAATCTAAACATAAGTAAAATACCATATAATACAGGCTTTGCCTTTCCTGCAAATGGCGATTTATCCCCACCACTTGCCTTATTTGTACGCGTAAGTTAGCTATCCAGTGTTCATATAAAATCTTTGAACATACTCCATTTCAAATGGCACTCAGATGTATCAGATTGGTTTGGATTCCGCTATAAGTTGTAGGTCCCATGTACTATAATTAGAATTAATTTTGTGGTATCGAAGTTAAAGTTTTTTTTTTTTCTATTCAGATTTAATTTTAAAGTGCTCTGGTCTAATATATGCATTGAATGTTTCCAAAATTTGAAAATCTATTATACTTCTTACTAACAAAGCATAGTAGATTATAAGTAGATATATTATCTTAAACATACATGCTGGTGGTGGTATCAGTATCCGTGTATTTTGTTGGTAATTTTGTATGCCCCTATAAATATTAATGACCACCCTAGGTACCTTTCTAAATCAAATATTTAAATATGACGGTGTTGTGTAAATTGCTACAAGCGTCTACAATCCGGATAGCTATGCCGCTCGGTTGTGATTGTGTCCGGGATTATGATCCCGGCTGTCCACAGATGTAAATTAGTGCCCGGCCCGGCTTGCCCGCCCGAATTAATTGCAATCGGAGATCAAGAGCTAGCCCGGGGGCCGCCGCCGCCACCACCGCCTCCGAGCGTTCTCTCTGCGTCGCCTGCAGATCATCCGTCGCCCTCGACACCCGAGACATCCTCACTAGACTTTGCCGCCATCCGCAAAACTACAGAATTCACGTGATGATATCATTTTAACAAAAATGTGGTTGTACAAAATTCAAAATTCGTGAATGATATTTGTAACTTTATTGCGTAGTATATGCTAATTTCTAATTAAGAGTAGCTTTTGGACAGAGCTGGGCAGTAGCTAGCTACTTTTGTAGCTTAGCTACCTTTACCATAGCTGTAGCTGTAGCTTAGATAAATGTGAAAAAAATATAGCTGTAGCTTGTAGCGAACTATGTTTTTTTCTATTAGCTTAAAAATATTGTTATAATAACTGAAGTTACTTTTAAAGCTACTTTTTGTAGCTTAAAGCTACCACTGTTCTTTAAAAAATACCTATTTATTTTTGTATTTGAATTGTACCTTCTTTACTGTTTTCTATAACTGTAGGATAGATAACATGTTATTTTATAGTTTAAAATCTATTAACATATTTTATTTTTCACTTGTTCTTAACCTATCCTACTTTTGTATTAAATATTAGATGAACTAAACATTGACTGTTTAGGAGTCTTCTGTTAATATGACTGTTAATTTATTCCGATATAAATAAAAATTATAGCATCAAAAATTAACAGTACATTTGTCCATTTGCGATTTTTGATATTTATGTACATAATAGTAAATTAACAGTCTTTATAACAAAAGACTGATCAACTGATTATATGACAATGACAAATTTAATTAATTCACAATAATTGAAAAAAGTAGCTTTAAAATTTAACAGCTACTTTAACGCAAGCTTTTAACTGTAGCTTAGCTATATTTTACAAAATGTAGCTTATAGCTGTAGCTCAGCTACTTTTTATAAAGAATAGCTGTAGATGTAGCTTAGCTACTTTTTTAAGTAGCTTGCCCAGCTCTGCTTTTGGATTTTCAAAAGATTCGACAATTTCTGGTTATTTTATAGAAAATGATTATCAATAGAAAAATTTTGATACCGCCAGGCTTTGAACCTGGAACCGTGGCTTAGACGGTTAGATTATACGACCAGAGTTCATAAGGTCCCAGGGTGAAATCCTGATGGTACCCCAGTTTTCCTCTTTGTAATTTATTTTGATCAATTACTAAGTATTTATTTAGAAATTAATAATTAAATTTTATAAAAAGTTTGGACCATGGTGGTCAGAATAAGAAACTTAGAGAATATGACTAAATGGTATGAAGATACGTCACATTTTTGTGTTAGAAATTTATGGCGCCGAAAGTGTTAATGCAGCAAACAACTTTTATTTATTTTATAAAACAAGTAGTAATTAAAGTATGTAGCTCAAAATATTTCTGCGTAGTCGTTTAACGAGTTGCGTGAATCATTTGCGAGCTGTACTGAACAGTGAGGTTGCAAATTCGCACCCCCGAAACACCAGTTTACCCAAGAGTCCCTTATAGCCCTTTCGTTTCCTATAATTTGGATTCAGGTTGAATTCATTTTGCATGTTTATACATATCATTAAAGCACTTCTATAACTACCGGCGCCATTTTGAAAGTTAACATTCATTTTTGAAGCCATATAAATGCATGTATTAATATATCTCATCAAATTTAACATAACGTAAATAAAATACGGTAGTTAAGTATTTATTTATTATCTACGACTATTGTATATTATATACGGTGGTTTTTGCTATATGTATAATTCTCGCAGGAAATAATAATAATAATAGTCATTATTCCCTCTTCTGCTCTAATCAGAAAATTATTATGTTGGAATCAATTTCTCTGTACAAATATAAAAAGTATAAAGACAAGTAGGTAACTAGGAAAAACCAAATAATTTCTCTATCAGCATAGATACAAATTATTGCAATGTTAACGTAATTATATTTAGTTTAATAAACTATTATACGCATTTTACACAATGATTAGAGTACCTATAGAGTTTTTACAGCTTACAGCAATAATGAAATCTGAATCATTCGGATACAGTCTTTTTATGTAAATTGAAGTCATCAAAATTTGCACGAGCATAATCCTGCCTTTGTATTATATTTATGATTTACTCAGAATATTTAGATACGTCTTATTCTTTATGGGGTAATGGCTCAGTGGTATCAAGTCGGCCTACGGATCCTAAAAACCCTGGTTTGATCCCCACAGCCGAGAAACATTTTCACCAATTAAAAAATTATGTTGTGGCCCTCTCACCACTAACATCTCTGGGGGCCGTGATTTGACGGCTGGTAACCGCACTTCACGTGCATAAATATATCACTTACCGAGATCTGCTTGATGGCGTGATGATATATTTATATTTATTTATTTATTTATCTTACTCTTTTGTGAAACAATTTATATAAACGTTTTTCAAATTTTCATCATACGGTTCATTTTCCACAAACGTTTTATCTTTATCGGTTCTGTAATCTAGGAGATAGAGTGTTTGCAAGAAATTGGGAGAAGCAGATTTAAATGATAAATAGAAAAGACAACTGTTTGCAAGTAGATAAACATAACGAGAATATAAATAATATAATTTTAATAAAATATACCATTCTGTAAATTATCTCACAAAAACTGCTCGAAGCGTAGATTTTCTCTAACCAAATTTTAATTTGCTTTACACGAATTCTGTTGCTTCTATATAAAACAACGTAAGCAATTTGACATTAGACAAAATCTCTTCACATTTTCTGCCACCATTTTTTAATGCCAATTACTTGCACCATTTGTTATCGAGATACCACGTTATCGAAAATAAAATTTGTCCGTTAAAACCTAAATCTCGTATTATATTATCCTCGAATAGTTTTTTTATATATATTACAAAGCTCATTGAACAAAAGTATTTTAATTTGGGACGAAACTAAATTATGATACGTCTCCAGATGCGCGGTAAGTAAAAATGTGATGTTTCCTTGATAATAACTATAACAATTTCGTATGACGAAACAACAAATTAATTTCCATATCCTCGGAGTAGAGGCCATTACGGCGGTTCTGGTAATTTCCAGAAAGAGCAAAGTTTCCCGGCAGTGCCCCTTTGACCCTTGTCGCTGGCGCTGCTGTTACTTACATGTGGTCAGCGCAATCAAGAGGGGCTGCGCGCTCCGGTAATGACTTTACTCCGACGCGGCCATGCGAGAGGACCCGGAGTCCGTCGGTGGAAGATGACGATGGCAGCTCGGCCCGACGCGGTCACCCCACGTACAACTTAGTTAGAACTGCTATGCATACAGAGCGGCAGAACACTTTGCGAATTTGCTACTACAAATATATTTATTTATTTATTTATGCTACTCTGTACAACAAGAACTTAATCTCATCTATCGTACAGGAGCCGGACTCATCGAGCTGCAATGTGATACTTCATATATTTTTAGCTTGCGTGAGATTCGAACAAGGGATCTCCGGATTCGAATGCCGAAACGCTATCCACACCACCATCCTGTCAGATATTAAACAAACGTCTACTATTATTTATAACACATGTCTACTCGACTATAGCTTGCTTCACATAACAAATTTAATTAGATGTTAAAATAAAGACAGACTACTATAAAACAATTTGCTAATTTACATAAGGGCTCCTCTTTCACTAAAATCTTTGCGGGCATGATTTGACGGTTAGTAACCGCACTTCACGAGCAAAATATGTGATATACTGAGATCTGCTACGGCAGAGTGCCACACCTAGTAATTTATTTATTTATTTATTTTGTTACTCTGCACAACAGGAAGTAAATCCCAATTACAGTACAGGAGGCCTACAGCTTATAGTGGAATCCGAACCACTCAGACACAATCGTATTTTTTTTATATAAGTAGAAGTCAGTGAGATTTGAACGCACGACCTCTTGCTTGCTAATTAAGAAACGCAAGTTTTACCTCGCATTTATCCACTGAGCTACGATTGCCTGTAATGGGTGGAAGGCATGATATATTTACTTTTTATAATTTTACATAAGAGAGAGTACCAAAATATATGTTTCTACCACCTAACAAAAAGTAGACATATCCAATTATCAGTCGAGCGCAATAACGTAAGAGAGTGTAATATTAAGAAACTGACTCATTTTCAAGCGAACATATAAATATTCCTTACAAAAACACCTCTAGCTTCGGTTCATTATCTTACATATCTCGATTTTCACTTAAATGAATAAATTTGGGCATCTATAACCTGATAATATCTTAGATCTAAATTCGTTTCATGTTCAGGCAAATGCATTTTCCTGAAACCCTTCGATATATCATTAATAAACCTAGCTATCGGTATATTACCTGAAAAACAATGCAAATTCAAGTATTTTGATTGGTTTAAAACAAGTCAACAAACATTCTTCACTCTTGTTCTAAAGAAATTTATTTAACGAATTTATATATCATTAATAAACCTAGCTATCGGTATATTACCTGAAAAACAATGCAAATTCAAGTATTTTGATTGGTTTAAAACAAGTCAACAAACATTCTTCACTCTTGTTCTAAAGAAATTTAATTTATCCGAATTTATCACTCTTCTCTAACTAATTAAGCTTTTAAAAATAGCAAATCAAAGAAACGCGTATGTATTGTGAAAATAATAAGAAATGCATGCAAGATGTTTCCATTGTTATAAGAGATGATCTCTAAGCTGTAGAAGAGTACTGAAGTTAGCCTATTGATATTAGCTTGAAGAATATTGAATATGTAAACAGAAATAGGTTGCGTATATCTAACAATCAAATTCAATGAAGCAAATGAGTCAAAATTATGAAATGATTTAGTTTCAATAAGAATATTTATAGAAATTTATCTGGTACATAGCTATTATTAATTAAATCTAAATATATAGACTTTTTTAATTAATATTAAGTTAAAAATAAAACAGTAATTGCTTTACCTACTAAATCACATTTCGCTGTCAACATGTCTGTTGCATTATTTGTTTTCTTATCATTATGCAATAAAAACAAAAATTGTATTTAAGGGCACGCATATAACAGACATCGATTGAACACAAATTTTAACAACTCATGTTACATAACATTTTAAATTCCTTAATTAAATTTAAAAAGGACCTAAATAAATCGTCCAATTATGAATTTATAATAAAATTCTCAATCATTAATCATTAATATAACTTTCTGATACATTGAGAAACATATTTAAGGGTATATCTATATATTATTTCAGGGGTTATATGGTGTGGCTAGCTCAGTGGTATGAAGTCGGCCTGTGGATCCTGAGAACCCTGGTTCGATTCCCACAGGCGACAAACAATTTTCATAATTTCAAAAACTACCCCCGTGGTTCCTCCACCACTAACATCTTCGGGGGCCGTGATTTGACGACTGGTAACCGCACTTCACGCGCAAAATATATCACTTACCGAGATCTGCTTCGGCAGAGTGCCATACCCAGTAATGGGTAGAAGGCGTGATGATATATATATATATATATATATCACAAAATTAGGGGTAGTTTATTTTAAGTAAATATTGTTGGAACTACTAGTTTTATAGGAGTATGTAATATGTTAATAATTAAGTTATAATTATAAAAATTAGTCAATTTATTCTCGAAGTATACAAGACTATATAATTGAAACAAACCATAAAACATAATTGTCAACTAAATACAATAAATCCACAAAAAATATTTAAGAAAAAGAAGTGTACATATGTATGTATATTGATAAAAAAAGATAGTTTTTACATAATTTTTAAAACAGATAGAGATATTAATTCTATTTATTGTGTTTAAGCTATGTGACAAATAAAAATTGAATTCTGCGAAGAAACATCATTCCAATAAAAGTGAAAAATGAGTTGCAACAGATGAAAAAACCAACGAAGTAAATTTTCTTCCCGGATGCGATTAACCGGAACAGGCCGAATATCCGGCTGATTCATTGGCGATACTGGCTGAGCGCCAGTGTTCCGGCATTCCCCTTCCCCTGACGAAACACTGTACCAACAACGTCCACGCTTATTACATACCCGATATAACAGAATTCCATTACGGATAAGTTTGCTCTCTGAATAATAAATCAAGTTGGCGGGGCGTCGGCGTCGGCCATTGCTGTAGTCCGGCGTCGCGGACACCGGCCTAGGGCGGCCTTGATTAACGGTCTCCGCCAAGAAGCTCCTCTTGCCCCTCTGGAGTGGCGGTGGCGGCGGCGTCCTGCCTACACTTCAACCCCTCGGCACCACCCTCCGCCGCCTCGCTCGTCCTTTGTTTCGCGCTGTGTTAATAATTGCTGCACGCTTTGACCTCTAGAGACTGTTGTGAGACCGTTGTAACCCGACCCAAGATGGTTGCGATGATGCGGATGTATTATATTTTTAAAAATTCTAATAGATTCAAGTTTCATGAGTGATACTGAATAGGGCCCTTTCTGTTTTAGCTTTACTAGTACTTCTATTATTTCGTTCTAAATTTACTATGTACATGTAAAAAAAAAATATTATTTACCAGTTATATTTATATTAGAACACATCTTTGGCGAAACTCGCTTCGCATTCACATTTAATAAACAAACCGTAAGGCCATGAAATGCACGCTCTAGATACGCAAGCCTTTTTAAATGTTTATGTACAACCGGGCCGAAATTAATATGTATTAGCCCTAAAAAGCGGGCTTAAACACTTCTTTTTGGCCCTAGAGCCATAAAAAAATAATTCCTATTGATATATAAATAAAATGGGGTAATGGCTCAGTGGTATCAAGTCGGCTTGTGGATCCTAAGAACCCTTGTTCGATCCCCACAGCCGACAAAACATTTTCACCAATTTAAAAATTACCCCTGTGACTCCCCCACCACTAAAATCTTTGAGGGCCGTGATTTGACTGCTGGTAACCGCACTTCACGCGCATAAATATATCAATTACCGAGATATGCTTCGGCAGAGTACCACACCCAGTAATGGATAAAAGACGTGATGATGTATTTATTTATTTTATTTTATATACTTAAATAAAATGACAATTGTTGTTTGTTGTGAATAATTCATTCTAGAAAATGTCATTTTGACATATAGGTAACCTATTTACATATTTAAATCTTTTGAACATATAATTAAATGTTATTTTGTTGTGCATAAAATATTGGATGTACCACGGGAGAAATTAGCGTTTCTGACCCTGAGCATGTTATTAACCCTCGGCGCTTTGCTCCTCGTGCTAATAACCATTCCACGGGCCAGAAACGCCTGTTTTCACCCTTGGTACATAAATAACTATTTTGGCAAAATTGTGTATTTCGCATGTTGACTGATTTCGTACTTTTCCGGTTACATCTACTTATGATTAAGTAGAAACATAGTGTTATACGAAAAATGAATCATCGGCATCCAATATTGGAATTAATTTTAGTGATCAAGCTTTAAATAAATGTTTAATGGCCAGTTGCACAGCCAAAAAGTTAAATTTTATAGCTTATCGAATTTTTGACAGCAATATCAATTATTCCATATGATAATTAACTTCGATTTGCTTTTATTTATTTAAACTAAGTTTTAGATTTAACTTTTGGCGGTGAAGGCTGGCCATTAGAGAATCAAATCAATCACTTTGGGCAATTACTACCAAAATCAAATTTAAAATCATCAGAAATTGCTGCTTCTTCAGTAGCTAGCTTTGAAAAAGGACAACCAAATTTTAACTTCCGTCTTAACTTCTAATTTATATTCATGTTAATCATCTAAATTTTTTGTTTTAAGTAGAGTCGCGTTTAACACTTGTTTTCAACAAAAGAGAAGTATCTGAAAATAATAATTGTATATATGGGATAGCTAGCTCAGTGGTATGAAGTCGGCCTGTGGATCCTGAGGTCCCTGGTTCGATTCCCACAGGCGACAAATTTTCATAATATGAAAAAGCTATCCCTGTGGCTCCTCCACCACTAACATGCTTGGGGGCCGTGATTTCACGACTGGTAACCGCACTTCACGCGCAAAATATATCACTTACCGAGATCTGCTTCAGCAGAGTGCCACACCCAGTAATGGGTAGAAGGCGTGATGATATATTTATTTTATTTTATTTTTATAATTGTATATATTTTCTTTAGAATGTAATAAAGTTCAAATTTGAATTATTTGTATAGTCCTCGCTGCATGCAGTATTTTAGTTGATGCATGATTTACTAGTTTTTGTTTGATCACGGAATAAGGAAGTTCTGTCGTAAATTACCGCTAGACGCATGGCTACCAACGTGCAACTCCTAAATAGTTCTCGAGTAAACACAGGTATAAATTATGCATGAAAACTGATTGCAAGCTGCCCACCGGACATTAGCAACGACCGTTAGCATAATTTTGATCCAACAGGAGCATATAATCAATTCGTTCTGTCCCTTTTCCAGGTAGAAACCCTGGACCTTTAAAGGGACTAAATGGCTGAAGCATTGTCCTGCTCCATACCCCAGATGGTCACTCAGGTATCTTTTGAATAATCAATAATATTTCCATCTCCAAAATACTCAAAATTATGATGAAAAACATTGAAAAATAACTCAAAATAAAATATTTCTCCCGGTGGACAAATTATGATTAATATCTGTCCATGTGTTGACAGCGTACACGCGTTATTTGGGGCTTGTGGTGTGCTCTGGCGACCCGGTGACCCCTGACCAGGTGACCACCCGGCACGACCTGGAGAACCGGTCGCGCAGCCGAACCAAGCTTACAATTTGCCAACACAGCTAATCATTTTGATCCAACCCTAAGTTCCTCAGTCTATGTTCGGTTGCGATGAAGTTATACCGGTTTTGTGAATGTGTGTTAGTTATTTAATGTAAGTATATTTATTTTGTTGATGTAATGTGTGATGTAGTGGTGAAGTAATAAATGTAACTGCGGTGGTTCTATGAGTTTAATATACAAATTCTTCTGGTAATATTCAAGTGTTTTTGTTTTTATCAGATAAATTTTATTGAAGTAAACTTGGTTGTTAGGTAACAACGGACGATTGTAATTTACATGAGAATGTAATTTATATGTCACGTGACATATTTTCTACCATTCAACAATGATAATCTTCCTTAATTACGTAAATATTACAGCGATGATAAAAAACAAATGTTATTATCACCATGTTTTGGTCCGTTGCTAAGCATAGTTTCAAAATCTTTTAAGTTGGATGAATCGACCTCAACAGCTAAGTCAAAAAATAATCTAATTAAATATAACTCGAGAGTTCGATAAATTAGAACATAATTCTCTAGTATCTTTCTCAAACTTGTTGCCATTTGGCAATAGCCACCCAAGCAATATGGGCCTTCGTGACTATTGCCTGGCAACAAGTTTTCGAAAGATCTGTCAAATTATTTTCAATTTATTCTCACTCTCTTGTTATATTAATACTGATAATAATAATATCACTTGTTATATTGCCTTTGAAACTGATAATGAGGTGATTTTGTTTAATATATCTACTTAATTATATTATTATTAGTGGCTAAATATCTGCCTATTTATTACATAAAATGAAACCATTAACAAGCATCCTAAATTGTGTTTACAGTAAAACGAGTTCTGTCCCTCTTGAGCATCAAATGGTACAGGTCAGATCAGCTCTTCATGATGCTGGGTCAAAGGTTAATTTGCTCGCGTGCCGGACAATGATCACGCATCACGCCTATCTCCGTTATGGTGTGGATGCTGCAGGACCAGTTCGTGTGTACGTGTTAAAGTTCACAGGTCAGCAATGAATCAAATATAGTGAAGGGACAACTTTTACATTATTTAATGTGTTTGTAATTGGCATGATTTAAAATTATATTAGTGTGTAGTCGAAGAATAAATTACTAAATATAAAAATGTACAAATTGCGAGATACTAGTTTCAAAATTTTTAGGAATACCATTTTGATTTTTAGAATCGTTCTGTTATTTAGTATATTCAAAGAAACCATAATATTTGACACCTTATATATTTTTGCTATCAAACTTTAAGAAATTATTTAGTTACAAGTTGTAGAAAATTTAGTATTTTTTAGTAATAATATAACAAGAGAGTGAGAATAAATTGAAAATAATTTGACAGATCTTTCGAAAACTTGTTGCCAGGCAATAATCACGAAAGCCCGTAAGGCTTGAGTGGTTATTGCCTAATTGCAACAAGTTTGAGAAAGATACTGGAGAATTATTTTCTAATTTATCGAACTCTCTAGTTATATTTAATTAGATTCTTTTTTAACTTAGCTGTTGAGGTCGATTCATCCAACTTAAAAGATTTTGAACTGGATCAATATCGATTGATTACTTATTAATGTATTCTTGGAAGTTATTTCCAAAATTTGTTGGTGTATTTCTGTATCTGAAATAGAACTAAATCGACTTTTTCACATTTTACTTGGCGCGTTGACAGTTTTAAATAATTATTTGACAACTACCTATCATTTCTCAATAAAAACAAAAGCTACAGAGATTATTCCCAGGCTTTTATTCTCAGTATAATAAGGACAGGATTGGTTAAGACACAGACACGTGACATGCAATGAAGCATTTTATTAGTTTTGAGAATCGTCAAAGAATAATCTGTAAAATAATTTTAAAATATTGGCTAGCGAAAATATGCGAGGGATTGCTTCTTATAACAGAAATTGACAGGAAAAAATCGCGATGTCGAAGGTAGAAAGATTTTGTTTAATATTAAATTGCTAGAGTAGTTTTATTGCAAAGCAATTAAGTTTGAGTGAAGGAAATTGAAATTTGGCTTCAGAAAAATTGAACCTCGAGTAATATTTATTGATATAATTTGCTTTGACTTGATTTCAACGAATATGCAAAGTATTAGAAAATTCAACCAATAACCATAGTTTATAGTAATAAAGTCCTGTAGTCAGAGTAAAATCTCATTACCAAATCAAGACGTCCATTGCTTACTATGACAAAAAATGGAGGATTTGAATTATAACATTTAATATCCGCCGTTACCAAGGTAATGAAGGCAAAAGTAGGTGTACTCCAGTTGCCATTTGGATCAGATCTAACTTACATTTATTGAAACAGATAACTTATTTATTTCGCTTGATTACTTCGCTGACTTTATTTTCAGTTCTAAAATTATTTATTATTATTTACTGAATTCAGTTCTTTTAGTCACGTTGTCTAATTTATCTGAATTGATTTAAGTGAACCAAGTGGCAAATGGAATACAGCTAGTGTATCTACTTGCAAAGAGTTTATTTCTGTGAAGTGAAGATTTTATACATGAGTTGAATTTTCTTGTTTGAATTTATAACTATGTACACCTACACAAATAGAACGTAATTCGCCCATTCTGATCACATTCATGATTGTGTAGAAGCTTTATTATAAATAAAAATAACCATTGAAATATAAAAATATGATTGCAGTGGACTGCCAACAAATATCAAATAAATTGCAAGATTGTAGCTTCGCAGACATTGGTTCCCTCAGAAATTTAATAAAACCAAGTTTTTCTCATCTACAGAAGAAAAATGCCAATAATTTAATAACAGTCAGGTATTCCAGTACATTTTCTACATATTTTAATATTGTATCGTATACAAGAACATACTTTAAGTCGCATTGGCCCAACTCAAATGTCTGTGATGATCAGCAGAAATTTCTTTCTGCCGAGAGTGACTGCTGTCGTGGGCGACTGCATTGATACGCAGACACGGCCGCTCAAGCAACGCAGAGAATAGTCTCCTGGCAACACACCTTTTGTCACGTCACCTAGGTAACTAGCCGCCGACGTCGTCGTCGCCGTCGACTGTAGAGGCAGCATTGTTGCGTGCCGGCCACAGACTTATGTACAACGGAGACAACGATGAAAAATATGTTGTAACGAAGAACTACTCGTGCTGCTTGGGTTTCTTTCCATGCTTGAAGTAATGAAATGCATTTTCATGATATATAAAGCCTTATGAATTTACTTTTAGTTTTATTATATTTTTTAATTCTTCTCTCAATAATTTCAGTACCACATTTTACCAGATTTGTTCACAAAATGTATCCTTCAATTTTAATCAATGTACATATTCGTACACATAATAAATTCTGTGATGCAGTTGCCAGGCACATATCTACTCTAGTTTTTTATATATAGGGTAGATAAAAAATGGATGAAATACTTTCTCAGAGGCTGTATTTCAGAAACTAAACGAGCTAGGCAGATATGCTCAAAGACTCAATTCCTGCTTCTTCAATTGGCTTATGAGCATATTTTAGCAATTATTATTATTTTCTTAATTTCAATTCTTTCAGATTTTATTAATAATAATAATAATAATAATTTATTACTTAACAGGCCAGTAGCCCAAAACAAGTAAATGAATACAAAAATGTTACAGCAAAATAAAAATAAGATACAAATGAAAAATACATATATAAATGTCATTCAGTATTGATTAACATATTATTGTAAAATGTACACATTACAAATATAGACGATTTTGCAAGTAAGTTTGTTCTATGAAAGGGTAGATAAAACATTATATTAGATCGAGATTCAACTCTAGGTACATAAATTGGAAGTTTGGACAATAAATATGGTGAGTCAATTTTGTTGCTGAGAATATTGCCAAGCATTGTTAAGGCTATACTGCAATATCTGTCTTCGATAGAGTTAAGTTTGAAGTGATTTAAAAGAACATTTTATTCCATTTTCAGAAATTTTGCTCTAAAACTTTTTCTCATAAGTAGGGTTGTTGATTTTTCGAATTTTCGAGACTTCGATTGTTCGGATTTATTGAATCTTCGAATTTAGATTAGAACTTTCGAATTTTTGAATATTCCGAATTTTCGAATTATTCGAATTATGAACCTGGATCCTAACGTGAACACGGCATGTTGATATGAATTATTTTCAGATTAAACTCATGTGCAGAGTTTTGTATTAATTCGTAATTAATTATTATTAATTATTATTATTTGTTAAATTAATTCAATTTAGACTTAACATTTCGTTACACTGTCAAAAAAGTTTATATTAAGATTTGTATCCTTTTTATTATTATTTTAAAACGTTTTACTAAAAGTCCATAGCATTTAAATGGGCGGTAAGAGAGTAGATGGTTTAATTAAGAAGCCTAAACTTACAGAGTTTTTGCAGGATACTTCGCCGAGTTTATTATTTAATTCGTGGCAGACTTTTCGCGAACTATGCGTGAGCGTGTTTGGAAATGACAGATGGCGTTAATTCAGTGGCATAAAAATCGAGAATTCGAAGCTTCGAAAAATTCGTAAATTCGAAGATTCAAAAAATTCAAAGCTTCGAAGTTTTCTGACGAAGTTCAAAACATTCGAATGTTCGAACGTTCAGAAATTCAAACTTCAAATTATCAACGACCCTACTCATAAGACCCTATCAACTCGTCAGGATGCATTGCTTCTCCAGTCTAACATTGACATTTTGGTTCATTGGTGTGACGCAAATGAGCTTTTTCTAAATGTTGACAAATGTTACTTCATTTCCTACACACGACGAATCAATCGATTTGATCACATGTATTCAATTTCAGGTACATCACTTATTCGAAAATTATCTATCAAGGACCTAGGAATCCTATTTAATTCGAATTTCAGCTTTTTGGAACATACAAACAACGTATGCAGCTCGGCCAGTAGAACCTTGGGTTTTTTAATGCGTATTTCTAATATGTTTACTGATATCACAGTACTTAAATCCTTATACTCTGCTTTTATATTAAGTAAATTTGAATATGCTATTCTTATTTGGTTTCCTTATTACTCATCTCAGGTTATGGCTCTTGAACGTGTTCAACGTAGATTTTTAAAATTCTTATCTTATAAACAGGATAACATCTACCCAATTAGAGGTGTTGATCATGATTCCCTTCTACAACGTCATTCTATGGTCTCACTATCATCTAGAAGAGAGATCCTTGTTGTTAAATTTATGTGGTTGCTACTGCATAATAAAATTGATTCGTCTTATTTGTTGTCATGTGTGCCTTTCCATGTACCCAGATTAGCTTCAAGAAATGTTCGTTCCTTCAACCTTCCACCGGCAAGAACTGATGTACAACTCCGATCACCGATTCACATTCTGTGCCGTTATGCTGAGTTGAACTGCAAGGATATATTTTTGTAAACTAACTTTTAATTGTATACTTTTTTTTGTTTATAATTTATTAACTTAATATGTATTTTATATTTTTTTATTTGTATTTATCTATTTTTAGCCCTTTTACTGGATTTTCTGTTGGGCAATAAAGTATTATTATTATTATTATTATTATTATTATTATAAGAACATTTGCAGTTACACTTAAACAGGTTACTTATTTGTCATTCTATTTAACTGGTTTACTTTGTTACTTACTAAGTTTATTGATTAAAACTCAGTTTGAAGTAATCTATCTTACAAGGAAAATCAATTTATTCAATTACTTGGTTTTATCTGTATCAAGTGGCAAATGGAGACATGGAACAGAACCACAATAACACAGTTATAATAAAATACAATATAATATATCCTGATAAGTGCGTGAACTGTCCTATAATAGAGTCCTAGATCCCGGAAAAAGGAACAGTTCAAATTGAGAACAAGGCAACAGGAATTGAAAATATCTCCCGGCGAGACATCATCAAAATATGTGAGGTGAAGCATGATGCGTCTTCACATATCAAAATGCTTCGATTGACTGCACAACATCCTTGTTATTCTCAAATAAAATGTTTGTCGCGATGTAGTCAAGTGCACTGTCATTAGATACCGTCGCGCGAGCGCTGTTCGATGTCTAATGTCTTGTTTGGTTTCCAAAGAAGCGGATGGTGGTCGGAACTAAGAAACAATGTTGAAGATGAGATTAATGTGATTTGAATTCGGTTCACTTCCAATGGCTTTAAAGAGAGTTTTATTTCCGGAAAACAGAACAAAATATATGTAGGAACAAGCAAATATCGAACACGTTAATAGGATATTGATTTGTTTAATATATACAATAGAAATATGTAAACAACTATTATTTTATTTTGCATTACGAGCACCTGCGGATATTTCTCTGGACACCATTTGGAAATACAAGTAGAGCTGTTACTAGTAATTTTATAGCCCGAGGCAGGCACATAAATCTGCATCGTAGCTCCTTCTTTCAAAACATGTATTTTTTTTTGTGGCTTCTTTGGCGGACCAACTACCAAGGTCATATGCCGCCATTTCGCCCTGATCTGCGTTTTAGGTGTTATGGTCAACAGCAACGCGAGTTTTCTCTGCACGGTCACCTATCCAAATACTACCCGCGCGCAACGTTACTTAACTCGCGTTATCGCTTAGATCAGTACCAACGAGCGCAGCCATGGCTGTTGACCAAAACATGTATTATTTGATTATTAATAACCTAGTTTGTTAGACTATAAAATATGATTTATTTAATTATTTATTGTTCAACAGTAATAATATTCCAATTACATAATAATAATGAAAGAATACTATAAAATATAGAAAAAAAAATGCAATAATAGTTTGTTTATATCAAGGGAGTTTATTGGTTTGAATGTGATAGGTAGAATGTGTTAGGTATAATGTGTGCGTTTCGTAAACGAGCGAAGCGAGATTTGCAATATCAGTTCAATTTTTTGGCAAAATATATACTTATATAAATATCAATAGGTACACTTTTACCCATTACTGGCCATACCCGTAGCAGATCTCAGTAAGTGAATATTTTGCACGTGAAGTGCGGGTGTCCATCATCAACAAATCATAGTTAGAGAGCTAGGGTGCAATATGATGTCTCATTTATTCCAAAGACAGAAATGGATTTTTTAATAGATTATGTCATGATAAACATGAAAAAAAGAAAATTAGATTTGGTGGCTATAGATGGCGTCGGTGTGAATGCGCAGATTTTAAGGGTAATTGTTGACATATTTTTTACAGGCTAATTTTCATTTTAAATTATAGACTTTGGTATAATTAAGTAATAAAAATGGTAGACAGAAGTTTTGGCCGATGAGAAGCAATTTTTATGGTGTCGTGTGACATATTACTACTTGTTCACGACGAACACATGACAAAAAAATTATTGACAGGAATTATTGCTGGTTGCTCATTGGTGACAGAAGCTTTGAAAGTGGACTGGTGTAGGGATCAACAACCACCCTTAAAATCTGCGCATTCACATCGGTGCCATCTATAGTTACCACCCGTTTCCAAATCTAATTTTCTTTTTATCATGTTTATCATGACATAATCTATTAAAAAATCCATTTTTGTCACTGGAATAAATGAGACATCATTTTGCACCCTAGCTCTCTAACTATCAGGCTCTACCAAAGATATTAATGGAGAGGAAGCTACAATTATAATTTTAATGTGGTGAAAGTCAGCTTGTTATGATGATAATGTTATGGACCTCTAATGTGATCAGTTTTAAGACAGTTAGAACACATTCGAAATTTATAATTATTTGATATTTATGTGCTATCTAAAAATCTGTCAATTACTTAGGTTTAATTGCACATGCATATTCTTTCGCATAACCAAACAAACTCATTCATCTTTTATGAGGATTAAACCATTAATTTTTTCAGACATCAACAATGGCGTTATGGAATCATTAAATCTCAGTGCTGGTGTTTCGTTGATGAGCTCTGCGCCTCCATCACCCCTCGTCCCGCGACAGCGTGCTGGCGTCGCGCCAACACTCCTGCCGCTTTCAGCCATTGGCGTCGGTAGGGCCATGTCTGCAAACGCTTCCAGCGGACAGTAATCAAGTTAGCATGTGCAGATCATGTGGTAAGTGTCGGAAATAAATAGTTGAGACGCAAATTTAAAATCATATGTATCTGTCATGTTGAGTTAAGGCAAAAGATTTTTCAGTAATAAATAATGTATAAATATTTAGGATGGATCCAAAACAATTGTTAAAATAAAATAAATGAAAAGACTTCAGGAAATCTTTCGACGGTTCGAGCTCATACTTAGCTTATTATCAGCACCTTAATAAACATAACGTATTACATATATAAAATATTATAAATTGAATCAAAAATCTATGTCAAAATATCAGATAGATATATTTTAATTTATAATATTTTATATATGTTACGTTATGGTTATTAAGGTGCTAATGATGAGCAAATTATTAGCTCGAAACGTCCAAATATATATATATATATATATATATATATATATATATATATTAATTATTATTTGATTCCTGAAGCCTTTTAATTTATTTTATTGTAATAAATAATCAATATATAAATAAATCATCTGGATACAATTAGGTTTATATTTATATTAATTTATTTTAATTTCACAGAACATTTATATATATATATATATATATATATATATATATATATATATATATATATATATATATATATGCTTTAAATTTAAAATAATTTTTAAAGCATTTATTATTTAAGTTGTATCTGAATGTAACTTAATATCCATTGTTATTGAAATTAGTTTACTGTTGTGCTGAGCAGAAAATTAACAAAAGAAAAACCTTCATTAATTAAAAATGATTGCAAATTGTTTACGTAATTAATTACAAAACTAGCATAATGAAACAATTAATCCAATAAATGTAATTTTAAAAAATCATATTTTCAAAATATGTATTATTTTCAAGTAATTTTATTATTTTTTTCTATTACCAAAATCAAAAACATGTCATTTTAAAATACTTTCTAGTGTCAAAAGGATGTTGTTTTACGCGGCGAACAAAAATAATTTGTAATTGCAAGTTGCCATTAGATACGTGGAAAAAACGTAATTAAATAGTTGTTAAATGGGAAAAAATAACAAATTTTCCACGTTGTTTGTATTTACTGGCTAATCCTGTCCAAAATATTTAAATAGTTGCTACGAAACAAACTTTACTACATAACCTATAAAATAAATATTTTTGACGTTTGAAATATTATTAGTTAGATACCTATAATTAGTTAATACTCGACTATAGATAAAATTATGTATGCAACTCGTATTAAAAGAGTGACCCATGAGTGGAATAAAGACACTAGTTAGATACATAAATAAGTATTGTTTAGTAAACAAAATTGTGTAGAAGATATACAAACAATTGATTGTTTTTCAGGTAAAGCTACTGAAGGACGCCACTGCCTCGTTCCATTACTTTCAGCGGGGCGCGTCGCGAGGGGCGGTATGCTAATAGCCCGAGGTGTGAGACGCAGAGGAAAAAGCAGAGTTTTAAGAAAATTTTCAGTGAAAGAAGCTCAGTTTTAATTTAGTATTGGCAAGTGCAGGCAGACGGAGTTCCTCGAAGTTACTTGCGTTACTTGCAAGAGCCCCAAGAATGTGGCAGATCTCGGATTACGGACATGTGCGTTGTTTATTTTTGTGTTTGTGTATGTGTTGATATGATGATGAAGTAAAATATTATTGTTTGGTATTGGATGGTGATAGTTATTGATCGGTTGCCATTTTATTCAGTTTGTTAAACGATTTGAAAAATTTTCTTATCTTACATTGATTAACCTAAAAATGGCATTATTAAAAATGTGTTAAGAAACGTTTCAAAATTATTTTAAAGCATACTATTTCAAGTAAAAGATAAAGAAAATGTTCTACTTCTGTTATTTGTAGCATTTTCTCTATAATAATTTAACTAAGTTTCACAGTTGACAGCATATTTGATAAAGATATCAAGTTCTTCTGAAAATTCCATGTGTAATTAAAAATAATTAATATAAATTTTGAACATAATGTAGGTACTTGGTTACCTTGCGAGTGTATCATTTCATGTAATTTAATTATTTTGTTTTCATGTTATTTTGTTGTAAACATGAAAGATTAATTACAATAGCGTGAAAATATAATAATTTAATTTTAATTAAACGACAAAAATTTGTATTTACTAAAATAAAATCTATTTCTGTTTTACTTACTTATTTCAAAAACCTTTTATACTCGTATGATTACAAAATATTCACTTACAAAAATCTAAAAGTAACTAGTGCCAACTGTTGTTATTTTAGTGCAAAATTCAAGTGCATGGCGTTTGTGTTTTGTTTGCGTGCAGCGGTAAAGGACGAAGAGGTAGAGAGTCAGCCCTCTCTGACAGTTGACTGCAGTGACCGACGGTCGACCAATGGAGTGGCTCGGATCGGCTGGTCACGCGGGTCACACCCTCGCGAGCGGACAGCATTCCGGACGATTGGTCCTGTAGCCCCCGCATCAAGGGTGATTGTACCCCGCTTCCCTTGCAGCAACACTACTCCACGAATGTGTTTGATGAAATTAAAATGGTACTGAGTAAAGTAAATGAACTGCGATAGGAGGAAAAAGTAAAAGCTGTTCTAGTACGTTCTTTTATTTGAAGTTTCGGCAGTCTGTATTTTTATTTTGGCTCACTGTTCAGATATCGTTAATCATAAGTTACGATGTCAATTAAAATTAAAGTTTTTTTTTTTGTTTAGATAATTTAATTCCAAAATAAAAAGTGAATATTTTCTTTTTTGTGTTATTATTCAGGTATGTACCTACATAAGGTTTTTAGAAGAACAAAACATATTGTTTTAATTATTGACATATTTAGTATATTTTTCGCAATTAAACATTTCTTAAATAGTTTAAAGAAAAATGCTTCAAATAAAACCGGTATAAAATTAATTTCTTTACATTTTTCATATTTGAAGAACATTAATTTGGAAACAAAATTGAATTATAAAGATTATTTTTTGACGTTTCGCAGAATCAATGAAATGCTTCATTGTTTGTCACGTGTCTGCATTTTAATCAATCCTGTCATTATTATACTGCGAATAAAGCTCTAGTGATTATTCCCGGAAATAATCTCTGCAGCTTTTGTTTTTTGTTGACAAGTGATAGATCGTTGTCAAATAATTATTTAAAACTGTCAACGCGTCAAGTAAAATGTGTGAAAAAAATCGATTTAGTTCCATTTCAGATACAGAAATACATCAACAAATTTAGGAGACAACTTCCAAGAATACATTAATAAGTAATCATTCGATATGGATCCAGTTCAAAATCTTTTAAGTTGGATGAATCGACCTCAACAGCTAAGTCAAAAAATAATCTAATTAAATATAACTCGAGAGTTGGATAAATTAGAAAATAATTCTCCAGTATCTTTCTCAAACTTGTTGCCATTTATGTCTGTGTATACTTAATAAACTTACATTACAACAGGGAACATGTCGCTAGCTGGCCATAAGAATACTGCTGAAAATTCAGTTTCAGCTTGAATTTATGATCTTTAAACTTAACCGCGACTCTCGAACATAGGACTTTAACATGTAAAATCATATTGTGTTAATTTCCTGTTTCGTAATTATTTAAAAGAAAAAAGCTTCAAATAAAAGTTTTAGGGCATAAAATACGAAATTAATTTTTTATGCTTAGTAACGGCACAAATTAGATCTGAGAATGACTAAAATTGTCTCAAAACTATCGATAGCTATGAAATTGAAAGAAAATTAAACAATGTTTGACGTTAAATCTGTCAAAACTGTCAAAATAAATTCTTTATTTATTATTTCATTTATTTGAACAGATAAAACGTCAAACATTTGTATAATTTTGTTTCAATTTCATGCCTATCGATAGTTTTGAGACAATTTTCGTCATTTTCAAAACTAATTTGTGTCGTTCCGAAGTACGTAAAGTTAGTTTTGTTTATTGGTTCAGATGCAGAATTTTATGCCCTAAAAGTTTTATTACAAGCTTTTTTGTTTAAAATATTTAGGGAAGCAGGAAATTACAAAATTATAATTTTACATGTTAAAGTCCTATGTTCGAGAGTCGTGGTCACTGCCCTAGTGGACGCCCATGACCCTGCCACTACTTTGCACGAACCAACACAGCACGAATCAACACACAACCGTTTATAGCTACATACCAAGTATTTTGAAGTAAGAAATCCGGCTATTTTTGCAATTAAAACTCAATCACAAACTTCTATTACCTAATCCTAACTGTCTTGAATCCCTTCTCTATCCCCATGTAAACAAATCCCTTCAGTTAAGATCTCCACCCACCTCCAGCTTTATCTGTAGTGTACTTACTCCAGCACATCCTCACTCGGAGAACAATTTCGTATCGTCTGTAAACAAAACATCCACCTATCGCTCGACGCTGTTCTCCACATCCTGTGTCTAATACCGCATAACATATTGTTAACGCATTGTAATCATGTGCAGATTCGGAGTCTCTTTCGCAGCGGCGAGGAACGCAATCCGACCTTATTGTTCTTAGTCATTCATCTAATTAGCGCGAGGGTGGCGTAGGGAGAGACTTATCACCACTTCTACTCATTAGGACTGGGGATTAATTCATCAAGCCTACGGCAATGGCGAGGGTTGAAGCGGAGGAGTTACGGTGCTCATATATTGTGATAACGAATATTGTATTAATAATCATTTACGGAGATATGGGATTGTTTGATTTGCGTCTGTTCAGTGGTTTAATTTTCATTCTTTGACCATAGTTCATTTTGAATCAATTAATTGTACTGTATATATCACTGTTAAACATTCCTTAATTATTTTAGGGATGTAGGCTTCAAATAAAAAGTACAGACAAACCGGCAGGAAGTAAATCTTCGAGGTCTTGGATCGAATTGAAAGTGCATATTTGTTAATTTGCACCTGCTCAGTGGTTTAATTTTCATTCTTTGACCATAGTTCATTTTGAATCAATTAATTATATTGTATATATCACTGTTAAACATTCCTTAATTATTCTAGGGATGTAGGCTTCAAATAAAGAGTACAGACAAACCGGCAGGAAGTAAATCTTCGAGGTCTTGGATCGAATTGAAAGTGCATATTTGTTAATACCTCATTTACAAAACAACAAATTTAGATAAAATTTCTAAAATAAGACACAGTCGAATATATAATTACTTTCTTATACACAGTATAAGGAAGTATCGGAATCGTGAAAAAATCGTTGACGAGATTTTCGCGAAAATACGTGTTTTGAGGTCCACTGAATTCGTTTTGATCTTTTTCTTAATAATGTCTGTGTGTGTGTGCGGATGGATGGATTTTTGCGATCATGACTCCGGCGATAAAAAAAAATATATTGAGGATCAAAAAATGTATAATTATGTAAAAATAAAAACCCACACTTTGAAAACCACTATTATATTGTATAGTGAATAAATAAAATAAAATAAATAAATATATCATCACGCCTTCTACCCATTACTGGGTGTGGCACTCTGCTGAAGCAGATCTCGGTAAGTGATATATTTTGCGCGTGAAGTGCGGTTACCAGTCGTCAAATCACGGCCCCCAAACATGTTAGTGGTGGAGGAGCCACAGGGATAGCTTTTTCAAATTATGAAAATTTGTCGCCTGTGGGAATCGAACCAGGGACCTCAGGATCCACAGGCCGACTTCAAACCACTGAGCTAGCCATCCCATATATTGTATAGTGATATGATATATTTTATGTATGTATAAAAAACAATAATCTATTTACGTGTATTGTATATTGCTCAAATTTATAACTATTAAATAAAAAAATTAAAACAATAAATTTATTCAAAGTATAATTTCACCTTTTATACTTACAGTGTAACTAAAATTGAAAAACTATTTACCTGTAGATTAGCAACCAGCATAACACAGGTGATCGACAGAACCACAAGGTATGTGAATATGTTTTTTATTATTTAATTTATTTTATTGAATTATTATTATATATATAAGTGCATTAAAAAATATGAATTTGTTATAAATAATACATGTAAATTATGAGTATTATCAAGTTGTATTAATATTTTTTCTCTATGTCTAATTAGTATAATTTCAGTTTGCACATAATATTTATTTAAGAAATAAACACTAATTTCAAAATAAATAATAAAGTCGAGGTTATATTTAAATTATTTTATTTTATAAAGTTTCATGATTTGAAAATAAAATAAATTAATACGGTCCTGCTTTCACGCTCACCTGGCATCTCAGTGTTGCCAACGATAGGTACAAAAAATAATATTAAATTCTTTTCTAGATTGTTAAATACGAGAGATTCATTGATATCTATCATTTTGCATTTTTCTAGTTATATAATAAATTATTACTTATTATTATTATTATTAAATGGGGTTGGTGGCTCAGTGATATCAAATCGGTCTATGGATCCTGAGAATCTTGGTTCGATTCCAACAGCCGACAAACAATTTTCACCACAATAAAATTACCCCTGTGGTTTCCCCGCCACTAATATGTTAGGGGACCGTAATTTGACGGCTGGTAACCGCATAAATATAACACTTACCGAGATCTGCTCCGGCAGAGTGCCACACGCAGTCATGTGTAAACGGCGCGATGATATTAAATATGAAATTAAATCATTGATAATAAATAAATAAATAAATTAAAATGTGACTCACTAATATTTGCAAGAAATAAAGTTTAGTAATTTATATAAACAAAATAGCAACAATCTAACCCTGTTAATAATATCTCAGCCGCAAAGATAATAATATAATAAGTCAAATTCAACTGAAAACAATCGAGGCAAGTGAGCAGGTGTTCATACACTCGAATAATAATTATAATAATTAATCGTTGATTAATGAACAATACTGTCATCGTCAGATTGTCGTGTGTTATTGTTTGCAACGCCTGCTGCGAGCCAGCGCGCTGACACGCTTCGCTCGCGCGTCACGCTGGCTGCCGCTCGACGCTCGACACAACCACGCTTGAACAAATGAACACTGCATGTGACGTCACACATGTGGGGGCGCGATTGCATTGTTTCAGAATAATAAGATGATGTTTATACTAAACGAGAGACTATAAGCATATACACCCATTTGAGTTGTTTTAAAATACTTAATTATTATATTTATTTTAATGATTTTTTTAACACCTTTATGCGGGCTTTACAAGATGTTAATCAAATCTCAATTTAGTTATGTGTAATGTATGTTGAATGAAAGATTGTTGAAATATGGGTAAGTTGGTGAAACTAAGATTAAAAGAGAATTTAGGAAGAAATGAATATGACTGAATGTTTGTTATGCAAACTAAAGAATTCAAGTGGCAAAAATAAACGAGCTAAAGTGAAAAGAATTATGAATGAGGATGAAATCAAAGTGATGTGACATTGAATATGTTATGTATATCAATTTTTTATATATTTCTGCAAACTTTTCTTGTAATCGAAAAAATATTTTTATTTTGTAAAATAAATAAATATATCATCACGCCTTTTACCCATTACTGGATGTGGCACTCTGCCGAAGCAGATCTCGGAAGTGATATATTTATGCGTGTTAAGTGCGGTTACTAGCCGTCAATTCACGGCCCCCAAAGCTGTTAGTAGTGAGGGAGCCACAGGGGTAATTTTAAATTGGTGAAAATGTTTTGTCGGCTGTGGGGATCGAACCAGGGTTCTTTAGATCTACAGGCCGACTTGCTACCACTGTGCCACAGGAGTAGTATTAATGTGGTGAAAATGTTTGTCGCCAGTGGGAATCGAACCATGGTTTTCAGGAGCCACAAGCCGACACGATAATCACTGTGCCACCTACTCCATTATTATTACTTTGTAAAATAAATAAATATATATTCACGCCTTTTACCCATTACTGGATGTGGCACTCTGCCGAAGCAGATCTCTGAAAGTGATATATTTATGCATGTGAAGTGGAGGAGCCACAGGGGTAATTTTAATGTGGTGAAAATGTTTGTCGGCTGCGTGAATCGAACCAGGGTTCTCAGGATCCACAGGCTGACTCGATACCACTGAGCCACGTACCCCATTTTGTTTACCTTCTAATTATTATGCTATACAACAGGATTTTTTTTTTAAAGTTCAAGTACATAGCTTATAGTGCAATACTAGCAACTTAGATGCAGTTGTTTTTTGATTAAAAATGGAAGTAAACAATGTTTGAACCCGTAAATATTCTCTTGTGAAGCGACGGTAATAATACTGTAACAAACTGTTAATAACAAATAATTGAGTAAACATGTTGATAAAGACCCGTTGCCATACCAACATTATAATAAAATATGTATACAGGGTGTTAAAAAATAACAGTAATTTTTTTTATCGTATATATATTTTGATGTCCTGATTTCCAATAAAAAAGATTAGTTTTTTAGGAGTAGGTGGCATAGTGGTATCGTGTGGGTCTGTGGATCCTGGTTCGATTCCCACTGCGGACAAAACATTTTCACCACATTAATACTAATCCTATGGTTCCTCCTCCACTAACATCTTTGGGGACCGTGATTAGACGGCTGGTAACCGAACTACACGAGCAAAAATATATCACATATCGAGATATGCTACGGCAGAGTACCACACCCAGTAATGGGTAGAATGCGTGATGAATTGATGATATATTTATTTATTTATATTGGGGTAATGGCACAATGGTAGCAAGTCGGCCTGTGGATCTAAAGAACCCTGGTTCGATCCCCACAGCCGACAAAACCTTTCCACCAATTTAAAATTACCCCTCTGGCTCTCTCACTACTAACATCTTTGGGGGCAGTGATTAGACGGCTGGTAACCGAACTACACGCGCAAAAATATATCACTTACCGAGATCTGCTACGGCAGAGTACCACACCCAGTAATGGGTAAAATGCGTGATGAATTGATGATATATTTATTTATTGAACATTTTTTTTGTCACTGCTCAATAAGAAAGTATTTGATACATACATGTTAGTGTCATGGCAACATATTAAATTTGTAAATTGGTTTGAGATAGCAACTTTAAATATTTCTTCAGTATCTGTCAATTTTATCATGTTCATAAAACATTGAATCTATGTTCTTGCTTGTTACGAGTGTAACAGTAAATGCACATCAAATAAGTAGTTTATTATTAATTTTAGTTCGACATAGTAATAACCTTTAATATATTCAGCGTGAAATATTTTCAACATGGTATTTCAATAAAACTTTCATGCACTGACGGTTCGTTCATAAAGTTAATTGGACATTAACCCTCTAACAATACGGAAAGAGGCACAACAATATTTTTTTGTAATAAGAAATAATCATTTCTTAAATTTTATTTTATTAATTAGACAGTGAATGATATAGAGGGCCCGCGGTAAAATTGACCACGTAGCGTTGAAAAGAGAACAGCATTTGTACACCCCTCCCCCTCCACACAATTATGTGTGAAACAACAAATTTCTAGAATGAGCGAGGTGAAACCATGGACGAGTCAAATAACTGCTTTCTCCTTTCAGCACTTCTCTCCGCAGATCTCCACATTTGTTATTCACTCAACATATGTTTGGATATTTGACGTTTAACGTTTGGTTAATAAAATAAATAAATATATCATCACGCCTTCTACCCATTACTGGGTGTGGCACTCTGCCGAAGCAGATCTCGGTAAGTGATATATTTTGCGCGTGAAGTGCGGTTACCAGTCATCAAATCACGGCCCCCAAATATGTTAGTAGTGGAGGAGCCACAGGAGTAGTTTTTTAAATTATGAAAATTGTCGCCTGTGGGAATTGAACCAGGGTTCTCAGGATCCACAGGCCGACTTCATACCACTGAGTTAGCCACCCCATAATTAATATATTTTATTTTATTAGCGTCTATTTTAAGTATAGAAATGAATTTAATATAAGATATTTCTATTCTTTACGTGTTCAGTATCACACACATTTGCACATTCAAATGAGCTGTTGTTGTGATCACGTGATAAACGTCAAACTGTAAAGCTACACCATGTTCGCTACATAATAAATTATTAAATTCTACTTTACTCACTAGATGGCAACCGAAAATTTTGAATTGCATAATTCCCTATTCGGGTACGGTACAATTTCCTGTCACATGAATTTTGTTGCTATTTTTGATAAAACAGATATCATTCAATCTATTTTAATATACTGAGAAGAAAAAAATGTGGAATATTTATAAGTAATATTTTCTAGTGGAATTAATTCTTTGGGTTAACTCGAATCGCTCGCAATTTTTTTCGAACATACCCTAAATTTGCAGAACTCAAGTTCAACACAATAAACCATAATGTATCGTTTTTTATTATAAAAAAGTAATGCTAGTACCATTGTTTTAGTGACACTGAATTTTGAATAACTTTATCCATGTTGCATGTGTTGAAAGTGATAAAATGCAGCCTAAAGTAATTTAAATTTTCATGTATGTTCAAAAATACATATTACTTAGACCACATTAAAATTACCCCTGTGGCTCTCCCTCCACTAACATCTTTGGGGGCTGTAATTTGACGGCTGGTAATCATACTTCACAGGCAAAAATATATCACTTACCGCCATCTGCCGCGATAGAGTGCAACATTCATTAATGAGTAGAAGGCGTGATGATATATTTATTTTATTTTAAATAATAGAATTTAATTATCAAATGTAAATCCTAATGTATACCTACGCAGTAAAAAAATAATCCTGACTAAAACTGGAATATTTAAATTTATTTAAGAATAATTCGCAAATTTTCCTTCATATTTAATCAGATAACAAGTTAATCTACCATTATCACTAAAAACTCAATGAAAATTCGAGTGACAGGAAAGTGTACCGGAGCCGGTAATTCATTTAAAAAATGTTATTCTTGTTTATTCTCACAAAGTATGCTAATACGTGTATACATGTTTGTTAATGTCGACAGATATATTTTTAATTTTCATTTATTTCTCATTGATACTTATAAACTTAATCTGTCCATTTGTAAGAAGCATCTCTAGTCGAAATAAAAACTAAATCAGAGGATAATAATATTCGATCAGAGTATTTTTTTACTTTAAATTGATTTGTACAATATAGCAAAAGAAAAACTGTACTTTTTGTTGATGGTGGAAGTCGTATAAAGTATACCTAAATTCATATTGGTATAACAACTTTTGTCAATATTTTTAAAACTAGTTTAAGTAAAATAAATATATCGTCACGCCTTCTACCCATTACTGGGTGTGGCACTCTGCCGAAGCAGATCTCGATAAGTGATATATTTTGCGCGTGAATTGCGGTTACCAGTCGTCAAATCACGGCCCCCAAAGATGTTAGTGGTGGAGGAGCCACAGGGGTAGTTTTTGAAATTATAAAAATTGTTTGTCGCCTGTGGGAATCGAACCAGGGTTCTCAGGATCCACAGGCCGACTTCATACCACTGAGCTAGCCATCCCATCAAAGTAATAAATTATTAAGTAATAAATTATATTAGCGAAACTAGATTTTAATTAGCTCGCTTTAACTAAAAATCTCTAAACGATATACGGCTCATCAAACTCCAATCATTTCAACCGATTTTAGCGTAAAAATCAATAAAATATCTCTATTGTAGTTACAAGTAACATACATCTGTGCCAAATGAAACTTTATTTCAGGTTAGCACGCATTTTAAATATTATACAAACTCAATTAGCAAATACGGTACCAAAATCAGTACTAAAAAATTATTCAAGCACTCACCGTGAGACGTGGGGCTACCCTGCGCTATCTGCAACCTCAGGAGATGCTGGCCAGGTTCACTAACACTCACAAAAAAATGTTCAAAATCACTACATGTTATCAGTACACCACAGTGATCACTACTGAGGTGGAGGCTGTGCGGTACACGAATTGAACCAATTCTTAATTGGTTTCTACAGGAATTGACGTATTAGGTAACTAGTTTTACAATTATATTTAAAGAAGTACAGTTCTTTCGAGTGTATAAGGGAATGACATGATTTTTATTTGGAAGAACTATAGGTAGTAAATATTTATTTTGTACAAATATAAATTTGGTAATATTTTGATAGAAATTAAAAACAAACAATATTATTATTAGTTTACTATATTTTTGTTCTGTGTATTTTTCATATTAAATACACAGAATAAAATGTTTGAAATCTATCTATCTGTAATTTTATATAAATATTTACTTGAAATAATTCTGTGTGATGTTTTGAACATTTTGTATTGTTTAGTGCTGTCAAATATTTTAAAATTATTTTAGAGAAAAATGCTTGAAACAAAAGACACATAAAACTAAATTTTCTATTAGTTTTATATGAAATATTTATTTCCAAAATACTTTAGACACGTTTGATGACGGTCAAATGTTCAAGATTATTTAGTTATCCTGTATTATATATTTTAGTGCATAAAGAGAAAAATAAATAAACATAGTTAAACAATTACTTATAAAATTGACATATTTCATCAAAATCATTAATTAAACTTTTAACATATATGAGAAAAAACTTATATAAACTATAAAAAGGTATAAATAAAGATAATAGATATTGTTGCGGTTATTTACATATATAACATTTCTTACAATCTTATAAATATACGGGAACGTGTAATAAGTTAAACATCGTTAATTAAATAAAACTGATTTATTTTGCAAACAAAACAATCTACTCGATACATATAAATAAACGAATATACGTATTTAGGACTCTAAAATGAAAACATAGTTCACCTGACTTATTCACCAATCGATCTTAGTTTTATCATACTTATATGTTTTTAACTATACACATCAAACGATTTGTGGCGTTTTCGTTATGCCTAGACTACAGTCATATCATTCAAATTTCGAATAAACAAAAATATAACGACAAAAACAAATGTGGTGTGTTCATCAACATTCATAGTTTACAAATACACAGAAAGAAGCGCGCGAGGGGTGGTGCGGAGAGAGCCAGTGCGGGGCGTGCGGCGAATCACAGACAGCCCCACACGCGCCGCCACTGTCAACCCCAGCGCCTACGTCATCCACGCGCGCCTGAACCCTGGTCCGCTGTTTAATACTAGGTATTGCGTTACGAAATGTCTCATCTAAGAAGTTTAGGAATTGTATCGCAATCAACTGGAGTCCATGAAGAACACGTCGATTTATTTAAGTTAATAAACATTGAACGATATAATTTTTTTCTTATTTTTTAAATATTTGTTTATCGAGAAGACACGTACGCTAGAAACATAAAACATTGATAGGAAATACGAGTGTCTCTTTGATCGATTGTGCTCTCTTGTGTTTGTCCCGATGTGCGACGCGCGTTCGAGCGACAACTCGGTCCACATGGACCGGACTCGCCACGGGGGAACTTTGCGTATTTGTACAACGATTCTCTATATTCTTGGAGGTACTCTCGGATCATCTGACATCATATAATATTATATATTATGTATATTATATATTAAGTATTATGTACAAGGGTCGGGCGGGAAGGGATAGAGGGACACGGTCACTATATTTTACAGACTGGCCCAGTTGATATGACGAGGGAATGTGTGCTCGGCGGGGCCCGCGGAACGGCGGCGGCAATCGTCGCGTCGCTCCCAGGACAGGGGAGCGGCGAGACGCTCGAGGCGAGCCGCGGCCACGGACCCCTCAGTCTCAAACAACACGCCAACGAACCTAACAATCTAATTACAGTAATATACATCCTCATAGATAATCAATAAAAATCATCAATAATAATAATTAGTAATAATAATAATAATAAAGTTTAAGAAATATTTAAACATTGCTTTGGTATCAGTTACATCGAACAATAGTTTGTATAGAATGCGTCGAGGGTGAGGCGACTAGTACGTGAGGCTGGGCGGGGGAGGGGGCAATCGGAAGCCGCCCCACGGAAAGAGTCATGTGGCCGCATCCTTGGACGGCGCGCTGGCAGACGAGTCCTCGGAGTCGGCGCAAAGAACGGGCAGCGGCGGCAGCAGGTGACCTTTACCCTGGTTCACCACGCACTTGCGCATGTGCTTCTCCAGCGTGGACGGCACGGAGAACGGCATCTCGCAGAAGCGGCAACGATACACGTCCTTCCCCAAGCGCCCATGCGTCTTCATATGTCGGGTGAGCTTGCTGCTCTGCGCACATGCGTACGAGCACAGCTCGCACTTGTACGGCTTTTCACCCGTGTGCGAACGCCTGTGCACTGTCAGATTGCTGCAGTTCTTGAACACCTTGCCGCAGAACTCGCACGTGTCGTTGCGCCGCGATTCCTTCTTCAGCAACGGCCCGCCGCCAGACAGCAGAGCGCTGGGTCCAGCACCTACGCCGCCCGCCGCCATCTTTGCCTCCAGCTTCGGCAGCCACCAGTCACCGCGCTCCAGGTCCAATTTCAGCCGTTTGCTCGTTTCGAATGGATCGCCGAACGGAGCGAACAGCGGTAACGGTTGCGGCGGTGGTACAGTTGGCAACAAACCCTTCGCGAATTCGTCGCGAATTCTTAAAGGAGGTCCCACACCGCCCATACCACCGCCTGGTAAAGTCTTACTACTGTTATTGTTATCACGGTCTTTCTGCATGCTAAGAACCGAACTCGATTCCTGTAGCGCTTGTTTATATGCTTCACTGTACTGAGCAATGTTGCTCAAACCAAACTTGTCCATTAGTTCACCCACTAGCGACGCTGACTGATTTGTGATTTTGTTACTACCATTTGTGTTGCCACTGCCACTGGTTGGTGCGTTTGGAATTGCAGGAACACTCAGATCTTCTGCTTCCTCCTCATCCTCTTCATTTTCTAACTCTTCTTCTTCCTCCTCCTCCTCTTCTTCAAGTTCATCATCATCATCATCACTGTCCTCGCCATCAAGCGTTTCAACGGAACCGGCGTTACTCGCACGGTCCTCAGATGTTCGATGCAGACGCATATGTCGTTTGAGTTTGCTACTCTGTGAGCACGCGTGGTCACACACCGTGCATTTGTACGGTCGTTCTCCAGTGTGTGCTCGTCTGTGGATGGCCAGATTGCTCTGGAATCGGAACTTCTTGCCGCAATATTCACATGCGTGAATAGCTTCGGTGGCGCTGCTGTTTCTAGGTGATGCTGGTTTAGAGGGCGGCGTGGACGCGGACCGCGGCGTCGTGGTGATGGCTGGAGCGGCCTGCTGTTCAGATGATTCTATCTTGACGGGTGGGGACAAGCTCTGCGGCCGGCTGCCGGCGCCGCTGCCACTCGTATTGTTGTTGTTGCTACTGCTAGTGCTGTTGTTGTTGTTGCTGGTGACCGTGGAGTTGACGATACTGGTCGCGGATGTGGTCGGCAGCTGCTGCGAGGGCGATGGACTCGCGAAAGGCGGTGAGTGCTTCCTCGGGGAGGGAGAGCTTGCCGTTGCCGCCCCGGGGCTGGTCGTGCCAGCGAGTTGCCTCAACCGCTGCGAGTAAAAATCCAGTTGCGGTTCAAGTGAGAGAGGTTGGTTTGCGTTGACGTTGGTGCGGTCTCCCCGGGCGGGCAGCGTCGCGGCGCCCGGTACTCCACCCGGCGGAGGGACGCGCTCGGCCGGTGAGGGAAAAGGGGAATGCGGAGGCGGTACAGTACCCGCGGCCACCGCAGCTGCTGCTGCTGCCAAGTTCAGCCCGTGATGTCGGAACTGTTCTGATACCAACTGCTCCATGCGGAAGTGATGCTCGGGCCGCGCGAATAGCGGCGCCGGCGGCACTGGCCCATGGCCTAGAGGCGGCAGAGACGTCGGCAGCGGCAGGCGAAGCAAGCCACCGACACCGAACGTGTGGTGCAGGTCTGGTGGTGGTAGCAGGTGATGTCGTAAACTGGGTGGTGGTGGTGCGGCTCCCGAGGACGAGCAGCCGGACGACGTGCTGCACGAACTGCTGGAGCTGTTGTTGTTGCTCGCCTTGCCGCTACTATTGCCAACGCTACTCCCCGCGCCCGGTGAACTCTCTACGTAGATTTTGACGCCGTGCGAATGTTGCACGTGCTGGACGAGACGCCACGCCGAGTGCAGGCGCGCTTTACACGTCGAGCACACGTAGTTGCTGGGCTCTGAAACAAAGCAAACACGGTCATTCGCAGTCCACAAGCGTCCTGTGAATAGTAACACTCGCGACGATATGAAGTGGAACAGGGGACAGGAAGGGAATGCAATAACCTCAGTGTGGCGATCTGCATGCGGCCACATGTTGGCGGGCCATTACCGCCGCGGCAGCCGCGACAAAATAATAATAAAGTGAAAATCGCGGAGTGAAAAATTGTTCGGACATTACGTCCCGTATTCCGCGAACAACGACTGAGCGAGCGAGGGTGTGTCGGACGTGCGGCGATTTTTAACGCGCGCCCGTTCCACGTCGTTCACGCGACGCGAAAAGAAAAGCAACGAACGAACGATCGCTGGTCGGACGTCAGATACCGACTCGCTGGAGCAGATCATTTCGCGATTATTTGTGACCGGAAAAGTAAAAAAGAATCAGCAGCCACACTCGCATCTCGCATGGGCAACAGCACAGCAGCGGCCTTATAAACGCTGTGGCTGATTACTCCCGACCATGCCAAGGCATTGTTCTCGCTCACCGGTAATTTAGCGAGATCGATTCCTTTAAACGGTCCGCGACGGAAATGGCACCGACTTCCGTCATCTTCTCCGCTACGACCGCTTAAAAATGTCGAACATTTCACGCATACTGTGCGGCTGCTGGGCACGTGCATTTAACGGCTGGAATTAGGTCGCGGACGGACGCCGAGAGGACGATCTGCATATGAACAGCGCGGCATCGATCAACAATGACTCGGTGAAAAGATCCGTGCGATCTTCCTCCTTGCATTGCACAATAGGGGCAGTGGGTGTTGGTGTCAATCACCCTCTGAATTCATCACAACTATGGATCAATAATAGAAAGTCGTGGACTGGACATACGCCACAACGTCATCATTCTGTTTGTCTAGCTTATCACAGAACACCACATAGCGACATATTTACCTTTACGCGGTCATCACTCATACATTTGCCTTTTTGTTCACGCACATTTGTTATCGCCGTGTTATCAGAGGAAAATTACGAGTAAACACGGACAAATACAAATATAACACTTGAAGGTCTGCCGTTATTTTGCTTTTCGTTGTTTCCATTTACTTATTTTTTACAAATTCATAAATTTAATTTATTTAATAACATATTAATTTTATTACTCGAATAGTTATGACTAACACATTAAAGTAGATATAAAGTAGACGAAAAACAGGTTGATAAAAAGTCCGTGGTTATACTATTACTATTTATGCTTAGATATTGCGTCACTTTATTTTAAACAATTGAAACGTTGTAAGATAAGATTGCTCTCATAAAAATGTGAGAGATGGTCACTTAAAAAGAACTAGAAAATACTGAATAAACTTTATATCAGACTTTATTGTTTATTTTCATTTTTAGATTATTTGTCAGGAGTGTTGAAAGTTATCTACTTGTCATTTGTTTTATCATATTAGTTATCATCTTGTCATACTAATAATTATAATATTACTTTGTAACTCTAATTACTTAAAGGCTAAGTATCTTGTTATCGATAAGTAGAACTATGTTTATTTAAGATTTAACATTTTTCATGGTTACTAGTGCCGGGTGACTATAATTAATTGACAAAAAATGTTTACCTAGCTATCCTGTTTGGTTGGCATGCCTCATCACCGTCAACATATACTAGGTTAAAGTTTTCTCATTTTGGTCTTATTTTAAATAACCAATAATAGTAAGAGTAATAATGAAGTCGGCCTGTGGATCCTGAGAACCTCACTTCGATTCCCACAGCAGACAAACAATTTTCACCACATTAAAATTACCCCTGTGGCTCTCCCTCCACTAACTTTTTGGGGGCTGTGATTTGACGGCTGATAACCGCATAAATATATCACTTACCAAGATCTGCTCCGGCAGAGTGCCACACCCAGTAATGGGTAAAAGGTGTGATGATATATTTATTTATTTATTGTAAATAACCATTTTTGTAAATAAATGTGAAATAAAGTTTGACAATAACAGATCATCAAATTTCAATTACATTTTATTTGACATATTTGAATTTGACAATCAGGTACACCAACATAAAACTTAAAATAAATAGTTTTTAGAATCTCAAGATGGAGATTCAGTTTTATTAAGCCGTAATTTTTATAAGACGAATAGGAGTAGGAAGGTTGAAAAATAAATACTCCTCAGTGATTGGATTACTTGGCTTGTGTAATGAAAAATTGTTGTTTTTTTTTTCAAATTTACAAATATACGAAGTCTGACGACGTTTCGACACTAAGGACTGGTCCCATTATCAAGTCAAAAATATTTACCAGAGTTAAAAACAATGTTTTTGACTCTGGTGTCGTTATCACCTATATTTTAACATGTTGTTTTTGTTAATAATAATTAAGTCTTTATTAATTGGTAAAAGGAATTTTGACTGTCTTTTCTTTTTAAAAAGTTTTAGTTCTGTTGCAAACTGTTAATTTATAAAAATTCTAAATATTTTTGACTTGATAATGAGACCAATCATTAGTCCCGAAACGTGGTCAGACTTCGTATATTTGTAAATTTGGAAAAAAAAACTATTTTTCATTACACAAGCCAAATAATCCAATCACTGAGGAGTATTTATTTTTCAACCTTCCTACTCCTATTCGTCTCTTAAAATAAATAGATATCACAAAAAAAAAACAATGTCTATCATTTATAGTAACGTGGTATCTGTACAATATATGTTTAAATTTGGTAAAAACTAAGCATCGAACAATAATTTCTGTGGGCTTGCTCTTGTGGGAGGAGAGCACGGGTGTTATTTGCATATATTTAAAACGCGGCCGTCACACAAAAGGGCCCACGAACCCGCGATTATTTATCGAGGCGGCCGTTGTGGCAGGAGCGGCAAGAGGGGCAGGGTCCAAGGAAACATCTTGCGAAGATTGTCGTCAGCCGCCGCCGTACTCACCACCATCAGCCTGGGGCGGCAAATCGCGCCACCGACGAAATTTGCATTTTGTAAATGTTTTATTATGAAACGGGGGAAGACTGACACGGATATTGCAATTTTCATTTTTATATAAAATAAATATGTTGACAAGATTTACGAAAACAGTAAAAATTTAATTTTGGAAGAATACCGCTATGTTAGCAATCTTCTAACGGAATTATGCACTCCGACAGGATATTTTTATTATCTTTTATAAATAGTTGAACGAATTTTCTAACACTAATTTCATTATCATTTTATATTTTGATCCTGCATCTATTGCTAAAGCAATCTTAAGATTAGGTAAATAAAGAAGATCTAAATCTTTTATTTTGCCAAATTAACAAGCCTAGCAACATAATTTTCTATTATTTATAGAAGATAGAATACAGCTAAAATTGCAAGTTAATATCAAAATTATCTAAAATTAAAGTATTTTAAAAGCCTTTTTATTTCATTAACTTATTTGGCAGCTGCACAAAAGTGTAAATATACAAGCGCACTGTCAATGATAGTAATCGTAAATTGATTTATTTTATTTCGTATCATAACATTTTGATTTAACTACCTATAGGTAAATGTTTCAGATGAAACGTCATAATGATTTTAAGATGTTTGACATGATGCAGCTTCATTGGTTGAACACGATAACGTTAGCAACTCTTTTACAGTATGATCTGAAGCTACCAAATATACATATATACATACCGAGTGTCTACTTCTTTTTTGTTATATAGGCAATACAAAGGTAAAATTTTCCCTATTAATTTTAGAAAAAAAATTGTAGATATAAAAAATGTTTGAAATTAAAGACTACATCCAATAAGTCTTAATTTATTTATTGTCATGAGATACAATTCAAACTGCAATCTTTAAGCTGTTTACAGAGTGCTATGCAAAATAAAAGAAATAATTTAACAGAGCTGTCTTAATAATAGCTATTTAAATAACTAGTGTATTAATATCTTATTAACACATGAGTTAGTTACAATATTTTTCCGTTGATTATACCTTTTTAATTTGTATAAAAAAATATATCATCACGCCTTCTACCCATTGCTGGGTGTGGCACTCTGCTGAAGCAGATCTCGGTAAGTGATATATTTTTGCGCGTGAAGTGCGGTTACCAGTCGTCAAATCACGGCCCCCAAACATGTTAGTGGTGGAGGAGCCACAGGGATAGCTTTTTCAAATTATGAAAATTTGTCGCCTGTGGGAATCGAACCAGGAACCTCAGGATCCATAGGCCGACTTCATACCACTGAGCTAGCCATCCCATAATTTGGAAAAACCTAATTTTATTCCATGACAAATTTGTTAGGTTAATAACGTTTGTAATATGTTAGGTTAGGAACGTACCTCTCATAAATGTTTTGACAACAGTGGATGCGATCGTCTTAACATTAGCTAGCACAAACGGTTTTTTCGTATTTAGAATAATGTTTAGATTTTTAGATTCATTTTAAAGCAATGTGACGTGAATATTATTTATCTACAAGTGTCAAAATTATTTCGTTTAATTCTGTTTAGCATTTTGCTACATCTTAGCGCCAGCCAATATATGCTATATTACGTGTGTTGTATGCACCCAAAAAAATCGTTCCTTAATCAGAAATCATTCATTAATAGGAGTCATTAATATGTGATTTTGTATACATTAATGAAACCAATTAATGAACGATTAACGGAAAAAGTAATTTCCAATTCATTTTAGTAATTTCCAATTCATTTTAAGATTCCATGAAATAGTGTCATGGTAAAAAGTCCACTTCGTCCTTAATGCAGTCCTGGCGCGGACCATACGGAATGCATGATCTGGCTTTGAGCGGCCGCACAAAGAAAGCAGGGAGCTTAAAAATTTGAATATCGCGGTCATTGTGGCCTTATCGTGGCATTAGAGAAATAATCTACGGCTGCGGACCACTCTTTTGATTCATGGCCACAAAGAGAGCGGAAGAGCGTGCGAGAGAGAGACAGAAAGCGTTGAAAGGGGCTATCGAGTTGAGATACGAGGCTGGTCACTCCCCACACCCACGCAGACCCCAGCTTTTAAAGTTCAATCTCATAGAAATTAAATTATATGTGAAACTTGGGGATAGACACTTTTCTATTTCCTGTAGACTAGATTTTTACTCAAATCGAATTATAAGAGAACCTGAGAACTATGAACTCCGGTCATATGCTTTAAACCAACTAAGCTACGGTTGCCATGTGATTCAAAACTGATTTATTATTATCTACTTAAAATATTGATTAAAGATTTCTACAATTCCATGAAAGTTATATCGGTTCATTAGCAACTAACGGTTCAATAAATTTCAGAAAATCGCTATTGATACTATTGCTAGATAAACAATTCTTTAACTAAAGAGCTCTTTGTTTTTTTCTTGCAACCCAGCATAAGAGTAATAAATAAATTTAAAAAATTGCAGTCCAAAATAAATGTCGTGCTATTTAATTTATTATTGTAGATTTTTACGCATGAAGTACAGGTACCAGTCGTTTAATCGCAACCCCTAAAATATTAGTGGAAAGGGAACCTCAAGGAAATAATTTTTATTCAAGGAATTTTCAAAACAATTTCAAACATTTAACAAAATGTATTTTCCGTTATCAAATATTTCTAAATTATTTTTTCTATCACTAGCACAGTAAATATATAATTTGACATTATTGTTATGATAACAATATATTAGTGATTACAAATAATAGGAATTTTATAATATTGTTATGATAATAAACCATTAATCATTGCACTATAATATTTTAAAATATGAAAAGATATTAAAATTTAATTTTCGTGGTAGAGAAAATAATTATATGTACCGCGAGCGTAAAGTAAATTTAAAGATCGACCTTAAAATATTGCTTATCGCTTTTGGTACAAATCAATTAAAAGCAGCGGATCAATTACATAGTTCCCTGTTTCTTTTATTTGAAACATTTTTCTTTCAAGTAATTTAGAAAAATTTAAGAACAGAAAATATTCGAGGGTATTAACAAAAGAGGTTTAGATTTTATTCAACAAATTTTCAGTTACGACAACATTGGTTTCAGATTCTGTCTATCGTTAAATTTATTGCTCTAGTTGTTTTACCTCAAAGAAAACTAAACCTTGAGTTGTATTTATTAATAGTTATTTAACTATCATGTTATGGAGGGCGATTAATAGTTAAAACATATTAATTATTATTATGAGGTAATGGCTCAATGGTGTCAAGTCGGCCTACGGATCTTAAGAACCCTGGTTCGATCGCCACAGGCGACAAACATTTTCACCAATTTAAAATTTACCGCTGTGGCTCCCTCCACCACTAACATCTTTGGGGGCGTGATTTGATGGCTGGTAACCGCACTTCACGCGCATAAATATATTACTTACCGAGATCTGCTTCGGCAGAGTGCCACACCCAGTAATGGGTAAAAGGCGTGATGATATATTTATTTATTTTTATTTATTTATTTATTTGTTACTCTGCAAAACAGGAAGTAAATCCCAATTACAGTACAGGGGGCCTACAGCTTATAGTGAAATCCGAACCACTCAAACACAATCGTATTTTTGGATATTAGTAGAAGTCAGTGAGATTTGAACGCACGACCTCTTGCTTGCTAATTAAGAAACGCAAGTTTTACCTCGCTTTTATCCACTGAGCTACGATTGCCTGAACATAGTCAATGCGTTAATTGTCGAGATTATTAATCGCCGATTAACACATGAGTTAGTTACAATACTTTTCCTTGATCTTATCTTTTTAATTTGGAGAAATTCTATTTCATGACAAATATGTTAGGTTAGTAATATTTTCCGTACAAAAAAGCATGAGTACTTCGCCGAATGTTTGTAGCTCAATTGGTTAAAGCAGTCATCTAGAGTATGAAAGGTTCCGGCGAACGCTCATTTTATTATTTCTAATATTTACCATCAGACAATTGTGTCAATAAATTATTTCTTATAGTTCTCTTTCCTGTTTATCTGATGTTAAACTGAGAAAAATTACGTTTATAAATGGAATTTTTACACCTGAGATGAATGATCTAAATGAGTATGTTCGGAGAAACTATAGGTGAAAGAAAAAGAAGTGAATTCGACCCAATGATGTGTTCCCCTCGTGAATCTCCGGTAATGCATGACACAAGCGCGAGCTAATAGAATATGAGCCCGTAAAACACGGCTTATAAAAACCCAAAAGGAAAACGTTGCTTAGCGCGTGTATCGCCTCCAGTGTTCACGTTGATTAATGGGGGATCGTAGGTACCTGGGCACGCGCCCAGACGAATTATCTATTCAGTGCTGCGTGCAAGAGATGATCGAAGCGTGCCACAAGCAAAAAACAAAACAAAACACGCATGCTGCCGGTGAGTTGTTCGATTCTTGATCGTTGATATACTAGCTGGTTGTACTCGCCCTGGGCGATGCTGTATCATATTAGTATGTCTAAATACTTGAACCATACTTCTTGTTGACGGATATTGAAAAACTATTCTTGTGAACCAGAACCAAGGGGCATCTTCCCGGAAAAGAAAGTGAACTATCTTGACATTTCACATAAAATTTGATTCCTTGAATATATCGTATTTCTTCACAAATTTTGACTTATTAAAAACTGTGATCCAGTGACGGGCGGACAGTTTTAGAGTTGAGTTGCATTTGTTTTTAAAGGGGTTAGAAAGGAATCATCATATAACAAATTGAAACAATTTTTTTTAAACAAATATATTTGTCAATTAAATTCATTCTCTTTTCGCCATTATTTACAGAATTGTTTAAAAAAAAATCTGGTTTAGATTATAAGAAATTTACTAATTCTTTTTCAACAGTAACTACTGATAAATTACTTAATCTTTCTTGAGTGATTGTATTATGAGCATAATTTTTAATTCTCTTTAACGTAGAAACAGATCTTTCGGGAAAAATTATTGAAAAGGGAATTGTAAATATTAAATTTATTATTTATATTTTGGAAAGATTCAGAGCGATAAATAATACAGAGTTCCTTTGGAAACCTTACAATAATTAAAACAATGCAACTTTTCTTGCTATAATCAAAATAAACGAACAAATTTACAATGCACGCGGAGACAAATATATAAAAAAACTGTTATGAAGAGGTAACTTCATATAGACGCGTCTACTACATTCTTACGTGGAGCAAGTTATAGATTTAGATTTAATGCATTATTTTAGTTAGTAGTGCCACGAAAAAAGACAAAAAATAGTCAACTTTTATCGAGTCTCAAATTTTTTAAACAAGGAAAATAACTGTCCTCATTTGGATCCTTTTCTACAAATTATTTCTTGTGCCTTCCTTTTTTTGATATTTCAAATAAAATGGTGATTGTAAACTGAGCAACGATGTTCCCAACTGAGATGAGCACAATAAAAACATATTTACAACAATAGCTGTCAATCAAACAAATGCATCCTGATATAAAATTCATGTGCGACATTTAATTCAAGAGCACGTATTAAATGTCACCCATTCCATTCTCCATTCTCTACAGATGTCGCCAAAGTGACATCACCAAAGCAGTGTCCAGACACACATAGTTCACGCAGACTTTGAATAGATTTTAAACAATTTTTTAAATCGATTAATCGCATGCACCAGTGCGTTGAGGGGGCGACATGTGCTCCAGAGCTGTCCAGCAAGGGTTGCTGGCTGTCCAGGGCGCTGGACATACATGCAGGGCCATTGTCGCGGTCCCTAGTGCTTTAAGGACACCGTATTGTCATTAGAGGATGAATCACCATCACCTAGTTAGTGTTCACGCTGTATGTAGATCCCTGCCAACACCCTTTTTCTCGATTTTTTAAGCCGGGTTTTGTTGCGAAGATTATGTTTGCACCCCTTTGATGAACTCATGTATTTTTTGATGAAGTAATCGACATGAGGTGCAAAGTTTGCTTTTAATATGTGGATTAGCCGTAATGAATACTTTCCATTTAGATATAAAAAACATGAAAGCAAACACCGTTACTTATTTTTGTTGAAAAATTTGGAAAATTGATTATTATGGAGAGAACCTTCAGGCAAATTTTTGTTATTCTATCTGTGGATGAAAAATTAAACTCAGCACAGTGGTTCTCAAAAAGATCTTTCATATTTGCCATCGTACATTTTCTGTTGTCGAATGAGTTTTAAAATGAATTTTAAAAAGAATGTTTGAAACAAAATAGCTCTAAAATGTACTTTTCCATGTCTTTCATTTAAAGTATTCCCAGAAAATTTATTTTAAATATGTTCGACAGTGGAGTATTGAAAGGGCATCATTGGAAAGCATGTGTGTAAGATGGAACACGAGCGCAAGCGAATACTGAAATTTTTTTCCTTTTATAACATTAAACAATTGCTCCAATTGCTATCTAATAGTTATTTGTGTACCTAGAGCAGAAAGTAGTTTATTGCCGCTTACGCAAGGAGATTGTTGATCGAGGCGTAGCCGAGAGCAACAACCATTCAAGAGCGCACACATTCTACTCGTGGTGTACAAAATCTTTTTTGTACGACCATTTATATACCCTTGAAAAATAATTTAAAATTAATTTGACAATTTTTCTGTTTTGAAATTCGCTTGAAACTGTGGACAGTTTTCAAGTATCCATGGATACACTCTTACTTTACCGCTCCGATAGCGGTAAAATCTTATTGCCACTCGGCGAGTGACAAACGTCAACTTTCTGCACTCAACTGACAGTTGGAAATAATGTCTTCTGCTCGGTCGTCGAAAATTATTGTTTCTCCTAATTTCCTGGAGTGTATTTAAAGTTCGATTGTGTTTTACACGACAGGAAAGCACTTTTTCCATTCTAACTTAACAAATAAATATAAATTTTCAAGATAAAATTACTATGAGTTATTTTTATTGCACATAAGTATAACATCGAATTAATAAATATAATAGGAAGATAATTTGAACAGAAGTGACAGAACTATCATTTTTTTTATCACAATTGTTTTACAAAAACTGGTTTATTGAATATAGTATCATATTGAAACACTTGAAGTGTTTTTGTTAAAACATTTTTTATGGATAAGTCTTACGATATTTTGCGGCTAACAAAATAATTATACTCTTTTACTAATGATAAAAATATTTTTAAAAATACGGAGGAATTTATTGAATGTAGCGCAAAAAAGTTGTAGAAGCAGCGGTACAGCACGCTGCGGTATCAAGGTACATATATCATTTGATATAAATTGAAATTAAATTCACATTGTGACAAAATATCTCCCCAAACCAGAACGAAACGCCCGAAGCGATGAAACAGCGGCGTCACCCCAGCCTTTGCGTTTATTAAAAACCGGAATCGATAATAACAAAACAAGCTGATTGATTTACAGGCTATCGGTAACATTTGGCGACGCGGTCGGATTTCTTCGGCGTCGAAGTTGAAGCTGAAGCTGTCGCACGTATGTATGAAATCTTAAAGAAGGGTTATTAGATCCCTGTTGACAGGAACAACCCTTGGAGAAGGGTAAAATGAGACAACTGGTTCTGAATGACAGTCTGTTAATTTAAACGCCTTTTGGTTGACAATGCACGCGCGAGGCGCGCGACAGCTTACACAGAAAAATGTACCAGTAGTGACGTCTGTCGAATACGAACGAAGAGCTACTGCAACTGCTCTTGGAAGAATAAATATCAAAACTATACTCAGATAAATCGACGTGAAGTACAATCTCGGGCGCCTTGATCGAAATGTAATTCGTTTTTGTTCAAATACAAAATAAATAATTGTAAGGAAACCTTTAGAAGATTACTATTAACTAATATATGGTCTCCACCGTATCAGACAATTTACGTAATTATACATTATCATTAAAAAAATATACGTTGATAAGTTTACATGGACGTTTACACATACAGGCTGATCAGAACAATTCCGTGGATCTTTTTATTCTACAGTTTGCACAACGGTAGGTAAAGGCGGAATATATATGCCTCCAAAGATGTTAGTGGGGAGGAAGCCACAGGGGTAGTATTAATGTGGTAAAAATTGTTTGTCGGCTATGGGAATCGAACCAGATTTATATTTTTCCCTAAAAAATGTTTCACCAAGTGCCAACCCCTCATTCTATTTATATTTATTTTAAAATATCTAGAGAAATTAATATATCTTTAAACGATGACGTGAATTGTCTGATTCGATGATACCCTATATGCAATTTTTCTGTTTATAGATGATTTAAAAGCAAGAAACGAGAATTCGTAAAAGAAAATCTGTTAATATTTTGCAAATTTTTTACGGTATCTAGATTACTCAAAGAGTCAAATTTGGCCAACTGTGAAGATATTGGGACGAAGTTATAATTTAGTTTACATATTATCCGATTTTCAGTTTTCGTTAACAGAATAAACTTTTAGTTAGCTGGACATTCCAAACATCTAAAAAAAGATTTAGCGTTTGATTGTATAAAATAATAGACAATAAGTTCGTTGGACCCAAGTTTGCTTGTGGATTATAGGATAAGGGGGTTAGGAATTTGATTGTTTTACGAGTGAATCTTTTCAACAGTAATTAATCATCTTTATCATCTGACTTACCACTATGTGTCGTATTGGATTCGGCATCAGCCACTTCAGTCCTAAGCTTCTTCTGACTACTCTCTTCAGGTGAGGAACCAATATCCATGCGCTCTTGCTTGATGCTGGGTTTAACATCGTCGCCGTCATCGATGCTGCAGCTGGTAAGCGGTGAAGTGGAGGCGCGTCTCTTTGGTGTAGAGGACGCCGCACCGTCGCCGCAGAGGTCAGCTGGGGCAGGAAGTCTTGGAGACGCTGGCGGCGGTGTGTGCACACGTGGAGCACCACCAGCCGAGCGCTTGGAGGATATCGGCGCCGAGATGCTGGGTCGCCGCGCATTCACTACTCCTAAAGGAAGCGAACCATCGTCTGAGTCTCGCTCGCTGCGTTCTCGCTCCGGGAAGCAGTGGCCCCCGAAGTTTTCCTTGTTGCACGAGACGATCTTGTGTTGGATGAATCGGACAATGTCCGATAATGCGAATGGTTTTTGGCACGCACCGCATGTTAGGATGTCTTGGTGGCCAATGTCGTCACCGCCTTCAGAGTCCGCTATAAACAAAAATTAAATATTAATTTAAAATCATTATTCATGTTGGTCTCTAGTACAAAATACACAATGTGAAATGGACGTTTAATTTTTATTTAAATTACGTCTACTCCAGTTATGGGAATAACAAAGTAAATCAGGTAAATTATGTCATTTTAAAATTAAATTCAACGATGCTCTCCCTGAATATATACTTATTCTTGGTTTAGAAATATTATTCTACGAAACAGTTAATTCGATATTCTAACAAAAAAATTCAAACGTTAAAAATTTGTAAATAAATTAACTAAATCACGAGAAATTATTATCATTGTTGTTATATTAAATTGAATGAGCACATCTTCGTAACTTTATTTTCTTTTAATTATCGTCTAGGAAAAATTTAGTGGGATTTATAGTTTACATAATAGTTACATTCCATTTGCCATTTGATTCACTTAAATCAGTTCACATAAATTAAATAACATGACTAAATGAACTGATTTAAGCAAACTGGCGCACTTATTATGGTGAATTACTACAAAGTAAATTAGAATCAGTAATTCTAGTACTAGAAAAAAAGTCAGCGAAGTAAATCAGTAAAATAAATAAGTGATTTGGTTCAAGCAGAAAGATTGTAGAAATTCTGGAGTTACCGATAATTGGAACCCTGGCATTAATTGCCACCCTGGCAGAAAAATTTAGTCTACATAAAGAAGAAATAGATGAGATCGAAAAACTTGAATTTTTTACTGCAGTTAAGCCTGCTTTATGTTTAATGCACCACTTGCAAAGCTAGTAAAAGCGGGAGCGAATGTAGAGCAGTAAATGTAAGTTAAATCTGATCCAAATGACAAATGGAATATGCCTAAGGTAAGAGATTTTTAAGGTTTAATAATTCAAAATTTCATTTATTCGATTATTTACACATTCGGTATTATTTTGACAGTTATAATTTCGATCTTGCTCGAAAATGGATGATGACGATGTTATGATAGTAGCTGCTCTGTCGTTAAAATCATTTAAATATCATATTAAGAATTTATTTGTTTAATATTGTTACCTAAGTGATAACTTCTCAAATAATGTAATATATTGAAATGTATTCAGCTATGTTTGTATTTATTTTTAAGTTGAACTCTACATTCTTAAAATTATTGTTACATTCATTATATTTTCTACATAATTTGTAAATCCTGTGTACTTGGTTGGGTGAAAGAAAAATATTCTGCTGAACTTCGCCTTTGACACGTGTCAAAGAAGTTTATTATTATTATCGTAAAAAAAAATGAAGAAAACAAAAGTGTAACACCTGAATAATAAACCGAAATTGTTTATATTTTTGACACACATAAATAAACAAATGTCAGAGATATTCCGATAATGACTGAGTGTTATCATATGAAATGAAATTTGGTCATTTCTCATGTCATGCTATGTAAGTAAAGTAATATATGGACTTGTGTGTATTTATGTTTTCGTTATGATATGGTATGCTGTGCAAATTCAGCTTTTACGCAATAAAATATTATGATTTCAATTAAATGAAAAGTGGTTAATGAAGCTCTAGGTGAAATAATACTTATTTATTATACAAGTGTTTTCTATACCAATAAAACACAAGTGTAATACAAAATTTTATCCACAACTCATACTTATAGGTATCGAAGAAGATTGGTCGTAATGTTTAACATTGATTCAGTTACATAGTTTCTCAAAATACGGTAGATCAGGAAGTGGTTGCTAAGTAACAAGTTGTTTTATAGTATTGTATGGAATATAAAACACTAGTGTTTTATGAGTCACATAATTCAGCTGAAATCAGTGTAATTATGTTCTTATAATATATGAGTTGTGGATAAAAGTGATTTTTCCAAATTTTAAAGTTTTCGGGTTAGGCTGCCCTGTACTTCATAACTAATAATTAAATTGGATTTACTTCATTGAATAATTTACAAGTTGGTTGCAAGAATGTAAAAAGTAATAAATTGAGGTTGAATTTGCGCAAATAAGAAAGTAATCATCCCTAGGTTATGGTACACGAGTCGCCCTGGGCGTCCGTCTCCAAACGACCACTCGCGATTACAATATGAGCAAATCAATTGACCGAAAATCCAATTCGTGTGACGAGTAAAGGGTTAAGCGAGCAATTTCATAATTTTCACGGTCGACTGATCCCCGATCGCATGCATGCAGCGGCTAGCCTCTCCGGCTTCAACATATGGACCGTTACTAGAGGTGACGTCACGCCTGTACCGGTTCTCATTGAAACAAGAGTGGGTAGGGCGCGCGACGCGCGAATCTCCTCTCCTTCCGACTTCCGGTGCGGCTTGAAAGAAACGCGGCCCGCAGAAAGGAGTGCGGTGAAGAGAGCTCGCTGGCTCGCGCAGCTTGACACTGTTTTACTCATGATGACAGCCAGATCTGAGTTTGAGTGGTGCGGACAACAATTGAGCTCGGCCCAATAAACAAACTGTGCAGTGTAGTTCACCCTCGTTTACGTGGACGACAATTAAAACTTGAATCATAACAGCTCTGTGCGTAATGCACTGGCTGGACTCGTGGACCCCGGGCTTCAGCTTTTGCCCCGCGGAGGGATACCATACAATCAGTGCAGAACCGTATTTATATTTATTCGGACGAGCGAGACGCAAAATATGTTTAGAACTCTCTTCCAAAAATACTTAACCACAGACAAAATATATACGGACGTCTAATTGAATGTATTCAAATGGCAACGCTTTTATCAATGAAATTTTTAGTCTGTAGTCTGTAGTGCAACGATAATGTCAATTAATTTCGTTCCTGAAAGATGAATTAAGTATTTACAATTTATTTTCAATTGTGAATTAATTCCTTTTAAACTGAGAATAAAGCTCTTATGATTATTCCCGGGAATTATCTCTGTAGATGCTTTTTTGTTTGTAACAAATGATAGGTAGTTGTCAAATAATTATTTAAAACTGTCAACGCGTCAAGTAAAATGTGTGAAATAAATCGATTTAGTTGTATTTTAGATACAGAAATACACGAACAAATTTTGGAAACAACTTCCAAGAATACATTAATAAGTAATCAATCGATATGAACCCAGTTCAAAATCTTTTAAGTTGAATGAATCAACAGCTAAGTCAAAAAATAATCTAATTAAATATAACTCGAGAGTTCGATAAATTAGAAAATAATTCTCCAGTATCTTTCTCAAACTTGTTGCCATTTGGCAATAGTCACGAAAGCCCGTAGGACTGGCCTGGCAACAAGTTTTCGAAAGATCTGTCAAATTATTTTCAATTTATTTTCACTCTCTTGTTATATTATTGCTGACAACTTTTGTCTAAGGTAACTCAAGTTGTCTTTTATAGTTCCCGAGATCCTAACGGTGGCTTTCAGACAGAAAACATCCTGTACACAGTTATATATGAGTGTCCGTAATAATGAGATTACGGTCCTGATCCAGCAGCAGTGTGAGTATCATTACGGTTCTCCGCATGGCGGATTTACCCCATGCCCCTGCAATGAACTGATTTTGCAGCTGTTTGACAAATCGATATCTTTACCTCGCATTCACTACTACATCTGTTAAAATGTTATTATTTAATTTAAATTTTAATAATAATATTAAAACAACTTGTTAGATATTCAGAAATGATTTGACCAGCCCTCTCATATATAACGCGTCCAACCCTTAACTTGACCACTCCCCTACTGACCACTGGTCATGCGTAGTTTACACAAGATTCACATATGTAGGGTTGCACCCTTCTACAACGAAAGTCCATTGGTCACTTTATATACATGAATAAGTAAATATATTAACATGAAGATATAGAACTGTCAATTGAATGTAAAGAGAAAAACAAAATTGACGTAGTCAATAGAGATATCCTCAGAATCCTACCCTCAAAATAGGCAATTTGTACATCCATACGCCCCAAAATTGGTCGAAAATCAGAAAATCACAAAGATATTGGTTTCTTTATGGTTCTGATAAAAATAACACATATATCAATCTGAACGTATCTCTGTAATATGGCCCAGAATTTCCGATTGCTGTTCATGAATTTTTATGAGATACGCAATGTCCGCTTCGTTAGGACGAGATTGCGACTGGAATTGACCTCCGCATGAAAGATGGCAAACACTTCATAAATCTCAGAACTGCCTTTGTTCGAGAGTGTACTCAACAAACAAACCTGTCAGCTTCAGACTTTATTTCAAACGAATCATAATCTAAAACTTATCAAACCGCACATTCGTGTTTATTTTTAAAACTAATTACCTAAACACACAACAACAACAAATATTTGTCTATCAAAATTTGCTAAATAATTATACTATTTATTAGGTTTAACTAGCAGTTGACCAACTTTATTTTTCGCTGTCAAAGTTCTTAAATTATTTTAGAGATACATGTTTCAAATAAAAATATACTTAACTAAATTTATACAAGTTTTATTTAAAATCTTTTCATTTAAAGAAATTTGAGAACGTTTAAGAGCTGAAAAATAAAGTTGATCAACTGTTAATGAAACATTAATCGCACTTAATCGGAGTTCATACTAATGGTCATTATGTACACATTTATTTAAATTCCTAGGAGGCTTATTATTTATTAAAAATGCAGTAATCATATGTATTTTATATTTATTTATTAGGTCTACTCTCAAAAACTTATTCCAGGGGATATCTTCGAGTAGAATTAAAACCACTCAGAACATAGTCGCATTTATTATTTTATTTTTAACTTGAGTCGGTGAGTTTTCAATTCGTGAATTCTTTCTAAAGAATTGAAAGATTAACTGAGCTATTCTTTTAACACTGCGTTTTCACTAAACCTAAAGCTGGTATCATACAAGTCTATGTTTACTTAATTCTTTTTTATCATATTATTATAATGTCGTCACATCATTCCATTTGATGTACGATGAAAACTAGGTGATCAATTATTACGAGGGCAAGGTGAAAAGTCTCTGAAAAATAAAATAGATGGCGCCACAATCGCAAATCTCATGTGACATTTATGATGTACCATCTTTAACTAGAACGCATTCAGTTCTGTTGTAACACCCATCGAAAGCAAGCAACCTTGAAGATTTTTGAAAACATGGAGAAAAGTGAATTTTGCGTCCTGATTAAACATTATTTCTTGCCCATTTGCTCTCTGTTGACAACAAACGCGACCGTGTGACAAGTTCAAAGGAGTGTTTGGCGATGTTCAAGCGCAATAAGAAGAACTTTTTTCTCTAGATTTGGCCCCCTGCGATTTTTATCTATTTCCAAACTTGAAGAAATGGCTCGGCGGAAAGAGATTTGACTCCAACGATGAGGTGATCGCTGAGACAAACGCCTATTTTGAAGGATTGCCAAAATCGTATTATTTGGAAGGGTTCGTAAAGTGGATCTAGCTACATTATGTTGAGAAATAAAATATGTTTTGACCAAATAAATCATTTCTTGTTTCATTTTTCAGGGACTTTTCACCCTGCCCTCGAATTTCACTAAAGTGACGATTATCAAACATATACATAATAGATATTTGTGTGTTAAGAGCGTAAAGCGATTCTTTATTATCTGCGCACGGTAATTGCAGCGCGAGCCGAATGCGAGAACTGTAATAGTGCAAGAAAAACAAAGAAATTTTACGCTCGTGATATATACATAATTTTTTCTATCAAGTTATCAAAGTAGGTATTTTAAAATTGAAAATAATCATATTCGGTTAGTTCAATCTACGTTCAATCAATTCATGTTGTATTTGTAACCATGACAATGTACAATATCGAAGTAAATAAACAAAACATTTTGTTTGAGTCTGTTATTTCTTCACAAACATTATATTTTAGTCAAAAATAAGTGAAAATATCCTAAATTTGTCTTTTTAAGCGCACGATAAAATATTTTATCACGCGTTGCCGTGGGAGACGCGCGATGAAATATTTATTTACTTATTCCCTAGTAACCATCAACTTTAAGTTGACAACTGCATAAATATAAACTTTTTATAGTAATCGCAGCAAAACTAAGTTACGTTCCACTGAATTTGTTCTTAAATTATACTTACAAGTATATTAATTCAAATTTTATGTATTATTATAATCACATTGAAAATAGAGGCATGGTGTCAAATCTTTAATGTTGTTTACAACTGTCAACCCTATAAAAATAGATTCAAAATAATAAACGTTTCTAATTATTGAGCAAGTCTCATTTTTGAGTTTGTCAAACAAAACTATATGAAATGGTGAAAGCATTGATCATGTGACTCTATCCTAATGAAGTTTCATCGTCGAATTTTGTAGTTAGATTATTTCGGATCTTCCGGCAAGAAATTCTAAAATAAAAGACATTAAATGTTTGTAGCAACTATAACTCATTACTATAGTGACAGCTAAAATAGCAAAAATTACTCATTTCATCATCCCAGCTTATTTTCGCAAATGCGTTAACCGAAAAGTCAAAAACTGTACACAACATGTGTGTCGCCCGTCGGCGTCTCGATGACAATGAACAAGGGCGTGACAGGGGGTGGCAGGGACGGCGGTGCTGACCCTTCAGCCAGCTCTCCACACATGGGGAGACAACAAACACGCATGTTGTTTGCGAATGTGGCTATTATTGCCCGTGAAAGAGTTCGAAGCGGCGACGGAACGGACTGCGAACCATATTGAACGAAGAAGACTGGAACTGGAGACGAAACTTCTGTTCTGTGGAACTTTGGCGGTTGTTATGGTAACTGGCAACGCGCCATTGATCTTAAAAATAGATTGGATCATTCAATGTTTTCCTAGTTTGTTTCTTGTTTTTGTTTGTCTTTTGTTTTGTTTAGTGGTTGCTTTGTGGTCGACAAGTTTGACACTTAAAATCATGAATGAATCCGATGTTGTTTACGTCACGTTCATTTAATTCGACCGCCAAATTTAAAAATACCTCCATGCTATGAAATATCATTTTTTCTACAACTGTAAAAAAAACATGACTTTTCACATCGCTACGGATACGCAAAGTTTGTGTTTTTTTCATTGATAATTCATATTCAAATTTCTAGTAGCGTATTTTAATAAGCCAAAAATAATATGGAGAGGTAATAATTTACGAAAGGCTTAAAGTTGTAGTTATTTTATTGAAGATGTAAAGCCAACGTTTCAGCCAAGGTTATGGCCATCTTTAGGTTAAACGATAAAATAAACGAATAACAAGAAATTATAAAAAGTTACGAAATTAATTATTCAGGGCAAACATATATCAAAATGAAAAAATTAGGTAAGAATCTAAACTTAGCAAAAAAACATGAATCTAAATTATATGTTTGCCCTGAAGAGTCAGATCGTCGACGACTTGAAGATGGCCATAACCTTGGCTGAAACGTTGTCTTTACATCTTCAATAAAATAACTACAACTTTAAGCCTTTCGTCCATTATTACCTCTCCATATTCAAATTTGTTGACATTTTTTAAAATAAAATAAAAATAAATATATCACCACGCCTTCTACCCATTACTGGGTGTGGTACTCTGCTGAAGCAGATCTCGGTAAGTGATATATTTTGCGCGTGAAGTGCGGTTACCAGTCGTCAAATCACGGCCACCAAACATGTTAGTGGTGGAAGAGCCACAGGGATAGCTTTTTTTCAAATTATGAAAATTTGTCGCCTGTGGGAATCGAACCAGGGACCTCAGGATCCACAGGCCGACTTCATACCACTGAGCTAGCCATCCCATGTTGACATCAGTAGTACTAAATTCATTATTTTAGATTTTTTACCTTCAATTTATTTAAATAAATTGTATTATTCTATTCTGACAGTTTAGGAAAAAAATTTGTTTGTATTTCGTGGGCGAAATTCTTGTTTTTTGATGCGTTCGAATGACTTTTTTGTTTTGAAATACCGGTCTTAACTACAAGTGACATTCACACGCAAAACCACTAAAATAAAAAAAATAAAAATTCTTTTCGCGTACTTAAGACAAAAATAACTATTTTCTTACGCAAATAACGCTATATTATTTTACAAAAAAAAAAAAACAAATAAAAATTGTAGAGAATGCTGTACTAAATCAGACCACAGATATATTTTAAACATTTTTTAAAATACAGCCTTTTAGTCATTGGTTTGGAACAATTTTGTTGTTTCAAAGGTATTATTTTGGGTGAATTATACAAAGAATTCATTTCTCTATTACATATTTCTATATATACTAGTTGTTTATGTATTTTATAATATAATATGGCGGCTGTAGTAAGAGGAAAACTGCTCACTTTTACTCAATAATTAATAAGAATTAATTAAATAAAGCAACAACCTAATTAAATATATTAGATTGCCAACAGTTTCCAGAAAATTCTGTGTCGATATAATTAAATTTATTGGAACAGCTCGCGTATTTCTCAAATATTGTGTTCCGTAGGCGATTATAAGACATCGAATTAACTGGTAAACAAAAAGAACATGTTTCTCGTTCACGTACATCTCAATCTTCAGATCTTCGAGACAGTCTCAGCTCCCACAAAGACACGCTACAGATAGCGGGGGCGACAGAGCGCTTGTAATACAATTACCGAATTACGGTTGTCGCGTGTCACACACAGTGTGCAAGTCGGTCATTGAGTTATCTGTTTTACCGATGTGTCAAGCGACGTGCGGCGCTGCCACCAATGCGATTATTGACCAAAGATCGCTTCGGGCGCCAAAAAACAACGGCCTTGATCACATTAGCGTCGGGACCCGTCACGGCTAACGCAATCAGGACGAACTGCGACAAAGGCGGGGGCGGTGGCGCGGCGACGCCGAGGAGACGACCAGTGTCGTCGGAAACCTCGATGTTAACGTTGCAGTGCAAGTGCTTCGCGCATCTAACTTGCAGGAACTAACACAGATTAATTAACGTAAGCTTGACAAAGTTCTGCAGGATTGCATGGAATAACATTATCCAAGTACTGTAGAATCAGAAATATCCTGCTTTGTTTTTTACTAATTGCTCTAATACGTTTTATTATCTGACAGCGTTATAGCTAACATTTAAGCTATCCCACCTGTTCGCAATAACACTATTTCTCAAAATTAGGTTTCTACTTAGCTTGTTAACAACTAGTTTAATATCTTATTATACTTATGGTGACCATGCGTCCTTTATAATAGAGGACAATCCTTTATTTTAGAGTGTTATCCTTTAGATTTATTAATTAAAAATTGTTTTGTTCTTCCATTTAAAATAATTATAAAAGTTCACCTCTATAAGTAGAAATTTAAATTTTCCAAAAATTCATTATGAAAAAAATGTTGAAAATAATAGTTATTTATGAACCAAGGGTGAAAACAGATTTCCCTGACCCGTGGCATGATTATTAGCACGAGGCGCAAAGCGCCGAGGGTTAATAAAACATGCTCAGGGCCAGAAACGCTAATTTCACCCGTGGTACATACAATATTTAATGCACAACAAAATAACATTTAATTATATGTTCAAAAGATTAAAAATATGTAAATAGGTTATATGTTAAAATGACATTTTGCAGAATTAAGTATATACACTAAACAAAAATTGTCATTTTATTTATGTATCCATAGGAATGATTTCTTTTTGGCCTATGGCAAGTGTTTAAGCCCACTTTTTAGGGCTAAAACACATGCTTTTCGGCCCGGTTGTGCATAAAATATTTTAATTTCATTCTTGAGTTCTCGGTTATAAAATAGAATAATAAATTAAATTGTTTTACTATTTTTATAAATCAATAGTATCGAATCGGCCTGTGGATCTGATAACCAGGGTTTGATTTTCACAGCCGACAAACAATTTTCACAACATTAAAACTACTGCTCAGTGGTATCGAGTCGGCCTGTGGATCCTGAGAACCCTGGTTCGATCCTCACAACCGACAAACATTTTCACCAAATTAAAATTATCCCTGTGGTTTCCCCATCACTAACATCTTTGGGGGCCGTGATTTGACGGCTGGTAACCGCACTTCACGTCTACAAATATATCACTTACCGATATCTGCTTCGGCAGAGTGCCACACCCAGTAATGGGTAAAAGGCGTGATGATATATTTATATTTATTTATTTCTTTTTAAAACTATTTCTGTGATTCTCTCATCACTAACATCATTGGGGTTGTGATTTGACGGCTGGTAGCATTATAAAATTCAATTATCGTAAACCGGAATAAAAATCTAATCGAAAAAGTATGCTGAACCTCAAACCAATTTTTTCTGCAGTTTAAAGCCCTGTTCATTTTATTGTAAAGTTGATTGGTATATCGAATTTAAATATTATGCGACACCGACTATGCAATCTGTAAACTTTTTACTTCTATCTTTATTAGGTATAAAAGTAACCCTTGATTGAATCTCGTCCTTGACCTTAATGGTCAAAAAACAAATAAATAAATAAAACAATCTGCATTAATCAAAATCAAACATTTCTCATTCTGCGTCCGTTAAAAAATGAAAATTAAACAAAACGTAGAAAATTAAAAATGCCAATATTGATTCAGCATTTTACAATTTTATATTTCACTAACAAGTCAGTTTGTTAATTAAAAGAGTGATTTGAAAGATAGTAACTCATACAGCAGATACCTCTACTGAAAATAAATTGACTCAGTGAGTGTGCTTTAGCAGAACAATGCGCAAATCCCGTGTTGGAGTTCCGAGCGAAGGCAGCAAACAATCACGTTAATTGCCCAGTAGATAATTAAGATAAAATACCTCGCGAAGAAGAAGTGCTGTCCGCTCGATTGGCAATAGCCAGTGTCGCACACACACCAGCCCCAAGCAATGAGAACCACCCCAGTAGCGACCGATACGAGTCCGAATTTGCCGCACTTGAAATTATTTTATTGGCTCTCGGCGCTGACAAATGAAGACCGGGTCATGACACAAACTACCCGGCTGCAGCGATATACGACGCTGTTTAGGGTTTCCGTCGACGCTCGCCACCGCTAGAGATATTTACCGTCTTGAAAAACGACCAACTCACCGAAATAAAGATCCCAGGTTTCTTGGCTCATCGTGCGTACTTTCACATTACACACTGTCTTTCTAACTGTCCTCTTGTGTTAAATAATTTCAAGTTGCCTCAGCAGCTTCTGGGTCAGAACTGAACCATCTCGCACCCCTCACGAGTGCAGGTAGGTTTTCATCTCGTGGTCTAAGGGTGGGGGATAACCCACCACTATGACTTACAGCCCTTGCCCTTATAAACTGACGGCAAGTCGCCGACAATGGATATTCCGAACTTTTATTGGACGCAGAAAACAAAAGTTTATGACGGGTTCTACCTTATTACTTCTTACGATGTTTGGGCGACGGCTTATGTTTGTTTATACTACCATTTGCTAATTTGGAAAGGAGCCCGACCAAGTATTACAATGATGTAAAATTTTCCTTTGAAATTCAGCAACCTCCGATTATGGCAATTTTTATTCTGCCGATTCTAATTTTACCTTAGAAAAATGAAAATATAAAAAAATAAATCAAATAAATAAATATATCATCACGCCTTTTACCCATTACTGGGTGTGGTACTCTGCCGAAGCAGATATCGGTAAGTGATATATTTTTTAGCGTGAAGCCGTCAAATCACGGCCCCCAAAGATGTTTGTGGTGGAGGAGCCAAAGGGATAATTTTAAATTGGTGAAAATGTTTGTCGGCTGTGGGGATCGAACCAGGTTTCTCAGGATCCACAGGCTGACTCGATACCACTGAGCCACATAATATAAGCTGTATTTCATTTGCCACTTGGTTCATTTAAATCAGTTCAGATAAATTAGACAACATGACGAAATGAACTGAATTAAGCAAACTGATGCATTTGTTGGGGTGAATTACTTCAAAATAAATTAAAATGAGTAATTCTAGTACTGGAAATAGAGTCGGGGATTAACCTAGTGAAATAAATAAGTGATTTGGTTCAGTAAATGTAAGTTACAGCTGCTGTGTCATACGGTGTCAATGTATACTTCGAATTTATTTATCAAATAATGTATCATAACATATATATTTTTTTGTTTTTCTGTGGCTTCTTTGGCGGACCAACTACTTAGGTCATATGCCGCCATTCCGCCCTGATCTGCGTTTTAGGTATTATGGTCAACAGCAACGCGGGTTTTCTCTGGACGGTCATAATATTTTTGAATCTTTGTTCCTTTTTCTCTTATTGTTATTATTATTGCAAAACATGGAAGCCTGTTATTGAGTTTGTCTGTTGATTACCCTAATATCCAAAATAAATAAGTAAATAAATAAATGTGATCAATCAATTTGGTGTATGGTGAAAACTAGGTTTGTCAGACAAGCCTCAGTTTTACTACAGTGAATATTGTCAAATATAAACATTATCTAGGTTATGTTACACTTAAATTGCTGTCAAAATTATGTTTATATTAATTCAAATTCGAATAATTATTAAAATTATGTTAAAAACTTGAATTATGGTGAACAGAGTTTAATTTGTTCACTTGATCTGTTAAATAATAATAATTAGTTCTTCAAAATAGAGACATATGAGTATTTTAGGCAACTGGACCCAAGAAATCGATTGAGATCAATATCAACTCGATATCACCAACTGTTTTCGAAATATGAGCGAAAATTAGAAAGAACATTTGAGATAAAAGTTAATTTTTCTACGCTTATGTAGGATTACAAGAAAAAAATAAAGAGCTCTTTAGTTAAAGAATTGTTTGTATAGCAATAGTATTAATAAAGATTTTCTGAAACTTATTGAACCGTTAGTTGCTAACGAACCGACAAAACTTTCATGCAACCTAGTATCAGTCTTACAGATATTGTATAATGCAAAATTAACAAAATTAAAATAAGAATGTGAATGAAATTATAGTAAGAAATACGTACTTCAAATAAATGCAATTAAATGGACTGGTATTAAATATATACATTCCACCAGGTACTGTACCAAAAAAGAAAATAAAACAATGAATTAGATTTATTACTTTGGAGATGAAGATGTCTAGTTTATGAACTACAATTTTATTTTTAGAAAACTGATTCTTAACCGAAAATATGATTGTAATAAACATAGCAGGCTTTAAGGATTAGATATGTTTCTTTGAAATCTAATTCTTATTCAGTAATCATAATATCCAGTGCAAACTGTATTTGAACCGTGTAATTTCCATTTATAAAATTTGCGTTCCTTCTTACAACAATGCCTGCAAACAACTCAATTGCTTTTTATAAATAACTATATAAGCAAAAAAGTTGATAATGTTTTAGATTGTTTGCTTAGAATTGAACAAAAAGTTATGGCAGTGTGGGCGCTTGGACAATATACGTGGGAACGGGTCAACTGATAGCATCTGTTTACAGTGCACCTTACATTGTGTTCTGAAGAATGGTCCAGTTATTGTCAAAAACATACTGTGAGAAAACCATTTACCACTTCGACGGACTCTCCACCAAGCGTTTACGAATCAACTTCACAAACTAATGACCATGCTTAGGAGAATTCACACGAAATAATACCATTTTTATAATAAATCATCATCAAAAATAAGTGTATTTTTCTCGCCAACAAATGTTGGTAAATTATTTTGGAGAAAAAAGATAGGACAAAGACAATTTTCGACCACAAAGGATCTTTGTTTTGTATAATATAATTTAGGACACCGGGAAAGATACGCACCTTTACGATGACGCAATAAGTTCTTACTATAGTTTTAGTTTGTATAATATTATCTACCTCGCCGCTAATAACGAAATATTATTAAATTATATACCAGGGACTAAAGTACAAATTTAATCCTAAGGAAAATAATCACCTGAGGGATTAAATGCACATTAGTCCTGTAGTATATACATAATTTTTCGCATTTTCAGCCATACATTGTGAATTAACGATTAATTTTGATATTAAATAGATAAATAAATAAATAAATAAATATATCATCACTCCTTCTACCCATTACCGGGTGTGGCACTCTGCCGAAGCAGATTTCGATAAGTGATATATTTTGAGCGTGAAGTGCGGTTACCAGTCGTCAAATCACGGCCCCCAAAGATGTTAATGGTGGAGGAGCCACAGGGGTAGTATTTGAAATTATGAAAATTGTTTGTCGCCTGTGGGAATCGAACCAGGGTTCTCAGAATCCACAGGCCCACTTCATACCACTGAGCTAGCCACACCATTGACTTTGATACTGACTTGACATAAAAATCACAATGACAGTATTATACAAATTTTTCGGTAACTTAGGCAACATAAACAAAGTGATATATTTTAAGGTTTATTTGGGGTAATGGCTCAGTAGTATGAAGTCGGCCTGCGGATCCTGAGAACCGCATTTCACACGTATAAATATATCACTTACCGAGATCTGCTTCGGCAGAGTGCCACTCCCAGTAATGGGTAAAAGGCATAATGATATATTTATTTATTTATATCTTAGTTGCTAAGGTAATGTTTGTTTACCTGTTAATTTAATCCCGATCGGATTACCTTTGAAAATTAATATCTCCGGAATTAAAAGTGACACTTCTTTCTTAGAAAAGGATGAATACGAGTAAAGTAGATCATTTACGCCCGGAAGTACGTAAAAATTATTTATTTCAAATATTTAGATTAATTAAATTATGTACCTACTTGTTAGTAGAGATAATATATTTTATTTCAAAATTACTTATATGTAGGTATACATAATATATGTCATGTTAGATAGCTTGAAAATTTGGTAATTTTTATGCAACAAAAACTGTTGCAATTTAAACATATTCATTTCTTTGTTACTTTGCACAACAGGAGCATAATCATTATTACAGTACAGGGGATTGTAATGGAATTATTCAGACACAATCCTATTTTTGGATATAAGTTGAGATTTAAAAGCCCGATCTCTTGGTTGAGATACAAATTTTACCACTGAGCTATGGTTCGCTTTATGATACAATTCTCTTCGCCCTTAGGTATGCGTTAAAATTATTTCGAATTAAATTGTTTTAAGTTAGAGAAAATTATTATTTTCTTTTTGATGAAATGAAATGATTATTTTAGATGGCATTACTTACTTTCGTAATTTAATTATGTGCATTAATACATACTATATAAAATTAGAGAGAATATTAGAAGCAAGCAAGTGTGAAATATTAATTGCAATATAATTACATCGCATTTTTCCGGTGAACACACAAAGAATGACCAACAGGCTCGCCTGTGGGAAAGGATTGACAACAATCAGAATGCGATCTTTTGAGATTCTCCCACGCTCCACATGAGGCGCTGAGGTAGCAGAGGTAGTCTAGGGGTCAGCGAGCCTCCACACACATACAAACATAAAGCCAAGGTGGTAGGGCAGGTCATTCATAGCACGCTACACTTGTCGAAAGGGACAACGGTCAGCAAAAGAAACACTGTCACTTGTGGTTCTGTTTAAATCTAAGCCATTGACTGATTCGAACCCTTCTAGGAGGCTGAAATACAACCGATACGATCTATGCAGCGTTTGACAACCAAGTCTTACAAATTGACCTACGACAGATGTAGGTGTTTAGTGTGGGAATCTCGACAACAACCCTTTGACAAAATTGTTTGCTCCAATACATCGGTATTATCTTGCTTTTGTCTGATAATGCATTATCTTAAAAGGAAGGATGATAAAGAAAAAAAAACTATGATTTGTATTTCTGGAACTATAAATATTATAACACGGAAACTAACAGCAAATTAAAGGATATTTAATTGTCTTTATTATGCATAAGATACTCCGTGTAGTCCTGGGTTCGAACTACTAACCGGCAAGTGTCGCAATTTTATTGGCATTTAATCACACATTTTGTACTGGAGTTGGCATTAAGTTCCTGTTGTGTATAGCAAAAAAAAGTGGTGTTTTTGTTTTAATAATGGTTAATTATTAACGCAGTTATTATTTTTCTTTTTTTGAAAAACACAAAATATTTTACACGTTAAGGTGAACGATTCGTGCACCGAAACGTCGCTATTCTACAGGATGATCAAAAGGAATTGTTATAGTTGGCAATACAATGCCAGAGATCTTTTTATTCCACAGTTGGCACAACGTCAGATAAAGGTGAAAATGCTATTTGACATTTCTAATAAATACAAATAGGTTATGTCAGGAGTCTGACAGCTAATAGAATTTTGACTTTTTAAGTAATAGAAATACTTTAGAAATAAATATACTAATAAAATGTACTCAAATTTAAATTTTAAATGTCACTGTCAACAACAGGAAATGAATTTATATATCAGGCTTACCAATTTCAAGTAGTTTTTTTTATTGCCAACTGTAACAATTCCTTTTGATCACTCTGTAATATAATAAACCACCAATTATAAGCGTATATTTTTTCAATATTATGTTGAATTTTGTTGAAATTTTACTACACCATTAATATTTATTTATTTTGTAAAACCATCAATCATGTAGTAAATACTCATTTTATATTACATATAAAGCTGGTATTTTAATCATTTATAAAGTTACTACTGAATTAATTCGTAAAAAAAAAATGTAAAAAACGACTGTTAATATAATTTGCTAATTAATGTGATAATTTTTTGTTTGGTTTGACAGATAAATTTATCTTGTTAGAAAAATGAAATTTCAGCTTTAAATAGTAAACAAGATTTTGAACAAGTGAGCTTACTTGCGCAGAAATAGTCTCGATAATTATTTCAGATAATATACGAAGCAAGTTGATATTAAAATAATTTGTTAGAAGATGTGATGTGATTTAAGTTGTTCTAAAAATGGTTCAAAATTTTGTTCTATATTTAATGTAATGTAAAATAAGCTTTACTTACATTATTTTTGTTTCATCGTCGTAGCATTTATAGTTTTAATGATATAAATTTTTTAAAATAGGTCCAGTTTTTTATTTGTATCTTAACGTATGCCTCCTCAATGTTCTCATGTGAAATTATTGTAAGAATTTAAAGTTTGCGTTTAAATTATGCGTTCGCATCATTGTTCAACGCATGGTTACTGTACATTTAATTAAGAAAAAGTGAATGTCAAGAAGTGGACACCGTTTGTTTCGCAACAGTCAAAATAAAAAGGGATAAGATGTCTGTAAATGTTGCGTATGCAAATTGAAAGACAGAGATAGATTTTGACTTGCGTAATAGAGAAGACAAAACGATGGGCTGGCACGCACACTGCTCTACACGACTTTACATTTATATTGAAATCATGAACTATAAATATTCTTTACTTTTGACGTTGTTGCTTCTGATATCAACCAGTTTTCATTTACCTCCAATAACAGATTCTAACATGTACCCTATATCTACTAACAATATTGTATTAGGCAGAACTTCTGGGGTAGCTAGCTCAGTGGTATCAAGTCGGCCTGTTGATCCTGAGAACCCTGGTTCGATTCCCGCAGGCGACAAACAATTTTCACCATTAAAAAAAAACTACCCCTGTGGCTCCCACACCATTAGCATCTTTGGAGACCGTGATTTGACGGCTGGTAACCGCACTTCACGCGCAAAATATACTTTGCGTCTGCTAAGCTCAATAGTTCATGTGTTCAAATTTCGAAGACTTCAATTTATATAAAATATAGAACTTTCAGAATAGTCATCAAGGAAATAATATAAAGAAATTATTTTGACAGATAAAACGTCAAACATTTTTTTTATTTTGTTTTAATTCCATGGTTATCAATAGTTTTGAGGTAATTTTTGTCATTTTCAGATCTAATTTGTGCCGTTACGCAGCATGCAAAATTTTGCATATTGAGTTAGATGTAGAATTTTGCTGGCAATTACAACATTATGATTTTATTTATTTATTTATTAATATATTTATCTGTTATTTGGTGAGTTTCACTGATTTTCACTACAAAATTTCACCTATTGAAATAAAATGTCATGTAGTGAAACGAGAAATTATTTCAAGAATTTAATAAAAATTCTCACTACATGAGATGTAAGTCTATGACATTGTTTCTCACTTCTGTCAAACATTACTGACATCTTAGTTTTCAGGAATAGTAGCAAATAAATAAACATTTCGATAACAGTGGAGGAGTCCTTTGAAAAGGATGAAGATAGACAAACGAGCACTCCAAACAAATCTAAATTTCGGTTGAGGACCCTAGAACAGCGGTGGTCCACGCAGCATCCGCGAGTCAGAACAACGTCGTTTATATTTAAAACTGTCCGCGACGAAATTCTCGATGTCCATCAGGGTTAGCCGAGCTCAGACCACATCTGCCGTTTAACAAGAGCAAGACAACGCGTGCACCATTTAACTTGAACTCGCGAAGCAGCAGCTAAAAATGTTCCACCCTCAGTCATTTCCATAGCCCGCCAAACGTATCGTTAGCGTCATCTCGGACCTCATCGTGCTCAGACTACAAATGGGTTACTGGAGGAACCGCCAAGAGAAAAAATAGTTAGGTAGGTCTACAAGAGGGGTACTATTTTTAACTGAAAATATAAATATACGACGCAAATGGTTGTCTATTTGAAATCTGGTGCATCTTTCTTGGTCTTTCGAAGGCTACTGATGCAGTCGAGACGAGAAATTTAAGGACATATTATAGAAATTACGGGGCACACGAATAATGTCATGAATCGAAAATGCAAAGAAGAAAACATTTGCAATTAGTTAAAAAATGTTGATATTTTATAAGTTTAAAGAGTAACCACGGAAACATCTTGCATCTTTTTCTTATTAATTTATCATTGTTTATTTTCTTTGTGGGGTGGCTAGCTTAGTGGTATGAAGTCGACCTGTGGATCCTGAGAACCCTGGTTTGATTCCCACAGGTGACAAACAATTTTCATAATTTCAAAAGCTACCCCTGTGGTTCCTCCACTACTAACATCTTTGGGGGCCGTGATTTGACGACTGGTAACCGCACTTCACACGCAAAATATATCACTTACCGAGATCTGCGTTGGCAGAATGCCACACCCAGTAATGGGTAGAAGGCGTGATGATATATTTATTTATTTTTATATTTTCTTTGTTTTTTTTATTGTCGTTCAGCAAGCAGAAAAATTCAGCTTTCTACTTTCAACTGACAGTTAGAAATGTCTATTTCCTGCTTGGTTGAAGAAAAATCAGTTTTGTTCGTTCTGAAAATTAGAGACGCAGCAAGAGTTGTTTAATTTTTTATTAAATAACAAAACACAGTTTTGCAAAAAAATTATAAAACACATAAAATGTTTTCATTGTTGAATTAGTTCGGTATTCGTAATCTACTGACATATTTTGAGTTAAAAACCGTAAATTATGCATTATTTTAAAAATAAAACCAATTTTCACAGAAATTTTGCCGTTTTTAAAATTTTATTTCATAACATGAAATATAAAGCAAGACAATAAACAATAAGCATTTAAGATTTTAAAAACAAATGCAATTAAATGTCACAATCAAAACAAAATAAATTAAACAAAGAATCCGTTAACTAGAGTCGTGAAGATTTGAACGGTACGTTACAAAGAGCATCGCAGCATCAGCTAACGAACTTAGACAAGAAACCCTGCGTCGTTTAGAAGTCGATGCAGTAAATATCCCAGCGATTGTAAACTAAACGTAAACACTGAAAGATCAGATATCGATCTCAGATCGCGATCTAGAAATTAATGGTGATGGTGACGACGATCTAAGAGCATTTTACCATCTTAACTTAAATATTAATGCATCAAACTTATTTATTTTTGATAAATTATCAGTAATAATATAATAAGAGAGTGAGAATAAATTGAAAATAATTTGATAGATCTTTCGTGACTATTGCCAAATGGCAACAAGTTTGAGAAAGATATTGGAGAATTATTTTCTAATTTATCCAACTCTCGACCCTCGAGTTATATTTAATTAGATTATTTTTTGACTTAGCTGTTGAGGTCGATTCATCCAACTTAAATGATTTTGAACTGGGTCCATTTCGATTGATTACTTATTATTGTATTCTTGGAAGTTATTTCTAAAATTTGTTGGTGTATTTCTGTATCTAAAATATAACTAAATCGATTTTTTTCACACATTTTACTTGACGCGGTGACAGCTTTAAATAATTACTTGACAACTACCTATCATTTATCACAAACAAAAAAAGCATCTACAGAGATAATTCCCGGGAATAATCATATGAGCTTTATTCTTAGTATAATAATGACAGGATTGGTTAAAACGCAGACACGTGACATACAATGAAGCATTTCATTGGTTTTTAGAAACGTCAAAAAATAATCGCTGTAATTGCACTAATGCAAATTATCACTTATTACTTCACTCGTTTCCACGACAACGTGGCCAAAAAATGAAACGCTATTGGTTGAAGTCGTGATGCAATATTCTGAAAAATATCGAATATTTAGTATCCTATACCTTAATTTTAAAGGAAATTGCTTTAAATAAAAGTGGATACGGAGAAAAAAATTCACAACTTTTACTTGATTTACAAACATTTTACAAACATGTAAAATTTGAAAATGATGCTGCACGAGTATGGTAGTTTATAAAATAGTTATAGTTTTAGCAGTAACAGGAAATAATAAAGCTAAAAATCGTCTAAAATATTAGTGAGTTCCAACTTCATCGATTGAATAATTCCAACGGGGACAAATGGTCACTACCACAGCATGATAAAATATTAAGGCAACTGGCAAATAAACACGTACTTCCACTTTGCGAATATTCAGAAAGTTAACTTTGCGTTTAACTATTTCACTATTTTCCTCCGAGTGATACACTGCATGGGACAAACCACTGATGTCTAAAAACTACACTAAATCCCAACTCTGACGTTGGTAGTACAGCTTTTGTGTAGGATGAAAATTTAATAGAAATTAGCGGTGTATTTCGACCTTCGTTAGCAGCGCTGTGATTTTTCGTTTGTTGTAGATAGATAATGCAGTCTGTTGGCTTATGTTTTATTCAAAAACGTGCTATACGTATGTGAGGGAATGAATACACCCGTGATAACTTTTTGGATAAAGTTTTAATTTGGATGCCCTGGTTCACTTAATAAAAAAGCGTATTGTTTCCAGTTAGAATACCTGCATGGCCGAGAACGTTTTAATTAAAACCTAATTAACTTTTTACAAATTAAATCCAGAGATAACATAATGTTAGACATTTCATTTGTCGTGCAATATTCTCGCAAGAGTGTTAAACATTTTAACATTGTAAATAGTGCTGCTGTAGTCAGTTTTATTTTCAACCAAAATATAATTTTAAAAGTACCACAATGGTACCAACCACTAATAAGAGAAAATTTTTACAAAGAAGAAGTCAAAAACCTTTCTTGAATATACAGGCTGTTAAAAAAGTTCCGGGACGGTGAAATATCTCGAGAAAAACACATCGAATCAAGAAACCAAAAAACACGTGTTAATTTAAGAAATAATTTCCACCTATGGTACCACAGGGATAGAACTGATTGTATGTTTTTAATACTTTGTAAGAAAAAATTTCATACGAAAGTTGTAAAAAATTTATTTCTTCGTTTTTTTTGTTTAAAGAATTTTGCTCTAAATTTATTTAGAAACATATGACAGCAAAAATTATGTGAAGATCTTTTAAATTTTCTTTAGATTGATTGAATACCGGAATACGTATAACAGTTACCTACCTATCTTTTAAAACGTAACAGGTTATACCATCTGAAGGCAGGTATAAATTACAATAATTTATAAAAAAACTATTCGATGTTTATACGATGAATATGTAAATTTAATTCATTAGCATATGTTGAAAATTTCTACTTAATTCTTTTCTTAATTCATATTCTACAAATGTATTAAACAACCAAATAAATAATAAATGTGATCCTTATTCTCATACATACTATAAATAGAAAGCTTTGCTAAATAATACGCAACAATAAATAATACGACAATTATTAAAATAATTATTTAAGTTCCTGAGTAATTAAAAACAAAAACTATGCTGCAACACTTCATAGAAATATTCTTTACAAATAAACGGGACTTAGGTGATGCATACGTCTATTTGGATCTGAATTTATCACTAGAATAGCGATGATTTAAATACAAGATTTTTGTTATTTTATTATTATAAAAAAATGGGATAAGTTCTTATTGTACATAGTAGCATAAATAGGTAAAGCTGGATTTGTAATGAAGTAAAGTAGGAAGCAACGCAAAAATAGTAGGTAAGGCAACAATTTAAAACTTGTGTTAAGTAGAACCATTTATATTGAACTAAAGCAATCAGTAATGTAAAATAAGCAAGAGATGGTCAACTTTCATCTTTCTACGTTACTTTACCTAATATTTCTTACCGCTGGCCAATCAGAAGTCAGCATTTTAAACTTCGCATCGTAATCTCTATTACCGACCGTAAAATATCAGCTGTCACTGTCAAATATTTTGAATGATCTAAATTTTTCGAAAATGGACAGAGAAGTAATACAATTTTTAAAGACTAATCAAATTCTGTATGACAGTTATCAAAAGATTTTAAATTTTTTTAAGAAAAAACAATTGTAGAAAGGAAATAAATTGCGACATACCTCTTATTGACTAACAGTATTAGATTCTGCTTCTCAATATAAATCAGTAATTTGCTTGCGTTAGTTTTTGCTTTGCTTTATTTTACTTTATCTCTTACATTACTTCATTATAAATCCAGATTAAATAAATAAATAAATCCTAGAAATTTATGTATTATGCTACTTTGGATAACGGGAACTCAATGACTCAGATACAGTAGTTTTTGGGAAATAAATAGGGTGAAGTCAGTGAGATTTGAACGCGTCAACTCTTGCTTCGCATATGCAAGTTGTATCCACTGAGCTACGTTTGCAAGTTGTAGTTTTTTCTTATTATTTTGTAAGAATAATGTTCTAAAACGGAAATATAAACTATGTATATATTTTTCTGCATCGCTTTGCATGAACTAACTGCTGGCTAATCTATAAATTCAATTCACATACATTTTCATGAGTTCTGTAGAACAGTGCATCACTTATAATTCGCCGGATGTCTAAAATATGAACAAAACTACTTTCACACCATACCACACAAAGCCCATATAGTCTACACACAGGTAAGAATATGTGTAGCAGTGTTTACTTTTTGATAAGCGCGTTCCGTTGTGTCCGTTTGAGCCACGCACACTTGATAAGATAAGGCAAGATAGCGACCCGTGTCCACATTACAGGGCATGCATGTGTGCACATCGTACATGTACACTATTAGCTAAATAGCTAATATTTTGGTCATGCTTCAGTTTCATTTTTAAATGATGATAATGACACTGCAACGGTTAAATTTGTTTACACTACTTAAACTATCACAAGCCACTATAAGTACGCAAATCTACTTTTTTATTTATATATACATAAATTTAATTGATTCTACTAGTCGTATGTTTAAGAAAGTAATTCAGGAAGAAGACATAAACAACAAAATGAATCTTGTAAATCTTATTTCAATTTAATTGTAGAATGAAATAAATAAAATACACCATCACGCCTCTTACCTATTACTGGGTGTGGCACTCTGCCAAAGCAGATCTCGGTAAGTGATATATTTTGTGCGTGAAGTGCGATTACCAGCCGCCAAATCACGGCTGTCAAAGATGTTAGTGGTGGAAGAGGGGTAAATTTAAGGTAGTTCTAGTGGCGAAAAACATACAAATTGAATAAAATAAGTGTTTTATACCTATTATGATTTGAATATCATGAATTGTTAACAGGTTGTTGGTCTAGTGAATTTTCAAATACCGTACTACCATGTAGTGTTGCCATTATAAATTGAGATCCTTAATTTTTCGTTAAAAACAAGATTTTGCATGGCTATATATCCATTACTCAACGATAAAAAACTTTCTTCTTTTGAAACAATATACGTGGATAGTTCTAAAACATTATATTAGTTTTTCAAATGAAACTGCAAATTTTTAACCAGATATGTGCGACTCTGAATGACAATCATCATAAGCTCCGTGTATAAGAACTCAACTTTACATGCAAATATATTTGTTCACATGTTTACGTGCGCCGAGTTTCATTCGGATCTGTAAAAATGTTTTTCACGCTAGAACTACCTTAATGGGGTAGCTAGCTCAGTGGTATCAAGTCGACCTGTGGATCCTGAGAACCCTGGTTCGATTCCCACAGACAACAAACAATTTTCACCATTTCAAAAACTACATTTGTGGCTCCCTCACCACTAACATCTTCGGGGGCCGTGATTTGACGGCAGGTAACCGCACTTTACGTGCAAAATATATCACTTATCAAGATCTGCTCCGGCAGTGTGCCACACCCAGTAATGGGTAGAAGGTGTGATGGTATATTTATTTTATTTTTTATTTTAACTACCTTAATGTGATAAAAATTGTTTGTCGGTTGTGGGAATCGAACCAGTGTTCTCAGCACCCACAAGCCGATTCGATACCACTGAGTCATCCACCTCATAAAATAAATAAACTATAATACAGATAAAATTCTAAAGTATTTTCAAAATATTCCACCTCAAACGATTCTAAATTATTTTTAAAATAAACTTAATTTTCTATCAATTTATTTAAAGCATTGTTTTCTAAAATAATTTATAAACATTTGATAGAAAATATACGATGCCACATGCTCAGATCTTTTATAAATATTATAAATGTTTAGTAGAAGTAGTTATTAGCAATAGTAACCATAGCATTTAATCAATTTAATCAAAAAGTGCAAAAATAAAACAAGTTGGTATATGTAAGATGTTTTAAAGATTACAGAAAACTTTTATAAACCACAAAGAATGATAAAAATTTAAATTAAACAAATATTTTCTCATAAATACTTCAAGTACTGATGTCTCTTTATTTATTTTGTATAATAGTAAAAAATTAAAGGGAAGCAGCAATATTCTTATTATGGTTTAAAAGTTTTGGATGTAACCCGCTGACATCTGCTCCTTTGCAGGAGAATGCATAAATTAAAGTTCGGGTTTTGCGAGGATTATGAAGCTAATGTTAATTTGTTAAACATGACTTTATAATAGCATCGTAAAGCGTCTTCTAAGAACAGACGTAGCGTTGATATACACGAAGATATGACAGACATTTCTCAACAGTTGATCAACAAGACAGAACATAAAAGAAAAGAATGATTTTGTTCCTGCACATTCTGGTTCGTGATTTAGAGTATCAAGCTGAGGTATTGAGTTGGCACCAATGGTGACCCTTCTAATGGATTTCTCTATGAGGTGTCGCCATTTTTACACCTCTAGTATTGTAATTATAAGTGTACTTCTCAGTTAGAGACCTACGTGCCTGCCAATGACAAGAGTTCATTAGTTGCGGCCATTGTTGTGTTTATTCATTTGTTGAATTCTGATTTCTCTTTGAAAAGATTTATATAACATTTTGTATTTTACCGGTTTTTGCAGCGATTTCTTATCTGTTTATTATGTGCAAGGCCAGTTTGATATACTTAACATTTTTACGCCATACTGCATAATAATTTCTAAACAAATATATCGGTAATTAAAATTATTTGACGTTTTCAATTTTCTGTAAAATAATACGTCTTGTACGATTATTTATGAGGAATAATACATTTTTCACACGGCAATTTTTCACAGATTAAAGTAGAAACAAGATAAAATAAAATTTTAAGCAAAATATTTAATAATGAAATCGATTTTCTGCGTAGTTTTTTTTTCTCAGGCTGTTGCTATTGCTATTGTAATCACGTTTTGCCAAATGTATATCTTTTCTATTTCCATTTGCCAATCAATTTGGATAAATCTAACCACATTATTAACTGAAGCAAACAATCTAATGCACATAATAAGGTGGACTACTTCGCACTTCTAGCTGAAAATGAATCAGAAATTCTTTCAGTAAGAGTCAGAAGCGGGTTTAAAATATTTCGGGCCCTAGGCAAAATACATTATAAGGGAATAAAATTCTATATTTTTATTATTTATATGTAATATAAATACTTGAAAAACGCTCGCTAACAGAAAAGACAGATTGCTGGGCTGCCAACATAAATGAAATAAAATTCACTACAACTAATATAAAATATAATATATAAACATAAAAATAAATAGTCAAAACAAGCATAAACTAAAATTTTGAAACCGGGTCCTAAAATTTTTGGGCCATAGGCTATTGTCTCTTTAGCCTGGGCCAAAGTCCGCCTGTGGTAAGAGTAGATTAAGAATCTTCAAACGGAATACGCCTAATGTTGACAAGATTTTGTACGAAAAGAATTGAATTATTAATTAGTATATAGTTTAGAGCTGTGTGAAGATAAATGTTTATAAACAACACAATATTCTTTTCTTCACTAGGGAAGTTTTATTATACTAAATGTTCATGTCTACTGCTGTGCAGTCGTCGTCAGTTGTACACTCATTATTATTATTATTATTATCCCTAGAATTTTAGAAGAGACTAAATTTTTCGTCTTCGTCTAGGATTTGCCCAATGCAATATTTAAAGTGCCAGTTTCATGGAAGCAGTAATTCACTTAAAAAGCAATTGAGAATGTCTTGCATTGGTTACAGTCCTATTTTGACAACACGTAACCATGAACTATGCCATGACAATCTAACAACAGAACACAGTCTGACAATGAACAAGGAAGCAAGAAAAAACAGAAGAAAAGCGGCGGTAGACGTTGACGCGTGCTTACGCGCTGTTTTTGCCTTTGCCTAGTCGCGGCCTACTTGGCGGAAGGAACCACAGATTAGGAACGGATCCCGCTCAGTCACGGATTACCTCGCCATGGCTGCTCAGATCGCGGACGCGATTAAGAACTCGACTCATGGCCGAGCCTTGTGACGTTGTGACATCATTGTGACTCCGTAACCGCGTGCTGAAATTTCTTTACGCCCAACAAAATTACATACTATTGTTGATGCTATTTAATTCATATTGATTTGATTTTTTGATATCAGATCATATTGACAATACGTAAATAATGTACAATCTCGTCCGAAATAATTTCAAACATTAAGAACATAAAATAAATAAAATAAATATATCATCACGCCTTCTACCCATTACTGGCTGTGGCACTCTACCGAAGCAGATCTCGGTAAGTGATATATTTTGCACGTGAAGTGCGGTTACTAGTCGTCAAATCACGGCCCCCAAAGATGTTAGTGGTGAAGGTGCCACAGAGGTAATTTTTAAAATAAAAAATATATCATCACACCTTCTACCCATTACTGAATGTGGCACTCTGCCGAAGCAGACCTCGGTAAGTGATATATTTATACGCGTGAAGTGCGGTTATTAGCCGTCAAATCACGACCCCCCCAAAGATGTTAGTGGTGAAGGAGCCACAGGGGTAATTTTTAAATTGGTGAAAATGTTTGTCGACTGTGGAGATCGAACCAGGGTTCTCAGGATCCACAGGCCGCCTTCATACCACTGAGCTAGACACCCCATAACATAATAATGCGATAATAAATAAATATACCATCATATATTGCTTCATCCAAATTATATTACAAAAGGTTTATAGTTTACAGTTGACTTCGAACCACTTAAACACAATTATATTTTTCTACGATCGAGCAGAAAATAGACATTTTTCTACGATTGCCATGAAAAGTTAACTATTACGCTCTCTTTTGTCAACATAAAGTTGATGTTTTCTGTAGAGCCATCAAAAAATATATTTGTATATATTAATAGTTATTTTTGCGCGGGTTTCCAATGGCAACGCACGAAAAAGGTATTTCAATACTTACCACAGATACAAACAAAACAGAAACTAGTCATATTGACAGAACAAGTTTATTTTCACTACGTTTTTTTGATCATTTAAGATGCAAAAGTTGAAAACAGAAAGTTAACCTTTGCCGTTCGCCGAGCTGTAATGTACTAGTGTATCATCGTATTAGTTAGCTAGGGTGCAAATTTATTCCAATGACAGAAATGAATTTATTAATAGATTATGTCATGATAAACATGAAATAAAGAAAATTAGATTTGGGAACATGTGGTACCTATAGATGGCGTCGGTGTGAATGCGCAGATTTTAAGGGTAGTTGTTGCCATATTTTTTACAGGCTAATTTTCAGTTTAAATTATAGACTTTGGTATAATTAAGTAATAAAAATGGTAGACAGAAGTTTTGGCCGGTGACGCATGCGCGACAAAACCGGTCAAAGTAAGCAATTTTTATGGTGTCGTGTGACATATTACTACTTGTTCACGACGAATACATGACAAAAAAAATATTGACAGAAATTATTGCTGGTTGCTCATTGGTGACAGAAGCTCTGAAAGTGGACTGATGTAGGGATCAACAACCACCCTTAAAATCTGCGCATTCACATCGGCGCCATCTATAGTTTCCACCCGTTCCCAAATCTAATTTTATTTTTTTCATGTTTATCATGACATAATCTATTAAACAATCCATTTCTGTCACTGGAATAAATGAGACATCATTTTGCATCCTAGCTCTCTAACTATATCCAAGGATACAAGAAAACTGTCATCTGAATTTCCAAACAGAAAAACAGTCGAAAATAATTTTAAATTCTTTTTTAAACGTTTCTAAATGGCAGAAAGTGTCCTTGTCACTCGAGCAAGAAGATTTTTGATTGAGTTACTTTCTACTCTAGGTACATAAATAACTATTGTAAATATAAGTCACAACAGAAACTTAAGCCCAATCACATTAGCTTATAATGGTATCCAAACCACTTAGATATAATCGTTGAAATCAGTCAGGTTTAAACTTGGGAACATAAGTAGTTAAATTAAACTCGATTTAAACAAATTACATAAATAAAAATAAATATATCATCACGCCTTCTATCCATTACTGGGTGTGGCACTCTGCCGAAGCAGATCTCGGTAAGTGATATATTTTTGCGCGTGAAGTGCGGTTACCAGTCGTCAAATCACGGCCCCCAAACATGTTAGTGGTGGAGGAGCCACAGGGATAGCTTTTTCAAATTATGAAAATTTGTCGCCTGTGGGAATCGAACCAGGGACCTCAGGATTCACAGGCCGACTTCATACCACTGAGCTAGCCATCCCATAAACAAATTACATAAATAAAAATAAATATATCATCACGCCTTCTATCCATTACTGGGTGTGGCACTCTGCCGAAGCAGATCTCGGTAAGTGATATATTTTTGCGCGTGAAGTGCGGTTACCAGTCGTCAAATCACGGCCCCCAAACATGTTAGTGGTGGAGGAGCCACAGGGATAGCTTTTTCAAATTATGAAAATTTGTCGCCTGTGGGAATCGAACCAGGGACCTCAGGATTCACAGGCCGACTTCATACCACTGAGCTAGCCATCCCATAAACAAATTACATAAATAAAAATAAATATATCATCACGCCTTCTATCCATTACTGGGTGTGGCACTCTGCCGAAGCAGATCTCGGTAAGTGATATATTTTTGCGCGTGAAGTGCGATTACCAGTCGTCAAATCACGGCTCCCAAAGATGTTAGTGGTGAAGGAGCCACAAGGGTAGTTTTTGAAATTATGAAAATTGTTTGTCGCCTGTGGGAATCGAACCAGGGTACTCAGGAGCCACAGGCCGACTTCATACCACTGAGCTAGCCACCCCATTAAAAAACAAATTAAAGTAAGTCAAATGTTTAACAGAAACATCAGTGATTCAGTTTGAGATATAACTTCAATTTGCTTCTATTTATTATAAACCATGTTTAAAATTTGATAGTGCGACTGGCCATATATGTAGTTATTAGTGCTAAATGGGAAAGTAAATATACAAGCAGCAACAAAGTATTAGTGAAGTCATTTAAAGAATCGATATCAGTAATAAAGATTGTTAGGATTCTCCGGCTACCATATCTACGCACTCAACATATTACGAATATTTCCAACACACTAAAGCAATATTTGAATACAGTACGTGAATGGTAATACAGCTATCTTTATTAGCGGCGTTTACAAGACAAAATCCTATCGAGACATAACGCAAGTCATCGGATTACTGCACAGAGAATGACAGAGGCAAACACACACGTGCACACATACAAATCCCTTCAAACACGGATTCACGTTATCTCGTATGACCGATTTGCGTGTGTTAGCTTCGGTGAATTGTCCGTAGAAGGCGACACACCTTTAGGCGTCCGAATTTCTCGCGGAGTCGGACTTACGAAGTCTGGAGTAGCCACGTGGAGCAGCTCTAAGATTAGTGTGGCTAACGCTAACGGTACTTGCTATACGTAACAAATTCTTATAGTCTTAATCGCGTTGGTGTGATTAGGTCTTCTCATTTTGACCATTCCTTTCTTGCGCACTAGAAAAATACAATCTAGTAAATTTAATTAAATAAAATAGAGAACCTTATAAAGAAATCTGAATTACCCTGAATCAGTTTTTGATAAATTTAAATTAGAAGTCAGCGAGAATTTAATTACTATTTTGCTAATTTGATTTTTTTAACTGTTTCTCTATCTTTATGATACTGGAAATTTCAATAGTAAGCAAAATAATATACTACACATATATAATATATATAAGGACCGGTTTCTTCCATCTCCAAATACATTTTTGATAACAATCGGCAGGATAATTGAAAAAATATCGTATCAGAAAATGGCATTCAGTATAATTATTACAATTTGTGTTATGATTTCGATGCGATATTTTATATTTTAACCAGCTGATAGTTATTGGGAACATTTCATATGGTTTTACAATGAAATAATTGAATTTGTGTGTGTTTAAAAAACAGACAGAACACGAGTATATATCATTTAAGGTTACTTGGCAACAACTCACGAGAACAATTGATATAAAAAATCGCGACCCAAAATGTGGAGCGATTTTGTCTAATTTCAAAGTAGTCTAGTCGTTTTACCTCAAAACAACCCAGTTTGAGTTTGAGTATTTTATTTATTTTATTTTATTTCAATATATTTTAAGATTCTGTAACCAGTCTTAAAAACTGTTATCCAGAACCTTATATAACAGTATACAGGCAGATATATAATCGAAAACAAAATAAATTGAAGTAAAACTTAATAAAAATATAGAACATTAACATCAAATATTAACACAATATATATATATATATATATATATATATATATATATATATATATATATATATATATATATATATATATATATATATATATATACATACATACATGTACATACATATACACAACATACTTATATATGGCTACAATAATTTTTTTTTAAAGCTTTTCTGAAAGTAAGAATATAAGACATGCTTTTATACTGAGTATCTAGACTATTATATTCGGTAATTGCGTTGTTGTAACTCGATAGATCACCCTTTGTTATTAAATAGTTATGTATGTATCAAGGGTGAAAACAAGCGTTTCTGGCCCATGGTATGATTATTAGTACAAGGCGCAAAGCGCTGAGGGCTAATAACATGCTCAGGGTTAGAAACGCTAATTTCACCCGTGGTACATACAATATTTTATGCAAAACAAAATAATTATTTCTTAAAAAGATTCAACTATGTACATAGGTTATATGTGAAACTGACATTTTGCAGAATCAAGTATTCACAACAAAGAAAAATTGTCATTTTATTTATGTATCCATAGGAATTATTACTTGCCAAGGGCCAAAAAGAAGTGTATTAGCCCGCTTTTTAGGGCTAAACACATGAATTTCAGCCCGGTTGTGCGTAAATATAAATATGGCCCGAAAAATAAACTAATCATCGAATGGTGTAAATAAAAGTTTAGCCCTTTGGAAACAATTACCTACTGACCCTGTTTATTCGATTACAAATTGACAAAAATGACATTTCTGTATGCAGTTTTATACATGAGATGAATTATCTATGTAGAATAATTGAGTCTGAAACAAGAATCTATCAGATATATGAATACATTTACATACTGTTAGTCGAAGTGGGAACGGAAGAAATGGGAAGATGCGCTATTCATTTGTTGAATGTTGTCGGTCAACAATATGTCACACGCGATGAGATGCACTTGCAAAGAGCTGACCTCGAAGAGTGCTCATCTCGACTCTTTCTCCATCTCCGTGTTCAGTGTTCAGTGCTGTACCGAATGGCTTGAATAAACGTGCGTTTGCTGGCCTTATTTCAGCAAGAAAGGTCGCGGGTCATGCTTGTTAAGGGACACTAAATTATATGGATGTTTTACAGTTAAACGGGTACTGATACTAAAACTATCCATTTAGGATTTTTGCCTAAGTTTGTTGTATGGCAAGCATTTCTAGTTTTTATCTGTGATGATCTCTCCCAAGACGCTACATCTAAATGCAATACGTCTCCAACTACAATGTTTAAATAGGAAATATTGTTAAATTCTTTTAATGCACAGCCAGTCGTGCCAAACAAGAAATCAAATCTTTGATTGGGATTAAGTTCTGGTTTAAAAAAGCAAATAAATTAATAAAAAAGAGTTCAATTCGAATCAGTAAATTATAAACTATCTTATTTACATTATTGTTGCAAATTTCTCTGCATAATTTTCCTACTTGGTTGATGGATGGCGTATTTAATGAACAGTATTAAACGGAAATTAAAATGCGTAAAAAACCGCGGATAATAAATCTCCCGATAAACAGATTTACATGACAAAACCTTTATAACAAGTAAATTTGTGCGTATGTTGATGACAGTTGTCAAAACAGCTAATAAATATTCGATATCCTCATCTCCGATGGTCATTTTTCACGTTTTGTTCGCAGTGGAGGTGTCAAAGTGCGGTACAGCAGGTTCCGTTGCGAAGACATGGTATCGTTGCGTGCCGCATCTTCGTTTTGTTTTCTCCGCATGATAAGGATCGGTCGCCGCGTCGCGGAGTCGCGGTCACACACGCAGAGATGACCCCGCGTGAAGCACTCACACACTAATAATTAATCCAACATACGGATAATACTTTGCGACCGATGACATATTTGTTGTGTCACTAATACAAGCTTTCATTCCATATTGTACGAACTACGTTATCTGTCGGTGATAAATTGATTACTATAATTGAAGTTTTTGTAAGTTGTAATAACTGTTATTTTGACTATCAGTATATCCTTATTTAGATCCGATTTACCGTAATTTTGAGATGATATGTAGTAATATCAATATTTATTTTTCGCGCCTCCGTCCGAGATTGACAGTTTTACATATCTCAAATTCGTTCTGAAACCATGTGTTTACTGTTCGGTAAAAACTAGGGGCTTTTGTAATGTTAGCACTGGTATCACTGACTGTCAGTGTCAGTGAGTGCTTGGAGGTTATTTTTTTATCAATTTTGGAGCTAATTTGTGCCTTTTAAACGCAAATATAAGTAGTTATAATTCAATTTGCAGTACAAAATATGTATATAGATTATTTTTTGACATTTCTCAAAACCAATGAAATGTTTCAATGTCACGTGTCTGCGTTTTAACCAATCCTGTCATTATTATACTGAGAATAAAGCTCTTGTGATTATTCCCAGGAATAATCTCTGTATGTGCTTTTGCTCGTGACAAGTGATAGGTAGTTGTCAAATAATTATTTAAAACTGTCAACGGATCAAATAACAAATTTTGGAATGCATTAATAAGCTATCAATCGATACCAGTTCAAAATCTTTTAAGTTGGGTGAATCGACCTCAATAGCTAAGTCAAAAAATAATCTAATTAAATATAACTCGAGAGTTCGATAAATTAGAAAATAATTCTCCAGTATCTTTCTCAAATTTTTTGCCATTTGGCAATAGCCACTCAAACCCTACGGGCTTTCGTGACTAATTTCCTGGCAACAAGTTTTCGAAAGATCTGTCAAATTATTTTCAATTTATTCTCACTCTCTTGTTATATTATTACTGATAATTAAACTATCGTTAATAATAGTATATTACGTACCATGAACTGTAAGTGACAATTTTTAGGTCAACCTTCGCGACCTAAAAAAATACTTACAATTCCAGGTTAGAAAGCTATTTTTTACAATACCTGCACAAATAGAAGGAAAAGAAAATAGGTTTTAAAATTTACAGCTGTCAAATTGTTGTCAAAATACACAGGACCTTGATCTATAATATTTACTTACTGTCCACGGTGGATGGTACGTAAATGTTATAGTCCTGATGTAACCATGGAAACCAACTGTGCAATAAAAATTCCATTAACTGTGTTTAAATTTATAGTGTAATATGCCGTAGAGAAAATTCAGCTGGGTAAGTCCAACATGTGAAAGTAGAGATGTTAAGATATTATGAGACTGACTGTCAATTTCGTACTTGGAGGTTAGAGATTTTCAGCAATTTTAAATTAGTAATTATTTTTTAATCGACGCGAAAAATCTTGTGTCTCACACGTCCAGAAACTATTTTGCGAGTATTCGCAAAAGTTCAATTTCCATCCAAGTGATAGAAATAAGTATTGTCTCTTATTTAAATTTTAAACCACCCTATTGCAAAATAAAGTTAAATTGCGCTTCTCTTTCTCGGCTGAGTATCGACGGGCTCGTTGAAGCCTGACCATGCGACCTCTAAGTGGACTCATTACCGATGCCCGTGCCTTGGAGATGACCCGACGTTTCCACGTGGTTACACTTGATAGCGTCATTGCTCATCCGCTGCGTCTGGAACTGTCTTTGCGTTGTCCAACCAAATACAGAAACAACGCACACCAAAAAGATCGAGTATTTCGTGTCTTTTATCCAATTTTCAGCGAATTATACAATTTCACATCGCAGTAGATGATATGACATTTGTTCGAAAGAGTGGTTAGTATTAGATTCAATATGGTAGTGAATGTTGGATATGGATGAGAAATCATGAAAGGCGTATAACTGCTGAGGAGATCAGATATTTACAGGGTGTGTGTGTGAGTATATAAAAGTGTGAGATTCAGAAAAGATTATTTAAAGAGTGAAAGCAAGTCAATTGAGATAGTTTGATCATGTAGAACGTATGTCGAGTGTTGAATGAAAGATTGGTTAAACGGTTATTTGTCGGTGAAATTGATGATGAGAAATTGGATGACGAAATTAACTCGTAAGAAAGGAATTATGAATGTGGATGTAATGAAAGTGATGTGCCAGAATAGGAATATTTGGCGGAGATTATTTTGCAGGATAAATTTAATGAATAAATTTAGTAAATATTTCAAGGATTCGTGTTGTCCTATTTGAAGGAATATAATGTGATGTTAGGTATGTATGAGTACGAGTCCAAAATCAAAATATTGGGCCATAATTGTTTTCTCGTTAAAAATTTAAATAATACTTAAAACGTAGGTATCTTACATTTACCAAATTCTACAATTAATTTTTAACATTTTTAACTAAATTTAACATTAGACACAAGATGTCAGTTTTACTAACAATTTTTTTTTACAAAAACTAATTCGACACCCAAATGAATTCTAATGATTATTTTTTGACGTTTCTCAAAACCAATGCAATGCTTCATTGCATATCACGTGTCTGCGTTTTAACCAATTCTGTCATTATTATACTAAGAATTAAACTCTTGTGATTATTCCCGGGAATTTTCTCTGTAGACGCTTTTTTGTTTGTGACAAATGATAGGTAATTGTCAAATAATTATTTAAAATTGTCAACTCGTCAAGTAAAATGTGTGAAAAAAATGGATTTAGTTGTATTTTAGATACAGAAATACACCAACAAATTTTGGAAACAACTTCCAAGAATACATTAATAAGAAATCAATCGATATGAACTCAGTTCAAAATCTTTTAAGTTGGATGAATCGACCTCAACAGCTAAGTCAAAAAATAATCTAATTAAATATAACTCGAGAGTTCGATAAATTAGAAAATAATTCTCCAGTATCTTTCCCAAACTTGTTGCCATTTGGCAATAGCCACTCAAGCCTTACGGGCTTTCGTGACTATTGCCTGGCAACAAGTTTTCGAAAGATCTGTCAAATTATTTTCAATTTATTATCACTCTCTTGTTATATTATTACTGATTATTATCTTGTAGGCAGTTTGACGGATGAAATCAAAGTTAATTATTATTTAAAACAAACTTTATTATCATACAGTTTTTGAATAAGACGAAAAAGTTTTAGTTAATACAGAAATGTATACTTCCTCTTTCAATGGCTGTCATTCCAAAAATTATGAATCGATTGATATCAAATTATGTATTGACAACATACTAGTATACGTTTAATTCAAATTTCATTTAATTATCTTGCATACTACACGAGAAATAAAACTGCAAAATAAAATATCAAACGAAAATATAAGATTCGGGCCAACTGATGTGATGCAGGGCTCGTATACATGAATTGTTATCAAACCTATTTAAATCAATTAAAACATATTAGTAAGAATCTTCTTGATTATAAATAATAATATAGGTAAATCAGTTATGCTAATTATATGCGTATTCCAGACCACCCAACTCCAACATGAAATTATCGATAGATGCCAGTAAAACAGAAACAGCATATTACAAGTGTGAAAGTACCTGAGCGGCACAGGTTTAAGAATTTATTGCAACTTTTCACGGCACAAACGATCTTGTACACTGACCACAATGGACCTTAAGTATGGCTGGCGAGCACTAACTCACAATTACTGACCATAAGTCCTCTACAAACTTATTGTTGTATAAACGGTACGCGACGTAATGTTGTTTCACATTACCAAGAAGGAAATGGCATTAAATAGTTTATTCAGGAACATAAATATGTTTCATATTAAACACAACACCTTTACTAGACTTCCACGAACGTCGAATTTATAATATTATAATTATTATCAGGAGAAAACGTTACAAGAATCATATTTCAAAATACTAAATGACAAGAATATTGTTAAGAGTGGGTGTGTATTATTTAAGATGGTTTGGGCATCTGAAACGTATAGCGAATGAAGGATTGATGACACAGGTATATATGGTGATGAACTTGAGAGTAAGAGATTGCATTGATAATCTATGGATATGTACAGGCTGATCAGAAGTATGTTTCAGTTGGTAATAAGAAAATACTTGAAATTGGTAAGACTGATACACAAATGTATTTCCTGTTGTCGACAGCGACATTTGAAAATTTAAATTAATAAACATCATTGTTTCCCTTATCCATACCTTTCTATTTCTTAACATTACTCAAGAAGAAATAATCCATAGCTATTTACATAACAAGTGCGCGCAGACATACTGTGCACATGAGCGCAATTTTAAATTTACGCGAATGGTGCAAATGAGGTCTTCGTGTACGAGTTTTGTACAATGCTTTTTGTAACGAGCAAAAATTATACAACCGATAGGAAGAAAAGTTATTAAATTTGGAGCGTGCATTTATATTGACAGTTAAGTATGCCATGAATTAATATTTGTTATTTGAAAACAAATTGTCTATTTTTTCTCGTAAAGTTTGTTAAAATATGTCTGTTTGATGGCGTTAGAAGTTAATGTCTTTATTTCTTTTATAAATTCCTTAAAATGTGTGTATATAAGTAACATTAGCGTTTTAATAGTTAAAATTTAGAATCCTAAAAAAATGGGTGTTTTTTCATTTACTTTGCGCAATAATGCCAAATAAAAATAAATAAAATAAAAATAAATAAAATAAATATATCATCACGCCTTCTACCCATTACTGGGTGTGGCACTCTGCCGAAGCAGATCTCGGTAAGTGATATATTTTGCGCGTGAAGTGCGGTTACCAGTCGTCAAATCACGGCCCCCAAAGATGTTAGTGATGGAAGAGCCACAGGGGTAGCTTTTTAAATTATGAAAATTGTTTGTTGCCTGTGGGAATCGAACCAGGGTTCTCAGGATCCACAGGCCGACTTCATACCACTGAGCTAGCCATCCCATATTCCAAAGTAATGTAAACCTTATTTTGAATGATGCGAGTACTAAAAAGTATTTCTATCACTCAATCTATTTGTATTTATTATAAAAATGACATGTCAAATAGTATTTCTGGCTTTACCTGACGTTGTGTCAACTGTGGAATAAAAATATCCCCAAAATTGTATTGCCAACTAAAAAACTTACTTCTGATCACTCTGTAGATGGATGTAGATGGATCTTATTAAAGGTTTGTTGAACGAAAGATGAGACGAGCTTTTCAAAAAGGAATTATGAATGTGGATGAAGCAAAAAATTGTGTTATCCCATTTGATGGAACCTGGCATAATGAAAAAAATATGCTAGCAAAAAGAAATGGCAAAAACATCATGATTTGTAACTTTCAAGTGGCTTTGACAAGCATTTTGATATATTTTCTTCGCGCAGTAATAAAAGTTTTGCAGAAAGAAGTCAATTGAAAGTTCCTCAAAGCCTTTAGGTGGCAGAAGATCAATGCAGGGGGCAGAAGATCCTTTTCTCGGTTGGAAGGAAAAGATAGCTTGAATTGCCGGACATTCAGATGGCTTCCGGTCATATACGCCACAGAGCGACGCAGTGCGGTCGTAGGAACGCTAGACGTCGCTGTTGGCGATCGCCCATTTCCTTACAGTTGATCATTTCAACTATATACCCTCTACACACAGGAATACAAGAACAAGGATTGTCTGGTCTACTGGAACGGATATTCTTATTCACAAGTCAAATAAAAAACCATGGAAATGCAACCGCCATAAATTATTCTGCAAAATTGGAAAGTAATTTTGATTAATATTTCAGCAAATAAAAATATCTCTTCTAAATCAATAAATATATTACTAGACAATATACTTAGTACCAAATTGAAATTAGATATTTTTCGCTGTTCATTGTTACTAAATTATTTTAGATAACAACGAGCGGTCGGCTTGGCTTCGCCAGGCCTTCACGCTAGGCTCCGCGGACGCAGAAGTAGAATTCACAATAGACACAATTTCACAAATTTTTTAAAATTTTTAAAATTGCTGAAAATTTGTAAACAAGTTAACTGAAACACAAGAAATTAAATGCCGTTGAGCGCATCTTCATATCTGGTTTAGTTTTTGAGATATGGCCTCGGGAAAGTCAAAAAACTGAAGTGTTGTAATTTTTTGAAAGATCAACACTTCCGGAGGCTCTATCTCAAAAACTAAATGACATATGAAGATGCGCTCAACGGCATTGAATTCCCCGTGTTAGAATTGACTTATTAGCAAAATTTTAGCTAATTTGAAGCGATTTAATTTTTTGTATATTTTTAATTATTTTTCCAAGGGGTACCCCTCAGGTTTTTTACGATTTTCAAACAATTTGCTCTAAAACTCTTTCTCGTACGATTATTGTAACGAAAATTTACATACATATGTATTTTGACCCGCTGAATCCAGTGATAAAATCCCCAAGTGCATAAGCAATCTAGTTGTTAAGATATTGTCCAAAAACTGTTTTAAAAAAATTATAGAAAATTTTTGTAAAATTTTAAAATTGCTGAAAACTTGTATACAAATTAATTGAAACACGAGAAATTCAATGCCGTTGAGCGCATCTTTATACCTCGTTTAGTTTTTGAGTTATGGTCTCGGGTAAGTCAAAAAACTGAAGTGTTGAAATGTTTTGAAAGTTCAACATAATAATTTACTCATTTCCATGAAAATATGATCAAATAATGAAATACAATTGGTTGTATGTAGTCGTAGGACAATGTTTTTAAAAATTTGATGGAGGTAAATCTACGATTTGAAATGTTCAAGATAATTTGAAAATACTATACGTAATCAGGACCATATTTGAGTGAAACAGGAAAGATTTGTATTGCGATATGAGGGCTTGTTACGCATGTTTGTAAGTACGTCCCTGTATGTAATTATTAATTCCAAATAAAGAACACATACCACTGGTGATATATGACTTAGTAAATAATTCGCTTTATGACCACCATAAGGTTCAGTTTGTTTTCATTTCAGAGGCAAAGAACTTGCTGCTATCAGATACCGTTCGCATTCCCAACTCAAATCCTTCATATTTATCACTTGTTTAGCGACAACAGATTTTTTTTTAACTTTCTTTTGTTATTTGTATATCTCTTTCCAAGAACAGAACGTGAGGTGATGATATAAATCAGATATTTTTTGTAATTTTAAATGTAAATAGATTCGGTCACATTATCAACATAATGTTGTTTAAATAATGATAAGCCAGCCAGATTGAATTAAATACGTTTCTCTTCTGTGCACGCTGCTTAATTATGAGTTTATACTATCTATTATTTTATTTTGTATTCTTGTAAATGGATATTTCATAATTTATCAACATTACTATTTAGTAAGTGAATACCAATAGTTGAAGAAGATGCTGTGTGTCAACAATCTGATTTATTTGACGATGTGAAGTTAAATATGTAAATTGTTTTTATTATTTTGATATTTGTGTAAGTTGGAAATTAGTGATCCAGTTTTCTGCTTTTGGGAGTGAGTGTAGCATCCCGAAGAAGCAATGAAGAAGAGAAGATGAGATGACGACAAGGCCACGACGTTGACCGTCGAAGAGCCCGGAGATGGCGTTAACAAGATTACACCAGCGCTAAACATTGTTATGTGCATGGACACCGGAATCGTGTTCTAATGAATTGATCGTGTTTTAATTACAGCCGCTAGGAGCTCTACAATCTATCACGAGTTCGTGCGAAACTCTCACTCGACTCTTCTGGCGCCACCGTCGGCACTAGCACTACTCGTCAACTTGTGGAACTAGTTATAACTGTAACCATGCCGAAATTAAAATTAATATTTAGTCGCCTTTAAATAAATAAATTTTAAATTGTCGGTATAGACTTTTTTAAGCAGTACGAGCACTTTTATTTTACGCACAACAAAAATACCACATCAAATCACTTTCAATCACGCGAAAAAACAATGACATATGTTAGTATTTTATTTTTTGCACTTCCCGGAATAAAGACCTACTTTATTCTCCCTTTTCGAGGACTGAAGTGTCACTTTTAATGTCGGTAGTATTAAATTGGCAGGTAAACAAGTATTACCGTATAGCAACAAGTATATTATTTATGGAGTGGCTAGCTCAGTGGTATGAAGTCGGCCTGTAGATCCTGAGAACCCTTGTTCGATTCCCACAGGCGACAAACAATTTTCATAATTTCAAAAGCTACCTCCACCACTAACATCTTTGGGGGCCGTGATTTGACGACTGGTAACCGCACTTCACGCGCAAAATATATCACTTACCGAGATCTGCTTCGGCAGAGTGCCACACTCAGTAATGGGTAGAAGGCGTGATGATATATTTATTTATTTTATATTATAAACCTCAAAATATTTCATTTTGTTTATGTTACGTAAGTTATCTAAATATTTGTATAATGCTGTCATTGTGTCAATGAAAAAATGAATCATTAATTCAAAATGTATGGCTAGAAGCGCGTTCTACCGGCTTAAGGATTGTTTGATTAAAATGCAAACGAAACGAGTTTTACCAAAAATACATTTAATTTTTAAATAAATGTATAAAATTCAGCATAATTTGAGCTAAAATAGAATATAATGACTTGAATGTGTAAAGCATATATTCTACGGATTTCTTTTTTAGAAATGCAAGCGAAGCGACACCCCCAAAAATACGTTCTAATATAAAAATTACGGGTAAATAATAATAATTTTTGGAATAGTATTATAAACTTTAACGGAAACATATATAAAGAAAATGTAAAATTTATTTAAAAATACTTTTTTTCCCAATAAATATGTTTCTGTAATTAAAGAAACAGTAAACTTGTTTAACATTTACATATTTCCAAAAATTAGTTGATTTGTACTTTAGTAGTTTCAGTGGACGTTGATAAAGTCGTATAAAGTTATATTGTACAAAAAAGATTAAGGTCGTGGACAGAATTGCGAAATATTAACTTTTCCTGACAGTTGCATAGAAAATCATAAAGGAACGTTTGAAAGGAAAATAAAGCTATCAATTTGGAGTTAGTCATCCTTAATCGGTGTTGATACTAGCGCTGAAATTATTTCAAAATTGTAATCGTTTTCCATGTTAGATTGTTGTCCGGAACGTTATGCAATTAAAACAACTAAAAATAAAGTCTACCTTATCACAGTATTAAAACATCAAAATCTCTGAATACAACTACTGTTTTTCCTTTTAAATTCAAAAGTCTGTCGAAATTTTTACCGCACTGGTCTCTTATCGTTCCTAACAAAAGATTTATATTTATTCAGAAACTTAGTACAGCACACAAGGCAATAAATTAATCCCACGATTAGAAATGACCTGCTGTAAAAAGTGTAAACAATTACAAGAAACGGAATGTTGTACCAATATTGAGCAACAGCAACGGCTCCAGCCAGCAGGTGTAAGTAAACGACAAACATCGCCACGGAACTTTGAACCTTATGCAGCTAGCGTTTAGGACTCTGCGATAGTTCAACGCAGCCCAGTGAGCTTTGAAAGCTCTCGCGGAGGCGCGCGACGGACATCTAGCGATCGTTCGGTGAACTAAAGCACGTACTCTGCAATATTGTTGACGGCGTTGTTGAGAGGATACAGTCAGAGCTGAATATTGTGAGCAGGTTTGTCACAAGAATTTCAAAAACATTTAATTTTAATAAGTGACAATCAAGTTCAGATGCAATCAATAAAAAATAAATGTTACAGCAACAGATTACTAATTAAAAAACAAAAAAATAAAAATACGATACTGGACTAATGGCCAGTTGCACCGCCAAAAGTTATATTTTAAACTTGGTTTAAATAAATAAAAGAAACCTAATGTTTGATAGTAATTATTCCATATAACATGTAACTTCGCGTTTGTTTTATTTATTTAAACCAGTGCTGCAAACTGTTGAATAAATCGGCTCGGTTTCGATTCGTGGTTCAGCATATTTTGTCGGTTCAGGTTTTGTTCGAATTTAAAGGAATTAATTAAGTAATTTAATGTAGTAGGTAGCTAAAAATTGCTAAATATTCAAAATTATGAGGTTGATAGTTCAGTGAGTCAACCTGTGGCCCTGAGAACCCAGATTCGATTCACACAGCCGACAAACAATTTTCACCTCCTGAAAACTACCCCTGTGGCCCCCTCTTCATTATCATCTTTAGCGGCCGTGATTTGACGGCTGGTAACCGTACTTCACGCACAAAATATATCACTTATCAAGATCTACCACGGTAGAGTGCCACACCCAGTAATGGGTAGAAGGCGTGGTGAAGGCTGGCGTCCGAAACAGTTACTTGAAAAAATAATTTCAGTTATTCATAGAAATCAGAACGAGGTCTCTAGGAAATGAAGCTATAATTTTTTTAATAATTTTAAAAACGTAAAGTTAAAATGATTTAATTCTAATATACAGGCAATCGTAGCTCAGTGGATAAAAGCGAGGTAAAACTTGCGTTTCTTAATTAGCAAGCACGAGGTCGTGCGTTCAAATCTCACTGACTTCTACTTATATCCAAAAAAATACGATTGTGTCTGAGTATTTCGGATTCCGCTGTAAGCTGTAGGCCCTCTGTATTATTTTCTATTGTGCAGAGTAACAAAATAAATTTAAATTTATACTATTAAAAATAAACACTGCATTACCAAATTTGAAATTAATAAGAAATACGATATATGAATGGGGTGGCTAGCTCAGTGGTATGAAGTCGGCCTGTGGATCCTGAAAACCCTGGTTCGATTCCCACAGGCGACAAACAATTTTCATAATTTCAAAAGCTACCCCTGTGGCTCCTCCACCACTAACATCTTTGGGGGTCGTGATTTGACGACTGGTAACCGCACTTCACGCGTAAAATATATCACTTACCGAGATCTGCTACGGCAGAGTGCCATACTCAGTAATGGGTGGAAGGCGTGATGATATATTTATATTTATTTACGATTATTCCATACAGGCCTATGTTAATGTTACTTCAATGTTGAAGGCGATCGCTGGAACCCACCGACGGTCCCACCATATATCCATTTATTGGTATTGTTGTTTCTTCGTTTATTTTTATGAGGCGAAAAATTTTGTTAGTAGTTTGTGCGTTTTGAACGTCAGTTTTAAATTATAATTCCAACCAGTGATCACTATAATCGGCGCCTACTGTAGTTACACTATACGCCGTATGTCGCTAGCGCAGCTACAAGACCCAATTCGCAACATTACGGATACATGTAATTTAATCAGCACTAAAATTTGCGGACAGAAATTATCATAAATAATTACCATATTATATTGCTTCAATAATATCTATAATGAAAATTAGTCAGCTATGGAAATTAGTACTACTTTTTTCTACTACCGATGAGAAAAATAGACTTGTGCGCTGTCAAAACACTAAGTAAATAGGTTATTATCATACTGCTTTTGCCCACAAGGTAACTCTTCTTAAAAATATGCAAAATAGTTGTGAAAATATCGCAATAAAGATGCTATAAGTAAAGCCAAGTAATATTTGCAATTTTAGTTAAATTTGCCAAAACTGCCTTTTGGTTATTAAAACTTACATTGTTGTATTTAGTTACGAGTAACGTACGTTGTACATCATAAATTAATTCATCAATGCAATTGTCGAGGCATTTAATACCACGTAATAAATATAATAAACTGAAAATATGGTCAGTAAAAGGTTACGTTTAACACACTTGATAGAAATAATTATATTGCTACTATAACTTATAGCAAAGTAATACGTTGTTGTTTTTTATTGATAAAGTCTTGATAAATAATAAATATTTTGACAATGTTTATTATTATTATGAGTAGAAAAATATTGATCGTCTTTGGAATATTTTTTTTAATATAATGTCGATTGTTTCTGTCGAGATAGTATAAGTTTTATATTAAATTCAATAGATTTCACTGTCGGTTCTCGTTGAAACATTTTTATAATAAAATTTAAAAATCAACACTAGATAGGTTTCAAAAAATATATAAGTTTATTCACTATACGTACTTCGGTCGACTAGACCATCATCAGGTAATGATTATTCTTCTATAATCATTACCTGATGATGGTCTAGTTGACCGAAATACGTATAATGAATAAACTTATATATTTTTTTAAACCTACCTAGTGTTGATTTTTTAATTTTATTAAGTTTTATATTGTTAATATTGAAACAATTAAATATAAAGAAAATACATATTCATTTTATTGATAAAGCATTATCTTCGAAGTTTACTGACTTTAAATAGTTAAAACAGTTTGTGGTTAAATGATTGTATTTTTTTTATTATTAATTTCGACGTTTCGGCACACCAATGCCCGATTTTATGACAATACATTTACTTCTTTTGTTAATATATTTAAATTAACAAATTCGAATCAATTTGATTTATATTATGACATATATAACATTACTATCAAGTTTGATGTCATTTGAATGAATACATTTTATTTGCTTTGAAAGTAAATTAATTTCTTTATAAAACGGGTCATTAACGTATCATTGATTAAGAAATTATAATTGATTGTTTACTTTATTCTTTGTTACTTAGTTACTGTTTACTTGTTGTTACTTAGTTACTTGTTTATAGTTACGTTTTGTTATTTATTATTTTCTATTTCATATTTAGGACTAGTTTTTCAATCACAGATTAATGGTAATCATGGTTAGATAATAATGGAAACTATGATTTCTATTATTATTAAATCATGATTAAAATAATTCAAAAGTAAACCGGAGATTGAAAAACTAACCCTTAATATACCAAAACGTCGAATTTATTTTTTTTAAATCCAAAACTTTTACCAAATATTGTTTTTATTATTTAAAAATCAATTTTGAAAGCTTTTTCTAAATATTCACTAACTTTCTTCTCGCTGTCAATCTTTTCTAAATTATTCTACAGAAAAATACTTCGAATAAAAGTACAAAGAATACACATATTTTTAAATGACAGCGAAAAATACGATGCCAAATGTTCGGGATAACTTGAAAATACAGTTTACTTTTAATGTAGTGATATTTAAGTTATTACTTTCCGAATTAAGAAATGACAAGTAAATATATCTTCTTCTTTGTTATTAACTGTTTCCCAATTTCTACATTTTTTCAGGAAACCGTACAAATATCATATATTTCGCTTACTGCACTATACAATTTCCTTTATTTTTCAGCTGTCTAAACAAATTTATTAGCGTGCAAACAAACCTGCAGTGAAATGACCACGTAATAAATATAAAAAAGCTGAAAATACGAAGGGGTCAGTAAACGGTTACGTTTAACACACGCAGATAATATACATGGTCGACTGGCGTCCCCTCAACATGATCGTATATTGTCGAGGTCCGCGCGACTCCCCGTCGATTAGCCGGCCACTGGCCCTGGACAGAGACACCCCTGTCTTATTACTGCCTTCAGGTTCACCCTCCCTTGACCCACACACTGACTAATTTAGAAATGTAGATAGGCCAGGTGAACTCGATTAAATTGGTTTCCGTTTTTTGCAGTTGTTACACACATTTAAATTGTTTTGTCGATATGTGTTTCTGAAAACATTTATTTAATTTTCTAATAAACTTCAAAATTATATTTTTTATTTTCCCGCCCTTATATATAATAGGGAAAGTATTGTGGTGGTGATTTTTAATGATCTCGAGATTTTGATGAATCTTTACTGAATCAAAAAAATATATAACCCAAAAAATCTATCGGTCTGCCTGGGAAGCATGATAACTTATAAATGGGGTAATATTTTAGACGTAAACTTTATATTTGAGCTTTTAATTAAAAAAGTGCGCGATGGCCGAGCGTGTTAATGAACATCTCTTAACATGCTGACGTCATCCGACCATTGGGTCGTCAGTTCGAATCCGCCTGTCGACAATGTGTGATTTGTCGTTAAATATAAAAATACAGTTACATGTATTATCACGCTCGGGCGCTATGAGCTACTCACTCATATACCTGAAATAATGTAACATCGACTATGAAAAAACCAGCAGTATGGCAGTGTAAAACTGCGGCTCGGTGTGCCTGGTCTCCTATATGGAGCATGCCAAAATCCACAAAGGATTGTAGTGCAATAGGAAGAAGAATTAAAAAAGTGAGGTTAAGATTGTTAATGAACAATATACAATCAGTGGTACATTATTTTACATATTGATCTTTTACAGCCCGATTCTCAACAAAGTTTTAGCTAATCCTAACTTTTTATATATCTAATCTTATTCTCATCTGATTTTAAGTTAAATCACTTTCCGAAAACCAACTGGTAACTAGATATTATTTAAACATTTTTGAGAATATGGTTTTGCTTAATTTGACAAATCCAAAATTCAGGATTAGCTAAAACTTTTTTGAGATTTGGGTTATTAAGCTTTTAGGTCTATTTCTTGAAGAAAGTAATAATAAATTACTCAAATTAACCCAAATTTGATTTACAACAACTTTTACTTGAAACATTTTTCATATCTATTATCGCTTCATTTGTTATAAATATTAATAATTTTGAACATCGTTATTATCTAAAAAATAAAAATTATGAAAATCATAAAATAATATTAGTCCTCATGACCTATAATTGAATGTCAAAAATTACATTTATCGTTCTACAATTGTTTTTTCAAAAGTTATTGAAAATGTACCGAGTTTGGTATCAAATTGAAACAGAAATTTCTAATAAGAGTGTCACATATAATATGTAAGCAATTGTCAATTGTTATTCTCAAATTTGTTCAAATGATCTAAACTTATTGTCGGGAAAGTGTGTGGTGGTCACAATAGATTTTATTATTATTATTATTATTTATTTATTTGTTACTTTGCACAATAGGAACTTAATCCTAATTACAGTACCGGGGGCCTACAGCTTATATCGAAATGAAAGTAATTTTTAAAAAGTACTCTTTGTTAAATACATGGATACATGGAAATTTGCACTATTTTCAGAAATAACTATATATTTTTTAAATGAATGATATAAGTTTGAAATTTCGCGCAAAAGTACGGAAATTATCTGACTATATACAACGTATAAGTTTGTGTTTATGAATTCTAGTTCGAACTAACATTTTTAATAGCTACATTTGTTTGAAAAGTATATAGGTAGGTTTTGATTTTATGTAACTAGTTAGTAAATTTTTATTGTAGTTATAGTGAAAAAAAAAACAACATAAATTGGGTATCATATTTCGTTTATAAGATATTCTAGTAAATTATGAGAATATTACAGTTATATATAATATTCTCTTTTATTATCAATCGTTTGGGCATTTTTGTCTTATAGAGATCGAAGTAAATTTTAATGTAAGAATAAACAAAATTCGTAAATATTTTTTGAGAAAAAAAACGAAAACATTTAATTTGTAATCAGAATTTTATTTATAATAAATACCTAATCTAATTATTTTCCTAAACAATTTATTATTCTTATCGCTTTGTGTTTTTCTTTTGTATAATATGTTTTTTAATACAACAAAAAGTATACCTAATTTAATTTTTAATAAATTTCTCATATATTTTATGTAATAAATTTTCTCTCGAGAGAATTCTTTAAAATATGTATATCATTACACGATTTGTGGTAAAGAATCACTCGAAGTGTAAAATTAATTATGTCAAGTATGCTGGAAATAACAAGTCCACGCGTCAGAGTTATTGAGGTACAGAAGCGGAACAATTAATAAAACACACGTGGAACGAATCCGTGTCCCTCGTAGGACAAAAGCTCTGGGGTCATCACTGGCACGCGACAGACAACAGGGTGCATCTTCTTTTAATAACAAGCGCGTGCATCATTTCAAACCCTCGAGTCGTTTTTTTGTGTGAACTATCCCAGCGAATAAGTACCTAGTACCTCCTTTGAGAAGGGTTAACCCTTTCCTGAGATGAAGACGGACACTGGTCAACTTTTTATCCTTTGACAAGTCAAATACGAAAGGGTTGAGAAGGAATTAACATATTATATTGGAAGGAGTTTACCTAAAGATAATTTGTGGTTATTGTTGTTCGATTTGTCCAAGCGACGGATGAAAGCTTTCCGCGCTTGCGGTTGCCTGCTTGTCCGGCGTCGGGGCCGCACTTGCCGCCAACGAATGTTCCCACACGCGGACGAGAACTTTACCGGTACATGGAGACAATGACACTGATAGCTGAATTCAACGGTTTATATTATTGTCCTGAACTATGTATCCAAATTTTAAACTTGTTACATAATTTTACAAATAGTGACCGCCAGTATAAACGCTGATTAAGGTTGAATAACTTGATTTTTCTGCTGTCAAACGTTTCTCAATAAAATTTATTTGTTCTGTCCAAAGTTTGAAACAAGAAAATAAAGTTAGTAAAAAGATATAGTTCACAGTTCTATTTACACTGATCCAATGTACTAGGAACAATGTTTCACTTTTGTATAAAATATATGCTGGCACTGGTAAACTGACAGGTACAAAGGAAGGCACTAAAAACTGTTACTAATGAATGGTAATGATTAGAAATAGCGGGGGTGTTTAGTGAAGATGCGTCCGCGACGATTCGCTGAATATGACTGAAGTAAAAATCCGGGGTGTTGGAAGAAAAAGTTGCGCACCAGCGCAAAAATCATTATCATAACTTTTTCTTATTAGCAAAGCGGCGTCGGCAGACAATCCCCCTCATGCGTCCCAACCGCCCCCGCGCCGTCGCGTTGCATTAATTAAAAACATTGATCACGTGCACCGCCGACGACGCCGCATCCGCACATTTTTCTCTCAAGTTTCGCGCGCGGCGCCCGCGTCCACATGCATCGCCAAACTGGTAATTAACTAAAAGTTGACAGCTAACAATTACAAAGTTGAAAACTAGTGTCGCACAATATAATTCACGCGCGATGCGATTGTTAGTGAACAATGAGTGAGAAGTGAGTGACAATTGACAAACCTTGCGCTATTCGAACCGCTGGCATCTTGATCCGCATCTTGGACGTGATGATGGCAGGCGATGCCGATGTCCACACTGAAGTAAGGAACAGCTAGTGGACGCCGTAGTCAAACTTGTTCACGAAGCACATGGAAGTCATGTCACTTGCGTGGAGCCGGTGTCCACGCAGTTAGTCTGCACCATGTCAAAGTCCGCACATTTATTTACACTTGTTGACAACTAACAATGAAACTAGTAAACACTGCTGCTGTTGCTGAAGATGATGATCATGTGTGGTGGTTGAGGATGAGTTTGTCCAGCGTGACAAGTCTCGCTCGCGGGTAGATGTAGAGTGACGTGACGTATGTGTTGGATGTTCGTTGGCTTGCTTGCTGCGATGCAGAGTGGCCAGTGGTCCGGGCGCGTGTGTTGGCCGGCTGTCGGGTGCGCGAAGCGCCGCGGCCCGAGTCCGTCGGGCCTGCTCGGCCACGCTCGGCCGCCCGAGCATCGCCGGCCGCGCTACCGCTAGCCACCGCCGGCCCTAGGGGATGCTGTGTCTCACAGGAGTGGGGGTCGGGAGGCTGCGCGCGACGCGCGCCACGCCGCTCCAGACACACGAGCTCCACATGCACGACACACGGCACAGCGTCTCGACGCCACGCGGGACCGACGCTGCCAGGTGGGGGAATCGCATTCAGCTAAACACTGATACCAGTCTCCGCACTCGAGTGCCAACACTGACCACCGCTGGACAAAACAAACCTACACACCAATCACTAGACATTCATTATAATTAACAACATTTTATACATTGCAACTGAAAACACAATTTTAAAAGTACAATTAAATTTAGCGTCTAAGATTAAATTTATTAGATTTGTTAAACAGTCGTTGATAATTTATTTACAGTTACAATATACAACTAATAATCTTATAAGAATATCATTTTCTCCAATTATAATATCCCTAACAATATTATTACAACCTCATCCTCAATCTCACAATCATGTTCATGAATAATTATAAATCACCCTTAATTTAATAAATTATCATAAACTTTTCACGCAGAGAAGAAGGAAGCAATAAAAGTTTGAAAGTATTTTAAATATTACCCACAGAAACTGTTAAACACTTTGATGTCTCTTTATCTTTCATCCGAATTAAGTGTTGAAACAATTAGTCAATATTTGAACTTTCGCAAAGCAGTCAAAACAAGTACACAATTAATAAAACAAGACACAAATAACTCATAAACGACAAGACGAAAGAAATCGCGAGTGAAATAAATAGATTTTCATAAGTACGTAAGAAAGAAAGAGAGAAGACAACAAAAAGACTAAATAATTCCGCGACACAATAACGAAACAGTTAACTGAAAACTCCGCTGAAGAGTTCGAGGCTAGAGTGCATTCAGAATCGTTTAGATAATTAATTAAGTTTTTCAAGACTTTTTAAGTACACATTTCAGCGCGGAGTGAGCACGGCGGTGGGGGTGGCAGCAGTGGCGGTGTGTTGCGGCTTCTGGCCACAGTACGGCACCACCTGCAAGCGTCGCGGCGCCCGCATCCAGTGCTACGTTCACTCGTGCGCGATGTTGCGTACGCGCACATTTCATATTCACTGCGATTATTACTTCTAATGGAAACTTCATTTACTTTGCCGCATTAAACTTTCATCAAATCATTTATTAATTTCATAAAATTTATACTATAATAGTTATTTATTTAGTTACTACTTTGCACAACAAGTACTTAATTCCAATTACAGTGCATGGGGAGGGCTACAGCTTAGCTTATAGTGGAATTTGAACCATAAAAACATAAACTTATTTTCTGGATTTAACTCAAAATCAGCAAGATTTGAACGCGGCAACTTATGCTTGATAGAAGCAAAACAAAACTTCGTCTCTTACTAAGTATATATCTAGTTGTTAAATGTTTATGAATTAATTTAGAAAAAAAGTTTCAAATAAAGTCTTATTCACAGATCTTAACATAGTCACTGATCTTGTCGTTCGCATAATTATTATTAGTGCAGCTTCCGATCATTTTCTGTTTGTACAAATTGGTCATTTAGAGAAAAAGTTTGCCCACCGCTGCATCAGACCAATCCCAGCTCCAATTTTAATCTTTGTCTAAAGAGCTGGATTTATAAGGAAGTAGCGCAAGAAGCAACGCAAAAGTAGTAGGTAAGGCAACAAATTTAAACTTTATTTATATTGAAGTAAAGCAATCAGTAATGTAAAATAAGCAATGCAAGAGATGGTCAACTTTCATCTTTCTACGTTACTTTACCTAACAGTTCTTACGGCTGGTCAATCAGAAGTCAGCGTTTTAAACTTCGCATTGTAATCTCTATTACCGACCGTGAAATATCAGCTGTCACTGTCAAACATTTTGGTTGATCTAAATTTTTCAAAAATGGACAGAGAAGTATTACATTTTTTAGAGGCGAATAAAATTCTGTATGACAAAATCATCAAAAGATTTAGATTTTTTTAAAAAAAAACAGCAATTGTAGGAGGAATTGGGAAATCTTCTGAAAACAAGCGGCAAGTTTTTGAGGTTATATTATTATATTAATAAATTTTGGTTTGTATTTATTTTCTAGCTGAATATGTCCAACGTCGAAAATTATAAGAGAAAGGAAAGAAATTGCGGCATACCTCTGATTGGCTAACAGTATTAGATTCTGATTCTCAATATAAATCAGTAATTTGCTTGCGTTACTTTTTACTTTGCTTTATTTTACTTTATCTCTTACGTTACTTCATTATAAATCCAGCTTTAGAAATTTGTAAACTTGAAACTTGTATTTGTGTTTTATTGTTATTTGAACCTAAGTAGTTTATTTCTTCAATTATACATTAAACTAAAAATAGTATAAAAGGGAAACCAATTACTACCTTTTACTAATATTCACCCCATTAGAACTAACCCTGTGGCTCCTCCTCCAGTAACACCCTTGGGGGCCGTGATTTGAAGGCAGGTAACCACAATTCACGAGCCAAATATATTACATTCCGAAATCTGCTACGGCAGAGTGCTACATTCACTAACGTGTAAAAAGCATGATGATATATTTGTTTATTTTAGTAATATTCTATATTTTAAAAATATATTATGTATGTATGTATGCTATATTTTAAAAATATATTTTATATATTTTTTTATACAGGCATATGAATAAACATAAAATAAAAATAATGTTTGTGTCAACAGCTGGAAATGGATTAATTTCGCTCCACAAAGTTACAATCAAAAACAGTGACTATGTTAAGAGTCGTGAATGTAGCTTAATAGTACAGAGAATTTCTATTTTTATGCTTAGTATATATAATAAAACATGTTTTTATTTTAGCAGGAAACGAGTAAGTATAAATAGTAACAAAAAAATTATTGACTTCGTTTAGAGAGTGTTTGATAAAGGGCATGTAATTTTTTGCAAGTACAAGTGCCGAGTGAAATGATGTCAAAGGTCAACCGAATCATCAAGTTTTTATAATAAACACTTTCTTATGATACACACAATACGGAACGAAACGTTTATTATTGTATGGTGCAAATATCACAGTTCTGTAAATAGTGTCAACCACACAAACATCATATTTTTCACAACGATGAAACGACTGCGAATGTTGTATTGGACAACTGTATATGTGCAAACGCATGTAATTAGATATTAAATTAAGTGACATGTTCATGTACAGCATATGTACAGTCACGTTAGAAATTCACCTTGAGTGATTAGTTATAGATGCTTGTAACAATTAATTAATTGTCTACTGATCAATCTGAGGTTCGTTTGTAAACAGTTATACGGTTATACTAATCGATGCATGACTTGTGGATTTCTATAGCGAAACAAACTTCTATATATCTTATATAGATACGTTCGTTAGTCTAACTGAAATTATATTTTATATCATATTTTTTAAGTACTTCATTCTTGAATCATTATTAACACCAAAAAAATATTTGCAATATTCTAGTTTTTGGTAGAAATACTACACAGAAAATTACAAAAATGGTGCATGCTAACGAAAAATTTTATGATTGTAGCAGGTGCTTGTAATACACTTGACTTGCCTTTCAGCAGAGCAATATACTGGCGTCGAGAAAAGGGCTTTAATGCATTTCTTAAAAGTTCAATTATTAGAACATATACAGCGCGACCAGTACGTAATAATATCTTCTTCTTCAATGGCGCTACAGCCCAAATTGGGCCTGGGCCTACCGAGCACACCGAGCCGCAGTTTTTACGCTGCCGTACTGCCGGTTTCCGTAGGCATATGTATAAGTGACTAGCTTATAGCGCCCGAGTATGATTAATACATGTAACTATATATATTTTTTTATTTATTTAACGACAAATCATACTTTGTCGACAGGCGGATTCGAACTGACGAACCTTGGTTCGGGTGACGTCACAGCATGTTAAGAGATGTGCATTAACACGCTCGACCACCGCGCCTGTAGGTAATAATATACCCCGCGTAAAACATGTGAATGAAGTTATAACGTCGCTATATATCTACAAAATATGCTAGATTTGTTCAATGATAATAGATTTTGTTTCTGTAATTTGAATTGTGAAAACAAGTATTTTATTGTTCTTAAATTGTTTATAAACAGAAGACAAATATTAAATTTTATGTTATATAGGTACTTTAGATATTTGTCTGGCAGTACGGCAGTGTGGGTAGCGTTACGGTCTTCGAAACCCATGATCCCGAGTTCGAATCTCATTTAAGATAAAATATATGAACTATCACATTGCGGTTCGGTGAGACCAGATTCTTTACAGTAATTGGAATTAAGTTCATATTATACAGAATAATATAAATAAATAAATATAGTTATTTGTTTCATTAGGATTTAAAAAAAATATAAGTTTTCAGGTCGCGTAATAAAGGTTGCCAATATTACGAGACTCCAAATAGTATTTTTAGAGCGATTAAAATTTTTTTTTTACCACTTATTTAAAAAAAATCACAGATTTATTGAAATTAAAATGAAACAAATTATCAACATTATTTTTATCACCATAACAACTTAGTAAAAAAGCAATTTTTGGTCGTAAGACAAGAAAATATTGACGTATCTATGGTAACGTAAACATTCCTGAAATAGCGTTCTTTTACTATTGAAAAAGTTGAAATAATAGTCATACTGAAGTGGGTGTTTTTATATTTGTACAATCTTCGTACAATGACAGCGCATGAAACTTCATGCCACTTAGTTTTACTATATCTTACAATGTTCGCAGATATATAAATTTACGTGTTTCTGTTGCTCTGAATGTATAAATAAAAATATATAATTTGTGACTACAGTTCAAACCGATCATCTTAGGCTGTATTTGTTTGGGAAATTTGGATTCAATCCTGAACTGACCTAGAACTTACTCGTGTTACTTCCAAATAAATGATGCATCTAGTGTCAGTTCTAAACACTGGCGGTAAATTCAAAATCTGAATGCATGTTCGAAGCGACATCTGCTTAGTTTTGTTTGGGTGTTAAATTGCGCTTTTAATTGGATGTTTTAATTCATCTTTATATTTTTTATATCTAGTCAAAAAGCAAATAACGTCAGAATCTGTTCATTTTTTTATAATTTTGTCATCAGCAGTATCAAAATAATGAATTTCAGAGTCGCAATTATGTGTCGTAATATTATCCTCTGTGACTTATATTGCAAGAAGCACATAATGCATATTGCTCTTCCATCATCTGCATAAATAATAGTTTAGTATATTTTTCCAAAATATTATTATAAAATTAGTTAGTTTTTCATAAAAATAACTCCTAACCTCTCTATACTATTACAAATCGCGATGCCGCCACGAATAACAAGGAACACAAGTTTATTAGAAAGGGATAGTAAACGGGTTGAATCTACTAACCCGTTAAAATAGCTGGTTACTTAAAGTGTGCCAATTAAACAAAAGTAACCTGCCAGGTTACTTTAAAAAGTCCAAATAAATACGGCCTTATTAGTTAAGTTCGTTGCTGACATAATTTTAAAGGGCCTTCAGAAATACTAGTTCCGCCATTGCAGATATATAAAACATAATTATTCTATAAATACAACTTGACACTTTAATGAACGATGTTAAATTTCTAATTACAAAATAATAAAATCAAATAAAAATCTTTAACAACAAATCATTTTGCATATATTTAACTAAACAAACGATAATTAATAGAGGTCTTCCAAGGTCATGTAATAATCATTCACCTTCCCATAAAAAGCAGAATTCCAAGGAAGAGGGAACAATAAACAAAACGGAGACTCATCTCTAGTGAGTACCGATATGCAGTACCTACGTTGTACGGTGTAGTATGTATGTACACTAACGTACCGATGTACGATCATTTGTTGCCAATCACGCACAACGCGCGTCCATTGTGACCGCAACAATGCGTCGGCCGCGCAACAAGGAAGGCGAAGAAGTTGATGGCGCATGAGAAATCAAACGCTGATGATTTTCCTTCGCAGAAACGTTGAAACGTCCGCGGCCGCGCATCAACTGTACCAGGCCGCAGCCTTTTTGTTGCCATTGTTTTCCTTCTGCGTCCTGACAACGGTGATTGATTTACAGAGCTATAGAAACCTTCGTGAAAAATACACCCAGAGTTTTCTTGTGCTAACACTGGATGATATATGGATTTTGGATATTTCATTTTGTTACAAATTCCCTGGTTCCAATAAAATTACGAGGTAATCGATATATTTTCTTCAAATTATTTAAAATCAAATGAATATATGATCATTAGAACTATACCAGTTAATTAGTTATATTGTATTTGCCACTTGCTTCATTTATATCATTTTACGAGACTAATTGAAATGAACAAACAGATTGACCTAGGAAGATGCATTATTTCAAAAAGAGTCTTAGTTATAACAGATCCATCGAATCTAAAGGTGTGTAGTTCATGAACGAACTAGTTCATATAAACTATTCCTTATAGTGAACGACACGAACAAGTTCGTGAGTTTATTAAAGACTAGTTCACTGCGAACTATTCGGATATGATTCACCATCACGGCGGCACTAGAGGAACTTATTAAGGGCGTTCCATACTAAAAAAATATTTCATGTTTGCTCCTTACTTGTATACATTTCCCAAAATCTTACTTCATACTTCATTCGTTCGTGGTCGTTGCTATGATCACCGCTCTGCTTCTGCTGTCTGCTGTCAAATTATACTAGAACCAGATCCTAAAAGTTCACTTGTTCTCGCTCGTTAATCACCAATACAATACGATTTCCGTTCATCATAGTCTTAAAAATTTAATGAACGAACGTGAACTAATGTTTTTGGTGAACGAGAACGAATGAACTAGTTCACTTAAATGAACTAGAATTCTCATATTTAATCGAATCAAACAATTTCTGTGGTCCTTTAAGGATATTTTATTTTCTCTATGTATTGTTACTTATATATTTTAATGGTATTTTAATGTTTTTTTTTAATTGTTAATATGCATTTGAAACTTTTAATAAATATTATGAATTATATACCACGTCTATGCACGTACTTCTATGGCTGAAGCTCCAAATCATGTATCTATGGTCCATCGACCCGACATGAATGCTAATTTGGCCCATGATTCCTTTTTGGGGTTAGTTCGGATATTTGTTAGTATATCCAAATAGTTCGAATATTCAAGTAAAGTGTTTTAATAAGCCAAAATTAGTGTAGGAATTCAATAATGGACATAGGCTTAAGTTTTACTAATTTAAAGAAGATTCATTGACAACGTTCGAATATTCGTTAGTTTCTATATTCGTTATTCGGATATCCCAGCGGATATATCTTGAAAACTAAACAAGAGATGAAAATGCGTTCAACGGCATTGAATTCCTCGTGTCCGAATTGACTTATAAGCAAATTTTGAACGATTTTTATTTTTTGAAAATTTCTTAAGGGGTACCCCTTGGATTTTTTTCGATTTTAGGCTATTTTCAGACTGTCTGCTTTAAAATTCTTTCTCGTTCAAATATTGTAACGAAAATTTACCTACATATGTATTTTGATCCGCTAAATCCAATGGTGAAATCCCCAAGTGCATATGTCTTCTAGTTTTTGAGATATTGTTCAAAAGCTGCTCGATGAGAAATTTTTGTTAAAACTTTTTGAAAAATAAAAAATGCTGAAAATTTGTATACAAGTCAATTGAAGCCCGAGAAATTCAATGCCACTGAGCGCATCTTCAGATCTTGTGTAGTTTTTGATATATAGCCTCGGAAAGGTGGAAAATAAGATAAGATGATTTTTTTGGAAAATTTTACATTTTCGGAGGTTATATCTTAAAAACTACACATGATATGAAAATACGCTCAACGGCATTGAATTCCTCGGGTCCGAAATGACTTATAAGCAAATTTTTAGCGATTTTTATTTTTTGAAAATTTCTCAAGGGGTACCCCTTCGATTTTTTTCGATTTTAGGCTATTTTCAGACTGTTTGCTCTAAAATTCTTCCTCGTTCGAATATTGTAACCAAAATTTACATACATATGTATTTTCATCCGCTGAATCTAATGATAAAATCCCCAAGTGCATATGTCTTCTAGTTTTTGAGATATTGTTCAAAAGCTGCTCGATGAGAAAATTTTAATGAAAACTATTTGAAAATAAAAAATGCTGAAAATTTGTATACAAGTCAACTGAAGCACGGGAATTTCAATGCCACTAAGCGCATCTTCATATCTTGTTCAGTTTTTGAGATATAACGGGAAAATCGAAAATATAATTAAGTATACATTTTTTGGAAAATTGAACGCTGTCGGAACTACTCTTTCATTATTATTATTTGATTATTCAGTCTCATTAACTATTTGAACTATTCGGGATGTTCGGTTATTCGAATATTCGATCAGTTTAGATATCCGAGATGTTCAAACTATCCGGATAGTGAACGATCCTGATAGCCGAACTCTCCGGATAGCCAAAACCGAATATCTGTTATGTAGATATCCGAATATTCGAATATCCGTATAAAATCAACATCCCAAGTTTTTACGATTTTAAATACAAACATGCTACAAAAGAATTTAAGTTATTAAACTATTTTTTTTAACTAAATGTTCAAAATCAAAGTTAAATTTACTTATTAAATATGTTGGGATTGATAAATAATTGGTTTTTATTTTTTTATTGATGGTAGTAACATTACCAGAGTCACGATTACAGTAGCCACTCCTACCTTCAATTTTTTCTTAAATCGTTTGACATTAATTATAGCATTTTTAGATCTTTTTAATATATATATTTTAAAGGAAAATGGTTCACTTTTATATGACGCATTTTCCTTCTAAAATAATGTAGGTAATAATATACCTACTCGTATGATTAGCAAAGGATATATGATGTCAAATGTTGAAGTTGATTTGAAAATATCTTAAACAGTTATATGCAAATATTATAATTATTCAACAAAATGGTATAACAATTAGTTGCACTTTCTCGTATTAATAGAATAAGCCATAAGTAATATATTGATTAGGTTCTTTGTCTACATCGATTATCCATCAGCGTAATTTAAGCATAAAAACATAAATCATTTTCTCTATAATTAAATCAATGAACTAAAGGTATTCGTACATCAATAATTAACTTTTATACGTATGTGTAAATATACGTTCGCATATCGTATGCAAGTATTCGTATATACCGATGTATTAGAATCTATAAACACGACACAGGTATTATTATTTAATATATAGAATCTAATGACTAAGTTTTTCTTTGTAATTCTTTTCTATACATTTTTCATGAATGGAGCTTTCTTCTTTATTTATAGATGATCATATTATTTCTAAAATATACTGGGACACAAAAGATTGGTTATTTTGTAATGGCCAATTTGTTTAAAATATCAACAATTTTAATCCCAAATATGTTTTACTTTTTGACAGTTTTAAACAAGGACGTTGAAAGGAGGGGATATGGCATTAAAGTCAAGACTGTGAGGCTCGACAGATTGACAGAGGCAGAAGTATTATTTCCTGTACCGTGCTTAGCCCCTGCTAATGCGCATGTGTCATAAAGAGATTTGAAATTAAAACAGGACAGAACAGAATCATTCTCCCTAAAAGATTATCGGCTGTATCATGTAACATATCTTTAATAATAAGCGACGTAGATAAATTTTACAAGCTTTGGCATCACCGGTTTTGTCTTGACGTTTGTCAAATTTGTATTTATATGAATAAAAATTTGACAAACGTCAAAACGAAACCGATGTTGCCAAAGCTAAGAAAAGTTATCGATGTCGCTTATTATTAACGATGTGTTACATGATACAGCCGTATAAATTTTTACAAGGAAACTGAAATTATCAACGTTTATTATTAGTGTGATCTATCGATTAAAAAATATTTGTAATTGTAATTGTTGAACAATATTTACTATTAATAATAAATATAATAAAATAAATAAATATATCATTACGCCTTCTACCCATTACTGGGCGTGGCACTCTGCTGAAGCAGATCTTGGTAAGTGATATATTTTGCGCGTGAAGTGCGGTTACCAGTCGTCAAATCACGGCCCCCAAACATGTTAGTGGTGGAGGAGCCACAGGGATAGCTTTTCCAAATTATGAAAATTTGTCGCCTGTGGGAATCGAACCAGGGACCTCAGGATCCACAGGCCGACTTCATACCACTGAGGTAGCCATCCCATAATAATAAATATAAAACCCGTTAATATGAAGAGGAAGTTTGAGAATAAATATCAAATTTATGTTTTTAAACAAACCAAAACTAAAATTACTTCAACAAACATAAGTGTACAAACTAAACACTTAGTTACCATCTTATCTACAAATATGTCCAATTCCACACAGCGCAACGATTGAAACACCAATGAACACATACAACAACGCCCCCTAATAACGTCTAAACGCAACTTTTCTTATATAAAAATTCCAAATATTTGGATGAAGAAGAGATTTGGCTAAGCACGGTGCAGAAAAACGATTGTTGTCTCTTTCCCTTGCCCAAGCCTCACTTCAAGCAATGCTACAGTATCGTAATGCCATATCCTCTCCTTTCAACGTCCTTGGTTTTAAATACCAGTCAAGTTTAAATTCCTTCATTAATTGCAAAGAAATTTGTGATTTTCTGACTATAAAAGAGTTGTAATTATGAATAGCTACAGCAATCATTGTAATCATTGTAATACAATTGACATGTCTATCGAATATTAGAAGTATTTACATTGCTAACGGTTGATAATCATATACTCGATTAGATGTTTACCACTTTTATAAAAGCGACAAGTCTTTTCAGTCATCTGAAGATGATGAAGAACGAAGATGCTGTTCACTGATGATTGGAATGAAATTTATTGACTGTCTCGATTGACACTGAATGAGAGTGATTGTCAGTTTTTCTTTTCGTATCTGCGTGAAGTGTGTGCTTATGTTTAGTTTGATTAACTTCATCATTGTTGCTTTGATGTAAAAAATATTGTTGAATATTGATACATTGTTGGAATATGTCATATGCCTGTGTAATAATAAATGAGATATTTAACGTTTTGATATATTGGTAGAAACCTGCTGATTCAGTTTATTTATTTATTTATTATTTATTTCCTACTTTACACAAAAGGAAATTAATCCTAAATTGCTTTGTATGCGCATGTTCACTGTTAACTAACAGATCTTAGCAATCTTTTATGACCAAACAGATTCAGTTTAGCCAAACAAATTCAAGCAAATTGAATCAAAAAATTATAATTTCAATTCGTTTAAAAATTAATAACATATAAGCAGATTTATCAAGCAGATTAGTGCTAACTCCATTTTTTATTTCGTTTGTAACTTTCTTTCCAATGTTAGAAACAAGTTTATTTTTAACTTGAGTTAAACAGACTATTAATTAGCATCAAAGTTAATCAAATTGTTGAATCTATTTTAATTTGAAACATAAATAATTTTTTTTCGTAACTGATTCCATTTTTGAAATAAATGGAATTTATTGTTTTGTGTGTCCAGTAAACTTCCTTTTCCGGTTTTTCAATTTCATTCAAAATCAACTCAGTTCTTTGTATTTTCATGAAACTTATAATTACCAAGTTTAGAGAACAAATCTTATTTCGTTCATGAGATATTGCACACTCGGACACACATCCATCCATTCACACATACAGACATCATTGAGAAAATGATCAAAACGGATTCAGTGGACCTCAAAACACGTATTTCCGTGAAAATCTCAACGATTTTTTCACGATTCCAATACTTCCTTATACTGTGTATAAGAAAGTAAAACTGAACGGAATGTACAATAACAAAATTAATAATGTTGTGAGGAATACAAGTGACAGCAATGGTAAGGTTATGGAGACCAACTGAAAGTGTACCTTTGTTTCAAGTTTGACATATCATGATCAACGCCATTCTTAGTAATTGAATATCCCAATATGGGGCGATCTCACTACATGCCTTAAAGTATGAAAAATCGGCACTGGTTGTAATTCTGGCGAGATTTTGTTTAGAATGTATAAATGTACAGTAGAATTCAGAGTTTTCAATTTTCAAAGACTGTTGCATGTTAATGGTGCCCCAGTTTAAAAGTATCCTGAAGAGTGTCACCTGAGCTCGTCCCTCGTCGAGTGGTTTCGATACAAACAAGAAGGTGCGGCTTGGTTGAAGAACAAAATAAAGTGCATATTCAATTAGCATAGAATGGATAGCAAGTGTGAGTGGTTGTGATGACGTCAGGATGGCCGCGCCTGGCGGCGGCGGGTCATCCTCGCAGTCCTCGACCCCGACAGGCCGAGAGAGATTTTGGGCGCCGCTAATTCCAACTCTGTACGGTGAAAGGCAGATGGGCACAGCGGCGGTCTGATATTTCCCTATCTTTGATCTCGCTTAGCCTTTCAATGTGAATATATTAGCGTAGGTACCCACAACTTGTGTCCGATCCGCGATCCTCTTCCGTTCGCTGAAATAGTTCGCCATGGGTCGTGAGATGGAATGTCGAATCGAATGTCACTTGCTACGAGGAGTACCGCGTACCTCTACTTGTTTCTCAGTTTCTCAAATGCTAAGATACGATTGTTCTTTTATGCAAGTGTGTTAGTGTAGACTTAGGTGTCGACATTTGACCTAACAATCCAGATATTATCTTCACACCCATTAAAATACATATTTTTCTAGGGTTACCATACATTCGTATTTCCTACGGATAGTACCTGTACTCTATCCGTCTTAACTATAAACCGTTGGGTGAGACAGGGCCTATAATTCCAGCTCTCTGATTGGTTCAAACACGAACCGAGTTTACATAGCTAAATAATTGACGTAGAATTATACGAGTACTTATCTTGCTTCCAATAATTTGGAAATCAGCGTTGATTTTTAAGTTTAAAGAGTAATATTTATCGAATTTCTGGATGCCAGCAAAACTGTAGACTTGGAAAATCTCAAAGCGAAAATGATATTTTTGGCAATCCTAGTGATATTTGAAGGTAAGGAGGTACAACTGGTTATAAATCTCGCTAATTTCAACGTTTATTTTTTGACGTTTCTCAAACCCAATGAAATGCTTCATTGTTTCTGAGTTTTAACCAATCCTGTCATTATTATACTGAGAATAAAGCTCTTGTGATTATTCCCGGGAATTATCTCTGTAGATGCTTCTTTGTTTGTGACAAATGATAGGTAGTTGTCAAATAATTATTTAAAACTGTGATATATTTATGCACGTGAAGTGCGGTTACAAGCCGTCAAATCACGGCCCTCAAAGATGTTAGTGATGGGGGAGCCACAGGGATAATTTTAAATTGGTGAAAATGTTTTGTCGGCTGTGGGGATCGAACCAGAGTTCTTTGGATCCACAGGCCGACTTGATACCACTGAGCCATTACCCCATATTATATTATTTATGGGATGGCTAGCTCAGTGGTATGAAGTCGGCCTGTGGATCCTGTGGTCTCTGGTTCGATTCCCACAGGCGACAAATTTTCATATTTTGAAAAAGCTATGCCTGTGGCTCCTCCACCACTAACATGTTTGGGGGCCGTGATTTGACGACTGGTAACCACACTTCACGCGCAAAATATATCACTTACCGAGATCTGCTTCAGCAGAGTGCCACACCCAGTAATGGGTAGAAGGCGTGATGATATTTTTTTTTTTATATTACATGTCAAAATATTATCGCTAAATACCATATCACTCGTTGTATTGACGTTTATTTCTTTTGCCATTTAATTTCGATTTAACTTACACTTATTGAACCAGATCACTTATTTATTTCGCTATATTTCGTCGCTCACTTTAATTCCAGTACTAGATTTACAGGATCGGATTTTCCTTAAAGTAATACAGTCCAAGAAGTGCATCAATTTGTTTTATTTAGGTCATTTAGTCATGTTGTCTTATTTATCTGAACTGTTTTAAGTGAATCAAGTGGCAAACGAAATACAGCTTTAGTTATGATTATATATCAGAGTAAATCGAAATTCAATATAATCTATTGTAATTAGGGTTAAGTTCCTATTATGTAGAGCAGCAAATAAATAAATAAACAGATTTGCATTTCAAAATTATTTAAATTTAGTGAGGTTATAATGATTCAAAATCAACACAGCCAGAAGACTCCAGTTCCCATCTTATCTTGTTTTCGTTCTTGACAAGCGCCCGTCGTAAAAATAACTGCATCCCCTATGCAGATAGTTTAGTCTGGAGTCTGAGACTAGCACCCCGTGTCCGGCCGGTAGCGCGAGAGCTTTACCACCCCCGACATAAGGGTGGAAATTGCCCAGCGACGACAAACGCAGACCACATGTGTGTTATATATTTACGTCGTTACAAGAGTTAACAGTTCGGCCAGCGACGATTTTTACAAAACATGCACTCAAGCTCGGTGGTCTGAGGTCTAGTAGGTTCTGGTTTGTATATGAATTTTAAAGCGATTTTAGTGAATTTTCACGTGGTGTTTATGGTGAAGAATCGTTTTAAGTGGACCATATAATTAATTTGTGGGTAGTAATTTACAGTAACAAGAAGTGTATTCATTTGTTTCTTCGCATAGTTTTGTATTTTGTTTTCAATATAAATTTTTATTTTTTTGTTTATTTCCTATGTGTATACTTGCAATAACACGCTCAATTAAGAGGAAAATGCCATTCAAATATTATAAGGAAAATATTTAAAGTAATTATTATTCATATCTATATTTAGATATTTGATATATGAAACATTAAACACATTGAAAATAAACAAAGTCTTTGGCATTTCTTTAATAAGATGCAGTAGTGCACAAGAAAATTTGACAATACATTCAAAAATAGGCACTTCGTATGTGAAATACAAAAATGGGAACAAAATTAATATCGATCGATGTTTATCACATTCACAAAATATAAAACTAGTATAATATTTCTGGTGAAATAATAGATAATTTGGCTTAATAGTTCAATTTAATATATTGAATTGACGAAGTTTCGATTACTGTATACTTAGTACTATTTTCAAGTCTAAAAATAATAAATTTTATAACAATTTAGTCAGTAATCATAGTAATTAATATTTGCCTACGATTATTTATCAATAACCAGAAAAATGATATATTACGGGAGGAGAGGGGGGTTGTAATCGTTACATCTCTCCCTCTGAGTACGCATTGAGGAATGTATTAACCCTATTTATTTATTTGCTATTGTACAACAAGAACATAATCCCAATTACAGTACAATTTGTAATGCAATCCGAATTTGTCAAATAAGGGATGAAATAATGTTTGACAATGGTAGGTAATCAAATTACAATATATATTTAATTTAATATATTTTAATTTGACATAAATAAAGGTGCAATAAAGTTTGACAATGACAGGTGATAAAAAAAAACAATTTATTAGCCCTAGTTTGTAACTGGATCATTTTCTGTTAATGATCGATAAGTTAATAACAACTTTTATTTTTCATGATGATTATATAGATTATTATAATTTTGGTATTCTGTGACTAGAATAATTCACCCTAGCATTTTAATGTTATTTTCATACATTTTTCTTACTTGTATACGTAGCTGTTATTAAAAAAAATAATAATTGCTCATTAATAGTTTTTTAAAAAGTGTTATTAAAAAATAGTATTTTATATAACGGCAGTTTCAAATGAGATCAAAATTTATAAAAATAAAATAGAAAGAACAGAATAAATTATTTTAGCTACAGAAAGTCGAAGTGTTAATATATAGAATAATAATGAAAAGTAGGTACTGGTTGTCATTAACTTACCGATCAGTAACAGATAATAATTCAGTTACAGAATAGAAGAGATATTTTATTTGACATATTTTAATTTGACAATCAGAAATACCAACATAAAACTTAAAATATATATCACTAAAAAAAACAATGTCAATCATTTATAGTCATCCGATCTAATTCCGCTATAATTTACAAAAATTCACTACATTTATTCAATTTGATCTTAAGACGAGAATAATAATTGTCGAGAAATATTCGTCTCGCGATATTTTTTGCGTCAGCTACCTCATGCAAATTCTTCAAAATTACCTTCTTGAAAACCTGTAACCCATAACATCCCCTATTCCAACACCCTCGTGTTTCTAATCTTAAGAGGAAGCAGACGAGACGCTAAGGGCAGCGGTCAAGGCTTTGCACAGTTCCCTTCTATAGATCCACTACCGCACTACCCGCTGGTAGCTGTCACAACAGCACTTTGTGTGGGGCGGCGGCTGCCGGACAATACGCTTGCTTATTAAGCGGACAAGACACCCATTATTTGTACGATGTAGCAAGTGTACCGAGAGAAAAGGTGTCATTAAGTTATGGGATCTGTTGCACCGGCTGTGAGACTGTCTGCTGTATTATTTCTTTATGTGTTTATTGGGATGTTCAGGTTGTGAAATGGTATTCGGAGAACAATTTACTTGAAGGTATTGCATTTCGAAATATTTTATTGTACTGTATTCGCAAAACTCAGCAGTTCTTAAACTTTTACAGACTAATTCGCAAAAGAGTTTTAGCTAATCCTGAATTTTTTAATTCTCAAATTAAGCTGAAAATAGGTAATAACAGAATAAATGATTTTACTAACAAAATGGCGAAATGGTGGTTATCAGCAGAGTAACCATGAAGAATACATCCCCACAACTTTTTTTTTTCTGTATAGATTATTATAATTTTGGTATTCTGTGACAAGAATAATTTGCCCTAGCATTTTAATGTTATTTTCATGTATTATCATTATATAAAATGAATGAAATGACAGCTAAATGACAGTTTTGTAAAATGTGTAGTTAAATATAATATATTTTATAATAGCAGTTTAATACGAAATCAAAGCACATAAAAATAAAGTAGAAAGAAGAGAATAATTTTTTTTAGTCACAGAAAGACGAAGTGGCGTGAATCTAATAATTCAGTTACAGAATAGGGAGGAAAGTTTGTCATTAACTTGTCGATCAGCAACAGATAATGATCGAGTTACAGATTAAGAGCAAATATTGAAATTGTAACATTTAAAATTTAATTTTTTATACCTTTTCTCAATGTTTATTTCATAATAGTCCTTCCTAAATTAATGATATCCCTGATTATTCATGATTATTATAGGCGTATTTGCCATTTGGATCAAATCTAACTTACATGTACTGAATCAGATCACTTATTTATTTCGTTGGATTACTTCGCTGACTTTATTTCCAGTACTAGAATTACTGATTCTAATTTACTTTGAAATAATTCACTCCAATAAGTGCAACAGTTTGTTTAATTTAGTTCATTTAATCATGTTGTCTAATTTATCTGAACTGATTTAAGTGAACCAAGTGGCAAATGGAAGGCATATTCCATTTGCCATTTGAATCAGATCTAAATTACATTTACTGAACCAGATCACTTATTTATTTCGTTGGATTACTTCGCTGACTTTATTTCCAGTACTAGAATTACTGATTCTAATTTACTTTGAAATAATTCATCTCAATAAGTACATCAGTTTGTTTAATTTAGCTCATTTAATCATGTTGTCTAATTTATCTGAACTGATTTAAGTGAACCAAGTGGCAAATAGAAGGCATATTTCATTTGCCATTTGGATCAGATTTAACTTACATTTACTGAACCAGATCACTTATTTAGTTCGTTGGAATACTTCGCTGACTTTATTTCCAGTACTAGAATTACTGATTCTAATTTACTTTGAAATAATTCACCCCGATAAGTGCATCAGTTTGTATAATTTAGTTCATTTAATCATGTTGTCTAATTTATCTGAAGTGATTTAAGTAAACCAAGTGGCAAGTGGAATACAGCTATCGCCATTAGCAACTTGCAAAAAAACCAACTTAACTACGTAACAAAATAAATGTTTTTTACTTTTGAAATTTTATAAAAAAAATTAGTGTAATTAGTTAAAACTCGATCGTAGAAAAAAAGGAGTATGCAACTCGTGTTAAAAGTGTCTTTATTACACTTGTGGATTTGCAATACTTGTTTACGGTTCGTGCTGCAAGCTTCCCACTCGTGCAATAAAGTGACGCTTTCAACACTTGTTGCATATTCATCATGAAACTCGTCTTTTTTAATCTAATATCGTGTATAAGATGACAAATCTCTAGCGAACTTTTGTTCAAAAAATTCTGTCATATTTACTTCTTAAATTCTTTCCAACCTTGATAAGAACCTCTTGGCTAAGAAAATCTAACCCTGCGCAATCTGTGTAGTGTTAGGGTCGAACACAAGTGGTCTGCAGGTCATCCAGAATCACCCTGTCACCCCCACACCACCGCAGACGCCGTGTATCGTGCATGTCTGCAGCACAAGCATAAGCACAAGCGCCGGATGGTTCCAATCTGTCAATAGCTGTCGCCCGTGGCCGGCCCATGTGTGGGGAACGGAATTCTTACGAGAACGTGGAATGCTTTTTACTAGAGACGAATATTTTAGTGTTTCTTGGAAATTTGGGAATATTTTAACAAATTTGCCTTATTTCATAATGAATGATAATGATTTTAATTAAAAAGTCTTTTGAATTACTAGATAAAAAATAAATACTATTTATCAATTAATTAAATACTTTAATGACAAAAAAATTTAAAGTGTAAAGCATTTATAGTTGCATCTAATAAAATTTTAAAAATCATTTTATAAATTTTAATCTTATATAAATATAAATAAACTCGAAAATGCTTGAATTACTGTTCAAACTTTACATAGATAGTAATGTTGCTAAATTCATTTCTAACAAATAAAATTCGTATGTTAAAATGATTGATCATTTGATTGTTGAAATTACAATCTAACATTATTGTAATCTTTCATTGTTAAAATCATTGATTGTTGTGATATTTCATTGTTGGAATCTGTCATTGTTGTAATGCTTTAACTTGCGTGAAACTTTAGCGATTCATTTATATTTCAAGATTATTCATGTATCCTTTTCAGGTTACTGAAAAATAGTTTTTCATTTTAAATACATATGTAGGTATAAAATTTAAAATTGCATTTCTTCAATACTACGTGCACAACAAGGAACTTAAGTACGTATATAACTTTTCTAAAAAAATAGCTTTTTTCAGATAAACAATTTACTTTAAAATACTAAGCAATTTAAATTGTTTCAAAAATTATTTAAAATCTTTTTCAGTGCAATGTAATTGAGGCTTAATAAAATTATCATGGAAGCAAAGTTAAATAATATTAAAGGTTATTATTGTTATTATAAATATTTGCAAATAATTATGGAAAATAAAAAAAAATACTATTATTTTATATTTCAAAATTGTCAAGTAGACATGAAATAAATTTTTTCTGATATATAATGAATAAAATTTTTTTGTTAATATCTTTAACAGTTTTTGAAATTATAAATTAAAATTTTGAAATCATATTTATTATTTAAAATAAATTAGACTGTTTTTTTTGTCAAATTAATAATAATTCTTATCATCTTTACTTTATTTATAAAAACATTTAAAATATGTAATATACTTAATTTATAAAATAAAATAAATATAAATATATCATCACACCTTTTACCCATTGCTGGGTGCGGCACTCTGCCGAAGCAGATCTCGGTAAGTGATATATTTATGGGCGTGAAATGCGGTTACCAGCCGTCAAATTACGGCCCCCAAAGATGTTAGTGGTGGGGGAGCTAAAGGGATAATTTTAAATTGGTGAAAATATTTTGTGGGCTGTCGGGATCGAACCAGGGTTCTTTGGATCCACAGGCCGATTTGATACCACTGAGCCATTACCCCATATACTTAATTCCAAGTTCATGTCTTAATTTCAGACTCAATTAGACGCATGATTCACATTTTTAAGTAAAAACCGGTATTAGATCATATAAATAAAAAAATAAATAAAAAAGGTGTTACATTAAAAAACCCTTTGTGTAACAATTTCCTAGTACAGCTAAGGAAATGAAGTCTATGACATTGTTTAAGGAAGTTTACTATATATAGTTTAATAAAATAAACAAGTTACGGTCAGCTGAAACATTAAATATCTCAACATTCTCATAAAATCTACAAAAACTATTTTGTAAAAAACCGTGGGAAAGAGTCCTGAAAAAGTAACCGCATAATTTTTTATCGCTCGGATCGATTTTACGCGACAAATATTGACCTTACTGTAAGACACCAAAACACTAGCTACGCACATACAACGGCACGGCACGGCACACATGTTCCAATTGTAAACTGACAAAGCGGGACGTCCATCGGTCCAGCGCCGTTTTTTACCCGAGTTTCCCACAGCAAGCGGATACCCAGACACACATGTGCCACACAGTTTTTTAAACCATCCAGGGACGGACTTCCCATTAAATATTTTTGCCACTGTGCCTAAGCCCTACGAAGAAAAAGAAATAGAGAAAGAAACGATTCCAAATTTACAAATAATGAAATTGGTATCAACATAATACTTTTTTGCATTATATGAGAAATTAAAAACAAATCACCGCTAGATGATATTTGTAAAAACTGGTATTACAGTGGACAATATTATCGGTAATCTGCACTATAGAAAATTAATTCCAATTATAGTATAAGGGGCCCTACAGCTTATTTATTTATTAGTTAATTTGTACAACAGTAACTCAGTAGTATCAAGTCGGCCTGTGGATCCTGAGAACCCTGGTTCGATTCCCATAGGTGACAAACAATTTTCACTATTTTAAAACTACCCCTGTGGCTTCCTCACCACTAACATCTTTAAGGGAAGTAATTTAACGGCTGGTAACCGAACTTCACGCGCAAAATATATCACTTACCGAGATCTGCTTAGGCAGAGTGCCACACCCAGTAATGGGTATAAGGCGTGATGATATATTTTTTTTTAATTTATGATGAAAATCAATGTAATTCCATAAATTTTGTAGATCCGTAAATCATGATATACAAAATCGCAACGAAAGTAACTTTATAAAATATTTTATACTTGATTATGGATCCATAAACTTATACAATTACAGAATTTCACCATTAATTCCAAATATAGTACAGGGACATGTAACACAATCATATAAAAAAAATTAAGTCAGCGAGATTTAAATTTGTTTGGTACACTTTATTCCACATATGAATGAAGCAGAGAATTATTTGTAAATAACTACAAATAAATAAATATATCACGCATTTTACCCATTACTGGGTGTGAGAAATCCAATTTAAATTTACAAAATAATTTTGCAGATACTTGCCATCATTTTAACGTTTTGGTAGCTAATTAAAAATGACAACTTATTCGTATATATTAAATTATATAAGATACATAATTGTTGTCAAACGATAAAAAATAATTTTCTGATTTTTATTTTATAATTAAATAATATCAACATTAAAAGGCTTATTGTTAGTTAAATAACAAGAATAAAATAATAATTGTAACAAATAATTATTAGTTTAATGCATACTATTGAAATGACAACGTTTTAAAATATTGAACTGTAAAAAATTTTGTCATTTCTTAGATACGTTTTTTTGTTCTAATTTTAATTTTTCTTGTACTTGACTACGTGATTAGCTGACAACGTTTTACACACAGCAATCTAAGTTATTATATTCTTTAAATGATCTTATGAATTATGACTATGATTATTAATAAAAGGATTGAGATATGTTTGAGTGGAAAAGATCTTTAGTCATATAACAGTCAATATCCACATTGATAATAATATTTCTTAAGTTTATCATCCACGAAATTTCTATGACTTGTGAGCTGATGATTTCCGAAAGTAAAACATAAAACTCCGGCCCTGCCATTTTCTATGATCTTCACAAATATCTCTCTCTAAAGACTATTCCTTCCCATGGCGCTATCTTTGTTTTCGCGAAAGAATAGTTTGCGCACCTATATGTGTAGGTAAAAAAAACCGAAACTTTTTTATGTTTTAAATTAATCCCTGCCAAACGGAACTCAGTGTAGGGTTCCTTAAAAAATCTGCCCCCTTTTTCCGCTAGGTAAAAAAACCCTTGTGTCCCATCGAAGACCGTGCATAAAAAGTGTGGCTTAAAAAATCGTCTGGGGTAGCAGTAGGGCGGTCGCGGCGCGCGGAGGGTGAGCCCAACGGCCAGATGGCCCGCAGAAGGAACGATTCTGATGCTGTCGCTGATGCTGACGGTCTCAGCATCGGTGTGAGCGCTTCAAGAAGGACGTGTAGCAGCGACAATGATGCCACATCATTTCAATCATTATTATTATTTCTCTCATTGTATACAAAATGGATGCTTGTAAATTATATTTAGTTTAAAAAAGGCGTTTTTTTCTTTCGAAATAACATTACAGATAATAATAAATAAATGGCCTGACCTACGTCATTGAATTTATTTGTGATACAAGACATACGTTGCATTTAAGTAAATAACGTAATTGCTAAAACGTCTAATTCTTCTGAAAACAGTGTACCTACTCGTATGTACATAAAGTATATTTATAATTGTGTTGAAATATAATTAATTAAAGGCCAGTTTTTCAATCACTGGTTTACTTTCGATTAATGGTAATCATGATTGAAAAACCGGGCCTTAATTTTCGAAGATTTTGATGTATATTTATGTAATGATGATATTATTAACAAAAGAACATAAATTGTAATTTTTTAATGGCAAAACTTTATCATAGAAGAGAGGAATACAATAAAAAAATACACTTACCAATATACCTGTTGCGTTACTAGGACAGAGTCTGCTTCTGCACAGCCTGGAGAAGAGAAAAAAATCAATAATTAGGAAAAGGAGTATTTAAATAAAAAAATATAAAAGTGCGGTTACCAGCTGGCAATTTACCCCCAAAGGTGTTAGTGATAAGTGAGAAACAGGGGTAATTTAGTGTGTTGAATATGATTTTTTGACTATGGGAATCACACCCGAGTTTGAAATTCACAATCCGATTCGATACCACTAATAGAATATCTGGTATTCAGCAGAGACATCTAGGAAATATTACGAACTAATTAGAACACTGAATGAATCTTTATTCCTTAATCCTATCATTGGTCAAATTTGACATATTTTTTTATAGATTCAGACGAAACTAGATCACACATTTTCCGAGTTTCATTTTTCGGTTGGATTTTAAGAACTAATTTATCGTGTGTTTAATATTACGTCTCACTTTTCATGCAAAATTTATTATGTCACTGACTATGTCTTGACGTTTCTCAAAACCAATGAAATGATAGGTGATTGTCATATAATTATTTAAAACTGTCAACATATCAAGTAAAATGTGTGGAAAAAATCAATTTAGTTCTATTTCTGATACGGAAATACACCAACAAATTTTGGAAACAACTTGCAAGAATACATTAATAAGTAACCAATCGATATGAATCCAGTTCAACATCTTTTAAGTTGGATGAATCGACCTCAACAGCTAAGTCAAAAAATAATCTAATTAAATATAACTCGAGAGTTCAGTAAATTAGAAAATAATTCTCCAGTATCTTTCTCAAACTTGTTGCCATTTGGCAATAACCAAAAAGTTATCGAAAGATCTGTCAAATTATTTTCAATTTATTCTCACTCTCTTGTTATAATGACTGAAAATATTCGTTACTCAAAATTTATAAAAAGTTATACAGTTGAAAGGCAACAAAATGCTTACATCCTAAAATCCTATATCAAAATTGAATTTTCCTCTTCGAATTTAGAGCAAACACTTCCCTATTGTGGTCATTGTGTTGCAACAAAGCATCTCTAGCCCAAAGTCCGATATTAAATTCACTTCTACCTGACCACACAGCTCCCAGAATCCCACGGTCCACGGTAAAAAAATACCTGTGCAATCAAAGAGGGCTGGTCACTATTGTCCTACGGATTTTTTACCCTCTGTGTTTTTTACGTGGCAAGATGATTTTATCTGAAAGTAGCTGGACCATTCTTTCGATTTACAGTTATGACGCGAATTTGGCCTTCGAGGTCATCTGACACCACAGGGAGAAAGAAGAGAAGAACCGTCAGGTAACATTTACCATGGAATCTGTGTGATTTTCATGGATTTAGAAATATACCTACTGTATAGTATTTATACGATGTGATTAATTTGTTTTATGCGTATTTTATTAGACTATTTTAGTATTTTGTTGAAAAGTTTTAAAGGTGTTCAAATCAATAAATATACCACCGTTATCTTAATTTGAATATCTCTTTTAGGGTTTGACTAATTGCATCTTAAAATTGCGATTAAGATTAATGACAATTTAACAGCTATAAATTAAAAGAACAAATGCGGATATTGAAAGATTCCACTAATTTTATTTTGAAAATGATTGAAAATATTTAGATCCATAGAGCAGTCGTATACAGGCCGAGGTTTTTTATTTGGGTCACCATTCGAATTTCGCGAATTTTAAGAAATACAAAAATACAAAAAATTAAGAGACGATTGTAATGATATTTGTTTTTTCAAAGTAATGCATACGAAGTGGCGTACCTAGGGAGGGGCGGTGGGTGCGGTTCACACCGGGCGGCACATATTTTGGGACGGCATTTTTTATATTTTTAGTTGTAAAAAACAACTTGTTCACTTCATAAGTTTACTATTCGATTTCAACGAATTATGAATTACTATATGATTTCAAATATTTTTCTTCATCGTCAAGTCAATGTAGAGTTGAAAATATTGTCTAGAAAAATTCCTTTATTACTGTCTAATTTAAATATGCCATCCAATGATAAAAAAGTTCCCCACCTATATTTTGTCTCAATTACAATTATTTATTTATGTTTATTAATTTAATGGGGTAATGGCTCAGTGGTTTCGAGTTGGCCTGTGGATTTTGAGGACCCTGGTTCGATTCCTACAAACCGACAAATATTTTCACCAATTTAAAACTATCCCTGTGGCTCCCCCACCAGTAACATCTTTGGGGGCCTTGATTTGACGGCTGGTAACCGCATTTAACGTACATAAATATATCACTTACCAAGATCTGCTTCGGCAGACTGCCACATCCAGTAATGGGTAAAAGTCGTGATGATATATTTATTTTTTTAATTTATAAAAACCACCATTTGATAGACTTAGAAAGGGCGGCAAATTGGAGACCGCCCTGGGCGGCAAAAGTTCTAGATACGCAACTGTGCATACGGGAATGAAAATGTAAAATCACCAATTTTCTTTAAATAATTTAAATCTTGTTAATTACAATTACTTTTTCCCATTACTGGATGTGGTACTCTACCGTAGCAGAACTTGATAAATTATATATTTATGCGCGTAAAGTGCGGTTATCAGCCGTCAAAACATGGACCACAAAGATGTGAGAGGAGGGATAGCTACAGGGGTAATGTTAACGTGGTAAAAATTGTTTATCTGCTGTGGTAATCGAACTTCTTAAATTTACAGGCGACTAGATTCTATTCAACTACCCCTACATCAAAATAACACGGTTCAACCTTCACTTTAAGATATATACCCAGCAAAGAAATAAATAAAAATATGATTCATTTCAGTTGTTATTACAGATTGCAGTATCCACGTATCTCCACTCATTTGGCAATCCCAGCACCGATGTAAGAAGCAGATTTCTTCCTAGCGTTTTGTCCGCTATAACCGGGGCTCTGATGTGCCGTGCTGGCCCAGGTCGGTCCAGCGGACACTGATTATACTTTGCGACAATACAGTACACCGCTGTGCCTTTCTTCAAAACATCTTGATAGGGCATTGTGATTGATTGTACAATCGAGTTGGGTTCGTGTATTAAAGTGTTTGTTTCTACCCTTTTCTGTTTGAAAATCAAAGTGAAATACTTCATAGGATTGCAGTGTACTAGTAGATTGCAACTATTACATTGTTATCTTATCTGATCTGTAATTTGTTTTGATTATTCAAGAAACTTTTTGTTTTGTAATAATTTCTTTTTTGTTAAGGGTCTTTTCTCCAATGCCAGTTATAGTTGTATAATATTTACCAATTGCCTCACTTAAATCAAGTTAGATATATCAGACCATATGAATAACAGAATCGAATTGAACAAACTAATGCACCTATTGAGGTTGATTACATAAAACTGAATCTGACTCAGTACATATATGATGGGTTGCACGAAAGTTTTATCGGTTCATTAGCAACTAACAGTTCAATAAGTTTCAGAAAATCGCTACTGATACAGTTACTAGATAAACAATTTTTAATTAAAGAGCTCTTTATTTTTTTCTTGCGATCCAGCAATAGTATTTGAAATAAGGCAGTCAAATAAATGATTTATTTAGTAAGTGCAAGTTAGATCTGAGCAAACGAAATACGTTTCATATTTATTTATTTAATATATATAATTTTTACTCTGCACAAAAGGAAATTAATTCCGATCGTATAATTTTGACACAAATTGAAGTTATCCAGAGTTCAATGCACGATCTCTTGTTTGAGATTCAAGTTTTATTTCAATTTCATCCACTGGATTGCGACTACCTGTATCTTTGGTTGCGTAACTGAATGTTAAATTTATCACGCAATTAAATATTTTACGTTATCTGTAGGTTTATTTATTTATTTATTTACACTTTTCTGTACAAGAGGAACAGAATCCCAATTACAGTACAGTAGAGGTGTGTAGTTCGTGAACGAACTAGTTCATATGAACTATTCCTTATAGTGAACGACTCGAACTAGTTCGTGAGTTTATTAAAGACTAGTTCACTGTGAACTATTCGGATATGATTCACCGCCACGGCGGCACGGCCGATGAGGTCGAATCGAAAACGGAGAGCGGAGAACAAGTGAACGAGTGAACGAGACTAATTACTAGAGGAGCTTACTAAACTTACTTCATACTTCGTTCGTTCGTGGTCGTTGCTTTGATTTTTTATTTATTTAAAAATACAACTTTAAAAAACCAATTTTGTCTTTTATTTTTTCTTTTTTCATACTTGCTGTTAAATTATACTAGAACCAGATCCTAAAAGTTCACTTGTTCTCGCTCGTGAATCACAATACAATACGATTTCCGTTCATCATAGTCTTAAAAATTTCGTGAACGAAAGTGAACTAATGCACTAGTTCAGTGAACTAATCTTTTTGGTGAACGAGAACGAATGAACTAGTTCACTCAAATGAACTAGAGTTCCCATCTCTACAGTACAGGTCCTTGACTCACCGAACTGCAGTGTGATAGTTTATAAATTTTTATTCGAACTTGGGATCTGCGGATTCAAATGCCGTAACGCTAACCAAACCACGGTACTACCGGTTACCGTGATTTATCTGTCAGTTTACCTCATTATTATTGTAGTTTGTGGATGAAATGAAAGTGGTATGTCAAAATAGCAATGTTTGGTGAAGATTAATGATTGCAATATGAATCTAATGAAACAATGAATGTTTGAAACAGGTTCTTGCTACGCCATTTGAGGCGACAGAGAACATATTTTATTGGTAACGTTCTAAAATAATTTAAAAACGTTCGATAGTAAATTACAACTAAATAACAATTTTCCATACATGTGCATTTCTGCACATTTTACGTCTATCATTGGAACTCTAAACACCAACCTGTTCTGAGATTCTTCCTTCAACATTCAACAACAATATCACAACTCAAGATTCCACTAAAAGTGACATGAATGACCATCCGTCCGGCTTACGAAAAGCGGTGTTGTCCGGCGGCTATGCATTCTTCTCTGCACGTAACAAGATCGCTTGTATGTATACAAACACCGGACAATCGTGTAGGTAACACGATACATGACAAACGATTCTAGTACTTATGAACGTGGATACTAGATGGAAAGAGAAAGAAGTACACCCGCATACATGATGTCCGGTTCCGTTCAGTAGAGAATTTGATACGTACTGTGCGTAGTGTGTGCTACTGGAGTTTAATGATGGAATTAAGATCTTTATGAAATGGCTCAGTGGTATCAAGTCGGCCTGTGGATCATAAGAACCCTGGTTCGATCCCCACAGCCGACAAACATTTTCACCAAATTAAAATTACCCCTGTGGCTTCCCCACCAGTAATATCTTTGGAGGTCGTGATTTGACGGCTGATAACCACACTTCACGCGCATAAATATATCACTTACCGAGATCTGCTTCGGCAGAGTGCCACACCCAGTAATGGGTAAAAGACGTGATGATATATTTTTTTATTTACGAAATTATTATTGGAGCAGGTTATAAAAGGTATTTTACAAATTTAACTTATCGCTTAGTTGATAAAACCGAGATAAAACTTGTGCCTCAACCGAGAAATCGTTCGTTCAAATCTAACTAATTTCAACTCATATATATTTTGGGGTGGCATTTTTCATATTTAGTTTTAGTTGTAAAAAACAACTTGTTCACTTCATAAGTTTACTATTCGATTTCTACGAATTATGAATTACTATATGATTTCGTATATTTTTCTTCATCGTCAAGTCAATGTAGAGTTGAAATTACTCGTATTATCTCGAGAACTTTATTACTGCCTAATTTAAATATGCCATCCAATGGTACAATTATTTATTTATGTTTATTAATTTAATGGAGTAATGGCTCAGTGATTACGAGTTGGCCTGTGGATCCTTAGGACTCTAGTTTGATTCCCACAGCCGACAAACTATTTTCACCAAATTAAAATTACTCCTGTGGCTCCCCCACCACTAACATCTTTGGGGCCCGTGATTTGTCGGCTGGTAACCGCACTTCACGCGCATAAATATATCACTTACCGAGATATGCTTTGACAGAGTGCCACACCCAGTAATGGGTAAAAGTCGTGATAAATATTTATTTTATATTTATTTTTTTTTAATTTATAAAAACCACCATTTGATTGACTTAGAAAGGGCGGAAAATTGGAGACCGCCCTGGGCGGCAAAAGTTCTAGATACGCCACTGTTAATATGACATTTATTACTTTTCTGACAGTTTATGATTCTTAAGATTTAAAATACACCTTATTTATTTGTATAGTAAGATATTTTCAAAATAATTAAAAATTCACATATTTTGCATTGTTAAATATTGTTTATATAATTTAGAGAAAAATTCTTGCAATAGATACGGTAAATAATTCAGAAAACAACAATATCTACTTTGTTTCAGAGGTATAAAAAATAAATATTCACCTATATAAAATTGACCCTTCTAACCTTTCACCTTACGTCACAGAGAGAAGAAACTTTCTCCTTTTAATAAAGTAGGTATTAATTTCATGGTACATCACTTGGAACGAAAAACAATAAGTAAACACAATTATTAATTACGTGACTGTACGAAATTTATTCGCTTGTTTACAAATTTGCAAGCAATGATCAAAAATATGTTATTATCTTGCAAGCATCACGGTTGAGTGAATTCGCAATACAGGTGTTTGTATATTTTACCTCGCAGACAAATAACCGAGCTACTGGAACATTCAGCACGCGCACGCACACATCATAATCCGATTCATTCATCTTTCGCGTTCCAGCCGACCAAACCACGCGTCCCAAGTTGTTACTGATGGAGTAGCACGCATGTTCCACTGGGCGGCCTCGCAAGATTACAGAACCAGTTCGGTACGGAGTGTTGTCTCGGCGGCAAAGCTACTTGAATTAATTTCGAAGTTTTGAATCCAGGCGGCCAATCGAGTCACCGGCGAAGAGTGCAAGACGCGAAGAAGAAAGCAAAGTTGGCCAACTTGATGCTGTGTTCTTGTGACCTGCTCCTTTGTAAAAGCTTATCTCTTACTTTGAGTTTTGGGGATATTTGCGGTTAATTGTAATGTTGGTGCTCCTTGCGAGGGTGGCTCATTGTTTACTGATTATTATACGCTTTGAAAATCCGCTCCTGACTCTTTTATGTCTCTCGAGTATTTAATATTATTTGTGAGGAAGAAGTTTCACGCGACGAGAGAAATTAATTTATCTCTTTTCCGTATCGTAAAACGTCGCGGCTGCAACTTTACAAGTTATAATTTCAGCGGTAAATTATTAACTTTTAACCTTCAACGCATTAAAAACGTGTGAGGTTTGCGGTGCAGTGGCGTGAGTCAACGGAAGGGCTACGACTGCACAGACGCTTTTTCAGATTGACCGCAGTTTTGACACATGATGATAATCATTCCATTTCATTCTATTTATATATTTAACACGTGCCTTACTCATATTGCTAGCATATTTACTCTGGCATATACGCATATTCCACGAAATTTGACATTGGAAACTAATTATCCGCTTCCATTGCTTCTTTGATTATTTATAGAAAAACGTTTTGGATTGAACAGAAACAATCGGTGCATTTAAATCACTCTACGTATTGAATTTTTTTAAATTTATTTGTGTTAACTTTAATTTAAAATGTTGTTAAAATCTTATGTGAAGAGATTGCTAATGAATTTATATCCCGAGAAGAAATAACAAAACATGCATTTGATATTAAAAAAATATATGCTTTTTTTAATATTTAGAATAATAGACACGATATAATTACTAGCCATTATTTAAATTTTTTAAAGGGATGCTTGCATGGGCGTCCACAGACATTTTTCCAGTGTGGGGGGGGGGTAGGGGCGAGTCGCAAAAAACTCTCAGATATACATAAATTTCTAAAATATTTTTTTTACATAACATAAATACAAATACACATAACAAATAGATAAAAAATATTTTAATTTGTGAAATAAATTACGTCTTTGTCGTCTGAAGAGGTAGGACAATTTTCTAATAACTCTTCCATAAATTGACACCATTTCTTCAATAAATTCCGATTTAGCAGTTTTACAGTTTTAATTTTCTAATATTTTGTGTCTGTGTATACTTAAACTTAGATTACTCAATCGTTACGATAGGGAACATGTCGCTAGCTGGCCATAAGAATACTGCTGGAAATTTAGTTTCAGCTTGAATTTATTATCTTTAAACTTGTAATTTAATTTTTATTTAATTTATATATACATATACAGTGTGGTGACCACGACTCTCGAACATCGGACTTTAACATGTAAAATCATATTGTTTTAAATTTCCTGCTTCCTAATTATTTAAAAGCAAAAAGCTTCAAATAAAATTTTTAGGGCATAAAATATGAAATTAATTTTGCATGCTTTGTATCGGCACAAATTAGATCTGAAAATGACTAAAATTGTCTCAAAACTATCGATAGCTATGAAATTGACACAAAATTAAACAAATGTTTGTCGTTTAATCTGTCAAAACTGTCAGAATAAATTCCTTATTTATTATTTCATTTATTTTGCCAAATAAAACGTCAAACGTATGTTTAATTTTGTTTCAATTTCATGCCTATCGATAGTTTTGAGGCAATTTTCGTCATTTTCAAATCTAATTTGTGTTGTTACAAAGTATGTAAAGTTAATTTTGTTTATTGGTTCAGATGCAGAATGTTATGCCCTAAAACTTTTATTTCAAGCTTTTTTGCTTCAAATATTTAAGGAAGCAGGAAATTAAAAAATTATAGTTTTACATGTTAAAGTTCTATTTTTGAGAGTCTTGGTCACCACTCTAGTTAATTTCCAGGGGGGGCGCGCTCCCCCTTGCCACCCCCTGCGGACGCCCATGGATGCTTGTAGTGAGACCACAATTTTATTTATGAAGGTCATTACGCTTTGCTTCTGCATTTTGGTTTTTAAAATCAACAGCAATGTGGACATTTTTTTATTATATGACCTAGTTAGCCCAACAACAATCAAATGTTTAACTGACAAATATTTTAAACCCGATAGTAGAAGTAACATAAGAAAAATAAAACATATAGACTGCTTTAGATGTAGCATTGATTTATAATTTTAATATGAATATTTTTGTTTTAAATTAACAACAGGAGTAACGGTAGTAGAGAATATTACTATCTGTCAATTATGAGATGCTTTGTTAGCTGGACATACTGTATATCTAATTAATATTATAATGAAATAAAACAAAATCTAATAAAAACCTTTACAAGTGACTTTCATTAATATCTCGCAGCTTTCCGACTGTACTTGTAATAATTTATTACTGTAATAGAAGTATTTATTATCACAGAGATCTATGATTTGAATCAAATGTTTGTTCAGTCGTAAACTATTCGCCATTGCTGTTCAAATAGTAATTTAAACTTTTGTAACTATTTACATGACATGGTCTATTACATGCAAACCCTAAAGCATTTCGAATAAATTATATATTTTATTGGAGAACTTAAACAAATATAATAGATACTTTACATTCGTTTATAATTAGAAAATAAATTATTTTAGTAATATTTACATAAGAAAACTGTTTAAATATATTATTTGTAAATACCGTAAAATACTACCTACTTGTCAGCACTGCTACATTCTAAACAATTTACATATCAATAAAAACATAGTTTTTTCTTAACTTAAATGCAATTATAAGTTATGTTTATTTTGAATTACAATTCAGAAACATAATTCGTTCCTTAGTTTTAATATTTATTTTGAACTTAAGGCATTTTAATTCTACAATTTCATACATAGGTCCTGATAAAATTAACTTCTTCATAGTGAAGTGAAAGGTAAGGGCAAACCAATTTCAACTCATTCAATTAGGTATTTCACAGGGCAAGCCTCCGGACCCTGTTCTCTAATGTCCAAGTTTTGAAAGTTACTTAAAGATATCCTTTGTAGACATGAAATGTTGTTACAAGTTTTTAACAAATTTAACTAGTTGCCAAAAGTATACAAACAAAGTAGATGGATCATTGGTATCGAGTCGGCCTGAGGATGTGAGAACCCAGGTTCGATTTCCGCAGCCAACAAATAATTTTCACCACATTAAAACTATCTCTATGGCACCTCCTCCACTAACATCTTTGGGGAGCATGATTTTACGGCTGGTAATCGCACTTCACGCGCAAAATATATTACTTACCACAATCTGCCCAAGCAGAATGCCACACACTAATGGGTAGAAGGCGTAATGATATATTTAATATTTTTTAATTTTAATTATAATATTTAACAAATGATGATTATCCAAAAGTGTCAGTATCAGAAAAAGGTTATTTTTTTTGTCGTTTATACACCATAAGAATGACCTCTACGTTGCCCATAACAGTATGCGCGAAATCCAAGTAGTTATGGAAACGTAAACGATGAAAATTTACTTATTTTGCATACTGACTTTAGTGAAAAAATAGGGTAGGAAATCAATAATGGACATATGCTTAAATTGTAATAATTTAATGAAGATTAATTGACAACGTTTCGGCCAAGGTTATGGCCATCTTCAGGTCAAAAGTAAGATGTTAAACAACAATTAAAATTAATTAAAGTTGAAGTTGATGTTTCAGGGCAAACACATAACAAATTAAAAAAAACTTTATTTGAATATAAATATAAAGCAAAAAAAAACGTTATTCTAAATCTATGTTTGCCCTGATTAGTGAAAAAATGTTCACACATTTTTTTATAATCATATAAAAATGAAGTTTAAGAAAGAATCTATAATAAATTAATAAATAAATATATCATCACGCCTTCTACCCATTATTGGGTGTGGCACTCTGCTGAAGCAGATCTCGGTAAGTGATATATTTTGCGCGTGAAGTGCGGTTACCAGCTGTCAAACCACGGCCCCCAAACATGTTAGTGGTGGAGGAGCCACAGGGATAGCTTTTTCAAATTATGAAAATTTGTCGCCTGTGGGAATCGAACCAGGGACCTCAGGATCCACAGGCCGACTTCATACCACTGAGCTAGCCATCTATGAATTAGAATAATTCGCTTAGCACTACGAGTATGTTAGTGTAAATTTTAATAACTTGCTAGAGGAGTAGAATATAACTTAGATGTGTTTTAGTTTTGACATTATAGGAGTTTCTGATAGTGTACTATAAACATTGCCATCCAAGAAGTCTAAATTTACAAAATGAAAGAAGCAATAAAATCAGCAATACAGTAACCAAGCTGAATAACCTAATTAACTCTGTGAAAAACCTAGCAATACATCAAGACATTAACTACAATTTAATGAAGTAAAACTCACGGAAACGCTTTGATGGGCTCATATCGTCATATCTACAAACGCACCTCGCACAAACTCACATGCGTACAGAGACAGGTATAACTGACCGACGTACATAAAACTATTTATATCGTTAGGTGCACCACCGAACCCGCGAGCGTAAATCAAATTCTAATTGCTCGCGGTGCTGCAGAACAGGGACATCTCGCTAGCGAGAACCATTAGACGGTGACTGTGTAGAAGGAACGCAATGGTCATTGACATTACAGGATGTGACGTATTCTCGGTCCAGAAAACTTTTCAGGGTAAAAATAACCCTGGGCTGTTTATTAAGATCTGGTCAGTGCATTCAGAGAATGTTGACCCTCGGGCAAAACGTGCACGTGCTAAGAAATACGAGAATTTAGAATTTATTTTCTTGTGTAGCACCGGAAGTTGTTTCCGTTTTTAAAACTTTGTCTTGATATTAGAACTATAGCAACTGTATCGAACAAACATAATCGTAGCGCAGCGACAGTTTCATAACCCCAACTTCAGGGGTCCTAAGTAAGATATTCAATTCAATTCATAATACGTTTATAGATTTACACAAAAAAATAATAATAAAAATTACATATTTTATGGGGTGGCTAGCTCAGTGGTATGAAGTCAGCCTGTGGATCCTGAGAACCATGGTTCGATTCCCACAGGCGACAAACAATTTTCATAATTTCAAAAAGCTACCCCTGTGGCTCCTCCACCACTAACATCTTTGGGGGCCGTGATTTGACGACTAACCACACTTCACGCGCAAAATATATCACTACCGAGATCTGCTTCGGCAGAGTGCCATACCCAGTAATGGGTAGAAGGCGTGATGATATATTTATTTATTTTACAATTTTATGCACGAAATGCATTTTAGCGAAACTCCCTTCGCTAGCATATTATACTGTAAACGTGTAAGCTATCAGCAAAAATCATTTACAACGAATTGGATTTTAAGAAATAAAAGAGGAAACGCATTAAAATTACAAAATTTCGTTGTGCACCAATTCCAAAATAAATTGAAGTAAATTGACTTTGAAAAAATTATAACATAGATGTAAATTTTTTACGGGGTAGGTGATAAAGTGGTACCGAGTCGACCTGTGGATTTGTGAACCCGGGTTCGATACCCACAATCAACAAACAATTTTCACTACATTAAAACTACCCCTGTGTCTCCCCCTCCACTAACATCCATGGGGGCCGTGATTTGAGAACTGGTAACTGCACTTCACGCACAAAATATATCACTTACCGAGATCTGCTACGGCAGATTGCCACACCCAGTAATGGACAGAACGCGTGATGATATATTTATAAATATTTAATTAAAATCTTTAACAGACGTATTTATAAAGAGTTATCCACGACGGCTTGGAAGGACCAGGGTAAAATATATTTTTGGCTAAATTCCCGACTTTTTAAAGTCAGGATCCCGACTTTTAAACTAGGGATTCCGACTTTTAAACTCGGGATTCGACTTTTTAAACTCGGGATTCCAACTTTTTAAACTCGAGATCCGACTTTTTAAAGTCGAGATTCCGACATTTTAAACTCGGAATTCCGACTTTTTAAACTCAGGATTTCGACTTTTTAAACTCCGAATCCGAATATGGACGAATAACGGAAATATTCAGATCTCGAGTTTAAAAAGTTGGAACCTAGACTTTAAAAAGTCGGATCCCGAGTTTAAAAGTGGGGATCCTGACTTTAAAAAGTCGGGATTTTAGCCAAAAATATATTTTACCGTGATCTTTCCAAGCCATCGTAGTTCTCCACCAAGTTATCTATCTCCATTTTTATTCCGGATTGAAATTAATAGGATTAGAGCTATTGATAGACCTATGATTGTTCATAAATTTACAGTTATCATTAATACTAGTAAGTAATAGTATTTCCTCCACCACTTTGTATCATTATAATATGATACTTTTGTGTTTTAGAAAAGGAGTTTAAATTTAAACTATAAATGGTATCAGCGGGAAATTTGTTTTGAATCTGCTTGTAAGGTATCCAAATTTCTGGAGATCAAATTTTGTGCATCTTACCTCTATCTATAATCTTTAATATTTAAACAAAAATATATTATTACATATTAGCTGAAGAAACCGAGACCTCAAAAACACTACCAATTCGTGCCAAATATAATTAGTTTTATTAAAAAATTATAATTTATAGCAAACTAACACAAAAATATTGCAAGAATAAGTAAAAAAATAAACATCTAAAGAAACTATTTGATCTTATTAGACGTCACGGTGTAGCAAATTCTCAGCAAGGGAATCTTCTTAATCTTCCATCACAGATCGGATGTAGTCAGTAAGTGCATTAGCCACGGCGTCACTCTCGTCACATAGGGCTACACAACAGATCGCAGTGACCGGGGTCCATGCTCGCCTGTCGGTCGCTTGTTTACCCGATTTGCACCACGACCCGTCAGATTTGCGACATTTTCCATACTCTGATGCAATCGAACAAAAGCCATCTCCGACCATAATAAATGGTCCATCCATCATGCAGCCGCTGACCAGGTCTAACACCATCGTAACACCAGAGCCGGAGTGAAGAATTTTATCATTTTTTGTATAACATTTAGATTTTTAGAAGGATGAAATAAGTAACAGGATAATAGATAAGAATTTAGAAGTTTGGACGTTACAATATTTAGTAGAATACCTAAAGACAATATATGCCTACTTATCTGTTGAAAATGTTTGGATCATGTTCTATTAACAAAATTAAGTAACAATAATAAACAATTGAATTGAAAATGTAAATTTAAAATGTATATTTTGGAATCTAAACATTGATTAATTATAAACTAAAAGATTTCTGTTCTAAAGTGAGTTCTATTTTATGTGAAGTATTTCATAATATGTTTGCAACTAATGATAAATATTGGTGAGTGCAGCCCTGCATCGTCGAAAACGATATGTCGATGATTGTGCACTTCTTTTCACAATTGTATTTATTTCGTTGCATTTCATTGCGTTTTCGGACATTTCATACGCGCTGTCACTTGGCAAATATTATAAATGGTCCAAAATCCTAACGCGACAATTGACGAACGCGTTAACAATGATGTATTATAATACTCGTCCAGTATCCACTGCGTCATACCAACTAGACCAGAGATCGAAAACAACATTCCTACTAAACGAAAAATATTATCAATTAATACATTTTTCTCATATTACATAAGAGATGTATAAAAACAATTTTATAAAATTTCGTGAAGAGACATCTTTATAATTTCTACATATTTTTAGTATTCGCAAATTATCGATTTTCGATTGTCATTTGGTATGCTGGCGAAAAGACAGAAGAGGATAATAGATTCATGGTTTGGTTAATGAAGTCTGGATTGAGATTGAGAAGTTAAGCGGCCGCAAAGTGAAAAGAAATGTAAGGTGTTGACAGAGCGTGATGAAGTGGACAATACGGTTACTTAGCAATGTGAGCAATTATCTAAAAAGTTTACAGTTGCCCTGGTAGTCTCACTGTCTCATCAAATAAAAAGATTCTTTGCTTATTTTCATTCTTTTACCTCCCACTACATTCACATATTACTCATAAGAGAAATAACAAATAAGGTGTTTAAAATGAACACTACAAAAATAAATACGTTTATAATTATATGATTAGTCTTTGTTTAAGTGTAAGTGAATATTCATGAGATAGTAAAATGTACTTTTATCAAGATGATGGTAGGTTTTTGAGGGGACTATTCCAGATATTTTGATAATGTGGTTCTCCCTCCACTAACATCTTTGGGGGCTGTGATTTGAAGGCTGGTAAACGCATTTCACGCGCAAAAATATATCACTTATCGAAATCTGCTTTGACAGAGTGCCACATCTAGTAATGGGTAAAAGGCATGATGATATATTTATTTATTTTATCTTTACAGAAGATAGATGAAATATTAAGCACTTTTAATTATGAATCACATGGTTACAGTTTAACAGATATAGGTGACCAGAGATATCTATACTTTGTTGTCTTTCTCGTGCTCCTAGTCTACTTTTATATGATGCATAGTTCTTTTCTTTTGATGAAATTATAACTGATCAAAGCAACAGTACCACGAAGAAATAAAAATTTTCCATTGCTCTCAACTTCACAGACAGTCGTAGCCCAGTGGGACACATCTTGCATCTAGCAAAAGTTCGTGCGTTTAAATCTCGCTAGATTCACCTTGTATGTACAAAAATAATATTGTATTTGAATAGTTCGAATTCCACTAGAAACTATCGTAATTGAAATGAAATTAAAAGGAAAGTTTGTAAAATAAATAAATATATCACGCCTATTACCCATTACTGGGTGTGGCACTCTGCTGGAGCAGATCTCGGTAAGTGATATATTTTATGCGCATGATGTGCGGTTACCAGCCGTCAAATCACGGCCCCCAAAGATGTTAGTGGCGGGGAAGCCACAGGGGTAATTTTAAATTGGTGAAAATGTTTTGTCGGCTGTGGGGATCGAGCCAGGGTTCTTAGGATCCACAGGCCGATTTGATACCACTGAGCTATTACCCCATAAATAAATATAAATATATCATCACGTCTATTACCCATTACTGGGTGTGGCACTCTGCCGGAGCAGATCTCGGTAAGTGATATATTTTATGCGCGTGAAGTGCGGTTACCAGTCGTCAAATCACGGCCTCCAAAGCTGTTGGTAGAGGAGGAGCCACAGGGATAATTTTAGCGTGGTGAAAATTACTTGTCGGCTGTGGAAATCGAACCCAAGTTCTCAAATCCACAGTCCAATTTGATACCACTGAAAAGTTTGTAAAATACGAATTCTCGTCATTCTAATTAAGTTTTTCGTTTTTCCTCATTGTCGGATTTTCACCTGATGTGCACTAGCACCCGCAGATAGTGTGAACCACATTGGTCGCCCACATGCGACATGAAGCCCGACGCCACCGTTGTCGTCATCACCACGCCATCACCACCGCCGCGTTGAATAAACTACCCGTATGCAGTTCTGTCGCGTGCCTGTTTTACTAATAATGATAGTGCGCACCGACACACACCCGGCCACCCAGGTTACTTATGTCTAATGCGTAGCCAAGGCACTCAATCGGAAATTTATTGATTTCATATTGGAAATAGCATTTGTCTACTGATGTCTAGTATTATTCATTTATTTATGCTACTCTGTACATCAGAAACAATCCCAGGTTACAGGAATCCGATTTCATCGAGCCCCAGTGTTGTAGTTAATATTATTTTAGCTTGAGTGGGATTCAAACTTGCGGTCTTTGGATTCGAATACCGTAATTCTAATCACACCACCGTTCTGTCAGACATTATAAAATTTATCACAAATTAAAGCAATTAAAGTAGAATATAGGATACCAAAAATATATATTGATTCTATGTCCCTAGTTGCTATGGACTTATTTATTTATTTTACTTTCATACATTTACAATACAAAATAATACAAAAAAAAACTAATATGGCTGTCTGATTGGCTCGGATTTCACTATAAGCTACTGTAATGGGGATTAAGTTCATTTTGTGCAGAGTAACAAATAAATAAAAGAAATGGATAAAATGGCGTAATGATATATTAATTTATATATTTAAGAAGTAAATAGCTCAGTGGCATTGTGTTGGTCTATGGATTTGAGAATCCAAGGTAGATTCTTGCAACAGACAAATTTTATACTAAAATTATCTCTGTGACTTCTCTACCACGAACATCTTTAAGGACCGTGATTTGACAACTGGTTATTGCACTTCTCACAACAAATAAATCACCCACCGAGTATTACCGTCAATTTACACGAATACAATATCCTGAATAACAATTTCAACGAATGACAATTAAAAAAAAAATAATAATACAAAAACAAATTGTCAATGAATAAATAAAACAAATGATATGGAACTGAGTCTTAATAAAAAAAGTAAAAAAGGAAAAAAAATTCCAACACTTGTCAAAGTTCTACAAAATTACAGCACATTTGAATCAACTTATTAGGTCATCATCAAAGGCTGGTCAGTTCAGCTTTAACCATAGACGTGATTCAAATGTGCTGTAATTTTGTGGAATTTGTACAAGTGTTGGACATTTTTTATTCCTTTTTTCTTATTTAAAAAAAAAACAATTTCCCGAATGACAAGTTACAGAATAGAAATTTTATCGAAAGTAAATTTTAAAGAATAACAATTTCTCGAATGAGAATTTCATGAACGAAGATCACAAGAATGCATTTTCACGAATGGCAAATTCCCGGACTAACCATTTTCTCAAATGACCATTTTCTAGCAAGTTAATTTCCAGAATGATATTTTTCCTACTGAAAATTTCCAAAATCATCCTTGTCCTAAATAAATAGAGTGCAATTTTTTTAAATGATCACTTAATAAAATAACAATTTTCCCGCATGTTTTAGTTACACGTATGCAATTTTCCCGAATGACAATTTACAGAACAATCATTGATCCAAATAAGAAGTAAAACGAATGCTATTTTCCAATAGGCAAACTTAACAAAACGAAAAAAAAAAACATAACAAAAAACAAAAAAAACCAAATTGAAACAAAAATATTTCGTGGTAACTAAGCAACAAAAAATGGGTATATGTTCAGCATTTGTTTAGTAGATTTCACATAATTACAGGTAACACGAAATAACTAAACAACGAATTAAAAATTACATCAATGAATTTATTTGTGCCCATTTTATTTTTACTTATTTGTATTCTACAAAACAGGAATTTAATTCCAATTTTAGCTTATAATAAAATCCGAATCACTTAGACACAGTCTCATATTTTTAATTGAAATGAGCGTGATTTAAAAGCAAGAACTTCTGTTTGGTAAAAGTAAGTTACATCGCAGCCTGCGATCTGCCAATTACATTTCCAACACCAACCTTTAATCCTCTATATTCATGAATATCTTACTATGTCAATCAGTAGAAATTTGAAAAGTAGCGTCCTTAATTATCACTGTAAACGGTCTACCAATTTATCATAATACGAAGTGAAGACCACAATTGATTCCACAGCGTAATTTCAGATTGCTTTTCAATTGAACCCCTTTGAAATTTCTATTGCCCCTCAATATGAAGTGACCACCATCTCTTTAGCATTTCCACTAACAACAATGAGTGCCTCTGCATAAAAATGAAACCTTTCATGTTGTCCAGTGGCGTGCAATCAGATAGGCACGCGCCATGCGGGCAGGTCAGTTGCCAGCCACCTACTCTTTTTAACTAACTTGTGCTCGTAGCTCGTTATCCTTGTCATGATTGTTTGTTTTATCAACTGTCCTACACATCGCCAGTCTTGATAAAAAGTTCGTTAAATGAAATGAGATTTAGTTGAACATTCTTTTGTTTGGATTCTTTTGTTATCTTAAATGTTAACCTGTATTGAAACAATTTGAAAGGACGAAGTGAATTTTTAGTAATCAAATAAGCAATAATTCTCGTTATTTAATTGAACCTCTGGAACTTAAATCTTTATAAGTCACGAATGAGATTAAATATGCTCCTAATAGATTTAAAAATGCACTGAACACTAATCTTTTTAAACAAGATATTGCTGTTTTAAATGAAAAATATTATATATTAAAATATTGCAATAAATTCACTTTCAAAAACAAGCGGAGGGCGACACTTCCTTTCTTTCTTATCTTTTTGTTTCATTTTGGCAGAATAGCCCTTGACTGAGCCTCATCTTTTACCCTAAGTGGTCAATAAGGCCAAATAAAGTAAATAAATAAATCTATATCATTACATTTTTAAATGTATGGTAGCTCAGTGGTATGAATTCGGCCTGTGGATCCTGCGAACCCTGGTTCGATTCCCATAGGCGACAAACAATTTTAATAATTTCAAAAGCTACCCCTGTGGCTTCTCCACCACTAACATCTTTGGGGGCCGTGATTTGACGACTGCTAACCGCATTTCACGCGCAAAATATATCATTTACCGAGATCTGCTTCGGCAGAGTGCCACACCCAGTAATGGGTAGAAGGCGTGATGATATATTTATTTATTTTTACATTTTTAATATTTTTTAAGGAAGCTCGTATTTTAATATCATTTGACAAAACTAATTAGAATGCACTAAATAAATAAGAAACATATAAGGTGAGTGCACGACTTTAATTCACTCCCTATCAGTTCTTCCTCTTCCACAAGTTTAAATCTAAAACCATAGAACCATGGTTACCATCAATTACTGGTAGTTTATCTACAGAAACTTCGGTAAAGTAATCAGCTCCATAGTTCGTGATCTAATAAAGAAGTGAGCAGACAGCCGTAGTGGCATCTCAGGCGATTTCCGAGCCTCACTGCGTCCATGGGTGTGTAGGTGTATGTATGTATGTATGCGGCCACTATGAGCTCAGGTTGCCTTGCCTTCATATTACAGGACTGTATTGGAATATTCACAAAATTAATTTGTGATATCGAGTCGGCCTGTGGATCCTGGGAACCCTTGTTTGATACCCACAGCCGACAAACATTTTCATCACATTGTGGCTCCCTCACCACTAACATCTTTGGGGGCCGTGATTTAACGGCTGGTTACCGCACTTCATGCGCGTAAATATATCACTTCGGGTAAAAAGGCGTGATTATATATTTATTTATTTAATATTATCCCTGTGGCTCCCCCACCACTAATACCTTTGGGGTCTTTCTGCATGGAGTTTTTATATATATGGTGAATTATCGCTGACAAATATTCTTAAATTATTTTTAAGAAAAATACTTTCTAAAAGTTCTAGAGTACCTATTTAGTCCTTTGCATCTTTTATTTAAAGTATTTATTTCCAAAAAGTTAAGAACGATTGACAAATGAACAACAAAGATAAACAACTGCTCATTGGTGAAGAGTGTATCGTAGAGTAACAAGATTAATTATTACTTTTACAAAATATCAATTCACAGAGCAAATATATTCAACATACAACAGTATAATTTTAAAGGATGCAATGCTATATAAATGTATTGTACTCCTTACGCCAGTCCTGACTTCTGCATTTCATACAGAAAGAGAAACGTATCGTAAATAAGAAATTGTACTTGTAATTGTGAAATATTTTATGAGACTTGCAATACAGTTAATATCAATATGAAACTATCCTTTAGTACAATTTAGGATTTTTGTCTTAATATTTTTAAAATACTAAATTATAGAAGAAACCGTTATGTTAGAAATGTTTAACTCGTTTAAATTATTTTTGAATTAAATGACTGTTGTGCAAAGTGACAAATAAATTGTAGCCTTGGTACAAGACCATCATAAAACAAAAAATTGTTATTTTGAGTATATCGGTAGGATCATTATATCTTATGAATAAATACCAACTTAATTTGAAATATATTTAAATCACGTCAAATAATAATTATAATAAAAATGTTATTACTGCATTTTTTTTGCAATAACATACGAGTACAGTTTATAGTTTCATCAAAATTTCAAAAATGTTGTAATTATTTCAGTTATAATGAATAGTGTATTAAAATTATTCAAGGGATAGAATTAGGAAATGCTAATAATATAAAATACAACAATCTCAAAATAATTAATTTTGACTTATTACTTTATTCTTTATTTATATGGGGTAGGTGGCTCAGAGGTTTCTTAAAACCCTGGTTCGATTCCCACAACCGATAAACATTTTCACCACATTAAAATTACCCCTTTGGTTCTCCCCCCACTAACATCTTTAGAGGCCGTGATTTTACAGCTGGTAACCGTACTTCACGCGCATAAATATATCACTTACCGAGATCTGCTTCGGCAGAATACCACACCCAGTAATTGGTAAAAGGCGTGATGATATATTTATTTATTTATTCTCAACGACAAAGTATGAAATTTATTGGGACACATGTAAACATTTACTAAAACACAATTACCATATCGATTCAAACAAGACAAAAAAAAAACTAATTCCTTTTAACCATCTCCCAACCAAGGATGGCAGAACATACTCTCGCTAGCAAACCTCCTCTTCCAAACTGATGTACCACATATGTGGACTCTCACCACATATGTGCCGTCACAAATCTTACCACCCGACAAGCTACATTCACATGTATTGCCACCAGGCTGCTTATGCGTAAACAGAAGCTGTTTCCGTAGATTAGCCGCGCGAGAACTTAGCGTAGCTGGACACATGTGGCTACGGGTCACCGTGGTTCGTGGGAGCAGACGCTACCGAGGACGCTACCCCAGCGATGTTCAAATGTTCGAGGAGCTGGTTGTCGTTTGTCTGGCTCGGTCGGGGAAGGCCGTGGACGATATATCATAAATATGTCAACAGGAATATTAGAGAGATGAATTTGTTTTAATAGTGGAGACAACATATTTCTGTTAATAAATATTTTTGAAGCTTTAAAAGTTAGTCATTATGACCGATAATATGAACGGCAAATTAGGGTGATTAATTAACAATTAACTAAATATTTTAGTTATCAAATTGTACTAAATTCTTTTATTGTCCGTTCGGTGGGAGATTACGACATGGTTGTATTTCATCTTGATTCTAATTGACTAACTAAAACGTTAAAAACAAGACATGTTTACATAGCGTAAAAAACTTGTCATAATGACAACAATGAACAAATTTTATTGTTTAACATTTTTATAAATGTTACTATATAATATTTAAAATTTTATTCACTCGTTCCTTCCTTGCGTTTTTAATAAACCTTGCGTAACAATATAAGACAAATAAAAAATATGAAACAATAGCTGTACTCCATTTGCCACTTAGTTCAATAAAAACAGTTGAGATAAATTAGACAACATGACTAAATGAACTGAATTAAGCAAACTGATGCACTTATTGGGGTAAATTACTTCAAAATAAATGAAAATCATTAATTTTAGTAATGGAAATAAAGTCAGCGAAGCAACCCAGCGAAATAAATAAGTGATCTGATTCAGTATATGTAAGTAAGATCTGATCCAAATGGCAAATGGAATACGCCTAATAAAAATAGTACTTCAGTGTTGTCACTGTCAGAAGTATTTTAAGTTGTGTAAATAAATATTTATTTATGCTACTTTGTACAACAAGATCTTAATCCCAATTACAGTACAGGGTCCGGACTCACCGTGCCACAGTGTGGTAGTTCTTTTATATTTAACTTGAGTGGGATTAGAACTCGTAAACTCCAGAATCCCCATCACCATACAACCGGACTATGTGTTCATTTTCAGCAAATTTTAATCGAGATCAAACAGACTTTAAATATTCTCCGAACTGATTACAGAGGAAAAACAAGTGACTGTGCATAGTACTCGTAGTTTAGATTTTCACATTTATCTCTAAAATAATTTAGTAATTTGTCAGTCAATCCAAAATCGATGTTTCCAAATAGCGTTAAATGTTTTTAATATACAAAAACACAATGTTTAAAAGAATGAATTTAAAAATATGAAGTAAGTGGCTTCTCGACCATCGAGAAATATGGAACAATAAAGAAAACACAAACCCACGATATTTCGTTGTACATTTATATTGTTATCACATGGATGCAATTCCCATCTTTCGTATTACACTCCATGAACCGACGAACCGATGTCTTTCGCAAGTAAGTTTCTCCTCTCAATCACCGTATTGTTTTAGCACGATATAAATCATCTCTAGAATAAATTAACAAACTCAAAGGTCCGTACGGTAATGTGAAAACAACAACAATCAACCAGGGAGAATAGAGAAAGAACGGACAATCACTCCCGGACACAAGTACATACAAATATTGTAAAAGAGTATATTTATTTTCCATGATTTATTATATATTGGAATATCTATTTATCTTGCCATTTGCTTTTAATCTTTTTAAATTAGATTTAACATAAGGGGTTTAATTTTCAACACATTAAAACTACCCCTACTTATCGAGATCTGCTACGATAGAGTACCACAAATAATAATGGGTAGAAGGCGTGATGATATATTTATTTAATTTATTTGTTTATTGGTACATAGTTCGAAGTTCCGCTTTATTCAAATAGTTTCAGTCAACTTCATAAACATTGCTATAAAATAGACAACGCAAGCTTTTATATTTGTTTTTAGTAAAATTTGCATAATCTTATATTACATGGTATACTTGCCTGGAATTTTCGTTAACAAATACATTTGTTAGGTAATTAATTGTACAGATATAAAATTTCAAAACTAGTAAAAAAATTTACTACTACTTATAAATCAGCAACGATAAACTGAGTAAAATTGAGACATTTTGTAGCAATTTTAACAAATTTACACCGAATTACAAATAACTAGATATTGTGCTAAGAATATAACGATAAAAAAATATTCTATTCCATTGAGAAGAATGTTGTTAGACGAATGGATGCAGGTCAGTTAAGATAATTTAAATATGAGGAACGTACGACAAATGGACAGGGGCGTACCTAGAGGGGGGTGGTGGGTACGGTCCGCACCGGGCGGCACATATTTTGGGGCGGCATTTTTTATATTTAGTTTTAGTTGTAAAAAACAACTCGTTGACTTCATAAGTTTACTATTCGATTTCAACGAATTATGAATCTATATGATTTCGAATATTTTTTTTCATCGTCAAGTCAATGTAGGATTGAAAATATTATCTCGAAAAATTCCTTTATTACTGCCTAATTTAAATATGGCATGGTAAAAAAGTTCCCCACCTATAGTTTGTCTCAATTACAATTATTTATTAATTTAATGTGGTAATGGCTCAGTGGCTTCGAGTTGACCTGTGGATCCTGAGGACTCCGGTTCGATTCTCACAGCCGATAAACAATTTTCACCAAATTCAAATTACCCCTGTGGCTCCCCCACCACTCGCATCTTTGGGGGCCGTGATTTGACGGCTGGTAACCGCACTTCACACACATAAATATATCACTTACCGATATCTGTTTCAGCAGAGTGCCACACCCAGTAATGGGTAAAAGTCTTGATGATATATTTATTTTATATTTATTTTTTTAATTTATAAAAACCACCATTTGATTGACTTAGAAAGAGCGGCAAATTGGAGACCGCCCTGGGCGGCAAAAGTTCTAGGTACGCCACTGCAAATGGAAATTGGTGAAATAAAAGTGTATGTTAGTGAAATTAAGTGTGGGAGATTGCATAAATGACATAGGAATTGGATATTATTGAAGGTTTGTTACGCGAATGAAAGATTCCGAATGGAAAGAACAAACGAGCTTGTATGCCAGAAATTAAGAAATTGGATGAAGCGAAAGTTATGCTGAAGGATTGAGATATTTAACTACTAAGATATCTAAAAGATGACGTTAATTTATCTGATTTAGCTTAACCTATCTAATTGATTAAAGCAAAATGTTGATAACAAAATTATCTATTGTGGCTTAAATTACAATTTTTTTCTTATGCTTCTCTTTATCGGATATTCAAGCACACCAATCACATTCTGCAACCTTTATCTGTCGAACCGTTACTTAAATTAAAATCCTTCAAATAAATCTGAACGTGAAAGTGAAGTTAAATATTTCGCGCATTGTGCGCTCGCTTTATAAGGATGGTATTGTCATGGTGTTCTGTACTCTGTGAGATCATCTCGTCTCGAATGACTCTCAGCGACTTGGGCTCTGATGAATTCGAAGTGGCGTTCGAAATATTCGCGTCAAGGCTGCGCCTCCGTGTACGCATTCCACCGGAGTTGCAAGAGAAGACGATCCGTTGGTGAAATCTTTGTAATCAGTTCCATTATTACGTTGTTTTCTTCGAAACTTTATATGAACTTTTGGTTTTATGTTTTGGTTGCTTGCTTCGGCAAAATGTATTTATTAAAATTAGGAACTAACAGCATTTCATATATTGTAGTCCATTGGATGTAACTTTCGATGTCTAAGTGGTTTGAAATTCTTTATAAATTTTAGCTTCTCTTTATAAATTGGAAGTTCCTGATGAGGAGAGTAGTAAGTAAATAAAAACCGTGCGTTTTATTAAACGTGAGATATGAGAAATGCAATTTGTTGAACCAGTTGAAAAATCTAAAGTTTTAAAATATAGTTCTATATCATTCAGACTACGAGAAATCGAATGCCGTTGAGCGCATCTTCATATCGTTTTTAGTTATGGAGCTAGAGCGATTTTTGACTTTTTTAAAATCTCAACTTTGAAGGCCCATATTTAGAAAACTAAAAGAGATATTGAAATGCGGTTTGAATGAGTGTATTTATCGTAATCTAATTAACTTATAATGCAATTTAGAAAATTCGGAAAATTTGGAAAATTTTACAATCTTTTTTCAAAATTTTATTTTACCTATATTTCAAAAACTTGATGAGATAATGAAAATCTGTAAACACCAGTGGAAATATATACGTATGAGAAATTTCACAATTTTTGCTCCACGGATACCATTTTTAGAGCAAAAAAACTAAAAATGGCCAAAATTCGTAAAAATCTTAAGGTAAACCCCTTCAAAAATCTTCAAAAAACAGTGATTTTTCGTTTTTTTGTAATAAAAACTTTATCTGTGTGAATTTTTTCCTGAAATTTTGCATACCTATGTACTTTTACGAGAGGAATTCAATGGTGTTCACAGATTTTCATTATATTTTCATTTTTTTGAAATATTGAGATATGAAAATTTTGAAAAAAAATTGTTAAATTTCCAAAATTTTCAAAATTTCGATGTAAGTTAATTGGAGCAAGAGAAATACACTCGTTCAAACCGCATTTCAATATCTCTTTTAGTTTCCGAGATATGGGTCTTCAAAGTTGAGCTTTTCAAAAAGTCAAAAATCGCTGTAACTCCGAAAGTAAAAACCAATGTCTTCGCGACCCCTTGAGGAGTCTCGACCCACACTTTGAAAACTACTGTATAAGAGCATTCTATTTAAAAAAGAATATAGGCTGTCATTGTCAAGTACATTTACCTGTAAATTATGCATGTATTATTCCTTCTAAGTTAAAAATAATGTGCACAATTGAAGAAAAAGTGTAAATCATACAATGGTATAATGTAGATGTTAGTCTCAGACAGGTATTTGATTTATTTCGTACATCATTTCCCAGTTAAATTACCGAAACTTGTTGCTTCTGTGTCAATTAATTCAAACAGATATACAGGGTAAATTAATTACTTATTACTTGCATTATAATTCCAATTACAGAACAGAAGAAGAGTTTAAACTGCAATCCGAGGTATTCGGTCTTTTTTTTTAACATAAGTTGAAGAGCGCTCATACTTTTGCTTGTTAGACGAAAGTTATATCCACTGAATTATAATAAGCAATACTAACAGTTTCTGATATTACAAGATGATCAAAAGGAATTGTTATAGTTGGCAATACAATTCCAGAGAACTTTTTATTTCAGGGTTGGCACAACGTTAGATAAAGGGCGGAAATTTGACATTTCTAATAAATACAAATAGGTTATGCCAGGAGTCTGACAGCTAATAGAATTTTGACTTTTTAAGTAATAGAAATACTTTAGAAATAAATGTAATAATAAATGTACTCAAATTTAAATTTTAAATGTCTCTGTCAACAACAGGAAATGAATTTATGTATCAGGCTTACCAATTTCAAGTAGTTTTTTTTATTGCCAACTGTAACAATCCCTTTTGATCACTATTTAGTAAGAGTGAGGTAATTTATCAGAAAATAAAAGAATGAGGGTTTATTTAAATAATTTTTGAAAATGAATATTTATCTTTTCTTGTATTAAATTACATGGACATAACAAACTCTATAAACACATAGAGAAAAGTTTTCTCATGAATTAGGAGAAATTGAAAAGAAATTCCTCTCTTTGATATTTGCCGATAACGTGCGAATGAATAATTGATAACAAATACAAATTGCGGACATAATAAGTACAAATAATTACAAGTTATCATTAAAGTGGAAGGTAAATATAGACGTTAGGAATATCTCCGTCGATCGTCGTGAACATGTTCTCAAAGTGATGAAACGAATGAGCCTTTACAACTGACCCTTACACCTTTACGTGACCCAAGTACGTTAATTGTGCACGATTATTTACCTCGTAATGACCTGCACTGCACGTACTAATTTACTTATAAATATAGCTTAACAAATAGCGACAAAGTATAGAGTATAGTTTTACCAGCAGAATAAATATTATACAGGAGCGATAGCGATGCTCACTCAAGTTTGGTCAGCAAAATGCACCACAATTGACGGGAATCAAATTCCAGAAATCTCTACAAAATATGTGACAGGAAACGTTGGAAACAGCAAAATTTTGAAATTTAGGGCCAAATTCACAGTCGTCACTCACATTCATCTCATCCTCACATCACCAAGGACGTTGAAAGGAGGGGATATGGCATTACGATACTGTAGTATTGCTTGAAGTGAGGCTTGGACAAGGGAAAGAGACAACAATAGTTTTTCTGCACCGTGCTTAGCCAAATCTCTTCTTCTTCCAAATATTTTGAATTTTTGTGAAGAAAAGTGGCGTTTAGGCGTTATCAGGGGGCATTGTTATATGTGAATATAACCACGAGGTGTTCATTTTTGTTTCAATCGTTGCGCTGTGTGGAATTGGACATATTTTTTTGTAGATAGATGGTAACTAAGTGTTTAGTTTGTACACTTATGTTTGTTAAAGTAATTGTAGTTTTGATTTGACATAAATTTGATATTCTCAAACTTCCTCTTCATATTAACGGGTTTTATATTTATTATTAATAGTAAATATTGTTCAACAATTACAATTACAAATATTTATTTTAATCGATAGATCACACTAATAATAAACGTTGATCATTTCAGTTTCCTTGTAAAAAATTATAATCTTTTAGAGAGAATGATTCTGTTCTGTCCTGTTTAAATTTCAAATCTCTTTATGACACATGCGCAATAGCAGGGGCTAAGCACGGTACAGGAAATAATACTTCTGTCTTTGTCAATCTGCCGAGCCTCACAGTCTTGACTTTAATGACATATCCCCTCTTTTCAACGTCCTTGCACCTCACTTTCAAAATGAAGTAACTAAGGCAACTAACTCAAGAATTTGCACAATTTGAGTTAGTTGCCTTAGTTACTTCGATGTTAAGTGTGAGATGAGAATGAGGTGAGGGTGAGTCACGATTATGAATTTGACCCTAAGTCCATTATCAAGCCGAATAGATACTGTTTACAAAATAAAATTAGTCTTTATATTTCAAAAGATAGTAACAAATTTTTGAATCAGTCGTTCCCTGACTCAAGGAATAAATGAAACTTTTAATAAAAATTTTAGTTAAACTGAAAAACATTTATTTTCTGTGTACATCACATCTTTATAGTACTTACTCTGTGGTTTGACTATGACATACAGCTTTATTAAAGGAAATAATAAGTATGTAGCAAAATACGATGCGTGAAAATCATGGAATCTCTCAAGCGATTAACTTTTATGAAACGGAAATTCAATTTCACTTGTTATTCGGTAATTCATCAAGTGAAAACAATACAACGCTGATGTTATTAATAACAAACGCACGAGGCTCAAATGCAGTCAGAAGTAAATAATGAAATAACAAGTAGGTATGTTACATTATGTTTTGGTAAACAATGTAACTCTTTTTTGCATAAATAATACAATAGAAGATTTAAAAGCATTGAGTCACAGGTTTAGGTGGCTTCCAAAATATTTCATAAAAACTTTATTTCCTAACATAGTTAGGTATCTGAATATTTGAGTAACTTTATTATTTATTAATTTTGCAGCGTAAATTTATGAGCGTAATAGTTAAGGATTCTCTTGACCTCTAGATAGTTGAGCTTCAAGCTTCGAGTGGGAAGTAATTATATTCTTAAGTAATTGCAAATTACCTGCAAGCAATTAAGCCAGTTATTTATGAAAAGTGATTTACGGCTTTATAATAGATCTTTATGGTTTTATCTATTTTCCATAAAGTTATTTAAAAGTCCGTATGATTTCTATATTAACACACAAAGAAAATCTATACGACTTTATAATAAGGTGAACATTTTTTTTCTGGAGGCTTCCGGGAATTATTATTATTTTTTGTTTATGTTCAATTCCTGTTAGAGTATTACATAATTTAATTAAGCTACGTTATACAACAGAAATTTAATCCCAATTACAGTACAGGGGTCAAATTCACCGATCTTCAGTGTGGTAGTCTAGTTTTAGCTTCCTCACCTCACACTCAATGTCGAAGTCACTAAGGTAACTAACTCAAGAAGTTGCACAATTTGAGTTTGTTGCCTTAGTTACTTCAACTTCGAGTGTGAAGAGTAAGCTAAACCATATTCTCAAAAAAGTGAACTCTAATAGGCAGATTCATAAAACGGATTAACGCTAACACCGTTTTTAATATTATCTATAACTCTGTTTCAAATTAAGACAGATTCAAGAAATTAATTAAATTTGATGCTAATTAACATCCTTTTTAACTCAAGTTAAAATAAACTTGTTTCATGCATTGAAAAGAGAGTTACAAACGAAATAAAAAATGGTGTTAGCGCTAACCCGCTTTATGAATCTGCCTGTAACATAATATTGAGATCATTTGGTTTTCGGAAAATGGTATGGATTAACTTTTTAAATTCAGAATAGGGCCAGATAAGCTAATTCAAAGTTCAGGATTAGCTAAAACAATTTTGTGAATCGGGTTGTAGATGTCTAGATTATTAAGTTTGCGATATAAGTAGTTTCTGCCAAATGTCCAAGAAGAGAGAATGGAAGCATAGTTCCTTGTAGCTGAACAGTTTGCGATATGACACTACGCTATGGTGTACTGGGCGCGGGTGGTCACAGTAATGATGACATGACACGACTTGCGTCACGCTACTTGCCACGGAACGCGCGAGCGGCCGTCAGAGCTGGCACTTCCGGTTACTGATCACCAGCGCTGAGCATCAGAGGAGTTCTTCCTCTGCTGTCGCGATCTGCAGGATAACTGTATCCTAGATTCAAGTGTTGTTGACACGTTGGACGATAGAAGACGCGAACACGATACAGGGACGGATCTCACGTTTTTACGAAATGCTAGTCTATTTTTGTTTATTGGCCCCGGTGCACAACAGGTAGGATTATCTTCCTGTTGATGTTGATGATTATTTATTTATTTGGTATTATACGCAATCTAAACTTAATCCTACAGGGGATCTACAGCTACTTAGAATCAGTTGTATTTTTATATAAGCTGAAATTAGCGAGAATAATGCTCTCCATTATATTGATTTTTTAAAATGAAATTTCATCTAAATTGTAAACAATGTACAACACAGATGGGCAGATTTGTTCCTACACATAAAATTCAACTTCGTTGGTGCAAACGAACATGAGTTGTGTACCTCATTTAATGCGCGAACTATTGCTTGAAAAACGTAAGTTTTATCCACTTAGCCAAGATTGTCTGTTTAAGGTAGTACTAGTGCGACGGTGGCGCTATCGGTTGTCGAGTGGCGAAACTGACGCTCAAAAAAATATAAAAATTGAATAAAATAAGTGTTTTATACCTATTATGATTTGAATATCATGAATTGTTAACAGGTTGTTGGTCTAGTGAATTTTCAAATACCATACCACCGTGTGGTGTTGCCATTATAAATTGGGATTCTTAATTTTTCGTTAAAAACAAGGCTTTGCATGGCTATATATGCATTACTAAACGATAAAAAAACTTTCTCCTTCTGATACAATATACATGGATAGTTCGAGAACATCATACTAATTTTCCAAATGAAACTGCAAAATTTTAGACAAACCAAATAAATGCGGTTCTGAGTGATGATCGCCATAAGCCCCGTGTATAAGAACTCAACTTTACAAGCGAATATATTTGTTCACAGACGATGAATGTGTTTCGTATTTTAACAGGATGCGTATGACTATCCAATGTTTACATGCGTAGATTTTATTCAGATCTGCAAAAAAAAATTTACGCTAGTACTACCTTAAGATCAAGATCAAGACTAATTGAGTCAAGATTTATCGAAACCAATACCAAGAGGAGTCGAGTTACTGAAGTCTTACGTATAACTGTTATTGTCAAATTTTATAGTATTTCGTCAGGAATAAAAAACAGTTCAACTACGTTAGGCAGCTTTACAAAAAAGTGTGGGTACGTCTCTGTGCATATGAAGCTACACGATGTGCCGTTGTCAGCGCGTGCACTAACAGCATCCAGAAAGCGTAACTTGCACGTTTTACATGACGATTTTGTCCGAAACGCAATTACATTAGATGGCGCGGTTTCGCTCGTCGGATCTTCACGAAATTTAAGAGAGCATGAAAATAAATTATCGTGCTCAGCGCATGTATTACACGCGTACAGAGCACTTGCAAATACCGCACATACGAGAGTACGAGATACGTACATGTTCGTGTAACATATCACATGGCCGAACCTCGTCGGGAAATATATGACACTACGAGATGAACAGATGTGATGACGGTGATGGTGGCGGTAGCGGAGTCTATGCGGAGACACTTTGTACGTTACAAACCAAATTATTAGAATCCTGCTTGACTCATTTTAGCAGGACTGTATGTATGGGTTGCAAATGTTATGTGACTAATCATGATATTTTACAAGTATCTCGTAGTTCAGGAGTACGCAATTATTTCTCATGAAATGCAGGATTGATTATTTCGTGAACCATCGCGAGCCACAACTAAAAGAAACATATTTGTAGAACATTTTCACAGATATTTCTTTATAAAACAAAAAATATAAAAACCATAATAGCTATTTACATAACAAGTGCGCGAAAGGTGTAAATGATGTCTTCGTGCACGAGTTTTGTACATTGCTTTTTGCAACGAACCAAAAAACGAGAAAAGTTAACATTTGAAGGGTGAATTTATAATGACAGTTTAGTATGCCATGAATTGACATTGGTTATTTGAAAACAAATTGTTTATATTTTCTCGTAAAGCTTGTTAAAATATGTTCGATTGATGGCGTTATAAACTAATGTGTCTACTACTTTGATAAACTCCTTAAAATATATGCATATTAGCGTTTTAATAGTCAAAATTTAGAGCCATAAAAATGTGTGTTTTTTCAATTACTTTGAAGCACTAGTGCGCAAAATCAAACTTTATTTTAGTTTCCAGAGTAATATAAACCTTATTTTTTGAATGATGCGATTACAAAAGGCCTATTCCATTTGCCATTTGGATCAGATCTAATTTACATTTACTGAACCAGATTACTTATTTATTTTGCTACATTACTTCGCAGATTTTTTGTTGTACTAAAATTACATATTCTATATTACTTTGAAGTAATTCATTCCAATGAACAGGCGCGGTGGTCGAGCGTGTTAATGCACATCTCTTAACATGCTGTGACGTCACCCGAACTAAGGTTCGTCAGTTCGAATCCGCCTGTCGACAAAGTATGATTTGTCGTTAAAATAAAAAATACAGTTACTTGTATTAATCATACTCGGGCGCTATAAGCTAAGTCACTTATACATATGCCTTAAAAAGTAAGTAACATCGACTACGGAAACCGGCAGTACGGCAGCGTAAAAACTGCGGCTCGATATGCCTGGTAGGCCCAGGCCCGATTGATCTGTAGTGCCATTGAAGAAGAAGAATTCATTCTAATAAATGCATAAGTTTGCTTAATTCAGTTTATTCAGTTATGTGTCGAATTTATCTGGACTGATTTAAGTGAACTAAGTGGCAAATGGAATACAGTTATTATGGTTATTTATGTATCAAGGGTGAAAATAACATGCTCAGGGTCAGAAACGCTAATTTAATCCGTGGTACATACAATATTTTACGACGATTGCTTCTGATGATGGTACTATAAGCCGAAATCGATAAACAAATTCTATATTTTTTTTGTTTAATAAATTCTGTGAAACTACATCAAATGTTTGATTATTTTAAATCTGGAGGTCTAGTGCTATTGCTTATAATAATTATCTCCCAAAAAGTCTTTCTCACGTTGTAATAAAACATCCCTCCGATATCTTAAGTATGTTAATAATGTCATTATATCATAAACTAAGTATTATAGACTTTCTGAAAGAAATCAACTTCCAATTAAACCGTAGTAATCACCCATGCTCATTGTCACTCTCCGTGTCATCCAGTGCACAGCAACTTCATTTCCTTGTTCCGTCTTGGCGATTACGTAATTCTCCGCTGTGATCAGGATAAGTGGTCGCGTGGAGTCACCGCCAGCGACAGCAGCGCACCTGCCGGAGTCGCGTGCTCAACAAGGCGGCACGCGGAATTTCGCACGGCTGTAACAGTGAATCTCGCGACGCACTGCGCTGATCCTGCCACCGACTAAAGATCTGTGACAATGTCCGCCCACTGGCCGAATCGAATCGCTTCGTTGAATCGAGATAAGTACAGATTTTTTGCTCTCATGCAAATAAAGTTTTTCTTTTTGCTTGATGTTTTTGTTGATGAGGTGACACCGTTATGTTGTTGAGTAAATAAGTTGTAGTATTTTTGGTACTTTATTGATAATGTTGTATGAATATATTTTTGCAAGTAGCACGTTTACAAATTACTATTAACATAGTAATAAATTAGTCATTTTATCGGTTGTCTGAAAATTTTACTTACCAAAATGAATTTTATGTTTATAATGGAGATGTTCGTCGGGAAAAAGTTGAATTGACTTGACATTTTATATAAATTTGAATTATCATATTTATTTCATTGTAAAATAAGTAAGTTGATACTGAATCACAAAATTGATGGAATATATCATATTTCTTAATATTTTTTATATTCTAGAAGCTGCAGTAAAAATATGATAAAAAACAAACTAATAGCAGTTCTGAAACTTCCGTAGGACATGTCGCTTAATTCCGATTTATATACATACTTATATAAATATCTAAATATAAGTTATACCAAATCAAGTAGAGAGACAATTATTGCGAAAATTTACCACATATATGTGAGAACCAATCCAATTACGCAATTGTTTGGAAATGGAAGCTATTTTGATTAATCGTAATAAAATTGTTTTCTATAAATATAAATAAATAAATATATCATCACGCCTTCTACCCATTAGTGGGTGTGGCACTCTGCTTAAGCAGATCTCGGTAAGTGATATATTTTGCGCGTGAAGTGCGGTTACCAGTCGTCAAATCACGGCCCCCAAACATGTTAGTGGTGGAGGAGCCACAGGGATAGCTTTTTCAAATTATGAAAATTTGTCGCCTGTGGGAATCGAACCAGGGACCTCAGGATCCACAGGCCGACTTCATACCACTGAGCTAGCCATCCCATTTGTTTTCTAAATATGAATAAATAAAAATATTCGGAATTATGCTGGAAATTATGAGAAATTAAATGAGTTCATATTTTGTTTAAGTTTTAAGATATTTCTGCAGAAGGAAACTATTTTCTCAACCAAATTTTTCTTACTTATGCAAAAAACCCTGTTGAATTCAATGGGGCGTTACCAGGTCCGTATCAAGTCTAATTTTTGAGATATAGGGTACTTAAGGAGACAAATTTAAAACCAGATGAAATTTGAGAAAAATTTTAATTTTCTTGAGGCTATATATCTAAAACAAACGAAATATGATTATGTATATACTCAACGGTATTGTATTCCTTATCAATCAATTGATTTAAAAAAAGTTAAAAGAATATTTTCAACGGTTTTTATTTTATTTTAGATTTTTATCAACATTTTTCTAAAAAAATAGTATTTAAGCATTATCTAGAAATCTAGGAGAGATACGCACGCGAGGAATTAATCACTTAATTTCAGCATGTCCTTGTATATGTACGTTAATTTCTATTCAAATATTCGCACGAGAGAGACAGTTAGAACAAAATATCTGTAAATGCTCCAAAACAGATCTTTAAGACACCAGAAATTCAATGCTGTTGAGCAAATTGTTATATCTTCTTTAATTTTTGAGACATAGCCTCTGGAAATGTTGATTTTTCTTTAAATTATCTCATTTCACATTTTCCACCCTAAAATAATTTATATGTGAATTTAAAAATTTGAAATACTCTCAAGAATTTATTGATGAAGTTATCAAATCCGTATCTAATTCAGTTTTTAGATATAGAAAATGAAAACTGTATAAAATTAGAGTTTTTTATTTTTTCTTCTAAAACTATATCTGAATAAATAAACGAGATATTTTGATGTACTAAACGATACTGAATTTCTCGTTCTTCAATTGACTTCTAACATATTTAAAAATACGTATAGGAACAGAATAAATGAAATTTATCTTAGTAACACAACACCACCAAAATCGCAAAGCACCGTCAGTATTCAATGACTAAGATAAATGAACCGTTGTCTATGTTTGCAATATTTAATATTCATAGACACTAACAAAAATAGCAACATAAAAAATTGTCTTGAAGACTGGCTACACCAGGTCATTATGGGTACAAGCATCAAGCGAGCTCAAGCGGTACCATACCACATACTACAGTGATCACACCTATACATTATAATTCACGTGGAGAATGCCAGTGGGCGACACAATGGTCACTCGGCGGGCAAATCAAAATGTTATCCTACATATCTCTACGGCCCTTGTCATTGACCTCACCCAGATCCACGCGGACGCGGTTGTTTTAATTGTTGACGATGCGTTAGTGCAGATGCGTATCCTGACAATAGAGATCTTCGTTCAGCCGATAAATCAATTAGTATATTTAATAATTAGAGGTTGTCAGAATAAGAAATTAGTGACTATAAATATACTCTCTGGTTCTGAGGAACGTGATGATTATATGTTAGCAGGAGAGATATTTCCTGCATATCAATAATCATGTTTCTAATATTGTTTTACTTAACCTTTTCCAGGGAGAAAACAGTCGAATTCTTTATTAATACATAAACAATAATGTCTTTATTATTAAACCCAAAACAGAAGTTCTATGGCCAAACTTTTAACAAACTTGATCTTTTATATACAATTTATTTTTTTGTAAAACAAGTAAGATGATACTGTATTGATTGAATGTGTCTTATTTCTTCATATGTTTAACTTTCTAAAAACTGACTGTGGTATACTAATTTTATAGTCAAAATATAATTAAAATCTGACTGCGATGCTTGAAGGACCATGCCACTTAGTTCTGATAAAAACTATTACGTTCTTATGAAAGCAGCTATTTTAATAGGGGTAAAAATGTTGAAATTCAATAAAAAAACAGTTGCCACAAAGGGGCCCAAGATTGCCAAGATTTTTAGTAACATTTATTAACATTACATAACAATTTAAGTATAATACCCGTATTCATAAAACTATTTAACGAGTTGTTACCTATCTACTTAAATTATGACAGTTTCTTGTGGAATTGTTTAAGTAGCGTTAAAATTAATGTATCATTGTTATAACCGAATTATAGATAAACTGAATATTTTCATAATATTTTAGACATTCGTAATAATATTATATTATTTTTTCAGTAAATAAAATATGATTTCAGAAATTTGTTTCAGAGCTCGGCAATACTTAAGTAATCTTGTATTTAAGTACGTTTTTTTAAGTATTTTCTTAGTACTAAAGACTTATATTTAAAACTTGAAGTTATACTTAAATAGTCTTGAAAAGTACTGAAGTACTTTTTAAGTAAGTACTCACCTATTTTTGTAAGAATTGAAAAAATATTATTTTTGTCAGCAATCTATCCTAGTGGGCAATACACAATATTGTACAAATATTTTCTTGCAAATCGTTCTCCATTCACTTTATATTTCTATACATTCGATATTTTCAAAAAAATAAATCGCTAAAAATTTGCTTATAAGTCAATTGGGACATGAGAAATTCAATGACATTGACTACATCTACATATACGAGTATTGTTTAGTTGTTAAGACTTCGACTTGATTAAAAATTGTCACAAGAAAATATTTCCTGTTATCAGCCTTTATAACGATGAATTCATTAAGTACATTTCGCTCATTTGCGACAAGAGTGTCATAATTCAAAATATGGTATATTTGAGTTATACCCCTATTTATATAAAAATAATTGTGCTTGAGTGGGAATACTGTAATGAACTAAACAATTTTGTAATTATCTTAGTTGGTGTGGGTGAAATTTTATTTTGCTTATCCTTGGATACCATTTTTAGTATTTTATTTCTTTTATACTAATAATACAAAAATATCAAATTTTGTGTTGTGACGCACTTGTCGCAAATTAACGATTTATATTTAAATAGGTGTATCACTTTTTTCATAAAATTGATTACTTTAAATGAAACCATACTAAACATGAATGCAAGTACTTGAAAAGTATTTTTGGTGTGGCCATGTAGTTCAGATTCAATACTTTCAAACTGTCTGATACTTAGTACTTAAGTACAAGTACTTGTTGTCAGTACTTAGCTCTAATTTGATATATTCCTTAAAAGGGTCTACTAATAATTATTTTCATAAGGCCGAAGAGGGTTATAAGACTGCCCTGCTGATATCTCAGGCAAGGGTTTCTGCGTTTATTTCATATTGACTTTAATTAATAAGGAATTTATTTACAGATTTACTGTAATAGGGACTTCTACAATTCAAATTTTTCGGTTGCCATCTAGTGAGTAAAATAGAATTGAATAATGTAACGAACATGGTACAGCTTACAGTTTGACGTTTATTACGTGATCCAAACGTTAAACGTCAAACAAATGGTAGATCTACGGTGAGAAGTGCTGAAAGGAGAAAGCAGTTGATCAACTCGGTATGGTGTCACCTAGCTCTTTCTACAAATTTGTTGTTTCACACAAAATTGTGTGGAGGGGGGTCTGCTTCGAGTCTACTGTATGTGACATCAAAATTATAAGTCCCTATTGTGTAGGATTTAGTTAGTTTAGTGTGCAGAATAAAGAAACAATCTTGAAAATGGTCCATAAATAAAATAAGATTTAACGTTGAGCGATGATGAATTACATATTCACTCACATAGATTCTGTGCTCTCGTTGAGCGTGTGCGTGTGCAGTAATTATGGAGAGGCCATTGTGTGTACGTCCTGGAACGTCGGAAAACAATAGAATTGACAGCGACACTCGGATGTTTGGCTCGTGCCATCGTCGTGCCGCACCGCGCCAAGCCTGCGTTTCTATGGCAACAAAGGCGGTGTAAACTTTCGCCCAAATGAAAAATTAATACTCGGATGACATTACACTTAACACGTTCGGTTATTAATAATAACGGTTTGTAATTTTCACCTGCACACCGACGCTGTTTTAGGAGCGAGAGTAGGAGTAGATAAATAGAAGCTATCAGTTTGTTTTTATAGAAAGGACTAGGTAGGAACTGTACGGGTGAGTGTTTGGTTGTGCTAAATATAAATGGTCACTACAACTTCGAAAATGTACTGTGATGTACCGACTGTATATTTATTTATAGAATAATTAATGATACTTGTATATTGTGAACAAAATACTGGTGTTGGAGCAAAAGAAATCTTGTTTTAGTATCAAGTAGTACCTACGTCAATTTGTCTGACAAACTTCTTTAACAATATTTAGAACAATTTTTTTATATACTCCTATTTTATGTACAGTAAAAGATGCATTATTCCAATTTTAAAATTGTTTTTAATTTAAAAATGACATATTTCGTTTGTTCTATCGTTTTCAAGTTGCAACTATTGATGAATTAACTAGTTTCTGAATTTATTAACTTTCTTACTTATCTATAAAACGATTCCGAATTATTAAATAAAACAAAATAAACTAAATTGATACAGTACAATTTAGTTCTGTGTATTTTTATTTTTTTTTCAGCAAGAAAGAGTTCTCGAGTTCACATCCCGCTGTTTGCATCAAAGTGGTTTAAATTACATTTTAAGTTGTTGGCATCATTTACTGTAATTATAATTAACTTCCTGTTGTGTAGGGTAGCAATTAGCAAATAAATAAAATAATTTAGGAAAGTTTGACCGCGATAAATTAATTATCAAAATATATTTATTTGTAATAATTAAATATGTAAATATATCATCATAAATTTGTTTGGTACATATTAGTCCATGTATGAATGCAGCAGATAATTATTTATAAATAAATAAGTATATCATCACGCCTTTTACCCATTACTGGGTGTGGTACTCTGCCGAAGCTGATATCAGTAAGTGATATATTTATGCGCGTGAAGTGCGGTTTACCAGTCGTCAAATCACGGCCCCCGAAGATGTCAGTAGTGAAGAAGCCACAGGGGTAGTTTTAAAATGGTGAAAATTGTTTGTCGCCTGTGGGAATCGAACCAGGGTTCTCAGGATCCACAGGACGACTTGATACCACTGAGCTAGCCACCCCATAAATATAATTATTTGTAATAATTAAATAAATAAATAAATATATCATTACGCCTTTTACCCATTACTGGGTGTGGCACTCTGCCGAAGCTGATCTCGGTAAGTGATGTATTTATGCGGTTACCGGTCGTCAAATCACGGCCCCTAAAGATGTTAGAAGTGGGAAAGACACAGGGGTAATTTTAAATTGTTGAAAATGTTTGTCGGCTGTGGGAAACGAACTATGGTTCTTAGGATCCACAGGCCGACTCGATACCACTGAGCCACTACCCCATTTGTAATAATTATATGATATTAATTATAATGCAATGTGTGTATATAAAAAAGAACGTACCTACTCATTCCACTTGGTTGTTTTTGTTTTGTAGTTAAGTATAAAATGATTCGACCTCCCAAAAGTGAGTTTCAACTATTGATAAACGAAATACTTGAACACAAATGACGGCCACTTTCAGTAACGCAGAAGAGTATAAAAAAGACTGGTCATTTCTTCAACTCTCACATGAAATTGTACAAAGTAAATAAATCACGTGCCATTTAGCTACTCGTGGTACATTTTTTAAATGAAATAAAACATCAACAAATTCCGATCGATGAAAAATAAACACTCAGTTACCTCGACGACACTTGACAAATAATTTACATTTTCACAAGTGTAGGTAGACGTCTGAGCGGTCTTTTACTCTTACATCACCTGGACGTATATTCTGTATATGTAGACAGAGATTAGATACATGTACAGGTGAATAAATAAATACTTTTCTTTTGTAATTTCACTGCAATCATTTCTTGCCTTAATTTCGGAAATAAATAACTATTACTAGATATTGAAATTATTGAAAATGTTGTTAACAAACATAATTCTAGAGACCGATTCTAATTCGCAGCAACCAGCTGTAGCCACTGGCTTGGCGTAATTTTTTGTCGCTACCGATAATGTAGCCACGTTTCAGGACAAAGTGTAACTTAGGTTTGACGTCATTATTGGCGACTAGACATTTTCTAGCGACATACTGCTAGCAACTGCTTTGAACCAGTCGCTAACTCAGTCGCTAAGTCCTATTCGTATGTTTTGCAGTGCCGTGTTTTGAAAAGTTTGGTTATTTTAATAAATAATACTAAATATAGAAACATAAATACAAATTCAACCAACAAAGTGCACTTGTTAATAATAAACAATCACAAATAGCGGCAACAAGTTTTTCAGAAATACCGCACCAAATATATAGATCTTTATTACCAACAGTACAAAATAAATTCCCTAGAAATGTAACTAAATCGCCTGACGTCATTAAAAATACGTCAATCAACTAAATATTTGGTTGCTACAAATTAGAATCGGTCTCCATGTCTTAATAACAATACATCTTCTTCTTCTTTAATGGCGCTACAGCCCGAGTCGGGCCTGGGCCTACCGGGCACACCGAGCCGCAGTTTTTACGCTGCCGTACTGCCGGTTTTCTGAGTCGATGTTACTTACTTTTAAGGCATATGTATAAGTGACTAGCTTATAGCGCCCGAGTATGATTAATACAAGTAACTGTATTTTTATTTTAACGACAAATCATACTTTGTCGACAGGCGGATTCGAACTGACGAACCTTGGTTCGGATGACGTCACAGCATGTTAAGAGATGTGCATTAACACGCTCGGCCATCGCGCCTGTAATAACAATACATAGCCCATTTAATGTGTTTTTTTTTAATATAACTTTATGGGGAAGGTGGATTAGGGTATTTAGTCGGCCTGTGGATTTGAAAACCTGATCAATTTCCACAGCCGACAAACTATTTTTCACCGCATTCAAAATTACTCCTGTAGTTCCCCCATCACTAATTTCTTTGTCCTCAAAGATAACGGCCCTCCGTTATTTGACGGCTAGAAACCTCACTTCACGCCCATAATAACATCGCTGGCCGAGATTTACTACAGCAGATTTCTATACTCAGTAATGAGTAAAATGATGATATATTTATTTTAATTTTATTTATTTATTTATTTATAATTTTATTTCCAACTCTACATAGAATACATAGCTCTACAGAATTTTAATCTCTGTAGGCTTTCCAAATCTTAGATTTTGAGAAAATATGTATCACATACGAGTATCAATTTTATTTATAAATGTATTTTAATAATAATTAAATTATTATTAGACTTATAATTATGGGGTAATGGCTCAGTGGTATCGAGTCGACCTGTGGATCCGAAGAACCCTGGTTCGATCCCCACAGCCGACAAATATTTTCACCAGTTTAAAAATTATCCCTGTGGCTCCCTCACCAATCTTTGGAGGCCGTGATTTGGCGGCTGGTAACCGCACTTTACGCGCATAAATATATCACATACCGAAATCTGCTTCGGCAGAGTGCCACAATGGCTAAAAGGCGTGATGATAAATTTTTAATAAAAATAAAATAATACAGTGCAGTTTATTGCAGTTTAAATACTCAGATACAAAAATAATTTGAAGCAAGCAAAATTGAACGTGCTAGTCTTAGTTGCAAATGAATGAGAATTCTAGTCTCGCCTCGAAATTTCAAAAGAAGAAACTTGTAATTATTAGCAAATAATTACTATTATATCACCTATCAACTGTTAATACTATTTTTGACGAAGAGATAAATGTCAAAAAATTTATTATTATTTATGTGAAAATTTTCTCCTTGTTCCACAACATTCTTCAACAACATCATAATATAAATTTTACGATGTTGTACTGCGCGAAGATAACCAATGACCAAAACACGTAGTGAAAGTGTCCCATTCCCGTGGCCCTTGGGCCATCGCGGTTAGCACCTGACACCTGGGTGACCTCTTCGGCGGTAGGTGCGCCACCAGACGTGCTACTTCGGTACTCTGGTCAGCGGTCAACGGGACTGTACACACATGCGATATGGAAATCTTGATTTTTTTTCTTTGTTTTGTGTTGGTTGAAATCCATGTGAAGAAGATTGATTTATTGTTTGTGTTACTTTACTATGATGGTATGTAAATTTTGTTTGATTAATTTTTCTTATGTTGTATTTGCGTAGTATTGAGTTTCGCGATGTGTATTTGTATTATTTGTATTCAAACAAATATTGAATTGCATTTGAATATGTGCATTGCAATATTAGCGACCGATTATTTATTGTAATATTTTTAAATAATTATTTTTAGTGACATGAAAAGAAAAAAAATATCAAAAAGAATCAAGATAATTTCTTCTTTAATTAATTTTATCGGCCTGTGGATCCTGACAACTCTAGTTCGATTCCCATTGCCGACAAAACATTTTCACCACATTAATACTACTCCTGTGGCTCCCCCTTCACTAACATCTTTGAGAGCCGTGATTTGACCACTGATAACCGCACTTTACGCTCAAAAATATATCACATACCGAGATCTGCTTCGGCAGAGTGCCACACCCAGTAATGAGTAGAAGGCGTGATGATATATTTATTTATTTATTTATTTCTTCCTATTGTATTTCTTGCATCTCAGATTATCCAGTATTCATTAAAATCAGTTTTCAAGTTATAATATTAATTCACTTTCTTTATGTGTACCCTTAACTTTTTAGGAATTTATGCGGTGAAACGTTCATAATGCTGTCCAAAACAATAAATGAACATTAAATTTAAAGGCGTGATGATATATTTATTTTTTAATTTAAATATGCTTTAAAATTCTACGTTACTATTTACAAATAAAATTCTGTTTTGATAAAACTGGTTATTGAACGGTTGTTTAGTTAAAAAAATAAATATATTTGCACAGCATGTGGAAAAACCTGATAAAAAACATAATAAATTCCGCTGGTAATAGTCAATCGTGTGTAGATAAGCTTCCGTTTAGTGTTATTAGTAAACATACTTAACATGGTAGCATTGTTCGCATCACAAACAATCGCTCAATCTGACTTCGCGCATCTGACCGACATAATAATCGACATACGTCAGCCGCAATTACGCACCTTCTTCCGGGTGTGTCAAAAACTAATCCATCTGGCACTAATAACCCTGTCGAGATCAATCTTGCTACGTGAGCACAAGCAGTTCAGCAGCGCAAGAATTCCGGTTCAACCATTTCGGACTTGATGCCATCAGGTGGTCCGCACATTCGTCAGCGTCGACTGACTGATGTTTAGTTAGTAATGTTTTACAGGAGTGTGTGGGCAATTTTGTAAAATCGCTCTGATATACACAGTGGGGTTTTGCCATTATTGGGATCTCGACAACCATAAGAGATGCAAAGTCGGTTAAATTACTAAAGTATTTTAAGGTGAAACCTAATGCCTATGGCACACTGGTCGAGGAGCATCAATGAGCGTCGAGGAACTCATCGATGAAACAACAGAACGCATCCTGACTGATAAAATAAACAAACACGAAAGATTAGCACAAAGCAAAACCAAAATGATAGCCCACGCTAACATGAAATGAGACACAATAATACGTGTGAAATGAGACACAATTGTTTCATCGAGGAACTCCTCGATGGAAATAGAGGAGCCTCTATTTTTCATCGATGGCGGGTGCGTTCTGTTGTTTCATCGATGAGCTCCTCGACCAGTGTGCCATTGGCATAACAGCTGTATCGAGAGTATAAGCGTCAATGGCTACATTTTATTTCAAATCAAGTTTTTTTTGTTGCTAAATGAAATTTAAACTAAATTACGAGAATATAGGTAATCGACTTTATCTGTTACGTAGGATACACAATTGTGAAATTTTCATTAACAGTAACTTCGGCTCTATTAATTTTAGAAAGATAGGAAAAGTACTGATGCCATGGAATTGTGGATATGGAGAAGAATGCTCGGGATTAAGTGATGTAATAGAATTAGCAACGAACAAATATTGAAAAGTGTATGAGAGAAAAGGACACTGTATGAAACTATTTTGAAAAGGAAGAGAATGTGGTTGGGCCGTTCGTGGAGAAGGAATGGTCTAATGAAGGACGTAATAGAAGTAGAAGGAGAGGATAAAAGAGGCAGGAGAAGGAGGAAGGTAGTAGACGATCTGAAAGAAGGAAGAAGTTGTGTAGAAATAAAAAGGCTGGCTATGAGCAGAAGTTGAAGGTGTGTCAAACAAGCATTTCACGCACTAGGTACTTATATAAATAATTATTTTCTACGATCAGTAAAATGATTCGATTTTTGAACATCATTTGATAACAGAAAGTAAATAATTGCAGATCAAAGCTTTTTCCAAAAAATTGCTGTTGGCATCGGAGTTTTTTTGCAGACTGTTGCTATTGGCAACAGGGCTCTTTGTTGACTACAAATATTAATTTATTTACATTTTTGTTTTGTTTGTGTTGATTTCGTAGTTATTAGATTAAAAATATTTATTAATTTCAATCATTAATCGATAAATCTTAATTTCCAATCAAAGAAAAAATGTTATGTACACCTCTAGTTAACATTATCTTTGCAGACCTCGACTAGTGCTACAATCTCTAGCTTTAATCCGAAAATAGCTATTTTCAACCCTTGATAGACAGGGTGTTCAATTTAGTTGGGCCACCATTGCTATCTCGAGAAGTATAAGAGCTACAAGGTTGGTTAAATTAGCAAAGAAATGCCATCTTATAAGTGTATCAAAAAACTATTACCAAAAAAAAAATTCGAGCAGTGGTTCTCAAATTACGAGGTACAACTTTCTTATTTTAAATGGGAACCTACCTTTTTTAATTGCTTTTTCGATTCAGTATTTTGTTCAACTACTACAAAGTTCGGAACCATCACATTACAACATTTTTGACAAAAATACATATTAAATTGACACTAATTTAATTAAAATCGCATAGAAATCAGCGTGCTATGACAGAAACAAATGAACAAATCATAAAATTTTTGTTAATCATTTGTTTTTTAGTTGATTCTATGCGATTTTAATTAAATTAATGATAACTTTTGCCAAAAATGTGAGGGTACTAAACTTTATAGTTTTTGAATTCAGAAAAAAATACTAAATCGAACAAGCAAATAAAAAGAATAGGTTCCCATTTAAAATAAGAAAGTTGCACCTCGTATTTTGAGAACCACTAGTAAAAAAATATTTGTTAATAGTTTTGGAATAAATAGCCTTACAAAATGGTATATGTACAAATAACCATAAATTCCTCAATACAACTACTACTAATACACTTTTTTTTTGAAATTTATGCACTACCCCTTCCGATGGGACATAGCATGATATTACGTATGCAAATATGTAGGTTTACTTAAACAATACGAATAAAGAATCATTAAAGCTAATTCTCAAGCATGACAGTGTCCAACTCGAATTGTTACGATCCTCTCACAGCCCACACAAACATTATAGTCAGGTCCGGAGTGAGGCTGATAGTCATCTACAAGAGATGGGCAGCTCGGCCACCTGACTTGCATTTTCCCCATGTTACATTATGCGCACAGGCCGGCTCAACATCTCAAGGTGTGGACACCGTCCGCCTTCGAGCTCCGGCAGGGCTCGGCCCTTGGACGCCAAGCTCGCCGGTCAACACAATCCAGAACCCAGCCTTGTAGAATGCTAATCGCATTGGAATATGAATGAATCAATTATTATTCTCCCAGCCCTGGCTGGCCAGTGTGGCGTGGACAATGTTCTGCGCCCAGAACAATGAATCATCTTGATGCTGGTTATGCAAATTTTAGGTTATGTGGGTTCTTCACTTATAAAGTAAATACTAATTTATTAAATTTAAATTATATACATTTTAGCTGAGGTTTAGAAGAAGTAGAAATAAGATGAAATAGTTCTTTGTGACCCTATAATTAATATTTGGCGTATCGTAGAACGAACTCGACAATATACTGAGACCGCTAAACACATTTCACGAACGAAATATGCAAACTGCAAAATTTATTATAAATCTTAATTCCACCAACGATCAAGTCGGCATCGCCAACCTTCTTGCTGGGCACTGATATAAAATTTACATTTGTACGACAATATTACAATAGATTTTTGCAATATTGGACGCCAGTTCTTTAAAAAGGATGGAAATATCCGTTTCTTACGCTAATCAATTAACCAATTACGTAAGTTTGAATATTTAGGATTTTTTTTAAATCTAAAGTTGGCAATTCCTTTCTAAATTGAAATGTCTCAATAATACAGGATGAATTTGATCTGTACACAAAATTTGGTTCAAATAGATAGAAAACTGTAGAATTGCGAAATGTAAATATTTTATCGCCTATAATTCGCAAAATTTAAAAACAATTGAAACGTTTCGAAAATCTTCAAGCCTAACTTCGTATGTAAAGGAAATTGGTTTAAATTGGTTGAAAACTGCAGGATTGCAATAAATGTTTTTGCCCCGAAAGTTGTCAATACTTAAAAACAATTGAAATATCTCGGTCATCTACTAGTCGAATTTGAATCCAACAAATTATATTGAAGTTTTTCTATTTCTCAGAAAATAATTATTCAGCTAAATTAAATTATTACATTGATCTATTTAGTCTAATCTTCGAAATATATATGTGACTGTTAAGGATTTGTTCCAGTTCCATGATTAACTATGCAAATATTAACAATTTATAACAACCATTTAATTTAATTTTGGAAACAATAAATTAAGTAAAAGGAACGGTGTTAATTGTTAGTTGATTTGACGGTTGGTAACCGTACTTCACGCTTAAAAATAATATATCACCTATTGAAATCAGCTAAGGCAGAATGCCGCACCCAGTAATTACTAAAAGGCGTGTTGATATATTTTTATTTAGTTCTCTACTGTCTTTTATTTGAAACCTTTTCTTGTAAACAGGGAATAAATGTTAGTGGAAAACTCATTTCCGATATTAATAACCCATTGTATGATTTTCTTACGACACTCTGTATATATTATTAAATAATTCCTTTATTACAATCAATAGTCCAGTATAAAAACAACAATAATTTATGATTAATAAAACTGCATGAATCTTAATAAAGAATAATCATCCTCGTAGACAAACCCATAACGCACATGATAAATAGGTAGGGGACAAGTGAAACCCCTGCCGCAGATAAGTTAGACGCCGTGACACAATTAGGTACGTACACTCCGCCGTTCCGCGCGGATCACCTGACCGTGTGCGGATGCGGAGCCACGCGGGGTATTGTTTATGTTAATGCGGGGAAAGTAAGATGCACGCCATTCGTGATTGTCACTGGTTTCATCTGTTTATTGATTGCCACGACGTGCACGTTACGTGCGATGCGATTGTGGTTAAATTTCTGTAGCGGAATAGTTCTATAAATGGTTCAAATTGATATGAGAAGTTCAGTCAATAATAGGGTTATCTGTGACATGTCTTTATTTGTTTTTCTGCACAATAGGAACTTTTTCAAAATTATAAGCTTACAATTTACAGTGGAATCCGAATCTTCATCTAAATTAAGTCGATTGTAGGCTTCTACAGTTTTTTTTATATATTAATAAATCAGCGAGATTTTACCGTGCGAATTTTTATTGGTAGAATCAAAGTATATCCACTGAACTACAATTGCTTGTAATAGGACAAATACAAGAAAAACAACAAGAACTAAGATAAATTTCCAATTTTTTTGTTAAATTTCAGGATATAAATAATTAAAATCTTTTTTCGTTTAACTTCTAAACAATTATGATGATCGTGAATTGAATAAAACTTGACTACCGTTAGTCAAAATATTATAATTGTTTGTTTTCTTTCTTACTTGTTTACTTATTTATAGTTTCGTTTTGTTTATTTTTTTTTTTATTTCTCTGCGACGACACACGTTTTGTATACCGAAACATAAAATTAAATAAATATTATACAGAAAAAAATAAAATAAATATATCATCACGCCTTCTACCCATTACTGGATGTGGCACTCTGCCGAAGCAGATCTCGGTAAGTGATATATTTTGCGCGTGAAATGCAGTTACCAGTTGTCAAATCACGGCCCCCAAACATGTTAGTGGTGGAGGAGCCACAGGGGTAGTTTTCGAAATTATGAAAATTGTTTGTCGCCTATGGGAATCGAACCAGGGTTCTCAGGATCCACAGGCCGACTTCATACCACTGAGCTAGATACTCCATATATTATACAGAATTTAAACAAAAAAATCTAGTTCATTATTGTTTATTAATACCATGGATTTAAGGTACATTATTTAGTTCATAATACTCTAGAGTATTATATGATTTAATAGGCCCTAGGGCATTAAGCGTGACGTTACTATGGTGATACTGTCAAAAATTGATATTTCTTCTATTCAGTGTTGCCATGTAATCTTTTATTTATTATTTGGGTTATTAAAAAATTCTAGTAAGACATAAAATACTGTATGCACCACGGGCATTACTTAATGTTAATGCCCTCCGTGAGTAGTGCTTACAAGGCCGTGGGCCTTTTTATAATACATTAGGCACATAAATAAATAAAAATAAATATATCATCACGCCTTCTACCCATTACTGGGTGTGGCACTCTGCTGAAGTAGATCTCGGTAAGTGATATATTTTGCGCGTGAAGTGCGGTTACCAGTTGTCAAATCACGGCCCCCAAAGATGTTAGTGGTGGAGAAGCCACAGGGGTAGTTTTTTGAAATTATGAAAATTGTTTTGTCGCCTGTGGGAATCGAACCAGGGTTCTCAGGATCCACAGGCCGACTTCATACCACTGAGCTAGTCACCCCATAAATAATTAATAACTATAAATATATGTTCTGAAAACTATTTAGATATGTTTCAGGATATAAATAAGAAAAAAAGTTTTCCAATTTATTTTAAATTACTACTCATATTACATTACAAATTTATTTAGTTTATTGACTTAAATGCAGAATTTAAAAAAAAAATGGGAGAGGAACAGACACATATAGAATATTGCACTAGAACAGTAGTAATATACCCTGGTACGGTTAATGTATAATATTTTCAAGTTATCTTGAACATTTAGAATCGTATATGTTCGACAGTAAAAGTTTCCAAATTATTTCTGAGATAAATAATGTAAGAAAAAGTTTCGAAGAACTAAATTTACTATCACTTTTACTTGAAGCAATTGTCCTTAAAGTAATTTAAAAACATTTGACAGCGAGAAATAAATGATACAAATGTTCAAGATAATTTTTAGTACCTATTTATTTTGTGGTGCGTACAGTTTGCAATGGAATGTGGACCACTCAAACCCAGTCGTATATTTGAACATAGTTGAAACTAGCGAGGTATGAATTCGCGAATTCTCGCTTATCAAACAAATTTTGGCGACTATCTACTAACTAACAAGCTAGCTCTTTCAAATCTATCTAGATCTAGAATCTAGAGTTTCCAGAATCCAAAGTACAGTTACTTGAACAGTAACAGTACAATATGGTATTTGAAGAATGTCATAAATATGATGAGCCTAAACAGAATGTGAAACTAAGCAATTTTGCATAGCAATAAATAATCATAAGCAGCAAAGCTATCTGTAAATTGATATCCTTCGTTAGTTCCACTGAAAACAAATAAGTAAATATCTCAGCTAGGAATAAGTGCGTCATAAAGCAAACACCAAAAAGGAAGCATTTCGCAAGGCACGTAGGGTTTCGTCATTTTCCCAGGATGCTGGTGTTTGAACCGCAGAGTTGGAGCGTTCTTGCACGTGGCTGTTATCATCCCGCGGCCATCATCCTCTCAGGCCGTTGCTGCAACCACACGCTTTAAATTCAGCGCGCGCTTGAATCGCCGATCGCCGCGCCACTGCAGCGAGGCGCTGAGTGGGAGCTACGCGGAAGTGCAGGTCGCAGGTCAGAACATTTTAGTCGGCAAGGATGACGTTTAGTTTTTATTTTGTTATTATAACCGTCATTAGGTGGATTCTAAAATATTAATTACGTGCTAATGTTCATTTTATTTCTTGTTTATTGCATGTTTATTACGTTTATTGAATTCAAACATAATGATAAGAAAATAAAACTTGTTGTCAACATCTTTATGGGGCTTCATAAATTAATGATAATTTTTTAATTTTATTTAATTTATTTGTTAAATTATATTTGCGGTTAAATTTCTCAAATTGCTATATCTATAGATATTTTACCTGTAGGTATTCATAAATTGACGTGTAATATATTTATCTTCATAAAATATAATGTTAATAGCTTTAGAAACCCGGTAAATGAAAATTAAATTTAAATCTTGATTACTAAACAAATAAAAAAGAACATAGATGTATGTTGATGAAAATAAGGATGAGAAATATAAAAAATTTATTCGAAACAATTTTTTAGTACAATCGCAAAAAAAACTAAATTTTTTTCTAGGATTTTAGGACCGTACGATCGCTAAACAACATAATGTTGTGATTGTTTCACAAACGGTTTGCTGCTTTGCATCATGCAAACTACGTTTCTCGGTAAGGAAAAATAAAATGTTAATTTTCTTAATCTTCTGGAGGGGAGAAAATCAAGGATTTTGTGTTATGTAGCCAAAAAAATGTTTCCAGTTGGGGGATACACATGTCATTGTTTTTTGTAATTGTAGCGGCACCTGTAGCTCGTACAAAAAATGTTTCGAATAAATTTTTCATATTTTTAAATTGATGATTCAAATCTACAATAAAAAATAGGGGTTGCCATTTAAAAATTTAAAGTTGCCCCCTGCCCCCCTATAAGGGTGGCAGGGGGTTCGATTGAAACGTCATTAGATCACATCAACATTAGTAAGATAACGCATTGTATTTTTGAAAAATATTTATCCACAGAATTTTAAAAGAGGTGGACGGTTGCTCTGGGACATCCCGTACAAATCCGTTGCTAGTCCCACTAATAACATTCCGAAAGTAAATAAAATTTGACTATATTTAATTTTCGGTTACGTGTTACGAATTAGCTGGCAATATGTTAATTAGACAATTCATTCCTTAGCGTTTCGTCTGTCTGTCGGTCTAGCCGTCACCGGCATCATTAGCGCACGTTCTGCCGACACCGACAACTTTATTGCGGCCGCTTTATTTATCTTCACGCTACGGTGGTACGGTACGATATATTCCGCAACATCGCGGCCGCTCCGCGCTCTATCGTCGTTTAGCAATCGGCATTAGGGGACACCCACTAAAGATGCGCATTGGAGAGCTGGAGCTGCAGTCGGTCGTTTACCCACACGATGTGGTTGATGATTGTACTCGTATGTACGAGTAAAGTACGCCAGTCGACCTCATGATGATGTGGGATTCGTTGTCCGATCAACTTGTGACGATTTCTGCTGCATAACAGATTCTTGCAAAATATGGACAACAATGGAATTGGGATTCATAAAGTACGTAGGCATGGATATAATTTGATCAGGTTTAAACTAAATTGGCAGAATGTTAAATTACATACTATTACTAATACTGTACTTTCTTCTAGGTAACTTATCAGATTTTGAAAATGCCTTAGGACGATGTTAACAAAACCATATAAAAATCAATTGGTTTACAAATTTCTTTAACAAAATGTATTGTTTTTATTAATGCTACTATATAGAATATACTCGTATATCAGGAAAAAGAAATACTGCATCTCGGATAATGGGGTAATGGCATAGTGGTATGAAGTCGGCCCGTGGATCCTAAGAACCCTGGTTCGATCAACACAGCCGACAAAACATTTTCACCAATTTAAAATTACCCCTCTGGCTCCCCCACTAACATCTTTGGGGGCCGTGATTTGACGGCTGGTAACCGCACTTCACGCGTATAAATATATCAGTTACCGAGATCTGCTTCGGCAGAGTGCCACACCCAGTAATAGGTAAAAGGCGTGATGATATATTTTATTATCCCGGATAAAAAAAGTTTTTTTATAAAGAAACAAGTAAATATTTTTAATACCTCTGGTTTGAAAGCTATTTCTACTATATTAATAATTAAATTGTATTTGTAAACATTTTTAGTACCACTGGTTTGAAAATTATTTCTAATATATTAATAAGTTAATTATGTATTTATTATACATCAGATAAATGACTAGTTGTAGCATGTATTTACAATTATAATTGAATTATTAATATATAGGAATAATTCTTCAACCATTGACAGTAAAATGTATTCTTCATGAGAAAAGCACAAAATATGGCGAATTGAAAAAAATATATATTTTTATTCAAGATCAATATATCATGTTGAATCTCTTATTTATTTTTTTTCCTGTAGTGGGATCGCGCTATATAGAATTCTATAATAGAATTCAGGCGACAATTTTCAAATCGCCAAATTAGTATTCCATTCTAAATAATTTTGCAGTAGAAATGTAGTTTACATCATTTGTGCATTATCTGATATAAAAAACACCAATTATTTTATGTTATATTAGATAAAATCATAATTTTAACTTGACAGATGACAGCAATTTCATTGATTGAAATATAATTCTATATGGCGCGATCCGGGGGCTGAATTATTTAAACAACTTGTATTGTAACATTTTAAAATTATTACGGATTTTATTTAAATACAATTTTTTATTGTAGATAATGCAGTTGTAAAATAGTTATTTGTTTAATTAGGCAAAAAAGTAGCAGATTTACTGCAGCGGTTATAGTGTCATAGCCAGACACAGCCGCGGTAGTAAATCTGCTTTTTTTTGTTTTGTTGAACATATATTGTTTAAAATTAATATTAATTTCTTGATTATTTCCAATATTTTTAATGTTATCTGCATTAACGTTGTCTTCATGTTGTTATGCATTGTTAAACTATGGTTACGTAAAAATAAATTTGGTGTTTATGTTAGAAATATCATTCTGCTCTCTGTGAATGATGTGAATCACTATACGTGTATATTACTAAAATTTACAATACATAGGTGACGAAGAATTGTTAACTCCACTCGACATTGAAGAAGTGGCATGGGATTGTAATTACATTTATAAATAAATTCATTAATGTTAAATTCTTTGTTTTTCAATAACAACATTTCGCATTCACCGAAAAATGAAAAATAACAACTTTTTTGTAACAGTATACAGTTACGAACACTCTCAATTTCAAAATATGGTAGACTGGTATATTGCAGCCATCTAGAAAAGTTTGGCGTGAAAATTCTTATTTTGTGAGGACGAACTACTGGGAACCAATTTACTCATTAGGTTGAAACATGTAATACTTGCATTGTTTCGATGATAATTGCGGTATGATATTTAGTACAATTCGTATCGGATCAGCATAGAAGCATACGTCCGTTAATGGGATATTGCGTCCATGGTCATTTGACCATTATAATGAGAAATCTTCAAATTCAATTATAATCTAATATCTGTTTCCATGATTCCTCACGGAATCCCTTTCATAAATGTCAGTTCGTGGAGGAAGGCGAATGAAAATAGGCACAAATCAGTGAGTGGCCACGATGGCTACGGCTACGGCTACGGTTGTAGTAAAACACAGAACGCGGAGCGCGGCATGTCAAACCGCAAAGAACGGAAACAGGCCACGAGGCGAAATTTACTCGCTGCATCGGCCGCGCACCGCTGTAAACTATAAAGGCCATCGCGAAGTCATGGGAAGCAAAAACTACATTTCTATACTACTAGAGCATAGAACATAGAAGCATCTTGGTGCATGTATGCATGTAAGAGACGCGACTTGCAAATGCTAAGATTCTTCTTTACTTTTGCTAAACTGTCACCGAAGGCTATTATACTATTTATGTCTAATTTCGGTAGAATACAGTTTTTAATTTCATGTTTATTAACTTGTTTAAGGTAGTACTAGTGTGACGATGGTGCCATCGATTGTCGAGTGGCGAAATTAACGCTCAAAAAAATATAAAAATTGAATAAAATAAGTGTTTTATACCTATTATGATTTGAATATCATGAATTGTTAACAGGTTTTTGGGCTAGTGAATTTTAAAATACCATACCACAGTGTGGTGTTGCCATTATAAATTGGGATTCTTAATTTTTTGTTAAAAGCAAGGCTTTGCATGGCTATATATCCATTACTAAACGATTAAAAATTCTCTTCTTCTGATACAATATACATGGATAGTTCTAGAACATCATACTAGTTTTTCAAACAAATGAAAGTGCAAAATTTTAGAGGTACACAAACCAAATATGTGCGATTCTGAGTGATGATCGGCATAAGCCCCGTGTATAAGAACTCAACTTTACAAGCGAATATATTTGTTCACAGACGATGAATGTGTTTCATATTTTAACAGGATGCGTATGAGTATCCAATGTTTACGTACGCCAAATTTCATACAGATCTGCAAAAAAAAAATTCACGCTAGCACTACCTTAATTAATACATTTGCATTATTTACACTCAAGAATGCTGAGATCCATGGCCGAAATGATAAAACTATTAAATACGCATTTATCGTTTACTACGGTTTAAATTTTGACAGCACTGTTAATTTTCCACAAGAGATTCGCTACCTCATTTAATATTTCATAAACCTACAATTTTAGAAAATATTTTTACACAAATTCCCTAAAAATTGGAAGCCACATATAAGGAATCACTTTATTTGCTCGAAGACCAATTGTTGAAGATGGATTACTGGAAACTAATTGAAGACTAAGTCTTGAGACAATTGCATTTAATGTGAGAAGTTTTGCAAATACAAACTGCTCGGAAATTAGTGGCAATGCTAACTTTATAAATTCAGCTTCTTTAATAATAGAACGACACATGATACATGATTCACGGTTAGAAACGTTCTTCAAGACGAATATTGTGTTTATATTCATCGCAATGTTTTATTTTCGCTCATCGATATCTCATATCTCGCGTTGGTGGCGAAGACGACTCCGTGGTCGGAAAGAGCCTCTCGGCCCAAGAGCCAGGTCACGTCAGGTCTGCAAGGTCAGCTGAGGTGAGCCGCTGACCACTACCGTGCAGTACTCCACCACCGCCGCCGTCGCCACCACCGCGGGAACCGTGTATTGTCGAGGGATCGCATCACGATCACGACCTCTCTGAGCAACTGGCCGTTGTCTAACTTGGACTCGTTCGAGGATTTCCTTTCATCTGCATGACGGTATTATTTGAAAGATTTGAAACTAAGAACATTTCATTTCTTATAGACAGTTGTAGTCCAGTAAATTTTACGTGCATCTACCAAAACAAAATATACTACTGTGTTTCTGTGGTTCAGATTTCACTATAAGCTGTAGCCTCTCTTTGTAGAGCAAGTAAAGTAAATAACTATATAAAGCTCGTTTTTAAAGATATGAGTAGACAAAAAGCCATCGGGGTAATATTAGAACTGGGCAGTAGCTAGCTACTTTTATAGCTTAGCTACTAGCTTAGCTACATTTACCTTAGCTGTAGCTGTTGCTTAGCTAAATGTGAAAAAATATAGCTGTAGCTTGTAGCGAACTATTTTTATTTCTATTAGCTTAAAAATATTGTTAGAACAGCTGAAGTTACTTTTAAAGCTACTTTTTGTAGCTTAAAGCTACTTTTTTTTTAGCTTAAAGCTACTTTTTCTAGTCCAAAGCTACTTTTTGTAGCTTAAAGCTACCACTGTTCATTAAAAATAACCTATTTATTTTTGTTTTGTATTTGAATTGTATCTTCTTTATTGTTTTCTATAACTGTAGGATAACAAATTATTATATACATAGTTTAAAATCTATTATCATATTTTATTTTTCACTTGTTCTTAACCTATCCTACTTGTATTAAATATTAGATGAACTAAACATTGACTGTTTAGGAGTCCTCTGTTAATGTGACTGTTAATTTATTCCGATATAAATAAAAATTATAACATCAAAAATTAACAGTACATTTGTCCATTTGCGATTTTTTATATTTATGTACATAACAGTAAATTAACAGTCATTATAACAAAAGACTGATCAACTGATCATATGACAATGACAAATTTAATTAATCCACAATAATTTAAGAAAGTAGTAGTAATTTAACAGCTACTTTAACGAAAGCTTTTAGTTGTAACTTAGCTATATTTTACAAAATGTAGTTTATAGCTGTAGCTCAGCTACTTTTTTAAAGAATAGCTGTAGCTGTAGCTTAGCTACTTTTTTTAAATAGCTTGCCCAGCTCTGGGTAATATTTAGTTCATTTCGTAAAGGAATAAAAACGATTTTTGAGATAGTCATGATAGAACCACATTTACGAGAAAATTTTCCTTTACTAATTTCTGAAACCGTTGTTCTACGTTGTAATATACATTATGAAATCAGCGTTTTACAAACTACAATTTTGATCATATAAAAATTAAGGTGGGTTGCGAAAGAATATATTGATTTTTGCCTCCAAAGGGGTTATGGCTCTGATAAGTTTGAAAGCCACTTATTTATATCATTAGAATTAGTTAATATTTAATTTTACTTTTGTCTTTCTAATTAAATATAGCAGCACAAAATATTTTACAATTACTTACGTTTATAAAATTTAGTCGACATTGAAACCCTTTGTCTTTTTTTAAAAATACTTGCATATATGTGTCAAAAACTTAAGAAAATGTTAAAACATTAAATATTCTTGTAAGAATATAAAATGTAATACAAAGTAGACAAATAACGCAAATGATGAGTAATAATGTATGTTTAGTTGTTTACGAGTAATCATGAATATTCCAATGTTTCACATAATATTCAATAAATGTGTAAAAAGTCTGTAAATAAACATTTTATGAAAGTTATAAATAAAATAGCTATAAATCATGTATAGACAATCCTAGGTGCTTATAAATTTATACGTGACATTACAAACATACGTATAATGTCATTTGATAGTTCGTAAATTAAGGACGGCCGTTAACTGGAATTTTTATTTTTGTTAAGTACTAAGTGGACAAATTCGAATGTTGGTATCATGCAGTACCTATGTCATTTACGGTATACGTCTGTTAATTATCGTTTATGGTCATTCGCTTATATGACCAATAGATATAGAGATTTAGTGTTTTATAATTGATTTCCTTATTTGACTAAATTGCTGTATAACTAGTTAATATAATGGGTACTTACTTTTTACACGTATGAAGATTCAGCGACTACTTGTTGTCCTAGGCTTAGTGGATCCGGGTGGTTGATAAGCATCTGCAAAAAAAATATAATAAATAAAAAATAATAATTTGCCAAATCTGCTATTGTACAATATTCATAAGTTTACTGTTGTTTAAAATTTATTTTCTTATCAAATAACTATATGCAATCGTTACACTGTATCGCAGGGGGCCAAATCTGGAGAATATGGTGGATGACGAACCATTTCGTAGCGCAATTAATGTAACTTTGCCATTGCGACTGCGGACCTGTGCGCCGGTGCGTTGTTCACAATGCGGCACCCATCTGGCAGATAACTTTCTTATATCCAAAAATTTATGCAAAATGTTCCGTACCCGTTCGGTTGAGATGCCCATAGCCTCAAAAATCTCGTGCACTTTAACTCGCCGATCGTCCAATATCATACCATTGATTTTATCGACGATTTCTGGCGTTGTAACCTCAATTGGACGACCAGAACGTTCGACGTCCTTTGTGGTCATACTACCACAACGAAAATCAGTAAACGACTTGTGAATCGTTCCAATCGATGGTGAGGAGTCCCCATAATATTCAACAAGCGATGCTTTGGTTTAAGTAATGTTTTTTCCACGCAAGAAATAATGTTTCAAACCCGAAATTAACTTTTTTCCATGTTTTCAAAAATCTTCAAGGTTACTTACTTTCGATGGGTGTCAAAACAGAACAGAATGACATATCAGTCTGAAAATTTTAATGAGTTCTAGTTAAAGATGGTACATCACAAATGTCATATGAGATTTGCGATTGTGGCGCCATCTATTTTATTTTTCAGGGATTTTTCACCCTGCCCTCGTATATGCCCACTTTTATAACAACATTTATTGTTTTATTAGGATTTTAAAAAGGGGGGTATTGTACATTTTAGTTCAAGAATAAAAAATTGTTTAAAATTAATTTTTACGATTAGGAAGTTTAAAATTGGTTATAGTAGTATATCTGTAGTACGTGATATTTGAAAAATATAATGTAACAGTTTTGTCAAAAATCAGATAGCCATGAAAATAAAAAACAAGTAAAACATAATCTCATTCTGACAGTTCAGTTCAAGAATTAAGAAAAGAAATTCTTCGTAGACGTTTGACTACCGCACCAACAAATTTATGTTAAATGGTACAGATCACCAAGTTCTACTATTAGCAATTAAATCTTTGACGAAGATAATATTACTATTTATTAATTTTCGCCAAATAACTGATATTTATGGAAAATATTTAAACTCCATAAATAATAAAATAAATCATTTATGTGACTACAATTATGTAGATGAACCCCATTGTTTGATATCCAAATTTCCTTAATAATGACGTTACAAAAAATTTTTAAATCATCACAGATTATTGAATAATAACAATTAAGACTTTCTAAAACCACATATTGTTTTCAAATTAGATGAGATTTCATAAAAAAAATTATGGAGGACAGCATTATTTCTCGCATTGTATGAAATAAAGTCAAACGCAACAGCAACACTAGAGTGAGGAAAGAAGTCTTAGAACCCGAGCAGTTTCTTATTTCTTGTGAGAAACTCCGCGATTGTTACCGCGTAGCGTGTCTCCTCAATTACTCTGGTCCGGACGTCCTGCGGGTCAGCGGGTCGCTCGCTGGTCACTAGCCGCGCTCAGCGTGGGAGTGGTCACACGACCCGGCGGCAGCATTGTTCCCGCTGGACGGGAATGTGCTCAACGCTGTCCTCATCCTCAGCGCCCGTGAGAATCCAAGCCGGCTAATTAGCGCTGTCTTCCGCGCGGCTACTGCACCACGCTGCTCACGTGTGCTTTTCTTTACCATGGGTATTAGGTTTTTGCAATGTACGTGTTTAATTGTTTGTTACGAATTTATTAGTTGTACAAGTTAACTAGCTCTCATGAAACTAATGCAACCAATTGCTACATCGAGAGATTTAGTTAGTAATCTGCTATTTGGTATGTAATACATCTTATTACGCACATATGTGTCGATAAAATTTATATGATCCACAGCAGTGTAGCTAGGGAGACTCCGCGGTCCGAGGAAGGGAGCGACGAGGAGTTTTCAGTAATATTATTAATTTTCGAAAAAATAGAATTCGAAATATTATTAGAAATTTCGACATTCGAATTTAATTTCAAATAATATTTTTATGGAAATAAGAATTTTTATTTAATATTTTTCTTTTCGGCGAACAAGCATAAGCACAAAACATACATACATACATACATACATATCTTCACGCTATATTTCATCAAATGGGGTAGCACGAACCCTAAAATCACTTATAAAATATTCACTCATTACGTTCATCAAATACTCAGCCCTCATCAAATATTCTCATCCAAACACACCATCCTCACTTTAATCACATTCATAGATCACTTCATATAAACTCATTTATTTATTACACTCGAAATCATTTAACACACAACAAACCTTCAATCAAATCTATCCAATCACTCCTATTCACTTACCATTCATCTTCTTTCTTCGACGTACATAACATATGCATAAAACATCTCAAATTACTCACGCTTTACTCCTAACAACGAATCTAATAACGAAACTAACAACGAATCTACAAAGATTAGAAAAGATTATAGCTATAGCCTGCACTTGTATATGAAAGAAAAGTTCATACAATGCACAAAAACAAAAAAGATAAATTATTATTTATTGCATCGGTATATTTAGGACCTTACATAAACTATAACAAAATACGTAAATAAAAATGTCTACATGAATTTGTTGTACATTTTTATAAATGCGAAACTCAGACAAACTTACAAATTCGAACAAGAGCAACGCAAATTTTTCAAAGTTCGAATATTATATAATTAGAAATTTGAAATTTCATCAACAGCACTTAGTTTTGACGCCCATATCGCTATTAAAACTAATACGGTTTAAATGAAATATAATAAACGTAACATGTACCTATGTTACAAAGGAGATATGTTTATGTACTTGCATTTTTCTTTATGTTGTGATTTCGTAGAACATATCAAGAAGTTAGCAAGCTCAGTAAATTATTATTTTAAAATTGCAGGATGTAGTTATAAACGCTGGACTTGAAAATTTGTATAAAGTATATTACATCTCGTAAAAATATTTCTTTTTGTCATATTTAATGTTACCTACTCTCAGTCTGAACAATGCCTTGAACTAAATAGATCATATGACCGGAAACAAAACATTCGTTGTTTTAGATGGACACCGTTAAAAAACTTTATTGTTCATCAGGTTATTCTCACCTAAATTGTGTTTATTATCACAATCACTTCTGTCAAAAATATACAGCATAATTGTAAAACGCAGAATCACAAGAAGACAATTCTTACGACATTTCACGACGATACCGTCACAGTCTTAGACTTCAGAGATCTCGTGAAGATGATTATCTGTTGATTAAAATCCGTTAATCGTATAGACAAGACGTGCGCTTGTAAACGGTGCGCGGGACCTGCTTCACCACTGCATACTGGGATTGTGACTTCAAGCATAAATTTGATCCGCGACCTCTGAGGCTGTGACAACCCAGAGGCATTCAGCGATTTAACCGCAGGGAATTTTCCTTTCTAATTACAATTCCAATGGACAATTTAAATTGTGATTAACAAATTACTATACAGTGGTAATGTCTTTATTTGAAGAAGAATGTTGCACATGCAGTTTACTAGCTTTTAAAACAGGTAGCCAAATTAGCAATTAGCAATATTTTTCTTATTTCAACATAATCTTTGCAGGAACTTCAAATCTCGCTGATTTCTGATCATACGACTAAGCAGTTTAGATTTTAGAAAGATCCTACACTGTAACTAGAAATTAATTTCCTGTCGTGCAATAAGCTGTATCTTTGTCTTAACAATATACCTTTAACAAATATTATAATTTTTTTTTAATTAATTACATTGCTGGTAAATGGATCCAGATTTTGTACAAATTCCAATAACATTCCTGATACGATCCATTTACCACCAATGTATATTTTTGAATAATATCTGTTTCTAAACTTTTATAAATTTGTACAAACTGATATAGTCAGGCTAAAATTAATTAAATTTACTATGAGAATAGTAAAGATGTCGATTTTGAAAATAATTGTCGAACGAATATTCGGTCAACCGAAAATTTTACATTTCCGGAGGATATATCTTAAAAACTACACGAGATGTGAAAATGCGCTTAACGGCATTGAATTCCTCGTGTCCGAATTGACTTATAAACAAATTTTTAGCGATATTTATTTTTTGAAAATTTCTTAAGGGGTACCCCTTGAATTTTTTTCGATTTTAGGCTGTTTTCAGACTGCTTGCTCTAAAATTCTTCCTCGTTCGAATATTGTAACCAAAATTTACATACATATGTATTTTGACCCGCTGAATCTAAAGGTAATATCCCCAAGTGCATATGTCTTCTAGTTTTTGAGATATTGTTCAAAAACTGCTCGATGAGAAAATTTTAGTGAAAACATACAAAAAAAATTAAAAATGCTGAAAATATGTTTACAAGTCAATTAAAGCACGAGAAATTCAATGCCGTTGAGCGAATCTTCATATTTTGTGTAGTTTTTGAGATATAGCATCGGGAAGGTGGAAAATAAGATAAGATGATTTTTTTGGAAAATTTAACATTTCCGGAGGTTATATCTTAAAAACTACACAAGATATGAAAATACGCTTAACGGCATTGAATTCCTCGTGTCCGAATTGACTTATAAGCAAATTTTTAGCGAGTTTTATTTTTTGAAAATTTCTTAAGGGGTACCCCTTTGATTTTTTCGATTTTAGGCTGTTTTCAGACTGTTTGTTCTAAAATTCTTCCTCGTTCGAATAATGTAATGAAAATTTACACACGTATGCATTTTAACCCGCTGAATTTAATGGTAAAATTCCCAAGTGCATATGTATTCTAGTTTTTAAGATATTGTTGAAAAACAGTGTAATGAGAAAAGTTTGGTAAAAACTTTTTGTAAAATAAAAAATGCTGAAAATTTATTTACGAGTCAACTGAAGCACGAAAAATTCGTCATATCTTGTGTAGTTTTTAAGATATGGCCTCGGGAATATCGAAAATATGATGAAGTAATTTTTTGGAAAATTGAACTTTTTCGGAGGTTATATCTTAAAAACTAAACAAGATATAAAGATACGCTTAACGGCATTGAATTCTCCGTGTCCAGATTGACTTATCTGCAAATTTTTAACGCAGTCCGAACTATTCGTTCATTATTATTATTTGACTATTCGATCTCACTATCTACTTGAATATTCGAACTACTCGGACTGTTCAGTTATTCGAATATTCGAACAGTTCAGATACCCGAGATATTCGGATATTCTAACTATCCGGATCGCCGAACTATTTGGATAAGCAAAATCGTGATTCGTATATCCGAATATTCGAGTATCCAAATAAAATTATAATCCCTAAAAAATAGATCAAAAAAACTTCATCTACAAAACTGAAATAGTATATTGACCGACATAAAAGTAAGTAGTGGTAAATAAGTATCATGCTACGAAGGAAAAAGAATAACTAACCAAGGACGAACTCCCACGACCTTTATGAATAGAAGGAACAGGGGAGGACGATTACTAGTGCTATAATTAAATTATGTCGAAGTGTGCAAAAGAAGCGACTTTCTATCGCTTTGGCAATAAAGTGCGAAACTAACCTTTATCAGACATTTAGCTATAGAAAAATGCATTAAATATATGTTTGTGAGTTTGAGGTAGGTATATTTGAAGATGTTTCTACACAACATGTTTATCTGATAACAATTCAAGAATTCTTCCTTAGTATTGAAGAACGAGAAAGTTTTTTATTACATACGTACAAACATATCATCTCGTTATGTCCTGTCTAATAATGTAACACGAACCCTTGAAACATTCAATGAACACTTATTAATCTTCCCCAATTATTTCTGTCCTATCTCTTTGACACTTTCGCTTCATCCACATTCATAATCACCAGTCTTTCATTCGACATTAATTTACGAGAGTACGAGCGTGATCGATTAAACGAAATTTTTAAAAAAATCGTATATTCACATCTGTTGTACATAGTGGCCCAATTATTCTTACAATATGTTTTTTAAATCACTGAAAACAATGACGTCATGTGACTTTTAGGTGGCAGTTGTCAGTCCGTAAAATGAGTATTTAATAACAAAATTTCGTTAGTTACATGTTGCCCAGCCCAACGAGTGGTTAAAATTTAAATTTTAAACCACGCAAATTTACATGGTTGCCATGGTTAGCTTAATCATATAAATAATTTGTTAGTATTCAAGTTTGAAATCTATGTCAATTATTTAGATACTTATGCTGCTAATTTTTTCGGTTGTAGATAAAATATTGTACGATACATATAAAGCATCTTTAGTCACTCGCTTCGCTCATGTTTTACCTTTCGTAAATAGCTACAGGGTGATCAAAAGGAATTGTTATAGTTGGCAATATAATTCCAGAGATCTTATTATTCCACAGTTGGCACAACGTCAGATAAAGGCGGAAATGCAACTTGACATTTCTAATAAATACAAATAGGTTATGTCAGGAGTCTGACAGCTAATAGAATTTTGACTTTTAAGTAATAGAAATACTTTATAAATAAATGCAATAATAAATGTACTCAAATTTAAATTTTAAATGTCACTGTCAACAACAAGAAATGAATTTATGTATCAGGCTTACCAATTTCAAGTAGTTTTTTTTATTGCCAACTGTAACAATTCCTTTTGATCACTCTGAATTACACGAGCGTTTCCAACAACTGCGAAAATATTTTAGAATAATTTTTCAAATCATTATTAATAAATAGAACAAAATATTATCTCATTAATACAAACCAGGGACTAATAAATTAACTACAAGCTCTTCTCTTTGTCGTGAGAGAACTTTTGGCATTTTGTCACTAAACACAAAATAAAAATGTCAACAATAATGACAGTCTAGGTTAGAAGTATAATATGTACGTTTAATATTTATTAATATTTATGGTCAGTGTTCTCAATAGCAAAAAATGAAAATAATTTTATCAAAAATTATCGTAAAATAACTAATAATCATATTTCCAAATATTAAAAAAAAATGTAGAGAAATTAAAATTTCCCTAAACGGTGTTGTAATTTATTTGATTCAATAGATAATCTATACCTTATGTATTTCATATTTTCTATAATACTTTTTTGTTCATAGTCGAATCTTTTATTTTTTAGAAATATTGGCGAAAAAGTTTGTTTCACATGCCTAAACGATTTCAACTGATACCACTCACTCTTCCTACAATCTGCTTTTCAATTTTACTCACATTAAAATACACCAGAGTATTAAGAGACCACTCCGTCTGCAAAAAATCAAATAAGAAGAAATTTCGCAAAACGAGATTGACTCTTCTTGATTTTTCAAAATATTTTCCGTGTCATTATGTGCAACGAGATGATGCAACAGTACCGCGTAACGTAAACATAAATCCATCCTTCTGTCGTATCTGTATCTAAGCACAGAAATAGTCCTTTTGTTGCGGCTTCCATTTGATTGATCTATTGATCGTTTCATTAACGGTCTCTTTAGCAACCGTTGCGAAGTTGCGATGTAATGTGACTGATTTCGTGGCGTGCAGCGCGAGCTTTTCATTCGTTAACGCGACCTTTACAGAGCCGTATCTGCATAAATCGCTAAAACACATACGGAAGAGTTACATCTTTTATTTATTGGCGGTAGTTATTTGGAATTTCAGTTCTGCGAAGATGACGAATATACATATTTTATATCCGTGAGTATTTTTCAACGAAAGTGCAATGTCCTTTCCTAGAGTATTAGTAACAATAATAATAATAAATTTAAAATTCAGTCCATTCAATTAGAGATTATAATAGATGTTAATTTAATGTTAATGGGGTGGCTAGCTCAGTGGTAAGAAGTCGGCCTGTGGATCCTGAGAACCCTGGTTAGATTCCCACAAGCGACAAACAATTTTCATAATTTCAAAAACTACCTCTGTGGCTCCTCCACCACTAACATCTTTGGGGGCCGTGATTTGACGGCTGGTAACCGCACTTCACGCGCATAAATATATCACTTACCGAGATCTGCTTCGGCAGAGTGCCACACCCAATAATGGGTAGAAGGCGTGATGATATATTTATTTATTTAATCTTTTTATCGAGCTTGTACTTCATATACTTGTATAAGTATATTTTTTAGCTTGTCGACTCTCAAAGAGACAAGCTTAAGTGATCTGAACGGTGTCTGTCACCGACCAAAATTGAAAAATATATATATAGCAATCCTGGATAAAGTTTCTAGATGATGAATCGAATTTTGGTTCAGATGGATATATGTCGTTCATTTGGTCGTCGATCATCAACGTTTAACGTAGATCGCTCGCTTTTTTTATCCCTTAAACTGTTCCAGCAGTTTTCAACCGATTTGAACCAAATTTTATAAAAGTCAAGTTTAACCTGCAGATGACAGTCATATTTGAATTGTTTTTAAGTATTGGCAACTTACGGCGAAAAAAATATAATTTTTTTGCTATCCTACAGTTTTAACCGATTCGAACAAATTTATTTACAAGCAAGTTTGGCCTGTAGATGACCGAAATGTTTAATTTACCAACTTTTGGCGAAAAATTGTAATTGTTGTACTATTGTAGTTTTCCGTGGATTTGAACCTAAAAAACATTTTTTCTTCTTTCTAGTGTCAAAACGACTATATATTGCAAATTGCAATTAGTTATAATATAATATATATCATCACGCCTTCTACTCATTACTGGGTGTGGCACTCTGCCGAAGCAGATCTTGGTAAGTGATATATTTTTGCGTGCGAAGTGCGGTTACCAGTCGTCAAATCACAGCCTCCAAAGATGTTAGTGAAGGGGAAGTCACATATGTAGTATTAATGTGGTGAAAATGTTTGTCAGCAGTGGGAATCGAACCAGGGTTCTCAGAATCCACAGACCGACACGATACTACTGTACCAAAAAATATAATTAAATGGTTGCTACGACTCAAACTTTCTATGCAACCTATAAAATAGTTAAACTTAAAACTCGATCGTAGAAAAAATTATGTACCATTGCAATTGTTACTTTATTGCTTTGTTGGGAAAGTCTACGGCTCGTGATACAAACCCCTGAGTGCAATAACTATTTCATAATATTCAAAATTACGAACCTACTTAATTAATTGACGAGCTTAAAATATGGATATTTACACCAGTTTTAAAAAACTCGCGTGCAAAATGAAAAAAACACTATTGTCAATTACCGTGTAAATGCGAATCCTATATCTGTGTTCGCGGAGCCTACCCTGAAGATCGGCAAAGCGATCGCTGGTATAAAAGAAAATTAAAATCGTCCTGATGCAACTGAATGCCTTCCATGGAATTAAAAGCCGGTCCTGAAGATCACGAGCCGTGCGTGTTCCGCGACAATGTACCAAAGAAGATGTGACCTATATATCAGCGGCGCACGTTGCGGGGGCGCTTGTAAAAAGACTAGGAAGTCGCTTCTTCTCGGCTGCATGTTCCATCGCTACATACTCATGAGCCCATGTTTGTTTGTGCATCAGCTGATTGTATGGCGATAGTTCGCGGGCCGTGTACGTATCGCATCACGCAGCGACAACGAGATTAAACAGATTTGCCAACATTACAAACATAATAAAATATGTTACGACATCGACCGGCATGCTCGCTTCTTGCTACGTGCTTCACGTTATATTATGTTATTAATAAAAAAAAAATCCGAAGAATTTATTATTCTGAAAAAGTTGCGCTCTACAAGAAACGATACACATAAATTTTAAAATTCTTGCAAGAATTTGCTTATATCATTATCGATTGGAGCGTATGATGTGTTCGTGGAGCTATACACGCAAAACAGATTTATGTATTGTACTTTTACCTCATATTTAATATTGTTCTTGCTTGACTTAGCAGAAAATACAGAATACAGCACATAAATAAAAATGCTATAATTTTTATTGCTTCGTGCAGCTAAGATTATAGTAATCGTTAAAATACTCGAATTCCAGAAAGACAGACATATTTTATTGTTATACTTAATTTAAATTTCTTCAAATATTTGCTTTACAATAAATTCAAGAAATTTTATTGTTCCGAAAAGTTTGCAGACCACCAAAATTTTACTTACTCACTTGACATTTTGACTGGTTTATTGCGTTTATTTTATTCCTTTTTACGAGTAATCAACCCTCTCATTGCTAATTTTTTTAAAAGAGTTTTTTATGGTGTTATTGTCAATTTGACAATTGTCATTATTTTGTCAAAAGAAAATGTCTATAGTCAGTTAATAATCATGACTAGATTACAAATCCATATTTTTGTCTTTGATATTTGACAGAAATGGCGGTTAATAATTTCTTCAATGAACTTGGCACCTCGATATCTGCCATTGTCAGTGGCGTACCTAGAGGGGGGCGGTGGGTGCGGTCCGCACCGGGCGGCACATATTTTGGGGCGGCATGTTTTATATTTAGTTTTAGTTGTAAAAAACAACTTGTTCACTTCATAAGTTTACTAATCGCTTTCTACGAATTATTAATTACTATATGATTTCGAATATTTTTCTTCATCGTCAAGTCAATGTAGGGTTGAAAATATTATCTCGAAAAAATCCTTTATTACTGCCTAATTTAAATATGCCATCCAATGGTGAAAAAGTTCTCCACCTATAGTTTGTCTCAATTACAATTATTTATTTATGTTTATTTCATAATTTGAAAAAGCTATCCCTGTGGCTCCTCCACCACTAACATGTTTGGGGGCCGTGATTTGACGACTGGTAACCGCACTTCACACGCAAAATATATCACTTACCGAGATCTGCTTTAGCAGAGTGCCACACCCAGTAATGGGTAGAAGGCGTGATGATATATTTATTTATTTATTTATTTATTTATGTTTATTAATTTAATGGGGTAATGGCTCAGTGGTTTCGAGTTGGCCAGTGGATCCTGAGGACCCCGGTTCGATTTCCATAGCCAACAAACAATTTTCACCAAATTAAAATTGCCCCTGTGGCTCCCCCACTACTAGCATCTTTGGGGGCCGTGATTTTACGGCTGGTAACTGCATTTCACGTACATAAATATATTACTTACCGAGATCTGCTTCGGCAGAGTGCCACACCCAGTAATGGGTAAAAGTCGTGATGATATATTTATATATATTTATATTTTTAATTTATAAAAACCACCATTTTATTGACTTAGAAAGGGCGGCAAATTGGAGACCGTCTTGGGCGGCAAAAGTTCTGGCCATGGTAATTGTTTTTAAAAGAAATTTAAAACTCAAAATCACATAATAGGTCTTACAGAAAATTATTCCGTATTTTCCGCTAATAAATTTTCAAATTGTCAAATAAGAGACATGAATAAAAAAAGTTGACATGAACATGTAAATATTCTGTATATAAACTTGTCCGCAATTTTACCTAATTAAAGAACAAACGTAAAATGATTGCGACATAAAATTAAATACATATAGGATAAGTGGCTTACTGGTATCGAGTCGGATTGCGGATTAGTGAACTAGGGTTCGATTTCCACAGCCGATAAACAATTTTCACCAAATTAAAATTACTCCTGTGACTCCTCCACCACTAACATCTTTGGGAGCCGTGGTTTGACGGCTAGTAATCAATATACTGTATGTTCATAATTATGAGCGAAATAAGTCATGCTCACAAGCATATAATAACATTTCACTTACGTGTGATATTCACTGTTTTATCTTACAGTAGCGGTTTTTCTACAATAAAGTTAAAAAAGATTCAAACTAAATTAGAGGGAGATGCCGTTAAATACGTGAAATATCATAGTTGTCAAGTTGTAAATTCTTAGTTGTTAGTAGTTGTCATGGATTGAAACATTTTAATCACATATGTATAAATGGTAATTTCAGTCACAGAAAACGATTGTATAATGTACATCAAAAACCACTTCTGTAAGATAAAATAGGTAAAATTGATTTATTGACTGTTAATGTAGAAAACTATAAAATCTATAGGTCAATCAGTTTGTTTATTTCAGTTAGTGACGTGAGCATATAGAAAACAATTATTTTTGGAAAAAAGATCCAGTTGTCAGTTTTCTCAAGTTTAGAAAACAAGGGTAAACAAAACAAAGCGTTCACAGCCATAATTCATATTTCTTCTGGTGGTCATCTATGATCACCCACCAGTCATCATTACTACAGACTTCCAAATCGTGACCGCACAACTGGAATCGAGATTAACCGATCATCCAGTCAGCGCGGTCATATATCACCGCAGAGATGGACACGGGATCTAGTAATCTGTGAGATTCCTTCGAATATAACAAATGGGGAGCGCTCACTTTTGTTTCGGACGTTATTTATGGAATGTTTTCGTGTTGTGGAATTCCGATTAAATCAAGGGGGATTACTTTGCGCATGGCTGAGGGATTTTGGTCGAGTTTACATCGGACTGGTCAGTGGATTTGTGGGTGGACCGAGGGTGAAAAACTCTATTGCTACTGGTCATTTTGAAGGGATGCACGCATGCGTAGTAGAACAATAGTGAAAAATAATTGTGCAAATTTTATTTTTAATTAAAGTTCGATACCGCTAAAGGAGGCAACTCACTTTAATCTTGATTTTAAACACCTGAATAATAATGGGGTAGGTGACTTAGTGGTATTCTGAGAACACTGGTTCGATTCCCACAGCCGACAAACATTTTCACCACATTAGAATTAACCAGGGTTCTCAGGATCCATGAAGTCGGCCTGTGGATCCTGAGAACCCTGGTTCGATTCTCACAGGCGACAAACAAATTTCGTAATTTCAAAAACTACCCCTGTGGCTCCTCCATCACTAACATCTTTGGGGGCCGTGATTTGACGACTGGTAACCGCACTTCACGCGCAAAATATATCACTAACCGAGATCTGCTTCGGCAGAGTGCCACACCCAGTAATGGGTAGAAAGCGTGATGATATATTTATTTATTTATTTAGAATTACCCCTGTGGCTCCCCCACAACTAACATCTTTGGAGGCCGTGACTTGACGGCTAGAAACTGCACTTCACGCGCATAAATATATCACTTACCGAGTTCAGCTTCGGCAGAATTCCACACCCAGTAATGGGTAAAAGGCGTGATGACATATTTATTTTATTTTAGAGATCTGTATGTGGTTTTGGTTTGTTAAAATAGTTGTTTCATTATTTTGATTTTTAAGGACAAATAGTTATTTCTAGTCGGCAAAATTCGAGACAAGATTAAGTTTATTCCCGTTGTGACAGAGTTTTTTCATAGAACAACATAACATTGAAATAATTCGTTGATAGAAAAGAATCAAATGCTAAACGCATTGCCTTAAACTAAAATGCATCATTTTTTTTATCATTCGAAATAATTGAGTTCAACAATCTCATTGAAAATAAAGCCAAGAAGAATCTGTGTTTTTGTGCAACCAATCTGCTTCTACTAAATAAGATCCTGAAAATGATCTTCAAGACATCATCGTCATTTAATTCCCATCAATTGGCCGGTCAGCAACAAATGCCTGCGATCATTTCTCGGCCTCCTTTGATGTTCTCGGCGACGACACAAGATTAGTTGCGTTTCTGACCGAAAGAATTACGTAGACTGGAGCAATTTAATGAATAATTGTTAACATTTCGACATTGGCTGGCGATGACCGCTCATCGGGACAAAAACCCTTGGGAAGCTACGTTTGGATGCGGTTCACCTTACACAAGGACGAATTCTACAAATTGCTTTGATTTTTCGCCAATAGCTATACATCAATGTTTGTTTTTTTAACATGTTGATATATACGAACAGTTATATTGACAGGATTCAAAAAAATATTTGTTAATTAAATGCTATGCAGAGCAAAATACCTGGTTTAATGATACATGGAAATGATTTTATTGTTATCGTACAAAATCTAGAAAATTTGTTGACGTCCGAAATAAATACAAATTGTAAAATTGTTAAAGAGTTAATTAAAATTAACTAGAGATAATATCTTCAAACTGTTTTGAGCATTTGATACAGTAGGTACATTTTCAGCTGTTAAACAATTTACAGTAAAATCTTACAAATAAATTTGCTGAAATAGTTAATTATGCAACTAGTGTATAGGGTAGGTGGATCAGTGGTATCGCGTCAGCTTGTAGATCTTGAGAATCCTGGTTCGATTCCCACAGCCGACAAACATTTTCACCACATTTAAATAACCCCTGCGGCTCCCCCACCACTAACATCTTTGAGGACCGTGATTTGACGACTGGTAACCACACTTCCCGCGCATAAATATATCACTTACCGAGATATGCTTCGGCAGATTGCCACATCTAGTAATGGGTAAAAGGTGTGATGATATATTTATTTTATATATTTCATTTGTGTTAAAATTGTCACTTCAAAACACGGAAAGCTTGCAGTACGAGTCATATGCGAGTGTTGCAAACACATGAATGCAATAAAGACTCTTTTAACACGACTTACAAACATTATTTTTTCTACTATAAAATTATATCCATTATACTAATCTAACAAACGACATTTCAAACGTCAAAAATATTTATTTTGTAGGTTATGTAGCAACTATTTAATTACGTTTTTTTTAGGTAACTAATAGCAACTTACAAAAAAGCTACGCATAGATAAAACCTCGAAACGTTATATAATTATTTAGATTATATTATTATTTCAGAAGATAATATCAATATTCCTTACTTATTTAAAAAAATAAAAAAATAAATATATCATCACGCCTTCTACCCATTACTGGGTGTGGCACACTGCCGAAGCAGATCTCGGTGATATATTTTGCGCGTGAAGTATGGTTACCAGTCGTCAAATCACGGCCCCCAAAGATGTTAGTGGTGGAGGAACAGGGATAGCTTTTGAAATTATGAAAATTGTTTGTCGCTTATGGGAATCGAACCAGGGTTCTCAGGACCCACTGGCCGACTTCATACTACTGAGCTAGCCACCTCACTTATTATTAGATCCTACATGTCAGCCCATTGGCAGCTTTGTGTTGTTAAAAAGTAGGTCATAATTTTATGACGTATATAAAATAATCATAAAAATTAAGAGTTTTCATTAATTACTCGATCGGTAACAAATAATAATCTAGCATTTCGAGTAAATTCCCAATGAATGAATAATTAATAAAACTACCACACTGCAATTCGGTAATTGAAATTAAGTTCCAATTTGCAGAATAGCATAAATAAATAAATAAATATCAAACTAACAAAAAAAATCATTTCCAATTCCATTAAAATCACATACCACAGATATCACGGTCTCTCCGCAACTATTCGACTCAGCTGCGATCTCTTTCCATTCATGTCGCGTTCATTAGCTAATTACACTTTACACCTGCAGAAATTCGTGCAATGTCAGTGTGGCCAATATTAAAATTGCAACCGTAAAGCCAGCGAACATGAACCTTAATCCCGTGGCGAACGAATTCATAAAGGGATTTATTCATTAATACAGTGAGCTGTTGGTTCACGTATACGATACAGGATATAGGGCGGAGTGGGCAACGGGTCAGGGGTCAGTCTGGATAGCGTATATTTCGACCATGGCCAATTTGGACACTACTACAACAAATTAGATTTTTTGGGCAGTGAAATTATAAAACTTTTGAAAGGACATTATTACTATAGGTAAGATCGTCGCATAAGTTGAGGTACGTCATCAAATAAAGTAAATAAATTTATGACGTCGTTTATGGACATGTTTATATGAGTTCTTTGAATTGTAATGAAAATACGAATACTAAAATTGAGTGTTCATACTTGCTAACTACTATAAACGTACTAAACTATACTCGTAAGATGTCAATTTTAATTAGCTACCAAAATATTAAAATGATGGCAAGTATCTATATTAATTATTTTATAAATTTAAATTGTGTGGAAAAACACCAGTCCAGCATCAATTGGCCCGAATCTAATTTTTTTCGTTAAAAATTTATTAATACTAAAAACCCAGGTATCTTACATTTACTAAATTCTACAATTAATTTTCAACATTTTTAACTAAATTTAACAATAAATATACCTTGAACACAAACAGGCAGATTCATAAAATGGATTAACGCTAACACCGTTTTTAATATTATCTATAACTCGTTTCAAATTAAAACAGATTAAAGAAATGAATTAAATTTGATGCTAATTAACTCTCTTTTTAACTTAAGTTAAAATAAACTCGTTTCGTACATTGAAAAGAGAGTTAAAAACGAAATAAAAAATGGTGTTAGCGCTAATCTGCTTTATTAAACACAAAATTTCTAGCAGTATAACACTCATTTTTTTTTCTTCACATAAACTAAATCAACACATAAATGGACTATCATGATTATTATTATGTGGGCAGTTTGGCGGATGAAATTCAAGTTAATTATTATTTAAAACAAACTTTATTAGTATACAGTTTTTTAATAAAACAAAAAAAGTTTAGTTAAAACAGAAATGTTTACTTCCTCTTTCAATGGCTGTCATTTCTAGATGTATGTATCGATTTACTTTAAATTGTATCTGTTAATTAACGACATACTAGTATATGTCTCATTAAAATTTCATTTAATTTTCTTTCATAGTATACGAGAAATAAAACTGTAAAATGTAACACCAAACGAAAAAATAAAATTGGGCCAACTGAAGTGGGACCGGGCTCGTATATGCCTTTCTGCTGCATTCATACGTAGAACAAGCTATGTTATATGTACAAACACAGATTTCAAATATTATATTGCCTTACTAAACACGTATTCAGTACGCAGTACGCAATACTAGCCACAATATAAAAGATGCACTATACACATTTACTTTAATGTGATTGGAATCTTCTTCTTATGGTAATTTAACAATTGCATTTCTGCCAATGAAAAATTTATGCACTTATATAAATTATTTATTTTACTTTAATGACAATAGAACAAAAGGGCATATTAATAAAAATCATTACCTACTTTTAGTTTCAGAATAACGATTTTCACTATCTTAAATATGCAATAAAATTAATAACTATTTAGTAATAAAATTAATTTTAAAAATGTTTAAACTAAGATTATACGCAGTATCGCATCACAATTGTTTCTCGGCTATTTTCTTATGTTAATCGGCTATGGCGCAAGTTACGAGAGACATATTGTTTAATTTGAAGTATTTTTGACTACGGGTACTTTATTTATTAATTTGTTAATTTGCACAACAGGAACTTAATTCTAATTGCAGAATCTAGTGTCTACCAACAGCTTTAACTGGAATCCGAAGTACTCAAACACAATAATTATTTCTGTACATAAAGCAACAACTATGTAAGAGCACCAAGGATACTTTTTGCGCGAGGTGCACTCAATATTTTTTTCTGCCACCATTTACATATGGTAGAACAAAATTTAAATCATTTCCCTAAGCCCGACAAGAGAGTTCCTACTTTCCTGACTAATTTTAGTATAGGTAAAGTACAAAAACAATCAAATAACGTAAAAACCAGTCCGAGAAATTAAAAAAACAATCAGGTACAGTACGAAACAGTCAGGTAAGTACTTTACCCGACTCAAAAATATGTTGTAAACTTGGATAAGTACATAGTCTGCTGTCAATATGATTCTTACCAAAAATATAAACATTTTGTATTATTTATGATTAATTAGTAATTAAACGATTTCAGAAAAAATAGTATACATAATACCTTAGGAAAGTGTTTTAATTTGATTCAGCGAATTAAAATACTCGGCCTGCGGCCCCGTATTACAAACAACAGCTTTATCAAGTAAAACATTACTTTTCTTACTTATTATGTAATATACTATTCTAAGGGCCAGCTTTTTAATCACCGATTAATGTTAATCATGATTAAATAATAATGGAAACTATGGTTTCGATTATTATTTAATCATGATTAACACTAATCGAGAGTAAACCGGCGATTGAAAAACTGGCCCTAAGAGTTTTTCTGTTTTGAAATTCACTTGGATACATTGAAACCTTACCGTTAATTTTCTGCACTTTGACAGTTGAAAATGTCTACTTTCTTACCGGTCGTAGAAAATAGTCAATATATTTTTTTTATATAACTTGAAGTCAGCGAGATAGAGCGAATGACCTCTTGTTTGAAACGCAAATTTTATCTCGATTTTATCCACTGGACTACGAATGCCTTATGATAACGAACAAATATTGGTTTTGATATCGATAAGGATGAGCGAATGGGAAGCAACGAACAGCATCGGACCGGTCGCGGTCCCAGGCCCCATGCACTGTGTCCCATGTCCACCGGAGGGACTTCCGCTTAAACCGACACAGCCTCATTGCCTCGTTGGCGTGACCGCGTCACTTACACTAATTATTCATATTAAATGTATCGGACGCAGGCTTCAGGCTACCGCTAAATATCGTGTGTAAAAACTAACCAGTTATTCACCGTACTGATTACTAATACAAATCCACCGGAGGTTACTACCGAATTCGCAGAGGTCAAAAGCTATGTGTGAGAACATCTATCAACATTATTGTTTGATTTTAAATTACTCGTATTTGATATCTGAAACGACTGTAAAGCAACGTTCACAACTATCCAATTAGCAATACAGACATTAATTGTAAATACTAAGTTAAATGTTTGTAAACTTCAAACTTTTTAATTACGATTAAAGCGAAAAAATGGTTGGTGGAACATAAATTTAAGCTTAACAAATCTTACTTAAATTTTTCGTTGAGACATATTAGTGAAACCGGGTGTTATATTATTTTGCCTCTATCTTCTATTTTCGTTTGGTTTGGACAATTTAAATAACAATTAAAATTTCATAAAACTACACTATTTGGAAAATATCGAGATGATAACAATAGAAATAATTTAAAGAAGAAGATTTAGGGCCAAATTCACAGTCGTCATTCACTCTCATCTCATCCTCACCTTACTCTCAAAGTCGAAGTAACTAAGGCAACTAACTCAAAAATTTGCACAATTTGAGTTAGTTGCCTTAGTTACATCGATTTCAAGTGTGAGATGAGAATGAGGTGAGGGTGAGTCACTACTATGAATTTGGCCCGTAGACTCTATTTTCATATAGTTTTTGTCTGTTTGTTTATTTATGTTCCCTACAAATTTTATTGTCCACTAATTTCCGTATAGTGCTATTAATTATAATTTGGATCGCAAGTTTTAATCCTTCTATTAATTAATAAATGTAATTGCTAATCGTAATTGCTATTTCCATAACTGTGAAACAAGTTTTCCATTTGTAAACTAACTACTAGATAAAAAATGATGTAAACAAAAGATTGAATCTTGACCACTATCTTGGTTTACAAGTCGTGTAACCTTGGTTAATCTCCTTCCCTTATCTACTGATGATGAGAACTTAGTTCTTGAAATACTTATATAGATTTCTTTTTATATTAATTAATGCTTAGGGAAAGTTTAGATTTTAAATTTACTTTAGTTTTGTAATAGACTTAGAAAATGGTATTTCCTTGCTAATTTAACCAACCTTGTAGCTCTTATAGTTCTCGAGATGGCAATGGTGACACACTTAATTAAATATGCTTCAACATTTTTCTAGATTTCGTCAAACAGTTGCAATAAAATATATCAACATTTATTATTTACTATTTTTATCAATTTATTTGATGATAGTAGTTTTGAAAGTTATCTTGTCTTATCTCTACATATAAAATGAAATAGTTTCTCACGATAATTTTAGTAGAATGTTTTAAAAATGCTGCATAATTTTTTACTTTATTGTTGTCCACATGTCTAGAGTTCCATCAATAGGTATTTTTAATTTCTCCCCATAATTTATTTTTTCTTCAGTGTTCTACTTTCCAAACTTCCGTTAAACTCCGAACATAATCGTCATATCCGCAACCAGCCTCTTCCGATCTGTGTGCCGACCCCGGGCTCAGGCCATAAAAAACCTTCACCCCACAAAGTAAAAAAATCCACGGCGCTGGACCTCTTGAAATCTGTTTTTTCTGTGATGATTGAATAGGCCCATTCAGTCATTGTAGACTTTTTATCTGAGTAGCCGATGCCGGATGCCGGTGTTGGGAGAGGTCAGGGTTGAAAGAAGTAAAAAAGTTCTCAGGAGAAGAGATCTAACGGTTTGTGGTCACTGGCGTGCACGGAATTTGGTTATAAACTTATGGACAAGTTTTAGAAAAACTATGTCTTTTTTCGACTAATTTAATTTGATACCGTATACGATAATATTTGAACTACTTTAAAAATTTGGAATCGCTTACTTAAGTGGCATTTGTGTAACTTTTGTTCAACTTCTTTCTTTGGATGAAATACGCAATAAAGTTTAAACAACTTTTGCAGCGTCCATTAAAACAGTTTTATTTGCCGCTGCTAATGGCAACGTTCGCTACAACTACTAAAATATTTTTTGCAAATAAATGTCAAACAAGATTTCCATTACCTACTTTAGTTACATTTAGTCCTGCTTATATTTCAAACTTCATTATTATATCATTATGGGGTGGCTAGCTCAGTGGTATGAAGTCGGTCTGTGGATCCTGAGAACCCTGGTTCGATTCCCACAGGCGACAAACAATTTTCATAATTTCAAAAGCTACCCCTGTGGCTCCTCCACCACTAACATCTTTGGAGTGATTTGACGACTGGTAACCGCACTTCACGCGCAAAATATATCACTTACCGAGATCTGCTTCCTGTGGCAGAATGGCACACACAGTAATGGGTAGAAGGCCTGATGATATATTTATATTTATTTATTTTATTATTATATAAATATTTTAATATTTTGCCAGCTATAATTAATTACCATTCCTTCTTTGTTGTTTTTCTTAAACATATAAAAATAAATATGGTTGATAAAATTCTACAAAGTGAAAACCAGCATGTTTTTTTTATTTCATTTGTTATTCCAAAGTCGCCTTTTGTTTCATTTAATTAATGAAATGAAATATTCGTTCGTATGCATAGCTACCGGTTGTGTAAATAACCTGAAAAAGTATTTACATAAAAAACTCTGTCCCCACAGGGTTTTTTAGATCTCACCCTTTATGAAGGGATCATTGGTCCAGCCAGGTGTATTATTATTGAAAAACTACCCTTTTTCATTGCCGCAAGGGATGCTATGTGATTTATTTAATTTTTTTCTATGCGCTATTAGGATCACTGTTATGTGCAATGTCGGTGCAACCCCGTTCCCTTGATCATTGACGTTCATAATGGATGCTTTGTGTATTTGCAATAGTCGAAGATTTACTGGTATGTTAATAGAGTATTATCTTGTGCAACTATGTTGTTAGATGATAAATGATAGATATTATATTAGTGTTCTGAATTACTGTACTTAGAACGCCACCTATAAATATTTCATATTAAATATATACGTTTCAAAATACGAACTACAAAATGCATTGGAAATATAAATAAATAAATAAATAAATATATCATCACGCCTTCTACCCATTACTGGGTGTGGCACTCTGCCGAAGCACAGGGGCAGCTTTTGAAATTATGAAAATTGTTTGTCGCCTGTGGGAATCGAACCAGGGTTTTCAGGATCCACAGGCCGACTTTATACCACTGAGCTAGCAACCCCATAAATACATATAACAAAAAAGCAATGTTTAAAATTATAATAACTCGAGTAATTTGTTAGTGCCAAATTTAGACTTACGTATGTAAGAATCAGCTTTTACCAACTGCTGTAGTTCTAGATAATTATAACTTAATAATAATAATAATTATAATTATTGTATTCATGAAGTACAAACTTCTTTTTTACTTTATCGGCCGTTGTAAATATTAACTTCCGCTATAACTGCCAAAATTCCAAATATTTGTTAGATATAAATGTACAGTTTTCTACAAATGCGGAACCAATAAAATATTGTACAATACTCGCAAGGTAACTTTTTTTACTGCCTCAAGAAGAAGACAGGCTCGCCTAATCGGTTCGGCAGTCAGTCCTCCTTTCGGCAGTAAAAACTATTTTACCATGTAAGTATTGTAAACTACTATTACACATCATCCGATTCAGTTCATTTTTCGGTAGGACTAACAGTCATTTCATAGTCTAGAAAAAACTATTTTAATCGTTTCTTTCTGTATATTAAAAAGGTTTCAAGTTATATATGCATAGTAATTAGTAATAATTTGTATGTACAAAATTTTACATAAAATTTATTTAATTAAATATCTGTTTTCAATCGACTAAAATTTTATATTAATTATATAACTGATACATTACTAAATTAAAATAATTTAATTAATTACGTTATTTCAATATTTTTATTAGTACTAATTATTATGTCCATAATATGTTCTAAAATACAATAAAAGAATTTTTATAATAAGTATATTTGGAAAACATATTTGTAATATTTCTGGGTGCAGCGTGAGAAACTAAAAAACCCTTAGGGGTAGTTCCACCCTAAGATAAAAAACCTGTCTGCAATGATATGCATAAAAAATGTTCGTTTTTTAACCTGGCGAATTTGAATTAAAAAAGAAATATTCGACCCTTACGAAGGTTCCTTACCCGAGTACGTCACCAATACTTGTGGGAAAAAAGTTACCCCCTGATTTTTTTCACGTTACGTGCGGCGTGATTAAAAATGTTATTTACAATCTGAAGGTGGTTTCATATGTAAATGAAGCTCGCAAAAAACAATAAATTGTAAGTAATTTTTCTGTGTGACACGGTCGTTTTTTATTACGAGTTTACTGGTTTTTTTTAATTGAGCTGTAAAAAACTATAACGATTTGGTAATAGGTATTAAATTTGTGTGGTAGTTTGAAGGATGCTATAGAAACCGTTATCTGATACATCAGTGTTTTGCAAAGTTTTTTCGAAAACCACAAATTGTGCCAAATTTAAAATCATAATTTAGAACTTTAAAATAATACAAAATATGAGCTTTTCTGATTTTTTTATTATAAAATATTTAGCTGTACATTTTATTTTTGTGAAAATTTACATTCCTTCCTATGTTCACAGAGTTTCATTATATGATTTAGGTATCTTTTGAAATGTCGACAAAGAGAAATGTTATAAGTTAATTGGAACACGAAAAATAAACTCATTTAAACTGCATTTTAATATATCTTTTAGTTGAGCTAAAATTAAAAAAGGTAAAAGTTTGTGTAATTCAGTTAAGTTAGTACTAGTGTGACGGTGGCGCCATCGGTTGTCAAGTGACGAAACTGACCCTAAAAAAAATTAAAAATTGAATAAAATAAGTGTTTTATACCTATTATGATTTGAATATCATGAATTGTTAACAGGTTGTTGGTCTATGGAATTTTCAAATACCATACCACCGTGTAGTGTTGCCATTATAAATTGGGATTCTTAATTTTTCGTTAAAAACAAGGCTTTGCATGGCGATATATTCATTACTAAACGATAAAAAACTTTCTTCTTCTGATACAATATACATGGATAGTTCTTAGAACATCATACTAGTTTTTCAAATGAAACTGCAAAATTTTAGAGGTACACAAACCAAATATGTGCGATTCTGAGTGATGATCGCCATAAGCCCCGTGTATAAGAACTCAACTTTACAAGCGAATATATTTGTTCACAGTCGATGAATGTGTTTTATATTTTCACAGGATGCGTATGACTATCCAATGTTTACTTGCGCCATATTTAATTCGGATCTACAAAACAAATTTTCACGCTAGTACTACCTTAAGCTAAAATTTTAAAAAAGGTGAAAGTTTACGTAATTCAGTTAAATGACATATGAAGATGCGCTCAACGGTAATTCATTTCTCGTGGTCTGATTGAAAATTAAACCATTTGTAAAAATTTCAGATGGGCGAACGAATAACACCCGCGAATATTGAAAGTATGAGTATTCGATATTCGAAAGCTTCGAATATTTACGCCAATAGCGAACATTCGAATATCTCGAATATCGCGCGATACGTGAAACGCTAAACAATTCACAAACAAACGAAATACATTGTTGTTTTCTTAATAAATATTGAAAATGTGAATTATACAATCAAAATGTGTCAAAAACAAATTTAGCAATGAATCAAGCCAATTCACAAATAAATAAATAAAATAAATACATCATCACGCCTTTTTACCCATTACAGGGTGTGGCACTCTGCCGAAGCAGATCTCGGTAAGTGATATATTTTGCACGTGAAGTGCGGTTATCAGTCGTCAAATCACAGCCCCCAAAGATGTTAGTGGTGGAGGAGCCACAGGGGTAGTTTTTGAAATTATGAAAATTGTTTGTCGCCTGTGGGAATCGAACCAGGGTTCTCAGGATCCACAGACCGACTTCATACCACTGAGCTAGCCAATTCACAAGAAAATAAATTAATATACTTAAAGAAAAATGCTTCCCATAAAATATCTATGTATTCTATTTATGATGAATAAAGTTTTAAAGATGTATTATGTCATTGTAAATAAATTCATAAAGTTAAGTAAGTAGGTAATAGATTCAATCAAGTTAAAACTTGAAAATTCATAACTTTCATTCCCACCAACTTTTAGTTCAGTAACTAAATAGTTAAATCTTAAAAACTACAATGAAGAAGTATAAAATACATTATTTACTTAGTTAAGTGGCAAGTTCATAAACTAGATTACGCCACACAAATTAATGTTCATTTTGCATAAATTAACATGCAACGTGAATCAGGATCAGATGCACTTGTGCACACCGCCGCCAGCGACAGCAGCGACAACAGCGCTCTGACGGCGCTGCTTGTAACCAAAAGGCATGGCGTGCGCAAGCGCTGGAGACTACTCAAATTAATTACAAATATACGCGAACTTTATAATAGCTCTGCTTCGTTTTTTCCGCAGTTTTCTGGCACCTGTTGCTTGGATTCTTTCCCTTTTTACAAAAAAAAATGTCTATTCATCCCCCTAGACCTATCAGCAATATGCTCTCGCCACCCTGTTTGTAACTAACCTTATTATTAGAAAGGGAGGATGTAATTTTCACACAAAATCGCGCAATTTTTTATGCAGCTTTATTCAACAAGCTACCGCAAATATAGGTTTCGAATGACAGAAACGAATTGATTATTTTGTTTGCCTCGCAATTCCGATGATGATACGTAAAATAATATTATTTTGATTAGCCTACTTCGTACCTCTTATTTATTTTTATTTATTTATAATTCTGCACAACATGAAAATAATGGGGTGGCTAGCTCAGTGGTATGAAGTCGGCCTGTGGATCCTGAGAACCCTGGTTCGATTCTCACTGGCGACAAACAATTTTCATAATTTCAAAAGCTACCCCTGTGGCTCCTCCACCACTAACATCTTTGGGGGCCGTGATTTGACGACTGGTAACCGCACTTCACGCGCAAAATATATCACTTACCGAGATCTGCTTCGGCAGAGTGCTACACCCAGTAATGGGTAGAAGGCGTGATGATATATTTATTTTATTTATTTTATGAAAATAATCAAAAATTTTACAAAATTAATATTTTAACATGCAACAACCCAGTTGTTAGGTAACTAAAAAAATTTAAAATAAAACTGTTAATTTTTTATACATAAAATGATCGCGATTATTTTTTTACGTTTCTCAAAACCAATGAAATGCTCTATTGTATGTCATGTGTCTGCGTTTAAACCAATCCTGTCATTATTATACTGAGAATAAATCTCTTGTAATTATTCCCGGGAATAATCTCTGTAGATTCTTTCTTGTTTGTAACAAATGATAGGTAGGTGTCAAATCATTATTTAAAACTGTTAACACGTCAAGTAAAATGAATGAAAAAATCGATTTAGTTTCACTTCAGTTATAGAAATACACAAACAAATTTTGGAAATAACTTCCAAGAATACATTAATAAGTAATCAACCGATATGGACCCAGCTCAAAATATTTTCAGTTGGATGCATCGATCTCAACAGCTAAGTCAAAAAATAATCTAATTAAATATAACTCGAGACTTCGATAAATTAGAAAATAATTCTCCAGAATATTTCTCAAACTTGTTGCCATTTGGCAATAGCCACTCAAGCCCTACGGGCTTTCATGACTATTGCCTGGCAACAAGTTTTCGAAAGATCTGTCAAATTATTTTCAATTTATTCTCACTCTCTTGTTATATTATCACTTACTAATTCACTTCCATTACAACGTGGTCAAATAAAGAAACGCTATTGGTTGTTTAAAGTCGTGGAGCAATATTTAGTGTAATGAAATAATAAAAAGAGCGACTTGTTATCTTATAGTGTCCTAAAACATTCTTTTATCATTAGTTACGTAAGCAGTTTTTAAACTAATTTTCTTAGATAAAACAAATGATAAGAAACAATAACTTAGGTGTACAAAAGTGTGTTTACTTTTTCTATTTATATATGAGGATAAGCTAGGTTGAAACAGTTTCGTAGAAGTTGTAAAGCCCGAGCATTGTGAAATGACCGGACCGGGAGATATCAAAGTTTACTTAAGGTATCGCTGGACTACAATATCTTATCAAATTTGGATGTTTTATCAACGGACAAACACACAATGCAGGTCTTTGTCGGTCGTTCGACCTCCAAACTAAAATCACACTTACAGAAATTTATTTATTTGTTACTCTGCACAACAGGAAGTTAATTCCACTTACGGTACAGAGGACTAACAATATATATCACTAGAAGCCGAACAACTCAGATAGAGTCATATTATTTTGATATAAGTCGATATCAACGATATTTGAATACGCAAACTCTTGCTTGAAAGGAGAAGATGATTCAAATAATTATATTCCGTGAACTAAATGAAGAAATGTTTTATATTGTGACAATTTTTCTGTATACGTGGCTCAGTGGTACCCAGTCAGGCTGTGGATTCCATTCCTACAGCCGACCAATAATTTGCACCACAGTAAAACTTCCTCTGTGGCTCTACCTCCACTAACATCTTTTGGGGGCACGATTTTACGGCTGGAAATCGCACTTTTCGTGCAAAATATATTACTTATCGAGATCTGCTACGGCAGAGAGCCATAGCCTGTAATGTGTAAAAGGCGTGATGATATATTTATTTATTTTATTTACGTATTTCATTCCTTCATTTGAATGTCCTTATTAAATTCGTACAATAGAATGATTAGAATCTTTTCCTTGAGAAACTCTGATTATTGGCCTCCTTTATAAATTTAGAAATATTGAAGCAATACAAAATGGTTCTATTAATGACCTATTTATTAATAATGGGATAAATTAAAATATATCTAAAACCAGTAAACTGTCTCTCGCAGATGTTTCTAAAATTGATTGTCGATTAAAGTACTAAAATGTTCGGCTACAATAACAAATTAAGCCGGTGGATGTTTTGCTTGTCAAACAATAACAAACTGAGCGTCGTCCAGCGTGAAGCACACTACGATGACCGGTTGGGATGCAAATATGCATACGAAGCATCACAGGATCAGTATATCGGGGTTGTTGAAATCAGGGGTGGCTGTGGCTGTGACATCAGCTTTATAGTGTACCAGAATAATAATGAAAATACAGGAATATAAATATTATTTCATTCGGATATGTTTGTTGTTTATGTTATCTATTAAAGCTAAGATCATGTCGAAAAGTAGTAAAATCATTTATTAGTGTACTAGGAAACAGATCTATTTTAAAAATTGTTAGATATTTTAACTTTTTCTTTAAATAGATAAAAGCAAATTAAATGTGTGAAGCAATGTCATTTGTTCTATAAGACATGTAACTTCTCTTTGCCTTCATTTATTTAAACCAACTTTAAAATTTCACTTTTAGCGGTATAACTGGTCAATGATAGTACTTGTAAAAAAATCAGAAACAGTAAACAGGTTGAATAAGTTATAATTACGTTATTTAATTTATTTCGAATACAAAACGTAGCTCATTTCCTTCGTATCATTTACAATTTCAATAGAACAAAACTGTCTGAAAATTATTCCTTTGTAAAAAGTAAATTCATTTTAAACATCCCTGTAGAGAAAACTGTCAAATATTGGCAGATTTTATTTTTATTAACTGTCATAACTATAAGAAATAAATATATCATCACGACATTTACCCATTACTGGGTGCGGCAATCTGCTGCAGCAGATCTGTAAGTGATATATTTATGCGATTGAACTGCTATTATCAACCGTCAAATCACGGCACCCAAAGGTAATAGTTCAGGGGGAGCCGCAAGGGGTATTTTTAAATTGGTGAAAGTTGTATTGTACCACATTTTTATGCCTTAATATGCTAATATATATCTACTGGCATTATCTTTTACAAATATTAACTTACGTATTTATGTTTTTCTTAATGTACGAACAAAAAAGAATCAATTTGCCACTACAGCACAGAGGTTAGTTTTGCAATATCGTATTTGTCCAGAAAACAATAACCTATTTTGTTTCTTGTTAAAATGTCATGGTTTCAAAAACTATCAAGTCATTTGGCATGGCATATACCACCTACATATGTTCATATTTCATAAGAGTACAGTGAGCGAAATAAAAATCATTAAATCTGGTCGTCCCAGACTCAGCAGATGTCACTTGTAGTGGACAGTTCCACAGGACGCAACAGTGAACTACATTAGGTCAATGCAATCGTAGTCGCTCCCCTGGAAAAAATGTATTGCGCGACCCCCTTTTTGTAGGTTTTATTGTTCGCGACGCACGTCCAGCGCACCCCCGCCACCCTGCTCCCTCCTGGATTGATTGATTATAATATTTTCACATGAGGGGCAATGCATACAGATATGGTATTAAATCACATTAGAACATACGGCGAGCGCGTCCTCTAGACCGTTCGTTCGTGTGTTATTTATTCATGGGAATGAATGCAGCATATTATAGACTAGCCATAATTGTTTTGAAGAAAATACTAGATATATTTGATCGAAAACATACCTTAACACCTATGTACCTATATTATATCTCCTGTCGATAAAAGCGTCCAAGGATATACTATTTTTGCATGTTTCTAGATAAACTTATATGTTCAAACAGTGGCGTACCTAGAACTTTTGCCGCCCAGGGCGGTCTCCAATTTGCCGCCTTTTCTAAGTCAATCAAATGGTGATTTTTATAATTTAAAAAAATAAATATAAAATAATATATCATCACGCCTTCTACCCATTACTGGGTGTGGCACTCTGCAGAAGCAGATCTCGGTAAGTGATATATTTTGCGCGTGAAGTGCGGTTACCAGTCGTCAAATCACGGCCCCCAAACATGTTAGTGGTGGAGGAACCACAGGGGTAGTTTTTTGAAATTATGAAAATTGTTTGTCGCTTGTGGGAATCGAACCATCAGGATCCACAGGCCGACTTCATACCACTGAGCTAGCAAGCCCACATATAGTAATCCATAATTTGTAGAAATTGAATAGTAAACTTATGAAGTGAACAAGTTGTTTTTTACAACTAAATATAAAAAATGCCGCCCCAAAATATTTTCCGCCCGGTGCGGACCGCACCCACCGCTTGCCCCCTAGGTACGCCACTGTGTTGAAATTCATCAATTATGTGTGTCACTTATTGTTTATTTAAATTTCCAAACGAATTTGTAAATTTTTGTCTATATTTTTGTATATGGTAGCAAATAAGAAAGTAAATAGAAACCGTTGCCAATAAAAAACAAATCAATACCGCAAGACAAAACAAAAACTCTTTGCGGATAACATGATCAATGGCCAGCATTCACATACTAGCAGAGAAGCAGCACGCAGCATCGGCAGCCATTGTCTAGTCTACAACAAATGCGTCTGTTATCAGTCAGCGTAGCTAACGATTCGCAGACTGTTCTTGCTGCGTGTTGCTTACGTCATTGCTATGTCCACAGGACGATAAAACTCACGCGTCATAATTAATGATTAACTCTTTCAACTTCTGACGCCAAGTAGATTACAGATGCCGCGAAAATAACCGGAAATTAAAGAAAACTCAACGTTTCATCCACCCATAGACAAGCAGTCGTACTTTCGTGGATAACCTTACTTCACTGATTTTTAACATAAAAAAATATAACTGTATAGATAATGAAAAAGAGCACTAAAAATAATAGTCTATTACATAACAAGTCTGGAAAGTGATATTTTACTTGACGAAGCGGTTGTTAAAATTATTTTATTGAAAAATATCGAATCAAATGTTTGAAAATTAATAAAATAATAAATGACATTAGCGCCGCAATGTGATCTAGTTAAATGTTTGTATCGTCTACATATATTTAATTTTTCTGAAGATAAAAATTCCAAAATTATAAACAAATATTTTCTATATAACTAAACAGTTATCGACAAATGTAATTGTTAGTGTTAGTAGATAAATTACTCTCGGATGAATCGTCTCTAAAATTCGCCCTGGGCAAAACATTACGGAACGAATAACCATGAATCAAAACAAAATTCTTCAATAAACGAATTAGTAATTTTTTCCAATAACATGGTAAGGCTCTATTCCGTTCACGCTTTCCTGTGGCTTAAATCGAACCATATCACGTTGCAAAGCCGCTCGATGTAAGTGTGCACGGTCACTTTAGTGGACCTCGCTCGCCAGCCGGAAGGAAGGTGACCTTTAACCTTGCACTATGTCCCTCAGCGGGACTGCCCCCTGCAGTTGTGCCAACCCAACAAAGTACTGACCCTCTCAGGCAGATACAAGCAGCCAAGAAATGACTGGGCTGCTATATGCAAGCGCTTAGATGCATTTTGTGACAAAACACCCTATTTTTTCGCCACAATTGCGTGATAAAGCTAAATGCTCTTTTCTAATATTCATATATGGTCCTCGTTATGCATAGGGGCATAATATTCGACAACTATCTACCATAATACAAGCAGTGATTGTATAAGTTTATGGATCCATAATCAAGTATAAAATATTTTATAAAGTTACTTTCGTTGCGATTTTGTACATCATGATTTACGGATCTACAAAACTTATGGAATTACATTGATTTTCATCATAAGTTAAAAAAAAATATATCATCACGCCTCCTACCCATTACTGGGTGTGGCACTCTGCCGAAGCAGATCTCGGTAAGTGATATATTTTGCGCGTGAAGTGCAGTTACCAGTCATCAAATCACGGCCTCCAAAGATAGTAGTGGTGGAGGAGCCACAGGGGTAGTTTTTGAAATTATGAAAATTGTTTGTCGCCTGTGGAAATCGAACCAGGGTTCTCAGGATCCACAGACCGACTTCGTACCACTGAGCTAGCCATGCCATAGCTATTTATTAAATAAATATATCATCACGCCTTCTACCCATTACTAAGTGTGGCACTCTGCCGAAGCAGATCTCGGTAAGTGATATTATTTTAGCGCGTGAGCTGCGGTTACCAACCGTCAAATCACGGCCCCTAAAGATGATTAGTGGAGGGGGAGCCACAGGAGTAGTATTTAATGTGGTGAAAAGGTTTGTCGGCAGTGGGAATCGACCAGGGTTCTCAGGATCCACAGGCCGACATGTGCCACCTACTCCATTTATGTTATAAATATATAAAACTTGTTCACATAATCAAAATCTATATATTGTAAAAATTGGGATATCGCCAAGATTTGAACCTGGGACCTATGAACTCCGGTCATATGCTCTCTAAATTAACTGAGCTAAGGCAACAGTTGATTTAAAACATTTAACAGGAATTAGTAGGTCCCAGGTTAAAATTCTGGCGGTATTTCAATATTTCTCTTTTTTTCTCACTTTTAATTCAATTTTGATTTCATCAATTGTTAAGTACTTACTAAAAATAAATAAATAAATATATCATCACGCCTTTTACCCATTATTGGGTGTGGTACTCTGCCAAAGCAGATCACGGTAAGTGATATATTTATGCGCGTGAAGTGCTGTTGCCAAAGATGTTAGTGGTGGGGGAGCCACAGGAGTAATTTTAAATTGGTGAAAATGTTTTGTCTGCTGTGGAGATCGAACCTGGGTTCTTTGGATCCACAGGCCGACACGATAACCACTGTGCTATTAGCCCATAAAGTACTAACTAGTTAATTAAATTTAGAAGAAGTAAATAAAATAATTATTTATAGAATGTATGATTTCATTTCTTGACTTTAAATGAATTTATTACATAAATAATAGTTAAATTAATTAGTTTATTATTTATGGAATTATGGGGTTCAGTATTTTTTATTTAAATTAAAATAATTTATCTTGCAAACGGATATTATGTGAACAAAAGAAAAAATAATTAATAAAGTGCGTAAAATGTACGTTACTAGGGTCACGTAAAAAAAAATAATAAAAAGGCTCTGCCTGATTATAAAAAAAACTCAGTGCCCGTTAGTATTTAAAACAGTGTTAAAAAAAACAGGGTAATGATGTGAATAAAAAACTGTTTGTATCAAACCTTTTTTGCTCTGTTTTTGCAATTTTCAGATACACCGAGATAGGTTTCACCCAAACACTTTCTGTAACCGACAACTAGAAAAACTTGAACAATACATAAACAATTGTGAAACAATTTTTTGGGTGATGTGCGTTCCTGGGTCGTGAATCGGTTACACTGAAACTTGAGCCGGTTTTTCATAAATTTCTAACATAATTTGTTTGAATAAAACGCGCGTTAATATACAAAAGCTGTCTGCATGCCTATATAAGTTCATACGGAACGTAAACAGATTTGAGCAAAAAAATACGTGACACAAAACTCGTAAAAAAACCTTTTATTTTGATTAATAGAAGTTATTTATAGATTTTCATTAAAGTGTGATAAACAAATTAATAATATGATGGAAATAAGTAGTGATATAATTAGGATTTTTTTTTCTTTATTTGTGTAGTAGATGCTTTATGGTACTGTGACGACCCGCGTTCGATTCCAGAAGCCAACAAAATTTATAAATAATCACCCACCGCTAATATGTTTAGAGGTCGTGATTTTACGGCTAGTAACCATAATTCTGCTAAGCCAGAGTATGATAGGTAAAAGGCGTGATGACATTTTTCCTTTCATTTTACACGTTCAGATAAGATTTTCGATAACAATTGTATTGAATATCATTTATTAAAAATAAAATAAATAATCATCATGTCTTCTACGCATTACAGTAACTGATATATTTTACGCATAAGAGCGGTTATAAGATATTAGTGAAGGGGGGGGGGGGCATAAGGATAGATTTTATGTGGCGAAAATTGTTTGTTGACTCTGAGAATCAAACCCGAGTTCTAAAATCGACAGACCGACTTGATACCACTGAGACTTAGAACTTTTGCCGCCCAGGGTGGTCTCCAATTTGCCGCCCTTTCTAAGTCAATCAAATGGTTGTTTTTATAAATTAAAAAAATAAATATAAAATAAATATATCATCACGACTTTTACCCATTACTGGGTGTGGCACGCTGCCGAAGCAGATCTCGGTAAGTGATATATTTATGTACGTGAAGTGCGGTTACCAGCCGTCAAATCACGTTTCCCAAAGATGTTAGTGGTGGGGGAACCACAGGGGTAATTTTAATTTTGTGAAAACTGTTTGTCGGCTGTGAGAATCGAACTGGGGTCCTCAGGATCCTCAGGCCAACTCGAAACCACTGAGCCATTACTCTATTAAATTAATAAAAATAAATAAATAATTGTAATTGAGACCATTGGATTTAAATTAGGTAGTAATAAAGGAATTTTTCGAGATAATATTTTCAACCCTATATTGATTTGACGATGAAGAAAAATAATCGAAATCATATACTAATTCATAATTCGTAGAAATCGAATAGTAAACTTATGAAGTGAACAAGTTGTTTTTTACAACTAAAACTAAATATAAAAAATGTCGCCCCAAAATATGTGCCACCCGGTGCGGACCGCACCCACCGCCCCCTCCTAGGTAGGGATGTTCCAATACTACTGATATGATATTAGTATCGATATTTTCGGTATCGATACCAACCTTTCGATACGTCACTAGTATCAGGATGATATACCCAGTATCAGAAGTTTTAAAAATATCCGCTAAAAATAAAAACGTAACTCTGTTTTTATACGAAATTAGTTATTTCAAAAATAACAATAAACGAAAAATATAGTTAAATTGAAGCTTCTTTTGAAAGTATAAATTTAAATTCACATGTGCAGTGGCCATTATATTTCTTATTTCTTCTTGTATATATTTCTTTCGATATTTGAAGATATCGATATTTTTCTTTCAATACTATATCAGTATCGATACATTTTATTCGATATTTTCCCTATGCAAGTATCGATACTTTTCTAGTATCGCACACCCCTACACCTAGGTCCGCCACTGACTGAAACACCCACCCCATTTATTGATGCGATATTTTCAAAAGTTATCCCGTCAATAGTTATCAGGAAGTTTGTAAGTAGATTGAAAAACTAGCCCTAAAAAAATATAATTTGATGCGGTTTTGCGTAATTAAAATAAAAAATTCTTATGAAATAAACGTAACGAACCAATTTAGTGATGGGCTTAATATTATATTGTGATATGTTTATTTATTTTATTTCTGAATTGCGGATATGATTCAACTATAAAAAAACAAGTGATTATAAAATTAAGTATGACATTTAGTAACGTGTGATGGAAGTGATGTTTGTTAGCTTCATTCATTCGTATAAATTTATTGCAGTGGTTTAATAGTTGGAATAATTTATGGTTGTAAATAGTCGCAAATATTCTTGTTCTCGTGAAAATATCGGATCCTTATAACAGGTAATAACAGTTTTATTCTTCTGCGATGCATAGATTAAACTTAATTAATGAAAGAAGGACAAACATGTGCAAGATGAATCGTTTGCTAAGTGTTGTGTTGTTGCATCTCAATATAAATTCCTGGAGATATCATAAACACCTCGCGCTGTATAGAAGAGCATAAGCGAATACGTGCGTGATAATAATGACAAAATAAAAGTACAAAGCTCATGATGCTTGATCATAATGTTTTACAGTTAGATTCCTCAGGTGGCAGATGCGGCGGACAACATTTAAAATCGTCAGCTGCCCCGACCTGCCTTAAGATATTTAACCTTATGCTGCGTGGAGCTGGAGACGTGGATCATGGACCGTTACTTGAAATCCGAGACGAAAAGTCCTAAGCATACTCTAATTTTGTTTTGCCTTCAAACTTTACACATAAAGCACGCTGGCGTAAAAAGAAATGTTTATCTACATATGGCAGTTTTTACGTAATTCACAGACAAAATATATACAGGCGTTTAAGTTTATTTTGATCCTCAAAATATATATTTTTTAATCGCCGGAATATAAGTCAGACTACGAGAAATTGAATGGCGTTGAGCGCATCTTCGTATCTTTTTTAGTTTTCAAGTTACGGCGATTTTTGACTGTTAAAAACTTTGAAGGCCCATATCTCGAAAACTAAAAGAGATATTGAAACGCGGTTTTAACGAGTGTATTTATCGTACTCCAATTTTGAAAATTTTGAAAATTTTTCTTTTTTTTAATTTTCTTTTGCCCATATTTAAAAAAAATTGAATAAGAAAAATCTGTATAAACCAGTGAATTCCTCTCGTGAAAGTACATATGTATGTAAAATTTCAAAATTTTTGCTCCACCGATACAATTTTTAGAGCAAAAAAACTAAAAATGGCCTAAATTCGTAAAATTCTTCAAAAATAATTTAAAAACAGTGATTTTTCGTTTTCTTGCAATAAAAACTTATTTGTGCGAATTTTTGCCTGAAATTTCACATACCTCTGTACTTTTACGAGAGGAATTCATTGGCGTTCACAGATTTTCATTTTATTTTAATTTTTTTGAAATATTAAGAAATGAAAATTTAGAAAAAAATTGTAAAATTTTCAAAATTTTCTAAATTTCGGTGTAAGTTAATTAAAGCATGGGAAATATACTCGTTCAAACCGCATTTCAATATCTCTTTTAGCCGACTCTGTGGATCGAACCAGGGTTCTCAGGATCCGCAGGCCGACTCGATACCAGTGAGCCATTACCCCATATTATATTAATGGTTTTAAATGCTTATTAACAATAAAAAATCATAAAATAACGTTTACAAATACTTCGACACCTAGAGAAATTAAAATATTTCTAAATGATGACGTGAATTGTCTGATTGAAAGAGTATCCAAAAATATTGTGTTTGTTTAATAATATCTGTCAATAAAGTGAATATAGGTAGAACGAGTTAACAGTAAATAAAAATAAGAAAACATCCTCCATCCACGTAACTAGTGACGTTAGAATCAACGTCTTCTCTATAACAGTGAAATGCAGAAACAAGAAACTGAATGCCACTTACTTCAGATTTCATATTCACGAAACAAACTCTGTATGTGGAATTGTATGAATCTTAGCTTGTTGCGCGTTACATACCAAATATATTCAGTGGGAAATAACTATTGATATTTCCTTCATTCTTACATTCCCAGAGTCATGAACGAATACTAGTCGAAACTGTTTTTCGTTGTGACAAGCAAGTAGCAATGTATGAATGTGATTGACAACTGAAAAGGAGGCTTCTGATTCGCCTCGCGGAAACTTAACAGAACATCCTCAATATAAATTATATTCAACGCTGATGTTCGTTTTAACTAGACGCGAAATGCCGTCAACTAGATGAAACGAACATTACCTACGGAATCATACGAATATTTCATTTTAATTAGATTATTCGCAGTACTTATAAGTTCATATGATACGTTTTGGATAGTAATTAGTATAATACCTACTACAGAAGAAAATATTCGGTGTTTTCATAAATACTATTCCAGCTGTATTTTTATTTTGGAAAATAAAATAATGATGAAGAATGGGTGTGTGGTGTGTGGAAACGAATTACTTACAAATCTAATATACTATTTATTTCTTAACTAACATATTGATATTAGTTAGAGAGCTATGGTGCAAAATGATGTCTCATTTATTCCAGTGACAGAAATTGATTTTTTAATAGATTATGTCCTGATAAACATGAAAAAAAGAAAATTAGATTTGGGATCGGGTGGCAACTATAGATGGTGTCGGTGTGAATGCGCAGATTTTAAGGGTGGTTGTTAATCCCTACACCAGTCCACTTTCAGAGCTTCTGTCGTCAATGAGCAACCAGCAATAAGTTCTGTCAATAATTTTTTTGTCATGTATTCGTCGTGATCAAGTAGTACCATAAAAATTGCCTATTTTGACAGGTTTTTTCGTCCATGCGTCACCGGCCAAAACTATTTTTATTACTTAATTATACCAAAATCTATAATTTAAACTGACAATTAGCCTGTAAAAAATATGTCAACAACCACCCTTAAAATCGGCGCATTCACTTCGGCGCCATCTATATTTGCACCCGTTCCCAAATATAATTTTCTTTTTTTCATGTTTATCATGACATAATATATTAAAAAATCCATTTCTGTCACTGGAATAAATGAGACATCATTTTGCACCCTAACTCTCTAACTAAAAATGGTTAGTAAATACTACTTGTTTCGAAATTTAGGTTAGGTTAACACAAATCAGCGAAATAAAAGACATGATGAATGAAATAAATCAGCAAATTATATTAGTAGCAATTAAACCTTCAACTAAGATAATTTTACATTTAGTTTATTTTTTCTCTTAAAATAACTAATATTCTAGCACATAGATTTACTTATTTTTCTAAATAATAAAATAGATCATCGGGCTGATATTGTTTTCAATTTGGATGAAGTTTTGTAAAAATAAATTAAAAAAATTAGTGGAAGACTCTATCCTCACTGAAAGAAACTACTGCCAGTCATTTTTCATACACTTTAAAATAATGCCACTTACCTACATGACTGTTTATATATTATTAGAATAAGTAATAAATATTTAACAGTTACTCTCACTATTATAAGATCATCAAATCTTTAAATAACTTCATCACATTGCTGAAGACAGTGTCATATAGTAAAATGATGTATTTTTATGTATGTTCTTAGCATTTTTGTGCTTGATCTGTCCAGGACCGTAATCAAACATGAAAATCGGAAGGTCTAATTAAAAAAATAATTTGCGTTAACAAATTTAATAACTATTTTTTAAATAAATAAATATATCATCACGCCTTCTACCCATTACTGGGTGTGGCACTCTGCTGAAGCAGATCTCGGTAAGTGATATATTTATAATAAACTCTATTGAAGAAGCTGTTGGCACTAGGTGAAACATTGTAGAATAATTTTTTTTTAAAAACAATCGGTTTGTTTCATAAAATAAAAGAAAATTCTTTATTGTACAATTTCGGCTGTTAAGCCACCATCAGAAGAATAATACAGAAAAATTACAAAGACAGTGTATTTATACATCGATGGACGAGGATTTGGGTGGGAATTTGGGGATAATGGTATTCAAGAATGGAGAGTGAAAGCCATCTAACTGTTCATTCATAAGGGGTTTCCTAATCTTGTAGGTTTCTACGAGACGCAATTTAAAAAAAAAATTATTTACATAACATAATGTTTTGTATCTTGTTTTGGCTCCATCACTGTCAACTAAATGTTGGAAATTGCAATTTTTTTATTTTTCTTTTTTTTTAATTTTCTTTTGCCCATATTTATAAAAATTGAAGAGATAATAAAAATCTGTAAAAACCAGTAAATTCCTCTCGTGAAACTACATACAATTTTTGCTCCACCGATACAATTTTTAGAGTAAAAAAACTAAAAATGGTCGAAATTCGTAAAATTCTTAAGGGGTACCCCTTCAAAAATAATTAAAAAACAGTGATTTTTCGTTTTCTTGCAATAAAAACTTTATTTGTGCGAATTTTTGCCTGAAATTTTACATACATATGTACTTTTACGAGAGAAATTCATTGCCTTTCACAGATTTTCATTTTCTTTTAAATTTTTTGAAATATTGAGAAATGAAAATTTTGAAAAATTTGATAAATTTTTAAAATTTTCAAAATTTCGGTGTAAGTTAATTACATCACGGGGAATATACTCGTTCAAACCGCATTTCAATATCTCTTTTAGTTTTCGAAATATGGGCTTTCAAAGTTGAGATTTTTAAAAAGCCAAAAATCGCCGTTATTCTAAAACTAAAAAAGATATGAAGATGCGCTCAACGGCATTCGATTTCTCGTAGTCTGATTTATATAGAACTATATTTAAAAAAATCCAGTTTAGACTGATTCAACCAAAAAATTTAAATTTTCAGATATTTTTGCGATCATGACACCGGCGATTAAAAAAAAAATGTATTGAGTATCAAAAATGCATAATATGAAATAAATAAGAAGAATGTCTTTTATTCATTTATGTTAAATGATTTATCATCTATAAATAAACTTGTTAAGAAATTCAAATTGAGAAGAAAGTCTTTGCAGATAATATAGTGATAGGTATAGTTATTCGTATCATAAAGTATATTTCTTGTAATATTAAATTTATAAAAATCTGTTGACATTTTCTATAGATCTCAGCAACAAACATAAAATTTTAATGTCGTCACATTAAAGTTAATTCTGTCGTTTTCTTTTATGTTTACTTTCTCCTATTGTTTAATTGCTTTTTCGATTCCTTTGTGGCTCGTGCGTTAGGATTAAGATGCGTGCAACATAGTTTCCTTATTGGGCCTTACAGATCGTTTAGTGCCTACGCTGAAGATATTGCCTCAATAACGAGTGGTACATATTGGGAACATAAACTCAGCAAAGCTATAAATCGGATGGTTACGGCCGCAAACACGAGGTTGCTTATGACATTTTGCACCCGCAAAAATTCACTGCACACCTGTACTCGGTTTTCCATCTGATTAAGCTTGTATACAAGCGAAGCAATCTTCATAATTTTATAGCCGAACTTAAGTACTTGTAACTATATGAGTCTTTTTCATTTTCTTTGTACACATTAGATGCTAATTTGGTTTATATTAATTGGTTTCTAGGAAGTGGTCAAATATTTATTTTAACGATTAGCTAGAGTTAACTAACATACGTTTTACATGTATTGTCTTATGTAGACTAGTTTTTGCAAAACAAAATTCATTTTAATTAAAAACAGTAACAGTAATACATTAAGCTCATCAAACAGCTACATGAGAAATTGAGGAACCACGAGGAAATGGACGACAAAACATATCATATATAAACAAAGCTCGGATTGGTCATCCTGGAAGCCTGTATAAAATTTTATAATCTTTATCGGACTAATCACCTCATAACAAAATATATCAGTCTGTGAAAGTTCGGATTCTAAATTTTCAATATTAAGACATATTTTTAAGTTTAAAATTTATTTGTGATGTCGTCGGTATTAACTAGTGACACCGAATAATAAATTTAGATGATCCTTTTATTTCATTATTTTTATATTTGTTAAACAATTAAATTGATATTAGACCTTACAGTTGTTCAGTGAAGATACATTGTACATTTCTAAACATTTTGACATTTAGTGGCGCTAGTATATCACAGGCACTAAATGTGCCAATGAGAAATTTCATTTCAAAATATATACAGAGGCCGTTACAACATTTATAAAAACTAATAATACAATTTATGGGATAGATGGCTCAGTGGTATCGAATTGTCCTGTGGATTTGAGAATCCGGGTTCAATTCTCACAGCTGACAAACAATTTTCACAATATTAAAATTATCCCCTCCACAAATAGCCTTGGGGACCGTGATTTAACAATTGTTCAATGTTTTCAATTTGGTCTATAACATTTTAAAAACATCACTTGATATTATTTGACTACGATATATATAGTGATTATACAACTATAAATATTATTCAGTTTGAATTAGACTATTAAAAGTAAAATTAGTGTTTTCACTGAACTTGTCAAAATATCGAATCAAATGCTATATAATATCTAATGTCCCTCTCTTTATTGTAGGCGCATATTTTTTTCATTCCAAAACGCATATAAGTGCATCTGTAAAACACTCAATTGACGAGAGGACCCATCATTTAGTTACCTCTACTCGCTGCATCCGGACGATGTTTGCTTATTCAATGGTCCGTATAACAGCGATGCGGCATTGAAGTGAGCGGGCAGCTGGCCGACAAAAACTGACCCCGGCCCCCGAGGCCGTGGGGTTCAAAAAACTGACCCCCGCGTGCACGTGCATGCACACGAGTACATAGTGTACTACTAGTGGACATTATGCTTTGTGCTTCCTTTTGCGATCAATAAAACTATATTCGAATACGTGGGTTCCCATGGATTGTTTGGGTGGACGCGGTTGTTTATACGGTACCAGAGATCCTCAAAATGTTAATAATTATGTTGCCCAAACAGATATACGAATACTTGTATTGAATATTCTGTTGTAAATAAAATAGAAATATGTCATCACCCCTTTTACCTATGGCACTCTGCCTTAGCAGATCTCGGTAAGTGATATATTTTGCGCGTGACGTACGGATACCAGCCGTCGGACCACGGCGCTCAAGAATATTAGTCGCAGGGGAGCCACAGGGGTAGTTTTTAATGTGGTGAACCCGGGGTCTCAAATCCACAAGCTGAGTCGATATCACTGAGGCACCTACCCCATATTCTGTTGTAATTGTAATAATAATTTGACTTTGAAAAGTCGAGACTTCTGTCTAAATTTGAGACCGATACGAGACTTAGGTAGTCGAGACCTGCTTGACACCGACATCCTATTTTAATTAAAGATTTAATAAAATATATCATCACGCCTTCTACCCATTACTGGATGTGGCACTCTGCCGAAACAGATATCGGTAAAATGATATATTTATACGCGTGAAGTGCAGTTACCAGCTATCAAATCACGGCCCCCAAAGATGTTAGTGGTGGGGGAGCCACAGGGGTAATTTTAATTTGGTGAAAATTGTTTGAACCGAGGTTCTCAGGATCCACAGGCCGATTTGATACCACTGAGCCATTACCCCATATATATTATATTAATTTATAAAAATAGGGTATTTACAAAGTATTTTAATCTATGAATTGTTTTAAAAACACGAAAATACTTACAATTAATACTGTTTTAATTTAAAATTGGAACGGTATAATACTGTGACCATATTCCTGTAATAAATTATTATTACTGTCCATTTCGTGTTACTTAAGTTTTCTTTTCTTCTCTAAAATCGTTCCCCAAACACAAGAAAATAATACAAAGCACTTGTAATATGCGTAGACAATTCCTTCAATTCTTTATGAAAAGAATTAATGGACCACCCTCTGAATTCTGCACGAATTTGCCCTCTATTTTCTATATGATTAAGGACGCAGTGGAGCAGGTCACTGTGTGCCCAGCTGTGGTCGAGATATGACCACAGAATCGCGCTAAGGATTAACTTCCTTTTCGACAACGCAACAAAAGAGAATTTATCTTGCGCAAAAAATGTACGTGTGTGGGATGAATCGATGTTTGGCTTGTAAAAATGATAGTTATTTTAGGAAGTCTGTGTAAATGTGTCTTTCATTGTAAAATATGATATTTCGGACAGTTATACAAATATAAAATAAATAAATGTACATATAACCAAATAAAATAAGATTTCAATTAGGTGCAATACCGGTATTGTACCTATATACACTCTGCAGTCATACAAGCAAAAGAAAATAAGGAAAATGTATTTTTCTTTTTCACTCACTTGAATATGATACTATTATCGAAACTTTTTGAATAGTAAAAGAACATTGTTTTGAAAATGTATACGTTACTATGGGTACATCATCATTTTCAGGTTTAAAGCTGGATTTATAGTTTATATAGCATAGCAAAGCATAACATAACGAAAATATAAATACGAGGGCAGGGTGAAAAGTCCCTGAAAAATGAAACAAGAAATGATTTATTTGGTCAAAACATATTTTATTTCTCAACATAATCTCCTTGTAGCTCGATTCACTTCGTCCAACGTTTTTCTAGTTTTTCGATCCCTTCCAAATAATACGATTTTGGCAATCCTTGAAAATAGGCGTTTGTCTCTGCGATGACCTCATCGTTGGAGTCAAATCTCTTTCCGTCGAGCCATTTCTTCAAGTTTAGAAATAGATAAAAATCGAAGGGGGCCAAATCTGGAGAAAAAAGTCCTTCTTATTGCGCTTGAATATCTCCAAACACTCCTTTGAACTTGTCACACAGTCGCGCTTTTTGGTTTATTATTCGGGTTTTATATTTTCGTCTAGATCGTTTTTCCTTTTTTCATCATCGCTTAATGGTATCGAGTTGGCCTGTGGCTTTGAGATCACGAGTTCGAACAATTTTCATTAAATTAAAATTACCCTGTGGCTCTACTTTCACTAACATATTTAAGGGTCGTAATTTGACGCCTGGTAACCACATTTCATGCACAAAATATATTACTTGCCAAGATCTGCTATAGTAAAATGCCACATTTAGTAATGGGTAGAAGACGTGATGATATATTTTTGTAGCATCAAATTGAATACATTTCGTGCATCAGCTTTCATTTTAAACAGAGTTATAGCTTGACAATATTAAAAAGTCGTATACATTTTTAAAATTGTGAATAATGAATATATCAACATTTATCTTATCATTAATTTTTAAATTAACAAATATTTCTCATAAAAACTTAACCTTCTTTCGCGTTGAGTTATACCTGCACTTGTGTTCTGTAGGTGTATGTTCCTCATTATTAGCGATATTGTTTAGTCGATACTGCAGTAATTCGCAATACGGAAGAAAGCGATAAAAATAGCATTGGTGATAGCGACAGTGAAGCCAGGCCGGGGACCACCCCAGTCGTGGAAGTTTACAAAAGCGCACAGCGACAATCGGGGCCGATCGCTAATCTGTGGAAAATAGCGTATTAACACGCAACCACCCACGTGACTGATGCCTCAAACCACAACCACAACGCACTGTGCACTATGCGCACTAGTAATGTCTCATACGCATTTTTTTCTTTGCTAATTGCTTGTGATGGTTTAATAGCACTTTCTGTGAAAATCGATTTGCGATATTATTTGTTTCGTAGGAAATAATCATGACAAAGTAATATTACATTGCCACCCTGGTGCGAAATTGTATAGGTCAACCCTACCTCGCCTCTATATATATATATTTTTTTCAGTCATTCACATTTCGTCAGTGATGAAAGTCTTATTAAGCTCATTAACATAATTTTGAATTTTTTACAGTAATCAAATAATAGTTATTTTTATAACAAGTGCCGAAAAAGGCTTGTTACGTGCAAGTGCAGAATTTAACGCACGAGGCTTGCCGAGTGCGGAAATCTGCACGAGCATGTAACCTTTTTCGGCACGTGTTATAAACAACATTTTTCCTACAACTGTGCGATTTAGTAAATCACTAAAATATTATTAAAATTTATAAAATTTTAATGATATTACATGAGAACGATGTTTTACGGCGTTGCTATGGTTTGTTTGTTGATTGCTTGCACATTGTTCTACGTTATTTAAAAATATTTCACTAACGTCAAGATAATTTCTTCAAAATCATCTTGATTGGAATAGTACAGTGAGTGATTCTTCTTTATCATTAACACCTCCAAAGATAATTGAAGCTCCGGATCATACTATGTTGGATCTATTTTCGACAATGACAATCAACCTGCTGCTGGTACTTCTGAAGCTTCCGAAATTGTTACCAATAATATTACTGGTAATAATATGAGCAGGTACGGAAGAAATCAATGTTTCTTTAGACACAAAAGTTTCCACTTTACATTATGTCAATATAAGCAACTGTAACAACTGTATTAATAATATACACAAACAATAAATATGAAGTATTTCACTTACTCTTTAAATAAAACCATTTATCGATATATTTTACTTTCTTCGGTTCTTTTTATTAATTGTCTACAGATTAGATATACTGCAAATTAAGGTTACGTTTATAAACGTCAAAATATACTACTGCATATTTACTAGCGCTGCTTCACCGTATCTTCTTCTTCCATAAGCGTCTGTGGTCAAAATATGAATTCCGCGCTCGGCGCGAAATTTAAATCGCTGTCAAAACAATATTCTTTTGACAGTTACGTAATGAAGCACTTTCCGCACTAGTGTTTCTTTGCTTTCGGAAACGCACTTGGTCTGCATTCATCTACTTTCCATACGTAACCAAGGCAATTATAGTTACGTAATAACAAAGAAATCGCACAGTTGTAGGAAAAATATAATGTGTACTTACATTTGTGTAGCGTTGCTCACCGCTGTCACTTGGAAATTGAGGAACTCCAACACAACTGTATCCACTGAAAAACACATTTTTTATTAGTTTTTCTACCAAATCCACACACTACGAGTATAATGTCTTTTCACACAAATATTTAAAAAAATTTGTATTAAATATACGACAAATATACACTGTAAACGACCGCACTGCTCACAACAAACTAAATGAAATGATTAAAAAGGTTCTGAGCAGGTTAGTCCGTAAATCTCGAACAGACCTGCAAACGTAGTTCTTGTAAGAATTTGCTTTTTAGAATCGTGAATAGTCACTTCTAAATATGTTGCAGGAAAGAATAGAAATTTAAATTTGTATTTCAAACTATTGTTAGTTACATAGAATAAACTTTATTTTTGGATAATTATATATTGAAGTATTCATTCTATGAATTTTATTTTATATTATTTAAACTTACATTTCAAGGCAGAATATTTTTTAATTTAAAATATTAGAATTTTCATATTAACAAATAATATAAAAATAAAATATTATTGTCAATAACTTAATTTTTATGCCATATTTAACATACAATGAAATTATATATTTAAAAATCTCAAAATGTTGTCATAAGAATTAAGATAAAAGCGACACATCAACAAGAAGAGCAGAGAAAAATGTTTATGTACTACCAATGTATAGCTTTTATTTAAATTTTTATGACGACTTATTGAGGTTTTTAAATATACAAGATGTTGACCGCGACATCAGACCATAGAAAAAGTAAAATCATATTTTTGTAATTTTCTGCTTCTCTAATTATTTTAAAGAAAAAATATCTTGTTGAAAGGACATTGCATCAACCAGTAAATCAGTAAATATAATTAATTTTGCCTCGCATTATATCGGTAGGGCTGAGTTTTGAAAAGGTTAAGAATTGCATTTTAAAAAACAATGTTGGCGTTTTATCTGTTAGAATTTTTTTAAATAATAATATTCAGTAATTGTGTAATTGCCTTGTATTTTTTTCTTTTCATAAATTTTATAACTTAATACTGATATATAAATAATGGCAATAAACATTAAAAATTATTCTTTTGACAGATAAAACAAGAATTATATATTTATAATTTTATTTCATTTCCAATGTTAATTTTTAATATTTTCATATTTAATTTTTGCCGTTATAAAGCAAGCAAAGTTAATTTTGTTCAATGATATGTGGAATTGTTTTTTGAATTTTATTTGAAATTTTTTCTCTAAATCAATTAAGGAAACAGGAAATTACAAAATATATTATTTTACCTATGTCACAGTGATCACCCTATATATTTTAATTATACGGTAAAATGTAAATTCTAATACTTTATTTAAAACAATATTCTACCCTGATGATGACATGTTAGCTGTCGAAACGTAGGCTTAAATATTATTCGTAGACTGAATACTTCAATATATATTTATCCTAATTTACTATTCCATTCGATAGAACATATAAAATTTTAAAATATCTAATTATTTCCAGTATTGAAAATTAAATATTATCTGCGTGTCTTATTAAATTATTATTTGCAATATAAGGAAAAGAGAAGTTTAGTCAAATATAAAATATTCATAAATAATTTATCTATATACAAATAATATTCATAATTTACTAGAAATAAAAAGAATCAAATTTCAAAATTGCAGTAGAATAATTTAACCATTGGCTATTTCCTATTTGATCAACTAGAATCATGAAATAAATTGTCTAGTTTATGACAATTTATAAATAAGTAGACAGTATGCAATAAAGTATGCAAAAACTATTGCATTTTGGGTCATCTTATGCACCAAGGAGTGTTGTAGGCGAAAGAAAGTATCACTTCACACATTATATGAATCAAAATTAATGATTATCGCATTTCATTGCATATATTAAATAAATCATTTCAACGATATTCAGTACCAGTTACCGGTTTCGCAATAATAGGTATATTTGGCCTAAATGCACTCAAAAGCAAAACATAAATAAAATCGTTGAAGTACAAATGTCTTGGAGCGAACAGAACGTAGGTACAACGACGATAAGTTGAGCTATATAAAGATGACCCATGTCCCACGTCTTTCACGTTTCACGTGTAGTTTTTTAAGGGTCTTTTGTCATTCTGTGAGGCGTATCAGGTTCCTGGATCTAGCAGGCCAGGCCAGGCCACGTATGTGCACGTACACAGGTCAGAAAGGCTTTTGTGATCGGCTGTTGCCGCCCCCACCGCCACTGCCTCCATACGCACAATACATACTGCGATAAATGTGATTTAATTATGGATAATTACAAATAATTGTTAATTGTTTTCAATATTTTGTTTAAAATACCAAAATAGATGTGTCAAAACAGTGGCGTACCTAGAACTTTTGCCGCCAAGGGCGATCTCCAATTTGCCGCCCTTTCTAAGCCAATCAAATGGTTGTTTTTATAAATTAAAAAAAATAAATATATCACCATGACTTTTACCCATTACTGGGTGTGGCAGGCTCCCGAAGCTGATCTCGATAAGTGATATATTTATGTACGTGAAGAACGGTTATTAGCCGTCAAATAACGGCCCCCAAAGATGTTTGTGGTGGGGGAGCCACAGGGGTAATTTTAATTAGGTGAAAATTGTTTGTCGGCTGTGGGAATCAAACCGGGGTCCTCAGGATCTACAGGCCAACTCAAAACCACTGAGCCATTACCCCATTACCCCATTAAATTAATAAACATAAATAAATAATTGTAATTAAGACAAACTATAGATGGGGAACTTTTTTACCATTGGATGGCATATTTAAATTAGGCAGTAATAAAAGAATTTTTCGAGATAATATTTTCAACCCTACATTGACTTGACGATGAAGAAAAATATTAGAAATCATATATTAATTCATAATTCGTAGAAATCGAATTGTAAACTTATGAAGTGAATATGTAGTTTTTTACAACTAAAACTAGATATAAAAAATGCCGCCCCAAAATATGTGCCGCCCGGTGCGGACCGCACCCACCGCCCCCTCCCCTAGGTACGCCACTGTGTCAAAAACGTATGTACATCCAACAATCACTATTAATTTAAAAAAAAAATGTACGAACGAGTGCTCGAATTGCCTTCTGTAACGAGTGTTTTATACTATTTTCTCTGTTTCGGCTTTCTTTTGTATAATTTCTTTATAAAAATAGTTGATATTTGCCATTAAGGGAATTTTTGATAGAATAGTTAAGTTGGTGACAGTGATTTGCAATTGATTTTGTCTGTTGCCTATATATTTGTATAAATTGTGTTTCTTTATTTTGTCAGTTGCCTAGATATTTTGTATATTTAATGCAGTTATACCAATCTATGATAACAATACGTCACCAGAAATCGTTTAAGAATGAAGCTCATTGTAGCATCAATATGCGTGTGAGAATATGCTACTCTAATGCCGAAACAGAGAAATAATGATTTGCATCAAGATTTAGACTAAGTAGAGGTAAATTTGAAATGAATGAGTAATTGTTAATTAGTATTTTTAGTACTAAACAACCCGCATTAGTATATCAATCATGGTTTTTGCATAGACTTTTCTCGGCTTTCTGTGACTGGATAATTCTAATATACTATTTTGTATTAGAACCATAACCAACTCTAATTACACGATATAAAGTTGTTGTATAACTTCAGGCCGAATGTTTGACCATAAATGGCCATATTCAAGAAGCATTATCCGGGCAACAGTACACAGATAACAAAACTGCATTCATGTTGTTTTGAAGACGAAAATTGACATTTAAAGCGACACCAGTCCCTGCGACAATAAGCCATAGAATTCCAAAAAACACGTGTGAACGACTCACATAACATTAAACGCGTCCTTTATTCAGTTTCTAAACACTCATTTTCTGCAAAAAAGTAAGATATAATCGCGTAGTATTAAAAATCTCCAGCGAGCAAAAAAACGCGGTCCAGATTCCCATTGTACGTAGTTTCACGAAGAATAATCAGTGTAGGATTTATGCTACGAGGATAGTGCACCTCATGAATTGTATTGAAAAGTAATTGTGGCATGTAATGAAAGGGTAGGTGGACAAAACGTTTCACAATCGCTGGAACATTTGGTCTTTCAGATACTCAGCGCGGACAATGAACAGGTCAGACATGTAGGATTCCTTTCATGTCATACTTAGTATGTGTACCGATTCATGCAGACCCGACCATCTTGCTATCGGGTTTTATATCTTGAGATATCGAAATTCGGAAAGGTGTATGTTAGATTTGTTTATCATTTTTTATACAACTGGCAAAAATATTAACATTTTTACTTTCTTATACGTAGTGTGGGTGTGTGTGGGTGTGTGTGTGTGGATGGATGGATGGATGGATGGATGGATGTGTGTCCGAGCGTGCAATATCTCATGAACGAGATAAGATTTATTAACGAAATTAGGTAATTATAAGTTTCATGGAAATACGAAAGAGGTTTACTGGACACACAAAACAATATATTCCATTTATTTCAAAAATGAAAACAGTTACGAAAAAAAGTTTCAAATAAAAGATATTAGAAAAAATATTTGGAACATAAAATGTTATTTGCAATTTTCCTGTATATGCGTCTAATTTTGAGAAAAACTAATTTATATATTTAATAATATATTTCAATAATCATAGTAGCAATAGAAACAAAAAACATAAACATGTTTAATATTTATATGTCAAATAATAATTGTCCAAAGCAAGGAGCAAATCATAGCGTTTTTAATATGAAATATGTTGTGTATAAGAAAGTCGTATGGTGCTCACACCAGATTTTTTTCACTAATATCTGTGTCGGAAATAGTTTTATTCTTAATTTTTAATGTAATTCTTATTAATATGTAATAAAAGTTGCTGTTGCTGCCATTTTTCACCAAATTCATATACGAGTATCTTATTATTCCCCAGATATTCATGATTAAGCAGTTTTATTGGACATTCTGTATTTTACTGTTTATCTTTATAGGCAATTTTGTTCAAATTTTGCTCACTTCAAATGATATAAAAAATAGTTATAACTGTATCTGAGTAGTTTGGATTCCATATACAGTAATTGGGATTAAGTTATTATTATTATTATTTTTGGGGTAATGGCTCAATGGTATCAAGTCTGTCTGTGAATCCAAAGAACCCTGCTTCGATCTCCACAACCGACAATACATTTTCACCAATTTAAAATTACCCCTGTGGCTCCCCCACCACTAACATCTTTGGGGACCGTGATTTGACGGTTGGGAACCACACTTCACGCTCATAAATATATCACTTACCGAAATCTGCTTCGGCAGAGTGCCACATTTAGTAATGAGTAAAAGGCGTGATGATATATTTATTTATTTTATTATTATTAAATTCCTGTTGTGCAGACCAGGTGCATATACAAGGAAGGGGGTGTATGGGGTTAAATTCTCCCTTTGAGAATAAACAATATAGATTTATCCACAAATAAAGAAAGGAAAAATAAAATATTATTATGATTTGTATTACTATTTGATTCGAGTGTACTTACCACTTAAATTTCTGCTACACGTTAATGAGCTAAGTGAACAACTCACCATTCAAACTTTTATTTTTATTTGCTATGGTTAAATAAGCAAACTTTTGCCATTTTTTCCGATAAATGTAAAGGTGTAAAAAGCGAGTTATACGAGTAACATTTACTTTAAATGGAACACTATATTGAAAAAAAGAAAACGTTCATTATTATGTTGCAAAAGTTAATCTTAATCAAGATATTTAAAGTTAAAGAGAACATAAGAGTTAATGGTAATTAGAATTTAACAAACAAATCAAGTGTTCTGTCTACTATTGGTTTAAGTAAATGATAATGCATTGTTTCAAATACAAATTTTAAATTGCGACAGAGATAACAATAAACGAGAATTTAAATTTCACACTACATTAGCATTTAAATGCTGGAAAAACTAACCCCATCTCAAATAACTAAAGAATTTCGTTTGCTGTCAAATTACGACGATGTTTTCTTGGGATGTATTGAAAATGTAAATTATAGAAACAAAGTAAAAAACGTATGTTTTGTATCAATAGACAGGTCATTAGATTTATTTGTAACTTTAGTTACATAGTGATTATGAACTTTATTATTGAGCTTAAGCTATTGGACGATATTATTTTTTATTTGATCTTTAATTGTTTTGAAATTTACGTCTTTAAATTTGTCGGATAAAATGTACACCACTTTGCCTAATAAATCACATCTCCATCTCTTCAGCTAATAAATTTTGTACAAGCGTGTACTATAACCACAAAGATATTAAGAGACTAGGCTAACTTAGAGGTATGAAGTCGGCCTGTGGATCCTAAGAACCCTGGTTCGATTCCCACAGGCGACAAACAATTTTCATAATTTCAAAAACTATCCCTGTGGCTCCTCCACCACTAACATTTTTGGGGGCCGTGATTTGACGACTGGTAACCGCACTTCACGCGCAAAATATATAACTTACCGAGATCTGCTTCGGCAGAGTGCCACACCCAGTAATGGGTAGAAGGCGTGATGATATATTTATTTATTTTATTTTATAAAAAACCCTGTCCTCCATTAGAAATTTTTAGCTACGATACTGGGACAGAGTACCAAATAAAAAAAAAGACTTACGATAAATTTGCATTAATAAACGAACTGTTCTGTTGATTAGTCTTACAAGAAACAAGAATATGTTGTTAATAACTCAATTTATAATATTAGGTGGCTACAAAAAGTCCAGAAATGTAAGTAAATAACCATCATTAAATTATCTTTTTACACGTTCTCCGAGAAATTACCGTAACCTCATTAGATAGGTATCCTTCCATCCACCTGTTCTCCACAATTCTCAATTCAGCAGGTCCGCTCGGAGTGAAGGTTGAAGGTACAGTTATCCCTCGGTCATTCCCATGAAAGCAAAGCCCTTAAAGACCCTAGCTATATGACTCACAATCGTCGGATTCCCATTTCCGTAGGAATCTGACCACAGGCGGTCGAAATTAATGCCCAAAACGGACCCACATCAAACGGAAATAATGTCCTTAGTGTTTTTTCAACGCTTGCAACCTGGCCTCAGGCCTAAAGGGACTGACTTGATCGTGATCGTGACAGCGGTCAGTGGAAAGAATTCATGCTTGTGATTTTATCAATGATTCTATGCTTTCAATGTTTTAACACATTATTCTTTTTTAAATTTAGTTTATTTTGTGTTACCGTCAAAATATGTAATGCAATTATTCTATAAAATATCTAGCAATGTATATATATAATTCCAACTGCAAAAATTGTATTATTTACCAATTATTTTCATATTGGAACGCATTTTTGGCGATGCTCGCTTCGCTCGTACTTCTAATAAACAAACTCTAAACCCGTAGATCATGTGCTTCACACACTTAAGCTTTATATTCGATATTAGCTCCAGTTATTGCGAATTTTATACATTTACTTAAATATTCAACGTGTTTTTGGTTCATCTGTTTTGCTCATCATTTACTGTTTTTGTAAAAAATAATTTTATTGAAATTTAAATAAATATTCCTATTTCAGTCATTGTATTTGTAAAAATTGCCACAAAATACTAATAATTAACAGTCCGATTCTCAATTTTTTTTATCTATCCTGAATTTTGAATTAGCTTATATTAGGCTAATCCGATTATAAAAAGTTAATTCAATTCACTTTCCGGAAACTAAATGGTAACAAAATTGTATTAAAGTTTATTTAACTTTTTTGGGATCATAGTTTAGCTTCATTTAACAAATCCAAAATTTAGGGTTAGCTAGATTCTAATTAAAACTCTTTTGAGAATCGGGTTGAGCCTTATTTTCTAGTTTTTCTTATTATTAGAAAAATTAGATAATTATTATTTTTTTAATATTATCATACATTTGTGGAATTTCAAAACTTGAATATTCTGCTTACAACAGGAGAGGTTTATTTTATTTATTTCTTAGTTCTTAGCTAAAATCTTTCTAGTCCCTACAAATATTTCATTGATTTATCGTTGTTGTGAAAGTATAGCAAGTAATGCATGTTGGTATCATGTGCGGACAACGGAAGCATCCATACCGTTAGTAGATGTAGAAAATAGATATTTTGGAAGTAATAAATAAATTGTCTTAGCGGGGTAGTGTCGTGTCCGCGTCTGGTTCTATAGTTAGAACTCCGAAATTCAAACAGGGTGCAACGCTAGAAATAGCCTCGGAACTAGACGGACGCAGGGGAACCGAACTGACCTTCACGTAACCTCGACAATTGAAATACCATTTCTTAAGATATACATTCAGAAAGAATCTTCACTATCATTTCATTTTAGTAGGTATCTTTAAGTGAAATAGAAATTTAAGTACAAAAACATAACAATAATAGAGGAGTTGTTTTGCAAAACTAGACAATTCCACTTTACGAAGATTCGAGATAAATGATAAAAACTTATAATTCCTAGATTAATTATACATATATTAGTTTTCCTTGTAATACCAGTTATTCAAGGGAAGATAGTAGAGCAATTGAACAATCAAATAAAAAAATAGAAACAATCCCCTTCATTGTTATATTAAATGAAATATTTTGGATTTGTTGAGTTTTGATATGATATAATGGATATGTTTAGTTTTGAAAACCATTGCGTTGCTATTGTTAAGTTATAATGGTAAAAAAATTGAGATAATAAAATGAAAATATTATAGATACCAACTTATCTTATATTTTGGAAGCAGAACAAAAAATATATATATATATATATATATATATATATATATATATATATATATATATATATATATATACAGTGCGTCCACCCAAAACCCGAACATAGGCTTATAACTTGTGATATCAGTTTTTTGGTGCGCATTGCTTCCCAATTAATTTTACAGGAACATACTTCAAATATAAGTTGTAGAGAATAAAATTACGAATTTTTTGATATAAAATACATTTAATTGTGTATTTTGTTAGAGCGCAAAAATTAATTAAATATGTGTGTTATTCCTAAAAATAAAGATGTCCATGAAAAAATTAAAACAATTGTCTAATGTCAAAATATTGACATTAATATTGAATCACGGACAAAGAAGGAAAAACACCTAAAATGAACGATTTCTCACACGAAGAAAAGCTGTAGATAATAAAATGGACCTATAGCAGTAAAAGTAACAAATAAATTATCCCAGTATTTGTATTATATTAACGTCAATATTTTTGATAGTAGACAATTGTTTTAATTTTTTCATGGAAGCCTATATTTTTATGAATATTACAGATATTTAATTAATTTTTGAGCTCTGATGAAATACACAAATGAAATGTATTTTATATTAAAAAATCCGTAATTTTATTCTCTGCAACTTTTATTTAAAGCATTTACCTATAAAATTAATTGGGAAGCAATGCGCACCAAAAAACTGATATCACATGTTATAAGCCATGTTCGGATTTTGGATGGACACACTGTATACTCGTATACTGCTGTAAGGCAATCGCACTTTCCTCCTTTATTTTAAGAACATAACCTAATATTCTATAATGACTTATTTTTCTAGTGTAACATTGTCGCGATTATGAGATATCCGTACGTTTTGTTTTTCTCCTTTTCAGCCCAGCATTTATCTCCTCAATAGTTTTATTATTGCACTTTATTTACTTTACTATTATTAATATCGGATATAACCTACAATAAAGTTGATTTGTCAGTCAGGAGTCTGGCAGGCTAACTATTAGAAATAATGGATTTGTCAAGTTTTGATATGAAACGGCAAATTATTCAGTTTTGCACAACACGTACGTTTTTAACACTTTAATCTGAACAGGTTTTGTTAAGTTTCATCCGAGTAATAAAGAATTACTTTACGTTCTTAATGCACAAATAACTATTTTGAAATGTACTCTGATTCCATTTCCGCAGTTTAGTAAGTTACCTCTCTGCCATTACTAATAACAATTATCTAAAATTAAGTTATTAAGCCAGAATGTTGTATTTGAAGCAGGATATAAAAAAAATATTCCAGATTTTATCGGATATTAGTTCACTTCTTTAAAGCCAAGTCATTCGATAAAATCTGAGTCAGTTTTTTGATTTCCTGCTTCAAATAATAATTATCATTATTTTTTTAATATTCTGTATTTGATACCAAAGAAAATATAATGAAATTCAAGCTAAAATGTTGTATTAAAAGTTTTATAAACACGATAAACCTTCATAATCGTTATCCTCACCGGACAACCACCATAAATAGTAAACCAAATCGTGACGTCACACATTCTGACGTGTCCGTCTGCCCCAGTATCGAACAAACATTGAAACATCCCGGTGCCAGTCTCGGTCAGCGCGTGGCCACTCGCGTGACTCGCCGGTACCAGGCGGCGCTCGGTCCGTGACCCGTGACCTCTGGCCACTTGCGTGCCGGCGAGAGACGCTGGTCACCGCGACGCTCGTGCCGCTGGTGCCAGGACACCGCCTGGTTCGTGGACAACTTGATCGAAGGACACCCGTAATGTGGCGAATGGAAATGAGTTGCTGGGATTTTTTTATTGGGCGATGTCACGCACTGTGATAAACGGACATTGTTTAGGGGAAATGGAGGTATAATAACGTATTGGATTTATGGGGTTGGTGAAATGTGTATCAGTGAATTGAAATTGATATTTGAATGGGAAAGGTTAAATAAGCGAAATGCTGTTATACTTGTTTCAAATCCTATATTTATGTAAACGCATGTGCGTTTATCAGAGGGAAGTAAAAATTCAAGACACAAACAGATATATACTGTCAAATTGCTGTCAAATATTGTTCATTTAAATTAAGCTCGTTTTATATTTCACTAAATATTGAACAAGATTTTGAACAATTTTTGGGAACAATCTAAACTACGTAATAGCATACAGCAATGGATTTTAAACTTTTCGGCGCTATGAACCCCTTGGAGGCAAAAATTACAAATAAATTCTAGCGCGGCCCCCTTTCTATGTTATCAAAATTACAATTTGTAAAAGGATGTTTTAGTAATTTACATTATAAATTGGTTTTAATGTAATAAAAAATGCATCCGTACGAAACTTTTTGTGAAAATTTGTATATGAGGAATACACTAGGTTAAATCGCTTTGTAGAGGTACTGATTCACAAATTTATGACTTTAAAAACACTCAACATAAAATACTTATTGAAAGAATTCAAAAATTTCAGTTTTTTCTTATATGTTTCTATATAATTTAAGACACACGAAATCGAATGATCGTCATATCTTTTTTGATACTTTTCAAATCTTAACTTTGAGAAACTATATCTCGAAAACTAAAAGAGATGCGGTTTAGACTAATGTATTTCTCGTGCATTATTTAATATAATAACAAATGTTGAAAATTTGTATTATTTTTCGATTTTGTTGAAAATTTTTCCTTGGCTATATCTGAGAAATGGTATAAAATAATTAAAATCTGTGAACACCAGTCAATTCCTCGAATGAAAATACATGGGTATGTAAATTTTGACGACGAAAATTGCACGGATAGATTTGTTATTACAGAAAAACGAAAAATGACTAAAATCGTAGTAATCTTAAGATTTCAAAATTTTAGATTTTAAGCTGATTTTCGTTTTTCTGTAATAAAAAAAATATGCGTGAACATTTTCTCCTGAAAATTTTTATACATACGTATTTTTCCGCGAGGAATTCACTGGTGTTTACAGATTTTCATTATCTCGTCAACTTTTTGAAATATCACCAAGAAAAGTTTTGAAAAAAAAATTTTAAAAATAAAAATTTTTAAAAATTTGCTATTATATTAACTAATGCACGACAAATAAACTGGTTCAAACCGAATTTTGCTATCTCTTTTAGTTTTCGAGATATAGCATCTCGATTTGTCATGTCTTAAACAATATAGATACATTTAAAAAAATTGAACCATTTGAACTGAAATTTTAGATAAATTACTTTCCCTACGACTACTATGAAAATTTACATTTATGCTTTCAATTGTGAACGTAAAGTTGATGTTTACTCAAGAACAAGTAAATGAAGTTTTTATCGCGCGCTTAAAAGACATATTTAAAATATTTTCACTAAAATATGATGATTTTTGAAGAAATGATGAACGGTTTTGATGATGCCATTAATACATTTTTCTAAAAACTTTTACCTAGCCAACTGCTATGCATATACTACTTATTTTTGGATTTTAGAATATTTTAAAAACAACCCTGTTTATAATACTTTGAAACATTCAGAAAGCATTTGTTTTAAATTGCTATAACTACGTAAATAAAATAATATCTAATAAAAGTTGCTATCATAAATACTTTATTATTATTTTTAAGAACAATAAATTAAATTTGATAGTATCAATAATTTTTAATATCGAAGTAATGCGTGTTATTTCCTAGTTTCGCATTATACGCACCGCGCTCTCATGTGAACACACGTCCAAATAGTTCCGGAAACGCCCGCTAGATGGACAAAGCTCTCGGAATAGAGCTCTGAGTCTACCACCCTCAACAATCAACCCAAGCAAGAATTTTTAATTAACCGCAATACCACTAATTACGCCTATATGACTAATTACCCTCCTTTGTACATTCCTTAAGAATACCACAGTCAGTAACTCGTAGGTAATTCCAGTTTCGTTGCTCAGAACGAGTTGTTCTCTTTTGCGTGATTCGCGTAAAGATCAGAATAAAAAGACTCTCCTCTCCGTAAAGAGCATTTGTGAAGTATTCGCAATTCGCGTACCCTCGTGAAAGAACGACAGAAGAGTGAGCGCGACAGGATTCTTGTAGTTTGAGTCGCGGCCACTGCAGCGCCACTTGCTGGATCGCGGAGCCGTGCATCGGCGCACCAGGAAAAATTACTTTGTAATGAGATCTTGTGTTGTCGTTGACGCGTACAAACTAATTTATTGTCGTGGGGAGCAAAAAGGCTAATTTTTTACGCGGCTATGATTTTATGCGCTTGAAAATGAAAGAGGAAATGAAATGCTTTCTTTGTAGACTTGAAATAAAACAACAATACAACTAATTTTTATGTTCTGCAAAGCTGCAAAGTAAGCGCTTTCAGTAGGAGTTATATATTTTTTATTTTTTTCATTTATTTTGTAAATTCCTGTCGGTGTATATTTTGTGCATTTAATTAATTTGTTTATAATAATATTACTTAGTTATTTTCACAAAACGAAAAAAATAAGCCAATTTTTCTTAAGGTGAATCGTGTGCCTAATTACGTATTATTTTAATTTTAAAAGAAACTGTTGGACCTATTATTTATTTATTTATTTATTTACGTTACTCTGTACAACAGGAATTGAATCTCAATTACAGTACAGGATCCGGACTCTCCGAGCCGCAGAGTGGTTGTAATTATAATTTCTAGCTTGAGTGGGAATCGAACTCAAGATCTCCGGATTCGAATTCCGTAACGCTACCCACCCCACCGTATTGCCGAACTGTATAAAAAATTGCTAAGTATAGAAATTGCTAAAACCTCAAACAACAGTGGTTGCTAAAAAGCTTGCTATCAAAAGATCGTGTTAGCAATTGCTATACGTAATAATATTTGTTACAAAATAGGTCCAATTATGAGACACAAATTGTTAAGCATAGCAATTGCTAGAGCCCTAATCAATAATGGTTACTAGAAAGGTTACTATCAAGAGATCTTGTTAGAAATTGCTACATCTAGCAATTTGTGTTACAGAATAGGTCTTATTATGTATTGTAGAATTTTTTCCAAATAATGATGGAAAATAATTTCAAAATCATAATACATGCTCGTAAAAAATTCACTTTTGTTTTTTTTCTCAAAATTGTCCAGTTCAAATAGAATAAACATTTTCATTATTATATTTATAAATATTGGGAATTATGAGTCACTAAATCAATATTTAGAAATTATTTTCCATTATTATTTGATCATAAATTTAATGTTTTTACATTAAAATATTTGTACAATTCAGAATATGTTTCTTTAATTAATAATAATGTCTTTTTTCATAAATGTCAATGTTCAGACGAAATGTTTAGACGCAATTAGGCGTATAATTTATGCTTACTATCGGTCTTTCAATATATAGATGAATCTAAAAAATGTTATTTATAAAAAATATAATTTTTTATTAGTTATACTGTAACTTCGATGTATTATTAATTAATTAATCTGTCAGATGGCAGTTATCTGGTGATGGATATACAGGTTCTAAATGAAATTAAACACCCTAACTTGTTATGCAACCAATTCAGCACATGTGTTATGTAACATATGGAGCTTTCAGAACTCATGTTAATATGACTACGTCCACAATCAAGTTCTATAAAAACTGAATTTACGAGTATATACAGGGTGTTTCTATACTTGTGAATCAAACTTTAAGGGTAAATATGAGACGATAACGAATTGGGCAAAACAAATTTTCAAAATTTCTCAAAATAAATATACATGTTTCTTAAATGAACATTTTTTATGCCACTGGATTACTAATTATTTTCAATAAAACATTAATAAAATAAAATAATTAAGGCTGCACGTAGTCATTTATCTGATATTTTATAATGAATAAATTGTGTATTAAAGTGTATACTCGTAATTTAATTCTTAATGTATTAAAAATAACCAATAGTACTAATTTTCCTAATTTTGAAAAAAAAAATTTGTTCGATGATCTGTGTCATATAATATATACCCTCAAAGTTTGATCAATAAGTATAGACACATCCTGTAGAATGTTTTTAAATGTGATGTATTGTAATTGGGATTGAATAATTAAATAAATAAATGTAAATGTTACACTTAATTGCCATTTCATTTTTTCCCTGAAGTATTGAAATACTCTGATAATAAAGAAAGAGATTTATTTATTTATTCTACTCGATACAATAGTAACTAAATTCCAATTACAGTTCAGAGCCCGGACTTACTGAGCCGTATTGTATATATTTAGCTTGAGGGGGATCCGAACTCGGGTACTTCGGATTCGAATTCCGTGCTGCCGGAAAAGTAATGATGTGATCATCACATTAATTATAAACTGTACACAAATTATACTATAACTTAGTATTTTTAACTTCCCTAAAATAAATTCTTGTTTCCTGTGTTTGTCTTTCCTTCTTCCTTTTTGATAGAACTCTCTTTATCCATTAGCCAAACCTTGTACGAAACATCATGCATTAAAAATCTCTTCGTTCTTTGCTTCTGCTAAGCCTACTACAACAACGAACAACGATTGTTGTTGCACCCTCCGCCCCTGTGGTGAAGGGTGTCAGCATCCTCCAGGACCGGCTTGGCATAATCTCTACCGTCGCCGCCGCCGCTCACTCCCCCGTTGCCGTCTTCGACACTCACGCGGTCTTACACTTTGTAATCAAATTTGTTGGGGGATTAAATTCTTAAGGTTGGTACCGCCGAGTCTCGTTAAAAACGGTGTCGGTGAAATATTGATAGTCGTGGGGATCGGCGAGATGAAATTATGATGAAATGATTATTTATTTTTAATATCTATTTTAATTTAATTATGATTAGTGACTGCAGATGTATATTAAGTGCATTTTATCAGTTTACAAAAGCAGCTGAACTAAGTTTAAATACATAATTGGACCTATTCTGTAACAAAAATTACTAAGTATAGCAATTGCTTAGACTCCGAACAACATTGGTTGCTAGGAAGGTTGCTATCAAAAGTTCATGTTAGCAATTGATACACTTATGGTGGGTTGAGAAAAAAAATTAAGAGCTCTTTAGTTAAGGAATTGTTTATTTAGCAACAGTATCAATATCAATTTTCTGAAACTTATCCAACTGTTAGTTGCTAATGAACCGATAAAACTTTCATGCAACCCAGCCTTAGCAATTTTTATTACAAAATAGGTCCAAATATCACACTATGTCGCATTGTTAAATAAAAACATGAAACTCATAAAACATTTATTGAACATGTACACATTCATTAAATTCATCTTGGAATTAATATCACTTCAAGAAAATCTAATTTCGAAGTTATTTGACCAAAGTTTTATAGCTTATATTTTGAAATGAAATAACTGGTTCGAAGTTAAAAATAAACTATGGGTCCTCCGCATTGAAATTAGCAAAACTTTTTACTGTTAATATATATAAAATACAGACTGTGCCACAAACGACTAACATGGGAATTTTTCTGAAATTATAGTTGAATTAACTTCAACTTAAAACAAAAGCGTATTTAATTTAAGTAAAATTAATTGTGTTAATTGATTTAGATACAAAATTTAATTTTCTTCAACTTTTGTTTGGAATATTTTCCTTTAAAGGAATTCAATGATAGTGGAAAACTTATTTCCCATGATAATTAAATTCGTAAATTTAAAGACAGGGTTCTTGAAGTGAACATTTTTGTGCCAGTGATCAACAAGAAAGTTTTAAGAAAAATAATGATGAATTATTTAATCACGTCACTAATGTTGTATAACATATAATAACAAATGAATTAATTTAATTCTGACGCTACGTAGAATGTCATACAATTAACAAATTTAACATGTTGCAGTATATAAAATAAACAAAATATGGCTTAATATGTCAATATTGAAATGGCCAATATCATTTTTATGTACAGTCGTGCTAAAGGATTGAACTTCAAGCATAGCATCTATATTTATTTGTTATTATTTTGTTAGACAAAAATGGTTAATATACATAAATAATTTTTGAAAAAGCATTGAGCGTTCGCCGGGATTTGAACCCAGAACCTTTCAATCGCATGGTGACTGCTCTAACCAATTGAGCTATAAACACTCGGCGAACGCTCATTGATTTAAAAAAAATTATTTATAATATCTACCAACAGACAATTGTGTCAATAAACAAATTCTTATAAAAATGGTTATTAGTAATTTTATATTATTTTTATTAAAACTTTTTTGTTGACCAGCGGCACAAAAAAGTTCACTTCAAGAGTCCTGTCCTTAATTTTGCGAATTGAAAAAATATCTTTCTAATTGGGAATCAGGACATCAAAATGTATATACATTTAAAAAAGAAAACAATTTTTAACACCCTGTATATGTATATATACAAAACCTATTATGCTATTTCTTATAGCATGAACCCTTAAAACACTCATTAAATATGTGTGCATTAGTTTACTCTTGTAATTAATTTTCGCCAAATATTTCTATTCTGACACATAACTGTCGCTTCACTCACATCTATAATTTCTTTTGTTCTGAATCTTTCATTGACCACGCAAACTGTCTCTTTCAAATTCATCATTCTGTTTCACAAAACTTTCATTTGACATATATGCCCAATCCATCTCAACTGATACAGTTTGTTAACAACATATTTTTCAGTCTGTAGTTATATGTATCATATTCAACATATTTACATTTAACGAAATCAGTTGTAGATAAACCAATCAGCCAAACCTATAAGGTTTAGAATCGCATGTCACAGCAGCTAGTGGTCCAGACCAAAGCGCGAAGTAGAAGGCCTGCCGTTGCCAGGGGCAACGCCGAGCCGCCGAGGATATCTCCTCTTGGAAGGTAAGGAGATTAATTGTAGCAGTTTCTCTTTACAATCAAATAAATGGCTGTGCTCGCTTTGGAAATAGAAACATTAACCATTCTACCCGCCCGCCGCCGCCGCCGCCGCCGCCACAAGCCCATGCCACGCCTGCGCCTGCTCGGCCACTGAACGCGATACTCATCTGTCTTGTGGGACACGTAGCGTTTACCAGTTGACTGGTACGGGGAAAGAGATGGAGAGAGACAGAGCCGGCTTTGGTGATCGGAAGGAAATTTTCACTTTTCTCTGTTGTCTACGAAATTCTTCAACTATTACTTATTTGTATCAGAAATTTTAGCAATTTATTCTAGTTATTTATGTATTTATTTATTTATAACTCTGCACAACAGGAACTTAATCCCAATTACAGTACGGGGGACCTACAGCTTATAGTGGAATTCGAACCACACAGACACAATGATAGCTCTTGCTTGCTAATTAAGAAATGCAAGTTTAACCTTGTTTTATTCACTGTGATATAATTGCCAGTGACAATAATTAAAAAAAAAATTGTTACAAGTTAAAGAGAAACATAAAATGTTGTAACGTAGAAAAATTAGCTCAGTGGTATTAAGTCGGCCTATGGATCTTGAGAACCCTGGTTCGATTCCCACAGGCGACAAACAATTTTCATAATTTCAAAAGCTACCCTGTGGCTCCTCCACCGCTAACATCTTTGGGGGCCGTGATTTGACGACTGGTAACCGCACTTCACGCGCAAAAATATATCACTTACCGAGATCTGCTTCGGCAGAGTGCCACACCCAGTAATGGGTAGAAGGCGTGATGATATAATTATTTATTTATTTTACAAACATGTTAGAAGTTTAACTTTCCACAGTCAAAATTGTATACCAGTTCAACATTATTATTTTTCTTGAATTTTACTCCTGAAATTTATTTAGCAGTTTTTTTTTTGCTAATTTGGTAGTGGCTGTAACGTCTTACAAAATAACTGTTTTTAACATTAACTAAATTTGTTTAAAGCTCATTTCCAGTCATGTATGGAAGTTTTTATTAAAAATGTTAATATTATATTACAATGTTTTGGCTCAATTAATCTTAATTTACGAAAAGTTAATTATTATCTTTTAAAATAAATACAAAATAAATACAAAATGTCATCACGTCTTTCACCTAGTACTGGGTGTGGTACTCTAGCGTAGCAGATCTCGGTAAGTAATATATTTATGTGCGTGAAGTGCCTTTACCAGCCATCAAATCACGTCCTCCAAAAATGTAGCGGGGGAGAAGCCACAGGGATACCTTTTAAAATATACATTATATTTGCTTCATTTTTTTTATTTTAGTGGTCTTATTAATTGTTCATGAACTAACTGGCATTATAGCAGTAATGTGACCTTGTTGAGTACTGCAAAAATTAGTATTTTTATGTACTTTACAAAGAATCTCAGTTGAAATATTCTCCAGTACGGTCCACACGGCACATTGTAGGACCCTAACAGAAGCCTCCGCGCACGTACGGAATAGAGCCTCGTCCGTTTGGACCCCGAATAAGTTAATCCTCACGGTTGCAGTACTGTGAGGGTGTAGACCGAGGACCCTGCAGGATACGAGGGACGAGGAGTGAGGAGGGACAGAGACGTGCTGTAAATTTAACGCGCCACTTTCCCAACATGTTTACGTCGCAACGCACCTCTCGAATTTCGGTTTCGTTTCCATGTAAATCGGTTTCTTTTGTTTCGCGCCTTTAGTTTGCTTAAGCCAGCAACCCCCATCGCAGAGATGGTGGAAAGGTCACAGGTATTAACTAACAAAATCGATAGAACACACTGAAACTGTTCAAACATCCCTAAATTACACATTTGTTTATATATGCGTTTAATTATATATTATATGGGGTAGCTGGTTCAGTGGTATCGTGTCCATCTGTGATTTTGAGAACCGGAGTTCGTTTCCCACAGCCGACAAACTTTATATATTTTTTTTTGCTTCTTTGGCGGACCAACTACTTATGTCATATGCCACCATTACGCCCTGATCTGCGTTTTAGGTATTATGGTCAACAGCAACGCGGGTTTTCTCTGGACGGTCACCCATCCAAGTAAAAATATCATATTAAAATTACCCTTGTGACGTCCTCTTCAGTAACATATTTGGGGGCGATAATTTGACAGCTGGGAACCGTACTTATCGAGATCTGCTACGAAAGAGTGCCACACTCAGTAATAGGTAAAAGACATTATGGTATATTATTTAATTTATTTAATTGTTTTAAGTTATTGCACATTTAAATCATATATTATTTTATGTTAAACATTATTTCAGCGTATCTTTTATCTGAAATATTTTGTTTAATAGTATATTGTATACCTTAGTATAAAGTACATAATTTAATCCTGAGGATGAAGTTCATTTCACGAGCCACAGGCCAGGATAATAATCACCAGAGGGATATACACTATTTTTTGCGCTTCCAGCCATACATTTTGATTATGATTTGCAATATAATTTCACAATGACAGTATTATACAATTTTTTAGGTAACTTAGACAACATAAACAGTGATATTTGTCCTGTCAATTTAATCCCGCCGGCTTTAAAAGCGACATTTCAGTCCTCGAAATGGAAGAATAAAGTCGGACATTTATTGCTGAAAGTACGTAAAATAATTGAACGTGTTCTACGGCGGGATAATGTTTTTGAATTTCTAGCAGGCAAATTTAAAAGCGGATTAGCGCTAATACCACTTTTAATATTATCTATAACTCTGTTTCAAATTAAAAACAGATTTACGAATGAATGAAATTTGATGTTAATAATTAACACGTTTTAATCCAGGTTATAAAAACTTTTTTAGTGAACTGAAAAAAGAGTTTAAATCGAAATAAAAAATAGTATTAACGCTAATCCACTTTATGAATCTAATTATTTAATCATGATTAACATTAATCGAGTATAAACCGGTGACTGAAAAACTTTTCCTAAAAGTTAAAAACACAGGTAATTGATTGGCTTTAGATGAGTTTGTATAAATATATAATATAATAACTATATCATCACGCTTTCTATCCATAGCAGATCTCAGTAAATTATAAATTTAGCGAGTGTAGTAACCAGCCGTCAAATAACGGTCCTCCAATTATGTTAGGGAAGAGGGAGCTACAGAGGTAGTTTTAGGGCCAAATTCATAGTCGTGACTCACCCTCATCTCATTCTCACCTCACACTTAAAGTTGAAGTAACTAAGGCAACTAACTCAAATTAAGCAAATTCTTGAGTTAGTTGCCTTGGTTATTTCGACTTTGAGTGTGAGTTGAGGATGAGATAAGGGTGAGTCACGACTATGAATTTCGCCCTTAGTCTGGTGAAAATTGTAAATAATATAGATAATTGAATTCAAGTTTAGTTTCGTTTTCATATTTCACGATTTACTGTGGTGTTGTATGGGCGTATGGTGCTATTTATTATAAAGCATACGAAGGTTACCTGTCTATATGCACATTAAAAGACCTCAAGAGAGGTTTCGTTTTTTTATTCGCGCTGGAAGTAGATTAACAATTTCCTCCGCAAACTCGCTCTCATATCCGAGATTTCGCAACGTCGACCTTTCTGTTTGCTTTGCTTGAACACACACACACACACATACACACACCTACACATTTGCGCAAGGGTGGAGCACCCTCCTACTTTCTTCAAATAGGTTCCTAAATTGCTTCTTGTGTCTGAAGTTTATAAGAGCGATAACCGCGTACAGGATTTAAACCAAGCAGTAATCCCTCACACAAGAGGGATTTTGTTAGGCGGTCAGTGCCCCGCCCACACGTGGGCCGAACCTGGCCGAATGGACACGACGGCGCCCGAGACCGCTGCTACAAGCTCAGGACGGGGGACGGCTGATTGGGTGGACGTGCGCGGAGCGGTTATTAACTTGGGTATAACGGGGGTGATCAGAGTTTGCCCGACTGATGAGGGTAATTCGTTATAGCCCTATGTACTTCTACTAACGACACATAAATCTGATCAGTACATTTATTCTGGGAGCAAACAGAATTTAGAATTTGTTATAGTGAATATTAATATTGAATTGTATCCTCAAGCACATTCTTTATTTTTTCTAACTTTTATAATAATAGACAAAGTCAGAATAAAGACAATTACTACAATTTCCGTTAAAAATAGGTACTTATTTCCTGTACCTGACTTGTCTAAATGGGTAATGGGTTCATGACTTTTTAGTTATATAATATGGATTCGGAAGCAAATAACACTTTCACTAATATTTTTATGGGGTGGCTAGCTCATTGGTATGAACTCGGCCTGTGGATTCTGAGAACCCTGGTTCGATTCCCATAGGCGACAAACAATTTTCATAATTTCTAAAACTATCCCGGTGGCTCCTCCACCACTAATATCTTTGGGGGGCATGGTAACGATTGGTAATGGGTAGAAGGCGTGATGATATATTTATTTATTTATTGTACTTATATTTTCTGAAAACTAGGTTTTATTAGTTTTAGTAACTTACAAGTTCACAATCGCATCTCACCAGTATTTGATTCTATAAATATTAATTAATTACAGGTAGGTTAATACCAAGGACATGTGTAGTGCTGCAGTGTAATTCTAATTTAATTAATGTATTATAGACGTTCAATATGAAGGCAAAAAGATCGTATGTTTGGAGTTTTTCCCAAAAAAAAAATATATACTTTTTTATATTAATCATATACATATATGATGTTAATAGATATTTTATTTTCATGTTACTCAATAAAATTTATCTAAAACAATAATTTTATTTAAAGAAGCGCCTAAGATAATATATCATTTTTTAAAAAATTGGTAAACACTTTTTTCCTTCTTAATGAGTTCCTGGGTATTAAGTTTCTAGTTACCCGAAGGACCGGGTAGTAAATGTCAAACTTGAGATTGAGACAAAAGTACATCATTTGGTTCCATAAGCTTACCAATACTGACACTTATATTTCTTTGTTTTTTCTTCTATTTTGTGTTTGCCAGTAGTTTCTTTTAAATTAATTTATATAGAGTATAGATGTAGTTTAGTATTAGTTTTATTTATCGTTTAACTTTTAAGTTCAAATTTAAGCATATAGTTCATAGGTTCTTTTAAAAGTGCAGCTTACTTTCAGTAAAAATTATTTCTTTTAATATAATATTAGCAATTTAAAGTCTTATTATCTTCTTTATTATAAATATTAGTTCTATTATCATTCATTTATATTCATTTAAGTACAACTGTACCTTAGTGGTAGTTCCAATTTTCGCCATTATAAGCTTATAGTTATTTTAAAATTTCAGTAACCTAAAACATAACTTAACAATTACACAGTACGTTCACTTGGTATGTATGAAGTTGTCTGGCGGGCGAAAGCATTAAGTAAGACAAACAAACAAACAAACAAATACAGTAGCTCCACATGAAATGTACGTTCACTGCGAACTTCTCCTCGTCCATATTTGACGTGCGCGTCAGACTCTGCAACAGCAACTGTTTAGCTCCAGCTCCAGCTCCAGTTCCAGCTTCAGCTCCAGTTCCAGTTCCAGCTCTTGCTCTCCAGTTTTCCACCGTCGTCGCCGGCGAGGCATTATAATACTCTACGCGAGTAGAAGCCACACATTAAAGGTTGACAGGCAATCGATCGAGTGCTTTCGAACATGCATCACTGAACGAATGGTGCTGTTGGCTGGTTCCTCCCACGACTCAAGACGCCTAGCGAGTTCTTATCCCCGTCTGCGTCCCCTTAGCCCCCTGAACGGGGTTCTACTTCAGCGAGCGAGCGAGTGATCAAAGCGAAGACGTCAAACAGATGGATTTAGGAACTAGTTTCCACCGAGGCTTGTGGTCGAAGGAAACTTCGAACTTTTAGATCTAGTTTATTTCTGATTATAGGAAATGTTCTACTATTGCAATTAATAGAAAATCACTACTGAGTAACCTACATTTCTAGATAAAAATAGTATACTTTTAAAATTAAATTTAAAATTCATTAGATTTGTCCAGGGACTTGAACCAAACTGGAACATGAAGCTTTTTCCTAAAATATGAACTGGTTTAAAATTGATTCCTTTCATTTTTTGTTATTTTACCTGGAAAATCTACCAACCTAATTCTCAAAATAGTTTTAGCTAGAATCTGGTTAAGCCTGAATTTTTAATTTATCAAATTATGCTAAACTATGTTCCCAAAAAATGTTTAATTAAACTTTAACATAATCTTCTTACCATTTTCTTTTGCAGATAGTGAATTGAATTAACTTTTTTAAATCGAACTAATTTAAATAAATATAAATATATCATCACGCCTTTTTCCAATTACTGGGTGTGGCACTCTGCCGAAGCAGATCTCGGTAAGTGATATATTTTGCGTATGAAGTGAGGTTACCAGTCGTCAAATCACGGCCCCCAAAGATGTTAGTGGTGGAGGAGCCACAGGGGTAGTTTTTGAAATTATGAAAATTGTTTGTCGCCTGTGGGAATCAAACCAGGGTTCTCGGGTCCACAGGCCTACTTCATACCATTGAGCTAGCCACCCCATATAATGACTTATTATCTAGCAGTAGCAGTTGAGAACGTATTCACCGGAAGTCAATATCCTAGATCCCAGGCAGCTGTGCCTTGCGTCCATGAGCGCCCCTTGGAGCCCGCGCCTGGAACCGCACAACGCCAGCAACCCATTTCACTCGTACGTAGTTCAGGTCACGCTCAGCTTATAATTGAGAAACGTAGTTCTCGTGCGCACGTGTTCGCCGCAGGGCTGAAGTTGAAGCCAGTGCCACCCCCCACCCTTAGCCGCACTACTCGTGTTTACTTATGATTGATAGTCTCCAGGCGTCTCTGTAGCCACGCGGAATTAAATATTGACGCTCTCTGCCGCATTCTAATGGGGGTAGTCGCGCATGTATGAACTTTCATCATAAGCCAACCCTTCATTCATCAAATATTCTTCAGAACTAAACTGTATAGTACTAATTCCAATAAGTTTAAATCAATTTCGTTCATTAAGATTGTTCATTTCAGAGTTTTGTTAAAAATAGGGAAGTAAACTAGAATCTACCATAAAAAATATAATTTACTCCTAAATGGAAAATCTTTTGAATATTTTAAAATTCAATTTTCAGTAATACCTACATATTATCAAGCTGATATGATCTCTTACAGATTTACTCACTTTTGATGAAATACACGATAGATATCAAATCAGATATACCTTCCATTCTATTACTTTTCAGTTCAGATACAGAAATATGAAATTCGTAAGTTCACATAAAAAAATATAACTGCTTATTTATTAACTAGATAACAATATTGAAAAATTACTAAAAAAACCTACTCTTCATCGGAGCTGAAATAATATTTAATTTTCTAATATACAAATTATAAATGTAATCTGCAAAACTCGTTTCGCTTGTTTTACTTTTTTTATATAAATAAATAAATAAATATATCATCACACCTTTTACCCATTACTGGGTGTGGCACCCTGCCCAAGCAGATCTCGGTAAGTGATATATTTATACGCGTGAAGTGCGGTTACCAGCTGTCAAATCACGGCTCCCAAAGATGTTAGTGGTGAAGGAGCCACAGGAGTAATTTTAAATTGGTGAAAATGTTTTGACGGCTGTGAGGATCGAACCAGGGTTCTTAGAATCCACAGGTCGACTTGATACCACTGAGCCATTACCCCATATATATTTTTATATAACTATATTATTTTAACATCTATGGGGAAGGTGGATATCAGTGGTATCGAGTCGACCTGCGGATTTAAGAACCCGGGTTTGATTCCCACAGCCTGTAAAGAATTTCACCACATTCAAACTATCCCTGTGGCTCTCCCACTACTAATATCCTTAGGGACCGTGATTTGACGGCTGGTAACCATAATTCACTCGCAAAATATATCACTTACCAAGATCTACCACGGTAGAGAGTCACATCCAGTAATGGGTAAAAGGCGTGATGATTTATTTATTTATTTATTTATTTATCATGTCGGCCTGTGCATCCTGAGAATCCTGGTTCGATTCTCACTGCCGACAAACATTTTCACCACATTAATACTAGTCCTGTGGCTTCCCCTCCACTAGTATCTTTGGAGGTCGTGATGTGACGGCTGGTAACCGCACTTTAGGCGCAAAAATATATCACTTACCGAGATCTGTTTCTGCAGAGTGCCACACTCAATAATGGGTAGAAGGCGTGATGATATATATATTTTTTATATATTTATTTATTTATTTATTTTAACATATATTTTTCCAAACAAATTATATTTTGTTCAGCAATGTCAGATAATAAGATTTAAATGAAAACAAAATGAAAAAAAATGTGTAGCTGCCTAATTAAGAAAAAAACTCTGACACAAATAAATATTAATAAAAAGCAAACATAAAAATATTAATTTCTCGGTTTAAGAACAAGAGAGCGTCACAATGACACCAATACCACCGCAAGTCTTACTCCAGCTCGAAAACAAGTGAAACGTGCAGCCAAAACGAAAAGTGCGCCCCGTTTTTCCGAGTACATTTGTAGTTCATTCATGGGTACAAATAAAAGCGGAGCCGTACACAGCGCCGCTTGTATTGTGTAAATGAAGTACCGCACATCTTTCTTCGCCTTTGTTGCTCGTCGAGCTTCGTTTACTTCCGGAATTCTTTCGTGGAATATTTATGGCACTTTTTCTCGCTGCTCGTTTGTTTGCAGCGCGGTACTTCACCTATCTTAATTAGCGCCAGCCACATAAAGATACATGGACTCACGGCGACTCCTGTTTTCATAGTCTGCCGTGGTTTACTTTGCTTTCTAGTGTTTTGTTTTTGTTTTGAGGTCATTGTTGTATTGTTTTTCTCAGGAAGGGTGCTTTCAATTAAATGGCAAAGGGCTAGGTCAAAAATTAACTCGTGTTGTTTTCAATAATAGTATATTATTTAAGAAGCATGTAATGATAGTTATTATTCATGAGGAAATTTGCGATGCGAGAAGTAGTCCAGTGTTGTAATTTATTCGAATAAATACCAGCCATTACAAGCGAGTTAAACACTATACTATTTATGGGGTAGCATAGCACAGTGGTATCAAGTCGGCCTGCGGATCCTGAGAACCCTGGTTCGATTCCCACAGGCGACAAATAATTTTCACCATTTTAAAACTACCCCTGTGGCTCCCCCACCACTAACATATTCGGGGGCCGTGATTTGACGACTGGTAACCGCACTTCACGCGCAAAATATATCACTTACCGAGATCTGCTTCGGCAGAGTGCCGCACCCCGTAATGGGTAGAAGGCGTGATGATATATTTATTTATTTATTTATTTAAACACTATAATTTTATGCAACTAAGATAAATTTAACGAAAATAATAATTTTTAGAGTAGGTGGCACCGTGGTATCAAGTCAGCCTGTGGATCCTGAGAACCCTGGTTCGATTCCCACTATCAACAAAACATTTTCATCACATTAATACTACTCCTGTGGCTCCTCCTCCACTAACATCTTTGGGGGCCGTGATTTGACGACTGGTAATTGCAATTCACGCGCAAAAATATATCACATACCGAGATCTGCTTCGGCAGAGTGCCACACCCAGTAATGGGTAGAAGACGTGATGATATATTTATATATATATATTTATTTTTACCTATATGACATGAATGTCAAACTTTAGTAGTTACGTTTATTTTAACTAGACGCCATAATTTTTATTTTTTTTATTTGCATTACTTTTTGTTACCCTTTGTTATTACAGCATACTGAATGTGATTAGGCACAATATTTGAGAAATAAGTTATTACTCACGACCGTGAGTTATAAATTGCATTATCTATCAACAAACACACGTATAATTAATGTATTTCTTACTGGTCGTAGAAAAACATATTAATACCTACTGATATCAATTACTAAAATTATAAACATAAATACATTGAAGTAAGTAAGGAACATATATATATATATATATATATATATATATATATATATATATATATATATATATATATATATATATATATATATATAAATAGTAATTCTAAATATTTTATAAAATAAATAAATATATCATCACGCCTTCTACCCATTACTGGGTGTGGCACTCTGCTGAAGCTGATCTCGGTAAGTGATATATTTTGCGCGTGAAGTGCGGTTACCAGTCGTCAAATCACGGCCCCCAAACATGTTAGTGGTGGAGGAGCCACAGGGATAGCTTTTTCAAATTATGAAAATTTGTCGCCTGTGGGAATCGAACCTATTTTATAATAGGAAGATATTAACCATTTAAGCTATTTGTTTTGAAATTTTAGTAATAGTACATATATTATTATTTATCATTAATGTAATTTCATTATATTTTTGTTATTTTGGTTTCTATTATGAAACATTTGAAAAACTATTTTATTATCTCTACTGTCAACTAAATAAATTATAATACTTCTACAATTTGACGAAAAGAAACATATTTAGTAGTAATTTTACTTTCATTTCGATGTATGCAAACTTAAAAATACATACACGTTTTTAATTGATAAATATAACTTCTTATTCTGATAAATAAGTGATGTTCTGATGTTCAGAAATTAGAACTAAACTGTTTAGAACATAATATTTGTTCCTTCACATATTGTTAAGTAATACATAAACCTCTTTCACCCTTATGTATTTCCCTATACAAAATATAACAAAAAGGTTCCTTCAAAATAGCAGGTAGGAAAAATATACAGAGGGGTGGGAAAGTAAATGTTACACGCTCAATAGGTTTAGTTTGTGCCTACATTTAGGCGTATTAATTTTAAAATATACAGAATTACTTTATGGGATGGCTAGCACAGTGGTATGAAGTCGGCCTGTGGATCCTGAGGTCCCTGGTTCGATTCCCACAGGCGACAAATTTTCATAATTTGAAAAAGCTATCCCTGTGGCTCCTCCACCACTAACATGTTTGGGGGCCGTGAGTTGACGACTGGTAACCGCACTTCACGCGCAAAATATATCACTTACCGAGATCTGCTTTAGCAGAGTGCCACACCTAGTAATGGGTAGAAGGCGTGATGATATATTTATTTATATATATTTATAGAATTACTTGTATTTTGTACACTGTTATAATTTATAATGATCTTCGGTGAAAACAAAAATCAAAATTTAAACATCTGCTATAATACAGAAGCGGATTTATTTAATTATTTTACAAATTAATTACCTATATTGCATAAGCCAAATCTTCGTAAATAATTATGCAATAGAACATTCATTACGCTCCGTTAATAATGGTGTTATCTGCTTTAAAAGTTGTTAACCACGGTTAATTTTAATTTCATTACTTCAAAACGCGGGGGCGGAAAACTTGGCGGTGAAGTAATAATAATATCGCAGACAGCGTGGCGGCGCTCAGCGACGCCGATGACATTTTTATGCCGCGGATGTGCGTCGCAGCGGAGGCAGCGTCGGTCCGCTTGGCGCATTCAAAACACGTTCCGAGCCAAAAGTGCTTTTTCAATGGACAGAAATGAAGACGCGTTGACGGAATTAGGAAATTAGTTTGCGAGACGTCGTTTCCTGGTTACATTTCAATGACTTGTGAATGTTTTTTTTTACATCTCGGTCGCGAAAAGAATGGATGAACCAAATATGGCAAAATTTTATCAGTTACTCTTGGTTTGTCATTGTTTTCTTGTATATATTTACTTAGTCCGGCAATAGTGGTGTGTAGTTAACATTATGGCATTCGAATCGGAAGATCTCGAGTTTGAATCTAAGTCAAGCAAAAAATTTATGAACTACCTCACTACGGCTTGGTGAGTTCGGACCCTGTACTGGAATTGAGATTAGTTTCTGTTGCACAGAGCAACATAAATAAATAAATTTATTAATTAAATAATAAATAAGCGAAACTTCAATAAAAGTTTTGTAATATTTAAATCTTAATAAAATTTGGACAGAAAATTTTAATAAAACTTATAAATATATATATAAAAAACCTTTAAGAACTCATATTTTAATTATTTAAAGCTCAGAAGCATTCAATTTCTCTTGATTTCCTTATACTGGACGCTATAGCAAACAAAATGATAATATTTTTCTAAAATTTAGCACATAATCTGAAAAATTCGATACGGGCCTGGAAATTGTAGCATTTTATTGATTTAGATTAACAATTATTTTGTTATAGGGTAGTGGCTCAGTGGTATCGATTCGGCCTTTGAATCCTGAGAAACCCGGTTCAATTCTCATAGCCGACAAACAATTTTCACCAAATTAAAATTACCTCTGTGGCTCCCTCGCCACTAACATCTTTAGGGGCCTTGATTTGATAGCTGGCAACCGCACTTCACACGCATAAATATATCATTTACCGAGATCTGCTTCGGCAGATTGCCACACCCAGTAATGGGTAAACAGTGTCATGATATATTTATATTTATTTTTTTGCTGCCGGTTGACATTAAAATATTGTTTAACAACTGACAAGTTATAAAGTGCTATTTTTACAGCTTAAAAAGTAAAAGTGTTGTCAAAAAAAAAAAAATTTTGTCCTTTATGATATAATATAATAAATACAAGGTATTCTTATATTTCGGCAAAAAATTTAGATTATATATTATATGATGTGGGTACTGAATATATAGAACAATTTTTTTCCAAAATTCGCAAAATTAAGCGTCCTTTGTTTTGAGTAAATATTTTAGTGCCACTGCTTTTAAATTTATTTCTGTGAAACGTAATCCACAGCTGTATCCTGCTAGTAAACGAATAACTCTTCTTCGTCAATGGCGCTACAGCCCAATTCGGGCCTGGGGCTACCGGGCACACCGAGCCCAGTTTTTACGCTGCCATACTGCCGGTTTCTGTAGTCGATGTTACTTTAAGGCATATGTATAAGTGACTAGCTTATAGCGCCCGTGTATGATTAATACAAGTAACTGTATTTTTTATTTAATGACAAATCATACTTTGTCGACAGGCGGATTCGAACTGACGAACCTTGGTTCGGATGACGTCACAGTATGCTAAGAGATGTGCATTAACACGCTCAGCCACCGCGCCTGTAATAACTACTGGTACATAATGTGAAATAGAGTAAACAAAATATGAACGACAATCTATCTAGTCCTCAACACTTTTCCGAATTCTAGCCATCATAATAGAAAGCATATTGTTTAGTTAATAAATAAAATTGGTCCCATGACCCAGCAGCAGCATCCGACAACAGCGCAGTCTTTTCCCAACGGAATATTTAAGCATTAAAAATCCAAAGAGCGTTCATTGTCACATCACCAGCTTCATTTAGCTTTAGCGTCGTGACGCCTCCATCCCCGCCCAGAACGGCAGCAATCTGTTGCACAACGCGTCATCACCAACTTCTTAAAAACTCTCTCATTCAGCGGGAAAGTCTTACGCGCGCGCACGTTACGTAGTTTTACGCGAAACGCGGATCGATTTTTAATTGCATCCTTCGCCTTGACACACAAGACGAAAAGAAAAAGGACGGAGAGAAGAAACAGCGTAACGTGGCTCATTAAGGCGTCCCCGTTTTCTTTACTTTCGTTCGCTGCCGACGCCACCGCCTCCGCGACTGTTCATTCATCCGCTGCACGATGAAGTCACAGTTGCCAAGAACTCATTATTTCATTTTTACCGCGAGCTGCGAGTTGTGAGCGTTCATTCAGCTGACTTAGTACCACGTGCAATGTATGCATTGACAGTTGATTTGCTGAGTATTCTTCGTGCTGGTTTTGTTCTTCACGAGTTTATAGTTTTTATTTAGACTACAACTGTTGGTACACGTACATGAAGTGTCAAACTGTGTGAAGTGAATATATATTACTCATTAGGGAATTGTTAGTAATTATGATAAACGTTCATTTTGAAAATGTAACAAAATAAACTTAAATTTTTAGTAGAAAATTGAGAATGATATAATCCTAAATAAGTATATCTTTCCTGCTGTCAAATTATTTAAAAATAATAGTTATTTATGTACAGGCGCGATGGCCGAGCGTGTTAATGCACATCTCTTAACATGCTGTGACGTCATCCGAACCAAGGTTCGTCAGTTCGAATCCGCCTGTCGACAAAGTATGATTTGTCGTTAAAATAAAAAATACAGTTACTTGTATTAATCATACTCGGGCGCTATAAGCTAGTCACTTATACATATGCCTTAAAAGTAAGTAACATTGACTCAGAAAACCGGCAGTACGGCAGCGTAAAAACTGCGGCTCGGTGTGCCCGGTAGGCCCAGGCCCGACTCGGGCTGTAGCGCCAGTAAAGAAGAAGAAGAAGTTATTTATGTATCAAGGGTGAAAACAGGCGTTTCTGGCCCGCGGCATGATTATTAGCAAGAGGCGCAAAGCGTCGAGGGCTAATAACATATTCAGGGTTAGAAACGCAAATTTCACCCGTGATATATACAATATTTTATGCACAACAAAATATAAATAAAATAAATAAATAAATATATCATCACGTCTTCTCTCCATTATTGGGTATGGCACTCTGCCGAAGCAGATTTCGGTAAGTGATATATTTTGCGCGTGAAGTGCGGTTACCAGCCGTCAAATCACGGCCTCCAAAGATGTTAGTGGTGGAGGAGCCACAGGGGTAGTTTTTTTAAAATTATGAAAATTGTTTGTTGCCTGTGGGAATCGAACAAGGGTTCTCAGGATCCACAGGCCGATTTCATACCACTGAGCTAGCCACCCTATAAATAAATAAATAAATATCATTTAATTATATATTCAAAAGATTAAAATATGTACCTAGGTTATATGTCAAAATGACATTTTACAGAATCAAGTATTCAAAATAAACAAAAATTGTCATTTTATTAACATATCCATAGGAAATATTTTTTAAGGCCCCAGGGCCAAAAAGAAGTGTTTAAGGCCGCTTTTTAGGGCTAAAACACATGAATTTCGGCCCGGTTGTGCATAAAATATTTTAACTGTATATTTCAAAACTAGGGATAATTTCGTCACCGGAATCTTTTGAAAATTTAAACAGGGTTGATTAAGACATTTTAAACTTTAGGAGAACGTGTTTGCTTGGTAACAGTTGACAAAGGTACTTGACATGAGAAAATCTATACACCGTAGATGGAGAGATTTCAAGTAGTTTCATTTCAATGCAACCAAATTTGAATGAAGCACATAAGAAGGTAAAAATTTATTCACTCACAAACAGTTCGCTTCCATATTTATCCGATGTCAAATAACAAAAGTGAAGTTTCTATATGAAATTTTTATTCAAGAGGTGAATTATCGCTACAAATTTGGGAATGTTTGCATGAATATTTAAATTAAAACTTTACCCTAATTATAATACAGCTTATATTGCAATCTAAACTATTTATACGAGTATATGGTCGCATTTTTAATTTAGATTGAAGTAAGCAATGTTTGAACACATAAACTTTCGCTTGGCCCTAGTTAACTTATTTACCATCTTCAATTAATGTATTTTTATCCACAACTTATATATAATGAAGTTGAATTATATGGCTCATAAAACACTAGTGATTTATATTCCATAAAACACTGTAAACAGTTTGTTATTTAGCAACCACTTCATGATCTATCGTATTTTGAGAAACTATATAATTGAATCAACGTTAAACGTTACGACCAATCTTCTAAGATACCTATAATTGTGGATAAAATTTTGTGTTACACTCGTGTTTTATTGGTATATAAAACACTAGTATAATAAATAACTTTTACCTGAGCAAATATAAAAGGTTGTTTCCATAATAAATGTAATATTAAGAAATGAAAGTTCATAAAATAAAAATATGAACCGTATTTGAGTGTCAACTAATGATGTCATTTTGAATGAGTAAATTAAAATAATGAATAGGTGTGTTTGAAGTAAGAGAAAACGTCACGGCGGAATATTTAGCCAGAAATGTGCTTTGGAATCAAATTCTCCAGTCGTTTCAGTTGCTCTCGTGCGCAGAATACGGGCCCAACGAAGCCGCAACAACTCAACTAAACTCCGTGAAGCCTGTACACGCGCTCGGCGCTCTGAGAGGCTGCGGTTCGAATCCAGCAAGGACCGGGAGGGTTCGCACCAACACACGTGAATATATTCACACATATTCGCACCAACACTGACGCAGCGTCGCCACAACCAGGAGAGAGCAACTTTGTTCGCTTGGAAATTAATTTAGGGGGCCAGACAGCTCGTGAGGGGGCGAGGGCGTCGGCGGCCATCTTGCTCTGAGGTTAGATCGCTGCACGCTCGTGCGCTAACGGGCGAAACATGTGACGACGCCTACACTGTACCCGTGTTATACGTAATTAAATTACAGTTTGATTGTGCCCGGGTTTTGGACGGACTTAGCCGTTACCGGATTGGCCCGGATTCTGGATTAAGATGGCTTGTATGTGCGACGGATGTTGTAGCTTCAGATTAAAACGGTTTTTCTTCGTGTAGTTTCTGGATTGAACGCCGGGTGGTGGGACAACGTTTCTATAACGACCTGGAAATTGCTTGTAATGAGGTTCATGCTCGTTTCATATTATAAACCTTAGTTCACGTATCTTTCTAAACTGCTAGTAGGTTTTCACATTACTTTTATATTTTACAATTTTAACATAGATGCAGTTTCTAAAAGAAGGAAAATTGTCATTCATTTTAACGACTGTCGCAGGGATCCTTTCACTGTCGGTATGATAGGCAATAATGAAAAAAAAAAATGTATTTGGAAATGTTGGTTACTTCGTTGCTCGATCGCTCGCTATATTTGTACCTCAATTTTCACTATTTAAAAAAAACTACCCCTGTGGCTCCCCCACCACTAACATCTATGGGGGCCGTGATATGACGGCTGGTAACCGCACTTCACGCGCAAAATATATCACTTACCGAGATCTGCTTCAGCAGAGTGCCACATCCAGTAATGGATAGAAGGCGTAATGATATATTTATTTATTTTATTTTTTAAACTTCTGCAGATTTTAGCCGATTTCAACCTTTTTTTTTTAAATCAACTTATAGATTTATAACATAATCAGAACAGTTTTTTATTTAACCAGGACAAAAAATACAACATTTTACGACAGCGCAGCCCAGCAATATCACAAGGCCCAAAATAATCTTTTCTTATCCGAATTAAATTTGCTGTTTTGTTTTCAAATTCTACTTATCTATAATAATGAAAATAAAAGTGTCATATTCCAGTGGATGAAAATAATTTCATTACCACAATGTTTAAAACTTATTTAGTTAATTAATTATTTATTATATGGGGTAATGGCTCAGTGGTATCCGAGTCGGCCTATGGATCCTAAGAACCCTGGTTCGATCCCCACAGACGACAAAACATTTTCATAATTTCAAAAACTACCCCTGTGGCTCCTCCACCACTAACATCTTTGAGGGCCGTGATTTGACTACTGGTAACCGCACTTCACGCGCATAAATATATCACTTACCGAGATCTGTTTCGGCAGAGTGCCACACCCAGTAATGGGTAAAAGACGTGATGATATATTTATTTTTTTATTTATTTATTTATGCTAATCTGTACAACAGAATCTTATTTTCAATTAGAGTACAGGATCCGTAGTTCAAATATTTTTAGCTTGATAGGGATTCGAACTAAGGATCTTCGAATTCGATTGTCGTAACATTAATCACACAAAGTAGACTGTTAAAAGCATGCAAACTAGTAAAAATGAAGCACATTCCTTCAACCTAAAAACTATTTATTTTTTAATTTCACTAGCACATATTATAAATATTTTAATATAAATAATATCACAGAGAAGTTCCAAGGTCTCTCTTTGGCATGCGCATACAAGCAATGAAGAAGATCAATTGAATACTAATGTTTTTTTTCCTAGGTAGCAACGGCGTTGAAACACATTATTTCCCTAGAGAGTACTTGTAATTTTTATTTTCCTCGGTAAATAATGAAGCATATTAAGTAATGATTTTGATAAGAATACAGTTATCATTATTTTCCTATTGTATATAAAATGTATTATTTGTTATAGCAGAATTCTATACTCAGAAATGGATAAAATAGCGTATAGATATATTAATTAACCAACAACAGTTTACAAATAATAAAGTAAAATATCTTGTTTTAGAAATAAACAAGAGAATCCTAATTACACGACGTCGTCATTGGTTACACCTGCATTGAAGCCGGCAGCTTACCTTGTCGGTAGCGTATGTAATTTCTATAGAGGCTAGTGTACTTGTATACGTGTACGTGGGTGGATGGTTGTTCCGAGGGGAAGCTTGCTCCCACTCCACGCATGCGCACGCGCGCCCCACATAACCCTGTAGGTGCCGCTCGCGCACTAAGCCACGCTAGTTAAGAAACTTTAATTAGTTAGACACCGGGCTTCTGTATGGTACTATTGTGAGGTCGGGCTTCAATTCTGTGCCGCATTGCTCGAGCGATGCTGCAGAGATCCGCCGTTGTATTCAGGAGCTAACTTCACTATACTCTCGTGGATCTTGCCAGTTGAAGGATTTCCAACTTATCAGCAGATCTCATTTCGGGGCTATCATCAAGATGGAATATGATCGAATATGCGAAAGCCGAACGCACATATATGTCATATAGGAATGTCTAATCTATGCAGATTTCACTTCGGTTCTAACGTCACACACAAATTCACCTCTTCTTCGTAGATGTATTTTCCTATTTAATTTATATATTTTATTAAAAAATTTCATTAAATTCTACCCACTACTGGGTGTGGCACTCTGCTGAAGCAGATCTCGGTAAGTGATATATTTATGCGCGTGAAGTGCGTTTACCAGTCGTCAAATCACGGCTCCCAAAGATGTTAGTGGTGGAGGAGCCACAGGGGTAGCTTTTGAAATTATGAAAATTGTTTGTCGACTGTGGGAATCGAACCAGGGTTCTCAGGATCCACAGGCCGACTTCATACCGCTGAGCTAGCCATCCCATTATTATTATTATTATTAGCTGTATTCCATTTGCCACTTGGTTCACTTAGATCAGTTCAGAAAAATTTGATACCTGACTAAATGAATTGAATTAAGCAAACTGACGCACTTATTAGGGTGAATTACTTCAAAGTAAATTAGAATCTGTAATTCTAGTACTAGAAATCAAGTCAGCGAAGTAATCCAGCGAAATAAATAAGTGATTTGGTTCAATAAATGTATGTTAGATCTGATCCAAATGGCAAATGGAATACGCCTATTATTATTTTGATCAGCTAATTATAACCAACTACTTTGAGCAGTCACCTATGTTATTGTTCGGTGGTGTGGTTAACATTATGGCATTCTAATTTGAAGGACTCGAGTTCGAATCCCACTCAACTTAAAAACATTTGAACTACTGTACTACGGATCGGGGAGTGCGGACTATATATATTGTAATTGTTTCACAGCGTAGCATATCATATATTATCCAATACCTGGACGGTTACCACACTTCGTGCTAAAATTGGCCACAAGAGGCGCATTTTTCAACAATAATTTATAAATAAAATAGAAAAGAATATACTCGTATCATCACACTTTTTATACATTACTAGATGTAACACTCTACCGTAACAGATCTTGATAAATTATATATTTTGCACGTGAAGTTACAGGAGTAATTTTAATAAGGTGTAAAGTTTGTCACTTACGAGCATCGAAATCTGGTTCTCAAATCCGCAGACCGAAGTGTACATTCAGTGAAATAATTTATTTCTTTTACCGTCGCTGTTAAAAAATTAACTGAAGTAGCTAAAATTTGTATATGATAAAATTGATGCAGGCCGTTTATAATAAAGTAGGCGACGTTTTAGTTCGAAAACTCTCAAGAGAAAAAAAAATAGATTTTCACAAAACTCAAAATTATGTACTAACCGTGATTCTGCCATTTTATTTATCAGATGATACAAATGAACCCTTTTTTATTTTTGTCATTTTATGGGGTAATAGCTCAGTGGTATCCGAGTCGGCCTGTGGATCCTAAGAACCCTGGTTCGATCCCCAGAGCCGACAATACATTTTCACCAATTTAAAATTACCCCTGTGGCTCCTCTACCACTAACATCTTTGGGGGCCGTGATTTGACGGCTGGTAACCGCACTTCAAGCGCATAAATATATCACTCACCCAGATCTGCTTCGGCAGAGTGTCACACCCAGTAATGGGGTAAAAGGCGTGATATATTTATTTATTTATTTTTATGTTTGTCAAAAGTTGTATATAGCAATTAGAAAAATATATTTATTTCTAAAATATGAAGACAGAAAAATAATTGACTTGAATATAAAAGACATTCATATCTTATAGCATTAAATATTAAATCTGAACGAATAAAAGTATGGCAAATATCATAATATATGCAGATTCATATTTGTGTCAAGTAAATATACCTTCATGCAATAATATTGAGTTACGGAAGATGATATTAATACGGTACATGATATTAGAACACGGAAGCTACCCACAAAATAATATTTGTTTCTTGTATTATTAGCAAACATAATAATGCCAAGTTGATATTTATCAAATAAGTCATAGACGAAGATAGCGATATATTCAGGCAGGACCGAATTTATTATAATTGAGATAATTTCCTTCGACTCAGAACACTCATGTTAGAAGTTATTACAAATTATAGTGTTGTTATATTTTGAAACGCAAATACCTACATATTGATTATTTACAAATTATTTCAAAACAAAATTTTAAGTTGTCATTCGATTTATGTATAACAACTCCGTATATAAATCTAGCAATTGTCAGTTTGACATCGGTTAAACAGGGAAAAGAACATTTGAAATATCGAATTTAAATGTTATAATTATAATAAATTCGATAATAATTATCACTTGAGATTTAGTTCTTTTGAAGTTAAATTTTTATTCCCTTCACTCGAACTTTATTTCTTTGTAGTTAAATGACTCGAGCAACTTCTCGAGAGACAACAGACAAATGCTATATTCCATTAGTACTAGAAAGGTAGTAACAAAAAAAAAATATATATCATCACGCCTTCTACTCATTACTGAGTGTGGCACTCTGCCGAAGCAGATCTCGATAAGTGATATATTTTGCGCGTGAAGTGCGGTTACCAGTCGTCAAATCACGGTCCCCAAAGATGTTAGCCACAGGGGTAGTTTTTTGAAATTATGAAAATTGTTTGTCGCCTGTGCGAATCGAACCAGGATTCTCAGTATCCACAGGCCGACTTCATACCACTGAGCTAGCCACCTCAATAGAAAGGAAGTGAGAGAAGTAAATCAGTCAAATGAATAACTGATTTGGATAAGCAAATTTAATCAAACTGGTAAATGGTACATACCTAATGTCAAAAGCTATCGTCAGTTGTTACCAAGCAAACTCGTTCCCATAAGTAAAGTTTGTGAGATAAAAAACTTCTTATTTCATTAATATTTTTAAAGTAAAATGGTTTACACTTAATGAAATCTTAATTTTATTAAAGGCAGAAAAATTGAGGTAACGTCAGGATTTTAACCTGGCACCTTTGAACTCCGGTTAGATGTACTTTACCAACTGAGCTATGATCCCCATGTAATTCAAATATGATGTCATTCAATTTTTTTTCTATTTTTGTTATATGTCAAAAGCAGTCTTAATCTTATGACTCCTGATACTGAAAGACTTGACAGTTCATCTGCAGTGACACCCTTTTTTAAGAAGAATATTACCAATTGATATTTAATTAGTTTGAACTTCTTATGATATTACTGGCGTCAATTTTTAACCAAATTGCACAGATCTTTTTCGAATGTCCTGAATCCGGCTCTGTGTTTAAGATAAGGAGAGATAGTATAGAGTTTATTTTTGTCTGGTTTGTTTGCTCCTCAGGGCGAACATGTATACTTCCCTACACGTCAGAGCGATGTTGAATTCTCGTAGCTCATTAGGTTAGTGAAAAATCGGCTTTGTCTTCTATATAAAGCACTAAATTCATAATTTTACTAAGTATACTGTGAAGTTTGTGGAGCGAATAATCTACACACACACACACAACGCAAACTAAATATTATCTTTGTACGTACATACATACATGTATTACGTGCGAGCTAAGCCGAGTCGCATAAGATTCTGACGTCAGAGACATGTTTGCAGTTGCGAGGATTAATACGTGAAATATTTATTAATTTATTGTTTTCTTACCAAAGTTTTGTTCAAATAATTACGAATTCATTTGGCAATTTTATGATGGATTACTTGAAGTTTCAGTTTTGTCTTTTGTTCCGGGAAATTCCAGATGAACCAATTTATAGTTATTTATTATTCATGCGGTTTAAACATACATTTAAACATATAATATAACTGTTTATTCAATCTTGCCCTAATAAACTTTTTCAATTTGAGTGTTAGATGTTTATAAATGAAGTCAGAAACTTGAAATATCAATAATAATCGCTTACTGTTATCTAGTCGCTGAATGTGAGATTGTTTAATGCGTTGCCATGGGTTGAATTGTTTACAGGAAAAAAATTGGAACGCAATAGAGAATGGCAGTTGTGAATTCTCTACAATAAAGTCTTTACCGTGTATCAGTGTGTAGAAAGTGAAATGGAAGATGAAGATATTCTAATTGAAGGATGCAGTTCATTTACATAAAGTCGTGAACTACGAATTACATAGTTAGTACTACGAAAAGTGTAAACTTTTAAAGTGACAATGTTCAAAACTGCAATATATTTTTTCATAAGTGAATCCTTGCAAAACCTAATTTTGTGAATGAGAAAATTAAATAGGTACTTAAATTTGTTTTTGAATTTTTCAATACATTATAATATATCTCAGAAAAAATTAAACGCCTAAGCCTTAATAAATATAAAGATAAATCTAAATATGTATTTCGAGAACTAAGTTCCCATCATCAGTAGATTCCACCTTGCCCACTAGCTTGGTTCACAAGTCGTGTAATCTTGATTTTCCCCATGTTTCGTCTACTGATGATGATAACTTAGTTCTCGAAATACGTATTTAGATTTATCTTTATATTTATTAAGGCTTAGAGGTTTAATTTTTTCTTAATTATATCTTAGCCTTAGATTTTTACTTTTTACTTCATTATAATATTTAATAAACTTTTAATTTTATGTGATTTTAAACCGCTAGCGGAATAAAATTTGTACGTGATTGTTTATAAAATAACAACTTTAATGGTCTGTATCCAAGCAATTCAATGTGAGTTTATAATGTAAAATTGAACAAAAGATATTAATTACTGAAGAAGATTTTTTTTTTTTTATTCAGTACTCTACTCAACAGAAATTAAACTTCAATTATAATACCTTATGGTGTAATTCGAAGTACATTAATATTTTTATATAAGTTGAAATCTGCGTGATTTGAACGCGCGAACACTAACATTGTAGATAGAAATTAGAATCTATTAGGCTACGACTGCCTGTCTCCAAAAAGAGGATAAATCATGTCAAGAATTTTTGTATTGTAGGTACACTAGTTCCTAGTTGATAGTCAGTTACAAGCTTTAAAATCTGTATACAAATCTTGCAAGTTCTACAATCATGTTTACAGTCATAAAAATTAATAAGTTTTTAATATAATGTTAGAAAATATTTCATTTAACAAATATTAACTCTCAACAGATAACAGTCAATAATTTATATTATTGTATTTAAAGTTTTGTACTTTCAACGTAAGAATTTATTCATTTAAGAAACAACATCTAGCAAAAGTTCGCGCATTCAAACATCGCTGACCTCAAATATCAAAGAAATAAGTGATTCGGATTCGACAATAATACGTAGCTTGTATTGTGTAGAGTAACAAAAAAATAAATAGTAAAGTTATAAAATATTATATGAAGAACCAAAAAAATCAATAAACGTCTAAACAAAAAACTTAACAAGGTAGATATAAATCAAATTAACCATATACGAAGCAAATCTGTTCGTTATAAACGCAATAAATCCAAATACCTAACAACTATGAAATTTTCTCCGTTAGATTTATATCGCCGGCGCATCGAATTGAAAACATATGCCGTAGTTGCATATGTGACCTTTCATACGCGAACCCAACACTGCATTGCCATATAAAAGGCCAGACGAAAATATCATTTGAATAAATAATACTTCGTCACACCTTTGAGTGGTGTCGCTCAGGTCAAAAGTTCATCATGCTGCTCTATGCACCATGAGCAAAACTTAGTTGGTCCAACTCCTGACAATACAGCACTCAGCCTTTCGGTGCCTTATCGAGATCTGTCAAGTTGCCAAAGAGTGGTACTCAAAATGTGCCGTGCAGTGTCATTGACTGCTTCTGGCGTAATTTGGAAATAATGTTATCTAAATTGTGATTTGCTGGGAGATTTCTAGATTTGTTCAATGATTCGATCGAGTGCGAGCCTGCTCATGTGTGAAAAGTTAAAAGTAATTGATTAATTTGAGTCGATTATATTTATTTATAGTATTCTGTAGACTAGTAAATACGAAAAATTTTAAAGTTTACAGTGAAGAAATTAAATTTAATCAACGTAGTAAACAATATGTAGTCGGCAGTGGCCGCGGTCGTTTTTATTTTCGTACTAATTAGTGTCGTTGATTTCCACCGAAGTTTGAATTTCTGAACGTTCGAACATTTGAATGTTTTGAACTTCGTAAGAAAAACTTCGAAGCTTCGAATGTTCGAATTTTTTGAAGCTTCGAATTTACGAATTTTCGGATTTTTCGAAGCCTTGAATTCTCGAATTTTTTGCCACTGAATTAACGCCATCTGTCATCTCCAAACACGCTCACGCATAATTCACGAAAAGTCGGCTACGAATTAAATAATAAACTCGGCGAATTATCCTGCAAAAACTCTGTTTAGGCGTCTTAATTAAGACATCTATTCTCTTACCGGCTATCTAAATGCTATGAACTTTTAGTAAAACGTTCTAAAATGACAATAAAAAGGATACAAAAACGTCTTAACCAAAACGTTTTTGACAGTACAGCGAAATTTTAAGTCTAAATTGAATTAATTTGGCAAATAATAATAATTAAAAATAATTACTTACGAATTAATACAAAACTCTGCAAATGAGTTTATTCTGAAAATAATTCATAACAACATGCCGTGTTCACGTTAGGATCTAGTTTCATAATTCGAAAATTCGTAAATTCGGAATATTCTAAAATTCTAAAATTCGAAAATTCGGAATATTTAAAAATTCGAAAGTTCGAATCTAAATTCGAAGGTTCAATAAACTGAACAATCGAAGTCTCGAATATTCGAAAAATCAACAATCCTAGTACCAATTCATGATAAAAAATGTATCACAATGGTACCAACCACTAATTAAGCAATTTGACTTACATTGATGATGTATATTATGTATATTTTGCTGCAGGGTGATCACACGTAACAATTTCATTTGGCAAAAACAAAATTTATTTGAAATTGGCAAGGCTGATACATAGATGTATTATCTGTAATTGACAGTGACATTTATATAAATAATATAACATAATCATAATATAACAATTGTATTGTTTCTAAAAACGACATGCCAAATATTATTTATTTCCGCCTTTACCTAACGTTGTACAAACTGCGTAATAAAAAGATCCCTAGTATTGTATTGCTAACTGAAACAGTTATTTCAGATCATTTTATACAGATAGAAATTTTGTTCTTTACTAAAATGTACCACAATAACAAAATTAAAATAGTACCAATTTAAGAAAAAAAGTACCACATGTTGTACAAAAGTACCACCGCGGCAAAACTGGTGGTAGGTAGGCTCAGTGGTATCGAGTCGAACTGTCTGTTTGAGAATACTGATTCAATTCCTACAGCCAACAAACTATTTTCACTATATTAAAATTACCTCTGCACTATCATCCTCGAGGGCTGCGATTTGACGGCCGGTAACCGCACTTCACATGTATAAATATACCACTTACCGAGATATGTTACATCCAGTAATGGGTAAAAGGCGCAATAATATATTTACTTTTTTTTTATTTATATATGGGGTAGCTAGCTTAGAGGTATCAAGTCGGCCTGTGGATCCTGAGAACCCAGGTTCGCTTCCCATAGGCAACAAACAATTTTCATTCTAAAACTACCCCTGTGGCTCCCTCACCACTAACATCGTTGAGGGCCGTGATTTCACGGCTGGTAACCGCACTTCACGCGCAAAATATATCACTTACCGAGATCTGCTTCGGCAGAGTGCCACACTCAGTAGTGGGTAGAAGGCGTGATGATATATTTATTTTATTTTTATTTATTTTTATTTATAAAATATTTTAGATTATAGTATATTGAACAGAAATGTTGTGTATTGTATTAAAAAATTGTTTATTAAAAATTTATATTTTCTGAAAGATACATGCACTAATTTTCTTTGCTGGTATAGAATTTAAATAACTGTTTGAAGTTAATTTACTTTTTTCCCAAGGTTTCGCTGCATTAAAATTAGACTATAACGAAAATTTAATGTTTGTTGTAAAAATAGAAATTAAAATATATTGATAATAAATATAATTATTCTGAGTAATCTTTCAAGTATGTACAATTTTTTGCACATAACATTAGCATCTATAATTTATTTTATTATATTCTAGAGTCTTCTATAGATTTACGATATAAATGAATTTTATAGAGGCAAGCATAACTTTAAGTGCACTGGAAAATAATAAATTTATGACCACGCGTTCCAGGTCAAAAGTAAAATTTTTATTAACAATATCCACATTACGCGAGCGCAGAGACTTCCGCTTCGAGAACGTATAAACCGTGCATCTAATCAAACTCACAAAAGATACGACCCAGTTTCGTCAACCATATCCTTTGAATTTGGTTTCCTGTTTCCTGTCCCATAAAATCCAGAGATGAGAGATCAGTTCATCAGGATACAATGCAACAAATCTTGTACCTGCCGATAGTGAAGAATCGCACAGAAATTAAAATACAGTTACAGACATAAAACCCTTCTGAACTAGGTCGGATTTTCAATGAAAAGAAATAAAATAAAAAACATCCCTTGTAAATATTCGTCCCGGAAATACACGAAGGGTTGAAACGGCAACCCTTTCGCCCTTGGATGGCACAGGTAGACAGAGACAGCGAGAGTACCAGTAATGTTTGCTGGAGAAGGATGCAGTTAGGAAGAGGTAGTTTTGAATACCGAGTATAATGCATTCAGACCACGGGTACAACAATGCATATATGCATATGGGAGGTTAGTTAGCGGATCTCTGGGTGCACGGTTAGCGTTGCCTAGGAGACCTACCTACACATGAGTCAGTCGGAAGCTGACTGTGAATTTGATTGCGTCGAAGTTGATTTTGTTATGTTTGTTTGTTATTGCAAAATGGTAAGTCTATAAAATTATTATAATTAGTGTTAAGTGCCAAATATCTTATTTGAAAAGAAAAGGTTATAAGGACAATCACTTTATTTAACGGTTAAATAATGTGATTTTGGTTTTGAAACTTTTGAAGACAAAAATCACAACGAAATTTTTTCGCGGCGCCTTCACTTTTTATATGGTCAAAATTGCAGTTTGTAAAAGGCTGATTTCATAATGTCCAGAGTGGGCTCCGGAACCGCGCTGCACAACGCCTTATCTTCACCGGTCGCGCATCAAATAAAATATTAAAGAGAAACACCATTTTTATGGCCGTTTTATGTTAATTATCCGTTGTTTAATTTTGTTTTCACTGTCAAACGTTTCTAATTAATTCTAGACAAAAATACCTTAAATAATGATGCTAGAAAATGTAGTTATTTGTATCTTTAAATAATTTTTTAATGGCGGTGCATTGTCGGAAATAAAATTTAAATTTGGGTTAAATAAATTAAAGAACACTGCCATTTAAATAATATTTTAAGTAAATAATTTACAACTTATAGGTTTTATTTAATTTAAGTGTAAAATTTAACAACAAACATATTTAAGGATATTTGGCAGTAGTAAAATAAAGATAACCAATAAATTGTTTAATCCTGTTTGCATATTCACTATTTGTCAAATAAAACAATAGGCATCACGAAATATATAAATAGATACTTATATCTGGTTGAAATTACTTAGATACTATTAATTTTTAATGTTAGATATTTAATTAAATTAGTTTCTACTTCATTAGAATCAGGGTTGTTCTGAGGCAAAATTCGATTGTACTGAAATAAGTGTTGCCAGTGTACTGATTTATGCTGAAAATGTACTGACACTGCCAAATATTCTATAAATTTGGCTGCATTATTTAAAAATCATATTATTTTTCAACTTACTGGTCCATAATTAACTCAAATAAAAGACTATTTTTGTAATTATATCTATCAATCATGCTTTTATTCTGACGTTTGATAGATGACATCGGTCGAAATGACTGACACATTGGTGGTTGACAAGTAGGTATACACGGTAGTGACATCAATACTACATTAAAATTATATCAACGTCTTCAAAGCGGGAAATTTAAACAATACGAATAAAAATCTAAATTTTTAGACATTGTTTAGCTATAGATTCATTGGTTATTATTAAAAGCGACACTTAAATATAGTATCTATTTTGTACTGACAATGGACAGTGTAGTACTGACTTACTAATATTTTGTCATTTGTACTGATATCAGTACAATTGTACTGATTAGAATACTTGTCTTCAATTGTTAGAAAATATATGTAGCTAAATAATTCGTTTAAAAATTAATTTGCATTTTAAATAGGTACTACAATAATCGGGAAAACATTAGATAAAATTTTAAACAATGCAGTTTATGAATTCAATAATCTTGTGTGCTTGCTTGTGTTTGCATATAATTTGTGTTTTTAATAAATAAGGAATAATTAAATGTAGGTAAGTTTTTAAAAGTGATTTGAATTAGGGTCTACAAGTAAAAGAGAGATGAATGAATAAAATAGCGCTAAGAATAAGTCTAGCAAAGCTCGCTTTCCGCGGTGAAGCTATTAGAAAGCGCACGCCACTAAGTTAAACATAATCAGTGCGCAGTTTAGTGAGATAAGCCATCCGAAAGTGCTTAACACGAAACGGCCATAAAAATTGTGTTCCTCTTTAATATTTTATTTGACGCGCGAGCGGTGAAGATAAGGCGTTGTGCAGCGCGGCTCCGGAGCCGACTCCGGACACTCTCGGATTCCAGGCACGTTCTTCCGGGATTGCCCGGCATCGTTTCGCTCTTTAAAATTCATTACAAATTATATCAGCTGTAAAAATATACGTTTCACTCGGTTTCAGTTCTTCAGGACATGTTTACCATATTACCCCTACTTCATGTATTTTCAGAATAGACTTTCGTGAAATACTATTAATTATAAGAATTATGATACAATATAATCGGTGAAGATCGATCTCATTTACGAATATTATTTGCCAGATTTATGAAGTAATACGTCATGGAAATCACATATATATTTGACGTTTACTTGCTCTAAATATTTTCATTTTTATTTTAAGCATTCCTCCATCATTTTAATAAAGAACGTTTTGACACCGAAAGACACACGTACAATTTGTAGATACGAGTACATTGATAAAATCGCTGTTTCGGAGAAAAATGCCACAATTACAAAAAATGTGGTTTTACAGGAGTACAAGAAACAATTTTTCATTAATTCATCATTTCAAAAAAACTACCCCTGTGGCTCCTACACCACTAACATCTTTGGAGGCCGTGATTTGACAGTACTTCTCGCGCAAAATATATCACTTACCGAGATCTGTTTCGGCAGAGTGCCACACCCAGTTATGGGTAGAAGGCGTAATGATATATTTATTTATTTTTATTTATTTAACAATGAATTTATGAAACAATAAATGTTCAATCAGAATCATTAAAATAGTACTTCATATTACTAATTATTAATACTATTATATAAATAATAATTATGAATTATTTTGCAATAGTATATTTTTGCAATTGCGTCATTGTTCTTCCGGAATGGTGAATGTGAAATAGCATATTGGCAAGCGTGTATGCTTCATCTAGAGGTCCGCCATTTTGCAGTCGCGTGCGTGCCGGGCAGTCACGCGGCACGGTCGATTGACCAATGAGAATGTGCGTTGACCGCACGCTGCGCGAGACCGGTCTGCTCACGACTCCAAAAAATGACCACTAAAATACGTCCGTACGTCTCATTAACCATCCTATTCATTTGTTAATGCTTCTTTCACGCCTCGGACGAGGCTTTTAATGCAGTTTTAAATTTTAATTATTTTCATATATGTTATATATATATATATATATATATATATATATATATATATATATATATATATATTTATTAATATGCGTATTATTATAATTCATTTTTTCTTTACAATAATTTAATAACTTTTGGTAGTAGGATGTGTATTACTATGCCAAACGTATAAACTTTTGAAATTTCGTGAAATATAAGAAGTTAAGAGATTGTGTAGTCGGTTCTTGGTGGAACATTTTATAATAATAAAGTTAAAACTTGTGATTGGAGTAGAACCATTTATATTGACGCAAAGCAAGTGGTAAGGTAAGGTAAGCAACGCAAGAGATGGTCAACTTTCATCTTTCTACGTTACTTTACCTAACATTTGTTACCGCTGGCCAATCAAAAGTCAGCGTTTTGAATTTCGCATTGTAATCTCTATTATCGACCGTGATCTATCAGCTGTCACTGTCATATATTTTGATTGATCTATTTTTTTTTAAATCGACAGAGAAATAATACGCTTTGTAGAGGCCAACAAAATTCTGTCAAGTCATCAATAGATTTCTAAAATAATTAAAAAGAGTTAGGAAATTCTCTGAAAACAAACTGTAAGTTTTTGAGAATATATTATTTTATTAATCAGTTTTGGTTTGTATTTGTTTTTAGCTAAATATGTCCAACGTCGTCGGAAAATTATGAGAGATAAATACTCCAAAAAAATGAAAAGAAATTGCAACATACATATGATTGGCTAACAGTATTATGTTCTGTTTCTCAATATAAATCAATAATTTGCTCGCGTACTTATTACTTTGCTTTATTTTAATTTGTAGAATCTCAAAATGGAGACTCCGTTTTATTAAGCCGTTGATATTTAATTGAACAAATAGGAGTAGGTAGGATAAAAATAATTATTCCTCTGCGCTTGGATTACTTGGCTTTTTTGTAATTTTAAATTTATAAAATTGTGGAAACAGACGACGTTTCGGGACTAAGTTATTGTTTTGACTCTGGTGTCTTCACCACATTTATTTTAAAATGTTGTATTTTTTAATAATTTTGACTATCTTTTCTTTGTTGAAAAGTTTTAAATTATTGTAAACTGTTTTTATAATAATTCCATTTATTGTTTGACTTGAAAATGGGACCAACCCTTAGTCCCGAAACGTCGTCTGTTTGCCCAATTTTGTAAATTTAAAATTACAAAAAAGCTAAGTAATCCAAGCGCAGAGGAGTAATTATTTTTATCCTACCTACTTCTATTTGTTCAATTGCTTTATTTAAGTTTACTTCTTCCGTTACTTCATTATAAATCCAGCTTTAAAGAATTGTTCAAATGTTATATACCAACTAGAAAACTAGATTAATCAGTATATTTTCTGCAACTAACAACTTCCATCACAACAACCCTTCCCAAGGCAAACAGCAATGATGCGGCAATATTTCACCTAGCATCCCTCTGTCCGTGTCTGTCCCGTGCCGGCCAATTGACCCGGGGTCGCGCCCCCTGGGCATTAGGCTGACCAGCCGCACCCCCTGACCTCGCCGTATAAACACGCCATCCATCACCGGTCGCGTCAGCGCGCTCGCTTATTAGAAACATATTTGCTGGAGTGGGTTAGGGCTCGGGCACGGGACTGACCGGTAGCTATAAATCATAAGATTGTGTTGGGTTCGCCGTGGTTGGGTGGTTTGTTGGCTGTGTTTGCCTGAGACTTCAAATGTTTGTGTTTGTTCTATGAGGTGGATGATCGCTTTTAATAACCGCATTTGTTTAGGGAACGCAAACATTTTTTGATTGTTTCATTGGCAGTAAACGAAGTAGACAATTATAATATCAATGTTTTGTTGTTCATCTCGTGTTTATGTTTTCTATAATTTGTTCAATTATAACTTGATACTTATTTTAAAATTTTCTGTTATTTATAAAACTTTGAACTTTTGGTAACAAAATGTATGGGGCCTATATTCATATTTTACTCAAAATTATCTAAGGAATGAGCTATAAAATTTTGTTACAATCCTGAAACACTCTGTATATACATATAATTAACGGTATTTTATTGTTAATATGCATTTGAAATCATTAATAAAACTAATTATATTTGGAAATATTTAAAAATTATTTTCCATTATTTTTTTTAGTAAAATTAGTTTTCCTACAACCGGCTGGAAAGTTCCTATTTTCCCGACCAATTTTAGTATGGAAAGTAGATTTTTACCACAACAATCCCAGGTTACAACAAAAATTATAGTCTGATAAAGTACAAAACAATCTGGTAAAGATTTTACCGGACTGTTTTTTTTGTTTTAACCTTAGACACTTAGTCTGCTGTCAATACATATCAAAAAATTAAATATTTTGAACTATTTATGATTAATTATTGATTAAGTTAAATGGTTTTCGAAAAATTGTACAAATAATACGTCAGGAAAGTGTTTTTACTTGACTCAGCGAATTAAAATATTCGGCCTACGATCTCTATTTCAAACAACCGTTTCGTCAAGTAAAACATGCAATATATTATTAATTTTAACATTAAACATAAATAATACTAAATATTATTCGTTCAAATTATATTTTTAACCTGTACTGTCATTTTATATTGTTGTTCATTGGCAAGGATAAAAAAAATTTGAAATTTGTTCACTTTTTACCCGATGACAATTTTTTGTAAGTTTTGCTATAATAACTGAAAAGCTATAGAAAAAAATCCCATCTAGTTAAAATAAAGTAAAATTATACCTAGCCGTAAATAAATCCAAGATTCATCCTTTAAAATTATATTTAAATTAGATTTTTGCGGAGCTAAAGTTAATCTAAAACAAGATATATTCCGCATCCATTGTCCTTATCAAGCATCGGCATCAAATTAACTACTAAATTCGTAGCTAGGAGCGATACGAACAACTAGCGCCTTAGCGCGACTTGGAACGAAACTATTTGTATGGTACAGTGTATAAAGCCAGTATTTTCCATAAATTTATCTGCATGAATAGTTCTACATACAAATTCCGCATCATACGTAGTGCGGCAACACTGGAAGTTAATATATATGTTAATCAACGTATAAGACTTGCTAACATGACTTCTTGGTTTATGGATGCAACATTTAATGCAACATCAACCAGGAGACGGTATTTCATATTTCTGCTTTGACGCTAATCATGACTGCTTTCCAGGAATAACTATTTTGTTTCGGAGAGACAATCACAGATAATTATGAACCCGATAGCAATATCTTCATTTTTGTAATTGTAAATAAAATGGAATCAGAAGATATTGTACTAATTTATTTATTTAGTACTTTGCTTTTACAGTAGACATTTTAAACCTAGTAGTGGTATCCAAATCATTCATTTTTTTTATATATAAGTTGAAGTTAACGAGATTTGAATACGAAAACTCTTGCTTGGTAGAGGCAAGATTTTGATAGCAGTCAGAGATCAAAATGATTCTCCATTTATTCGTTTCTACTTGGAACATAAACCAAATACTATGTTTTATTTTATTTTGTTTCTGGTAACCAATTTTGTTTTCTTTTGTATGCAAATTTAAATAATAATGGCATTCATTTTTTAAGTATAACGATTGGAACTGTAAGATATACGAAGTTATATAAATCAGAGCAAAATTGTTGCATAAAGCTACGTTTCCACGTCTTAACATAGTCTCTGTTTTAGTCTTTGTTTTTGGTTCTTTGTTTTTTTTATGTCGGAAAAATTCCAGCCATTTCCAGCGCTTAACATAAACATAACCTTAATTCATTATTCTAGTAAAGGTTTGTTCACTGAAATGAGAAAATAATTGTATAAAACTATTTGAAATACTTTAAAAATTGTATAAAATTATGAATGAGGAACAGTAATTACTATTAAAATTAAGCACTAGTTTAATTAATTTAAACAATTCCAAAATAATTTAAAAAACTGAGACTTTATTGTAGTGAACAAACCAGATTTTCAAATATAGTAATTTAAATTTCAAAACTCATTTTTACATTATTAAAATATGATTAGATTACAATTATACTCATAAAATAAAAGAAAAGAAATAAATTTTAAAATGACAACGACTAAATAATTTCTTTTTAACTTATTTGACTGTACATTGCAGCATAACAAGAGATAGCATTACCGCAGCTAACTATCTCTTACAGAACAGCGACGAAAGACTATGTCGAAAGTATGAAGTCTGCAAACTTTGTGTTTATGCGCAGCGACAAAGACAAAGACTAAGACTAAAACAGTAGCTGGAAACGCTCAGCTGTATTCACATATAACAAACTCTTAAGCTTATGTCGAAAAACTAAAACTAAGACTATGTTTAGAGGTGGAAACAAGGCTTTAGTTACTCACTTTAATAAAATATTTGTTTTTTTCGATAAACTTCGAATGATTCCGATCGATTTTTTTAAATTTTTAAATAATTTCAAAACATGAGAAAAATGTAATCTTCAAAGATATGAATTGATTTATTTGAATGCTTTGTTTTCAAATATTTTTACTGTTTGATATCATCAGATGTTTGCACTGTTTTGAAACTAAACGGATAGATAAATAAAATAAATTAAATAAATATATCATCTACCCATTACTGGGTGTGGCACTCTGCCGAAGCAGATCTCGGTAAGTGATATATTTTGCGCGTGAAGTGTGGTTACCAGTCGTCAAATCACGGCCTCCAAAGATGTTAGTGGTGGAGGAGCCACAGGAGTAGCTTTTGAAATTATGAAAATTGATAGATAAATTAACAAATTGCTTATTACATATAAGGTAAGTGTTAGTATATTCAGTCTTCTCTGTTAGGCTCATGTGACATGTATGACTTTTGAAGTAAACATTTAGTAATAGCTGCTTTCCGTCTGTAGTATTAGTTTAACTTGTAAAAACAGTTAAAAGTAAGTAGATACTTTGGTATATCACAGAAAAATGAATACGCTCACATAATTTGAAATAAAGGAGACAAAGTAGAGAGTTCCCTAGCAAGTAGATACCTTTCAATTTACGACTTCATAGAGTCTGTAGTCTCTCTCATGTTCGTGTTCCGCACAAGAAATCTGTTATACCGTAAAGGTAAAGGGACGACGTACATTGTATATCAAGGGATCAAATGAACGACAATGTTCTGTCATTTTCCGCGGCGTATTTGAGACACAGTCATTTAATAAGTGCGACAATGGCGCCCCAGTGTATACGTCGGAAAATTTAGGTAACATAATGGGTAATATGTGCTGTAGTAATCCCAGAAATGACGGCTTTTAATTCTCTTATTGTGTATATATGAGAAAGCAGTAATGCACGAAGTAATAAATGTCGCCATCGCACGCATATAAGCAATCATACATCTTCTACATAATTTGCGAGACGATATTTGAAATTGGTATTGAAAATAAGACGTCGTTCACTCAACCTTATTACGTTATTATTAAGGTACAACATTTCAGAATATATCTTGAAATATTTTTTTACGACTAGGGTACAAAGTTGGGGTTTCTGCACTAATTTAACGTATGTAAAGGAGGAATTTACTACATCGTGATTTTCTGATAGAGACACAGAAACTGAAAGGGACAAACATATTTCATGGACGAGGAACAAACAATATTTTTATGCATTATATGCTGCCAAATTTATTATAATTTTAGCTTTAAAAATGGTTTTTTTATGAATAATTAAAATTTTGAAATTAAGGACACAGTAACATTGTTTGATATTTAGTTTCAGAAAATATTTTGTGCTTTAGCAGTTTTAGCGGATGTTACTAATAGTAAAAAAATAAATAAATATATCATCACGCCTTCTACCCATTACTAGGTGTGGCACTCTGTCGAAGCAGATCTCGGTAAGTGATATATTTATGCGCGTGAAGTGCGATTACCAGCCATCAAATCACGGCCCCCAAAGACGTTAGTGGTGGAGGAGACACAGGAGTAATTTTAAATTGGTGAAAATGTTTTGTCGGCGGTGGGGATCGAACCAGGGTTCTTTGGATCCACATGTCGACATGATACCACTGAGCCATTGCACATAATATTTTTCAGAGGGTATTACAAAAAATAATGTATTTACTGTTAAAATATTTTAAAACCTAAAAGAAAATACAAAATAGCAACATTATTTAAATTGTTGAACAAGAAAATAAGCAATAGTAATTTTTTAATAATCCACCTGAAATTTATAAAGCTACAAATAGGGAAATAATATCAGAAAAGAAATAATAAATTTGCTACTTAAACAAATGAATGGATAATACTTTACGGTTGTGAAAGGATGTAAAACAGCCGCCTAAAATAGTTATTTATGTTACTAGTGGGATAAAAGAGTAAGTACAGTACTACGAATGTGACGAGTTGGTGTAACATGTTTTACCCACATATAATTTACAAAATTTTATCTACTGTTGTTAATTAATACAAATATTTTGTTATGTCAAAGTATCAGATTTGATATTTTCGAAATTTTATCAAAAGATGCAATAAATGTGTGATCAATATAATATATAAGGTATTTTTTGATATTTCAAGTATCGTTTAATTTTGTGTACTTATATGTTCATAATTTTTGTAAATACGTTTAAAATAGGATTCATTACATAACTAGGCTGGTAATGAATTGTATTACTTAGTACCTATAAATACGTAAATCAATGATGTAATAAGTCGTTATCCAAATAATCGTAGATAAAATAATTTTACTTAATGCTGCTATATGCTTTTGAGAATGACTGATAGAGATTTTAAATAATTGTTATTTCAAGTAATTTCAAAACGTTGGACAGTGGAAAATATACAATGCCAAATCAATGAAATAATTTGAAAATACTATGTAGATAAAACTTTTTAAGAAATAATGAAAGATTGGCTCTAGTTTACTGCCTGTAGTAAAATATAATAGTCTTTTTCCCAAGTAAAATCAGAAATGTCAAATTTCATTTGAGTTATTAAACAGGTAATAACGTGTCGATAAAATTATGTAGAAAGTGTAAACAAATTATGTTAATCGTGATATCAAGACAGACTACACCTTTTAAATAACAATTACAAGTCAATTCATTCTGGCGCGGAAAGTGAAAAAGGAAGAGAAATTATGCAAGAAAGAAGAGGGAGAGAAAGCGAGTAGCAGAATTTTATTATCATTGCATTAAATCTAAATGAAATTTCATTGACGTCGTAACAGCGAGCGTAAGCGGCGCGGCGTCGCACAAACTAAGAAAATTAAAAATTATCAGAGTGCTTGAGAAGTTGTGAGTTGACGGAGAGACCTGTTGAGCGCCGATCATTAAAAAATGAGCAGCAAGACGCCGCCGCCGACATAAAGAAGGTTCAACTGAAACTGCAAGAAACAATGTTCCACTGAAGAGCGCTGGAAAGATTCTTCCAGGACCGGCACAGACAAAAACTTTCACAGCTATCTATCACAAAAATATATATTGAAACTTTATTAAATATATAATATCCCAAGGATATTGATTACGATATTCGAATCCGAAAATCTCGAGTTCCAATCCCACTCAAACTAAAAATATAAGACCTATCACACTGCAGTTCAATGAATCAGGACCCTGTACTGCAATTGAGATTAAGTTTCTGTTGTACAAAATAACATAAAAAATGCAAAAAATTCACACTTCAAAAGTATATTGCATAACCCCATAGACGTAAGGCTGTTACCTAAAAAAACGTGCTTGAGGAAAATTTGATAAAAATATAAATGATTTATTAATGCTCGAGGGATGTTCGGCCAGAAAATTAATTGCCATGATTCTCTCGAGTAAATAATTGTTTTCATAGGTAAAACTGGAAAATGTTAAAACTATTTAAAAAAACTTTGTTACCTACCAAACTCATGACATGAGTGTTAATCTTCTATGTGAGATTATCAATATAGTTTTGTGTTGATTATTATCTTCGCATATATGATTTGAAATTGAAAGTTATAATTTCAGCTAAAAATTTGTGTAGTTGATTTAAGTAAAGAATATATTTTTTATGGATAAAGTGTGATATCAGTTCCCAAAGATGCTACTGGTGTACTTTTTAAGAGATGCAAATCAAACGCGGGTTTTCCTTTTCATATTACGAAATATTGCCAATAAATTATTTAATTAATTAACGAATAGTGTTAATAAAATTATAATTTAATTTATAAGTAGTTATCCCTGCCTTTCCTGAACTTTTTTAACAACGGGATTTGACTTTTTGTATGGTATATCGGCAAACCGTTTGAAAAATACTGAATTATTCAATGGAAGTCAGTGACTTTTAAAATTAATACTGTTAAACGTTTCTAAATTATTTTAGAGGGAAATTTATTTCAAATTATTAATTTTGCTAACATAGTTTGAACATTATTCTATACATAAATATAATTATTCAACTTAGACCCATGTATTAATACTGGTATAAAGCGACTGATAACAAACTTATCTGTTGGATAGATGAATGTATAAATATTTTATTTTAATTACAGATTATAAATTATATTAATATACATTCATATGTAACATCACTTTATGCCCCATTAAATTGGGTAGCATGAACTCTTGATACTTTCACTAAACATTATTTATTTATGTCATTCTGTATTCGTCGTTTATTCCTCTTTTTCTAAATCTTTCGTTCGCTTAAGATACCTTCATTCAAATTCATTCATTTATACCTAGATCATCCATTTCATCTCTCACCCTGATTTAATATTCATTGGCATTTATTAATTGAATATTTAGTCCAGAATCAATTTCAAAACCACCTAAAAGTTCAATGAGTAAACTGTTATCAGTATTTAATTAATTCAAGGTCACAGTACCTAACAAAATAGACATAACGTATAACTACATATGTATGTATACTCGTACATAAAATTTATTATAGGTATCACATTTTTTTGTGGAAAGGAAATAGAATTATTATGTAAAAAAAGTTTCTCTATGTAAAAAGCTACTTACTTCCCGGTATCGCGGTATCCAAGGGCAACAAATCCGGCCCTGAAAGGCGGGGGTGTATTAATAAAACGAGATTTTAAAGTTTTGTAATTGAATGCGCAGCCACTCATCTACTTTACGTTGAATCTTTAAACTATAATTTTATTTTATCTCAACGTTCGCGGCGCCGTTTTCATGGTAATATTTACATTTATATTCAGCGGGACGCGCTCACACGTTGAGCCACTAGCGCTGCCGCCATCGCCTGCATTAGAGCTGCCGACGCCGCCACCGCGATGCCTACCCGCATTTTATACACTTACACACATATGCCGAGAGAGCAATGCGCATAATAAAACACCAACTATGAAACAGAATTTGTTTGAATAAATAGGTTGAATCTCTTCATTTATAATTTTACCAACAAAAGTTACATGTCATATCGAACAGTTTATATTGATGTTAAATATTCGTTTACTTTTATTTATTTTAACCAAGTTAAAAAAATAACTTTTGCTGGTGCGACTGAACATATTAAAAGTAAATTCAACAAAAAACACTCGGTTAGTTTCACAAAATAAAAGAAAATACTTTATTGTACAATTTCGGCTGTTACGCCATCATCTTCTCGGTTAGTTTCACAAAATAAAAGAAAATACTTTATTGTACAATTTCGGCTGTTACGCCATCATCTTCTCGGTTAGTTTCACAAAATAAAAGAAAATACTTTATTGTACAATTTCGGCTGTTAAGCCATCATCTTCTCGGTTAGTTTCACAAAATAAAAGAAAATACTTTATTTTGTGAAACTTACTAAGTGTTTTTTGTTGAATTTATTCTACAATGTTTCACTTAGTGCCAACAGCTTCTTCAATAGAGTTTATATTAAAAGTACTTATTTTAAATTTACTAAAGAGTTTTAGTATTTAATTTTTTGGTGAAAGGTACAATAAAATCAATATTGTAAACTGATAGCTTTCTTTTTGTACCTATTGGTATACATGTTCTAAAATTTTATTCTGAAGGTAAGTTTTATAATTAATAATTTCTAATATTGATTATCAGTATTTTCTATCAAAGTTTCTGGTACATCAATTATGAAGTTCATTAATTAATAATGGTAACTCAATACAGGAAGTATAAAAATATGTAATAAAGTAACTAGACAATTTAATCTGTATGAAAATTATTGTAATTAAGTTGCACTGCTAGGTAAGTGTAATATGAGAGTTTATTTTTATATAAATGCATTCATGAACCATTTACCATTACCGTGGTTACATAATTAAATAGAACGCAGGTAATTAATTTTCCAATAACTTCCCGTAGAGGAAATGAAATTTAGCGCGTAATTTGTGTACCGATTGTAACACTTCTGCACTTGTTTGAAATACTTTGATGTTTTTTTTGCGATAGTAACTTCTTCGCCTTTTCATAATAAATCAAATCGTTATCGATGGAGGAAAGGTTGGTTGGTTGGTGGTCCGTTGTGTTGGCGGCGTCGGTATATCGACGCAGGATGGCTCGGCTCGCAGGTAAACATGGCCGCGTGACGCCATGATGTTCCGACGCTACCCCCGAGGGTTGTTAGCGACCACACCGTGCCTAGCAACCCGCCCTCGCCCTAGCAACCGCTAGCCACTAGCCACGGACACGTATTGATCACACTAGTAACCCTCCGCGCGACGCCCGTCTCGCTCTGGCGCACGTACGACGCCTAACGTCGTCCTTGTCATGCGCGGCGGCGGCGCGGGCACTCGATACATCGCGCCGGACGTCCACGGGCGCTACAGCCTCTGCCCAGTGCGTACAGATGTGGACGAACACTATCAGCCATTTTGTTACCTAACACTTTTACACTTACAATTTTATAATTATATAAAAATACCTCTACATGGGTATTGATTTATACATCGATAAATTTATTATGAACAATCTGACATATTACTCAATAAGTACCTGCTAATCAAGCAAATAAATTAGCTGTATAATTGCAACTACTTAATGTCTAATCATAGTCTGTTTCTAATATGTATGCAAAAGTACAAAAATTGGTGGCAGCGCGAATTGGAATAAAATTTCGTAAATTTATGTTTATATTTTTAATATTATAAATTGCAGGGCCGTAAACCAAACCGGATCTTAATCCGAAACTTAAGTAATCCGGCTTTTTTTCGTTAACCGAGAATCCGATCAGAAGCGTTCATGTAAAATCGGGTAATTGAACTAAACCGAATATATGAACCTGAGAACATATAAGTACCTGTAAATTTAAATTGGAAAACTAAAATCGAATTTTGATTTTGATGATAAAACGTGTTGAATAATGGTTCATTATTTAACATTTTTTTTATTAGTGAACCATTTTATCTGTCTAGAAACGTACATACGAATTCCTCAATCAAAACCTAATTAAATTTTTCAGCGGTTTGCAGCCTGGTTAGATTCTCACAGGCGATAAACAATTTTCACCATTTTAAAGTTACCCTTGTGGCTCCTCCATCACTAGCATCTTTGGTGGCCGTGATTTGACGACTGGTAACCGCACTTCACGCGCAAAATATATCACTTACCGAGATCTGCATCGGCAGAATGCCACACTCAGTAATGGGTAGAAGGCGTGATGAAATATTTATTTTTTTATATTTAATCTGTTTTGGGAATATGGTTTAGCTTAATTTCAGGATTATTTATTAATTCTTTGTATAATTTTTAAATTTTGATTTTGTTACTTTGTTTATGACAACCATTTTTTAAATACTTATAATTCACGTTAGATGTTATAAATTTCAATTTAATCTACCAAGAAATATAATTTCATATAGTAACATTCAAATTGTATCATTCATTAAATGCAGGAAATAAACTTAAAACATAACCTTGAAATGTCAAACACTCTGCTTCCCTTCTTGAACCTTTCTAAGCTAACCCTAAAATAACCTCAACCTTTTCTCACCTTCCCTTAACCCTTTCCAAAATCAAGCCTTCATGTCTCACATTGTCCAGCGACCGTTTCTCGAGGGTATGAAAGGTCGAAGGTCTCGACATATGGATTCAAAGCTTGCGGAAATGACACTTCTTATCTGATGTCCGCATAAGACGGACCAGACAACCGGTTTGATTCACTTTTGATTATCTTGTACTTGACCAGTGGTAAGTTTATCTAGCGAGGATAGTGATGGGTTCAAGGAGATAATTGGGTTTGACATGGGACAAGGGTTTTATAGAGTAGACAGTTGGGGATGAATTAAAGAATGTTCTGTTACAATTAACGGAACGGTTGTGTAATGGAATTACTGCTAGGGAGAGGATAAGATTCTACACTGTAAATATGAATACTAAAAATTATTTTCAAGTCTTCTATTTTATTTTGTACCTGGTTTTTCGTATAATTATGCAAAAAATTGAATTGCATGTAATCTGCATTTATTATTATATTCCTTTTCTACGAAAGAAATACAAATGTTTCTAAACATTCAACTAGGTACTTACTTGTTTTCTTAGCTGAGGCGTTTTTGCGTCAGCTAAATATTTTGGTTGAAAATTGAATACCTATAGTGTTTTCAAATTTAATTATCTTTAACATTCGACAATTTTTATATTTTTGCTCAAACGTTTCTAATCTAATAAATATATCACTTACCGCGATCTGCTTCGGCGTGATAGTATATTTATTTATTTTATTTATTGTTTATTTTTGATGTTTTTAATTCTATTTGTATGGTTTGAGCTTTAAGAGATTCAGTTCTTCAGGCCAGGAGATTAAATGTTCTGCATCTAAATAGAATTGTATGTTGCAAAAATTACGCAGAATCCTTGCTATTACTGTCCAATAAAATAAAAAACGAGCACCTTAGAAACCAGTAACCAGGAACCTACTGCTGATGGTCTAAATTCTCATCAAGTTGGCAGTGGTTGAAGGTATCAGCGTTTAACAACTGGAAGGCATGGCACTACGGAGGAGATGGAGAACAGCAGCCAGGCTTGCCTTGCCAACGGTAGTAACGGCAATATGTGCAGACGTCGTCAGAGCCAAGTCGCGGCGTCACAAATCAGCCCAGCGCCGCGGCCGCGAACAATGTCTCCGCAAGGAACGGCCGTTGTGGTGAAACCAGTGCTTCTCAATAGTCAGAGACTTATAACATTTAAATGAATATAATCAGAGATGAGTGAATTGATCATCTGCGTATCTTGTAATTTCAACTTTACAGCTATTTGAATTTAAATAAGGGTTGGCGCATCAAAGGATGATCTTATTGGTCAAAGCAATAGCCGCACATTAGAAACAACATTAATTAGATCTTAATAATATCTTCTATCTATGACCGTATGTAAAATTGAATTTAATTCGCTATTTTAAGTTCGTAAACGTTCGTTTAATAACCATATTTTATGTAACAAGTTGTATTAACGACGATCTAAAGAGATTATTATACTATGCTATTGTACGACTAGAAATTAAGACAACAAAAAAAGTTTTATTAATAATTTTAAAAGGAACGACAGATGCAGGAAGTTAACTTCACTCCTTGCTTAATATGACAGTTGTTAACATCTCGCCATGACTAAATATGTGATTAAAATGTTATTTAGCGTCATGGGTAAACCAGTACACCAAACATTTTAATAATGGAAGTATGCACTGTTTAATTTTGTCAATAATTTGAATATTTAAACTAGTATCGTAAATAACTATTTAATGAATATTTACTAGATATTTCAGCAGTTTTAGCGAAAGTTGCCAATAGCAGAAGCCAACAAACTGTTTTAACGACCGTTGTAAGTAGCAACGTAAAATAAAAATAAAATAGTATTGTACAAAAAATATGAACTTTGTAGACAGTATCAAAAATGTAATGGTAACTTTTTTGTTAGTTGAATAAAAAATATTTATATATTTATATTTAATGGGGTTATCGTATCGGTATGTAGTTTCGCGAATCCAAGTTAGATTCCTACAGCAAAGTTTACTCCACATTAAAATTATCCCTGTGGTTCCCCTTCCACTAACATTTTTGGGGGCCGTGACTTCATGCACATTAATATATCACTTATCGAGATCTGCTACAGCAGAGTGCCACATCCAGTAATAGAAAAAAGCATGATGATACATTTTCATTTTATTTTTTATATCTAACTTTGATCATAGGCTGCTTAGCAACCTGCAGTTGCAGATCTCAAAAATACAAGTTATTTTAGTATTACAGGCACCATGTAATGTTGTTGCATCAAAGACAACAAAAAAAAAAACGAGATAGCAAACGTTGAGTTCGTTGAATCGTTCCCTATGTTGAATTCTGAGAGAGAGAGAGAGCAATTTGAATACATTTGATTAAGATTAAGGAAATTTTAGTATTTAATCTGCTGTCAACATAAAATGAGTTTAAGCTTCTCCTTTCCCAAGATGTATTAACAAAAATATTAGATACCAGTAAGTTCTCTTCACAAACTTCATCCTTACTTTGATCTACGAATATAAAGCAAAGAATAGACATCTCATCAACCTCGTACAAGTAAAAACGATAAATTTCTTTTGAGTATCGAATGCAGAAATCCGTATTAATTTCAAAGTAATTAGTTTAGCTAATTTTAATTAGAAAAGATTTTCAAATTCAAATTTTAGTGAAAAAATATAGTTTGTAATCACATTAATTTGAAACTTTTTCCTCTAATAATTAAGGTACATTTCACAGCAGAAAATATATATCGGAATTTATTAATTTTATATTGGCTGATTCGTAGTAATAACAATTTTAGTTTAATATACAAAAAAGGATTAAATTCAATTTACAAACAAAATATGGTTAAAGTTAAACATTGCAATGTTCAAACTTTAGATAAAGTGACCATGACGTTACAAACTTGACTAATGAAAATCATTCTAAAATAAAATAAAATAAATAAATATATCATTACGCCTTTTACCCATTACTGGGTGTGGCACTCTGCCGAAGCAGATCTCGGTAGGTGATACCTATATTTTGTACATGAAGTTCGGTTACCAGTCGTCAAATCACGGCCCCCAAAGATGTTAGTGGTGGAGGAGCCATAGGGGTAGTTTTTGAAATTATGAAAATTGTTTGTCGCCTGTGGGAATCGAACCAGGGTTCTCAGGATCATTCTAAAATGATATAGGAAATTGTAAACGAACAAAAGTGAAACATCAAAGAACATTTGTTACGAATGTTTCAAATACAATCAAAATGGATCTGAAAAAGAAAGTACTTATAAATACGTTAGTATTATAGAATTTGACCGTGACGCAGATTATTATAATAATGTAGGCCTTGATTTGACAGATTCACAATCACTCAAACAGTGCATTATTTTACCGATTATACCATTGTACTTAAAATACTCTGAGGATGTAACATATTAAACTAGATAAAAGTATAATTTATGAATGCCTCTTTAAAGTTAAATTTAAATTATAAAGTTAATTTAAACCTAAATTTCCATTTGTAAGTGCACCTTTAGACGTCATATTCAATGATATTTTTGCAATTTTAATATTTGGTTCTATTATTATTTATTAAAATAAATAAAATAAATATATCATCACGCCTTTCACCCATTACTGGCTGTGGCACTCTGCCCAAGCAGCTCTCGTAAGTGATATATTTAGGCGCGTGAAGTGTGGTTACCAGCCGTCAAATCACGGCCTCCAAGGATTTTAGTGGAATGGGAGCCACAGGAATAGTATTAATGTGGTGAAAATGTTTGTCGGCAGTGGAAATCGAACCAGGATTCTTAGAATTCACAGACCGACACGATAACCACTGTACCACCTACTTCATTTATTAATTTTGTGAATTAAAAACAGAGTTAAAATTAGAACTAAAAAATATTATTAGCGACTAATCTGTTTTTATAAGTATTTGTTACCATTATAATGTTGAAGAAATAGAGTTAACTTTAAATTTAATTATAACCTTGTTAATCAGGAATAAACTTTAACTCAAAATTTGATCCTTTTTATGAAACTGGCTGATAAATATCAGAAATGAATACCTCTCTAATTTGTATTTAATGGATGATTGAAAGTCGTTACCCACCGTTTGAAAGGCGTTTGAAAACGTTAGCGCACCAGTGGGACCGGGACACCAGGAGAGCCGGGAGAGCCGTGAGCGCGGGAGAGCACTAATATATTGCAGCGCACTAAAACAATGGCCCTATAATATATTGTGTACTCGGTTAACAGGGCCAGCAGCCCAAGCGAACAGTGCACGGTGTTGCGACGATCGCCGTCGCGTCGCTCTACACCAGCCGATTGATCGACTGCTCGCAGCCAAGACTAATTATCACATACATGAATGCTTCTTATCATACTTGACAGATATTATGCCGTCGAGGACGTCAGACGGTGACGTGACGCGAGGTTGGCGGCTACAGCACTGGCACCGTCTGAGCAGGCGGTGTGCCGTTTGTACAAATGTCAGTTCCCTGATGCTTGCTGTCAACTGCACAGAGTTATGCGCGAGCGAGTGCCAGGCAGCACCGTGCCACTATACCGACGCTGCCGACGCTGCCGACGCTGATGTCGTTCGAGGTTTCGGGCGCCGGGTAGTTTTACTGGAATTGTTACCTTGCCAGTGACGTACGTTATAAGATAATAATAATAATAAGATTTATTTAGCAAATTGCTATTATTGCATGGGACGCTATATTATACCTCATTTACCTCATTTACAAGATGCAATTTTCACGCACTTGCTATAGAGCGAGAAGAGGAGACTAGTAAAATAGTATGTCAGTCTTTTTAAATTCATTTCTGTCTTTATTTCATTTAGCTTCAGCAAGACCTCGAGACATTGTTTTTATATTCAGAGAATTGTTGAGGATAATACCATCGAAGAGCAAGAGATTTTGTCAAATGTCAAATTGCTCGAGCCGTTTCCTTTAAGACAACCAAGTCAGTGGCGACTCGAGAGTCAGACAACTGCGTTACGACAAAATAAACAAACGTATACTTATTATTATAATTATTATTTTTACTGGTTACCAGTCAAAAGAAATTAAAAAAAATACAATCAAATGTTTGAACACTAAATTTGTCATCATCACGCCTTCTACCCATTACTGGGTGTGGCACTCTGCCGAAGCAGATCTCAGTAAGAGATATATTTTGCGCGTGAAGTGCGGTTACCAGTCGTCAAATCACGGCCCGCAAAGATGTTAGTGATGCATGAGCCACAGGAGTAGTTTTTGAAATTATGAAAATTATTTGTGGCCTGTGGGAATCGAACCAGGGTTCTCATGATCCACAAGCCGATTTCATACCACTGAGCTAGCCACCCCATAAATAAATTAAATTTATAGACCGAACTTTTAATTTATATAAAAAGTATTGATAATAATGCCAGAACTGCCAACTTTCAGTGTAAAACTGAAGTGTTTAAAAAAGGTTTGAGTCTCGAATTGTATTTTCCGAGATTCAATACATAATACATAATGGGGTGGCTAGCTCAGTGGTATGAAGTAGGCCTGTGGATCCTGAGAACCCTGGTTCGATCCCCACAGGCGACAAACAATTTTCATAATTTCAAAAACTACCCCTGTGGCTCCTCCACCACTAACATCTTTGGGGGCCGTGATTTGACGACTGGTAACCGTACTTCACGCGCAAAATATATCACTTACCGGATCTGCTTCGGCAGAGTGCCACACCCAGTAATGGGTAGAAGGCGTGATGATATATTTATTTATTTTATTTTCAATGCATAAAAAAATTGTATACCTCATAAAACAGAAATTCTAAATATAATAGACTAGAAAAGTAAAAACTCCAATTTTAATTTTCTCGTCATTTATTATTGTGGCTTCCTCAGTACAAATCACATTTATTTTAGAAAAAGAAGACATGATTTGACAACTGGAAACTGCTCGTTATAAAAATATCATGTAGTTTATCAGTAAGCTACGGTAGAGCTTCGAAATCCAGCAATTGATATAGTGATTTAATGTTTGTAATAATTTGAGTGTTATCGAAAGGAAGTGATGAGAGTACGCCGCTGATAGACGACGGCAAACAGAAGAAGGAATGTTTTACGTCTGTATGTCACAGATGCAAGCATGCGTGTATTGACAAGCGTGTAATTCCACCTACTGGAAATGTTCTGCAGAGGAACAGAACGAGCGGGAGAAGAATAAGGCAGCGAAGAAACACACGGATGAAAACGGAAAGGTGGAAACAGAAGGAAGCACAGAGAAAGAGAGGATTGCGTGCTCAATCGTCCTCGAATGAATTATTATCATTTCCTATTCCGCTCTAGAAATTATGTCTGGAGGCTTACGACAAAACACCCAAAATGTGCACCCACACACAAACAAATAAAACACCACTACTCATGACTTTATTGAGACAACAGAAAATGTTTTATTGTATGAACTAAACCTTTATAACACAAAAATTCCTACTAGCAAATTATTAATAATTAATATTTTAAAATCTACTTTTACTTTTCATTTTACTTTCTTATACACAGTACCGGTAGTACGGTGGGGTGGGTAGCGTTACGGAATTCGAATCCGGAGATCCCGAGTTCGATTCCCACTCTAGCTTGAATTTATAATTACAACCACTCTGCGGCTCGGTGAGTTCGGACCCCTGTACTGTAATTGGGAATCAATTCCTGTTGTACAGAGTAACATAAATAAATAAATAAATAAATAAGGAAGTATTGGAATCGTGAAAAAAATCGTTGACGAGATTTTCGCGGAAATACGTGTTTTGAGGTCTACTGAATCCGTTTTGATCCTTTTCTCAATGATGTCTGTGTGTGTGTGGATGGATATGTGTCCGAGTGTGTGATATCTCATGAACGAGATAAGATTTGTTAACGAAACTTGGTAATTATAAGTTTCATGAAAATACGACGAGCTGAGTAGATTTTGAATGAAATTGAAAAACCAGAAGAGGAAGTTTACTGGACACACAAAACAATAAATTCCATTTATTTCAAAAATGCAATCAGTTACAAAAAAAAGATGTTAGCAAAAATATTTGGAACATAAAATGTTATTTGCAATTTTCCTGTATATGCGTCTAATTTTGAGAAAAACTAATTTTTATATTTAATAATATATTTCAATAATCATAGTAGCAATAGAAACAAAAAACTAAAATTTTTACTTTATCTAGTTATCTATGTCTGTTTTCGGAAAAACAAATACATCATTAAAATGGTCAACTAATTTGACAAGTTTGGCTCAATTTAATCGACTTCGTATCTCATGGTTCTTGAGATACCAAGAGTTAGGCTCGAAAAACGGACAGCCTGTATATGCCTCATCAGTAAAGTTAGACATAAAGTAGTCAACATTACTAAAAAATTGTACGTAAACAAAATTGATATTTTATATGTTTCAAACAGACAAATGCTGAATTACTGAAAAACATGTTAAATAATATTATATAACATTCATATATTCTAAATATTAAATATGTTGTGTATAAGAAAGTCGTGTGGGTGACCACACCAGATTTTTTAATTTTGCCTTAATGAATACTATCAACGGTTGATAACTACTTTTTGTACGTATTTATATCTGATCATCTTTCATCTCAAGGCAATACGATTCAAAAGATATATTCCTTTCATCATCATAAAGTAAATGGTAAATCTCCGAAGCTCACTAAATCCTATCTTAGTAAAACTAGCAGTCAGCATATTTGCGAAGCGATCCTGGGCTTTTGCAGTGGAGAGCATGTAGCATGGCATGCCTAACCTTAGCATCCATATGTAAATGTTGATTCCGTATCCTGATTACCATACGCAAGCCTTAAGTGTATTTTGCACTTTGAAAACCAATGTTTATGTTAAATTATATACTAGTTGGTAGCACTTAGTTCATTTCTTTTAACTAAATATCAATTACATTTTGGTGAAATTCATAACACAATTATTTTTACCAAAGAGAAGAATTGCTCCAAAAGAAGTACTGTCAAATCGAGAAATCAAATTTTCCTTTATTAAGTTCTGAAATTGTAGTTCTATGTTTGAAATGTACATTATTAAATTAGTCTTTTACAAACTGCAATTTTGATCACATAAAAAGAAAAGAAGTCGATCATGGTTCCGAAAAGTTTGTAAACCACTGAACTATAGGATGCCGGATCTAAAAAGGTTACTAGGATGGGAAAATTGTTATTGTAGAACCGTTGCTAACGAAACATCTTTTTTATAAAATCAGGCTGAATATTATGATGGAGAGCATATTAACCACGTTTAGTTTTAGAAAAGTTAGCAAATATTTTATGGTGTACTGCCCTCGATGCACTACTTTCAACTTTTAAATATTCATAAAAACTTTTAAATAGGTCAAGAGCGTAGAAATAAGTTTTAATATATATATATATATTTATATATAAATATATCACTTACCGAGATCTGCTTTGGCAGAGTGCTACACCCAGTAGCAATGGGTAAAAGGCGTGATGATATTTTTATTTATTTATTTATTTATATATAAAACTAATATAGTTAGTTTCCTTCAAATCATTTATTTAATTTGTTACTGCTTTGTAATAATTTGAACTATTTGCCTAGCAAATTAAATCTTTGTTTAACGAAATATGTTAACAAGGAAATTTTATACAAATATTAGGTATTATTAAATATGTACGAGTATATACCCTTAATTGCATTAATAATACAGGAAAAGGTTTTTTTTAGGCAAGTCAATATTGAACCTTCGAAAACTATAAGACGACCAGTATTTCTTAAACTTTTCAAAGCCTGGCCCAGATTTTTTAGACTCTTCGAAAATATAATAATCTTCACCAATCATTCCCATCGATCACATCATTTTCGCTTCACAAAAAATATGAATGATAAAATATAAAGTCAAAACGTTAATATTTTAAATTAAATAATCAATTAATGTTTACACATTTATTCTAGTATATAAAAGCAGTTTTTTTAATTTGAAGTCAATTTTTTAATACAGTTTTAAAAAACTGAGAAACTCTAATTGCTATTCTATTGTTTTCCACCGCCCTCTAAAGAATCAACTAAACCAATGATTTTAATATTGTCATTTGCTTTCGCTGGGCAGTAGATTAATTTCTATCTCATCATGCGTAAAACACGCTAAAGCTCATTTTGAACATGAGTGTAAAATCAGTTCTTCGGTGAGAGATAACCCAGTTTCCCGAGCGTTATGAAATACGCCCGATGCGGCTAAACTGCATCCTTTTATAAAACGCGACGTGCCGTAGCAAGGAACGAACAGTGAACAGCGAACAGCGCGCAGCCCAACGATGTCTAGCGGGCGCTGAGACTGGAGTGAGGCTCAAAGAAATCTCCTTCTCGTGCACGTTTATCATGCAAATCGCGAGACCGCGAGGTGAGGAAGTGTGAGCCATGCCGGTGAGCCAACGTGAACTGCGCCCATGCAATATGCAGTATAGGATTTACTGTAATTATTAACTAAATATACAATACATGTTTCATGATTTAATAAGCTCACGGATTAGCGAAATTATTAAGCATTTCTTTTTGTTCTGTAATGGAAATATAAAAGACTATTTATTAAATGAAATTTTATTTAGGCTGCTGGTGAGGCAAGTTCGAATCCCATGCAAAGTTTGCACGTTTTTTAGGTTTTATATATGTTGGTAATTTCTTTAGAAATATGAACGTTTCATGTAAAACTTTAATGAAATTATAAGTTCAATTTTGTACATTTTAATATTCAGTTTCACCAACAAAAGTTAAAATTTAAATGTTGATTAAATAAATAAAAACAAATCAAAATTACATGCCAAATTGAATCATTGACATTGCTGTCATACATACGATTTGATTTGATTTCATTAAACCATGTTTAAAATTTAATTTTTGTTGATGAAACCGGCCATTAGCATAGTAATCAATGAGTTACATTAGTTTCTCTAATAAAAATAAAATAAAATAACTGTGACAAGTATGTCTTTGCAATACTAGGATCAAATTCATACTCCTTACTCCTCCTCACATCAACCTCACCTCAAATTGTGCAAATTCTTGAGTTAATTGCCTTAATTATTTCGACTTTGAATGTGAGGTAAGGATGAGATGAAAGAGTCACGATTATGAATTTGACCGTTAGTGCGGCATGAAATCTTTTATGATGTTGTTTCCAAAACAACCATTGTGATATAATCTATTTTATGCACAACCGAGCAGAAAAGCATCTGTTTTAGCCCTGAAATGCGGGCTTAAACACTTCATTTTGACCTATAGACCAAAAAGAAATAATTCATATGGATACAAAAATAAAATTACAATTTTTGTTGATTGTGAATACTTGATTCTGCAAAATGTCATTTTGACATACAACCTATTTATATATTTTAATCTTTTTAGTATATAATTCAATGTTATTTTGTTGTGCATATAACATTGTATGTACCACGGGTGAAATTTGCGTTTTTGACCCTGAGCATGTTATTAGCCCTCGGTGCTATGCGCCTCGTGTTAATAATCATGCCACGGGCCAGAAACGCCTGTTTTCACCCTTGTTACATAATAAGTAAGAAAAAATAGGAAAAAACTAATTTTCCATCACTTGTCACAAATTCCACAAAAAAATTTATAGCACGTTTGAATCAACTTATCAGGTCATCAACAAACGGCTGGTCAGTTCAGCTTTAACTATAGACGCGTTTCGTCCTTTAGGGACTCATCAGTATGGTGCGATCAACTATCCAACTAGACCAACTAGGGACTAGTGAACTGTGATACTGTCTTAGCTGAACTGACTAATGTTAAACTATGTAAGCCGGTAAAATGACATGAGAGCTACGGAGCAACCCGTGGTGCCATCTACCGACAAAAATTGGTAGATGACAATACTTGTGTTACAATATACCATAATTATAAATTATTACAATAATTTGGATACTTTTGTAAATGTATTCGGTAGTAGATAAAATATTGTATGATACATATATGTAAAGCATCTTTAGACTAGTTTTACATAATAATATCGTCATATTTAAAACAGTGGAAGTTAAAGAAAAACGTGTTTAAAAAAAAGATGGAAATTTTTAAAAGCTGATTTAATAGCATAGATGAACATTTCTTTCAATTTTGAAATATACTTTCAGTTTATTTCAGTAAGCAGTTAAAATATATAAATTCGTAAAATAGATGATTAAAATTTTGTGTGACAATGACAGTAAAAGTGAAAGAAACCTCGAAAAAAATTACAAGCAATTCACCGAAGCGCACATAAATTTCATTTTCTCTACGTGTAAAAAACTTGGAAGATTGGTTTGATGTTATCAACATTTCTAATAAAAAATACGAGAAGTCAAGCGAAAGTAAACAAAAAGAAAAGTTTATCCAGGAGAGAAACGTTCGCACGTGGGTTCCACGGTTCGTCAGGGGGCGCGGGGGTAGCGCAACCTCATCGATGATATTAAAGCCATAGTTGGCCGTGGAACGTGTGCTATCTCGAAACAACAGGCAGGCACACATACACCTTATATATTAGTTTCGGAAGCGCGAACGATCCAAGTTGCATATGACGGTGTTGTATCGCAGCACGAGCTGGGTACTGGAGGTACACATCAATACCACGGCGGGGTAAAGGGAGCGTGGTACAGTTCCTGGAACCTGCGCCAATGGAGGACGTGTTCGTAACTGTTTCACGATGATACAGAGACGTACTTCATGCAGTGTATATCATACATCATATTTAACATATTATTATCATTATTGTAAATTGAAAATAGATGTTTTATTACATATACCGGGTGTATCACGAAAAACGGGGCATGGGTGTTTAACATAGGAAGCAGTTTTTTCGTGCGCGTGTCTTCCAGAATTATTTTAGATAAAAATGCGTCAAATTAAAATTGTAGAGCTTAGAATTCTGTATCTAAATCAATAGATTAAATTTATTTTCTGTGTTTTGTAACAGCAGAAATGAAATATGAAAATTTACAAAATAATATTTTAATTAGTATTTTTATTTTTTTTATGTTACTCTGCACAACAGGAAGTAAATCCCAATTACAGTACAGGGGGCCTACAGCTTATAGTGGAATACGAACCACTCAGACACAATCATATTTTTTGGATATAAGTAGAAGTCAGTGAGATTTGAACGCACGACCTCTTGCTTGCTAATTACGAAATGCAAGTTTTACCTCGCTTTTATCCACTGAGCTACGATTGCCTGTTATGTTAATTAGTATTAACCATGGAATTAATACAAAATACCAAACAAATGCATTAAATTTGTTTATCAAACAGTTCCCGTAATTTTTTGAAATTTTTCTTCATGTAAATAATTTTCCAGTTTTAATAAATTTGTAAAAACACACCAAAAACTTATTTCTAAACAATGCTAAACTTCAATGTTCAAAATATTTTACCGAATTAAGTCCTTCATTTGTTTGTTATTTTGTTTTAGTGTTAGCCAATATATTAAGTGTATTGTACACATCAAAAGAAATCGTTCATTATTAAAAAATCATTTATTAATAGGAGTCATTAGCGTATGATTTTGTATACATTAATGAATCCCATTAATGAATAAATAAAAAATAAATAAATATATCATCACGCCTTCTACCCATTACTGGGTGTGGCAATCTGTCGAAGCAGATCTCGGTAAGTGATATATTTTGCGCGTGAAGTGCGGTTACCAGTCGTCAAATCACGGCTCCCAAAGATGTTAGTGGTGGAGGAGCCACAGGGGTAGCTTTTGAAATTATGAAAATTGTTTGTCGTCTGTGGGAATTGAACCAAGTTTCTCAGGATCCACAGGCCGACTTCATACCACTGAGCTAGCCACCCCATAATGAATCCGATTAATGAATGATTAACGGAAAAAAATATTTCAGTCCAAAACTACAATCTTATTTTAATTGCTACTATATACTATACTGCATAGTAAGTAATTATGTTAAAAAGCATTATCCTTCAAAAATAATATTTATGCAGAATACAGTAATATACTTGTGTAATATACTTCCTGAATACGGTCCTGGCTGTAACAAAGTGAAGCCCATGTAGCGGTAGCCCCATCCACAGTATTCCGAAATATTAATTACCGCCAGAGAAGACATTTCTCTTGCGCGAAATCGAACTGTGGTGGCAGCGGCAGCGGGAGGTGGCGGAGGTACAAGTAAGATGTGTGTTGTCGCGATGCTGAGACAGAGTACAGAGTGGTAGATGTACGCGGGTATTCATTGCTTTACCTCCAACACTGGATTCTGTTCTATTTTGCCATTATCTATATGTGCTTTAATTTGAGTAAGTTGAAATGATACAGATTCACAGCCTAAAAATCTATTAAGGTAGTACTAGCTTGACTGTGGCGCCATCGGTTGTCGAGTGGCGAAACTGACGCTCAAAAAAATATAAAAATTGAATAAAATAAGTGTTTTATACCTATTATGATTTGAATATCATGAATTGTTAATAGGTTGTTGGTCTAGGGAATTTTAAAATACAATATCACCGTGTGGTGTTGCCATTATAAATTGGGATTCTTAATTTTTCGTTAAAAACAAGGCTTTGCATGGCTATATATCTATTTCTAAACGATAAAAAACCTTCTCCTTCTGATACAATATGCATGGATAGTTTTAGAACATCATACTAGTTTTTCAAATGAAACTGCAAAATTTTAGAGGTACACAAACTAAATATGTGCGATTCTGAGTGATGATCGCCATAAGCCCCGTGTATAAGAACTCAACTTTACAAGCGAATATATTTGTTCACAGACGATGAATGTGTTTCATATTTTAACAGGATGCGTATGACTATCCAATGTTTACGTGCGTCAAATTTAATTCGGATCTGCAAAAAAAAAAATTCACGCTAGTACTACCTTAAGTTAAAGTTACTGTAATGAATTATAAAGTATGAGGTCATCAAGAAAGTGTAATTCTTTTTCAGAAAAATGTTTCTAATAAAAGATACGAAGAATTAAGTTTTTAACCACTTATATTTAAGACATTTGCCTGAAGTCTCTCAATTATTTTAAAAAGTTTTATATGTGACAATCTTGCTGATATTATTAGCAACTTCTTCTACAAATTCTATAGTTATATAGTAAGTGAGTTCGTTACCAATTACAGTACATGCAAAACAAAAACTGGCATATTTCGTGGTCGAATGACGAAATGACTTGCGAAGACTAGATAAGTTTATATGAGGCCAGTTATGAATGAGGATGAAGTAAAATGTATGTTCCAAGATTGGAATGTTTGGTGCAGATTAAAACAGTGGTCAAAACTGAGGCAAAACTTAAGTTTACTGATTAACAAGCAAGAGGTCGCTGACATCAACGACCGCAAAAAATACAATTGTATCTTAGGGATTCGGATTCCACTATATGCTATAGGCTTCCTTTAATGTAATTGTGTTTAAGTTCTTATTGTACACAATAACAAAATAAATAAATAAATATTCGGTGAATGTTTCAAGGGCAAGGGATCAATCTATCCCACATATGGATAGTTTCACCGCCAAAAGTTAAACTTTAAAAGTTGGTTTAAATAAATAAAAGTAAAACAAAGTTAACTGTTAAAAGGAATAAATAACATTGCTGTCAAGTATTCGAATGCTTCTATTTGTTGAAACTAAGTTTGAAATTTAATTTTTGGTGGTCGAACTGGCCTTTAACGATGAGAAAAGTTTTCATCTTTGATTGTCGATCCTTGTTTGATAGAAGAATAATTATAATTTCTAATTTTTATTCTCTATTTTGTAATCTTCTTATAAATTCAAGAATATAGGTATCGTTTGTACGGTCCTGTTACTTAAAAAGAAATATAATAGTTAGCACAATTAGCTGTCGTAAAAAGAAAGAAAGTATCAAGATTATAAATGTAATAGTGGTATTTGAAAAGGTAATACATATTATAGGTGATTAATAAAGCATGGTAATTTACGAGGGCATTTAGAAGACAACGCATGTATTCAAGACACAATCTCCAATTCAATTATCCATAAAAACCCCATAAATTTCATCAACAAGCGACAAGACGAATAAGAAGAAGCAAAACAAAGAAGCGTCGTGCGTATCGTTAGTGGGGTGGGAAGAGAGTGGCAGAGTGAGAGAGAGTGGCCACGGCCGCACACACGTTCACGTCCACGTGAGGGAGTCACCGGCGGCCACACCCTGAGCCTTCGATCGGTTTTGCCCGGTCGTTCCTCACGCGCGCACATGGCCGCCCCTCGCAGCCCTCACCACCCCCGCCGGATGAACACCGGGCCGGCGAGCGAGGTAAAACCGCGAGCCCATGTCACACACGAAAACTTACGATCAATTCTCTAAATACTTACAAATTTTACACAGTGTAATAACTCCTTGCACTTCGTGATTCACGAAGCGGTACTTTCTTGAACTATAGCAAGGTAGCTATACCTACTTTTCAGCCATCACTCATTATCAATTCTAGTGATTTGTTTCATATACAAAATTGATTTAATGATTAATCAAGTAGAACAACTTCTTTCTTTTTAATTCAAGAATAAAAAATTAGTTTTTGAATTAAACCAATAGAAATTACATGACTTATGGAATAATTAACTTTGCTATCGAAACTACATTTTTGTTGGAACAACTGACCGTAAAAGTCTTAATAGCTATTTCTGTAACAAGTACATAATGTAGGACTTTATTCGAGACTTATTGGACGAACCGTAGTTTATAGTCGAGAGAGCGCAGCGAGCGAGGCTAATAAATAAGGCGAGTCTATAAAGTTCCATTAGGCATCAGTTGCATTCAAAGCTTTATGTTCGACTACCAGCGGCAATTGGTTTTCTTAAAATATGGTAATAAAGTGTGCTTTGTTATTACTTTTGTTATTTATAATTATTAACTGTCAACTTGGTCAAAAAGGTGGAAAAACGTCTTGTGTATTTTGTAGCAAAAATTGCCAAGTATAATTATTGTGAAATGAATCTTTTGATAGGGTAGGTGGCCTAGTGGTATCGAATCGACATATGGATTTGAGAACACGGGTTCGAATTCTATAATCGACAAACAATTTTCACCACATTAAAAACTATCCATATAACTCCTCCTCAAAAAACATCTTTGGGTGTAGCGATTTCACAGCTGGCAACCGCACTTCATGCGCAAAATATATACCTAGATCTATTGCTATACTTAGTATTTTGTGTTACTAATCTCGTCCGATTTGGGCTGTAGCGCCAGTAAAGAAGAAGAAGAATCTCGTAAATTAGAAATATCCTAAAAGAAATAAAAGAAGATGCATTAAATGCAATGAGTTAATTAATTATTATTGTTCATTTTGACATTGATAGAAGTCCAATTTTGCTATTTTATCATATTAGTAAAATAAAGAGCTATTTTATAGACACTAAACAGTATCATAAATCAAGTTGGTGTAGTACAGTCAAACATGAAATAATTAAAACTAATACATTGTTGTTTTCTTAAATTTTTAAAATACAAATAACAGAACGAACAAACTGAATTGCCAAATCTTTTAACATAAAGTACCTGCATCGAAGTGTGCTGTCATAACTTGAGAAGGTTCAAGAACGTGACAATTTAGTAAGTATAACGAAAACATTAATCTTTCGTTTTCAGAAAAGTAATTCTAGCAAAACTCATAATAAAAATAATATAATTCATAAGAAACAAACTATGGGAGTATATGTGTTTTCCTACAAAATTTGGTCAGTGTAAACGGGATATTCGGCAGTAGGCGCCCACAGCAGGGGAAGGGGGAAGTATTGAGACGACGGTATAAGACGTGGTACAAGCGCGCTCACACACACACACACACACACTCTCACAGCGCCTTAACTCCCTTGCACAGTGTCGCGGTCCCCCGCCCCGCGTAGCCCGCGGCGAGTTTGCAAATACCACACCGTTGGATATATCTACACGTCCACCCCAGCCTATTACCAACCCTATGAGCAGAGAGTACAAGGGTGGAAGTAGCGTGCCATGCGCCTCCACCAAATAGCGCGGCGCGCAAGCAACCTGACCCGTGCCGCCACTAAAAATTAAATACCATCTTTATAGCTGTTATGAAGCAATCAAGTACTGATTTCATCATGGATTACGGTAATGCATTCAACGGAAAAATCCAAGAAGTTTTAAGTTTTCATCTTTGATACTGAAATCAGATAATTCGTTAGCAAAATTTTCCTTGTTTCGTTTTTATTGGTACATTCAAAACATAAATATGTAAATTAAAATTTATAAAATTAATAGATTATTGGAATCTAAACTTATTTTTATTACTAATTAGAATTTAAATTTAATAAAATATGTATTGTCAAAATATACATAAAAGTTAATAATTATTATTTTTTTAATAACTGTACTGCAAGTTACCTATTAATGACAAAATTTAAACACAGTAAGTGCAACTTTTATTGCATAGTGGTTTTCATGGTTATATCAAGATTTTAATATTTATCTTGATTGCAATTTGACAGCTGTCAACTTTGAAACCTATTTTTCTTTTCCTTCTATTTGTGCAAATATTGTAAAAAATAGCTTACTAACCTCGAACTGTAAGTGATTTTTTGTAGGTAGCAAACTACATTCTTGACCTAAAAACTGTCACTTACAGTTCATGGTACGTAATATACTATTAAGCTTGCGTAGCTGAAGTTCATGTTACCATACAAGAAAAGTTATTGTAGTTACATTCTAAAAAAAAATAAAATAAAATATATCATCACGCCTTCTACCCATTACTGGGTGCAGCACACTGTAAGTGATATATTTTGCGCGTGAAGTGTGGTTACCAGTCGTCAAATAACGGCCCCCAAAGATGTTAGTGGTGCAGGAGCCACAGGGGTCGTTTCTGAAATTATGAAAATTGTTTGTCGCCAGTGGGAATCGAACCAGGATTCTCAGAATCCACAGGCCGACTTCATACCATTGAGCTAGCCACCCCATTCTGAGTCGTTTATTATATTTTTCGCGTCACAGGGGCAGCAATTAACTTCAAATAATGTTAAAAGCTTTGTAAAATGTGGACCATTTGGCAGTTCAGATTTATTTATTTGCAATTTTTTATAGTTAATTTTGTTTGTTGTTAGACGACTAAATAAATGAAAACTAAAAATAAACAAACTGCCAGAAAATTTTATAATTATTCTACTAGGACTATTATTTTCTCTAACTCTCCGTTGACAATGGTAACCAAATAATAAATGTTCTGAGTCGCTTACGACGTTTGTTGCTATGGAAGTAAATTATACTTACGTTAGCGGTGGCGCGAAAAAAATTTAAATATGACATTTTATTGTTTACTGCGTGGCTTAGGTTACTTAACTACTAGTTAATTAATTTTGCATATTTCTAGAGGAACAATTAAGTTTGAAACTAATTACTTTTTCCTTGAAAATTTTATTCAATCCTCTTTGTTATTTATACATCAAGAAAACAATGTATTCTTATCAAGTTATATGATATTAATAAATTGATTTTCATTATTATTAATTGTCTTCATTCACTATGAAGTAAGGGAAATCGTGGTGATCTGAGTGAGCTGTGAAAGCTGACACTTGCATCGTGCAACACGCATGAAAATGTATCGGTATGTCACCGGCTTATTTCGTGAGTTGGTAATATAATGTTTGCCGTGGCAACGCAATAAATAATATGCAAGTCTTTGAAGCAGCCTGCATGCCTGTAGGTATCAAACATAGCGGCGCATATCAAGCACTGCCAAAGGAAAAACTCATTCAAGTCAAACACTCGATGTGGTCCACTGCCTCTCAGGAAATGTCTCGGATCAAACAGAAAGCATATAGAGGGTGGTTACTGTTACATTCCGTGTCGAGAATGTGATCCTATTATGCGATATGCAGATCAAAGGAGAGCATTCTAAACGCGCGGGTAGTGGAGAGATAACAAAGGAATTGCAAGCCCGCGCGATGTCTTCGAAGGGAAACGCGAGGACTGGGGTTGCGAGGCTGAGGGCTGCTCGCGGACACTACCAGGCGTCCGTCGGGGATATTCCAACCCCACATATACTCACTAACACGTTCCCTACTCGCATCTTCAACTCGAATACTGACGCTATTTGCTGGTGCTGCTGCTACGTACACACAAATATTTACACAATTTTGTCCTTGAATAGAAAGCTTTTACTAACTTTTATATACAAATTTATTATAACTTCTGCTTCAAACTATTTCCTGTTTTATACATTTAGTTTCGTTTGAGATGAGTGGCATTGTATTACAAGTTCAAAGAAATATCAACTTTAAATGTGCGCCAAGAAGAAATTGAAATGATTGATATATAACAGGTAGGGTTGTTGATTTTAAGAAAATTCGAGACTTCGATTGTTCGGATTTATTGAACCTTTGAATTTAGATTCGAACTTTCAAATTTCGGAATAATCCGAATTTTCGACTTTTCGAATTTTGGAATATTTCGAATATTTGAATTTTCGAATTATTCGAATTGTGAATCCTTGCGTGAACACGGTATGTTGATAAGAAATGATTTCAAAATAAACTCATGTGCAGAGTTTTGTATTAATTCGTAAGTAATTATTATTAATTATTATTATTTGCCAAATTTACAATTTCGCTACACTGTCAGAACCGTTTTAATTAAGAAGTTTTTGTATCGTTTTTATTGTCATTTTAAAACGTCTTACTAAAAGTCCATAGCATTTAGATGGACGGTAAGAGAGTAGATGGCCTAACCTTTCAGAGTTTTTGCAGGATACATTGCAGAGTCTATTATTTAAATCGTGGCCGACTTTTCGCGAATTATACGTGAGCGTGTTTGGAAATGACAGATGGCGTTAATTCAGTGGCAAAAATTTGAGAATTCAAAGCTTAGAAAGATTCGAAAATTCGTAAATTCGAAGCTTCAAAAATTCGAAAGTTTGAAGCATCGAAGTTTTTCTGACGAAGTTCAAAACATTAGAAAGTTCGAACGTTCAGAAATTCAAATTTCGGTGGAAATCAACGACTCTAATAATAGGACACGAAATGGATAATTTCACGAACCGGTATGCCATTTAAAAACTATGCTGGGACTAAAAAGAATAATATTATATTAGTGACTAAAGGGTTTCATTGAAAAACAAGTACAAAAGTTAGAGCATATTACAAGCTCCGGTGCAAAATGTTTCTGTTAGTACTCGTAATATTTTGTGTAATTTATCATCAATTATCTTTTAAAATTATTAATATTGAAATATCTACGTTTAAAAAAATTATATAGTTTTAATTTTCACTTTTATCAGTTTGTATATGGGCCTTCTTCAGGCAGTAAAAAACTAATCTTTGACTGAAATGCAGTAGTTTTTACCTATTCCAATTAAAATTTTCTGTTAAAGACATTCCTATTTTCGCTCCACAAACTTTGTACCAAATAGTACCTGACCTCTAATATTGTATTTCATATAATTAAACTCAAATGGAAATATGAATATGGTCGAATTCGTCGCAGTAAACAAATTATACTGCGATATTAAATTGAATTATACGAATATCAAGTTCATAATGTGGTAAACAATAAACCAAAAATATTACCCTCAACATTGTAATTAAATACAACAGACTGAAGCAAATTATTGTTTTAATAGGCAAATAAAACGCGAAAACTTCAAAACACGGTTAAACACTTTGAAGACGACGAACGCACCAGTAAATACGACATTATGACAGGAAACTATTACTTAGGAGAGAGAAGCTTCAAAGAAAAAGACAGGTAATTGTTGACATTAATTAGTATCGACGTCTTTGTCGTCGTCAGCGTCACTTACTTCGTCCCTCAAAGGCCGTTGTGAGCCAGGTAGAGGTAGCGTATGTGAGAGTAGAGTGTGGATCCACTTACGCGGGCTTCAGGGCCGGATTTACCTAGCCGTCGATATTTTAGGAGCCTCATTTCATTATAATTTTAAACATTGAGTAAAGTTTGAACCAAAATATAGTTTTATATAATAGATTGCGTTGATGAACGAAGAATTAATGAATGAATAAAACTAGAAGTTTACCAAAGACTCTAAGGGCCAGTTTTTCAATCGCCGGTTTACTCTCGATTAGTGTTAATCATAAATAAATAAATAAATAAATATATCATCACGCCTTCTACCATTACTGGGTGTGGCACTCTGGCGAAGCAGATCTCGGTAAGTGATATATTTTGCGCGTGAAGTGCGGTTACCAGTCGTCAAATTACGGCCTCCAAAGATAAGATGTTAGTGGTGGAGGAGCCACAGGGGTAGCTTTTGAAATTATTAAAATTATTTGTCGTCTGTGGGAATCGAACCAGGGTTCTTAGGATCCACAGGCCGATTTCATACCACTGAGCTAGCCACTCCATAGTGATAATCATGATTAATATTAATTGATGATTGAAAAACTGGCTCTAAATGAGTTAATCAGTTTCATAACATTATTAGTGGTCCGTAAAATCTAGGGATGTCGATTTACAAAAAATTGTCGAGCGAATATTCGATTAACCAAATATTCATATCCGAATAGTGGGGTATAGGTATTCGTTAGCTTCCATATTCATATCCGAATAGTTCGGATATTCGTTTGTCTAGATATTTGTATCCAAATAGTTCGAATATTCGTTAGTTTCCATATTCGTTATTCGGCTATTCAAAAATTATTGTGATTTGAAATTTAACTTTACCGGGAAGCTATATCTTAAAAACTAAACAAGATGTGAAGATGCGCCCAACGGTATTGAATTCCTCGTGTGCATATGTCTTCTAGTTTTTGTGATATTGTTCAAAAACTGCCTGATGAGAAAATTTTGGTGAAAATTTTTTGAAAAATAAAAATGCTGAAAATTTGTTTACAATTCAAAAGAAGCATGAGAAATTCAATGCTGTTGAGTGCATCCTCATATCTTATTTAGTTTTTGTGATATAGCCTCGGGAAAATGGAAAATATGATGAGGTTTTTTTTTTGGAAAATTTAACTTTTCCGGAGATTATATCTTAAAAACTAAACAAGATATGAAAATTCGCTTAACGGCATTGAATTCCTCGTGTCCGAATTGACTTATAAGTAAATATTTAGCGAATTTAATTTTTGAAAATATCTTAAGGGGTACCCCTTGATTTTTTTTTCGATTTTACCCTATTTTCGGACTGTTTGCTCTAAAATTCTTTTTCGTACAAATATTGTAACGAAAATTTACATACATATGTATTTTAACCCACTAAATCCAATGGTAAAATCCCCGAGTACATATGTCTTCTAGTTTTCGAGATATTGTTCAAAAACTGCTCGATGAAAAAATTTTGGTGAAATTTTTTTGAAAAATAAAAAATGCTAGTAATTTGTTTACAAGTCAAATGAAGCACGAGAAATTCAATGCCGTTGAGTGCATCCTCATATATTGTTTAGTTTTTGAGAAATAGCATCTGGAAAGTAGAAAATGGTAATTACTTTGGAAAATTGAACTTTACGGAAGTTCTATATTAAAAACTAAACAAGATATGAAAATGCGCTCAACGGCATTGAATTCCACGCATCCGAGTTGACTTACTAGCAAACTTTTATCGCATTCCGAACTATTCGTTTATCACTATTCGGTCTCATTAAGTCTCTGAATATTTAAACTATTCGGTTATTCGAATATTCGATCAGTTCAAATAACGGTTCACACTTGACCGTTATTTTGATCTATTGTCTTTATATTTCAATAAAGTCTATAGACAACACATGATTGTTAAGTGTTTTACAACAAGACACGGAAATTTAAATAATGTTAGCTGTGGGTCTTGTTTTTCAAACTTTTCCTGGTCCTGTTATGAGACTCGTAAGGAACTAGTATTGTAATACAGTCGATCAGAGCCCAATTGATAACATTTGGATCGATTAAGCAAGAAGTCGTGCATTCAAATCTCGAAGACTTCAACTTAAATCTAAAAAATATAATTGCGGCTGTGTGATTCGGATTCCATTATAAACTATAGGCCTCCTGGGATTCTATTACTGTTGGTAATAATAAATATGCTATAGCCAGAAATATACCATATTTTTGTGGTTCAAGTTCCCGTTTTGAACATGTTATTGAAAAGTAAGATCTCTCTTATTTCTAAATATAAATCCGTCCCTGACTTGTAAAGTACCATAATGTAGTAGTCGAACCATAGCGTCATAGCTACCTCAAACATAAACTGATACATGTGCGCGTCGTTCTAATGAACATAGTAGCAAATGGCGCATAACGAAGCTAATTTCAGTGCTCTCTGTAATCAGGCTTCCGTTTGAATGGGTACAGAGAACCACGGCAAAGTCTCGGCTCTGCTATAGGCAGCGCGTCTATGTCTACTCCTTATATTATATTTCACCATATAGATATATTATGTACTTGCAATGTGTCTGTGCATATATCCGTATAATTTACCTAACTCTTCTCGCGTATCACTGTAATTATACATGTTGGAGAGTGAAGACAGGCATGGCGAATGTATGCGCATGAATGATTGGCTTTTCTGCTGAGAGCGATTCAGATAACTGCTTCAAATTGCAATATAGTAGAAATTCCAAAGCAATGGAATTCACGTTGTATTGAGTTCAATTACTTTCATTAAATATGTACAGTAGGAGTAACCACGATATCCCTTTTTTATGAAATAGATGGTCAGTGGTACCTATAAAGTCGGCTAGTGGATTTGAGAACCTTGGTTTGATTCTCACAACCAGCAAATAATTATCAATAATAATATAACAAGAGAGTGAGAATAAATTGAAAAAATTTGACAGATCTTTCGAGAACTTGTTGCGAGGCAATAGTCACGAAAGATACTGGAGAATTATTTTCTAATTTATCCAACTCTCGAGTTATATTTAATTAGATTATTTTGTGACTTAGCTGTTGAGGTCGATTCATCCAACTTAAAAGATTTTGAACTGTGTCCATTTCGATTGATTATTTATTAATGTATTTTTGGAAGTTGTTTCAAAATTTGTTGATGTATTTCTGTATCTGAAATACAACTAAATTCTATTTTTTTCACACATTTTACTTAACGCGTGGACAGTTTTAAATAATTATTTGACAACTACCTATCATTTGTCATAAACAAAAAAGTATCTACAGAGATAATTCCCGGGAATAAACACAAGAGCTTTATTCTCAGTATAATAATGACAGGATTGGTTAAAACGCAGACACGTGACATACAATGAAGCATTTAATTGGTTTTGAGAAACGTCAAAAAATTATTACTACAATAAAACTACCTCAATGGCTCCTCCTCTACTAACAACTAACATATTTGAGGACTGTGATTTAACGCTTGGCAATAAATTCTGTCAATAATTTTTTTGTCATGTATTCATCGCGAACAAGTAATAACATGTCACACGACACCATACAAATTGCTTACTTTGACCGGTTTTGTCGCGCATGCGTCACCGGCCAAAACTTCTGTCTATCATTTTTGTTACTTAATTATACCAAAGTCTATAATTTAAACTGAAAATTAGCCTGTTAAAAAAATGTCAACAACTGCCCTTAATATCGGCGCATTCACATCGGCGCCATCTATAGTCTCCACCCGTTCCCAAATCTAATTTTCGTTTTTCATGTTTATCATGCCATAATCTATTAAAAAATCTATTTCTGTGACTAGAATTAATGAGACATCATTTAGCATCCTAGTTCTCTAACTAAAACCAGCCATAAGGAAGAAACAATTTTTTTAAAAATGTTTTGAGATACGTAGGTGATCGTATGACGTAGTTATACGTCTGGAGTGAAACAGTAATTGTAAAAAAGAATACTAACATTGGAAGTGAAACAGAATTGGGAACAAGCCATTTACCCATTTTGCTGTTTTAAAAAGATGTATTTTTGATTTGATTTTACCATTATTATCTCAAATCCACAGTCGACTCGATACCACTGAGCCATCTGCTTCATATTTTTAATATATATATATATATATATATATATATATATATATATATATATATATATATATATATATATATATATATATATATATATATATATATATATATATATATATAATTCTCAAATGTAGTTTAGTAGTTCCATAATAATGAAACGAGTTGAATACAAATGACTATTGATTCGGAATGTACATATGTAAGATTGCACGCCACTGTGTAGGTGGCTAATGGCTCACGGGGACAAGAAGCTGGGATCGGGAACAACTGGGAGCACATCAGCTCAGTCCCCGGGCCTCGAGGTAGCAAAGCCGCGACAGCAGAGCGCGACAGGCGACGCAGGAACAACGAACACTCGCGCTTGTGACGGTAGCAATATTCTCCACGGGCACTGACAAGTGACGCGTAGCCAAGCAAATTGATCTCCAGTATTCAACTACACGTGTGCGCACCGCCGCCGCCGCCTCCACCAGCCACGGCCGACTAATTATGTCACCCAACCAGCCTATATATCTGCGAGAACGTTTGCTAAAGACATGTTGGTCTAATGAAATATTACATCGACTAACCAGATTTTCATATTGGTTCCAATTGTGATACTTATGAATAATTCTTCTAATATTGGTTCTCACGAGTAGGAGCATAATGGAAATATTGGAATTAAATAATTCTTTGTTATTGTATCATTTTGCAATTATATTATATCAACACAATTTGAATTATTTAATAGATACCTGACTATTTTTTCTTTGCCACATATGAAATGTTTGCAAAACGACAACATAAAAACAAACTTCCATTTCGTACCTGGTATGAAAAGTATATAAAACTCTTAACTTTTAAATATTATTCTTTGGACGAAAAAACAAAAAAAAAACACACAACAGATAAAAATATATATAATACTACCAACCCTATAAATACACAATTATTGAATAGAAACATGGTTTTCTTTGTTTATTTATTACTAACAATTCTAGCTGTCACTATATAACCAAAAATGTTTTCTCGAATTGTATTAATATTAACATCAAATTTTATTGGCCCAACTGGCAAAACAGGAGGCAAAGTATCAACAGGAACTTTGTCATTTTTTAAATAGTAATTGTTTGGAAAACATGGACACCTCTTTGGTAAATTACTACAATTTAGTATTGCAGGATAAAATAATTGATCATTTATGTACATGATAAAGTAGAATCACTCATTACAGTATTCAAATCTAGACAATTTTGAAGAAATTGTCTTGAAATTAGTGAAATATTTCCAAATCACTTAGAATTATAAAGCAATAAACAAACTAACCATGGCAACGCCGTAAAATATCGTTCTGTTGTAACATCATAAAATTTTATAAATCCTGATAATATTTTAGTGTTTTTCTAAATTATCAGTTGCAGGAAAAATTATGTTTATATGTATCAAGCCTTTGTCGTCACTTGTTAAAAAAATAACTATTGATGACAATTATCATTATTTTAAAGAGTTAATATCTAACTAAAATTGACAATCTACTCGTACGTGTTTACATTCAATAATATATTTCAATTGACTGTATTCTTATGGTATAGTCTAAGACAATCAACAGCATGATAAATGAAGACTAAACCCACAAATTGAAAAAACCAAAAAACTTCTTTTAATAAGTGAAATTAACAAGTGTTTAATGTGTAAAGTACAGTGAAAGAACACAATGAGAAAGAAACAAGACTGCAAAAAAGCATCATTCCTTCTAGCGGGCAACTTTCACTGCTGACAGTAGAAAAACGAGCAGGAGTGAAACAAACTCTCGCTAGTTTATTTGAGGGGGTGCTGCTGGTGCCTGCGTGCGCGCACTGCTAAGAGGGTCGGTCCTCAGTCGTCCTGGAACTAGTTCGCAACTAAATTAAGCCGGGAACCGAAGGCATCTGTGACCACACCCTGAGAGACGTAGCATTTGCTCGTGACGCGTTTTATTGCGTGGAGGCGAGACGCGGGTGAAGTATGGCCACCACGGGGGCGACTCACCCTCACCCGCCGCCCCCAGAACACGGCGGACGCCAGGAAATGGAATTGGACTAAAGGGAGGACCAAGGAATAACTTAGCCAAGGCTATAGATTTACTTTATTACACGGACGCGTATGTACTATCTATGTTGTTTATTATTACTAGGGCTGTTTAATGAGTTTCTTGTATAGGTATATAATCGCGGTGCATCATTATAGGCAGCTATTAATTAGTAACCTAATTAAGAAAAATGACAGCAAGATTCAACACATTTTAATTCATCAAAAGATGAGACCTATCACAATTTTTCACTCTCATTGTTTTTCTGATTCTTTTTTGCCATTTTTTACACATTTAATTTTAATATGGGGTAATGGCACAGTGGTTCGATCCCCACAGCCGACAAAACGTTTTCATCAATTTAACATTACCCCTGTGGTTTCCCCACCAGTAACATCTTTGGGGGCTTCACTTACCGAGATCTGTTTTGGCAGAGTGCCACACCCAGTAATGGGTGATATATATATTTTTTATTTTTATTATTAATTTTACGAGTATTTAAAATCAAATTTCCAAATTTTTTGTTACAATTATTCTAAATTATAGAGAAAAAATTGGAATACCGTAAAGATTTAAACCTCTGACCTATGAACGTTGGTTATATGCTCTTTACCAACTGAGCTACGGTCGCCATATGATATAAATTTGATAATTAAAACAATTTTTAGTTTAAGTTGTGTAAATTTTATTTTATTTTTTATTGGATTAAATAAAATTTACAGAACTGAAGCCAACAATTTAAATTATTAAATATGAGTTCTGAAAACTTTTTCCGTATTTTACAAGTCTGATTTTATTCATAGGTTCCAGATTCAAATCATAGTAGCATGACCATTTTTTTCTCTATAGTTCAATTTTATATCAATTGTTAAAATTACAATTTACTTACAAAAGAAACTAATTAAATTTTACTTCATAATATTCTATTTATATGAATTAACACACTGCGCCATCACTAATGGGTTCTAGGTTCAAATTCTGTCGCTATCTCAATTTTTCTCTTAATAATTCAATTTGATATCAACTATTTTTACTTAAAAAGTCCTAATTAAATGACAGTAAAAAGTTATTCATTTGTTCCAGTTTTACGAATATGTAAACTAATAAATTTTTGTCAACTTTTAAAATCTATTTTAAAATAAGCCTGAAATAAATAAATTAAAATGAGTTAATTTATTTAGATGTAGAATTTAATTCTCCACAATTATATATATATATATATATATATATATATACAAAATAATCTTGTATAAAAAATAAAACCTTGTTTGAGTAATTCAACTTGACATGCTCGCAAATTGATAATAGAATGCAATTATTTATGAAATAGTGTAGCTCTTAGGTTTTTTGCATATATATTTTTTATCTGTATCTGCTTGCTACACGTGATAGGATAGTAAAAGCTAGAAGCATAAGTTGGTGGGTAACGAAGCATCCTCGTTGGCAAAATGTAATTCTTTCACCCCATGTGCGTTACCCGCGCGAATATACAATATTAATTCAGTAAAGGAGCCTATTCCTCTTTTCCTCCATTGCCGCTGCCATTATCAATATCAGAAATTCCGATTCAATGGCTTGTTGTCTACGGTGGCACTAACCCTGGGGACTCGCGAGGGTAGCTAACGGCCGAGATACGCGTTACGAGTTACGAGTTACACCCCCACGGTCCTAACGCCATCGGTGTATCGTTTCGGCCCATTTGGTGCGTTGCTGTGCCTGTGGAGAATGTGCGATATACGACTTTGTTGCCGTCCCCCTGGCGTCTTGACACCCCCAGGGGGCAGTTGCGGGGGTGGGGGACACCGTCCGCAGCACTGACATTACCGCCATGTTGACATTTACACCAGCCCAGAAATGTTTCATCAACAAAAAATATTGGAAAGAGTATGTATCTCTATTTTAAAAATAAACTCCCAATCCAATACAGAAATATAACCATTTTATTTTAAATTACCAAGAAGCTGCAACTCTGCAACAAAAGAAACTTTATCCCTTTAACATCAATGTTGGATTTATATACTTTTACACCTCAAGCGGTGTAAGTAAATGTAAATTTAGATATGATGAAATTGGCCAATTTACTTTTAATATTTTTCTAGAGAACATTTTTCGTTTATTGTTGCGTTGTTATAATGGACCATTTAGTTTGAAAGTGGTGTATGTCCATCTTCTCTTGTTTCAAGAAAATTAAAGGTTAACGTATTAATGGTTACGCAATTTCTCTTACGGGCCAATTTTAAATTGGACAAAGCATGGGCATTTTTTAAGAAATTAAAGTAGCTAAACTACAGCTACAGCTATTCTTTAAAAAAGTAGCTGAGCTACAGCTAAACGTAACATTTTGTAAAATATAGCTAAGCTACAGCAAAAAGCTTTCGTTAAAGTAGCTGTTAAATTTTAAAGCTGATCAGTCTTTTGTTATAATGGACAAATGTACTGTTAATTTTTGATGCTATAATTTTTATTTATATCGGAATAAATTAACAGTCACATTAACAGAAGACTCCTAAACAGTCAATGTTTAGTTCATCTAATATTTAATACAAAAGTAGGATAGGTTAAGAACAAGTGAAAAATAAAATATGTTAATAGATTTTAAACTATATAATAACTTGTTATCCTACAGTTATAGAAAACAATAAAGAAGGTACAATTCAAATACAAAACAAATAGGTATTTCTTAATGAACAGTGGTAGCTTTCAGCTACAAAAAGTAGCTTTAAGTTACAAAAAGTAGCTTTAAAAGTAGCTTCAGTTGTTCTAACAATATTTTTAAGCTAATAGAAAAAAAATCTATTACGCTACAAGCTACAGCTATATTTTTTCACATTTAGCTAAGCTACAGCTACAGCTAAGGTAAACATAGCTAAGCTAGTAGCTAAGCTAGTAGCTAAGCTAGTAGCTAAGCTAGTAGCTAAGCTAGTAGCTAAGCTAGTAGCTAAGCTAGTAGCTAAGCTAGTGCTAAGCTAGAAGCTAAGCTCCAAAAGTAGCTAGTTACTGCCCAGCTCTACTAGTTATGAATAAAAAGTTTACACTAAATTAAGCATAAATTACGTGATATCTCATTTTTTGTTAAAAATGGACTACACCACTTAAAAAAAACCGTTCACATAAAATTATGTAATGGTCAGTTGCTATATTTAGATTCAAAGCGTATCATTGAAACAAAGCCAATATTTATTGGACACATGCGGTTGTTAGAAACTTTGACAACAAGAATGATTTGAATTTTCATATAACGTAACGTATTGCTGGAATTATGAAACCGTGCAATAGTTGAATTTTACTGATGAGTGAACAAGTGAACAGTCGTAGTTTGTAACAAGTAGTAGAAATCATAGTCCCACGTAGTACTGCAAAATAAAATCCAATTTATAAACAGACAAAACCTGAGTATTCCGTGACATGATATCATATTTATTGCTTATCGATGCGAATGCGATTTTTACGGTCGCCTGGGTTCAATTTTAATACGAAATAAATCAAAAATGAGAAGCGTGACAGACAGACAAACGGAATCGCCGTATGGATTGTCAATAGACAGCGGCTGACATCTATCAATTTCGCATTGATTAACGTTGTACACACTGACACCGTTTTGAATAGAGTCTAGTTATACATTCATACAATCCACAAAGCTCGGATTCAAATATATTAAAAAACCGACACTGCCAATACTGACTGTGTCGCCGTTATGAACTCTCGCGATACGAGCGAGAATCGCTCGACGTGGTTCTACAAAGAGCACCGTGGTACCCGCACCCTTTTTTGCATAGGGTTTTTTTACTAACCCTTTTAAAAAAATTCCCACCCCAGAAATAATGTATGCGCGTCACCCTGGGGTTGTCTTCAGGGTGTCTCTCATTGTGTACCTCGTAACCCTTTGCACCCCAAAATATGACACCGATCTTTTATTTTCGCGAACACAAAAAAATTGAAGCAAACGAACTGTGTCAAGATTCTTCTACGTGACGTTTCTGGGTGCTGTACACTGCTAAAAACTTTCCGCATAAATTATTATGAAAATACCACATTTTTGCACTTTCCTGCATATTATAAATAAAAGAACAATCCACTAATATAAATGATATACGTTCCACAAATTCTTACAAGAATATTTCATATATAATAATAAAATAATAATTTTGCAACAAGCAAATCGATAGTATCAAACCATCTACTTTTATAATATTGCTGTGATTCATTATTAAAATTTCGTTAATTCCTAAATATTAATTGATTAATCAGAATGAAAATTCTGCTTTTCAGTTCTTTTTTCCAGATTATGATGCAGGTATAATAAAAAGTAGCATATCATACACATGTATACACATTAAAAGTACTTCCCTTCATCTCGTGCCCTTAAACTCGTCACACGTGCTCTAAAGGTTTACTTATACACTAGTATCATAATTTATTATTATTTTAATCATCTTTCAACAAATTTTGCATAATTAAATATAAAAGTTAATAACATTTTCCATTATTATTTAAACATATTCCGATGCTAATAATAAATATTATATCGTAAATATTGAAGAAAATAATGTTTTCAAATTATTACAATACTCTTATCCCTAATATCAAAAGTATATATCAACAATACAAAATATGTTTCCTTTATACCTAATGACGTAATAACAATAGTATTTGGTTTCAAAAAGATCAAAGACGAATTGTTCAGGTGCCAAATTCTGCTCCAATTAAGTGAATGTTCACTTTAAACGAGATGTGTAATAAAGATTAATTTTAAGTATAATAACTAATCAATAAAAATGTATGAGAATTTGTTTATTGACACATTTGTCTGTTGCTAGATATTAGAAATATTTTTTTGAAAAAGCAATGAGCGTTCACCGGGTTTTGAACCCAGAACCTTTCACACGCATGGTGACTGCTCTAACCAATTGATCTACAAACACTCGGCGAATACTCATGCTTTTTGTGCAATCTTTAGTTGAAGCACGAAAAAGCATGAGAATTCACCGAGTGTTTGTAGCTCAATTGGTTAGAGCAGTCACCACGCGATAGAAAGGTTCTGGGTTCAAATCCCGGCGAACGCTCATTGCTTTTTCAAAAAATTATTTCTAATAAAAATGTATGTTACTACATCTTGAAAATACTAATTATTAAACTGTTGAAAATTGCATATCACATTGTTATTAAATTATTATGATAGTAAAAGCTGGTGGAAACTATATATTATTGATTTTCAGTAACAGTGTAGTAAATTGCAAGTGAAAAGGACAGACACATACGGTAGCGATGCGCACGTAGGACGAATAATTTTAACCCAAATCTATAACGGAAGTGTTTTGTGCAGATTCTAACGGGTTAAAGGTTCATCCCAACATTACCTGTCCTAACTAACCGTGCCGGAAGTAGGTACAATCACTGCCAGATTGTAATCGGTGATAAATATTTATGTTACCTGTTTTGTTATTTTAAACTTTGTGATTTTTATTTTATTTTAAAGGAAGTAAAATATTAAAATGCATACAGTTTATTTTAAAGAAATGACAAGTAAATGTATCTCTTTCTTTGTTAAATATGTAAATATATGTCACGCTTTTAAAAAGTCTTGCTTCACTTCTACTACTTTTCATTTAAGGTGAAACTTGATGGTCACGTTAAGTCGAAATTTTTATTGTTACTATAAAATATTTAAAGTAAATTATACATGAAATTTATTATAAAATTGTAAGTACCAGTAAATTATATTACTATTTTTATTATTGGTTTTCAATTTACAAATGTTTAAATTAGCATCATATTATAAAATTATTAATTATTTAATTGCATGCATTTTTATTGTAATAAAATAAATAAATATATCATCACGCCTTCTACCCATTACTGGGTGTGGCATTCTGCTAAAGCAGATCTCGGTAAGTGATATATTTTGCGCGTGAAGTGTGGTTACCAGTCGTCAAATCACGGCCCCCAAACATGTTAGTGGTGGAGGAGCCACAGGGATAGCTTTTTCAAATTATGAAAATTTTTCGCCTGTGGGAATCGAACCAGGGACCTCAGGATCCACAGGTCGACTTCATACCACTGTGCTAGCTATTTTTATTGTATTGAAAAAATATACGAATTAGTAATTCTTCTTAGATCTGCACATAGTTAATTAAAAAAAAATTGTAGGAAGCTGCTGAAAAAAAATGTTTTCTTTGTTCTCCTGCAAATTCAAAAATACGATTATTTGGAATTCCACTATAAGGTGTAGAGCCCTAGTACTTTAATTACTTTTCTGTTGAGCAGAGTAGCAATTTAGTAAACAAAAAAATTAAATTAAATAAAATATTAAATTTAATATTTATGCATATACGAGTAGAAGAAGATTCTTTAGAAATAACAAAATAGTTTTAAATACAATTATCTAGTTACCTACCTACTCTAGTTTTCATTTACTGGAAAAAAATAAGTAGGACTTGATAAAAAATATATCGAGTGCAGTTTCATGAAAAAAAAATGTTACGAAAGGCGCTGGTGAAAGAAAATATAATTTAAAATATCGATTTTATGAAAACCACGGTCTTCGAAAGACGATAACTGGCCCACCCCTTGGACCCCTTGATGTCCATAAATCGAACCGGGATGCAAAATGTTCCTAAGTCGCTCTTCAGATAAAGCACGATGCGATGTAGCGTGCATTGAACACAGAGTCGGCTTCCACAAATTTCAAATCGGGTTGTTTTAATAAGTGGTGCGAACAAAAAAAGCATAAAATACACAGAAAGTTTTTTGATAGCTAATGCTTCAAACTTCAAACCAGTTGAGCACAATATTCTATGTCCATTCAATATTTTTAATTTAAAAAAAGTAATTATGAATATTAAAATCAACCCAAAATAAATTTAATTAATAATAAACTTGTTTAAATAAAAATAAAATAAATATATCATTACGCCATATACCCACTACTGGGTGTGGCACTCTGCCGAAGCAAATCTAGGTAAGTGATATATTTTGCGCGTGAAGTGCGGTTACCAGTCGTCAAATCACGGCCTCCAAAGATATTAGTGGTGAAGGGGCCACAGGGGTAGTTTTTTGAAATTATGAAAATTGTTTGTCGCCTGTGGGAATCGAATCTAGGGTACCAGGGTTCTCAGGATCCATAGGCCGACTTCATACCACTGAGCTAGCCACCCCATATAAACTTGTTTACTTCACTTAAATATAAATTTCATTCTTTTGGAAAATAAAAGTGGCACTTCAGTCCTCTTAAAGTGTATCGTTTTATGCCCGGAGGTGTAAAAAGTAATGAGCAAACTTCGCATAGAAGATTTGAAATTCCTCTGAAATCCAATACGCCTCTGTATAGGCGAAGTAGCGAACAGCGCCGCCAGTCCCGTAATGGAAAAACGCTGATTTTATTAGCACTCGAGTTTAAACAAGGTAGGCGGATCGTCTCGCCAGGCGCCAGGCGTTCCCCATCGCCGTCGTCGACTGCAGGTGGGGTTGAACGCCGTAACGAGACTGATAATTACATTGCGCGCCACCAGGAAGTCACCGTAGGCGAAGCCGATAACCGCTAGTGTAGACTCAATCACCGAGCAATTTCCTCATTACGCTCGCTGCCCGGTTCTATATCCGCCCCGGCGCCGTCGCCAACACTTTCGTGTAAAATGCGTGTGTCAATGAGGTACCTAGGAAATTGAACCATTACATTATGATGGGATGGCTAGCACAGTGGTATGAAGTTGGCCTGTGGATCCTGAGGTCCCTGGTTCGGTTCCCACAGGCGACAAATTTTCATAATTTGAAAAAGCTATCCCTGTGGCTCCTCCACCACTAACATGTTTGGGGGCCGTGATTTGACGACTGGTAACCGCACTTCACGCGCAAAATATATCACTTACCGAGATCTGCTTTAGCAGAGTGCCACACCCAGCAATGGGTAGAAGGCGTGATGATATATTTTTTTTATTTTTATTTATCAAAACTTTCTATTTACTCCCGCTACTAATTTAATATTGATAAGTAAGACGTTCGATTTTATTCTGTAGGAATTTATGAAATCTATTGGCATAATTTAAGTCAGGTTTAAAAGTTTACGGGTCTATTTCTGTAAGGGTCCGTTTATCGATTCTGGTGACAGATAATTCAACTGTCAAATAAGTAAAAAATATCGAAGCATAAATTTCATAATAGTAATTTATGTTATCAGTCCAGTAAATAAGCTTTTAAGATAAAGGTAAGATGATGAATTTCAAAATGAGTCGCCGTGGACAATCATTGGTGGACATATGATATACAATGGTTTATTAGATGGTCGAATACCACTCGCGAATACTCGAGTACCGCGAGTACTGAAAGTATTCGATATTCGAGATCTTCGAATATTTACGCCAATGACGAACATTTGAATACCTTGAATATCGCGCGATATGTCTTGAAATTGTAATAGCGCTTCATTCGGCGCTTTGAGGAACTCAGTTGACACTTGTACAGTTGCCACTTGACAGTTAAAGGAAATGAGCTTTGTTTTAGCTACATGTTTACTTATTTACTTTATTTAATAATCCACAATCATAATGATAATTTAATTAATTCATAACTTTTTTTAATAATGATCATAAACATAATCACTAATTAGCAGAGCTGGGCAGTAGCTAGCTACTTTTGTAGCTTAGCTACTAGCTTAGCTACGTTTACCTTAACTGTAGCTGTAGCTTAGCTAAATGTAAAAAAAATATAGCTGTAGATTGTAGCGAGCTATGTTATAACAACTGAAGCTACTTTTAAAGCTACTTTTTGTAGCTTAAAGCTACCACTATTCATTAAGAAATACATATTAATTTTTGTTTTGTATTTGAATTGTACCTTCTTTATTGTTTTCTATAACCGTAGGATAACAAGTTATTATATAGTTTAAAATCTATTAACATATTTTATTTTTCACTTGTTCTTACTTTTGTATTAAATATTAGTTGAACTAAACATTGACTATTTAGGAGTCTTCTGTTAATGTGACTGTTAATTTATTCCGATATAAATAAGAATTATAGCATAACAAATTAACAGTACATTTGTCCATTTGCGATTTTTTATATTTATTAACAGTCATTATAACAAAAGACTGATCAACTTATCATATGACAATGGCAAATTTAATAATTCACAATAATTGAAAAAAGTAGCTTTAAAATTTAACAACTACTTTAATGAAAGCTTGTAGCTGTAGCTTAGCTATATTTTACAAAATGTAGCTTATAGCTGTAGCTCAGCTACTTTTTTAAAGAATAGCTGTAGCTGTAGCTTAACTACTTTTTTTAAGTAGCTCTGCTAATTAGTAATATAATAATCATATTACCATATCAGATCACATTGTCAATCATCTCTTTGTTATGAGTTTATCACTTATTTTGTTTTTATGTTATTTTTATTAATATTATTCATTTATTATTTAATTATATTCCCTTTGCATAATATACATATTAATTCATGTATTCATTATTATTTGTTATTTACAATAATCAATTTAATTAACAATTATTTGTTTATTTGTTTTTTTAATTTTTAAATAATTAACTATTCGGAGTTTTCAGTCTGATTAATATTAGAATTAGATAAAATTATAAGAGTTGGTACAAAATTTGTTTCTATATTTGTATTTAAATTTAAATAGCGAAATTATATATTTAAACAAAATGGATAATAATTTGTAAGTAGGTATAATTCTGTCAAATAGAACTGACGTGGCACAAAACTAAATACATAAATATGGGTATCGACAAGAAGATTTAGTCTGTGTACAAATACGTAGGTATTGTTGTATCTGCAAAGTCAAGTTGACGTGGCACGATATCCAGCATCCCAGAGAATAGCGGCGTCACCGTACATTCAACGCAGGTAATGCTTGACGAAATAAACAGAAAGGTTTAGTTCGTATTTTGTTTGTATTTTAAACCAAAACTCTGTTTCTCTATAACCTCCCTTTCAGATAGACGCTTCTGTAAAGGTATTAGTTTACGTTACGGACTAACGTCGTTTTACCCTACAGCTACGGAAATCGCAGTCGACCAGTTCAGTCGTCGAGTACGTACTTTAACTTTGCTAAAGTCTCAAGCAAACGCCGCACAATTTAAATTGTATTTGAATTTATACTTTTCATAGTAGATGGTAGTTTTTGAAATTATGAAAATTGTTTGTCGCCTGTGGGAATCGAACCAGGGTTCTCAGGATTCACAGGCCGATTTCATACCACTGAGCTAGCCATCCCATATAACAAAAAAACAAATATAAATATAATATATTATCACGCTTTCTGCCCACTACTTGCTGTGATATTATGTCAAAGAAGATTCCGGCAAGCGATATATTTTGCGCATGAAGTGCGGTTATCAGCTGTGAAATTGCGGTCCCCAAATAAATTAGTGGAGGGAGGGCACAACGGTAGTTTAAATATGGTGAAAATCGTTTGTTGGCTGTGGAATCGAATCCGGATTCTTAAAACCACAAACCTACCCGATACTGAACTACCTACCTCATATCTAATGAAAGCATTTTTTTTTTTTACTCATTTGATTGATACACTCCGGTTCATTGTCGGTAAATTAATGAAAAAAGTATTGTTTTCATTACTATTTTGTGTTTGCAGTACTTCTAAGTAAACAAAAATGTACGTATTTTATTTATTGTTGCGATTTTATAGTTTAAAAATTTATATAAATTTTAAGCCAACAAAATAAAAAATGTTTCGAAATGATAAAATGAGAACATTAAAAGTAGCGAGCAGCTAAACAAACCTATACCAAGTATATTGAACCGAGAGTGAAAAGCTTTGTGTGGCGAAGTATTCGTCTGGTCCACATAACACAATGACAGGATTAAAAACTCGTCCCATTCATACAGTAAGATGGATTATACACGGTATAACACCCGTGCAGTAGCAACAATCATTAGCGGTTTCCCCATTAATACCTTCTTTATGCCTCACCTTGTATACACATGCCCACAAGTATGCGATTATTTGATGTTTTATTTATTTACCTTCAACGAGCTACCAAAAGATACGCTCTTATCAATTAAAATTAAATCCCTCGAAGCTTTTCAAAGTCTAAGTAAGTGTCTATGGGAAACTCTTGAAGTGGAAACATTTCTTGACAACTGGGTTAGCTAAATCAGCATGCTGTGTTGCTGATGTCATGGAAATGAAACGAATGATTCAACGTTTTATTTCAATGTACGATTTAATGATTATTTTCTGTAAACTAAGCGTTCTTGGACTTTTAATTGATGTTCGAGTCTTGAAGATACTAAAACTTGCTTGAATAAAATGATGAACATGAAGATCATGCATAATTAACAACTTTCTTGATAGCATACGAATTTTGACAACATTCTATGTCGTGTTTTCAACTACTCCAAATTAAAAAAAAAGAAGCAAAACTGAAATAGATACGCATTTGGAAGTTTCAAGCGCATAATGATACTTTCTTCCTTTCTTATCTTTTTGATTAATTTTCTAATCTTATATAATAGTGTATTCCATAACAAGCATCGAAAGTATAAGATAACGTGCGGGTGTACAAATTGAAAAACGAGGCAAGCGGCGCCGAGTGATTTAAGTACATGAGCACAGTTATCACACTTTCGAGCGAGTTATGTACATTATTTTTCACACGATCACAAAATAATTCTAAAAAAAGTTTACAAAAGCAATGTTGTTATACTTTGACAGCTGATTCGTTTTTGTAGGTAAGCGTTGATGTTTGACGTTTGACATACTAACCGGAATGTCAAAATATTAAATAATGCTAAAATATTAGTAAATAAGTGATTATAATTTTTTTTTAAATAAGATTTATGTATGTAAATGTGTAGAAAAGTCTGCCAAAACTTCTATCCAAATAATAATACAAATTCTTTTTATTTATTTTATTTTTTTCTTTCATGGTAACGCCATCTGTTGTCAATCAGTGGAACTTCACCTGATATGTTAGAAGTGTGCGTTAACCTAACTTATCAGTGTATGTTATGTTCTACTTTCCGTTGTAGTTTATGATGTTGTTATGGTTACTTTCATAAGTGGTCGTCTGGAAAGTGTTTAACTGCAAGTGTGTGGAATTTTCCTTCAAATACAAGCGTAGAGTGTTGCTCTCTTCCTTTCTAATCTTTGCAGATTCGTTGTTAGATGAGTGAGCGTAAGTAATTTGAGATATTTTGAGCAATAGTTTTTTATTAATATAAATTACCTACTTAAAGGGTATATTTATTTTGTACCAAATATGAAACGGAATAAATCCGTTAAAAAATATAACTTTTCCGAGACTATGTTTTCAAAGTTAGCAATATAAGAAAGATGCGCACAGTGGCATTTTATCTATTTTGCTTATTTGTTTATTTGTAGATTCTGGAAAAGTATATTTTTATTTAATCGTTAATTTATATTAGTAAAAATAGTTATTATTGTGTAGAACAATATGAGGAATTGAATAATAAAGTTTCTAAAATTGTACTTAGTCTAGTTTTAGATATATGGTAGTTAGATCAAATTGTGTCATCACGTATCGCGCGTCCCTAAAGGGACGATTACAATTATAATTGTATTCTGTACAGCGACAACTTTATTTAAAACTGCAGATAAACCTACCAATGCATATTTGTCTGAAAAAGTATTAGAGAAGTAAGATCTTATTGAATGAATTTCGCAGTAAAATTCAGTCGGCAACAAAATCTAGAAAAATGCATGTAAGAAAATGCAAAAGAGAAAATAAAACTATTTCTGCAAATCCACCATGTTCGCTCTCGAGCAAATTCCTCTATTGATTTCAAAATGGGGCTGAATTCATGGTTTAAACGACCCTGAGGAGGGCCAGTAGAGTTGGCGGCGTCGGCGGGCGAGAAGGGGTGGTTTCCGGACGCGAGCGTGTGCGCACACACGTGCGCGAGCCCGGGGAGTGAACGAGCCCGGAATAATAACAATCCGGGGGAACCGGAATAACATCGCAGCGATGTCCCCGGTCTGCCCGGACCCGAGGGACAAAGAATTGAAATCAGAAATGGCAGAATCGCGAATGAAATACGGATATTACGTATTCCGGGCATCGGGGAGTCATCCGGGATACGCCGACGACGCTCTCGCCAGCCGAGCGATATTGAAAAACGGCCGAACTCTTTACGACCGATCGAGCGAAGGTTTCAACTCAAATGTTACTCTGCATGGACATTATGCGCTAAGACGGTTTCTTCTCCTTCAAGGACTAATTCTCCTATTACAAGATTACAATCCTTTTTCATATCGGGGTGTCTAAATTTGTAATCTCGGCATCCTGGGATTTTCCAGAATTAGTTCAACAATGGGGTGGCTAGCTCAGTGGTATGAAGTCGGCCTGTGGATCCAGAGAACCCTGGTTTGATTCCCACTGGCGACAAACAATTTTCATAATTTCAAAAACTTCCCCTGTGGCTCCTCTAACACTAACATCTTTGGAGGCCGTGATTTGACGACTGGTAACAGCACTTCACGCGCAAAATATATCACTTACCGAGATCTGCTTCGGCAGAGTGCCACACCCAGTAATGGGTAGAAAGCGTGATGATATATTTATTTATTTTATTTTAGTTAAATAATCATCGCAATTTGAAATGAACACATACATTACTTTTACTATGGACTATCATATACAACGCTTTTCAATTAATTAGTTTTATAATTAATAGTGCACGAAATATGAATTTCTTGGTCGAGGCAGACGATATTTTGAGTACACCAAATGTATTCTGTGGACTATACTCTATCTACCGTAATGTCATACCTTTGCACAGCCAAGGTAATAAATTTCCGCACAGATGATTGACTGATCGCCGTAGCTGATTTACTATGCAACAAAAACGACAAACTACGATAAGTGACATTTACGATATATGTTTTTTTTTTGTATGTCAGTTTACTGTCAGTCAATTCATAGTTCAATTTTGTGATTGTAGTAATATTTCTAAGATTTAAAAAATTTCTATATAATATTTTTTTTGTGTAAATCGGTTTACTATATAGTTCTGGTGAGACAGACTGTAGGTGTATAGGGAAGGCAAAAATATATCGATGTTTTTTATACATAGATGTATTTTGTAAAAAAGCTATTTTTATATCGTCATTTACTTCAATATATCATTGAATTTGTTTCGATGTATTAAAATAATATATTTCTATCTTCGTTCTTATACAATGGATGAAATAATAAATAAATAGCTTTGTACAAAAATTACAATACGCATGTGCTGGGCGAAGATAAATTTTGTGCACGCTAACTTAAAATTAAAATATTTATTATATTAAGGTAGTAACTGACATTCAAAAAATATAAAAATTGAATAAAATAAGTATTTTATACCTATTATGATTTGAATATCATGAATTGTTAACAGGTTGTTGGTCTAGTGAATTTTCAAATACCATACCACCGTGTGGTGTTGCCATTATAAATTGGGATTCTTAATTTTTTTATAAAAACAAGGCTTTGCATGGCTATATATCCATTACTAAACGATAAAAAACTTTCTCCTTCTGATACAATGGATAGTTCTAGAACATCATACTAGTTTTTCAAATGAAACTGAAAAATTTTAGAGGTACACAAAGCAAATATGTGCGATTCTGAGTGATGATCGCCATAAGCCCCGTGTATAAGAACTCAACTTTACAAGCGAATATATTTGTTCACAGACGATGAATGTGTTTCATATACGAGTATTAACAGGATGCATATAACTATCCAATGTTTACGTGCGCCAAATTTCATTCGGATCTGTAAAATTTTTTTTCACTCTTGGGTACTTTAATGTATTCCATTTGAAATGAAATTAATATATTATAAACAAACTTTTTTTATTACAAGCACAAACAAAATACCACAAAACATCAATATTATTAATTTAATAAAATTCCAGAATTACAGTTATTTCATAAATAATTACTTATTGAAGAAACAATATACTTATTTTTTTGCCACAGATCCACTAATATTACTATAAACATACTTCATACTGACTCAATTTAATATTTCTAACCTTTACTTACTCATATTCCGATCTGAACGCGCTGCTAAGACGGGTTCTCAGTTTATACAAACCGCGCAGACCAATTTTCTACAAATATATCTATCCCTTTTTAGTTTTCGTAGATACGTATTTCTATTTCTTTCTATCCTATGTATGTGTTTGTGCATAGAGTAGATTTTTATCAATTTAAAAATATGTCAATGTTTTTAATACATCGATATTTTTTATGCGATGCATTATAATGATGTAACACATCGATGTATAAATTATTATTGCCATTCTTATAGGTGTGCACAATATTTTGTACACAGTTGCATCATGTAAATGAAAAACTATAAAATTTATTACAAATTTAAATTTAAAAATAATTTTATTCTTTTAAATATTATTTTGTAATTATGAAAACGGCAGCCTTGTTTAACATTTTTCAAACTAATATTAATGGGTGTTTTAGCACACGTCGCAATTAGCAGCAATTAAAAAAATATTGTTGGTACTTACATTGCGCAGAATGAGGCAGCAACACTTTGTAAATCTGGGAATCCGAGTAGAGAGATACAATGTCATTATCACGTTACCACTTTCACAAACACATATGACGTTCAGTTCTTCATATTTTATTTACTATATTAATACTATGTATATATTTCAACATAAAAGAATATAATAAACACACGTACACTGTCAGTGTCCGAAGTCAACTGATTTCACTTGAAATTTACGAGTTCAAATTGATTGTCAGAACCTGTTTGTTTATTTCTCCTGCCAATACTCGTATTCTATCAATTCATAGCAACAAATAGATGGCTGGTAGTTCTAGTATATTATCAGTATTTGTTTATAAAAGCTATTTATGATACTAATACTAAGGTAGTCTTTAGGCATAAGCAGGTCAGAGTTAAAATTCGAGCGTAGCGAGTGACTAAAGATGCTTTATGTTTGTATATCTTACAATATTTTATTTACGACTGAACATATCTGCAAAAATATAGAAATTATTAACATAAATGACATTCTTGAATATTGAAAAAAATGTTTTTCTTTTATTGTGCTAACTCTTTGGAGCTAACAATGATAATCATGATTAACAGTAGGTAAAATAATATGTTGTTAAACAGTTATTAGACGAACTGAAAACAGCCAATTTTACACACGGTCGTAAATAATATTTAGGGCTGTTTTCACCAACAATGGTTTAAGTATTTTATTTTGTATATTGAATTTAACCATAGAATTTATTCGAGACAATTATCGATTTCAATATCACCAACCTTAGTTAATTAAATCTGTTGTAATCTAATGTCAATACTGGATGTTTCAATACTACAGAAAAAATAAAAAGATAGATAATACATGATATTTATTTATTTATACTAGTCTGTATAACAGAAACTTAATCTTAATTACAGGGTCACACCACCGTACTGTCAGACATTATATACGAACTAACTTCGAATAAAAAAAATTAAATAAAAAATTCGCAAAATTATTTGCACTGCACATGAAGTACACATTTTTAATATCATTGATTTGATAGATCTATCTAATTTTAATAATTAAATTAAAATTGTATACATTATAAATAATAATTTATCCATGACAACCATAAACAATTAACAATTTATACCAATGTAACAGCATGACAACAGTGATATTTCACTTATTGACAGGATCTCCATTTAGTTTAGTTTGAAACTTTTTCTAACTTTATTGTAGAAAAATTACTATATTGGATATAACGTCGCATATAACACGTGAGTGAAATGTCATATGCTTAAGAGAATTATCACACTCGCCTATAAAGACGTATCTAACTCACTTATAATATAATGTACTATTAATTAATTTGTATTTAAATGGTGCTCATTAAAGGAAACTAAATTGAAGTACAATTGAATAATCTGGAAACTCAAATAGAAAAAAAAATATTTGCTTACTGCACAATATTTCTAATAAAGTAAAATATATATATATATATATATATATATATATATCATCACGCCTTCTACCCATTACTGGGTATGGCACTCTGCCGAAGCAGATTTTGGTAAGTGATATATTTTGCGAGTGAAGTGCGGTTACCAGTCGTCAAATCACGGCCTCCAAAGATGTTAGTGGTGGAGGAGCCACAGGAGTGGTTTTTGAAATTATGAAAATTGTTTGTCGTCTATTGGAATCGAACCAGAGTTCTCAGGATCCACAGGCCGACTTCATACCACTGAGCTAGCCACCCCTATAATATAATATATAAAGTAATTATATTAATTTTTCATTCAACTTATCCTAATAACCAATAATAGCATTTCACTTCTAATTTTTTCAATTTTCCCGCAGTTGAAGGTTGCTAGTTGGTGACTCATTCTGACTGGGGTCATAAAAGAACCACCCGCCATAGTTCAACACGGGGGTGAGTGTCCTAATCTCCGGCTACTGAGAGATGCAGGGTGCGGGATACGGGATAAAATAGGCTGGACTTATGAGGCCACGCCCAATTCATCGGTCACTTCCGGGTCCGAGAATGGACCGCGATGGATGCTGGATGGACGGGAGAGATTAATAGCGAGTAGCTAGAGTTGTAGGGGAGAGGTAGTAGCCATGATGTTATTGTTACAAATTTTGACTCAAATACAATTAGTCTCCAATGTTTTATTAGTACTTTAAATTTAAATTAATTTATGCAGATAATTTTACTAATAAAGAATCATTACTGTTGTCATTTGACAAAGGATAAACAGAAAATAAAAATAAAACAACAGTAATTAAATCCTCCGGCGCTTTGATCAAGTCGAAATTATTTTTTATTTGTAATTATTTTATTTGCAAAATAATTCATTTTAAATGAACAAATTTAAGAATATATCTAAAAGATATGTATCAAATTATATAACATATAATTTAGTTTTTATTTTTCAATTTATAACTAATATAACAACAACATTACAGGCAATCGTAGCTCAGTGGATAAAAGCGAGGTAAAACTTGCATTTCTTAATTAGCAAGCAAAAGGTCGTGCGTTCAAATCTCACTGACTACTACTTATATCAAAAAAATACGATTGTGTCTGAGTGGTTTGGATTCCACTATAAGCTGTAGGCCCCCTGTACTGTAATTGGGATTTACTTCCTGTTGTGCAGAGTAACAAATAAATAAACAGTTCATAAACACAATTTGTTGTTTTTAACACTACCTAGATTAGTATTATCACTGGTTAAATAGGACACATTTTGTAAAGATTCAGATAAATTTATGCCTTTGGTAAAATATTTTCAATCATCATTTCGATTGGTTGTACTGTAACTATTTGCAACTATCTTCATTACATTGGAAACAGCGAATATAAATGTCATAATTTTATTAAATTTCTCCATTTTGTTAATTATCTCAATAAATACCATTCAAAATTTAGTTTTTCCTAGCAAAATTTGTTTTCTACTGTTTTCTAAAGTTGACAATTACGCGTAAAGTTGACGTTTTCTGTGGAGCAATCGAAAAGTATCTTTGTCGCGCGTTTCCAAGGGCCACTTTTTTTGTCTAGTTAAACAAATAACTATTTTTACTCAGACACAGTTTCTTTATCGTAAAATGATTCGATCAATTTGATATTAGACAAAATATCGTCAGTTTGTCCCAAGCAACCACATTCTGGTAAATAAGAATTTGTCCGATAAAAACTAAACCCCTTGTGTTAGTAGCCTAGAAAAAACGTTAAATAGTCTAGTATAAAATATAGGTAGTATACATTAGGGAAAATAGAATCTATAGATTTCTCCTCGTTGTATATCATTAAAAGAGTGATTTGAATTTGAACCGAACCGTAGTATTTGTCCTGGGATTTAAACATATACCTTCAAATATTTGATGTCACCTCGGCATCAAAGATCTAAAGAAGGAAACATTCTCATTGAGTCACGTAGAAACCTAACCCACATATATACATACAAATCACTATACTGCTTATTCTCTAGGCACCCCTTTCGTTGTAGTTCAAACTCAAAGCGTATTCAAATAGAAAGATCTTCGTGTGAAAAAAATATTCACATCAAGACGACACGTTAGGAAGTATTGAATATGTATCGACTACTTATACCTGTCGATCACAAGGTACGTGAGGAGCTGGGGTAACTATGGTCTTCTCAGCTGCCGAGTCCATGCATATGTATTTTTATGCTAAGGGGTTGCTTCCGCTGAGGTATTTCAACGCGAAGGGTTGAATAATTTTGCACGTAGGGGCGTTAGTCTACCGTATGATTAAATTTCTCTCCAATATTGGATTGTATTTCCTGATTGTAAGTTGTGTATTGATTGCTGATAGCGGAGGAAATAGTACGCTTACTGTTACTCAAGCAAATCCCATTAATTTCTTGTTAATAGATTTTCGAGTTTGTTAAGGGGTGAAACAGTTAAAGGAAAAATTTAAATTTGTTTTCATTTGCAAGTTAGGAAGTAATTAGGGGCATTCCGCATAAGGAAATTGAACTGCAAGTACAGGTCAGTAATTAGAATACATTAAAAACACAATAAAAACAAATAAATATATAATTACGTCTTCTACCCATTACTGGATGTGGAACTGTGCTCTAGCAGATTTCGGTGATATATTTATTAGCAAAAAGTGCGGTTACCAGCTGTCAAATCACGGCTTCTAAATATGTCAGTAGAGGGGGAGCCACAGGGGTAATTTTAACCTTTAAACGGCAAACACAAAAATATTATTGATTATTTTTTGTCGTTTCTCAAAACCAATGAAATGCTTCATTGTATGTCACGTGTCTGCGTTTTAACCAATCAAGTCATTATAATACTGAGAATAAAGCTCTTGTGATTAATCCCGGGAATTATATCTGTAGATGTTCTTTTGTTTGTGACAAATGATAGGTAGTTTTCAAATAATTATTTAAAACTATCAACGCGTCAAGTGAAATGTTTGAAAAGAATCTATTTAGTGCCATTTCAGATACAGAAATACACCAACAAATTTTGGAAACAACTTCCAAGAATACATTAATAAGTAATCAATCGATATGAACCCAGTTCAAAATCTTTTAAGTTGGATGAATCGATCACAATAGCTAAGTCAAAAAATAATCTAATTAAATATAACTCGAGAGTTCGATAAATTAGAAAATAATTCTCCAGTATCTTTCTCAAACTTGTTGCCATTTGGCAATAACCACACAAGCCCTACGGGCTTTCGTGATTATTGCCTGGCAACAAGTTTTCGAAAGATCTGTCAAATTATTTTCTATTTATTCTCACTCTCTTGTTATATTATTACTGATAATAAAATTATTTTGAAAAAATAAATTTATTTTTTATTTATAAAGTACAAAAAAATACTTTTATCATTTTTCATTAAAAAATTACAATATGTAAAAAAATAAATAAATATATCATCACGCCTTCTACCCATTTCTGGGTGTGGCACTCTGCCGAAGCAGATCTCGGTAAGTGATATATTTTGTGCGGTTACCAGTCGTCAAATAACGGCCCCCAAAGATGTTAGTGATGGAAGAGCCACAGGGGTAGTTAAATTATGAAAATTGTTTGTCGCCTGTGGAAATCGAACCAGGGTTCTCAGGATCCACAGGCCGACTTCATACCACTGAGCTAGCCACCCCATAATTACAATACGTATATTACGGTATAATCGTATAATGCCTATTAATACATATAATTTATATTGCTGTTAGTTAACATTTACTTCAAAATCTATTGACAAATCGGACGCATAAATTTACTAAAAACTTTGTTAACATAATTCAAATTTGTTCTGTATAATAATATGAGATAAAATTTGAATGATTGACTACTCAGTTTGGAAAGCAAATCAAGTCTAGTTTATTTCAGTGTCACACCCTTCAAATAAATCATATTCCACTTGCAGTCGCGTGTCCACCTCTACTAGGGGTAGCAACTGACCAGTGTCCGGCGTGTGTCCGCAGCTTGTCGCGCCCGCTCCACCTAATTAAACTCTCGTCCGCCGCCGGTCACTCCATAAATCACTTCCAAGCTGTTGGCCAGCAGCGCGACGGCACGGACACACACGTCCAGCCGGTTTACAACAAACTGGTTGCCATTAATACTTCATATACTCAGTGTTTACACCCCGAGTAATGGTTATGTTATGGATTATGTGGTTGAGGATGCTGTTTAATTGAATATAAGCAATTTGTCTATTATTAGGCATGAGTGTTTATTTTAAATATTTGACTTTAGTAGTATGTAGTATAGAGCATAGGAAAATATTTTTTTTTCACATAAAACGTGTTCAGTAAACCATTGTGGTAACAAACTAAACATAATCCTAAATTCAATAGATTTCACTGTCGGTTTTCGTTGAAACATTTTTATAATAAAATTAAAAATCAACACTAAGTAGGTTTCAAAAAATATATAAGTTTATTCACTATACGTATTTCGGTCGACTAGACCATCATCAGGTAATGATTACATTCTATAATGAATTTTAATTATTACATTCTGTAATGAATTTTAATGATTACATTCTGTAATGAATGTAATCATTACCTGATGATGGTCTAGTCGACCGAAATACGTATAGTGAATAAACTTAAATATTTTTTGCAACCTACCTAGTGTTGATTTTTTAATTTTATTAAACCTATTCCTATCAAAATAATTTTATTTTAACGTCATAAAAAATCCAGTTTATACTTACGACAGTGACAACTGGGCTCTATTTTATCAAACTTCTGCACTTGTTAAATTACCACCGTAGAACTACAAAATCATGGTTACAAAGAAATATTTGTATAATGTAATCATGATTTTGTATATAATAGTAATTTATAAATATATTCCATCAAATAGGGAAGCACCCTAGAATCATTCGAAAAACATTCACTTATTAGACTCATCAAATAATCAGTCCTCATCAAACATTTTCTTCCTAACACACCACCACCTAACTTATACTTACTGAAACAGATCATTTATTTATCTTTTTATTTGATTGACTTACGTCGCGTACTTCCTACTAGATTTATTTATTTATACTCAGTTTGAAGTAACCTACGACTAATAATTAGGCCGATTATATGGAAAGATTCTAACGAGTCAGTTTAATAGCAGTCATTGTTGATCGAGAGTCGTAGCAACCTTTTCCTATATTCGTAGTTTGTGTCATTGTAACATCGATTTACACAGTCAAAATTTATTGTAATAAAATTTTAATTTTTTCAAAATATTACCACAATCACAAAATTAAAACCGGTAAACAGAAAAATACAAATGAATGTCACTTGTATTTGTTACAAGTCGAGAACATTGTAAACAGATATTCGTCGATATGAAAATCCTAAAGCCGCATTCACATCTCGAAATTTGGTGAAATTTATAAACACGAATTTCTATAAATTACTTCGTGCGTTCACAACTCGAAATTTATGTAATATCGACATCTATTATCTTTTCAATGTAGCTATTTTCCGATTGGCTTGTTACTGACCACGTGTTAGAGAGTTCGTTCAATTTGTACCATCGATGTACTTCATTTGTAGAACGGTCTCTAAATTTGGTAAAAAGTTTGGAGTTTGCAAACTTTTGTAGAAAGTGAAATTTGTGCGCATCAAATTTCAGAGCTGTGAACGGATACATACAAAGCTATATGTCAAACTCTACTAATTTCACCGAAGTTCACCAAATTTCGAGCTGTGAATGCGGCATAACGCTTATTAGCTTATTTATTTTAGAAGTGGCATGGTACGTATACCGTAATAAAAATAATTTGGAACTGCAGAAAGACATTCACAAGCATAATACACGTCAGAAAAGGGTAGTCGAACTTTCACCTCAGATCTTAGGTTTAAAAATATTTAATAAATTACCAGAATGTATTAAAAGGTCTAATACTCCTTCTAGTTTCAAAAAATTACTGAAAGAATTCTTAATTGTAAAAGCATATTATAATATGGACGAATTTTTTAACGATGTATAATTATTAACTGTTTTTGAATTGTATGACAATTTCTATACACTTTTTTTTGTGTCAACAGAATGTAATATTAATAAATAATAAATAAATAAATAATACTGTATTTTTTGTTACATTGTAAAATTTGCTACACCGAGAAGTCAGTCACCGACGCGGAAATGTAATTCCTATGCAATACTTTGACGTTACGATGAGACATGGTATAATAACTCTCGTACAGAATCAGGTTGATTATCTAATTTGAAAATTTACTAATTTTGTAACTAATTAAACCAAAGTGACACAAAAACCTGCATTAATAGGTACATACAAAGTATAAGTCAAGGGCATTTCGCGATATCGCGTATGGGGGTTTTCTGCTTACTGCTTACTCACCCTCACCAGCTCACACATATTGATCAGTGTGTATAGCGGGGGGTTGGCGGGTTGGGGCGACCGTGTCTCGCTACAGTCATCCATCAAGGCGGCCACGGCGGCGGCAGCGGTGGCGGTGGCGGAGCGCACAGCGTCGAGACCCGCCGAGAACCGAGCACCGCGCAGAGTGTATCTTAGGAAGTTGGAGTTTGGTGCCTCGGGGACGCAGCTACAGCGGCCCACTGAGATAGTGGAACTGAACCGCGAACAGGACCTGACATGAGGTCCTACAACGGTGGGGACAAGGATTCACTAATAGTATCAGTTGCAAGTAGAAAGTTGATATTTGCCGTTTGCTGAGTGGCAATAAGATTTTTTCGTTCATTGAGCTGTAAAATAAGAGTATATCATCGTATCCATGGATACAGGAAAACTGTCACCTGAATTTCCAAACAGAAAATAGTAATTAAAAATGGACTGTTGTTTCTTAAGTGGCATTTGCACCATACAAGCTAGGCAAACAGTGCTTGCCATTGTATTTTATAACTTTTGATTTATTTTTACAATATATTTATATTATATTTTAATATAATTATTTATTTAAGATTTTAAATGAAAACAGAAATATATAAATGTATTTACTGTTATTTACCTTCCCGCTAATCAAATGTATTCACACGCATACGAACTATTGCGATCTTACCCTGTTTTACAATACGTGCCAGCAAGCAGAACTTTGAGAGCTTGTACTGCCCATTTTTATAGTATACCGAACATTACCGAACATGTTCTCTTCTATATCGAGCATATTGCGCAGTATACGTTGAGTTGAAAGCATTTTTTATAATGCTTTCATGAACAAAATTTATAGTAAATGTAAAAAACAGGATTGGTGTAAATTTTTTTATAGAATACATTTTTGTATTACAATTGTTTTAATTAAATTCTGAAAATAATAATAATCATTGTATTTTCTTTTATATAGAAGTTATTCGTCATTGCTTTATATGGGGAAATGGCTCAATGGTATCTAGTCGGCCTGTGGATCCTGAGGAACCCTGGTTCGATCCCCAAACATTTTCATCAATTAAAAAATTCCCCTTGTGGCTCCCCCACCACTAACATCTTTGGGGGCTGGAAACCGCACTTCACGCGCATAAATATATCACTTACCGGGATCTGCTTCGGTAGAGTGCCACACTCAGTAATGGGTAAAAGGCGTGATGATATATTTATTTATTTATTCGTCATTGCTTGCCTATATGAGACACCACTGGGCTCCGTCACAACTAACTAATTAAACTTTCTATCTATCTACTTCCCCTTAAAAAACATATTACGTTTCTGATCAAAGTTATCACATAAAAAATGGGTAAAATGATGCGTAATAGTCCTGTTACTAACATAAAATTGTCATTACTGTAAAAATGATGTTGTGTACGTAAATCAGTTAACTAGGGAAAATATGCTTGTGGATTTACTTTTAACGTAATGAAGAATGAGATATTATAGTTGGATGAGCGGGTATTGGTTGTCGTTTTGTCTTGGTCGTGCGTTGAGAAAGACAGTTTGGGAAGTGTCGGCATCGTACAGTGTACGTCTGGTCGGGCGCAGGCGAGGAGCGACAAAGGGCCGCCATTAGCCGCGTCTTCGCGTCAAACTTGACATCGCGTCACGGCTGCGGGCAAATCCAGGGCCTCGGGCTATTTTCCGGACGCAGACTGTGAGCGTACTCAATTCCCGGTTGGTGCTGGAGGGCGCGCGGTCCGCCGTCGAGAGTCACAGTCTAGGCGCCGCGTTATCGGCGACGGGAAATCGCGTTCTCCATCGGGTGCGGGGTGCGCGGGGACCGCACACCTCTACTAGAGCATCCATCGAGCACTGCTAACCGAAGCTGCAACCGCCATATGCAAATGTTGTAACCAAATTATGTAGTCCGCATGGCGCATATGTAATTCGATGGGACGCGCTCAGACGGTGAGGACTCTATATTGAGTTGGGTTCTGAACGTCACAGGCTAGGACTATCTCCGCAGAACATCTGTGTGCGGACCGTCGGCTTAATCAGACACACATACATACACACGTGCATGTTTCGCAGCCCTGGATAAAAACCCTTTCTGGGTGTCGCAGGTAGACGCGCGAACCCGCGCTTGCCCTCCGTATGCAAATCACGAGATTTTAACCCTGTGTCTGATACTGAACCCACTCAAACTACCTATGTGTGTAAACCCATGTCTGTTTATGTACGCAAATATATCGCCTCCATATGTGTACCTCTACCGCTCTACCTACTTTGTTCATCTACCCTGCAGCTGGATTCGTTATTTTTAAATGTTGCATCTATAATCACATTAGGGAGAATAGAACTCCATTAGCTAAATATTGTATCTATCTATTCTTATAACTTTTACCATACATTTATTTAATAAATATCGTAAATTAAGGACGATACAAAGATAAACCTTCTTTTGAACAACTTATCATTCTATATAATTGTGTCCTTCTTTTGTCCTTTTTTAAAATAAAATTGTTTCTTCCCTACTAAAGCTGTATTCATTTTGTCATTTAGATCAGATATAACTTACTCTTACTGAAACAGATAACTTATTTTTTATTCTGTTTGACTCAAGTTGAAAGAATATAAATTAGTTTTTTTAGTCCAATTACTTATGTAGTTTGATTTCACTGAACTTATTGAAATGAGATAATTAAAAGAATTGTTGGTTTAAGTTCAGCAAATTTGATTTAATTATTAAATATTAATTCTGATTTTTTTCCATAAGTTATTTAAATGAAACTAGTGAAAAATTATATTTAACGTTTATCATAATATATATATATATATCGTAATATTTCAATTTTAATTTGGTACATTAATTGGGTTATTCAACTATTAAGAGTTGGCGGCGATCACGATATTTCAAACTTCAGACAAAATTACACTGTCAACTTGTTTCCATGTGCTTACCCAATGCTGTTACTAGTATTTATTTGTTTTTTGCTTTTATTTTGTGTTAGCTAGTTGTTCTTTTTTTATTAATTTATATAAATTAAAGTTCTGTCTTGTCATTAGTTGTAGTTTTAAAATTAGTTTCATTTATCGTTTAACTTTTAAGTAAAAATTTATTTATAGTTCATAGGTTCTTTTAATAGTGTAGAGTTTTCTTAGTAGAAATTAGTTCTTTTAGTATGATAGTAGTTATTTATAGTTTTAATATCTTTTTTATTCTAAATATTAGTTCTATTACCATTCATTTTTATTTATTTTCTAAGTACTTAGTTATTAAGTTAGTAACAAAGTGTACCTTTGTCGTAATTTTTATTTATAAATTCAAATAGCTGAATTCTTTTTGCCACTCACTACCGGTTCAGATAAAACCACGTGACTAAATGGAATGAACAAACTGATTGATCTAGGAAGGTGGATTACTTCAAGCTGAATCCTAATCAGTAAATCTAATAGTCGGAGAAAAGCGAACGAAACCAATCAAGTACAATGACAATATAAGCGATCTATATCAGTAAGTGTAAGTTAGATCTCATCCAAATGTTAAATGGAATATGCCTCATTACAAAAGAGCAACTCAGATTGTTGGACGTATTTTTATTTTTCAATGAGGTAAGTAGGAAAATGATGAAATCTGGAAATTATCAGTATGATATAAATTTAGGAATGAATAGCAAGTGAAATGCACAAAGCACGGTGGTGTATTCGTATCTACCTCCTCGTCTTGCATCTGACTGAACAGCGGGTGATGCATGTTCGGCTTGTTTGTGTACGGCGCTGCAGTAGCTCGCTGCAGACTCGACAACATCTAACAACGCCCGACGCTAATTAACATCGTGGCAAACACAACCAGCGCATGCACATGCCGCCACCGCCAAACGCTTTTTGCTTTGCAAAGTTCCTTCCGCTTGGCTGCTCTCTGTACGTCGTGTTCCTAGATCTTGCTGCTGCTGCTGCTGCTCCTGCATCCTGCATCCACACATGTCGCCGTCAAAACTCAGGATAACACAAACGAGATTCTCCTAGCCTGGAATGTTTTGTTACTGCAGTTTTGTTTGATTTTCCACCAGCGAAAACAATGAGATGAGGAGCTACCGTAATTATTAATTAAATGCTAATTTAGGCTCCAAGCAAATTATAATGTTGATTTAAGGCACGTCGACACTGAAAATAAACTGATTTTAATATGATCATTTCACCGTTTGTAACGAAAACAAAAATTGTTATCTAAACCGATCATATATATTCCCTAGGTGCATCAGTCGTATTACTAAATAATATATAATTGTAGATAGTTTTTAAAATTAAAAACTATCTACCCTCTCATATTTCTCAAGGTAGTAGGTAAAATATTATTTACTAACTTCTTCTCTTAATCAGTTTATAAGGTCTAGAGTAAATCCATGCAATTCAACAAGTGACATAAATAAAGAAAACAAGACTTACATCGAAGTACTTCCCGTGTTGCTTCGTGGGAGAAAGTGCATAAAGAAATTACCATTGTAAATATCACTTGTTCTTTCTCGCACCCGCTGCGCGGCGAATCAGCTGACTGCAGCGAACAGCTACGGAACAGAGAAAGTACTCTCACTCTCGCGTTAACTGGAGTGTATTTTTAAAATGAACTTCTCTCAACCCGCGACCCCTTTCTCATCACGCCGTGGTGGTGGTAGCGCACCACCAGTGGCGTCTCACCCTACATTCTTATGCGTTATAATTATTTACTTCATCAAAAATGATTCTAATCCTTAAAAACGGTAATGCGGTAAAACGGCATGGTAAATGGGTTCACAAGTCATACGAATTTTATTTCGTTTCTGTTGTTTATTACATTGTTTTTTTTAAAACACTAATGTAACTGTTAAACTAGATTCAATAAAAAAGCAGCACGCCTATATGGGGTAAGTGAATTAGTGGTATCAAGTCGGACTGTACATTTGAGAACCCAGCTTTGCTTCCCACAGGCAACAAACAATTTTCACATCTTTGGGAGCCTTGATTTAACGGCTAGTAACCGCACTACACGTGCATAAATATATCATTTACCGACATTTGTATGAGAGAATGCTGCACCCAATAATAGGTAAAAGACGTGATGTTATATACTGCCTCTAATGAAATAAAAAAAATATTTGAACTACAATGTAATTAGGTCTGAATCTCTACAAGAATTTTAATTATTTGCTATTCAATATTCATATAATTAATTATTACGCTTTTATATTTGTTAATATAAAGTAAAAAAAGCATATACAAATCGTGAATAATTCTATTAATTGCTAAGTTTCTTTTACTACTAGTAGGAGTATGATTTACAATAAATTTATTTAAATGAGCTGAGGATGATATAATTGAAGAGTTCTGTACAAAAAGTCTGTGACTAGAATCAAATTGATTTTTGTTCTAAATATCTCAATATAAATGATTAATAAAGTAATAATAGAGATATAAAAACAGACCCTAAAGAAATTTGGTCCGATTCTCCACCATTGCCGTTCGTTTCATCCGGCAGCCTCGCAAAAGCACTAAAACAAAGTTGGAATTTTAAACAGCGATTTAAAAGCTGTTCTGCTGCGGGCGCGAGCGAGACAGCCTCAAGTTTTTTCCAAAAAACGAGTAAAAAACAGTAGCGCTGAATAAGAAAAACGTCGTAAAGAACCGCGACCTGCCCTTACTATTACCAGTTACGCTGGCGCGCGACTCGCGAGAGTTGAAGACACTCGCTCACTCTCCTCTCATTCATAATTAGCTTTTGTTCCTTTGCCGTTTTTAAATGGAACTCTGTCAACGATCGATGAAAATGCTGATGCTGAGTCATTGACATTGCTACTCATTTAGGAAATCGACAGGGCAACGTTTCTTTAACAAGAATCCAATGAATGTACTACATTCACTCCAAATTTTAACCTTATTAAGATAATAGTAATAAATGGTTCTATAGGATAGGTGACTTAGTGGTATCTAGTCGGTCTGTGGATTTGAGAAGCCGGGTCCCATAGCCGACAAACAATTTTCCCCACATTAAAAAAACTACCCCTGTGACTTCCCCTCTACTAACATCTTTGGGGGCCGTGATTTGACGATTGGTAATCGCACTTCATGCGCAAAATATATCACTTATCGAAATCTGCTATTGCAGAGTGCGTATCATTTTAAATTGAGTCTTAATAGTAAATCTAATAATGGGAGTAAAGTAATCAAAGTTAGTCAGTCAAATAGTGGACTAACATATAATCTGTTTTAGTATGTTTAAATTAGATTTGAATTAAATATCAAATGAAATACACCTTTAGAAAGATGTATTGCTGCAAGTGTAGTCTGAATTAGTAAATCTAATAGTGGGAAGTATATAAGTAAATATACCATATTAATAGAAGAATAAATGATGTCAGTGTAAGTTAAATTACATTCAAATTGCGAATAAAATATTTGTGATACTAAATGGAATTATACAAATTGTACTCGAAAATTTGTAGGTACCACAATACCAGAGGCGGATCTAAGATTTTTTTATGGAAGGGGGAGGCTGAAATATAAACAAATATAAAATAATGGGGAGTTATACATTTAAAAATGAGAACAAGAAAGAGACATGTCATATTAGTAAAAGACCTAGTTGACAGACCATGATCAACTAGAGCATATTTTTAACTTGCATTTAATCTGCATCGCATGTTAAAAGTATGCTCTGGTTAGTCGTGGTTTATCAATAAACTTTCTCTCTATTGCAAGATGTCTCTTTCTTTTGGTTCCCTATTATTTCTCCCCGGCGCAACGTCAATTGTATAACTCTCCATTGAAATAACATTTTATTATTTGGATAAAATTAATTGGTCTCCAAATAGGTATTTATTAATATAGACGGCTTCTGCAAACTTTAATATATGTTTAAATTGGGGTATTACAGTTTGCGAATTTAAATCTCGCTATACTTATAAAAAAGGTGATTGTAGCTGAGTGGTTTGGGTTCCACAGTAATTGATATTAAATTCCTGTTAGGCAGACAAAATAATTAATAATTACACTAGTCATTTAACAAAGTCTCTAACGACTTATGCTTCATTTCAGCACGCGTTGGTCTCGAGCAAATCCATCCCCTGTTCAAGGTCCGATTTTCCAGGTACACCGGACATGATGAGGTCAGTTGATTGACGGGGCGCGCTTGTTATGATGAGCGTGCGGTCTGCACGGCACGCCTTGCTACCTGCGTGACCCCTGACCCTGGCAGCTGCCCTCGGCACCGGCCAGCTCCACGCCTGGACGGACAATCCTGGTCGAGGACACGAGGGAGCGGCCCATGAGGAAATGGACATTTATACCTGGGAGAGTAGGTAAATAATTCTGTTGCATATAGTTCATTAAATGTGTTTGCGTTTATGTTTTATGAAAGGTATTCACCAATATACGAGTAAACACTCGAAATAGAAAAGTTTGAAAAGTAATATTATAAATAACTAAACTTTTAAATGAATACTCAGATGCACAAACAAACTTTAAATTATAATCTTGATGTGACTTAGGCAAATTGAATCACTAGAATATGTTCAGAGGAAATTTTTGAAGGTTGCAACTTTCATCTTGGATGGTTGTTATCCTCCTAGAGGAATCCACACTACTGGATACATTTCAATTACATTCACTCAAGCAGAGGCGAAATATTGGTGCTGTAATTATTTTACATAAAATCATTCACAACGCCGTTGATTGCATATTTATCATGAGCAGAATCTTGTTTCAAGTTACTAGAATGCCATTCAGGTTCAAGAACATCTTCTACTTGCATACGGCTAGAACTAATATGTTATCTAAGTCACCAATTCATCAAATGGTTAATTTTCACAATGACTTTGAGTTTGAAATTGATATTATGCCATAAATGATATAAAGAAATTTATTACTTCCCGCTAATTTTGGTGATTTTTTTTCTTACCCTAGAATTGGGCGCTTTGCCTGTTGGGTAATGTATCAATAATAATAATAATAATAAAAGTACAATTAAACTGACGAAGTTAAACCTTTGATCAAATGGAAACTGCTTTTTATTCATGTTTTTTATTTGCAAAAGGTATAAATCGAAGAAAACCTTTAGAAGATACTTAATAAGAAGAAACATATGCAAGATTTGAATCTTCTAAAATTTATCTCCCAATGCTGTACCTCGAGCATTAGCTATTAGCGACGGGTAAAGTAATGACAACCCTTATATTTCATGATCATTCTACAGACTACTACCATTTCGGCAATTTGTGACCAGAATGATTTATTTTTGATTGATAACACTTTATGTAGTTACTTCCATTATCTTCTTTACTGATTAATTGCAATAGATAAAAAAATAAAAAATTTAACACAAATTACAATGAATTAAAAATTTATCGTTATTTACTTAACTAGTGTGATAATGAGAGCGATTAATAATCGACACATTTTGTTGAGATTATTAATTACCGATGAACACATGAGTTAATTACAATATTTTTCAATTGATAATACGTTTTTAATATGGAGAAAATTTAATTTTATTCCTTTACAAATTTGTTTGGTTATTAACGTTTGTAATATGTTAGGTGGGGAAAGTTCCCGCCAAAACAGTGGATGCTTTCAGTTCACTTAACATTAGCCAGTACCGTGCGGTTTTTAGGAATAACGTTTTGATTATTATATTTATTTTAAAGGAATTGTTACGTGAATATTATTAAGCTAGAAGTGTCAAAATCATTTCGTTTAATTCCGTTTAGCATTTTGTCACAACTTTGCGCTAGCTAATATTAATGTATGATTTTATATACAGTAATGAAGTCCATTAATAAACGTTCAACGGAAAAATTTTAAACACAACTAGCTATTGTCATCAGATAAAGTGATACTTATGATGATAGCAGATCATAGCAATCGAAACGTTGTGTTATAACTTTTTATTATTAATTAATTGTAATTTGTGTTTTTTTAACAATTATAATTTAGCAATAAACAAGATAATGGAAGTTTAACATAAAATGTTAGTAATAAAAAAGAACTCATTATCTTCTACTTTAAAAAATAAGTAGAATTATTCATTGTTATTTTTATTTATCTTTTATTTTGCTCTTTTACGAAGTTGTAAGTATAAAACATATTACTTTTTAACCAACCTTATTATGAAGCTGTCATTATATTCTTTTTTTTTATAATAGCAGCTACTAAATGTGGAAGGAAGCAAAATATATGGAAATAATATAAAAATGCCGTAGAAAATTATTCAGGTTACAAAATTGTGCTACCTAATCAAGAAATGTAAAACACAACATTAACGCTCGGCAATGCGGTAGTGTGGTTAGTGCTGCGGCATTCGAATCGAAAAATCCCGAGTTCGAATATCACTCAAGTTAAAAATATATGAACTACTCGTACCACACTGCGGGTCGGTAATTCTAAACCAAGTACTGAAATTGAGATTAAATTAATGTACAGGAGACCGATTCTAATTCGTAGCAACCAAATATTTAGTCGAATGACGTATTTTTGATGACGTCTGGCGACTTAGTTAAATTTCTAGGGAATTTATTTTCTACTGTTGGTTACAAAGATCAGACTATATATTTTGATGTGGTATTTCTAAAAAAACTTGTTGCCGCTATTTGTGATTGTTTATTGTTGATTGAAATTGTAACTATGTTTCTATATTTAGTATTATTTATTAAAATAACAAAACTTTTCAAAACACGGTACTGCAAAACATACGAATAGGACGTAGCGACTGAGTTAGCGACTGGTTCAAAACAGTTGCTAGCAGTAAGTCGCTAGAAAATATCTAGTCGCCAATAATGACGTCAAACCGAAGTTACACTTTATCCCACAAGGTGGCTACACTATCGGTAGCGACAATAAATAACGTCAAGCCAGTCGCTACAACTGGTTGCTACGAATTAGAATCAATCTCCAGAGCAGCATAAATAAATAAACATATTGACCGATTACAGATAATGATTCAATAACAGAATAATTAAGTAACAATCGTAATGTTCATACCTAATACAGATTTCTACCCTCACTTATCAACAAATAACATTCGTATAAAGGCATAAAATATAGATAGTACTTATAAGTACTATACTTAAGTGAACTGTATTTGTAACAAAACTTGTGAAATTTCCAACAAAACAAATAAAAAAGTGCAATATTTCTTCTTCCAGCGATCCATCAGCCTTAGGTTCAGCATCAAGCCTTGGATCAAACAGGGATGATTTGGCTGCGTGCAGCAAGCACGCACCACCTAGCCGTTGGCTAGCTACGACCAGGAATCAATATGCGAAACACACGGAGGGTGGGATGGCGTGAACACGCTGCTATTGGCTGCGAGGGCGGGGCGATCGAACACAGACCTCGCCCCCCACTCGGATGTTACCCTGTGCCCCCCACTGCAACATGCTCAGGTTACCATCGAAATACTGCAGGGGACTGTGTCCATCCGAGTGGCTAGTCCACACACAAAATGGACATTTCACAAGAAGATTTGTTAACATGAATTTAAGCTTTTTTATTTACAAGTAGGTCTTCAGGTATCATCTCTGGAATACGTGTACATTACATATGACATCAAATTGTCATTCGTATATTATTTTAGACATACAAAAAAATTAATTTTCTAGTACTGTTATTTTACGCAGCTTTCTTTTTAATAATTTGGATACGTTTGACAGCGAGAAATATTTACAGAATTTTGAAGAAATTATAATTAATTTACTTAATTCAATTTCAGTACGGAAGATTTACAACTCACAATTAAATCTGCACCATTCAGAAATAGTTATATTTCGTTTATGCAACGAAAGATGTAGCCACTGAACTATGACTGGCTGAATGTAAAAAATTCTAAATAAGTTTGTAATATTTTTTAATTTTAAATATCTTGGTAGAAACCTTACGTGATCTGTTTAATTATTTCAATGATCAACATGTTTTTAATTAATAATAGAATGAAATAAAACAAATATCTACATACATGAATGCCCGCAAGGAGAGGACCGATGGACCTCCCTTTGATACTAGGTGTTTGGTTTTTTTTTTTAAACTAATTTTTAATTAAATAAATATATACTTAATTTGGTTTCTTTGACAATTTAATATTTACTCCATTATTAAAATATTTTAAGGATATATTTCAGAATACAAAAAATATTTTCTAATTATAACTTACCAATTTTGACCCAACTTGAAAAAAAAATTGCTGGCGCCTATGATTGCGTACATAATTGGCTTGATCAAAAATGTGCGCCAATTTTCCGCTGTGAAATAATTTTAAATAAATTTAGTTAATTTTTGATTAAAAAGAATACATATATTATTGTCAATGATTTATATTTCAAAAATATTTTTATAATATTGTTTTACCTACATATATTTTATGTTATAAATATAAGTAAAATAATCATTAAAAAAATAGCTAATTGTTTGTATATTTGAATAATAAAATCCTAAGCCCAAAAAAAAATGTAAGTGTCCTATAAAAGTTATTATTTATTCTTAATAAACTTAGATTTAATTTCAGTCTCCTGATCTACCACCTATTATAAGTACGATAAACTAAATCAAACCCTCTGGGGTTGAGAATACTAAACTACTACACCATGAAAAATGATGATAAAATGGCGTACTGTCACTAAGGGTTGTTTCTAAGTACGCCATCTGCTAGAAATATTTCAGTCTACTCCATTGCCATCTACTGGGAAATCTGCACAATTGAAAGGGGTTGTTTGCTTCTTGGAAAATAGGGGGATGAAGTTAATAGTGCTGCCATCTATAAAACAATATTAGAAGTATTAACAGGGTTCTATGAAAAGTAACCTTTACTACATATTTGGAATGATATGTATATTAATTTTAAATATATCTTTTTAAAAATTTTACACAGTACAAATACGACAAATTAATGATTTTCGCAACATTTTTGATTATAATTCTGGTTTATTTGATTAAAATATGTTATTTAACTATGTAAGATGTTCAAAAAGAGTAAAAAACCTTTGAGGATGAGGATCTATAGATTGATGTGCTGATTTGCAGTCAAAAAGTATTGTTTCAAAATTCACAAAATTGATTTACCTCAAGTAACATTTTTAGTATAATGAGTTTGATAGTTATTTTTAATAAAATTAATAATTAAAGTATAATTATAAACATTGCCAGAGCTGGACAAGTCAATTAAAAAAAATGGAGAAGAACTTCTGTTACACTTCAAAACAATTTTCAGTTTATATGTTATAGTCTGCAACAAATAATTATTTTGTATGGTTTGACACTACTTCGAAAAATAGGTTAAGCAACAAAAAATAACTTTTAGTACAAAATGTGGCTTCTAGCTATAAAAAGTATCATTAAGAAATATATATAAATATAAATATATCATCTCATCACGCCTTCTACTCATTACTGGGTGTGGCACTCTGCCGAAGGAGATCTCGGTAAGTGATATATTTTGCGCTTGAAGTGCGATTACCAGTCGTCAAATCACGGCTCCCAAAGATGTTAGTGGTGGAGGAGCCACAGGGGTAGCTTTTGAAATTATTAAAATTGTTTGTCGCCTGTGGGAATCGAACCAGGGTTCTCAGGATCCACAGGCCGACTTCATACCACTGAGCTAGCCACCCCATAAACTTACCTTAATTATAACTGTAATTTCTGAAAGATTTTATTAAATGTTACAATTAATTTATATTTCCTTTTGTAGCTACGATGACAATCAATGTAAATTGCATTAGAATTTCTTCAGAGTTTTCATTAATCTTCTTGTCTTGAAATATTTTTAATTTGAATAGTTCTTGCAGAGAATCATCAATGAAATCATCCCTTAAATGTTCCGGTATTTTAGCATAATGGGGATTAACTGCCGTAAAACTTTCTGTACAAATAAATTATTAAAAAACCTCATTTAATTAATTAATCTTCAACGTTCACCTTTTAACTCTAAATAAGAAAATTTGAATTGCTGGTTTATGACTTTACATAAGGAGACATTAAAACCAGCGTCAATAAGCATCTCATTCACTTTTTCTTGTACTTGGGTCTCGTAGTGATATAAAGAAATGTATTTAAGGGCATCTTCATCAGAGATATAAGGTTTCCACTTTGTTAATTGAGAAGTATTAAAAAATACATCGAAATATGGATGACTTGCTACATAATAAATGAACATGTCTCCTTTCGGTTTTAACATGTTGTAGATATTATGCATTACTTGCCTGCAAAAATAAATTTTATCATGACTGGTTTTCGTACTATTTAAATATTTAGAAATGAGTGAAAACATTATATGAACATTGTAAGATAGTAATGGACAAAAGGCTTGAAGTTGTATATAAATTTATTGAAGTATTACAACGACGTTTCGGCCAAGGTTATGGCCATCTTCAGGTCAAACAACGTTAAATAAAGTGAAAAACAACAAACAAAGGTTGAGTTAAAATTCTTATTTAGGGCGAACATATAAATTTAAATTCATGTTTATTTTGACAATTGTAGCTTCGTAATTATTTTTTCATTTTGTTATATGTTCGCCCTAAATAAGAATTTTAACTCAATCTTTGTTTGTTGTTTTTCACTTTATTTAACGTTGTTTGACCAGAAGATGGCCATAACCTTGGCCGAAACGTCATTGTAATACTTCAATAAATTTATATACAACTTCAAGTCTTTTGTCCATTACTACCTTACAATATTATTATTGGCTTACTAAATAATCTACTAGTTATATGAACATAATATACTGTATATGACAGAGAAAATAATTATATTATTTGGCATTTCTCAATTTGGAACAAATCATATAAACATGCATATTTTATATTAGATACCATAATTAATTTTCTCAAAGCATTGGGATAAATTTTGCTTCTATCAAGTTTCAATAAGAATTTATCATGGATATGTGAGAACCAATAGAATCACGAATTTGTTTGAAAATAAACCAATGAAATGAAAGCTATATTGAAAATTTTCCACTGGTGAAATTAATAAGTGATAATTATTCAGTGTAATTAAATGTGATTGGTTACCAATATAATAAATGCAATTTTTATAAATGTCAATTGAAAGTAGTCTATCGAAATGTCAACTTCTCGATTGGAAATCATTTCTGTAGAAGAAGAAATTTCTATTAAAATTGAAGAGAATGTTCCAAAAGGTATCAAAAAATTAAAAGATTATAGCTCGGTTGCAAGAAAAAAATAAAGAGTTCTTTTGTTAAAGAATTGTTTATATAACAATATTATTAATAGCGATTTTCTGAAACTTATTGAACTGTTAGTTGCTAATGAATCGATAAAACTTTCATGCAATCCAATCCAACATAAACTTGTTAAAATCTCACGCAAAACATAACTAATAATAATAATAATAATAATTGCTAGATAATAGCTGTATTCCATTTGTCACTTTGTCCACTTAAATCAGTTCAGATAAATTAGATAAAATGACTAAATGAACCTGAATTAAATAAACTCATGCATTTATTGGCGTGAATTACTTCAAAGAAAAATTTAACTAGTGATTCTATTAGTACTGGAAATAAAGACAGTTTAGTAATCCAACGAAATAAATAACTGATCTGATTCGATAAATTTAAGTTAGATCTGTTTTAAATGGCAATTAGAATACGGCTATTATTTTGCCATGAAATTAAATTCGTTGTTATGAAAATAGATAATATAGCGAGTGCGCAACAATATCTCATAATTAATATCAGAATATTATCAGCAATTATCATATCACTTGTTTTATCAGTTTTGAGACTCTAACACGTCTACATATGCTTACAAATTGCATTGTTACAATATTCTTTCTAGAAGTGAAAATCTGATTATTTCAATTATCGATAGTCCGATAGTACCGTCAATAAACTATCAATGTATCGAACTATTAGTATACTATCGATAGTTTTAACGATAGTGCAAACAATAATCTTATAAATGGTACTCGCAAGAGTACCAACGATAATTTAAAAAATAGTAATTCCGATATTATTATTCTAAATAAAGACAAAAAGTCAATTGTGATGTGGAACTGTGTCTTAATAAATAAGAAAAATAGGAAAAAACTTTCCATCACTTGTCACAAATCCCACAAAATTTACAGCACGTTTGAATCAACTTATCAGGTCATCATCAAACGGCTGGTCAGTTCAGCTTTAACCATAGACGCGCTTCGTTCTTTAGGGACTCATTAGTATGGTGCGATCAACTATCCAACTAGACCAACTAGGGACTAGTGAACTGTGATACTTTTTCAAGCTGAACTGACTGATGTTAAAAAGTATGTAAGCCGGTATGCATGACATGAGAGCTACGGATCAACCTGTGGTGCCATCTACTATTATATATATTATTCATTTTTAAAGGAAATTAATTTATATTTTAAAAAATATTGCAAATACGTCCTGATTAACTCAAGTGAAGAAATTTACGTGTGATTATTTAATTACGTTTTATGAAAAATGTTTTAATTTTCATTTATATCTACAAATAAATTTTCTAAAAACACATATTTAAGGTTCTTAGAAAATAAATTTACGTTTTTAACTACAAATTTTGTAAAGATATAAAATAAAATGCATACTAAAATTATAAATACAAATTTAAATAATTTTAAAGACCAAATTAAGTATATTTAATATCAATCTGGACTATCAACATGGTTTTCTTTTAGAAACGATAAATATTAATAAAACTATACTACCAATAGTTTTTTTATCTCTAATTCATGAATTTATTCTCAGGTCGTCCACGCAGTCTCTCACTCACAATTCACCAACCTACACCATTTTTTTATCAATAATTAATTAAAAATCAACATTCGAATTATATAAAAACCTCTGATCTCGAATCCAGTGCACGCAGTAGAAAGATAAAATATGGTCGAAAGCACTGGTCCAACAACTTGGAAGATTTTTCGTCGCCATGTCCAATACGAAGAAGTCAATGTCGGGGAAAGTTCTTGAGGCGTAAGTTATCATATTCGGTACAATATCGGTTCCGAAGAGACGAACCGCACTTGGTAGACGTGGCTTCAAGATTTCGCTGGTCACGTCTCCGCCAGCGCATCCTACGTCCAACACTGTTTCGTCCGGCGTGTTTCGCCACTGCAGCATGTCCATGTACTTGGATAACATCTCCAAAGTATTGCGACGTAGTAAGGCGTTTGTCTTTCTGTGTGATATAGGATCTTGCATTGTTTTATTTGTATATTATTAGTAATTAATAAATAATCTAAAAAAAATAACAGTTAAACTTGGAGTGTTATAAGATAATAGAATTATAAAACTTACGACTATTTATTGATGAAGTGATTTTATTTTACTGAATATATTATTAGAACCACCTTTGTTATAAATAAATAAATAAATAATACCTTGAGTGTAGCGACAACTTTTAGACAAATATATATATATATATATATATATATATATATATATATATATATATATATATATATATATATATTAACTAAGGAACTTTCATAAATTGTTCGTATTTTATAACTTCTCGATTACTGATGCAACCAATTTTTTATAACATTTTGGCCTGCAGATTTTAATCTTGGTTGAATAGTGACGGCTCGTGGATCAAATAACTAATTAGGGGATAAAATAAATATAATGTAAAAAGAAATGCAGAATTTTGTAGTTTTATACAGAAGTATAATACTGGTCTAGTATTGGTAACCAATAAATAATCTAAAAAAACAGTTAATTTTGGAGTGTTATAAGATAACAGAATTATAACTCTTACAATTATTTATTGACAAAATAATTTTATTTTACTGGATATATTATTAGACCTGTTATCAGTAAATAATACCTCAAGTGTAGTGACAATTTTTAGACTGAATAAGATCAAGTATTCTTGTTATTAGATTTTTTTTACTGACTGATATAATTTATAAGCCCTATGCTGGGTTGCAAGAAAAAAAATAAAGAGCTCTTTAGTTAAAGAATTGTTTATCTACCAACAGTATCAATAGCGATTTTCTGATATTTATTGAACTGCTAGTTGCTAACGAACCGATAAAACTTTCATGCGACCCAGCACTAATCTATGCGTATGCATTAACTAAGCAACTTTCACACGTTGCTCGTATTTTATAATTTTGTGATTGTTGATAAAAACAACTTTTTATAATATTTTAGCGAGTAAATTTTAAATTTGGATTCAATAAATAATATCAAAGTGAAGTTTTAGGTCATAGGAGTAGTGGCGGCGCGTGGATGAGATAACTGGTTAGGCAATAAAATAAATATAATGTAAAAAGAAATGCAGGTATAAAAATAAATAAAACCATATGTTTTATTTATAAATTAAATTTATTACCAATTCTGTAAAATTCTCTTTTTGGGTCATTTTCAAAAGTAATACTTTCTCAATAGATAATAATAAGAGAGCTGACTATCTCTCTTGGGCCATAAAGTTTCAAACATATTTTTTTGTGTTTTAATCATGCGTTCTTCAAACAATTTACTATTAGGTATAAGACCCAGTTCAACGTTAGCAGTAAATTATATAGATCTATACATATTTATACATTTAACTTAGCTAGTAGCTAACTATTCTGTTGTCCAGCTCTGGATACCACAATAGTCAATTTATTCTTCAATATAAAATATGACATAAATGATTGTTTATAGTGTCAGGCATTAACACTAAAAATGTGCGTTTGTAGAACCATGCTCTTAATTTAGCAAATTTTGAAAGAATTATTTTTGACTGAAATCTATACTTCAAAGTACTTTCCCCTTTTTAACACCTTATATTGGTAACTATCCTTATTTATAATTGTTAGGTCTGAAAGATTTCTTTTCAGATGACCACTTATAAAAGTAACCATAACAATATCACAAACTATTCCGGAAAGTTTAAAATAACATACACTGATATTTTATAATAACATATCAGATGAGGTTCCACTGATTGACAACAGATGACGTTACGATGAAGGAAAATATTAAAATAAATGACAAATATTATTTTTATATTTTAATAATTACTTATTGACTAATATTTTAGCATTGTTTAATATTTTGACATTACGGTTAGTACAGTTGGTTTCACCACACCTAACCTCAAACGTCAAACGTCAACGCTTACCTTCAAAAACGCATCAACTGTGTAAAAACATTGCTATTGTAAACTTTTTTAAGATAGTGTGATAACTGTGCTCTTGTACTTAAATCACTCAGCGCTACGCACCTTGTTTTTCAATTTGTATACTCGCACGTTATCTTACACTTTCGATGCTTGTCATGTAATATACTATTGCATGTTAGAACTTCTTATATTTCTTTTCTAGCTACAATGACAACAATCGTAAATGGAACTAGAATTTCATTATAATTGTTATAAATCTTCTTGTCTTGAAATATTTTTAATTTGAATAGTTCTTGCAGAGAATCATTAATGAAATCATCCCTTAAATGTTCCGGTATTTTAGCATAATGAGGGTTAACTGCCGTAATATTCTCTGTAAAAATATATTATTTAAAAAGTCATTCAATTAATTTATCTTCAACATTTACCTTTTAACTCTAAATTAGAAAATTTAAACTGCTGGTTTATGACTTTACATAAAGAGACTTTAAATCCAATGTCAATAAGAATCTTATTCAATTTATCTTCTACCTGGCTCTCGTGCTGATATGGAGAAATGCATTTATGGGCATCTTCATCAGAAATATAAGATTTCCACTTTATTAATTGAGAAGTATTAAAAAATACATCGAAGAAGGGATGACTTGCTATATAATAAGTGAACAGGTCTCCATTCGGTTTTAACATGTTGTAGATATTATTCATTACTTGCCTGTAAAAAAATAAATTTTATCATTACTGATATTCGTACTATTTAAATGATATTTAGCAAAAGTGAGTGAATACGTTATACGAACATAATATGAATACGAGTATGACAGAGAAGAAGAATTGTATTTACTTGTCATTGCTTGATTCGAAACAAACCATATAAACATGCATATTTTCCATTCGATACTATAATAATTTTTCACCAAAAATTAGGATAAAAAATCCACATTTATAATTTCTATCAAGTTTTAATGATTACTTTTTGTCGTTTCTCAAAACCAATGAAATGCTTCATTGTATGTTACGTGTCTGCGTTTTAACCAATCCTGTCATTATTATACTGAGAATAAAGCTCTTGTGATTATTCCCGGGAATTATCTCTGTAGATGCTTTTTTGTTTGTGACAAATGATAGATAGTTGTCAAATAATTATTTAAAACTGTCATCGCGTCAAGTAAAATGTGTGAAAAAAATCGATTTAGTTGTATTTTAGATACAGAAATACACCAACAAATTTTGGATACAACTTCCAAGAATACATTAATAAGTAATCAATCGATATGAACTTAGTTCAAAATCTTTTAAGTTAGATGAATCGATCTCAACAGCTAAGTCAAAAAATAATCTAATTAAATATAACTAGTGAGTTGGATAAATTAGAAAATAATTCTCCAGTATCTTTCTCAAACTTGTTGCTAATTGGCAATAGCCAGTCAAGCCCTACGGACTTTCGTGACTATTGTCTGGCAACAAGTTTTCGAAAGATCTGTCAAATTATTTTCAATTTATTCTCACTCTCTTGTCACGAATCACGAAATTGTTTGACAAAAAAAATAGACACTATCAATGTTTTGATAGTACTATTAATAGTTTTTATTCTATCTCTAATTCATTCATTTATTCTTAGGGCATCTATGCAACTTCTCACCCTCAATTCACCAACCTATACCTTTTTTAACCAATATTTCATCAACAAACAAATTATATAATAACCTTTGATCTTGGACCCAATGCATGCAGTAGAAGGAGAATATGTGGTCGAAAGCATTTATCCAACAACTAGGAAGATTTTTCGTACCGATATCTAAGACAAAGAAGTCAATGTCAGGGTAAGTTTTTGATGCGTAAGTTATCATGTCCGGTGCAATATCGGCTCCAAAGACACGAGCTGCACTTGGAAGTCGTGGCTTCAAGATTTCCCAAGTGACATCTCCGCCAGCGCACCCCACGTCCAATACTGTTTCGTCTGGCGTGTTTCGCCACTGCAGTAAGTCCATGTACTTGGATAACATCTCGATAGTATTACGACGTGTTAAGGCATTTGTATTTTTGTGTAATATAGGATCTTGCATTGTTATTATTGAATATTATTCGTAATCACTAAATAATCTAAAAGAACAGTGAATTTTGTAGTGTTATAAGATAATAGAATTATAAAACTTACAATTATTTAACGATGAAGCGATTTTATTTTGCTGAATATATTATTCGAGCTACTTTGTCATCTCTAAATAATACTTTGAGAGTAATCACGACTTTTAGACTGAATAAGGTTAAGTATTATAGTATATACATGTGTATTTATAGATTTGATAAAATTTTCTATTAGATGTAGTTATACCGGGTGTTGGTATACGGCGGCACACGAATAACGAAAATTATACCATAAACTAGTTTAGAGTGAAGTGCTTTTGATGAAGAAAATCTACACCATTTAAAATAATTACTGACATAAAATAATTATATGTATATGCAGAATAAAAGACCTTGCTATCAAACTAAACATATTTGAAAATTTGGCCGTGCAAATTTCCATAAAGTATAATTTAAAAAAAATAGTAATACGAAATTTATTTATTGGCTGAATTTAATTCTCTACATTTATATTCGAATCACTTTCCTTTAAAATAATTTGTAAAAAATGGTCATGGAAAAAAATGTTTTTTTATGATAAATAGTCCACTTTTTATGTTACACTCAATATACCTAGTGCAAGTGGATATATTTTGTTGATAAAGCACGAGTAGCACACTTGTTACATATTTCAATTTGATAACGTACAGTACTTGTCCGATAAAACATAGTGCAGTATGTATAATAAATTTCGTTTCAATAAATAATTGATAAGAAGTATTATCTTCTTTTTAGTTTATTTCATTATAATTTAAATGATAAATGGTATTTTAAAATAAAAAAAATGCGTTGTTATATTGTATATTAAGTTTTTATACTTAAGTAATTAAGGGTACATATTATATGACGTAATGATATAAAAAAAATATAAGCTGTATTCTATTTGCCACTTGGTTCATTTAAAATAAATTTGATGTATGACTAGATAAACTGAATTAAGAAAACTGATGCACTTATCCTTGTAAGTTTTTTCAAATTTAATTAGAATCTGTAAATTTAGCACTGGTAATAAAGTCAGCGAAGTAATCCAGTGAAACAAATAAGTGATCTGGTTCAGTAAATATAAGTTAGATCTGATCCAAATGGCATATGAAATACGCCTATTGTTTTTAAATTCGCAAAATTAAAAGTTGTTTACAGTTTAATACCACTAGTTTAATAGAACGTTTTAATACAATACTAATTAAATTGTAATTATATACACTAGGATACTATATTATGACTGTTTGTAGTGTCAGCCAGTAGCACTAAAATTATATACTTCAGGAAACATGTTTTTAATTTTGCGAATTGCGAAAAAATGTTTTTTTCTGAAGCCAGCAAGAAAGTGTCTATTTTCCTGATGAATTTTACTATAGAAAGTAAATTTTTACTAAACCAGTCGAGTAAAGTACGTATCCTAGGTTACAATAAAAATAAGAGTCTGTTAAAGTACAAAACAGTCTGGTAAAGACTTTACCTGACTGTTTTGTATTTTACCTGATTTTTTATTGTAACGTAGTCTGCTGTCAATAAAATTCATATAAAATAATTTAAACTTGTTGAATTATTTATGATTAATTATTGATTAAATTAAACGGTTTCAGAAAAATAGTATACATAATACATCAGAAAATGTATTTTCCTTTCCTGATTTATTATATAATATTGTGTAAAATGTGAAGTCGCGTAAAATTTGGAAAAATCTATTCTTCCAGAGGTTATAGCTCAAAAATTTAACGAGATATGAAGATACGATTAACTGCATTAGATTCCTCGTGTCCGAATTGACTTATATACATATTTTCAACATTTTTTAAATTTTTTATATTTTGCCCAACATTTTTTATATACACAAATTTCTAAGGCCAATATCTTCAAAACTAAAAGAGATACGAAGTCAGGGATTTCATCATTGAATTTTGCGCGTCAAAGTACATATGTATGTGAATTTTCAGTATAATATTCGGATGAGGAAGATTTTTAGAGCAATAAGACAAAAATGGCTGAAAATCGAATTTCTTTAGAAAAATTTCATAAAATCAAAATCGCTGAAAATATGTTTATAAGTTAATTTAAATATGAGAAATTTAATGTCGTTGAGCATATCTTTATACATTAATTAGTTTTTGAGATATAGTCTCCGGAAAAGTTAAATTTTGCTCAAAATTTATTTCATTTTAACCATTTTCCGCTTTCTATCTTATATGTCAAAAACTAACCTAGATGTGGGCCTGGAAAATGCAACATTGTATTTCTCATAATTTTCTCCATAACTGTACATATCTTCATTAATATAAATTTAGAGATATTTTTATTATTTCAAAGTAAAACATGGTCAAATTGATTACTAAAACAAAAGTTATGTAGATAAACTAACCTATTTATATAGAAAGAATAAAATATATCAGACACAGTGAATTTTAAGGAACTAGGTCAGTAAAAAAAGTATATTAGTCAGTTAGGTAACTCATGTTTTAATTATTGTTACACTGCGGTACAAAGTAAGATTATTTTATTATTCTCTTGAACATTATTTGTTATTTATTGCTATGATATGGGTATGTAATGTCAATCATTGTGGTACTACTCCTGACGCTTATCAAACGAGGCGAAGCTGAATTTGATAACACGACGTGTACCATAACCTGGTTTAGATATTTCAGATAGTTTGTAATAACGCATGTGCTCGTGTAGATAAAATGTAAGTGGAAAATTACTAGTACTGATTTAATAACACAAATACAAAACTAAATTTAAATGTCTTAAATGTTTTGTAATATGTCTGTCAAGTGCGATTAATGAATTGTTACCATAACAACCATATGAAAAATCTTTATTACTTAAATCACTTAGGGCCAGTTTTTCAATCGCCGGTTTACTCTCGATTAGTGTTAATCATGATTAAATAAAAATCGAAACCATGGTTTTAATTGTTATTTAATCATGATTAATAATAATGGGTGATTGAAAACCTGGTCCTAAATTGACTTATTATATCTCTGGTAGCAAGAATATAATGATATACTGACTGTGCTGGAGGTAGAAAAAATATTTTGATGTAGTTATATATTTTGTACAATTTATTATTAATAACCCTTCACGCTTTAACTCCTGGACATATTTTAATTTACACCATAGCAATCTAATGGAAACTTTGCGAAATTAAGAAAATTAAATACTGGTAATGAAATCAATAGTGCTTTCATTTATGGTAGAGTGTTTTAACAGAATTGTATGAAGAGCAAACTTTACTATATATTAGGGATGAAATTTGTACAAAATTTTAAGAATATATCCTACAAGACATTATTTGAAACATTTTTACCAATATAAATAAAAACATAAAAAGTTTGGGAATATTTTTCACAATGATACAATTAATTGATATATCCTTTTGTTGCGACAATGAAAATAATAGTAAATGGAGTTACAATTTCATTCATATTGTCATATATTTTTTTTCCTTCAGAATTTCTTAATTTGAAAAGTTCTTGTATAGTTTCATTCATGTAATCATTCTTTAGATTTTCCGGTATTTTAGCATAATGGGGATTAATACCCAACAGCAAATCTGAAATTAAAATTATTTAAAGAAACTTCATTAAACTTTATTTTCAAAACTTACCTTTCAACTCATCTAAATTAGAATACTTGAACCGCCTGTTAATGACTTTACATAAGGAGACATTAAAACCAACGTCAATAAGAATCTCATATAATTTTTCTTCTACATTGTTCTCATACTGATATGGGGAAATATATTTATGGGCATCTTCATCAGAGATGTAAGGTTTCCATTTGGTTAATTGAGAAGTATTATAAAATGCATCGAGATATGGACTACTTCCTACATAATAAGTAAATAGGTCTCCTTTAGTTTTTAACATGTTGTAGATATTTTGCATTGCTTGCCTGTCAAAAAAATAATAGTTTTTTAGGAACATACATACAGTACATTTTTAATGTGGTAATAATCACTTTATTACTTATATTCGAACTGGTTAAATGAAACAAGTGTAATTTGTATAGGACGAAAAGAGAAAATATTTTTAAATTGTTAATTCGGGAAGTAATGACGTTCATATTAGTACATTGATTATTTTTTGACGTTCCTCAAAACCAATGAAATGCTTCTGTGCTTGTCTGTGTTTTAACCAATCCTGTCACTATTATACTGAGAATAAAGCTCTTCTGAAGATTCTCGGGAATAATCTCTATAGATACTTTTTTGTTACTTTTGCTACTTTAAATATCTGAAATTAGGAAGAAATTCTTTAATTTACCTAAAGTGTATATTTTAGTACCATTGAATTCGTATCCTTTTATAATAATATCAATATAATTAACATAATAAAAATTACGTCATATAATTGAGGGTACCTATATATTTACTTTCCTCTCACTCACGATGTATAAAAAATTACTCACGTTCACCCTCGCTCACGATATACAATTTTAAATGTGCTCACGACATGACCCATTGTGACCCAATCAAAATTACTGTTCGCGTCCAACTCTGATGCAAATTACGAATAATATTAAAACACAACATCGATTACATCGATAGCATGAACTTCATCAACACAGAAGCTATATTTTGAAGATGGATACAAGGTGGATGTTCCACAGAAATGTATAAAAACTACCTTGTTATAATATTGACTGATTTATTTCCAGTTCGTACTCGTAATCTTTCTCGTTCAAATCATCAATAGACTGTTCATTTTCTAATCGTTCGTCAAAATTAATATACCTTTGATCTTGGACCCACTGCATGCAGTAGAAAGAAAAGATGTGGTCAAAAGCATTTATCCAACAAGTTGGAAGACTTTTTGTAGCGATGTCCAATACAAAGAAGTCCACATCAGGGTAAGTTTTTGACGCGTAAGATATCATCTCTGGCGCTATATCAGCTGCAAAGACACGAGCTGCACTTGGAAGCCGTGGCTTCAGGATTTCACAGGTAACGTCTCCGCCGGCGCAACCCACGTCCAACACTGTTTCGTCCGGAGTATTTCTCCACTGCACCAGGTGCATGTACTTGGACAACATATCTACAGCATCACGACGTGGCAACACATTTGCTTTTCTGTATAATGCAGGATCTTGCATTGTTGCGTATTGAATACTATTTGAATAAATAAATAGTCAGAAAAATAATTAAATATCTGCTGTTATGAAAGAATAGGATTGTAAAACTTATTATTATTTAAAACTAACTAAATAAGTTAATAATATCATGGAGTTGCTTGTAACTGAGTAACTGAATGAATGAATACTTTTTCTGTAATACATGTTTTTTATAGTGCTGATATCTTTTTTAAAAATTAGACGTAGATATGCCGGGTGTATAGACACGCATAGAAATGAAGATTATATGAGTTTATCATGCAAACAGCAATTTTTCTTAGTGCATATACATAAAAATATAAATATCGAAGATATACAATCAAATAAAACACCTATTACAATTGTTCTAAAATATAAACTCAATAATATTCATGCAATAAAAATTGTATTATATAAAAGTCAAAATTTTAAACTTAAGAAAAACTATTTCTTAATGTTTGCAATCATGCAAGTTTGGTAAATCAAACTTTTCTCGTGTTTTTGTAATTCCATGATTACCGATTACAAAAATGATTTTTTGTAACAATTATACATGTATGTCTTGACCTCCAAATGTCAAAAATGATGGGACGTGATATTTTAAGATTTGACTGATTCCTTTTCACGATTTGATAACAAATAACAGTTAGTTTGACTATGTGATCTTTAAACTATGAAACACTGTAACCTTGAGATTTCTATGATGATTTTATTTATTTTTGGTTCAAAATACTGTGAACATGATTATCTATGTTTGATTGACGTCCATTATGAAAATAATGGGAACATGCCTCACAAAAAAATTCCTTACGTCTTGTCATCATGTAATACAATGCAACTTGTGTGCAATAATTTTATTAGCCCTGAAGAGGTCAGTCTTGACTGACGAAACGTTGGCAATAAAAACACACTTATTAACAAGCTGAAAATTGAAATTTATTTCGGTTCCCCAGGTCATTGAATCAACAGATAATTAATAGAGACTACCGCTAGTTCAATTTAAAATCAAGTATTAAATCATGTTTTCAAAAACGTATCACAACTTTCATTAGATATTAATATAGATAAATGTAAAAAAAATTTTATTAACATTTATGATAAATAAGTATTTGTAATTATTTAATAAATCTTGGTGAAGTTTATTGTAATTTACTTATGTTAACCAAATATGTTAATAAACTACTAATCTCACTCAAAATTAATGCGATAAAATCGAACTATAATAATTGTATATGTACATATATTTCAGATAAAAACATGATAAAAAACCAATGTGCAGTATGCGAAAATAATTCATTAAAACATCCGATAATAGTTATTTACGATACGAATATCGTACAACGTCTTATCTATTATCATTAATTTTATACAAAAATAAATATAAATGTGTTTTTTGACGTTGCATAAAAACATTATTGACATTTACAAAAAATGCAAAGTTGCCATGAATTCTGATTCCTTATGTTGTATTGTATATCTACTTTACCGCACTTTTAGACAAATATGTTATTACGACACTCAAAATATTCGTACATAAACGCAATATACATAAAATTTTCGTCCGCCAGGGTGAGTTTTATCGCTCAAATTAGTGATGTAGTGTTAACAGGAACCAACTCGAATTATAAATTAAAGCCTTTTTTTTAAACTAACTTTTTTAAACAATATAAGATGTGACAACATTACTCACATATAATATAATAGGTCCACTTTCAGAAAAAAATTTTTCAGAATAACTGGAACTAGAGTATATAATGTTTTTTTTTTTAACTTTTAGTCAAAGCACTTATTCTCTAAGATAATTGATATGCAATGGAAATTTGACGTAATATTCGGTTTACTTAGCAAACTTATCAAATATTCACTGATACAATATGTCCAATATAATATATTTGCTAAAATCAAATTATCTATTTTTTATCAATGATGATAATATAATCAATGCTATTTATTGCCAAATTATGTAGGACACTTGACATCGTATATTATCTATTGTTAAAAATTCAAAAGGAATGTGCTTGAAATATAATTGCGGCAACTAATTTTTTAGTTCAGCTTCGCCAAAGTGATTCACCCAGTAATGGGTAAAATGTGTAATGATATATTTATTTATTTTATAGTTTTTGATATTTTTATTATTATTTTTTGAATAGGTACAAAAATTAAATATTTTTACTAATTCAAATTAAAAATTATATTAAAGTGTAAATGTGTCTCCCCTTAATTTTATTAAGTATTAATATATTAATATATACTTAAATTTCAAATTTAAAGTACCGGTTTGTTTTATTAAAATATTTTACATAACTATAATCATCAGTTCTATAAGATTTTTCATAACGATACAATTAACTAATATTTTCTTTTGTAGCGACAATAACAATAACAGTATATGGAATTACAATTTTATTGGAACTTTCATAAATTGTTTTGCCTAGAAAAGTTTTTAATTTGAAAAGTTCTTGTACAGTATCATCCATGAAGTCATCCTTTAAATTTGGCGGAATTTTTGCAATATGGGGGTTAACTGCCTTGAGATAATCTGTAAAAACATTTTACATAGAAAACTTCAATTACTGGTCTATAATATTCACCTCTTAATTCATCTAAAGTTGAATAAATATACTGCCTGTTTATGACTTCACATACAGACACATTGAAACCGACATCAGTAAGAATCTTATTCAATTGTTCTTCTACATGGTTCTCGTACTGATATGGAGCCATATATTTATGCGCATCTTCATCAGAGATATAAGGTTTCCACTTTGTTAATTGAGAAGTATTAAAAAATACATCGAAAACAGGAATACTTCTTAGATAATAAGTAAACAGATCTCCTTTAGGTTTTAACATATTGTAGATATTTTGAAAGGCTTGCCTGTGGAAAATATGTTTATTTAGAACATATATATACAGTTTATTTTAATGTTATGATGTTGACGTTATTACTTATTCGAATTGTTTAAATGAAATGTAAGATATGAGAGACGGCGTTATACTAACGTAACATGAATTTGAAAGAGTATTTATTTGTCATTTTATGATTCGGATAATAATACCGTTGACATTATCACATTTAAAATAAACTGTACACGCATAAAATCACACTATGTATCATTAAACTTCTTCTTCTTCTTCTTCTTGAATGGCGTTACAGACCAAATCGGGCCTGGGCCTACCGGGCACACCAAGCCGCAGATTTTACGCTGCCGTACTGCCGGTTTCCGTAGTCTATGTTACTTTTTAAGGCATATGTATAAGTGACTAGCTTATAACGCCCGAGTATGATTAATACAAGTAACTGTTTTTTTTTATTTAACGACAAATCATACTTTGTCGACAGGCGGATTCGAACTGACGAATCTTGGTTCGGATGACGTCACAGTATGCTAAGAGATGTGCATTAACACGCTCGGCCACCGCGCCTATCACACTATGTATCATTAAACTGGGTAGTACAAATCCTAGAAACATTCATTGGTCATTTTTCATGAGACCCCTATGATTAAACTTCCCCAAATATTACTGTTCATCTTCATTCATAATTTATTATATTTATATTTATCTTTCGTTCACATAACAAATCATCAATAATGTTATTACACTGAATAACAAAAAAATCTTACTACCGCCAATATTATATTATACGGCAAATGCAAGTCTTTCACGAGATGTATACAAAATATTTTTCCACAATATCTGTATTTAAAACAAATATATAAATATGCTTGTGAATAATATTAAAATTTATAATAAACAAATAGACAAATAAAAATTGTTTAATTTTTTACATAGCCGGAAGCAAATGTTGGTTTCTATGACATCAAAATCGTGACACAAATAATACAGTTTAGCCCGCTGTGCTGTTGCTAAAAGTGTCAGGACTAAAATGAACATTTTTTTCCGTTGCTAATATCAACGGGAGAAAAATTGTATTTTAGTCCAGTATCCAAGAATTTTATTTTACTGATAACAATTGCAAGCCAACATCAAAGTCTGCAACTTAAAATTTAAAATAAGCAAATAGACAAATAAAAATTGTTTCACTTTTTTACATAGCCGGTGCGTCTTATAGTCCGAAAAATACGGTACATATGCTTGTGAAAATATTAAAATTTAAAATAAACAAATAGATAAATCTTCATTTATTTTTTTTACACAGCCGGGAGTTAAAGTCGGTTTCTAAAACACCAGAGTTGTGACCGAAATAATACTTTTTATCCCGCTGTGCTAAAATGAGCATTTTCATCCGATGCTAATATCAACGGAAGAAAAATTGGATGTTAATCCAGTTGCTAAGAATCTTATTTTATTGAAAACAATTGCAAGCCATTGGCAAAGTCTGCAACAGTCTAAAAACCATTCATTTATTCCCAGATTGTCCACACAATATCTCACCTACAAGTTCACTAATATACCTACGTTTGTTTTCCGAAAATATCATTACAAATTATACATATAATAACCTTTGATCTCGGACCCAGTGCAAGCAGTAGAAGGACATGACGTGGTCGAAAGTAGAGATCCAACAAGTAGGAAGATTTTTCGTACCAATGTCCAAAACGAAGAAATCAATATCTTGGTAAGTTTTTGAGGCGTAAGCTATCATATGTGGAGCTATATCGGCTGCAAAGATACGAGTGCCACTAGGAAGTCGTGGTTTCAGAATTTTACTGGTCACGTCTCCGCCGGCGCACCCCACGTCCAACACTGTTTCGTCCGTCGAGTTTCGCCACTTTACCAGGTTAAAGTACTTGGAAAACATGTCCATAGCATCGCGATGTGATATGGCGTTTCCCTTTATGTATAATATAGGATCTTCCATTGTTTTTATATGGATACTATTTTTAATAAGTAGATAATAGTTAACTTTGAATTTTACTATTAAAATACAAATATAAAACTTACAATTATTTATTAATGAAGTGATATTGTTTTCTTGAATATATTATTAAGACCAATTCAATTACTAGTATCACCAACATATACCTCGAACTCTTGACTGAATAAAAATAAGTACTGTTCTGGCCTATTTATAAGTCTGATAATAATAACAAATAGTACATACCGGGTGATCGGAGTAATCTAGTTAACCTTTTGTGGAGTAACTGGTCATTAGGTATAAATTTCAAGGTTTAAAAAATAGGTAGTATAATAAATTTTATTGATAACATAAAATAATTCATAACAAGTATTATCTTCTATATTGACAAAATTTAAATGTTATATGGTGTTTTAAAATGTTTTAGATTCTGGTCAAATTATACCTATTGGAAATTCAACACCACGCATGATCTCTGGTTAAATTCTTATATGAATTTATGGAAAAACGAAAGAAATATAATTTTTGGAGAACTAATTGTCCGATATTTTATTTATTTAATTATTTTTATTTGGTTTGTAAAAAAACCAAATTAATTTTGAAAGAATTGTCCTTAAATATTTTCTCTATTATGTCATTATTAAATTCGCTTCGCAAACTTTTCTATCATAACCACCAATTGTATATACTGTAAATATAAACATAATATAAATAGATAAACAACTGACCCACATACTTCAATTGATAAGTAAACTAAATATTGTTAAAATAAATATTAAAATTGTAAAATAATGTATGACAGTTTTCAATTAAATAGAAATATGTTATTTATCATATGCTTCTAAACTAACACGCCAATTAAAAAAAATACTATCCATGGGAAGAGAAATTTAATGTAAAATTTAAATGAAAACACATTTGCAATATATGAACGGTACCTCGAGGAGAAGCTTTCTGTGTAAAAATTCACGTTAAAAACAACTGATATGAACACAAAAGTAACTAACGACAGATCATGTGAAGGTTATCACTTATTGTTTTTTTTATTATTATTGTATAATATTTACAGCAAAAAGTTAAATCTGTTGATAGTTTATGATATAGAAAAAGTTAAATACTTGTTTTTATAAATTCTTTTAGACTATACTAGCTAATCCATAGTCTCAGTCAGTAAACAGATAAACAAGAAGATTGTTTTGTATTTTATTAGGTTCTGTATGATACAAGGTACGTATAACAATTCAAAGATAAACACAAAAAAAAATAGATAAACTAATATATTTGAAAATAACCTTTATATAGCACATATATACCGGGTGTTTATTTTTTTGTTAGGAAGTACAATGGGAGAATTGTAATTTCACTATACTTTATTCCCAATTAATTTTAGAGCAGAACTTTTAATGGAAACTGTATTTAGAAACTCCATTCAATGAGTCCAAAATTATTATTATTATTATTAATTATTACTATTAAAAAAGTTAACATGTACTTGTTTTATTTATACTATTGGTACTAATATCCCATATTATAAAGCCTTATTATTAATAAATTTGAATTAAAATTCCCAATCTTGCTGTAACAAGTATGATAAATTAAATTAAACTCTCTGGAGTTGAGAATACTAATCTACCGCACAACATATGACGAAAAAAAGGCAAACTACCGGTACGAGTAGTATCCTAGCACGATATATTCCAGAAATATTTCATTCGGTTCTGTAGCCATCTAGTATAAAATTTGTACAACTATAAGGGGTTGTCTCCTTCAAGGTAAACAGGGGGATGTAATCAATAGTGCTGCCATCTATGGAAGGGTATTAGAAGTATTAACAGGGTTGTATGAAAAGGAATCTTTATTAATTTTTGGAGAAGAAATTTATACGAAATTTCATTTATTTTTGTTAGATGGCACTAACGCTAGAATATTTTATTTAAAGTTGTATTAAAATTTAAATATGTTTTTTTTTAATAGCATTTAGTGTAATGATTGCCGATTACAAAAATGAGTATATTGTAACAATTGTGATTAGTTTCAACGCCAATTGTAAAATTTTAAAAATAACTTAAATCAGTGGCACAGAGGAATCACTATATCAGCTGTATCAAAGTAACGTGGCTTGAAAACTAAGGAGAAAAGGGAAAGTATCAACTAACCGGGGTAAACAATTTTTTGTCTTCAAAAACTAATATATAAAAAAAATATGTTTCCATTTTATTTTATACAGTATAATATAATATAACAGAAAAATACACTTTTAATTTAGAGTACTGGTTTGATTTATTAAAATATTTTACATAACTATAATCATGAACTCTCAAAGATTTTTCGTAATGTTACAGTTCATTTATATTTCCTTTTGTAGCAAAAATAACAATAAAAGAATATGGAATTACAATTTTATTGGAATTTTCATAAATCGTTTTGTTTAGAAAAGTTTTTAATTTGAAAAGTTCTTGTACAATATCATCCATGAAATCATCCTTTAAATTTGTTGGAATTTTTGCAACATGGGGATTAATTCCCATGAGATAATCTGTAACAAATATATTATATAGGAAACTTCAATTACTATTCTATAATATTCACCTTTTAATGCATCTAAAGATGAATATATATATTGCTTGTTTATTACTTCACATACTGATACATTAAAACCAACGTCAGTAAGAATCTCATTCAATTGTTCTTCTACATGACTCTCATATTGATATGGGGCAATATATTTATGTGCTTCTTCATCAGATATATAAGGTTTCCACTTTTTTAATTGATAAGTATTAAAAAATGCATCAAAGTAAGGATTACTTTTTATATAATAAGTAAACAGGTCTCCATTAGGTTTTAACATGTTGTAAATATTTTGAAATGCTTGCCTGTTGACAAAAAAAAAATTATATAGAACATAAGTACAGTTTATTTTAATGCTTTTATATTGACTTCATTTTTTGTTCGTATTGTTTTAATAGTGTAAGATGTGTGAGAAGGCGTTACACTAAAGTAACAGGTATTTGAAATAGTTAAAGTTATATTTATTTGTCATTTCTTGATTCAGAAAAATAATACCTTATACATTACTACAATTAAAATAAACAGCACACGCATACAATCACACTATGTACCATCAAATGGGTTAACACAAATCCTATAAACATTCATTGGTCATTTTTTCATAAGATCCCTATAATTAATCTTCCTTAAACATTACTGTTCATTTACATTCATAATTTATTTCATATAAACTTGTTCATTCTTTCCATTCAGAATCTTTCGTTCACATAACAAATCCTCAATCATATTATAACACGTTTGAGAATATCTATTGCGAATGGAATAACAAAAATATTATTACAGCCAATATTATATTATACTGCAAATGCAAGTATCTCACGAGATGTATACAAAGCATTTTTTTCAATAATATCTGTATTTAAAACGAACATATACCGTATTTTTCAGTCTATAAGACGCACCTTTTTACATAGAAAAATGGACTCAAATTTAGAGTGCGTCTTATGGTCTGAAGGTAACAATAAAATATTTTTTCAATAAATAAATTTGAGGTACGTCTTATTGTCCGAAAAATATGGCTCGCCACTGAAGGTAGGTATGACGCAAGTTATTTAAAAAATACGGAATAAGTAATGCTTTAGATGGTACTGAAGATGACGCAGTTTTTGAAAGGAGTGACAACAATAGTTCAGAGGAAAGTAATACGAACGGTGACATTAACGAGACGAGTGATAGTACCGAGAGTGAAGATGATCTGAATATTGCTAGTACGAGTTATGTTAACAATAAATAAAAATTATGATCCGAAAGAACATTAAAATATATTTTTCTAAAAATCATCTTATAAATTTGAGGTGCGTCTTATCTTCCGGTGCGTCTTATAGTCCGAAAAATACGGTACATATGCTTGTGAAAATATTAAAATTTAAAATAAACAAATAGATAAATCTTCATTTATTTTTTTTACATAGCCGGGAGTTAAAGTCGGTTTCTAAGACACCAGAATCGTGACCGAAATAATACATTTTATCCCGCTGTGCCGTTGCTAAGAGTGACAGGATTAAAATGAGCATTTTCATTCGTTGCTAATATCAACGGAAGAAAAATTGTATTTTAGTCCAGTTGCTAAGAATCTTATTTGATTGAAAACATTTGCAAGCCATTGGCAAAGTCTGCAACAGTCTAAAAACCATTCATTTATTCCCAGATTGTCCACACAATATCTCACCTACAAGTTCACTAATATACCTACGTTTGTTTTCCGAATATTTCATTACAAATTATACATATAATAACCTCTGATCGTGAATCCAGTGCAAGCAGTAGAAGGACATGACGTGGTCGAAAGCAGTGATCCAACAACTTGGAAGAATTTTCGTACCAATGTCCAACACGAAGAAATTAATATCAGGATAAGTTTTTGAGGCGTAAGTTATCATAACTTGTGATATATCAGCTGCAAAGACTCGAGCCGCTCTTGGAAGTCGTGGTTTCAAGATATCCCAGGTCACGTCTCCGCCGGCGCACCCCACGTCCAACACTGTTTCGTCCATTGTGTTTCGCCACTTCACCATGTTCAAGTATTTGGGAAACATCTCCATAGCATCGCGATGTGACATGGAGTTTCCTTTCTCGTATAATATAGGATCTTCCATTTTTTTTATATGAATACTATTTTTAATAATTAAATAATAGTTACCTTTGAATTTTAATAATAACATAGAAGTATGAAACTTACGATTCTTTATTTAAAAAAGTGATATTATTTGCTGGAATATGTTATTGAAACCACTTAGATTATTAGGATCACTAACATGAACATAGAACGTTTTGACTGAATAAGAAAAAATTTAGTTGAATTCAAGCGTATTTATAGGTCTGATAATTAAAAAAAAATAAATAGTCTTTAAAATACCGGACGATCGGAGTCAGACAAAAATCAGACTGGAAAACGAGTTTTAGTTCTGCAAGAAAACTATCGACGGCATTTAAAAATAAAATGTTAAACATAATTTTTGAGTCCTATCTCCAAAAACTAATATATAATAAAAATAAATCTTATAAATATCAAAGAATCAAATACAACTAAAATTCATTCTACAATTACTTGTAATTTTTTTTTGTTACATTTATGGGCAATTGCATCTCTAGAAGTAAAATTAAACTTAAATAAATAAAAGCAAAATAAATAAAATGTTCGCTGTCAAACACTCGTTTTACTTTTATTATTAAAATCTGGACATTAAATATTATTTGCACGGTCGATAAAAAATAATAATAATAATGGGGTAATGGCCTGTGGATCCTGAGAACCCCGGTTCTATTTCCGCAGCCGGCAAACAATTTTCATCAAATTAAAATTACCCCGGTGGCTCCCCCACCACTAAAATCTTTGGGGGCCGTAATTTGACAGCTGGTAACTGTATTTCACGCGTATAAATATATCAATTTATTTATTTATTTTATTTATAAAAAATAGTTAGTATTGATAACATAAAATAAATCTTAATGAGCATTATATTCTATATTTGAGGATAATTTAAACATTATGTGGCATTTTCAATTGTTTTAAATTCAGGTCAAATTATATCTATTGGACATTCGGCACCATACATTATCTATTGTCAAATTTTTAAATGAATTTTGGAAAATATTATTATAATATAATTTGCGGAGAACTAAATGTCTCATATTTTTATTTATTTAATTATTTTTATTTGGTTTATAAAGAAATTAATTAATTTTGAAGGAATTATCTTGTATTAAATTTGTCCGTCAATATTTCTTTAATGATGTTATCATTAAATTCGCCTCGTAAACATTTATAAACAGCAATAATCTGTATACTTTAATTGAGAAGTAAATAAAATATTGTTAAAATAAATATTAAAATCGTAGAATAATTTATGACAGTTCTAAATTAAATTGAAATCTGTTAATTATTACACGTTTTCAACACAAATATGCCAATCAAAAAAAAAAAATACTAGCCGTGACATGAAAAATTTTATGTTAAATTTGAGTAAAATTACATTCGTAGTATATGAATGTTACATCGCGGATAACCTTTCTGTCTAATTCATGTCAAAAACGACTGATATGATCCAAAATACTAACTAACGACAGATCATGTGAAGGTTATCACTTAATGTTTCTTATTATTTATTATTGGGTAATATTTACAAAAAAGTTAAAGCTAGATAACCTAATGTTGTTGAAAACGAAATTTATGTAGCACATATATACCGGATGTGTATTTATTTTTTTTTGTTAGGAAGTACAATGCTTGAATTTTATTTCGCTATACTTCATTTCCAATAAGTCCAAAATTAATGACATAGTAGGTTTCGTCAAGAGATAGACGTAAATCAAATAGAATATTTTCCTTGTGAAATTAGCTACAAAAACATAAAAACTTTCATTTATTTAGACTTCATAAATAAAATAAATAAATACACCATCACGCCTTTTACCCATTACTGGGTGTGGCTCTGTTACCAGCCATCAAATTACAGCAGTGCCGGTTTAGCCCAGGGGCTTTTGGGGTCTATAACCCCCAGCGGTAGATACGTAAAGGGCGGTACACTGAGCATGTTCTTAAATATTTTATATATATATATATATATATATATATATATATATATATATTTAATCAAAAAAAATAAAAGTTTGAAAAGAAGCAAATTATAAACTGATTATAATAGGAGTATGTCGAAAAATAATTGAATTTATTGTTATTTCCTTGTTTCTAAAACGTTGCTGTGTTCTATACCTACTTGTTTTTTAGTTACTATTAGAAATTTTATTCCCTAATTTTAAAAAATAATATTGATACCGTAATTAACATATTCTCGGAATTAAAAGCCCGGAAACAACAATTTCCTTAATTCATTGTGATCAGGCAGGAGATCTGTTATTGAATTGTTTTTAAGAATTTTTACTTCGTTTTGCTTTTCATTTTGTTGTATATTTTCTTATTCGTTTTGATATTTATAAAATTATAGTACAAAAATACGGTTTATGATCCACTTTGTTTTTTAGTGGACTTTATATACTCTTTACCTTTATAATTTATAATAGTTTGATATTGTAAAAACTAATTTTTCTTTGTCAAGAATGGCGGTTTTTAAAAGTTAGTCCCGGGTGGAAAAATGTCTTAAGCCGGCACTGCCTCCAAGGATGTTAGTGGAGGGGAAGCCACAGGTCTAGTTTTTATGAGGTGAAAATTGTTTGTCGGCTGTGAGAATCGAACCCGGATTCTCAAATCCACAGGCCAACGATACCACTGAGCCATCTACCCCATTAATAACAATCGTTTAAGTATAAAAATAATAAATGAGTACCAACATATCCCACATTACTTCGCTTTATTATTAATAAATTTGGATTAAAATTTCCAATTTTCCTGTCACAAGTATGATAAATTAAATCAAACCCTCTGTAATTGAGAATATTAAACTACTGTACAGCGGCATATGACGGTAAAATGGTAAACTGCCGCTAGGGTTAATTTCCTAGCACGACATATTCTGGAAATATTTTATAGCCATCTAGTGAAAAATCTGTACAACTGTAAGGGATTGTCTCCACCAAGGTAAATAGGGGGATGTAATCAATAGTGCTGACATCTATGGACGGGTATTAGAATTATTAACAGGGTTGTCTGAAAAGGTATCTTTAGTAGATATTTAGGGTGCAATTTATACGAAATTTCATTTATACTTGTTAGATGGCATAAACATTAACTATTTCTTATTAATAATAATGCCAATAAAAGAAAATAGAAATTAAATTAAATTTAAATATATCATCATTTAATTTTATTTACTGTAATAACAATTAATTTTTTAATTAAATGAATAACAAGAATACAAAAACTACTAATTTAGTATTTTTGTTAATAAATGAATTAAAACTGAATTGAATATATATTTAAAATTGCGCTCATATGAAAAGTACCTATGTCATCGCGCACATTTTATGTACATACACATAGCTATTCTTGATAAATGTTTACAGTTTGGTTGATTTATTAATAAATAAGCTAGTTCTTCTTCTTCTTCAATAGCACTACAGCCCGGATCGAGCTTGGGTCTGCCGGGCACACCGAGCCGCAGTTTTTACGCTACCGTACTGCCGGTTTCCGTAATCGATGTTACTTTTTAAGGCATATGCATAAGTGACTAGTTTATAGCGCCCGAGTATGATTAATGCATGTAACTGTATTTTTTTATTTTAACGACAAATCATACTTTGTCGACAGGTGGATTCGAACTGACGAACCTTGGTTCGGATGACGTCACAGCATGTTAAGAGATGTGCATTAACACGCTCAACCACCGCGCCTGTATGTTAGTTGCATATATTGAAATTGAGATTTAAATTTAGTTTCAGCCCCCAAAAATGCTAGTGGAGAGGGTACCACAGAGGTAATAATAATGTGGTGAAAATTATTTGTCGACTGTGGGAATCAAATCCAGGATCTCAAATACACAGTCCGACTCGATATCACTAAACCACATACCACACATTAATAATAATAATTTTATAATGTACATGAAAAATCACTAGTATGGATAAAATATGATAACTTTGAGTTTTGCCTGCAGGGGGGTTCATGACTTCCAAAAGTTTGAGAACCCTTGTCTTAAAGTATACATAAAATCCCATTTAATCTTTATGTTCTGACTTACGTTGCACACGCGGTATACATTTGATTTAAATTAAGAGAGCATAACGCTAAAGGGACAAATTTAAATCCCAAATGCCCCTTCTCTACGCCACTGTTCAGATATATAGAGTAACATTAACACAACTAAATATTGTTTTGTAAACAAGTGTTGAAATAATTCCAAAACTAAGTCTTGAGTTTGTTGCTGTTAAATGATTGAATTCAAGTATTGGCAGGAATAACTGGCAAACTGGTTCCGACAACGAATTTGTTCTCATACATTACAAGAGGAATCAGTTGTGTTCGGGCTTTCACAGTGTACGTGTGTTTATTGTTTTCTGTTATATTTTTATGCACAAATAAAATAAAGTGAATAAATATATATGAAGAACTGAACGCTATTTGTGTTTGTGATAGTGATGATAATGAAATTGACTCATCTAGCCACGCGACAGATCCTGCATTCTGAATACTGAGAATTCTTCGCAATGTAAGTACAAAATATGTATTAATTGTGTTAGATAATTTAACATCTACTGTTATTGATATGAGAGTATGCCAAGCTCAAAAATGTGAAATGATAGCAGAATCTGTATAAAGCGGCAATATTTTACTATCAGTGTTATACGTAATACATGCATTGCTCTGTCGACCAATACTAACTGTAATAGACTAACGGAATAAATACAATTTCACAATGACGTTATTAAGGTGGTACTATCATGGAAGCAATTATCCCGGATTTTAATGATATGTAAATATGTTATTTTTCATGTTTCTACACTAGTATGCAATTTTTTTTTTAAGTTTACCGTTGTAGAGGTGAGAAATGTAATGTTAAAATCGACCAAAAATGCATTGACGTTATAGGAACTGTACCTCGCGAGGCAGCTTACTGGGTAATACATTCATATATTGTAGTTATTTTTTAACAAAAAACTAACACATAGTACATCATATAAAGATAAAGGTATGAGAATAAAAAAATCCATGCCTTACTGGATTAGTTTCAAAGAAATTGGCGATGAAAGTTTGATATTCTTTCAATGAAACTGTCAGAAATTCTTGGCAACGTTGCACGGGTAGACAGAGATGGTCGCACGCGTAAACAGATATGGTCGCAGGCATAGACAGAGATGGATTTCAATCAGTAAAATATATGAATTTGAATACAAAAAAATAATTACAGCATTTTTTATTTATTTATTTGTTGTTACAGTTGATGTTATTATACTTTGCGTGATTTATACAGGCTGTTAAAAAAGTTCCGGGACGGTGAAATATTTCGAGAAAAACACATCGAATCAAGAAACCAAAAAACACGTGTTTCATATTTTGCAAAAACCTATCTAAGCACACCAAACACAAACCCCAACCCCCACCCCCAGGGGATGGGGTGGGGGGAAACGTTGAAACCTTAAATGGGAACCCCTATTTTTTATTACAGTTTCGTATTCTGCTAAAAAAATAAGTTAATTTTATCTGAAACTTTTTTTCCAATTCGGAATAGATGGCGCTCTAAACGCAAAAATAAGTTTTGACATGATTCTGAAAGAAAAGTAAAAACGGTCTAATGTCACATTGAATCAAATAAAAAAATCAACATAATCACAAGTAGCCACAAGCCTTTTTTTTTGCAAAATATGAAACACGTGTTTTTTGGTTTCTTGATTCGATGTGTATTTCTCGAGATATTTCACCGTCCCGGAACTTTTTTAACACCGTGTATATTGCATTATGTAGCAAAAATCATACATTTAATGTACATATAATACATTAGTCGAAGATAAACTTGTATATTCCCCGTGTTATCTCTGTTACTAACTCACGTTAAAATGTGAGTATTTCAGATTGCAATTTCTTATTTCTTGTACACAAAACAAACTAATTCTGTGTTGATGATAAAGTCAGCAAGGTGCTAAATTCATCACGTGTACTTGTGAGTGTCCGTGCGTTATGTCCACACTAGGACCATTCACTTTAAGATATTTTCCGATATATCGCGTCGCGGAAAGGACGCCAACTCCCTCTCCCCTCATCTGCGCCAACCCTTCACGTCGCAAGTCCCATTTGACGTAAGATTAATGGACTTATTGTATCCTGGTTTTTGTCGCCGTAAATCTCAGAATTTATATATAAGAACGAACGTGAAATATTTCTTCTTCTTCACATGGGTACAGTAATCGGAACTAGCTTGGGTGGTAACAGCCCTTGAGTCGTAAAGGGGCTGCGCTTGGTCGAGACGCGCGACTCGCGAGAGATTTCTGTTTAGGTTCATTGAGCTTTCGAGGAAATAAGTCGTTAGCTGGAATTCTCTGCTGAATATGTGTTTTTTTGAACGGAGATATTTCATATTTTAAATTAATGATAAAATGTATCAAGTCATTTTTTGCAGTTATCTTGTGTTTTACACTTTTGCGTCTTGTTATTTATCAATTTTTTATCGATATCTGCAGTGATCTGCTTCTGCGGGACATTTATGGATAACGAAAGCTCAAATTTACCACGCTAACAAAAGCAGATCAGAAAAAATAATAAACTTATTGATTGACAGACAATTTTAAAAATAAATAAGTGTCTATATCATCACGCCATTTTCCCAATTCTGTTTATAATAAACTGTAGCCTAGGATAGGTGTCAAAAACCTTTTTAAAGTTAAGAGCTGTTTTACCTTTAATTTTCAACTCAAAAAAAAGAAACAGAAAGAGCCGCAATGGGTAGAGAAGGTGAGAACAAAAATTTCTGGATAGTATTTGAATATAAATTGTATATATATTTTGATATTCTATACAAAAAATAAAAGATAATGGTAGTCCAAAATAAAGATTTATTATTTGAAAATAAAACATTATCTTATATATTTAAAAAAATTTAAAACTAAGTATTTGAATAAGTCAAATAAAATAATAACAATAAATCATAATATAAATATAGGACTAAATTTATTAGGATCAAAAGCATAAATTTATTTTAAAACACTAAAATTAATGAGGCTGGATTACAGCACATATTTGTCTCACATTTGGTGAATATTCAGAAGCCTTTAATTTTAAACAGTTTTCGAGACTTCCATCTTTAAGTTGACTTCTTAACTTGATTTTGACGACATTCACGTTGGAAAACATCTGCTCACTGTAATACGTAAACCCAAAAGTCATTGAAATTACAAATGCATTGGTCTTAATTTGGTTATAACACACTGGAAGGCTATACCATGTTTCAAAAACTACTTGATCCTAGTTTTGAAAATTTGAAAGTTCTGCCCATTTTTGGTTCATGGCTAAACTCGCCTTTTCTCTTTCCATGTTTTCTAATTCGACTTTCAAAGACGTAAATTTTGAAGACCACAAATCTTTGGTTTTGAGATCTGTTAATTGTACTTAAAATTGAGCTCTGTCAATTGTCATTATTTTAGATTTCTTATCCCTGGTTTATGATAACAAAATTATAAATATTTTGCTGTTTTCACTGCTACTTAAGTTACTCTTTATAAAATAAGTAAATAAATATATCATCACGCCTTTTACCCATTACTGGGTGTGGCACTCTGCCGAAACAGATCTCGGTAAGCGATATATTTATGCGCGTGAAGTCAAATCACGGCCCCCAAAGATGTTAGTGGTGGGGCAGCCACAGGGGTAATTTTTTAAATTGGTGAAAATGTTTTGTCGGCTGTGGGGATCGAACCAGGGTTCTTTGGTCGACACGATAACCACTGTGCCATTACCCCATAAATGGGTTACTCTTTATCATTTGTCAATTATTTTGTAGCGATTCAGACGCAATTGTATTTTAGTTCACATATTTTCCGGGCTTCAATTCCGCTTGGTTGCCCTGTATATAGGTACTCGTATATCGTACATCTATATTCTGATGAGTTTATTAGTGCTAGTTTAATAATTAATGTTGAAGAATTAATGTATATTCATTTAAAGAGTTCAATAACCTTATTAGGAGAGTAATGAGGTTACTTTTTGTAAGAACGTAATAAAAAATAATAGAGTTTCGAACCGTAGCAGTTGAATGAATCAAATAAATATTATTATTTTCATAAATTTCTTTCAGCTTTTCGATTTATTAAATCACGAAACAGGGAACAATGAAACAAAACAAATGTTTTCTTTGGAAAAGAAAAATTATATTCTAGTACACGCTTTTCAGTTGTGAAATAACAAAATGTGTGGTAAAAAAGCGAAGGAAACAATATAATTGAAGTGTTTATAGTAGCAGAAAGAAAACATTTATTTCCAGTTCAATGGGTTGGCGTGAAAACACGGAAAGAGGCCGGTCGCGTAGTTGACGTGCGTCGAGACTTGAGACAGCACAGCACGTTGTGGAAAACTGCGAACTGTGTGCACTCCGCATCAGCAAACTTTCTCAGAGAAAATCTTTTTATAAACACGTCTGACTGACGGCGTCCACAAAAATATGAAATTAATTTCGTTTTAAACCTGGCACTTGCCTAATTATGTCTTAACTGCTTTAAAATATGCGGAAACGCGGGTGGCGACTGCGCCAAGTTTAACTGTGTTAGTTGTTGTTGCTGGACTGCGGAACGCTTGCAACCTTAGAAAATGCATTATTTATTATTTCGCCGCGAAAAAATAAAACATTATGAATAAACTTGTATGTGTATGTTAATAGTTGCAGTTAATTTAAATTTGATGACTTAGAGATGAAACGTTAATAAATAATAATAATATATTAAATGCAATAATTGCTGTTGTTTAGTAGCCAGTTGCATTAATTTATTATTAATATTTTTTTTGAGGTATTAATTTTAACGTTTATTAAATTTCTTAAAACTACATAGTTTTTTTGTATGATTTTACAAATTTACGCGTGACGATTCCATCAAATAAATAAAAACATATCGAATGATTGACAGCAATGTAATAGTATGTTACATAACAAGCATCGAAAGTGTAAGATAACGTGCGAGTGTACAAATTGAAAAACGAGGCGCGCAGCGCCGAGTGATTTAAATACACGTGCACAGTTATCACACTTTCGAGCGAGTTATGTACACTATTTTTCAGACGACCACAAAATATTTCTAAAAAAAGTCTACAAGCGCAATGTTGTTGCACTTTGACAGCTGATGCGTTTTTGTAGGTAAGCGTTGAAGTTTGATGTTTGAGGTTAGGTATTGTACTAACCGTAATGTCAAAATATTGAATAATGTAAAAATATTAGTAAATGAGTAATTATGTATTTAAAAAAATAAGATTTATTTGTGCAAATGTTTTGAAAAATCTGTTAAAACTAAGATGTTGTTATGGTTACTTTCATAATTTATGCAATTAATTTTATTATTTATAATGGAACATCCATAGATGAGAAACAACGTTATTAAAAAAAAAATCAAGGTTTTCAAACACTAATGTATATTTTTTTTCAGACGACCACTTATGAAAGTAACCATAACAACATCATAAACTACTACGGAAAGTTGAACATAGCATACTGATATGTTAGGATGTATAACGTACACTTCTAACATATGAGGTGAAGTTCCACTGATTGACAACAGATGGCGTTACGATGAAAGAAAATAGTAAAATAAATGAAAAGTAATTGTATTACTATTTAAATCGAAGTTTTGGCAGATTTTTCAACACATTTGTACAGATAAATCTTATTTTATTAAATTAATTTACTTATTTACTAATATTCTAGCATTATTTAATATTTTGACATTACGGTTAGTACAGTTGGTATCACAATACATAACCTCAAACGTCAAACGTCAACGATTACCTACAAAAACGCATCAGCTGTCAAAGTGTAACAACATTGCTCTTGTAAACTGTTTTTAGAAATATTTTGTGGTCGTCTGAAAAATAGTGTACATAACTCGTTTGAAAGTCTGATAACTGTGCTCGTGTAATTAAATCACTCGGCGCTGCGCGCCTCGTTTTTCCATTTTACACTCGCACGTTATCTTACACTTTCGATGCTTGTTATGTAAATAACTATTATTTTTTGATACTTATATAAATAAGAAAATAATAGAGATATTTTTCACTTTGTTTTTATTTTCGCTTCCATTATATCAGTAAAAAACACAAACAACATTTCTAAGGGTGTTTCAAAATTATTACACACAAAAAAAGGGTATATTAGAAGATAAATAATTATAACGCAAAATTATTTTTTTCGAAATTTGCCAAATTAATTGCACATTACTTGGACCTTTGGACGACGGAGTGATAGGTTGCAATAAAAAAAAAGGAAGAAAATTTTTGTTTCGATTTATATTCCTGAACTGCATTTGTTTAGTGAAATTGAACCCCGGACTATACAGCGCGACTCCGCCCGGCGAGTTGCCAGATCACATTGAATATTAACTAATTTAACGCTTATTGTATGCTACTGCAAGTGCAATAAAAATGTATCACTGTATTCTTAATAAAACGAAATAATATTCAAAGGAATAATCAAATAAACCTCATTTGATGATCATCAGGAGATAAAGTTCCCTTCGTTTTCATCATTTTAATAAATCTGGGGAATTCCGTTTGAGTTACGACAGTCTTGAATGCAGGGGGTGCGGAGCACGGAGGTGTGAATTTTATTATTTTCGCGGTCGAACGACGCTGTTGGTGGATATGTCTAATAAGAATATCCCTCGGTTGCTGAATTTGAATTTCATATTGCCAAGAAGAAAGGTTTTTATGTTGTGATGAATATTCAACGCTGTCTGCTTTGTCATTAGACACTCCTTGCGCTCACTTTCCTAAGTGCCCCCGATGCCCCGGTGGTGACGCCACTGGATGCTGCTAGCGCATCTTGAAGACTAGTCTAGGTTTCAGTGCTCTGGACAATGTGTTGCGAGCTTTAATCGCCACTAGTTTGCGGGTTGTTTGTAGGAAAGAGAGAACAAAATTTCACATTACAGGGTGTTAGTTGAAAGACCGTTAGCACGAATGTTTTGTTTATTTTGAGAGGAACCAAAAATGTTATTAAGCAAAGGTTATCTAGATAAAGGGGCGCATAAGATAATAGTAATAAGTATTTTGCATAACTTCCGGCTTTATCGGAAATAGGGTTAACTTTAAATAGAGCATAGGGAATCGGTATGTTAACTTTAACGATTACAAAATGGCGACCATTTATTTTAAAAATCTTTATTAATAAAATATTAAAAATTAAATATAATAATAATGGAGTAGCTAGCTGAGTGGTATCAAGTCGGCCTGTGGATCCTGAGAACCATGGTTCGATTCCCACAGGCGAAAAACAATTTTCACCAATTGAAAATTACCCCTGTGGGTCTCCCACTACTAACATCTATGGGGGCCGTGATTTGACGGCTGGTAACCTCAGTTCACGCGCATAAATATATCACTTATCGAAATCTGCTTCGGCAGAGTGCCTACACCCAGTAATGGGTAGAAGGCGTGATGATATATTTATTTATTTAAATGTAATAAACTATGAACATATATTTGTTACCTAAAAAGAAAACAGCTATTGTCAAATAGTATATTACGAACCATGAACTGTAAGTGACAGTTTTTAGGTTAAGAATGTAATTTTAATTCCTAAACATTCGCAACCTAAAAAAAGTCACTTACAATTCGAGGTTAGGAAGCTATTTTTTACAATACCTGCAAAAATAGAAGGAACAGAAAAATAGGTTTCAAAATTGACAGCTGTCAAATTGTTGTCAACATAAACAGGACCTTGATATGTAATATTTACTTACTATTCACGGTGGACAGTTAGTAAATATTAAAGTCCTGATATAACCATGGAAACCACTGTTCAATAAAAGTTGCAATTACTGTGTTTAAATTTTGTCATTAATTCGTAACTCATAGTAAAAGTATTGTAAAAAAGTATTTATCTATAGTTTTGTTACTGTTACCATAAATTATTTATCATAATAAAAAAATATATATATTTCATCACGCCTTCTACCCATTACTGGGTGTGGCACTCTGCCGAAGCAGATCTCGGTAAGTGATATATTTTGCGCGTGAAGTGCGGTTACCATTCGTCAAATCACGGCCCCCAAAGATGTAAGTGCTGGAAGAGCCACAGGAATAGCTTTTGAAATTATGTAAATTGTTTGTCGCCTGTGCGAATCGAACCCGGGTTCTCAGGATAATTATGGCTCAATTTCTATACACAAATGATGAAATGACTGAAATGGTTTTAACATTTGCAAAATGTATTGCAAGAGTTTATATCGCGTATCAGAAAATGTACTGAAAATATCGGTGGCCATATGGAGCATTTGTATTTGTCATATTTTTTTTATTATTTCGGTTTTGTTATGTAGATATTCCATTTGCCATTTAGATTAGATTTAACTTAAACTTACTAAGAAAAAAGTTATTTGTCATTTTATTTGATTTCCATGAAACAATCCATCTTTCTAGATTAATTAATTTATTCATTTCAATTAATCATGTAGTTTATCTCAAGTGGCAAATGGAATGGATCTATTATTAACGGTTTGGTTGCGATTCAAAGTTCTCTAAAAAAATATCGTTACGTTCCTGTGTCATCATGTTTGATTCTCTGTGCAAAGTGTAAAATACCTGGTGTATTTAAGTGAAAAATGGTTATTTTCGCTTGCTTCAATGAAGCATAAATAAGTAAACCCGCCCGAGTGCGTCCCTGACCGTATGGAAATTTATGAAAAACAACGTTCAGCAGTGAACCTCGCACTTCAGAAAACTTTCCATTCAAATTATGAGTTATGAAATATATTCAGTACAAGCTAAAACTCGCCATATTCCAGGATAATTTTGACGCATTAAATTAATGCGCTAAATCAAGAGGGCTGCGGTGGCGGCGGGCGGTATGCGAAGTTCTGGCGACGGCGAAAAGAATCCACTAACCACCATCCGAGGCAAAATTGTCCTTTTAAATATTTATTATAATTGCCTTCTTATTTATAACTTAGTCCATGAGTAGTTTTATCAGTTCAAATGCAATCATTATCTGTAGGATTAAGATTTTTGTCCTTTTTAGTATTCAGTCGATAATTGTTTTACAGTCAATCAATAACAGTATTATCATTCCAAATACAATCTTTATTTGTACGAAACAAAGTCTTGTAAATTCTTGTCAATAGATCAGTATTACTTATGTCCATGGGTGCCTGCAGACTTTATTTTTCAATTTGATAAGAAATAGGTAAATTATATTTATTTATTTGTTGCTCTGCACAACAGGAATTTAATCAAAATTGTAGTACAGGGGGCCTACAGCTTATATTAGTATCCGAACCACTCAGACACAATCGTATTTTTTTAAAAAGTTGAAATTAGTTAGGTTTGAACCCACGGCTTCTTGCTTGTTAATGAAGAAACGCAAATTTTACCTCGCTTTTATCCATTGAGCTATGGTTTTCTGTAAGTAGGTATATTAGGTATATGTAGAAAATATTAGCCTTGGCTAAATCCGCCGATATTTGTGCCTGCTGGTATAGGAATCACTGGCACTGCTTGATGAACAGTGCTTAGCAGTAGCGATACAGTAAATGCTTGCATATAGTTCCTAAGTTACGTTATTTATTTGCGGCTAGTTAATTATTGCAACGAGATACCAAATTATTATAATTTTTTAAAGCTAAAAATAAAATAATGCAGTTTGTTTTAAAATGAGATATTTTTATTTGCTGATTTTTTATATGTAAATATTCTTCACCATATTTTGTATATTTCTTCTTTTTTTTGTTGATACAAATTTATTTCATACTCGTATATTATATGTATATATGTGGTTATACCGTGTAATCGTTTTTTAAACTGCACCCCTACATACAAATTGCACCGACCGCAACTGGTTAAAACACATAAATATCATCACGCCTTCTACCCATTACTGGGTGTGGCACTCTGCCGAAGCAGATCTCGGTATGTGATATATTTTGCGCGTGAAGTGCGGTTGCCAGTCGCCAAATCACGGCCCCAAAAGACATTAGTGGTGGAGGAGCCACAGGAGTAGTTTTTGAAATTATGAAAATTGTTTGTCGCCTGTGGGAATCAAACCAGGGTTCTCAGGATCCACAGGCTGACTTCATACCACTTGAACTAAAAACACAATCCTTGTTATTACGACTTAGTTAGTAGTGTGTGAATACCATTGAATTTTGTCTTAAAGCTTGTCATACTACTAAGTTCTGTGTCAGGTTTGGCAGTTAGTTTATATTACTCGTAACGTCCTCAGTCCATTAATCAGTCTGGAACAATATCGTCTATTTTATAATCAATCTGTAACAGTTTTTATCAGTCTGGCAATCAGTTCACGATAGCACATAAGTATTAATAGTAATCTTGGAGGCAGTTCTGTATATTGACTACCACTGTCCTTCGGCAAATAGCTAAAAAATACAGAACTCAAGTTCACGGGTTCATAAAAATGTAAATGTCCGATGCCCGGCCATCGCTCGCGCGCAGGTAGTTTATATTTTGAAGCTAATGGACGTTAATATACGTAATTCATAATTCATGAGGCCGTGTACAGAATTTTCCAAATGCGTACAAACCGACTGAAAATATTTGGAATTTTAATATGTTTCACAGGTCTGTGACAATTATTTCTCATTAGGTTGGTAAACAGGACGCTACATAGTCCAACTCTCTGCTGCCAACTTCATAAAAATAAAATACAGACCTAATTTTAATTTAAAAAGTTTTTTTTTTGTATAATATTTCCATGTTTTTATTGCAGTTTTTGTAATTAGAAAGAGTGTACTCACAGGTCCGTAATAAAAAATTTCAATTGAAATAAAATAGAAACAAAAGAGCAATCACATTTTAAGCACATTGTTCATGTCGGCAAAATTATAGTCATATTTTCTGAATAGAAACTAGTGATAAATAAATCGTTGAATTTATCTTAATTTATATCATTTATTTAATTGTTATATATATTTAAATATTGACGAATTAGTGAAGTACTGATTTTGCCAGAGAGCTGTTAGTTCTTTTGTTTATGTATTGGAAGTTCAACGCCCTGGCAATCGTTGGACAGGGCTGCGTTCAGACAAATCTATTGGTTATATATTATTTACAAGAGTAATTTATTATTGCTGTTCGGGCGGAAATAAAAAATTAATTTCGTCAACGCAAAGTGATTTATTAGGAATTTAACACACATTCTACTAAATCCGCTGTATATTTTGTTTTATTCACTTCAACAAGCCCGGTAACAAAAAGATTCAATATTGTTTAAATACTAACTTTACAGACGATAATAAGGGGCATTCAGGATTCTTCTCCATCTTAAGTAGTTTCTCTAAAAATAACAATGTAAAGAAAGGTATATCTAACGATAAGAAAGTAAGAAAAATATGCAAGATGTGTCCTTAGTTACTAGAGAATCTAACCTAAATTATAAATTTTTCATAAAAAATTATTAATAGTTTCATAAAGAAAAAAACTTTGGAAGAATCAACATCATCAATAAATTGATTTAACAAACCGCCAACTTCTCGTACTTTATAACTTTTATAGTTATCTCTAATTAGAGTTGTCAACCGTCCTTTTTTGAAATGGACAATTATTTTTTCAGCATATTCTGTCCTTATCCTTTTTCAAATTGAAAAAGGACATAACTTGTCCTTTTTTCAAGAAATGTGTGTTTAAATTTATACTAGCAGCTTTGTTAGTACGAAAGCCAAATGCACGAAAAGTAAAACAGAAACAGAACAACTGATTTTGATCAAATAATTCCGAAATGTAATAATCTATATAGTAATCATAAAAAGTAGGGGTTCGCATTAATTATCAATTGGTAACAGTTAATGATCAAGTAACAGAATAGAGGGATAATGTTATCTCTGTTATCTCTACAGTCTATAATGATTTCTGTGCTGTGCATGACTGCTCCAGTTATGAAGTATCTACAAGTAAATATTGAAAAAAGACGTGACGCTGGTATTTCATTCCATCATATTGCATTTTACCCACGTCACTTGCAGCATGCGATGTATGAACAAATGTAAACATGCATTCATATATCTTCCCATTCACTTTATTGTGTAGCACTTTTATGACTAAAGGCGAAGGACCACTTCTTCTTCTAAACTAAAGCAATATTTCAAAACATTTTGTTGCGTGCACTATATTTAATTATCTTTACAAGATTATTAGTTATGTATTAGTTAATAAAACCAAAATAAATTAATCATAAATAAAATAAAATTAATGAATATATCATCTCGGTAAATAATACATTTTCCGCGTGAAATGTGTCTATCAGCCATCAAATCACGGCCTCCAAATATGCTAATGGTGGGGAGCTACAGGAGTAGTTTTATTGTGACTCGATACCTGTGAGCCACCTACCCTATATAAAATAACCATTGTTGCATTAAACTGATGAAAAACATATCTGTCAGATAAATAAACAAATATTTTATAAAAAGAAAATGGCAGCTACTATAATTTATGCAATTTGGCATGTGAATGTACATATATAGATAAATCAAACAAGTTAAAAATACACACTTGAGTATGAAAGTTGATGTTTAAATTATTCTATGGTTATGGTTTCTTTTCAGAGATTTGCATATGAAAAAAGTGTGAAAGAAATATGACGTTATTTTCATGTTTCTTAGAAACTACTAAAGTTGGACGTTTATCGTGTAATCTCTAAAGCATATTATTTACCATAAACTATGAACAAAAAGTGCAAGTACCTGCTGAATGATCGTGGAAAAAGTATAGTATTCAATTTGTGTGTTATGGCAATGATTCATTCCAATGACTACGGCCCTCGCCTACCACTTGTGTTAAAAACTTCATCGTTATGAATAATTGCTAGCATAAAACGCTCGTTGTATAATATACTATTATTTACAGAATGTTGAACTGATGATAATTTACAGGGTATATAGACATTACATGTAAAAACTTAATAGATAATGATCAAATTACAGCATAGGGAGAGTTTATTTACAAAAGAAAAATCGACTATAATAAGTTTTCTTAGCTATGTACTTGTTTTTATACAAAAAAATCATCTTGATATATTATTTTTGTTTACTGCCATGTTAGGTGATGGTATATTACATATTTTCTAAAGGACTAACAAAGTTTGAAATTAGTTCCTATTTTCTCGGAGATCAAATCTGATTAGATTATATATAATTATTAATTAATGTACAAGTATTTATATTTAGCATATAAGCAGCATTCTGTATAATTCACTGTAAGGCAACAAAAATCACTGAACGACCGAATCTTATAATCCCCGGGACGAATATACTTCAGCTGGGAACAATCGTCCTCCTAAACCCGGAGCTCGGATTCAAAATAGAAACGACGTCGATCCCGATTTCGGCATCGCATTATTGAAAAACAATTACTCGTACACGCCCCGAAGCATTCCAGTAACTGCCTGACCCGGATTTAAATACGCAATAGACATACGCAATTTAACCCTTCGCTGGAAAAAATAAACATCTGTACTTGAACCCGGGCTGTTGATGAAAACAGAGACTCTGCAGTACATGCGAAGAGGAGCAGGTGCCTGCAAAGCAAAATCAATATTATGTCAACGAACCTTTTCTTCTCAATATTTGCATTTATATTTATCTGTACCAGAAAGAAATTAGAATATACTAATTTATTCAGCGATACCGATAAATTCAATTTAATAGTTATTTGTGTAGTTAGAACTAAAAATACAAGTTTTCGGGTAGAATAATACAAGTTGCCCAACGACCCACTTATTTAATTTTTTTTCCAGATTTATTCAAATTCAAATGAAATAAATTGACAAAATTATTTACGTATATTAAGGATACGGCATATACATACACAATCAATTCAATATTCCAGATTACTACAAACATATGCAATAAACAATTTTCATTACATAACTAAAATCTTCTTACATGAACTCAGAACAATAAACTTCACAAAATATCAATGCGGATCGAGAGAGGCTCTTAAACTGTGTAATCTCTTTGACCATTTCATAAGCAAAGCTAAAATGCAAGTGGTTGCACTGCCCATGGTTCGAATATTTTATTACTAAGGGATGAGACAGTGGTTCACAAAATGACGCTAATGAGGCACTACTCTCGCATAAGAAACTAGATGATGTTTAACACAAACTTATTGACATTTGCTTATTTCACATGGAAAGCTAAAATGCATGTAGTTACACTGCCCATGGTTCGAAGATTTTATTACTAAAGGATGAGACAGTAGTTCTCAAAATGACGCTAACTAGACACTACTGTCGCATATGAAATTAGATGATGTTTAATACAAATTTATTGTTATTCGCTGATTTCACATGGAAAGCCAAAATGCAAGTGGTTACACTGCCCATGGTTCGAAGATTTTATTACTAAAGGATGAGACAGTGGTTCTCAAAATGACGCTAACTAGACACTACTGTTGCATAAGAAACTAGATGATGTTTAACACAAATTTATTGATATTCGCTGATTTCACATGGAAAGCCAAAATGCAAGTGGTTACACTGCCCATGGTTCGAAGATTTTATTACTTAGGGATGAGATAGTGGTTCTCAAAATAACGCTAACTAGGCACTACTGTCGTATAAGAAACTAGATAATGTTTAACACAAACTTATTGACATTCGCTGATTAGGCTCCCAACTGAATTAAACTAAATTTCTAAGAATTTTGGAATGTTCCGCTGACAACTGAAAAACTAACCATCAACCTTTTAATTTATTTTTAAATCTATTCAAATACATAGATAACAAATGGGGTAGCACGAACCCTAAAATCACTCATAAAACATTCACTCATCACACTCATCAAACAATCAGCCCTCGTCAAAGATTTTCATCCAAACAAACCACCCTCACTTCAACCACATTCATAGATCACTCTATATAAACTCATTCATTTATTACACTCGAAATCATTATCACACAACAAACCTTCAATCACATCATTCCTATTCATTTATCATTCATCACAACTGAAAAACTAACCATCAACCTTTTAATTTATTTTTAAATCTATTCATACATAGATAAATTTTATCTTAATAAACGCAACTGCCGTTTATTACAATTTCAAGAGCCCAAATACACAATTAATTGTGAGAAGTGCCCCAAAAAACATTGTCTTAAATATTCGCAAAAGTTTTAATGTAGCACTGGTTCTTAAGAAGGCTTTATATCATTTATTAAAAAGAATCCAATACAAGATGAACGTAAAGAAATAATTGTTTGAGATTATGTTGATTTATTATACGCTTGTTAAAAGAATGTCAGAATTCTGCACCAGAAACATTATTTATCAAAAATGTAAATCATACCTTCAACAAGCTCGCTCGCTCAATGATGTAAACAGCGAAGAGAGCGAAAAATTAAAAGCACAAAAAAGTCTCCACCGAAGTAGGCTATAAAACAAACAATAATTCTTGATACAATTCAGTAGACACTTTTGGGAAAATTAATTTGAGTGCAGCGTCACACAAACTACTTTCTAAAATTACATCTCGCAGAGTGGAAATGATAAACGCCCCGCACAAAGAGAGGCCGATAAAGTCACGGAGACAGATAGACGAGGATACGAGTGGATGCGAAAGTGTTGAAACTAATATCTCCCGCAATGAGTACCAGCGCCTCTGGCGTTCAACTCTCAAAACACAACAACACATGCTCCAAACAAGAGCAATGACGGCAGGGACGGACTACCAACAGATAGAAATTGTAACCGGCATTTCAAAGACATACATACAAAAGTAATAAAACCTATAAGACAAATGCTATTAGATGAAGGGCTATACACATATGTCAGTTGACATTGTTTGGGCATGTAGAACGCATGTTGCACCAAAAATCTGTGAAACAGGTGTATAATGGTGTGATATTAATTGAATGAACTTTAAATTAAAAACTGAAAGAAAACTGCGGCTCAGTCAGAGCTGGGCAGTAGCTAGCTACTTTTGTAGCTGTAGCTTAGCTAACTGTGAAAAATATAGCTGTAGCTTGTAGCTAGCTCGCTTTTTTTCTATTAGCTTAAAAATAACAGCTGAAGCTACTTTTTGTAGCTTTAAGCTACTTTTTATAGCTTAAAGCTACTTTTTAAGCAGAAGGTCAAAAAGTACGCATGCGTACAAGCTACACCCACACAAAATAATTATTTGTTGCGGGTTCTAACTGGCTCTAATAAGCAAAAATACACAGTAGGTGCCAGATGGTATTTGCTATTTTTCATATTTATGTACATAATAGTAAATTAACAGTCATTATAACAAAAGACTGATCATATGACAATGGCAAATTTAATTATTTCACAATAATTTAAAAAAGTAGCTTTAAAATTTAACAGCTACTTTAACGAAAGCTTTTAGCTTTAGCTTAGCTAGATTTTACAAAATATAGCTTATAGCTGTAGATTAGCTACTTTTTTAAAGAATAGCTGTAGCTGTAGCTTAGCTACATTTTTTAATTAGCTTGCCTAGCTCTGGGCTCAGTGTCTCTACAAGAAGAGTTTATAAAATAAAAAATATATCATCACACCTTTTACTCCTTACTGACTCTGCCATATCAGAACTCGATAGGTGATGTAAGAATCGAACTCGGGTTCTCAAATTCACAATCCGAAGCGATACCATTGAATTCTACCCTATTTATTTCAATAATTAGTATAATAACAAGCACTCGTAGCTCAGTGGATAACAGCGAGATAAAATTTGTGTCTCTTAAATAGCAAGCAAGAGATCGTGCTTTCAAATTTCACTGACTTCAACTTATATAAAAAAATACGGTTATGTCTGAATGGTTCGGTTTCCTTTATAAGCTGTAGGCGCCCTTACTGTAATTGGGATTAAGTTCCTGTTGTGCAGAGTGGTAAATAAATAAATTCGTTTTCTAGATATCTAAAATAGTAGATTACGTCCCTGGAAACAAAAAATATAGCGATATTGTTTTAAAAGAATAAAGACTATTTAACTTATGAATGCTGACCGTAGTTGCCCGTTGTTCTCCGGTGATGTATTGGTCAATTTTACAGTTTTCACAAGATGAAATTTCTAAATATTTATGATAACACATGAATTGTTGTTAATGTCCGCACATTAAAATAGCCTCGACGTTGTTAAACGCGTTGCTTGTTTAGTAAACAGTTATTTTACAAAATAATTTTGATAATAAATCTGTGTTAGAATTTCGAATCCATTTTGATTACACCGGTAAAATTTATATCCTAAAATTTAGAGCACTTCTCGTAATTGGTGTTTTATTGCGAATTTAAACACTTGCTATTTCTGATTATTTCCTTTTTAGAAATTATTGATAAGCGACAAATCGATCTTTGAATAATAAATATGACAATTCCTGTACAACGAATAAATTAATTACTTATTTATTATCAACTTAATTACAACAATAGTGTAATACCTTAAGCGGCTTTGTAGCATTCAAGTACAATTCAAATTGAAATTAAAATTTAATTATATAATTTCTGCCTTATTTGTAGACAGTAAGTAGACCTCAGAAACACCTTCATTTCAGAAATACTTTCACTTTTTCCAATTAAAGATATGCAGATATGCAATTGCAGAACAATGTATATGACAATTTAGTGAACGAAGAACCACAAGGATAATTTTTATATTGTTATTTTACAGTTGTTACTTTGTTTTTAATTATCCAGCACCTCCATCAAAAAATGGTTGAACATTAGGTATCATATCAAACGTTTCTCAATTATTTTAAAAAACAAAATGTTTCAAATAAATCGACAGAAATAAATGCTCGAGCGCTTCATAAGTCATTATACGCGACTGATCCATTTGACACAGGACAGCATAAATGCGAGAATGATTTTACTTACTTATCATATACAACATTTTAACTTACAGTTGCGATGTTTCTACAATAAAGTTAGAAAAAGGTTCAAATAAAATGAATAGAGATGTTTTCAAATAAGAAAAAATATCACGATTGTCATGCTGTTGCATTGCTATAAGTAGTTAGTTGTTTATGGTTGTCATCAATTCAAAATTTTTGTACTTACATACATATCTTCACACTATATCCCAACAAATGGGGTAGCACGAACCCTAAAATCACTCATAAAACATTCACTCATCACACTCATAAAACAATCAGCCCTCATCAAACATTTTCATCCAAACAAACCACCTTCAATTCAACCACATTCATAGATCACTCTATATAAACTCATTCATTTATTACACTCGAAATCATTATCACACAACAAACCTTCAATCACATCATTCCTATTCACTTATCATTCATTTTCTTTCTTCGACGTACATAACATAATACATCTCAAATTACTCACGTTTACTCCTAAAAACGAATCTAATAACGAAACTAACAACGAATCTACAAGATTATAAATATTTTTTTTGTCATATTTGAATATTCATAGTCTTGACTCACCCTCACCTCATCTTCAAGACACACTCAACGTCGAAGTAACTAAGGCAACTAACTCAAATTGTGTAAATTCTTGAGTTCTTAATATTAGTAACTTTGTCTTTGAGAGTAAGGTGATGATGAGGTGAGGGTGGGACACAATTATGAATTTGACCCTTTAGTCACTGAAAACGATTGTATAATGTACATCAAAAACCGCTATTGTAAGATAATTTTCATTATCTGTTACAGAAAGTTTACAAATTTTTTATGTAATTGTCAATAAAATTTCTGCCCATAAAATCTTGTTCGTAAAATTCTAACTTATCGAACAAACTCAAAAGCAAAAAAAAAGAAACACAATGGAAATCAAATAACTGAAATAATTTTAGTTCAAATATTTCCAAGGTTTCACTTTTTCAGGGGTGCAATGAATTTTATGTATCTTCTATTTGAATAATTTTGTTTTTAAAATGTTCAAGACAATTTGAAACGGCATACATATTAAATGTGATCAACATACCTAATCTGATGTAGATATTTTCAAATTTTTTTATTCTGTTTGTCATATAAAATTTTGTTTTTTAAATCCAATTACGTTGACAAGCATGTCTCTTCTATTTAACCTGACAAATAAAATATACAAAGCAATTCAGTGTCTCCCTGTTGACGACCAGCTAAACTAGTGCAATTCAACGTGTAATAACTAACACTATTATACGGAGCGGTTCGTTATCACGCTACATTGTTCCACTGCCGCCCTCGTTCTGCCCCCGAAGAGCCGACGCCACAATCGCGCGTCAAGGCAAGAAACGTCACTGACAATCCGAGCAAAAAGCAATCAACGATGTCGACCATAAGTTAATAACGCTCTCTGTGGACGTCCGAAGCGCAACTCAATTTAGCAAAATGAAATTTTTACCTTCCGCTTTAAGGAAAAACATTGCCGAGTTTTTGTTTTGTTGGCCAGAGACAAACAAAATTCGATATAAACTAATTTTGTTTTGATGATGTTTTATGTTTTATTTAAAGGCACGTTTTCTTTCTTTGTATTTCAAGACATCAAAATTGAATAAGTACCAAAATAATAATAAAAATGTCAACGGCCATGGCTGCGCTCGTTGGTACTGATCTAAGCGATAACACGAGTTAAGCAACGTTGCGCGCGGGTAGTATTTGGATGGGTGACCGTCCAGAGAAAACTCGCGTTGCTGTTGACAATAACATCTAAAACGCAGATCAGGGCGTAATGGCGGCATATGACCTGAGTAGTTGGTCCGCCAAAGAAGCCAGAAAAAAAAAATATATTTTTAAAATCCCTAAAGATAAAGGAATTTAGTTTATTAAGCCGTAAATTTTGATATTCGTAGGAGTAGTAACTAGGTAATGCAAATAAAGTATTACCCAAATGATTGGATAACTTGATTTTCAACATAATTATTTTCTTTTCTATTACATGAGTAGAGACGACGATTCGAAACTATGGGTCAGTTTCTTTTCCAAATCTATAATAGCATATTATATAACAAGCACCGAAAGTGTAAGATAACAGGCAAGTGTACAAATTGAAAAACGAGACACATAGCGCTGAGTGATTTAAGTACACGTGCACAATTATCACACTTTCGAGCGAGTTATGTACACTATTTTTCAGATGACCACAAAATATTTCTCCAAAAAGTTTACAAGAGCAATTTTGTTACACTTTGCTGATGCGTTTTTGAAGGTAAGCGTTGACGTTTGAGGTTAGGTGTGGTGACATCAACTCTTCTGACCGTAATGTCAAAATATTAAATAATTCTAAAATATTAGTAAATAGGTAATTACTAATTTAAAAAAACAAGATTTATCTGTGCAAAGTGTTGAAAAATCTGCCTAAACTTCGATTTAAAAAATAATACAAATTATTTTCATTTATTTGATTATTTTCTTTCATTTTAACGCCATCTGTTGTCAATCAGAGGACCTTCATCTGATATGTTAGAAGTGTGCGTTACAATAACTTATCAATGTATGTTATTTTCAACTTTCCGTAATAGTTTATGATGTTGTTATGGTTACTTTCATAAATGGTCGTTTGAAAAATAAATAAAAAGTTTACAACGAATGTTACAATATTTCAATTATAAAACTCTAATTGAAGATCAAAAAATTAAATTTAAACAATAACCAGGCAGATTCATAAAGCGGATTAGCACCAACACCATTTTTTATTTCGTTTTTAACTTTCTTTTCAATGTACGAAACAAGTTTATTTTAACTTGAGTTTAAAAGAGAGTTAATTAGTATCGAGTTTTGTTCATTTCTTTAATCTGTTTTAATTTGAAACAGAGCTATAGATAATATTAAAAACGGTGTTAGCGCAAATCTGTTTTGTGAATCTGCCTGTAACATGTTAAAATCAAAGCGGTGACAACATCAGAGTCAAAAAACGACTGAGTCAGAAAGCTCGTATTTATTTTTTTATACAATGTTTCTTATCAAATTGGGTAGCACGAACCCTAGCAACATTTCTGCAATTAATATTCGCGAAAAGGAGTTTCAACATTTACAACTCCACATATCCACATATTCCGAGGTTGTTCATGCAATGTAACCCATCAATTTTGCTCACCAATATTTCATTCGACATACGTGCTACATGCCTAAACCATATCATCCAACATCTTAATATCACATCAAACTTCAAAATAATCCGAAGAACTTATTCCAATTCTATATCGTTCCAACAACTAAAACACTTTGATTGTTTGAAAACCAACATCAAGATAATTTCCAACAACACTAAACAATGCCATCAATTGACATCATAGCGCGTATATAATATCCTCAAATGCAATAGCAACAGCAGACTGTAGAATGCGTCAGTTCTTCCACACCGTTTGACGAAGCACGCTGCAAACTTCACTACAAGTTCACATCCTGCCGTCGCTGCTGCCGCCGCCCTCGCAACCTCCGTGACGTCACACGTCGTTCGCGTAACTTCCGGGAATGTACACAGCCAGTGACAGGTGGAATAGTTCGACTTGCTTTATGTTTCTATCAACTGACTTGATTAATTTGCAACTATTGTTGACACGATGTTCGCAATTAATTTTCGTTGGATAAATGAAGAAGAGGAAGTTCTAGTCAGCGTTAATTAATAAATATGATATTTATTTGTAATTTATGCAATGCTTTGTTCGTTATGTTAATTGTGAGCTATAAGTTACGTCGGTTTAATAACAGCAGGATAATAAACATACCTAAGTTAAATATAATGGAGTGATGTTTAATATTTTATATTATGAAAAGAATGTCGATATTAATAAATGGATAGATATAATTGAGGATGTGTTACTTAAAAAATTATTCTGCATGAGAAGAATAAACGAGCCTGTTGTTCAGGAATTAAGAATGTGGATGAACGACATTAGGAAAGTTAATTTTAGTTCTTACTTAGAGTGTTTAACTGCAATTGTGTGGAATTCATTTTTAAAAACAAGCACAGGGCGACAATCTTTTCCTTTCTTATCTTTTTGTTTCATTTTCTGTTACTGCATTGTGTGGACTTTCCTTTCATATACAAGAGCAGGCTATCGCTTTCATCTTTTCTAATTTTTGTAGATTCGTTGTTAGTTTCGTTATTAGATTCGTTGTTAGGAGTAAGTGTAAGTAATTTGAGATGTTTTGTTATGTAAGATGAATGATAAGTAAATAGGAATGATGTGATTGAAAGTTTGTTGTGTGATAAAGGATTTCGAGTGTAATAAATGAATGAATTTATATGGAGTGATCTACGAATGTGGTTGAAGTGAGGGTGGTGTGTTTGGATGATAATATTTGACGAGGGCTGATTATTTGATGAATGGAATGGGTAAATCTTTTATGAGTGATTTTAGGGTTCGTGCTACCCCATTTGTTGGAATATAGCGTGAAGATATGTATGTATGTATATAATTTTAGATTTATGGGGTTATGGCTCAGTGGTATCGAGTTGGCCTGTGGATCCTGAGAACCCTGGTTCGATCCCCACAGTCGACAAACATTTACACTAAATTAAAATTACCCCTGTGGCTTCCCCACCACTAACATCTTTGGAGGGCCGTGATTTGATAGTTGGTAACCGCATTTCACGCGCATAAATATATCACTTATCGAGATCTGCTTCGGCAGAGTGCCACAGTCACTAATGGTTAAAAGGCATGATGATATATTTATTTATATTTATTTTTATATAATTTTAGATTCATGCTGGGTTGCATAAAAGTTTTATCGGTTCATTAGCAACTAACGGTTCAATAAATTTCAGAAAATCGCTATTGATACTGTTGCTATATAAACCGTTCTTTAACTAAAGAGCTCTTTATTTTTTTCTTGCAACCCAGCATTAATCTAATGTTTTAAAGGTTATATCTAATTTGATGGAATTCGATGCCGCAGTGATATCTTGCCGTTTGCTAGAAGCCGCTTTTTTTTTTGTTTTCTTTTGTTTTCTTAAATAAACAGCAGAAATACGGAAAAATCTTTAAATTTTTTATAATGTTTTGCGTTTGTTTTTTTTTAATGTAGACTACATCTTTTCCCGCGTTCAATAGAAGGCAATATTAAAAGCTTTAATGCAAGGAAAACATTCCACTCTTTAAACGTTTATACTCAGTAATAAATAAAAAAAGATAGTTTATAGAGTACCATGTTAAACATAAAAGCTAATTGTTAATTTTGGTGCCTAAACTAGATGTTATACTAAATAATTTAGCTTACAACCCCTGACAATATAGTTTTGTCATTTTTTAATAGGTAACACTATTATTAAATTTCTGGTAAGATTCATTTTTGAAAAATGAATGTTATGAACTAACTAATCCCATCGCCGCACCATCACAAATCGCAAGTATAAGTTCTCTTGACACTACGTGAGGAGGGAGGGGGCGTGACATGAACCGGGCGAATGACATCGCCTGCGACAGATGCGCTGTAACTCCTTCGGTACACCGGGATTAAACACAGCATCCTTCCACGTAATCCGCCAGGATTTATTTTCTGAGGTTATCTGGCGCGTATATCTTCTGTAAAAGGGTCTGACCGCGCGACACCCGCTCTAGCCAAAGTGAATACTAATTGTGTTAGTTAGAGGATCGTGGATCGGACCTAACGCTCTGCAGCCGAAACGCTAAATGCCGCTAACACCGCTAAATATTTGGATACGGTATTTTTGCGGGAAGAAAGGTTTCATCCATTTGGAATATGTACGTTGAGTTGATCTTATACTCGTAAAATCAGTATTTTTACTTTCAGTTGTACGAATCTTGGGTTCAGTACTGTTAGTAACTGACAATTTGTTTGTCAAAAATCTGTTATACTATGACAAGTTAAGCATATAATCCTCGTGCATTTTAACAGGACGTTAACAAGACATAATGTTACGTAACTATAGATACGTTACTGAGCATTGTGCAACTGACCCTTAATGACAGACATAAAACTTTTGGCTCACTTCATATAGTTTGATGATCATATCGATGATTTAAAGCACATTTTGGTATGTCCACTTTATTTGATTGGACATACTACGTTTCTGAACTAAAAACAAATACCCATGGAACATACAATAATTGTGAATCGTTATAAATTACATTTTCTGGACAAACAAGTATGAGGTGAACATGGACTATATGATGCTTGCTTAAAGTATTTTGAGAATAAATTGCATATAATATATCTCGCCAACTATTTGAAATTTGTAAAATACTTCAAATAAAAGTGGTAGAAGGTTTTGTTCTTTGTATATTTGTTTCGAAAGACTGACAGTAATGATGTACATATTTTGGAAAATACAAATAATTTTCTTGGTTAATGCATTGAAAATAGAAAAGCAATTTTAGAAAGTTTTCAAACATCAAACTTTAATAAAAACAATTGTAAAATTAAAACACAAACTTAATAGTAAGTATAAAGTAAACAGGTATTATGCAAAAAGGAGCCTCAAGCATTTCTATAAAGTTTTACAAACAAGTTATAAAATCAAAAGCAAACTTTTAATAAACTATAAAACAGATATTTAAAAGAAATTTGAGCCGCAGGCATAAAATTTCACAAACATATTTATTAATATTATTTTTACTTCTACTACAGTTGAATATCACATTTAAATTAAATGTGATATTCAAGTATCTATATCTATAACAAAACTTAAATTTTATTTATAAAATAAAATAAATATATGCTTCGGCAGAGTGCCACACCCAGTAATGGGTAGAAAGCGTGATGATATATTTATTTTATTTATGTTAAACTTAAAATTTAAGTTACGTTTTTGCATTCGGGTATTAATCATTCAAAAATAATTTTCGAGAGTCAGTTAATTGTTTATCAATGCAATAAAGTAAATAAATAAATATAAATATATCATCACGCATTTTATCCAATACTGGGTGTGGCAGTCTGCTATATCAGATTTCGGTAAGTGATATAGTTATGCACGTGAAGTGCGGTTACCAACCGTCAATTCACGGCCTGCAAAAAATGTTAGTGGTGAGGGAGCCACAGAGGTAATTTTAATGTGATGAAAAATGTCGATTATGGGAAACAAACCAGGGTTTTCAGGATCCACAGACCGACTCGATACCACTGAGCCACCTACCCCATATGCAATAAAGTAATAATCCATGATATAGAAATCAATATTTACTTTTAACACCTAAAGGATATTTGAGGGTATAGCTACCCCGGTAGTTACAAATAAATCGAATTTAATCAAATCAATTTGATTACAACAGTTCATCGCAGCGAGCGTCATCTCGGCAACGATCAGGGAAGCATTTCCCCCTTGCTCTTACCACCTCGGCGTCCGTCGTTGACGCTGAGCAGCTATAATGCCGTATTGTCGTACACAAATTGAAACCGGAAGTCGCATCGCACGCGACATCGGAAGTTAATTAAAGTGCGGTAAGTTAATATGATAACCGGTCCCTCCATCATGACTGGTGACACCTTGAGCACCCTCTGCCCCTACCGTCGCAGAGGGTGTTCGTAGGTCTGTTGTGGTGCGCAACCGACAAGGGTGGGGTCTGGATCCAGTGGCGGGGATAATTATTTCCGATGAAGCTAATACGTGCTCAAATAGCGAATAAAATACAAATTAAATATTTTTTTCGGTTGATCGTTTATTAATGTATACACAATTATATATTAATGATCCCTGTTAATGCATGATTTTTTATTAATAAACGATTTTTTTTTATGATCATACGTATTATAGCATACTATATGGCCAGCGCTAAGTTGTATGCAAAATGCTAAACAGAGTTAAGCAAAATGATTTTGACACTTTTAGCTAAATAATATTCATGTAACATTATTCCAAAAATGAAAAATACCGCTGATGCTAACTAATGTTAAGTGAACTGAACGCATCCACTGTTGTCAAAACATTTGTGAGAGGTACGATCCTAATAAATTTGTCTTTGAATGAAATAAGATTAGTAGTCAATCAAAAGAATTTGTAATAGTAATGAAATAAAATTAATGTGATGGCTGGGGACTGAAAAAGTGTTTAGTAGTGTGTTTTAACAAGCCAAGGTGAAGTAGGAATAAGATTAAAGGACTTAGGCTTAAGTTGTAGTCATTTATTGAAGATTAGTTGACAACGTTTCGATTACTGGTGTAATCATGTTCAGGTCTAGGTATAAAATAAAACAACAATAAGATAATTGTTGGTCAATACAAATTCTCTGGTGAGTTTATTGTTCATTTTGTATTGACCAACAATTATCTTATTGTTGTTTTATTTTATACCTAGACCTGAAGATGGTTACACCCGTAACCGAAACGTTGTCAACTAATCTTCAATAAATGACTACAACTTAAGCCTAAGTCCTTTAATCTTATTCCTGAAAAAGTGTTTAGTTCGATTCCCGACTATTATTTTAGTATTAAATCTTTAAATCCACTGTGGATTTGAGAACTTCAGTTCTATTCCCATAGCCGACAAACAATTTTTACCACATTAAAATTACCCATGTGGTCCTTCATTATCATCTTTTAGGATCGTGATTTAATGGCTGGTAACTGGACTTCACGCGCATAAAATTACCAAGATCTGCTAAAGCAGAGTGCCATACCCAGTAATGGGTAAAATGGATTATGATGCATTTATTTATAATAAAAAAAAATGAACACCAAAGTTATTCTATCTTCTGTACATGCATATTTGTTTAATTTAACTTCTTAAAACTGCAAAAGATCTGCATACAAACATACATAACATCATGATGTGTCCCATAAAATGTGGCAACACGAATCCTTAAAACATTCACTTATAAACTCGTTTTAATCAATTTTTTATTATGTCGTCAATGCAATCTATGATTATAATGTATTACAGCAAGATATTCTGTGTTGTGAAACGTTAAAAATCATTTCGCAGGAATGAAATACTAATCGTTGGTAATCTTCATTAATTCCCGCACATTAATTCGTGTTTTTGTAGGTTGGTATGAATGAAAATAAATGAAGTTATTTAAGTATTGTATCGGCGCCACTGCGTTCCATATTTCCGTCTGCTTCTCTAATTCCGTCGGTCATAACTTACAAATTTGCGTAAGCCACAATGCACTGTAGGAACACAGTCTCGAGCGTTCCGGAACCGTTCCGGTTATCGCGACGGTAACGGCACAGCGCGGGATTTTGTTCCGGCGTGCCGACTCCGGGAAGGGTTATTCAATGCGGGGTTATTATCTGCTGGGGATGTAAAGCTTCATTAAAAACTAGTAGCAGATATTTCGGCTTCTGTTACATTGAGTTAGCCATCCAATCTTTAAAAATGATCATTATGGTGGCTCCAATACACTACATTCATTTTCATTAATTTGTTTATATTCTACTTGCTTGCCCGATTGAAATAAAATTGAGATAATACGCATTGTATTCTTTAAGGTTAGATTTCTGAATATACAAGTACATTCAAACATATTTCGTTTATTGTTTAAGATATAGCCTCAGAAAAAAAGACAGTTTTTCTCAAATTTATACAGTTTTAAATATAAAATCAAATAAATATATCATCACGCCTTTTACCCATTACTGGGTGTGGCACTTTGCCGAAGCAGATCTCGGTAAGTGATATATTTATGCGCGTGAAGTGTGGTTACCAGCCATCAAATCACTGCTAGTGGTGGAGGAGCCACAGGAATAATTTTTAAATTGGTGAAAATGTTCGAACCAGTGTTTTTAGGATCCACAGGCCGACTCGGATACCACTGAGCCATTAATTCAATTTCTTATAGTTTTTTACATCAATATGAATATTTTTATTGATTTCAATTAACGGATAATGTTTTTATAGAATTCCTACAATTTGATTCAATTATGTTCGATTTTATACAGAATAGAATAAATTTACTTCCATAGTAAATGTATTAAAATTAACAAATTAGAATCAATTTTATTTATTTTATGGCATATATAACATTACTGTGAAAAGTTCGACTGTCATTTGAATCAATAAATTTAATTTACTTTGGAAATAAATTATGTTGTTCTTTATAAAACTGGCTATCAAAAGAACTAAATTAAAATGCACATTTTTTTGTCTAAAAATGACAACAATGTGCAAACATGTATTTTGCTGCACAATGTACTAAAATAAAAGTTAATTTAGTAACTAAATACAGAAATAATTTTATTCGATATTACTAACAACGGTTTATGGGGTAGGTAGCTCAGTGGTATCGAGTCGGCCTGTGGATTTGAGAACCAGGAGACCGATTCTAATTCGTAGCAACCAAATAGTTAGTTGAATGACGCATTTTTGATGACGTCAAGCGATTTAGTTAAATTTCTAGGGAATCTATTTTCTACTGTTGGTGACAAAGATAAGAGTATATATTTGTGATTGTTTATTATTAACAAGTTCACTTTATTGGTTGAAATTGTAACTATATTTCTATATTTAATATTATTTATTAAAATAACTAAACTTTTCAAAACACGGTACTGTAAAACATACGAATAGGACGTAGCCACGGAGTTAGCGAATGGTTCAAAGCAGTTGCTAGCAGTAAGTCGCTACAAAATATCCAGTCGCCAATAAGGACGTCAAACCTAAGTTACACTTTATCCCGCAAGGTGACTATACTATCGGTAGCGACAATAAATGACGTCAGGCCAGTCGCTACAGCTGGTTGCTACTAATTATAATCGGTCTCCTCGATTCGATTCCCACACTCGACAAACAATTTTTAATTAAAATTATCCGTTTTCCACTATCTTTAGAGGACGCGAATAAATAATTCACATTCTTCTACAGCAGAGTGCCACGCCTAGTAATAGATAAATGGTGTGATGAGATATTAATTTTCTTTTTATTTGTCCGCCAGTATGGTGGTATGAATATCTTTAAGGCATTCGAATCCGGCAATCCCGAGTTTGAATCGCACTCAAGCTAAAAATATATGAACTACAACATTATGCCTCAGTGGGTCCAGATACTGTACTATAATTTGGATTAAATGTTGTGCAGAGTACAAAAATAAATAAATAAATTTTACCACGGTTGTTAATAACAACCAAGAGGAAGAGTTGTAGGTTCTCTGTATTGTAATTGAGATTACGTTCCTGTTGTGCAGAGTAACAAATAAAGAATATGGAAGCATATAATGTAAATATTTTAGTAGGAAATATATTTGTGGTCACAACTCATTAAAAAGAACAATTGGAATCTTCTGGTTCAGTGAAGTGAAGAAGAAAATAAAACACATTTAAAACATAGAGTTATTAACAAAGTTGTGGGGTTCCATTCTGATGTGGTGATGCGTAAGCCAGTTGTGTCAGGCGCCATAATGGATTTTCAACGCGTTGTTCACTGACCAGTAAATTCGAACGGACAACACCATCTACCAACACCGACGCCGAATTCAAAGAGAAATAACATCGTATTTTCGCAATATCATTCCTGAGTCAAACGATTACTTTTAAATTACAATGTAGGTAACGCGCTTAGTGTTATTTATTTATGCTATTCTGTACAACAGCAACTTAATCCCAATTACACTACAGCGGTGGTTTTCAAAGTGTGGGTCGCGACTCCTCGAGGGATCGCGAAGATATTGGAGCGGGGTCGTCGGATGCTATTTACAAATTTTAAAATACATGTTTCCAAAGGTTCATCCCGTTGTAAACTTTTATTTAAATTTTAAGGATTAATGAAATGAAAAATATAATACGAGTATAATAGATGCATATATTCATATTCAGGTTTGTTTCTATTTACGGTTAATTTAAAAAAAAAATATGAAACTAGGGATTTCAACATTTAATTCCTTATCTATTTCTGCATAATTATGCATATTTTGGTCCATAATATATTTTTCTTTAATCGCCGGAGTTATGATCGTAAAAATTTCGGATAATGAAAATAAGAATTTTTTTCTAGACCTAGTTCAAAAATCGAAAATTTTTAAATATTATTCTGTATAATTCAGACTACGAGAAATTGAATGCCGTTGAGCGCATCTTCATATCTCTTTTAGTATTTAAGTTACAGCGATTTATGACTATTTAAAAAGCATAATTTTGAAGGCCCATATCTCAAAAACTAAGAGAAATATTGAAATACGGTTTGAACGAGTGTATTTATCGTGCTCTAATTAACATATAATGAATTTTTTTAAATTTTGAAAATTTTGAAAATTTAATTTTTTTTTTCTAAATTTTAATTTCTCATTATTTAAAAAAATTTAAACAATAATGAAAATCTGTGAATACCATTGAATTCCTCTCGAAAAAGTACATAGGTATGCAAAGTTTCAGGCAAAAATTCGCACAGATAAAGTATTTATTACAAAAAAACGAAAAATCACTGTTTTTTGAAGATTTTTGAAGGGGTACCCCCTTAAGAATTTTACGAATTTTGGCCATTTTTTGTGAAAATGGTATCCGTTGAGCAAACATTTTGAAATTTTACATATATATGTATTTTTTTGTGAGGAATCCACTGGTTTTTATAGATTTTCATTATTTTGTAAAGTTTTTGAAATATGGGCAAAAGAAAAAATTGTAAAATTGTAAAATTTTCAAAATTTTCAAAATTCCAGTATAAGGTACTTAGAGCACAAGAAATACACTCGTTCAAACCACATTTCAATATCTCATTTTGTTTTATAGACATGGGCTTTCCAATTTGAGATTTTTTTTAAAAGTCAGAAATCGCGATAACTCGAATACTAAAAACGATATGAAAATGCACTTAACAGCATTCGATTTCTCGTAGTCTGAATGATATAGAACTACATTTTAAAATTTCGATTTTTCAACTTGTTTTCATGATTGTAAATTTCCACTAAATCAACATACTGTGACAAAATTTATTTATTCTATTTTATTTTTATTTATTTTGCTCTCGTACAAAGCTGCAATAAAAAAAATAGTACTTTTGAACTATATTTCTACAACACTGTATTCTTTTTTATAAAAAAGTAAGTAAAATGTACAGAATTAACATTAAAATACCAGGGTAAATTATTCTGGTCACCGAACACCAAAATAATAATAATCTATAAAGTAATCATGAAAAATTTAAATTATCAATAACTAATCAATCACTAAGGCATAATGGTTTAGTTACAAAATATAGGGATATATGTGAAAACATTTCTGTAAGTTGAAATAGTTAATCACCGTGGTCATCACGTTTATTTGCATGACAGAGCGTAATATGCCCGGAATTCCGGATTATATTTAACACAATGTATTGTTATGGTAATTATATTCAATAGGAGGTAACGCCTATTATACACGATCATATTTCTCCGCAGATTTATCGTTGAGTAATCTTTGTAACAGAATTAGGCCACTGCACGTGAAGCATAACTTCATTTCGCAATTCTATGCCATCGGAATTACACCAGGCCTTATTTAAAATATTATGCAATAAATTTAATTTATCTTGCTACTATGAATGTATTTTCCAGTGGAATAAAGTGTTCTAGATATCGTAAAGGTGCCCATACACGATCAATACCAAAAAATTTGAGTGCGATAATAAAGATTTACTTAAAATGATTGTCCACTAGTAGTTCAAACATAAAAAAAAACACTACTTACTTTTACTGTTAAAAATTTAAATTAAATTTGTAGGGTAGGTTGCTCAGTGATATCGAGTCGACCAATGGATTTGAAAACCCGGGTTTGATTCTCATAGACAACAAACAATTTTCGCTACACAACTCCTGTGGCTCCCTTTCCACTAACATCTTTGAGGGCTATTATTTAACGACTAGTAACCACACTTTATGCGCAAAATATATCACTTACCGAGATCTGCTAAGGCACAGTACCACATCTAGTAATGGGTTTAAAAATTACTTCTAATTTTCGATTTTCGAAACTAAAACAAGTTTTCCAATAACACGAATACTTCCACAGTTTTCGGTACAAGAAAATACAATGATGAGGACTAAGAGTTGCTAGGACAACGACTATTGTTTTTTGAATTGTTATAAATATTTTAAGATCTAATATTTTAATATTTTAATGGGGTAATGGCTCAGTGGCATCAAGTCGTCCTGTGTATCCTAAGAATCCTGGTTCGATCCCCACAGTCGACAAAACATTTTCACCAATTTAAAATTACTCCTGTGGCTACCCCTCCACTAATATCTTTGGGAGCCGTGATCTAACGGCTGGTAACTGCACTTCACGCGCATAAATATATCACTTACGGAGATCTGCTTCAGCAGAATGCCACACCCAGTAATAGGTAAAAGGCGTGATGGTATATTTATTTATGTATTTTATTTATAAATATTTTACATTTCTAATTGAAATTCTGGCGATATTCATTTTTCTTTTTATAATTCAGTTTGATGTTATCTGATAGTTTATGGGGTGGCTAGCTCAGTGGTATGAAGTCGGCCTGTGGATCCTGAGAACCCTGGTTCGATTCCCACAGACGACAAACAATTTTCATAATTTCAAAAAAAGATACCCCACCACTAACATCTTTGGGGGCCGTGATTTGACGACTGGTAACTGCACTTCACGCGCAAAATATATCACTTACCGAGATCTGCTTAGGCAGAGTGCCATACCCAGTAATGGGTAGAAGGCGTGATGATATATATATATATATATATATATATATATATATATATATATATATATATATATATATATATATATATATATATATATATTTAATAGTTTAAACTTGCCTCCAATTTTTTCTAACGCTAATTTTTCAGTTTTGTGGACAATTTTTCTTTTTCTATGTTGAAAATTTACCTAAATTATAATGGCTGTTAACCGCACATCACGTTTAAAAATACATTACAGTAAATTACTTCCAGTACTTGTTAAAATAGCGGTTTTTTTTGCAAAATATATAAGTGGCAATTGATAGAGAATATTTATTCGCAGATATGAAATCTACTACAGTGAATATTTTTATAAGTTGTAAATTGAAATATTCCGTCGACGTAGGAATAAAACCCAACGCGTCAGGTGACTTCTTAGGGAATCGAAGCACATCTCACGATATCGATATAATACTAATTTAACATGCAAATCAAATCTTTCTCCGGATCGCTCGCAGACTGAGACACAGACCCTGCACTCGCTGTTGAATTTCAAAGGACTGGGTTGACTACCTCTGCCGCCGCCGCTGCCACCGCCGCCCCCAACCTCCCTACGCGGCCCTCAATTATCCACTGAGGAATATTATTTTAAAACTGCATTACGCGACATTGAAATTCCAAGCGAGTGGCCTGATCACCGTATTACATATTGAAAACATGTCAGGCCGAGACGGGCTGAACTTTTTGACTGGAGTAGCTTTTAACTCGGCGCAAATTTCATTTGAAATCGTTGGCGTAGTTCTCAAGCGACGAACAGGGCTATAAGAGAAAAAAAAGTTACAGAATAATATCATTCAAAGGGTATATCATTGAAAGTTGCTACCTATCTACATAGTTTGTTATTGATACTTACTGCGCAGAAGAACACCTTGAAGTTCTTTATTATGTCTTCTTAATTCACGTTTTATTTATTTATGGGGTAGGTGACTTAGCGGTATCTAGTCGATCTGCGGATTTGGGAACCTCGTTTCGGTTTCCACAGCCGTCAAGCAATTTTAACTACATTAAAATTACCCCTGTGGCTTCTCCTCCACTAACATCTTTTTTGACCGAGTTGGGGAGCCGTTATTTGATGGCTGGTAACTACACTTTACATGCATAAATATATCATTTACCAAGTTCTGCTACGGCAGAGTGCCACATCCATAATGGATGAAATGTGTTATGATATATTTATTTATTTTATTTTATTTATTTATGCTACTCTGTACAACAAGAACTTAATCCCAATTACTGTACAGCATCCGGATTCAACGAGCCGCAATTTGGTAGTTCATAGCTTGAGTGGGATTCGAACTAGAGATCTCTGGATTCAAAAGTCGTAACGCTACCCACATTTTATTTAACACTTTATCTGATTCTGATAAAAACAGGGCCTGATCTGGGGGTGAATTAAATTTGACAAAGTTCGCCATTTTATAAAGATAATAAGCTCGTCGATTCTCAAAGAGACCTGCTTAAATTAAATGTATGATGATTGTATTTTAGACAATAATTATAAAAAATTGTATATGGAATTCTGAATAGAGTCCCTAAGTGACTAATCCGACTTTGATTTAAAAGGATATATGTATGTCGATTACTCGGATTCTTGGTCGTTTTGTTGACTTGATCGCTTGGTCGCTTTTTTGTCTCTCAGATTCCTCCAGCAGTTTAAAACCGATTTCAAGATATTTTTTACGAATCAAATTAGACCTGTAAATCACTGAAACATTCCAATTCAAAATATACTACTGCATATTTACTAGCGCTGCCTCACCGCATCTTCTTCTTCCATAAGCGTCTGTGGCTAAAATATGAATACCGTGCTCGAAGCGAAATTTAAATCGCTTACAATACAACTTTCTTTTGACAGTTGCGTAACAAAGTATTTTCCGCACGAGTGATTCTTTGCTTACAGAAACGCACTTGGTCTGCATTTGTCTACTTTCCATACGTAATCAAGGCAATGATAGTTGCGTGATAACAAAGAAATCGCACAGTTGTAGGAAAAATTATTTTTCTATTTCCGTTTGAAAAGATCATTGATTTCAATATCCCTAAGAGTTCTGAAAAGTTGTACATTTCTGCACTAGTGCGAAAATATAAATAAGTTACTGGGTGTGATACTCTGCAGTAGCAGACCTTGGTATGTGATATAATCACAGGAATCATTATAATGAGGGGTAAAGTTTGTCGACTACGAAAATCGATACTACAAGTCGACATGATACCACTGAGCTATCTACTCTATCAAAGGATAATTTTAATTGTAGTAGAAATCAATTGTCGGCTGTGGAAATCGAACTCGGATTCTCAAATCCCCAGCCAAATTCGTTAAAGGTATTATACCCGTACTTAATTTTTTAGCATAAATAAAAACCTGTTTTAAAAAGAAAATTTATATCTGATCCCGGTAAATACAACTTTCAATGATTTTAAAAGAACCACTAGACAGATATTTCAAAACAGATCAAATTTAGGTGGACCGTTTATTTAATCACACGACTATTAGTTCATTTGGCTAATTATCTTAACTTAACTAATTTTAATTAGGGCAGTTGGATAGAATGTCTCATTATTATTGCAATTCATTATCTGTTGAGCAGAGAAACAAATAAATATGTTTTCCGATTTCGAACAACATTTCTTCTTCATCTTAATGATGTTAATGTATACTCCATCAGTAAAATAAAGCATGAAAATGAAATGTTTCGATAGCTGAGAAATATCGTCAGTGTCAAGTTTCGTTCGCGTTACAGTAAGGTTATTTAGTTGGGTTGTCAGAACATTTTAATTCTGCAATCGCTCGTTCCCGCACGGGACTTGGCCCGGAGATTTTTCGGTTCGTTACGAAAGAAAACCAAGAGGGAAATAAGAATTCTCCACTACGTCGCGTCTCGTTCTGTTGGCGCGCCACTTGGCCCTCGTCGTCATTCGTTCACGACGGCAAATTTAGAAAAAGGGTAAAAGATGAACGGACGTTTTAAATTAAAAGGACTTTTGCTACGAGTTTTTCATTTGCGTCTATTAATTACTTTTAATCATTTTGGACAGCGACCTACCTACGTAACGAAGTCTCTGTAGTCTTTAGAAACTTTAGAATTAATCCTGTACATGCAAGTTCCCTTTTACATTAAATTTTGAAGCTTAAGAAACCGGATCTTACAAAATTCAGTTCAAAAATGAATAATTTGATATATGTAATTATAACTCAAAATGTTTGCTGCTTTTTCTAATTATTATGAAACTATAACTCAAAATCATGATTTACTATTTCAGTAATGAGGGTTTCTCTTATAATTTTTTATTTTAATCTATGTATACAAATATTTGACTTCAATTTTTGTTTCGCTAAAAAGTGCTAAATACTGCAGTAATAAATTTGTATATAAATAACCCCTTTTACCTATTATTGGATGCGGCACTCTGCCTCAATAGATCGCGGTAAATGATATATTTTTGTACGTGAAATGAGGTTACCAGACGTCAAACCACGACCTCCAAAGATGTTAGTGGAGAGAATGCCATAGGGGTAATTTTAATGTGATAACAATTGTTTGTCTGCTGTGGGAATCGAACCCGAGTTCTCAAATTTGCAGTCAGTTTCGATACCACTGAGTCACTTACTTTATGGTAATGCATTTATAAAGTTTTAATTACGGTTATTTGTAGGTATTGCTACTGAAGGAGCCTCGCTGAATTAATAAAGTTTGCGTCATTTCGCGTTATGAACTTTTATGATGTTTCATCTACAACGTTTATAGTTAATACCAAAATGTAAAAATAAAAGCACGAATCATAGTCCACTACATAGATTTATTGATTAGAAATAATTTTTGAAAAAGCAATGAGCGTTCGCCGGGATTTGCACTCAGAAACTTTCCCTCGCATGGTGACTGCTCTAACCAATTGAGCTACAAACACTCGGAGAATACTCATGCTTTTTCGTGCATTCTTTAGTCGAAGAAATGTAAAGTGACATGGGTTGCGTCAATTCGTCACAAGCCAAGTATGCAATTGGGTGAATTCTCTGGGTGAATATTATAAGAATTTGGTACATTGCTTTTTCAAAAATTATTTCTAATAATTACCAACACACAATTGTGTCATTAAACAAATTCTTATAGATTTATTGAATTTAAAAAAGAACACCTACTCCGACTTGTACATATCACGACAGTAGCTTATGGCCTAACAATTATAACTACAAGTACAACTTAAGTTAAATAACAATAAATACATACAAAAATTTAATGAAAGTTCGTAAATATATTGAAATTTAAATAAGTATTCCTAATTATGTAAATCATTACAGGAATTTGCCTTAAATGTGTATAAATTGTGGTCACGTCAAAGGTCTGGCTCGCTCTTTTGGAAGAAATTTGTCATTTTTATGTTATTTATTTATTTATTTGTTACTCTGCACAACAGGAAGTAAATCCCAATTACAGTACAGGGGACCTACAGCTTATAGTGGAATCCGAACCACTCAGACACAATCGTATTTTTTTGGATATAAGTAGAAGTCAGTGAGATTTGAACGCACGACCTCTTGCTTGCTAATTAAGAAACGCAAGTTTTACCTCGATTTTATCCACTGAGCTACGATTGCCTTATAAATGGAATATATCAGTACAAATTTACGACGGCGTACTTTTATGTTACCTAGTCATGATAAAAAAAAAGTATCATTAAAAAGATATATTTTTCGACTTAAATTTCTTCAAAAATACACTTATGCCACTTTTTTCTAATTAACCTTCATCGTCACACAATAATTTGTTTCATCTTAAAATTCTAATATTACCTATTATTATTTATGTAGGAAATTGATGCTACGCCCCTGGTGAGAAGAGCGCGACGAGTCCAGGCATCGGTCGTGTCTGGGCGAGACGGAGCATCAGTCGTGTCTGGGCGACACAGAGAATCAGTTGTACGAGGGAAAAGTTGTTAGTTTTCGATTCTTGTAAATTGTAATGTTACTTGATTTCATATTATATGTATTTTAATTGTTTAATATAGTGTTAGTGTTTACTTTAACTGCTCTAATCATTCTAATATCCCACAATTGGGGGCTCAACCGGGATTGAGGAGTCAAGTTAGCGCGGTAAAGTCGAAGTGAGGTTATACGTTGATTTTAAAGTGGATAGTGTTGCAAAGTGGAGTAAAAAGAAGTTATTAATACTATATTAATAAAAGTTGATATAAATAAAGTGGTAAAAAGAAGTTAAGAAGCTGATAGATGAAGTAATACAAAAATTGAAAGCAAAAACATTACTGTTGCGACAGCACGCGTATGCGCGGACAGAAGGTCAACAGATAACTGTGCTGATCAGTGGCGTACGAAGAAAAAAAAAAACTTTTGTGTACGGTTTAATCATGGCGAAAAAAGAACGCGAGTTGCTCCAAAAAGAAATAGACTTATTAAAACGTGAAAATGCACTTTTATTACGCGAACGGCAACCCGAAGCGAAAAATGATATTAGTTTACGCGATGTTCAAGAAAGTCTCCCAGTTTTTAGCAATGATATTACATATCCGGTTGAAAAATGGCTACAAGATATGACAGACAATGCTGATATTTTTAGATTATCGCAATTACAACTATTAGTATCTGCCAAGAAGCTACTACAGGGAACAGCAAAAATTTGGTTAGCAACGCAACCAGCATTTTCAGAGTGGGACTCATTTGAAGCTGCAATAAAACAAGAATTTGGCCAAAGTATAAACAGCGCGACAATTCATCGGGAATTGTCTAAGAGAAAAAAGAAGACGGATGAAACATTCAAGAAATATGTACTCACCATGACAGCAATGGCAAAAAGAGGAGGAGTTGAAGATTTAGCCATTATTCAATATATCATTGATGGCATTCCAGATTACGAAACAAATAAAACAATTTTGTACGGAGCAGAAAATTTGCAAGAATTTAAACACAAAATTGAATTATATGAAATAATAAAGAGCAAGATGAAAAATTTGGATAGTAAACCCAGCAGTCACCGTAGGGTAGAAGACAATAAAAAATCCGATAGGAAACTGGACAGATGCTACAACTGTGGCGGAACTGACCATAAGTTGAGAGATTGCCGCAACAAAGATAAAGGATCTAAATGTTTTGCGTGCAATGAATTTGGCCACATCGCTTCTAAATGTCCAAAAAAGCAAGCGAAGAATGAAGATAAAGAAGATACGAAGAAAAGTAACAGCATGCAAGTATCAGAAACGAAGAATGAAGAAAAAATGTATAAAACAATCAAGCTAAATGGTTACGATATGAAAGCTTTAGTTGACACAGGTAGTGACATCAATCTATTACGCAGCAGTGAATATTTCAAGATTGGCGTACCGCAAATAAGCCCTGAAACCAAAATATTGAAAGGACTAGGTTCTGTAGAAGTTAAAACACTAGGATGTTTTATGACGAAGATCGAAGTTGACGCATGTCAATTTTCCACCAAAGTACACATAGTGCCTGATATAGCAATGCCAATGAAATGCATTTTAGGAAGCGAACTTTTAAGAAATGCTGAAATAAAAATTACAGCAAAAGAAGTGAAATTTACGAATCCCAATGATGAATTTATCATGAAAATTGAGGTTACAAAAGAAGATGGCAATTTAAACTTAAATCATATTATAGATGACACACATAAAAATACAATCAAAGATATGATAAAGAATTATGTTCCGAAGCCTACTAAGACAACATCCATAAAGACAAAAATACTTTTGCATGATGAAACCCCAGTATACCAGACACCTAGAAGATTAGCTGAAAGTGAAAAAAAAGAAGTGGATCGCCAGTTAGAAGAGTGGCTAAATCAAGGAATCATTAAACCAAGTTCATCAGACTTCAGTAGCCCAATTGTTTTGGTACGAAAGAAAGATGGATCAATGAGAATATGCATTGATTATCGAAGGTTGAATAAACAAGTTGTAAGAGATCGTTACCCGCTCCCATTAATTGAAGATCAGATCGATAAACTCCAGAATGCCAGAGTATTTACATTAATAGATCTCAAGAATGGATTTTTTCATGTTCCAGTAGATGAAGCAAGTACGAAGTATACGTCCTTTGTAACACCCAGTGGACAATTCGAATTTCTAAGAACACCATTCGGATTCTGTAATGCACCGGCCATATTCCAGAGATTCATTAACGATGTTTTCCGTGAATTAATAAAAGAAGAAATTGTTATCGTGTATATGGATGACGTAATAATACCTGCAAAACATGAAGATGAGGCCATTGAAAAATTAAAGAAGGTAGTGCAAGTGGCAGGAGAGTACGGATTGCAAATAAATTGGACTAAATGCCAGTTTTTATGTAAAACCATTGAATATTTGGGTCACGAAATATGCGAGGGTCAAGTGCGACCAACAGAGAATAAAATACTTGCAGTCATGAGATTTCCGGAGCCAAAAACAGTGAAGAATGTTCAAAGCTTTTTGGGATTGACAGGCTACTTTAGAAAGTTCATTAGCAATTATTCCATAATTGCGAAGCCGTTGACAAGTCTGCTAAAGAAAGATAATAATTTCAAGTTCGGTGAAGACGAAAGAAGATCCTTTGAGCAAATGAAGATATTGTTGTCACAAAGACCTGTTTTGAATCTTTTTCAGTATGACGCATATATTGAAGTACACACAGATGCCAGTAAGGAAGGTGTTGGTGCAATACTCATGCAAAAAGACTCTGAAGATAATAAAATGCATCCTGTCTATTATCATAGTAAAAAGACCAATCCAGCCGAAAGAAATTATACTAGCTATGAACTTGAAGTATTGGCAGTAATCCTAGCGTTGAAAAAATTCAGAGTTTATCTTTTAGGTAAACAGTTCAAAATAGTTACTGATTGTTCTGCATTCAAAAGCACAATGGCTAAAAAGGAGCTCATTCCAAGAATCGCAAGATGGGCGTTAGCACTAGAAGATTTCGATTACCTGATAGAGCATCGATCGGGAATAAAAATGAAGCACGTAGATGCTCTTAGTCGATCATTTCCAATTACCACTCGAGGAACTACCAACAGAATAAGTATAGCACAAAAAGCAGACGCAAGACTGGTTCCAATATTTAAACTGCTAGAGAAGGGCGAGTATGAAGAGTACTTTATTAAAAATGGTATGCTTTATAAAGTTTGCGAAGGCAAAGATTTAATTGTATTACCAAAAGCAATGCAAGACGAAATGATCAGAAAATCACACGAGAACAACGGACATTTTGCTGTGAGGAAAACGCAAGAGATTGTAGAAAGAGAATTTTGGATTCCAAACATAAGAAAGAAGATAGAAATAATAATTCGCAACTGTATACCTTGTATACTAGCAGAAAAGAAGAAAGGAAAAGAAGAATGTTTATTAAATCCTATAGAAAAGGGAGAAATACCCCTTCAAGTTTTTCATGTGGACCATTTAGGTCCACTGAAGTCTACAAGGAAGGCCTACCAGTATATTTTGGCGGTTACTGATGCGTTTACTAAGTTTGTTTGGATTCACCCAGTCAAGAATACAACCGCAGAAGAAGTGATCAGAAAGTTAGAACTACAAGCAGAAACTTTCGGATATCCTCGAACAATCATATCCGATCGAGGATCGTGCTTTACTTCCGCACTGTTTCACAATTACTGTGAAGAAAAGAAGATCAAACATATTAATACAACAACCGGCGTCCCAAGAGGAAATGGGCAAATAGAACGCGTCAATCGAACCCTAATTCCAGTTTTAACAAAATTGTCGTCAGGGAATCCTGAAGATTGGTACAAGTATGTAGCAAAATTACAAAGAGTACTCAATAGTACCTATCACCGTAGTATTGGTACAACACCATTTCAGTTACTATTTGGTTCAAGAATGAGAGATGCTACAGATATAAGAATAAAAGAAGTTGTAGAAGAAGAAGCAGCAATTAATTTCGACGAAGAAAGAAACGAAATAAGACAAAGAGCTAAACAACAAATATCCAAAATCCAAGAAGAAAATAAAAGAAACTACAATAAGAATAGAAAAGCAGCAACAAAATATTCAGTTGGTGATTTGGTCGCCATAAAGAAAACTCAGTTTTCTACTCAATCAAAACTCTTAAATAAATTTTCAGGTCCGTATAAGGTAGTATCAGTCAAGCCATGCGACCAGTACGATGTGGAAAAGAGTGGCGAAACCGAGGGCCCGAACAAAACTTCGACCAGTGCCGACCACATGAAGCCGTGGTTAGCAGGTTCATCTGAAGGGGATGATTCATCCGGGTCGGATGAAAACCAGGATGGCCGAATGTAGGAAATTGATGCTACGCCCCTGGTGAGAAGAGCGCGACGAGTCCAGGCATCGGTCGTGTCTGGGCGAGACGGAGCATCAGTCGTGTCTGGGCGACACAGAGAATCAGTTGTACGAGGGAAAAGTTGTTAGTTTTCGATTCTTGTAAATTGTAATGTTACTTGATTTCATATTATATGTATTTTAATTGTTTAATATAGTGTTAGTGTTTACTTTAACTGCTCTAATCATTCTAATATCCCACATTTATAATAAAAATTTTGAAATAATAAAATTAATGCGATGTAGGACAAATACAAAGTGATCAAAAGGAATTGTTTCACTTAACAATAATAAAAAAAATTCTTGAAATTGATAAGCTTGATACATTAATTAATTTCCTGTTGTTGACAGTGACATTTGAAAATTTAAATTTAAATTTGATAATTTATATTATTACTTAACACAGCAATAATCTAAAGTATTTCTGTTACTCAAAAAGTCAAAATCCTATTAGCTGTCAGGATCCTTATAAGACATGTCCAATAGTACCTACTTCCGTCTTTACCTGTCGTTTTGCCAACTGTGGAATAAAAAGATCTCCGGAATTGTATTGCCAACTAAATCAATTCATTTTGATTACACTGTAGTACGAAAAACACGTGTTACAATGATTAATTGTAACAATTGGTTTTTCTATATACTACTGGTATTCGGGGTGGGTAATTGCTTTAGCTAAATATGCTAATGAAAGTTTGGTAGACAAAACCAGGTTAAATTTTAAATTGTATGTCAGAAAACCACTTGCCAATTTCTAGTACATGCACAATCGTTCATATCGTGCACACAAAGCATTCAAGAGGCTGATTTTCTGGTCTGTTACGTCGCCGGCCCTGCTTTGTCATGCACTCAGTCTCCTCGAGCTGTTTTTGTCTGCTCACTGAAAGAGGACATTCATATTCATGATCTTCACTTGGTCCGTTGCGTCATAGCTATCTCTCTCGCGCCTTATACGAATTCGCATGCTACGAACAAAGCAAGCGAATCTGCAATGAGAGGGCGGAGTTGAGCTATGTGCGGTTGTTAGCTCCTGTAAAACATTCCCTTAGTTTCCAGCCACTTTGAAATATTTACCGCATTTGCAGTTTTTTTAGTACGTTCTAGGATATTTTTAATTTAATTTTTGTTAATTTCAAAAGTGCACAATATTATAAATACTTTTTACTCATTTTCTAACATTTTCTCACCTTTGTAGAGAGTTTTCATACTACGAAGGTAATAATAGTATTTTTATTTTTTATTTTATTGCATTTTATATTTTCCTGTCATAGAAAACATATTAAAATCAAACTTTAGCAGAAAACTACGCGTTTGAAAAATGGTAAAAGTCTAGCTCCTTATCTAGTTCATTATTGATGGTTAATTTATGGGGTGGTATGAAGTCGGCCTGTGGATCCTGAGAACCCTAGTTTGATTCCCACAGGCGACAAACAATTTTTATAATTTCAAAAACTACCCCTGTGGCTCCTCCACCACATCTTTGGGGGCCGTGATTTGACGACTAGTAACCGCACTTCATGCGCAAAAATATATCACTTACCGAGATCTGTTTCGGCAGAGTGCCAAACCCAGTAATTGGTAGAAGGCGTGATGATATATTTATTTATTTTTATTTAATTTAGAGACTTATTGATGAATTTTTTCTAGTAAAAATTTAAAAGCCAATGACCTGATATAACTTGATATCCTGAAGAGACCATTAGCCTGGATTGTCAAACATTAGCTTGGTGTTGGATACATTGATAAGTGTCCGTCATTTTGTCCAGAATTAATTTTTTTTCGGTTTTAGATGGAATTATAAATTTATGAAAATTGCATTTATTTTATTACTAACCAAGAAGACTTAATTACAGTGATAAATTATTACTTATTAATTTCACTAGTGGAAAATAAATTAAATAGCTTTTATTTCATTGATTCAAATTCAAACAAATTCGTGATTCTATTGGTTCTCACATAAATATACGTTGTAAATTCTCATTTTCTTATATTCACCAGGTCACAAAATATAAAATCTTGCACCCACAAATACATCAAAAAGTATCGTCGTCATAGTAACAAAATCGTAATTTTGATTTTTGTTCAACAAACTAAAGGTATTGCTAACGTCAAAATTGTTATTTCATTTACATTATTTCGTGATGGAATTATATTTCTGTTCATTTTTTAATCCTTATTTATTCATAACGAATACAACACGTATGTTAAAAATTATCAGAATATATTGTATTAATCCCAACATATTATTTTAGAAAACCACTCGTCCTACGCAATCGTGATTTTCCAAAAATTACGTTTCGTGGTAACACAATATATTCGATGACTTTGAACACACGTGTTGTATTACATATGATTATACAAATTAAACATTTGCTTTGTGGTTATAAGTTTTAGAAAGCAGATGATAAAAATCATAAGTTAAACATAAGTTTTTTTTTTGTCGAGTGTCCAGCATTGATATTAATATCTGGTTGCTTTATGATGTCCCATATTAAACGCCAGCAGCATTAGTTCGTACTGCAGAGCATGAACAAACTTTCGTTATTTCGCGAGTTGAAGATGTGGTTGCATTAAATATTCCATGAGTGACGCGCGTTGCTGCTCTAGTACTGCTCGGTGCACGCGCAGCCATCAGCTGCTGTACCTGCAAGATTAACTTTATAATGACACAAAAAGTTGACGAAATGATAAGTCATGCATGCAGGGATTTAGGACGGTGATTTCACACTTATTTATTTAATTTTCTCTATTAGTTTGAACTGATTTGTAAATGAGGTTAAAGCTGCGTATAACCTCTCAATAAATAGACCATGAAAGAAGACGAACTAATTTGTGTAAAAATAAAATATTTTAACACATAAAATTTAGATTTATCACGTCTGTGGCCGTATTTATTTGGAATTTTTAAAGTAACCTGCAGGTTACTTGGCACACTTTAAGTAACCTGGAACTAACCTTAAACTGACCCTACTGCCCCAGCTATTTTAGCGGGTTGGTAGATTCAACCCGTTTACTATCTCTATCTAATCAACTTGTGTTCCTTGTTATTCGTGGCGGCATCGCGATTTGTAATAGTATAGAGAGGTTAGGAGTTATTTTTATGAAAAACGTAAGTAATTTTATAAATAATATTTTGAAAAAATATACTAAACTATTATTTATGCAGATTATGGAAGAGCAATATGCATTATGTGCTTCTTGCAATATAAGTCACAGAGGATAATATTACGACACATTATTACGACTCAGAAATTCATTATTTTGATAGTGCTGATGACAAAATTATAAAAAATGGACAGACCCTGACGTTATTTGCTTTTTGACTACATATAAAAAATATAAAGATGAATCAAAACATCCAATTAAAAGCGCAATTTAACACACAAACAAAACTAAGCAGATGTCGCTTCGAACATGCATTCAGATTTTAAATTTACCGCCAGTGTTTACAACTGACACTTGAGATGCATCATTTATTTGGAAGTAACACGAGTTAGTTCTAGGTCAGTTCAGGGTTGGATCAAAATTTCCCAAACAAATACGGCCTGTGTATGGCTTTAAACAGACACTTCAAAACGCAATTTTATCTTAATATTAGTTCTAAGCGTAGTCTACTGTAATAAATATATGCTTACTTGTAATTGGGCAATTGCCTGTATAAGAATGAATAAATAAATAAATAAATAAAAATTAAATAACAATGTTTACAGAAATTATAAATTAATATTTATATGGGGTAGTTTGGCTCAGTGGTATGGAATCGGACTATGGATTTAAAAATCAGGGATCGATTCCCACAGCCAACAAACAAATATCACTAGATTTAAATTACTCCTGTGGCTCCCTCGCCACTAACATCTTTATGGGCCATAATATGAAGGCTGGTAGCCACACTTCGCATGAATATATTACTTACCAGTTATGGATAAAAGGCGTGATGATATATTTATATATTTTTATTTCATATTCTACTACTACCTTTGTTTAAAAAATTTTCTTTTAATATAATTTAAGAACGTTAAATACTCGGGAAGGTATGCATATTCTTGAAGATGACAGTTATTTTTTTTTGCTACTATACCCAACTTGACCTTAATTCCATTTACAGTATAGGGTCTAAAGTTATAAGTTGAAATCAGCAAGATTTGAAATTATATTTCCGTAAAAGTAAATTTATTTTGAAGATATCGAATGTATTGCAACAAGGAAACATTAGATACTAAATAAATGCATGAAGAATCTTGAGTCACGTTTCTTTTATAGCCACCCTACATCGTCTGTCTATTTGTTCGAAACTCACTTTACGACAAATAACATTCACAGTTAGACAAAGGTAAAACAGGACATGAAAACTTCGTTCATTTGTCGATACGATACATGTACAGAACGTAGAAGCGATCAAAGACACCTCAGGTACAATGTTTCCGTTTACACCTATCGAAGTACATTTGTATTCTGTTCGTCGAGCTCACATTTCAATTGCATCTCCCGGCGCCGGCACGTGCTCTATATGTCGTCGTACTGGCGGCGGCGGCAGTGGAGGCTGCAGCATCGGTAGCGTCGCGTCGCCAAGGCTGAGGTCGTTTCTACGGCTGCAATGGTCACAGTACTTCCGATAAAACTACGATTATCAGTGAGAACGTTTTGTTTTATAGCAACCAGTAGAATAACCCATTTCAAAGTAACGTTTTTATTATTATCGACGGCATGATTGCTACGAATGTGTACATACGATATACGATATATACATAGACTTCCTGTAGGTTTAAGGACCGTTAAAGTTTTATACTTGCGTAAAGCACATACGGATTTTACAAATACTGAATTTGTCAGTTTTTCCTAGATATGTTTATCATATTCTCATTGCTATATTTTGATAACTGATATTTTAACTTTTCCTATCATTATTAATTAATGAAATACTGTAACCTATTTATTACTTAATTAATTTTAATTTACAAGGAGTATTAACAGTTAGTTGTTAAGATTAATCATAGATTAAAAAAATTTATAATAAAATTATCAACAAATTACATAAATATATCATCACGCCTTTTACCCACTACTAAGTGTGGCACTCTGCAGTAACAGATCTCGATAGGTGATATATTTATGCGCGTGAAGTATGGTTGCCTGCCGTCAAATCACGACTAGTGGAGGAGAAGCCACAAAGGTGAAACTTATTTATCGGATGTGGGAATCAAACCTGGGTTCTGATCCATAGTTCGACTCCAAACCACTGAGCCACCTACCCGTTTACAAATTAATAGATATCAAAATTTAAAAAGAGAAAATTTAAACATTTCTTCGAATATATTTTAAATAAATACACAAACAATGGCCGTATTTGTTTGGGAACTTTGGGTTCAACCCTAAACTGACCTAGAACTACCTCGTGTTACTTCCAAATGAATGATATATCTCAAGTGTCAGTTGTAAAAAATTAGCGGTAAATTTAAAATCTGAATGCATGTACGAAACGACATCTGCTTAGTTTTGTTTGTGTTAAATTGCGCTTTTAATTGGATGTGTTATATTTATATTTTTTATATGTAGTCAAAAAGCAAATTTACTTCAAACTCTGTCCATTTTTTTATAATTTTGTCACCAGCAGTATCTTAATAACTGTCGCAATTATCTGTCATAATATTATCCTCTGTGCAAGAAACACATACTGCATATTGCTTTTCCATCAGCTGCATAAATAATAGTTTTGTATATTTTTTCAGAAAATTATTATAAAATTACTTACGTTTTTCATAAAAATAGCTACTAACCTCTCTATACTATTACAAATCGCGATGCCGGCACGGATAACAAGGAACATAAGTTGATTAGAAAGAGATAGCAAACGGGTTCAACCTGTCAACCCGCTAAAATAGCTGGGGCAGTAGGGTCAGTTTAAGATCAGTTCTAGGTTACTTACAGCGTGCCAATTAAACAAAAGTAACCAACCAGGTTAGTTTAAAAATCCCAAATAAATACGGCCAATATTGAAACAGTTGTGTCCTATGTAACAGCATACAAAACTCATAAAGTGCTCGTTTGCCGTAGTTTCAAATTTTGCTGCTAGCTTTTTTTCTATTTTTCTACAAATCTAGATATGATTTACGTTAGGAGGAATAAATGAGCTTGTCTAAAAAGAATTATGATATAAAGTAAAAGTAGTGTAACAGGAAAGCAATGTTTAGAAGAGATTAATTGCAGGACGAATATAATGAATCATTGTTCAGTGAATGTTTCAAGGATAAATGTTTAAAGAGTTCATGCTACCCCATTTGTTAAATGTATATGTATGTATTATTAATAAATAGAGTCGGTGATGTGAATGTACATAACATTTTAGATAACCTAATTTGTCAAAGACCAACAAGAAGTATTTAACGTACTCGTCTCCCTCGAAGCTTGTTTGCCATTTAACTTTATAAATGTATGTTTGTAGTGGTACATAGAGCAGCAATGGCACGTTGAATGAGTGAAATCGAGAAGTGAAGCGAGACAAAGAGAGAGAAAGGGGACGGAAGAGAAAAACAGGGAGACAGTGTGTGAGTGGGAGTGTCAGGCTTTCGCAGCCGACGAAAGGAAGAGATATGTGGGTGGTGGGCCGGGCCGGGACATGTTCCTGGATCACATAAATTCACTCTAAGTTCGGTCCTGGCTTTCGCTTAAATCGTACATGAATACAGCGTACTATTCATCACGGCCGCCTCCAGCCAGAAGGCACGGACCCCTTTCTCTTACTCTTGTGCTGCTGCTGCTCCACTTCCTTCACCGAACCACCCGTTCTTCTTCTTCGTGGTTTCGGCCAACTGTCTCGTTATATACCTGTTTGTTGTATCTTCATTTCACTTTAAGAAAGATCTGACTTCCTGCGTCTATGAGTATAAATGTACTATATAAAATTACATTATTTTAACGCAAAAATTCAAAACATACCCCACACATTATAATTGTTTTTCAACTAGATTCACGAAGAGTATTATATCTAAAGATAACAATTCTATTATTAATTAGGATAAAAATTATTAGCATTAAAGTTTGTAATACATTATGGAGGTGCATATATTTTGGAGTTGAAGTTGTCGTTAATATTCTAAACGTCATATTTAACCACTTAGCACTATTTGTGACATAATTAACACTTATTTTTGTAAGTTAAAAACGGAGTTAAAATTGAAATTAAAAATTATATTAACGGCTATTTTTTATGAATTTGTCTATTTATGAATGTTTTGAAATTCAGTGAAGCCGTATGATTTTATTTTTTTACAATTATTGATGTAGAGTTAAATATAATACATTAAGTAATGTATCTTGTCTAGGGACATAGTTAAAACTTTGTATTATTTATTTATTGCTATTCAGCAGTTTGCGATTTTTGTCGGTAGATGGCACTGCATGGTTCTCCATAACTCTCATGTCATGATACCTTCATAAGTATTCTTAACGTCTGTCAGTTCAGCTTACATAGTATCACAGTTCACTAGCCCCTAGTTGGTCTAGCTGGATAGTTGGTCGCACCATACTGATGAGCTCCTAAAGAGCGAAACGCATCTATGGTTCACGCTGAACTGACCAGCCTTTGATGATAACCTAATAAGTTGATTCAAATGTGCTCTTATTTTGTGGAACTTTGACAAGTGTAGGAAATTTTTTTCCTATTATTTTATTATTTTTTTAAAATTAGATATTTACTTTTTAAATTAAACAATAAATCTATGTCATAATTACAGTTACTGTTACCATTTGATTTATAGATGGCTTCACTATCGCTAATTAGTGAACTTTCAATTTTATAGTAAAATTATGATCGTGTGTCGTAACCTTTAAAAGCTGAAATCGCTGGAAGGTTTTTTTTTAAAAAACGCGCTGACCATCCACAAGAAGCCTTCACCGTCAGTAAACATAGGTCCATTGTAGTTGTGGAGTGATCGAGCGCATTTGGCAAGTGTAAATAATCTCCGTTCCCAGGAATCACTTAGCAGAAATCACGTCAAGTGCCCGTCGGATATTTCATCAGTGGAGGCTGCTTGGAGCAAAGAAAGGGGGTGGTTCCCTCTTCGCTCACTCGTGCTCGTGCTCGTTCGACAGGGGAGTCCATATCTCGCGGATCGTAAATATCTCGAGCTCGCGTGGATTTGACACCCGGCGCCGCGTTATCTATTATACTTGTTAATAGGATCGAGTGCGCCGAAGAGGCGGCGACGAGGTGGGTCCGGAAAGGTACGGGGAGAGATTTCCCCGAGTGATTGATCAAGATGTATGATCCTTCGTCGATCGTCTCGTGTGTAAACGTATGGAAATTTAAGCTTGGCTTATTTTGTTTGCTAGCGATATTATCGGCAGCCGCGACGGAGAGCGATCCGCTCGAATCCGCTGTTGCTGACTTCATTGTTAGACACGTGTTTACTCGCGGTTGTTCTTGCGCCCAAATCGATTATTTCTGCATTCAAATTTACCGCTACAAAATGACTAAATTAAGTAAATATATTTACAAATTACAAATCCATGTTCGAGTTAACAGAAAATAATCACCCTTCTCGCTCACTCCTTCTGTTCAGGGGTTGCAAACTTAAATGCAACCAAGAGCCTGTAGGTTGGATGTATGAATGACGTGGACCGAAATAAATGTTACTTTTTCTGAATTAAAATATGTACAAAATTAAAATATAATAAGTTATATTTTTGCTTTTTTTTGTCAATAAATATTTTATATTCTATCCTTAACGTTTGATTTATAATCAGATATAATAAAAATTTCTTAAAAATGGAATAGTCATATATTAATATTAAACAAAAAATAGAAAAGTAATGTTAACTTTGTTGATAATAGCGACTTTTTTGTAAATACTGCAAAGAATGTAGCGGCTGTGTAGCCAGATTTTACTGAATTTTTATTAAAACCCGCTGACAACATTAACTAGAACTGACATTTGTCTTCTATTTTTTTTACTGTTGTCATAACCTCTGCAACTGCAATCAGGATTATTTTCAATAATATATCAACGTGATATAAAATTTTAATCATGCTATATCTCATTCGCAAATTATATTTATAAAAATTGACTAGGTCAAATGAAGTTTTTGAAAAATTTAATTATATTATATTATATATTAGTAGGCTGTATCTTAAAAACTAAACAAGATATGAAGATGTGCTCAACGGCATTGAATTACCCGTATACGAATTGACTTATAAGCAAATTTTTAGCAATTTTTATATTTTCAAATTTCTTAAGGAGTACCCCTTTGATTTTTTTCGATTTTATGATATTTCCAGGCTATTTGCTCTAAAATTCTTCCTCGTACAAATATTGCAACGAAAATTTATATACATATGTATTTTGACCAGCTGAATCTAATGGTAAAATCCCCAAGTTCATATGTCTTCCAGTTTTTGATATATTGTTAAAAAACTGGTGGATGAGAAAATTTTGGTGAAAACTTTTTGAAAAATAAAAAATGTTGCAAATTTGTTTAAAAGTTAATTGAAGCACGAGAAATTCAATGCTTTTGAGCGCACTTTCATATCTTGTTTAGTTTTTTGAGATAAAGCCTCGGGAATGTCGAAAATATGAAGAGGTACATTTTTTTGGAAAATTTAACTTTTCCGGAGGTTATATCTTAAAAACTAAACAATATCTGAAGATGCGCTCAACAGAATTCAATTTCCCGTATCCGAATTGACTTATAAGCATTTTTTTGCGATATTTATTTTTTGAAAATTTCTTAAGGGGTACCCCTTTGATTTTTTTTTTTATTTTAGGCTATTTTCAGACTGTTTGCCCATAAATTCTTCCTCGTACGAATATTGTAACGAAAATTTACATACATATGTATTTTGACCCGCTGAATCCAATGGTAAAATCCCCAAGTGCATATGTCTTCTACTTTTTGAGATATTGTTCAAAAACAGCTCGACAAGAAAATTTTGGTGAAAACTCTTTGAAAAATAAAAAATGCTACAAATTTGTTTAAAAATCAGTTGAACCACGAGAAATTTAATGCCGTTAAGCGCATCTTCATATTTTGTTTAGTTTTTGAGATATAGCCTCGGGAAAGTCGAAAATATGATGAGGTAATTTTTTTGGAAAAATAAACTTTTTCGGAGGCTATGTCTTAAAAACTAAACAAGATATAAAGATGCGCTCAACGGCATTCAATTCCCCGTGTTCGAATTAACTTATTAGCATACTTTTAGCGCAGTCCGAACTATTTGTTCATTATTATTATTTTACTATTCGGTCTCATTAACTATCTGAATATTCGAACTATTCAGATTATTCAAATATTCTCTAAGTTCAGATATTCGAACTATTTGGATATTTGAACTATCCGGATAGCCTAAAATATCCGTTATTTAAATATCTGAATATTCGAATATCCGGTTAAAATCAACATCCCTAGTATGTATATAATAATTACTCGTAATAATAACAGCCACAAAGCGTTATTTTCTTTGTTATTAATTGTATGCATATAGTTTAAATCATGCACTTCCACATTCAATGCTATATATTTGGAAATTGTTTCAATAATATGTTCAACATGTTAAGAGTCACTTGTATAACGTTCGAAAGTACATATGTATGAATATTACAATTTCGTCTAGAGCAAATAAGTGAAATCATTTTCACCCTTCTACCCTGAGGCCTTGAATTGGTAAATTCGTCTGTGCGTCACGCGTTCCGAAAATCGAAGATCGGACAGTGGCTGAGATTCTCGTGGTTAAGAGACCCTAAATTATGTACCGTTTAATTGTTTTATGCAAAGAGCCGTTCCTTAACGCTACCTTGGTACCCACAAGTGCATGTTAAATGTATTAGTGTCTGTTCACTCAACCGGAGAATAATTTATACGCGCTCGGCCCGCAAAAAGCCCGCGAGGCCAAGGGATCCTGGCTACCGCCGCCACTGCTGCCACCGCCGCCTCTGATGTTGTTGCTGATGGTGGCTAAATGCTATGATTTATCGCAGACAGGACTTTGTCTAGTTAAATAGCAAAGGATTATAGTCAAATATAAATGTGGAAGCTACTTCCCGGAATTTAGTAAATTCTTTAAAAATTACACAACTACACAAAAAAAGTCGTGATCCTGGGTACTGATATTGGTATCCTTATGTATTTTTCGACGCTGAATTCGAATCCGAGGTCAGAATTTGCCTAGCATCCTCAGATTTTTTTTTTTAATGATTTAGATTAAATGATTATTTCAACAGATAATGTCGATATACTTTACTTGTGTTAAATCCTGTATATTAAATGGGGTGGCTAGCTCAGTGTTATGAAGTCAGCCTGTGAATCCTGAGAACCCTGGTTCGATTCCTACAGACGACAAACAATTTTCATAATTTCAAAAACTACCCCTGTGGCTCCTCCACCACTAACATCTTTGGGGGCCGTGATTTGACGACTGGTAACCGCACTTCACACGCAAAATATATCACTTACCGAGATCTGCTTTGGCAGTAACCATACCCAGTAATGGGTAGAAGGCGTGATGATATATTTATATATTTATAAAAACAGTGATATAAATTCTTTAAAAGGTCAATGACCTTAAAAGGTAGGGAAAAATATTTAAATAAATAGAATATAGAACAGAATTTCGTAATAAAAATAATAGTAATTAATGTACATAATTAAAGAACATACTAAAAATATGCATATCTCCATTAAATAATGTTTATTTTCCGCCGGCACATCCGCTGTCAACAGCACTATCTTTCTCATTTCGTGTAGTTTTGCGTCTAATACGCGATTCTGTGACAGCTAAGCTAACGTTGCCGAGGCAGAATTTGCTTAGGTGCATAGCTGCTGTAAAATCTGCATAAGGTAATTAATTACGCCAGCAATTAACAAAGTCTTGCGAATGTTTGTCAATGAGTGCTAGGAACTAGCGACTAGAGGAGTAGAAAATTACATCCCGCACAGCTTACAGCTTATAGCGTGGTTGTAATACTTGCGCCTCCACCAATTGTCGCTGTTATGAAAGATTTTATTTCTTAGCAATAGTAATGAGGTTCTATCTACACACACTGTATATTAACAATATAAATAACTGAAACAAAGTAAACACAAATTAAGTAATATTTTCCGCTCCTCCGTTCGATATTAACAGTATTACATATCTCAAAATCGTTTGGATACTATGACCGGTACCACGAGCTTGGTTTTTGCTTGTATTTTAGCAATATTTGATGTTAAAACCGTGGTCTTAAAACGCCCAAAAACAGAGTTGCGGTAGCAGCCTATGTGCTTATCGAATACTGTCCGGTAAAAACTAGGGAATTTTGTAATGTTAGTATTGGTATCAACTGACTGCCAAATATCAGAGAGTGCTTAAATGTTAGAAATATTTAGCAATTTTAGAGCTAATTTATTCAATGTAAACTCAATTCAAGTAATTATAATTCAAATTGCAGTGACTGTGTACAAATATTAAAAAAATATGTATACAGATAATTAAATAAATAAATATATCATCACGCCTTCTACCCATTACTGGGTGTGGTACTCTGCCGAAACAGATCTCGGTAAGTGATATATTTATGCGCGTGAAGTGCGGTTACCAGTCGTCAAATCACGGCCCCCAAAGATGTTAGTGGTGGAGGAGCCACAGGGGTAGCTTTTGAAATTATGAAAATTGTTTGTCGCCTGTAGGAATCGAACCAGGGTTCTCAGACTCCACAGGCCGACTTCATACCACTGAGCTAGCCACCCCATTAGATAATTAAACTATCTTTAATAAATAATATTTATAGTGTAATACGCCATCGAGATCAAAATTCAGCTGGGCGAGTTCAACTTCTGAAAGTAGGAATGTTACGATGTTGTGAGAAATTTTATGCATTGTATGCTTTGTAGGTTAGAAATTTTTACTACTTTCAAATCAATAATTTTATTTAAATCGGTACAAAAAATCTTGTGTATCACAAGTCCAGAACCAATTCTTCAAGTACTCGCATCTTGCAACTCTTGCCTTCGGCTCTGCCTGTCAAAAAATGATCGTACTTGCAAAAGTATAGTTTCTTACCTAGTAATACAAATAACTATTAATGACTTAGAGAGTTGTTAATCAATTTGCTAGATCCTATATCTAAATCTTCGTCAGTGTTATTATAATTAACAGCAAACATTTCAGTTAGCTTGTTATTTGATAACTTTCCCAGGCCGGAAGTCAAGCGATTTTACAAGGCTTCGTCAGGTAATCCAGAGAAACATGGCTTTAATTTAACCGAATTCGAAAGTGCTTTGGAAGACTGGCTGTCATATGCAGTCAATAATGTGTGTTCGTTAGAGTTTAATTGGGTTTAACAACCTGACACCTCGATATTTGAGCTGAAAAGTGAAACCGTTTTCCCTCTGAGATCGCGTTCCATGCACGTGAATTTTAAATTACTTTCGTGCGTTGGTAAATAGATGTTCGATATACTTTGTAGGCTAAATTAGTATAACTTAAAATTAGAATACTTTGGCCGTATTTGTTTGGGAAATTTTGATCCAACCCTGAACTGACCTAGAACTAACTCGTGTTACTTCCAAATAAATGATGCATCTCAAGTGTCACTTGTAAATATTAGCGGTAAATTTAAAATCTGAATGCATGTTCGAAGCGACATCTGCTTAGTTTTGTTTGTGTGTTAAATTGCGCTTTTAATTGGATGTTTTGAGTCATCTTTATATTTTTTATATGTAGTCAAAAAACAAATAACGTCAGGGTCTGTTTTTTTTTTATAATTTTGTCATCAGCACTATCAAAATAATGAATTTCGGAGTCGTAATAATGTGTCGTAATATTATCCTCTGTGACTTATATTGCAAGAAGCACATAATGTATATTGCTCTTCCATCATCTGCATAAATAATAGTTTAGTATATTTTTTCAAAATATTATTATAAAATTACTTACGTTTTTCATAAAAATAACTCCTAACCTCTCTATACTATTACAAATCGCGATGCCGCCACGAATAACAAGGAACACAAGTTGATTAGATAGAGATAGTAAACGGGTTGAATCTACCAACCCGCTAAAATAGCTGGGGCAGTAGGGTCAGTTTAAGGTTAGTTCCAGGTTACTTAAAGTGTGCTAAGTAACCTGCAGGTTACTTTAAAAATCCCAAATTTGTTCTCTATAAACCGTAGATTTGCATGTTTATGTGTCATATCTGGAGCAAGGTTTGCTAATTTTACTAAAATTGAAAACAATTATTCGATCATCCTTGTTAGAGAAACAAATTAGCAAAAAGCGTTTTACAACTATTTCTTTATCTTAATTTTTTTTCAACGATCAAATAAGAATATTTATCTTTTTCTACAACTGTCTGTTTTTCACTGGTGAAATAATTTTTTTTCAACATTACTTGTGAAAATGATGTTTTCCGCATTTAATTTAATTGTGATAGTAACCGTTTCCCTCACTAGTGATAAAAAATTTTTTTTCAAAATAAATTATGTACGTTTCATATTTTTACAATTTTTTGGGATTTTTCATCACAATGCCCCTCCACTTAACATCTTTGAGGGCCGTGATTTGACGACTAGCAACCGCACGTTACTTAGACAAAGACAATAATAATGTATTGGATAATATTTCTTTTATTTCGAAATTCTAAAGTTAGGAATTGATTTTAATATGAAAAGTAAACAGTGTTTTTCGGTATTATACGACTAATAGTCGTCACCTGAAACAACATATTTACTACAATCTCTCACAAAACTATGTGAATCTATTCCACCATTCTGCATTTGTAACAGCATGGTAATACATTACAGCGGCACACTTAACATGTAACCACACAAATCATTGTACAATGTTAACTTTTTCATCCAAGGTTACATTCCTTCATTCCTGCGACAGTGCGATCCGTGGCAACTACAGCAGGACTGCGAGTGAGGCGTGAGACTCGGGCAACACGCGTGTGACACGCTTTACGCGCTGTCACGCGGCCCCGTCGCGTGATTGATGAGCGGACGCCATTGTGACTTACACGAAGTGTTGTTTTCACCTCATGTGAGGGTGTGTGTGTGAGAGACTGGTCCTTCTCGTTTACTTACATAACTCGTGTCAAAAGAGCCGCGTCTACATAGTTTTGGGAAATTTGAGATGTTATTTATATTACGCAGGGTTGATATGTGGATTAGCGTGAACGTTACAATGGAGGGTTCATTTTGTATAGCTTTTTGTTTGTGGAAACAATTGAACTACAATTATTTAAAGAGCTACATTAAAGATATAGCATTTAATTTTCTTCTACTTTTATTTCTTCTTCTGTATAAACCGTGGAGGGTCTGGACCTACCGGACTCACCGAGCCGCAGTTTTTACACTGCCGTACTGCCGCTTCTTATAGTCAGATGTTAATATTTAAGGCGTATAAGTGACTAGCTTATAGCACCCGAGTTTGATTAATACACGTAACTGTATTTTTATATTTTGCAACAAATCATACTTTGTCGACAGGCGGATTTAAACTGACGACCCAATGGTCGGATGACGTCAGTATGCTAAGAGATGTGTATTAACACGCTCGGCAATCGCGCCTGCTGTACTTTTATTTAAACTCTTTTTACGTTTCCAACCTATACATTTAAAATGTTTCCAAATTTGAGAAAAAATACTTTTTGCTTTTCACCTGAAATACACATTTTTAATGCCACTGGTTTTAATTATTATTATTATTATATTAATTTTGTATTTAAATGATTAAATAATGTCTATTCATTATTAAAACATTACTTAATATAATTTTTAATATTAAAGTTAGTAATGTAATGATTGAATATTTTATGAGTGATTTTAGGGTTCGTGCTACCCCATTTGTTGGGATATAGCGTGAAGATATGTATGTATGTATGTATGTAAGTTAGTTATTATTTATGTCGCCGTAGTTCATTATTGGTTAATTATACTATGGATACAAGGTCTATTATTTATTTCATAATGCCCTAAGGCATTATATGATTTTAATAGGTCCTAAGACATTAAGAGTTGTGTTACTATGATAATACTATCAAAAACTGACATTGCTTCTATTCAGTGTTGCCTGGTAATCCATTATTTTTAGTTAGAATATTAAAAAATATTAGTAAAGTATAAATTATTGTATTCAACAAAGGAATTACTTGATGTTTATACCCTGCGAAGGCGATGATTACAAGATCGAGGGTCTCTGACATAAGGGTTTGTAAGTAAATAAATAACTATAATAACCAAGAAGTCGTGTGTTCATATCTTCACTATAAGTTGTATGCTCCCTGTATTGTAATTGGAATTAAGTTCCTGCGGGCATTACTTGATGTTTACACCCTTCGAACGATAAACCCTCGACATAAATATCTTCATAATGTTCTAATTAAATATATTAAAGTGTTTCAAAGTGAAAACATATTTTTTTCATATCAATTTGTTTATCTTTCCCATTAATAATAAAAGGTGCGTGAAAGGATCTCAAGGAATTCACGAATAATTCAAGAATTATCTGTAATTTCCAACTTTAGAATATTTTTTATTTGTTTATTTATTTTCAACATATACCTACTAATGGAATCTTGAGATATCGTGTCATTAGGATATGGGTGTTATTCTTCAAATTAGTTTTCAATAGCTCGCTTTTAATATAAAACATTTTAAATTGTTAACCATTAAATCCTATTAATAAAATAAATATTATAATAAACAAATAATAATAAAAAATCTTGTTAGTATTCATATTTAAAAAAAAAATATGTTTTACAAACTCCATCAAAAAATTCGTTAAAACGAAATATTTTATCAGTCTGGTTTGAACACTAGAACCATAAATCACAAAATTCGTAATATCGATTGTTTTATATACAAATTTTTTATGTTTTCCATAAAAAAAAATCAGAGGACAAATACTTCGGACTAGAAAATTAATTACTTGTAGCTATGCAGGAACATTTAGATACTTATCTGTACTTCACATTAATTTTAATCATACATACGTGCATACATTACACATAAATAAAAAAGGTATCGCGACGCTGTTCGTCGATCCAACAACAGCGATGCCAGCGCCACAGCGGCACAGCGGACAACTATACAATACCACTACCGCCACGCCACCGTTAAAAAAGATAATGGAATAGCGGATACATTTTTGCGTCAACAAAACACTGTCGCTCGGGTTAGAAATTAAAAAAAAAGCAGAAACAAAACAAACACGTATACGTGAAACAGAAAACCAATAGCAAGGATCAGGAACTACTAGGTGAACAGAAATAGAGCACTGACGGAGGTCTCAAACACAAAACCTGCTCGGAACCTTTTTTTTAGTTTACTTTTATTTTTTGGGCTGTGACGTCATAATAGATTTTCCACAACTAAACTCATCTAAATTAACTAACAAGCAAATTAGTAAAACAGATTAGCCGTTAATTATTTATAGTAAAAAATAATTGATATTAAAAGTTAAAAGTCAAAAAATACATTCTAAAATAACGTATGAACAACATTTTTCTGATTTGTAAATATCTGTAATACTACTGCTTTCCAATACGGAGTAAAAATTCAGTTAGAGCACTTCAAATTTAATCTTTATGAATTTGGATGTAAAGAAATAATATAAGAAGAAATCAATTCTTTGAAAAATATTATAAACGTTTGACAGTGAGTCATTTGATTGACAAGTTCTCCAGTTCTATACGTATTTATAGTTAGAGAGCTAGGGTGCAAAATGATGTCTCATTTATTCCAGTGACAGAAATGGATTTTTGAATATAGATTATGTCATGATAAACATGAAAAAAAGAAAATTAGATTTGGGAACGGGTGGCAACAATAAATGGCGTCGATGTGAATGCGCAGATTTTAAGGGTGGTTGTTGATCGCTACACCAGTCCACTTTCAGAGCTTCTGTCACCAATGAGCAACTAACAATAATTTCTGTTAATAATTTTTGATCATGTATTCGTCGTGAACAAGTAGTAATATGTCACACGACACAATAAAAATTGCTTACTTTGACCGGTTTTGTCGCCCATGCGTCATCGGCCAAAACTTCTGTCTATAATTTTTATTACTTAATTATACCAAAGTCTATAATTTAAACTGAAAATTAGCCTGTAAAAAATATGTCAACAACTACCCTTAAAATCGGCGCATTCACATTTGCGCCATCTATAGTTTCCACCCGTTCCCAAATCAAATTTTTTTTCATAATTATTATGACATAATCTATTAAAAAAACCATTTCTGTCACTGGAATAACTGAGACATCATTTTGTACCCTAGCTGTCTAACTATTATTTATTAATAGAAAAAAAATATTGTGATGCGCAGCTGTGAAACAAAAAGCGTAGAATTATGTAATGAAAATCAGAACTAATATTTGGTAATTTGTGTCCATCGATAATAATTATTAATGCTTATTCAATTACTATTATCGAGACCACATAATTACTTAGTTTGTTTATGGTTCACCGGAATCATTATTAACCATTAGATACACTGCAACTATTAGTAATTCAAATTTCAAATACCTAAACACATATTGCGGTTTGATACTTTTAGTTAATTTGCTAATTGTTATTTTATTGGTAAATATCCATAAATTTTGCAACACATTCAATATGTTTATAATAATAACCCTTTATTGTAATAATAATAACCCTTTATTGAGTTCAGCAAACATGCCACTTCACCTCGGAAAATAATACATATATTTAACAATATTATAAATAAATTGACGTAATTAACTACATAGAAATAAGAAACAAAAATCACTATGAGAGTATATATATATATATATATATATATATATATATATATATATATATATATATATATATATATATATATATATATATATATATATATAAATATATATATATATATATATATATATATATATATATATACATATCAAAGCTGGACAAGCTACTTTTTTTAAGTAGTATTCAGTATTTTGTAAAATATAGCTAAGCTACAGCTAAAAGCTTTCGTTAAAGTAGCTGTTAAATTTTAAAGCTACTTTTTTAAATTATTGTGAAATAATTAAATTTGCCATTGTCATATGATGTGTTTTAATTGATTTGATGTTTTAATATATCTTTCACTGGTCTTTTATTGAATTTTGAACAAGTTTTTAATTGATCTTTCTCGGTATTATAACCAGGTATTTTAATCACTTGAGTAATCCGGTATTTTTTAACCTCTATATTTGGCAGCACCAGTACCTACCGTGTTTAATTTGCCTGGTAGGAACCGCCCCCTCCGCCTGTGTTGCCGCTGCCACGCGTGCAGGAGACATAGTAGTTTGACGGCGGTGAGGGGCCGTTGGCCTGTTTTCTCGCTAGTGTCATGCGGTGTAATTTATTAGCCCCCCAGTAACAAATAACCCGCAGCCGAGGGTTGGGGGCGGCGCTGCGGACGCTACTGGATTAAACACGTCACGCCGAGCACCGCCGTCACCACTGCCGCTCCTAGCGCCACGCAGCATTGACAACGTGTCTTACACGATAACTTACAAGATGTAAATTATATTACGAGGCCCTAACTTTGGCCCCACTGAAACTTTGTTTCGTTAATTTCTAGTTAAATAGTTTGTGGTGTACAACACACGTGCCCCACTGGAGACGTGCGTCCCTGATGTTTTAACCTGTTGAGAAACACCAAACTTTGAATCTCTGTTTTACACTATTTCTTCGGTCTGGAAAATCTGCATAAAATGCAGAATAAGCTTATTATTTTAATTAACTACTTTGTGATCGCAGCCATTGAACTCCTATTAAGATAACTTTATTCCGTTAGCGATAACTCTTTATTACAGCTGATAAACTTAATATTCCAGACAGTACTTCTTTTCGACTGCTCATTTACATTTACAATACAAAATATTTCATGCAGAACTTCTTTATTTTATTCAAATTACAATTCTGCTGCTTTTTATTTATTATTCATTCATTTACATTTTACCGTAATTATGATTAAAGCTCAAACTTCCATTAATTACATAAATGTTAAGATATTTTTAAAATCTTCAAGCAATTAAAATCAAACTACTGATTTTATTAATTACAATCACGCTGAAGCTGTATCTCATAAAGGAATAAATTGAACCAGATATTATAATATAAAATTGCATTTTTACTTTCTTATACCCAGTATAAGGAAGTATTGGATTCGTGAAAAAAATCGTTGACGAGATTTTCGCGGAAATACGTGTTTTGAGGTCCACTGAATCCGTTTTGATCATTTTCTCAATGATGTCTGTGTGTGTGTGTGGATGGATGGATGGATGGATGAGTGTCCGAGTGTGCAATACCTCATGAATGAGGTAAAATTTGTTAACGAAACTTGGTAAGTATAAGTATCATGAAAATACGAAGAGGTGAGTTGATTTTGAATGAAATTTAAAAACCGGAAGAGAAAGTTTACTGGACACAAAACAATAAATTCCATTTATTTCAAAAATGGAATCAGTTTAAGTTTCAAATAAAAGATGTTAGCAAAAATATTTGGTACATAAAATGTCATTTGCAATTTTCCTTTATATGCGTCTAATTTTGAGAAAAACTAATTTATATATTTAATAATATATTCCAATAATCATAGTAGAAATAGAAACAAAAAACTTAAACAGGTTTAACATTTGTATGTCAAATAATAATTGTCAAACGCAAGAAGCAAGTCATAAGTGTTCAATTCAGCGTTTTTGATGCTATATCAATTTCATTGATCAAATAGTAAGTAATTTTATATTTCTATTAATATAAGTTTATGTATATTAAATTTTGTTAGGAAGTTGATTATTTGTAATGAAAAATAAAAGAAATCAGTAGAATCCCAAAATTGATTAAAAACACGATACAATCAAAAAGGATGCAAAATGAATACAGAGAAAAAAAAAATAATATTCGGAACGAAAATTAAAAAAAAAAAGAAAAAATAATGCAAAAAGTGAATATGAAACTGAAAAACTAAATTACATGTTTAATAATATTATATAACATTGCTTTATTCTAAATATTAAATATGCTGTCTATAAGAAAGTCGTGTGGTAACCACATCAGATATTTTATGTATGAATATTTGTCAATGATAATAAAAATAAAATTTTCAAAAGCAGATAATTAATTAAACATCAGCAAAACAACGTGCTCAGCTCTACTATGTGGCGGACGTGACTTAGTAGTATCGGGTCCACCCTGTGCCTGTGTATCTGAGAACCTCGGTTCAATTCCCACAGCCGACAAGCAATTTTCACCACATTGAAATTATCCCTGTGGCTTCTCCTCCACTATCATCTTTGGGAGCCGTGATTTGACGGCTGATTACCGCATTTCACGCGCATAAATATATCATTTACCGAGATCTGCTATGGCAGAGTGGCACACTGTGTAATGGTTAAAAGGCGTGATGATATATTCATTTGATTTAATTCTACATATGTGACTATTTTCAAATAAATAATTTAAAAAGTCTTTGCAGTTTTTATGAAGAGTACTTTGTAGCTTTGAAACGAAAATAAATAAGTCAGTAGAATTTATTTGATAACATGGGTGAAATTGAGTTAGCTCATTTCATGACATTAATTAAAAATCAGGTTGACAAATGAATCTAAAACAACCGTTCAAATAGCTCGTCGGTAAAACAGTGTACACGGGGACCTCCAGCGCTTCGGCGGTAGAGCGCGTAAACGTAATGAAAACCTACAGCAAATCATCACAAAGAGACACATCACCAAAGCATTAAATCCGGCATTTGCTCTTCAGCTCCCTCAGGCTAAACAAATTAGTTTATCACCCGAACTTAAATTCATAATGCGACCGAGGCGTGTTAGATACAGGGTGATGCGTCAAACACGAGCGAGTGCGACTATAAGAATAGGAGTGGGGGGCGCCACCGCAGGATAAGTCAATTACGGAACCAATTACAGCAAATTCATCTCCGAGGAGGAGCAGGCGAGAGCAAACCCGCGGGGATAGGAACGGTGGCTGAAACTTTTTTCCCCAATTTGCATTTTAAATCACATTAATGTCACACAGATTAGTTTCGCCTTGAGCGCTTTCATTCGTTCTAGAGTTTATTTTTATGGATGGCAAGTAAGATTTCACTGCGTCTTATATTGACTTGAAAGTAGGACAGGAATCCGTCAAATATGAGCAGTAGCTGCTGGAAAATATCCGTGTTTACTACAAGAATGTGAAATAATATTTGCTCACGGTATTTAAACAGTCACAGAGGTAAATTTATGAATGAGCAAAATGGTATTTAGAACGAGAGAACAATAACGTATTATGTTCTGTGTTTATTCATTTACGCTCTTATTACAAACGACACTTGTTTTGCTGCTGAAATTCTTTTATTTTTCTTTTACAAACGGATATTTAAACTATCGTGTATGTGTGTGTGTGTGTGTGTATTCAAAACGACCAATAAAATATTACAAGATTACATCTAAGGAGAGAAATGCGTGATGATGAAAAATAGCATTTTCTTCTGAGGTGTATAAACTATTTTATTTTTCACGACCTAAGCAAAATTAAAAAGGAAAAAAGTGTTTTAAAATCTAGTAAAATATTTTTCTACGTCAATTTCTTAAACAAATTCCTTGGCCAATACTGCAAAAATTGTTCAACAGCTTTATAGAGTTTTTTTTTTACTTTTCAAATAAAAAGAATTCTGATGACGCTAAATCAAGGCTACAAGATTAACTTTATAAATCCACAGTCATTGAATAGTTGCTGAACTTTATTTGCTTTACGAACCCGAGAATAATCGTGATTTATTTTATGTTTAAATTTAATTTAAATGTCACAGCTATTATATATGATTTGTTTGTCTTTTTTCATGGTTAGGTAGATAATATAAAATATGCTCTCTATATTTTTCTATAGGGACAATTCAGGATAAATATGCTATATATTAAATAGTATATTATAATAAATGTTTGGAATTCATTTTTAAAAACAAGCCCAGGTCGGCAGTCCCTTCCTTTCTTATCTTTTTTTTCATTTTCAGTTACTGCATTATGTGGACTTTTCTTTCATATACAAGTGCAGGCTATCGCTTTTATCTTTTCTAATTTTTGTAGATTCGTTGTTAGATTCGTTATTAGATTCATTGGTTGGAGTAAGCGTGAGTAATTTGAGACGTTTTACGCATATGTTATGGACGTCAAAGAAAGAAGATGAATGATAAGTGAATAGGAGTGATTGTTTAGATGTGATTGAAGGTTTGTTGTATGATAAATAATTTCAAGTGTAATAAATAAATGAGTTTATATGGGGTGACCTATGAATGTGGTTAAAGTGAGGGTGGTGTGTTTGGATGAGAATCTTTGACGAGGACTGATTATTTGATGAATGTAATGAGTGAATATTTTATGAATGATTTTAGGGTTCGTCCTACCCCATTTGATGGGATATAGCATGATGATATGTATGTATGTATATTATAATACAAGATTGATATGTAAGGAACCTGAGAACTGGTGCCATTTTGTTTTAGTAATGTGATTTAAAATTTCATTATTTTTAATTCGAGTTTGAATAACTTTATAAAGGTTTTTTTTTGTACTTTAGTACAGTGCTTACCCCTGTTAAACGTTGGACTCCATTCCCTTGATGAATGGTACACAACTTAAAATATTCTTTTGTATGTTTTAGCATTGACATTGAAGTGTTAAGAAAGTAACATTTTTCATAAAAGAGATTTAAGGATTATAATTCCTCGTACTTTTCCTCTTATTCTGTAATACAGCATGATGAATTTGAAGTGAGTAAAAGTCGTTGTCTGGTATTTGTTAGAAAGCAGCCGAGTGGTGGTACAGCTGTAGCCTTGCCTCGCCTCATTCCTGCGTTTGCTTCAGCTCCTGCTGTTTCATCTGAGAAGTTGAAATCCAGTTTACGGGATAGTTGAGCGGAAGCAGTGCCTCGCCGGCCTAATCTCGCCGTAATGCCTGTTTCGTTGTTTCCAGGGTCTTACCTAGCGCGGAGAAACTTGCGGTCGGCCAAGGCTGCTTCCTCGCGCTGTTTGCTGCGTCCACGGCGCACTCTGTAAGGTTCTGTGCCGGACTTGAGTAAATAATGCTGTTTCCTACTTCCTAAAAGAGATCTATGACTTTTTTTCTTTTCTGAACCAACGTTCGTATTTGGTGAATTGTGTTTAGCTTGTTGTGTTAGAACCGAAGGCAATGAGCTGCTTCAGAATTTTAAATTAAATAAGACATACTGGGTGTAGAATTGAAATATGTAACTTAGGAAACACAATGGTATTTTTAAAAATTAGGTGATTGTTGCATCATTAATTAAATTAGACCAAAAGTGTTTTTCGGTTGAACCAATTTAATATTCGAAAAAGTTTAGAATATGGTGCTATATAATTCAGACAATGATAAATTAAATGCCGTTGAGCGCATCTTCATTTTTTTTTTTTTTTGATATAGAGAAACAGCAATGTTTGCCTTTTTAAAAATTTCAAATTTGAAGGCTCATATCTCGAAAACTAAAAGAGATATTGGAATGCGGTTTGAACGTGTATATTTCTCGTGCTCATATTAACTTATACGAAAATTTTGATAATTTTACTATTTTTTCAAAATTTTAATTCTCAATATTTTAAAAAATTGAAAAGATAATGTCAATTTGTGAACACCGATGAATTTCTCTCTTAAAAGTACATAGGTATACAAAATTTGAGTCAAAAATACGCAAGGATAAATTTTTTATTACAAAAAAATAAAAATCGCAGTTTTTTGAAGATTTTTGAAGGGGTTTACCTTAATATTTTTACGAATTATGGCCATTTTTAGTTTTTTTACTCTAAAAATTTAATCCGAGGAGCTAAATTACTGAAATTTTACAAACATATGTTTTTTTGCATGAGAAATCCACTGGTGTTTACAGATTTTCATTATCTTTTCAAGTTTTTGAAATATGGACAAAAGAAAATTTGGAGAAAAATAGTAACATTTTGAATATTTTCAAAATTCAGTATAAGGTTATTAGATCACGAGAAATGCACTCGTTTGAGCCGCATATCAATATCTCTTTTAGTTTTCGAGATGGGAGCTTTCAAATTTGAGATTTAAAAAAAGTTATAAATCGCTGTAACTCAAAAACTAAAGACGATATGAAGATGCGCTCAACGGAATTCGATTTCTTGTACTCTGAGTCAAATAGAACCATATTTAATTTTTTATTTCGATTTTTTTTAACTGGTTCAAACAAAAAAATCGCATTTTCATTAACTGATTTTTTGCGATCATACTAAAAGTTTTAAATCGGCAATAATTCAATTTATATTGTGTCTTGTCGACTAGTACTGTACTAATTACTTAAAATCGTCTCGTTGTGAGTCGACAAGCTAAAAATGGTATTAGTGGTCAATCTATTTTATAAATCTGCCTATTATGTACTTAATCATGTTTTCTGATTTATCTGAACTGATTTAAGTAAATCCAAGTAGCAAAATCAAAAAAATGTAAAATATTAAAAACCACCGTTTGGTTATGTTTTCTTAGTTGCCATAAATATCCTGAACAATTTTTTGCAGCACTTTCGTATTATCCCTGAATATTATTGACAATTCTATCCTAGCACATTTCAAATAAACAAAATTGAATATATATTTAATTGTAACAGGAAGTATTACTCTTAGGTAAACACGAGTAAGAAAATCAATGGCCCCTTGAATTATATTCCAGGACATTTCGCGCGGAGCTCCGCTCCACCACCGTGCCGAATGAACCGTTGGGAGAAAGGGAAGGAAACATTAATTATTGATAAGAGGCTAATCTGGTGGCACGCTGTCGACATACGGGCGCAACATAGCGCCAAGGGTGGAGGATGTAGCCACAGGATACAATGTAGACATTGTGTGGTGCGTGCGCCGTGCGCTTACCGATGCATATCGCTGATAACAGACCAACATTTAATTAATTGTGGATGTTTGTCTTAATTGGCCGCGGGCCGAGCGCCGCACCTCGCTATCTAGCGGTAGTAGCGTTGGCGGAGGAGGCAGAGCAGGGAAATTTGATGTCCACTGATGGTCGCTGGGCTATTGAAAGACTGGAAACTGCTCTCAGAGACCCGGAAGCAGAGTTATAATGAACGAAGATTAACAAACTCGATGGTATTATCGTAGACACGTGAATCAACTAGCAATGTTGTGACATTCACAGTGTTATTATAGAATATATACGATACACTTAGTCTGATGTAACTTCAATATACAGGGTATAAAATAAGTATATACATACATAATATCACCCTACATCCCATCAAATGCGGTAGCACGAACCCGAAAATAATTCATAAAACATCCACTCATCAAACCCATCAAACAATCAGTCCTCGTCAAACATCTTCATCTCAATACTTCATCCCCACCCCAACTACACTCATAGATCACTCCATATAAACTCATTTATTTATTACACTCGAAATCATTCATCACACAACAAACCTTCAATCACATCTATCCAATCACTCCTATTCACTTTTCATTCATCTTCTTTCTTCGACATACATAACATATGCGCAAAACATATCAAATTACTCACGCTTACTCCTAACAACGTATCTTATAACGAATCTAACAACGAATCTACAAAGATAAAAAAAGATGAAAGCGATAACCTGCACTTGTATATGAAAGAAAATTCCTCGCAATGCAGTAACCGAAAATGAAACAAAAAGATAAGAAAGGAAGTGAAGTGATATTCAAAGCACAGGTAGACATACTCGTATTAATGAGGCAACAATAGAAGATAGTTTGCTTCAAATTGTAGATAAATTACTGGGTGTGCCACTCTGCAGTAACAGATCTCATTAAGTGAGATATTAGGCGCGTGTAGTGCGGTTACCAGCCATCAAATCAAGGCCCCGAAGGATGTTAGTGGTGGAAGAGCCACAGGGGTAGTTTTAATTTGGTGAACATTATTTGTCGGCTAAGCTACTTACTCCATCAACATAATCCTCACAAATCATTATTAATATTATTGCGAATATTATTTAATTTTAACATTTTTATGTTTCCAATTAATTCTATTAAATGTTTGTAACAAATTAATAAATTGACATTGAGGATAATTATGAATTAGGAGGACATAAATAATGTATTAGCCATTTTATTTTTTAATGACGGAAACTGGAGATTGTATATATAGAATTATGAAAATATGAACATATACTTATTAATTATAGATGTTTATTTTAACTTAAATAACTAATACAAAAATAAATTAATATTAAATTGGATCATCTAAACGCACCACCCTCTTCCTTTTTGTTTTTGTTTTTTTGTTTCATTAATGACCAATCCTTATGGAAATAATTGTTCACCAAGCGCTAGCTACGCCACCGTATAATAATACCTAATAAATAGTAAACAGACACAGACAATTTGACGGAAAACAGAGGTACCTACATTCTTCGTGCTTATCTATGTAACCACGAATTATCTGTAAATAGGAAAATGATAAAATGTTTGCCACAAACAAATTTCTTAATATGAAATGCGAAGCTGGTCATAAATATGTAAGATTAAAGTCAGATAAGAAACTCTTTAATAAATTGTATGGCGTAAAACATAAATACTCTTACAACAGAAAATGCAGAAAGTTACGTTGGGTTGTCTCGACGTAAAGCGAGTCATTAATCAATTTATTTATATAAAATACATAAAAGGTGCAACTAGTTTAATGGGTATTCACACTGTAATGAAAAATTCTATACAAACTGCATTCATGACTTCATTAGTAATTAATCAGTGACACGCACTAACTTATAATTAAAACTTTCATATTAAAACCAAGGTAATTTGCCAGTATTTGGACTAATTAAAACTTTTACATACACACATACACACATGACATAGGTAACTACATTCTGAACTAGAAATAGATAATTGGTATAAGAACGTTAACATATTTAATCCTCCTGCGCAATTCGTTTGATAATATTAAATAATAGAATATGCCGAGTGACTATGAATGATTTAACATTGTTTTCTTTTTTATTGATACCTATTTATTTTCGGTTTTATGTTGGTATTTCTGATTGACAAATTCAAATATGTCAAATGATAATTGTAATTTGATTACCTGTCACTTGTTTGGAAAGAAAGCCAGGCATTTAAGATCAGTAAAAGTGAATATTACATATTTTTTATTCGAAACGTTTTAACCACGAAGATTGTTTGAATAAAAAATATATAATATTTACTTTTACTTATCCTGATTGCCTGGTTTTTCTTCTTAAACATATTTTTTAGGATCTAACACAATTTGCATCATTACCTGTCATTGTTAAACTCTGTTTCACTTTCATTTATGTTAAACTCAATAGGGACTTATACAATTCAAATTTTTCGGTTGCCATCTAGTGAGTAAAACAGAATTTAATAATTTGTTATGTAGCGAACATGGTATAGCTTTACAGTTTGACGTATATCACGTGATCCAAACGTTAATCGTCAAACAAATATTGGGATCTGAGGGCAGAAGTGTTGAAAGGAGAAAGCAGTTGTTTGACTCGGCATGGTGTCACCTCGCTCTTTCTACAAATTTGTTGTTTCACACAAAATTGTGTGGTGGGGGGTCTGCTGCATGTGACGTCAAAATTGTAAGTCCCTATTACGTCAAATAAAATATAATTGTAAATTAATTATGTGTCAATGTTAAACTTTATTTCACCTTTAAATATAAAAATGGTTATTTACCAAAACATCAAATTGGAAAAATTTTAACCTAAAAGATTAATCAAGAGATCTCATGTTAACAATGACGAGGCATGTCAACTGAACAGGGAAGCCAGCTCAAAAAAATGTGTCTATCAATTATAGTCAAGGACGTTGAAAGGAGGGAATATGGCATTACGATACTGTAGCATTGCTTGAAGTGAGGCTTGGACAAGGGAAAGAGACAACAATAGTTTTTCTGCACCGTGCTTAGCCAAATCTCTTCTTCTTCCAAATATTTTGAATTTTTGTGTAAGAAAAGTAGTGTTTAGATGTTGTCAGGGAGCGTGCTTGTATGTGAATATAACTACGAGGTATTCATTTGTGTTTCAGTCGTTGCGCTGTGTGGAATTGGACATATTTTTTTGTAGATAAGATGGTAACTAAGTGTTTAGTATGTACAATTATGTTTGTTGAAGTAATTGTAGTTTTGATTAGTTTAAAAACACAAAATTTGATATTTATTCTCAAACTTCCTCTTCATATTAACGGGTTTTATATTTACTATTAATAGTAAATATTGTTCAACAATTACAATTACAAATATTTATTTTAATCGATAGATCACACTAATAATAAACGTTGATAATTTCAGTTTCCTTGTAAAAATTTATAATCTCTTAGGGAGAATGATTCTGTTTTGTCCTGTTTAAATTTCAAATCACTTTATGACACATGCGCAATAGCAGGGGCTAAGCACGGTAAAGGAAATAATACTTCTGTCTCTGTCAATCTGCTGAGCCTCACAGTCATCCGGTATATCCTATGTAATATTTAAATGTGTGGAACGGAAAACTAGTCAGTTAAATTCAATATACTACTCCTATACTCGTATGCACATGTTCAAATCATCTGTATTATATACTTCATTCTTGCAAAAAAATTGGTTTAAATAATTCCTTGACAATTAAGTGCTATTCACATTGGTTTGCATTTGTTTAATAATTAATAATTTTTTTATGAAGGAAAATAAAGCTTGTCCTTTTTTTCTGCAGATGTAATTTATTGCTTCATTTAAAAAAGAATAGAAAAAAGTATCTTTTAAACTGCAACTAAAAATCATTACTTTTTCATTATCGAATCCTAATTCCGTAGCAACAAAGTGAAATCAAGCATCAGGTCTCAATTGGTCTAATCCGAAGTTTTCAAGTTAAAACTGTTCGTAAGGCATGCGTGCTCGACCAGTTTTAAACAATACACGGACGAATCAGTAATCTCCGGATTACGATAGTCCGGAGCCCATCGCTAATTGGACACAAAACCGAACGCTTCCGACATCCGGTGGTGGTGGCGGTAGTGGTTGAGGGGTGGGGAAACCGCAGCTGAGAGGCTGGGTGGTTGGGATTCCCCGACGCGACCATAACCATATCTCTTATCGCGAAACGTGTCACGGACTGATAGGACAAGCACCGGCCTGGATTAGCGAGAGGTAATCTTATAGTGAGTTCAGTGACGTGCCAAGTGTGAATTGAGGACTGCAAGAAGATACTCGCTATTCAAAATATTCCCTATAATTTTTTTTTGCATCATAAATAAATAGAAATGGCCAATACAAGTGTAGACGCCAGAGGTCCAATCATAACACACAGAAATTAAAAGAACGGAGAATATGATAATGTGATAAATTTTGGCAGATTTTTCAACACATTTGCACAGCTAAATCTTATTTTTAAAAGTTTATAATTACTGATTTACTAATATTTTAGTATTATTTAATATTTTCACATATTGAGGTTTAGAAATACGACAAATCTGGATGACAAACGTGAAAGAAAAGAGGAACCGTGGAAGACCTAAGGACACCTGGGACACCATAATCAACAAGATGTTAAAGAAGAGAGATGTTACAGTACAGGAAGCACGAAGGATCGCGAAGAATAAGAAACAATGGGCAAAATTTGTGCACGACTAAAAGACATTTCACACCCTACACCTCACGGTAAAAGGGTTCTTGACTATATATATATATATATATATATATATATATATATATATATATATATATATATATATATATATATATATATATAAATACAGAAGACATTTAGAATGAGTGTAGAACCATATTTTGTTTCGAAATGCTAATGTTTTCGAGTCCACAGGCACTTCAAATACATTGTTGACGTAATTTTTCATTTTAAATTTGGTCAACATACACTAGTTTCACAAATTTTTATTCGATATACGTTCCACATAATCACCTATTCTTCTAACAGTATTATTCTCTATAAAAAAAATACAATTTTAATTTATTTAAAATATCGACGTTTATATACATCATCACGCCTTTTACCCATTACTGGGAGTTGCATTCTGCTGTATCAGAAAATAAGAGAGGGAGCTACTGAGATAATTTTAATGGGGATTCTCCAATTCATTGTCCGACTTGATACCACTAAGCTATCTACTCCAATTACTGAAACATCGATAATTTAATATTATTAATTTGTGTATCTAGGCCGCAAAATGATTGTTTGTGTGTGTTGAAGAAAAAATTTGGCAGATTATTTTCCGAGCACGCGAAATCGTGAAGTCATTTCGCGACCAAGGTGCACACTTAATTATTCACGCAACAGAGCTGGGCAAGCTACTTAAAAAAAGTAGCTAAGCTACAGCTATAGCTATTCTTTAAAAAAGTAGCTAAGCTACAGCTATAAGCTATATTTTGTAAAATATAGCTAAGCTACAGCTAAAAGCTTTCGTTAAAGTAACTGTTAAAATTTAAAGCTACCTTTTTAAATTATTGTAAAATAATTAAATTTGCCATTGGCATAGGATCAGTCTTTTGTTATAATGACTGTTAATTTACTATTATGTACATAAATATCAAAAATAGCAAATAACATCTGGCACCTACTATGTATTTTTGCGTTTTAGAGCCAGTTAGAACCGGCAACAAATAATTATTTTGTGTGGGTTTAGCTTGTACGCATGCGTACTTTGTTGACCTTCTGCTTAAAAAGTAGCTTTAAGCTACAAAAAGTAGCTTTAAAAGTAGCTTCAGTTGTTATTTTTAAGCTAATAGAAAAAAAAGTAGCTAGCTACAAGCTACAGCTATATTTTTTCACAGTTAGCTAAACTACAGCTACAGCTAAGGTAAATGTAGCTAAGCTAGTAGCTAAGCTACAAAAGTTAGCTAGCTACTGCCCAGCTCTGTCACGCAATTGCATTTTGTTCATTGAAAATCTTCAAAATTTATTACAAATTTAATGTCGAAATGATGGTTATTATAAATAACCACGGAAATGTTTTCAGAAAAGGTAACAATTTGTTTGTTTATCAGCAGCATTTTGTAATCGTGTGTTTAATTGGTTTAGAACAGCCCTCCAAAGTAGATTTAGTAATGTATTTTTGTCAAACTGCTTACAAAAAAATAGAATTTCGCGTGTTGAATTCTGCGCGTAAATATCAAACTTGTTTGACAATAAAAAATAAATGAACCAGAATTATAAACCAAATATATAACTATAAATTTTGAAAGATTATTAATGTTAATATCTTCTCAACTTGGCACTCAATTCATTTAAATTATTTAGCAAGATTACGTAATAATATTAATTAAAAACACTGCAAAGGTGTTGATAACGTCAGTAATAAATGAATTGCAATGAAATAGTTTGAAATAAGTAGGTACGTTGAGCAAGAACTGGGACGCCCATGTATTCGTACTTTGCTTTGCGACATGTTCTACGGTCCATGTTAGCTTGAAGTTGAGTGAACTAGTAGTGTAACTACGCGACATGTTGGTGTTATTAGCGCAATGCAAATTGTATGTTTACCATAGGATTTAAGCAATGGCATATCAATGTTAATTTTAAGATTAAGTGACAGTTATAATGCTTGGAGATAACTAAACTTAACAGCGAAATTAACACTTGTCATTAGAAGGATAATGCAGCATGCGGCTCACACTAAAACTAGGTACACATTACTTTTAATTTCTCACTAGTGCAAAAAGAATTTACAGACGAACAATGATTAGACTTAATCTTTTCTTTCGTTCAAAAAATATATTATAATTTATTAATTATCTGTTGATAGAATAGTTATTTTTATAACAAGTGCCGAAAAAGGCTTGTTACGTGCAAGTGCACTAATTTCAATATAATTTCTTCAAAATCGTCTAGATTGGAATACTGCAGTGAGTGATTCTTCTTTATCGTAAACACCTCCAAAGATAATTGAAGCCCCATATCAAGCTATGTTGGATCTATTTTCGACAATGACAATCAACCTGCTGCTGGTACTTCTAAAGCGTCCGAAATTGTTATCAATAATATTACTGTTAATGATATGAATAGGTACGGTAGAAATCAATGTAACAACTGTGTTAATAATATACACAAACAATAAATATTATTTATTTCAATTACTCTTAAAATGAAACCATTTATCTATATATTTTACTTTATTCGGTTCTTTTTATTAATTGTGAACAGATTAGATATACTGCAATTTAAGGTTATGTTTATAAACGTCAAAATATACTACTGCATATTTACTGGCGCTGCCTCACCGTATCTTCTTCTTCCATAAGCGTGTGTGGCCAAAATATGAATTCCGCTCTCGACGCGAAATTTAAATCGCTCTCAATACAAGTTTCTTCTGACAGTTGCGTAAAACACAAATTACTTTCCCTACTAGTGATTCTTCGCTTACTGAAACGCAATTGGTCTGCATTTGTCTACTTTCCATACGTAACCAAGGCAATAATAGTTACGTAATAACAAAGAAATTGCACAGTTGTAGGAAAAATATGTTACGAAATTATTATACGAATAAATATTGATTGTAAAAACTGATACTCATGAAACAGGTACAAATGCGCATACAAATATATAACGTTCACGGTTCAGATATAATTATAAATTTAATTTTAATAACAACTAAATAAGTGAAATAAAATATGCAGACTGTGTTTGATACATAATTTAATTTTCTACAATTATTATTATGGGGCAGGTGGCTTAGTAGTATCAAGTCAGCCTATAGTTTTGAGAACCTGGATTCGATTCTCACAATCGACAAACAATCTTCACAACATTAAAACTACCCATGTGGCTCTCTCTCTCCACTTACATCCTTGCAGACCGTGATTTTATGGTTGGTAATGCGCAAAATATATCACTTATCAAGATCTGGTATGGTAAAGTGCCACATCCAGTAATAGGTAAAAGGCGTTATGATATATTTATTTTGAAACTTTTTCCTGTACAGTAATCAGAGAAGCAATGGTTGCGAAAAACTTATAGTCCATTCGCCTCTAAAACAGTTGTTATACTTCAAATAGTTTTAATTTTGTTTTGTTTCTAACTTTAAGATTTGAAGTTGTGGTTTTTAAATATTCGGGCACCTCCACCAAAATTCTTGCTGAATCTTCGCTGTTACGTAAACGGGACAAATTACTAGTGGACGAAGTAACCACCGCGAAACGCCCCGTGTCTTATCGGGAACGCGGACTATCGCGCGCGGCCTGAATACCAATAAAGAGCAAAACTCTTTAGGGAAAACACGACGCCGCCCTCTGCTAAACGTACTGTAATTAATTCTTATATATTTTGTCCCCCTTGGGAATTATTTTAAGGCTGTTCAACCGGCGCAAGTGTTTAGGGAGAATTAAAATTTATTCTTTTAAAAACTCAACTCTTTAACTGGCTCTCGAGTATAATGCGGCCGTAATTGAGGGTTATTATGTGTATTCATCGCTGGTTAATTTGGATAAAAAAGCTTTGTGCTTAATTCTTCTACCGTTGTGCTTTTTATCGAATTAAATGGTTTTTCAATGTCGTATTGATTTCAAGATACTTGTTTTTATTAATCAACTTAATGAGCATGCGAATTGTAAAACAACCGATAGGCCCGGAGTAATAAAAAATGTTATACCCTGGATTGATAACTATATAATTTTGATATTTTACGGACATAGATTCGCAGCAAGTTTAATTGAACCTTTGAAATAATCACTGAACATTCTGATTGGTTTTTTTTTTTCACGTAAATAAATACGAAGTGGTCAAATAAAATTTGAATCTGAGACCTTTGATCACAGATCACATACACTTAACCAACTGAGTTACGGATTTATTTAATTCATATCTGATGTTATTCCAATTTCTCAAAGATCCCAGTGTCAAGTCTTTGCGATATTCCAAATTTTCTATCTATAATTCAATTTAATTTCAATGGACAATTATTATATTCATCCTGTAATTAATCATTACCAGATATGCCTATTTTGGCAAATCACTTTCGCTTCATCCATATTTAAAATTTCTTTAATACCCTTTCTCTTATTCTTCCCATTCAGAATATTTTATGGGGTGGCTAGTTCAGTGGTGTGAAGTCGGCCTGTGGATCAATTCCCACAGGCCACAAAAATTTTCATAATTTAAAAAACTACCCCTACTCCTCCACCACTAACATCTTTGGGGGCCGTGATTTGACGACTGGTAACCGCACTTTACGCGCAAAATATATCACTTACCGAGATCTGCTTCAGCAGAGTGTTACACCCAGTAATGGGTAGAAGGCGTGATGATATATTTATTTATTTTCAGAATATTTCGTTCACGTAACAAACCACCAATCATATCCATTCATTTATTTTTATGTCCTCCACAATCCACGTATTCTCAAATATTAAATTTTATTAACTTACTCTTGTTTCAACATCTTTCATTTGATAAACGTTCAATATTTAATACCTCTTTTAGATTGCATACAATTATAATTTGAATTTACTAATTATGTAGGTACATAAAACAAAAGACAAAATGTCTATTGCGATGTGGAATTGAGTCTTAATAAATAAAAAAAAATAGGAAAAAAAATTCCATCACTTGTCTCGTAATTCCACAGAGGTTTTACAGCACGTTTGCATCAACTTCTCAGGTCATCAACAAACGGCTGGTCAGTTCAGCTTTAACCATAGACGCGTTTCGTCCTTCCGGACTCATCAGTATGGTGCGATCATTTATCCAACTAGATCAACTAGGAAATAGTGGATTGTGATACCGACTTAGCTGAACTGACTGATGTTAACCTATCTACAACGGTAACATAACATGAGAGCTATGGAGCCACTCGTGGTGCCATCTACCGACAAAATCGCAAAGTCGGTATCACAATCCACTATTTCCTAGTTGATCTAGTTGGATAAATGATCGCACCATACTGATGAGTCCGGAAGGACGAAACGCGTCTATGGTTAAAGCTGAACTGACCAGCCGTTTGTTGATGACCTGAGAAGTTGATGCAAACGTGCTGTAAAACCTCTGTGGAATTACGAGACAAGTGATGGAAAATTTTTTCCTATTTTTTCTTATTTATGTAGGTACTCTCAATTACATAACTTAATTTAGAATATATTAATGATATTGTTATTATTTAAAAAGGACACTAATCCAATGATGATTTTGATGTTTCGTCATTATTTTTGTTTCGGTTACTAATATATACAACAGTCGAAAGGTAAGTTCTTTGCAACAAAAGTCGAAAATTTAAAAAACGCACCCTTGTAGTTTTTAAATTTTCTAAGAGCTCTCGTTATTTTTAACTTAATTCGACCCTGACAACACAATTTTTAATTATATTTCCCTTTTAGCTTTTCGTGATGAAGTAAATCTAAATACCAACAATATAATTCGTATTGAAAAAGTTTAACATTTAATTTAAAATGTCAAAGTTTCCAAACTTTGAGAGGTAATATGGAATGTTATAAGAACGATGTATTATAATGAAATTGAATGCATGACTAAGGAAATATATTTGCGTGTATGCAATTTAGAATTTAATCTGTGTATGCAGTCATAATTTCGGGTCAACGTCGTAGTAGGGTCGTTTACCTTCGACTAAAATCATTACAGAATCCATTGAATTATTCACACATACACATTTCTATTTCATTAGATTTCGGTCTTGATACAACGCATAAATATGAATAACAGCCTACTCTGGTATTGATAGTATCTAATCTACGGATATGAAGAGCTTATTTATGTTAACTGATAACACATTTGATACCAACATCGAAAATTATACCATACAATAGCTGAAACAAGAAAATAATAATTCCTCTCCAAATTTTGGCGGACGATATTCTTTTTCTGCAACCATTGACTCTCAAATAACCAAATATCTCAAATATTTTTTATTTTTTTTAAGTAAGCATCAAAATCAAATTAATTTTTATGATGATAATTGACAGTTGCAGCACGTAATATTAAATTTTCGCGGTATAGTTTATTTATTAGTTTTAATAATGGGGTGACTAGCTCAGTGGTATGAAGTCGGCCTGTGGACCCTGAGAACCCTGGTTTGATTCCCAAAGGCGACAAACAATTTTCATAATTTCAAAAGCTACCCCTGTGGCTCCTCCACCACTAACATCTTTGGGGGCCGTGATTTGACGGCTGGTAACCGCACTTCACGCGCAAAATATATCACTTACCGAGATCTGCTTCGGCAGAGTGCCACACCCAGGAATGGGTTGAAGGCGTGATGATATATTTATTTATTTTAATTTAATAATTACTAGCCTCATTATTGTATTTATTTCTTACTCACTTGTAAAGGTCATTTATTCAAACTGTTTAATTATCATGGACATGAATCTCTTAAAGTTACTAACTTGTAAAATTTTTACAGGTCAGCTGTCAATTTTACAAGTTAGTAAACAAGCGTGTTGCTACACAAGTTAGTATCTTTTAAAGATTCATTTCCATAGAAAATAAACAGTTTGAATAAAAGTGAATAAAAAATAAGATCATTTTTGGTACAACAATTGTAACTAACAGGATTTAATTTTAATTTTTAATTTTGTTTACATATGTGTAATAAATAAATTATTGTATAATACAAGCACGATAACTGTTTTTATCATTCTAGTAATGTATAATAATAATGCTACGTGTAGACGAATTTACCGGATGAATAGTAGTTGTCAAGGAAACAATGCCAATATTAGCTGTATTCCGTTTGCCACTTGGTTCACTTAAATCAGTTCAGATAATTTAGACACATGAGTAAATGAGCTGAATTAAGCAAACTGCTGCACTTATTGAGGTGAATTACTTCAAAATAAATTAGAATCAGTAATTCTAGTACTGGAAATAAAGTCAGGGAAGTAATTCAGCGAAATAAATAAGTGATCTGTTTCAGTAAATGTAAGTTAGATCTGATCCAAATGGCAAATAGAATACGCCTATTGTAAATCAAGTCCGTTATAATTTCATCGTTATTTTCGTTTCGTAATCAAACGAGTATTTTTCAATAATATAGATAACACAAAACAATCTATACTATATTTGATCGTTAATAAAAGAACTCGGCCCAGTGGATCTTATTTTTATAACTTTTTCTCGTACTTGCACATTTGTTCCATTTGGTTCTCGTACGCAGTAAGTTCCTAAAGAAACAATCATTTCTGTTAAGTTTATCTTGTTGTTGCAGTAAGGATATTTAATCAAGTAAAACAAGAAATATTGATTTATTTAGAAACATAATTTCTCCAATATAATTTAAGTGATAATGGCAGTACAAAAACTGATTGGCCCTGCCTATATTTTAATTGTAATGTAATTGTTTGTAATATCCTGCAATATGGTGGTATGGGTAGCGTTGCCGCATTTGAATCAGGAGATGCCGAGTTCGAATTTTACTCAAGCTAATATTATATGACCTACTAAACTGCGACTCGATGAGTCCGAATTCTGGACTGTAATTGGGATTAAGCTCCTGTTGTGTAAAATAGTAGAAATAAATAAAAAATAAATAAATAAGCAAATTGTGTTTGAGAACTGTTGGAAATTTATATTTTGAATAAATAATGAGACAGTACTTCTTCGAACTCTGTTTATTTGTAGAAATGAATTACAAACATACCTTTAATACCCAACGGTAATTCGTTCTATAAATGTTAACATTTCGTTCTGGTAACATTTCTGCTTAATGAAATATTATATAAAATACGTACGGTGCCTGGAATCAATACCAACACAACAACGGTTCACGTGATGTCTTTAATAACAAAAGAATGACAGAATGACAAACTATGCATTAAACAAATTAGAATCGGGCACGATATGTCCAGTGAGTGACTATCGTTATTTACCTGCGATTGAGATCAGATAGGTTGGCGTAATTATTATATAACATGTAATAATTACAAAATTGTCGCATATTATTTAGTAAAAACATTATTTAATTAAAATATTATAAACGGTTATTTTCAGAAGGTTGTTATATTAATATGTTACTGAATACTATTAATATTAAAACAGATAATTTGATGACAAGTAATCAATAAAAAATATAATGCATCAGTTGACATAAAGATCTTGGAACATTATTATATTTAGGGCCAGTTTTTCAATCACCGACTAATGTTAATCATGATTAACGCTAATCAAGAGTGAACCGGTGATTGAACAACTAGCCCTTAGTGTTGAATTAGCGTTTCTTTTTTAGATTATGCCAATGGCACACTGATCGAGGAGCATGAATGAGCGTCGAGGAACTCATCTATGAAACAACAACACGCACCCGTCATCGAAGAAAAATAGAGGCGCCTCTATTTCCACTGAGGAGTTCCGCGATGAAACGATTGTGTCTCATTTCATACGTATTATTGTGTCTCATTTCATGTTAGCGTGGGCTGTCATTTTGGTTTTGCTTTGTGCTATTTTTTCGTGTTTGTTTATTTTATCAGTCAGGGTGCGTTCTGTTGTTTCATCTATGAGTTCCTCGACGCTCATTCATGCTCCTCGATCAGTGTGCCATTGGCATTATAATGTTAATTTTCGAATGTACCCCTAGTGGACTTCTGTTTGGTTGTTTGAATATACAATTTAGACGCTCTCTGACTCTGGTGAAGTTTACCACCATTAGTTTTTTTAATCACTCGTTAATTATTTAATAACCTGATTTCAATAATGAAGTTTTGTATTATTATTTATGGGGTGGCTAGCTCAGTGGTATGAAGTCGGCCTATGGATCCTGAGAACCCTGGTTCGATTCCCACAGGCGACAAACAATTTTCATAATTTCAAAAACTACCCCTGTGGCTCCTCCACCACTAACATAAATGGGGGGTGTAATTTGACGACTGATAACCGCACTTCACGAGCAAAATATATCACTTACCGAGATCTGCTGCGGCAGAGTCCACACCTAATAATGGGTAGAAGGCGTGATGATATATTTATTTATTTTTTTAGTTTTGTATTTAAAATTGGATTTTTGAAAATTTTATGTAAATCTCATTATAGTAATTAAATAAAAATTAAATTTATTATCATTTATAATGATTTAAAATTTAAAAACTATTGATGTCAATACTGGTGAACGTATAGTAGTTATTGATCTGTCATTTGATTCGTGATTGTGTTGCATTGAACATTTATTTCAAATGACTAGCCATTTTGTAAATTATTGCAAAGAAAATGTGTATCTTTGAAGAATCTACAGTAGTTTTAAAAGCTAAACTATAACAATGGAATAAAATTTAAAACCAGATACAAATTTACAATATCAACATAGCGCCACACAATATCATCCAATTAATAATATTTTTTGGTGACGTAAGTCAATCCCTTAAACGTTTTTACTTATATCTGTTTTCTATCGGTTGTAGGGGTAGGTGGCTCAGTGGTATCGAGTTGACTTGTGAATTTGAGAACTCGGGTTCGATTCCCACGACCTTAAACAATTTTTACCATATTAAAACTATCCCTGTGGCCTCCCCTCTACTAACATCCTTGGAGGCCGTGATTTGATGGCTGGTAATCGCATTTTACGCGCATAAATAAATATATCACATACCGAGATCTGTCACGACAGAGTCTACACCCAGTAATAGGTAGAAGGCGTGATAATATATTTATTAATTTTTATTTGTCACAAAAAATATCTGTTTGATTCGTGAATTGTGCTTTAATGTATGAATAAAATGCAATCTCTTCGATTCACTTCTTGGCGGTATATCTTTCTTAAAGTAAATATACACAACCATTTACCTCATTATTTTCTTTAAATTTAAATCTTTTCAAACTACTTGAAATTTATTCAAGGAAATGCAGAAATGAAATATATTTTTACTGTTCTTTTAATATACTGCAAACGTGAACTAGAACACGCAAAGAAGTATAAAAATAGTTGTAAGAATAAATGTATACCAAGGTTGAAACTAAATAACCCTTTACTAATATATTTTTCTACTTGTTATTTAATCACAACTATGTACAACGCAAATATTTATAATTATTTTTCAAGTGTTTCATTGAATAAACATCATTATTAAATTCTATTTGTAAATCACGGCAATAACTAATAATTATTTGAATATTAATAAAAATTTCATTTAAAACAAATAATAAAAATAATAAATATTTTGTTATTTAATTATGGTAAATTAAACAGCACTGTAATATCAATGACGGATATTAAAAAAATAAATTCGGAACAGTACAGTACTTGAGTGGGATTAGAACTCGGTATCTCCGGATTCAAATACCTTTACGCTATACACCCCACCGTACTGCCGGAAGAAAGTAAATTTCTTTCCGGTGGACGTCTACGAGGTGTGGCTATTAAATAACGAGACTGACGCTGCTACAGACGAAGTACGCATGCGTCAAACACCAGCGACCATCAGCTTTTTAGCGTGAAGCTTTCTCTTTCGAATACAGTACTTTTCGCTTCTGTAAACAAATCCGAATAGCCGTAGCATTCGTTCTAATTAGAGTTGTTTTTTTTGTTTGTTAAGTGCAACATTAGAGCAACGAATTGTTGTGAAATTTCACATGAAACTGGGCAAAACTGCTACTGAAACTTATAATTTATTGAAAAAAGCACCTGAATTGTGGAAGGACAAGTCTTGGTCATCAAAACAATGCGCTGGCTCATTCCGCAATGTCTGTCAAGAGATTTCTAGCCAAGTACAGCATCCCAGTGTTGGACCATCCGCCTTATTCGCTAGATCTTGCACCGTGCGACTTCTATATGTTTCCTAAGGTGAAATTTGTCTTAATAGCAACAAGATTTGAGCTTTGAAAGAGAAATCGGCACGCGTTCTGAAAGGAGCTGACAGGAGAAGACAGAAGACTTCCAGCACTGTTTCGATCAATGAAAGATTCGCATGGAGCATTGTAGGGATAGAGGAGGGGTGTATATTGAAAGTGATAATAAGTAAATAGGTATGGAATCAAAATAAAATGTTAAAACAGCATCAGTCTCGTTATTTAATAGCCACACCTCGTACTGGTTAGCTGACATTTTTCTTGGCATCATTCGAAATTAGTGTGTTTTAAATGGGCGAATAACTTGCCATTAGTTGGACTATTCTCTCTGATGAATTTACATTTATTTAAAAATATATGCTGATAATTCCAGTCCGTTTAGTGAGACATCTTAAGCTTGTCACAGGTTCTTTTAAAATTTACATATGCACTAGTATCATAATATAATATATCCTGCCGCGTAAACTAGTTTTTAACACAGATGTAATGGAAAGTCTTGAAAATTGAAAAAGAAACGCGAATTGGATACTTTTCGTTTAAAGGCTTAATTTTAGAGCAACATTGAGATGAATTCGTAACAACCACAACAGAAGCACAAGCAGCTTAGCGTGAACCAAGAAGCGATAATATTTTACAAACATTCGATTATTTTAAATCGTCGCAGCCTTCTGTTTAAATTCATGAATTTATCGTTGGTTCCCTATCGATATATCTCCATTTGCTGGCGAATTCGGGCGAACCCTTGCCGCCGCTGCCGCCGCCCACGGCCCGCCCCTCTTCCACGCCATAATCATGATTACGGTTTTATGGTCCGGACGTGATTTAAATCTGTGGTTCTTCCCCCGCGTATTTAAAACCCGCCGCGGTCGCAGAATCAATTACTACGAAGGAGACTCGCTGCCGTGCTGTTTCACCTTCGCTGCACGGTGCTGCTCTCTGCGCGCCTGTCACCGAACCCTCTGTGGTCGTTTAGGATATCTGTTGATGTATAAATCAAGGGGACGGAGCTTCTGCGTCGAGCGGCCAGTGATTTGACCGGGAAATCAGTTTAAAAGCGCCAGACGAATTTGTTGTCGAAATAGGATCTTGTCCGATAGTGGAAAACGTGGAAGATGACAAACTGGAACATGATATCGCATATTTGTTGTTCGGAGATATTTTACAGCCAAAATATATTTTTCCTGCGCTACGTTTCAGAATATATACTACATTTATTTGTCAATCATATAATGTAAACATAATCAACACTAGCATGAAAATAAATACAGAACACTAATATTTATTTACCATATAAGTATTGTAATGTGCCATAAACAAGATTTTAAAAACTAGCGAACGGAGCCATAGCCCGAGTTTGATAATCCATCAAATATTTTACAATATAATACAATACGTACTAGGGATGGCTAGCTCAGTGGTATGAAGTCGGCCTGTGGATCCTGAGAAACCTGGTTCGATTCCCACTGGCGACAAACAATTTTCATAATTTCAAAAGCTACCCCTGTGGCTCCTCCACCACTAACATCTTTGGGGGCCGTGATTTGACGACTGGTAACCGCACTTCACGCGCAAAATATATCACTTACCGAGATCTGCTACGACAGAGTGCCACACCCAGTAATGGGTAGAAGGCGTGATGATTTTTATTTATTTACGTACTAGTATATTATGCAATGTTTTACCTAATTTCATAATATGAGAAAAATTATTGAAAAATTGACTGGGCGTAAATTGATTAAATTTTCAATAAAATATAGGTTGCATTGTTTGTTCGTGTCAGCCTGTCATTTTACTGTCAACATATTATTACAGCAACAGTATTGTAATAGAACTCATTGCGACACTCTATTTAGTAGTAAAATTATGAAATTAGCTAAATATTCTCACGCTTTTATTTGAAGCAAATTTCTCGAAAATAATTTATGAATTTTAGACCCAGAAAATATACATTTCGAACCGATACTTGCGGTTATTATACTTGTAGTCCTATGTACTTATTTTGGATTAGCTACTATTATTCTGTCCTAAAAAACTAAATGGTAATAGGATTATATTATTTTCTATATATACTCTTTTATGAATATATTCTACTTTTATTTGCCTAAATAAAATTCAAGACTTGATAAAACAATTTTTTAAATAGATTTGCTTAAGATTTGGTTATCTTTCATTTATAAAAATATTACTTTCATGTTTGAAAATCAGTTTATATTTTATTAAAATATAAACTTTGTAATCGCAATTCCAGAATAACATTAATTCAATTTAAATTGTCTCTTTGTACACCAGTTGAATTTAAATATAAAAAAGTCTAGACCTCTAAAAAGTACAAATTTATATGTATATGCGATGTCTATACACTAGGCTTTGTTGATATGTAGACATTCTTATATTGTATTTATTTTAATTCAAAAAATGAACTTATTTTCTGTAAATAATATAAATGGAATTTGTCGTATTTTTCAGATAATTCTGCTGAACTTACTTTTCTTCAGATTCCCTGTAGACTGCATACTTTGGTAAGTACGTAACATACTTAAATTTTATGTAATTATATTTACATCCGAGAATGATTCCTGCATAAACACTTAAAACAATTTTTACTGTAGATAGAATTAATATTAACAAAAATAAACCTGAAAGCTTTAGAAGTTTACAAAAATCTAGAGGTATATTTATTTCACATCCATTTAGTATCCATAAAAATAGAACCAACTAATTCCAAACTTACATTAAAAGTATTTCAAGTTCAAAGCACAAATGTGTTTGCTTCGAAATCAGTGAAAACTTTAATAAAATTGAGTCCATTTTGAATGCCCAGTATGAAATTCTATTGAAAATTGTAGGCCAGTGAAAAAAAGCAAGTGCTCATTGGGGAGGACGGGTAATAGGGGGCACTTGCTACCCCTTCGCTTTTCACCAGCTTTCTGATTTTTTCCAATGTTTCATTGTTTAGGTTTTATTGGCCTTCTATCGTACGATATTACAAATTACCTACCTTTTTGTAAAAATATCTTTAGCAGTATCTCTGCATACAACAAAAATAGATGTAATTTTAATGAAAAAGTTACAAATGAATTTCAAAAAAAAAATTTTTTTCTTATTTTTATCTACTAATATGTATCTACATATTGTTCACAATACTTATCATGGGGTAGTGGCTCAGTGGTATCAAGTCGGCCTGTGGATCCAAAGAACCCTGGTTCAATCCCCACAGGCGACAAAACATTTTCACCAATTTAAAATTACCCCTGTGGCTCCCCCACTGCTTCGGCAGAATGCGACACCCGATAATGGATAAAAGGCGTGATGATATATTTATTTATTTTTATTTTTATTTATCATTTATTTCATTTTATAATAATTATACTTTTTTTTAATGTTAAAAATATAAACCTATTGTATTATATACATACGATATGTCTAGTTTTCCAGCTTTTATCTTAAATGATTTCGATTCCACTACAAGGTGTAAGCCCCCAGTACTGTAATTGAAATTAAATTAATGTTTTACCGAGTAACAAATAACAAATACTGTTACATTACTTCAAAAGGACCCCTTATCACTATTAGGTTGAACCCTCTCTGACAGTAACTAAGTTCTCCACCTCCTCTCTATTTCCGAGCACCGTTACCGCACATTACATCGACTATTACACATTACAGTAACCATGTAAATTCTGATTGAATCGTGGCGTGACAATAACAATGACGGTACGCTGTGTTTGCAGCGGGGACTGTACTCAATACATCATATTAATTACGGGGTGCAAATCACGCGGCCGCAATAATTGCCGAGCGATACGCAACGCGAACGTGCGTGGGCTGCGGGCGTTCCGACGCCGCAAAAACACTACCGTGTCGATCGGACGCTTCGAGCTGTGAATGATTACACCCTGCTACACACACTAATCCGTGTTCTCCCTGTTTTTTATCCCTGAAAGATTTTATTGATATTTATTAATAGTGAGAATCCTGATGAATTATTGTTGTTTTTACAGTAATTTTAACAATAGGCGTGTGCAACTTTTGACAAATTTAAATGAAGGGTAAGTCCATATTAAACATAAACTTTATGTTAAATTTGAAGTGGAAACTTTTGTACTGTCTAAAGAAACATTGATTTCTTCCGTACATCTTCATATAATTAATAGTAATATTATTGACAACACTTTCGGAGGCTTTAGAAGTACCAGCAGCAGGATGATTGTCATTGTCGAAAATAGATCTAACATAACATGATCTGGGGCTTCAATTATCTTTGGAGGTGTTTATGATAAAGCGAAATATTTTTAAATAACGTAGAACAATGTGCAAGCAATCTACAAACAAACCATAGCAACGCCGTAAAACATCGTTCTCGTGTAATATCATTAAAATTTTATAAATTTTGATAATATTTTAGTGATATTCTAAATCGCACAGTTGTAGGAAAAATGTTGTTTATAACACGTGCCGAAAAAGGTTACGTGCTCGTGCAGATTTCCGCCCTCGGTAAGCCTCGTGCGTTAAATTCTGTACTTGCATGTAAAAAGCCTTTTTCGACACTTGTTATAAAAATAACAATTTTATATTCTGAAGATGTAAACAAATTAGGTAGTTCCTAAAGCCTACGGAATCTTGAACCTTGAAGAAAATAATTTGAATAGAGAAAATATAAAAACGGAAATTTAATTTCCAAGCTTACCTTTTGTGGATTTTCAGCGTGTGTGAATATAAAAAAGTGAATACAACATTGTCATGTATTTCACGTTATGCTTATCAAATATATATATATATAAATACGAAGAGTAGATCAGACAGGAAAAATACAGTACAATAGGTATTCGCAGCGTTAATCCTCCAGGGTTTATAATTCCACCATTTGATTATCATTCAGCGCAAATCCTCGGATAGCGTGGACCGTCAGATCGGCGGAGCGGCGCATCGGACGGATACGGATAGGTAAAAAGCTACTTGCTATGTACGACATGAATTCGGCAACAGCGAAGCCAGCTGCACTGATTCTTCCATATGAGAATCTGTTTTTGCCGCTGAAATCCCCCAGACATATATTATTTATAGGGAAACGGACGACCATAAACATTGTTATTTTTAACAACCTGTTTACGGCAGCCTTGCCGCCAACAACACTTGGAAAAACCCGCACTGACGTTTATCCGATAACGCTTGAAATAGTGCTTGGACGTGCTCATCCCGAACGCATGCGGTTGCTAGGACGCCGGACTACAACATGACTACACTCTCACTAATACACCAACAGTACAGTAGTTGCAGGAATTCCACGCAAAGTGCACAATTCGCATCTTATATGAGCTTCATACTGAGAATGAGAACATTCATGAAATGTGAAATTCACTTTACATATCAGGATTTGTTTTCAAAACTATACTAGAGTATTATTGCCATGGGCGTCCGCAGGAGGAGGCAAGGGGGGCGCGCGCCCCCCTTGGATATTAACTAGGATGGTGACCAAGACTCTCGTAGATAGGACTTTAACATGTAAAACTATAATTTTTTAATTTCCTGCTTCCTTAAATATTTGAAGCAAAAAAGCTTCAAATAAAAGTTTTAGGACATAACATTCTGCATCTGAGCCAATAAACAAAATTAATTTTGCATACTTTGTAAAGACACAAATTAGATTTGAAAATGACGAAAATTGCCTCAAAACTATCGATATCGAATTGAAACAAAATTAAGCATATGTTTAACGTTTTATTTGTCAAAATAAATGAAATAATAAATAAGGAATTTATTCTGACAGTTTTGATAGATTGAACGACAAACATTTGTTTAATTTTGTGTCAATTTCATAGCTATCGATAGTTTTGAGACAATTTTAGTCATTTTCAGATCTAATTTGTGCCGATACAAAGCATGCAAAATTAATTTCATATTTTATGCCCTAAAAATTTTATTTGAAGCTTTTTGCTTTCAAATAATTAGGAAGCAGAAAATTTGAAACAGTGTGATTTTACATGTTGAAGTCCGATGTTCGAGAGTCGTGGCCACCACACTGTATATGTATATGTAAAAATTAAATAAAAATTAAATTATAAGTTTAAAGATAATAAGTACAAGCTGAAACTGCATTTCCAGCAGTATTCTTATGGCCAGCTAGCGACATGTTCCCTATCGTAACGATTGAGTAATCTAAGTTTAAGTATACACAGACAAAAAATATTAAAACATAAAAACTGTAAAACTGCTAAATCGGAATTTATTGAAGACATTGTGTCAATTTATGGAAAAGTTATTCGAAAATTGTCCTACCTCTTCAATTCAAACCCAGACGACAGACTAGTAATTTATTTCACAAATTTTAATATTTTTGTATCCATTTGTTATGTGTATTTGTATTAATGATATGTAAAAAAAATATTTTAGAAATTTATGTATATCTAAGAGTTTTTTGCGACTCGCCCTCCCCTGGAAAAATGTCTGTGGACGCCCATGATTATTGCATTCTATATTGCTAATAAATTACTCACAACTTACCATTAATCAAGACGAAATATAAATAATATCTTGCACAAAGGTCTGCGCTGCATTGGAAAACCGAAATGCTAAAATCAAGGGGTCATGACGTGATGTTATTATATTTTTTCAATACTTGTATTGATACCTATTAACGACAAAATTTAAATACAATAAGTGAAACATCAACTCAGATAATTTAAAATTACTAAAATCAGTGAATAATATTAGCCAATTAGACGCGTATGAAAGTATAAACATATTTAAAAATAAACACCGCTTGATTAACTCTGACCTGGGTCCCATCCCTAATAGTAAATTGTTTGCTTTCGTAGGTAATTAGTTTTGTAAGTTGACTCAAGCTTCTTGCTTATTGGTTCTTTAGACACGGCTTATTGCTTCGTTTTAGTATAAATTGGTATGTACCTGTTCGGCAAGGTGGATTCAACCTTGACCACTAACTTGGTTCATAAGTCTTGGTTTTTCCCTTGTTTCGTCTACTGATCATCATCGAAATACGTATATAGATTTATCTTTATATTGATTAACGCTTAGGGGTTAATTTTATTTTTAGCAATAAGTGAAACTTTTATTGCACAGTGGTTTCCATCGTTATATCAGAAATTTAATATTTACTTACTGTCCACCGTGAACAGTAAGTAAATATTACATATCACGATCCTGTTTATTTTTACGATAATTTGACAGCTGTCAATTTTGAAACCTATTTCTATTTTCATTCTATTTGTGCAAGTATTGTAATAAATAGCTTACTAACCTCGAACTGTAAGTGATTTGTTTAGGTCGCGAATGTTTAGGAAATCTCGACCCTTCATTCTTGACCTAAAAACTGTCACTTATAGTTCATGATAGGATAAATTAAATTTTCATAGTATTTCGATTAACAAATGAGGCTACCTTTTGTGGCTTGATAAGTTTAATTCGAAATGTAATGGACATTATAAGCATTTTATTACGATAACATCAAATGTACTTCATATTCAGTATTAACAACAAAACTGTTAAACCTACTTCAATCATAATTTATAAATGAAACCCAACTCAAATAGAATTAAAATCAATTTACCTGCCATTATTGTTGGTAAACATAAAAACAAAAGGCTTTGAAAAGAGGTAAATTTTCAATGAATAAAGGCAATAACATTGAGCTGTTTTACATCAATAAAATCCCCGAATATATCACAGGGCCATAACAGTCTTTCAAACGCGTTATTAACGGGCGAAACCACGACGAGACCACGACTGCGAGAGCTGCGCTATTGGCCACTTCGGATCAATCAAGTAGGCAGTTAAGCAGGGAATCGCGTGATCCCAACTCTGCTAACTTTTCCTAGTTTCAGCGTAAATTGAAAAAACTTTCTACAAAACTACGAACAAGTCAAATTTCAGTCTTCAGTTAGCTAATTACAACTGATATTACCACCATCGACAACGACCTACGAAACTGTATAATTTTAATAAGGTATTTCAATGTTTCGTTTTTCATTTTTCTTTTAACAATAACCGAAGAACAAATATCCAAATTTGACAAAAATATAGAAATATATTGTATTGTATTGCTTGCCTTGGTTTCATAAAAAAAACGCCTTTGCACTATCCTATCAGAAAGTAAAAATTTCAACAACAAAAAAATGTTGAGATTTATTATTTTCTTGATAGATGTCACTTAGATAATGTAAATGTCAAATCATATTAGCGTTGTTTACAGTTACCATGGGTATGGATTTACTTTCCTTCTTTAGAGAAGACAAATTTAGTTTCCTAGGGACGAAAAATAGTACTTTTTCTCTTAAATATGGGAAGAATGTGTTCAGAAATTGTATTATTTGATTTAAATGACACTTTACTACACATATGATTTCTTATATTATTCTTTCAATATTTTAAAATGTTTGACCAAGTGCCAACCACACAAACACACATACATACATACATACATATCTTCACGCTATATCCCAACAAATGGGGTAACACTAACCCTAAAATCACTCATAAAACAATCACTCATCATACTCATCAAACAATCAGCCCTCGTCAAACATTTTCATCCAAACACACCACCCTCACTTCAACCACATTCATAGATCACTCCATATAAACTCATTCATTTATTACACTCGAAATCATCACACAACAAACCTTCAATCACATCATTCCTATTCACTTATCATTCATTTTCTTTCTTCAACGTACATAACATATGTATAATACATCTCAAATTACTCACGCTTATTCCTAACAACGAATCTAATAACGAAACTAACAACGAATCTACAAGATTAGAAAAGATGAAAGCGATAGCCTGCACTTGTATTTGAAAGAAAAGTCCACGCAATGCAGTAATTGAAAATGAAACAAAAAGATAATTAATATTATTATTCTTTCGTGTCATTTAAATAAAAAATTTAAAATATTTACGATAAACGTACGAGTATAAATAAATATATAACAATTACTATAAAACCAACCTAAATAAGGACGAAAAACAGTTACAGATAAAAATTCTGTTGCCTCCCTCTGAGAAAGAATTGTCCTTTATCGAATGAAGGAAGAGAAGCTTAACTGTCCATTAAGATCGTAGAAAAAAAACTTCCTGACAGAGTCGTGAACAAAATATGTATAAATATAAATATTTATGAATGATTCTTGTTACTTTTCAGTAACATTTAAATAAATAAATATATCATCACGCCTTTCTACCCATTACTGAGTGTGGCACTCTGCTAAAGCAGATCTCGGTAAGTGATATATTTTTGCGCGTGAAGTGCGGTTACCAGTCGTCAAATCACGGCCCCCAAACATGTTAGTGGTGGAGGAGCCACAGGGATAACTTTTTCAAATTATGAATATTTGTCGCCTGTGAGAATCGAACCAGGGACCTCAGGATCCACAGGCCGACTTCATACCACTGTGCTAGCCATCCCATAACATTTGATAATACTTAATAATCATTTTGAACATATTCAATAACTTCGATATACGGAAAACTGTATAATTATAATTAAGTTGCCCTGTTATTGTAACATGATGTTTTGCGCGTATATATCTCAGAATAAAAAATACTAGATTCGTGTTTAAATAATTATGTTTAAAGTAAAAACATGTTGCAATGGCTTATCGCTTGAGGGAAAAACACTTGAGCAGCCGACAGCAACAAACCCGCACGCCACGCGAGGAAAAACGGCTGCTGCCCGCATTGTCGTTCTTAAGCAAGGATCGTGGTGCGCCTTTTTAACTTGCACTCTTGTTTCCAGCAAATTATCGACCTTACATCACACTGCACTGTAATTTTTACATATTTACTACAAGGTAACATTCTAAAATTTGATACCGGCAACACAAAAAAATCTAAATGGTTTTAAAATAATTTTACCTTTACAAAAAGTCGCTTATTTGTCAGACAAAAGCTGAACAATAGTTATTTACTTATCAAGGCAGGGAGGTTCGTCTTTTCAAGACGAATATAGAGGTTGCTATAATGAGGCATGAAAAGGAATCTTAATGCTGAGATAAGTATTAATTTTTTTTTAAATTGTGCAGTAACTTTATTTCATATACATTTGTATCAGGTTATGTTGTGTTCTTGAAGTTTTTTTGACACATGCTCGGATTGAACATTGCCAGATCACAAATTAGGGGTTATATAAAATTATCAATTATAATAGCTGTATTCCATTTGTCACTTGGTTCACTTAAATCAGTTCAGATAAATTAGACAACATGAATAATGAAGTAAACTAAGCAAACTAATGCACTTACTGGAATGTATTACTTCAAAGTAAATTAGAATAAGTAATTCTAGTACTAGAAATAAAGTCAGCGAAGTAATCCAGCGAAATAAATAAATGATCTGGTTCAGTAAATGTAAGTTAGATCTGATCCAAATGGTAAATGGAATGCGCCTATAATAACAAGAGAGTGAAAATAAATTGAAAATAATTTGCCAGATCTTTCGAAAACTTGTTGCCAGGCAATAGTCACGAAAGCCCGTAGGGCTTGAGTGGCTATTGCCAAATGGCAACAAGTTTGAGAAAGATACTGGAAAATTATTTTCTAATTTATCCAACTCTCGAGTTATATTTAATTAGATTATTTTTTGACTTAGCTGTTGAGGTCGATTCATCCAACTTAAAAGATTTTGAACTGGGTTCATACCGATTGATTACTTATTAATGTATCTTGGAAGTTGTTTCCAAAATTTGTATCTAAAATACAACTAAATCGATTTTTTTTCACACATTTGACTAGACGCGTTGACAGTTTTAAATAATTATTTGACAACTACCTATCATTTTTCACAAACAAAAAAGCATCTACAGAGATCACAAGAGCTTAATTCTCAGTATAATAATGACAGAATTGGTTAAAACGCAGACACGTGTCATACAATGAAGCATTTAATTGGTTTTAAGATACGTAAAAAAATAATCGTTATTATTTATATACATTTTTAAATCTTTTGGTGTTTAGTGTAATTGTTTTAATATAAATTTTATGTCCTAATAAATAATCGTATTTTGTATTAAAACATAAAATGTATTTGTGAAAAAAGATGTGGCATTTCACCACTGCCTAGGTAGGAAAATTTTACTTTCCTACCGATTTTACGACAGAGAAATAGGTTACATAACAATTTCAGGAAAATGTATGTTTTATATAGCATAATCTGTAGAATTAATAACTGTTAATTAAAATTCTTTGTTGCGATGTAATAATTATAATAATGAAATATGATCGGATTCTGATAATTTCTTAGGTAAGCATGTCATAGTTGTGAAATTGCTGAGGTGGCAGTACTGCGATTGTCGAGGGTACTTTGTACGTTTGTTGGATTTAAATCCAGCGTCGCAGTGTTGAGCGACGCCCAATTAAAATGATTGATCGAAACGGCGTCTCGGCTCTCGACCGCTGTAAGTGGCCCACCCATGTAATAACAGTTATTATCGCGCCTCTGTCAGATTTATGTAGCCAACGCAAGTGCGGCACGACACGGCGTGACACGACTCTACTCGCGACGCCTTTCTTCTTCTTCAAACAACTTCGATAGCTCAAAAGGCGGTTTATTGAAATAGTATTTGTTATTTAATTAGTATCTTAAGTAAATACTTGACAAATGATGAAATCAAATTGAATTATAAAGAGAAAAATTTAAATTCCGCCAAGAACTAAAACTATGACTTATAACCTTCAGCCATATGCTTTAAACCAGTGGTCTTTAAACTTTTCGGAGTCATGACCCCCTTGGAGACAAGAATCGCAAATATATTCTTTCGCGACCCCCTTACTTTTTATGTGATCAAAATTGCAGTTTGTAAAAGGCTGATTTAAGAATGTACATTACAAACATAGAACCAGGATTTTATAAACTAGTAAAAGAAAATTTTCTCATTAGGATGGTTATAAAGTATAGGAAAAAGTTTATAAAAACAAATATTTAGTTATATGTATGGTAAATAAAACAATAACTTTGCATACTAATGTAGAAACACGTAAAAAACAATATTTAAATTTCAATAAAATCTGTTGTAAATGCTTCAATGATAGTACCACCTTAAGGAGTAATTTAAAATAATATGACATTAGATATGAAATTGGAGATTTCATCATGTAATTCCTTATATATTTCTACATAATTATACATTATTTTATCCTAAAATATATTTTTTTTAATCGCCGGGATCGGGATCGCAAAAATTTCTGCTAATGAAAATGCGAATTTTTTGGTTGAACCATTTTATAAAACGATTTTTTTTTAATATGGTACTATATAAATCAGACAACTAGAAATCTAATGCCTTTGAGCGCGTCTTCATACCTTTTTTAGTTTTAGTGTTACGGCGATTTTTGACTTTTTTAAATTTCAAATTTGAAGGCCCATATCTCGAAAACTAAAAGAGATATTGAAACGCGGTTTGAACGAGTGTGTTTCTCACGGTCTAATTAACTTATACCGAAATTTTGAGAATTTTAAAAATTTTGCTATTTTTTACAAATTTTTCATTTACTTATATTTCAAAAAGTTGAAGAGATAATGAAAATCTGTAAAAACCATGGAATTTCTCTCGAAAAAGTACATATGTATGTAAAATTTTAAAATTTTTACACCACGGATAAATTTTTTAGAACAAAAAAACTAAAAACGGCCAAAAATCGTAAAAATCTTAAGGGGTACCCCTTCAAAAATAATTAAAAAACAGTGATTTTAGATTTTTTTGTAATAAAAACTTTATCTCTCCAAATTTTTGCCTTAAATTATGCATACCTATGTACTTTTACGAGAGGAATTCACTGGTTTTCACAGATTTTTATTATCTCTTCAAGTTTTTGAAATATGAATAACAGAATTTTTTGTTTTAAATTGTAAAATATTCAAAAATTTTTAAATTTCAGTATTAGTTAATTGAAATACGAGAAATACACTAGTTCAAACCGCGTTCCAATATCTCTTTTAGTTTTCGAGATATGAGCCTTCAAAGTTGAGATTTTTTAAAAGTCACAAATCGCCTTATCTCATTAATTTTCAAGAAATGCACTTATAATTAATATAGTTATTAATGGTCTTGGAAAAAATATATTTCGTGTTATTCCTGAACATGATCAGAAGAACGAACTTTTGAACTGCGAATTGTTTTCACATATTTTTAGAACGATTATAGTATTAGCAAATTATCAAATTAATCCTCTTAATTTAAATGTCAATTATGTCCATCTTCAGTTAAAATGACAGTCACCTATAATTGAAATATATCGCATTGAAATCCCGTCATATATCACAATAATGATACTATTTTTGATTTGACATTTTTCCTGAAAGCTTGGAACCAGTATTTAGTTTTCATTGTAAATGATTTTGCCAGAATTAAACTTTCCAGTTGAGAAACACAATTATCAAAATATCCCGCACCTCTGTTCGGTAGGCTAAACAATACTTTTCGAACCGTACAACTTCGGGTTAGTAGGTTAAACCACAACCACGTCCCTTCCAATAATCGCGCAAACTTTAGCGATTAAACTTACCGAATCAGATTTAAGAGTATCAGTATAATTTTTCTGGCGCGACGATGAATATCAGACGCGTAGTAATCGCAGCTTCGCGATGCAAGCGAGGCGCCAGCGTGTAAAAGTTCGTGTGCACGGGCGCATCCAATGGGCTTTTAATTAATTAACATTCCCCGTTATCTATTTAACGGCCCGGAAACGGCGTTGGAGGCGTAAAACGGCGCGAGCGGCGACAACTTAAAGTTTACTCCGCGATTCCTACGGAGTTTTGTTACCGTCATAACATGTTTTAATGTTAGCCCAGCGAAGAGAGCAGAGATGACGCTTTTCATTCTCTTTCACTCTCTGTTTTGGAATATTGGAGTGCGTCGACGGCGACGTCAGCGTCGGTGCTGACTGTGATAGCTGCGACAGAACCGTAATTGGATTATGTTGCGACCAGAATTAAGTTTCAAAACAATTTAAGGTGAATAGGATTTTTAGTTGATAGCAATGATACTATCATGCATTTTAGGTAGCTTTAAGTTTTAGGCGCTGTTGCTGTTTGTATATGTAAACTACATACAAATCTCTGTAAGAAGATTCCGAACATTCCACTGTTTGAAGTAAAGATAAAGATATATACAAAATGCAGACATCTTTTGTAATGTGCCTGCATTTATCTTGTCTGTATACGTATGTTATTTCTTCATCTGCACACTAAGTAGCAATAGAATAATTGCAACCTTTGTCTTACAAATATCTTTATATTTATAATTTAATGCACATAACTTTATCCAAAATGTATATCTTTTTCCCTGACATATATTCATACATAATATTAAAGAAAAATGTTTTAAAAAAACATGTAGAAAATTTAATACTTTATATATTTTGTTTGAAGAATTTTACTCTAGAATTATATGTAACATTAAAAATAAGTAAATGTAAATATATCATCACGCCTTCTATCCACTACTGAGTGTAGTACTATGCCCTAGTAGATCTCGGTAAGTGATATATTTAGCGCGTGAAGTGCGGTTATCAGTCATCAAATCACAGCCCCCAATAATGTTAGTGGAGGGAGGGCCACAGGGGTATTTTTAATGACGTGATAATTATTTGTCGGCTGTGGTAATCGAACCCGGGTTCTCAAATCCTCAGGCCGACTCGATACCACTGAGTCACCTACCTCGTAACTATGGGAAAATATGCCCATTTCTAATGAAAAAAAATATACTTAAAAATTAGGTTTACGGGTTAAATATTGATAATTTTATGTTAAATAGCAAGCAATAGTCATATATAGCGTGTTCAATGTAGTAGTGCCACCATTGCTATCTCGAGAACTATAAGAGCTACAAGGTTGGTTAAATTATCAAAGAAATGCCATTTTCTAAGTGTATTACAAAACTACTAACAAAACTTTTCTTGACTAGTAGTTTTCAAAATACGGGGTGCAACTTTCTTATTTTAAATGGTTATTTATTTTTCTTTATTTGTTTATTCGATTAAGTATTTTTTTTTTAATTCAACGACTATAAAGTTCAGTACCCTCGCATTACAAATTTTTTAACAAAAATGCATATTAAATTGACATTAAATGCTATGAGAGAAACAAATGACTAATAAAATTATATTATATTGACATATAATAATGAATTAAACAAGAACATATTATAATTTGTTCATATGTTTCTGTCATAACACTCTGATTCCTATGCGATTTTAATTAAATTAATATCAATTTATTATGTATGTCACAAAACGTTAGATTTAATTTAATAATTTTTACATAAGTTAGTAATTAATTCGTCGTTATGTTATCAGTTCGTATTATATTAATTTATAATAAAGGTTTATGTAAGGAGTTAGACCGATCTTACACAGCAAACAGATTTCTTGCGTTAGTTTCTGTTCATCGGTTGAGGAGTAAAGTTGTAGCGCGACAGTTAAGTTGGTAGTGATCAAGTCGCAGTGGATAGTGTTTGGTTAGTGTCGAGGTGAGTCAGTTAATCTAGAGCACGTATGAGAGAGTATGATTGAGTTGGGGTGCATAGCACCGTTAGCAGTCTGTCCATCACGGGGATGATGTTTTGAATAGCGGACTGTAAGCTGCCAACGGCAGCAGCTGGGTGCTGTAGTGGCCACAGATAGTTCTGTGGTTGCCCACGATAGCAGCGCTGAAGGCTGTAGTGATCTGGCGGCCTTCGGGCGTACGGGGTCACCAACGGAGCAGTCCCGTGAACTGTAGTGGCTACAGATAGTTCTGTAGCTGCCAACAGCAGCAGCCGGGTGCTGTAGTGGCCACAGATAGTTCTGTGATTGCCCACGATAGCAGCGCTGAAGGCTGTAGTGACCTGGCGGTCTTCGGGCGTACGGTTTCACCAACGGAGCAGTCCCGTGAACTGTAGTGGCTACAGATAGTTCTGTAGCTGCCAACAGCAGCAGCCGGGTGCTGTAGTGGCCACAGATAGTTCTGTGGTTGCCCACGGTAGCAGCGCTGAAGGCTGTAGTGACCTGGCGACCTACGGGTATGGGGTCACCCTCATGTATGAATGATGCTTAGGTTTTGGTAGATTGACTCCTCATTGAGTTTGTTACTCACGGTTTGGTTCTTACAGGCATTAAATGGTTTACGCTCGCGTTAGGTGATACGCGGATTGTTCCATTCAGGTTTGCTTAGTTTTGCGAGTACATTTGCTTTACGTGTCTACTTGAGGTGAGTCTCGTTTAAATTTGTTATTAAGGCATTTGTGGGTACAAATGTAATCTGGATTAATTATGCTACACATCCATTGTATAACAATACAATGTTTGATTATTGCTAATGGCAAGAATTGCCTGTCTAATTTTATCAACGTGACATGTATTTTTGTCAAATATTTTGTAATGTGAGAGTACTGAACTTTGTAGTCATTGAAATAAAAAATATACTGAATCGAATAAGAAAATTAAAAAAAAAGAAATGTGCACCCCGTAATTTGTGAACCACTGATCGAAAAAAAGTTTTGTTAATAGTTTTCTAATAGTCTTGCAAAATGGAATTTCTTTCCTAATTTAACCAATCTTGTATCTTTTATAGTTTTCGAGATAGCAATGGTGGCTCAACTAAATTGGACATCCCTGTTTATATAGCGCAGTGTGCATAACTCCTCAGGTATTATTTCCCTCTTACGCGGCTTGTGAAATAAAATTCACCCCCAGGATTAAATTATGAATAAAACTATGAACTAACTGAATAAGAATATTAGACAGATATTAATACAGCTCATCTTTTTATTCAAGTCCAGCTCAATCTAAAATACAGTCTATATTAACAAATGTAGTAAAGAGTGAGCTTCAGAGGTTTCGAGGTCGAAATTAGACCTTGTCGGGAACGCGACGCCTCCGCCAGAGACACCGACAGAGCCCGCGGCCGTCGCGAAACCAGCAACTTCTTGATTTATGTGTTATTTAATTCATTGACCTTGCGGGCTCAAGAACAACTGCTTTAATAAATTCATGAACCACTGCGTACACACGATTACATCTTCAGAGTACTGTTGTTTTCTTTCTGAAGTTGGAACAAAGCGAAGCGTCTACGTCTAAGTTAGCCGCTGGTAGCTGCATACATACGAGTTTGAATTAAATAATGCAGGATTCAACCATCAACAGACTCAAATAATATGAAATTACTTAGACTATATTTATTTTGCATTTCCATTGTGTTATTTCTTAATTTATAACAAAGCTGAGAGAATAATATTAAGTTTCAAGGAATTTATGATACGAGTGTGTTATTATTAAATTTAAAGTTTTATATAATACCATTATACATACATGAAAATGGAAAATATAACTAAGTTAATTTTCTAGTTGTGTTAAAAATAAAACAAAACAATGAAGATTCTACTGCTTGTATGCCTGTTTTAAAATTGGAAATTCGTGTGCGGCCTTATTTGAATATATACCTATAAAATAAATGTTAATATTCCTACGAATCAAACTACGTTTTTTTAAATACCTGGTTGTACTTACTGACACAATTATAAATAAATAAAAAATAAATATATCATCACGCCTTCTACCCATTACTGGGTGTGGCACTCTGGCGAAGCAGATCTCGGTAAGTGATATATTTTGCGCGTGGAGTTCGGTTACCAGTCGTCAAATCACGGCCCCCAAAGGTGTTAGTGGTGAAGGAACCACAGGGGTAGTTTTTGAAATTATGAAAATTGTTTGTCGTCTGTGGGAATCGAATCAGGGTACGCAGGATCTACAGGCAGACTTCATAACACTGAGCTAGCCACCCCATAACACAATTATAATATTTTATATTAAAATTATATAAAAAAGAAATTGATTTTTAACAAAATTTATTTATATGTAGTAAATATATAAATTAGTTTTAATCTTGAGTCACTCCATCGACTCTTCAGGGTAAGCATCGTAACTTAGACTCATGTTTCTTGCTACGTTAGCTTCACTAATTTTTTCATTTTGTACGTGTTTACCCTGATCTTCGATTATCAAAAATTTAAATTTTTATTTCGTTCTCTAGTTTTAATCTAATTATTTAAAATATGTAAAATAAACAGAAAATAGTAAACATATTCACATTATAGATATAATATAGATAATAGTTATTTTTCTGAAACCGGCAAGAAAGTGCCACTTTCCTAATAAATTTTAGTGTGGAAAGTAAGTTTTTACAAAAACAATCAAGTAAAATAGATATTCAAGTCTACAACAAAAATAACAGTCTGGTAAAATACAAAACATTCTGGTAAAGGTTTTACCTGACTGTTATTTTTGTTGTAGCTTTGGATATGTAGTCTGCTGTGAGTACAATTCATGTAAAAAATTTAAACATTTTGAATTATTTATGGTTAAATATTGATTAAATTAATCAGAATTTATTTCAGAAAAAATAGTATACATTCGTCAGGAAAGTATTTTACTTGACTCAGCGGATTAAAATACTCGGCATGCGGCCTCGTATTTTGAACAACCACTTCATCAAGTAAAATATCACTTTCTAGACATATTATGTAGTATACTATTACAATATAAGTGGTATAAGAGCATCATTAACATACGCGAGTGAAATTTGGACGAGGCGACAACCGAGTTGTGTAATTACACCAAAATCTACTTACATGAACAATAAACTTCACAAAATAATAATACGATCGAGAGAGGCCCTTAAACTGTGTAATCTCTTTGACCATTTCACATGGAAAGCCAAAATGCAAGTGGTTACACTGCCCATGGTTCGAACATTTTCCTACTAAGGGATGGGACAATGGTTCTCAAAATAACTGGGCATTACTTTCGCATAAGATATTAGTTGATTTTAACACAAACTTATTGACATTCGCTGATTAGGCTCCCAACTGAACAAAACTAGAATTCTAAGAATTGCTGAATATTCCACTGACAACAGAAAAACTAATCGACAACTTTTTAATTTACTTTTAAATCAATTCAAATATATAATTCACTTTTATAGTAATAAACTCAACTGCCGTTTATTACAATAGTGCTTTTACACTGCATAGAACGGTATCGAAATTAAATAAGAAATAGGGGAATACATACATAATATATGTATGTAAGTGGCGTTTAACAGCAGGGCTCTGACTCTTTCATCTTTTATTTTGAGTCGCTGCACTTGTGCGGCTTCTCAAAAGTACCGCTATGCACGGTGTTTCTTACGCCGCGAGATTTATACCTTATATGTGGAAAACAGAATTATAAAAATTTTCTCCTTTAAAAAGCAATAGATCTTCTTTAGTGTTGTAGAAAGTTCTAGTTCTTGTGAGCGGCCCACGAAGTTTCGTGCTTTAATGCTGACAAGCAAAATAAGTTACTCGGCCGCTTCTCCGTTCCCAGACTCAACCTTGAATATCATCTTCAGTAATATATTACGCAGAAGCGAAATTGCAAACGCCAGCTTCGAAGCATATATATGGAGCAGGCTTAACGAAGTCGATGTCAATATTTTTAAGTTCCGTACTTAACAAACTCTCTCAATAAACATAAACTACAAAATTATTCTGACATGTTATAAACAAAATGAATCAGACGTGTCTATCTACTCCTGCAGAAACTTTAATTTCTATTAAATTGAAAGTAAATATATATATATATATATATATATATCGTCGCGTCTTGCACGGATAATTTGGCGATGACAGTTTAAATAGTATATTATATCAGTAATGGAATTATGTAACTTTAAAACGATATTTTCCTCACGGTTTATGACGATATCAAGAAAACTTTATATATAACATTAATGTGTAGTGCGAAAATGGGCGTCCGCAGGGGGGCAAGCAGGGGCGCTCGCCCCCTCTGGGTTTTAACTAGGGCGGTGACCACGACTCTCGAACATAGGACTTTAATTTGTAAAATCATAATTTTGTAATTTCCTGCTTCCCTAAATATTTGAAGCAAAAAAGCTTATAATAAAAGTTTTAGGGCATAAAATTCTGCATCTGAACCAATAAACAAAACTAATTTTAGATACTTTGTAACGACACAAATTAGCTTTGAAAATGACGAAAATTGCCTCAAAACTATCGATAGGCATGAAATTGAAACAAAATTAAACAAATGTTTGACGTTTTATCAGTCAAAATAAATGAAATAATAAATAAAGTATTTATTTTGATAGTTTTGACAGATTTAACGTAAAACATTTGTTTAATTTTGTTTCTATTTCATAGCTATCGATAGTTTTGAGACAATTTTAGTTATTTTCAGATCTAATTTATGCCGTTACTAAACACGCAAAATTAATTTTGTATTTTATCCCCTAAAACTTTTATTTGAAGCTTTTTTCTTTTAAATAATTACGAAACAGGAAATTAAAACAATATGATTTTACATGTTAAAGTCCTATGTTCGAGAGTCGCGGTCACCATCCTGTATATGTATATATATATATATATATATATATATATATATATATATATATATATATATATATATATATATATATATATAAATAAATAAATAAAAATTAAATTATAAGTTTGAAGATAAGAAATTCAAGCTGAAACTGAATTTCCAACAGTATTCTTATGGCCAGCTAGCAACGTGTTCTCTATCGTAACGATTAAGTAATCTAAGTTTATTAAGTATACACAGACACAATATATTACAAAATAAAAACTTTAAAACTGCTAAATCGGAATTTATTGAAGAAATGGTGTCAATTTATGGAAGAGTTATTAGAAAATTGTCCTTCCTCTTCAATTCAAACCCAGACGACAAAGACTAGTAATTTATTTGACAAATTTAAATACTTTTTTATCTATTTGTTATGTAAAAAATATTTTAAAAATTTATGTATATCTGAGAGTTTTGTGCAAATTATGCAGTTATATCTGAAATGTTGATATTTTGATGATTTAAATTGTAATATTGACATTCTTATTTTATTTACTTAATAATAATAATACTATAAATTATTTATCTGACGTTGAATTTTTCTATTTCAAATTTGAATAAAAGGATATTTATATTTGAGGCAGTTATTTTGAAATAATTTTTAATGTGTGCCAATCTTACAAAACAAAGAGTTACCAAAAATTATTTTTTGTTGTTTTTTTCAATTTATTATTAAATAAATGGTTCTCTTTTTCTTTAAGGAACGAAGTAAGTTTAATGCGAAAGCTGTGCCTGTTAAAAGTATTTTGGATGTAAAATAATTTATGTTAAATTTAAGCAGACAAACTAATTTAAATTGTAAAATAATGTCAGTGGAAAGTACGATATTAAGTATAATAATTACATAATAGGTGGTTCCCTTGTAAACTTGAGAGCGAAGAATCGACGTCAAAAACTTATCTCCTCAAATTACGAAGTTAACCACAAAGAAAACTCACAAATAGGCAACTTCCATTTCAAATAGCAAGAAAAGAGAAAAAGAATTAATAACTGCCTAAATATTCATGAAATTTTACCAAAACTTCTAAACTTCGTCAAAGAAGTCAAGTAATTATGAAAATGCCATTAGTTTCCTTGGCAACAACTCACAGCAAACATTGTATGAAACAAAAATAATGAAAAACAGCAAACGTTGGAATGTAATTTCACTCGAATTTTTTATCTTCGCATATTTGAACGCAACCGCTCATCCGTCCATATATTTTTTTGCAATATTAATTATTATTAGAAATAGGATTTTAGGTCGTGAAATTTTTAAAAGTAGATTTATATGTAGGTAATTTATTTTCTGGTTTTAAGTTGCAATATTTCAAAAATAGATTTTTAGGTTAACCATTTAAAAAGAATATTCGTTGAATAAAAATATGAATTACTCAAACAAAATATGAATTTACATTAATATCTTAACAAAATTCAACAGTTAACAATCAAATTACAATAACTATTCATTTTTCTATGACTATTGCAAATTATTATTTTTTGTGCACCTCAAGCAGAAAGGATTCTTGCTGCTGGTTGTTAGTCTCAACTACGCGTCGGTCTTCAATCCCTATGCGCGAGCAGCAATATACTACTTTCTACTTAGATACAAAATAACTATTTTAATTATAAAGAATATATAGAAAATATATTGTACAAGATACATTTTTCTTATTGATTCACGACTGTAATTTTGAAAATCGTAACATATATAACTAGATAAAAACAAAAATATAAAATTACTGCTCTAATAATAACAATTAGAGATGGGCGAATATTAGAATATCTCGAATACTGAAAGTATTCGATATTCGAGATCTTCGAATATTTACGTCAATGGCGAATATTCGAATTCAAGAAATTTTATATCCGCTCACCTCTAATAACAATAAAAGAGCCTATAGATATAATGAAAATGATGTATTAGAATCAAAATTTCCAATCATTTCTTTGAGATGAGAAAATATGTATTTCTGTAATTAGAAACCTGAGACTAGTTAACTATTTTTCATTTACTGGCGTCACTAATAAATAAAGAAACAGATTCATAGTTCGATAAGTAGCGTTTAGTATGAAAGCGATAATAAATTTGTAATATGAATGTACGTAAATACGTTAGCGTTTAAATATAACTTCAACAAACTTTTCATTAGACTCTCGAGAATAAAAATGTCTGCGTTCCGCCTTCAAAATCATTTATAGACTCTGAACAATCAGCATCAGCAAAGCTTGGCGAAAGCGAAAGTATTCAACTTTGAGGGTCGTTTTTGTGAAATAATGATCAGCACTCACCCCTAATTACAATCCGCTATAAATTGCGGTCATTTCTCGGCATGTGCGTGCAGCTCGATGTGACATGGTGCGTAGTGGGCTGTGGCCGCGGTGTGGGCCCTGAGAGACCCTCAAGTCCCTGGAGATCGCGGTTCTGCGAACGATTTGTCTAAGGGTTTCCTCGGGAAGCGACGGCGCTTTTAAACTTTAAAAGAGTTTTTGGAAATGGGAATTATACTGTTTTAGTGGTTCAACTTTGAAGAAGTTCGATTTTATATTGGAGAATATAAATAATGATGTTTGTGAATGAGCTATATTGATGAATTCGAATCGGTATTAATTAGCAAATAAATTGAATTTTGTTTTTCTTTTCAACTCTGTTTTTTTTTGCTTTTCATTTTGATTGCCCAGTAATTAATTCAAAATGTTTGTTATAATTTTTATAAATAGCTTTTCTGTCGCCATTGCTTTTCAAATTGTTTTCGAGAGAAGTACTTTAAACAAAGGCTCATTTGTCAATGTAGGGATAAAATTGGCGATAAATAAACACAGCATAAATTACACAAATATAATAACTGTACTCGTAATTTATTAATACTATATTCTATACTCTAATACCAGCAATACTTGTTTATCTGTTTTTGTGTGTGTCAACAATCTTGAAATCGGCTTTAACAATATTGACAAAACTTGGTATTCATATATTTTAGCCTCAGAAAACGAACTAGCTAGGTCTTTTACAGGCAGATTCATAAAACGGATTAACGCTAACACCATATTTTCGTTCGTTTTTAACTCTCTTTTCAATGTACGAAACAAGTTTATTTTAACTTGAGTTAAAAAGAGAGTTAATTAGCATCAAATTTAGTTCATTTATTCAATCTCTTTTAATTTGAAACAGAGTTATAGATAATATTAAAAACGGTGTTAGCGCGATCCGTTTTGTGAATCTGCCTGTTAGTTATTTTTAAAGAAAATTATTACTACCTAAAACAAAAACTACTCGTATGTTGTATTTATTGATGATAAAAGTCAATTCTAATACCTCGTAGTATTATTATAAAATCAATTATAGATAAGTGCTTATATATTCTTCTTCTTCAATGGCGCTACAGCCCAATTGGGGCCTGGGCTTACCGGGCACACCGAGCCGCAGTTTTTACACTACCCTACTGCCGGTTTCCGTAGTCGATGTTACTTTTTAAGGCATATGTATAAGTGACTAGCTTATAGGGCCCGAGTATGATTAATACAAGTAACTGTATTTTTTTATTTAACGACAAATCATACTTTGTCGACAGGTGGATTCGAACTGACGAACCTTGGTTCGGATGACGTCACAGTATATTAATAGATTTGCATTAACACGCTCAGCCACCGCGCCTGTGCTTATATATTGCCGCATAATAATATATCCATTTGATATTTACCTTTAACATTTTCTTTTTTTTTAATTTCAAGTTAAGAAGAATTCTAAATAAGTGACAGTTAAGTTTACATACCAATACAGTAAATACAAAATTATTCAAAATATTACATTTTTATATAGGGTAGGTGGCTTAGTGGTATCGAGTCGACCTGTGGATATAAAAACCTTGGTTCGAGTCCTATAGTCGACAAATAATTTTCACAACATTAAAATTATCCCTGTGGCTCCCTCACTACTAACATCTTTCTTTGATTTGACTGCTGGTAATCGCTCTTAACGAATATACCGAAAATGTTTTGTCGGCTGTGGGGTTCGAACCAGGGTTCTTAGAATCCACAGGCCGACTTGATACCACTGAGCCATTACCCTATTTATCTAAATACTAATGTACAGAAATATATAATTTTCATCGAGCAACAGTGGAAATAGATTTCCATTTATAAAACAATATAATTTTTAGTTTCAAAAATGCATTAATAATAAAATTATACATTTCAATTAAGCCATTAAGTCATCTACTACATATATCAGCATGGCTAACAAGACTAAATTATCCAATGAAATTTCACTCATAAATATCCAGAATTTATAAGGCTTTCATAACCAATTATAAAACAACTAAGTAGTTAATATTCTCGCGGAGTGTACTCATAGCAGGTACGCGTTAAACATAGCCGCGTTATTTACCAACGCGCGTTCAAATAATTCCGATGATGTACAGCACACCGTACACGCCATTACGCACCTACCTCTTTAGTTAATAACAATAAATCCAGAGGAAATGAAGAAATACTGGTTCGTTAGAGGTTCCTCCTCCTCCACACCTACTCATTAGGACTCCGAGGATTACTTACTTAGCTCGTCCAATGAGGATGAGCTTAGCGCGCTGAGCTACTGTTGCTCTTAGTCTTAGATGTATTGTACGCATATCTACACTTGAATAATGATCTCGGGTGTTGTGTTACTTGCTGCTACGGAGTATTATGTCGTTAAGGATATTCAGATGTTCTGTTTCTGCTTATTGTTTTAGGGTGTGTGAATGAGCTGAACTGCGCTACTGAGCCATTTAAGCTCTGTTACTTGTATTTTGTCACTAATATTGTAAACAAGACCGCAGTTTACAATATTCGAACCTATAAGTTCATACTTGATTGTATTGATTCAATATAAACACAAAAGAAGCCATATAATACAAAAGAGCAATACATTCACCTTTTCTGTAAATGGCGGCATTTGTCTCATTTGTACGCATGTTCATATAAAATCCTTTGTGTTACATTAGCTATTTATGTAACCAGTTGGGAAATATTTCATTTTATGTAATGAGTGGGATGTTTGTGGGACGAGCGAAGCGACAAAATTGAATTTCTTAACGTGGCTCATACAAGATTTTTTTTCTAATTTTGATTAAAAAGGGTTCTTTCAATCGATGCAATTATTCATTTTATTGAAAATCTAATAGGTACGCTTATTTCAGTTGTTAATTTGAAGTTTGTTTTATTTTACACGAGTCTGACACATTTCCGATATTTTTCATATCTGGAAAATGTCTGATTCAAGTGCGGTACAAAGTGATAATATAGAAGAAGAGGCAGAAAATGCATTTTTATTTATAACTCCGCAAAAAATCTGATGCAAAATGTAATTTAGCTTATAAAAAATTTGATTAGTGATATAAAGAAAAAAGCGAAGAAAAAATTTTAGTTCTAATGCTATGATCCATTCTTCACAAGAGGCTTATTCCATTTGCCATTTGGATCAGATCTATCTTACTTTTACTGATCCAGATCACTTATTTATTTCGCCGGTTTACTTCGCTGACTTTATTTCTAGTACTAAAATTACTGATCATAATTTACTTTGAAGTAATTCACCCCATTAAAGTGCATTAGTTTGATTAATTCAATTCATTTCTTCATGCTATCTAATTTATCTGAACTGATTTAAGTGAACCAAATGGCAAATGGAATACAGCGTAGAATGGACTATATTATTTCATACTTTTTTAAATATTGATAGATAATATTTAAAAGATCAATAAAATGAAGCTGTAGAGTATTATAGAACATGTAATTAAATTGTATGATATGTTTATTTGGAGGATAATTAGCGCTATTTGTGTCACAAATTTGTATGTATTTGTCTTAATTTTGACGTTTTCATCAGTCAATCAGAATAAAATAAGTCCTCTGAAAGCACACTGCAATCTCTCACTGTTGCAGTTGTAGTAGCCCCCTCCTCCCTTTCCTCAAAAAGTATGAAAGCTTACTCAAACATTTTATCCTGACGCATCACTTTTCATATTTCCTACTGGTTTATTCGTTCCATCTTTATTATGATTTTGTTTTGATATTAGAGTTTTAATTTACGGGTATATTTATACAATTAAAGCTTGAAAACACATTATTTTTAAATTCTGTTTCTCTCTAACATTAGCATAACATGAATATGTAAATGAAAGAACGATATCCTTCAATCAATTTTGAACTATTTTCACGGAAAATAAAAAGTACATTTTCATGTTTTGTTTTTTTTTAAGCCAAGGATATGAGAAAATGAAATAATTTTTAATGGATTTTTTATGATCAGCTGGCTAATTTGAAAATAACGGGCTTCGTGAGGATTTGCATGCAGGAAAATTTGTTTTAAATTACTTCTACAAACAACGTATATATTGTGTAAGAGAAAGTAAATAAATTGAAACTAAATTTCATATTAATATTTTATTACAAATTGGATGACAAAGTAATAGCTTTGCTAGCCTTATGCTACAAAGTAGAAAGTCATAAGGATTAAGTAAATAAAAAGTATTACTATTATGTGTTTATATTTATTGACATATTTATCCATTAATATTAATATAAGGACAATTATCCTTAATTACAGCTCGTTCTAGTTATTTAACATGTAACTAGTGGCAAGTTGTTTATTAATATTCTAGTACCTACATTGTAATTCTTTTTAAAAATTGTTATAGCTTCATAATGGTTTAAATACTATGCTAAAATGTTGCAACTGTGATTATAAATTCAATAAAGCCAGGAATCCAATAAACTATATTGAAGTTTTCAGTTTCCCAGAAAATAATAAAATAAATAAATATAAATATATCATCACGCCTTCTACCCATTACTTGGTGTGGCATTCTTCCGAAGCAGATCTCGGTATGTGATATATTTTGCGCGTGAAGTGCGGTTACCAGTCGTCAAATCATGGCCCACAAAGATGTTAGTGGTGGAGGAGCCACAGGGATAGTTTAAAATTTGGTGAAAAATTGTTTGTCTCCTGTGGGTATCGAATCAGGATTCTCAGGATCCACAGGCCTACTCAGAAGCGGATTTAAAATATTTCGGGCCCTAGGCAAAATATTTACTTCGGGCCCTTTAAATATATATATATATATATATTATAACGAACATAAAAATAAATATTTCTATTATTTATATATGATATAATTACTTTAAAGACGCTTGCTAGCAGAAATGACAGATTGCTGGGCTGCCAATATAAATGAAATAAAATTCACTACAACTAATACAAAATATAATATAAAATCATAAAAATAAATAGTCAAAACAAACATAAATTAAAAGTTGAATCCGGGTCCTAAAATTTTTGGGCCCTAGGCTATTGCCTCTTTAGCCGAAGCCAAAGTCCGCCTGTTGGCTGACTTGATACCACTGATATAATGAATTAGCTTAATTGATATAATTAATTAAATTCTAAAAACTTGAATATATTTTTTTGAGCAGAAAATAGACATTTTCAACTATCAGTTGAAACCAGAAAGTTGACGTTTGCTGTTTGCTGATCGGTAATAAGATTTTTCTGCTCGCTGAGCGGCAATATAGAGTGCATCATCGTATTTATGGATACATGAAAACTGTCACCTGAATCTCCAAACAGAAAAGCTGTCGAAAATTATTTTAAATTCTTTTTCAAGTGTTTCTAAATGGTCATAGAAAAAATATTGTGTGCCACTCTTGCATGATTGTTGTCTCGATCAACAATCTCTATGCGCGGGCTGCAATACTACTCTAGGTAAATAACCAACTATTAAAATAGTATTTTAAAAAAGAAATCATAATAGAAAAGCCTCTACGAAATGTATTTGTGGCAATCGAAAATAAATATCAAATGAATTAATAAACATTGCTGCCAACAATTTGATTTAATATTTTTCACATAACTGACACATAATTAAGGGGCATCCGTGCAATTAGCCACCGGATTTTTTTTAACATTCGTCGCCGCCGGAACTTACATTGTCTAGTAACCATATTTCAAAGTTACAACCTCCTTGAGTTTTTAAGTATTCTTTGCAGGTAATCAATATAAGAGGAAATTTCATAGACTAATAAATATTAATTATGATCAGTAGCGCAACAATTTCAAGTGAATTATACCGACGTATTAGCTATTAAACGACTCATTAACATTGTTAATTAGCTCCTCTAAAATGCGGAAACGAGCTCATAGCGAAAAAGCATCACAAAACGGCTTCAATTATTAAACTAAACGATGTCCGCGCCTGTACTGCCGTTGGATTATATCACGCGTGGGGCTCGATACGTTGTAGAAAAATAGTTCATGTGGGGGTGAAAATTTCATGCGCGTAATGCATTATACGTACTAAAGTTGTTATACGGGATTAAAATTACCGCCCTCTTGGCGTCGAAATACATTTAAGGAATAATGACTTTTATGATAACACAAGCGCGCGCCATACATAAGGCGAATATAAATTCTTCTTCTTCTACTCGCAATTAAATGCAAAATTATTCATCGATTTAATTGGATTTAAATGTAGATAATGTATTATGTTTATTTACATTATCTACAGTTGCAGGTACAATAAAATTTGTGTCAGGGCCGGTTTCTCCGAGTTTCCTACAAAATGAAAAGTAGTAGGATAGTACGTTATTATTGACAGGATAAATATAATAAATAGGATTCAGTGTATGTTTTAAATCAAGATAAATTTACACTTACACAAAATATTTAAGAGCAAGTATCTACTAGGGTTGTTGATTTTTCACATATTCGAGACCTCGAATGTTCGGATTTATTGAACCTTCTAATTTAGATTCGAACTTTCGAATTTTAGAATATTCCGAATTTTCGAATTTTCGAATTTTTTAATATTACGAATTTTTGAATTTTCGAATTATTCGAATTGTGAATCTGGATCCTAACTTGAACATGTTGATATGAATTATTTTCATAATAAACTCATTTGCAGAGTTTTGTATTAATTCATAAGTAATTATTATTAATTATTATTATTTGCCAAATTAATTCAATTTAAACTTAAAATTTCGCTACACTGTCAAAAACGTTTTAATTAAGACGTTTTTGTATCCTTTTTATTGTCATTTTAAAAGGTTTTACTAAAAGTCCGTAGCATATAGATGGGCGGTAAGAGAATAGATGTCTTAATTAAGACGCCTAAACTTGCAGAGTTTTTGCACAAAACGTCACCGAGTTTATTATTTAATTCGTGGCCGACTTTTCGCGAATTATGCATGTTTGGAGATGACAGATGGCGTTAATTCAGTGGCCAAAAATTGAGAATTCGAAGCTTTGAAAAATTCGAAAATTCGTATATTCGAAAACTTGAAAATTCGTAAATTCGAAGCTTCGTACTTAGTCAAAATGTATCAACATGATTATTTATTTATGTTTCTCTATACAACAGAAACATAATCCCAAAATACAAAACAGGGCACGGACTAACCGTGTCGAAGTGTGGCAGTTTATATATTTTTAACTTGAGTAGAATTCGAACTCGAGATCTCCGAATTCGAATAATGTAACTTAACTACTCAAGGTCACTGGTTGCAACATCAAAATCACCAGAATCAATTTCTCCTTCATCGCCTGATTGAAAGCCGTTTAAAAAATTCCTTGTTTTAATCCCACCACAAAATTGTTAATAAAACACTTAACTCCACCATTTCCTATCAAAATACAGTTCAATATTACGAGCAGTGGTTCCGCAGCTGCTCGTAATACCATTTCTTTCTTCATTCTCGATGGCGCGAACGAGCGAGCAGACGTGGTAAAGTGTCGCGATATACGTGCAGGCACGAATTCTGCTCGCTGCAGCAACATGCGACCGGCCCATTATCACGAGCGCTAGCCACCACACCGAAGGTGCACTTGGTAACTTTTCCTTTCGACCATTGCCATCTCGGAGAAAAGAGGTAGCACAAAGCAAACTCCAGGTTTTCGATATGTCCTCATCACAAGTAACTTTACGTATATTTTGATTGAGTATTTTAGGTAAATTAATCAGGTTGCAATCAATTCATAAAAAATAGTATATTATGTACCATGAACTGTAAGTGATAGTTTTTAGGTCAAGAATGTAGTTTGGGAAATCGAGGCTCGAACGGTCGAGATTTCCTAAGCATTCGCGACCTTAAAAAATCATTTTCCTACAACTGTGCGATTTCTTTGTTATTACGTAACTATAATTGCCTTGGTTACGTATGGAAAGTAGATGAATGCAGACCAAGTGCGTCTCCGAAAGCAAAGAAACACTAGTGCGGAAAGTGCTTCATTACGTAACTGTCAAAAGAATATTGTTTTGACAGCGATTTAAATTTCGCACCGAGCGCGGAATTCATATTTTGACCACAGACGCTTATGGAAGAAGAAGATACGGTGAACCAGCGCTAGTAAATATGCAGTAGTATATTTTGACGTTTATAAACGTAACGTTAATTTGCAGTATATCTAATATGTAAACAATTAATAAAAAGAACCGAACAAAGTAAAATATATCGATAAATGGTTTTATTTAAAGAGTAAGTGAAATACTTCATATTTATTGTTTGTGTATATTATTAATACAGCTGTTACAGTTGCTTATATTGACATAATGTAAAGTGGAAACTTTTGTGTCTAAAGAAACATTGATTTCTTCCGTACCTGTTCATATTATTACCAGTAATATTATTGGTAACAATTTCGGAAGCTTCAGAAGTACCAGCAGCAGGTTGATTGTCATTGTCGAAAATAGATCCAACATAGTATGATCCGGAGCTTCAATTATCTTTGGAGGTGTTAATGATAAAGAAGAATCACTCACTGTACTATTCCAATCAAGATGATTTTGCAGAAATTATTTTGACGTTAGTGAAATATTTTTAAATAACTTAGAACAATGTGCAAGCAATCAACAAACAAACCATAGCAACGCCGTAAAACATCGTTCTCATGTAATATCATTAAAATTTTATAAATTTTAATAATATTTTAGTGATTTACTAAATCGCACAGTTGTAGGAAAAATGTTGTTTATAACTATTACAGTTCGAAGTTAGTTATCTATTTTTTACAGTACTTACAAAAATGGAATGATAGGATAGGATTCAAAATTGGCAGCTGTCAAATTGTTGTCAAAATAAACAGACCTTGATATGTTATATTTACTTACTGTTCACCGTGGACAGTAAATAAATATTAAGTCCTGATATAACCATGGAAACCACTGTGCAATAAAACTGTGTTTAAATTTTGTCATTAATATGTAACTTACAGTACAAGTATTGTAAAAAATCTATTTTTCTTCTTCATTAAATTGTCTATTTTCTCAATGTGTTAAAATTAGCTCATAATATTCACGGTTTTGTTAAAAAAATCACTGAGCTCCTGAAATAATTGTTTGCATCACCAGGCCAGAAACTATAGTTTTGCGAGTACTCGCAAAACAGTTTCTGGACATGTGATACACAAGATTTTTTGCGCCGATTTAAATGAAATTATTGTTTTAAAATTGGTAGAAATCTCAAACCTCCAAGCACTCAACAGACAGTCAGTGAAACATCTGAAGTTTCACTGACGATAACTTCTTTAAAAATACGATATTTTATTTTTAGTATTCATTAGTAAATGTTTTGATTAAGGTGAAAAACAAATGTTTATGGCGAAATGAGTATGGTCGAAGTAGAAAATACCAACTAGTAACGTGCAATCGATGGAGTTAGCGAATGTGAGGCTCGTAGGCGGTTTCTAGACCATTTCTTTCCTACTTTATTGTAACTACTTCCATATAAAATATATTTAACAAATTTACATGCAATTTGGTATATATGGGTTTGGTTCATGTGAAATTAGATTTTCAAATGTTACGTGAATTAGGTTATGTGATATATGTACTATTATAATCCTGGTAATGTCAAAATATATTTACTGCCTCCGTAAAATAGGTTTAAACTTATGTTAATACTCGTATATGAATTTATTTTTTATGAAGTTGCTTTGAAATCTGTTTGATCCATTTATCTCTTTGTTATTTTTTGTTTAAAATAATTAATTAATACGTACCTAATACAATTTAAAATAAAAATAATTTTGTTCTCTTAATAAACTTTACCTCAGATATATGTATTTCATAGAAAAAGGTCCACGGTCGATTGTATTCTGTTGTAGAAATTTGTATTTACTTTTCATACAAACTAAAAAGAATAATACAGAATAATAAGAGAAACTTCAACATTAGGTTACAGCGGTATCAAGAAAAATATCTGCTAATATAAAGGTGAACTATTGTTCAAAATTTACAGAATGATCAAAAAGAATTGTTTCAGTTGGCAACACAATCCTGGCGATCTTTTTATTCCACAGTTGGCAAAACGCCAGGTAAAAGCGGATATACTATTTGACATGTCTAATAAATACAAATAGTTTATGTCAAGAGTCTGACAGCTAATAGGATTTTGACTTTTTGAGTAATAGAAATACTTTAGATTATTACTATGTTAATAATAAAAGGAAGTGTGACGGAAACAACAATTTTATTTATGGATATTTAAGAAAAATATAACTAAAAAGAGAACTAAATATATTCAAATTTAATTTTCAAATGTCACTGTCAACAACAGGAAATGAATTTATGTATCAAGCTCACCAATTTCAAGTAGTTTTTCTTATTGCCAACTGCAACAATTCCTTTTGATCACTCTATATTTAAAAATGTATTTTGAACTAATACTAAAACTATAACTTATAACATTACAGTATTATATTCTATGTATATAAATAAATTTATAAATGAAAATACTACTAGCAAACACAAATTAAAAGAAGAATACAAAGAAATACAAGTGTCACCAATGATAAGCTTACGGAGACAAACTAAAACTGTACCTTTGTCTCAAGTTTGCCATATCGTGATCGACACTATCTCTAGTAGTTGAATAGCCTAATAACATAAAAAAAATGTAACTAGGTACAGATTTACCATGTTACATAACTGCACACTATATTTTCAGTTAGTTACATTTTTGATGACGTCTGTTAATCCCTTAATCATTTCTATTTTTACAGTAGTAATATTTATAAATTATTGCAAATAGCATCTTCATATTATAAATGTGTACACGTCCATGTGATTAAGCAACGTAACAAATATATGGGCTTTTAAAAGGTTATCTTAAAGCGATCAAGTACTTAAAAGTACAAACTGATATTTAAACATGGTTTATAAGCGATTAAAGCAACATGAACCATATTCACCGCTAGAATGTATTCATTAAAGCTGCGTCCCTACATGCACAAAAGCACTCAAACTGAAGCATTTCCAGGTACTTCTAAATTACATTCGTGCGGGAATGATAAATCTGGTTGCGGGAAATATGCTAATTAAATCGCAAAGTGAATGTGAATGTCCTGAGTCAGCCAACACTGTTCATTTGATGTCTTTATATTTGTTTACCAGAACTGTCGTGCGAAGTACAAGCTTTCTCCCTAGATATAGCTTTAATTTGCCAGACTATTAATGTTCACTATTCCTGATTCTACTTCATGTAAGAACATGAAGTGGTGTGGGTAGAGTCACCGAATTCTAATCCGGAAATCTCGGGTTCGGATTCCACTCATGCTAAAAATTATATGAACTACCGAGTCTGAACCCTGTACTGTAATTGAAATTCAGTTCCTGTTGTATAGAAAAACGTAAATAACTAATAATAAAAATTACCTCAACTGACTTACATAATAATAAGTTTTCAGTCTTCTATAGATTAAATTTAGGTATTATAACAATTATGTAATATAAAATATATCAGGAAAAACATATTGTCATGGTTACAGTGTATATTTGCAGCAAGGACGTTGAAAGGAGGGGATATGGCATGACGTACTGTAGCATTTGAAGTGAGGCTTGGGCAAGGGAAAGAGACAACAATAGTTTTTCTGCACCGTGCTTAGCCAAATCTCTTTTTCTTTCAAATATTTTGAATTTTTATGTAAGAAAAGTGACGTTTAGACGTTGTCAGGGAGCGTTGTTTTATGTAAACATAACCACGAAATGTCATTTGTGTTTAAATTTTTGTGTTGTATGGAATTGGACATATTTTTTTGTGGATAAAATGGTAACAAAGTGTTTATAATTTCAGTTTCTTTGTAAAAATTTATAATCTTTTAGAGCGAATGATTCTGTTCTGTCTATTTAAATTTCAAATCTCTTTATGACACATGTCAATCAATAGCAGGCTAAACACGGTACAGAAAATAATACTTCTGTCTCTGTCAATCTGCCGAGCCTCACAGTCTTGACTTGAATGCCACAGCCCCTCCTTTTAACGTCCTTGATTTGCAGTAATACCGCTTAGCTACCAAAATACTCTTTATCTACGACACCTTCACTACTTGTGTAATGTTTGTTACTTCCTTGGTATAATATAAAACATACCCAGCCAAGAATTTTAAAATCCCATTTTCTGGAAATTTCAAATGTAACATTTGGCTGAATACCTGAAAACAGACCCTTGATTCCTTTGAAAACAAACCACAAAAATAGAATAATTTACACGTCAAATTCCATACGCTAGTGGAACTATAATTAATATCAAATTATATTTTGTGATTCTATGATTTGTATTGGAAAACGAAATACAGAACTTAGCAGGAATAACAACGAGGAATTAGAGAATTTCCTCGAGCGGTCTGAGAGCTTCGGCGAGTATGATTGGCAGGAATTGACGATTGTGATTATTCCTTTGACTCGTGTCCCAAATCACTCGTCATTATTGATACTCGTCAATACTTGTGAGTGGTCTGGAGCAAGCTTTTACATTTTAACAAAAGAGAAAGCGAATACATTTATATATAAGTAAAATTTGTTTTCCTCACATTTTAGAAAAATAAACTCAAGTAAATTGAATTGAATTTTAAAGAGAAAAACTGACATAACGCAGTCCATAAATCCCAGACTCAAATCCTGTCGGTATTGCAATTGTTCTCTCTATAATTCAATTTTATTTCATCATTTATTTACTTAAAATACTAATTATATTTCGAGTAAATTGATTTATAACACAATAAATTAATTATATGAAATCTTAAAAGAAATTTACATTTATGTAAGTAAAGCTTAGTATATTATTGGTTGGAAGTAATTAATGGACTAAGGCTTAACTTGTTAAATATTCTTTGTTGAAGATTGGACAACGTTTCGGCTAATGTTATAGCCATCTACAGGTCGACAGTACAGAAGTAGTTCAAAACATATAAAATTTAAGTTGAACAATAATATTATTCGGGGCAGATATGGATAAATGTTTAACTTTGTTTGAGTTTAATAGAACAAAAGTTAAAGACACTAAATTTCATGTCTGCCTACGAAGAGTCGCACTTCGACTTCAGTTGTCACCTGTGGAATTCGAACTTATTTCCACAGTTCGATACGTAATTATCGAGCATTTATCTCATTAGTTTGATATCAAAAGTGAAATCTTAAAATAAGGCAACCAGACAGTCCTGCCCAAAAATACTTTAATCTTCTTAAAAATAGATATAAAGGAAATTCTATTTTGAAGCCTAATCAATTAGGTTAAAAAGTAATCGTATACAAATTTTACAAGAAAACAATAGCAGCATTTTACGTACAGGTAAATAAGTAACGCAGAATAGTGATCCAAGTAAGCGTGGTTTGCACTTAGCGAAATGAAATTTCACTTCAATTCAGTATTAAGAACGTGTAACATCTTAAGTGAACCCGAACAATACTAAAGTTTCCGTATTCCGTGCATTTCAAAATGAACAACAACATGATGTGAAAATCGAAAACGAATAAATTGTAAAACCCCCAGTCCAAGATTGCTTATCACATCGGAGTTAATGTAATTTTTAACCTAAAACCGGCATTACTTGTTTCACAAAATAATTGCAATTGAACGATTTATTTTTTAGTCAGTTTTTGTAAGAATATTACAACTTTATTGCAAGAAATTATTAATAAAAAATGTCATAATACATAATGTACACATCTTATACAATACATATTTATTTTTTTATTTATTTGTTACTCTGCAGAACAGGAATTTAATCCCAATTACAGTACAGGGAGCGTACAGCTTATAGTGGAATCCGGACCATCCAGACACAGTCATATTTTTCTATGTAACTAGAAGTTAGTGAGATTTGAACGCACGACCTCTTACTTGCTAATTAAGAAACGCAAGTTTTATATCGCTTTTATCTACGATTGTCTGCATATGTTATTTCTTCACCCGGATGGTATTGACTTAGTTGGAATCTTCTTCTTACGGAAATTCTTCTGTAGATAGCAATTGCCATGTGAACTAAATTTATAGGTTAGTAAATAGCACATTTATGTAATTAATATCATTTTCGTATTTCTCTTTAGCTGTGTACTTCTGTAATTTTCAAAGGTGAGGTTGTATGCAAATTTTAGTTAGGTATTTGCTGTTATCGTATTATTAATTCATAATTAGTGTTTGATTTAACACATTGTTATTCTGATGTATAACACATGTTATACGTTAAGCGGATTTAGATTTTAACTAGTTATTAACTTTATACCTGTTGATTTTACTTCAAACCATTTTGTGAAGTTCGCTTTGATTTGAAGATTGATATTTTATTGTTTTATTTATTTATTTCAATATATTTTAAGATTCTGTAACCAGTCTTAAAGACTGTTATCCAGAACCTTATATAACAGTATACAGGCAGATATATAATCGAAAACAAAATAAATTTAAGTAAAACTTTTTTTCTTTTAATTCTGGATGTTTGTCGATTCTTAGAAGAGAAGTAGAATAATAAATGTAGTTAGTACAATTTGTAGATCTACTTGTAAACTTTGTAAAGAGAAATAATGCTGGAATAATACAATAATTAAATTATAAAATTTAAATTCACAAACTAAAATATATTTTCTGAAACCGACAAGAAAGTGTCTACTTTCCTGACCAATTTTAGTATGGAAAGTTGGCTTTTTACAAAAACAGTCAAGGAAAGTACGTATCCAAGGCTACAACAAAAATAACAGTCTGGTAATGTACAAAACAGTCTGGTAAAGATTTTACCTGACTGTTATTTTTATGTAACCTTGAATACGTAGTCCGCTGTCAGTACAATACATGTCTAAATTTTAAAAAAAATTGAATTATTTATGATTAAATATTGATTACATTAAACGGTTTCAGAAAAAATAGTATATATAATACATCAGGAAAGTGTTTTTACTTGACTCAGTGGATTAAAATACTCAGCCTGCGGCCTCGCAACCGCTACGTCAAGTAAAATATCACTTTCGTGACTTATTATGTAATATACTATTAATAAATAAGAAAAAATAGGAAAAAAAAATTTTCCATCACTTGTCTCATAATTCCACACAGGTTTTACAGCACGTTTATGTCATGTCATGTCATGTTACCGACGTAGATAGGTTAACATCAGTCAGTTCAGCTAAGTCGGTATCACAATCCACTATTCCCGAGTTGGTCTAGTTGGATAAATGATCGCACCATACTGATGAGTCTATAAGGACGAAACGCGTCTATGGTTAAAGCTGAACTCACCAGCCGTTTGTTGATGACCTGATAGTTGATGCAAACGTGCTGTAAAACTTTTGTGGAATTATGAGACAAGTGATGGAAAATTTATTTTTCCTATTTTTTCTTATTTATTAAGACTCAATTCTACATCGCAATAGATATTTTGTTTTAATATACTATTGTTCGTACCGTTTTTGCATAACATTCATAATTAGACAATTCGTTTTTCTATCTAGACCGTCACATTTATTTTATGATATTTTACCTTTCTTTTTCTACATTGCAGAGTAACAATTATATAAAATTTAGACTCGCTCATAATGATTACATTCTTATATTATATGCTCATTAAATAATATACTATTATACTGTTTGACAACGAAAAATATACGGAATTTCAAATTATTAATCTGCTACAATGAAACAATTAATATTGTATATTTATCGATGTACCAATATTAGTAATTTATATCTTCCTGTACTGTTTATTACCCACATCATCGTGTCGGAATTCAAGCGAATAAACATCGTCCTGCACATTCTGATGTAAAGATCGGCGTCAGGTCCGCGTCGCGACGTCGATGTTGAGCGTCTGTATCGGTGACGGTGAGCGATGCAGGTGTGTCGTCAGTGCTGCCGCCCGCGGCCAACAGCGACACTTATTGGCACCGCCACCGCCTGCAATATTTATGTGTCTGCGGATATTTCACCGGATATCGCATTTGTTTCCGCTTTTTGATGTCCGTATAAACGTCCCATCGTATTGATATTTATCGCGACATGTGTTCGAAGATGTTCCCCCACCTCGCGTTGCCGACGCCATCCTCTATCGCCTAGAGCAAGCATCGATATACGTGGTTTGAATATCTATTAGATCGTACTTGTGCACGAGTAAAGTAGAGCATATGGATGCATAAATGCTCGGATTATGCTAGAATGGATAAAGAAAGCTACGATTTTGTTAATAAATTGCGGTAGTTACTGCTGGAATATTTATTCTGCGAATCACGTTGCGAAAGCAAAATGCTGTAGTTTCCTGCAAGTTTCGAATTATAGTAAAACGGCTTTAGTTATCGGATTATGGACCATAACAATAAAATTGATTCATGTGAATTTAAATTCTAGATTATTTATCAACCAGATTCAAAAAGTACTATATCTCATTTCACGTAAGATTAAACTTATTTAAAATATATTTTATATGCTTACATCGTCAATTTTAATTAGATATTTTATGTTAGAATGAAGATTAATGTCTACAAATCTATTTCGTAAATTTAAATTGGTTTTCAATCACAGTGATTAGTGATGAGATATTAAAGAGCAGTTTCATCTAGTGTTGTCGGGAGACGAGACAAGACTTTGGGACAATTGCGTCTCGACTGGGTCTCGAGTATCATGGTCTTGCCTTTGTTTCGAGTCTCGATGAGAATCTCAGCGAGACTCGATACTAGTCTCGTCTTGGTCTATAATTTGCCATCGAGACACAACTATGGTCTCATTTCGACTTTTCGAGACGACACAAGACGAAATTATTTTACAAACACCTTAGCTGTATTCCATTTGCCACTTGTTTCACTTAAATCAGTTCAGATAAATTAGATAACATCACTAAATAAACTGAATTAAATAAAATGATGTACTTATTGGGGTGAATTACTTCTAAGTTAATTAGAGTCAGTAATTCTTCTTCTTCTTCAATGGCGCTACAGCCCAAATCGGGCCTGGGTCTACCGGGCACACCGAGCCGCAGTTTTTACGCTACCGTACTGCCGGTTTCCGTAGTCGATGTTACTTTTTTAAGGCATATGTATAAGTGACTAGCTTATAGCGCCCGAGTATGATTAATACAAGTAACTTCATTTTTTATTTAACGACAAATCATATTTTGACGACAGGCGGATTCGAACTGACGAACCTTGGTTCACAGCATGTTAAGAGATGTGCATTAACACGCTAGACCACCGCGTCAGTAATTGTAGCACTGAAAATAAAGTCAGCGAAGTAATCCAGCGAAATAAATAAGTGATCTGGTTCAGTAAATGTAAGTTAGATCTGATTCAAATGACAAATGGAATACGTCTAATGAATCAATTATTGAGTGAACACCGAACAAGCCCTAAATTTAGGTTTGTGTCAATAATTAAAAATAAAAATCTAAAAATCCGTAAATGGTGAATATCACATAATGCGTGTATTACATATTTTTGCGGCTATATAAATGATTAGTGATTATTAACTAGTTGAAATTTATCGTAATTAATTTTGCACAATGCTGGCCACATTTCGTAATGAATGTAGGTAATGAAATTGTTTGCAATCATCAAATCTACACTGAATTATTGCACCAATGAGCTTTGATTGTTTAGCACAGCCGCAATCGGCCAACAATTGGGGGATGTGAAGGCTCCACAATGCGGCTCATTTAAACATATTACACGTGCACTTGTATTGATCATAAAAATAATAGCCACACAATTTGCTATTACTCTATTGCAATATTTATTCATTTCAAATTGAATTTGCTCATTGTACCACATTTATGGTTTGATATTGTATCGTTGCTATGAACATTCGTTTAGTAAATTAACAGTGATGTAGATAAAACATTTCAAATTCAATTGTATTAAAAATAGAATAATTATTACAATTATTATTTGATCATTTAGTATTTCTAGGAATCTGTTATAAATTAAAAAAATAAGAGGAACTAAATTTTCTGCCATTTTGATTTGAAGTATTTTTAACGTAAAATAGGAGTGTATCCCTGAATACATGAAAACATTTTTAAGAGAATTTCAAAACGGAGAAACTATCAAAAATGATTCTAAATTATTTTTCAAAGGTTTCTAAATGATTGTATAAAACATTTTGTATGCACTACGAAACGAGAGAGTTCTTGCCGCTCTTGCGTGGCTACTTTCTCGGTAAGTGATATGTTTATGCGCGTGAAGTGCGGTTACCAACCATCAAATCACGTCCCCCAAAGATGTTAGTGGTGGAGGAGCCACAGAGGTAATTTTAATTTGGTGAAAATGTTTTGTCGGCTGTGGGGATCGAAACACAGTTCTCAGGATCCACAGGCCGACTTGATACCACTGAGCCATTGCCCCATATACCTATTAATGACAAAATTTAAACACAGTAAGTTAAATTTTTCTTGCATAGTGGTTTCCATGGTTATATCAGGACTTTAATATTTACTTACTGACCACTGTAAATAGTAAGTAAATATTAGATATCAAGGTCCTGTTTGTCTTGACAACAATTTGACAGCTGTCAATTTTGAAACCTATTTTTCTTTTACTTCTATATGTGCAAGTATTGTAAAATAATAGCTTACTAACCGCGAAATGTAAGTGATTTTTTTAGAACCTCGATTTCCCAAACTACATTCTTCACCTAAAAACTGTCACTTACAGTTTATGGTACGTAATATACTATTACGTAGTATAAAAACTTGTGACAATGGCAGCTATAAACTAAATGTATTGCTTCACATTTTTTTAAATGTTACTGGTTAATATTATTTTAAAGTTTCAATTGTACGCGATATTTATTTGGAGGGCAATTAAACATGTCTTTATTTTGATATTATGGTCATTCAATCAGAATCAAGGTCAAATATATCCTGTACATTCACGTTGTAATGTCTCACCGAACGAACTATGATAATAATGTATTGAATAAATACTTATTTACTGAATAAAGGAATTAATAAATAAAACGTATGAAAAATAATAAACGTAGGTATTTACTAAATAATGCAAAACTACGAATACAATGACAATTAAAAGTAAAAAACAGTCAATTAGTTCTTAACGACATCTATAAAATTTTATTCCCCTTCCGGCAAAAAATCGTCACGCAGTGTAGAAAATTTCCTTCATTCCACGCAGTGTTTATAAAGCTGTACAAAAGCTCAGTAAATCTTCTGTAGACGTAAATATCAGATATTATTTAATGACTCTATTAAAAATAATGTATTCAGCGCAAAACATACTATTTTATACCTTCTGATTAGAAAAAAATGCCATAAAAAAATAAAAGAGATGCTATTGTAAAACAAAAACAAGTCGTGAAAGCGGAGAGCGCTCTTCATAGAGAAAATGGGTCATTGATTAACAAACTAACAAGCGCGGTCCCGTTGCTGGTAATGAGTTTTCACAACGAAACAAAATCAGCGTCTGGTGAACAACGCGGAACAAAAGAGCAACTGGATTTATTGACTTGAGTTCAAATAAAAGTTCTTATATGACTGAAAAACAACACCTAGCAATTTACATATCAATATGGACACTACCTCCGATACTCAATACTCCCTCATGGCTCTTTCAAAGGAAATTATTCGCTCAGAATAATTACTTTTATTTTTAATTATAAAACCATCATTCCATTTTGCATCACTTAATTTCTTCTAGCATGTATAATAACAAGCATTTCAGTAGCTGCATTACTACAATATTTGTTTTTAATTTAGATGTTTCCAAATAAATAAACATTATTTAGGATTTAGTTGTGTTTAATTTTCATTGTTAATTACACCGTTTTGGAAATGCTGTACAGCACATGCTAGTGAAGTTTTATTGTATTATTTTAAATTGCATTTGAGATTACTTCTGCACAGTGCACAGTTTGTATTGTTGCATTACTAGATACGCCTGTATAACAAATAATTAAAGCACTTGATAAATTATTTACACATTTCATTTATTATACATACATTTCATTTAATACTTTAATTAATATGCATCAAACAAATAAAGATATTTTCAGAATTGCGAAGCGTAACGACAAATTATCAAGATTGATCCTATTAAGTACAAGAACAAAATCATAGCCGAAATTTTAATCATTTCTTCAACTTTTAATTTTATACTTAAAAAAATATTTATATCATATTTATCTACTTAATGTCGATCTATTGTATTTTATTTACCATCTAAAATAAAACGCTAAATGTTGTGATTGTTTATTTAAAATTTTAACCTCAAAAAATATTGACTTAACAAATTAAGGTATTTTATTATTATTTTATAAGTTATTTGGCAATTTTTTTGGAAATTACATTATTTTCGTATTTTAATGATTTTGTCTTGAGTACATACATACATACATACATAACATCACGTTATATTCTATCAAATGGGGTAGCTAAAACCCTAGAATTATTCATAAAATATTCACTTATCAGATTCATCAAATAACAAGTCCTTATCAAAGAATCTCATCCTGACTCATCATCATCACTTCAACCCATTCATAATTCCCTCTACAAAAGCCCATTTATTCATCATATTCGGACTCATGCATCACACCAAACCTTCAATCACATCCATCCAATCATTCCTATACACCTACATTAATCTATCTTTCGACGTATTTCTCTGACACATAACAAAAATACAAAGAAAAATTGGAATTAAATCCAGGGCGACCATGGCTTACTTTCATAAGATCCCAGGTTAAAATCCTGGTGGTAGCCCAATTCTCCTCTTTATAATTTAATTTGATTATTTACTAAGTATATTTTAGAAAATAATAATTAAAATATTATTGAATTTGTAGTACGAAAACAAATGAGTTGTTTATATTTATTGAACTTTCCTATCTTCGTTAACAAAAATAATCAATAGTATTTAATATTTATCAAATAAATCATTAATTTTATTTAAATCGGCTCGAAAAATCTTGTGTACATAACAAGTGCGCAAAGACATACTTGGCATATCAGTGCAATTTTAAAGCACTCGCTTTGCTCGTGCTTTAATTTGCGCGAATAATGCAAATGACGTCTTCGTACACGAGTTTTGTACAATGCTTTTTGTAACGAGCAAAAATTATATCATCGACAATGAGGAAAATTATTAAATTTGAAGCGTAAATTTATATTGTCAGTTAAGTATGCCATGAAGTAACATTTGTTATTTAAAAACAAATTGATTATTTTTCTTGTCAATCTTGTTAAAATATGTCTGTTTGATGGCGTTATAAGCTAACGTCTCTATTTCTTTTATAAATTCCTTAAAATGTATGTATATAAGTACAATTAGCGTTTTAATAGTCAAAATTTAGAATCATAAAAAATGGGTGTTTTTTTCAATTACTTCAAACTTTGCATCGGTTTCCAAAGTAATGTAAACATTATTTTGAATGCTGCGAGTACAAAAAATAAGCTCGCACTCGCAAAACTACAGTTTCTGGCCTAGTGATATAAATAAGTAATTTTTTAACTTTGCCTCTCTGTAGCATTCACCCATTGCGTCACAGCCGTGAACGGGTCTTCAAATCATCACGGAATCTCAGATTTCCATAATCAGACTATCCTCACCTGTTCTCCGCTACGTAGAAGGTAGCTGTTGGAACCTCCTAGTTACGTGTGAAGGCTCGCGAAACTCATATAGCGGAAAGCGACGTATTAATTTCGTAAACGTTGATTTACATATCCCGAAGTTGTGCCTAATATTCTGTTTGTGGCGATAGACGGAGTACCGGTGCAAACAAGAACGAAGGATCCCGAGTTTGGTAAATTACATTTAGTTGTTCGGCAGTGAAGGAGGCGTCGGGACGCCGCGCAAACACAATATTCACTTCGTCGCCGTCCTACTCTAATAACTGATCTAACACTGTGGTCCGCCATTATATGTATGTGTATACTTACGTTACGTTTCGTGGTTAGATATCGCGAGAAATGCAACAGGACGTGTTGGGCTATTCAACTTTGAGGAGATATTTTACTTCTGTTTATTTTACTGTTTAACGCAATTACTCTGGCTATCGCTTTCATCTTTTCTAATCTTTGTAGATCCGTTGTTAGATTAATTGTTAGGAATAATCGTGAGAAATTTGAGATGATTTGTGCATATGTTATGTACGTCAAAGAAAGAAAATGTATTATAGTGAATAGAAGTGATTGAATGTTTGTTGTGTGATAAATGATTTCGAGTGTAATAAATAAATGAGTTTGTATGAAAGGATCTATGAATGTGGTTAAGTGAGGGTGATGTGTTTAGAAGAGAATGTTTGACGTGGACTGATTATTTGATGCAATTAATGAGTGAATGTTTTATGAATGATTTTAGGGTTCGTGCTACCCCATTTGATGGGATATAGCGTGATGATATGTATGTATGTATAAGTATGTACTCTGGCAAAGTGGAGAATGTACAGAACATTTGTATTTAAATTGATTAATATACATTTTCTTCTGAAGAGATGTGATCAGAAACAGAAAGTATTCAGATAATTAGTTCCGAATACAAATCCCGTCATCGGCTGAATTGTTATCTCAAATAATTATTTAAGAAAGGAACAATCAAGAATTTGGTCCTGGATTTTTTCAATAACTTGGCTTTATTAAGTATGTAAATAATTTTATAATATTGACGATATTTCGGTGGCATATTCATGGCCATTTTAAAGTCGGTAGAACATAAACCACGAAGTGATTTAATTTAAAAAATATGTTTTAATAATGGGGTAATGGCACATTGGTAACAAGTCGGCCTGTGGATCCAAAGAACCCTGGTTCGATCCCTACAGCCGACAAAACATTTTCACCAATTTAAAATTACCCCTGTGGCTCCTCCAACACCAACATCTTTGGGGGGCGTGATTCGACGGCTGCTAACCGCACTTCACACGCATAAATATATCACTTACCTGCTTTGGCAGAGTGTCACGTCCAGTAATGGGTAAAAGGTGTGATGATATATTTATTTATTTTATTTATTTATGTTTTAATACATGTAAGTTCTTTTAATTTTAAAATATATTAAAATATAACGTTTGCAATTTAATTACTTTGTGGTTTATTTTCGATTGACTTGAAAATAGCTGCAAATTATGTAACCGAAATCTCGTTAAATTATTTACATCCTTAATAAAGTCACGATATTAAAAAAATACTTCTTTGTTAAACTACAATTTCGCTTTAATTATCTACAAATTCTAAAATAAATATTGATTTATTTTGTTGGTCTGCACGACAGGAACTTACTGTCAATTACAATACAGGTACTCCATAATTTATAATGGAATCCAAACCACTCAGACACATTCTTATATTTTCTATTTAAGTCAGCGAGATTTAAACGCGTGAATTCTTGCTTGGTAGACACAAGTTATTTATTTATTTATTTATTTATTTATTTATGTTATTCTGTACAACAGGAATTGATTCCCAATTACAGTACAGGGTCCGGACTCACCGAGCCGCAAAGTGGTTGTTATTATAATTTCTAGCTTATAACCACTAAGCTGCGACTACCTCTTTTAAATTAAATATTTAAAATTTGAAAATATCAACCGTGAATGAGTGTTATTTCAGGAATATTAACACGCCAATAAAATTGCAAATATCTAAAATGTAAATTTAGAAGAATCAGACTTTAAAACACCTTCTAAATTCCCTTGGTGAGAGTAGTGAACCACCATATTTTGGTCGTGAGCGTGCAGCAGGCGGTGGAGAAGAAGGGTGCGCCATCCCACCAAGCCAAGAACATTTCGATCTGGCCAATAATCACCTTAAAATAGTGGAGTCACGTTCTGCGGATCACATTTCCATTGGAATCGTTTCTCAGGCTCGGAGCTTGCGGCCCGTGGGCCGGACTCGAGGGAATTCTGGGCCCCAATTAGACCTATGTCTTCATTTACCTGACCGGAATTTTTGTTTGTTAATGTACTACAGATAAAAGGTGCTTAATGCGAACAGAAGGCCGAAATGTTTTCTGATGGAGGTTACAAATTGTCAAGAGGATTCAATGATGGAAGATGGTAGCTGCTTTTATAACATTAATTTTTGAGGATTGCTATTTTAGTTCTGCTAGTATACCAACAAAGAGGTTCCTTGTTTGTAACACTTTTCAAACTTTTTTTGTGACTCGGTCCTCTCTATGTGTAAAGGTTTCTTTTGCCCTACAATGAAGGAGAATCAATGATATAATAATCATGGTTTGCTTTTACGGTCAGAGTATTTATAACATTAATTTTTGAGGATTGCTATTTTAGTTATGCTAGTATACCAACAAAGATTTTATTGATTTTATATGATTTTAGACTTTTTTCTGATTTTTTGTTTTATACTAGGCTGGAGAGAACTTTTATTCGTCATCCGAAGTCAACTTAGGGCAAACAATAACAAAAAAATCCTAAAATCATATAAAATCAATACCTTGACCGTAAGAGCAAATGATGATCATTGTATAATTGATATTATTACTTTGTAGGGCAAAAGGAACCAGTTACAAATAAAGAGAACGGAGTCACAAAATCGTGTTGAACAGTATAATTCAAGTTAAACGCAAAATAATTTAGTTTCAGAAATATCTCGATGTCATTTTAAATAAAATGCAAGATAAATTTATACATAACCAATATAAAGTTAAAATTAACAGTAATAATATAACAAGAGAGTGAGAATAAATTGAAAATAATTTGACATATCTTTCGAAAACTTGTTGCCAGGCAATAGTCACGAAAGCCCGTAGAGCTTGAGTGGCTATTGCCAAATGGCAACAAGTTTGAGAAAGATACTGGAGAATTATTTTCTAATTTATCCAACTCTCGAGTTATATTTAATTAGATTATTTTTAGCTGTTGAGGTCGATTCATCCAACTTAAAAGATTTTGTACTGGGTCCATATCGATTGATTACTTATTAATGTATTCTTGGAAGTTGTTTCCAAAATTTGTTGGTGTATTTCTGTATCTAAAATACAACTAAATCGATTTTTTTACACATTTTACTTGACGCGTTGACAGTTTTAAATAATTATTTGACAACTACTATAAATTTGTCACAAACAAAAAATCATCTACAGAGATAATTCCCGGGAATAATCACAAGAGCTTTATTCTCAGTATAATAATGACAGGATTGGTTAAAACGCAGACATGTGACATACTATGGAGCATTTCATTGGTTTTGAGAAACGTCTAAAAATAATCTTTTAAATTTTACCGGTCAGTGTAATATAGATATTTCTCATTGCCATTTTGTTTCATGATGACAACGCTTTCAAATTATTAACCTATATTTTAACTTAGGCAAAATTGAACTATTCCATATTTTTTTAATGAAAATCGGCCAAGCCATACAAACACAACAAAAACAAATGAAAGTATGATATTAACCATGTGTAATGTATATTACGTGTACATGTCACTAATTTAAACGTTGGGTAAAGTTTGTTATAATTATAATATAATGAAGTGGTATAATGTGCATATGTGCTTTCGCTCTTCCAACTTTTCTAGTTTTTTTTTGTATATATATAATAGTAATGTAACACACTAATTAGGAGTGTTTACCATATTTAATTTCATTAGTACTTTACTTTTTATTCTGGAGCTTTCAACATTTACAAAATTTTCACAAACAGTGTGATGAGCAGAATGCTCATTTTGGAAAGAACCGTATTTGGAAAATAAAGCAAGTATTAAAATCAAGTTTTTGTTATATTTATTTATTTATATTTAAAATTGCGAATATTTACAGTATATTTTATTCTTAGACATACATTGGGGTGACTAGCTCAGTGGTATGAAGTCGACCTGTGGATCCTGAGAACCCTGGTTCGATTCCCACAGGCGACAAACAATTTTCATAATTTCAAAAGCTATCTCTGTGGCTCCTCCACCACTAACATCTTTCGGGGCCGTGATTTGACGACTGGTAACCGCACTTCACGCGCAAAATATATCACTTACCGAGATCTGCTTCGGCAGAGTGCCACACCTAGTAATGGGTAGAAGGGCGTGATGATATATTTATTTATTTACATACAATCTGCAAGAAAAGTCACAATCGATTTTGAAATTACACACAACATAATAGGTTTCAAAAATTATCTTATTCATATTTTGATCATATTATTCAATACAGTAATGCTGGGTTGCAAGAAAACAATAAAGAGCTCTTTAGTTACAGAATTGTTTATCTAGCAACAGTATCAATAGCGATTTTCTCAAATTTATTGAACCGTTAGTGACTAATGAACCGATATTTACTATATGTAATGTACTTTGTGTTATTAAGAGATCAGTTTTATTTTGTTTTTTAAATAATCTTGAATACAGTGGAATTGATTAATAACAAACAATTTTGTCTGAGTCCATCCCTGTGAAGTTTGAAGCTTGTTTTCTCGCGCCCGTTTCGTTAAGTGAACTTGATTTCGTTGTAATCCACGCGCATTATGCCTGGCCACACGCATTTCCATTCACGCGCACGCACGCAATGAATCCCATTTCTGCGTTGCGGTCGCACTCTGCTGTCCCCGTCGCCGCGCGCCTTTGCCGCCACCGTCGCGACGCGCGTCATAAATTTCATTCGGGAGCGAAGTCGGCGAAATCTAGCCAGCAGCGTCGCGCTACCAAAGAGATGTTTGTTTTTGTGCCTCGTGTGGACCAAAGAGTGTCTTTAGATAAAGGACGATATTGAAGACATATCTGTGAAGTATTGAGTGTAAGATAGCGAACTTGTTAAAGTACTGGATGATATAATGGGGCGAAAAAATTCTTAATTGATGTATTGAAACTTGAACCACTTTTCCTAAGATTACTAGGATTATCCGAATAACTAAGTCAGTAAAGTTCTGGTTCAAGAATAATAAAACTGTTTCTTTCTACTTTTTCAATTCGTCAAATAAGTTTATTTTAACTTTATTGTGAAGGTTGTTGTGTACTTGTGATGGCAAGGATTAATTTGCGCAATGAAACACACAAGTACAAACTAAATATATGCTTTATTTACGGTGGTTTTGTTTTCTTCGAACTTTACGCTGTTTGGTTGTTGAGACTGGACTGCTGGATGGTGAATGAATAGCGAATGAATAGCGAATGAATGGGACTGAGAGATGAGTGCGTGATGAATGAGTTGACTGAGCTGACTGAGGAACGAGGAATGAGAGCGTCTTCTTGGACGGGTATGATTTTTATAGGATTTTAAGTGAGAGCCAGGGGAAAAGGGTAGTTTAGAAAGTTAAGGGTTGTGATGTTGCTGGATTTAGAAAGCGGATTGGAATTTAGGGTTTTTATGGCGTTAAGGAATGTTTTTGTATCTACAAAAGTAGCTTTTTAAAATATGTACAGAACTGGTAAAAATTACATGACTTAAACTTAAACTTATATATAAGAAAATTAAAATGATTAATACATAACTAGACTTATATCTAACATGCATTAACTTTATATAAAACAAGAAAATAGATAATTATAACTATAACTAATTAGAATGCGGGATACACAACAAGGTGTTAGCAGGAAATTTTAATTCATTTCGTGATGTTCAAATTGGAAAGTAAATTATTGATGGCTAGTCCACTTTATTTATCTGTTTGTAAAAGTCTAAAAAATCGTGACTTCAAAAAGATTTTATAAGTGTGATATACTCGTAATTATTCCTTTTGACATGTGAAGCGTTATCAGATATAGTTGGGTTACATTTTAGTAACACATTTTGAGCACATATTTAAACAGTTGCTCGTCACTCCGCTCCTCTCATAATGTAGTAATTAATAAACTATTTTTCTAGGATAATATTCTCTATACGTTTATAAACTAAAAAAATGATAATAAAATGATTTCGCCAATAAAGTTTGCCAGTTCAGTAATTAAAACTAATTCTACATATTCAAGTGAATAATAAAATCTTGTCTGCACTACGGACGTTACTAGATGATAATGCCTTTGAAACATAAATAACCATTTCAGACGACCACTTATGAAAGTAACCATAACGACATTATAAACTACAACGGGAAGTTGAAAATAACATACACTGATATGTTATTATAATGCACATTTCAAACATATCAGGTGAAGTTCCACTGATTGACAACAGATGGCATTACGATGAAAGAAAATAATAAACTAAATGAAAAGAATTTGTATTATTATTTAACTCGAAATTTCGGCAGATTTCTCAATACATTTGTACAGATAAATATGATTTCTTTAAAATTAATTATTACTTATTTGCTAATATTTTAACATTATTTAATATTTTGACATTACGGTTAATAGAGTTGGTATCACCACACGTCAAACGTCAACGCTTACCTTTAAAAACGCATCAGGTGTCAAAGTGTAACAACATTGCTCTTGTAAACTTTTTTTAGAAATATTTTGTGATCGTCTAAAAAATAATGTACATAACTCGCGCTTGTGTACTTAAATCACTCGTACGTTATCTTATACTTTCGGTGCTTGTTATGTACTATACTATTTCATTACTGTAACAAATAAAATGTTCTAAAGTTTGTTCATTGGTCTTCATCATATACTAAATAAATAAATAAATATATCATCACGCCTTCTACCCATTACTGGGTGTGGCACTCTGCTGAAGCAGATCTCGGTAAGTGATATATTTTGCGCGTGAAGTGCGGTTACCAGTCGTCAAATCACGGCCCCCCAAACATGTTAGTGGTGGAGGAGCCACAGGGATAGCTTTTTCATATACATGTTATATTTTTGACTTTTATAACGTCTTCTTCTACTAATACTACTTTTATTACGAGTTAGTACTAACTTGAACATCACCACATTTAATATGATCTTTGACATGATAATATTTATTTAGACAATATTATATCATAAAATGTAAAAACATCAACATTTTTATATAAATACCAATCATCAGCGTCTCCAAATCTAACCCCAAAATACATGATTTGATTTAAGATATTCATTGGTGCGATACTCTTATTTTTTCATCACCACGTACTTGTCCGATACTGATTGGTCCATTGAAGCTACACACACACACGTTGTATCGTATCGCAGGATCAGGATCTCTTGCTCGTCCTGCTCCTGCTGCTACTCACACTGCGACTGATTGCGTGTATTGTATACAGTTTGTGTAGCGAAGGTGCCTCGCATGCAAATGCTGTACACACACGGCACAACAGTGGTAATACTCACGTAACACAATACTGATTCGCTAACAGAAACTCTGATGATCCACCTAAGATTTCAACACTTTCAATCGCTGTATTATGAAAATAATTCAGAGCTCTTCTCTACCTAAAGAAGCAAGTGCAAGACCACCACACAATATATTTTGTTTATAATTGCACACAACATAAAGAATGGAGTAGGTGGCTAAGGGCCAAATTCATAGTCGTGACTCACCCTCACTTCATTCTCACCTCACACTCAAAGTCGAAGTAACTAAGGCAACTAACTCAAATTGTACACATTTTTGAGTTAGTTGCCTTAGTTACTTCGAATTTGAGTGTGAGGTGAGAATGAAGTGAGGGTGAGTCACGACTATGAATTTGGCCCTACGTGGTGTTGAACCTGCGTTCAATTCCCATAGCCGACAAACAATTTTCACCACATAAAAAATTACCCCTGTGGCTCCTCCACCTAATTTCTTTGGAGACAGTGATTTGATATCTAGAAATCGCATTTCCATGAATATATCATTAATCGAGATCTGCCACGCCAGAGTGCCACACCCAATGATGGGTGAAAGGCGTAATGATATAAGTGAATTTGGTACCTTTTATTGTACTACAATTTCACTATGTAAACTATACATGATAGATTAGTGTGCTTAATTTAGTACGTACAATAATAAAACTTTGCTTGTTAAAATTTCTGATTATTTGATTGGTAAAATCACAATCCTTTTTTGTTGTAATCTTTTATTTTTGTGATCTATCATTGTCCGAAATTTTCATTGTTGTAATCTAATAGAAACACTAGCGTTACCATCATGGCCGGTTTTGTCGCGCATGCGTCACTGGTCAAAACTTCTGTCTACCATTTTTATTACTTAATTATACCAAAATCTATAATTTAAACTGAAAATTAGCCTGTAAAAAATATGTCAAGAACCACCCTTAAAATCTACGCATTCATATCGGCGCCATCTATAGTTGCCACCCGTTCCCAAATATAATTTTCTTATTTTCATGTTTACCATGGCTCTTCCACCTCTAACATCTTTGGGGGCCGTGATTTGATGACTGGTAACCGCACTTCACGCGCAAGAAATATATCACTTACCGAGATCTGTTTCGGCAGAGTGCCACACCCAGTAATGGGTAGAAGGCGTGATGATATATTTATTTATTTATTTATTTATTTATGACGTAATCTATTAAATAAACCATTTCTGTCATTGGAAAAAATGAGACATCATTTTGCACCCTAGCTCTCTATTAGTAACAAGACACCGTCACTAGTACCTATCAGCTGTATTCATACATGAAGTCCCGTCAACAAAACTAGATGCCTCCTGGTCTAGAATTTGTAGTAACGCCACTGTCGAGCAAATGCATACAGTTAGACAAAACTAATGTAGAACAGTTGAACGTTATCCGTTGTAGTGTACTTAAGAGAAAACATAAAATAAATAATGAAGCACAATAGCTGAACATGGCCCTGCTTGACACGGCGAGATGCATGTGCGATGCCGAGTGGGTTATGTAGCTCTCGAGCCGCTAAAAGCTGAGATGCAGCAACATATGTTTGCAGCCCGCTGTTGCTGTTTGCTATGCAGACTGCATCACAAACACTGTTACTGATATATTCATGGGGACCAGAGGTCATAGTTCAATATTTGATACATAAACTGAACGCTTCCAGTGTAGTAGAGGGATGACACTGCTAGAAACTATATCTTCCAGGAGCGTAGTCCTTCTTTGTAGAAAGAATAAGCAAAGTCCTCAACTCTAAACAATCGCAAATTAATTGATCAAATATTTATTCTTATACCTACTTACATACGGTCAAAACTGAATTCTTAATTGACAAATTATTTATAATAACGTCACATCGATCAATTTGATGTAAGATGCAAACTAGATATCAGACGATTATTATATTCATTAGATTGAAGACTGTCATATCTAAACATAACCTAAAATCATATTTAAAATAAATAAAATAATAAATATATCATCACGCCTTCTACCCATTACTGGGTGTGGCACTCTGCCGAAGCAGATCTCGGTAAGTGATATATTTTTGCGCGTGAAGTGCGATTACCAGTCGTCAAATCACGGCCCCCAAAGATGTTAGTGGTGGAGGAGCCACAAGGGTAGCTTTTGAAATTATGAAAATTGTTATAATATATAAATACTAATCCATTATTATAATCATGATGAAAACTTAGCCATGCTGACCAGAGTGCTAATTTTAACAGAATAAGATATGACTAAATCGTATAATGTGATATTTTTGTTTTTCACTCAAAAGTTTTTTTAATCATGATAACATTGACCAAGTGATATCGGTTTTATGCTATATCCCATAAAATGGAATCCTTAAAACATTCTTTGAACGTTGGAACACTTGACTATTATGTTCATCCTGCAATATCCTATCCGCGTTCACCCTTATTATCATCGTTAATATTTCGAGTGAAATATGCTGCTTTCGTTTTCCGAGTAATATCTTCGATTAATAATCATAGAGCCCAACAAACCAAAGTAAAACCTTATCTCAGGAGTTAAGAGGCCTTTACTATCGTTGGTACATTCAATGTCAAAAATTATATTTACAAAAATGTTTATTTGAATTTATTAAATAATAAGACGATGTGTAATTCTACCCATTTATACATACATATCTTCACGCTATATTCCAACAAATGGGGTAGCACGAACCCTTAAATCACTCATAAAATATTCACTCAGTACATTCAACAAATAATCAGCCCTCGTCAAACATTATCAGCTGAACACACCACCCTCACTTTAACCACATTCATATCCATTTATAAAAATAGTATGTTAAAAGGATGATAATTATGATGGATTAATAACAAATAAGTTTATCATTGGTAAATTTGCATAAATGCGCCTATTATATATGTATATATTAATTAAATAAATGGATAACTGGCTTTTATTAAGGTCTTTATTGACAAGACGACGTTTCGGTCCTGATTAGAACCATTTTCAAGTCTGAAATAATTTGTTACAACGTTAATACAACATTAGTAAGTTTACAAAATTGAATAAATAACATACCTTAAATGAAATTAAATTGACATTTGTATTAATGTTGTAACAAATTATTTCAAACTTGAAAATGGTTCTAATCAGGACCGAAACGTCGTCTTGTCAATAAAGACCTTAATAAAAGCCAGTTATCCATTTATTTAATAAATATATCCTTTCGGCTTATCATACATTTACCATATTATATATGGTTCGGCGGCCAAGTGTTTTTTATGAAACTGCATATTTCACTTTCTCGCCAAAGTAGAACCACACCATTCGTTATATATCGAAATGGGTAGAGTTAAAGTGCATTCCAGCCACGGTTTTATTTTGGTCTGCCGAGTTCTAACACTTATATTTACTTATATTTAAAATAATGAATAATTATTAGTTGCGAAGCGGATTGAGAACGAGAGTTTGCTAATCGCATTGGATGTACAAAAGTTTTGATATATGAAAATGGACATTTGTGGCCACACACACAATTTAAAGCACAATTTTGTTTAATAAATCTAAGTTATTGTATTTAAATTACAAAATTAGCTACCAATTAAGAAGTATTATCCTTAGCAACGAACCAAAACAAGGTGATGATTAGATACGTCAATGTATATTTTCTTGCTATTGGTTTCCCACCTTGGGGCCTTTGGTAGATAAACTGTAGTTGGTAGTTGTGGAATTCAAAGCACCAAAGCAAAACAATTAGTAAAGTAGCACAATAGGAAGCTAGCTAAATGTTATTGGAAGCTTGTAAAACTTTGTTAACGTTTTTACTCAAACAATCCGTTGCGGAATATTTTTCATTAAATAAACATTTAGAACTGTAAATGCCGACGTAATACTCGTTGATGTAATAAACAAAATTCAATTAAAACCTGTTGTTTCATTAAATAGAGAAGTTGTTTTCAAACTGGAATTATTTTAAAAGATTTTATTTTACGTAAACCTTCAAGGATGCACTTTGCATTCTTTTAGTTTAAAGATTTACATAATTAAATATAATATGGGAAAATATGTATTTCATTCAATAAGTAATTAAGATAATTGTTCTAGTTGTTTAAAGCCATTTTATCAATGCATTCATAAAGTTTTATAAGTATCGGTATCAGTATAAATACAGAATTATATTAGTTTTATATTCAACAAATTCAGACAGTTGCGTTACCATGTTATGTACGTTGAAGAAAGAAAATGAATGATAAGTGAATAGGAATGATGTGATTGAAGGTTTGTTGTGTGATAATGATTTTGAGTGTAATAAATGAATGAGTATATACGGAGTGATCTATGAATGTGGTTGAAATGAGGGTGGTTTGTTTGGATGAAAATGTTTGACGGGGGCTGATTGTTTGATGAGTGTGATGAGTGAATGTTTTATGAGTGATTTTAGGGTTCGTGCTACCCCATTTGTTGGGATATAGCGTGAAGATATGTATGTATGTATGCGTTACCTTAGATTAAAATAATAGTGAGAAAAGAGATTCATTGCAAAACAAGTACGAACAATAGCGAGTTTTCCAATAGTACGAGTTTTGCAATGACCCTTTCCCACGTGTGTTACATACTATTTATTCAACATTAAATGTGAAAATTATATTTTTGCATTAATCAATACAAGAAATTGTATATTTATTTTGAATAAATCAAAGGAGTAGTATTTGCAAATGTACATCACGGTTCCTTGGTCACCTCAAATAAAAATAATAAGGTACGTATCAAATCATTTAATTGTGATTGTAATCATTTCCCTTACTAGTGATGAAAGTAAATTACTTTCATCACTAATAAGGGAAATGATTACTATTATAACTAAATTGAGTCAGGAAGTAGTCATTTTCACAATTAATGTTGAAAAAAATTATTTTCGTTGAATTTAAGTTCATTATTTTTAATAGAACTAAATAGAAACAAAAATATAAGTTGATTTCTTATACATAACAAATTTTTCTGTTTAACAGAATTAAATTGGGTGTTAATTTATATGGGACGAAACTCTAACAATTTAAGAACAAGGTTTTTAATAACCAGTATACCTTCGATTAGTGGTAATCATGTTTAAATAATAATGGAAACTATGGTTGCTCATTGTTGATTAGCTTAATTGGAAATAATCAAGTGATTGTAAAATAAATATATCATCACACCTTCTACGCATTACTGGGTGTGGCACTCTGCTGAAGCAGATCTCGGTAAGTGATATATTTTGCGCGTGAAGTGCGGTTACCAGTCGTCAAATCACGGCCCCCAAACATGTTAGTGGTGGAGGAGCCACAGGGATAGCTTTTTCAAATTATGAAAATTTGTCGCCTGTGGGAATCGAACAAGGGACCTCAGGATCTACAGGCCGACTTCAGTAGATCCTGTGATTGTAAAACTTGCAAAAAAGTGATTTGAAAAAAATATAAATAGGTAAATATATTATTACTCCTTACTCAAATCTCGATAAGTTAGCGCCCCAAAGATGTTAGTGGAGGGAGAGCCACATGAATAATTATAATATGGTGGACGTCAGTTTGTCGATTATGGGAAATCATTCAAATCCACGGTCCAACGCATTATCACTGAGCTACCTATCTCATTGGAAATCAAAATATCATTCGCACTATACAAAGTCGGCTGTTAAAACGTTGTGCATGATTTTAACATTACTGTCCACTGAAATTGGGTTAATGTTATTATTCTTAAGCTCGTATTCAGTTTTCCAATTCTCGACTTGATGCTTCACAAAAGATCCTAAGTAACATTGAAGTAATTATATGTTTTGTTTTACGTTGGAGGAACGCCATTACCATAAATTACTTGAAGTCTACGCGGCGCGAGTGCGCCCTTGTTAGTGCAGGAGGCGGGGGTGCGGACCTTCGTCGGGTCGCGCAACCCTGCAACACGTGTACACAATGATTTAATCCTATTACGTCATTTGCACACATAATTAAGACATATTCCGCGTCTGCACGTTGCCAACGCTGCCGGTGGTGCCGTCGTTGCATACGCCAACCTGCATGTTACGAATTCGTAGGAGATGAGGTGATGACCTTTGTGGGTGCGGTGACGACCTATATCTTCCATTCCATCTTAGTTTATGAGTCTTATGTCCGTCATATCCGTTTTAAATATACATAAAAACAACAAATGTACTATATACTGTAGCACTAATGACCGTGCAGTTGAAGTGCTTTAAATAAAAAAAAAAAAAAAAAAAAAAACAAGTTGTGGTAAAATGTTATTAAATAGTCTAAACTGCTGTCAAACATTTGATATTGTCAGTTTGTCATACTTATGCTGGGTTGCAAGAAAAAAATTAACAGCTCTTAAGTTATAGAATTATTTATCTAGCAACAGTATCAATGGCGATTTTCTGAAATGTATTGAACCGTTAGTTGTTAATGAACCGATAAAACTTTCATGCAACCCAACATAACTTTTACTATATGTAATGTACTTTGTGTTATTAAGAGATCAGTTTTATTTCGATTTTTAAATAATCTTGAATACAGTGGAATTGATTAATAACAAACAATTTTGTCTGAATCCATCCCTGTGTAGTTCTTAAGTTAAAGAATTATTTATCTAGCAACAGTATCAATGGCGATTTTCTGAAATTTATTGAACCGTTAGTTGCTAATGAACCGATAAAACTTTCATGCAACCCAACATAACTTTTACTATATGTAATGTACTTTGTGTTATTAAGAGATCAGTTTTATTTAGTTTTTTAAATAATCTTGAATACAGTGGAATTGATTAATAACAAACAATTTTGTCTGAGTCCATCCCTGTGTAGTTCTTAAGTTATAGAATTGTTTATCTAGCAACAGTATCAATGGCGATTTTCTGAAATTTATTGAACCGTTAGTTGCTAATGAACCGATAAAACATGCAACCCAGCATTAATCTGGTCAAACTATCTTAGGTTTTGCAAGTATTAAGGACGAAATAGCAAAAAGATGCCCTATTATTTGAAATACCGTTTTTCGGACAATAAGACGCACCGACGATACGACGCACCTCAAATTTATAAGATGATTTTTAGAAAATATATTTTAATGTTACTTTCGGATCATAATTTTGATTTATTGTTAACATAACTCGTACTAGCAATATTCAGTTCATCTTCACTCTCGGTACTATCACTCGTCTCGTTAATGTCACCGTTCGTATTACTTTCGTCAGAACTATTGTTGTTACTCCTTTCAAAAACTGCGTCTTCTTCAGTACCATCTATAGCATTACTTATTCCGCATTTTTTAAATGACTTTATCATCGTCTCTTCTTTCACAGCTTCCCATTAGTTTTTCACCCAGGTACAAGGTTCTGAAATTGTTGGTCGTTTCATACGTCCTTTTGCGGTGACATCATGATTTGGCTTTGCAATCCATTTATTCTACTATTCTCGCATAAAATTTTTAAATGAAGTTAGAGACGATTTATTGAAAAAATATTTTAATGTTACTTTCGGACCATGAAACGCACCCAAAATTTGGAACCATTTTTCTATGTAAAAAGGTGCGTCTTATAGTCCGAAAAATACGGTACATTAAAATTGTCAAAATGGTATATTAGTCACTTAAAATTAAGAGTAGACCCAAAGACTTCGTACAAAAGACAGTCAAAGTTTCAAAAATATTATTATTTAAATATTATGCCTAGATTTCAGGCTTTAAGAAATGAATTGTAAAAGTTGATAATATATTTTACATTTTACTTTTCGACGTTTCAGCCATGATTATGGCCATTATCTAGCAATAGTTAAATACAAAATAATTATTAAAAAGTAACATTTTAAAAGTCAACAATATTTAAAATAAAATATATATATATATATATATATATATATATATATATATATATATATATATATATATATATATATATATATATATATATATATATATATTGAAGTAATAGTTAAATACAAAATATTGTGTACACCTCAATATATATTTATTTGAAATATTGTTGACGTTAAACATTTATTTTTTTAACAATTATAAATTAAAAAAATATATCATCACGCCTTTTACCCATTACTGGATGTGGCAATCTGCCGAAGCAGATCTCGGTAAGTGATATATTTATGCGCGTGAAGTGCGGTTACCAGCAGTCAAATCACGGCTCCCAAAGATGTTAGTGGTGGGGGAGCCACAGGGGTAATTTTAAATTGGTGAAAATGTTTTGTCGGCTGTGGGGATCGGACCAGTGTTCTTTGGATCCACAGGCCGACTTGCTACCACTGTGCCACCCCAAATTATGTATATTTAAAATATATTGTATTTAACCGTTGTATGATTTTCGTACACAGAGAAATTTTATGGCATAATCTATTATTTTAGAACCGTATGAACTAATGAATGGAATGAGCAGTGTTAAATTAAAAAGACAGGTACCTAAAGTGTGCTTTGTGGAATGGGTAATGGAAAAATAAGAATAACAAAATAAAATAAGTTTTGTTTTCATTTTCTTTCTAAGAAGAGAAGGAATGGCATGTAGCCAGTGAAGAGCTGTTCGCTCGCTGCTTTTGTCACAGGTTCTTCTAGCGCGCGGATGGGCGGATGTGACATTAGCGCTTCCTGTTGCAAATGCACGACGCACGCTAAATTGCTGAAGAGACGCGAAAACTTCCAGACAACGGCGTCAACGGCGGCGTCGGGATCTCCTTCTCCCTTTGCCTGTCTAGCCGAGGAGCTGAGATGAATTTCTTACAGCATATTTGCATGAATTTCGTAAATTAGCAACATAATAAGGAAAGGTGAAACTTTTTTCTGCCTGAGAAACAAGAAACGAGATATACGAATATTCCACTCATATTCAGATAGATTTATATGTAATTATTAATCATAATTTTAAAATGAATAAGAACAGAAGTTTCATAAATGTATCATCATGCTATTATACTCAATTCGGTGATATATTCTTATGAGAAGAGTGCAATTCGCAACAGCCAACAGATGATAATACTGTACTCGAAGAAAATTGTTTTCATTGTTGAAATAATATTGTACTTTACTAATTAGAACTTACTGTGTATCATGAGCTTAACTGGAATTGAAGTTCTCAGCTGAACACTAATCTTTATGAGACAAAATATTATTATAAATGAAACATATAGGTTTAGTTTGGGTAATTCTGAAAATGGGATAAAGGTAAAAACACCAATGGAACAAACATTAAAAAAATTAAATCACTAAGAGCCAGTTTTTCAATCACCTGTTTATTCCCGATTAAGCTAATTTTTAATGACTAACCATAATTTCCATTATTATTTAATTATGATTAATATTAATTGAGTTGAATTTTGAGTTATTAAGCCGAAAATATTGTTTAAATAAGGAATCAAATAAATGATCCAGGAGTATTGGATAAAATGGCTTTATTAATGATGTTAAATTATTAATTTAATAATAAAGACGACGTTTCGAACATAAATCCATGTTCATTTTCAAGTCTACTAATAACCACATGTGGTTATTCACAAAAAGAAATCAAATTAAAAAAATTAATTTACGTTAACTTACATGTTGAACAAAAATTATAAAATTTATACAAAGAGTATGCAGTCAGCATTACTCTGAGTCAAAACAGTGACTCAAACATCGTCTTTATTATTAAATTAATCATTTAACATCATTAATAAAGCCATTTTATCCAATACTCCTGGATCATTTATTTGATTCCTTATTTAAACAATATTAATTGAGAGTAAACCGGTGATAGAAAAACTTGTTCTAAATCTACAAATGTCATTTGATTCATGCTTTTACTTAATTTAATAGCAAATAAAGCAAGACAAATGTTAACAGCGTTAAATAATAGTTATTTATGTACCAAGGGTGAAAACAGACGTTTCTGTCCCGTGGCATGATTATGGTTAATAACATGCTCAAAGTCAGAAACGCTAATTTCACCCGTGCTACATGCAATATTTTATGAACAACAAAATAACATTTAATTATATATTCAAAAAATTAACATATGTAAATATGTTATATGTCAAAATGACATTTGCAGAATCAAGCATTCACAATAAACAAAAATTGTCATTTTATTTATGTATCCATAGGAATTATTTCTTTTTGACCCATGGGCCAAAAAGACGTTTTTAAGCCCGCTTTTTAGGGCTAAAACATATGCTTTTCGGCTCGGTTGAGCATTAAGTAATTTAGGGCCACTTTTTAATCAGCTTTTCATACCAGATTAAGCTAATCAATAATGAGTATCTATAGTTCAATTATCATGATTAACAGACAACGAAAGGTGATTGAAAAACTTGTCCTTAGCGTATCTATCTAGTAACACTGGTAATAATCCAAATGAAAATCCCGAAAAAAATAAATTAATGGTTGAAGTAATTGTACGATAAAGTGGAATATTTCATAGATATACAAAGCGATACGGATGATTTAGCTGCTGGTCTTCTACTTGCTCCCCCTGCACTAAATATTACGTTAATTGAATTTTAATTCGGGGGCGCATCAAGATAGCAACAGTGAAGAAGATCAATCTGTACGCTAAGTCTGTGCATATTAAACGGCTTAGCTAAAATTGCGGTAATTAATTCATTAATTAGTTCACAGTAGTTGCAAGATCATAAATTACAACATTTTGATAAATGATCCACGCGTGTCCATTGCATGATTGATTGAAAAATGCTAATTTCGCGTTCTTAGCGTCGGCAGCAGCGACAATGCAGCGTAACGCGAGCCGCGTCGCGTGTCGCAGAACAGGCCACGCATCACGTTTGGCCAGCGAAGTCCTGCGAACGTGTTGCGTTTCCTGGTGCTTGCTAATCAACCGCTGCCGTGACGCTCAACCCTTGCCGTGACGAGCCGGGAAAGAAATACGCCAACTTGAGGTCTTTGCACGGATTATTTACAGCGTGTTATTATTTTTAGATCTTTTTAAAATAAATACACGATTTATAAATTGTAAATGCAAGATAAATATTTTATTTTTACTATTTTAATATTGAAGAAATAATAAATACAAATTCGTATATTAATCAGATCTTGAATATTCGAATACTTCGAATAGTTACTTATTTACAAATTAAAAATGTAAATAAATTATAAATTTAATTTATAATTGTAAGTAATAAATAATATTGAATTAATTAATTCATAAATATATGTAAATGTAAATGAAACATAATTATATAATAGATAGATTTAAATGTTTAGTCATTAATAAAGCCAAGGTATCCAATAAATGGAAAAATTGTTTTTATAAACGTTTTCCTTAAGTAAAATAGATTTATTTCAGTATCCATTTATTTCAGTACCGCGTCTGCAATTGTGTGGAATTCACTTCCAAAAACAAGCATAGAGCGACACTCCCTTCCTTTCTTATCTTTTTGTTTCATTTTCAGTTACTGCATGGTGTGGACTTTTCTTTCATATACAATTGCAGGCTATCGCTTTCATCTTTTCTAATCTTTGTAGATTCGTTGTTAGATTCGTTATTAGATTCGTTGTTAGGAGTAAGCGCGGGTAATTTGAGATGTTTTATGCATGTGTTATGTACGTTGAAGAAGGAAGATGAATGATAAGTGAATAGGAGTGATTGGATATGATTGAGTGTTTGTTATGTAAAAATGATTTCGAGTGTGATAAATAAATGAGTTTATATGGACGGATCTATGAATGTGGTTGAAGTGAGGGCGGTGTGTTTGGATGATAATGTTTGACGGGGGCTGATTATTTGGTGAATGTTATGAGTGAATGTTTTATGAGTGATTTTAGGGTTCGTGCTACCCCATTTGATGGAATATAGCGTGAAGATATGTATGTATGTATGTCTGGCGTCCGCTGGTGTGTATAGCTTAATTACTGTTGTCACAAGACTATAATCTCAGTACTTAATACAAATAATCAAATGAATATAAAACCTTTTGTAGTTTAATGTAATTAGTTAGTCTATTGATGAAATGAATAAAAAAAATAAGATATGTGACATGGTACTCAATTGAAGTATTGTCTATTGAATGGAATAGGGATACACGTTTTATGAAAGAGAACACGGTTTTGAAATATTCCAGTCACATTACAGTAACACTTGTTTCAGAGAAGGAACAAAAAAGGTGGATATCGTAGTGTTAATATTTGATAAACCGGAACGAATATTTCTTTTCGTATGGTTCATATAATATCTATAAATATTTAACGAAATCGTTAAGTTTTACGAGAAATGACGTACAAGTGGTTTTTTATTTTCTTTCTTTTACCAGAAGGTGTTTTTGGTTATAGAATTTAAAAATATATAAATGGAGATGTTTCTTAAATTTTGCAGATCAGCCACATTTATTTTTAAATTTTGTTCTATAGCGAAACTGTTCTAAGAAACATAAAAGTAAGGCGAAAATAAGAAACTATAGTTTTCATTGCAACTTCATAGCTTTGCACGGCAAAAGGATTAAATTTTTGCAACCATGAGTGACTCATGGTAGTATTTAGCGGATTTACAGTGTTATAAAAAATACAGTAGTAACTACAAGTGACATTCATTTGTATTTTTCTTTTTGTATCAGTCAGTACATCGTTTTTATGGTATTTCTCAATCACAAGATTGTGGTGATATATTGAAGAATTATCTTTTTAATTTCTTTATACTAATTTTTCGCTATTTAAATCGGTTGCCGATCATAGGCACTCTCTACTATGAAGTTATGATGACACAAACTATACAAAAATAAAGCGAGCATGCTGAACATTTTGTCACAACTAACAGCATTCTCATGTAATTAATATTAAACGTGTTAAAATCTCATTCATGTTATCAACTAATTTTACCGCTTTTTAACTAAAAGACACGTACATAAGCTATTAATTAAAAATAATTAGATTTTGCTTTAAATTTTAAAAACAATTATTAGCTTCTAGATCAGTTTGGAATTCGTTAGTATAGATACTACATTGAGAACAATGCTTATTCAGTTCCAAAAGTTATTTTCGAAAATAAATATTAGAATAAATATATATATATATATATATATATATATATATATATATATATATATATATATATATATATATATATATATATATATATATATATCTATATATATATATATATATATATATATATATATATATCTATATATATATATATATATATATATATATATATATATATATATATATATATATATATATATATATATATATATATATATATATATATATATATATATATCTATATCTATATCTATATATATATATATATATATCTATATCTATATCTATATATATATATATATCTATATCTATATCTATATATATATATATATATCTATATCTATATCTATATATATATATATATATCTATATCTATATATATATATATATCTATATCTATATATATATATATATATATATATATATATATATATATATATATATATATATAATAGAAATGAATCGTATATTATTAACATTCTTTGAATGAAACAAGATAGGTATCACTGAAAGAAACTTCGAAAAATCATATCTCTTGTAATACAAGAAATTTTTAAAGCTGCGTTCTCATTGACCGTCATAGTTCATCTTGTAGTTTCATAAAAAAAGAATAATTTACAAAATAGGTTGACGAAACATGTGTATGTTAGTGAAATTTGGGGTGAGAAACGAATGCATGGATAAAATATAAATAAAAGGATGAATATGATTAAAAGTTTGTCATGTGGAAGAAAGATTTCAGACAGGAATAAATGAGTTGGAACGAATGTGGATAAGAGTGAAAGAAATGTGTCAGAATAGGAGTGTTTGGTAAAGATTAATTGCGGTATGAATTAATAAATATATATTAAGGGAATATTTCAAAAGTTCATACTACTCCATGTATGTATGTTGCTAAACAAGTTGTTGAGAACATTCTGCATTTTATAGCATAACTGTATCCCATTTCCAGTGAGTTTACGCATGTTATTTACAGTGTAATACACTAAATAAAGCGGTGTAAAATCCGTTGTATTTTTGTTCGCCTCTGGGCGCCATCTACACACACTTATTACATAACGATTTGCAAGCGCCCCTAAGTGGAAAAGTTAAATAATATCGACCCCCATTTAAACTGGTTAAGGGAGGTAATAGCATGTAATAAAGTTCCGCGGTGCGGGAGCGAAGCGTACATTAAATTACAAAAGTGGCCCGCGAAAACTCTCCGTGTAAAATGTGAAATGTGTCCTGGACCTGTTTCGCTTTAAATAAAAAAGGGTGGGCGCCCGGATTGTAAAATATATTTTATGTTTACGCTTGTTTAACTTAAGGTACTTGATTTAAAGGGTGCTATATTTTTAGTTTATTAATTAGAATTGAGTTACAGTCTATTTTATCACCGACATAATTACAAACAAGTGATTTAAAGATTAGAAGGGAAGATAAACACTAAAATTACTGCTGTTTTACAACATAAAAAGACTGTAAAATAAAAATTTAAAGTGTTGTAAACTAACGCTACTTAAAAGAGCAAAATTATCTATGCACACCGCGACTCAAGTCAAATGTTTGCCAATTTAAATCAATAAAAACATTCATATTTTTACAGACAATTATCTTAAATTCCATGGTGATGTCTACAAATTTATATCTAGTTTAGTTTTTAAATAATAGAATAGTTAATAAGTAGGTAATAAACAGGACCTCAGTCAACAATTGTTCTAACAGACTTGTTACTGTGTCCAGCTGTGTATTCTGAAAGGAAAAATAATTGAGATTTATCATTATCAGTTTCTTTATGTTTCCCAAATTTATACATTTATTGTTTATAACTTTTATTGTACTGACTATCCTGAGGATGTTGTAATTGACAACGAAACGTCGATGTCGTTAGTATTTTAAATTAAAAAATCGTTGACTGAAGTCCTGTTTATTACCTACTTATTCATATTTCCCAGTCACTTAAACTTATAATTAGAATAGTTAATGTACGAAATTTCAAAGATAATTTTTTGACGTTTCTCAAAACCAATGAAATGCTTCATTATATGTCACGTGTCTGTGTTTTAACCAATTCTGTCATTATCATACTGCGAATAAAGCTCTTGTATAAATATTTGCATGCATGCAGATGTATTTCAATGCACTGAATGCAATAGTGAATTTCTCGAATATATATTTGATTCAGTTTTCGAAATATTGACGTAGAGAATTATTGAATGATTTTTGTCAGATTCTGAAAATTTAATTTTTTGAAAAATCTTTTATGAATCAATCATAATACGAGAAATTCAAAGTTATGAAGGAACTTTTTTGTACCTTGCTTAGTTTTTCAGTCATAAATTTCGGAAGAATTTTTGTTCTACTTTAAACCATTTTAATATTTTATACAATAATATTATACCTGAGATTATTCCCTATGTCCCTGTTCGTTTTGTAAATATTATGTTTGGTTTATCATTGTTTTACTGTTTCTTTCAATAACAAAATAAATATGTTTTTATTATGGTTTTTTTCTATGCTTTCGTATTTATTTATTTTTTAAATAAAATACCTTTGTATACTTCCTCGTTTAGCACCAAGTTGACCTTTATAAAAATATTTCACACAATAACACATTGGTCTTTGATATTTATACTTCAATCTTGTGACGTCACAAAATACAGTGGCAAAATTTGTTTCAAGTATAATACGTAAATATGTTTTTTATTTGAAACATACAAATCTTGAAATTATTTTTTCTTTAATTTGTAATTTCATTGTACCTTTCAGTATATTTCAATTTCGTCTAGCAATTTTTCAGCGCGATAAATTTTATCAGCTCTATTGAACAAAACGCTCCGGGAATTCAGCTTCTGAACTGAATTGAAATTCTACCTTTAATTTTGAACTTTCTTTTAAAGAACGAGTAGATGTATATTATTATAATAATTTTATAAATTTTTAATTACACTTTTTTTATTACAGGTACGCGAGGAATTATGAAGTAAAAATGTTTCACTACTTCGGTAAGTAAAATAAAATTTATGCAATACAAATTTTATACATTACACTTAACGCCGGTAACTTCTTATTCAATTTTACTAAATTCTTCATTGTATGGGGTAGTTAGATAGTCTTGATTCAAATTTTCAAAATGATTTTAAGAATGATTAGAATTTGAATTAATTTAAATAGGATTATATTTATATTTGCCAGTTTTCATTCTAATTAAATGAATGAACGACAGATACAGCAAAATTTCATCGTACATCAAACTGCATGATGTAACATTATGATACATAATTTGACAAACAGGAATAAAGCAAACATTGACTGTGTAATGCCGGCTTTTTTTTTTCTTGACAAATTAAATTTCATTTCCGAAGACGAAGACGAGGTATATAAAAAATCTGATGGAATAACGACACTTTCTTTGCAAGGTAAACATAAATTTATGTACGACCTACCAGAAAGTTGATATTTTCAACTGTCGGTTGAGTGCAGAAAGTTGACGTTATTATGTGCACCACGAGCAGAAAGTATGCCTCGATCAACAATGTCCTTACGCGAGCAGCAATTGAATTCTTTCTGCTCTAACTACATACATAAATAACTATTTTTAACTACATTTTCAAAAAGTAAAAAAGATTTAAATGTAGATAAGATTTATTATACTCTTGACAGATGTCATCTATTTGCCATTATTTTCTGACAGGATCGTGAAAAACAAATTACATAGTTATAGTAATATACCTGAAGATGACTGAAGAGTCGAAACGCGTAGTGTAAAATAAAACAAACAAATTATGTGAAAATTATCAAGTGTTATTTATTTAAAATATTTTTTAATAATGTTTCACCAAGTGCCAGCCACTCAAACAATTAATATTATTAAAATTACATAGCCTTTGTGTCAGCTTCATGCACCCCTTGTAGTAAATTCACGTACCCCTTGGGGATCTTTCAGAATTCCTGCATTAGATCTTGTTTGACCGTGACAATATCGAAAATGTACGATTAAGAATGATCTCTTGTTGTATTATCCTCAAGAAAATTATTTAAGAAATCATATTTATAGAAAGTACTTGAGCCCTTCTTAATTTTGATGATGTAATAGCAATAAACACTACTGTCAGAGTGATAGTATTTTCGTAGGTTAAAAGAAAACTATAGTAGAGTGAAGAGCGATTTCCATCTCAATATCTTTTAGAGAAGTGGTGTTGTATTCGTATTGATAGGCGCGTAAGAAGTCTGACAAGCGACGCTGAGCGTCGACCGACGTCGGATGGCGTGCGGGGCTCGATTCCGACACGTGCATAACTCTGAAATACGATCTATTCCGGGTGTAAACTTGGCCAATAAAATATATGACATGACCTGGCTACGAAAGCCGAAGCAGTAAAAATCCAAATGTCTACCAATACGGGAAAACAGTCTTAAATTTCACCGGCCTGTAATAAAAATATTTCAAATCGTGGTCCGGTTTGTGGCAACGGGCCGCGCAGTAATTGGAAACTGAGCCCGCTGACTTATAGCTCCAGCGAATCGGCGTTTGAATCCATATGACCGACATTAGAATTTCACGTTTTTTGTATTTCTTTATTCTACCGTTTATGTTGTTTTCAGTCTTTATTGCGTTCAAATATTTTATATGATTTTATTGAAAATAAGCTTTTGGCTTCCAAATAAAATTTCATTTCGAGATTTTATTATTCTACAGCAAAAAAAAACAGTATATTCTGATATATTAATATTTACATCAATTAAGTTATAAGTAATGTCCTTTTATAAAAAATATGTATGCAAATCTTATTTAGATATTTATTATCTAGTATTCGATCTAGTAAAAATATAAATTGTCTTTATCTATTTTATGAATTACATCTAGATAATATTTAAACAATTTTCATAATTTCAAAAACTACCCCTGTGGCTCCTCCACCACTAACATCTTTGAGGGCCGTAATTTGACGACTGGTAACCGCACTGTACGCGCAAAATATATCACTTACCGAGATCTGCTTCGGCAGAGTGCCACACCCAGTAATGAAGGCGTGATGATATATTTATTTATTTTATTTTATATTTAAACAAACGCATTATTCTTAGTAATAATAAAACAAGAGAGTGAGAATAAATTGAAAATAATTTGACAGGTCTTTCGAAAACTTGTTGCCAGGCAATAGTCACGAAAGCCCGTAGAGCTTGAGTGGCTATTGCCAAATGGCAACAAGTTTGAGAAAGATACTGCAGAATTATTTTCTATTTTATCGAACTCTCGAGTTATATTTAATTAGATTATCTTTTGTTGAGGTCGATTCATCCAACTTAAAAGATTTTGTACTGGGTCCATATCGATTGATTACTTATTAATGTATTCTTGGAAGTTGTTTCCAAAATTTGTTGGTGTATTTCTGTATCTAAAATACAACTAAAACGATTTTTTTTACACACTTAACTTGACGCGTTGACAGTTTTAAATAATTATTTGACAACTTCATATCATTTATCACAAACAAAAGCACCTACAGAGATTATTTCCGGGAATAATCACTAGAGCTTATTCTCAATATAATAATGACAGGATTGATTAAAACGCAGACACGTGACATACAATGAAGCATTTTATTGGTTTTGAGACACAAAAAAATAATTAAAATTTTCTAAACTTAATATAATTCACCTTTGAAGCACGGATGCAATATATTTTTAGGGAGGTATTTAAGTATTTTTGTAGTAATTGTAAGAATATTATTTTTATCATTAGTGTACCCTAGTTGACATTGCGCAAGATAGTGTAGTTTCCAGACTAATTGTGAAGTATTTTCACATGGTTTGTTCAAAATTTTTCACGTCTGCTGTCTATATTATTAAGGAATGCAAAAATAACATCGTTCCATTACCTATAAAACTCATTATAAAAGTGTAGTAAACTAATAATAAAGAAACCTCCAGTCGATAAATTGTAAAACGTGAAATTCATAGTGTACGGGGAGATAACAGGGCGCTGCGTTAGTTTTGCACAAGCGGACATGATAAATAACAGGCGTATTGTCATTGTACCGCGTTTAATCCAATTATGCTCGCGAGACACCTGAGATCGCGCAATTTATTAGCGGCGGAACGGCATTGGCGCCGTCGCGTGATCGTGTTCCGCGTGCGCTCACATCACGCTCACGTGCTACACGTCGACCGTGACAAAACGCGCGATTGTTTATAATAAATGTTTACCGTTTGGTAATACATTGCAGCCTCGTACAAGCTCTTGGTTTGCATTACGTTCTTGTTGACTGAGATTGAATGTTGCTCTTGGTTGTGTTATGGATCTTACCTAAATTGTATTCAAATATATCATAAAGTTATTTTATTTTCTGTAATTTTAAGAAAATACGTATGAGCTGTATTTTTATTATGACTCACTTTTGGGATCATAAATTATCAACTATAATATCCCAAGGACATTGATAATACGAAATAATTGTTTTCCGCGAACGGATGTAAAATTCCGTTTCTCTGTTTCGACATTAGAATAATATATTCTTGCAGGCATATTGATACTAGAATGAGCTTTATTCTTAAACATTTTTTGGTGACATATTGTTATCATAGATTGGTACAACTGAAGTAAATACCCAAAATATATAGGCAACGAACAAAATAAAAAACACAATTTATATACCGTATTTTTAGGACTATAAGATGCACCTTTTTACATAGAAAAATGGACTCAAATTTTGGGTGCGTCCTATGATCCGTAGGTAACATTAAAATATTTGTTTCAATAAATCGTCTCTAAATTTGAGGTACGTCTTATAGTCCGAAAAATATGGCACGTCACTGAAGGTAGGTATGACGTAAGTTATTTAAAAAATGCGGAATAAGTAATGCTATAGATGGTACTGAAGATGACGCAGTTTTTGAAAGGAGTGACAACAATAGTTCAGACGAAAGTAATACGAACGGTGACATTAACGAGAGGAGGGATAGTACCGTGTGTGAAGATGAACTGAATATTGCTAGTACGAGTTATGTTAACAATAAATAAAAATTATGTTCCGAAAGTGACATTAAAATATATTATAAATTATGGGTTGGCTAACTCAGTGGTATGAAGTCGGCCTGTGGATCCTGAGAACCCTGGTTCGATTTCCACAGGCGACAAACAATTTTCATAATTTCAAAAGCTACCCCTGTGGCTCCTCTACCACTAACATCTTTGGGGGCCGTGATTTGACGACTGGTAACCGCACTTCATGCGCAAAATTTATCACTTACCGAGATCTGCTTCGGCAGAGTGCCACACCCAGAAATGGGTAGAAGGCGTGATGATATATTTATTTTATAAATTAGAGGTGCGTCGTATCGTCCGGTGCGTCTTATAGTCCGAAAAATACGATAAATATCTAGGCATCAGACAAAATCAATTGCAAATCACTGTCACCAACTTGCCAATACAACCAAAAATTTCCCTTAATGGAAAATGTCAATTATTTTTATAAAGAAATTATGTAAAGCAAAACCAAAACAGAGAAAACACTCGTTACAAAAGACAATTCTAGAATAGGTTGCCTTGTGCAACTTGTATTTTAATATTCTATTCTCTAACTACAGAAAAATTTTGGAATATAATTTATTACAAGTATATTAATAAATAAACGGTTTTATAAATAAATATAAGATAAATATAATAAATTACGCAGATAGATTAATAATATCACAAAGATGGCTACAAAAAATAATGCTTATAGACTAGTTCTTGCACTAACAAAACTTAAATTTTAAACTTGGTTTAAATAAGTAAAAACGAATCCAATGATAATAATTCCATATGGCATGTAATTTAGAATAGCTTTTATTTAAATATCACTAGATCTGCTGATCTTATCGATAAATTTTTATTTTTTACAAAAAACTTATGGTTAGCAAAGACTAACATGCACGAAAGCAAACAGTATGGTTAATACCGAGTCCGTTGTTCTATAGGTGTTATCTAATGTTATTTTGCTCGAGTGATTTTGCAACTTAAAAATTAAATCTTATCTAGAGAAAATCTAAAAGGTTGCGTGCTATTTGATAAGATAATTTCCCGAGCCAAAAAATAAATAAATAATAAAAACATTTAGTTGGTGATAAGACTTTGTACTAGTAACAGGAGTTTGCCTGTGCTTGTTGGTAGAATTTGTAAATATTTTGTATTATGTATGATCGATTGAAAACAGGTCATGAGAAATTATCAATGAAGAGTTAAGAATAGTAGGTTATGATTTGATTATGTAGAACGTATATACAAGAAAATATTAGTGAAATTGATGGTAAAATATTGTGTTTGCGAATTAGAAATAACTACATGAACAATGTTAAAAGTTTTTTGCATGAACGCGAGAACTGGTTAATTTGTTATTTTTTTATATGAGTTGGTTACAAAATAAAGCCTCCTGGGACTCAGTTTCAAATGAACTGAAGCCACGATAACAAGTAGCTGTGCTTTTTGTCGAAATATACTCGTATTTTTAAATTTTAATTTATATGCAATATTATTGATGAAAATTCGGCAAATTCTCATACCAAACGTCATAGTGAATTTGATTATTAACTCTACACGGAGTACATTTAAATTCAATTATGTATATCGGAAAATTAATATTCAATTTTGAAATAATTTGCCTCTCTTCGTGCAAATATATTATACCTGTAATTGAGTTGCATTGTCCCTTGATGTCTGTTTGGTCATAATTCATGTTATAACCAATTAAATAAAATAATATTTGGTAATTAGTCACAAAAATTGTTGGTTACGTAAATAATTAGTTAGTTTTCATATACAGGCTGTTTCATGGGTACATATGGGCTAAAATTAATACGTAATAAACTAACTAGTTAATTAACTAACTCGCGTTAAAATGTCTCGATTATTAATCGCCGATTAATACATGAATTAGTTACAATATTTTCTCGTAGATCGTACCTTTTTCATTTGAAGGAAATTCCATCACAAATTTATTTTGACAACAGTGGATATATTCTGTTCACTTAAGGTAGTACTAGTGTGAAAAAAAATTTGCAGATCTGAATGAAATTTGGCGCACGTAAACATTGGATAATCATACGCATCCTGTTAAAATATGAAACACATTCATCGTCTGTGAACAAATATATTCGCTTGTAAAGTTGAGTTCTTATATACGGGGCTTATGGCGATCATCATTCATAATCGAACATATTTGGTTTGTGTACCTCTAAAATTTTGTAGTATCATTTGAAAAACTAGTATGACGTTCTAGAACTATCCATGTATATTGTATCAGAAGGAGAAAGTTTTTTATCGTTTAATAATGGATATATAGCCATGCAAAGCCTTGTTTTTTACGAAAAATTAAAAATCCCAATTTATAATGGCAACACCACACGGTGGTATGGTATTTGAAAATTCACTAGACCAACAACCTGTTAAAAATTCATGATATTCAAATCATAATAGGTATAAAACATTTATTTTATTCAATTTTTATATTTTTTTGAGCGTCAGTTTCGCCACTCGACAACCGATGGCGCCACCGTCACACTAGTACTACATTAGCATTAAAATATCAAAATCACGATTAACTACTTCTTCCTATCACATAAGCTGTAACAGTGCCACTAAATTGTACTAGCAGATAGGGCAACTGCTGCGCAGAGAGAGAAAATATTTCAGAAAGAGGTAGACGGCTCGGCCGTGTATATTCTTCACTACGGTACCTTAGCGTGCTACTGCGCATCCAAGGTCATCCGCCAGTATGAATTTCTTGCACTGTAAATGCAAAGTTAATCTTTTTGAATGAAGTTCTTATTCAACTACACTCGTAAACTAACTAAACGCTAAATTGAAAACAAATGAAATAATTCTGCTTACAAGAATTTAGGGCACGCTTTTTATTTAAGGTACCATTGCATTCGTTTACTGTCCCGTTAGAAACAAACAGTGTACAGGTAATTAACAACCTAAATTATATAATACTCAGAATAAACAAATAAAATTATTTTAATTAAACCTATTTAAAATAATTACAGCAAAGCTACCTATCCAGTAACACAAAAATATGACTGGGAAACATGAAAGGGTATGTAAAAAAATTCATTTTGATCCGTAATCAATATATCAAATAAGAAAAACCCTTAAATTATGTACTCGAAATTGTGAAACATCCTGTATAGTTTAAGCATTTAAATATGAATTAAATGCATAGCCACATAATGTCATTAGGTTTTATGTTTCATTTTATTTGTACAAAATATCGATAAAGCAACATTTATTTCGCTTTAATAATATGAATTTTGATGACAACTATACCATGAAATATGGAACTAATAACTGTCAGTGTGACTGTCACTTTTATCATAAATACATATAGTAGGCGTGTTTATTGAAATATTTTAATTAATTTCTCTAATTTGAGATAGTGTGTATTAAATAATAAATATGAATGTTTTAAATTAAAATAAGGTTAGTGTGTGAATATGTATTGTTATATGAAGTTTGATATCAGATACAAATAAACCCACCCTCAAACGCGCTGATCGAATTGAGATTGTTTTTTTTATTTATTGTTATATTGTATATTACTGTATGTACAAAATAAACAAACAGAAGAAAAGTTTTAAAAGTTATCTGATATTAAAAAAACAGTATAACATAGTTCATGCTTTTCTGTTTATAACTAAATTTTAAAAAAATGTTCGCAGCAACAAAATTTGTTCACACATTTGTTGTTTTCAACGCTATCAAAATAACAGAGTATTCATTATAAGTCGCGCACCACTGCTATCTCGAGTAATATAGGATATACGAAGTCGATTAAATTAGCAAACAATTCATTAAAGTTGTTTTATAAAATAGAAATTGTTTCTTAATTTAACCGATTTCGTCGCTCATCAGAGCGAAATAAGAATTTTTTTGGACCAGTGATTTTCAAAATACGGTGTGCAATTTTTTTATTTTAAATGGAAACCTATTTTTTTATTTCTTTTTGTGAATTCAACGAATCCAAATTTCTACAAAATTTTTGAGAAACATGCATATCAAATTGACATTAATTTAATTCAAATCTCGTAGAAATCAGCGAGCTATTAAGAAACAAAATGTAGGTACATCGTCTCTCTTGAATCTGTAAATCTTGAGTAATTACTTAAAACAAATTACTACGAATTTATTTCATCAAAATTAACAAAAAAAGTTCTGAAAGATACAAACATAAATTAGATCCTTGGCCATCCACCGTTAATAATTCCAAGCAAAATTGATGAGCAATATAAAACATTACTAATTCGATTTTGGAAAGTGCTCCTGATCATGCAACAGGGCCGTTGTTCTTAGGTCTCTGGCGACAAATTTAGGCGGAGAATCCGCCCCTGGCAGTACCGCAGCGCCACGCCGGATATCCGCCGGCATTATCGAATTAATTAATTATTTTGGGCAGTCAGGAATGCGATGTAGCGAGTAACCTTCTGCCCCATCTCTGGAGACGAGCAACTAGCTTGCCTATGCTTGATAACACGAATTTGTGTATTGTGTATTGAAGATATTGAACAATATCAATTATTGACTATTACAATTGGTTCATAAATACTAATATACGAGATAAATACTTGTATAGTGGGTTCAAATACATATGTAGGTAAATTTTTATTACAATTTTTTAGAGCAAACGTTCTGAAATTATCCTAAAATCTAAAAAAATCTAAAGGGTACTTTAAAAAAAATAAATCGCTTAAAAATTGTTTATAAGCAGTGAGTATACATATAATATATTATGTATTCAGTGTTATAAGTCAATTCGAGGAATTCAGTACCGTTGAGCGCATCTTCATACCTTGTATAGTTTTTGAGATATAGGCTCCGGAAGTGTTGAATTTTCCATAAATTTTAACATCTCAGTTTTTGGACTTTCCCGAGGCTATATCTCAAAAACTAAACAAAATATGAAGATGCTCTCAACGGCATTTAATTTCTCGTGTTTCAATTAACGTACTAACAAATTTTCAGCAATTTTAATTTTTTTAAATATTTTTTCCACAAATTTCTTCGAAAGTAGTTTTTTAACAATAGCTCAAAAACTAAAAGCCATATACCTTTGGGGATTTTATAATTGGATTCAGCGGGTTCAAATACATATATATATATATATATATATATATATATATATATGTAAATTTTCATTACAATATTCGTACGAAAATTTTTTTTTAGAGCAAAATGTCTGAAATTGTTCTAAAATCGAAAAAATCTAAGGGTTGCCTCTTAAGAAATTTTCAAAAAAATTAAATCGCTTAAAATTTGTTTATAAGTCAAGTCGGACACGGGGAATTTAATACCGTTAAGCGCATCATCATATTTTATTTAGTTTTTGAGAGTGTTCAACTTTCCAAAAATTTTAACACCTCAGTTTTTCGGCCCTCCAGAGGCCATATCTCAAAAACTAAACAAGATATGAAAATGTGATCAACGGCATTTCATTTCTCGTGTTTCGATTAGTTTATAAACAAATTTTCAGCAATTTTTATATTTGAAAATATTTTCACCAAAATTTTCTCCGAAAATAGTTTTTGATCAATATTTCAAAAACTAAAAGACATATATATTTGGGTTTTACCAATGAATTAAGCGGGTTAAAATACATACGCATGTAAATTTTCATAACAATATTCGTGCGAGAAATTTTTTTAGAGCAAAAGGTTTGAAATTTTCCTAAAATCGATAAAATCCAAGGGGTACCCCTTAAGAAATTTTCAAAAATAGTCAATCGCTTAAAATTTGCTTATAAGTCAATTCGGACACGGGGAATTCAATGCCGCTGAGCGCATCTTCATATTTTGTTTAGTTTTTGAGATATAGCCTCCGGAAGTGTTGAACTTTCCAAAAATTTTAACACAACAATGGAAAGTTTCATTTATTGAATTGCGTCGAGAATAATTTGTTATTTTTTTGGAAGATTTTGTATTATCTTCAGTACTGACAATTATTCTTTCTTCCAACCAAATTAGTAAGTTACATTAAAGTGTTTAACCTTGCACCAGCAGTTGGGCACCTATGTAAGTGTAGATTAGGAATCCGAGTCAGCACAGAAGAAGTTACCTAGTTTACAGTAGGACGACAATACGTCGCTTTTAGTTAGCGATTCTCTTATTCGACGCGACATAATTACGTTAATCCGGGTATGGCTGTGTGTGCCTTTGCTGGCGCGATGTTTGACCAGTGCTGCTGAGCTCCGCTATATTCCGTCGCAGAGGCGTCGCGACGACTTTTCAGAGAATATTTTACGCCTCTCTAGAACTAGAAATAACACATATAACTTGCGTTTATAAAGCAAGAGTTTGGGCGCATATTTCAAGCTGACTTCAAATTATATAAAAAAAAAACTACTATGTATGAGTGGATCTGATTCCGCTATAAGATGTAAGCCCCCTGTACTGTCATTGAAATCAAAAAGCTTGCAATATAAATCAATAAATCTGTAATTTTTTTTCTAATATCTATATAAAAACGAGATTTAAATGAATTGTATATTATTTTATCCAACACCGATTCATAATTAGATTGTTACTATAATTTCTTGAAATAAATATTGTCCATCATTAGTTACCCAATGAGGGAATAATAAAGAAATCACGGTAGCAAAACAAGTATTCCATGGTTACATTGTAATTTATATATTTTATTAATATCATATCTAAATAATAAACGAATATATAAAAATGATTTAAGACGTTTTAAGAGAGGTGTTTCGTAAAACGTTGTATTGGAGTCGTGTGGAATGCATACTAGATACGAAAGAATTTTTTTCACATTTCACACTAAAGATTGCTAAATATTTAATACCTGTATGGTACCTACTGAATGTTAAAATTGGATGAGGAAGCATGAACGGCGAATGAATTGTGCCGCATAGGATTAACATGAGAAATAAGTTTGTCATAACCATTAATTCCCTGATTAATATACAAGACAATATTTCAAAACAAAGTTGTACAGAATTAAATTCTGCAACTAAAACAATTAACACAATTCATTTTACTTATTTCATTACTGCTAAAATTTATTTTAAATTTATATTATCTATATAATTAGTCATTAGACTGGAACAAACTCAAACAAATGTGCAACGTTAAACTGCCACATACAAATTTTAGACTTGATTTTAATAGTAATTAAATATGTAAAATGAAATATATAGACTGATTTAGAAGCAGAATTTAATATTCTAAACTTTCAATTGAAAATGTATTCCCCATCTTATTCACATATAGCATAGTTTCGTAGGATATTCTGCATGTCGTATCCAGAAAACGTTGATATATAAGGGATGTAACAAAGAAAATAATTTTATTCGACTAGTGGATGTATGTTAGTTGAGATGGTTTGGTATATGGAATGTGTGTCGAAAGTAATAATGGTGAATAATGTGTCTATTGTGGAAATTGAGGGGGAAATATCGCGAGGAATAAATGGAGAGAGAATAAACGAACTTATATGAAAAAGATTATGAAAGGTGATGAATTTAAAGTCGTGTTTTAGGATGAGAACTTTTGAACCTAGAAGACTTTTTGGGTGAATTTATAGAATAAATGTTCAATGAATGTTTCAAAGGTTCATGTTTCTTCATTTCCTAGGATATACAGATTTGAGTTATTTAAAGAAGAGCGGTTGGTCAGTCTTTGTTCTGTATGTAAATCTTAAAAGTATTTGTCTGTTGTATTTAGCGCAAAATCAGTTAACATAAAAATGTTAGTTTAAAGATGCTTGGTCTCATGGCGAGAATAGCTCCAGCAAGCAATTTTACAGAAGTTCTGTAAATATTATCCAGCCCAGCTATAAAAAAAAAAGAAAATGTAAAGTATCAGTCTCACTCTCTTATCAAACAAGCATCTTGTTGATAGTACGAAGGTTCTCGAATTGCAAGTTGTTGTAGTAAAGTACATAAATAAATAAATAAATATATCATCACGCCTTCTACCCATTACTGGGTGTGGCACTCTGCTAAAGCAGATCTCGGTAAGTGATATATTTTTGCGCGTGAAGTGCGGTTACCAGTCGTCAAATCACGGCCCCCAAACATGTTAGTGGTGGAGGAGCCACAGGGATAGCTTTTTCAAATTATGAAAATTTGTCGCCTGTGGGAATCGAACCAGGGACCTCAGGATCCATAGGCCGACTTCATACCACTGTGCTAGCCATCCCATAAAAAAGTACATGTAAATTGATTTTTAATTGTTGTCAAATAAAGTAACTGTGAAGTAAATATTGGTTGGGTTGTAACGGTTCAAAATTGAATAGATTGTAAATTAGCTTTAGCTTTATTATATAACTCATTTCTTTTTGTTTTCATTCCATTAATATTTATAAAATTTTGTTATAGTGGAATTCGTGTTACTGTTTATTGTTGACCATGCAGTAAATTTCCGCCGGTTGTAGTCGCGTTAGTAAATTGTTTAAATAATATTCATTTCCATTTCCAATTAATATTCGTAGCAAGTCGAGTCTAAATATTTCTTGGTAGATTATTTATTAATTGCACTTTAAATGAATATTAATTTTACAGAGTTTACTCTCGTGTATCAAATAAACGAGGACTTTAGTATGTTGTATGTGAATTCAATAGGCTTTTGGTTTTATCCTAAAACTATGATCGACGCGACTCTTATCAGAAACATATTTCCTTTGTTAGTATTGTCATATTTTTCTAAATATAACGCGGAGCCTCCACTCCCATTGTTGAAGAAACTTCTCTCCGCCTCTGGTTTTTCGCAAGGCGGTGTTTCATATAAGCTCTAGAACAGAGAACAGAGCCCGGGATAAAGCCGTATTGCTGTGCCTCCGCCGGTGACGCGGGTCAGCCTAATTACCGACTGTACACAGCTCACTCTGTTTATTCTCGCTGCCGCCCCCGCAGTTCACTTGTTCTTCGACGCCACTTGAGGAGCGGTGGCGGGGAACACCATCACCCTCTATCTGCGCCATTGTGTTGCTAGCGGACCGACACCATTTATGTATATATGGATGGAATTAATTAATCTAGAACTAGAACAGGATAATGAAACAAGATGAAATAAGAAATATGTAGATATGATTTAATTTTGGTTGACACACAAAAAAAACAATTTAACAATCAATTCTTACTTGTATATGTTACACAGGCAATCGTAGCCCAGTGGGTAAAAGTGAGGTAAAACTTGCGTTTTTTAATTAGGAAGCACGGCGTGTTTTAATGTTGTGTTTTCGCACGTTTTTTAGTTTGTTAAACAAGGATTTATGTGCAGGTATAATAAAAAACGTTTTATCCCACATTGTTAATGGAAAACTTGCGGTAAAATAGTTACTGCGAAACAAAATTTAACTTGTAAGATAATACGAGGCGTGTTTTTAAAGTAAGTACCGTTTTGAAATTCCGCCGCTGCAGCGCCGCGGTCGGCATTTGACACATGCACATTGTGTACCGCACTCTGTTGGCAAGTCACAGATGTCATTACAGAGTCATTCGGCGTGTTTGTTATTTGAAATGCCTCTTCCGATTGAGAATCCCGCCGACTGTGAAATACGCGCTGTGATTCATTTTCTTAGTGCTAAAGGCGTGAAAGCGGCTGAAATTCATCGTCAGATCAGAGAAGTGTATGAAGAAAATATTATGAGCGATGGTATGGTACGGAAATATGTGAGACCTTTTAAAGATGGCCGTACGAATGTGCATGATAAGGAACGAAGTGGACGACCTTCAGTCATTACTGAAGACTTGGTGCACAAAGTTTATGAAAAACCCTTCATACAGCCCCAATTTAGCGCCCAGTGACTACCACATATTCCTGCATTTGAAGAATCATCTGTGTGGTCAGGGCCACGACGAAGATGAAGATGTCAAAGCGAATGTATTGCAATGGTTGTCTAATCCGGCGATAGATTTCTACGAGGATGGTATTCAAAACCTGATTGCACGATACGATAAATACTCTTAATATTGGTGGAAATTATGTAGAAAAATAGATTAAAGTACAAACATTCATTTAAAAATAAAATTGCTTAGAAAATTCTACTTGTTTTATTTTTATTTCAAAACGGTATTTACTTTAAAAACACGCCTTGTACAATAATACAATAATTGTGGGTACAATAGTTTTATTTTTCATTCCGGCAACGCTAATACTATAAATTCATTAATTGTTGTTTTTATTTACTATTATACTGCGGGAAATTTTGTTAAAGGTTTATGCGCTTCAAAGCCTCAAGTTTAAATCATTTCAAATAACAAATTATGATTTTTTATTATACTTGAAGTTCATAAATTCATACAACATTTAATAAAAATATGTGAGAATTGATCATTTGTATTCCAGTCCTGAAGTTATTACCATCAGTGATAACAAACATTACTACAATTCAAACAAATATGACAGCTGGTATTCGGCTATCATGCGTTGTGTGTCCCGATATGTGTAAGCATAAGCATGACCATGCGAGGCAGACAGCTTCGTAATGGCCGTGTAATGATGCCAGGTTTTATGCATATTTAACCGGCAGTGGGGTAAATAAAACTCAGAATGGTTCCGCTGCGTCGAGTTGTTTTTACGATCGCCGAAATAATATTGCGTCGTATCGGAAACGTTTGTTTAATGCCGGTTGTTTCGCTTCCCTGATAACAATTACGTTTTGACTTATCGGTTTTCGAGCGAGACAGGAAATGGTCTCTTTGCAACTGTTTTTTCTAGAGTAGATTGCTTGTTTTATTGATAACGTTGTCTATACTTTTTTATTTTTACTGATTATGTTATGGTTATTGTGTATCTGGAATTATTGACTAGGTATTGGTTTCTCAATATTGGACAGTATTAAGAACCTACTATTTTTAAAAATTGGAAGACTTTACTTATTTATTATACTCGTACATTGTATATTTTGGTCAAAAGAAGAAAGATGAGTGTCTACCAGTTACAAAACGTCAGACGATTGATTGAGTGTGTATAATTTATTTATTTGTTACTCTGCACAATAGGAACATAATCCCAATTACAGTACAGGGAGCCTACAGCTTATAGTGAAATCCGAACCACTCAGACACAATCGTACGTTTTGGATATAAGGAGAAGTCTGTGAGATTTGAACGCACGACCTCTTGCTAATGGTAAATTAATGCCTATTTGGTAGTGAAACTGTCGATTGCTATTATTTGTTTTTATTGATCAAATAGTAGTAAATAATTACTTTTTTACAAACAGCGCAACGAACGAATATATAGAATATTTCCTATCTGCAAGTACAAGACATTTCGAATAACAGTGGATTATTGCCCATATGCTTCATATAAAAGATAATATTCTATTCTTGATTCGTTTACCTAGCCATATATGTACGAGGTGTGGCTATTAAATAACGAGACTTATGCTGTTTTAACATTTTATTTTGATTACATACCTATTTACTTATTATCACTTTCAATATATACCCCTCTTCTATCCCTACAATGCTCCATACGAATCTTCCATTGTTCGAAACAGTGCTGGAAGTCTTCTTCTGTCAGCTCCTTCAGAACGGGTGCCGACTTCTCTTTCAAAGCTCAAATCTTGTTGCTATTAAGGCAAATTTCACTTTAGGAAACAGATAGAAGTCGCATGGTGCAAGATCTGGCGAATAAGGTGGATGGTCCAACACTGGGATGCTGTACTTTGCTAGAAATCTCTTAACAGACATTGCGGAATGAGCCAGCGCATTGTTTTGATGGAGAAACCATGACTTGTCGTTCCACAATTCGGGTACTTTTTTCAATAAATTGTAAGTTTCAGTAGCAGTTTTGCCAAGTTTCTTGTGAAATTTCACAACAACCCGTTGCTCTAATGTTGCACTTAACATTTTTTCGGCGAAATAAAATAACAACTCTAATTAGAACGAATGCTACAGCTATACGGATTTGTTTATAGAAGCGAGAGGTACTGCATTCGAAAGAGAAAGCTTCATGCTAAAAAGCTGACGGTCGCTGGTGTTTCGCGCATGCATACTTCGTCTGTAGCAGCGTCATTCTTGTTATTCAATAGTCACACCTCGTATTATTCATTTGAACTTGCGTATTGTCTCATTGTTTTCCGTTTAAACATTATACGGTCAATTTTATCGAGCTTTTCCGATATTATTCTAGATTTGAATAAAATTCAGTGAATACTTAAATAAAATTTAAGAAATCATTATATTGTTGCGCTCCTTACAGAATTTTTGGAGGGTCAATGTCCAACTGATTTTACAAACGAACAGTTACTGATGAATAAACGTTAAATGATGTACTGTGATGTTATGTACGTTACATTCAAATAGAGTCAGTGAAAGAGCAAAAAAGATTGTGTAATTTTAACTTCCGAAAACCAGTAAAGTACAAATACTCGTAGAACACATTATTTATCACGTGCTGCCCAACACAAACCCGTATCTTTAGAAAATTTCAATTTCACCGGCAGCAAGCAGCAGCAGGGATGCACAACCCCCAGCATAAAGTACCTGTCGGCGTCCAGAGATGGCGTGCGCGTGGGTATAAAGTAATTCCGGCGCGTTCACCGTTAATTGGGATTTGTGTGATATACCGTGCGGTTAAGAAGTCACGCACTGCGACATCGCGTTGTTGTTTTCACAGCGCTGCCGGCAGTTCAGACTGGAAAGGGTCGCGTCTTATTGCGTAGTTAATTTGTGGTCCGGCCGACGCCGGGATATACATGTGGTTCAGTGGCGAGGTGATTTACAGACGGACAAATAGGGTCGCGGTGGATTTCATTCTAACGTGGTTTACAAAAATTATCAGTTACTAGCAAAAACAGAATTCACTTACTCTTAGTTCAGTTTGTTAAATGCTCACTTAAGATAATCGAACAATGTAATGATTACCCCACAGAATTGCATATGTATTTATTTTATCATATCGCTTATTTGCGACAAAAGTATCTTACATAAAAAATTGTTATTTTTGAGTTATTGGTATATAAAATAAGACTAAAAATTATCTTCAAGAATAAGGTGTTTATGGATCCAACCACACCAACTGACTTAATTACAAAATTGTAACTCAAACTCAATTATTCTTGCACAAATCTGGAGAGTTCAAAATTTTAACTTGTGACATTTGTCGCAAATGAACGATAGGTAGTAAAAAAAGTATGCAGACAAATGGATTTATTATGTTTAGTATATAGGTGGCTAGCTCAGTGATATGAAGTCGGCCTGTGGATCCTGAGAACCCTAGTTCGATTCCCACAGGCGACAAACAATTTTCATAATTACAAAAACTACCCCTGTGGCTCCTCCACCACTAACATCTTTGGGGATCATGATTTGACGACTGGTAACCGCACTTCACGCGCAAATTATATCACTTACCGAGATCTGCTTCGGCAGAGTGCCACACTCAGTAATGGGTAGAAGGCATGATGATATATTTATTTTTATTTATGTTTAGTGTATACAGTATACCGTAAGAATAAGACAATTCAAGAATTAAGAAAGAAACTAAAATAGGCACAATATTAGGTTTATAACTTTGCAAATGTTTTTATAACTTAAAAACAATTGAAAATGTGATTTTTATAAATAATGACAATATTGGATTGATTCTCTAATAATCGAATTTTGACATTTAAAAAATTAAAATATCTGCAGATTCAAATTTTCTACCAGCTTTATTATTATTAAAAATAGAATATAAATATATCAAATAAATATATCATCACGCCTTCTACCTATTAGATCTCGGTAAGTGATATATTTTTGCGCGTGAAGTGCGGTTACCAGTCGTCAAATCACGGCCCCCAAAGATGTTAGTGGAGAGGGCACAGGAGTAGTATTAATGTGGTGAAAATGTTTGTCACCAGTGTGAATCGAACCTGGGTTCTCAGGATCCACAGGCCGACGCGATAACCCCTGTGCCACCTACTCCATAAAAAATAATAATAATAATAATACTGAAAATAATGCAAAACACAGAGACATTGTATGGTTTATTATGGTGCGTAACTCAGTAATTACATTTGTAATTACAGAATATTAATTAGTCTAATTAACTTCAAGTGCAGCGGGTCTGTTTGTACGTTTGCTGCTTGTTGTATTTTGATTAGAATACTGATATATACCAGTTTATATTTGCATAATCAACCAGTTTAATCGATAGTCTCTGATTAGCAGAAATCTTGAAATAATACCTAAAAATACTTTCAAAACCCGTTTTGGAAATATGTATTTATTTAAAATTCGTCGATTAATTCAACAGTAAATAATTGTTCGCGCCTCCGTCCGAGATTGACAATTTTACATATCTCATAATCGTTCGGTAACTACATGTTTACTGAACGCTGTTCGGAAACTATGTTCTATCATTTACCGAGATCTGCAACGGCAGACGGCTATATCCAGCAATGAGTAACAGGCGTGATGTGGTGATATATTTATTATATTTTTTAATTTTGTTAAAATCCTTTATTGATATATTCTTCTTCTTCTTCAATGACACTATAGCCCGAATCGGGTCTGGGCCTACCGGGCCACCGAGCCGCAGTTTTTACGCTGCCGTACTGCCGGTTACCAGAGCTGGGCAAGCTACTTAAAAAAAGTAGCTAAGCTACAGCTATAAGCTATATTTTGTAAAATATAGCTAAGCTACACCTAAAAGCTTTCGTTAAAGTAGCTGTTATATTTTAAAGCAACTTTTTAAAATTATTGTGAAATAATTAAATTTGCCATTGTCATATGATCAGTCTTTTATTATAATGACTGTTAATTTACTATTACGTACATAAATATCAAAAATAGCAAATACCATCTGGCACCTACTGTGTATTTTTGCGTATTAGAGCCAGTTAGAACCGGCAGTAAATAATTATTTTGTGTGGGTTTAGCTTGTACGCATGCGTACTTTGTTGACCTTCTGCTTAAAAAGTAGCTTGAAGCTACAAAAAGTAGCTTTATGCTACAAAAAGTAGCTTTAAAAGTAGCTTCAGTTGTCATTTTTAAGCTAATAGAAAAAAAAGTAGCTAGCTACAAGCTACAGCTATATTTTTTCACTGTTAGCTAAGCTACAGCTACAGCTAAGGTAAATGTAGCTAAGTCAGTAGCTAGCTACTGCCCAGCTCTGCCGGTTACCGTAGTCGATGTTACTTTTTAAGGCATATGTATAAGTGACTAGCTTATAACACCCGAGTATGATTAATACAAGTAACTGTATTTTTTATTTTAACGACAAACCGTACTTTGTCGACAGGCGGATTCGAACTGACGAACCTTGGTTCGAATGACGTCACAGTATGCTATGAGATGTGCATTAACACGCTCGACCACCGCGCCTGAATTGATATATTATAAATCTATTATATGATGATTCCCCTTTCAGACCCACAAGAAAAATACGCTTAACTGAAAAACTCACCGCCCGCCACTGTTAAACAAAAAGTTCTTAGTGGGACAGATAAACGAGTTCGTATGAAAAGAATAAAAAAATTGAATGTGTAGAATAGTTTTGTAACAGATAATGTTTCATTATTATAACAGCGTCATATAAAACAAAAATATTTAATAACCTTCATACACTTTCGCTATTATTTTCAGAATAAAAAGCCCTAACTACATAAAACTTGTGTTTTGTAAATATAAAAAAATAATAGTAGGTACAATTTTCCACAAAAATTCAACCTAAAATAAACTTTAATTTAACCTACCAGACTAACAAATGTAGACAAAAGTGATTAAACATTTCACAGAAATTATTTTTAATTATCAAGTTCGCAAACACCAACTTAATATATTTATTATGAAGTCAAATTCTCGGTAATATTTTGTAGAAATAATAAATTTCGGGGCGGCGCAGTGTACGACAAGTTGGACTCGCATTTCAGAGTTTAATGTGATGGGATGTCAGCGAGTCTGATGTCGCAGTGATGACGTGTTGCTCTCGTGTCGTCACTGTTGTGATGCAGACATATTTTCCCAGAGATCATTTTTTGCCGCAGTGTACCTAGCGTAAATAAATACATTTTCTAGGGATTTTCATATTGTTTTGTTTTGTTTTAGTTGGCAGTTTATCTCCTTATAGCACAGACGTCCAACTAAATTTATTCAAATGGGCTGGACGAGTTTCTATTGCAGTGCTAATGTTGGTTACTAGTTCATGAAAGATAAATTTAGGCCTATATATTTATAATTTATTTTGGACTGTAATTAATTCCATTAAAATGTATTGTAAAATTATAATTTCTTAAGTATTAGTACCGTAGCTTATGGTTCACGAACAAATACTGACATTAAATGATATTTTTGCCCTTATTAGCTATCTAATCACACGCTCCAAAAATCAGTGAAAAAAAGGCACATGTATAATGTTTCTGTTGAAATCAGTTTGTTGATTGCAGGACTCGAACTTTGGTTTTCATTTTCCAGTAGCAACATATTGAATTAATTAAAATTTAAAATCTCTATTTGAAATTTGTTCTAATCAGAGTTAATTAATTATATATCAACTCATATTTGTTAATTAGATTGTAATTTTTAATAAAATTAATATTAAAATATATATATAATATATAATTATTTCATATTTAGTAATAATTTATTGAAATATATGAAAATGATTAACACTAATCTGTAACAAATGAAATGAATTTTGTTCAAATTTAATTGAAACTGATAAATATTGCAATGAGCGGCACCGATTATTATTAATATTTTGGCTAGTTCCGGCCTCGTTAAATGTAAATAAATAGATTTTAATAAATACGTTTATATCCACAAAAAGATATAGTTTATTTAATACAATTTTAATCCGTATGTACGAGGGTCGTTCAATAAGTCCTTAGAAAATCCAAGAGATGGTGCTCTTAGTATCGAAAATGAATTTTTTCCAGTAAGCAGCACTCCTAACTAGTCAACTGTTAGAGTTTTAGCTTTAGCCGTCATGTAGTTTCATTGTTGTTGTCAATTGTAGTAAAAAACTTTTGATAGTTTATAATAATGGATAAAAGTGAGTTTCGACCGGTGATTAAACATTGTATTTAAAAGGCTTAACGCCGAAAGAAATTAAAGCTGAGTTGGATGAAGTTCATGGCACATCTGCTCCTGTGTTTGCAACTGTTTACAATTGGGCGAATGAGTTTAAACGTGGCCGTACATCCACAAAAGATGAACATCGTTCCGGACGCCCTGTAGAAGTGTCTACCCCCGAAATGATTGACCAAATCCACGATATGGTTTTAAGTGACCGACGAATCAAAGTGCGCGAAATAGTTGAGGCTACAGGCATATCACAAGGCACAGTCGCTTTAATTTTGCACGAAAAATTAGGTGTGAACAAAATCTCGGCAAGATGGGTGCCGCGTTTGCTCACAGTGGAGAATAAACGCAATCGTGTGGTGGACTCTGAGGCTGTTTTGGCGCTTTTCCGTCGTAATCCTGAAGATTTTTTGCGTCGATACATAACTGTGGATGAGACTTGGATACATTACTACACTCCAGAGACAAAAGAACAGTCAAAACAGTCGATTTTTGAAGGCGAACGGGCTCCGAAGAAGGCGAAGACGGCGAAATCGGCTGGCAAGGTTATGGCAACGGTTTTTTGGGATGCACGCGGAATCATCTTCATCGACTATTTGGAAAAGGGAAAAACGATAACAGGAGCGTATTATGCATCGTTATTGGACCGACTGAGCGAAGAAATAAAAGAAAAACGTCCTCATTTGAAACGCAAAAAGGTCCTTTTTCATCAAGACAATGCACGTGTGCACACCTGCGCAGTTGCGATGGCCAAAATTACGGAATTAAAGTTCCAATTATTGCAACATCCATCGTATTCACCAGATTTGGCCCCCAGTGACTTTTTCTTATTTCCAAACTTAAAGAAATGGCTTGGCGGACGAAGGTTTACGACCAATGAAGAGGTCATCGCCCAAACGGAGGAATATTTTGAGGAGCATCCGAAAAACTACTTTTTGGACGGCTTAAAAAAATTGGGAAAACGATTAGAGAAGTGTATAGAGCTGAAAGGAGATTATGTAGAAAAATTTTAAAAAATCTACCCAAAAATAGTGTTTTTTCTACTTTTTTCTCGTATTTCACATCTAGTTTTATTTCTCAATTTTCAATTTATAAGTAACTTTACACTGTATTCGCACATAGGCGCAGACTTTTCATTTTTACCACGAGGTGAAGCATAATGGGTATTACGTAGCATAACATAGCATAGCATAACATAACGGGCTTTCGTAACTATAGCCTGGCAACAAGTTTTCGAAAGATATATCAAATTATTTTCAATTTATTCTCACTCTCTTGTTATATTATTAGTAAATGTATTGCTTCTATGAGTTATTTTTTCTCGGACTTTGGTCCCTTGCTTAACTGACAATTGCCCCAGTTACCCCCGTGGAGTATATGTATCGCACATCATGCACCATGTTTATGATCTTGATTCATTTATGAATTGAGGATGCTGAAAAGGTGAAAAAGTTCGGTCATGCTTATATGAATAAGAATCTTTGCCGAATATTAATTGCATGATGAATAAAATGGATGCTTGAAGGATATATGCAATCCAATTTGTTGGAATGTAGTGTGATGTGGTGATGCTGCGCATGTATGTAAAATACAATTTCTTTCTACGCAACGCAGTGATATTAAGAACCGCTGTGACACGCATGTAAACGTCAACACATCTTTTGTGACTTCTCGCGTCTGTCGCGCCGATGCGTGTTGCGTGTGGTATTAAAGGCGTCTGATTTATTCTCACACATTGGGTTCTATTTCAATGAGTTGTATATTAATATGGATTCCACGAACATATATCACAACGTTTGACATTTCACCGCGAGAGCTTAAATCTCTTAGTGGTAGCGCGCCTCGTATATCGCACCTGCCCCTGCTTGTAGGCCAGTGTTACGACGTAACGCATATACGTTACGGGGGTTGACAACAAGGCTCAAAAGATATGAGAATCATGCAAGAAAATATTTTTAATTGCTTTCGAAGAATTTTTATATTTATAATATTTAATATACCGCATGGTCCATTTAACTTGACTTGTTCAAATATACTTATTCGACATTGATCGCCATTTGTCTTCATTGCCGATGAAAAGATCCATTTGTGCACATAATAAACAATTCAAAACACGGATATTTTGAAAAATAACCATTATTTTAAACTTAAAACACGAGCAATGAGCACTCGCTTAATTTAAGATCACGTAAAAACTTGTTTTTACGAATAGAGATTAAACCTTCATATTTTTTTATGGAGATTTCGAATCTGTTATAAAAAAATAGGGTTTCTATTTAAGATATCTAAGTGTATCCCCTCTCCGATGCCCTGGGGGGTGGGGGGCGGAAAATGTTAACAAGATCAGATGGCCCCCTCAAAATGGTTAAACTTTTGTTCATGAAAGTTTGTTATTAAGAGCTTAATTAGCAAGATATTTGAACAAGTCAAGTTAAATTGACCACCCAGTATAGTGTTTAACTGCAATTGTGTGGAATTCACTTTCAAAAACAAGCATAGAGCGACACTGCCTTCCTTTCTTATATTTTAATTCGTTTTCAGTTCTTACGTAGAGCGACACTCCCTCCCTTTCATATCTTTTTGTTTCATTTTCAGTTACTGCATTATGTGGACTTTTCTTTCATATACAAGTGCAGGCTATCGCTTTCATCTTTTCTAATCTTTGTAGATTCGTTGTTAGTTTCGTTATTAGATTCGTGGTTAAGAGTAAGCGTGAGTAATTTGAGATGTTTTATGCATATGTTATGTACGTTGAAGAAAGAAGATGAATGATAAATGAATAGGAATGATGTGATTGAAGGTTTGTTGTGTGATAAATGATTTCGAGTGTAATAAATGAATGAGTTTATATGGAGTGATCTATGAATGTGGTTGAAGTGAGGGTGGTGTGTTTGGATGATAATGTTTGACGAGGGCTGATTGTTTGATGAGTATGATGAGTGAATGTTTTATGAGTGATTTTAGGGTTCGCGCTACCCCATTTGTTGGGATATAGCGTGAAGATATGTATGTATATATGTAATATATAATAGGACAATAGGAGAAAACGAAATAATGAAAGCTCAAAAGAAAAAGCTGTATAATGAGCAAAATTATTCAAAATAGATTTAGAAATGAGACACTGACAGAGTAAAAGAAATAACCATTTATCCTTATTTCTCAATCATCCTGTATGTACAGATTTACGCATTTTTATTTTTTTTTCAAAAGTACGAATATATACTACAATCACAGCTCCATAATTATCGAGATTCCATTTGTACACCTGAAAACTTGAACAAACTATAATCTCTTTTATTTTCATTTAATTTCATTATCGCAAGTAGTACTATGTAATTTTTTTTACCTCTGTGAGATCAGCAATTCTCTTAATGTATTTTGCAAGGATAATATAGTCGGTTGGTTATTGGACAAAATCCGTGGAGTATTGAAATATCAACAACGTGAATATTAAATTGACGATGTAAAACATACTCCTGTAACATACACATATACGAAAGCATTTGTTTGGCTTCGCACGCAAAGGTTGTTACAAAATTGAATTAGGTATTTTACAGAGGACAATTTTGTTGCCCTTTTGATGTAAATATTTATAGTAATTGTTTTACTATTAAATATGAAATTAATATTTTGATTTATATCGAATGATCAGAAAATATCCAATCCTTCAGCGCTTTGATCGAATGGACATTGCTTTTACTCATACTTTATTTGCAAAAGAAATAAATTTTAGAAATCTTCGAACTTTTAAAAGAGATTTTTTCGAAATGTTTGCGACTTCTTTCGGCCATAATTCTGTCGCATTTTGTATTTAAATAATAAATAATTATGATTGTCGTAACTTATGCTCTTTATTACTTTGCCTTTTATTGAAATCTGCGACTAATACGCTATCGGAACTTAAATGAAGTAATTATCAATTTTATTGAACTAAAGTTATGCTATGAATCGAGTGGGAACAATTATTAATAACATTAGCAATTTTCATTTCAGCCCATAGAAAGCAAGTTATTTTAGATTTTTTTCTGTAGCTTTAATTTATGTATGTGTTTGGAAGTAAATTCGTATTCGGTTATAGTATTGTGGAAGAACGTACCAGTAAAACAAAATTACAATGCAACAATTTGCGTTCGCGGCACGCAGCGTGCAAATCAGAATTGAAGTTTGTCGATCGTGTGCGCCGTGCTGGAACTAGAATGACTGCGGGGCAAAGAGAGATTTCAGATTCGATGTTGTTAGCTTCTGTATTGTTTGTTGCGCATCAGAATTGGAAGTTTGGGTTGTTAGTTGTTGGCACTGTTCTGTTGGATGCGTACATTGGCCTAAATCCCACATCATACAACATAATTATTTTAAACTTTTATAATTAGAGATCAAAATAATATAATTATGGGGTAGTGGCTCAGTGGTATCGAGTCGGCCTGTGGATCCTAAGAACCCTGGTTCAATCCCTACAGCCAACAAACATTTTCATCAATTTAAAGAATTACCCCTGTGGCTTCCCCACTACTAACATCTTTGAGGGTCGTGATTTGACGGCTGGTAACCGCACTTCACTCGCACAAATATATCACTTACCAAGATCTGCTTCGGCAGAGTGCCACACCCAGTAATGAGTAAAAGACGTGATGATATATTTATATTTTTAATTAATATAATTCAGTTTATCTAAAAAAATTACAAACTGCTTAAAATTAATTATAATTTTATGTATTCTGTAAACGTACTGAATCCAGTGGTGTTTTTTTTTATTAGTAAATGAAGCGAATTCGTTCTTCATACATCAATAATGGAGAAATGTTTGACGTAGATTAAGATAGTAGTAGCGTGAATTTTTTTTGCATATCTGAATGAAATTTAGCGCACGTAAACATTGGATAGTCATATGCATCCTGTTAAAATATGAAACACATTCATCGTCTTTGAACAAATATATTCGCTTGTAAAGTTGAGTTCTTATACACGGGGCTTATGGCGATCATCACACAGAATCGCACATATTTTGTTTGTGTACCTCTAAAAATTTTCAGTTTCATTTGAAAAACTAGTATGATGTTCTAGAACTATCCATGTATATTGTATCAGAAGGAGAAAGTTTTTTATCGTTTAGTAATGGATATGTAGCCGTGCAAAGCCTTGTTTTTAACGAAAAATTAAGAATCCCAATTTATAATGGCAACACCATACGGTGGTATGGTATTTGAAAATTCACTAGACCAACTACCTGTTAACAATTCATGATATTCAAATCATAATAGGTATAAAACACTTATTTTATTCAATTTTTATATTTTTTTTGAGCGTCAGTTTCGTCACTCGACAACCGATGGCGCCACCGTCACACTAGTACTACCTTAAACACAATTAGGTAGGCTTAGTAGTATCGATTCAGATTATGGATTTAAGAACCTGGATTCAATTGCCACAAGTAAACAATTTTCAGATTTGCTCCTGCGTCTCTAACTCCACTAACATCTTTGGGAGGCGTGATTTGACAGCTGGTAACTTCACGGGCATAAATATATCACTTATCAAGATCTATAGTAGGGAAACTAGTAATAGGTACAAAGGCGAGATGATATATTTATTTTATATGTTCTTAGAATCGTTGTTCGAGGAGTGAGCGTCAGTAATTTGAGATGTTTTAAGCATGTGGAACGTACGTCGAAGAAAGATTAATAAAAAGTGAATAGGAGTGATTAGATGGTTGTGTTTGAAGGCTTGTTGAGTGATGAACGATTTGTAAAGTGATGAGTAAATAAGCTTATTTAGAGGGAACTATGAATGTGTTAGGATGAGAATGTTTCACGAGGACTGATTATTTGATGAATCTGATGAGTGAATGTTTTATGAATGACTCTAGGGTTCAACCTACCCCGTTTGATGGAATTTAGCGTGATGTTTTGTATGTATGTATAACATATTGTGTTTGATTAAGTAAAAAAAGTAAATAATAGCTGCATAAACTTGCTAACACCAAACTAGTTTAATGTTAATAGAAGTTCGAATCATTTGTTTGTATTTACTTGAATCAAAAGCTAGCTGAACTATTCAAAACTTAATTATTTAATTCATTATTTCCCAACAAATATCTATAGAAGACGAAACTTCCATCGTAAATGTCAGCAACAAAGACAGTGCGCGAGTTGGTCGTGTGGCGAGGGCGGCGGGGGCAGTGGAGGCGGCACAGGCCACAGCCGCGCACATCCGACTGTCGAGAGAATGTTAAGTATTCATGGTGAAGTGACTGCATTACAGTTGAACTTTTCTAATTGTCGTATTCATCACCGACGGCCGGCGGCACTTGCGCGAGGGAGCTGCTGCACTCCCTCGCTCCGCCCCCTACAACTTGTCGCCCATTACAGGGGCGGATTCATGAAAATTAGAAACTTGAGAATGTTCTTTAATAGTGAAAGAGATATATTTGGAAAGAAAAAATGTACTAGCCATATTATTACTCGTGAAAAATATTTATCTACCGTCAAATTAAGGTCTCTTTTAGTATTTAATAGTATTAAAATTTGAACTATATTTTAAATATTTCTTTACAGTATAATTAAAGTAGCATATTGTTCACGAATATCACAAAGCCAGAGCGAATCAATCAAAATGTATGAAAAAAATTGTTTTCATTTTACATGTATTTTTTATATATTTAATTAGTTATACGGCCATAAAAATTAAAAAATTTATAGATATACAAAATTCTACATTATTTTAAATTTTAAATGATGTCCAAGGAGATAGATAAATACAAATAGTACAGGCAATCGTAGCTCAGTGGATAAAAGCGAGGTAAAACTTGCGTTTCTTTATTAGCAAGCAAGAGATCATGCGTTCAAATCTCACTGACTTCTAGTTATGTCCAAAAAATACGATTGTGTCTGAGTGGTTCGGATTCCACTATAGGCTGTAGGCCCCCTGTACTGTAATTGGGATTTACTTCCTGTTGTGCAGAGTAACAAAATAAATAAATAAATAAAAAAGCAATGATTTTTAAAAAATAATTAAAAAGTGTAAATGCTTGTATTAATAATTATAAAATAAAAATAAATATATAATCACTCTACCGTAGCAGATCTCGGTAATATATTTATGCGCATAAAGTGTAGTTACCGGCCGTCAAACTACGTACCGCAAGGATGTTAATGAGCCATATAGGTACTTTGAATGTGGTGAAAATTGTTTGTCGACTGTGGGAATCGAATCCAGGTTCTCAAATCCACAGCCTGATTTGATACCACTGAGCCACCTATAAAAATGTGAAATAATGATATTGTTTTAGCTACTGTCACAATATTTTTTTTTTTTTTTGTATATTCATAATTTACAATCTATCTTAACAGATAATAAGTAATTGTTTTAACATTAAGGTATCAGGTAAGGAGAATATCCATTGATATTCCTCCTTTACATGAGCATAACTAATTATCAGTTGGTTAATGGAATCTGTATGGTAGGTCTAGTGGATCTGCTCTTTTTAATCTATACGTATCTAAGCTATTATCGAGTAGATTTACTGCTGTGGGATTGGGGTGTTTTTCAAGTTTGCTTAGATATTTTGTGCTTGCGCGCGTGATTTCTTCTTTTACTGTGCTTATGTGTATCGTTGCGTTCGATATGTACCACGGTGCTTGTGTCACAATATTTGTATGCTATAAAATATCTCTTAATTTTGAAATTCTCATAATTCAGATCAAATACGTCCTCTACAATCACGCTGTAACCTCTCATTGAACGTACTATAGTGTATCCTATTCTAACTGACTGCTTGTGATTACTTCCATGTTAAAAAATGTAAGTGCGGATCTGTTGAGTGACCCCGCAGTATCCATCAGGCGGGCTAGAGGGAATAACAATCCAACTGTAAGTGTGTAAGTATGGTCGGCTACCGCGAACCACTGCAGTCTCCGTGCAATTAAAATTAGAGTGCTAATAAAGATGAATACTTAGGTTAACTTCAAAAATAAAATAATATGCAGTTCATTTTCCAGCGAGTGCATTAAAGTGACATATACAAAATCAGGCAAAATTAAAAATTGTACTGAGAAATTATAGCATTGAAAAGTCTAGTAATTATATTTTGCAAATATTACTAAGTTTTATGTTAAGATGTTTTATGCATATGTCGAAGAAAGATGATGAATGATGTTTTATGCATATGTTATGTACGTTGAAGAAAGAAAATGAATGATAAATGAATAGGAATGATGTGATTGAAGGTTTGTTGTGTGATAAATGATTTCGAGTGTAATAAATGAATGAGTTTATATGGAGTGATCTAGGATTGTGGAATGTGGTGTGTTTGGATGATAATGTTTGATGAGGGCTGATTATTTGATGAATGTAATGAGTGATTTTAGGATTCGTGCTACCCCATTTTTTAGGATATAGCGTGAGGATATGTATGTATATTACTAAGTATACAAGACAGGATCGTCGTGGTGTATGATGATTATGAAATTGAGAAGAATATTGTTAAGAATGAAAGTGTATCGTGTAAGCTACGTTTCCTCTCTGTTTTAGTCTTTGTCTTTTTGTTTCTGTTTTTGTCGAAAAAATGTCGCCCATTTCCAGCTCTTAACATAAACATAACCTTATTCATTATTCTAGTAAATGATTGTTCATTTAAATGAAAGAATAAGGACCAGTTTTTCAAACACCGATTAATGTTAATCATGATTAAATAATAATGGTAACCATAGTTTCCATTATTATTTAATCATAATTAACGTTAATCGAGAGTAAACCGGTGATTGAAAAACTGGCTCTTGTTGTATAAAACCATTCGATGCTTTAAAAATTTTATAATTATTAATCAATGAATAATAGTAATTACTACTAAAATTAAATACTAGTTTAATTCATTTGTACAATGCCAAAATAATTTTTTTAATCGAAAAATTATTGTGGTGAACAAGCCCGAATATTTCAAATACAGCAATTTAAATTTCAAAATGGCGGTTTACTTCATATGTCGTTCTAATACTTAATTTAGTCACTGTAGTAATTTTCTGTATGTACATAGGTATATTCAATTTGAGATCAAATAGACTTGAATAGAGCATCAGGTCCGATTTAGCTTTCACCTAAAATATTCTATTTCAAGGGATATATTTATTCAAATGTCCGGTTAGAGAGTGGTCACAAAATGTTGCACTTACATCAAAACAAAATGCTGTGCTAGAAGCATGCAATATACCAAAATGGACAATTATTTGAAATGTTTACCTCCGTTGGAAACCATAACCTCTATCTACGAGTATTTATAGTAAAACAGTCTCTATTGATTGAGCAAACACACTGGCGAAACACAAATATCTCATTGCGCGTAACTTTGTAAACATTCCGTGTACATTGTTTTGTTTGTTTGATTTATTTATTAAATGCCCGCAGATATTTGCTGATAACTATCAGGTTTCATTCCGTTTTCCGGTGTTAGTTACGAACGGCCCAGGCGTTATTTATTCATTCATTCTGTTTATAAGATTTTCTTTTTTATATTTGACGTAGTTATACGCTTTACGAAATATGTTATACGCTAATTTTTATATCAATATTAATAAAATATACCACAATTTATTAAAACTCATGTATAAATATAAATAAATATATCATCACGCCTTCTACCCATTACTGGGTGTGGCACTCTGCCGAAGCAGATCTCGGTAAGTGATATATTTTGCGCGTGAAGTGCAGTTACCAGTCGGCAAATCACGGCTCCCAAAGATGTTAGTGGTGGAGAAGCCACAGAGGTAGTTTTTTTTAATTATGAAAATTTTTTGTCGCCTGTGGGCATCGAACCAGGGTTCTCCGGATCCTCAGGCCGACTCATGTTTGCGTTGTTAAAAGAGTGCGTTTGAATCAAATTTAAGATTTTTTTTTTAAACAAGCAAGAAAGTGCCTACTTTCCTAATCAATTTTCGTATGGGAAGTAGGTTTTTACAAAAACAGCCAAGTAAAGTCCGTATCCAAGGCTACAACAAAAATAACAGTCTGGTAAAGTACAAAACAGTCTTGTGAAGATTTTACCTGACTGTTATTTTTGTTGTAACCTTGGGTACGTAGTCTGCTGTCAATACAATTCATATCAAAAAATTTAAATATTTTGTTTTATTTATGATTAAATATTGATTAAATTAAACGGTTTCAGAAAAAAATAGTATACATAAAACGTCAGGAAAGTGTTTTTACTTGACTAAGCGGATTAAAATACTCGGACTGCGGCCATTCAAACAACCGCTACATCAAGCAAAATACCACTTTCCTGATTTATTATGTAATATACTATTCCTGAAACCGGTAGAAAAGGGCTTACTTGCCTGACCAATTTTGGTATGGAAAATATATTTTTACATGCTGTCTATACAATTCATATCAAAAAAATTGAACAATTAGGATCATTTATGCTTAATTTATTGATTAAATTGTTACCAGCCGTCAACTCACGGCCCCCAAAGAAGTTAGTGGAGGTGGAGCCACAGGGGTAGTTTTATTATAGTGAAAATTAATTGTCTGCTTTGGGATTCAAACCCAGGTTCTCAAATCCATAGATTGACTCGATACCACAGAGCCACCTACTCCATATGAAACAGTTAACGAGGAAAATTAATAAAACTATCCAATAGTTTGTTATTTACAGTTTTTTTTATGTACTTGTACGTATATAATTTTCATAAGAACTTGACAATGACGTTATAAAAAGTAGTTCTTTCCGATATAAATAATGAAGGAATGTTTGACAGAGAAAAATATGTGCACATTGCAATAAATTTATAATACAGTATAAATAAACTAAAATAGAAAGATCAAGATCAATTGCACATTTTTATAGAAAGATAAACGCAAAGATGCCACAGCTCAATAACTTTCCAACAAAAAAAAATCCACGGCGTCTCCGTATGTGTCACTATTTCATTTCATTGTTGTCAAATTCCGTGACTTATTTTATAACATTGCGGTAAAAACGTTCCCCTAAAAGAAATCACTGTCCATCCAAGGGGGCCGCGGAAGAAAAAGGAGAAAAACGCCTCGGAAAGGAAAAAATATGTCGCCGAGTGAGAAACTTTCACCCAGACTGTGCGATGTGCTCTCTTCATTCCGATGTGCGAGAGCTCGTTTCTGCACGCCTCATTTTCTCACAAAAGTTTGCCCAAATCGCCGTCGCCCGCACCCCCACAGCCGCTCGGGGTAGTTTCGCCGTCGACGTATATAACATGACGGGACACGGAACTCTCGCGAAAACTTGAAGGGTTGGAATAACACTGAGACGCCGTTCGCACGGACCACCCGCAGTTATTAAGAATGCTGATGATGGCCTTTTTAAAGCTCACTGTCTGTTTCTGTTTCTGTTTGTTCCTTTTCAAAGAGAAGTTTTAATTTCATGGGACAATATGACCTGTCGTACCAAGTGATGTATTGTTTCCGTTGATAACTTGCTTTCAATTTAGAATTACTTTATTTCGGTTGTCTTTTTTTTAAAAATTAATTGTGAAAATAAATGATATCTTACTATAAATCAAAGTCTTGAATTATTTTAGGATATACTGTTTTACTGTGGGTATTAACTTAATATTATTTCAACAAATTCCAAGAATCGTGCAATAATATGTTTATAATGGTTTAATTTTCTTTTTTGTAATAATTACAATTATTAATGATAAATTGTTAATAAACTCCATTCCTTGTATGGAAACGATTACGTCACATTCGGTATCCATGTGATTCAAGATTTTGTACTTAAAACCTTTACACTGGTATAAGATGCGGGCACTCACGTGACACTGTGACGTTTTCATGACGTAAAAACAGCTGTTCCGGAAAAGATCACTGCGCGATCTGCAAAAATGAAGTATTTTTTGGAACGAGATTTGAAAAGAACCGGTTCTTTTCAAATCTCGTCCGATTTCTGCATTTGATTACCCAAAATTTTATAAGCCATTTCTTATTTCTCAGTCTTTATTTATCTTTCAAAAATGTCACAAATTTAGAAATGACAGGCGAGAAAATAACAAAATCATGGCCATAGGTCTCTATTTTTATTTTATAAACAAATGTGAACAAAGCAAATATAAATTTTCGTATTAGTAAGAACTGTCATACGTTTTCCATAAAATAATAAATGTGATAGAACGTGGAAAAACATGAAACGTGTGTCTTTACTTATTAAGACATACGTTAATGCCATTCGCATAGGTACGAATATGATTAAAAAAAGATAGCTATATTTCATCGTATCTATGATAACCTCGTACACATATGACGTCATCGTTTTCATACAGGGAATGGAATTTATAACAATTTATCAGATTCTCAATCTTAACACATTGAAATCAACAGGAGATATTGGTTTTATGGAATTTCCTGTTCCCCTGTTCATTTTACGGAAAAAACTGCAGAGTGTAAAAATGTTCAGAATTAAAAGAAGCATACAGAACTGCTTTTATTGCATGTCTGGTTTAGCTCCAACATTAAATAGTTATTTGTGTATCTAGACCAGAAAGTAGTCCATTGCCGCTCACGCATTGATTGTTGATCGAGGCGTAGCCGAGAGCATAACCATGCAAAAAATTGTAGGTACAACATAATACATATTACTTCTCAATATGGTTTGCATCATTTTACAATTATAACAAGAACTTTTTTTGGTTGATTTGATACATTTCATAGCATAGCACAATGGTATCAAGTTGGCCTGTGGATCCTGAGAACCCTGGTTCGATTCCCACAGGCGACAAACAATTTTCACCATTTTAAAACTATTCCTGTGGCTCTCCCACAACTAACATATTTGGGGGCCGTGATTTAACGGCAAGTAACCGCACTTCACGCGCAAAATATATCACTTACCGAGATCTGCTTCGGCAGAGTGCCATGCCCAGTAATGGGTAGAAGGCGTGATGATATATTTATTTTTATTTATTTCAAATATAAAAAATAAATTTTGGTCTAATAATGAAAGATATATATTGTTTGATTTTATTTAATTTATAAAATACATTGACAGTTATATACATCAAACATAAAACTTTATAAATAATTCATGAAAATCTAAAATCATGGCTATTACTAAAATTTAACAGAAATGTAAAAATAATTTTGTATCTTTTAATTATGAATATCTCTACCATTTGTTCTGTAAAATGAACAGGAGAGTAGAAAATTGCATAAAACTCATATCTCATGTTAAATGTCTATGTTTACCCTTACTAAGCAACGCCCGGTAGAATTTTCATAAGAACTTAATGAAGATGTCTCCAATGTCCGTTTTTTTCCACTATCGAATGTTTCTAAATTAATTTATTGTAAATGAAATTGCTTCCATTTTCTTTGTTACATTTATAGAATGTCGTCTGCCCCGACTATCACCTCGATCGTCAAGTTATTCTTCCAAAATTCCGGGAAACTAAAAATCGACAAAATAATTAGACACTTCATTTAGAACATAGTGTGTTCATTAAGTAAATATAAAACAATAAGTCATAGGTGTTTGATAGCAACATTATTTATGTCCTTAGAAAATGGGAAATTATAATAAAATAATAATAAATTATTTATGAAAACTAACACACTGGCGTCTAATAACTTGAAATATTTTAATGACCTAATAAATATAACACGTATTTTGTTAAATTTAGCTTTTGTTGGCCTTGCGCCACTAATTTCTCAAAGCCAATTTCAACTAAGTAAAATTGGAAACAGTTTTACGCTAGTTTACTGGTATAAATAAATTTTATAAACATTTACATTAAAGATTAATTACTTTAGGAGATATGTTGATAACGTAATTTGTACCAGTCATTATATATCCTGCTTTCCTGCAGAAGTTTAATGTTCACTTATATTTAGAATTACTTGATAGTTAAAATTTAGATTTGTATACAAATTAAAATAAATAAAACTTGCAAATTTCTAACTTAGGGTAGGTGGTTTAGTGTTTTCTATTCGGACTGTGGATTTAAGGACCCGGGTTCGATTTCCGCGGCCGACAAACAATTATTACTTATAATATAACTACTGCATATTTTTTTGAGCTCACGAGTGCTTTTGTCAAATCTCGGCCCCCAAAGATGTTAGCGGTGGATGAGCCACAGGGGTAGCTTTTTTAAATTATGAGAATTGTTTGTTGCCTGTGGGAATCGAATCAGGGTTCTTAGGATCTACAGGCCGACTTCATACCACTGAGCTAGCCACCCCATGGAATATTCAATGCACGAGTTATATTCGGTAAGAATATTGCCGAACGAAAACAAACCAAAAAATTTACAAAATTAATATTTTGACATATGTCAGATATAATTTCGTTGCTAGATAACTAAAAAAAAATTAGAGTAAAACTGTCAATTTTTATACAGAAAATTATCGCGATAATTGCACTAGTGCAAATTACCGCTGTAATTGCACTAGTGCAGTTATAACTTATTAATTCGATCATTTCCATGACAACACTGACAAATAATGAAACGCTATTGGGTGTTTCAAGTAGTGGGGCAATATTTACCACAATAAAATTACCCATATGGCTTCTCCTTTATTATCATCTTTAGGGGCAGTAATCTAACAGCTGGTAATCGCATTTCACGTTTATAAATATATCACTTACGAGATCTGTTACGGCAGAGTGCCACACCCAGGAAATGAGCAAAAGGCGTGATGATATATTTATTTTTATTTAATAGCGGTATTGTAGACTGCAGAGTGTTTGTGGAAATTAACGCAACATGCATCGTACGAAAACAAAGAAAACCCATTATTATAAATAAAGAAGCTACTGGTTCGTTTTACAAAACGGTTTATTGGAAAATATCAACTAAAACACACAATAAACCGTTGAAAAAATCATAAAAGTCATCGAAGCCGAAACGAGAAACCCATTGCCTGTAATTCCTTTCCTGATGCACGTAGTGCGGAAACTTGCATTTATTTATACTGATAATCATAAAAGAATTCCATCAGTTAGTGCATTTAAAATGATTGTGTGTGTTTGTTGCAAATAAATAAATCACTCATAAAATTCCCAGAATATTCAGGATGTACTTTTTTTGTAGAAAATGTTCGTATACAATTTGTTTCATTCACATATTTGCACGCTTAGTTATTTACTGTTATTAAAAATGCATTAGTCAACTGTGTCTCTTTTTAAAAACAGAATATAAATAATATATAAATGAAGGACATACGAGTACAGTATATATATATATATATATATATATATATATATATATATATATATATATATATATATATATATATATATATCATCACGCCTTCTACTCATTACTGGGTGTGGCACTCTGCCGAAGCAGATCTCGGGAAGTGATAGGTTTTGCGCGTGAAGTGCGGTTACCAGTCGTAAAATCACGGCCCCCAAAGATGTTAGATGTGGGGAAGCCACAGAGGTAATTTTGAAATTATGAAAATTATTTGTCGCCTGTGAGAAACGAACCAGGTTTCTCAGGATCCACAGGCTAGCTACCCCATATATAGATATATATATATATATATATATATATATATATATATATATATATATATATATATATATATATATATATATATATCAAAATATGCTCGCACTCGTAAGTCCAGTTTCCGGCCTAGTGATATAAATAACGATTTCTCGTACATTATTCAACTAACTAAGTATAAAATTTAATCTGTGATAGTGTAAAAAGTTTTTACACTATTACAGATTAAATTTTATACTTAGTTAGTTGAATAATGTACGAGTAATAGTTATTTGTATCACTAGGCCGGAAACTGAACTTTTGCGAATGCGAGCATATTTTGACAGGCCATGCCGAAGGTGAGGCATACAAATTGCGAGTACTCGCAAAACAATTTCTGTATGTGTGAAACATAATATTTGTCACCAATTTAAATGAAATTACTGATTGAAATTTATAAAAAAATCTCTAACCTATAAGGACGAAATTGACAGTCAGCCTCATAACATCGTATTATTCCTACTTTCACATATTGGATTCGCCCGGCTGAATGTTCTCTACATTGTATTGCACAATAAATATTATTTATTAAAGATAGTATACATATTTTTAATTGCTTGTACACAGAAACTGCAAATTGAATTACAATTACTTACATTTGCGTTTATAATGCACATAATATCTCTAAAATCGGTAAAAATTTCAATGCCAATGCTAATATTACAAAAGATTCTAGTTTTTACCGAACGCCGTTGGGTAAATACTTGGTTTCCGAACGATTTTGAAATATGTAAAATTGTCAATCCCGGACGGAGGCGGGAAAATTTAATTTTCACTATACTATTATTTAGAATATAATAGTAATTTGACGATTTAAAAATTATCGGCCGCATTTTAAGAGAATCATATAGGGCCAGATAACATTTACAGATTTTTCAGGTCGCTGTCAATTTCCGATAATAAACAAATGAATGCAGATGTTAATAACAACAAAAATAATTATACGAGTATAATAAATTCTATTGAGATATAGGAATGAATAAAAGCACCAACACAAACTAAATAATTTATGAAATGAAATTTTCGCAAAATTGCAGTTGTATGTTCTCAATTAAAATTTGCTGCTTTTGCCTTTATTACTTTATGAGTACTGACGGTACAAAATTAATAAGTGACAATGAAAATTTTATTTCTACGAGGGTAATAAAACAACAATTATGCTTGGTGTCAACTGATTCGATGATTGCATTATGTTTATAGCTCCTATAATAATAATAAACTCGTAACTGTACATTCATTCACATTTCGCGGTAATGGTAATTAATATTATCATCTCTTTATTGTTACTCTTTTATTTGTAAAGAGTGAAATGGTTTCAGGAGCGTAATGAAGGGTACTTCTTTTCCATTAGCCATTAATATTTAATAATGTACAAAAATAATAAATAGTATAAATAAAATAAATAATAGTTATTTACTATACTACTACGTAAAACTAGTTTTTAGTCACGAACGAGTAAGTGTTAAAATACGAGCGAAGCGAGACTAAGACTTGCGAATGACTAAATATGTTTTATGTACGAGATGTGTATCGTATAATATTTTGTTTACGACCGAAAGTATTAGCAAAAATATCGCAATTATTAACACAATTGTCATCTTCAAATAATGAAAAATTCATATTTTTTTGTCCTAGCTATGACAATTATGGCAAAACCTGTTTTATGGGAAGACCATGTCTAATTAAATCTTGTTATTAAACAGTCGTTTTATTCAATCACAACAGCCAACTAAAAGTGAATTTTATACACCATCGTAGATACGAGGGCAGGGTGAAAAGTCCCTGAAAAATAAAACAGATGGCGCCACAATCGCAAATCTCATGTGACATTTGTGATGATTTAACTAGAACGCATTAAAATTTTCAGACTGATATGTCATTCAGTTCTGTTTTGACACCCATCGAAAGCAAGCAACCTTGAAGATTTTTGAAAATATGGAAAAAAGTGAATTTCGCGTCGTGATTAAACATTATTTCTTGCGTGGAAAAAACATTACGCAAACCAAAGCATCGCTTGTTAAACATTATGGGGATTCCCTCACCATCGATTGGAACGATTCACAAGTGGTTTACTGATTTTCGTTGTGGTAGTATGACCACAAAGGACGCCGAACGTTCTGGTCATCCATGGACGATCGACGAGTTAAAGTGCACGAGTTTGCTGAAGCTATGAGCATCTCAAGCGAACGGGTACGGAACATTTTGCATAAATTTTTGGATATGAGAAAGCTAGCCAGATGGGTGCCGCATTTGCTCTCTGTTGACAACAAGCGCGACCTTGTCGCAATGGCAAAATTTCATGAATTGCGCTACGAATTGGTTCGTCATCCACCATATTCTCCAGATTTGCCCCCCTGCGATTTTTATCTATTTCCAAACTTGAAGAAATGGCTCGGTGGAAAGAGATTTGACTCCAACGATGAGGTCATCGCTGAGACAAACGCCTATTTTGAAGGATTGCCAAAATCGTATTATTTGGAAGGGATCGAAAAATTAGAAAAACGTTGGACGAAGTGTATCGAGCTACAAGGAGATTATGTTAAGAAATAAAATATGTTTTGACCAAATAAATCATTTCTTGTTTCATTTTTCAGGGACTTTTCATCCTGCCCTCGTATTTGTCACTCCAGATAGAGGAACTTAATGGCAGATGCAGTTTATAGTACGATACATTCAAATATAGTCGTCTTTATTTAATTTAAATTGAAATAAGGAAAATTTAATATCGCGAACTTAAACTTGGTAGACGCATGTATCCACTGCCCTAGGACGCATGTAAAATAGCTTTGAATATGAGAATATGTAAGCTATTCATAGAGAGTTATTAATGATATGTACAATGTATGAAAAGTAAATAAGTATATGAAGCAAACATTTATTTTTGTGGCACAAGTGAAAAATTATAGAAAAATGTTGGTTTGATTCATATTTGCGAAAGTGCTGGAACTTATATGATCTCAGCAAGATTGATACCCAGGCCAGAATTGTCTGCCAACTTTTCAAACTTCCACAAATCATAAAATATCCCGTAACTTTCAAGTCAAACCCATTTATAATTTGCTTTTAGCGCACTCGTTGCCACGACCGCGGTAAAAATAATCAAGACAAAACGTCACCAGAAACGATTATCTTAATTAAAGGCAATAATTTTATGGTCGTTGATCCTGACTTGAAACAAATAATAAAAGCAAAACATATAAGTATCTAGTGAAGATGAGTCACAGACATTGTCTCCCAGTGCTCTAATTAAATACTTTGTCAATCTATTAATTAACCTGAGCATGCGCGTGTTCCCGCGCAAAGTGGCGCCGATCCCTTCCGACGGTGGCCCGAAGCCCTCCGAATTCTCTCCGAACGCGGCGTCGAGTTTTAGTTGCGCATCGGTTTGGTAACGTGTCAGACATACGGCTACGCGTACCGGCTTCCCGCGTTTTCGATCGACGGCGCGACTGTGAAAATGTGAAGGCGATCTTCCGGTTTTCATCTACTTCCTGTCAAATTGTTCGTTAATTGTCTTTTGAACTTATGACTGCTTCTGACAGGGATTCGTTGATTTTGTGGTGAATTAGTAACTTGAAAAAGTTGTGTGGTGTTGTGCTGCAACTTTGTGCTAGTGTACTGAATTTGATTGGTGAGGATACTGCGAGCTTTCCGGAGCCATGGATTGGATGAGGATTGCCGTATATATTGTTGCACTTCTGCATACTAAAGGTCAGTTTACACTTTATTATTTTCTCTTTAAAAATGTTGACATGACATTTGTTTTTTCTATTGGAAGTAGGTCATTTTATTTATAATGAGAAATGAAATTAATTATTTCATTAATTATATTTCAATAACATATATCTATTAAATAATAATAGAATATATTATATGTATTGATTTTTAATTATTTTATAATTAGTTTGCATATTTGTTATATTGTCGAAGTATAATATTATAACAAAATAAATATGAATATATATTTTCTAATTTATTTAAATATTAGTTATTCCGTGTATACTTGGTAATGTATAATAATGTATTATTTGAAAGACTTATTTAAAAAGAGCATATTTAGTAACATACATGAATGACAGCAAGCCGGAACGGACCGGAATTATGTGCCAGTCCTTCGGGTAAATTCCTGTAACTAGTAACACCATTCCAATCCAGAAGCGGATTTAAAATATTTCGGACCGTAAGCAATATATTTATTTTTGGCCCTTTAAAAATATGACCGCGACTCTCGAACATAGGGATTTAACATGTGTAATCATAATTTTGTAATTTTCTGCTTCCCTAATTATTTTAAGCAAGAAAGCTTCAAATCGATGTTTTAGGACATAAAATTCTGCATCTAACCCAATAAACAAAATTAATTCTACATGCTTCGTAACGGCACAAATTCAAATTAGATCTCAAAATAACGAAATTATCGATAGTCATGAAATTGAAATTAACAAATGTTGGACGATTTATCTGTCAAAATGAATGACATAATAAATAAAGAAATTATTTTGACAGATTAAACGTCAAACATTTGTTTAATTCTGTTTCAATTCAATGGCTGTCGATAGTTTTGTGTTTTCGTTATTTTCATATCTAATTTGTACCATTAAGAAGCATGCAAAATTAATTTTGTTTATTGGATAAAGATGCAGAATTTTATGTCCTAAAACTTTTATTTGAAGCTGTCTTGCTTAAAATAATTAGGGAATCAGGAAACTAGAAAATTATGATTTTACATGTTAAATATCCATGTTCGAGAATCGCGGTCACCATCCTGTATTATAAGGGAATAAAATTATATATTTCTATTATTTAAACTAAAAGTTTGAATCCGGGCCCTAAAATTTCTGGGCCCTAGGCTATTCCCTCTTTAGCCTAGACCAAAGTCCGCCTATGGATATACCGATATATTTGCAATATTTTTAGAAGCTTTAATTTAATTTTTAGTATAAATTTGCTTTAGTTCCACGCAAGATTTATAAGTGACGTCTTCTTAATAAGCCTTATTAAATACTTTATTTCAAATGGTTCTAAAACAAATGTGGTTTCCATAGAGAAGTGCGCTTTACTATATTTGCATATTTGAAATATTCGTATGGCAATATACATAAAAATAATTCTATAACATTTATTGCACTTTAATATATCACCATTTTATGACACCAATATTAATAGATTGATGACAAATCATAATGGAAAAATAATAGCCATTATAATTTACAACGCAATGAAACAAGTTCGGGGTTATCATTTCCACCACGGTGCCAGAGATGTCGCATAAAATGCTCTAACTTCGCGGCGTTCGTTGTTACTGGCTCTGTCAAGCTATAGCCACTGTATATAGGGCGTTTAATGTAACAAAAGTAATATTTATGATCGACTTCGGATGTTATGGCCCGAAAACAATATGATTTCCTGTCTTTTACGACTTATCCTGTATACGTAGGTATATCTACCCAGTGTTTGCTGGTATCTCACACCATAAACTATGTTTTATTATTATTATATTGCCTTACGTTAATTAATATATTAGCTTTTAATTTACTATTCTCAACAACAGGAACTTAATTCCAGATACAGCTTATTGTGGAATCTGAATCACTCAGACAAAACAGTATTTTTTTTATTGAAGTTAAAGGTAGCGAGGTTTATACGCGCGAACTCTCGGTTGGTCCATACAGGTTGCATCCATTTGGGTACGACTGCCAGTGAATTTAAAAGAGGATATTTTTAAGTAAAGTATTTTTATATATCTTGTTACTTTCGCTATCATCATTTTATAAACTATGTTTTAACAATAGCTACGGACCGATTTTATCTCAGAGACTTTTAAAATATTTTGTCAATTTAGGATATAACACATAATTTTGTATGTACCTATCTTCCAATCTTTATCTAAATACTCGTAAAATACAATTTCCAATTAAATATTAATTGCAGTGGTAGTTAATTCATTTAGAATTCTCTAAATATTTTATGTCCAGTTGCACCGCTCCCACTTAAATTTTAAAGATTGTTTAAATTAAAAATATCGAATCAAATGTGTGACTGTAAGTTTCTCATTTGACAGTTTATTTCGATACGATATTGTTCATTTGAGGAAAACCCTAAATTTAAGTAACAGCGGCGCAATTAGTAATTAATCTTTTTTACTTAAAAAATCATATTCATTAAATCTAAGTATTTTGTGTAATTTATCGGTGGTACATTTTGAATTGTTTAGAGGGCGCTTTGAATCTTTTTAGAGGGAGCTTGATCACCATAGATTCGCGACCCGTGGGCTTTAGTATTATTATATTACATGGCCTTACGTTAATTAATAAATTAGTAACTAGTTTGATTATGTAGTTCCTATTTTGTACAATAGGAGTGTAATCCCAATTATAATATAGAGGATCTAACGTAGCTAGTAGAATTCAGTATTTTTTAAATATAAATATAGCTACATTGAAGTAAGCGAAAATTAAACGCGCGACTTGCTTAGAGCCGCAATTGGATATTCATCTAAGAGATGGCGTTGATCACGATATGTCATATTTGAGACAAAGGTACACGTTAAGTTGGCCTCCATAAGCTTACCATTGCTGTCGCTTTTATTTCTTTGTTTTTCTTTTTATTTTGTGTTTGCTAGAACTATTTTTCTATTAATTTATATAGAATATAGTTCTTTGATGTTGTTAGTTATAGTTTTAGAATTACTTTTATTCATCCTTTAACTTGTAGCTATAGTTCATAGGTTTTTTTAATAGTGTAGGATTTTCTCAGTACAAATTGGTTCATTATAATTTGATTACCGTATTTGTTGTAAATATTAGTTCTCTTATCAGTCATTTTTTTAATCATTTACAGGCAGATTCATAAAACGGATTAGCGCTAACACCGTTTTTAATATTATCTATAACTCTGTTTTAAATTAAGACAGATACAAGAAATGAATTAAATTTGATGCTAATTAAGACTCTTTCTAACTTAAGTTAAAATAAACTTGTTTCATGCATTGAAAAGAAAGTTAAAAACTAAATAAAAAATGGTGTTAGCGCTAATCCGCTTTATGAATCTGCCTGTGTATTATTATGTTAGTAGCAATCTGTATCTTTACCGTAGTTACAATTTTCGCCACTATGAGTGCATTCTTATGTAAAAATCTCAATAGCGATATAATTCTAGCAAAGTATATTCAAAATATATTTGAACTTGGTTTTTAAGAAGTATGTAAAACTGAAACTCCTTTTTAAATTATTTTATCATGTTACTTTTTTTGGTTAATTCGACGTAAAACTTTGGTTAGTTGGTTTGTTGTGTATTATTATTATTATAACCTAGAAAAACAATGAAATTTCAGACCAACACTGAAATATTTCTCATGTAAACAAATATTTTGGCGAAGTGTTTGTTGACTTTTCGTGATCTGTATTACGTTGCCGTTGATTAAATATTAAGCATTGCTTTAATATTCGACAGTTTGGTAACTAAAATTATTTTGGGCAAATATTAATTAACTTAATGAAAGCAAATAATTCATATGTATATTAATATTACAATATTTACATATTTCATCGGCAAAGTGTGAAATGTAGTATAAAATTATGTAAATTATGTCAAAAATAAATATAAAGGTTTGCGAGTGTAGATTACCCATTTTACGGGCATATGGTTTATTTGTTCAAAATTCTAGCGAAGCAAGCCTTATAACACGTTCATTATTTAAATCTATGAAAGTCGGTATACTTTGGCCTAAAATCGAATATGCGAAGAAGAATACGTTCTAATAAAAAATACTTGTCAATAATATAATTTTTGTACCTATTTAAAGTTCTGCACATTGCCTAGGCAATGTAATAGTACCAGAATTTTATTGTGGGCCGTTGATATATTGCATTAAATTGAAAGATGTCAACATAATTTTTTCAAATTACAAACATTTATTTATTTTTTATAAATAATTATAAATTTATTGTAAAATTATAAAAGTTGCAATTTTATCAACCGTTTGAAATTTACATTAAATATATATTTTCTCTGTTTATAATACAACAACAGAATTTATATTAAAATATCGATGTTTCCCTGCAATGAAAGTCTCTTCGTAAACAAGTAAAATATAAACCAAAACTTTCTATAAGTTCTGGAAGATTTTCCACAATGTTAACTTAATTTCACCTAATTTTAAAATTTTCACTCAGTACTTCTTCAAATTTTCTGTAGATGTGATATTAATTTTAATGATTTTAATTAATGGGTTACCGTTTTATGTTGCATGAACTTTCGAGTTTTTGATAGTTTTCTGCAATACTAAAAAATTTTTAATTGCTGCATACTTAATAAATAATAGTTATTTATGTATCAAGGGTGAAAACAGGCGTTTATGGCCCGTGGCATGATTATTAGCACGAGGCGCTTTGCAACATGCTCAGGGTCAAAAACGCTAATTTCATCCGTGGTACATACAATATTTTATGCACAACAAAATAACATTTCATTATATGTTCAAAAGATTAAAATATGTAAATAAGTTATATGTCAAAATAACATTTTGCAGAATCATTATTCACAATAAACAAAAATTGTCATTTTATTTATGCATCCATAGGAATGATTTCTTTTTGACCCATGGGCCAAAAAGAAGTGTTTAAGCCCGCTTTTCAGGGCTAAGAAGAGACATGCTTTTCGGCCCGGTTGGGCATAAAATAATAAATATATTTTTACTTTATAAGCTGTGGTACTCTGCCGTGGCAGATCTGGGTAAGTGATATAAATAAACATAGTATATCATTCAGCAAGCGTATAATTTATCCGAATTCAATACTTTGCATTATCTACGACTAGTTAAGTAGATATTACACTTTTAGATTTAAATAAATTTGACGCAAATAATAATTTATTAGAGGTTATATGACGAATATATAAAATTTTAGTGTCGTTGTTATACCGTCATAGCAACTTCGATGTGATTGTCTACAACTCGTGAGTAGTAAATTATTACTTACGATTGTGCGTAATAAACCGTATTATCTATTAAGATACACCAGTATTATAAATGTATTACTTAATGATCATAGAAAAATAATTACTTTAGAAAAATAAAGTATATCTTTGTGGTCAAAAATTAATACCCACCTCATACTAAATTAATTACGACTATTCTGGTATCAATTTCAATGTGAAATGAAATAAAAATTCATATTGTGTTTATTGTTTGTTAGGTGGCAAAAGTAATCAGATTAATTGAAAATGATCATACTTTCAAATCATCAATTTCATTAGTCAAATTTTACATGCCTTGGTTACAAACTCCGCAGTGGCTACCAAAGCCCGGGGTTAATTAAACCGTCGCGATTCCAAAACCTGGTTTAATGCAGCGCAGTCCTGGTCCCTGGTTACCGACAATGGCGTAATGAAGAGGTACGCCACCGCACTCGCGCGCCAACTGGACCCCCGCCCTGACTACGACCAACTTTACAATTTGTTGGTCAGAACTTGGTTACAGACCATTGTATAACCCCGTGAATAGAAATAAAGATCGTGTCACTTCTTTAACCGTTCCTTTTATTTCCTGGTTTTGTTCCAAGTTTCTCGTAACTAACTGATAACTTTGTGTTTAAATTAAGAACATTAAATTACTATGGGATGGCTAGCACAGTGGTATGAAGTCGGCCTTTGGATTCTGAGGTCCCTGGTTCGAGTCCCACAGGCGACAAATTTTCATAATTTGAAAAAGCTATCCCTCCATCACTAACATGTTTGGGGGCCGTGATTTGACGACTGGTAACCGCACTTCACGCGCAAAAATATATCACTTACCGAGATCTGCTTTAGCAGAGTGCCACATCCAGTAATGGGTAGAAGGCGTGATCATATATTTATTTATTTATTTGTAAATTACATACTGAGATGTACAAAAAAGTTATACTTACTGCATCTTGCTGTATTTCTATATAATAACTGACGATTTTTGTTATTTTGGACAGATCAAACATTGAGCAAAATATTGCAATTTTGTAAATAAAATACTAACAGAAAAATATGACTTTTAAGTCTGTTAAATTACGAAGTTATTATCACATTTAATGCTAATGTTTATAATATATAATTGTAAATACTAATAATACTAGATAATTTAGGAATATTACAAATGCAAATCTCACTATAGGTACATATAATAATCATTTAAATTACCAGTAATAATATAAAATAATTGGAATTCTATGACTAAATAAATCCTAATTGATTTAATTTCAAATGTATATAAACAGAAATATGGTAACATTGCAAATATGTAGAATATGCTCTACCTGTTAGTTTTTATTGTATTGGTAGAAATGTTGATACTAATACAAATGCGTGTAAACATAATATTGTTTAATTAATTACATTAATGAAATTTCGGCATAACTCATATCTCTATTATTAATATACTGTATTATACTCGTATTGTATGGTCATATAAAAAAATATATAATACGAGTAGTATGTCTAAACTATTTGACTAATGTGAAAATTTGTCTAGAATTAGCTAGGTTGAGAATAACCATCAGTATTATTGTTATTGTACTCATGCTCGTTATAGTCGAGACTTTATACTCGACTTTGAAACAACATGCAAAAAGAATTTAGTTATGTTATAAGATACCTCTAAAGTTTATACAGAATAAAAATGAATAATCGCCAGTTATGTTGCCCGCCTATTCGTAATGAAAAGTTGGTTGTATTAGTTTGTTCATTTAATTGAAATTGAAAATTATTGGTATGAGTATCGTTCAATCATCCGGATCTAAGCTTTTTGGGTATTACTCAAAATTTACTTCTATCTTGTTAGTAAATTCAGAGTGACATAAAGAAGTAAATCAATATTCAATATTTCTGAAAGGTAATAGATAAACATATTGTAACATTGTAACAATTATGTATACTTATTTAGTATAGTATGGTTTGACATTATAATCCGTTCGGTAAGAGATTACAGCATGAGATTGTATAAATATTTTCACATTGCATAAAAAACTTGTGATATTGTCTCCAAATAAACATGGCGTACAATTTGGTTAAGTGTAGTAACATGCCCTATAGATTTATTTTATAATATATTATAACCTATCAATGTTTATAAAAAAAAATAAATCAATAATATTTGTTCAGCGTTGTCACCGTAAAATAGTTATTAATTTCATTAGAACTAATAATACAAAGTCGAGTAATAAAGGTTGCGAAGTCTGGTAATATTACGAGACTCGAAATATTATAATTTTTTTACCACTTATTTAGAAAATTTCGCAGATTAAGGGCCAGTATTTCAATCACCGATTAATGTTAATCATCTCTCTTAAGTTGAATTAGTAAAAATCTACTAATTTATAGTGAATATTCACTTTTTGAAAATGTCCAATGTATACCACTAGTAAATAGTAGTTGTTCACTTTTTCAATTAGTGAAACTTGTCACATTTTTAATTAGTTAATTTTTTACTAATAAAAAAGTAAAATTCACCAAATGAAAATGTGATTTATTTACTAATGAAATAGTGAAAATTCTACTATTGAAAAAGTAAATTTTCTACAAATCAAAAAAGTCAAACTCTTTTTAATGAATATTTAATAATAATTTATTGAAAACGTAAAAATTCGATTGTTATAAATAATAAATATCCATTGATAATTATAGTGATATAAAACCTTACAAATAAATATATAAAACAACAATAATTGACATATTTTCAAATTTCTAACCTTAAATAATTTACGTCAGTAGTGATATTGAAAAAAATACAACGTTGGAGTTAATTTATATTCAGAATTAATGTGGACATCTAACATAGTTGAAATGTGACAATAATACGGAAATTACAACATTTTATTTATTTTCATTTTATTGCTTACTTTAAAAAAATTGATTCGCACAACGGTAGATCTTCTCAATGTTCTATACAGGAACCAAGTACACACACGCGTAAAACTTATACTGTTGACACGGTGGCGCCACTGAATCGCTTGAGGACTACTAATTCGATAGTAGCTTTGGATCTTATCACCATTTTAATTAGTAGAAAACAACCGATTAAAAAGTGAAGCTATTACCTTACTAAAATTTTAGTAGATTCAATCTTAAACTACTAATTTGTATGTAGTTTTCATACTTACTATTTCAATTAGTGAATATTCTACTAATTCAACTTAAGAGAGATGATTAAGTAATAATAGAAACTATGGTTTCCATTATTTAATCATGATTAACATGAATCGAGAGTAAATCGGTGATTGAAAAACTGACCCTAACTCAAATTAAAATGAAACAAATTGGCAAAATTATTTTGATTACCATGACATCTGTAGTAAACATGCTGTTTTTGGTCGTAGGTTCAAAAAACGATGACGAGTCCATGCAAACGTAAACATTTCTGAAATAACTTTCTTTTACTATGAAAAAGTTGAAATAATAGTGTCATATTGAAGTGGCTACTTTCGTGTGATTGCGACCTTCGCCTACGATTCGTATTCAAAACTCCACATATTATTATATTTTTAAAATGATTTAAGGAAGAATGGTTTGACAGTTACTTAAAAATAAACAATTCATTGTTGTAAGTAGTCAACAAAAACTAGAACAGTAGATTGCTGTGTCTAGTTTTTGTTCGTGCCAAAAAGTATAACACTGGTATGCATAGTCGTTCGCCCAGCGACGCGCTGAGGAAGCGCCCATAAGCGATACACTTGGCGAAACGCTGGCGAACGACTATGAATACTAGTGTAAGAGTTCTTACGGGAGTAGTGCGTAAAATGAATCCATAAAAAATGTATTGCATTTTACGCATCGCTATTAAAAGTCAAACTTTTCCTACTGCGATCAATGTATGAAGCTACTACTTACGCCTGAGATTAGAAAGTAGTATTTTATGCTATGTAAACATGTCTATTTTGATATTTGGTCAGCCAACCAAAATCAAGATTAAATGCGTCCTATATAATACTAACTAAATGGATATAGTATGTTTTTGATTCACATTCAGATAATACTAAAATAACAAGCGTCAAAAAATTGAGAATACTGTTTGAGATCAGCTAATTGTATTACAATGCTGGTCTGAATTTCGTAACTACATTATTACTGGACATATAGAACTCTACAATTTGAAAACCGAATATAACTCGATATTTTAAATTGGTTTCCTGGTCACGTGGTCAGTATCGACCACTAGGATGAAACGGCTGTTAAAGGTCCCTTAATCATAGCTTAATTCGAACCGTGTAAGAGGACCTCTTTATTCGTGATTCTGTTTCACATCAGGTTAAAAGCGTCCGGCGTAAATTCAATTTTCTAGTCCGCACCCCAGTTTGTAATACGCCGCAGATTGTTCTCTGCTCTCTCCAGGCCAGTGATTGCTCTGTCATCAGCGGGAGATATGATTAACTAAAAGTTAGAGCGCCATCAATAGTCGACGAAATTCACTGGCTACTCCATTCTAATACTAGAATATTAGCATGCTAGTATATTGTACAAGTGCCCGCGGACATAATGGATTAATTAATGTTAGTGATGCTGTTTTATAGCTTGAAGTTTCGTGTTTAAATACATGATCAAAGTTGTTGGAAAATATATTAGCTAATTAACGGCTACTAATAAAACATGAATTCGTTTGCTATACCTACAGGCATATTTGATATTCGACCTAACACGTACAAATAAAATGTGGCTAAATATTTTATGTGTGTGTTTATTTTTCAACTGCTTTGGTTTTGGCTGAAGGAAAATATACCCTGTCCCATACAAGAACACAGCATTGCACGGTACAGGACGTATTTGACTTTGCTTTTGTTTGGCTAACAAAACATCAAAACGAAAACAACTTTATCAGCACGAAAAATATTGTTTGGCATCGCTTCATTAGGTACGTTAGAGTTAACTTTGAAGTACTTTATTTTTAAAAAATTATAGAAAAATAAGTCAAATCGGACACTAGGAATTCATTGCTGTTGAGAGTATCTCCATATCTTGTTTAGTTTTTAAGATATAGCCTTCGGAAAAGTAGAAATTTTTCTTTATCGGATTTTGTTCCTTTTCGAGCCTATTTCTTTGAAACTAAAGAAGATATGAAGATGCTGTCAACGCCATAGAATTTCTCTTGCTTCTGTTATTTTGTAAACAAAATTACAGGGATTTTTATGTTTTAAAAATATGTTTATAAATTTTTCTCATAAAACAGTTTTGGACTATATCTCAAAAATTAAAAGACATATGCTCTTGGGAACTTTATCATTGGACTCATCGGGTGAAAATACATATGTATGTAAATTTTCGTTACAATATTCGTATGAGAAAGAATTTTAGAGAAAACAGACCGAAATTGGCCAAAAATTTAAAAAAGTCAAGGGGGTACCCCTTAGGAAATATATATATGTTAATTCGGACATAAAGAATGCAATGTCGTTGAGCGCATCTTCATATATTATTTAGTTTTTAAGATATAGCCTTCTGAAAAGTAGAAATACTCGCGCAAATGCTATGACGAAGTTTGAAAGCAATTCTTGAAGGGTTCAAAATTTATCCGCCAGACGGAGAGCGCTCGTATCACCAGTACGCAAACAGTTATACCTATTTCATAATACAGTTTCTCTCTAACAGATGACATAATTATTTTCATTTTATTGTAAGGTATATTTATAACTGTCAAGCGAATCATTTTGCTCTATTAAAATGGTCTTCGATCACAGTGCAATTTACTTTATTCTTAACTGCAATAGATTATACTTTTGAACTTCATTATCCTTCTGGAAAATACATAAAATTATTTAACACAATAAAATAATCACTTATTTTTTATTAACTTGTATTTGAATTGTGAAAACATATGTAGATAAACCAACAGAAAGCAAATTCTCGGACCATTTGATTGGCTAAAATCTAATATTGGGAATAATCTGTACACACCTACAAAACTTTTAATATATACATAATATTTCGAACTTACTTATTTGTTTTTGAATAATTGATTTGAAAGTAATAGAAGACTAATACTATCTATAATTTTTTATGATGGGTAATATTGTTTTTGACATATTTTTCGATATTGTTGCATTTTCTATCACCATATCATATTGCTTTAAACCAATCTTTATTTTTTCTATTTCCACATATTCTTTATCTTTTTTTTTAATTACTTAAGAATTTTCTAAAAATAGATATATTCATTAATTATAAATAGTATCTAATTTTAATCTCACTCAAACTTAATAGAAGTAGCTTTTTAAGTTTTGTAGTGATTAATTTAGGAGTGGTAATTAATGATTAATATTGTGGTAATTAACTAATGTAATTATTTATTGATTTTTGCCGCATTAATAAATTACAAAACGAAAATATAGTTATTTACTGGTAGAACTTAATACAATAAAATAATACAAATTAGAGTGGAATTGTTGATTTCATTGTGAAATTGCTATTTACGGGGTTATTTGTAAATGAAACTTTATGTACGTGAGTGAAGCATAGTAATAAATTAATTCCACAACATTTACTGCAGGTATGTTCTTTGGATAACAGGAACATAATTCCATGGTGCATATATTTTACAGTAGAATCCCAACTACTCATACACAGTCATATTTTTTTTTTATGAAACTTCATCTAAACTAAAAACAATATTCGGTTTTAAAAAAAATTTAATTGTTATTCATTAAGCCATTCTGATTTTTTTTGTTTAAATGTGGACCTCAAAATTGTTGCGTATAATTATAATAAAATAAATAATGTAATTTATCATTTATAAAAATATACAAATGAAGTTCAAATAACCCTCTTTGCAAATAGTTGAAAATGTTTAAGGATACTCGTATCAGTTATTTCAGAAAGAAAATAATATAATTCGTAAGATTAACAGGTGCGGTAGTCGAGCGTGTTAATGCACATCTCTTAATATGCTGTGTCCGTCAGTTCGAATCCGCCTGTCGACAAAGTATGATTTGTCGTTAAATACAAAATACAGTTATTTGTATTAATCATACTCAGGCGCTATAAGCTAGTCACTTATACATATGCCTTAAAAAAGTAACATAGATTATGAAAACCTGCAGTACGACAGCGTAAAAACTGCGGCTCGGTGTGCCCGGTAGGCCCAGGTCCGATTTGGGCTGTAGCGCCATTGAAGAAGAAGAAGATTATCTTAGTCAAAAGTTTGACTGCCACTGGTACGGTTTGCTGATATGTGTATACCAATTAACATGTCTTTCCTCTCACTAATTTATAAAAAAATATAACTATAAAATATATCATCACACCTTTTATCCATTACTGCATGTGGCACTCTGCTATAGCAGATTTCGGTAAGTGATATATTTATGTGCGTGAAATGCGGGTACCAGCCGTAAAATCACAGACTCCCAAAGTTGTTGTGGAGGCAAAGCCCCAGGGGTAATTTTAAAATGGTAAAAATTGTTTGTCGGCTGCGGGAACTGAACCTGAGCTCTTAAATCCGCAGTATGACTACTGAGCTACTACCCTCACTGATTTGTCCAAGCGTAATATTTTAATATTTTGGTTCCGTCACTGAACATCATGAATGTACAATTATTATAATAAAAACAGTAAAATGGGGTGGCTAGCTCAGTGGTATGAAGTCGGCCTGTGGATCCTGAGAACCCTGGTTCGATTCCCACAGGCAACAAACAATTTTCATAATTTCAAAAAGCTACCCCTGTGGCTCCTCCATCACTAACATCTTTGGGGGCCGTGATTTGATGGCTAGTAACCGTACTTCACGCGCATAAATATATCACTTACCGAGTCTGCTTCGGAAGAGTGCCACATCCAGTAATGGGTAGAAGGAGTGATGATATATTTATTTTATTTATTTTAAAAACAGTAAAACAATTAAAATTTAATATATTTCCCAGAGTCCTAAGAGAAACTTAAACTTTGATTGAAAATTAAAGTTACAGCAATGAAATAATATTATCCCCTGAAATTTAATTACAATATGCTTTCAAGCTGAACTCGTATGAGGGAAATCCTGTCGCGGGACACATTTTCATTAATTTTCCGTGGTGTAGCTTCGTAAAACTTGGAAACAAAACAAGACAACAGTACAATACAACGCACCATCGCTTGTTCCCGCAAATCTTTTGTTATTGTTCTAAACGTTAGACAGTTGAGAGTGCGTCGGAAGCTGACAAAGTTTAGATGGAGCCACAGCGATTCAATTCACTAAGAATAGATTTTAATACGGAATCCTGATTGGATTTTTGTATATACGGCGCCTGCTGCTTCGCCAATGTCATTGAATTAGGGTCAGACGCAACTTTGAATTCATTTAAGTTTTGTAGGTAGAGGCGCTGACGGTAATCCGGCCACTGCTTAGCATTTTAATTGGAACAAAATCAAATGAGTCAGAAACGCGATCAGACGGGGATACTTTACCACAGCTACTTGCTGTAAGATATAAATTTGGGGACAACTGAGACCAACTTCTTTCCAAGGAGAGCTTATTTATTTTCTTCTTGGAATGGAATTTTAAATTAATCACCAGCGCGCTATTATTTTCTTTCTTGTATTTTACTGGCGTTTACCCGTGTTTCAGTTTAATTAATTAATTTAGTGCATTTAATTTCTTACAAAATATTTTCATAGTTAAAATACCGATAGCAAGATTTATTATCGATATATCGAAGGATATCACGAAAATGCACTTGTCTGGAATTTTTTTTTGAGATGAATTTGGGCATTTTTAGTTTTATAATACCCACGAGCTTTGGCTCGAGGGATATTATCTTTGATTATAAATATCAAAATTTATTTGATTAAAAAAATTGCCTCAGGTAAAAGTATTTGAATACCGAATCTATGGGTGTGTTTGTAAAGAATATTTATTGTATCAGAGTTTATTAATTAAATTAAATATCTTTTTTTATATTATTATTATTTATTACTATTGTTTACTATTAACAAAATTTGATGCAATCATGAATACTCATATGTTTTTAAATGATTTGACATTTAACTTGTTAATTTCTGATAAATAATGTGAATTTGTTTACTTAATTTTAAAATTAAGACAGCGTTAATAGTATATTACATACCATGAACTGTAAGTGAGAGTTTTTAGGTCAAGAATGTAGTTTGGGAAATCGAAGTCCGAAGGATCGAGATTTCCTAAATATTCGCGACCTAAAAAATCAGTTACATTTCGCGATTAGTAAGCTATATTTTACAATACTTGCACAAATAGAAGGAAAATAGGTTTAAAAATTGACAGCTGTCAAATTGTTGTCAAGACAAACAGGACCTTGATATGTAATATTTACTTACTGTTCACGGTGGAGAGTAAGTAAATATTAAAGTCCTGATATTATCATGGAAACTACTGTGTGATAAAAGTGTCACGTACTATGGGCGTATTCCATTTGCCATTTGGATCAGATCTAACTTACCTTTACTGAACCAGATCACTTATTTATTTCTCTGGATTACTTCATTGATTTAATTTCCCGTACTAGAATTACTGATTCTAATTTACTTTCGATTAATTCACCCTAACAAGTGCATCAGTTGGCTTAATTTAGTTTATTTAGTTATATTAGGCGTGTTTCTTTGGATTGTGATTGTGATTTTCTAAATTATGATTCCTTTGATAGTGATTGCGTTGAATCATGATTAAATATGATACTGAAGAAAACATCTAACAGGAATAATGATTCAAATCCAACCCGATCGACGCGATCCTATAGTATGAACGTTAAAATAACTGCAAATGTCAAATACACAAACTAACCTATTTTAAAATTTCATAAATGAGTGTCCATGTAAGCCATTTAAAAATTCTTCCAGAAGCAGCCAATTTCCCTTAATTCCACAAATAGAGCACATAAATTTATCATCAGACGCCATTTTTAAACCTTCGATGTGAATCAGTCAACTCGAATCATAGAAAAAGTATGATTCAGAAGGGTAGGTGGATTGTCGTTTCGTGATCACAAAATGAAAGAGTAGGGATAACGAATAACGAACGAAGAAACATGATTCTTCATGATCATGTTAAGATTGATCACTTTGATTACGAATCACAGACCAAAAAAACACGCCTATTGTCTAATTTATCTCAACTGATTTAAGTGAACCAAGTGTTAAATGGCATGTAGCTAATGTTTACATTTTGTCATTAAAGAGTAACTTGCAGTACTGGTATTGTAATAATGAATTTTAGTATGCTTTTTTTTCTTTATTATATTTCTGAGAGAACCTAAATTTAGCTAAATTTTATTTATTTTATTCCCAGATTTCTTCAAAAACCTACTGTGGTATATAGAGTTAGAAGTAAAATATTCAGAATATACACCCGTTACCCTGTAAATTATTCTTTAAAACTAACAGGGAAGCAGCACTTACGGGCTTACTAATCTAACTCACTCCAGTCACTTTCTACTACTAGATTTACTGATCTGATTAAGCAAATCTAGAGGCTAATGGAATACGGCTATTTGTTGGTTATCGGGCATTTATTTTTCTGTGTGAAATTAGCTACTGGCGAGATAGTGTGAACGTTCAGTGATTGTATCTAAGTAGCGAGTTAAGCAAGTGAAATAATTCGCATTTCATTTCTGAGAGTGGGATACGGCGTTTACGATTCCAGCTTCGAGCGTTGGACGTGCGCACAAGTGTCCCACTGGTTATGAAGATAATTGTGCAGCACCGGCCGTACAGCTGCCAGTTGTAAAAAGTTTAAATAAGTTTTTGCGTTTTATGGTGTAGCACTGCGCGGCCATAAAGGCACCAAGAAACCAGTCCAACCCGAGTTTCGTTAGTTTTTCATTAGTCATTACCGCAGCTCTTGAGGCGGCGGCGACGGCGACGCGTGGAACGCGCGCCGCGGCGCTATCCGAACTTTTAAACGCTGCTCTCTTCTAATTATTTTAGTACCTTCTCAAACTTATCTTCGGTTTTTGTTGGAGTTTTCTTGGCTCACTTTGATATATGCGAACCGTTTCTGACTGACTCGTTTTAATTTTATTTGAATTATGTAGTCAAGTCGTCGCTGAAAGTTTTATTTGTTTCTTCTTTTCCAGGCAAAGCTAACTTCGATGTTTTTTCCTACTTTTCTTAGCCTTCTTCCTTTTTCTTAGCCGTTTTTGCGCCTGTGGAGATAAAGTGAGTGTTGATTTTTTGGTTTTCTCTTCTTGTTTAAATAACGCTGCTTTTATCAACGTTGGTTTTATGCAAATTGGCTAATTTATGAACAGAATTAATTATGGAATTAGGACGTTAGTGTTTAAATTACTGTCATACGAATACTTACCTTCCTTACTTGCTTGTGCTACGCGTTCTTCAAGCCTATAGGTACCTGAAACCTAGCCCTCTACAAATTGTTTTCTTAAACCTAATAAGATTTATACCACAGAAGAAATATTATACAAAAGTGACACTCCATGTCCCTTAGTTACTGGAGCAGTAGCGTAGTCAGAAATTTTGAATGAGGAAAGATTTAGAATTTTGAAGAAATCATCGCTCAATCTCTAAAGGTTATTATATACACTTGTACAAAGTGTCTTCCATGAAAAGTCCATTATTTCTAACATTTTTCATTGAAGAGATAAAGAAACGGTTATATAGGCAAAGTAATACCATTTTATCCATCAAATTTAATGGTGTAAAAGGCAAAACAATTGGAGATCAGTTAAGAACAGTTTTTTTTAAATGGAATACCACATTAAGTATAATACTATCCGATTAGCTAACATTACTTTGATGCTAATGTTAATATTAACTCTCTTATTTTATAATCAATTGTTATGAATTTTAACACTATAAAATTTGTTGAAAATAATTGCAATAGTTTGTCCATTTAAACGTCTCTCTCGATCTCTACATATAAAAAAGCAATGGTGGTCTTTTATCTAAACTTTGATAAATGTAGCGGAAAATAAAATGGTTCACTCGAAACGAAAAGTAATATAAATAATTAAAATACACTGTTGATTTTAAGTTCTGTTTAATTTAAAACATATCAAAAAGATGTATATATTTTAAACAAACCATTGTATTTTAATTTTAAATTATAAAAGATTATTCTCCATAATACAATCATAATCAACTTTTATTTTTTTATTTCTTTATTTGGAGATAAAGGTATATTGTTTATTTTCAATGGGGTAGTGGATCAATGGTATCGAGTTGGACTGTGGATTTGAGAACCCGGGTTCGATTCACTGCAGGCAAACAATTTTCGTCACTCCTGTGGTTGTCCCACTACTAACATCTTTGAGGACCATGATTAGACAGTTATCTAGATATGGTAGTGTGCCATATCCAGCAATGGGTAAAAGATGATATATTTATTTACTTTTATTTCAATGGCCTGTGGATCCTGAGAACCCTCGTTCGATTCCCACAGGCGACAAACAATTTTCATAATTTCAAAAACTACCCCTGTGGCTCCTCCACCACTAACATCTTTGGGGGCCGTGATTTGACGACTGGTAACCGCACTTCACGCACAATAATATATCACTTACCGAGATCTGCTTCGGCAGAGTGCCACACCTAGTAATGGGTAGAAGGCGTGATGATATATTTATTTTATTTATTTCAATGGGGAAGGGATTGAACCCCATATATCTTCCTTGTATACGCCTATTACCCATTACTGGGTTTGGTACTCAAATCCATAGGATGACGCGATTCCACTGAGATATCTATCTAATTATGTTTATTTATAAATATTGTAGTATATTTTTTGTGTTGGTTAAAATAATTATTAATGTATTATAAAATAAAATTCAATTTAATCACGCTATAAACTGTGAAGCATCTATTATTTGGAATAATCTTTTTTATTAATTTAATATAATTAATAAATGGTAAAATGTGCTACATAATACAAATTGTTATTGTATTAAAAATTAATGTAAAATATCGTCACTATGTAATTGTATAATTAAATAGCTTTCAGTATTGATAAAAACTATAACATATTATTTTCATATATTCATTGTCAATTAATTTGTAATCACCCTGAAAATGCTTAAATATGACGTCAAATAAAATTATTGGCAAAAACTAAATATTGTGTCGAAATTAAATTAAATTTTGTATATATTACAATATTATTTGTAGTTAAATCCCACAGGAAATAACTATTATTCGATGAAATATATCAGTTTTTAAATAATCATTTTTAATCTATTCATTAAAAATAATTCGCTAGTATCAATAACAATATTAGCTATTAATTGTTTAATCACATAAAAATAATTTTAGTATCCAAATTTAATCCCGTAATAATTATCCAACATTTTATTTAATCAATTATTGATATAATTTCTGTTTTATGTTTTATATTTATTGGTAGATATCATATGCATATAATCGTGGGATCGGGGGGTTATTCTCTGTCCGGAGTCAGTGTAAATTTTAACTGAAATACTGGCAATGCGAATATCTCAACATACATGGAAATATCTCGGAATGCACGAGAATACTGTTGGAATATATAAGAATATATTTATATGCTGATTTGCTTAATTTAAACTAGTTTTGTTCAATAAACATAAATTGTATAGAGCCAGAAATTCAAGAGTAAAAGTATCGCACTGAGAGACTTGAATTCCAATAGAAGTGAAGCAAGTTTAAGCTCAAAAGCACAAAAAGTTGGGGAATTTAGTGACATCCATTTCATTATATATAGTGAAAATCCCTAAATCGAGGAAAAATTCGAAAAAGTAAATTTCGCGTCTTGATTAAACATTATTTCTTGCGTGGAAAAAACATTACGCAAACCAAAGCATGGCTTGTTAAACATTATGGGGACATCTCACCATCGATTGGAACGATTCACAAGTGGTTTACTGATTTTCGTTGTGGTAGTATGACCACAAAGGACGCCGAACGTTCTGGTTCGTCCAATTGAGGTTACAACGCCAGAAATCGTCGATAAAATCCATGGTATGATATTGGACGATCGGCGAGTTAAAGTACACGAGGGTGCTAAGGCTATGAACATCTCAACCGAACGGGTACGGAACATTTTGCTATCTGCCAGATGGGTGCCGCATTTGCTCTCTGCTGACAACAAGCGCGACCGCAATGGCAAAATTGCATGAATTGCGCTACGAATTGGTTCGTCATCCACCATATTCTCCAGATTTGGCCCCCTGCGATTTTTATCTATTTCTAAACGTGAAGAAATGGCTCGGCGGAAAGAGATTAGGTTCCAACGATAAGGTCATCGCTGAGACAAACGCATATTTTGAAGGATTGCCAAAATCGTATTATTTGGAAGGGATCGAAAAATTAGAAAAACGTTGGACGCAGTGTATCGAGCTACAAGGAGATTATGTTGAGAAATAAAATATGTTTTGACCAAATAAATCATTTCTTGTTTAATTTTTCAGGGACTTTTCACTCTGCCCTCGTATAATAACTATATATTTCTTATAAATACAAATTTAGTTGTGTAACGTAGAAAATAAATAAATGATATGAAACAGGTGAACGCCGGTGAAATTGAAGATTACATGAATGACCTAGGACTAAATGGACGGAAATGATTCGAAGTTTGTTTCGTGAACGAAAGACGACACAAGTTTATATGAAAGGATTTATATGTGAATGAAACGAAGGGCAGTGTGTCAGAATAGAAATATTTCGCGAAATTACGGAATAATTTTATAAATTTATCAAAGGTTCGTGCTACCCCGTTTGATGGAACATGATGCGATGTTATGTACGAGATGTGTCTTATTGTTAAAAAATGGCTCCGGAAAAAAAGTATCATCCCACCAGAAGTCTTTAAAGTCTTTTAATTTAATTTTGTGAATATTTCTCCCTCGCTTGTAATATGACGCATAGGGCAACTGACGCTTCGCTGTCTGATGGTATTAGTGTGTATAAGGGTGTATATAGGCGTGTGCGTGTGTAGTAGTGGCGGTTGCTGGTTGATATTCGTGTATTTTGACATTAACATATTTATTAATATTTTTCCCGTGTGGCAGCTGTAATATACGGAGCTGTATCGGCGGCCGCGTGAAACGTGATCCAGCAAGCGTGACGAGCGTGAACGTGAAACATTAGAGGCACGCCCGCTGGTAGAACTCGCGCGCTTTACGTTGGATGTGCGATTATATCCAGTCCCGGAATTACTAATTTTTTGTTATTCGTTAGTCGATTGAAACTTCATTGTTCGTGTATACGAATACATTGCTTCTATATGTTTATTTATTGTACTAATGGCTATTTACTTCAATAAAACTTTTATTTCAAACCAAGTCTAAATAAATAAAAGAAAAACATTAACGGAACAATTAAAAAATATATATTTACGTGGTTTAACTTTTTCTTTGATTTCATTAAATTTTGCCAATATACAAAATACCTTATGTCCCTGGTTTGATTTTGCAAGAGGAAAAAAATGTTATTTTTGATTTAACCAAAAAATACGAAGGAAAGAAACATTTTTGCTTGATTTAGAATGCATATTTTAGTTATTATAACTTTTATTTAATGCAAGGTTCTTTTACTACAAAGTTTTTTCTTATAATTGGCTTCCTAATAATACATTTATTATAATGAATCAAACCTTATTTTAGTTAGCTTTGAAATTTTTTGTGAATATGGGTCTAATTAGTTATTTTGAATATATTTTTTTAAACAAATTATCAGTAATACCTAACCTATCGACAAATTAAATAATATTACAGAGAGTTTTCCATAACCTAATGGATCGAAGCCGAAACGAACAGGAAGAAAAAACATAGTTCCTAAATTAACTTATTCGACCGAGGTCCGAACGACCAGAAAAGCTTAAAATTAAAATTTATCCGCCAGATTCTCAAAAAAGTTTGAACTAATCCTGAATTTTGGATTAGCTAAAAAAATTAAAAAAGTTAATAATTTCATTTTTCGAAAACTAAATTTAAAGTTCATATAAACTTTTTTGGGAATAGTGTTTAGCTTAATTTGATCCAAAATTCAAGATTAGCTAGATTCTAACTAAAACTCTTTTGAGAATTGGTCTGTAATAGTTTGCACTAATGAACACTCATTTTGATAATAAAGTTTTATCATTTGGACATGCTCCTCAATCGTGTAACTTGCCATGGTGATTTGGCATCAGTAACTGAATAATAAACAATAGATTTGACTGATGCCACAAAAACAACATGGCCGCCACTGGCTGTCAACATCGACTCGCCCTTATTAAAAAATCCTTTAGTTTGTTTATTGCTTCAATTTATTTATTTATGTACTACTCTGCACAACAGGAACTAAATCCCAATTACAGTACAGGGGACCTACAGCTTATAGTGGACTCCGAACCACTCATACACAATCGTATTTTTGGATATAAGTAGAAGTTAGTGTGATTTGAACGCACGACCTCTTGCTTGCTAATTAAGAAACGCAAGTTTTACCTCGCTTCTATCTACTGAACTACAATTGCCTTTGCTTCAATTCAAATCTTATTCTATATATAATTTAAGACTTTCCGTTCTTTTGAACCTATTAGGTTTTGCCTCTTTTTTTGCTTCCCTTTTCTTTTCTTCCCTTATTTTGCCTTTTTTTTCTTCTCAATTCTTATTTTTGTGGAGGTGATTAAATATTCTAATGTTATTTCGATGTACCTTACCGTAGCCCTGGCCTGTCACCTAGATGCTATAAAATTATGCATCAGGTAGCTGCATCGAGGAAATCGTTTTCCATTCAAGTCATATTACAGTAGGCTATGGTACCAGTTGCCAGTAGCAGTCTCCTCCCCCTGACGTCTCCACTTCACCGCTGAATCTCCGTTTCAGTGAAATTGGTGTGTTATGATTTATGAGTGTTGTGTGTTCGCGCTGGATATTGATCGTAATTGGCTGATTGATAGGCGCCTTTAAGTTACGAAGTTTTGATTAAGTTTAATTCAAGATAATACGGGTCTATCGTCCAGTAAAATATTGATCATATTAATAATGTTTCGTGCCGCACGTTTAACTATATGTGAGCTGTCTGTTATATCTGCTAACCTTTAAATCATTCGGTGTTTGGTTGATGTCTTGTCTTGCTCTATAAGTGTTTGTGGGACTTGTTACGCTATCGCTTTTTGACATTTTTAGAAAATTGTTTTAAGGGCTATTTTTAGATACATTTTCCGGGGTAGATTCTTCCACTTCTTTATATATACACAACAAGTAGCCGTAGAACAGTAGCTTTAACTTGTCTCTATCATGTAAATAGTTCCATTTCAATTATTTCAATTTAAGTTATAGTATAATTAGTATTACTTTATAATAATTATGATTATAGTAATGCGTAAAAGAATATTAATCAACTGTGGCGTTGCGTGAACGGAGCGGGCTTTATAAATGGAACGGATGTTACGAATCATAATGCCCCGGTCGTTATGTAGTTGTTTATATATTCGTACCAATAGTAATAATCAGCAAATAATTGGAACTTTTTTTATTATACATTTTATTCACAAGAAATATTATTAATTTAAGAGCAGTTTTAAACAATATTTTTGCGCAAATTGAAAATGATTATTATTATTATTATTATTTTCGTTCGAGCTATAAATAAATTAAAAAAATTATATATATATTTGAAAAGGATATTTGTAGGTAAAATGAAAAGTGGTATATTTTAACAGAAGGATTTATTTCTCATTCTAAACAACAGACAAATCAACATGAAATGATTAACAGTAACAGAAAACATAACGTCGGAAACGTGAAAGAAAGAGTTTGGTTTAGTGTTTGCCTCCGCTGCTGAAGCCGTATTCCTTGCCTCCAGAGTGACCTCCCTTCTTTCCGTAGTCGGAGTGGTGGGCATGATGAGCCTCGTGTCCATGGTGTCCCTTGTGTCCCTTGTGGTCCTCTGCGTAGTGGCCTTTGTCGTGGTGTCCTTTCTTGCCGTAGTGATCGTCATGGTAACCAGACTTGTGGCTACCGCCCTTCTTGTGTCCGCCGTGCTTCTTCCCGTGATGTCCGTGGAAGTCTCCATGCTTGCTGTGATGGCCGCCCTTGTGGAAGTCATCGTAGAACTTGTGCTCCTTGTGGTAGGCGTCCTTGTGCGACTTGTGGTGGTAGCCGGTTGTCTTCTGACCTTTCTTGTGACCCTTCTTCTCTCCGAACTTGCCTGCCTTGTGGCCCTTGCCGGACTCGTGATGCTCGCCGGAGTGGCCGCCCTCGTCATGGTGCTTCTTCTTGTGGCCGCCGTGGTCGCTGTAGTGACCGGCGTGATGCTCTTTGCCGTGTTTGCCTGCGAACGGTCAAATGGTTTTTGTTCAGTTATTTGTCCACATGTTGAATAAGGGTTTCACTGATGATGTAAAATCGCTTAACAGATTGTAATTTCTAATGTAGTACGAAACTAAATTCAACGCTGCTTAAAGTTAACCTCCCTTTTTGCAACAATCTGTCGTACATTAATATGATATTTTAACAGCAATAATAGACACATGCTGTTACACATTTGGTTCAGATCTAACTTATACTTAGTCAAACATATCACTTATTTATTATTTATTGAATCAAACTATGCATTCATTTAGTAACGTTCTCTGATTTAACTGAATTGATTTAAGTTATCCAGGTGGCAAATTAAATACTACTAATATAATATATTTTAGCCAAAGTTAGCAAGATCCAATTTAAGAACAACACAAATACTCCTAACAAATAAATATAGAGAATGTTCAAGAACTGGAGAGCTTCAATTAAATTTTACAAAAGATGTCACACCATTAGACCAATTTAACCATGTTTTTCTTTTCCGATAAAATGCGTGATTTGTCTCTTACCGTGTTCGCCATGGTCGTGATGATGTCCAGACTTGTATCCTTTGTCACCCTTCTCCCCATGGCTGGAGTGGTGGTCTCCATGATGCTCATGGCCACCGCCTTCTTCGAAGTGGTGTCCACCTCCACCGCCGCCACCACCACCTCCTCCGTGACCGCCACCACCTCCTCCGTGACCGCCACCGCCTCCTCCGTGGCCGCCACCACCTCCTCCGTGACCGCCGCCACCTCCTCCATGGCCGCCGCCGTGACCGCCGCCTCCTCCACCATGGCCGCCGCCACCTCCTCCATGGCCAGTCGCAGCCGCCACTAGGTCATAGGTCTCTTCTTCTTCTTCGCCCACAGATCTAACAAGTTTACACAGATTAATTAGTTATGCACGAATCAAGAGAAAATCTAGTAGGTTTTATGCACCATTTATTCTTAATTCGGTTGAATGAGTTATGGATTAGCGTGACGGTTCTCACGTAAAAAGGAGAAATTGTTTCTTAGATTTGTTAGTTTTGTTGGCGTTATGCAATATTGATAATGCGTTTCACTTATTTTCTTAAATCAGACTATTCAAAACATAATTTATTTATTTTTGAAAAAGGAATCAAAAGATACAGGGTTCTTGGATGAAGGATTTTATGAATTTATTAACAATAAAATATTTATTTTACAATTCTAAGAGACGACGTTTCGAGCACTTGTTCGTGTTCATCTTCAGATCAAAAACTTAACCACGACGTGGTTATTAACAATTTAAAATGAAAATTTTTTTGAACTAAGTTATATTTTTTAGGAATATGCAAGTTTGCCACCTCCGAATCAAGACGGCGACACAGTCGTTTTAAATTGGTAATAACCACGTCGTGGTTAAGTTTTTGACCTGAAGATGAACAAGTGTTCGAAACGTCGTCTCTTAGAATTGAATTAAATAAATATTTTATTGTTAATAAATTCATAAAAATCTTCATCCAAGAACCCTGGATCTTTTGATTCCTTTTTCAAAAATCAATTTTTACGCCTTAATAATTAAAACTTTAACAAAATTTATTTATGACTTCCTTATTGAGTTGCGTTTGTTTACATAAAACAATAGATAGACACGGTGTTAAGTCAATCAGTGGCAAATTTTAGATGCTACATTACTGATGAAATTGGGATAAGAGTTCAAATTGATTTTTCATTTTAATTGGTAACAAATAATACTCGTACTATAATAAATGTAATTAGGTTTTTCATTCAAATAATAAACGTATAAATAAATATTGATGAATATAATGCAATAGAATTAATAAATATTTACTTTCATATAAATTCATTATTAGGTATTTATTTCAGTTATAACACGAATAATAATTTAAACAAAGTACTTATACTGCTGGAGTTGTATATTTCCGTTAGCAAATATTAAATTATTTTAGAAAGAAATGATTCAAATCAAATGTAAGAAAAACTAAAAAGTCTATTAGTTTTATTCGACAAATTTGTCTTTAAAATAATTTACAACGGAAATAAGAACAACTTCAAAAGTATATTTCTGTTAGGTATTATTAAAATAAAATTAATGAAGAAAATATGATTGTACATACCTTGCTGAGCAGTAGGTAATGGCCAGGCACAGGCCTACCAACACAACAAATGCCCTCATGTTGGTACTGCCTTGGAGACACCGTCGAGTGATGCCTTGGAGTCAGCAACGAGCGCTTTTATACCAGTTCAGTGTTTCGCGCTTTACGTCTCATTGATCTCTCAGTTTTTGCACGCTGGACCCGTGTACGCTTCGTCTACGCTGATCGATTCTTTCGCTTTTTTATTTCCCTTAATTCCGTTCATTCGAGTTTCCATCTTTACGTAAGTCTGGCGGTTTTGTGCTGGAATGCACTGTGATGTCTCTAACGGTAGTTTCGCAAATTATACCCAGTTAAATTCAAATTATGAACGAGTACACGTCTTGTGCTATTTCATTTAGTTTAGCAAGAATTCAATTTTGGTTATTTTACAATATAATATAATAAATTTCTTATGGAAAGTATTAGCCACTTCTTATTGTACAATAATAAAATTTGTAATTTGTTGTAGTATTGACTAATTTATAAGTCTTGTATTGAAGATTTTACTCATTAAACATAAAAACTTGTCCTTATGTTATACTACTGTATAATGAATCCAGTCCTGTTACGTCTTTATAATATATTTTACAAAATTAATGAGCAATTTGTAGGTACTCGTATTAAAAATGTATTATTTATGATGTCAAATAAAAGGTATTCAATGTTTAACAAATAAAATACGAGTACAATATTATGAACTGCATTGTGGAAAATTTCTCTAATGAACTAATATATTTATTGATATTAAATGTACATATATAAATTTATAAATATTGACGACTGATTGAATTCATGTTTAATTTATTATAATGCACTACCACCAATAATTTTAATATAGATAATATTCCACTCTCAATAATTGAGACTTGGGCTTGTTGAATGCTTATCAGGCAGTACGGTGGTGTGAATAGTGTGACGGCATTCGAATTCGGAGTTCCCGAGTTCGAATTCCACTCAAGTTAAATATATATGAACTACCACAATTTCAAAAAGTTACCCCTGTGGCTCCTCGACCACTAACATCTTTGGAGGCCGTGATTTGATGACTGGTAACCGCAATTCACGCGCAAAATGTATCACTTACCGAGATCTGCTTCGACAGAGTGCCACATCCAGTAATGGGTAGAAGGCGTGATGATATATTTATTTATTTTATTTTTTACTACACTGCGATACAGTGAGTCCAAATCCTGTACTATTATAATTGGGATTAAGTTTCTGTTGTTTAGACTAATATGAATAAATATATAAATAATTGTTCGACTGGTAGAGTTAATAGGAAAGGAAATGACTTAAAATGCAGTCAATAATTTTTGTTATTCGACTTTTCAGCATACGTTTGTAGGACTCCAAACAACAATAACTAAAATCGTATTATCTAATAAGACAATATTTACAAAGTGAAATAATACAATATGTGGAGTAATAATATAACAAGAGAGTGAGAATAAATAGAAAATAATTTGACAGATTTTTCGAAAACTTGTTGCCAGGCAATAGTGACGAAAGCTCGTAAAGCTTGAGTGGCTATTGCCAAATGGCAACAAGTTTGAGAAAGATACTGGAGAATTATTTTCTAATTTGTCGAACTCTCGAGTTATATTTAATTAGATTATTTTTTGAAAAGATTTTGAACTGAGTTCATATCGATTGATTACTTATTTATGTTTTCTTGAAAGTTGTTTCCAAAATTTATTGGTGTATTTCTGTATCTAAAATACAACTAAATTGATTTTTTTCACACATTTTACTTGACGCGTTGACAGTTTTAAATAATTATTTGACAATTACCTATCATTTGTCACAAACAAAAAAACATCTACAGTGATAAATCTCGGGAATAATCACAAGAGCTTTATTCTCAGTATAATAATGACAAGTTGCTTAAAACGCAGACACGTAACTTACAATGAAGCATTTCATTGGTTTTGAGAAACCTCAAAATATAATCAGAAGAATGTAATAATGATATATAAAATGTGTGTATCTTTATATCGCTATCAAAAGATACTTAATTATTTTAGCAAATAATTGAAGTTTATTAAAAATAATTTGGAACATTTTACAGCAAGAGATAAACATTTTTGCTGACTTCATATGCAGCACAGTATAAGTTTTGAAACCGAATTAACCTCTTCATCTTGTGGGACTCGGCTCCCATTTTCTTCTGCTTAATTGTTGTTTTAACTAAATGTATGAAGCTTTTGCGGAAATGCATTTCATCTCGAAATATCATGAACTGTTTACCATATGAAGAACATGCATCTTTGCCCTCCATTTGCCACTGGCAATGTATACTTCCTGGTAAATACTGTTCTACCCTCGCCTGCGCGTCTTATGTCTCTCCCTTTGTCGCAGAGTAAGCGTCTCGACGGCTCAGCGTCACCGCGCCGCCCGCCGCGGCACACTGACTATTTTGCGTCGCTAACGAAGCATGTCACGGCAACATTTTCATATAAAACCGGGAGAAAGTTTTGTCAGCGCACAGAGTTGGCCGTAACGTCGCAGTGCGCGAACGCAGCCGCCGTTGATGTTGTCTTTTGTGGAATTATTCCTCGGGTTTACGGTCTTCTTCCCTTATTAAGGTTATTCACCCTTTCTCTGGGGCCCAATGGGACTTCTACGCGCGGTAAGATGAAAAACGGTTATGTGTTGATGACTTTTTGTGCCTTTCTCTTCCTAGCAGAACACATTCCGCGACTAATGTTGTTTTAGTACTCTAACTTTGTCACAGCGCAGGAATACATGACAACCAAAGTGAAACATTACTATCTTACTTCGCCAAGCGAACATTATTAACATTTTTTTATTCGTTGTTTTTAATAGTACTACGTTGCAGTCACACTTCTTTCATTTTCTCATAAAACCGACGTTTTAGTACCACTTGCATTAGGATCTGCATACACCAGACGATCAAAATAAGTTCGACATTCAAAACCATACGTACAAAGTGAGAATTAAAATGTCAGAATATAGAAATGACAATTTTAATATTGGCCGTATTTGTTTGGGAAATTTGGATTCAACCCTGAACTGACCTAGAACTAACTCGTGTTACTGCCAAATAAATGATGCATCTAGTGTCAGTTGTAAACACTGGCGGTAAATTTAAAATCTGAATGCATGTTCGAAGCGAGATCTGCTTAGTTTTGTTTGTGTGCTAAATTCCGCTTTTAATTGGATGTTTTAAGTCATCTTTATATTTTTTATATGTAGTCAAAAAGCAAATAACGTCAGACTCTGTCCATTTTTTTATAATTTTGTCATCAGCAGTATCAAAATAATTAATTTCGGAGTCGCAATTATGTGTCGTAATATTATCCTCTGTGACTTATATTATAAGAAACATATAATGCATATTGCTCTTCCATCATCTGCATAAATAATAGTTTAGTATATTTTTTCAAAATATTATTATAAAATTACTTACGTTTTTTATAAAAATAACTCCTAACCTCTCTATACTATTACAAATACCACCACGAATAACAAGGAACACAAGTTCATTAGAAAGGGATAGTAAATGTGTTGAATCTACCAACCCGCTAAAATAGCTGGGGCAGTTCAGGAACAGTTCCAGGTTACTTAAAGTGTGCCAATTAAATAAAAGTGACCTACCAGGTTACTTTAAAAACCCCAAATAAATACGGCCATTGTATCTATGAAACAGATTATACAGAGTGATCAAAAGGAATTGTTACAGTTGTCAATAAAAAAAACAACTTAAATTGGTAAGCCTAAAACATAAATTCATTTTTTGTTGTTGACAGTGACATTTGAAAATTTAAATTTAAATTTGAGTACATTTATTATTACATTTATTTCTATTACTTGAAAAGTCAAAATTCTATTAGCTGTCAGACTCCTGACATAACCTATTTGTATTTATTAGAAATATCAAATAGCATTTCCTGGCGTTGTGCCAACTGTGGAATAAAAAGATATCCGAAATTGTATTGCCAACTCAAACAATTCCTTTTGATCACTGTGTAACAAAGAATGTTTACAAGCTATATCTTTCATTTTTACTTTGTAAATATTTTTTAAGGTTTTTAGCGTTGTATGAATTATGATCGATTATTGTATGCAGGCTTTGATGAAGGGACAAATACATGTATACCGAAATGTTAGTTTTGTGGTTGAATAAAAGAAGTTTAATTGCATTCCAAATATTTCTTCTATTCGATGTACTGAAACTGTCAAAGAATTATTAAAAAATTCAATTGATGAAGCTGCTTGCACTTGGTGAACCATAATAAAAATGAAATAAAAACACTTGGCTTTGTTTCACAAATTTGACAATAAATCTTTATTGTACAATTTCGGCATTTACGTAATCTTCAAAAGGAAGAATTAGATTTCAATCTACTCGTAATTCTGCCTTTTGAAGATGACGTCAATGCTGAATTTGAACAATAAGGGTTTATTGTCAAATTTGTGAAACAAAAACAAGTGTTTTTATTTTAAATAATTATTCCTTTACATACTATGTTTTATTTTTTGGTAAATCATCTTATGTATAAAAATTCCATATAGAATTGCCACTTTTATCATTTGACATCGAATAAACATGAAAGAGATTTCTTTGCCAGTAAATAATTTTTTATTTATCATCATTACTTAGGAATCACCGTAATATTTCGTTTGGTATTGTATATTCCACAAGTAATGGAAGGAGAGGACTACGGTTTCCGAGTGTGGACTATACTTCGTACAACAAGATTTTGGAAATTATAAGGCAAAAAACTGTAAAGCTACAAAAAACACAAAACTGTTCAAAACGTCAAACGCAAATTCATAAATAAATAAAATTAAAAGAAAGCAACCGAATCAAAATATTTCGTTTATCGCGCTATATGCAGCTTCTGATTCGTTAAAAGCCGTTCGAAATCATTCCAAACGGTTTGTTGGTATGATAGTTATTCTAATATACGAGAACAAATATCATTCGAGGTCGAGGTTTATTGTTTTACAAATAAATAAAATAAATATATCATCACGCCTTCTACTCATTACTGGGTGTGGCACTCTGCCGAAGCAGATCTCGGTAAGCGATATATTTTGCGCGTGAAGTGCGGTTACCAGTCGTCAAATCACGGCCCCTAAAGATGTTAGTGGTGGAGGAGCCACAGGGGTAGCTTTTGAAATGATGAAAATTGTTTGTCGCTTGTGGGAATCGAACCAGGGTTCTCAGGATCCACAGGCCGACTTCATACCACTGAGCTAGCCACCCCATTATATAAATTTTAAAAAATTGGTAAGTTTAAATTATAAATTCATGTTCTCAAATATTACAAATTTTGTATTTACTTGTAGCTTGAAAATGGCCAAAATTTTGTGCCGAAACATCGCTATTTAATATAATTTAAACCAAAAACTTGTTTCAATTTTTTACAATTTTATTACTACGTAAGCTTGTGATCTAATTATTACCAATAATTAAAATAAAGAATATTTATATTTTTTATTCTGCACAGGAACAGGAAGTTAATTATAATTACAATAATCCAAACCACAATGACACAATCATATTTGTTTATGTAAGTTGATGGCCGAGGACCGCGACCGAGTGACAAGTTCAAAGGAGTGTTTGGCGATATTCAAGCGCACTAAGAAGGAAATTTTTCTCCAGATTTAGACCCCTACGATTTTTATCTATTTCCAAACTTGAAGAAATGGCTCGGCGGAAAGAGATTTGGCTCCAACGATGAGGTCATCGCTGAGACAAACGCTTATTTTGAAGGATTGCCAAAATCGTATTATTTGGAAGGGATCGAAAAATTAGAAAAACGTTGGACGAAGTGTATCGAGCTACAAGGAGATTATGTTGAGAAATAAAATATGTTTTGACCAAATAAATCATTTCTTGTATCATTTTTCAGGGACTTTTCACCCTGCCCTCGTAATACTTAGTACTCGTAGGTAACAGTGAATTGACAATGACAGCAGTGCTGACCACAAAGAAGTAGTTCTTGCGAGAGTGAGTGTGGTTTTAATCCTAGTAGAGTCCACGTTGGTTTCGTGTTCCATTCTCTGCAATACGATAAATTCGTCTCAGTAACGCAGCTTCATTTCTCATTACGGTGACCATTTTCCACTCGTCTCACAGGATCGGGACGCTCGTCTTCTCCTGCTAGCAGGAAACGTAATCCTCTTTGCATTAATAATAGCTCAGCATTAACACTTGAAACATCCTGCTGTGCGCTTGTGTTGGCCTGTTTGTGCGCCCGCTCGCCTGTTACTTATCTTTCCTGCTAACGGATTAATCGTCCTGGCGGAAGCAGGAGCAGTACTGTCGAGCTTCTTGTCCGTTCCTCTTCGCCTAATTGGACGTCCTGCTACAGCACGTGAGCTGCTCTTGATCTCTTATTTGTGTTTCTTCTTTGCAAATTTTGCTAAGTTCAGATTTACCTTTTGTCTGACAATTATTCTCGTCTGACATCGTGTACGCGTTTTATGCTGACTTTGTACAGCAGCGTCTCGCTTTGTTTCATAGTTTAAGTATTTGTTGATTATAATTTATACTGTGTATTTTTCAGTTGTATAATACCATAAATTAGACAAATTAATTCATATATTTCAAACCTAGTAATTTTGTCACAAAACATCGTTAGTGTGCATTTTTTCGATATTAATTACGCTTAATTTAGATGTGGCAATTTATATTAAATAAGGTATTTGAAAAGATCTAGTATTATCATATGAAATTTAATACTATAATTATTTGCTGATCAATTTCTATCTTCAACGATTGTGTTTGTATTAACATGGGATACTTGGTATGATACGAAATAGTAATTTTCCTACAACTGTGCGATTTCTTTGTTATTACGTAACTATTATTGTCTTGGTTACGTATGGAAAGTAGGCAAATGCAGACCAAGTGCGTTTCTGTAAGCAAAGAAATACTAGTGCGAAAAATAATTTGTTTTACGCAACTGTCAAAAGAAAGTTTAATTGAGAGCGATTTAAATTTCGCGCCGAGCGCGGAATTTCATATTTTAGCCACAGACGCTTATGGAAAAAGAAGATGCGGTGAGCCAGCGCTAGTAAATATGCAGTAGTATATTTTGACGTTTATAAACGGATCCTTAAATCGCAGTATATCTAATCTGTACACAATTAATAAAAAGAACCGAACAAAGTAAAATATATCGATAAAAGGTTTTATTTAAAGAGTAAGTGAAATACTTCATATTTATTGTTTGTGTATATTAATAACACGTTACAGTTGCTTATATTGACATAATTTGAGGTGGAAACTGTTATACTATCTAAAGAAACATTGATTTGTTCCATACCTGTTCATATTATTAACAGTAATATTATTGACAACAATTTCGGAGGTTTTAGAAATACCAGCAGCAGGTTGATTGTCATTGTCAAGAATAGATCCAACATAGCATGTATCTGGGGCTTCAATTATCTTTGGAGGTGTTTATGATAAGGAAGAATCACTCAGTGTAGTATTTCAATCTAGACGATTTTGAAGAAATCTTGAAATTAGTGAAATATTATTAAATAACTTATTGTGTACCTAGAGCAGGAAGCAGTCTATTCGCGCATGGAGAGCAACAACTATGCAAGAGCGGAAATGACACTTTCTGCTCGAGGTGCACACAATAATTTTTATACGACTATTTAGAAACGCTTGAAAATTAATTTAAAATAATTTTTGACAGTTTTCCTGTTCGGAAATTCGGGCGACAGTTTTCATGTATCCATGAATACGATGATATACTCTTACTTTACCGCTCGGCGAGCGGCAAATGTCGTCTTTCTGCTTTCAATTGACAGTTGGAAAAGTCTTTTTTCTGCCCGGTCGTAGAAAAAAAGTCATAATGTAAACGTTTGGTAAAATATTTATAAAAATATAACAATATTAAAGATTTAAAATGATTTTGATAAGCGGATAAATGATAATTTTAAAAAGTATATGAGAGTTAAGAAGATTTGGTTATTACCTTCGAAATATTGCCTGTAAAATACATTTTAGCAAATAAAATATTCATGTCATTTTATATTCATGGTTGGTACTTTAAACTTTGTAAAATCTTTGTGAGCAGTAGGTATTGTAAATTATGGAGTATATCAGTGTTTATATTATAAACCTAGCTATTATAACATACATAATGAAATATTCAGAGCTGTTTATTTCTAGAAAACATCAGGCTTGACTTTAAATATTAGCAGTGTTTTGCTGGGAGCGCTTATCCTTTGTAGCCATTTAATCTTTTATACAGAAGCTTTTCTAAAGAAATGTAGTGAAACATATATACTCAGGATTAAAATATTGTTCTTTGAAATAAGACGACATGCTTCTAATCCAATAGTTAAACTTCGACTTTGCAGACTTTTTTTTATTTTCTTATATTAGTACACCTCTTATCCAATGCTGTAGCTCTTTTTTCTAATGACTTCTGAAGATATTAGAGAAAGTAGAACAAGTAGAGTACACATTGAATTTATTTTCTGTATGTATATGAATCTTGTAATAAAAATAAGGTTATAGATTAATGCAGATTTCTGGTCTATTTCCAGCGAAATCAGTGAAATATTAGAAGAAGAAAATCAGATACAGAGTTCAACGTAGGTATTTTGTGTTAGGTAATGTTGAGATAGCAGAAATTTGGAATTCGGTGAATGTTTCATTTGCTCAGTAATCATCATACACAGTTTGTTCCAAAAATAACGAAACTCTTTAGATATAGAATAAAACACGCATTGTATTATGTTTGAAACTTGATATTTATTCAAAATATATTCAATTTTAATCAATACACTTTTTAGAACGATCAACTAGAGCATGCATAGATTTTTTTATGCCATCTAAAGGAACGTTCTTTAACACCTGTGTCACGGCTGCTTGAATGGCTGGAATATCACCATAAAACGCTCCTTTCATAGCAATTTTCAGTTTTGGCAAAAGGTAATAATCACATGGTGATAGATCAGGCGAATACGGAGGGTGGTCGATGACACAAATATGTTTTTTCATCAAAAATTCGTTGACTTACACTAGCAACTTTTTGGTCTTCATTTAATTTATGTGCAACAAAACGTGAACAAACCTTTCTTTTACCCAAATCTTCAGTTAGAATTCTCCAAATAATTTTTTAGTCGTATTTAATTCTTCACCCAACATTCTAACAGTAAAATTCGCATCGACAGCAATGATTTCACGCACTTTTTCGACTAATTCAGCACAATTTCCGACTTTTGTACGTCCAGATCTTTCATCATCATTTAAATCTTCACGATCATTTTTAAATATTGCAAACCACCTATAAACTTGTGAACGAGATAAACAATCATCACCATAAACATTTTTCATTAATTCGTATGCCTCAGCAAATTTTTTTCCAAGTTTAACACAAAATTTAATATTTGCTCGTTGTTCCATTGTATTTTTACAACATAAACACAAAAACTACTATCATTAAAATGCTTCAGCAGAGTGCCACACCCAGTAATGGGTAGAAGGCGTGATGATATATTTATTTATTTTATTTTTATTAAAATGCGCGTAAATTTTTAAACTGTCACCTGATTGCAAGAAGTTGTGTGCGTTCGACAAAGGAAAGATGTATCTTTCTAACAATGTGTATGTTCAATAGATTGCGCTACGTGTTCTATGATTTAAATTAAAAGTTTCCTTATTTTTGGGACATACTGTGTATATTCTAGATTTCTACTGGTGTACTTATTTCTATACGTTTGAATTTAAAAAATAACAAAACCTTCTATTCAATGGCGCAAAGAACCTCCATGACCTCGTATCAAACAAATCAATAGAAGAAGACAGCAGAGAAATAACCTAATGTTAAAACTGTTAACCTAGAGAGAAATTGTCCGTTTACACGTACATCCAGGCCATTACTTTACGCGTCACGAGCTACAAACGAACTTCATTTGCTCGTCTGAATTATAATCGAAATTAACCACTTATAACAGGGACAGAGGGTGTCGGAGAATGCAAGGCGTGGCTTAATATATTCATTGGGTTGACTTTGCCGAGCACAGATAAAAACCATTTGTTAAGTCAGAAATTACTTATCGGCGTATGTATATTTTATGTCGGTCGTCGGCGGCGCTTGTCAATTTTAATGGGCCATTCATCTCGGCTTGGGACACGCACGCGCTCGGATGCAGATGATGACGATACAGAAGACGTGATGTTTCATAAATTTTATCCCGGTTGTGAGGAATATTTTACTGCCAATCGAAATTATTGAGGTTTTATTCCCCTGACTGCAATATTTCTTTCATCCTACCACAATATATTTTGTTAATCTACGTTTTGTACGAGATGTTTCTCATATTAATTTTACTGTCATTTTTATCCTCAAATATTTATGGTTTATTGTAAAATTAAATCAAGTAATGTGCCATCCTTTATTTTTCTTTGTCAAATACGAACCTTGCTTCGACCAGATTCGTATTTTCTCGTTTGATGTTTTATTTTTCGTCTAGTACGCAAGAGATACGAGTACATCTTAAAATGACAGCCATTGAAAGAGGAAGTAAACATTTTTATAAATAAATAAATAAATATATCATCACGCCTTCTACCCATTACTGGGTGTGGCATTCTGCCGAAGCAGATCTCGGTAAGTGATATATTTTGCGCGTGAAGTGCGGTTACCAGTCGTCAAATCACGGCCTTCAAAGATGTTAGTGGTGGAGGAGCCACAGGGGTAGTTTCTTAAATTATGAAAATTGTTTATCGCCTGTGGGAATCGAACCAGGGTTCTCAGGATCCACAGGCCGACTTCATACCACTGAGCTAACCACCCCATAAACTTTTTTATTATTAACTAATTTTATTTAAAAAACTGTATAATAATAATAAAGTTTGTTTTAAATAATAACTAACTTTGATTTCATCCGCCAAATTACCTAAAAAAATAACAATCATGATAGACTATTTGGGTGGTGAATTAGTCTTTTATAAAAAAAAATAAATAATACTGCTATACATGTTGTGTCTACGGAATATTTAATGTTAAATTGAGCTAGAAATGTTGAAAATCAATTGTAGAATTTAGTAAATGAAAGATTTTTATTGTTATTTAAGTTTTTAACGAAAAAAGAAATTTGGGCCACAAATATCGTGATTCGGGGCTCGTATTTCTAAGATATCTTAGAGATGAATGTTTCATAGAAAACTAAATTTTCTAGTTTTCTACCTCTGTAAAATAATTCGGTAGACAGAGGAAAATGTTCCACCTAATATTAAAAATAATTGTGATCTATCGTTATGTTACTTTTGATGACATTAATATATTCAAAACGTATTCCTTTTACAGTTTGGAATAAATTTTGTTAATTGCTTCACAAAATCTTTTCAGGACGTGCAAGTAGAATGATAGAAAATTTAGTTCTTTGTTTTTGTTATTTTAAGCTTGCATTTTTAATACAATTTTTGACGTTGTGCTAACGAAAATATAATAAATTCTGAATGTAGTATACCTCCTTCATCATATTTCTTACTACTAGGTAACGCAAAAATAAATGTTATTGTCGTAATAACTATTTTACAGCGAAGACAATTTAGTCATCGTGTGCGGCCATTAAATTTTATAATGAAAATATGACCGTTCAGTGCTAATAGTTCATGTCCATTTGACCATGTGTTCTGCCAGGGCGAGGGTGATAGCCACGAGCCAGAGCACCTGGTGTCTTGTGCGTCCAACCGGAACTGACACTTCACGTGAAATGCGTCGTTTAAACACACCACAGCTGACGCGAAATATTGCTCGCTTGTCGGGCGTTTATGGTGTTTTTATTTCTTAAATAGGATCTTTTTAAGGGGTTGTACTTTCAACATATTTTCGTAAACAGATGATGTATATTCATTTTTTAATTTTAGTAAAATTATCATAACGAATTGTAATTATTCGCATTTAAAATTTGAAAGCGAATAATTACAATGGGATGGCTAGCACAGTGGTATGAAGTCGGCCTGTGGATCCTGAGGTCCCTGGTTCGATTCCCACAGGCGACAAATTTTCATAATTTGAAAAAGCTATCCCTGTGGCTCCTCCACCACTAACATGTTTGGGGGCCGTGATTTGACGACTGGTAACCGCACTTCACGCGCAAAATATATCACTTACCGAGATCTGCTTTAGCAGAGTGCCACACCCAGAAATGGGTAGAAGGCGTGATGATATATTTATATTTATTTATTTTATTTAAAATTTGAAAGCCAACATTTTGGTGAATGTAAACTAAAAGAGCTATTTATATAAAAAGTGAGTGAATGATGCAAATGACGTCTTCCTGCACGAGTTTTGTACAATGCATTTTGAAACGAGCAAAATTTATATAATCGACAATGAGGAAATTTATTAAATTTGAACCGTGAATTTATATAGACAGTTAAGTATGCCATGAATTGACATTTGTTAATTGAAAACAAATTGTTTATTTTTTTTCGTAAAGTTTGTTAAAATATATCTGTTTAGTGGCGTTATAACCTAACGTCTCTATTTCTTTTATAAATTCCTTAAAATGTGTGTATATAAGTACAATTAGCGTTTTAATAGTCAAAATTGAGAACCATAAAAATGGGTGTTTTTTCAATTACTTTGCATCAGTTTCCAAGTAATGTAAACCGTATTTTGAATGACGCGAGTACTAAAACATTATTTATGCTACGCGAACTTTTACTGAATATGAAAAGGATGTTTAATTGATGAGTGCTAATTTAATGAAGAATAATTTATTTCTCAGAGGCTCAACGGCTTAAACCGATAAATTGTTTATAAAGAATGAAATTTAGTTTTTCAGCTCTGTTAATTTTATGTATCATGTAATTTTTCGACCTTACTATTTGCATAAATATTTTTCATATATTTAATAACAATTGCAGACCGTTTCAATCGGCAAGGGAGCTCTTTGCAGACCGTTGCTGTTAGCAACGGGGTTCTTTGTGGATTGTTGCTATTGTCAACGAGACAATTTTCAGACTGTTACTATTGGCAACTTATAATAATCAACACATAGTCATCACTTCTGTCGAGCGTCCCGAGGCGCACACTTTTTTTCCAGATAGAAATTATTAATGTTAAATCTATTTACAAAACTTCTTAAATTAAGAGAAATTGTAAGTGATTCGTAGGTCATTTTAGATTGTAATTTTGTCTCTCCAACACTTGGTGTAACATATATTATTTATGGAGTTAATAAGAAAAATAGGAAAAAAATTTCCATCACTTGTCACAAATCCCACAAAATTTACAGCACGTTAGAATCAACTTATCAGGTCATCATCAAACGCCTGGTCAGTTCAGCTTTAACCATAGACGCGTTTCGTTCTTTAGGGACTCATCAGTATGGTGTGATCAACTATCCAACTGTACCAACTAGGGACTAGTGAACTATGATACTTTTTCAAGGTGAACTGACTGATGTTAAAAAGTATGTAAGCCGGTATGCATGACATGAGAGGTACGGAGCAACCCGTGGTGCCATCTACCGACAGAAATCGTAAACTGCTTGACAACAATTGAAATAAAATAAAGACAAAAAGACAATTGCGATGTGTAACTGTGTCTTAATAAATTATTTATTAAGACACAGTTCCACGTCGCAATTGACTTTTTGTATTTATTTTATTAGTTATGGAAGTTAGAACCAGAGTAAAAATTTGAACTAAAATAGTTTTAGTTATTCATCTAATTTAGGAATCTGTGTGTAAATGAGTAAACATAGTTAATGGACTTATTTAATTAATAATATGTGATAATTTATGCAGTATAATTATTGTGAGTTCGCAGATATAGTAGGTAACCTTACTTACAACAAGAATCTGAGCGCTCGTCTCATCTATAGGTAAACAAAACAACGGTAAATCTTCTCATGTACCTCGTACATACTAAATATTTAATTCAGAAGTTTACATCTGACGAGTAAACAAGCGCGAAAAGTCTCGGCTACAGGATTAGTGGTGTCATCTTGTGACAAAGAGGGAAATAGAACTAAAAACTTTGTTATATACACATTTATACATTCTCCGGCTAAAAGCCGTGAATATATTACTGTGAACATTTCATAGTTTCCGTCGCAAGTATTCGGCGGTGCTGTCATACTATAAAATAATTATCATGTCTCCGGAAAGCCTCATTAACTAATTAAACACAAGAGGAGAGGGGCGTTCACCACGCGCAGAGTAGCATGGACGTGGAGCTATAGTGTGATTTCCCAAATGTCGAATGATCGGCATGAAACGATCACATGCTTCTCAAACACTTGTGAAGGCGTAGCGCAGTTATTGTTTTTTTGTTACTTTCCTGGCCCATATACTCGTAATAATAGGAAAATAATGTGATAGTAAATAAAAATAAATAAATATATCATCACGCCTTCTATCCATTACTGGGTGTGGCACTCTGCCGAAGTAGATTTCGGTAAGTGATATATTTTGCGCGCGAAGTGCGGGTACCAGCCGTCAAATCACGGCCCCCAAAGCTGTTAGTGGTGAGGTACCCACAAGGGTAATTTTTTAAAATGGTGAAAATTGTTTGTCGCCTGTGGGAATCGAACCAGGGTTCTCAGGATCCACAGGCCGACTTGAGACCAATGTGGTAGTGACTTCGCTGTAACAAGATTTATGTTAATTTATATGACCCTACTGAATCCAAGAACTATGTATATATAACTTGTTTGTAGCATGTACAAGGGCGGATTTAAAAAAAATTCAAGGAGGGGGTCAAGAAAAACATAATACTGCCAAACAATTCTGTAATTGGAATATATATTTGTAGTATTTTGTATTTTGTTCTTAGTTTTTAAATTTTAAACCATCTGAAAAACTCGGAAAATATCTGACAATCCAAATTTTGAAAGCTTATCAAAGTTGTTTCAGAGTATTACAAAAAAACTAAAAAAAAAATAATAAGCCCAAGGAGGGGGTCATGGCCCCCGTGGGCCCCTCCGTGGATCCACCCTTAAGCATATTTGGCATTTGTGAAGCAAGCAAGTTGATGGAGGCGATTTGCAGGGCAGGCAAAACTAGCGCTATATTTAAATATGGCATTCATGTTTTATAAAATATGCGTTATATTTTAAAGTTAATGATAATAATACAGAGTGATCAAAAGGAATTGTTACAGTTGGCAATATAATTCCGGTGCTCTTTTTATTCCACAGTTGGTACAATGTCAGGTAAAGGCGGAAATACTGTTTGACATTTCTAATAAATACAAATAGGTTATGTCAGGAGTCTGACAGCTAATAGAATTTTGACTTCTTAAGTAATAGAAATACTCTAGAAATAAATGTAATAATAAATGTACTCAAATTTAAATTTACATTTTCAAATGTCACTGTCAACAACAGTAAATGAATTTATGAATCAGGCTTACCAATTTCAAGTATTATTTTTTTTTTATTGCCAACTGTAACAATTCCTTTTGATCACTCTGTATAAACAAATATAGACACAACAAAGAAAACTATATTATTATTGATTCTAATTATAAATAAAAATCAAGCTGCAGAATAGGGCGGTCCAGCGGTCACCCACTATCTGTTTTCAATATAATTCGAACAATTTGATCAAAAGGTTGATTCAAATCCTAGGTATTTGAGGTATTCACATATAAACAGCAATTTGCTATAATACGCGCTAAAGGTTCCTTTGTAGTTACATAGGATAGGCGTTTAATCCTTTTATGTAGATTATTTGGTATACCGTGTGTTTCACGTAAATCGAGACAACATTACACATTTACAACATTTAGCTATTAACAATTAACCAATAATTGTAGTACCAAATTGTAAATGGGAATGCATGATTTACCCTCTCGCATTATTTAATACAGGTGACCTCATTTTAGTGCCGCAAGTTTGTGAAATTATACGTCTTAAAAAATGTAAATATGTACATGCAAATTTGCTTTAATTTGAATAATTTAAGATTCTAAAAATATGATGATAAAACTAGTTAATTTTTGTTACAAATTGTTGTATTTCTACAACAATAAATTTTAAAAAAAAAACAGAAAATGAAGATTATTAAAATAAATAAATAAATATAAATATATCATCACGCCTTCTACCCATTACTGGGTGTGGCCCTCTGCCGAAGCAGATCTCGGTAAGTGATAGATTTTGCGCGTGAAGTTCGGTTACCAGTCGTCAAATCACGGCCCCCAAAGATGTTAGTAGTGGAGGAGCCACAGAGGTAGCTTTTGAAATTAAGAAAATTGTTTGTCGCCTGCGGGAATTGAACCAGGGTTCTCAGGATCCACAGGCCGACTTCATACCACTAAGCTAGCCACCCCATATTATTAAAATGAATGTACAATTTATAGTCCTGCGTTTATTTGATAATTTTATGATGGGTGCCACACCCAGTAATGGGTAAAAGACATGATGATGAATTTATTTATTTATTTTAAATTAGAAATTCAAAATGATATGTGAATATAAGCTAATTTTTAAAGGTATTTAAATATATATTTAATTTTTTTGAGAAATTGACATACATCCTATTATATGAGCGATAAATCTGTTATCCTCGAGGGACACTCAGTATATAATAAAATCCACATCATCGTTGGTCTGACTGATACGCTGACACTGACAATGTTATGTTCGGCTTGGTTGATTATGATGGCATCTCTTTTTATGCACTAGAGTGCAGCACATAGATTGCTGTGTGTATGTAAACTAATGCGGCCGCCGACCACTAAACCACGTATTAGTACATGTAACAAGTAGAGAACCAGCTTTAGAATTTTAGTCAAGTATGTTGGTTGTTGGTTATTATCCCCTGTTTACATTATGAGTGGTACCTGTAGCTGCTAAACACAAATGATTAATTCACTAAGTACGGAAATTGAATGAACTAGTTTCATTTCGGAAATTAGTTTATACCGTCAATTCAAAAACTATAAATTATTATTACAGATAAACCGACAGGAATTATAATGTTGGACGCTTTGATCGAGTGGTGATTGTATTTTATTCATACCTAGAAAAACAAAATAAATAAAAAAATATATCCTCATGCCTTTTACCCACTACTGATCTCGGTAAGTGTTAAGTGTTAAGTGCACATGAAATGCAGTTAATAGCCGTAAAATCGCGGTGCTCAAAGATGTTAGGAAATCACAAGGGTAATTTTAATGTGGTGAAAATTGTTTCTAGACTGTAGGAATCGAATCCGGGTTCTCAAATACACAGTCCGACTCGATACCACTGAGCCACTATTTAAAATAATTTTTGACACTACAGTTGTACCTAACAGGATTTAAATATAATTTTTAATTTTATTTATAAACGAGTAACATATAAAATATTGTACAATGCACGCAAGTTAACTATTTGTAAAATAAATAAAATAAAATAAATATATCATCACGCCTTCTATCTATTACTGGGTGTGGCACTCTGCTAAAGCAGATCTCGGTAAGTGATATATTTTGCGCGTGAAGTGCGGTTACCAGTCGTCAAATCACGGCCCCCAAACATGTTAGTGGTGGAGGAGCCACAGGGATAGCTTTTTCAAATTATGAAAATTTGTCGCCTCTGGGAATCGAACCAGGGACCTCAGGATCCACAGGCCGACTTCATACCACTGTACTGCCTCAAAAACAATTTTACTATGCTAGTAATGTAAAATAATGTTTCTGACTAGTCAGGAAAGTACTTTACTTAGCTCTTTTGGTAATGATCTACTTGCCATGTTAAAATGGATCAGGACAGCAGATATTTTATTTCCAGTTTCAGGAAAAAATATATAATGTAACGATAAACTCAATCTACTATAAAATTAAAATAGAGATTATCTTGGTAAAAACTATTAAACTCTTTAAAATCCATTTGTATGAGTGCTGGGGAAGCTGGATTGTCATGGAAACCAAGTAAACATACTATTTTTTATAGTAATATTAACAAAATACATGATTTTGAATTCCAAATAAATATATCATCACGCCTTTTACCCATTACTGAGTTTGGCTCTCTGCTAAAGCAGATCTCTGGAAGAGTCATACTTATGCGCATGAAATGCGGTTACTAGCCGTCAAATCACGGCCCCCAAAGATGTTGTGGAGGGATAATTTTATTGTGGTGAAAATTGTTTGTCGACTGTAGGAATCGAATCCGAGTTCTTAAATCCACAGACCGACTCGATACAACTGAGCCACCTACCCCATAAGTATGAAAATATTCATTTTTAAAGGGTAATTGAAGTAGGTCTTACCCTCCTGCAGCTGAAAAGTCGCCACTGGGTGAAATGTAATTACGGTTTCTATCCAGCTGAGCTAATTTCAGCCTGATTTAAAAAATAACGAGACGTCGAGGTAGTGTAACGAAATATTTCAATCAATACATGAAAACAACAATTTATAAACTAATCAGTAAATAAATTCATGTCCTATAATAAAATTAGAAATAAAATTATACTATCAACTTTATTATCCCCATCTTTACATCAAGAATCGCAATTACCAAAGAACCATAAAACTTTCAATGAACAAAATAAAACCGTTGGTAAAATTCAGGTACAACTCCTCTTTCTCTTTCACGCATGCGCATCACGCGCGTCTCCATGCGCGTGATTTGACTGCAGCTGGTTTACGAGCACCGACGGATTAACAATCACGAGTTTTAATTTAATCGCGTCCTCTGATTGCGCCAGGACGCGGAGGTCAACACAACGTGACGCCGAGCGTCATGTTATCTAACCTCTCTGACGTCATGATGTCGGGTGGGCGAACTAAGGATGGACTCTTTACGAGCCTCACAAGTCACGTTGGGAAAAAATGTGACCCTTTGAAGGATACGGACGATATGACGTAAGTGAGAATTACTGGGACACACTTCGCCAACACGGAATGATTATTGCTAGCTTTTTACATTTCTTACATTTATTTCAGCTGACAAATTTATTTTTCTTTTAGACTTGAGTCCGTAGAACTAATAATTCGTTTTTTATACTTTGCGTTCACAATTGGTCCATTATTGTACTGAAAATAGTTTAATAACTAGCGTTCGGCCTGAAGTAGCATGCTCTTCGGTAAGACAATAGACACAATATATATTGAATTATTACGAATCTAGAACATTTCAATTCTACATGTCTGTTCTTCTAAAGACTTTTTAATTCATACTAAACACGATAGGTTTTGAAGATTTTTTACTAAAACAATTGACGGTCGAAAAAAAATCCAATTCTGCACGCTAGCCCTGCAAAGAACCTTTCATTTGATACCAAACACGATGGGTTTTGAAGCACTTTCACTAAAACAATCCCCAAATGAATACGCCTTCTCGTTTTTAAGATATTGTCCAAAAATTGTTAAAAAAAACTTGTGTACGGGTTAATAGAAACACAAGAAATTCAATTCCGTATCTTCATATCTCGTTTAGTTTTTGAGATATGGCCTCGAGAAAGTCGAAAAACTGAAGTGTTATTTTTGACTATTCAACACTTCCGGAGGCTCTATCTCAAAAACTAAATGTGATACGAATTGACTTGTTAGCAAAATTCCAGCTTATTTGAAGAGATTAATTTTTTTGATATTTTAAATTATTTCTCCAATGGGTACGTACCCCTTAGATTTTTTACGATTTTCAAACAATTTGCTGTAAAACTCTTTCTCGTACGACTATTGTAACAAAAATTTATATACATATGTATTTTGACCCGCTGAATCCAATGGTCAAATCCCAAAGTTTGCACGCCTTCTAGTTTTTAAGATATCGTCCAGAAACTGTTTAGGTAAAATAAAATGGCGAAAATTTTTGAAAATTTTAAAAATCGCTGAAAGTTGTATACAAGTTTAACACTTCGGTAGGTTTTATCTCAAAAACTAAACGTGATACGAAGTTGCGCTCAACGATATTGAATTCCCCGTGTTCGAATTGACTTATTAACCAAATTTGAGCTCATTTGAAGCTATTTAATTTTTTTGATATTCTTAATTATTTTCCAAGGGGTTTTAAAATAATTAGCCCTAAAATTCTTTCTCGTACGATCATTGTAACGAGAATTTACATACATATGTATTTTGACTCGCTGAATCCAATGGTCAAATTCCCAGGTGCGTACACCTTCTAGTTTTGAAGGTATTGTCCAAAAACTGTTTTAGTAAAAAAATTATTGAATATTTTTGAAAATTTTAAAAATCGCTTTTAACTTCTATCGTATACAAGTTAATTGAAACACGAGAAATTCAATGCCGTTGAGCACATCTTCATATCTCGTTTAATTTTTGAGATATGGTCTCGGGAAAGTCGAAAAAGTAAGGTGTTGAAATTTTCGGAAAATTCAATATGTCTGGAGGCTCAATTTTAAAAACTAAACGAGATATGAAGTTGCGCTCAACGGCATTGAATTTCTCGTGTTTCAATTAAGTTAGTAGCAAACTATACCTTTATCGTAGTTTAAATTTTTGCCACTATGAGCGCATTATTATTTAAAGTCCCAATAACCTTAGAAATAAGTCATCAAAATGACAACGTTATCTACTCCACATTTTGATCTCAAAATATCCTCCCTAATAAATAATTAAAGTTTTTATGCTAGTCGTACATCACTCTGTATAAAAGTCAAGCATTAAAAACTTGTTGGCGTTCATAAAATCCAGTCAATTACAAGCAACACACTGCATTCCGTACAACTCAACAAATAAACTAACCCCTAAACCACAGGCAGAGCACTTCGCCGCCCCCAACACATTCAATGCGACCACCGAAAGCCAGTGCCAAGCGTCTTAGATCCCAACACGTCTGTAATCATAAAAAACAAATCTGCCTCGACGTGCTTATAATTCACGCGGGTTTATTGCGAGCGCTGATAACACGCTGCCACCACAGTCGCCTTCGCCGCCCCCAAGGACGATTGTTATGCCGGCGGTGTCGCCACGGCCGCCCTAGTTGCGATAAAATCATTGGAATCATCGCTTAGGGATGACACACGTCCCAGCACCCGTTATATACGGATGTAATTTGTGTCAGTCCACCACAATTTTTTTTCTTTCTCTATATTTAGGAAGACGATGATAATTCATATGAAATAAATATAACAATTTATATTTTTCTATTTCTGAAAAATGAAAATGCACAAGCCGTCAGAAAATTACTCTTCTAGTATTACTGTTATTTACTATTACACTCCGTTGACAATGGTAACCAAATAATAAATGTTGTGAGTCACTTACGACGCATGTTACTATGATAGTAAGTTACACTTACACTTACGTTATTGGTGGCGCGAAAAAGTCAATTACTTATCAGTGCCCTTACTATTTGTAAAATCAGTATATACATTGAAGGGGGGTCGTCGGATGCTATTTACAAGTTTTAAATACATGTTTCCAAAGTTTCATCCCGTTGCAAACTTTTATTTAAACTTTAAGGATTAATAAAATGAAAAATGTATACTATTTATTTAGATGCTTGTTTATATTCACGTTTGTTTCTGTTTACAATTAATTTTAAATAATATGATACTAGATATGAAATAGAGGATTATACCATTAATTTCCTCATATATTTCTACGTAATTATGCATATTTTGAAGATCAAAATATGTATTTTTTAATCGCCGAAGTCGCGATCGCAAAAATTTATGATAATGAAAATGCCAATTTTTTGGTTGAACCAGTTTAAAAACCGAAAAAATTTTAAAATATGGTTTTATATAAATCAGATTACGAGAAATCGAATGCCGTTGAGCGCATCTTCCTATCTCTTTTAGTTTTCGAGTTACGGCGATTTTTAACTTTTTAAAAATCTCAACTTTGAAAGCTCATATCTCGAAAACTAAAAGAGATATTGAAATGCGGTTTAAACGAGAATATTTCTCGTCGTCTAATTAACTTCGACTGAAATTTTAAAAATTTTGAAAATTTTATAATTTTTTTCAAAATTTTCATTTTTTAATATTTCAAAAATTTTACAAGATAATAAAAATCTGCGAACACCAGTGAATTCCTCTCGTAAAAATACATAGGTATTCAAATTTTCAGCCAAAAATTCGCACAGATAACATTTTTATTGCAAAAAAACGTAAAATCACTGTTTTTTTATTATTTTTGAAGGGGTACCCCTTAAGATTTTTACGAATTTTGGCTATTTTTAGTTTTTTTGCTCTAAAAATTTTTTTTGTAGTGCAAAAATTCTAAAATTTTACATACATATGTACTTTTACGAGAGAAATTCACTGGTTTTTACAGATTTTCATTATCTCTTCAAGTTTTTGAATTATGGGTAAAAGAAAATTTTGGAAAAAATTCAAAAATTTTCAAAATTTTCATATTTTCAGTATAAGTTAATTGGAACACGAGAAATACACTCGTTTAAACCGCGATTCAATATCTCTTTTAGTTTTCGAGATATGGGCCTTCAAAGTTGAGATTCTTAAAAAGACAAAAATCGTCATATCTCGAAAATTTAAAATGAGCTGAAGTTGCGCTTAACGGCATTCAATTTCTCGTAGGCTGATTTATATAGAACCATATTTAATTTTTTTTTCGATTTTTAAACTGGTTCAACCAAAAAATTCGCATTTTCGTTAACATACATTTTTGCTATCACGACTCCAGCGATTAAAAAATATATATTTTGAGGATTAAAATATGCTTAATTATGTAGAAATATATGAGGAATTACATGGTGAAATCCTCAATTTCATATCTAGTATCATATTATTTTAAATGAATCCTTAGTTTGGTACTGTCATGTAAGCCATTTACGCCAGATTTTAATGAAATTTAAGCATGTTATTTTTCATGAGTTTCTACATTAGTATGCAAATTTGTTGTTTTATTTACCATACATATACTTAAATACTTGTTTTTATAAACTTTTTCGGTTACCTATACTTTTATGAGACTGTCATGATAGAACCACCTTAATGAGAAATTTTTCCTTTACTAATTTCTGAAATCGTGGTTCTATATTTGTATTGTACATTATTAAATCTGTCTTTTACAAACTGCAATTTTGATCATATAAAAAGTAAGAGGATCGCGAAAGAATATATTTGTGATTTTTGCCTCCAAGGGGGTCACGAGTCTGAAAAGTTTGAAAACCACTAGTCTATACAATTATGTCCACTGTACACTCTTTATTAAAGTTTTTACTGCAGTACGAATTTCAATATGTTGTGTTCTCAGTCATTAATATAAATAAATAAATATATCATCACGCCTTTTACCCATTACTGGGTGTGGCACTCTGCGGAAACAGATTTCAGTAAGTGATATATTTATGCGCGTGAAGTGCGGTTACCAGCCGTCAAATCACGGCCCCCAAAGATGTTAGTGGTGAGGGAGCCACAGAGGTAATTTTTAAATTGGTGAAAATGTTTGTCGGCTGTGGGGATCGAACCAGGGTTCTTAGGATCCGTAGGCCGACTTGATACCACTGAGTCATTACCCCATTAATGTTAATATTAAAGACCTTATTTGCAATCTGTAAGTCAATATACAGTCTGTACAGTCATGTACACTTCTTAAAGTTTTTCTAGTTTTATGTACAATCTCAGAAACCAATTTAATAATGCAGTATTGTTAGTCCTGAAAGTAATTTTTGAGAGTTCTAAGATTCTTGTAAAATGAAAGTCATTATTTAAAGTTTTATTGTCAAGTGTACAAAATTCTGTTGGCGGCTTATTCTTCATGCAGGACAATCGGTAATATAGTAATAAGTTAGAAAAAGCGAATGCTTTTACTTGCCATTGTCCAATTCATCGTTTTTCCCTTCATGAATGTCCATTTGCTTCAGCCGCGCTTCATCTTTAGAAAACACACAGACACACAGCTAAAAAACCGAACGACTTAATCCTACTTTTCCGGATAGAGTTTTCTTAGTACCCGGATAAAAATCCATCCGAACCAATGGAATAACATGACCTAGTACTTCAGGGTTACTGCGATCGAAGACCGGACTAAGATAATATTTACACTTAGAAATACCTAGTAAAATAAAGCAGCCGAGGGAATCACGAACGAGCAAGAGTTCAAAGGTCGCAGGATGTGACGTGGAAAATCTTCAGATATTTCGAAGTTCATTCGCTTTGACTCTATGCCAACTTCATAAACGGTGCTAATAATAGCAAGAGATAATACGTTAACATTTTATTATTTTACAGAACACATTTATTATTCCTCATAAATGATTTACATTTTGTTGTATTACTTAATTATTATAACACATTTTATTTAATGTTCTCATAAATAGATATGCTAACAGTAGTATATATTAAAGAACTAGTTTCCTAAGGTAATTCTTTAACGAGCGAGTCCAAATTTGGAAAAAAAAGAACCGTCCTGCGGCGAGTTTTAAATAGGACGAGTACGATAACAGGCTTTATGAAACGTGTTCTTTGTACAATTTTTTCTATTGAGGTAATTTTATAATTCTGTTAGTTTTAAAAAAAATGCTACTTGTCAAAAATATAACTAGGTGTTTTTATCATTTGTGTTGGTAGCGCTTCTTATAACACAAACGATTAAAATTTAATTTTTATCTTACTATTAATCAATATTGTTTTTGTATTGTTAATGTTATGAATTTGTCTGATTATAGTATATTCTTTTTAATTCTATTACGTAGAGAAAGGATAAAAGATTCATACTTAAAAGTAATATTTTGACGCAAACAATATATAATTTTTAGGTTATATCATTCATCTGTCAGATCAAAAGTATTCATATCATTCCCAGAAAAGGAAAAGCGCCAAAATAATCCGCTTATAGATCGACATCATAGATTATATCGTTATCATTTTGTTTAAATAAAAATTAAAAAAAAACATTTAACGAATTCAATTTCAAAACATTTTAGGATCACTTATAAATAAATTTCATAAGAATGCTGGAGGAAATTTTCAAAACGTGAAACATAGAATTTTTTCAAATAAATGATTACGAATTTGACAGCATTGTACTAGAGTGTCCTTTTTAAAATGAAACATAGGGAATATATTTCTCTGAATTTAACCCCAGTTTAAGTTTACTAAATTTAGAACAATTGAAAACGTCTCTGGAACTATTACCGAAATATCTAATGTTGTTTTGAAAATTGACTGTAATTGTTGTGTATTTGTTCGTTATTTCGTTACTTTCTTATAACCTTTAAATATAATAAATTCAGTTAAATGTATTCCCTGTTTCATTTTAAAAAGAACACACTAATACATTTCTGTCAAATTCGTAACCATGGATATGAAAATCCAATGTTTCACGTTAAAATAAACTCACGGTATTGCACTTTTGCTCTTTCTAACCTTATTTAGGTTATTCATTATGATTGGTGCACTTTTATATATTTTGTAGTTCCCATATTTTCCGAAATTCTCTTTTCAGTGGTTGCGTTACCTTATTTCAGTTTGTTCGTAGATATCCTGCAAAAATGACTAATCAATTTTAGTATGATTACGAATATCCTCTCTTCGTATATTTCATCCTTCTTATTGCGAATGTACTGAATTATGGTTTTGTCCCGGCGGGATTAGAAAAGTATATCAATTTTAATGGATTGGATGATTGGAATGCAATGCATGCAGTTGGTCTAGCGCTGCCGCAGCAAACAGAATCATATTTCAGGCGAAAAATCGCGAATTCATATTTCATCTTTTCGGACATCATTATTCCACGCAATTTAAATGCCATGATCAGAAAATAATTATGAGAGTTCAATATAGTACTGATATCACTGATCGTAAATAACTGCTGTGCTGCCAAGCTTATGATATACGAACATGTGTTTTTAAGTTGATTTTCATTGTTTTCTGTTGGAAAATTGGAAAATGGAAAACAGTACGTACAAAATTACAGAATTAATTAATTCAGTTTTCCGAAGAATCCGTATTTATGAAACCAAAGTAAGAATTCTGAGATCTCATATCGCCGTTGAAAATATTATAACCAAAGATTTGTTTTACGTAAATCTATTCGGTAACTGGATACATAACAAAATTTAAACATCATTATTTATTTATAATTGAAGACTGTTTTTCCTTAGCGGTAATAAGCTGAAAATATTGAGGGAATGAAAATAATTTCAAAAGATGGCAATATTTAAAACAAAAATGAAATGTCTCTGTGACCTTACAGATCAATATTGACCTGTAAAAAATTTGGTTGAAAGAAGGAATGTAAGGGACAAAAAAAGTGAGCAATTGAGTAACAAATTAAGCGACTACCCTATCAGAAAATAAAATTTTCACAAATAAATTAGAAATTTAGATTGCCAGCTAATGTCCCTACAATCGTTCGTAGCCAGTTTTAACAAAGAGAAATGAAATAATTTGTAACAGTTTAATAATGATTTACACAAGGAATGTAGTACATGCGAAGAGGTATAAACTGAGGTGGAGCTGCGTAGCCGAAGTTTATGTTACTGAAAGAGAATACTTGTACTTATTCATAGTCACTTATTATATTTTACGCGTCATCGGGACAGCAATTAACAGTTTAGATTTATTTATTAACAACTTTTTTTAGTTAACTTTGCTCATTGCTAGACGACTAAATACATGAAAAAAATAAATAAATAAGTAAATAAGTGTCAGAAATTTTTTAAATGATTCTACTAGTAGTACTGTTATTTACTATAACACTCCATGGCACTGGTAATCAAATAATAATTGTTATGAATCACTTACGACTCTTATTGCTATGGAAGTAAATTATACATTACTGGTGACGCGAAAAAAATTAAAATGTCGTCCAGTCACGGGTTGTTATGTTGCTAGGATAATAATTTAGAATTGTCATATTAAAATCTGGATTAAACTTATTAATAAAATGTAAACTAATAGGGTAACTATATTATTATTATTATTTATGTTACTCGGTACAACAGGAATTGAATCCCAATTACAGTACAGGGTCCGGACTCACCGAGCCGTAGAGTGGCTGTAATTATAATTTCTAGCTTGAGCGGGAATCGAACTCGGAATCTCCGGATTAGAATTCCGTAAAGCTACCCACCCCACCGTACTGCCGGTAGTCGTATAAATATCATTTTTTCTTTAAATTGCAGCATTCGACTTGGACTTATATTACTACAAACTTTCATACTTGTACGAAATGAGTAGTTAAAAAAACAATGAATGTATTTATAAAAGTAATAAATAATAATGATAAGTGAACAGGAATGATGTGATTGAAGGTTTGTTGTATGATAAATGATTTCGAGTGTAATAAATGAATGTATTTATATGGAGTGATCTACGAATGTGATTAAAGTGAGTTTGGATGATAATGTTTGACGAGGGCTGATTATTTGATGAATGAAATGAATGAATATGTTATGAGTGATTCTAGGGTTCGTGCTACCCCATTTGTTGGGATATAGCGTGCAGATATGTATGTATGTATGTTTTGGAGTGCGGTTTCAAAATATTACATTCCGATTAAAAGATATTTTTAAATAATCGCAAATCGAAGCGATAAGACTGTTGCCTTTTAAATTGTTTGTTAAAGAAATACATATATACAAAGATGTGTATAACGTCTGATACATGAATGATAACAACAAAGTTAAGTAGTAGAAGACGAGTTTACAAAACTTACAAACCAAAACATAGGGGTGAGAATGAGACTCCCTGATTGGCAAACGCCTAGTGGTGGTTTTGGTGGTACAAACTTAACTTGATTAGTAATGGCTTTATCAAAATTTAGATCTACCATCATTAGAAATACGTGTGTCTATCCTAAATTATTTTAAAGAGAAGCGCTGCAAATTAGAGATGGGAATTCTAGTTCATTAGAGTGAACTAGTTCATTCGTTCTCGTTCACTAAAAAGATTAGTTCTCTGAACTAGTTCATTAGTTCATTTTCGTTCACGAAATTTTTAAGACTATGATGAACGGAAATCGTATTGCATTGTGATTCACGAGCGAGAACAAGTGAACTTTTAGGATCTGGTTCTAGTATAATTTGACAGCAGACAGGAGAAGCAAAGTGGTGATCATAGCAATGACCACGAACGAATCAAGTATGAGTCTCGTTCACTCGTTCACTCGTTCACTTGTTCTCCGCTCTCCGCTTTCGATTCGACCTCATCGGCCGTGCCGCCGTGATGGTGAATTATATCCAAATAGTTCGCAGTGAACTAGTCTTTATTAAACGAACTTGTTTGTGTCGTTCACTAGAAAGAATAGTTCATATGAACTACACACCTCTAGTGAGCGCGAGTAATTTGATGTGTTTTCAGCGTATAAACGTATGAAAAGTGTATAGGAGTGATTGGATGTGATTGAAAGTTTGTTGTGTGATGAATGAACTTGTATGGAGGGAACTATGTACGTGGTGATTATAGCAACGATCACGAACGAATCAAGTATGAGTCTCGTTCACTCGTTCACTTGTTCGCCGCTCTCCACTTTCGTTCGACCTCATCGGCCGTGCCGCCGTGCTGGTGAATCATATGCCAAAAGTTCGCAGTGAACTAGTAGTCTCGTTCACTCGTTCTCTCGTTCTCCGCTTTCGTTCGACCTCATCGGCCGTGCCGCCGTGCTGGTGAATCATTTGCCAATAGTTCGCAGTGAACTAGTAGTCTCATTCACTTGTTTTCCGCTTTCGTTCGACCTCATCGGCCGTGCCGCCGTGATAGTGAATAATATCCGAATAGTTCGTAGTGAACTAGTCTTTAATAAACTCACGAACTAGTTCGTGTCGTTCACTATAAGGAATAGTTCATATGAACTAGTTCGTTCACGAACTACACACCTCTACTGCAAATAGTAGTTCTTCGGCCTGGCCAAATAGATTACAATGACAACAAAGCTTGTAATCTGTAAATAGTGTAATCGATTCAACATGAGAAGGTTGAAGGTTAATGTTTCCAATATTAATTAAATTATCTTACGGTAAAAACCGGAATTCATACAATTTTCCTATAGAAGTCCGTTATATTGATAGATATGTGTACCCTATTCATGTCATATTGAGTTATCTTTCATTACTCATTAAATATACAAGCGGGCAACATTAACTCCGCTGGTCGCATTTAGGCGCTGGGCGGAGGATCGATGCGAGGAATTTTTGAATAATTGAGAAGGCGGTAGCGACAGCAACGCCATTAATCCGCGAAGCTTGCTTGCGGAATTCAGGTGGATGGTCTGCTAAGCCGATTTGCGGTTCTCGAGAGATGACAGCTTCTGCAGAGAGCTCCAGGGCTGCGCGTCGGATTTCTCTGTCCGCTTATGGATTCGTCGTAGACCGATTAGAATGACGGTGCTGCTGACAAGGAACATGGCACGAGAAAATTGCATGCGCATCACTGTTTCCGACCATGCTAGAGATTCAAGGAAATCGCTATTGAAATTTCCTATTCACGACATTAATTTAGTCATCAAGGATTTTAATACCTTCATTACTTACTGACATTCCCTGTCATCAACATCTTAAATATATAAAAATAGATAAATATATAATTATATCTTTATACCTTTTACTCTTTACTGGGTGTGGCAATCTGTCGTAGCAGATCGGAGTAGGTGATATATTCAAACGCGTGAAATGAAATTACTAGCCGTCATATTACGGTTTGAAAAGAAATTTGTGGTGGCGAAAGACAAGGGTAATTTAAATTTTGTCAAAATTAGATTGTCATCTGTGAAAATCGAATTCGTCTTTTCAAATTTACAATTCGACGTGTTGTCTTAAATATTAGAGGTTAGCAAAAATATCCGATATCCGAATCTAATACGATCAAATGGTGGATCGGATCATACTAGAACTCAGATCTGAAGATCGAATAAAATATCCGAACCGAAAGTAGAATAAAACATCCGATATGAAGTTCGGATGAAACATTCGATCCGAAGTTCAGATAAAATATCCGTTCCGAAAGGCGGATAAAACATCCGATTTGAAGTTCGGATGAAACATTCGATCCGAAGTTCAGATAAAATATCCGTTCCGAAAGGCGGATAACACATCCGATTTGAAGTTCGGATGAAACATTCGATCCGAAGTTCAGATAAAATATCCGTTCCGAAAGGCGGATATAACATCCGATTTGAAGTTCGGATGAAACATTCGATCCGAAGTTCAGATAAAATATCCGTTCCGAAAGTCGGATAAAACATCCGATTTGAAGTTCGGATGAAACATTCACTCCGAAATTTTAATTCACAACTTTTAAATATATACTAATAAAAATCATGTAAATTCGAATTCCTCTTTATAGAAATAAATTTATAACTATTTAAGTATTATGATACAAAATGATTAAAGAACGTTATTACAAAATTATTAAGAAGAATGGAGGATTCGTGTCCAGTAGCTTAGAATAAATAGTAGTTTTCGTCGAAATTTGGACAGTTGCAATTAAATTTTCGTAGACAATTTGTTAACGCTTCGGAAATTTTATTTTCCTTATTAGAACTGTATTGAAGCAAAGAATTACAAAGTTTAAAAATTTATATATCAAAATCACATACTTTAACAAAGGTATAATATTTTATTTTCTTCAAAATAATTCTGAATATTTTTATATTATATTTTCGCATAATTTGATATATTTGTGTCATTATTTTGATTGTTGCCTTCAAATTTTCTTAATGACGTACTATAACTCATAAGAATTTTTAAAATATTATTTGTAATAAAATTCTAAACGTTAATTTCCAGGCAAGTTGAGCAATGATGAAATACATTAAACAAGATTTGAGTTTTGAAACGATTTTTGACCTTGTAACTTTCATCATTTAAATGGTTAATAATTATTTCCTCAGGAATCTCAAACTTATTTCAGATTTCTTAACGATGCTGCTCTTTAAAGTTTGGAAGCTTTTATTTATTCAATTACTTTACATTAATTCTCTTTTCAAACTGATAATTAAAGCAAGCAATAAAATTTTCTGTATAACCAGCATTTTTAACACAAATAGTTCGAAGAAATACTTTGCTGTTTTGTGGAAGAATTCATCTGAATCGAAGTGTTGGAATTTTTTGTCTTCTAAACCAGAACCGGCTTTACTTTTATGTGGTCTTAGGCTAGAGACTCTACATTTCAAATTAAACTTTCTCCCTGCATACCATTGTAGGCGCCATGTCAAATTGCTTTGTAATTCGGTCATTGAATTTGGTTATTGTGCAAAACTTACGTCAGCACCTTTTCACTATTGTGTACATCAAATACAAAAATGTGATGTCACATTATTCAATTTGATCAAATACTCTAAACAGAAATGTTTCTTATCCAAGTCAACATAAACCAAGTTTTCAACACAATTTGCAGTCGAAGGGCCAAGTTTTTAATCGCCAATTAAGCTAATAAATAACGAGTAACCATAGTAGTCCATTATTATTTATTCATGATTAAATTAAACGAGAATAAACCGGTGATTGAGAAACTTGTCCTAAGTATAACATTACTTAGGTTATGTTTAACTTTGACCGTCTTTACTCTAGTGTAGAGAATTATCTTCTGACGCACCAAAACGATGTGATGTCATCATAGAACTTCTTACAAACAAATATGAAGTAAACATAGACCGTGTGACAGTGGCTTAATTTATTTTGTCATTTACATTTTCAATGTAGGTATCTTACGTATTTTATTTGTTGTTGAATTACTAGATATTAAAAAATAACGTATCTAACTTTTAATCAATTTTACATGAGGTTTACAATTAAAAGCCATGTGCAGTACTGTAAAAGTATGTATAGAATTAGAATGAATTGAAATAAAATTAAACAAAGTTTTGAACATTTTAAAATCCGTCCCTGTTGAAAACACTCTATGGATCGAATAGTTATTCAGCGGAATCAAGTCCGCAAACAAATAAACCGACGTATTTCACGGAAGAGCGATCTATCGTCTAACTTTCGCATATTTTACCGTTCGATATTCGCGAGAACGAAACTTTTCTATTTCATCGAATCAGGTGCTTGAATGGACACACGTTACGCGTTCGTATTGCGTTGGGGTTTCAGTGTAAAAACTAGAGAAATAAGTTACACCGCAGCTCTGTAAGCTAGTGCTTTCGCCATACTCAGAATACAGAATATGTAGTTACAAACTGCACATGAATAAAAATAAAATTCCCTGTTTTATAGTTGTGAAATAAAATGATTGAACAGATAGTTGTTTCTTTAATGTTTACTGCTTTATTTTTATTATATCATTCATAAAGCGGTACAAGTTGATCCAAATATAAAAGAAAGTCTAAACACAAACTGTCGTTAAACTAATTGCATGATCCAATGAATAAGGGATGGGTTAGGTTTAAGCTACGTTTCGACGTCTTAACATAGTCTTTGTTTTTGGTTTTTTATTTCTGTTTATGTCTGAAAAATTCCAGCCGTTTCCAGCTCTTAACATAAACATAACCTTAATTCAATATTCCAGTAAAGGTTTGCTCACTTAAATTAGAAAATAATTGTATAAAACTATTTGAAATACTTTAAAAATTATATAAAATTATTAATAAGGAATAGTAATTACTATTAAAATGAAGCACTAGTTTAATTAAATTATACAATTTCAAAACAATTTACAAAAATTGAGACATTTTTCTAGTGTACAAACCAAAATATTTCAAGTATAGTAATTTAAATTTCAAAATTGATTTTTATATTATTAAAATATGATTAAATTGCAATTATACTTATAAAATCAAAGAAAAGAAATAAATATTAAAATGACAGCGACCAAATAATTTCTGTTTAACATGTTAATTTTGTTGTTGCTATTAATCTAGTAATTTTTATTTTTTTCACAGTTGAAATTGTTACTATTTTTATTCTATTGTCTATATTTATCGTATTTTCAACACAAACCTAATGATATTTGATAAATACGGCATAGAATTGACAGCATAACAAGAGATAGCAGTACCGCAGCTAACTCTCTCTTACAGAACAGCGATGAAAGACTATGTCGAAAGTATGAAGTCTGCAAATTTTGTGTTTATGCGCAGCGACGAACACAAAGCTTAAGACTAAAATAGTAGCTGGAAAGGCTCAGCTGTATTCACATATGACAAACTCTCAAGGTTATGTCGAAAAACTAAAACTAACACTATGTTAAGAATTGGAAACAAGGCTTTAAACTAATACGAAGATATGGATTTAAACCATATCGACATATCTGTGAATATGGTAGAGAGTATGTCGTAAGTGATTTATGTCACATTCCAATCTTGTTTGGTTGTGAAATACAATTTCGAATTAATAAGGGTTTTCCACAATGACTCTCATAAAAGCTTGGGTACAATATAAACGAGCTGAAAAGGGCATTACGTCTCCACAATAAAACGTAATATCTATCAATAAAACCTTAATTCAATACCTATAGTATTCGAGTTCGCCTCTTGATACCTGGTTAATTTCCTTGATTGATTTATATAGGGCAGCGCATTTATTGACTTGTAGTTCATTCTTTTATACGACGAATTGAATCGTACGACAATCATTGCAATACAAACAAAACAGTTATTTGTGTCACTAGTCAAGAAATTGTACTTTTGCGAGTACGAACATATTTTGACAGTCCAAGCCGAAACTTAGGCTTGTATATTGCGAGTACTGGCAAAATAGTTTCTGGATGTGTCATACAAGATTTTTCGAGCCGATTCAAATGAAATTATTAATATATTTGTCAAATATTAAATACTAGGGATTATGTTGTCATGAGGACATTCGTAAACAGGGATACAAGAGTTAAATAAATAAAATAAAAATAAATATATCATCACGCCTTCTACTCATTATTGGGTGTAGCACTCTGCCGAAGCAGATCTCGGTACGTGATATATTTTGCGCGTGAAGTGCGGTTACCAGTCGTCAAATCTCGGCCCCCAAAGATGTTAGTGGTAGAGAAGCCACAGGGGTAATTTTATCGTTGTAAAAATGCTTATTGTCTTTGGGAATCGAACCAGGGTTATCACTGAGCCACCGACTCTATAATAATAATTATTATTATTATTATATTCACGTTAATAAAGTGTTAAATTGTATGAAATATTAAATATTACTGACAGCCTCATTAACTTCTTGTCACTTGCTAATATCTTTCTCGGCGATACAAATAATGTTTCTTCTTCATAGTATTTTTTATTTTCTGGTTTAAATGCCAGACAACTACGAATATATTGTAACAAGGCGAAACAATTTAGAATTAAGTTTTTGTTTATAAATTATGATATTTCACTATCAACTCAGTTTCTAGGGATACAGACTAATTAAGTTTTATCTTAAGTATCTTTCTAAAGTTGACTTAACAGAGTTTATTTTGGTTATCAAATTTATTAGTGCATATGTTATAATAACTTCAGTATTCCTTCGATCATTATGTATCAAGTTTATGGCTTTTCTGATTTGTCGAGTCTTGTTATACGGGATGTGATGACATATCTGGGTAAATTATTAGCTATGCATTGGTCTGGGATAGATTAACCTTTGTAACTCACCCGTCTAGGTTTTTTTTATGTAAACTCGTGCATGGGAACAGTTCTAACCAACGCAATGATATCACCCTTTTACCCTTTATCAGCACATTCCATGGAAACAATAACAATTAATTAGTTGTAGATTGGCTTTTGGCGAGACAAGTTGTCTCTCGTCTTCATGTGCTAGATGGAAATCTTGCCATATAATTTTGTAACTTAAGTAATTAATAGTTTATTCATTCGTTGTTGTTGCTATTTCCATTGTTGGTTAATTTGTTTAATTTCATTATTAATTTATAACTTCTGTAAATAAATAAATAAAATAAATATATCATCACGCCTTCTACCCATTACTGGGTGTGGCACTCTGCTAAAGCAGATCTCGGTAAGTGATATATTTTGCGCGTGAAGTGCGGTTACCAGTCGTCAAATCACGGCCCCCAAACATGTTAGTGGTGGAGGAGCCACAGGGATAGCTTTTTCAAATTATGAAAATTTGTCGCCTGTGGGAATCGAACCAGGGATCTCAGGATCCACAGGCCGACTTCATACCACTGTGCTAGCCATCCCATATACTTCTGTAAATATTGATATTTCAATTTTATGTTTAATAAATATATATTTTTACAAGAAGTTCGTCTTTTTCGTTATATTTAATCTTGTATTACATCGCGTTAATTAAAAGTATTTCATCGTCGATTAATTTGACATCACAATTGATTAGCAGCTTTCAATAGTTTTACAATATTTTGTGAAGGCTGCTAACATATTCAGACATATATTCGATCGTGGGCCTGGCAACTAGTGAAGTGACATGTACCCGCTCCACATAGAACAGAGAGTAAATCAAAGCCAACTTGGATATCTCGGTAGTCGGTGCTTCCCATAATGTTGCTATATGTCATAGGTCTTCGCATTGAAACGCTGTCAAGTGAACGAACCGGCGGCAGAAGACATACAATTACGAAATGAGCAACCCAGTTAGTTGACGTCTGTTATAACATAGCATTGTAATCTGTGATACGCCGAAGAAAGGAACTACTTATACATTATTATTAATATTATCGATATTTTAAACGTAGTTTAAATCAGGGGTTCTTAATCTATGGGTCGTGATTCAAAATTGAGTCTGGCAGTACGGTGGTGTGGAGAGCGTTACGGAATTCCAATCCGGAGATCTCGAGTTCGAATACCACTCAAGCTAAAAATTATATGAACTAACATACTGCGGCTCGGTGAATTCAGACCGAGATCCAGACCCTGTACTGTAAATGGAATTCAGTTCCTGTTGTACATTATCGCATAAATAAATCGATATTTATCAAGTCGCGAAATATTTTTTACAGAAACAATACTTTTGCAATAATATACGATGCTTTAAAAATGTACAAAATCCTTTAAAAATATTTATAAAAACCAAAATTACTACCCTAATCTGGGCCACGGATTAAAAAGGTTAAAAAACAATGGTTTAAATAAATAAAAACAAATAAAATGTTTAACAACAAACAATGAATCCATATGACATGTAATATCTCTTTTTTATTTAAACCAAGTTGAAAATTTTACTTTTGTCTGCGCAACGGATCATACAGATTCTTTTTTTAATGAACTATACATTGAATGTTTCAAAATTATTGCAAAAAAGTGTATATATTCTTTAATGTATGGATGGGATAGTGGCTGAGTGGCATCAAGTCGGCCTGAGGATCCTAATAATCCTGGTTCGATCCTCAGAGCCGACAAACATTTTCATCAATTAAAAATTATCCCTGTTGCTCTCCCACCACTAACATCTTTGGGGACCGTGATTTGACGGCTGGTAACCGCACTTCACGCTCATAAATATATCACTTACAGAGATCTGCTTCGGCAGAGTGCTACATCTAGTACCTACTCGTAATGGGTAAAAGGCGTGATGTTTTATTTAATTTTTTCGATGATAACGCAAAATGATATTTTTCGAAATTCGAAAATATAATTGTACATTTATTAGAACTAACATTTTAGTGCTACTAAACTTAATTGAATTAGGAGTGAAATTAAAGGACTTAGGCTTAAGTTGTAGTCAATTTTATTGAAGTATAGTTGACAACGTTTCGGTTACGGATGTAACCATCTTCAGGTCTAGGTATAAAATTAAAACAATATAAGATAATTGTTGGTCATACAATATGAACAAGTAACTCACCAAAAAGCAGTTGGTAAAAATAACAACACAAAGAAATAATTTCTTTTATAAAAATTTTTAAGTCGAAGTACGGAGTCAGCAAAGTGCAATAAAAAAAAATTTAATATGAAGTTAAACGAAGCAAAAACAAGAATCTAAGTTTTGCTTCGTTTAACTTCATATTAAATTTTTTTTTATTGCACTTTGCTGACTTCGAACTTCGACTTAAAAATTTTTATAAAAGAAATTATTTCTTTGTGTTGTTATTTTTACCAACTGCTTTTTGGTGAGTTACTTGTTCATATTGTATGAGCAACAATTATCTTATATTGTTTTAATTTTATACCTAGACCTGAAGATGGCTACATCCGTAACCGAAACGTTGTCAACTATACTTCAATAAAATTGACTACAACTTAAGCCTAAGTCCTTTAATTTCAATCCTACATTACCTTGGCTTATTAAAACACACTATTATTATTATTTAATTGAATTAGTTATGCAACAGCAGTAAAATTTTAAAGCAAATCAAAGTTTATTAAAATCAATATATTTGCAAATTGTTGCATAAATTGTATAACTTGTTGCACTTCATTTTCACAAAAGAAAGCAAATTCTAAATTTATGTACGAATTGTTTGGCTGCGAGTCAAGAAGTCAGAAATGAACTCAGACGGAAATAGTTTAAATTATTATAGAAGAGCATGCTGGCAGTTGACGTTTAGTGCGTTTCGCATCTTTGTAGACGATGAATACATGGACATAATTATGTGCAAGTGCAAGTTACTGTCTTAAATTACACTATAGATTTTAGTACACAGTCATTAAAACTGTAACGTTCATGGGTGCAGTTTATATTTAATATGCATTTTTGTGTGGCAGATAGCTCAGTGACAACGCGTCGGACTGTGGATTTGATTTCTACATGGCCAGTTGCACCAACAAAGCGTACATTTTAAACTTAATTTAAATAAATAAAAGCGTATCGAATGATTGACGGCAATATCAATTATTCCATATGACATGTAACTTTAATTTGCTTTTATTGATTTAAGCTACACTTGACGCGCATAAATATATAGCTCATCGAAATCTGCTGCGGTAGAATGCCACACATAGTAGGTACTACTTAAAAAAGCGTGATGATCATACATAATTTATTTAATTTAATGTAGTCTAATATACAAAGTGTCCCACGAAACCTGTGCCATGGGTGAATAACTTAGGTAACGAGTAGTTCTAACAACCACTTCAAAAAACAGATATACACTAGTATGATACGAATATTGTACTACATTGGAAACATTATAAGGATGGACTAAAGTCATCCATCTTGATAAAACTTAATAAAATCATAAAAATATTCGTTATGAAATATACTATTTCGTTGCCACTGTTTTCTTGGTTAAGTACGAGTAATATCAAAATAGTCATATTTATCTCGTACGTTTCTAGATATATAATATAGTTCATTATTCAAAAGTGTAGAATAATGAGAAAAAATGCTGAATACTATATCATTATTCAACAGATTTGAGCCAATCAGATTGCTGTTACTATAGTAACTATAGAATCGCAGTTCATTGAGAAAAAAAATATTGCCATCTAGTGAAAGTACATAACTACGATAGTTTGACATTTGTTACATAACCTCAAAAATGTACTATTTTTTTCAAACTACAACCTAAAAGTGCAAATTTCTATTGTATGTTTACAAAAAAAGGAAATTTGTATAATCTACCAATATTTATAAAAATATGGGGTAAGTGCCTCAGATGTATCGAAGCCGACAAACATTTTCACCACTCCTGTGGCTCTCCCACCACTAACATCTTTGGGGGGTGCGATTCGGCACTTCACGCGCATTAATATATCACTTACCGAGATTTGCTACGACAGGGTGCCAGACTCAGTAATGGGTAAAAGGCGTGATGGTATATATGTGTTTATTTATAAAAATGTGTAACAACAGTAACAGATTCAGCACTATCACTGTTACAAGTTTTTTATACTAGATAAACATGGCTTCATTTTGACGTTTTAAATAAGCCCTATGTAGTCACCGAACGAGCTACAAAATAGTAATTAAAATGCCTCATACCACAAATAAATTCATTGATTAGTTAATAACCATAATATGCCCTTACAAATTTGCAATACCTATCTAAGGTTCCCACAGTACTCATGTCACTAATCACAGAAGATAAAAATAATGACTTAACACACAGTTCTATTCCACTCCACTCCCTATCGTAGCACACAACATTACACAAGGCAGCGCCACACCCCAGATAGCAAGCTATGGAAACAACGCGCAATCTACTAGCGTTACATAATTTCACCGCGATAATTCGGTGGAGGTACACCGTACACCACACCGCGTGCCGTTACGTGCACATTTAGAAATCGATTAGTGATGTCATTATACGAATTTTTCACAATTCTATTGAAATAGAACTGTTATGTTAAGTGCAGGATAGCACTATACAGGATGTTTTTATACTTTGGGGAAAAAATTAAGGGTATTTATTATATATCATATTGACAATTATTTCATGTTTCTTGAAGTGTATGTTTTTTGTACCACTGGACAATACTATAAATAGTCTTTATCTGAGGTAAAATATACAGGCTATTAAAAAAGTTCCGGGACGGTGAAATATCTCGAGAAAAACACATCGAATCAAGAAACCAAAAAACACGTGTTTCATATTTTGCAAAAACCTATCTAAGCACACTAAACACAAACCCCAACCCCCACCCCCAAGGGGTGGGGCGGGGGGCAACATTGAAACCTTAAATGGGAACCCCCATTTTTTATTACAGATTCGTATTCTGCGAAAAAAAATAAGTTAATTTTATCTGAAACTTTTTTTCCAATTCGGAATAGATGGCGCTCTAAAGGCAAAAATAAGTTTTGACATGGTTCTGAAAGAAAAGTAAAAAACGGTCTAATATCACAAGAAATAAACATTGAATCAAATAAAAAAATCAACATAATCACAAGTAGCCACAAGCCTTTTTATTGCAAAATATGAAACACGTGTTTTTTGGTTTCTTGATTCGATGTGTTTTTCTAGAGATATTTCACCGTCCCGGAACTTTTTTAACAGCCTGTATAAATTGACTCTGGTAGTGTCTATAATTATAATTTAATAACTCAAACCAGTGACACTAAAAATATTTACTAAAGATAAAAGAACCTTAATTTTGCGAATTGAAAAAAAATCTTTTTGCTCTATGATCAGTACATCATAAAAACAAAATAAAAACATATCAGCAAATGTTGATAGCATCCAAATGTGCCGGATATCTCGGATCTTGTTTTAAAGCACAAAACGATTGAGTGTTACACAAAAAAAAATTCCAGAAAATTTCAAACTCTTAACAATTTGTTATATTTATTTCATTATTAATAAGAAAACAATGGCATGTTTTATACAAATAGCACAAATCCCGCGACTCCATCATATTGAGATCTCACCATGTACACTCAGTTACAGATATAATACAAAATGCACGAACAATATTATAGTAAAAACTACTTCATACAAATGTTAAGAATTAAATTATATTATAGATTTTTTAAAATTTATTTGATTAATGAAAGTAGACTTAATTAAAAAATGACCAGAAATGCCTAGCTAAAAACTGATTTCCTTGTGTAGCCAAAAATAAACTAAGTTTAACCATTAATTTTTTTATTATAAATAATTTTTCTTAGATATTACTCGTATAGTCAAATTCAACGATTTTTAAGGATTTCAAGTTAGGTTATTCAATTACAAGGTTTTTTTCCACTATGATATTATTGTAATTATTTTCAATGTATTGTAAGGAATGGAAGTACAGTTTTGATTCAGCATTCTCTCTATTTCGCCTTTTACACTTGCTGTTCAAGCTTCAATTTAGCAAATACATAAGTATAATCCATGGCTCCGCTCTCAACTTATAGTCTACGCAATATGATGTCTGTCCGGTCCTGGGTCGATGTCCCCACATCGTAATCATTTTGCAACGCATTTGACTAATTAGGTCAACAACCAAAGATTTTCAAACAAATCGTGGTTTACGGCAATGTTTATTTTTCAAGTCAACACTAGGTATTTCAGCCGAAGTTCGTTTGTATAGGTTCGAATTCTGCTCGTTGATTAATTTGGTTAGCATGAGATTTTGATTAGAACGCTAATTAAATTGAATTGTTATTTCGAATTGTTTGTTTATACAAGTATATTTTTCCGCTAATTACAACTTGAATTATTTAGTATGATCCGAAACTAATTAACTAAAAATTTGTACGAATTTAATTAGTAATTGTGACTGCACATCTAGAAACAAAATGGCGGCCGAAAAACAATCACCATCTAATACTTTTTCGACCCTCTAAAATATGTTCATAATCCCTTATGTTTAGCTACATAATGTTTTTAAGCCTATACATGAACTTGCGGATTAAGGTAACACATCCTTATAGTTTTGTTTTTTAATTATAAAGATAAAATTGGTATACCACCAGGATTAAAACCTTGGACCTTATGAACTCCGGTCATATGCTTTAACCAACTAAGCCACGGTTGTCCTGGATTCAAATCTGTTTTTATTCCAATTGTCTCTTTATTTTTTGTTATATGTCATAGGCAGCCTCGATCGCATTTCATGTACAGAAAGATTTTACACGAGAGTCGTTTGCAGGGACACTGTTATTTAAAGAAAATATTATTGATATATTGTAATTTCATTATTATTTTCCATCATCATATTAAATTATAAAAAGGAAAATTGGAATATCGCCAGAATTTTTACTTAGGACCTTATGAACTCCGGTCATATGCTTTAACCAACTAAGCTACGGTCGCCCTGAATTCAAATCTGATTTTATTCCAATTATTACAATTGGTTAATGTTCTTCTTAAATACCAGTGTCACTGCAGACGACTTTTGTATCAAGTCTTTCAGTATATAATTATGACACATTACAAAAAAAGAGACAAAATTTGGAATAAAATCAGATTTCAATCCAGGGTGATCGTGGCTTAGTTGGTTAAAGTATATGAAAGGAGTTCATAAGGTCTCAGATAAAAAATATGGCGGTATTCCAATTTCTTTCTTTATAATTTAATTTAATTAATTACTAAGTATTTATTTGTAAAATAATAATTAAATTAACTTTCTTTTTATTTATAGTTTTCTGACAATTCAGTTGTGATATAATGAATACAATTTTTATTCTCTCATTATTTATTTATAATATGAAAATATTATTGAATATATTATGGTAAATTATACAAAATAGTATTATATATTTTTATATAATAAATATGTAAATCTTTCTTTTTTTTATGAATAAATATGTAAATCGTCAGAAATTTCCATGTATTATTATTAATTTGTAATACTCAAATAATTAAAAATAAAATGTCATTAAAAAACATCCTGTGGCAATTGTTTATAAATTTGTCCGGCAGTATGTTAATGTATTGATCCTGAGTTCCAAACCCACTGAAACTAAAAATATATAAACTACCCTACTGCGGCTCGACAGGTCCGGTACCCGTACTGTAATTGGGATTAAATTCCTGTTGTGCAGAATTGTTTAATCTATTTTAGATGGTCGAAGAATATTTTTACAAAATTACTCTGAAAATGCGATTAACAAGAATATGAATTATTTTCAAAAAGTAAATAAAATTATGTCGAGTGTGATTTCAAATTTAAATTTAAATTTATCAGTAATGAAATGTGAAAAATTAAATGTGTACGGATGAACCAACAAGAAGTAAAACTGCGGGCTCTTTGCTAATTTCGAGATTGTTTTTATTCGTATATTATTTGAAAAATAACAAATCTAAGGAAGTCTCTAAAAGATATCCAATATTATGAAACTCTAAAATATTTAATTCATACTTACTTTTCTGTTTATAACTGATTTAAAAACAATAAAAGACATACTTTCAGAATTAAAATGCCAGTACAAAGAAAGTAAATCTTTGTCAACATTTTTCGGTCTGAAGGAAGTGTTTATGATGGAGCATGGCCCACTACTGTGAATCATGTGTTGGAGCAACGATAATAGCGAAGCGATGAAATTTAATGTGTTAATTCAAATATACCTAAAGTATTTCTCAATATAAACAGATACATATACGAATATGTCAGCATTTGTTTTCGTCGCTTCGTTATTACCATTGCTCGACATAAGCCCACTTTTACGCTATCTAGAGTACTTATTATTACTGCTCAAATGTATTATATTTTGTAGAAATTCAACCGAAATTACCTTTTTTCAGATTTAACTTCTAGTCGATTGCATTGAAGATTAATTTAAATGCAGAATTTATTCTGTACAACTTGTATTTGAAACCGTGTCTCGTAAAGCATGACATCCTAAAGACATTTTAGTGAAGAGTTATTAACAATCTATAAAGCCTTGTTTGCACCTCTTAACATAGTGTTAGTTTTAGTTTTTCGAACCTTGAAACTTTGTCATATGTGAATACAGCTGAGCGTTTCCAGCTACTGTTTTAGTCTTAGTCGTTGTCTTTGTCGCTGCGCATAAACACAAAGTTTGCAGACTTCTTACTTTCGACATAGTCTTTCGTCGCTGTTCTGTAAGAGAGAGTTAGCTGCGGTAATGATGTCTCTTGTTATGCTGTCAATTCTATGCCGAATTTATCAAAGGTCATTAGGTTTGTGTTGAAAATACGATAAATATAGACAATACAATAAAAATAGTAACAATTTCAACTGTGAAAAAATAAAAATTTCTAGATTAATAGCAACAACAAAACTAACATGTTAAAAAGCAATTATTTGGTCGCTGTCATTTTAAAATTTATTTCTTTTCTTTGATTTTATAAGTATAATTGCAATTTAATCATATTTTAATAATATAAAAATCAATTTTGAAATTTAAATTACTACTTGAAATATTTTGGTTTGTTCACTAGAAAAATGTCTCAATTTTTGTAAATTGTTTTGGAATTGTATAATTTAATTAAACTAGTGCTTCATTTTAATAGTAATTACTATTCCTTATTAATAATTTTATATAATTTTTAAAGTATTACAAATAGTTTTATAGAATTATTTTCTAATTTAAGTGAACAAACCTTTACTAGAATAATGAAGTAAGGTTATGTTTATGTTAAGAGCTGGAAACGGCTGGAAATTTTCAGACAAACAGAAACAAAAAACCAAAAACAAAGACTAAAACATAGACTATGTTAAGAGGTCGAAACGTAGCTTTACTTATAATTGAAAAGGAAATTATTAAAATAATCGCAGCGCAATCTTCACAATTAAATAATTATAGCTTCACAACCCTTATCAATAATGATAAGCTAATCTCCTGTATTAATAAAACCCCATTAAATATATGGTAACCATATCTGTATTCGATATAGCGGTATCTTTCTCGAAAACACAAACAAACAGTAGCGAACGCAGTTACGGGCTTCGGTCGTTTACCTGACGCGGAAATCGGAATATATCAACCGTGTCATTGGTTTGCTACCGCACAGTGACGTTCAAAACAGTGGGGAATGGTTGGTGGTGCCCCAGAGGATGCCCTCCCGCCCTTGCCTTCACCGCCGCCACAGGTCAACCGTGATGCGTGGCGACGCGCTGCATAATTATCAGCTGATTGCTGCACGCTGCAGTAAACGAGCTTTTGTTTAGTTTTAGTTGTACAAATTAGTTGAATAATTTGGATTGGTTTGTCGAATTTGATAAACACATAAAACAAATGTTTAGGAACCACAGACTATAAACAATACTATATTGTAACACAAGTGTGACAATGGCCGTTGCCACACGTATGTTACGTACTATTTTTTCTACGATCGTGAATTTTACTTCTTAAAATTAAAATCAATATTTGATAACTGTCATTTACTGTTATATTTCACATTAATTCAAACAAAATAGTATATTTAATAGGGTAATGGCTCAGTGGTATCAAGTTGACCTGTGTATCCTAAGAACTCTGGTTCGATCCCCATTGTCGACAAAACATTTTCACCAATTTAAAATTACCCCTGTGGCTCCTCCACCACTAACATCTTTGGATCCGTGATTTGACGGCTGGCAACCGCAATTCACGCGCATAATTATACCGAGATCTGCTTCGGCAGACTGCCACACCCAATAATGGAAAAAAGGCGTGATGATATTTATTTATTTTAAATAGTATATTATTAGGTGGCTCAGTGGTATCGAGTAGACCTGTGGATCATGAGAACCCTGGTTCGATTCCCACAGCCGACAAACAATTATCACCACATTAAAACTACTCCTGTGACTCCCCCTTCTCTTATATCTGTGAGGGCTGTGATTTGACAACTGATAACCGCGCATCGTGCGCAAAATATATCACTTACTGAGATCTGCTTCGGCAGGGTGCCACACCCAGTAATGCGTAAAAGGTGTGGTGGTATATTTGTATTTATTTTATTTTAAGTTACAGAAGATAATCTATTCTATAATTGTCTTTTGTAATGAGTATTTTACACTATTTTCTGTTTCTACTTTCCTGTACATAATATCTTTATATAAACATTTTCTATTAAAGAAATTTTTTTTGGTAAAATAGTTAAGTTGGTTGGACAGCGATTTAAGAATTTACGAATAATGGATATTAATATATATATAAAGAAAATCATTTACATAATTTATTCAATTATTTGAACACGTATAAATGTAAATTGAATATCTAAATTTTATTTCAAACACATTGTGTATCAAGATTATTGTGACACAATATATTTTTTTTATATGACCTACTAATATTAGTTATTTAATAAATATCATCTTTGGGGCCAGTTTTTCAATCACTCATTAAAGATAATCATGATTAAATAATAATGGAAACTATGGTTTCATTTATTATTTAATCATCAGTAACATTAATCGAGAATAAACCGGTGATTGAAAAACCGGCCCTTAATCAAGTAATTATGATTATATTCATTTGAGGCTATGGTTATGAATTTGTTCCATTGTTTATAAAATAAAACGTGAGTTTACAAAATGAATAAAAAGCATAACGTTCGCTTATCCAAAGCTATCCTGATTTCCACTTCGATAAGCGTTCAAACCACGCATCAGCGTTTATTTGGACCGATGGAAATTTTCCATTATTCTGATTAGATATATCTTTAACTTGCACGACAATACGTTTAATTTAATTAAGTTAGTTATCAGTAATACAGTTCTCTTATTTCAATTAAATTAAGTAATTTTGTTAAGTAATTTTAAATTTCCTAGTACACAAAAGATTGTGGTGGTGATCATAAAAGAAGAATTTTTACCATTTTCTTTTAAGATTTATAAAATTTCATTTATCTTATCACTTCACTAATACACATTTGTTTCATCAATTTTGCATTCGACAGTTTTTGTTTTTTACGCTACCATTTTAATCAAGAATCTTAGTAATCATTACAAGTTGGTTTTTGTTGGATACATAAAAAATAGAATATAAATATATATGTTTATCTATCTCATGATCAAATGGCAGAATGAAAACATATACAGGTATAAATTATCTTGATAGAACTTTAATAAATATGAAAAGACGTATTTTGTAACAATTTCAGTAAACAGCAGCAAATGCTTCCTTTATGGCATTTCCTGTCAGTCTTTAGTACATTTCATTTCAAAAGCAGAAGATAGTGCATCTACTGTATATTATTTTCACAATTTCTATTCGAAAGTAAGAAGCAGCTTCAGCAATATGGTAGCAACAGAGCAAAAATAATTTTCTTTTAAAAATGCATGATGTTTATATGTCGGTAGCGGTAGCTTGGTAGAGACGCATCAAAAGCACCCTGTTCCATGTTTACAGAATTAAAAATTGGGTCACGGCTTCCTTTGATGTACCGTAGCGCTGCCGACGTTGGCCAAGATGAAATTCCGACGAGGCGAGCTCCATGGAGGAGCCTCATAGTTAGAGGTTCAAGAAAGTTGAGGATGATAACTATCGTGGGCACTTTAGGTTATGTTTCTATTGTTTGTATTTTTATTTTGAACATCTTATTGTAGACCTGGAATCACTCGAATACAATTGTGAAAAAGAATCGTGATTGCGATACGTTGGTGTATGAAAAGTGAGCGATTGAAAAGAATGTTGTTCGAAAAGTAGCTGTAGAATGAAAAATTGGTAAAATTTAAGGTAACAGATTACGTGAACTATAAAGGAATAAATGGATGGATATGATTGAAGGTTTAATGCGTGAACGAAAGATCAGACGAGCTTATATGAAAGAAATTATAAATGTAGATTTCAAGATAGATATTGCAGGATGAATTTGATGGGAGAACGATTTTTAAAATATTATTTTCGCGTCTCCGTCTAGAAACACTACTCAAAATCGTCCCGAAGCAGCCTATTTCTGGCAAAAACTACGAATTTTTGTAAGGTTAACAATGACTCACCTGGCTGTCAGTGTCATTTTTATGTGTTAGTGCATAATTTCTTTGTTAGGAAACAAATGAAATGTGTAAATTTATTTCTGGAGTAGATTGCTCAGTGGTATCGAGTCGGCCTATGGGATTGAGAACCTGGATTCGGTTCCCACTGCTAACAAACAATTTTTACCCTTAAAATCGGCGCATTCACATCGGCGCCATCTATAGTTTCCACCCGATCCCAACTCTAATTTTCTTTTTTCCATGTTTATCAAGACATACGCTGGGTTGCATGAAAGTTTTATCGGTTCATTAGCAACTAACGGTTCAATAAATTTCATTAAATCGCTATTGATACTGTTGCTAGATAAACAATTCTTTAACTAAAGAGCTCTTTATTTTTTTCTTGCAACCGAGCAATAATCTATGAAAAAATCCATTTCTGTCACTGAAATAAATGAGACATCATTTTGCACCCTAGCTCTCTAACTAATAACGCAGAACTGCAAAACCGACAATTATTTAATATTTGGAACGTTAATTTGCATCGAGAGAATAAATTTCAACAGTAACAAAATATAAGTTTTTCTGCCTTCTAAAATTACATTGCTGCTATACTTGATCCAATTTTGTACCTTTTATAGATCTCGAGATAAAAATATAATCTATGTTCTTGATGAAACGTGATTATTATAATGAAAGTTAATTTACGTAAACAAAAACCTTCAACAAGTCTTCATTTATTTATCTTCCAAACACGCATTCTTTCTTCCTTCTCTAAAGACAAACATTTAAAACAGTTTATTGTAAATACGACGAGGAAGCATTTAATTTGGTGTGAAGAATCTCATTAAAGATTTAAAATGGTAACATTTCATGATATACGAGGGTATATTTCCTTTTCCACATTAGTAACCAACTCATCCATAAAATTAATCTTTCAATACAAGCTGTGTAAATACTTCTCCAACAGCTAAACATAAACGTCTACACGAGAAACATTCGACAGACTTTGCGTTGTGTTAAAGCAAACTTTGTGTTATAATTACGAATTACCCGCGTGATACACATAGCACATAGCACTGAGATCACACACAGCATAGCACAACGCAGTATAACACAACACAAGCCTTGTGCTTAAATGCATGCGCGTACGCTCAAATTATCCGACAATTAAGATATTTTGTTGCGTCAGAACGCATTTGGCTCTGTCAACAGTGTCAGTGGCGTCACTGGGAACTAAAGGTTATTTAGTAAAAGCTCTGTGGTGACATCCCCTTTCAATACGTATTTACGAAGACACTAATAACTTCATCATGTTAAAATTACCGTGATTTGACGGCTGGTAACCGCACTTCACGCGCATAAATATATCGCCGAGATCTGTTATGGCGGAGTACCAAACCCAGTAGTGGGTGTAAGGCGTAATGATATATTTATTTATTTATAATAACTTGCAAAAAATCGTAAGGATTGGATTAAACTATTATATAAAAATTTCAGTAGATTAGTGGACAATTTTAATGATATTTTGTTTTCCTCTTTAAAATAAATAAATATAAATAAATATAACATCACGTCTTTTACCCATTACTGGATGTGGCACTCTGCCGGAGTAGATCTCGCGCGTGAAGTGCGGTTACCAGCCCTCAAATCAAGGCCCCAAAGATGTTCGAGGAGGAGGAGTCACAGAGATAATTTTAATATGGTGAAAATTGTTTGTCGGCTATGGGAATCGAACCGAGGTTCTCAGGATCCACAGGCCGACTTGACACAACTGAGCCACCAACCCTCTACAAAAAACGCATTATCAAATGGTTTTTCAAGCAGGCCATAAATTTATTTGTAGCAGAAGATATACATTACCTATTTACTTTTATTAGTTATATTTTTTATGGGGTAATGGCTCAGTGGTATCGAGTCGGCCTGTGGATCCTAAGAACCCTGGTTCGATCTCTACAGTCCACAAAACATTTTCACCAAATTAAAATTTCCCCTGTGGCTCCCCCAGCACTAACACCTTTTGGGGCCGTGATTTGATGGCTGGTATCCTCACTTCACACGCATTATGGAGATCTTCTTCGGCAGAATGCAACACCCAGTAATGGGTAAAAGGCGTGATGATATAGTTGTATTTATTTATTTTAGTTACATTTTTAAAATTGGCCAAGAAAAACAAATGTTTTTCTTTTTTATTTAAAACTAAAGCTCAGTGGCATATCCCGTGAGCGTTTTTTGTGTCAGGGTGGCTCCCTTCTGTCATTTTAGCATCTACGCCACTGGGTGTCACAGTGCTTAAACGACATAAACAGTTTCTGAACAAGCCATTTAAATTACAGCGACACTATAAAGTTGAATTTATAACGCGGGCCATTAACGAAGAGCTCTGGAGGGTGTGAACGCAAAGCAACGAGCCCCCAAAACCGGAAATTCATTTATAATTTCCGTGATGGCACGCGGAGACACCGGAAGTTGAAGGAACTCGAAATCGCTGCGCGAAGCGTGAGGCGAGGATGATTGCTATCGTTCGTTTGTTTTGACGTTGGCTACTTTTTTGTGATAAAAATGTTATTAGCTCTGGATAATCAAGTAGGCACGTGTTCGTTTCAGCTCATTTCCTGACGTAAATGGTACATTTTCGATAGCATCTAATCATTCATTTATGGCACCGACAGCAATAATGGAATCGCTATTATTTTGGGATGGTTAACCATTACGTGCACGGTTTTTATTATCTTTATACAGCCCATCATTTTCGTTTTTATTTTTATAGTTTTCTATTCGACGTTTTACTATATAATTTACCTACAACGAATTTAATAAAACTTTTTGATAATAATCACCACTAATGGTCAGTTGTATCCCTCAAATATTAAGTGTAACTGAGTAAAACAATACAGAATTGTGGAAATAATGTCAAATGAATTCATAAATATTGCTGTTCGGTTCGATATATATTTTTTTATTTAAGTGATAATTGAAAATTTAAGGGAGTCAATCAAAATATAGACTTAAGGCGCTGTCCCCGAAAGGGCGCCGAGGCCCAAGCCAAAAAAGAGCTGCACGATGTCTTACAAATTATATAATTTTATAGAAGAATTAGGCATTCTTCTATAAAATTGGATCACAGATCACATTTCAGGATTATCAAAAAAATCTATCTAAACGAGAGCTCAATTTAAAACAATTATAGCCAATAAAATAGGGCCTACATTTCCAAATGTTGCTATTGCTTTTCGCGTGTTCTCAAACATTTCTGAAACAAATTGTAACGTCGAAAGTTCTTTCTCTGTTTTGTAAAGGAACAAAAATTATCCCTGTGGCTTCTCTACCACTAACATCTTTGAGGGCCGAGATTTGACGATTGGTACAGTACTTCACGCGCATAAATATATCACTTACCGAGATCTGCTTCGGCAGAGTGCCACATCTAGTAAAGGGTAAAAGGCGTGATGATATATTTTATTTTATTTATTAATGTGAATGTATCAAGAGATGCTCGATTGAATGGTGTGTTAGTATTTTGTTGTATGGTAGTGAATGTTGGATGTGGATACGGAAGTATGAACAAATAGAGCCTACATTTCCAAATGTTGCTATTGCTTTTCGTGTGTTCTCAAGCATTTCTGAATCAAATTGTACGGCCGAAAGTTATTTCTCTGTTTTGTAAAGAAGCAAAAATTATTTAAGATCTTCATTATCTTATGGGAGTATATAATCAATGTTAACATATTCGTAATTATGTTATTCTGGACAGTGTTATTACGTCAATATTTCCGTTGCTAAGGTAAAAGAAAGTTAGACAAAAGCCAGTGGTGAAAGTAGACCGGTACTGTCCGGTACGCCGTACCGGTAAGAGATATAGAGCCGGTACGGAGTACCGGTAAGAAAATTTTACAAATAAATTTTAAACGATACTTATAATTAATAATAATAATAAATAACTAATGTTTTCTTCTTGGCATAGCCTCCCACCTTCCTTATCTCTTTCAAAGTAGCGTACCGGTAAGAAAATAAATCTACTTTCACCCCTGACAAAAGCCAATCAATTTGCTTAAAAAACAGCAGCATTAATATATTAGGAATTCACGGAAAAGCGACAAATAAACATTCACAAAAAAAGATTTAATTTCCATAATCATTTAAAATAAAGGAAATATTTTCTCCTTTTCGGTAATTCATATTTATTTGTTATCATGTTCAATTTGGCTGTCAAGTGCTAGTATTTTAATTCCACATATGTCATAGTTTGCATTCACGTGCTTTAAATCATGTTATGACTGAATATCAATTGAATATCTGTCAAAATTATTTGACATACAGTATGTTGAATGATTTTTTGTAAAATATTTCCATTTCATTCCCACGCCGGACATCATAGATATCAACAAAAAAATTGAATGACATTAAAAAACTGAACGAAAAAATGTAAATTCTGGTTGTGTGTAACAGTCCGTTGTTTCGGGGTCTGACCGCGATATATGGCTATTTTTTACGTGTCATTATCATTGATAAATTTATAGCTATCCCATATGGGATCTTCATCACGGTGGGCCTTGTACAACACACACGTGAAACAACACGACAGCAAAACATAACCCGGTTGTCACGCCGGTCGTCGAAGCCCATAAATACATTGGTGGAAAAACAACGAGTGCCAGCGTCGACGACCGGTTATAACCCAGCGGTAATTCATTATAACCTTTGATGTGATGTACGCGGTAATAAAAGCTAAATTACCGAGTGACGCGAAAATAATACCGGCGCGATGGCGAACGAGCGATTTTACGGACGGCCAGAGCGGTAAATGAACAGAGGGCGACAGATAAATAACGTGAGGTAGGTCTAGGGCGTACAGGGGTAACTTCATCCCCCTAAACCGGACGTCTCAATCTCTCAACACCGCCAAGCCAACTCAGATCTATGTCTACTGCTCTTTGCTGTCGATGTGTTTACTTTGTCTGAAGGATCAACTTGCTTTACTTGTGTTTCTTTTATGAACTTACATAGTCTTTATGACCTGAAAGTTTTATTTGTTACTACAAGGATACAAACTTGTTGTTTCCAGCGCATGCGGAAAGTAACATTCTTGAGATCCATAATAAATATAATCAAATATTTAAAAAATACAAAGTAAAAACACTTGGTTGTTTCAAAGAAAATATTTAGTTTTACACTTAATACGTATTTCGGCTTTTACACCATCATCAGAAGTGACGAAAAAATCCAAAAACAATCTATTTATATAGTTACTTCATCACATTAAAATTAACCCTGTGGTACCCCCTCCATTAACATCTTTGGAGGTCGTGATTTTACAGTTGGTAATCACTCTTCTCATGCATAATAAATTTAAAAAAATAAATAAACACATATATCATCACGCCTTTTTACCTATTACTGGATGTGGCACACTGCCGAAGCAGATGTCGGTAAGTGATATATTTATACGCATGAAGTGCGGTTACCAGCCGTCAAATAACGGCCCCAAAGATGTTAGTGGTGGGGGAGCCACAGGAGTTGTATTAACGTGGTGAAAATGTTTTGTCGACTGTGGAGATCGAACCAGGATTCGTAGGATCCACAGGCCGACTTGATACCATTGAGCCATTACCCTTAGAGATAATATATTTATTTTCTCAATTTTATTTTTTGTACCAAAAATTACCAATATTTTAACATTTAAAATGTTTTGATCAGATACTAGACGAACTTGACCTATTAACAAAATTTGGTTCAAATCGGATGCAAACTACGGGATTGCGTAAATTAAATTTTTTGTCGCCTAAAGTTGTTAATATTTTTAAATAATTGAAACGTTTCGGTATTCTACAGACCCAACTTGACTTGAAAAAAAGAGTTCAAATTGGTTGAAAACAGGACGAGTTTGAGAGAGAAAAAAACTGGGCGACCGTAAACTGACGACTAACAACCGATTGACCAATATACGTACATACTTCCACCTAAATCAAAGTCGGATTTGTCATCTAGGAACTTTCTACATCATTTTTTTTAATTTTTGTCGATGATGCAAACACTCATCATTTAAGCTCGTCTTTGTGAGAGTCAACGAGCTAAAAAGAATAAGTAATTATAAAAACAATTTTTACAGGGGTTTGTTTATACCGATTATTTTTTGACGTTTCTCAAAACTAATGAAATGCTTCATTGTATGTCACGTGTCTGCGTTTCAACCAATCCTGTTATTATTATACTGAGAATAAAGCACTTGTGATTATTCCCGGGAATTATCTCTGCAGATGCTATTTTATTTGTGACAAATGATAGGTAGTTGCCAAATAATTATTTAAAACTGTCAACGCGTCAAGTAAAATGTGTGAAAAAAAATCGTTTTAGTTGTATTTCAGATACAGAAAATACACCAACAAATTTTTGGAAAACAACTTCCAAGAATACATTAATAAGTAATCAATCGATATGAACCCAATTCAAAATCTTTTAAATTGGATGAATCGACCTCTACAGCTAAGTCAAAAAATAATCTAATTAAATATAACTCGAGAGTTGGATAAATTAGAAAATAATTCTCCAGTATCTTTCTCAAACTTGTTGCCATTTGGTAATAGCCACTCAAGCCCTATGAGCTTTCGTGACTATTGCCTGGCAACAAGTTTTCGAAAGATCTGTCAAATTATTTTCAATTTATTCTCAGTCTCTTGTTATATTATTACAGAGAATATTTTCATAACCTTTCAGTTATCTTGAGTATTCATAATAATTACTACCCTTATGAATTTGTAATTTACCTTTCTCTACAATTACTTCCATTATGCAATCACTTCCTTTTTCTTAAACATCTGCAGAAATCTTTCATTCTGTGACCAGATACTAAGACGTCTGCTCGTAGCTGGCAGTGTGTTGTCTTCCCCTTGCTTTCCATGTTGCTGTACCCGATCTGCCTCTAGGGGAACATCTGTCGTCTCGCGCGCAGTCATCTGTCAGCTAAGCGTGGCCACCTATGATTACAAGTGGCAGTGAGCGTGAGCGTGTGCTGTGTGCGTGTACATGTACTTGTTGAACGGCTTCTGTTCTTGAGTTGTGGTGCCACGGGCGAAGCGCGGTGCGACCCGCGTCAGAAGACGGAAGACCATTGTGTCTTGGAAGCAGGGGCGGATTTACAACGTTTTTAAATTTGGTTGTTTGTTCAATGCGGTGCAGTAGGCGTAGGTGATAAAATGGATTTTGCGTGCTAGTCTTTTAATTTTCTTATAAGTGTATTTCTCTAAACAAAAAATAACACATTAAAAATTACAGATAAATATATCATCACGGCTTTTACCTATTATCTGGTATAGCACACTATATTTTTTCCGCAAAAAGTGCGGTTACTAGCCGTCAAATAACGGTCCCCGAAGATGTTAGTACAGAGCGAACCACAGGGGTAGTTTTAATGTGTTTATAGCCTTTAGGAATTGAACCAGGGTTCTCGAATCCACATAATACACAGATAATATAATACTTATGAGAAATGATATATTTTATATTCAAAATGACAAAAATAATATAAATAACACATCTGACATACAAGATTTAAATGCTGTATACACACATATTATAGAATTATTTAAAGAATTTCGATAATTTGCTATTTTTTGTTTGTTTTTTGAATGACGTTTTTTGTTTGTTGATTAGTGTAGCAATTTTATACCATTTTTTTTTGTTTTTTTAATAAAATAGTTAAAAATTTATTAAATGATTTTCAAGATCAAGCTATTGTTTTTCAAAAAAATTATTAAAATTTTTTTATACAGTTAGCATATGTCAATTTTGTCAATTTTTTAATTAAAAAATTCACTTAAGTTGTTCATTGACAAATATTTTGTGTAAATTTTCTATTTCCAAAATGTTGGTACGTGGTTTACTAATTTGACGACTTATAAATTATATTTGAAATATTTTTATTTGAAATAATTTAGAAACATTTGACATTGGCAACCATACGATGCCAAATATGTGAAAATATTTCGATGCATTGTTGAAAATGAGTCTGAATCCTCCCTCTGTAGTATTTACATGCACCTCGTATGCAAGTCGCGTGTTCCTAGTCGTATATCAAAATTATTGGCCTTTAAATTTCATCATTTATTTATGGGATGTTCATGCTTAACCTCAACTGGTTTTTGTCCACACCTGCCCTTCTGTTGCTGGTGTAATTTCTTTGTTACAGTAACACATGCGCATGCAAATAACATGCATTGTACTATCACTTTTAAGATATTTATGGCATGCGCCATGTTTGCTAATTATACCTACTCGTGAGTATCCCAAACCGCCACAGAAGGGATGGGGATGAGCATGTGATTTACATACAGGATGTGTTCATTAAACTTATGTTAATTTCTGTTTGATATTAACATGGAAAGTGAAAGAGGATTAATATTTACTGACGTATTCCTCATGCACACTGAATGGAGATCTTAGTTGAAGATTTGTTTTAACTAATCAAACCTCGCCATCTAGATATGTTCACGAAAATAACAATTAAAAAAAATATATATATCTACCTACCTCACAAACTAAATTCTTAATAGTTTTCGCTGTAAGCAGAAGCGGATTTAAAATATTTCGGGCCCTAGGCAAAATATTTATTTTGGGCCCTTTAGGACATCAAATTCTGCATCTAATCCAATAAACAAAAATAATTTTACATGCTTCGTAACAGCACAAATTAGATCTGAAAATAACGAAATTATCGATAGCTATGAAATTGAAACAAAATTAACAAATTTTTAACGTTTTATGTGTCAAAATAAATGACGTAATAAATAAAGAAATTATTTTGACAGCTTAAACGTCAAACATTTGTTTAATTTTGTTTCAATTCCATGACTATCGATAATTTGGAGGCTATTTTCGTTATTTTCAGATCTAATTTGTGCCGTTACGAAGCATGCAAAATTAATTTTGTTGATTGGTTTAGATGCAGAATTTTACGTCCTAAAACTTTTATTGGAAGCTGTCTTACTTCAAATAATTAGGGAAGCAGGAAATTATAAAATTATGATTTTACATGTTAAATACCCATTTTCGAGAGTCGCGGTCACCATCCTGTATATATATATATATATATATTTCTATTATTTAAACTAAAAGCTTGAATTCGGGCCCTAAAATTTTTGGGCCCTAGGCTATTGCCTCTTTAGCCTAGGCCAAAGTCCGCCTGTGGCTGTAAGTACAAATATTTTAACTAATTTAAATTAGAGAATATATGTATTACTGAACAAAATGTAAAGTAGAGTAAAAGTCGTGAAAAAACAAAATGTTTTTGAACAGAAAGTCTGAAAATAGCTTAAAATTGAAAAAAAGAAAAAAGGAAAAATAAAATTTACTAAATAGTATATTACGAACTATGAACTGTAAATGACAGTTTTTAGGTCAAGAATGTAGTGTGGGAAATCGAGGCTTGAAGGGCCGAGATTTCCTAAACTTTCGCGACCTAAAAAAATCACTTACAATTCGAGGTTAGTAAGCTTTTCTTTACGAAAATAGATTTCAAAATTTACAGCTGTCAAATTGTTGTCAAACAGGACCTTGATATGTAATATTTACTTACTGTTCATGGTGGACAGTAAGTAAATATTAAAGTCCTGGTATAATCCTGAAAACCACTGTGCAATAAAAGTTGCACTTACTGTGTATAAATTTTGTCATTAATAGGTAATTTACAGTACCAGTATTATAAAAAATTTCTTTGTCATCGTACCCGGAGAGTTAAATGCCGTTGACCGAAATTTCTTAGTTTGATTAGTTTTTATCATACATATCTACGAGTGTAGCTATATAAAAAAATAAATGTTTTTTTTTAATTTGATGTCGTTTTGAACCTTTTCCTTTAACTAACCTGTGATTTAAAACTAGACTAGTTTAATTGCACCAATAAATTTAGAGTAGTTTCCTGCATAAGTATCAATATTTTATTGACTTAAATTATCGAGTAAATTTATTGTTTTACAAACTATGAGACTGAGTAAATATTCCGGAAATTAAACAAGTTAGGATGATGTATCGAAAGCTAACGTCATCATCAATAATAAAATGATATTTACGTGAATTTTTGTTTAGAAATTTGGGTTTTAATGCGATTGTTTTATTATTAAATTGGTAGGGATAATTTTCCTTTCCCTGAAAGTTTCGCGTGTCGCTGGGTAATAACACTTTCTCGCCGTCCAACGTGATGATAATTTGTACTAAAAGAAATTATTCCTTATTCCCCGCAGCAATTTGTACCTGGCAACGTGCATTGCATTGTATTCCGCTCGGAAAACTTTACTCTTTCCATGGAAAACTTTTTCTAGTCTACAAATCGAGGCGGCTGCAGTTTCCCAGGTAAATCATGACCAACTTTTCTTGTTAGAAACTTGTCAGTAAATACATTCGGTTGTTTAAGATAATAATAATGATTGCTTTTTCGTTTTCTACAAATTTGAAAGTTTCTACGTCTTACGTTCCGGTTGGCTGTGTGCAACCGCGCGAAAATTCAAATTTCATGGGTTTAATAAGCTTCTTAATTGTTCCGAAAGTTTAATCGTTTTTGTAGTTGTTATAATCTGGTTGGTTGCGCCGACTTTTTATTCCGGGAAATAATTTTCGTAGAGCGCCTTCTTTTAAATTATAAGTATAATAGAGCATATTATATTGTATATCGTTTAAATCCAATTTAAATTAATTAATTTGTTTCGAACATTCTGTGCAGAACCAGATCTAGATATTTCTGTGACTTCTAATTATATTATTACTTGACTAATTGAACTTTTATAATTCTCAACTATGCAACTCAAGGGTGGATCTAGAAAATTTTCGAGAGGAAGGGGGGAGTTTTGTCTTTTATTTGAGGATAACAGTAAATAATAATATAGCAGTTTGAAGCCTTTTAAAACGTTTGATTATTAAACACTATTGCAGTCTTATACAGAGTGATTAAAGGAATTATTATAGTTGGCAATAAAAAAAACTACTTGAAATTGGCAAGCCTGATACATAAATTCATTTCCTGTTAATGACAGTGACATTTAAAATTTAAATTTGAGTGCATTTATTATTACATTTATTTCTAAAGTATTTCTATTACTTAAAAAGTCAAAATTCTATTAGCTGTCAGACTCCTGACATAACCTATTTGTATTTATTAGAAATGTCAAATAGCATTTCCGCCTTTATCTGACGTTGTGCCAACTGTGGAATAAAAAGATCTCTGGAATTGTATTGCCAACTATAACAATTCCTTTTAATCACCCTGTAATACTGATAAACAATTCGGATAATTCTCACTAAACAATAATAAACATAATACAAACTTTACTTTATTACATTTTTACAATTCATACAACAATATTATTGCAATTAATTTCAAATAATCATTCATATATTCCGCACAAATATTATGAACCTACCTTATTTGTTTAGCTGTATATGCAAGGTGGGTTAATAATTTTTGTGTGGAATATACAGGGTGTTCCATTTAAGTGTGCGACCTTTTGCTATCTCGAGAACTATGAGAGTTACAAGGTTGGTTAAATTAGCAAAGAACCAACATTTTACAAGACTATTACAATGACAAAATAATTTTTTTTCGACCAGTGTTATTTAAAATAAGAAAGTTTTGTCCCGTATTTTGAGAACCACGGGATACAACTTTCTTATTTTAAATGTGAACATATGTTTTTCGATACAGTATTATTTTCTGAATTCAATGATATAAATATATCATATTCTAGTATAACAAAATAACTGATAAAAATGCATGTTAAATTTATATGTATTTTATTTACAAGATTGCTTTGGATGGAAAATAATTGAAAAATAAACAAATCAAACAATGGTGTAACTACAATAATATTAAAATATAATAATTTTTTTGCTCATTATAAAAGTCTTGTAAAATGGTGGTTCTTTGCTAATTTAACCAACCTCATAGCTTCTATAGTTCTCGAGATAGCAATGGTGGTATACTAAAATTGAATACCTCTAAATATACAGATTTAGAGGTATTTTGTATTCTGTTCTTAGTTTTTAAATTTTAAACAGTCTGAAAAAGTCGGAAAATGTCTGATAATCCAAATTTTGAAAGCTTTTCAGAGTAGTTTCAGAGTATTTACAAAGTTTTCAGCGATTTTATTTCTATAAGGGTTATCAAACTCATAAAAAGCTAAACAAAAATAATAAGCCCAAGGAGGTGCCATGCCCCCATGGTCCCTTTCGTGGATCCGCCTTTGATGCAACTTCATAAACAATTTGTAATACTTGCAAAGGGAGTTTTGAATTTAGTTTGGTGCTATAAAAGTATAGCTAGTTAAAATAAGACGTCCTAAATTCAAGATAGCTGTGGGAAAAATTGCCTGTCTACATTTCCAAGTTCGGTAATATTATTTGAACTGGAAGAAAGGCTCGGCAAGATAAAAGTATATTTGTAGTTAAGGAGTTAGAAGAGTATTCTTGGAAATTATTACTTTATCTGCTGCTAAGATCAGCATAAAGTTTCTTAGTTTAGAGTTGGAAGCAAAATAAAGAGCGAAGATAATACGCGCAATAGTGGGATATTTTCTTAACAGTTCCGTAATTGTAAACATTAAGTCTTGGTAATCCCGCACAATTTGGCACAAGTCTACATCTCATCCGCGAGCAAATGACCTCTAAGTGCAGAATAACAATGCAATATACAGTAATTGATATACATTTGGCAGTGTGGTAAACCCTTAAAGGAATACAAGCGTATCTTGAACATATAGAGACGCACAAACATCTCCGCGACCGGTTGATAAACAGACCACAATGTGGATTATATTATAATACCTCTAGAACCAGTTCCCGAGAAGTGGCTGGCACAGCCCGCTCGATTCATCTTCAGCTTAATCTTGTACCACCAACCCTGCCGCATCCTTCGCCTCCTCCTTGCGCAGGAGATACCGTTCATTGGATGTTGTCCTTCACGGATGTTCGTAAGCGCGGATAAGTGGGATAATTTCTGGTATCAGACATCGTGCAAAGAGCTTTGTGTTCAGAAAATTCAAGTTTGTAGATTAGGTTAGGGAAGAGACTCCCTTGTATCTTGTGTTTGCGAAATGGGAATTATATCTAAATTATGTCTATTGTATTCTATTGAGATACCATTGGTGTTAAGTTAAAACATTAATATTTCAAGTACCTACCTCAGTTTTCATGCAAATTAAGCAATTCACGGTTTATTTAAAAATATCAACAGACAGAATCAATACCAGAGCTGGCAGATTACAAATTATTTTCTTTTATCTATTTTCATTACCATGGAGACAAAAACAAATATAAATGCTATAATTTAAATAATATTATCTCAGTAGGCAAAATTTTTATATCCTTCTTTCGAACTTTATTGTTATGACTCGAGCAATTTGACATTTAACAAAATTTCGACCGCTTCGGTGTCTCAATTTTTATAAGAATTTCTTTGGTCAGTTGTTACTATGCAACAACGTTCTCGTAAATAAAAATTTGTTTCGCAAAAACTAAACCTCTTTTGGGCATACTTTTGAAAATAGTTTTTTCTGGAACCGACAAGAAAGTGTCTACTTTCCTGATTAATTTTAATATAGAAAGTAGGTTTTTACAAAAACAGTCAAGTAAAGTACGTATTCAGGGCTACAATAAAAATAACAGTCTGGTAAAGTACAAAACAGTCTGGTAAAGATTTTACCTGACTGTTATTTCTGTTGTAACCTTGGATACGTAGTCTGCTGTCAGTACAATTCATATCAAAAAATTTAAACATTTAGAATTATTTATGATACATTATTGATTAAATGAAACGGTTTCAGAAAAAAATAGTATACATGATACGTCAGGAAAGTGTTTTTACTTGACTCAGTGGATTAAAATACTCCGCCAGCTGCCTCGTGTTTTAAATAATCGCTTAATCAAGTAAACTAACACTTTCCTGACTTATTATGTAATATACTATTATTACATTCATCTTATAATGAGGTATCAAGTCGGCCTGTGGATCCTAAGAACACTGATTCGATTCCCACAGGCGACAAACAATGTTCATTATTTTAAAACTATCCCTGTGGCTCTCCCACCACTATCATCTATGGGGCTGTGATTTGGTGGCTGCTAACCGCACTTCACGCGCAAAATATATCACTTACCGAGATCTGCTTCGGCAAAGTGCCACACCCAATAATGGGTAGAAGGCTTGATGATATATTTGTTTTATTTATTTTACATTCATCTTACTAAATGCGCTATTTTAAGACAAGCTCACTTGACTTATATCTATATTTTCTAAAGTGATATATATTTAACTTTTTTTTTCTTTACAGGTATGTCGTTACATCCATTACAGGCTAAGGTAAAGTTTATACACTCACTATTATTTACTACATTCATCATTTTGCATTTTCTATAAGCTCATTACATATTTAGTAACAATACCAATAATAACAACTGATAACTGTAATAAAGCTGGTAGTTTAATGTAATTTTCTGAGGGGAAGTAACAAATAATGGTATTATTAAATTATTTCTATGGTCCGAAGTACTACCATCACAATGAGTACTAGAACTGGTCGTAACTATTCGCTGCTTTTCACGTTGATGCTGTGTCTGTGTACAGAATCTGGTTCATTGTGTTTGCAAAATTCCGTGTTTAGATGACCGAAAGAGTCAAGTTGAGATCCATTGAAATGGAAATTGCGGACACACATTGTCCGCAGATAACTACAATACCGTTCACGCAAATATAATGCACGCGGTTGCGGTACGCTCCCCGCTCAGCGACTGATCACCAGCTGAATCATCCCATTCAATAAAACGTGCTCCAATTCATATTGTTCAGATGCGTTTGCGACTAACTTCAAACGAATTCATTTTATATTTATATTTTTGTTAAACACGTGAATTAATCACTGTTATTGCTGACCAATATATTGCTCGTCATTACAATAAAGTGTAACTAAACCGATCGAAAATGAACAATGAATTTCATTATCCTTCTAGAAAATGTAGAATATCCCATGGAAACTATGCCATAGACAATTAACATGGAAAATAAGTTTTCCACTACCGTTGCTTTCCTGACTAATTTACAGAAAAACTAATAAAAGATGTAGAGAATCAAATTCCTGACCTAAATCAAAATTAAATCAAGAAGTGACTAAAAATTGATATTTTCTGCATAGATAGTCATGAAACTGAAACAAATGCAAACAAAAGTATATCGTATAACCGTCACATACTGGGTTTATCATGAAAAGCGAGCAATAGGCATTTACATGGGAAAATTGTTTTTTCATCTGCATTGATTTCTAAATTATTTAGACAAAAATGCTTAAAATGAAAGATGCAGAGCTTATTTTTTTTGTTACATAAATCAATAAACTAAATTTCCTATGTTTTGTAACGGTACAAATTAAATATGAAAATTTAAAACAACATAAGCAAATGCATTAAGTTTTTCTATCAAACTTTTGCCTAAATAATTCCATTTAAATATTAAAAGTTTCCAATTTAAATAAATTTGTAAAAATAAAGTAAAATTTATAGACAGATCAAAAAATTACTTTCAAACAATTCAAAACTTAAGAGAAACTCTGAAATATGTAAATTTAATATTAAAAAAACAGTATAGCACATATTTTGATACTCCTTTTTTTGTTTATAAGTTATTAAAATCAGTAGAAGATATATTTTTAATTAAATTTAACTTACAGTTATTTTATTATTATTCTTTTCGCTCCCTTGGATCGTAGGTCATTTTTAGGTGTTTCAAGGCATTTGTTTCCTAATCTTGAACAATCTTTTTTCCATTTACTTCTTATCTTTAGCTTTCCTTTTTAGATTGTACCAAAAATTACAGTTAATAGCAACAAAATTGCTCAGTATGGTCAAACTTGACATATTTTATAGAGATTTAGTACATTTTGGTTCACATATTTTCCAGATTTAATTTCCCATTCATTGCGCTGTTTACTAACTTTATAACATACTAGTATCATCTACGGATGTGTGTGATTTTTTTTAAAATTTAAAATAACTTTTTAATTCAGAATTTATTTTTATTTCAAAGTTTATATATGTGTTTGACTTTTTATGTATATGTACTGTATGAAAGCATCATATTTCAGTTTAAAGAGAAAAAGGATATAAAATGGAAATGGTGAACCAGGTATAATTCAATTTTGGTTTGTGAAAAGCATAAATAATACGACTCATATGTATGTTTGAAATGTGTTATATAAATATTGCGAAATGTGTGAATATAAACAGACAGCTTGACTGACAAACGAAAATATTTTTGACATGCGTATTATAATAATGTAATAGAGAAAAGAAAATATATTTTATTAATATTCCTTTTTTTTCTGCTAAAATATACTTTTACTTTTCAAACTTGTATAAATTGAGATACCGCCAGAATTTGAACCTGGGATCTATAAACTCGGTCAGACGACTTTCATGTCAAGTCAAACAAAGAAAAATTGGAATTAAATCAGATTTGAATTAGATGGCGACCGTAGCTTAGTTGGTTAAAGCATATGACAGAAGCTCAAAGAGGAGTTCATATTTTCTAGGTATTCCAATGTTTGTAATGTGCGGTATCGCACTTGTTCTTTAGAAACCTCGCCTGCGACTCGTTCTCTAAACTTGGATGTGTGCGATTAAAAGTCTTATAAAATTAGTTATTTATACTATTTTCGCTATTTTGAATCATTTATAAATTTATGGGGTTGCTAGCTCAATGGTATGAAGTCGGCCTGTGGATCCTGAGAACCCTGGTTCGATTCCCATAGGAGACAAACAATTTTCATAATTTCAAAACCTACCCCTGTGGCTCCTCCACTACTAACATCTTTTGGGGGCCGTAATTTGACGACTGGTAACCGCACTTCACGCGCAAAATATATCACTTATCGAGATCTGCTTCGGCAGAGTGCCACACCCAGTAATGGGTAGAAGGCGTGATGATATATTTATTTATTTATTTTATTTATAAATTAAAATTCTAAATCGAGTCAATTTAGGGTAATTTGTATATGGCATGTTGTGGTTGGCGACTATTTTTAACATTTATGCAATTGTTCAAAAGTTCGCGATCATTTTCTAATTTTTTAATTATTTTCATTATTTTTGTTAGATTTTGTGTATATATCATGGAAGATGAAATAAATTGCACACCGTCTGAGGTACGTAAAGTCATTAAAAGCATGATAAATAATGTACTTCCAAAGAAATTTTGAGGTTATATTGAATTTTTAATGTTCTCAACTTGATAGTTACAGTGTGTACTACCAACTGTCTAAAACAAAGTGTTGCGTATCGTAATAAACGCTCTTTCGATACGCAACTGAGTTTCATAACTTTCTTATGAACGTAAAATAGAAGAAAATAATATGTATATACAGAAGGAAGTTATTACTAATTTAAACGCACAGGACCTACAGTCTATTTTGAAATGCGAACCTGTTAACTTAGTTGAAAATATGAGCTATAATACTTTGAACAAATGACTTAGAATTTATATTTTCTTGTAGAAAGTATCCACAAAATCAGTAATCTCCTGAAGGGGTACAGAGTGAAACCGCAGTATATCTCCGGTCTCTTTCGCGCTCGTGCTATCGCTTTGTCGGCCCGCACCAATCTGTATCTGTAAATATTTCAGATGGAAAGTTGAGCCGATGGAGTTTCCGATTATTCGTTTGTTTTGTGCCCGATCGCAGCACTGTTGCCGCTCGACGCCCTTCGCCGCGTCGCCTGTCATTTGTTCGCGCAGATATGATATTTGCTATCGGATATGCTGGTACCCCTGGTTTTTTGCGATCTCATTCTGTTTGTGTTTTTGATTTTAGGCAAATAGACCGGATATTTTGATAACTCTCTTCGGAAAGGAGGAATAGTCGAAAGGATTTGTAATTTTGTCTCGCATTATACATGTCATTCAAAGAAATTAATCTATTAACAAATTAAAGCTCTTTTTACCAATGTTGGGATCAAATGGTGGATAACTTATCCTTTTTAATAAAACCCACTTAAATATATATATATATATATGGGATGGCTAGCACAGTGGTATGAAGTCGGCCTGTGGATCCTGAGGTCCCTGGTTCGATTCCCACAGGCGACAAATTTTCATAATTTGAAAAAGCTATCCCTGTGGCTCCTCCACCACTAACATGTTTGGGGGCCGTGATTTGACGACTGGTAACCGCACTTCACGCGCAAAAATATATCACTTACCGAGATCTGCTTTAGCAGAGTGCCACACCCAGCAATGGGTAGAAGGCGTGATGATATATTTATTTATTTATATATATATATATATATATATATATATATATATATATATATATATATATATATATATATATATATATATATATATATATATGTATATATATTTTAATACTACTCCTATGACTCCCCCTCCACTAACATCTTTGATGGTCGTAATTTGACGGCTGATAATCGCACTTCAGGCGCAAAAATATATTATTTATCGAGATCTGCTACGGCAGAGTGCCACACCCAGTAATGGGTAGAAGGCGTGATGATATATTTATTTTTATTTATTTATACAATTCATTTTATATATTTTCTAACGGGATAAGAAAGTTTGATATTCACTTTTTATACATTCCGGTTTATATTGAATTGCGTGATTATTAAAACGTATCGTAGTTGTTAAATATAGAAAATTGTTCCAAATAATGATTGTAATACAATATAAATATAAACGCACTAAATCGTTTATAGAAGTTCATAGTTAATATTTTTATGAAACAGTCTGTACACGCGCCTATATTGATTTCTTGTCAATAATCGAATCAAAACATTTTATTTCCGAGATATTTATATACTTCAAACTTCAAAGAAAGAAAATCTTTCGACAGAAAATATCGAATCACATTAATTTTACGTAGTTTATTCTTTTCTGAGACATAATTGAGTCTATACTTCAACCATCTGTTATGAAAACAAAAAGTCAAGAAGTCAGTTTCATATTAGGGTTTATGTTTACGCTTTTATGGCATCGTTTATGAGAGTAAAACACTGTTAATTAGCGGGTGTTGATAGGTAGGATTGCATGAAGACAACTGCTTGTTTCACGTTCACGCATCGTTTAACGTTCATGCTTCGTGTGAAGGATAAACTCGTAATTCGTCCACAAAGAATTCGTCCAGAACTAATTTACATTAAGAACAATTTACATAATTTCCTTCAAAACGGATAGAACTAAATCCTGGGTTACATTTTAAAGAGCTCAAAGTAGAACATTATTATTATTTTTCACAGTTATAAATTGTTTTAGAAAACAATACTTCAAATAAAAGATACAAGTATTATTTGTTAAATGATATTCGACATCAATTTCTAGATATTTTGGAAATCTTATAATACCATTCGTATTTAATATTCAAAGACGTGCTTTTACAAAGGACGAGTGCGTTAACAGGCCTTATAAAACGTGTTCTTTATACAATGTTTTCTATTGAGGTAATTTTATAATTTTGTTAGATTTTTAAAAACTGTGACTTGTCAAAAATATAAGTTGGCGTCAGTCGTGTTGGTAACGGTAATGGGTAAAAGGCGTGATGATATATTTATTTATTTATTATGCTAGTTTTTGAGGAACAATATAAAATAATAGTTATTTATGTACCAAGGGTGAAAACAGGCGTTTCTGGCCCGTGGCATGATTATTAGCACGAGGTGCAAAGTACTGAGGGCTAATAACATGCTCAGGGTAAGAAACGCTCATTTCACCCGTGGTACATATAATATCTTATGCACAACTAAATAACATTTAATTATATGTTCAAAAGATTAAAATATGTAAATAGGTTATATATAAAAATGACATTTTGCAGAATCAAGTATTCACAATAAACAAAAATTATAATTTTATTTATGTTTAAGTCCGCTTTTTAGGACAAAAACACGTGTTTTTTGGCCCGGTTGTGCATAAACCCATTTATCTACCCCATTATCGCAATGGGGTTTCTAGCTCAGTGGTAAGAAGTCGGACTGTGGATCCTGAGAACCCTGGTTCGATTCCCACAGGCGACAAACAATTTTCATAATTTCAAAAACTATCCCTGTGGCTCCTCCACCACTAACATCTTTGGGGGCCGTGATTTGACGACTGGTAACCGCACTTCACGCGCAAAATATATCACTTACCGAGATCTGCTTCGGAAGAGTGCCACACTCAGTAATGGGTAGAAGGCGTGATGATATATTTATTTTTTTTATATATTATCGCAATGATCTGACATATATTAAGGGCACCAAACAGAGAAGTAAAATTTTTCTGGGTCTAGTTATAAACGACAAATTTTCCATTTTGTGACTATAGTGAAGGGCTCCATTATGTTGAGTTTAATTTCATGTACAATGAAATAAAGAAATAAATACATTTCAATGGAACAAGTTTGACGAGCACTGAAGCAGGGCGTGTTTAGCCCTGTATGGATATAATATTGAGTGCAGGTCCATCGACACGCTCCACGTAGCATCCTTGTCTTCAGACCGAGATATCGAGCATACGTGCCCAGCACTCCGGCACTTTGGTGCGTCCCTAAACACACATTGCAATATAACGCTAACACTGTTTCGAGTGCTTTGCCTCTACCTCTCTGCCCACGGCGCTCTGCGATGCGTGCCCACGAAATTTAAATTTTATAATCACGTGATTGTGTTGTGGTGGGACCATTTTAAGGCCCTAGTTAATATTTAAACATGGTAGGAAAGTTCTAACTAACTTTATTATCATGTAGTTAGTTCAAACTATAGAGATAAATTAAATGTGTTTCATATCAAATGACTTTAATTTGTTTGTGGTAAAAGACAAGTATACTTCATTTCCTGTATGAAAACTATTACGTCACATTCGGTATCCATGTGGTTCAAGATTTTGTACTTAAAACGTTTACATTGGTATTGGTTTGACATTTTTACAACATAACCTAAAATTTAAATGTCAGATTAAAATGCAGAATACAAGCACATTACCTCTTGTACTACAGTTAAATTAATTAATGATCCTCCATTTTCTAACTCCATCGCAAAATAAACCCTGGTTCGATTCCCACAGGCGACAAACAATTTTCATAATTTCTAAAACTACCCCTGTGGCTCCTCCACCACTAACATCTTTAGGGCCGTGAGTTGACGACTGGTAACCGCGTAAAATATATCACTTACCGAGATCTGCTTCGGCAGAATGCCACACCACACCCAGTAATGGGTAGAAGGCGTGATGATTTATTTATTTATTTTATTTTTTACAAAAACATTGGAGAATAAACATACGAAAAAAAAATGTTCTAAATTAGATTATATAGTCGGCTGCGATTAATAAGTAATTTTTATCATTTATTCATTAATTTCAAAATAACATTCAAGATTTAGCTCTATTTTGCTACTATAGTAAATAAATTTAATGTCAGAATTATTACTATTACTAAAAAATATGTAGAATAAGTAATTAGTTTCATTTATAATAAATTATTAGTATATTTTGTTTTAAAAAGATCAGAACAAATTGTTCATCATAGCTGTTAAAAAAATCAATAAAATACAAGTAAATGTTACCCTCACCTTTCTGCTAAACAATAATTTCAAATCGTCCACGATCGTTTATTTCCGTCAATAATCGTAGATATGAGTAGATAGCGCTTGCGCATTCAATATTGTTAATTAGCTCCTGCAATGTTGTTGTAGATGTTTGTTTACACATGTTTAGTTAATGTCGCCATGTTTGTTTTATAAAACTATAGTGAATTTATCGTCTTTGGAATAATTATGTGTGTGCTTAGTTTAAGTGTAGTGATTGTTGTGGTTAAAAATATTCTTAGACATAATTTAATAGTAATTATTAGTGATGTAGTGGACAATTTGGCATTAAGTGTGCAAAGAAACCAGGTTGTAGGTGCCAGGTAGTCATAAGAAGCATAAAAGGTAAATCAAATTATTATCTGTAACATAAATAATGCGAATTTGATAGTACAATTTCGGAGTAAGGCTATTGTTGTGATATTTCGTCAAACTTACCATTCCTGCGGAGTTTTAGAATTCTAAATGACACAACAAAAATTATTTATCTAAAACTAAGTTTTGAGATATTCAACTATTAGGAGATGGCATTTATCACGATATGTGCAACTTGAGACAAAGGTATATTTTCAGTTTGTCTCCATAAACTTACCATTGCTCTTACTTGTATTTATTTGTTTTATCTTTTATTTTGTGTTTGTTAGTTTGTTAGTTGTTTATAGTGGTTCTTTTTTTTATTAATTCATATACAGATAGAATATGGTTCTAAGTTGTCATTCAATAAGGTTCAAATTGAAACTTTATCTGAAGTTGCTACTGAACTTTTTGAAGGAATATATGGTTGTTCTTGTACATGAAAAATATTAATTATTGTACATGTTATTAAATTAAATATTGAAAGTATAGTAACAAATTTGAAAACATTAAATTTATGTGGAAATAAAAATGGAAAATGATTTCAAAATTTTGATAAAATGTTAAATAAATATAGTGAACCATATATCAGTAAAATATTATTGCGGTAGAACTCGACAATTTTGAGAAAAGAAGAGTATTAAAAATACGTTATTCTACTACCAAAAAAAAAATGTCATTTTTTTGAATACTTTCTAGTGTAAAAGGACGTTATTTTTGCACGTCGCCATTAGTTACGTGCAAAACAGTGTAATTAAATAGATACTTGACTAGGTAACCTAAAAAATAAATATTTTTTACGTTTGAAATGTTATTAGTTAGATTAGTTAAAACTCGATCATAGAAAAAATATATACGTATGCAACTCGTGTTAAAAGTGTCTTTAATACACTCATGGGTTTGCAACACTCGCCTACGACTCATACTGCAAGTTTTCTACTAGTGCAATAAAGTAATACTAGTTGCATAAATAACTATTTTCTATTTCGGTGTTCTTATAGCTCTATGAACGCACTGTAAACTCGTTGGCTAAGATCTATAAGCGCATTGTTTTTGGGGTTTTTTATTTTGTGGGAGTGGTATGAATATTCTTAAATCTGACAGATAAATGAAATATAACCTCAAAATTGTAAATTGTCGGTGTTTAACTATTTGCTAACAAAATATACAGGCTGATCAAAAGGAATTGTTATAGTTGGCAATACAATCCCAGAGATCTTTTTATTCCACAGTTGGCACAACGTCAGGTAAAGGCGGAAATACTATTTGACATGTCTAATAAATACAAATAGGTTATGTCAGGAGTCTGACAGCTAATAGAATTTTGTCTTTTTAAGTAATAGAAATACTTTAGAAATAAATGTAATAATAAATGGACACAAATTTAAATTTTAAGTGTCACTGTCAACAACAGGAAATGAATTTATGTTATCAGACTTACCAATTTCAAGTAGTTTTTTTTATTGCCAACTGTAACAATTCCTTTTGATCACTCTGTACTTACTAGAATCAGACAAAATTTAAAACAATCACAATATAGAAAAAAATATTGATTAATTGTCAAAAAATATGATATTTCACCAATACGAATGATAAAAAACACCAACTTATAGTTAACGAGAAAAAAATTATTAAATGACATGCGACACCACCGTAAAATATAGACTTACGTGAAGAGAACGTGACGAGCGACATGAAATTTAATTTCAAGTTCAAAATAAAATACAATAAAATTTTAAGATTATATGTAGTTTGAATTATTATTATGAGACATCATGTTTGATTTACCCATTTTATAATATGTTTCTTTAAATTCGCCTGTGGTCATAGATCTCATTGGGTTTGAAACTAAACTTTTGACAACAAAATATTGAATAAGTATCTATAACCATCACTCCTATATGGGTGTGGCACTTTGTCGTAGCAGATCTCGGTAAGTGATTTTATTTTTGCGCGGGAAATGCGGTTACCACCCCTCAAATGACGTCTTCTCCAAAGATGTTAGTAGTTGAGGAGTCAAAGAGGTAATTTTGCATGTACAGTACAGCTATGGAAATTGTCTCAAGTTCTCAAATCTACAAGCTGCCGCACTTTCACCTTGTTATCTAAACCGTAAATATAAATATATATATATATATATATATATATATATATATATATATATATATATATATATATATATATATATATCATCACGCCTTTTACCCATTACTAAGTGTGGCACTTTCATGTAAATTTTTTTAAGTTGAACTTTGAAAGTATTGTATTAAAATTGAAAATATTTTTGGAAATGTCAACGCGAACTATTGGCTTGGTAACTGTATTTTCAAATATTTATCAACATATACATTTATCATTGTGATACATACGGTACACATTTGAGGGATTCATAATAATTTGCCAAGCACTGTGCAATTAACTAATATTTACTCGGTTCATTATCGTACCAGTATAAAAATAAAATAAATAAACAAAAAAGAGTGTTAAAATATTTCCGCACGTGTCAATTTCCCACCTTCAAAGCAATACAAAATGATATTTACCGGCCTATCAAACATTGTAACACAGTAAAGAAAACAGCAAAAATTCAATATTGTGATACCAAACACGGCACCTTTGACTAATTACCGACCTCGATCTGCGATGGTGGCGCCGCGAGCGTTCAAAGCTCACACCTCCCCTCTTGTGACGTCATGAACATGAAAACACCCCATCTCGCTGCGATGCGAACCACCCTCAGTTATGTTTGATCTGCGGCCGTATTCGATCCCATGTTTATGTCGAGTCACGTTCGACGTTTGACACATGTTTCAATCAATCGGTTCCCGAGCTGTCGATGGCGACTGAGGCCGAAAACTCTGCTGCTGTTATGTCTTCTTTACATAGCGACGTGCTCACCACCATCTTACATTCGTTTTTCATTTAATTACTTATTTGTTGTAATTACATCATGTTCTGTCCTATCAAAAGGGGTAACACAAACCCTTTGAAACAGTCACTGAAAAATTATTAATTACGGCGACGTATCATAGTCAATGTTTTCACCGTTTGATAAAACTTTGTACAATTTGTAGACATATTTCTTATTATCTCATTTATTTAGAACCATTGACGAATCAAGTGAACGAAATTAATTCTAGGCAGCATAATTTAAATTTTCAATCATCATACTTAATTTGACAGTAAGGAATGAAGTAAACATTGACCATCTTGTAATTTTTTAAATACATTAATAATATATTATTTTTATGGGGTAGGTGACTCAGTGGTATCAAGTCGGCCTGGAATTTAAGAACTCGGATTCGATTCCCAGAATCGACAAACAATTTTCACTACATTAAATTACCCCTGTGGCTCCTCCTTTACTAACATCTTTGTGGACAGTGATTTAATGGCTGGTACCCATACTTCACTCGCAAAATTATATCACTTACCGAGATCTGCTGAATGCCACATGAGTGAAAGGAGTTTACTGTTATCGACATGAGAGTATGCCAAGTTTAAAAATGTGAAATGATTGCAGGATCTGTATAAAGCGGCACTGCGATTAGAAATATTTTACTACTAATGTTATACGTAATACATGAGCCGCTCTGGCGACCAATACTAACTGTAATTAAGTGAATTACTCTCCCTTACTCTTTTGGCATTCTCTTGTGGCAACGACACTAATTGATATATCTTCATTTGGGAACAACAAGGTTAAGATTTGCAATTACAAAAATATCTAGAGATCTGTTTAGTCGAAAAGTGCAGTATTATATGATTAAATGTGTAATACGGGTATTTCGGAACTGGTAGCCTGCATCATCTTTAAAGAAATGCACTTTTTGTTAAACAAATCGACTTGACGGTTGCAAACGATTTCTCTCTTTGTCGCACAGAAGTCAGGGAGCATGTGAAGCTCTTTGTCTGACTGGTGGTTTTTATTAAACATCGGCAAAGTCCTTTGACTCGTGTGTTTGGTCAAAAGGCGCGCGAAATCCTTTGTTGATCGCCCTTTCTTGGCACATAGTCGTTCTTCATTCGTTCCTCTCTTCTTTGCAAGCGGCGTGCTGGATGCTGTACTATTCTTTCGGGTACTGTTCACTGTTTGATTTAAAGTGGAGAATCGTTTGTTGCTTAAAACGCCATCTACTTAAGGTCAACTTGGCGCGCACTTCGTGGTCTGGTGCTGATGGACCTTTGCCATCAAACGAACGCGTCTGAAAGGGACGAACACCGTCGATTTTTAATGGTCTTCGTTTTTTATTTGCGGGTTCCTCATTACTATATCCATGTTAAACAGAACATGAACACCTATTTAAAATGTTTCTAGTTATCAAAAATATAGTACGAGTATATTGTACATAAAATAAATATATCATTACGCCTTTTAGCCATTACTGGACCTGACACTCTGCCATAGCAGATAGGTGATATATTTCACGGTCCACAAAGATATTAATGGAGGAGAAGCCACAGGGGTAATATTAATGTGGTGAAATTATCTGCAATCATACACCCTCGAAATGATTTTTAAATTATTTAGATTAAATTATTATTTCAGGAGATAATATCAATATTCCTTATTTATTTTACATCCTGTATGTAGATTGTATTATTATTATGTGACCTTATGTATAATTTACTTATTTTATAATCTATTTTTTTAATGGGGTAATGGCTCAGTGGTATCAAGTCGGCATGTAGATCCAAAGAATCCTGGTTCGATCCTCACAGCCGACAAACATTTCCACCAATTTAAAATTACCCCTGTGGCTCCCCCATCACTAACATCTTTGAGGGCCGTGATTTGACGGCTGGTAACCCCACTTCACGCGCAAAAATGTATCACTTACCGAGATCTGTTTCGGCAGACTGCCACACCCAGTAATGGGTAAAAGGCGTGATGATATATTTATTTATTTTTTCGACTATTCTCATAGATCTCATTGATAGTTTTATACTTCGTTAATCATGCTTAATTAACGTTCATGCTAGCGGCCAATATCTTTATCTTACACTACTCATAGGTTGAAGCATTTTCTCAAAAATAATTTAGAAATGTTGGGCAGCGATAATACGATAAATAATTAGTCAATTAATGATCTGTTGACACTAACGGTCAATGCCTTTACTTTATTATAGTTCGTGGTCAGAAAAATCTTACAAAAAGATGCTAAAGCATTTAGAGTGTACTAAAAGCAGTTGTAAAACCATCTTAACGGGCAATAATAATTCTCATGTAAGTTTTAAACACTTGTTTATCGTTTAATAAAACCTGGCAAATGTGCGGTAAAAGCGTCTGGCTAACCGCACGCGCTGTGCTTCGTGTAAGTAAACACAACTGAAGCATCGTTACATCGTTACCTGTCCCGCCGCTAGGAACGCTGCAATCACAACGCGCGTCAAACAACCTCAGCGGCAACAGCAGCTCCAGCAGTAGCAGCTGTCTTCCTCCAACACAGATTTTTGTTCTGCCATCTCACTCCGACACCTTTATGATGTCTACATTGTTTCGTAAATGATATTACCGAAACCGCAAACCCTTATCTTTTGCGCCATTTTGTGTTTTGATTAACTGAAAATATTGCCATTAGTCGGTTATGTATTTTAGGTTTGTAATTGAAAACACGCGTTTAATTGCTTTCGATGAAGATTCTGTGGAATTCACATTAATTCAATTTGTTTTTGCGAAAGGATTCATTTTATTTCACAATAATATGGTTTAAATATAGGTAAAAAAAAACAGGAAATCAACTCTTTGCTTCTCTTTTGTTTTTATTTTTACAGGCAATCGTAGCTAGGTGCATAAAGGCGAGGTAAAACTTGCGTTTCTTAATTAGCAAGCACGAGGTCGTGCGTTCAAATCTCACTGACTTCAACTTAAATCCAAGAAAATACGATTGTGTCTGAGTGGTTCGGATTCCACTATAAGCCGTAGGTCTCCTGTACTGTAATTGGGATTAAGTTCCTGTTGTGCAGAGTAACAAATAAATAAATAAAATAAACATTATGACATATCATATAGTACTCATTTTCTTCGCTTATGCAAAATTTAATGTAATAAAATACATAATATATACCATTAAATATATTATTATTATTATTATTAGTTTAATATAACTAATGTGTGCTATTGACATTATTTAAAAATATGACCACAATACCAAAATTATGATAAAACACCAAAATGACAGTTAAATAAAAACTGCCTACCGGAAGGGTCCTGTTATGAACCAGAATAGGTTTGTTTTGCGATGTCAGTTCGATAAATTGTACTTACTATTACGGATAACATTGTGAGAAACAAGATAAAATAGGTTGGTAGCGCAAAATAATTTTTTACGATATAATTGTAATGTATCATATTTACGAGATGGGAAAACTTGTCGAACGAGGCCATAGCCGAGTTTGAAAATCCATCGAGTATTGTACAATACATTAGAATAGGTAAATAAGAAAAAACAAATTCCCCATCACTTGTCACAAATTCCACAAAAATTTACAGCACGTTTGAATCAACTTATCAGGTCATCAACAAACGGCTGATCAGTTCAGCTTTAACCATAGACGCGTTTCGTCCTTTAGGGACTCATCAGTATCCAACTAGACCAACTAGGGACTAGTGAACTGTGATACAGTCCTAGCTGAACTGACTGATGTTAAACTATGTAAGCCGGTAACATGACATGAGACCTACGGAGCAACCCTTGGTGCCATCTACCGACAAAAATCACAAACTGCTTAACAGCATTTGAAATAATTCCTATTTTTTTTTTATCTATTAAGACTCAATTCCACATCGCAATTGACATTTTCTCTTTGTGTTATTACAATATGTATCTTGTACATTGTTTTACCTAATTTCATGATAAAGAAAAATTATTGCAAAATGGTTTTTTGTTCTTATTTGAGGCGTAAGTAGGATTTTTTTTTGTATCAGACTGTTATTTTACTGTCAAAATTTATTACAATACTTACATCGTAATAGATCTCATTACGACATGCATTTTAGTATTGTAATATTGATATTACGTTATGAAATTAGGTAAAATTAATTTCAGGGGTAGTTTTTCAATTACGTGTTTATTCCCGATTAAGAAAATCAATAATAAGTAACTATAGTTCCTATTATTAATTAATTATGATTAACATTAATAAATAAAAGCACATCGAATGTTCGACAGTAAAATCAATTATTCCTTGTGACATGTAATTTCGTTTTGCTTTGATTAATTCAAACCAAATTTAAAATTTAAGTATTATTGGTGCAACTGACCATTATGTATACAACAAGGTTTGAAAATTTGCAGTTGTGTACGTCATTTTTTAACAATACATTTTAGTTAGGTTACATTACCCTATTTCCTTCAAAACATTTTGTTTTGAAGTAGCCTATTATTTATTCTAAATAGCCTATTACGTACTAACAACCTTGGCTAAATAGGACGATTATCAAGAAACCGTAAGGTGTAATGTTCATTTACGCATCAAAATTTCAACAACTCCTTTACTAATTTCACCGATCTTGCATACATGCCTTTACCTTCTCTTTAATGCACTACACTGGTATTTTTAGCCACAAGTACTCGTACAAGGAAGAAGGCTACACGCCTGTTAACATGGATAACCGGTCTGTGATCAAAGCACGAGTTAGTTTCGACGTTAACAGTGTAGTCGCCACGAGATTTGATGCTTAAATGAACACGCTATGGGATGTCCAATGCACCAGGGCCATGTAGTATGCATTTGGTATAATAGATGATTTATAGTATATTACATTACTAGCATGGTAATAGTATATTACATAATAAGTAGGGAAAGTGATGTTTTACTTGACGACGCATTTGTTTGAAATAATACACCGCAAAACACTTTTCTGACGTATTATATATACTATTTTTTCTGAAACCGTTTAACTTAATCAAAAATTAATCATTAAATAATTCAAAATGTTTAAATTATTTGATATGAATTGTATTGACAGTAGACTACGTATCCAAGGTTACCAAAAATAAGTTATAGTTAAGCTATAAAAGTAGTTAGCTATAGACAACTTTTCTGTAATTCTTCTTCTTCCTTATTTATATCTCTTTTACTCTTTTGAGAGTAAATTTCTGTAGTTCAGTTTTTTTAATTTTGTAAATATGTTGAATCTATAGAGTCTTGAGAGGCTGAAATGATACAGTAGCGCACCTAGTGTATTTTTATGCAATTATTTTTGACAAGTCTTAAATTTGAAAATTTGACTGTTTTACATTGCAATAAAAAAAAATCTCTCAAGTTATATTAATAAAAATGTGTATATATATGCAGAAAATTATGAGGAATACAATGGTGCATCTTCCAGGCCCGTATCTAGGCTAGTCTTTGACATATATGGCAGTTAGCGGAAAATGGCCAAAACGGGATGAATTTTGTGCAAAATTTTACTTTTCCGAAGGCTATATCTCAAAAACTAAACAAGATATAAAAATACGCTCAACGGCATTAAATTTCTCGTGTTTGAATTGACTTATAAACATATTTTCAGCGATTTTGATTTTTTGAAAATTTCTTAAGGGGTACGTACCCCTTAAGAATTTTCGATTTTAAGCCATTTTTAGACTTATTGCTCTAAAAACCTTCCACATTCGAATATTGTACTCAAAATTTACATACATACGTATTTCGATGCGCAGAATCCAATGGTGAAATCCCTGAGTTCTTATCTCTTTTAGTTTTGAAGATATTGGCCTTGGAAATCTGTGTATATCCAAATTTTAATCAAAATATGAAAAATAAAAAAATTGCTGAAAATATGGGTACAAGTCAATTCGGACACGAGGAATCCAATTCCGTTGAGCGCATCTTCATATCTAGCTTAATTTTTGAGATATAACTCTGGAAGAGTTGATTTTTTCAAATTTTACGCCATTTCACATTTTACACAATATTAGTATATTACACAATAAGTCAGGAAAGTAAAAACACTTTCCTGACGTGTTATGTGTACTATTCTTCTGAAACCATTTAATTGAATCATTAATTAATCCATATCCAGTAATGGTAAAAAGTATGATGAAATATTTATTTATTTAAACAAGATTATTTTTAATACCGGGGGATCATTTTAATCCTGATTATATTTTGCTGATGGGTAATGTTAAAAAAATAAACATGATATTAATCACTGTTTTCATATAATTTTTGGTGTGGTAGCTTTTTAATTTTTATTTTTTTTTACAGACTAGGTATACACAATATTTTTTATAAAATGAATAAATTAATATATCATTACGCCTTTTATCCATTACTGGGTGTGACACTCTATCGTAGTAGACCTCGGTAAGTGATATATTTATGTGCGTCAAATGCGGTTACCAGTCGTCAAATCATTGTTCCCAAAGATGTTGGTAGAGGAGAAGACACAGGAGTAATTTTAATGTGATAAAAATTGTTTGTCGGCTCTGGGAATCGAACTCGGGTTTTCAAATCCATAGTCCGACTCGATACTCTCTACCCCATAACGGCATTATGCAATATTAAATATATTTTTGAGGTACACACTCGTATACGACATTAGTATATGATGAATATGGGTTTGAGTAATGTTTTTTCAGAAAAGTGGATGTATGTCAATTATGGTGGTTAAGTCACGTGGAACGTAATATAAAATAAATAAATAAATATATCATCACGCCTTCTATCCATTAATGGGTGTGGCAGTCTACCGAAACAGATCTCGGTAAGTGATATATTTTGGCGTGAAGTGCGGTTACCAGTCGTCAAATCACGGCCCCCAAAGATGTTAGTGGTGGAGGAGCCACAGGGGTAGTTTTATGAAATTGTTTGTCGCCTGTGGGAATCGAACCAGGGTTCTCAGGATCCACAGGCCGACTTCATACCACTGAGCTAGCCACCCCATATATTGATATATGTGTAATAATATAACGTAATGTTGGAATTAATACACTTGTACATATTATTGAAGTTTGTTGAGCGATCGAATGATTTTAAATGTGGAGAATAAATGAAATGGTATGAAAGCAATTATAAATATGGACAAAGTGGAAAAATAAGAATTTTTGGGAAAATTTTTTTACTATACCTGTATAATAATCCTTGTTTAACAAACTAAATATCGTGCGTAAACGAAATATTAAAACACGCCACATTTTAAAGTTGCTAAGCAATAACAAAATCCTTTTGTTCTTTAAATCCGTCCATATTTTGCACAATAAATTGCAAAACAATTAATCCACATGATAACGTAAACAACAATACTAAGCTCCCATGTGAACGATATTATTTCAAATCACATACACAAAATTATGAAATGAATCAAAATGAAAATGCTGCTTTCCAGCTCCAAAAAATAGCATTCCGTTCCGCGTCCTGCTCTTTATCTCGTCATACGTGCTTTAAAGACTTGTACACTGGCATCATAATATACTATTTTCTAATTAAAATAACGTTTTAATCGCATGATGACAAGCTGAGACTTATAATATTTTAGTAAAGACATGAAGTTAACAACTAACTTATTAAGCACTGATTGAAGTTAGCTTGTCACATCTGTCATAGTAACCAAGGACGTTGAAAGGAGGGGTTATGGCATTACGATACTGTAGCATTGCTTGAAGTGAGGCTTGGGCAAGGGAAAGAGACAACAATAGTTTTTCTTCCTTAGCCAAATCTCTTCTTCTTCCAAATAATTTTAATTTGGTGAAAATTGTTTGTCTGCTGTGGGAATCAAACCGGGGTCCTCAGGATCCATAGGCCAACTCGAAACCACTGAGCCATTACCCCATTAAATTAATAAACATAAATAAATAATTGTAATTGAGACAAACTATAGGTGGGGAACTTTTTTACCATTGGATGGCATATTTAAATTAGGCAGTAATAAAGGAATTTTTTGAGATAATATTGTCAACCCTACATTGACGTGACGATGAAGAAAAATATTCGAAATCATATAGTAATTCATAATTCGTAGAAATTGAATAGTAAACTTGTGAAATGAACAAGTTGTTTTTTACAACTAAAACTAAATATAAAAAATGTCGCCCCAAAATATGTGCCGCCCGGTGCGGACCGCTCCCACCGCCCCCTTCTAGGTACACCACTGAATAAATGTCCTATATTATTTACTTGTTAAGTGAATAGCTAATTCTTTGTTTATTTATTTATAATGGTTAGACTGCCGATTTACAGCCTGTACTAATTAAATTAATGGAACAATAACATCTTTCACATCAAATTCTCTTCTCTGACAATACCGTGGCCTATAAATATGTGTCTTCAGTTGTATCTCTGTTGGTCCCAATCACATAAATAGCAGGAATTCGGGCGAGTCCTGGGGCCAATGTGCTAATGGTGATTACGTCCCGTGTTACACTAATGAGAGGAGTGTAGTATGGCAGTGCGGCTTGGTAGACGTCACTGCCGTTACCGTACCAGGGCCAACTCGAATATGTGGATCTGTATCATGTCAACAGTACTTAGGGTTAACATAATGGCGGTCGTTGACATATACACATCAGGATTTGTGGAACAAATTTCGAAATGTACTGTTCATTTGCTTAATGGTGTTCGGCACTATTTAATAAATTAAATTAACGCACAAAAATGTGATGTAACTACTATTAATACAGTGAAATACATATACAAACAATTTGAAAAATCTATTGACAGTTAATCTAACTGTATAATATTTTGCAGAATACAATTAATTAGTGCTACTGTGGTAATTAGTTCAGCAAAAATTCTTTAAGGTTCATAAATTGATTTACAACATTAAGGTAGTGCTAGTGTAAGGGTTGCGCCATCTGTTGTCGAGTGGCAAAACTGACGCTCAAAAAAATATAAAAATTGAATAAAATAAGTGTTTTATAGCTATTATGATTTGAATATCATGAATTGTTAACAGGTTGTTGGTCTAGTGAATTTTCAATTACCATACCACCGTGTGGTGTTGCCATTATAAATTGGGATTCTTAATTTTTCGTTAAAAACCAGGCTTAGCATGGCTATATATCCATTACTAAACGATAAAAAACTTTCTCCTTCTGGTACAATATACATGGATAGTTCTAGAACATCATACTAGTTTTTCAAATGAAACTGCAAAATTTTAGAGGTACACAAACCAAATATGAGCGATTCTGGATGATGATCGCCATAAGCCCCGTGTATAAGAACTCAACTTTACAAGCGAATATATTTGTTCACAGACCATGAATGTGTTTCATGTTTCAACAGGATGCGTATGACTATCCAATGTTTACGTGCACCAAATTTCATTCGGATCTGCAAAAATGTTTTTCACGCTAGTACTACCCTAATTTGAAGCTAGCATATGATTGGTAATATGAATGAATTTTTTAATAATTTGTCAATAAAATAAAACTCCAAATATCGAAAATTGGTCAATTATTTCTTTTCTTCTCCCTACAAATTAAAAAGAAATAATTAGCGTTCTTAATTATATTCTATATTGTTGATAAATTTAATAATAATGAGGTATTGATTCTACACAAAGCGAAAATTTGTTTAATTACTGAATATGAGAGCAGTGTTCGTTAGAGAGAGAGACTAGTAAACAAAGTATTCTAGTGGAAAATGATCGGTAACTATATTGAATATCGAGTAATAAACCAGAATAAGTGAAAAAATAATATCACTGTGGATAACATGAGTATTGGGGTAGTGAATTAAACCACGATACCACAAAGCACGCAGCACTTCGTATTGTTATGAATGTTAACTAATTATTTATTAATGAGAATATAATATTATATTGTATCGGATGGTATCGATATGTGCATTAATTAATAGATGTGGCTATTTATAAATACAATATATATATACGAGGGCAGGGTGAAAAGTCCCTGAAAAATGAAACAAGAAATGATTTATTTGGTCAAAACATATTTTACTTCGCAACATAATCTCCTTGTAGCTTGATATACTTCGTCCAACGTTTTTCTAATTTTTCGATCCCTTCCAAATAATACGATTTTGGCAATCCTTCAAAATAGTCGTTTGTCTCAGCGAAGACCTCATCGTTGGAGCCAAATCTCTTTCCGCCAAATCTCTTTCCGCCAAATCTGGAGAATATGGTGTAGCGCAATTCGTGCAATTTTGCCATTGCGACTGCGGACTTATGTGCCGGTGCAGAGAGCAAATGCGGTACCCATCTGGCAGATAGCTTTCTCATATCCAAAAATTTATGCAAAATGTTCCGTATCCGTTCAGTTGAGATGCTCATAGCCTCAGCCAGCTCGTGCACTTTAACTCGCCAATCGTCCAATATCATACCATGGATTTTATCGACAATTTCTAGTGTTGTAACCACAATTGGACGACCAGAACGTTCGGTGTCCGTTGTGGTCATACTACCACAACGAAAAGCACTAAACCACTTGTGAATCGTTCCAATCGATGGTGAGGAGTCCCAAAATGTTTAACAAGCAATGCTTTGGTTTGCGTAATGTTTTTTCCACGCAAGAAATAATGTTTAATCAAGACGCGAAATTAACTTTTTTCCAGGTTTTCAAAAATCTTCAAGGTTGCTTGCTTTCGATGGGTGTCAAAACAGAACTGAATGACATATCAGTCTACAATTTTAATGCGTTCTAGTTAAAGATGATACATCACTAATGTCACATGAGATTTGCGATTGTGGCGCCATCTGTTTTATTTTTCAGGGACTTTTCGCCCTGCCCTCGTATATATATATATATATATATATATATATATTATTTACCTAATACTTCTGTTAGTAGCAGCAGTTGTGCTTGCAACCAAAATTAAACTTTATATTAAAAAAAAATAATGTAATTTTTAATATCTAAGTCTTGAGATAAATATACGATCAGCAATGTCTCATAAGCTTTGCAGCGCAGGTAACACGATTCACGCGAAGAGTCTTCCACGAGCTGCGTCTTCCAGCTTCCCGGTTTTCGAATATTAATAATGCGAAAGTTTAGCTAGTGGTTTCGTACGCTGGTAGAATCTGCGCATTATTCGCTCACACGTAAACTGATACAAGACTACAAGAGCTAATGGCAGTGCTGCGCGTCATAAATACACCTATTCTTCCGCGGGTGATTTTTTGCGCTCAAACCAATATCATGCGCCGGAACACCACAGCTTTATTGCATACATTACTCGGCGCGCTATAAAAATATTATATGCAGAAAAATGGTTTCTGTGTCGCAGTAAAGTGACATCGATTTATGGAGTCCGACAGCTATCTTTCTTATTTTGTTGAGCCTGGGGTGAAAAAATTACTTTTGAGATAAGATTTTAATACGCGTTTGTTCCAAACGATGCTATTCATTTATTATTCTGCATGCGTAATTTGTATTCCGCTGTGATTGTCGGATCTGCGAGTTTACTGTGCAGTAAAGTTGATAAATTTTTGTTATATACAAATATTATTTGTTATGCAAGGATTAACTATTTTTATTTCCAATCGTATGTAGGGAAATTTCACTGTCCCTAAAAAAAAAACACTATTTATTAATCGTGAATTTATTTTTCAAAAGAAGAAGCAAAAATTCATGTCCCCAAATGCACAAGCAAGTAATTATATTTCCTATCAAATGACTTGACAATTACATTCATTTTTAATCTTGGCATCACAACAACAAACGTGTTACGTTGTTGTTTTCTAGAAAAGTATTGAAATAGTTATTTACGTTATAAAATAAAATATATATCATCACGCCTTTTTACCCATGACTCGGTGTGTCACTCTGCCGGAGCAGATCTCGGTAAGTGATATATTTATGGGCATGAAGTGCGGTTACCAGCCGTCAAATTCCGCTCCCTAAAGATGTTAGTGTAGAGGGAGCCACAGGGGTAATTTTAATGTGGTGAAAATTGTTTGTCGGCTGTGGAAATCGAACCGAGGTTCTCAGTATCTACAGGTCGACTTGATACCACTGAGCCACCAACGTTATAAGTCCAGTAAATAAGTTTTCCTAAAACTGACAAGGAAGGCCTACTTTCCTAACCAATTTTAGTATAGAAAGAAGATTTTTACCAAAACAGTCAGGTAAAGTACGTATCTAAGGTTAATAAAAACAATCAACAATTTTAAGAATCAATGCAATTAAACACATATATATGGGGTAGCTAGCTCAGTGGTATCGAATCGGCCAGTGGATCCTGATGACCTCGGTTCGATTTCCACAGCCGACAAACAATTTTCACCACATTAAAATTACCCCTGTGGCTCTTCCTCCACTACCATATTTGGGAGCCGTGATTTGATGGCTGGTAACCTCACTTCACGCCCATAAATATATCACTTGCAGAGATCTGCCCCGGCAGAGTGCCACATCTAGTAATGGGTAAAAGGCGTGATGATATATTTTTATTTATTTATTTATTTAAAAACGTATATATGGGATGGCTAGCTCAGTGGTATGAAGTCGGCCTGTGGATCCTGAGGTCCCTAGTTCGATTCCCACAAGCGACAAATTTTCATAATTTGAAAAAGCTATCCTTGTGGATCCTCCACCACTAACATGTTTGGGGGACGTGATTTGACGACTGGTAACCTCACTTCACGCGCAAAATATATAACTTACCGAGCTCTGCTTCAGCAGAGTGCCACACACAGTAATGGGTAGAAGGCGTGATGATATATTTATTTATTTATTTAAAAACGTATATGAAAGGAAGATAATTTAACATTTCAAATGTTTTAAATTAAATCTTAAATTTACTTTCTATACTATCTATTAAATTTAAATGTTAGTTTAGTTCTTATAATAAATATAAATGATAAATGTGTCTGTATAAACTAAATGTTCAGAATGGTTTAAAATTATTATACTAGATCCGTGTAATTATGAAGAGTGGCACTAATGTTATAATTAATATCAATAATTTCTATGAAGCACTAAATAAACAACAAAAGTAAAACATGTGTGTGTTGTAAGGTATATTTAAGTGAACTATGTTAATTAGGATTTCTAAAACAGAATTGAGTATTCTAGGCTGACATGTTTGAAATAAGCGCAACGAATTAGTCTTTCTGAGCGTTAAAACGGTTAATAACATGCATTCATCGGCCAAACAATGGCCGGTTTAGCTTTAGTGCGCGTTGTCAGTTTAGTTCATTTGTGTACACACCTACTCACACGCGGAACTATTTATTATTTAAAGGGTACAAAACATTGTTTGATGTCATTACATGTCTCAGTAATCTTTATTTCAACGGAATAACAAATGTACGCTCATTATGCATAAAGCTATTTCACATCTGTTTATTTGACATGTCTTTCCTGTCAAATACTTTCATACTTGTTCCATTATTTACAACCTTATTTTTCTGTTCCAGGTAACGTTTATTTTTTGGGTTCATTTGACTATATTTAGATGGTAAGTAATTAGTTATTAGCACAAAGTTTACTTTTGGAAATTTATTTAATGGCTTAGTAAATTTCGATGACTAATGTTACGTAGAACCCTACAGTATACTATATTTTATTGTATTCCTAGAAACAACAAAATTAACGGAACTAATTTCTTAAGTATAATTTGAAACCGGTAAATCTCTGTCGTTACATACCGCGAACAAGGTTAAGATGTTTTAGTTTTCGTAACGTATCATGTTTCATTTGCCTCACACGTTGCTTTGTTATACTCAGCTTCAGAAACGTGCTAACAGAAGTACCACTATGAAAAAAGTCCAACATAGAGAGAAACAAAATAGTATATTGTGTAACAAGTGTGTGAAGCTGCCTTTTTTGTATGGAGTTTGCGACACGAGTCGTAGGCGAGGGGCGCAGCCACACGATAGTTGCAAAGTCTTCACATAGGTGTTGCACACTATACTTTTTCTACGACTTTATATTTAAAAAATGAATTAAGAAAATAGTTCAATTTTCTTTATTGTTATAATTTTAATTATTAATGGTAACAATACAATTTGTCAAATTCTCAAACTTGACACCAGTTTCTTTGTCTAACAATGATGTACCACAATCCATAATAATTAATAGTCTTCAAATGAATGCCCAAAATGCGTAAATTAAAACCGACTAAACTATTTTAATTTGACAATTATCTGCAAACAAACAATTCGTTGTTATGAAAAATTAAACTAACACTAAGCACAGCAATTTATTAAAAAATTGTATCAGTGCCAAAAAGTATAAAAGCTCGTATAGCCATAGTGCGTAAAATAACCTCCATAAAAAATTTATTGCATTTTACGCATCGCTATTACAAGTCGAAATTTAACTCCTGCGCTCAATGTGTGAAGTTAAAAATTCACGCAATGGAAGTAAAAAAAAAATGTTAACGTTAATGATCACCAAGCGTTTTGACCCTATGCCATTTGCCATGTGAAATGATTTATTTTCATTTCTAATATAATTAAATTTCTTGATATTGAAGTATTTCCTTTGTAATTTAATTTTCATAAAAAATTAATGAAATTTAGACTGTATATAAATATCATTGAGATTTGCTTTGTGAGCAAAGTAACTAAAGATGTGGGATGAACTTGAATTTAATTGTAGATACAATTATACTAGAGCAGACGCTAATTTCATTGCATTTTTTTTTCGAATAAACTTCTCTCTATCGGCACTTTAAAAAATTATATTCACATGGGCGTCCACAGACATTTTTCCAGTCGAGTCGCAAGAAACTCTCAGATATACATAAATTTCTAAAATATTTTTTTTACAAAACATAAATACAAACACACATAACAAATGCATAAAAAAATATTTAAATTGGTGAAATAAATTACTAGTCTTTGTCGTCTGGGTTTGAATTGAAGAGGAAGGACAATTTTCGAATAATTTAATAAACTTAGATTACTCAATCGTTACGATAGGGAACATGTCACTAGCTGGCCATAAGAATACTGCTGAAAATTCAGTTTCAGCTTGAATATATTATCTTCAAACTTATAATTTAATTTTTATTTAATTTATATATACTTATACAGTGTGGTGGCCACGACTCTCGAACATAGGACTTTAACATGTAATATCATATTGTTTTAATTTTCTAATTATTTAAAAGAAAAAAGCTTCAAATAAAAGTTTTAGGGCATAAAATACGAAATTAATTTTGCATTCGGCACAAATAAGATCTGAAAATTACTAAAATTGTCTCAAAACTATTGATAGCTATGAAATTGATACAAAATTAAACAAATGTTTGACATTAAATCTGTCAAAAATGTCAGAATAGATTATTTATTTATTATTTCATTTATTTTGACAAATAAAACGGCCAACATTTGTTTAATTTTGTTTCAATTTCATACCTATCGATAGTTTGAGGCAATTTTCTTCATTTTCAAATCTAATTTGTATGTCAAATTAATTTTGTGTATTGGTTCAGATGCAGAATTTTATGTCCTAAAACTTTTATTTGAAGCTTCTTTGATTAAAATATTTAAGGAGGCAGGAAATTACAAAATTATAGTTTTACTTGTTAAAGTCCTATGTTCGAAAGTCGAGGTGACCACCCTAGTTAATATCCAGGGGGCGCGCGCCCTTCCTTGCCCCCCTCTGCGGACGCCCATGTATATTCAATGCAATTATATGATCTAGTGACTGAGGCTGTGCTCGGAGTTGCACTTTTATCACCCTAACATAACAAATCCTAATTTTGTGTGTCCTAAATGACGTCATAATTTAGGATTTTAGAAATTAGATTTTTGGATTTGCGCGTTACGGTCAAACAAGAATAATCTTTTGACGTTTACAGATTGTCAAATTTGCTGTAGCAGTTTTGAAGAAAAAAAGTCTTCGTATTTTGTGTGTAGGTATAAAAATTATTAAAAATATTATTATTAATATCTAAACGTCTAAATGTCAAACAATTGAACATACGGACTGCAGATATCGTTAGCAGTGTACTATTCGAAATTGTACTTATGTGAATTTCTAATTTCTTTCCTCAATTCCTAAATCCTAAATGTCAAAAGGCTACTTCGCACACGGTCTGATTGTGTTTTATTCAATTTTGTTTAACTTTAGACAAGGTTTAAATGACTTATTATAAATACAGAAAATGTTAACAGTAATTAATACATATTAACCAAACATACAAATTTGTGACAGTGGTCAATCAAGATCAGAAAATATCAATTTTGATGAAATTATGAACTTTGACTTCTAGTTTTGGAATAATTTTAAATCCGGGTCTTTCTACACGGAATATTTTCTTTGAAATATACAGCTCACCCATGAGCTAACCGGAAATAATTCGTCTTGTACTAAAATTTAATCTCAGAAGCTTTCTTCCATGTCCATCGTGAGCAGCGACAGCAGCAGCAGCATTTGTCCTTGTGCTTGCTCTTCGTGTGCGATCTGTGACCGGCATGACGTCACTAGCCTTTTAGCGAAACGAAGCGCGGCGCCGATTTTAAGGTCGAGTGTTTCTTTTGTGGCCACTCGAATGTGCTCTTTTGTTTGGCTACTGCTGTTTTGTTTAACTCTGGTGGTTATTAAGTTACTGAGCGCGTCCAATTAGTGGAAGCCGTGTCGTAGCGACTCCTGCTCTCTTCGCAAGTGTGAGTGGAGGTTTTATGTTTCACGTAGAGGATCGTGTTGGCTTCGCCAAGTGCTTCAAGTGGACTGTGCAATTTATTTAAACCGTTCCTTGTCATTATGTACTCCGTGTTTTGTATTTTTGACTGAGAGATATCTGATAACCTCTTGTTTTGTGTTCTTCGTGTTATCTCCGGGCCCAAAGATTTATCGAAATATTAATATAATACAAAGACAAAATGTCAATTGGGTGATTTGACGGCTGGTAACCGCAAGTCACGCGTGTAATTATATCACTTATCCAGATCTGTTACGGCAGAGTTACACGTCCAGTAAGGGGCAAAAGGCGTGATGATATATTTATTAAAACAAAAACGATAACTCATATCTCATGTTAACTGCAGTTTTTGTGAGAAGTTTTTATTTAATTCTAAAGTACATACTAAAGTTTTAAAGTAGACATGTGACTACATCCTGCTGATTTTGTACCAGGATATATGCAACGTTTCCTGTATTTTCTATTTTGTATTGAAATAAATTATAAATGACCCTGATATTCATATATTTTTATTTATATTGTTTAGAAACATATTGTTTTTTTATTGACAGTAAAAGAACAATTGAACTTCCTACGTAGTACTCTTCCTACACAAAATATATAAAACAATAATATTCAATAAAAAACAATATTCTATTTTTATTTTAATCATAATATTTTTTTGAGTAAATCTGTTTCTAATAATGCATTAGTTATTAGCTATTCTAAATGACTGTTATTATTATTATTATATATATATATATATATATATATATATATATATATATATATATATATATATATATATATATATATTGTGTTGTTATTCAAAAATTACTATAAGTTTTCTGAGAACCATCTAATTTATTATATTTAAACAAACATCTTAATAATAATGTTTTTACATCTGTGAACACTAAACTGTTAGTCTGTCAGCGATGCAGCTGGAAATTCATTCAAAGGAGTGGACGAGTTCGTCTGCCTTGACGCTTTAAATATGTGTAACTCTTGGACAGATTTTGACCATTTTCATTTCGGACGCAGATTATAAAAGAACACTCTTAAACAATAGTTTATATTTGTGGAAATTTCATGTTTATATTTTGTAACATTACTGACAAAAGTTGTCCGTTCTATAGTTGTGAGAGTTCGTATTATATATTTATCAAACTCAGGGGTGGATGTTCTCTAAGGATTAGATGCACCAAATCACACTAATTGCACATTAGTTAAATTGACCATTAAATTCGTTCATTTAAATAATTTACATTTTAATTTAATTTCTGGTGCAACGCTATTTAACTTTAACAAACACTTGAAAATTCTAACCGCAGATCAAATTTGAAACTGATCTTAGGCTTAGTACAATCAGTTATAAATTTTATGCGAATTATTCAAATCATTCTTTAGTAATCTTGCTATCATTTTGTATCAATATGGCAGATTAAGTTAAAAATGGAATAAAGGTGTTTAAATTAAAAAATACATTTTTCTTTAAAACAAAAGTGTAAATTATTCTGGTATACACCATCGAAACTAGAATTATTTTATGTCTAATTTAATAAATAAAAGCAAATCAAAGTAAAATGTCTCAAGGAAACGTTTACACTGCTGTCAGATATTATATACTTCGATTAAGTAAATATTTTGTGAAAGAAACAAATTAATATCAAAATTTATTTAATGAAATTGTTTACAAAAGAGTCGTATTAACATTTAATATTTAATAAAATAAACAAAAATATTATGATTTGTTTATTTGTTTCTTTCATAGCATGCTGATGATTTAAATTAAATTAATATCAAATTTAATACGCATTATTCTTAAAAAATATTATAATTTGAAGGGTACTGATTTTTTCTTACATAATTTGTAACCATGGCATAATTGGTCAATTTTAGGAGGCTCCATGTAAAACAAAAATTATTGCCAGATTTCCTATCTATATGGTCAGCTCTATCACTGGTTAAGCGTTAAATGACGACCTGTATAATATGAGTAGAATTATCGAAAAAAAAAAATCTTGTCCGAGTTGGGAATGGCTGAGCTCAGAGGAAAGCTCCAGATTTAGGATAAAACGTTGGAGGTCCAACGTGTGCATTAGTGCCCCTCTGTTTGTAATCTGCCCGACCGTGACACAAAAAGTGAATTTCCAGTTTCGTTACGTGACTCGTCCACCGACCGTGGAATCTATATCTTCTCTTGTTGAATTATAAATGGCTTATTTACATGCACTCATAACTTGAGGGGGACCCCTCCTCGTCTTTTGCCCTGTGAACACCCTCACGCCCCACAGTGTTCGTCGTTTCGCCGGCTGAACTGTATTTATGCCTCTTCATAAATAACCAAGTACTTTAATATTGGAACATTTCTTGACATCACCAAATGGTTCAGACCGATATGATTTACAGAGGGTACATGTATTTCATGATCTTTTGCCACCCCCGCGTCTACTCCATTCCGCGTAGATTTGAGCTGCCGCTCTTATTTCAGCTGCTTCTCATTTACAGTCTCTTCGACGCGATCGATAAAGAAGTTCACTATAATGAAATATCTATCTTTATAGGCTTTCAAATTCTGATGTAGGGTGAGTTTAATTAATTTCATCGGGGATGAGATAGAATGGCGCACACAGGGATGATGTTCTGGGGGACACTTCCCTTAAGGAAATTAACCAACTTTTATGAAATTCGAAACGACTTAAGCTACATTCACAAATCGAAATTAGTTTTTGTTTTATGCTTTATGTTTTAGTGTGTTTTTAGGTGCCATTCACAAATAGTTTTGCTTTTGTCGATTTTAGTTAGTAGTGACATCTATCATAAATTTTAGAAGATCGGTAATACAGTAAATGCAACTGTCAGATGTGCTAAGTTACACATGCTGTGATATGTTGTTTGTATACTTTCGTATTTTTTGGAAGAGCAAGGTAAATATTATCATAATAAGAAAGTAGGTATTAATTTATTTTCATTCATTTTGACATTCGAATAAAAACAAATTTAAGTTATCGTCAATGCGAAGGATGTTAGAAAGAGACAAGTATATATCATTACATCATTCTACGCTTCGTCCTATTGGTCTATTCCTAAGTATAAAACGTAAAACTAAAACATAAGTTTGGAGTTTGCAAACTTTTGTGTTAAAACCAAAACTAAATACTGATTTGTGAATGGCTGCATAAGATAACATGTCTACAAGGTTATTAAAACAAAAATGGAAAACATAAAACAAAAACTAATTTCGATTTGTGAATGTAGCTTTAAGTTATAGATTAATAGTATATTACAAACCGAGCCGGGTAATGGTTCATTTTGCACGAGTAAGATAACTAAGAACAGGCGCGGTGGTCGAGCGTATTAATGCACATCTCTTAACATGGTGTGACGTCAACCAAGGTTCGTCAGTTCGAATCCGCCTGTCGACAAAGTATGATTTGTCGTTAAATAAAAAATACAGTTACTTGTATTAATCATACTCGGACGCTATAAGCTAGTCACTTAAACATATGCCTTAAAGTAAGTAACATCGACTACGGAAACCAGCAGTACGGCTCGGTGTGCCCAGTAGGCCCAGGCCCGATTCGGGCTGTAGCGCCATTGAAGAAGAAGAAGAAGATATCTAAGATGCACAGCAGCGAAGTCAGCTGTACTATTTTATTCACAATCAGTTAGTTTAGTGGTTTTCAAAGTGTGGGTCGTGGCCCCCTTTTGAAGAGAGGTCGCTGGATGCTATTTAGAAATTGTGAAAAATATGTATTCAACGATTAATCCAGTGTTGCATTGCGATCACTAAAATTTTAAGGATTACATAAATATCGAGTAAAATGTTTGACAGCAATGTTAAATTACGTATTTGATAGTTCAGCTCGATAAGATCTTGTTCATTTAAAGAAAAATTAAAATGAGTGAAAATATCTTAAAATTGTCGTTTTAAGCGCACTATAAATTTGTTTATCGCGCGTCTCACGGAGCAACGCGCATTAAAAAATGTTTATTTACTTGCTGTGTAACCATCAACTGGAAGCATAACTGTAAACTTGTCATAGTATAGTCGTGCAGAAAGTTATCGAAAATTTCAGTTGAAATGGTTCATAATTTTCATATATTTTTAAATATGTTTCTATATAGTTTAAGAAACGAGAAATTTAATGCCGTTGATCGCATCTTCATATCTTTTTTAGTTTTTGAATTACAACGATTTTTGATATTTTTCAAATCGCAAATTTGAGACGCTATATTTCGAAAACTAAATAAGATATCAAAATTCGGTTTCAACGAGTGCATTTCTCGTTCTTCATTTAATATAATAGCAAATTTTAAAAATTTTGTAAATTTTGAATTTTATTTTTTAAATTTTCACTTGGCAATATTTCAAAAAGATGACGAGATAATGAAAATCTGTAAACACCAGTGAATTCCTCTCGTAAAAATATATAGATATGTAAATTTTCACGAGAAAAATCACACGGATAAATTATTTATTACAGAAAATCGAAAATGACCAAAAATCGTTAAAATGTTAAGGTAAACCCCTTAAAAATTTTCGATTTTTAGCCAATTTTCGTTTTTCTGTAATAAAATATTTATACTTGCGAATATTGACCTGAAAATTTGCATACCTACGTATTTTTACGAGAGGAATTCACTGGTGTTTATAGATTTTCATTATCTCGTCACCTTTTTGAAATATCGCCAAGTGAAAATTTAAAAAATAAAATTCAACATTTTCAAAAACCAAAAAAGATATGAAGATGTGCTCAACGGCATTCGATTTCTTATGCCTTAAATTATATAGAACCATTTTAAGAAAAAATGAAAATTTTGTATTCATTCAGTTAGCAGTTTATGTGTTCTTCAAATTACAAATATGAGAAGCAGTATTTCAACAATGCGGTTTAAAGTAAATAGTGTATTCCTCATGTAAAAATATATGAGTAAGTAAATTATTTAATCAGCTTTTTACAAATTGAAATTTTGATAACATAGAGAATAAGGGGGTCGCGGTACAATATATTTGTGAGTTTTGCCTCCAACGGGGTGTCATGGCACCGAAAAGTTTGAAAACCACTGAGTTAGTTAATCTGTACGTATTAAACATTAATTTTATTTGTACTTTTTAGTGACAGATTTATTATTTGTTTATCCTGCTTTAACAAAGATATTTATGATAGCGGAGCGGCTCGTGCGTTAACAGATTACTTCATGAAACTAATTCTTTAATATACTATTATTTATTGTATTAACAATAACACCTTGTTTTAAAATTTATAGTGTTCAGTTGTCAACTTCAGACCAATTAGGGGCAGGATTGAAATTAATACAGATTATCGTATTTTAACGCCACAAATATGAGAAATGAAATGAAATATTTCTGGAACCTCAAATCATATGTAATTATGATGGATACAATAACTGTTATACCACGAAATATGCTGCTAGTGTGACTCTCACTAATTGATCATTAATATTAGGAATTAATAAGGGCATATTTCGCGAGATATAAATTCTTTTGGTAATATTGATTCTACATTCTACCTACATGAATGTGATAAAGTTGTATCTGAAGTTGTTTAATTTGTACAACAACAACAAGAAGAATAAATTAGTATAACTTCTTCTTCCTGTAAAATATTCATCATTTGTTGCGTCGAAATGAATATATTACGTAACAAATATTTAGCTTCCGATTTAATTAGACCAGGAGGTAAATTTTAGTTTCGGTAAAGATAAATGTTCTTCGTGAAATTGATTGCATTCATCTCGCTTGTACTTGGTCTGTTTGGGTAAAGATTATCTAGAAGGGTTTTGTAGCTTTTACGCATTGCGTGCTCTGTTTCGTTTAACGTTTCGGGAAGCAATTCGTTTCCCCAAGTTTCCTCGTTAACGTTAGTGTGGATTTCCGCAAGTACCCCCCTGTGCCCTGCGCTGTAGTTACGCAAACGCCCGTCGCCCTCTCTTACTCTTACTCTTTCTGTATTTATTTATTCATCTCGACTTGTTTTACTCCACTCCAGGCTGACTGCCGGCTCGTAAATCCCGCGGTGGTTTCGCCGCCCCCATGTCTGGGGTTATGTTGTCGATCCTATTTGGCAGTGCTTGCTTTATTCGTACCCTGCGTTTTCCACCCAAGCAGTAAAGAATATCAAGAGCACAAACTACAGAAAATTAAAATTATAATAAATTGTTATGTTTTCTCTAAGACCATAAAAATAATAAATATGATTGTGCGAAATTCAATCAAAAACCAAATTCGGTAAATTAGATAATTCACTGTATTAATACAGGGTATTAAAATGGGGTAAAATTTTTGAGGTTATATTAATTATTTAATTACGTAATGGCCAGTTGCACCAATGGAGCTTAAATTTTATATACTCATAGCTGTTTAACAGCAATATCAATTATTCTTCATATGTCATATTCGTAATTTTGCTTTTATTAATTTAAACCAAGTTTGAAATTAAAATTTTGTTAATGCAACTGTCCATGTAATAGTAATTAATTATGATTTTTATTAAAAATTTCGTGTCAGCTGCAGAGTAGCTACATAAATAATTATATAAATGTCCCAAATTAATTAGGTTATCATTGGGATCTAGAAAACTGTAAGAGTTAAAAAATCAATTAAATGAGCACTGTTGTGCAGTTTTGAGAGCTGATTTAGATTTCTTTGAGAAAAATTTAAAATTCCGAACAGTTTGACAATTATTTAAAAAAGCTGAAAATCGAAATTTTAAAAAAGGTAAATAACTCCGAAATTATAAAAAATATAAGAAAATGTTTCATATAAAGGTTACATGATTTCATGATGGAAATTTTATCGTGATGTTAGAATAAAATGAAAGGTGGCGGTTTTCAAGATATTAATAGTATCTTTCTTATTTTAAATGAACGCCATTTTAAATTTTGACATGATAGAATTAAATTATCTTCTCTTTTCAATGATATGTAACAACATATATTTTATTTGCATGTGGATGAAATAAGAATTAGAAAGTTAGAAGATTAATTGAAGGATGAATTAAATGAAAGTTAAAGGATCGAAGGCATTATCTATTTGTTTCTTTGTAGGAAATTAAAACCAGCTAAAGAAAATTGGTTCGAAACAGCATGTATCGCAACCGCACGTCACCCTAGTCTGGTTACACAGTTTTCTTGTTTCAGTATAGCACCAAATTCCCCTTATTACTACACCATCTGCGAAGTTCACCGTCTGTTGCTGCTTGTGCTTGTGTAAGCATTCTTCGGCTTCAGCTTCACTTTCAACTCTCCAGATATTTTAATACAAATTATTCCGTGTTTTTAATTTAATTTTTCGTGACTGTATGTCCGACACACCGGTTCAAATCCCTGAAAGACTGCTGTTTAGGTCTTTAGAATATTTAACACTATTTTACTGTTTTAATAAAATGAACATAAATCATGAACCTTATAACTTATGTTTTAATATTGCAATGTCAACGGCCATGGCTGCACTCGTTGGAACTGATCTAAGCGATAACGCGGGTAGTACTTGGATGGGTGACCGTCCAGAGAAAACCCGCGTTGCTGTTGATCATAATACCTAAAACGCAGATCAGGGCGTAATGGCGGCATATGACCTAAGTAGTAGGTCCGCCAAAGAAGCCACCAAAAAAAAAATATATATTGCAATATTTTTGTGAAATGGTTTAATTTCTGCCGACAACATATTATGACCATGTTAAAATTGCCAGTATACATGACGTCCTCATATTGATCTACTCTTTAACGATTTTATTTCAATTGGAAACAATTTTAAATATAATTCCCCGACAGAATTTCAAAGCAAATGTACCTTTATTGTTATTTTTAATAATATTGTTATGTAGGTATTGAGTTTTTGCTACAAAAGTTATAATGGCACTCGATTTATGAAAGCGTCAAGTTATACTTGTTTTTTATTCGTTTTCAAATGTGTTATAAAAATAAAAATGTGTTTTATATTTTTCATTATTTCCATACATAATTTCACTCGTATGGATTGAAAAAATATTGCTCTCTTTTTCATTCCCGTTTGCTAATGATTTTTATATATTTCCTGTTTTCTCTTTGATACTTCAAAATAGAACAACAAATTATTCCAATTACCCATCAAGGTAAAATATTATTAGAATGAAAAACTTGTTGTAAAATTTTATATTATTCGATTTTTTAAGATTTATTACAAATCTAATTTTAATGAGATAATAATTAGTTATCGAACATTTCTATCATTTCTTTTTTAAATATATACATTAAATCACGCTATATCATATGAAATGGGGTAGCACAAAATTTTTAAACATTTATTCAACAATTATTTATTAGATTCATTTTGTAAACATTTCTATTCTGCATTTTTGCTTCATCGATATACAAACTCGTATATTCCTCCAACTCGGAATCATTCCCCTTATTCTGTAACTGGATCATTATCTGTTAAAGATCGATAAGCTGAGCTGGACTGTAGCTAGCTACTTTTGTAGCTTAGCTACTAGCTTAGCTCCGTTTACCTTAGCTGTAGCTGTAGCTTAGCTAAATGTGAAAAAATATAGCTGTAGCTTGTAGCAAGCTATGTTTTTTTACTATTAGCTTAAAATATTGTTATAACAATTGAAGCTACTTTTAAAGCTACTTTTTGTAGCCCAAAGCTACTTTTTGTAGCTTACAGCTACCACTGTTCATTACGAAATACCTATTTATTTTTGTTTTGTATTTGAATTGTACCTTCTTTATTGTTTTCTATAACTGTAGCATAACAAGTTATTATATAGTGTAAAAATCTATTAACATATTTTATTTTTCACTTGTTCTTAACCTTTCCTACTTTTGTATTAAATATTAGATGAACTAAACATTGACTGTTTAGGAGTCTTCTGTTAATGTGACTGTTAATTTATTCCAATATAAATTAGAATTATAGCATAACAAACTAACAGTACATTTGTCCATTTGCGATATTTTATATTTATTAACAGTCATTATAACAAAAGACTGATCAACAGATCATATGACAATGGCAAATTTAATAATTCACAATAATTGAAAAAATTAGCTTTAAAATTTAACAACTACTTTATTGAAAGCTTTTAGCTGTAGCTTAGGTATATTTTACAAAATATAGCTTATAACTGTAGCACAGCTACTTTTTTAAAGAATAGCTGTAGCTGTAGCTTAGCCACTTTTTTAAGTAGCTTGCCCAGCTCTATCGATAAGTTAATGACAAGTTTTTTTTTCATCATTGCTGTATAGATTATTATAATTTTGGTATTTTGTGATCAGAATAATTTACCCTGGCATTTTTGTATTATTTTCATATATTTTTCTTACTTGTATACGTAGCTGTTATTATAAAAATGACTGTAATGACAGCTCAATGACAGTTCCGTAAAAAGTGTGGTTAAAAAGTAATATTTTTATAATGGCAGTTTCATACGAGATAAAAATTCATAAGAATAAATCTGAAGCAATAGGATAATTTATTTTAGTCACAGAAAGTCGAAGTGGTATTAATCTATAGAGTAATTATGAAAAACAGGGGTTGTCATTAACTTATCGATCAGTAACAGATAATGATTCAGTTACAGAATTGGGGAGTTTCATTCAAGTAACAAACTTTCAATCATATCCATTCTTCGTCCATCGTAGATCGTCCAAATAATCTGTTACCGTCAATTTGATGTCTCTTTTACCAATCTTTCACTCTTGTAACATAATTCTTCTCAATCTCACACTCATCGTACACCAACCGAATAGTATTGATGAAATTTATAGAATGGTCCTCTATAAATTTTGATAGATATAAAAGCCAACTACATAAGTCATAAAACTTGTATCAAATTCTGGTTTGAAATAAAAACGGCTACTAAATTTTTGTTATCCAAGTGAGTATCAGGAACGTCCAGTTCCGTAATTCATTTCCTAATAGACAAATGTAGTAAATAAATTTCAGAAAACAAATGGTATTCTGGTGATAGCACGACGATCGTACCTATGCAAACTCTCGGCCGTGTTTTATCAGCAAATGTCCTTCCTCGCTACCCGCGCGCGAGTTATCTTCCTACCCTCCTTCTGATATTTTGTGCGATGGTTAATTTTTTATTTAAATGAATTTTTACCCTTGTAAATCTCGGATATAATTTTTTCCTGCGAGTTGGTATGCAAATTCGAGATTTTAAATTGTTTTTAGTATGCGCAGAATTTTTAAATCTCCTAAATGTATGATGAATTTCAAGTTACGAATTCAGTTGTTTTTTGTTCGTTTGCGACACACAAGTGTTGAAAATTCTCGTAGTTGTATATGTATAATTGTGACACAGAATAGATGACTCACGAATATCAACTCGTAATATGAATTTGAGAACCCGAGCAGAATCCTCATTGTCAACACACTTTTCACCATATTAGAATTACCTCTTTGATCCCCTTCCGCCATTAATATCTTTGGAGGCCGCAATTTGACGACTGGTAACCTCTTTAAACGCATAAATATTCACTTACATATATCTGTAACAGTGCCACAACCTAGTAATGGGTAAAAGGCGTGATGATAGATTTATTTATATTTTATTTACAATGAACTTATTGTCCTGAAAATAAAAGTACATATGTTCTGTATTCATTCTAAATATTTTTCTACGTATACATTAATATAAAATGTTACACTTTTGTTTGCTTATTCAAAATATTTTGCAATCATTTGAATATATTAAAATAACTTTGAACCTGTTTATTTTGTAAATGCATAAATGAAATTCCGTTCCGAAAAAAAGATATAAATATTTTTTTTGTGGGATGAATACAAATACCTAACGAGAATTCAAATTTAAATTCTTAAATTCTACTAGTAATAACTAATATCCTTGAAAAATAACAATAAATTCCCTTCATAGCGTTGAAAACAGCAAAATGATGACAAGTCTTATTTCTATGAACTATTAGAATTATGAACACCAGTATTCCATTGCTTTTAAAGCAGCTGAAACAGAAAGTTATTTCTGTACCTAGAGTAGAAAGTAGTCTATTGCCGCTCGCATATGGATATTGTTAATCGAGGCGTAGCCGAGAGCAACAATCATTCAGTGGCGTATCTAGAGAGGGGCGGGGGGACGGTCCGCACCGGGCGGCACATATTTTTATATTTAGTTTTAGTTGTAAAAAACAACTTGTTCAGTTCATAACTTTACTATTTGATTTCTACGAATTATGAATTACTATATGATTTCGAATATTTTTCTTCATCGTCAAGTCAATGTAGGGTTGAACATATTATCTCGAAAAATTCCTTCATTACTGCCTAATTTAAATATGCCATCCAATGGTAAAAAAGTTCCCCACATATAGTTTGTCTCAATTACAATTATTTATTTATGTTTATTAATTTATTGGGGTAATGCCTCAGTGGTTTCGAGTTGGCCTGTGGATCCTGAGGACCTCGGTTCGATTCCCACAGCCGACAAACAATTTTCACCAAATTAAAATTACCCTTGTGGCTCTCCGTCTACTAACATCTTTGGGGGCAGTGATTTGACGGTTAGTATATCACTTACCGAGATCTGCTTCGGCAGAGTGCCACACCCAGTAATGGGTAAAAGTCGTGATGATATATTTATTTTATATTTATTATTTTAATTTATAAAAACCACTATTTGATTGACTTAGAAAGGGCGGAATATTGGAGACCGCCCTGGACGGCAAAAATTCTAGGTACGCCACTGACAATCATGCAAGAGCAGCAAGAACATTTTCTCAAAGTGCACACAATATTTGTTTTCGGACTATGTTGAGGACCGCAGTTCAATAGGCTACCCCCACCCTGACTTATCCTTGTGAAGGGTGGCTCTTGGACAGGCCCGACTCAAGTTTTGAGGAATCAGTGACTGATTGTCAGTCAGCATATCAGAATAAGATAAACATTCAGTTTTATTAGTAGAAGTCACTTAACATTGTGTTATTTTATGTATGTTGATTATGTAATTACAGATATAGTTTCAAAGGTGATTTGCGGTTCATTTAACAAATCCAAAAACAATCCATACACTAGCAAAATCAAGTATTTGTATCACTGCGAGGATCTTCCAAGCAACGCGACCCAACAGACTATTTAGAAACGCTTATAAAAGAATCTTCAATCATCATCAGTTTCTCTGTTTTGAAATTCAGGCGATAGTTTTCATGTATCCATGGATACCATGACACACTCAGACTTTACCACTCGGTGAGCGGTAAAATCTTATTGCTGCGCAACAAGCGACAAACGTCAACTTTATGCTTTCAACTGGCAGTTGGAAATATCTATTTTCTGCTCGGTCGTAGAATAAAGTAATTATGAAATTTTAAATGTTATACTGTTTCTTAACGTTAGATTTTAGAGCAATTTTTAGATTTGTTTATTTTGCAAATATAATACGAACAAATTGCATTGTCCGACGGTACGGTGGTGAGGATAGCGTTATGACGTTCAAAAATCCTTATTTCGAATTTCACTCAAGCTGCCACACTGCAGCGCAATGAGTCCGAACACTGTACTATAAAATAAAAAGTAAAAATCTAAGGCTAAGATATATCAACCTTGACCACTAGCTTGGTTCACAAGTCGTGTAATCTTGGTTTTTTCAATTGCTTCGTCTACTGATGATGATAACTTAGTTCTCGAAATACGTATTTAGATTTATCTTTATATTTATTAAGGCTTAGGGGTTTAATTTTTTCTTAGTTACCGTACTATAATTTAAATTAAGTTCCTGTTGTACAGAGCACCATAAATAACTAATAAATCTTCATCTTCATTCGATCAATGCTTCCGAGTACTTACTTCTTGTATATCTTTTACCATAAATAAATTCAAAGACATAATTAATGTCCTATTTGACAAAGTCTATATGTGACATTTTAATAAAAAGAATTGTTAATGTACCTAAACAATTTTGTTCGTATGTATCAATCATGCAAATAGATATTAACCATTTGCAAAACTAAGTATACGTGAAAATGTAAGTGGTAGTTTATTCATAGGAATCATTATTATTTTTTATATCTGGCGGGATCGTTCCGATGTCTGGCCAGCGAAATCACTCGATCTTTTCCCGTCCGACTTGGCTCTCCGTCTCCGGGGAATAATGAAAAGCTCGGTTTATAAAGAGAATCTCTACAGTTCCTGAACTAAAGGAAGCCATCAACACTGTTACAACACTCACTGCTCTGGGAATGTATTTTTTCAGAATAAAGCAATTCTCAAATCAAATTAGTTTCATATTGCAGTTTTACTTTCTTGCTTTTTTACTCAGAAAATTGCTCTATTATAGACTCTTACGTGCTGTAAATTTCATTCTACTATTGCTTCTGTGTTTTTCTGAATAGATACGTATTATCACTTGATGGAGAAAGAGCGAAATAATACCCATTAGATGATAGGATTAGAATTGTTTATAGTGAAGATATAACAATGTATCAAATAAAGCTAACTAAATATTTATTTATTTATTTTATTTGTTACTTTGCACAACAGTAACTTAAAGCGATAAAGTCGTACTAATATTATTAATTTAAAAAATAACTTTTCAGATGACCACGTATGAAAGTAACCATAACAACATCATAAATTACTACGGAAAGTTGAACATAACAGCTGTATTCCATTTGCCACTTGGTTCACTTAAATCAGTTCATTTAGTCATGTTGACAACATGACTAAATGAACTGAACTAATCAAACTTATGCAATTATTGGAGTGAATTACATCAAAGTAAATTATAATCTTTAATTCTAGTACTGGAAATAAAGTGAGCGAAGTAATCCAGCGAAATAAATTTGTGATCTGGATCAGTAAATGTAAGTTAGATCTGATCTAAATGGCAAATGGAATACGTATAACATACACTGATATGTTAGTATACCGCACACTTCTAACATTTCAAGTGAAGTTTCATTGATTGACAACAGATGGCGTTACGATGAAAGAAAATAATAAAATAAATGAAAAAAAATTGTATTATTATGTAAATCGAAGTTTTGGCAGATTTTTCAACACATTTGCAGCGATAAATCTTATAAACGTTGACAAAATATAATAAAATAAAAAATAAAAAAACTGACTGAATTCCAAGAAATATATCGCATTTGATAAATCTTATTTTTTAACATTAATAATTACTTATTTAATAATATTTTAGCATTATTTAATATTTTGACATTACGGTTAGTACAGTAGGTATCACCACACGTAACCTCAAACGTCAAATATCGACGCTAACCCTCAAAAACGCATCAGCAGTCAAAGTATAACAACTTTGCTCTTATAAATAAACTGTCCTCGTGTACTTAAATCACCCGGCGCTGCGCGCCTCGTTTTTCAATTTATACACTCGCACGCTATCTTACACTTTCGATGCTTGTTATGTAATATACTATTACACTTTATTATCTAATAATTTAAGTTTGCCAAATAATTTTGTCTTCATTTCTTTCTGGTTTTCGTGTAAAAGTTTCCTAAATTTCTGTTAAGTTGTAGCAATAGCCATTACTTTTCTTTTTCATGAATTAGTTATTAATATCAATGTTTGAAATTTATAAACGCCAATCTTTTTTATGAATTAAATAATATCAATCAAAACAGAATCTTTATTATCAGAATAAGCTGGATAATGAATGTTTATTAAAATGAAGAACGTTTCTTTATGATTAAAAATTATTATGTAGGAAACAGCTATGGGATTTACTTTCAATAAAACCAGACGTGTAATAAAAAATGTAAAACCAGTTTTGTTGCATAAAACTAATATTCCAGTCCACCCGGTATATTATAAACACAGAACACTCAGATACAGACTTATTTTTTTGATATATTTGTAGACATATTTATATTCACTAGGCTTAAGACTAAAAATTATTATATATTAATTATTATTCTAATCTTTGAACTCCAAGCCTGTTGAAAATAAAGTCAAATAATAATTTTTACATAAGCATAGTCGTTGATGAATCAATTTGGAATATAATTTCACCTCAATCAAAGAGAAATAACTCGGATAATCACCACAATCCTCAACTGTAAAGTATCACAAAACGTGTGCGGATTCTCCATCGTGGCATCCTTAACGTGTTCGGTGGGATTAGACTCGCCACTATATTACGTGATTCCGTTGATCTGGTGGCGGTGGCGGTGACGGTAGCGGTGGCGGCAGCAGCGTGGATCACTGCGCCCCACTCACAGCCGTGCAGAACCAATATTCGAGATTACAAGAGATGATTTTCCAGTCACGTGCCGCCGGTACAGCGGCGCCTAAGGCCGGTGGCGGCAGGAAGAGGGAGGAGGCGGAAGTGGCATCTGCTGGCCACTTCCAGATCACACACCACACGTCATCTAAACACAGGGACGCACTCGCCCTTCTTGAAGGGTAAAGCATTTGGAAAATTAGGAAAATGGGTCGCTCAACTTAAAGTTATTATTATAAAAATTCAATGTACGAGTACAATATTGCTACAAAACGCCCAATTACACCATTTCTTAAATTACGTTTATGTCACATTTAATTTTGTTCTTTATTGGTTAAATTCGCAAGCAAGTTTACGCACACAATATTTATATATTCACCTCAACTTTTTTTTTATTCATTTCTCGAGTTTAAAAAAAATATCATCACGCCTTCTACCCAGTACTGAGTGTGGCACTCTGCCGAAGCAGATCTCGATAAGTGATATATTTTGCGTGGGAAGTGCGGTTACCAGTCGTCAAATCACGGCCCCCAAAGATGTGAGTGGTGGATGAACCACAGGGGTAGCTTTGATAGTTTAAAATTAATTGTGGAATTCTGTGTAATCCATAAGTTTTTAGATCTGTAAATTTGTAAATGAAAAACCAAATAACAAACGAAACTTATGACTTTATGAAATATATTCTATTTGTCAACAAATACTGATGTGATTTTGTTTATTATTTACAGATCTATATATTTATAGATTTATCACAGAATATGCTGAAAATACGAAATTGTTTTCGTTAAGCATACACATTGTGTTTCATTTTATGATTTTCTTTATAAGATAGGTTTTAAAGTATATTGGAAGCTGTTTATTTTAATAAAATAATAACAGTGTTAAATTTTGTGACTATATTTATAGTTCGTCACTGAAAATCAGTCTTCTAGTTATAGAATTCTTATTAAAAATGAACTTTAGTACTGTTTTCAGTACTTGACAATTTGATATTTAAGTAATGAGGGCAAAGAAAGCAAAAATAAAAACGTGGATGATGGTAAAAGGTTAACAGCAAGAGATTTAAGTACGAGTACATTTTAGCCGGTAATTTAAAAATCTGGGTCAAGTAAGTCGTTACTGCAATTAAATATTTTTATTATACTTTTATACCCTTTGGTATTATAACGTGAACAGATGCAATAGTAATTAAAGCTGACTTTGAGCCCTCATTATTATTTTATAGCTACAGCATATTGTAATATTAACGATGTTCAATTTTGCACACAATATTGCACTAATAAATTGTCGTCTGGTACTATATTATTAAAATTTGTTATATTAATTTGCTTATTATAATGTAACAATTAAACCTAATTGCTATTTGAATAGAAATACTAGTTATGGAGCTCAATAATTGGAATATATTTATTTTAAAAGTAATTACATTTTGAGGTTAAGTTGAAATATTTTAGAAACCCAAAAATTCCACTGAAATTTTGTATTGAATTTTAACTCATTGCACACAGTAACATCTTTAAAATATTCAAAAGATCTTGGCATTTATCTTATTCTATATTTTATTTAAATAAAAGTGATTCTTCAAAATAATTTTAAAATATTTAACAGAGGAAAATAGGTATACATACAATAACAAATCACAGACAAAATATATACGGACGTCTAACAAAATGTATTCAAATGGCAGCGTTTTTACCAATGAAATTTGTAGTTCTGGACGAGTCCGTATTGCAGCGCTTATGTCAATGATATTAGTTCATGAACAATAAATTATAGCTTAAGTTTTTACAATTAATTTTAAATTTCCTTTTAAATGTATAGTTTATTGTAAATTATAATTACTTTTTTTTTAGTACCGTAATTTATTGTCTATGAAAGGAATTGACATTAGTGCTGCATTATAAACTTATTCAGAACTACAAATTTCTTTGATAAAAGCGCTCTCATTAGTTAGATACCTGTATATATTTTATCTGGGTCCGTTAAGATTTTAGTTCGTACCTGTGGATCCTGAGAACCCTGGTTCGATTCCCACAGACAACAAACAATTTTCACAATTTCAAAAGCTACCCCTGTGGCTCCTCCACCACTAACATCTTTGGGGGCCGTGATTTGACGACTGGTAACCGCACTTCACGCGCAAAATATATCACTTACCGAGATCTTCTTCGACGGAGTGCCACACCCAGTAATGGGTAGAAGGCGTGATGATATATTTATTTTTATTTATTTTATGTTTTAACTAAATTTTGTCGATATGTGCCGTTATTATTATTTGTTATTCGGCATAGCAGGGGACCTTCAGTTTGTGGTGGAATTCGAAGCACTTAAACATAATATTTTATCTACTGGAGCACGATTGCCTGATTTATGATTTGATTAAAGTGTGAGCTAAACAAAACATACCAACATATAATTAATATTTGTTAGATGGCCTTCTTTACCGAAAGAATAAAAAATCTAATTAAATATTTTTATAATTGCTGCATTCGTTCTGATGCTAAAATTTCCAACAATAAAACAAAAGCGCTCTTACAGCATCTTACGTAGGATTTATGTATCGTTAAGCATTAATTAAATTTGTATGGTTCATAAAGTGGTCTGAGTCCGAGCCTGTACTCTTACAATCTCCGCAGAGGCTGGCGCAAGGTGCTCGAGCACGCTAGAGATCACTTGTTGTTAAGTACCGCCGGCTAAAATTGCACCGTATCAGGGGAGGCTGCGCTCGTGCTGACCCCAGGCTGCTGGTTGACCTCATCACCCCCGCGGCCCCGTTGCCCCGCCCGCCAGGTCGACCGGGGTTAATTCCGCCAAATAGCAGATTTTGATTTAGTTCGCCCGAAGATTCAGGACTTACCGCTCTAGGCTTAAGATTATTGTAAATAAAATTGCTAGGATTACGAATTAATTGGGTTGGCTATAAATGTAAATTTAGATTATTTGTGAGGTGAGAACAGAATCAGCTGGGTTCTGGGTTTTCTGTCTATGAATAATATTTCTGTTTTAAATGGATAAACACTGGAGGGAATGGAAAGTTGTTTTTATACAGACATTTATTTGGAACTCATGTATTCCTCTTTCATACGAATTAAAATTAATATTCTTGTTAAGTTTTTAATAATTTTTATTTCGTAACCCGTGTCTATGACCTTTAGAATCTATTGGTCTGATTAAACTTCTTTCTAGGAATAATAATATGGATATTACTTATTATTATTATTTAAAACTTTTTTCGGAATATGTAACTATTTAGATATTATTTGTAGAATATAAAATTCAATATGTTCATCACAATACTTTTCCGATCATGTATTTAGATAAGCGCGGTAAAATTTATATACATTTTGAAAAGTAAATGACGAACGGTTAATTATTTTTTACCGATTTAATTTGTAATTTTAAAATTGTGACTTCATATCTTGTTTAGTTTTTCAGATGTAAGCCCCGAAAAAGTTGTATTAAAAATATTACTTCACCAGATTGTTGACGTTTTCTAGGCTATATCTCAAAAGCTAAAAGTGATTTCAAAGTACGCTGCTCGGTATTAAAGTTCTCATACTTCAATTAATTAATAAATTTTCAGCGATTTTTAATTTTTGAAAATTTTCACTAACCTTTTTGTCTCAAATTTGTGACGTGCCAATCTAATCCTTGATCCTTTTTACCTTATTCCTATTCCTTTAACCTAAAATAGAATTAAATGTTTTATAATTTAGCTTCTAAAATATTTCAGTAAAACAGATACTTACGTAGCTTTTTAGTTCTTCATTGTTTCAATTGATAAAATTTAATTTGTACTTGAATTTAATTATTTTTCATTTTATTCTTTAGTTGTGTCAAATGTATTGTTGACATTTGTCGATTAGCAATAGCGTTAGTTTATTGTTTTGCCACTTAAAAATTATAAAGGTTCGAATTAATGAATAGTTATTTTATTGTTAAATAAATTAATTTACGTTTTGTTCTCCTTATTCCTAATTTATCTTTCCTAGATTGTAGTTCGTACCCAAATTCTTAGGTAGTTTCTTTGCTTGCTTTATTATCTTTCTTTTTCTTGTTATCTTCGTATCCTCGGAATGCCGCGATGAAGTGTCCTGCGTGGAGGCCTTTGAATCGTTTTTGAATAATATCTCAAAAACTAGAAGACATATGCACATGATGACTTTATCATTGAATTCAGCAGGACAAAATACATATGTATGTAAATTTCCATTATAATATTCGTACAAAGAATTTTAGAGAAAAGAGTCAGAAATTGGTCTTAACTAAAAAAAATTAAGGGGTACCGATTAGGAAATTTCAAAAAGATAAAAATTGCTATAAATTTGCTTATAAGTCAATTCGGACATGAGGAATTCAATGTTGGTTAGCGCATCTTTATATCTTGTTTAGTTTTTAAGATATAGCCTTCGGAAAAGTAGAAATTTTTCCTTATCAGATTTTGTACTTTTCCGCAGCTATATCTCAAAACCTAAACGAAATATGAAGATGCGTTCTTCGGTATTTAATTTCTCGTGTTCCAACTAACTTTTAAATAATTGACTATTTTTTGGGACTATGTTTTTGGGTTCAATAAAACATGAAGATTCATGAAATCTCGAGATCACACTACGTTCCTTATTATATAGGTTAAGAATGTAAAAACCAACCAAAAACACCATTAAACCTGACTGCTAAATGTTATTACTTTGGTAATTGAATTTCTTATGGTTCTAGAGTTTCCATTGTGAGCCAAAATAAAACTACTCCCTGTATAATATATGAAGTAAGAACAATTAACGTGTAACATAATACAGACAAAGGTGAAAGGTTATATATCCTGATGTAATTAGGTAAATGAAATGATTTATGTTGACGTCTACAACGCATCAGGAAACACGTATCCGGTCAACTCAATTCAAAATCGAACGGAAAAGGTTTGGTACTTGCCGAGCAAGCAACGCACGGAACTGAATGCGAGCTGGGTGTTGATACCGTCCACTGATTCCTACCACTCCAATTTCGACCACTACCTATGTTTAATTACGTTTGAAAACTTATTCCAAGTCTGTTTCATTGATTTGATGTCTACCGACCTAGAATTTCTGGAAAACCTGGAAAAAGCCTAGAATTTTAAAACATACTTTGAAATCCTTAAATATCCTTGAATTTTTATAAAATACCTGGACAAAATTATTTACCGTCAAACAATATTTTTTAATTCAAGTTTTCTTATATTTTGGAATAAAATTAATGTTTGAAAGTTCGTAGCTATTTTTTTTGTACACGTGCATTAAAGAGAAGGACTCTACTAATTGACTGAAACTCGTGTTTAGGTTTGAATTTTGAATGAATCATAGCGTTTGTGTTGCTGTGCAAGAACGTGACAGCTTGTTTGCTGTTTGATTTTTTTTTATTTTGGAATATGTTTTTCTGCTAATTTTGTTAGTTACTTTATTAAATTACCTGGATTTTTTGTAATTTGTACCTTGAAATCCTTGAATCTTCTGGAATTTTTTAATTTGAAATTGGTAGAAACCATGATTGAGTGTAATCAACAATTTGTTCCAATTTAACCAAACAATATTTAATTTGAATTAAATAGTAACCTTTTTACTTAGATAATTATATAATTAAATCTATAAAATAATGAAATTAAACATTTACAAACAGGTTCAAAGAGGATTAAAGTGGCAGTTAATGAATTACATTTTTATTCCGGACTAAAATGAGTGATTTTATAGTTATTCACAAAACGGAATAAAATTTGAATTCAATTTAAGTCTGAGTATTTTAGACATATTTTTCACTTTAAATTTAATTCTATGATGTATAATACAATGTTTTCCCTTGATGTTCCTCAGTATAACACACGCGTAAATAAAATTATTAAAAAGGATAGCTAATAATATACAGGCAGATTCATAAAGCGGATTAGCAGTAACACCATTTTTTATTTAGTTTTTAACTCTCTTTTCAATGTACGAAACAAGTTTATTTTAACTTGAGTTAAAAAGAGAGTTAATTAGCATCAAATATAGTTTATTTTTTTAATCTGTTTTAATTTGAAACAGAGTTATAGATAATATTAAAAACGGTGTTAACACTAATCCGTTTTGTGAATCTGCCTGATAAATAATATTTATAAATTTTCATTCTAATATTCATCTGTTTAAAATTCATGTTAGAAAAAGATTTTTTTCACATCATCATCCTGAGAATCCTGGTTCAATTCCCACAGCCGACAAACATTTTAACAATATTAAAATTACCTCTGTGGCTCCGCCATCACTAATATCATAGAGGCCGTAATATATCACTTATCAAGATGTACCTCAGCAGAGTGCCACATTTATTTTATCCATCCAATTACTCCTATTGAGGTTGAATGTAAATATCTAGTAATTTTACTTGCGTTGCAGTATTATTTGAAGATATATCAAGAGGTTTTATACGAATAAATACGAATAAGGGAATACAAGAGACTTGCTTTTGTATATCCGCCCATTTCAGTCCACTTAACGATAATAATTTAATATATAATTAATGTTTTTATTATGAATTTCGATGGAGACCATTACGGCCGAGCTGGAATCGAGCGAAATGGGTGCGCTGTGTATCCACGCTCCGTGCATCAGTGTCCGGCGTCTCGCATTGTGTGGTGGATGGTGGCGCTTGGGCGCGACAATGCGTCAGTAATGAATAGTTGGCGCTGACGATGGGTTCCGCGTCCGCCCTGTGATTGAAACGTTAGTTAGGGAAATTAAATTATGAAGAGACTGAAGCCGGCGTTTCCAGTGCAGCCACCAGCGGAAAAATAACACAGCCGACGCTTTGTTACTGAGAATAATAGGATCATTTATAAATGTCGGAAAAATCATTATAATGTCAGGGGATTCCCCTAATATTGTGCGCGTTGTGAATTACACGCGCTTATATTTTAAATCTGTTTTCCTTTTATTATTTTGTAACAAAGTTTATTTAATTTTTTATTGCACTGTCATATAAAATTGATTTCATGTGCCATTAATATTACAAAATGTAGAATTTTATCCTCTATTATACAACATGTTTTAGCATTGCACGGAGAATAGAATTAATATGTTTGCATTTGGAGAAATTGGTTTTGTTTTACTTGGAACGTCCTGACTTTCTAAATAATTTAATCCTAATGGTACGCAAAATGCATATACGTACATTAAATAGGGTGGCTCAGCCTCTTGAAACATTCATTTAATATTTATTAATTATTCGTAATCATTCGTGTACGCATCAAACCATCCATTTATTCGTAATCCGCCATTCTCAGTTTATAGTTAGAGAGCTAGCGTGTAAAATGATGTCTCATTTTTTCCAGTGACAGAAATGGTTTTTTAAATAGATTATGTCATGATAAACATGAAAAAAAGAAAATTAAATATGGGAATGGGTGACAACTATAGATGGCACTGATGTTAATACGCCGATTTTAAGGGTGGTTGTTTATCCCAACACCAGTCCACTTTCAGAGCTTCACTCACCAATGAGCAACCAGCAATAATATCTGTCAATATTTGTTCGTGTGCGCATCAAACCATCCATTTATTCGTAATCTGCCATTCTCAGTTTATAGTTAGAGAGCTAGCGTGTAAAATGATGTCTAATTTTTTCCAGTGACAGAAATGGTTTTTTAAATAGATTATGTCATAATAAACATGAAAAAAAGAAAATTAAATATGGGAATGGGTGACAACTATAGATGGCACTGATGTTAATGCGCCGATTTTAAGGGTGGTTGTTGATCCCTACACCAGTTCACTTTCAGAGCTTCACTCACCAATGAGCAACCAGCAATAATTTCTGTCAATATTTTTTCGTGTGCGCATCAAACCATCCATTTATTCGTAATCTGCCATTCTCAATTTATAGTTAGAGAGCTAGCGTGTAAAATGATGTCTAATTTTTTCCAGTGACAGAAATGGTTTTTTAAATAGATTATGTCATGATAAACATGAAAAAAAGAAAATTAAATATGGGAATGGGTGACAACTATAGATGACGCCGATGTTAATACGCCGATTTTAAGGGTGGTTGTTTATCCCAACACCAGTCCACTTTCAGAGCTTCACTCACCAATGAGCAACCAGCAATAATTTCTGTCAATATTTTTTCGTGTGCGCATCAAACCATCCATTTATTCGTAATCTGCCATTCTCAATTTATAGTTAGAGAGCTAGCGTGTAAAATGATGTCTAATTTTTTCCAGTGACAGAAAATGGTTTTTTAAATAGATTATGTCATAATAAACATGAAAAAAAGAAAATTAAATATGGGAATGGGTGACAACTATAGATGACGCCGATGTTAATACGCCGATTTTAAGGGTGGTTGTTTATCCCAACACCAGTCCACTTTCAGAGCTTCACTCACCAATGAGCAACCAGCAATAATTTCTGTCAATATTTTTTCGTGTGCGCATCAAACCATCCATTTATTCGTAATCTGCCATTCTCAATTTATAGTTAGAGAGCTAGCGTGTAAAATGATGTCTAATTTTTTCCAGTGACAGAAATGGTTTTTTAAATAGATTATGTCATGATAAACATGAAAAAAAGAAAATTAAATATGGGAATGGGTGACAACTATAGATGACGCCGATGTTAATACGCCGATTTTAAGGGTGGTTGTTTATCCCAACACCAGTCCACTTTCAGAGCTTCACTCACCAATGAGCAACCAGCAATAATTTCTGTCAATATTTTTTCGTGTGCGCATCAAACCATCCATTTATTCGTAATATGCCATTCTCAATTTATAATTAGAGAACTAGGGTGCAAAAGATGTCTTTTTTTAATAAATTATGTCATAATAAACATGAAAAAAAGAAAATTAGATTTGCAAACAGATGGCAACTATAAATGCGCCGATTTTAAGGGTAGTTGTTGATATATTTTTAACAGTTTTAATTATAGACTTTCGTATAATTAAGTAATAAAAATGGTAGGCAGAAGTTTTGGCCGGTGACGCATGCGCGACAGAACCGGTCAAAATAGACAATTTTTATGGTGTCGTGTGAAATATTACTACTTGTTCACGATGAATGAATGCATGACGAAAAATATGTTGACAGAAATTATTGCTGGTTGCTCATTGGCAACAGAATCTCTGAAAGTGGACTGGTGTAGGGATCAACAACCACCCTAAAAACCGGCGCATTTACATCGGCGCCATCTATAGTTGCCACCCATTCCCAAATTTAATTTTCTTTTTTTCCTGTTTATCATGACATAACCTATTAAAAAATCCATTTCTGTCACTGTAAAAAATTAGACATCATTTTGTACCCTAGCTCTCTAACTATTACCCAACACAAACCTGCTTTTTAGTGATACATAATCCATTATTATTAATAAATGTTCAGGAAAAACGTACGTAACTGCAGAAAAGTAAATGATTAATAAAATGGAATGATTTATTCATTTTGCGTACATAACTCCTAAAAACATCATAAAAACTTGTTAACTCCTACACAGGCAGTCACATATACAGAGCCGAGAACACGAACACAAGCACGACGAGTCGAGCACCAACACATCACGAAGAATCCACAGCCGACATAAAATTAATGAAAACTTTACAGCGTCCTAAAGCCAAGCGTGCCTCGCATCGCCGCCACCGTCGCCACCGCCCCAACCATAGCCATTTTAATCCAAACAATCAAACTTTGCTTTACGACTTCGTAACTGCGGTGCAATAGAACTTGGAAAAAATTAATTGCCATCTCATTACCTGCTTTGTTGGGGCCATTATTGAAAAGCCTGCTGCGCGCCTCCGCCAAAAGGCACTGTTCCGGTTCCTTCTCAAACGATAATAAATTTTATTTCTGATAAAAGTTTCAAAGTCCGCGGAAGCGCCATCAAACTTGAGCAGTTTGAATTAATTTCGTGTGGAAGGTGGCAGAATATATTACGTTGTTTTTTCGCCATTTTTGTTTTCTTATTTTATTTTTTGCTGTATCAGAAAAACTAAATTAAGTGGAAAATTTATTCGCCTGCTTTTCTCCAGGAGCTGAGTTTCATGCTAATAGTTTTTCTTATCTAGGGAAATATTTCTTGGAATTTTTGGTTATAATCTCGTTATATTTCATTTTATTGTTTTAAACATAAATAAATCACCGTTGTTCTTACATAATACTCTACCAAGCTCGCAATTATTCATTCTCTAAAGGTTTCGCAATAACAAAGTCTAGCTAGCTGTCTAATGAGATTATTTAAATAGTCATTGATATCTCATTTTCACAGTGGCATAACTAAATTCAGTCCCAGGTGAATGTAGTATACTTTTATATTATACTTTTTTTCTAACACAAAATATATACAAATGGTAACACAATCTTAACATGCTGTGACGTCACCCGAACCAAGGTTCGTCAGTTCGAATCCGCCAGTCGACAAAGTATGATTTGTCGTTAAATAAAAAATACAGTTACTTGTATTAATCGTACTCGGGCGTTATAAGCTAGTCACTTATGCATATGCCTTAAAAAGTAACATCGTCTACGGAAACCGGCAGTACGGCAGCGTAAAAACTGTGGCTCGGTGTGCCCGGTAGGCCCAGGCCCGATTCGGGCTGTAGCGTCATTGAAGAAGAAGAAGAAGATAGCTAAGATGCACAGCAGCGAAGACAGCTGTACTATTTTATTCACAATCAGTTAGTTTATTGCTAAATATTGGAAGATTATAAGTGATTTTTTTTAAATTTGCGGAACTCAACTAAATCACTTGACAATACGAAATAAGTCTCTAAGTGACCCGCGGGTCATAGGTTGTCGACGCCTGCCTTAGCGCATAACAGACCTCGGACAGATGTATTAGTTACTCTGGTTCGATTCCCACACGCGACAAACAATTTTCATAATTTCAAAAACTACCCCTGTGACTCCTCCACCACTAACATCTATAGGGACCGTGATTTGATGACTGGTAACCGCACTTTACGCGCAAAATATATCGCTTATCGAGATCTGCTTCGGCAGAGTGCCACACCCAGTAATGGGTAGAAGACGTGATGATATATTTATTTATTTATTTTGTGTATAAATTACTTGTTCTGTGATGCATAACTTATTTTCTTGTAGTCTTATTCTATTAAACTTCAAGATAATATTAATATCAAAAGTTCTAATTTGACACTAATTAATTTTGAAATTAATGCAACGATGTCATACTGCTTTCAATGTTTTTCGGAATGTATAAATTTGTCCTCGTTTTGTCGTTTTGTTAACCAATCACAATCAGGGTCATAAACATTTATTAATCTTTTATCTTAACTACCTAACAACGAACATAAATATTATAATTTTGATAATTTTATATCCGATAAATTATCCCAATAAATACGACACGAGGTTTAGTTTTTCTCAGGCCAAATTTGTATTCCCTTTACTCGAACATAGTTACTGCTAGATAAAATGACGATTTGACATTAAAAAAAACCCCCCTTTTTGACGCGATTTTGCATGTCAGTTGTTGTTAAGTAATACCATGCAACCAAGTTCTCTTAAATAAATAGTTCTTCGATAAAAACTAAACCTCTTGTAGTATTGTTCTCGATAATTTAGAAATGTGTTTGATAATGGAAAATATACGGTGCGTTTAAGATAATTTGAAAACACTATATTAAATTTGTTAGGAGTGTCATTAAATTACAAAGTTTTAATAAGTTTACTTTCAAAAGGAATCCTATAACAAATATAATTTCTAAAACTTAACTTTATAACTATAATGAAGGGAAAGAAAAACAACTTGTGGCACATAGAAAATGCATACACCTCGAACTACTTTATAATATCGAAGATCGCAACATTCACCATCTCGAAACAATGCAATGTTACAAATATCCCTCAGCGGCGTTTGAAAAGTCGAGTTTAAAGAAAGTCTCTTCCTCGGAGACTTCCATCGGTATCTTTGTACCCCCTAACAATGTTACTTGGAGCACTACCTGCACGTGGGGAAGTTTGACTCGGATACGACATGACAGTGAGACTGGATCATACATCAAAACGATAGTGATGTTAATCCAAAGTACGTATACTATCTCTCTCTTTCCTGAGATTGGAAATGGGATGTAAAATGAGATGGCGATCAGAGACGGATCTGCATATAATGGAATCGCTCATCTATTACATTCAAAATATATGTATTTTAAAAGCGAGAGTTATTTTTTTTGGGTGGACTATCTAATGAATGAATATATTCTATGAATACTACTAGGGTTCGTGCTAACCCATTTGGTGCGGATACTAATCAGAACAAGTGATATATCTCATTTGATGAAATACTCGTTTAGTTGATGTGATTAACATATGTATGTTCCTTATTAGTTATTTGTTTAACTAGAGAAAAATTTGCAGATTTTCTGCCGCAGCTAACATTTCATAGACGAGATATAACCGATGCTTTTAATCTGGTCAAGGCAGTACATTTTTTCTTATTTGCTGATTGCTTGAAATTACTGTTAATTTTATGATTATTTTTATTATTATTAATGTGGTCACCATCATGTTGCTATTTATTTGTTAAGGGTTTTATCAAAATCATCCTACTTTTTATAAATATATCATTCAGAATATTAAATTTATAATATACAGGGAACAACAATGGGATAGGTGGCTCAGTGGTAATGAATCGGTTTATAGAGTTTGAGAACCAGAATTCGATTTCCACGTCCGACAAACAATTTTCACCAAATTAAAACTACTTCTATGGCTCCTCTTCCACCAACATCCTCGGGGTCCGCGATTTGACGACTAGTAACCGCACATGACGCGCAAAATATATCACTTACCGATATCTGCTACGACAGAGTGCCACACCCACTAATGGGTAGAAGACGTGATGATATATTTATTTTCTATTTATTTAAGGAACGATGTATCGCTATATTAAAAAAGTAACGTAATTAACAAATCAATTTACCACACGGTATATTTAAAAACTGTGTGCTCTACAATCTAATGTTCACTCTTCAAATGCTGGACCTTATCCGACTATTACAACGAGAATATTTAACGCCGATGCACATCTCCACTTCGTATCTTATCAAAGTACATTCACCAATATAAATCAGGACACAAATATACCAAAATAAAAACAGCAGAAAACTCAAGGTAACATTGAAACAAATCGTCGAATTTTTCATTCATATGAATCTTGCATTGGATATTTCCCTCTTGCTCATGGATTCGGCCCTGCATTCGGTGCACTTATGTGCATCACGCAGCAGATCTGCCTTAGTTGTTGCTGTTTGGCTGCATTGAGCTCATTAGGTTAAGTGCATCGCAGGCGTTTACAGGGCGATGCAAATGAGCTCGCCGCTGTGCTGCACAAATGACAATAGAGGAATGGGACTTGTGCTCTTGCTTCGTCTCATTGTAACAACAAGATTTTTTAGCGAGATAATGTAACTAGATTTTACATTTTTAACGTAAAACCGGTTCGTGAAATTCTGTTCTGAGAATAACCAGCTGTGGTTATTTAGCAAATGAAATCGAAAATTACATTAAGATGATTCGTGGTTGTATAGTCATCTGAAAACATCTGAAGATTTGCAAGTGTAAATGGCGAGGTAGCAAAAGGATGGGACAGAACTGTACCTTAAATTCTGTAAATACATTTAAAATAAAATTTCGTATTATCAGTATTGCACAGATTCTTACATTTGTTACTAAGGCATTCAGTGTGATTGAATCACGCGGCATGCACTATTTCTATCAAATATGGGCTTGATTTTCCCATTTAAATTGCAATAAATATTATGATAATCAAATACAATTATAAAAAGAAAAATTGTCAGTTCTCCGGACCGGTTGTTAATGGCGTTATTAAACTTGATCAGAATTCAATTACTTGAGAAGTGAATAAACTAGAAAAGAAAAAAAATGTTGCATTTAACATTTTTAAAACTGACTTCTAGATCACTTATTGTTAAAAAAAAGTTTCTTTTATAGAGGCTGTATACTGGTTGTTAAATAATTAGACTCTTACCAGTGCCAATATGAAAACCAAAATAAATCACCTCACGTTATATTATGTGTTAAACGCAGCTTGCCCGCTACGTACAGAATATTTTTGTTCAAGTTCAAGTTTGAACATAAATACTGAAAGTTTCTATCTACAAATGCCTATATTATTAATATAATTAATTTCTAGAATTCTCATTTTGAAAATCATGAAACATGATAATTATTTGCAATGTATAATTATGGATTCCGGATGCAGGAAATCGTAATTCATGAAAAATATGGCTGCATGTTATATGCTACATTTGCTTTTGATCAAATTCATATACAAACATGTTACTATAATGTGGTATTATGCTTTTGAGTCAGAAGTTCTGACAGTAACATGTTTACAAAGTACTAATGCCTTGTTAATTGTCGATAATTTTTTCTTGAATTAATTTATATGGTTATAAATCTACATGTAACATATGATTTATGTCAACAAAATAATTTCAAAAATTTAGACAGTTGAAAAATTGAGTTAGTGAACTGCTATTTAATTGTCAATTATATTAATGATCATAATATTTAATAGTATATTATACAACAAGTTTATAATGATACTTTTTAATAAACGAGAATAAAGTTTACAATACGAGCTGTAGGCGAATGTTGTAATCTTGTAATTCATACGAATGTGTTAATAGCCATTATAGTTCAGTTTCATACACTATATTTTGTACGACCAAATCCAGCATACAAAATTATTAAAAATTATTAAAATATTCAGAAAATTATTTGTAAAATTCTTAAAATTTCAGAATAAAACAAAGAAATACTACAGCCTGTAACGTTACACTTAAGTTGAATAAAAGTGCTCCTTTGTTCAAATTTTGACATATGGGTTTCAGCGCCATCTCTTATTAGTGAGATATCTCAATTGACAAAAGTATGAATAAATTAATAGTGAATTTATAAATAAAATAAAATAAAGATTTCATCACGTCTTCTACTTCTTACTGGATGTGGCACTCTGCCGTAGCAGATCTCGGTAAGTGATATATTTTGCACGTAAAGTTCGGTTACTGGCCGTCAAATCACGGCACCTACCCCACAAATTTATTTATTGGTAATTTGTGAAATAAGTAAATAAAATACTAAATGCAACTTGATGAAATTCGCAATGAATACCTATCATGAAAATACAAATAGTAGTGTTTATTTTATTCAGCAGAGACACATTTGAAAGTCAGCGAACTAATTAAATCTGCTGTACTACTTAAAACTGGTGTCATTCAAGTATAGATAATACTTATTTAATAAGTAAATTAGAGCATGGGAGGAGAAATGGTACGTTTATTAAAATACAAGTTATAGACGGCAACCTATTCTAGAATTGCCTTTTGTAACGAGAGTTTTATACTCTTTTCTCTGTTTCGGCTTTCCTTTGCATAATTTCTTTATAAAAATAGTTGACTTTGCCATCATTAAGGGAAATTTTTGTTGGAATAGTTCAGTTGGTGACAATTATTTGCAATTGATTGTGTCCGTTGCCTAGATATTTGTATAAATTGTGTTTCTTTTATTAGTTGCCTAGATATTATGTGTATTTAATGCAGTTATACCCAAGGACGTTGAAAGGAGGGGATATGGCATGACGATACTGTAGCATTGTTTGAAGTGAGGCTTGGGCAAGGGAAAGAGACAACAATAGTTTTTCTGCACCGTGCTTAGCCAACTGTAACAATTCCTTTTGATCACTCTGTAGTTGATTTTGCCATGAAGTGAAAATTTTAGATCGAATAGTTAAGTTGGTGACAATGATTTGCAATTGATTTTGTCCTTTGCCTAGATATTTGTATAAATTGTGTTTCTTTATTTTATTAGTTGCCTAGATATTTTGTGTATTGAATGCAGTTATACCAATCTATGATAACAATATGTCACCAAAAATGGTTTAAGAATGAAACTCAGTCTAGCATATTTAAGCGTGCGAGAATATTTTATTCTAATACCGAAACAGAGGGAAAATGTTTTAAAAATTAAATTATCTGTCATTCTAGAGAAATTGACAGAAAGTAAAAACCGAATACCCAAATTCAATTTTTCTTTTAACAAAAACATCACATAAAAGAACCATCCCAATATTACCAACCCTTTGCAAAGTGCAATTTTTCAGCAAACGCTTTCACATCGTCGTGTCTCTATCTAGTCCCTATAGTCTAGAATAGTGGACGTGCGCTCGGTGCCCTAAGGGCAGTCGTTAGTAGTTACACGGTCGATTAGCTTGTGACTCGATCATCTTTGTCCGAGACTCCGCTGCCCTTTCACAGTTGATGGTCACTCTATGACGGCAGCACATAATGTCTGTTCCCGACCCCTGGAGGCAGCGCATTGCGTGGTCGTTAGGGAAAGTGCGCCGTGTAGGTGTTGGCCAACTAGGTCAAAGTATTAATTAAGTTTTCGAAAAGTTTTATTGAAAAGTGATGGGCGTTATTGTATGTAATTCGTGTGTACCTACTTGTTTGTGAAGGTAATTTGTGTTTGAGAAATTTTGTTCTTTATCTGTTTCTTAGCGAAGAAATACTTATTTTGTAAGTTTTCGTTAATTTGATTTTCATGCCGAATATATTTCAGAAATATTTTGTAAGGGATTTATAACTTTCGCTTTTTTGTCTAAAATTTAGCTCTGAAATTATTTTGCGTATAATTTGATGTTCAAATTGTAACAAAAATGATTATAATTTTAATTGAGACAATTCCATTATTACGAGTATTAGACGTTTGAGTGTCAACATTTGCTTGACAATAATTTCTTAGCAATATTCAGGTCCAATACTCAAAAAAGTTTGAGCTAATACGGTATTTTGGACTGGTTAATCTGAATTTAAAAAGTTTTAAATCTAAATCACTGTACAAAAACCAGATGTAACTTATTAGAGTTTATTTAAACTTTTTTGGGAATATGATTTAGCTTACTTTGACTAATTCAAAATTAAGGATTAGTTAAAACTTCACACGCAAAGTATGCTACCTATCGAGATTTTCGGCAGAGTACCAAGCACAGTAATAATAATTAAAAGGAAAAACAATTTCAATTGAAATCACCATTGATGTAGAGAGAAACTTTCCAACTTCATTTAGCTATCTTTTTCTCTTAGGAAAACGACAATGTTCCTGTTCTATAAAAACTTTAAACCGTCTAAAGATTTCAAGAATCTATTGGACGATCGTTGAAAGCGCTGCCAAATACAACATTATACCTATCTGGTCAGTCAGACTTCAGCCATTTTACGCAGGATCAGTATCCATATCATTAAGATCTATACAAACCGAAAGAAAGTACTCCTTTGCCTTAGTTTAAAATTTCGCCACTAGATTCGCATATTCCAATGAGAAACGTTTGTACTTAGAGTATTCGAACAAATTGTTAAAAGTGTGTTTCTCAATGAAAATTTTCATCAAATAGTGAAAACACTGTGCAAGTGACACCGAATCAATATTTATTTATCATTAGTTGATTCACGTATTTAAAATGAACTGCAGATAGCTTTAAGTTAACGTCGAGAAATCTTTGAGAAGCTCTTCTAAGGGCAAGCGACCTCGCCATGCTAGTGGCCACTACATTTAATACTATTATATGACCACGTTTCAGTGCTGATGGACTAATTTTGACCCGTCAAGCGTTAAGGACGGGCGCACATGCTAATGGGCGCCAATATGGCCGCCGCTCGTTCGTGGCTCGACCTTCCTGCTCATTGCTAGAATTTATCGGACGAGAGGCGCCTGTTCTACCTTTACGGCTGCAGTTGGATTGTTTGTGATGTAATGATATTTAATTCCGACGTTGTCTGTTTGCGGAAATGGGTCGGTGCTCGGTGTAATGTTCGCACTTTACACTGAAATGCTGACGAGAGAAATGTACGAATCAATGATTGGGTTACCTTTGACGTTTATGTTAGTTACAATGCTTACTCCCATTTTCAATATAATTTAATTATACTTCCGCTCAATTGAATTTGATACGTTCGTTTCTTATAAACAATATAATATTATAATTATAAGTAACCATAGCTGAGGGGATACAAGTTCACACGATCGAATTCCAATAGTTTGAACTAATATTCCGAATCCGATAATTGAAACTAGGAATTATGAACGTAAAACTAAAAAGTAATTTTGAGATAATACCTGGAAATACTTAATATGAAATAAATTCCTATTTTTATTATTGCAGTAGCGCTACACTAAAATTTCTTATTTCGTCACATAAACATGTAATATAGTATAATGTCTACAGGCAATCGTAGCTCAGTGGATAAAAGCGAGGTAAAACTTGCGTTTTTTAATTAGCAAGCAAGAGGTCGTGCGTTCAAATCTCACTGACTTCTACTTATATCCAAAAAGAACGATTGTGTCTGAGTGGTTCGGATTCCACTATAAGCTGTAGACCCCCTGTACTGTAATTGGGATTTTCTTCCTGTTGTGCAGAATAACAAATAAATAAATTATGTAATACTAGTGAGGAAATGTATTTATTGCAAAACTAGTGTGAAAGTTAGAGAGATAGCGAGTGTTCCAATAGTCGAGTTTTGCAATAGCCCTTTACCATGTGTGTTAAAAACTATTTTTCAACATTAAATGTGTAAATGACATTATTACGTTTGCATTAATCAGTACAAGAAATTTAATAATTATAAATAAAAATAAATAAATATATCATCACGCCTTCTACCCATTACTGGGTGTGGCAATCTGCTAAAGCTGATCTCGGTAAGTGATATATTTTGCGCGTGAAGTGCGGTTACCAGTCGTCAAATCACGGCCCCCAAACATGTTAGTGGTGGAGGAGCCACAGAGATAGCTTTTTCAAATTATGAAAATTTGTCGCCTGTGGGATTCGAACCAGGGACCTCAGGATCCACAGGCCGACTTCATATCACTGTGCTAGCCATCCCATAAATAATAATAATAATAATAATTTAATAATTATTTTATATAAATCAATGGAGTTGTATTTGCTAATGCTCATCAAATTTCTTTGATCACCCATACAATAAGTAAATTATTTTCATCATTAGTGAGGGAAATGGTTACTATCACAACTAAATTGAGTGAAGAAAATGTCATTTTTACAAGTAATGTTGACAAAAATTAATTTAGTCATGGTCTTAATTTAATCTTAATTAGATAATATTTGGTATTTGCGCTCCTGTAATTATAACAATTGTAAATGAAGCATTTACTTAAATGCAGCTTTTATATCATTTTTAGGTGTTTTTTTATCAATATAGTTGAAGTTTGATAGGTTAAACACATATAAAAAAGACTGATTGAGAAAGCTGTAGATCCTCTGTAATGTAATTGAAACTAAGTTTCTGTTGTGTACAGTACCAAATAAACAAATAGATAATTGTTGATGCCACTGGATGCAATTTAAAATTATCTGTATTTTTTTAAGAAATTTATTTCTTGATTTGTTTTTAAAATTATTAAAAGAGTAAAACTTAATTCTATTAGCTGATTTAGATACAAAATTTAATTCTGTGCAACATTTATTTCACCTATTTTACTATAAAATTACTTGGGAGGCAACAACTATATAAAACTAATCTCTCATATTGGAGCAGTTATTTTTAATGTACGTTTTATTATTATTAATGCATTCCATTATATATCATTATGATATAAAATACATATTATAATAGCGCAAATAGGTCATATAATTTTCTTCATTAGATATAACAATCAATACTGAATTATGAAATGAAGCCATAAATTTAATATCTCCATCAGAACCCCTGTAATATCTATTTGTATATAGTGAATTCGCTTGCAGTCAGTCAGAATTGAATATTAATAATGTACTCGTATTATTTTCGCACTCGATTTCATTTCAAAGAAATTTGATATTGAATATTGGTTATTATATTATATGTCATAATATAATAATAATATGGGATGGCTAGCTCAGTGGTATGAAGTCGGCCTGTGGATCCTGAGGTCCCTGGTTCGATTCCCACAGGCGACAAATTTTCATAATTTGAAAAAGCTATCCCTGTGGCTCCTCCACCACTAACATGTTTGGGGGCCGTGATTTGACGACTGGTAACCGCACTTCACGCGCAAAATATATCACTTACCGAGATCTGCTTCAGCAGAGTGCCACACCCAGTAATGGGTAGAAGGCGTGATGATATATTTATTTATTTATTTTATATAATAATAATATGGGGTAGGTTATTTTAGGTTAGGGTAGGTGGCTTAGTGGGATCGTGTCGGCATGTAGATTTGAGAACCCAGGTTCGAGTCCCACAGCCGACAAACAATTTTCACCACAATAAAATTACCCCTGTGGTTCTTCCTTCACTAATACCTTTGGGGGCTGTGATTTGATAGCTATTAACTGAACTTCACTCGAATAAAATATATCACTTAGCGAGATCTGCTTCGGCAGAGTGCCACATCCAGTAATGGGTAGAAGGTGTGATGATATTTTAATTTTTTTATACAAGTAAAATAATAAATTCAAATTCATATGAAATTATTTTTATGCAACTGTCAGAATAAGTTGATTTTTATGGTACTTGATTTTGAATGGTTGGTTTTCAGATCCAAATTACAGGTATTTGATTTTATCCATAAAGTTCATCCTTTAATACTACTTTAATTTACGTTACTATTAGCGGCGACCTTGAAAAAAAATGTTTTAACGACCGCTTGGCAATGCAAAATAATATACTATTTTATCGTCTTCTGTATTAATTGCAATTGAGCAACATAATGACTTAAATTGATTCAATGGTGCTCCTTGATATCGTCATACAACTATCATGCTTAACATTTTGTATGTAAATTCAATAATATGATCTTTTTTCTGTTGTTATTAGTGTTGCAAATATATTAATATTAAATTATTAATAATAAAATTAAAAATTAAACACTAGGTAGGTTTCAAAAAAGTAAATAAGTTTATTCACTATACGTATTTCGGTCGACTAGACCATCATCAGGTAATGATTACAGAAAAATAATCATTACCTGATGATGGTCTAGTCGATCGAAATACGTATAGTGAATAATCTTATTTACTTTTTTGAAATCTACCTAGTGTTGATTTTTAAATTTTATTATAAAAATGTTTCAACGAGAACCGACAGTGAAATCTATTGAATGTAAATTATTAATAATAATAATAATAATAATAATAATAATAATAATAATAATACTGTTATTGAGGCAAAGTTCAGTTTTAAGCTGCTCTTCCACTTAACCTCTATAATGAATACATCATAAATCCCAGTACACAGATGTGTTTACAGCCATTGTTTGTAATACATTATTTTATAAATCAATCAGACGTACTAGATACAAATACATAATCAATACATTATTTATATTAGATACTATGCTATTAGTAATGAACCTAGAAATAATTAGATAACAATAAGCAACGAAATTCTTTCTTGAAACGTGGTAAGTGAAATTCTTTATATATTTTAGGAACCAAGTTATATAATTTAGGAGAACTGTAAGAGAATGATCTTTGAAACATATTTGAAGTATGATGAGGAATGGTGAGCATAAATTTATTACGCACATTAAATGAGTGACAGTCAGCAGATAATTTTAATTTAGAATGCAAATAAGGAGGCAATTTAGTTAAAATAGTTCGATGTTTGCATTTATATAATACGTGTTTTTTTTTATATATATTGACATTTGTGTCATGTACTTTTTTTGTAAGTTTTACGGTAACTATGGGATTAATTACTTTCATGCAATCCAGCCTTAATAAAAAAAAATAGAAATATAAAACTTGTGTTCAAGTAATTCAATTTTTAATTTAATTATCTTTAAAACTGCACAAGCCTTCAGTTTGTATTAGTATAACATATTATGTACCTAGGTGTGTATGATAAATTATAAAATTACTAAAATTTACTACATAATTTCGACACAGAACAAAACAATTTAAAATCTAAAATCAAATTCTGAATATTACATACCACAATTACAGTGGAACCATACACAACACCATGTATGTTTCTAATTATCTGAAGATGTATTTGCATGAGCACGAACTAAATTTAATATAGGACTAAAATGCTACTGCACTTGAAAATGTTGGCGGTAACTAGATACCTAAACATACGTACGCTGGACTAATAATAATTAAAATATATAATCCGTTATTGTACTTGCTAATTAGGGAAAACATGCGAATACTCTTGTTTAATATGAAAACTATTGTTCTTGTTGAGAATTAATGTGTTGATGTTTAATGGTACCCAGGAAAGCAAGCATAATTACAATCCTCATTTTCCGGTATTTTCTGCACGGTTACTTAGTTAAAGTTACGTTAAAAATACAATACATGTAAGTTTTTTACAAAATGGAGCCGTCATCAAAGAAATTAAAATGCTTTATTTTTCATAGAAACTAGGTATGAGAACTATTAGAGCATATATAAGCTGTATTCCATTTGCCACGTGGTTCATATAAATCAGTTCAGATAAATTTGACAACGTGACTAACTAAACTGAATTAAGCAAATTGATGCAGTTATTGTGGTTAATTACTTCAAAGTAAATTGGAAGAAGTAATTCCAGTACTGAAAATAAAGTCAGCGAAGTAAACAAACGAAATAAATCAGTAATCAGGATCAGTAAATGTAAGTTAGAACCAAATGGCTAATAAAAGGCGTATTCCATTTGCCATTTGGATCAAATCTGACTTACATTTACTGAACCAAATTATTTATTTATTTCGCTGCATTACTTTGCTCATTTTATTTTCAGTACTAGAATTACAGATTCTAATTTACTTTGAAGTAATTCACCTCAATAAGTGCATCAGTTTGCTTAATTCAGTTCATTTAGGCATGTCTCAAATTTATCTGAACTGATTTAAGTGAACCAAGTGGCAAATGGAATAGAGCTAATATACACCTATACTCATGCTGTGCGTATTTGCATCGTATCCATGGCAATATATTTTATCTGATGTGTTTATTTTGTAATTAAATGAGAACATATCTAAAATGAATCATTATGGTGAACGCTATTGTTCAATTCGTGAAATATTCAATACATACTGGTGCACCACTCCAGTATCTAAAATTACAGAAATTTCTTTTGCGTTCTGGTACTGCAGCAAAACATCCGTAGCTTATGGAGTATTTCTAAGCCAATACGTCTCATCATTCGATAATATTTGAGATTATTTTTCGAAGCTTTTTTGTTATATTAACTGACAATTTGAGGCTATTTAGAAATTTGTCAGATCTATGCACAAGAAATCTAAATTTGGCAATATCGAATTATACAACTGTTATAGCTGTTATCAGATAACTATGCAAATGAATCTGACAAATATCAAAATTTGACAAATGATTTTTTAAATTTTTATTTCAAACAAGAAACATTTTTGTACAAGCTTCCTGTATGTACTAAAATTTTAAAATACTGCTGAAGAAGAGTAAAAAATTTAAAGTATTGGTATTAAACGTTGAATTACAACACAATTTTAAACAATTCTTCCTGAATGTAAACTGCAATGATATTCCATGAAAGATTTAACAAATTTCGCTTAGTTTTAGTTATACATATGCAAGTTTGATGGCTTCGTGTGGGTTTGCGAAGGGACGTGCAAATATTTTGCGTTAGAATTGTTGAATCAGAATTAATCAAAGAATTGTTCTACCTGAAGCTTTTCATCCATTTTCTGAACACTTGTATTAAAGAGTTAGGATAATTCATCTGACGTATTAATAAACGTTTTCTCATTTTATCTAGCAACTCTAGATCATAGATATCTATTTGAAAATAGACTAAACGAATTGTTTTAAAAGAATCAACAAATATTAATAAAATTGATATTGAACCTTAATGATTACTAACTGATTGTGAATAAAATATTATACACACCTCGAGGTCATCTATGGAGTATTTTCCGGCTCGGTGTGTACTGTACTATTATTACTTTGGCACAACAAGAACTCAATCTCAGTAACAGTATAAAAAACTTTAATCTTATAGTGGAATCCGAAGCACTCAGACGTAATCATATTTCTTGGCTACAAGATGAACTCCTCGATATTTGAATGCTCGACTTCTTGCTTAACATGCCAGTTTTATTGATTTTATCCTCTAGACTACTAGACACCTGTTATAGATCGAATCGTCACCTCTGTTATTACATAAAGCCTGGAAATTCTCCAGATAAAAAGGGAAATACTGAGTGCTTACGTTGACCACCAGAAGCACAAATTCCAACCACAATTTAATTTATACTCGTGTTTGTTTAAGGTAGTACTAGTGTGACGGTGGCGCCATCAGTTGTCGACTGACAAAAATGACGCTCAAAAAAATATAAAAATAGAATAAAATAAATAAAAATATACATCATCACGCCTTCTACCCATTACTGGATGTGGCACTCTGCCGAAGCAGATCTCAGTAAGTGATATATTTTTCGCGTGAAGTGCGGTTACCAGCCGTCAAATCACGGCCTTCAAAGATGTTAGTGGTGGAGGAGTCACAGGGGTAGTTTTTGAAATTATGAAATTTGCTTGTCGTCTATGGGAATCGAACCAGGGTTCTCAGGATCCACAGGCCGACTTCATACCACTGTGCTAGCCCCCCCATAGAATAAAATAAGTGTGTTATACCTATTATGATTTGAATATCATGAATTATTAACAGGTTGTTGGTCTAGTGAATTTTCAAATACCATACCACCGTGTGGTGTTGCCATTATAAATTGGGATTCTGTAAAACAAGGCTTTGCATGGCTATATATCCATTACTAAACGATAAAATACTTTCTCCTTCTGATACAATATACATGGCAAAATTTTAAAGGTACACATACCAAATATGTGCGATTCTGAGTGTTCGCCATAAACCCCATGTATAAGAACTCAACTTTATAAGCGAATATATATGTTCACAGGCAATGAATGTGTTTCATATTTTAACAGGATGCGTATGACTATTCAATGTTTACGTGCGCCAAATTTCATTCAGATCTGCAAATTTCTTTTTGCACGCTTAATAGGAACTATACAATACTAAATTTTTTAGTATTAAATGAAAAATTTGAATTATAAACATTTGAGGAAGAATTAGTTTGTATTTACTGTCACTGTCAAAAAAATTATAATAATAATAACTGGAATAAATTATCATTGTCATACCTTTCTTCAGAATTGTCTGAAAAACCGCCTCTTCCGGCAAAATTTAGCAACATTTGTTTTCCCTATTTATCTATTTGATATCTCTGTAATATAAAGAGTGTACGAGTAGAAATGGAACTAATGTGTGTTTGTATATATTGATGATAGATATTTATCTGGGCAGATATGTCATTTGGCATCTGGGCGGATGTGCACTATCCGATAAGACGTGCATTGTGTGCTCACTGCTCAGTGTTCGTGATGAACATAACATAGGACACGGCAGATGCTGCTCAAGTCGCCCCAGGTGATGCTGATTAAACTCCGGCGTTCATGTGTAGAGGAGATAAATCATTCATTATAAACGTACATAACTTCACTAACTAGTATGTCGTAATATGATGTATTTTTCAAAAATATGAAGTTGTCTATACAGGGCATATTTATTTTGGGATCTCGAGAATCATAAAAGATGGTGTATCTGTTCAAGGACTAAATCATTACAAAAATATAAGATTTATACTGATATATCGCCTTTGACTTATGTGTCAATAAAGTATTAATTATTATTATGTATAATTGAAAAATTGATTTAATTTTTGCGCGTTTTACTTAACCGTGTATATTATTAGCTTTATTCGAGCAAGTAATCAGAAATTCGATGTACTTTTTAACTGCGCATGCTTCGAATTAGAATTTTTCTAATTAGTTTGTGATTATTTAATTGTGCTTTTTGAACAGTAAAGTACAATATCGGATATCTTTTACTGAATATTTATTTATTTTTTAAGTTTATTAACATCGCTAAACTAACTGTTCCAAAGCATTCACAGTTAAGATGAATTATATGTTCTAAAATATATTCCAATATATTTATGTTTGCAAAAGTACAAAAACATTACGTTTAGAAATACGTATATATGAGATAACTTGTGACAATAATTTTTAAGAAGCTTTTTCAAATATGTATTAAATAAAACACTAATGCACATATCATTAACTGATAATTCACAAGTAGTCTACGGATTATTCCTTTATTTACTAGTTTCAACTAATTTTTATATATGATTGAATAACTAAATACATATCAGTCTCGGATTTTTGTTGAATTGTAAATTTATTTTTATGTAACTTGATTTATTAATGTATAAAATAATAGTTCAGTTGTTATATAAATAAAAGGTGAATTATCATCAATTTGTACTTTTACTTTTCCTCATAAATTTGCAACAATTTTGGACTGTTTGAACTCTAAAATCAAACTTCATATACTTTTGATAGTTATGGATTGCTGCTCGAACAAAGCTATAATAATTTGTTTTTTCACGTATGGTTCATCTTGTCGTTGGACCATTGCTTCTTATACTTTCCCCTACGTCTTTATTGGTCGACCATTTGACAGCAGAAAGATACCAACATTTAGTACTAAATTTTACCAATAGATGTCTTGTTGCCATGCAAATTAATCTGGATTATTATTAAATGATTGTTAAATACATCCGCAGTGATTAAAATAGCCGGTGGATGTTATATATTTTTATTTTACATAAAATATGAGCAACTTCCGCATATTTCATGAAAATCAATTAGCTGCAGAGAAAATAAACTACAGTATAAATTTCTAATAACAAATAATACGCGTATAAATTAATTAGTTTACGGTACAGTAATAAAAAATAACAGTATTCAGCATACAAATTCCGGACGGAATTCCACAATATAACTAAAACAAAGACCTAAATAAATATTTCCATTTTCTAAACAATAAAAAGAGCCAACATTTCACGTAGTCGAACAATTCCAACGCAGACGTCACAAGCAGACCCACACATCTGTATGCGTCTCCGTGGCGGTGACGTGTGCAATTGTTTGTTTTCATTCCTCCAGGGTGCGAGGCGTGACGACGCTAGAACACGCACGACGCCAGGTGGGTTCGCCGCGAAGCTGTTGTCTGTCCCCGTGTCGTGGGGCTGTTTGTATACAGACACCTGGTATTCTGGTGTTCTCTGAGTGTGCTTGTCACGGTGGGCGGCCCCATTTGTGGAATTAAAAAGCGATAATATCATGAGAATTGTAAATTGGTGGAATTTACATTATGGGTGATTAAATTCACCCTAAGTATGAACGGGGTTATTAGTCATATTTCACTGAAATGTGATTCATGTGGCTTTAAAAAATATGTAAATATATGCCTTATCGATGGGTTGATAATGACGTCATTATTAAATTATCTAATGTAGAGTATAAAATAAATATATCATCACGCCTTCTACCCAATTACTGAGTGTGGCAGTCTGCCGACGCAGATCTCGGTAAGTGATATATTTTGCGCGTGAAGTGCGGTTACCACTCGTCAAAACACGGCCCCCAAAGATGTTAGTGGTGGAGGAGCCAAAAATATGAAAATATATGCCTTATCGATGGGATGAGAATGACGTCGTTAATTAAAACTATCTAATGTAGAGTATAAAATAAATAAAATAAATATATCATCACGCCTTCTACCCATTACTGAGTGTGGCAGTCTCCCGAAGCAGATCTCGGTAAGTGATATATTTTGCGCGTAAAGTGCGGTTACCAGTCGTCAAATCACGGCCTTCAAAGATGTCAGTGGTGGAGGAGCCACAGGGATAGCTTTTGAAATTATGAAAATTGTTTGTCGCCTGTGGGAATCGAACCAGGGTTCTCAGGATCCACAGGCCGACTTCATACCACTGAGCTAGCCACCCCATTATTGGTATAATAAAAATAATAATAATAATAAACTCGTATTCTTTTTGTACATTAATAAAAAGTTAATTTTGTCAAGCATAGAGATAAGTTTATTTTCAATTTAAATTCATGAAATGCTGTTATCAGAGCAGGTGTAATACTGCGTATATATGTCGTGTAGAACCATTAATTAAAATGGAGTTATTCCTTTATTTTGTATTCTTTTTCGTTTTTGCTCTAAATTATTTCCATTGTCAATTGTTTTAGTCTTGTTCATTTATTAAATTTATTTTATTTTGGTTTTGCGTCAGCAAATTTATGTGTAGTAATATACTTTGATTAGTTTGTTTCTTCTATTTACATTTTTAAGAAAGCAACAACTTATATCCTTTACTGTTTCCGCATCCTGTATTCTTGAATTCCTGCGAACAAGTTCGTATACGAATTATGACTGAAACCATAACAATAATGTTAAAATCTTTGAATATATGTCAAAATTTAACGTAATTGCTATGGTTTTAATAATAATTCGTATGCAAATTGATTCGCATGAGTTCCAGAATAAATCTTCTCATGGCAATTGTTAATTCAGTTGACAGGATGTTTAAAATATGTCTAGAACTATAGTTAGAGAGCTAGAGTGCAAAATGATGTCTCATTTATTCCAGTGACAGAAATGGATTTTTTAATAGATTAGGTATGTCATAATAAATATAAAAAAAAAGAAAATTAGATTTAGGAACGGGTGGCAACTATAGATGGCGTCGATGTGAATGCGCCGGTTTTAAAGGTAGTTGTTGACATATTTTTTACAGGCTAATTTTCAGTTTAAATTATAGACTTTGGTATAATTAAGTAATAAAAATGGTAGACAGTTTTGGCCGGTGACGCATGCGCAATAAAACCGGTCAATGTAAGGAATTTTTATTGTGTCGTTTCACATATTACTACTTGTTCACGACGAAAACATGACAAAAAAATTATTGACAGAAATGATTGCTGGTTACTCATTGATGACAGAAGCTCTGAAAGTAGACTGGTGTAGGAATCAACAACCACCCTTAAAATCGGCGCATTCACATCGACACCATCTATAGTTTCCACCCGTTCCCAAATCTAATTTTCTTTTTTTCATGTTTATCATGACATAATCTATTAAATAATAAATGAGACATCATTTTGCACGCTAGCTCTCTAACTACTACTTTTTTACTAATAAAATAAATTTATTTATTTATGCTACTCTGTACAACAGAAACTTAATCCCAATTACAGTATAGGATTCAGACTCCCCGAGCATATGTTTTAGCTTAAGTCGGATTCAAACTTGGGATCTCCGGATTCGAATGCTGTAAGGCTACCCATAACACCGTACTGCATGAGACCTGCACCAATTTCTAATCCCTTTCAATTCGGTCGCGTACAATAATTCAATTAGAAATTCTCCTTCAAACACTGTAATAGTAAAATATTCGTACAATTTATAATACGAGAACAGGAATACCTTGTACATATATATTAAACTAAAATTTATTAGTGGCATGACAGTTTGAAACTAAAGGTTCGTTATGAAATACGGCACGCATGAGTCACGGAAGTAGCACACGGCGCAGGGCGGCAAGGCACATGGGGCGTTTAGTGCTGGAGTGTTGGTATTGGTAGGAACCAGACAGGCACGGGCACCAGTTCTGCTGCAGAGCAACGAGCGGATTACAAGGTGACATAAATTACACTCTATTAATCGGATTACGGGATTTAACTGAATTGTAGCGCTTCAAAATCGAAGACAAACTGTGACATGGCTTAGTCATACACGGTAGGCGAGTAGGCGATGACAATGTTAGCTGGACGAGGCTACTATAACTTTGAAGTCCTGTTGGAAAGTTCAATTGTATGATAGTAAGCCTTTTAAACTATTTTAAAGTATGGGGTGGCTAGCTCAGTGGTATGAAGTCGACCTGTGGATCCTGAGAACCCTGGTTCGATTCCCATAGGCGACAAACAATTTTCATAATTTAAAAAACTACCCCTGTGGCTTCTCCACCACTAACATCTTTGGGAGCCGTGATTAGACGACTGGTAACCGCACTTCACGCGCAAAATATGTCACTTACCGAGATCTGCTTCGGCATAGTGCCACACCCAGTAATGTGTAGAAGGCGTGATGATATATTTATTTATTTTTATTTAGAGTATAAGATTTCTTAAGGGGTAGTTGGCTGAGTGGTATCGAATCGGCTTGTGGATTTGAGAACCTCGGTTCGATTCCCATAGCTGAGAAACTATTTTCACCACATTACAAGTACCCCTGTGGTTCTCCCACTAAATAACCGAGATCTGTTACGAAAGAGTGCCATACCCAGTAATAAGTAAAAGACGTGATGATATATTTTTATATACGAAATTATTAATATTTTAGGGTTCGTTTCCCAACAAACTTTACTCCATATTAAAATTACGTTTGTAGCTCTCCCTCCACTAACATTTTTGGGGGTCATGTTTTGACGACTGCCAACCTCATTTCTCTAAAAAAATATATCACTTATCGAGATCTGCTCCAGTTCCACATACAGTTATGAGTGAAAGGCATGACAAAATTTATTTTTTTAGTAATAGATTAATTTAAATTATTATTATTTTGAACAACTTTGGTATTTATATTTTTTGTTCTTTAATTAATAGGGTATATAAAAATTCTACCATTTTGTTTTCTTGAAAACAAAAACAAAACACTTGATATAGTATTGCTTGTGTTCATAATTTCGTTGAAACGCTGTGCTTATATAAACAGTATGTTCCAAAAATAACGAAACTCTTTAGATATAGATTAAAACACGCATTGTATTAAATTTGAAACTTAATATTTTTCCAAAATAAGTTCCATTTGAATCAATACACTTTTTAGAACGATCAACTAGAGCATGCATAGATTTTTTTATGGCATCTAAAGGAACGTTCTTTAACACCTGTGTCACGGCTGCTTGAATGGCTGGAATACCATCATAAAACGCTCCTTTCATGGCAATTTTCAGTTTTGGGAAGAGCTAATAGTCACATGGTGATAGATCAAGCAAATACGGAAGGTGTTCGATGACACAAATATGATTTTTCATCAAAAATTCGTTGACTTACTCCAGCGACTTTTTGGTCTTCATTTAATTCATGTGGAACAAAACGTGAACAAACCTTTCTTTTACCCAAATGTATTTAATTCTTCACTCAATATTCTAACAGTAAAATTCGCATCGACAACAATGATTTCACGCACTTTTTAGACTAATTCAGCACGATTTCCGGCTTTTGGACGTCCAGATCTTTCATCATTTAAATCTTCACGACCATTTTTAAATTTTGCAAACCACTTATAAACGTGTGAACGAGATAAACAATCATCACCATAAACTTTTTTCATCAATTCGTATGTCTCAGCAATTTTTTTTCCAAGTTTAACACAAAATTTAATATTTGCTCGTTGTTCCATTGTATTTTTACAATATAAACACAAAAATTACTGTCATTAAAATGCGCGTAAATTTTTAAACTGTCACCTGATTGCATGAAGTTGTGTGCGTTCGAAAGAAGAAAGATGTATCTTTCTAACAATGTGTATGTTCAATAGATTGCGCTACGTCTTCTATGATTTAAATTAAAAGTTTCGTTATTTTTGGGACAAACTGTGTATTATAAGCATATAATAATAGGTGTCAAATAACTTCTTTTATGTAATGCGTACAAAATTTAATGAAATTTAAATATTGAGTAAAAGCAAAAAAGCCTTATATCCATGTTCTCAACTCAAGACATTTTAAAAACTTTGAATCAATATAAATTTCATGAAATCCGTTATTCACATTTTTCAACAAAAAGAAGGCAGATAAGATTTTAATAATAATTAGATTCACAAAAGCTTAGCTCAATAAATTCTTGTTTTGACAAAAAAAGTAAATAATTCCTTTTATTAATAAAAATGAAAAAAATATTTAATGAAAGACCGTTTCAAAATACCTACTTGATCAAGTGAAAAAAGTTCCTTTCATTTAGACGTAACAAAGTGGACTCGTGACACGAATCATGAACTGGTATTTGAGATGTTAATTAAAAAATTTAAAAGTGATTAAAGTTTAAAATTCAATTTTGCTTGCTAATGTAGAAGATATATTCTATCCTATAAAAGGGAGCTTCTAAATTAATTCTTTTTGTGTATCTATAAAGATCTTAAAGGAATATTTACTTACTTAAAAAAAGCAACCACTGAATTATTCACGTTGAGTTTTGGACGTCTTTTTCTTAGAAATATAACTAATTTTGAATAGACAATTAAGAACTTGCTGCCTCTTTAATAATTTCATTATTTTCCTTTCTATTCTCTCTAAGTTAGTTTTAAACATAAAAGTGCGGACTAAATTATATTATCCCGTTTCGTAACAGTTATCTTTTAAAGGTTTTTCTTATATTTGTTTATTTTATTGCGTCATGATATACTCGTATATTTAATTTGTAAAGAGGCATCGAGTTTTCAAGAACTTATTATATATTTTTTTTAATTTTTCATCAGTATCATATGGAGTAGGTGGCACAATTGTATCGTGTAGGCCTGTGGATCCTGAGAACCCTAGTTCGATTCTTACTGCCAACAAACATTTTTCCCACATTAATACTAATCCTGTGGCTTCCCCTCCACTAACATCTTTGGGGGCCGTGATTGGACGGCTGGTAACCACACTTCACGGGCAAAAATATATCACTTACCGATATCTGCTTCGGAAAAGTGCCACATCCAGTAATGGGTAGAAGGCGTGATGATATATTTATTTATTTATATTTATTAGTATTATCAGAAAAACATCTACAAAATTTTCGCTGAAAATTCAGTTATTCGGTACACGGTTCTGACATATATTCGGTATTCTGCAGATTTTTTATTCGTTGCATCTTTAGTTTATTTAGTTAGTTACTATTTTAAGTTTAATGTATAATTGAAGAAATAAACCAATATAATAGTATATTAAAAACTACAAGGTGATCAAAAGGAATTGTTATAGTTGGCAATACAATTCCAGAGATCTTTTTATTCCACAGTTGGCACAACGTCAGATAAAGGCGGAAATACTATTTGACATTTCTAATAAATACAAATAGGTTGTGTCAGAAGTCTGACAGCTAATAGAATTTTGACTTTTTAAGTAATGTAATAATAAAAGTACTTAAATTTTAATTTTAAATGTTACTGTCAACAACAGGATATGAATTTATGTATCAGACTTACCAATTTCAAGTAGTTTTTTTTTATTGCCAACTGTAACATTTCCTTTTGATCACTCTGTAGTTTCATAAGGCACTCGTCCTTTGTAAAATTCGTCGCAGAGCGACTCGTTTTCCAAATTTGGACTCGTGCGTAACAGGCCTTATGAAACGTGTTCTTTATACTATTTTTTCTATTGAGGTAATTTTATAATTTTGTTAGATTTTTAAAAACTACGACTTATCAAAAATATAAGTTGGTGTTTTTTATCGTCCGTGTTGGTAGCATTTCTCATAACATAGACAATTGAAATATCATATTTTTTGACAATTAATCAATATTTTTACTGTATTATGTTTTGAATTTTGTCTGATTCTAGCATATTCTGTTAATAATATTTCAACACCGACAATTTACAATTTTGAGGTTATGTGTCATTCATCGTGTCAGATTTAATGCCTGTTTTACACTGAGCAAGCGCAACCTGCAATTGCAACTTGCAAGATTTACGTTCAACTAGTTGCACCAAAATGTTACAGAGATATTTTTTTCACTTTACATTCAGCAACTTGCAACTGCAATATAATATTAATTTGTTTACAAATTTTTGTCGTTACTAACTTCATATTATATCAGCTTAACCTCTTATATCACTTGTATTATTAACATTTGTTTCATATGTTATATTGCATTGATATAAAAATTTATTCTTATAAGTATTTGCACAATTATTTGCAATGCAGTAAATCATTTTAATATCTTTAACCCAACTTTATCGTTTTTGACATTTATATTAAGTTGGTAGCATTCTAACAAACTTAAAATTACTAGAAATAACTAACAGTGGCCTTGCAAGTCTTAGAACATGTTCTAATTCGTGCAAGAGGTTGATGCAAGATTGCTTCTTGCACTTGCACTTGCAATTTCTGTATTACACTCGTTCAAGATTGCTTCAACTAGTTAAAAGTTGCAGTTGCACTTGCAAGATTGCTCAGTGTAAAACAGGCATAAGTGTATTCATACCACTCCTACAAAATAAAATGCGGCAAAAACAGTGCGCTAATAGATCTCCTTCGCAACGTGTTTACAGTGCGTTCATAGAGCTATAAGAACACCGAAATAGTAAAATTATTTTAGGTTAAAACAACAACAAAATAAAAACAAAAGTTTTGAATTTTCCACCTTTATGTTTGTGTTTATGCTTATACTTGAAACAAAGACTAAAATTTTAACTGGGGATGGTCTGACGTTATGTTATGTACATTAAATATTTCAAGGGTGTAACAAACGACAAAAACAGTGACTATGAGTGTTGATCAAATCATGCCATCTGTTATTATGTTCTTTACCCTGATTATATCCTTTATGCGGTTCTTCACTAAACTATTCAATGTATGTCAACTATTGAGGCATCACAGCGGAACATAATACAAGACAAACATAATTAATCACATTATGGTCAAAATTAGTGAGTAATTTGAGTGAAATATTGAGACTTCCCATAAAGGGTGCTTTCGCATCCGTCGGCTAATCCGGGCCTGTCTAGGTCGGCCGCGGCGGTGGTGGCGGCCAAGATAACCCTGCATGATGGATCGCGGTTCCTTCAGCGAACGCACAATAGTTGATGAACCGTATTCATTTTTAGCCGTGACAGGCGCCCATCTCTGGAACTGAGGGTGGTTACCCATGCGTCCCTCGAAGGCTCAATTTCGCAGCACTTCTCGACCGCTGACGTCATTACTCTGGTTATTATTCTATTTTTTCCTGTTTTCTTTCCGTTTTCTTCACTGCTAAACAGGACAAAGGTGGAAGGAATAGAAAGAGCGAGATTCTATGCTTCCGCCTTGCATTGTGATTTTTGTATTTTTATTTGGTTATGTTTTTGAACTTATTTTTTTAGTTTTACATTATTAATCCCGTGCGCAACTTCGTACTTTGTTTAGTTTTTGAGATATTGCCTCTGTATGATTTTACTGAATTTTACGTTTCCTCCCATAATGATTATTTGTATAACAAGTGTTGAAAGTGTATCTTTATACCGTTAAATATTCCAAAAAGCTTCATTATTTTGATTATTTTTTTACGTTTCTCAAAACCAATGAAATGCTGCATTGTATGTCACGTGTCTGCATTTTAACCAATCCTGTCATTATTATGGCTAGCACAGTGGTATGAAGTCGGCCTGTGGATCCTGAGGTCCCTGGTTCGATTCCCACAGGCGACAAATTTTCATAATTTGAAAAAGCTATCCCTGTGGCTCCTCCACCACTAACATGTTTGGGGGCCGTGATTTGACGACTGGTAACCGCACTTCACGCGCAAAATATATCACTTACCGAGATCTGCTTTAGCAGAGTGCCACACCCAGCAATGGGTAGAAGGCGTGATGATATATATATATATATATATATATATATATATATATATATATATATATATATATATATATATATATATATATATATATATATATATATATATATACTGTCATTATTATACTGAGAATTAAGTTCTTGTGATTATTCCCAGGAATTATCTCTGTAGATGCTTTCTTGTTTGTGACAAATGATAGGTAGTTGTCAAATAATTATTTAAAAGTGTCAAGTAAAATGTGTGAAAAAAATCGATTTAGTTGTATTTTAAATACAGAAATACACTAACAAATTTTGGAAACAACGTCCCAGAATACATTAATAAGTAATCAATCGATATGAACCCAGTTCAAAATCTTTTAAGTTGGATGAATCGACCTCAACAGCTAAGTCAAAAAATAATCTAATTAAATATAACTCGAGAGTTCGATAAATTAGAAAATAATTCTCCAGTATCTTTCTCAAACTTGTTGCCATTTAGCAGTAGTCACTCAAGCCCTACGGGCTTTCGTGACTATTGCCTGGCAACAAGTTTTCGAAAGATCTGTCAAATTATTTTCAATTTATTCTCACTCTCTTGTTACTGACAATTAATTTTGTTATATCATGGATCGTTAAATAAATTAAAATATTTGTATTTTTTAATAATGTATGTAATATGTCGCTTTATATTACTTACATGTTTGCATTTATTTATTTATTTAATTATATTTTATATTTTATATTGTATAGCAGAATGGAAGAGTAGTATTATGCAGAATCTTTGACAATTGATATTTGTGTCAATAAAGTAATTATCTTTCTAATCACTTCAAGTTCGTATCTAGTTTAGTTTTTGAGATATAAGATTGTTGCAAATCCGCCAAACCTCAATATTTTAATCAGACGAATAAATTAACAGTTTTTTTTACTCTTGACTTTTCGATACAAAATTACAGTTTTTCTCATCAATCAATAAAGACGAATTGTTAACGAAATAGTATTGCTTACTATATGTAAGTAACAATTAACATATATGAATACTGGTATAATACTCAGTCGATTCTCTTTGGTAGTAAAAAAACGTTCATTTATTATCCATTATATTAGTAAATCACATATTTTACTAGACTGTTGCATGTATTTACTCACAGTCATAAATATAAATTACTAACGTCGCTAGCGTGTATTTTTCACACAACACGATGTACTGTTTACTGTACCTATATTAAATACTGTAAACAGAATTCTACTAGGCAAACAAAATTATTCGATTTCAAATGGTCTGTTTGGTCTCGACGATCTACTTTTCGCTGCCTTCACTACGACTAAACTCAAATACGAATATTTGCTTAACAAGATTATGGAATATTACAAAAATAACTGTAGCGGAAATACGAGACATTACAGCGAAGAAAAGTCACTAGTATTTTCACATACTATCCACTATACTACAGTAGACAAAACCGAGAAAAAAACTTGTGTCTTCTGCTCTAGCAAAAAAATTGACCGAACGACTTCTAAATAGAGTTGTTTACCGGATTTATAACGAAAATAACAATTACGCTACTCATTTCGAAATTCCGGACTTAAAATTGGTATTTGTTTTATTAGGACAAAAAATACAAGTTTTCGGGTCGAATAATAAAGGTTAAAGGACGACGCGTAGCGCAGTTTGTCTGGCAATATTTCGAGGCACAAAATAGTATTTTTTGTCCCGTAGAAACATTTTGTTTTATTTGCCAACTATTTTTGAACTAGAATTATTTAAAGAAAATTGAGGATTGAACCTATGCTTTACTTTATAAAAACAAACTCATGGCCGTAAAAATCTTTTATTAAAATGGAATTAGTTTGATTGTTACGTGTCTGCGTTTTAACCAATCCTACAATAAATAAATATATCATCACGCCTTCTACCCATTACTGGGTGTGGCACTTTGCCGAAGCAGATCACGGTAAGTGATATATTTTGCGCGTGAAGTGCGGTTACAAGTCATCAAATCACGGCCCCCAAAGATGTTAGTGGTGGAGGAGCCACAGGAGTAGTTTTTGAAATTATGAAAATTGTCGCCTGTGGGAATCGAACTAGGGTTCTCAGGATCCACAGGCCGACTTCATACCACTGTCATTATTATGCTGAGAATAAAGGTCTTGTGATTATTCCCGGGAATAATCTCTGTATACCTGTCTCAGCAATTGCAACAACTTACGCGTGCCAAAATATTGCTTAAAATAAAATGTCTAACCTTAGCTAATAATTTTAACTAAAACAAAAGACAAAATGTCTATTGCGATGTGGAATTGAGTTTTAATAAATAAGAAAAAATTGGAAAAAACTAATTTTCCATCACTTGTCTCATAATTCCACAAGGTTTTACAGCACGTTTGCATCAACTTATCAGGTCATCAACAAACGGCTGGTCAGTTCAGCTTTAACCATAGACGCGTTTCGTCCTTACAGACTTATCAGTATGGTGCGATCATTTATCCAACTAGACCAACTCGGGAATAGTGGATTGTGATACCGACTTATCTGAACTGACTGATGTTAGCCTATTTACGCCGGTAACATGACATGAGAGCTAAGGAGCAACTCGTGGTGCCATCTACCGACAAACTCGAAAACTGTTATGAGACAAGTGATGGAAAATTAGTTTTTTTCTATTTTTTCTTATTTAATAATTTTAACGATTTAAACAAATGGAATCTGATATATTAATTGCACCATCAAACTGACAGGATGTTGGTGAGATACCAAATACCTATGTATTCAAATAAAGCTTCTAAAAATAGTTAAAAAGCGAAAAGTTTGTAAAGCATTGGTCTTAGTTAGCATGACAAGTTCTGAAGTCCTCGAGAAGTGTAATGGTGTAACGTTTCATGTAAAAACATTTAAATTTGATTTGGATTCTAATTTTAGGCTCAGCAGCGCTGTTCTGCTCTGCAGTCCGTGTTGATGCCATTGTTTCCCGCTTGAAAAGGGTTAAATTAATATCATTTTCATTAAGTTTTTCTCGCTAACTTCATTTCGCGCTTTCTAATGAATCACGTCTTTCTCTCGACTTTTTAGGCGCCCGTTCTTGACAACTTATCCTTGAGTGTTTTGCATTATTTATTTTCAACCAGATTTAGTTCCCGTTTATGCATTGAAATCTCTTGAATACAACGTTATCTCTTTATTTATTTTTCGTGCTTCTTCACGAGTAATAAAGACCTGAAAAGCGTTAAATTTGTTAATTACAATAATTATATAAGGTTATCACATTTTTTTTTTTTTTTTTTATGGGATGGCTAGCAAAGTGGTATGAAGTCGGCCTGTGGATCCTGAGATCCCTGGTTCGATTCCCACAGGCGACAAATTTTCATAATTTGAAAAAGCTATCCCTGTGGCTCCTCCACCACTAACATGTTTGGGGGCCGTGATTTGACGACTGGTAACCGCACTTCACGCGCAAAATATATCACTTACCGAGATCTGCTTTAGCAGAGTGCCACACCCAGCAATGGGTAGAAGGCGTGATGATATATTTATTTATTTATTTATTTTTTATTTGTTTTCTGTCGTTTACTGTCAAAAATAGGAAAACTAAGCAAACGGTTTTGAAGATCTCATTGTAATTTATATGTTCATGGTTTTAAACGATATAAGTAGTACAAGTTGAGATTTTTAAATAAGTTTGCGGTCATAGTGGCAAAAATTGGAACTACGAGTACGACACAAGTACAGTTCGCTACTAATCTATTAATTAAGTACTTAAAAATAAATAAAAATTAATGATATTATTTAGAATTAAAAAGGTAATAAAACTATAATTAACTAATGTTATACAAAAAGAACTAATTTTTACTAAAAAGAAAAATACTGTTAAAAGTACCTATGAACTAAATACTATTTACTTTAAATACATAAATTTGTACCTAAAAGTTAAACGATAAATGAAGCTAATACTAGAACTACAACTAATGACAACTGAAAAAAAAACACGACTAGCAAACACAAAATAAAAACAAAAAAACAAAGAAATACAAATGAGAGCAATGGTCAGCTTATGGAGACCAACTGAAAGTGTACCTTTGTCTCAAGTTTGACTTATTGTGATCAACGCCATCTCTTAGTAGTAGAATATTCCAACAGGCTTTTAACATTTTCATCGAAATTTAATTTAAATTTGAAATATAAAATCAAATATTGTATGGATTTCTATCTCTATTTTTAGTCAGTTTAATTAAATAACATTTTAATGAAATCTGATTGAGCATTACAAAAAATTGTATGCAAATAAAATTATTCTGAACATTAAATACAATAAATATTAGCAAATTATTGGCAATATTTATGAAATCTATAGACAATGAGAAGAATTCCTAATTACATACGTAATTAGATATTTTCTATTTATCTAGATAACTTTAACAAATAAATACGCAAAAAATCTAATTCATTGAAAGTTTGGTTTCCTATAGTGCTAGATGTAATTTGTCGAATTACCGGTAAAAATTTAATGAAATTTTTCACGATTTACAATCCCATGTAAGTTTACAATCCCATGTAAGTGTACAGTAATGGGGGATTCAAGTGGTAGAGGTTTTTAATATATATTTATTAAAATAAGTTCTTGACCGTACATCATATTTAATACAATATAAAATCATACCATAAATGATATCTTTATTGCTGAAATATGAAAGTTAAAGTTGAATAATTTAAAACGCTCATTGCAATTACGTAGTTGCATTAAGCCAATCACAAAGCTTTGTCTGAAACGTTTGTCGGTGCTCAATTTTACTGAGAGGAAGACGAAGAAAAAATAAGCATTCAGCATTCTACGATTCTATCATTGACGTATAATACTAGACGAATTATGCCGTATTCAAGTCAATGCAAACGCCGTTGTTATCCGTCTAGTTATGTTTTGTCTGAGAATTCGACTGACAACGACACACGTTACGTGAAATTACGTGTTATTTATCTCTGTCTTATCTGTCTCTGTTTGAGCTAAGATGCAACTACGTCACATTCGTTTGTTTCGAAAGTTTAAATATTTTTATCATGCTTAATACAAGTTTAAAAAAAAATAAAAAAAATGGGTATAATAACTTTATTACGTAGATTAATATATAAAAAATTCAAAAATGTCTTGAAAGGCCCATTATGTTCAATTAATCCACTTTTATTACTAACAGTACTAAATTACCAGGTGCCGTAAGTAACTATTTGAGTAACAAAATTTTGCAGTAATGTTGTATCTTTCTGTAAATATTAATTGTACATCGCAAATTCGAATACGAACCACAAACCGAGAAATACAAATTTGTGTGATTGTATACTTGATCAACATTTGTATTGGAATAATACTGAATATAAGAGTTAATGACATTAAACATCAATAGCCCATGTGTTTTCAATTTTGCGTGTAAAACAAACACATCTTGTTCTTCCAATCATTCTGTTATGAATCAAAATCAGCGTGCAGGGTCATAAGTTCACAGATGCGCAATTGTCGTTATGTCCTCAACCAAAGTGCAAACATAACGTTAGCATTTTAACAAGAGCGTAATCAAATTGTACGAAATAATATTACGCCCATTTGGACGCACCGCGAAAAATCCCCGTGAACAGCAAAAGTGCGCGCTCGAGACTTGTAATTCAATAACACTTTTGCCGCTGGAATACAGGCGTAATTTCGGACAAGTAATAAAATCAAATTAGCGCCGGACTGCGCAAGGGATGAAATATCTTTATAAACATGCCGGCAGGATTCAGGTTCGCTCAGGGACGGACTTACTTTAGGGCTTCGGAATTTTATTGGCTTCATTTCATTATATTATTGTCATAATTTTCGATGAGTAGTCGTTAAATTTTTCATCTAAATCAGTCTTCATATTTCTTATTGATTAAACTAGTATACAGAGATTGAAAATAGTTTACTAGGTTACATACAGTTTTTGTTATTTAATTGTATTTGTTTATAAAGTTAGAATATGAAAATAATGTTTAATAATTAAATGCGACACAGATATAAAATAAACCGTTGTATGTCATACATCCGTTTATAACTTTTTATGGTACTCATTTTGATAAAATATCTGCTTATAGTATATTTGTCGTTGCTAGGGAAATATAGTATATACACTTTTACGGTTTTAATGGGGTGGCTAGCTCAGTGGTATGAAGTCAGCCTGTGGATGCTGAGAACCCTGGTTCGATTCCCACAAGCGACAAACAAATTTCATAATTTCAAAAACTACTCCTACGGCTCCTCCACCACTAACATCTTCAGGGGCCATTATTTGACGACTGGTAAGCGCACTTCACGCGCAAAATATATCACTTACCGAGATCTGCTTCGGCAGAGTGCCACACTCAGTAATGGGTAGAAGGCGTGATGATATATTTATTTATTTATTTACGGTTACTATAGACAACATGATATATGAGACGTATTCCATTTGCTATTTGTATCATTTAAATCAGTTCAGATAAATTCGACACATGACTAAAAGAACTGAATTAAACAAACTGGTGCATTTATTGGGATGAATTACATCAAAGTAAATTAGAATTAGTAATTCTAGTACTGAAAATGAAGTCAGCGAAGTAATCCAACAAAATAAATAAGTGATCTGGTTCAGTAAATCCAAGTTAGATTTGATCCAAATGGCAAATGGAATGCGCGTATACTTAATTAACTAGATCATTTATTAATTTCACTCGATTACTTCGCTTGCTTTATTCCCAATACTAGATTTATTGATTTGGATTTAATTTGAAGTAATATATCTCAAAAAATGCACAAATTTGCTTAGTTCGGTTTATTTAGTCATGTTGTAAAATTTATCTGAACTGATTTAAGTAATCCAAGTGGCAAATGAAATACAGCCATAATTTCCGTATCTTACGGATTGTTTCGTTGTTAGGATAATAAGTTAGAATGCTCAAAGGACTAGTGAAATCGGGATAAACTTATTATTGAAATAGAAATCAATTGGACAATAACATCGAAGTCATAGGAAAAGTATAGTGTACAACTTGCATGGAATATTTATTTCTCATTCTTATGAATTGCTGCATTCGCCTGTGGTTCATGGCACGAACTATCATACTCGTGCGAAATGAATATCATTCCATACTTATTGGATATTATACTATTTTCTACAGTCAGGGAAGTAATGCTAGCCTATTACTTGTTTCCTATCTTAGGTGTCTAGGACATAGTTTTTATGAGGCACTCACTATAGATATAGAAGTAAACGTTCATAAATTAGTGAAATGAGAAATAAAAGTTCGTATTTTATTTGAAGCACTTTCGTTCTTAATAATTTAGATATGTTTGACAGCGACAAATATTTTAATTGAGAAGCAGGGCAACATAAAATGTAAATCCGACCCTGGGGCTGGATGGTAGAGGGAGAAACAAAGCACAGCGTCATGGCAGCGAGGTGGAGGTGGATATATCCCTCCGGAGCGGGAAATAAATAACGTGCGGTGTCCATCGGAGTCGCAGGCCACGATATTACCAACGTGGTCGCGCCCAGCACGCTGCTAGGGACATTTTAATTTGAAATCGTGCTGTGTTGTTTTTCACAGCTGGCAAACATTTCTTTTTTGGGTTATAGGGGACCTTCAAAGCAAACTTGAATGAAATTGTTGTTGAAAATTTCATACTACAAATGAATTTTTGATTAAAGATTATATTATCTCCCAACTGATGTACTGTATTTTATTTTAATATATATACAAGGATGTTCATAGTGTTGATTGCAAAATAATGGTCTAGGATAAATCGATAAATATGTACCTAATTATTTATATTAATTGACAACAGAGCTGGGAATTATCTAAGTAAAAAGTTGCTTTATTGTAACTCAATTACGTTCAATAATTTAGTAACTATAATTAACTCATTAAGGCCCACAGAATAATTTGACAATCATTTTGTTTAATTTTACTATATCTGCAAACATTATAATAATATAACAATATCTATTAAAATATTTTAGCAAATTAAAAATAATAAAAAAAAAATATATCATCACGCCTTCTACCCATTACTGGGTGCGGCACTCTGCCGAAGCAGATCTCGGTAAGAGATATATTTTGCGCGTGAAGTGCGGTTTCCAGTCGTCAAATCACGGCTCCCAAAGATGTTAGTGGTGGAGGAGCCACAGGTGTAGTTTTTGAAATTATGAAAATTGTTTGTCGCCTGTGGGAATCGAACCAGGGTTCTCAGGATCCACAGGCCGACTTCATACCACTGAGCTAGACACCCCATGCAAATTAAAATCGTATTATAACCAAAACAGGAATTAATTATTAGTTTTTTTTAACAATATAGATCAAAATCCCAATTATTCAATTCATCTGATTTTGACATGATGACAAATAAATTATATTTTGATAGTTATTAACTAGATTGCAATTATTATTACAGTAATTTATAAAACTACATATATGTTGTCAAGTAATCGTCATCGATATTAATTTTATCGGCCGAAATAAACATTCTGTTATTTTATTTCATACATATTTATTTAACCGTGTTTTTATTTTATTTTGAACGAGTTAATGGACAGATAAATAACACTTGATAAAGCTGAAGTAATTTAAAATTCATTTATAAAGTAAATAAGTCCGCACAAACGTTTCTTATCAGATTTAAGAATATATTAACACAATAAATTTGTAGATTGTTTTGTTTTAATCTATGTAAACATTTCAAATATGGATGTTTAGATAAATACTTCATTAAGCAAATTACCGCTTTACATTCAACAATCAAAATTTATTTGTCTGATTAAATTTATCACGACAAACAAAAGTACAATCTTAAACACTTTGACTGAAACTTGATTGCTTTTGGTTCGTAAAACAACAAAATTTATGAAAGCCTCTAAAAGATAAGTATACCTTTGTATACTCAAGAATCCGGAAAATTATTTTAATTAATAATTGTTCTAGATAAGTATTATAAAATAGTTTTGTTCGCACTCATTATCATTGTCATTTTTCTATAGGTAATTTAAATTTCCTACCTACGTACATATTCAATCATACATTTCTATCAATGAAACAGGAAACATATAATTTAGTATTTACATTTCTATTTACAAAGAATGAAATAATAAAAGAATTGTTTACAGCATTCAAATTACAGTTTATAGAAACAAAATATGTCAATATTTTGCTGTTTAGTACGCTATCTTAAGTTCCCATAACTAATGATTCTGTTTGACATATTTTATATATATTTTAAAAAGTTTTAATTTTTTCTTCGTAATTTAATTGACTTTGGTATACGGAGAGTGCAAATTAAATATATACCTTATATCATGTTATTATTTTAATTTTTATGGGGTGGCCAGCTCAGTGGTATGAAGTCGGCCTGTGGATCCTGAGAACCCTTGTTCGATTCCCACAGGCGAGAAACAATTTTCATAATTTCAAAAACTACCCCTGTGGCTCCTCCATCATTAACAACTTTGGAGGCTGTGATTTGACGACAGGTATCCGCACTTCACACGCAAAATATATCACTTACCGAGATCTGCTTCGGCAGAGTGTCACACCCAGTAATGGGTAGAAGGCGTGATGATATATTTATTTATATTTGAATTTGGCGATTGTTGCTTTCGTAATTAAATTAGACCAAAATTGTAAATACAAAAGATTAAAAACTAATGTTTAGTTTCATCAGATTCTATCAATTATGTCAAATTTGACCAATGATAATGAATTATAAATAAATATATCATCACGCTTTTTACCCATTACTAGCTGTGGCACTCTGCAGTGATAGATCTCGGTAAGTGATATATCTATGCGTGTGAAGTGTAAACAAAAAGCAATCTTCATTTCTGTCGATATTTCTCTTATTACTTATTACAAATTAAAGTTATAATAATTTATCCAGAATTGCTCTGTCAAAAAATCCAATAAAATATATTCCATTCCCTAAATTATAATCTCAATCCCGTATTTCATTGCGATAAAACACGATAAATAATTCCGAAAATACTCATATGTCAGTGGAAATAGTCATGAATGATAATGTCCGGATCCACAGCCTCTTTAAACTCCGGAGCATAGCCATCGCAACAGGAGTGGGGGTGAGGCATGATTAGACCGTCAGGTATCCGCAGCAGTCGGCGCCAGGCATGTCGTCTCGACGCCAGCGCCAATGTGAGGCATTCAGGCCGAGCGGATAGCTGCTCAATGCGATCGGACTTCCGACTTGATTGCTTCATAATCTGGAACTATGTCAGCAAGGATAGCAGGAAAGGGATTAGTTATTTGCATTTAATATCTGATTGGAAATAAATATGTTCTCGTATTTCAGTACTCTTCAGTACTATAATAGAACACTCGCTTCACAAACGAGAGTATAACCTTTCGGACTTAAAAAAATTTGATTGTATTCGATTGGTTTGAATTTCACTAGAAACTGTCGATTTCCTGTACTGTAACTAGGATTTATGTTTTGTTTTGTAGAATAGGAAATAAATAATAAATACATATTATGAAATAATTTCAGAACTAATATTTTTATAAAAATACACTGTGGTGTATAGTTGAAAATATTGCCATTTTGGTGCACTGGGCGTAAACCTTTGTCAGTACATCAATAAAATACAACAAATTATAATTACTCATTTAAAAGTATCCATGCTTTGATAAATTCTTGACTTTATTATAAATTGTATTTATTAGAATATTTTTGAATTTCAGTTGCTTTTACGAATTAATTTAGCCTTCATAAACTTGGTCCTTGTTTTGAGTTTTGTTTTTTAAAACACAATGCTATGGAGAAACTCAACTATATGTTGATCAATAGGAAATTTTTCAGGGTAATTTAGACTTCTGGAGGCGAAAATTATAAATAATTTTTTTCGCGATCTCCTTAATTTTCTGTGATTAAAATTAAAGTTTCGATATGATGATACAATAGTTTATAGAATTAATTGTACCAGTATTTAGTTTTTAAGCTTGTAATAAATTCTTTGAATATTTGCATACATATTCCTCTCTAATGTCTTCACCAATCAAGGATTATATTCTGTACATATAAATATCTTGAGAAAATATAACAAAATCTTGAAATAATAATGGAGGCTGCAGGCTCCAAAAAAATATTTTAATTAAGAAACCCGATAATGATATAGATCGGTGACGGATTTTGCGTCAGAAATAACTTTCGACAAATATTTTATATACACTATTTCTACTCCTGCAAGATAAAGAATGTCACAAATGAAAAATAAAATAAAAATACATTTATTGTTCTGGTGCGCTTTTTTTGCAACAATAAATAATAAGTTACGCAAAAGTGCTTTAATAATAGTCAAAGTTAGGCTATTTAGGGGAGATATACTATTGTTTTTTCGGTAAAATTCGCACCATGCACAAGTCCATAAATACATGAAAGCTTGTATTTTAATAGAGGCATATTTTGTATCCAATGAATTTTATTCAAATATTAAACTATTATTTTATTTGCTTTTTATACCTTTCACTGACGATGTGCTCAATTGAGCTCTGCTTTTCGACATTAAGCTTATTAAAAACGTATCACGTTTTACAACGATAGGCGAAAGATTTTTGAGACTAGCTTTATTATATGTTCATCGCGATATAATGTTAGACTTCCTGAAAATTTTAATTTTGCATTGTTAAATTCACGAAGAATGCAATTACGTGATATTTAGATGAAGATGCATGATAGGTATAGCTTTTATTTTTAGTAACAAATTATGTTTCATATACATCTTCTTTTTACCTTCATTAATTAATTTGCATCTACTCGTATTTGATGATAGTTATGCTGTGTAACAAGAAAAGACGTAACGAGAATTGACTATCATCTCATCTAAAAACATAAAATCACGAGTAAAAACAGATATTTTCCTGTCTTGAATCTCGTTCCAATTAATTTAAACAAAGAAGTACATTGACACTATAAAATTACAGCGATGTGAACTTCCACCTCGGCGGATTGGTTTCCGATGGGAGAACTCTAATGGCGTGCGGCGTTCTTGCCACGTTGCTCATTTTAGCTGAACCCGGTGTTCTGGCGTCTAACACTGGCCGATGGTTTACAGCCGCGCACGCCGCGTTCTTATCACTGACACATCATGCTTTATGAGCTTGCAAATAAGTCCGGCATTCGGCATTCGTGTCCGCGTCGTTTTCCGTGCTTTAACCGTTTCCCTCCGTAATAACGCTTGGACACGAACCTGCTAGAAGTCTTTTCCATTGCGCCATCTCACACACTCGCAAAGTAGAAACTCTTCATTGAAATGAATAATCAAACTGCCTTTTATGCAGAAACTCACGTCTATTCTGTTTGTATTTAATATAAAAAACATTTTTAATTACAATATTAACACAATGTTTAGATATTAATAAAATGATAACAGTTTTAAGCGCAATATTATTAAGTGAATAACTCGGAAAGAAGATCATTAAAATAAGAAAATATATGCATTTTCTTGAAGGAATTTTAAAGTATAGAAAATAATAAATAAATATATCATCACGCCTTTTACCCATTACTGGGTGTGGCACTCTGTCGAAGCAGATCTCGGTGATATATTTATGCGCATGAAGTGCGGTTACCAGCCGTCTAATCACTGCCCCCAATGGTGTTAGTGGTTGGTTTGTCGGCTGTGGAAATCGAACCAGGGTTCTCAGGATCCAAATGCCGACTCGATACCACTGAGGAAACAAAATATATACGTCTAACTAAATATGTTCAAATGGCAGGCCTTTTGTGTATGATATTACAGACGTGTGTTGATTATTAGAATTTTTACAAAATTGGCAGCATTTGCTAATTAAAATAAATAAATATATCATCACGCCTTCTACCCATTACTGGGTGTGGCACTCTGCTGAAGCAGATTTCGGTAAGTGATATTTGCTAATTTATAATTATTATAGGATGAAACATTTTATATTTGTTGGAATACTGTGAACCAAGGTTTTGCAGCTTTTTTAATTTCATTATTGTGGTGCCACACTTTGATGAGTTCTTTTGCTTTGTAGTAATCTTGTTTTTCTTCAATTCCTTCTTGATAACGGACCACAAGTTTTCTATAGGATTCATACCCGAACCATTTTTTGGGCCATAGTTGCACTGGAATACTTTTTGCTTGGAGAAATTTATGTATAAGTTTAACATTGTAACATGGGGCACCAGAACAATGAAATCAAAGAAAGCTGCAAACCTTGATTCACAGTACGCCAATAAGGATAAAATGTCTGCTAAAGAGTAAAAGAATGTTCACCAAACATTAAAATATAAGTTTCATCCTATAATTATTATAATTTGGATAATTTTGCACTTCACGCGCAAAATATATCACTTACCGAGATCTGCTTCAGCAGAGTGCCACACCCAGTAATGGGTAGAAGGCGTGATGATATATTTATTTATATTTTGCAAATTTTGTAAAAATCCTAAAAATATTGTTTGAGTCTAATTAACTGCACAGGTCTATATAGTATATTGTATATTAATAGTGTGTACTACATATATTTGCTTGAAACTCTTTTCGCGATTTACAATCATTCACGAATTAATTAAGAATGTAAAAATTGTCCAAAATCAATTTTTCATCATTATGTAGTGATCTATCCCAATACCAGTTCCAAAATCCGAATAGATATCCTCGAAATATGATCACCTGTACATAGTCATTTTAAATATTGCAAGTGTAAAAGGCGAGATAGTGAGAATGATTAGGAAATAAATAGAAAATGAATTAGCTGCACCAATAGAAAATTAAACACAGATTGCCCAGACTATTATTATTAAATATCTGTATTGCTCTATCATTAGCTTCGTTTGTGAGATTTGTCAAACGCGATTGTTTGTAGTAAGGTGTTTGTTCTCGTGTTTCACTAGGAAGAAGACAGGTGATACACCATGTGTTTTAAATTGAAACGTCTGCCATGCAGGCAATTTATGTCAACTTTTTGATTTGGGTCATTTGCTATTCACGTAGTTAATTTAGTTTCTGTCAGTTTTATGTTCGTAGAAATTTGTGGGATTCCGTGTTTGACAGTAATTAAACGTTGGCGTATTTTTATACACGGTTTTAAATGTTTCCTGTACCACATTTTTAATTCGTATATGATGATTTGCATTAATCTCTGATTAGAATTTACATTTATGTTACTGCTAAAATATAAAACGACCACTTCGTTATTTTATAAACTATACAGCTGGTTTGTAATAAATTAACCTAACTTATTTTAGGACTGTTTGAAGCCAAAGCTCGCTTCTAAATCAAACTCAAATTCCATTAAATTCAGGCTCAACAATCACAAGACATTATGCTTCGTTTATTAATTATTAATGTTCGAGAATTATTGTTTTCATGTTTTCTCAGGCAATAAATTCGAGACGATTAATTTTTTATATACAGTGTTTCACAACTTGATGATAAAACTTTAAGGGATATATTACAGGATGTAGTTGTGATGAAGGAACAGAGTTTTAAAAGAATCGCAAAATTAAGTGCAGTTCATCTGCTGTAATCATAATTAGTTCTACTGGCTAAATTACAATTGAAAATAAATAGTAAAATGAAATAAATATAAATATATCATCACGCCTTTTACCCATTACTGAATGTGGCACTCTGCCGAAGCAGATCTCGGTAAGTGATATATTTTTGAGCGTGAAGTGCGGTTACCAGCCGTTAATTCACGGCCCCTAAAGATGTTAGTGAAGGGGGAGCCACGAGGGTAATTTTAATTTGGTGAAAATAGTTTGTCGGCTGTGGGGAACGAACCGAGGTTCTCAGGATCCACAGGCCGACTCGATACCACTGAACCATTACCCCATACAAAAAATAATAATGATAATAAATAGTAAATTTATTTATTTGAGTACTTCAGATAAATCACTACATATTTTTTGTAGTATTTAAATAAAATAAATATATCATCACGCCTTCTACCCATTACTGGGTGTGGCACTTTGCCGAAGCAGATCTCGGTAAGTGATATATTTTGCGCGTAAAGCGCGGTTTCCAGTCGTCAAATCACGGCCCCCAAAGATGTTAGTGGTGGAGGAGCCACAGGAGTAGTTTTTGAAATTATGAAAATTGTTTGTTTCCTGTATTGGCAATTATAAATTCATTGTTAATAATAATTTAATTATTTATGCTATTTTATACAACAGGACCTTCATCCAAATTACAATACTGGATCAGGTGTTACCGAATGCTGGTTCATATATTTTTATGTTGAGTGAGATTTAAATTCGGAATCTTCGGATTCGAATGCCTTAACGCAAACTAACCTCACCACCATACTGCCGGACAAATAGAAATAATAATAAAACCAGTGGTACTATATAATGTAATATGACTCTTAAAGTTTGATCACCAAGTTTGGAAACATTCGGTATACTTCTGTACACAAATAATTACGTAACGAATAAATTCAAGTATTTGAAACACGTTTGAAGATAATAAATGATGTTAGCGTAGTGAGATGTCAAATGACGAATTGGAGCATTCGATGAATATTTTGAATATTTCAACGTTGGCTCTGCGCGAGGCTTCTTCTAGATTCATTGCACGCGGCAATTACTCGCCTAATTGTAATTTATCGAGCGAAATAAGACCTAAATTTCGGGGAGGCTGCAGCCGCCACATCTAAATACGTAATCTTGACAAATGGCATCGTTATAATGAAAAACGAAAAGGCGAACCTCGCGAGCTGCCCGCATTAATTTCAACTACGATTTTATTATCAAAAATTACGCGAGCTCATTGATCGCACTACAAACTTACGCTATTATTTATTGAACTAAAACCAACTAGTTCGCTGCTGCTGAACTGAATTTTCATTGTATATGAGGACTTCCCACGCTGAATACCGTTAATATTATACGACCTTTCTGCGAAATTTATTTATTTTACTTCTCTACAAATCGCAACTTAATTCCTGGACTGGCAGGAAAGATAAAACTTGGGTGTCGAATGAAAAGATGGGGTAACGGATGGAAAAAGGATGGGAGCGGGTATTTTTGAATAAAATAAATAAATATCTCATCACGCCTTTTATCCAATACTGGGTGTGGCACTCTGCCGAAGCAGATCTCGGTAAGTGATATATTTAAGCGCGTGAGGTGCGGTTACCAGCCATCAAATCACGGCCTCCAAAGATGTTAGTGTTGGGGGAGCCACAGGGGTAATTTTAAATTGGTGAAAATGTTTTGTCGGCTGTGGGGATCGAACCAGGGTTCTTAGGATCCACAGGCCGACTCGGATACCCCATTTTTTACACTTAAAAAATATGATACTACCAACATGAAAAATTATAAATAAAATAAATGCAGAACAACAAATTAATTTGAATAGACTTTTTATTTATAAACAATTTGCCAAGAAATTTCATTTGAATTTGAAAACCGCTCACAATACTTCTATCACAAAAGACCCTATTAGCTGTTAGGGCCCTGCTCTCAACTAAAATTAGTACATAATCATGCGCACAAGGAGTGGCGTACCTAGAACTTTTGCCGCCCAGGGCGGTCTCCAATTTGCCGTCCTTTCTAAGTCAATCAAATGGTTGTTTTTATAAATTAAAAAAATTAATATAAAATAAATATATTATCACGACTTTTACCCATTAATGGGTGTGGCACTCTGCCGAAGCAAATCTCGGTAAGTGATATATGTATGTATGTGGAGTGCGGTTACCAGTCGTCAAATCACGGCCCCCAAAGTTGTTAGTGGTGGGGGAGCCACAGGGATAATTTTAATTTGGTAAAATTGTTCGTTGGTTGTGGGAGTCGAACCAGGGTCCTCAGGATCCACAGGCCAACTCGAAACCACTAAGCCATTACTCCATTAAATTAATAAACATAAATAAATAATTGTAATTGAAACAAACTATAGGTGACGAACTTTTTTACCATTGGATGGCATATTTAAATTAGGCAGTAATAAAGGAATTTTACGACATAATATTTTCAACCCTATATTGACTTGACGATGAAGAAAAGTATTCGAAATCATATAGTAATTCATAATTCGTAGAAATCGAATAGTATGAAGTGAACAAGTTGTTTTTTAAAACTAAATATAAAAAATGCCGCCCCAAAATTTGTGCCGCCCGGTGTGGACCGCACCCACCGCCTACTCCTAGGTACGCCACTGATAAAATAGTAAGATACAGAGATGAATATGACATCGAGATATTCTCGTATTTATTAATAAGTAGGTATAGGGAAGATCGGGAAGCTAAATATTTTTTATTGATGAAAGTATGCCTGCCTGACCTACTCAGAAAAATCTACAGAAACATCAAACAAAGCACATCAAAGACTTTAAAATAAATATAATAAATTGCAGTAAGAAAATCTATACAAATTTTCATTAAAAATTAATACCTTCTGAAAGGGGCGTATCTATATTCCTTGTAGAAAAAGTAAATAAAAAAAATGAGAAGAAAGTCTTAGAAAAGAAACGCGTTCTGAATACTTAAAAGAAACGTTCGCTTGTTATCACATATTGTTGTATCACATTGATTTTTGCAGTGTATAATGATTATAATTTTACAATCAATCTTCATTAATTAAGGACATACTTTTGCAATATTTTCTAAAGCAATAAAAATTTTGTTTCAAGTAAATAAAAAATCCGTACAAACTTTATAACTATACAAAAAGCAACAAATTAAAATAACTTTACCATTATATAAAATACAATTAAATAACATAATCTGCACCCTTAGAAATAACATAAGGCATATTCCATTTGCCATTTGGATCAAATCTAACTTACATTTACTGAACCAGATCATTTATTAGACTAATTTAGTTTCCTCACTGTATTCCCAGTACTAGATTTATAGATTTAGATTCAGCGAGAAGTAATTTACCAAAATAAGTGCATCAGTTTATTTAGTTCAGTTTAATGTTTTCTAATTTATGTAAACTGATTCATGTCAATTAAATGACAAATGGAATACAGCTATATTCAGACGGTAAAATAATATTGCTTAGCAACAGTGACATTTATTTCATTGAAAAGAGGCGTATTCCATTTGCCGTTTCGATCAGATCTAACTTACATTTACTGAACCAGATCATTTATTTGTGTTGCTGGATTACTTCGCTGGCTTTACTTCAAGTATTAAAATTACAGATTCTAGTTTACTTTGAAGTAATTCATCAAAATAAGTGCATCAGTTTGCTTAATTCAGTTCGTTTAGTCATGTGTCGAATTTATCTGAATTGATTTAAGTGAACCAAATGGCAAATAGAATACAGCTACGATTATCGTTTCGTACAAATATCCATTGAAGTGAAGGAATACTAAGGGGATCCTTTATCCTAACTAAACAATGTCATTTTTTGACACAATCGAATAAAAAAAAATGATATTAGAAGAGGATGTGTGAGTGAGTGTGAGTTGCCTTACTTTGGACAGATTGGTAAATTAGGTATATGCTGGTGGAACTGAAGAGTTGTTAAGTGAATAAAAGATTTTGTATGAGAGAAATATACGAGCTTGTATGAATATGAAAGGAATTAAGAATTTATATGATGAAAAGTGATGTTCCGGGCTAGGAATGGAGCATCTGGCAAAGATGAATTGTATGCTGATGATCGTATCGTATCGAAAATTGTAATTATTATATATTTGCTACTATACAAAATTTTCAGTAACAATATGAAGTAAAAATTTGATTCATTAATATAATTAGTATAAACAGAATTTTGTAAAAATAGTTTGTTGAATAAAATGGACGTTAAATGTAAATCTAGATAGAAATACAATCGGCAAGTCAGTTAGTACGATAAATCTCAATGCCAAATAAAATTATATTCCAGGGTAAATCGGAGACGAGTTAGCGAAATCTAATTTCACGTGGCGACATCAAAACGACGCTATCGTCGTCTGAAGTTGCAATATTTGCTGAACACGAGAAGGATGGTAGCATCTGCAAACATCGCAGACCTAACAGGGATGGGTTACTAGCTTCAAAGCGGTAAAATATGTTTACTTTCAAAAGAGCCGCCGGATTAAACGTGAATATACAAACATACCACTACATCTATCGTATCGAGTTAACTTCGATTGCTCCAAATCTAATTATGTCACACAATTATTTACAGTTAATTAGTATTAAGAATTAAATCACCTATTTTAGCCAATAACTAGTTACGGAGATTGGATGGAGTATCAAATTCGGAGTCAACTAGCTTGGTAATTTCAATGCTTTTCAAACCATGGTATACAGGCTGACTCGATACCACTGAGCTACCTTATCCCAATAAATTATCACAATAATTACCATTCGAAATTCAGTTTTTTAGAGCCCTTTTTTTGGCATTTTTTTTGGCAAAATAACTGGAGAAATTTGACATTAGCCAAAATCTTTCCATTTGCATTGTTGCGAGGTTTTCTGTCAATAATTGCTTTCGTCAGTGTATCAACCACGTTCTTGTAAATACATATTTGTCCAGTGTAATCTAAACCTCTTGTGACCTAATATATTCTGTGAACGTTCCCTTAGTTCATGCTACCCCATTTGGTAGAGCAGTGGTATTAAAACTTTTCGACGCAATGGCCCCCTTTGAGGCAAAAATCACAAATAAATTCTACTACGACCCCTTTAATTTCTATGTTATAAAAATTTCAATTTGTAAAACGCTGATTTGGAAATATACTTACTCATATTTTTACATGAGGAATACACTACTTTAAACCGTACTGTTGAGATACTGCTTCTCATATATATAATTTGAAGAACACTAAACATGACCTACTTACTGCAAGAATACAAATTTTTTTTTAGTATAGTTCTATATAATTTAATGCACAAGAAATCGAATGTCGTTGAGTACATCTTCATATCTTTTTTAGTTTTTGAATTACAGCGATTTTTGATATTTTTCAAATCGCAACTTTGAGACGCTATATTTCGGAAACTAAAAAAGATATCGAAATGCGGTTTCAACCAGTGCATTTCTCGTACATTATTTAATATAATAGCAAATTTTGAAATTTTTAAATTTTTTCGATTTTTTTCAAAATTTTTACTTGGTGATATTTCAAAAAGGTAATGAGATAATGAAAATCTGTAAACATCAGTGAATTCCTCTCGTAAAAATACATAGATATGTAAATTTTCATGACAAAAATCGCACGGATAAATTTTTTATTACTGAAAAACGAAAAATGATCAAAAATCGTAAAAATCTTAAGGTAAACCCCTACAAAATTTTCGATTTTTAGCCGATTTTCGTTTTTCTGTAATAAAAAATTTATGCATGCGAATTTTGTCCTGAAAATTTGCATACCTATGTATTTTCATGAGAGGAATGCACTGATTTATATAGATTTTCATTAACTCGTCACCATTTTGAAATATTGCCAAGAAAAATTTTTGAAAAAAATCAAAAAATCGACAAATTTTCAAAGTTTGCTATTATATTAAATAATGTACGAGAAATACTCTGGCATTTCAATATCTCTTTTAGTTTTCGAGATATAGCGTCGCGAAATTGCAATGTGTAAAATATGAAAAATCGCTGTAACTCGAAAACTAAAAATGATATGAAGATGTGCTCAACGGCATTCGATTTCTCGTGCCTTAAACTATATAGAAAAAATTTAAACCATTTTATATGAAATTTTCGATAAATAACTTTTCCTATACGAATATGACAAGTTACATTTATACTTTCAGTTGTCAACGTAAACTTGATGGTTACTAAAGAACAAGTAAATAAACATTTTTTAATGCGCGTTGTTGTGTAAGACGCGCGGTTAAAAAATGTATAGTGCGACAATTTTAAGATATTTTCACTCATTTTAATTTTTCTTTAAATGAACAGGATCTAATCGACCTCATATATCAAATGAGTAATTTAACATTGCTGTCAAACATTCTACTCAATATTTAAGTAATCCTTAAAATTTAAGTGAACGCAGTGCAACACTGGATTAATCTTTGTATACATGTTTTTTACAATTTCTAAATAGTATCCGGCGACCTCTCTCCAATGTATTCATGACCTCCAAAGGGGTTGCGACCCACACTTTAAAAACCACTGTGTTAGGGTATTGCGTGCTGTTATGCATGTCTATTTTATATAAATCCTTGCAGTTAAAAGAAAAATTATTCTCTAAGAAATGCCATTAATTTTTCAGCTAACTTACTGCAATTTTTCCATCAATATTTAATTTGATAAACAAGTAGACATATATGGTTACTCTCTCATCAATAAAGTATTCTTTAACTCAAGTCTACCGTACAACTATTCATTATTTCTGGTTTCATTGCGGATGCACGGCGCCCGGAGCATCGGAACGCATTGCAGACAACAGCAGGTGCACAAACTCGGCGCAAAGAGCGTCATAGCCTCGTTTCGTCGGTACAGAAGTCGTATATCTGTTTGTGCCACTCGAACTCTCGCCACTCGTGAACGGTTATTTGCTTTGCATGGAAAACATGGAGATTTTATTAAAAAAATATTTACTTGGTTTTGCAAACATCAAACATGTTCTATTGCATTGCAGTGTAGTGGATGAAAGGTAAAATATATGAGCTCATGTTATGAACAATTTTATGCTTGTTATTTAAATATTACGTTATGTTATCATATCTTTAGATATCTTGAGAAATACTTAAATGTTGCATCACGTACACTTCATTCCTTAAAATTAAACTTGAATTTTTGTAAAAATAAGGATTTTTGATTTGATAAGAAACAACTGTCAGGCAAAGCTTGTCACATAAACACCAAACTAACATTCTAAATATAAAATAGTCGTAAAAATGGAGTCGGTGCAGTATAGTCGCAATTTCGCAACAGTGCAAGTAATAATTAGGACAAATGTAGATATTCCAATTAAAAAATGAGATTAACAAAACTTAGAAAATTTCAAAAGTAACTAAAAAATAATAACAAATCAGTGTCAAGTAAATTAAGAAAATGTGAATCAAATATAAAAGTAACAAAAAGAACAGAAAAACTTTAAGAAATCTTTTCAAGAATAACTGTTTTTCATAACATAACAATATTTTCTGAAATGTTCTATATTTCGGAAAATGACAAATAAAACTAAATAAAAAATAAATGTCAATTATGTAAAATTTTTTTTAAAGTTTCACAATTAGTAGTTTAAAAATAGTCAAAGTAATGGCAGTAGTTTTTGACATTTCAGTGTATCAATAAACATATTAGTGAAAAATATTAGTACATAATGAAATAAAACGTCCGTATTCAGAAGTAACTAGTCACGCTACAATTATAATAAAACCAAAAACAACTAAAAAATGTTTGCAAACAGGAAAAAAAGACGTTACAGAGAATGTTAAATTCTACAGTTTAAAATCAAAACAATTTTATTTTGTTTTTAACTTCTTTTCCAATTCATGAAACAAGTTTATTTTAACTTGGATTAAAAGAATGTTAATTAACATTAATATTTTTTTAATTTGAAACAAATTATAGATAATATTTAAAGCGATATTTTCGTAATTCGCTTATGAATCTGTCTGTAAACGTATTTGGTACAATAGTACCGTCGAGTAGATAGCGTTACGGCATACGAATCCGGAGATCCCGAGTCCGAATCCCAGTCAAACTAAATATAAACGAATTACCACAATACGACTTCGTGTGTTCGGATCCTGTACTGTAATTGGGATTAAATTCCTGTTGTACAGCGTTGCGTAAATAAATAAATAAATAAAAATAAATATTCCTTTGCGAAAACACTTTCAAGAAGTGCAACTGGAATAATACAAAGACAAAAAGTCAATTGAAAAGGTATCACAATTCACTAGTCCCAGTTGGTCTAGTTGGATAGTTAATCACAACATACTGATGAGTCCGTAAGGACGAAACGCGTCTATGGTTAAAGCTGAACTGAGCAGCCGTTTGATGATGACCTGATAAGTTGATTCAAACGTGCTGTAAATTTTGTAGGATTTGTGACAAGTGATGGAATTTTTCTTATTTATTGCAACTGGGCCTTAATCTCGATTAATATACAATGACCTATAGTTTAAAATGGAATTCAAACTCAAATATTGTAGTGTATTAACGAGATATGAACACATAAACTTTTACCTGATGGACACAAGTTATACGATATGCATGTAAACACAAATACATTCGTAGAACCTTCTGCGTGCATTTTGTTGTTCTTTACTAATTGTATTTTTGTTTTTGTTGCAGGTAAGGAACATTTTGCTGAATTTCTGCTGTAAAGGTACGTTAATAACTCAAGAAACCTTTTCGACGCTGTAAAATGAAGTAGATATTTTTAATGATAGTAGACATAAATTTCCTTATTGATTTTCCTTAAACGAAGTTTTCCCAATCATTCATGCTGATTCTCATTTGTCTAGTGGGCTTCAGCACGAGTCCCCTCGTTTCGGTACTAAATTTAATTAACCCTGACTGACAGGAGTAATAGATTCCTCTTCCAGACATGTTTAATTATATCAGTGATACCGACGCATCGCGTCGCGTAATTATGCGTTGCGTTTCGCTGGAAAAATGAACCAGATCAGATGTCAGTGATTCCGATATCACTAAATTAGATTAGAGCATTAAATACATCGGAATCACGGGAGGTGGTTCATATCGATCGTGTTTTATTTCTCGTAATTCTTCCGGATTCCTCTTCCTCCCCTAAAACCCACCCTTATCTGCCTGCCCTGTTCTGTTCATTCTGTTTTATACAGAGATTAATTTGTAATTGAATTTCGTTCATTTCCTTAGTCTTTTATTTTCATTTTTCCTTTTTATTTATCCATTTCCTTTTTGCTTTTAACAAATAAATAGAATTAGTTGTTTTTGAATGAAGCAGATAATGGTATATATTTTAAAACAATATTGTTTTGTACTTCAAAAGGATGTTATATACATATGCATATATTTTTCAAACTGAATTTATTACTGGAATTTATAAAATATCACAAAATCAAATACAAAACATATTTTTTTCTTTGTTTTGGATTTGTTTGGAGTAAATAACATTTTATTTTTTATTAAAATAATTACAAAATTATTTCTCGACAATTCTAAAGAGAAAATACTCCTTATCTATCATAATACAACATGCAGTAATAATCTAGTCGTTTTGTAAATACAACTTTCCGTTGAGAAACAATAGTTTGCCTAACTTAATATAATACATGTAATCGTAGCATAGTATAAAAATATAAGATATCTATATAGTTCGGATTCCACTATAGTAAGGCCCCTGTACTATAATTGAGATATAGTTTCTGTTGTACAGAATAATAAATAAATAAATATCTAAAATAGTTATTTGGAGATAGAGATTGATGATTGAGACGCAGCCGAGAGCGACAACCATGCACGAGAGGCATGGACACTTTCTATTTGTGATATATACAATATTTTTTCTATAATTATTTAGAAACGCTTGAAAAAGAATATAAAATCATTTTTCAATTTTGAAATTCACTTGAAAATGTATCCATGGATACTATGATACATTCTTACTTTACCGTTCGACGAGCAGCAAACGCCAACTTTCTGTATTCATCTAGTAATTGAAATATCTATTTTCTACTCGGTCGTAGAAAATAGTTATTTATGTACCTAGAGTGGAAAGTAGTCTATTGTTGCTCGTGCATGGATATTGTTGACTGGTAGTTAGCAATCATGCAAGACCGATAAGACACAATATTTTTATACGACTATTTAAAAACGTTTTGGAAAAGAATTTAAAATAATTTGTATACAAAGGAAAATGTTACTTTCTTCTTTGTTGCTATTGGGAACAAGTGAGAAAGTTATTTTCCTTCTGTTGCTATTGGAGACAATCGGGAAAGTTAAATTAACTCTTGTTGTTCGGAAAACGATAACTAACTGATGGAATAACATATTTTCCGTCATAGTCTTATAATAATAAATTTCAAGTTTTCCGCATTTCGCTATTACCTATAGGACTTTTGTACTTTGTAATAAAATTTCTCATTGCAGAGTAGCAATTAGATAAGAAAATAAATCTATCCAAATCCATTCCAACGTAGTTGGCATTTGAAGGAATGAAATAAATATTTATAAATGATTTCTTAGTTTTACAAATTTCCATTTATTAAGTTATATCGAACTGAACTTATTTTCCTACTTTGCTAGTTGCTAGTTGATCGTAATTAATAGACATGAATATCTTTTTATTTTTATTTCTTAAATTTTTCTTTTCTTCTCGAGGAAAAAGTTCGTTTCACGCCTAATTGGAACCGGCTTTGGAAATTAAGAACGTTCAATCGCGTGTGTCCGCCTAGCGAGTTTTATGGAAACTAATCGTTGATTGATAGTAAGCAAGTGTCACGCGAAACGCTAACAAGTTCTTTCCTTTTATTTTTATTTTTTTAATTTCCACGCCAGATATGGATTTTGTCATTTGAAACTTTACCGTACAAATTACCTTTCCGATACAAATTAATGGTTTGTGTTATGTATTTTATTACTGATGTAATGTTGGTATACTTACGTCATAATGCATATATAATTTTATTCTTTCCAATTAATTACTTACATATTTTAAATCACGACTACAAAAATTTCATAATAAGAAAACAACTGGACAAAGCTACAATTTTTGACCTAAAAACAATAGATTTTTAATTTTTCCCTCAATATTTAGCCGAAAGATTAAAGCTAGAATGTAGTAATAGATAAAGCTGGACGCGTTAGTAAATACAACACAAAATCAATCCTACTGACAGAGCTGGGCAAGCTACTTAAAAAAAGTAGCTAAGCTACAGCTACAGCTATTCTTTAAAAAAGTAGCTGAGCTACAGCTATAAGCTATATTTTGTAAAATATAGCTAAGCTACAGCTAAAAGCTTTCGTTAAAGTAGCTGTTAAATTTTAAAGCTACTTTTATAATTATTTGAAATAATTAAATTTGCCATTGTCATATGATCAGTCTTTTGTTATAATGACTGTTAATTTACTATTATGTACATAAATATAAAAAATAGCAAATAACATCTGGCACGTACTGTGTATTTTTGTGTATTAGAGCCAGTTAGAACCGGCAACAAATAATTATTTTGTGTGGGTTTAGCTTGTACGCATGCGTACTTTGTTGACCTTCTGCTTAAAAAGTAGCTTTAATCTACAAAAAGTAGCTTTAAAAGAAGCTTCAGTTGTAATTTTTAAGCTAATAGAAAAAAAAGTAGCTAGTTACAAGCTACAGCTATATTTTTTCACAGTTAGCTAAGCTACAGCTACAGCTAAAGTAAATGTAGCTAAGCTAGTAGCTAAGCTACAAAAGTAGCTAGCTACTGCCCAGCTCTGCCTACTGACGAAAAAATATTTATATATAACACAGCCACACAAAAAAAGAAAAAGTTCGAATGAAACAGTACAGAATAATATATTACTATATATTTTGGTGCGCCAAATCCGAGTCCGTCTTCAAAATTTCGGGTTTGGCTCATGGCTCTTCCCTAACCTCAAAATAACTTAAAAAACTGTTTCATAAAGGAAATATCGTTCACAAATAAATTAATTAATTTCGAGTATATCATATAAAAATACAGCATTCAAGAGAGATATAACCTAAATTTTTCTCCGGAAAAAATATTTGTGAACGATATTTCCTTTATGAAACAGTTTTTAAGGTTATTTTGAGGTTAGGGAGGAGCCATGAACCAAAACCGAAATTCTGATGCTGAATACGGATTCAGCGCGCCAAAATACAAATAAATATCTTATTCTGTACTCTCTCACTCGGACTTCTGCTTTTTTTGTGTGGCTGTATGATTATTGTAAATAAATGCTAATAACTACAGCTGTTAAAGGAGTATTTTGCAACTAAATTGCTTTAATTTAAATGCAATCGAATAAAGAACGACAAAATTGTATAAATGTATAATCAATACGAAAAAGTATCTTCTGCAGAAACTCTAACTGAAGAGTCTCCGCAATTCCTATGCGAATGGTGCGTCCGTAGCAGAAATTGAATAAAGTCGATGATCTCAAGTATTAATATCGGAATTCAATCACAGATGGCGGTAATGTATCAGCGCTGCTCCGGAAACTGGAAATGAGAAAATGCACTAACGGAAGTTTACTTAATGACGTCACGAATCTTCGTTCCGCGGTGCAAATATGTGGTGTGTAGCGTGAGATTGATTGTGAAATTGATTAAAGTTACGATAAAATTATTATGTTAGAGCACTTGGAAAACAGGTTAATTATTAGCAGGGAAGCAGAAACTTGCCTCTATTAGCTTATATTTGACTTGATGTAAATTACTAAATATCGCACATTTTGTATCGCTAAATATAAATTTATAGTTTTAAATTATTCCACCGAGTAAGTTACAACTCTCTACTCTATACAAAACAATGTTGAAATTTATTTTATTTTGTCTTGACAAACTTGTTTACTGGCCCTCAAAATAAGTCTCGTGCTGTAAACTCTGCACTTTTGCTTAATAATTAACCTTTTCGGCACTTGTTATAAAAATAACTGTAAAGCCAATTAATTACGTTAAATAGTTATTTATGTACCAAGGGTGAAAACAGGCGGTTCTGGCCGCCCGTGGGATGATTATTAACACGAGGCGCAAAGCGCTGAAGGTTAATAACATGCTCAGGGTCAGAAACGCTGATTTCACCCATGATACACACAATATGTTATGCACAACAAAATAACATTTAATTATGTGTTCAAAAGATTAAAATGGGGTAATGGCTCAGTGATATGAAGTCGGCCTGTGGATCCTGAGAACCCTGGTTGGATTCCTACAGCCGACAAAACATTTTCACCAATTTAAAATTACACCTGCGGCTCCCCCACTACTAACATCTTTGGGGGCCGTGATTTGACGGCTGATAACCACACTTCACGCGCATAAATATATCACTTACCAAGATCTGCTTCGGCAGAGTGCCACACTCAGTAATGGGTAAAAGGCCTGGTGATATATTTATTTATTTATTTATTTTAAAAGATTAAAATATGTACATAGGTTATTTGACAAAAAGATATATTCACAATTAAAAACATTGTCATTTTATTAATATATATATATATATATATATTAATTGGATTGCAAAAATGAAGTATTCACAATAAAAAAATCTGGTGTGGTCACCACACGACTTTCTTATACACAGCATATTTCATATTAAAAACGCTGAATTGAACACTTATGACTTGCTCCTTGCGTTTGACAATTATTATTTGACATATAAATGTTAAACATGTTTTTGTTTTTTGTTTCTATTGCTACTATGATTATTGAAATATATGATTAAATATATAAATTAGTTTTTCTCAAAATTAGACGCATATACAGGAAAATTGCAAATAACATTTTATGTTCCAAATATTTTTGCTAACATCTTTTATTTGAAACTATTTTTCGTAACTGATTCCATTTTTGAAATAAATGGAATTTATTGTTTTGTGTGTCCAGTAAACTTCCTCTTCCGGTTTTTCAATTTCATTCAAAATCAACTCAGCTCTTCGTATTTTCATGAAACTTATAATTACCAAGTTTCGTTAACAAATCTTATCTCGTTCATGAGATATTGCACGACCGGACACACATCTATCCATCCATCCATCCATCCATCCATCCATCTATCCATCCACACACACAGACATCATTGAGAAAATGATCAAAACAGATTCAGTGAACCTGAAAACATGTATTTCCGCGAAAATCTCGTCAACGATTTTTTTCACGATTCCAATACTTCCTTATACTACGTCATTTTATTTATATATCCATAGGAAGGTTTTTTTATGGCCCTGGGGCCAAAAAGAAGTGTTTAAGCCCGCTTTTTAGGACTAAAACACATGAATTTCGGCCCGGTTGTGCATAAAATATATAAAATTCAATAAATCTTTAGAATGATAATACTTGTGTAGTACGAGTATAGCACATGTCATGACGAGTCAGATGTTGGTCTGAAACAATACCGTTTATTAGTTGCGCTTTTCAGCATTCAGGATGAAACGAACTCCGTCCGTGCGGTGTACTCTATTAACGACACAATCGTAATTAGAACATTTATTAATTGACAAATAATGGGTGTAAACGGCAGTGTTTTAATTGACTTCATTTATAACGCAGATAACAGTTAATTAATGATTGGTTTATTGTTTTTCGGTGACAGACAATGCGGGCGTTAATAAGTTTTTGTTAAATGATAATAAATAAATGATCGTCTTTGAATGACTTTTCAACCGCGGCATTGTTTGTTTTAATAGAATTTTACTAATTTGGAGATTTCTTTACAGAATATTTCTTTTCAGTAATTTGCAAAGATTAGATAACTCTTTATAGAATTATTGAATGGGATTTTCAGAATCTGTTGATACTTTAATTATTTGTTATAAATTCTGTATAAAATATAATATTTTATAAATTTTACGGATCAATGAAAATAATTAACTTGACATGCAATACCGTAATTCCAATACATTGCGAAATAAATATGCAACAATTAAATTTAAAAATTCAATTAATTTAATTTGTTTCAGTCAAGCGTAAATAATAGAAATTTATACTTTGATTTAATTATTGCAATTATTGAATCCTCTTGATTTATTTGTCGTTTATGTCTGTCATGCATTTATGTAACAGTTCCGTAATAAAGTTAATAATTTAGTTTTTAAATATTCTATATTCATAGACGAAAATTTTCATCATATTTGCATACTATGTGAAATGAATATGCTATTATGTTTATTTACTCATATTATAACATTATAAAAAATATTATTTAAGGGGGGACACCCGTTGAGCCTGCTAAAAAAAAAGGTATTTTTTGATAATTTTTTTAGGTCATTAGAATAAATCCAATCGCTATGGGTTTTCAGCATGTTATAAAGTAATATTTCAGCTTTATTTTCAGAAATTTTCACCAGAAACAATTTGTTTTCCTGCCATTGGCAGCCCTGCGAATAGAGAGCTGCAGGCGGTGCATTGGTCGCTTGCGGGACAGCGCGTCCAGTACTGAAACATCGGAGAAAAAAATGGATTCGTGTTTCGGGTTTTAAATTAAATTATCTAAAAGGTAACATAGGATTTTTTCGAAATTCGCAAAATTAACAAAATGGCGGCGCTCAAAAAAAAAAGTTCAATTTTTTTTGAAAAAATCGCTACTAAAATGAGCATAAAAAAGTTGGCATATCCGAAAAATCCTATGCTACCTTTCAGATAATACATTTCTACATAGAAAACCGAAAGAATCAGCAAAATTGATCGAATAGTTTCAGAAATCTCTGTCCCGCAAGGTAAAAAAATGTGATTTCGAGAAAAAGATTTGAGTTTTATTTAAGTTTTATACCTGTTCAGTTCCCTATTTCTCGCTGTATCTTCGTAACGACTTTATATATCGAATTGGTATGTTGACACAACATTCTAGACAGTATAAAGATGCTGAAAATGCAAAAAAAATCGATTTTTTGAAAATTTTCAACCGGTGTCCCCCCTTAATAAAACTTGAAAGATAGGCAAGTCTAATTATACAAATTTTAATTTGAAACATTGAAACACACTTGTTAACGATTCTCAGCAATGAACTCATTAAATTCTAGTACAATTGTCGGTTGTCTTTGTCATAAACAAAATGACGCAACTGAAAAGTTGTAAAAAGAAAATATTACTCCTAACCTTGTATATTGCTTTCAGTTGCATTTCATGCTTGCCATTTTAGATTGTAAAATCTTTATTCTTCTTAGACAAAGAAATATTGTAGTTTCTTCGTGACAACAACAAATGTACATTGTACCTAGTTTTATTTACAACGAAAAATCTTAATTATTCAACATCGGACTCTGTGGCCCACTACGAAACAAAAGTTCGCAAATTCAAATATTCCTAACTTGTTTAAATACAATTTCTTTTAGATTTTTGCAATTTTCATTTTTATAGTATAATCTTTATTAGTACGATTTTTTAACTGATTGTTTTTTGACGTTTCTCAAAACCAATGAAATGCTTCATTGCATGTCACGTGTCTGCGTTTTAACCAATCCTGTCATTATTATACTGAGAATTTGCTCTTGTAATTATTCCCGAGAATTATCTCTGTAGATGCTTTTTTGTTTGTGACAAATTATAGGTAGTTGTCAAATAATTATTTAAAACTGTCAACGCGTCAAGTAAAATGTATGAAAAAAATCGATTTAGTTGTATTTTAGATACAGAAATGCACCAACAAATTTTGGAAACAACTTCCAAGAATCCATTAATAAGTAATCAATCGATATGAACTCAGTTCAAAATCTTTTAAGTTGGATGAATCGACCTCAACAGCTAAGTCAAAAAATAATCGAATTAAATATAACTCGAGAGTTCGATAAATTAGAAAATAATTCTCCAGTATCTTTCTCAAACTTGTTGCCATTTGGCAATAGCCTCTCAAGCCCTACGGGCTTTCGTGACTATTTCCTGGCAACAAGTATTCGAAAGATCTGTCAAATTATTTTCAATTTATTCTCACTCTTGTTATATTATTACTGAAAATTTGTTTCACTTGTTTTTATCGATTTTCATTAACATGTCAACTTTTTTAAATAATAAGAGCAGAATTTTCAAAATTTAGATCTAAGTTTCAAAACGTATTTCACTATTTCTTTTCGTTTTCTAGATAATGGAGTCTTCAAATTTTTAAAAAAGTCATAAATTAAAAGATTACAGTACTTGAGGCTTCATCATTAGAAACACTGTATATTTGGTTGAATTGATGATTGTGGGCCAGTGCGGGTCTGTAGGTTTGACTGCAGCAGACGGAAGGATCCGGAACAGGAACCGACATTGAGAGCACGAGCACGTTGAAGTTTGTGCCAGGTGTGCAGAGCGGAGAGATTGTTTTATTGAACTTTTGGAAGTGAACTGTGTTCTGTCTGTGATACTGAACACGCAGCAGATCTATCGTTTGTGCTGAGCAAACAATAAATTATTGATACCTACCCAGAACTTGTACTCAAACAAATTCAGCCGACTCGATCTTTCACTAACGCTTCCAATCGTCAAATATCTTAAATGACTCTGCAAACATCGAACATTCCACAAATCATAACGGACCGATAATAAATGGACTGCAACTTTATTTTTACCCTCGGAAACTTTTAATAAATACAAATATATAAGTAGGTATTTCAATTTAATCACATATATTAATTTAATTATCTATTGATTAAGGAATTAATTCAATAATTACAGTCATTTCTTTCAAAACTCATTAATTATATTAATTTAAAGAAATGAATTTGTTATCGTACTGGATTAAAAAAAATTATAGTAGTTAATATAAAAATATATAAAATATATCATCACGCCTTCTACCCATAACTGGGTGTGGCACTCTGCAGATCTCGGTAAGTGATATATTTTGCGCGTGAAGTGCGGTTACCAGTCATCAAATCACGGCCCCCAAAGATGTTAGTTTTTGAAATTATGAAAATTTTTTGTCGCCTGTGGGAATCGAACCAGGGTTCTCAGGAGACACAGGCCGACTTCATACCACTGAGCTAGCCACCCCATAATATTGTACAAAAAATATGAATGGAGTAGATGGTTCAGTAGTATCCAGTAGGTCTCTGAATTTGAGAATCCGGATTAATTTTCCCAAAGCCAATAAACAATTTTCACTACATTGAAAATTACCCCTCTGGCTTCTTCACCACTAACATGTTGGGGCCGTGATTTGGCAGCTGGTAACCGCACTTCACACGCATAAATATATCACTTACTGACATCTGTGAGTGAGTACAACACCCTAGAGGGGAAAAAGGCTTAATGATATATTATTATTATTATTATTTTTTTTTAAATATAAACTTCGTAGTCAGAATTGTAGTCAAATCCACATCGTTCACGTCTCAGCGATCTATTCCTACAAGCTCAGTGGTGGTGAAACTCGTATCGGTCTGACACCTAGCATCACGGTCGGGAGCAGATGACAACGAGCGCATGATGCGCCTCGAGCTGCGAAACGTGCGGGGGCGGAGGCGGGTGATACCTGGTACGCCAGGTGAGTCAGGCGTGTGTCTCACCACCGCCACCGTCACTACCACCGCCAGGTGTGGCGAGTGCGTGCGGCACGAGGCAGCGACAGATGGTGCGGACACCCGCACTGTCTCCAACTGACCACGCGACCCCACAGAGCCGGACTCTGTGGAATTTAGTTAGAGGAGGTTTATTCCTACAACTTTACATAAGTTCATATTTTATTTTTTAAAAGAATTCTGTCTGGGGAAGATAACATTTAACTTTGTTCTCTGATTGGTTAAAAGCGCGAGTAAATTTACATATACGATATTTATACTGAAAACATTCTAAGAATGGACTGATGTCATCAAAAAATATAACTAGATGAATGACATAAGGTGCTGCTACGTTTACATGGCATATATGTAATCGGTTTTAAATTGTAATGCGCGTTGCTTCTTTAGAGATGACAAGATTTCATTTTTCTTTGACTTCTCAGATATTTTAAAGACCGTGGTTCGACTACCTTTTAGGTCCAGTATCCTTTTATAATTTTTTAATTAATCATGAAAATTAATGACATATGTACTAATTTACCTCTCGTACAGCACTTAAGAATAAAAGCGGTCCATTATTTGCATATTTTTGTTCAAAATAAATTATTAAATGAAGAATCATCAACTGACATTCCTTTGATAAATTTCGTCCCCTTGGCATTGTTATAATATAGCCTTTAAAAAGTGCGATAGGTAAAAGTCAAAGTCCTTAAACAGATTTTTTTGTTTGAAATAATTGATAATAATTGATCAATGACAACTTAACATAAATTTTGTGTCATGTATATATCATCACGCCTTCTACCCATTACTGGGTGTGGCACTCTGCTGAAGCAGATCTCGGTAAGTGATATATTTTGCGCGTGAAGTGCGGTTACCAGTCGTCAAATTACGGCCCCCAAACATGTTAGTAGTGGAGGTGTCATGTGAACTTGCAAAATATAAAATAATTATTAGAAACAAAAACATAATAATTTTTAATACATGAATCGATAGTAAATAAACTATTATTTAATATTCTTATATAAGAAGAAACACTGTACAGCTGGTACGTAAAACAACTATTTATGTATCAGCCACCTAAAAAATGTCTTTAATATAAAATATTAATTAAGGGTACAAGCTGTAAAATAAATTTGAAACCTACTCACTAGTCAAATTTTATAATTAAATTGACAGATTATCAATGTAAGCAGTCTTCGAGTTATATAAATCTATTAAAAAATGAACTATAAGGTATGATAGTTGAAATGTTCTTGTCACAGGCAATTTTATTTTTACGATTTTTTTATGAATGAAGTGTCATCATAACATGCTCTTTTATTCTTTTCATTAAAGCGAAATCAATATCTTCAAGAGTAATATGCCGTGTCAGTCTCTCCTGACTTTTTAAAATACCTTCATAGTTTTTAGTGCATATGGGCTTTTAGATGCAATGAATGATAAAATAGGGTTACTGAAATGTAACTTTGTTCCAATTATTTACACAATAGAAGTTAATTAAACAATAAGCTATAAATTATATACATACTCCTATTTTATTTTTAAATGTGTTAATTTGTTTGAAATTTTTTACTGCATTAATTGAATATCTGAGAAAATGTTCTGCTCATATAATGTACGATTGTTTCAATTGTGAGTATTAAATTGGAATTCAGTATTATTAGTTTAAATAGAAATTTGTTTTATTATTCTTTTTAAACATATGTGTAGAACAAATGGTAGTAGTGCTGTGCAGCTGGAATAGTCTATATTGTTCTTGGAAACTGGTCGGTCATTGACCTCAATCAGGAAATCAATTAAATGTAATAATTCGTAAGTGAAGCTACGCTCAAGTAATAGAAATTGTTCATAATACATTATAGGTACATTCTCATATCGAGAATTGTAAAATATTACCAGAAATGTGGTGAAAACAATCTTGTAAAATGCCAAACTGTTGGAGTCGTTTTACCTTAGAGCATCCAAGTTTAATTCAAGAAAATCCAAATTTAGTCTGAGATAAACTAAACCTCGAGTGGTATTTATTAAAGAATAAACAATTTTCATAATTTAAAAAGCTACCCCTGTGGCTCCTCTACCACTAACATCTTTGGGGGCCGTGATTTGACGACTGGTAACCGCACTTCACGCGCAAAATATATCACTTACCGAGATCTGCTTCGGCAGAGTGCCTCACCCAGTAATAGGTAGAAGGCGTGATGATATATTTATATTTATTTATTTATTTAAAAAAAAATGAGGTACTATATAAATTTAAAAAAATTATTTTAAATAAGCCGAAAAGATATAATTTTTAAAATAGATTAAAAGGATTACAGGCTTAATTTGTTGAAAAGATGTACAAAAAATTGAAACACAATTTTTAAAACATTCTTTTATTCAGAAGCGACGTTTCGGCCAAAATTCTGGCCATTATCAAGCAAAACAAGAGTATAAAACTGAAGTTACATTGTACAATTATTAAAATTAAAACATGGTTCAATAACCACTTAGTAAAGCAAAATTCATTGAGATGAACATCCAATGATCAACAATGTACCAAAGTTTTATACTCTTGTTTTGCTTGATAATGGCCAGAATTTTGGCCGAAACGTCGCTTCGGAATAAAAGAATGTTTTAAAAATTGTGTTTCAATTTTTTGTACATCTTTTCAACAAATTAAGCCTGTAATCCTTTTAATCTATTTAAAAAAATAAATACTATATAAATTGTTTAAGGATTGGCGACACATCAATTTCAGAAAATGTTTTTATGGTTTATTTCGATCAAATATCGAAACAATACAAAGCTTCTTCTACACATCAGAGTCGGTATACAATAATCGATTAAAATTTATTTAAGTTTAAACTACTTACAAAAATATTTACAAAGTGAAAATTAAAGATAAAGCTTATAAACATTCATCAATATAAGCTGTATTCCATTTGCCACTTGGTTCACTTAAATCAGTTCAGATAAATTACACAACATGACTAAATGACTTGAATTGAGAAAACTGCCGCACTTATTTGGATGAATTTCTTCAAAGTAAATTAAAATTCTAGTACTGAAAATAAAGTCAGCGAAGTTATCCAACGCAATAAATAAGAAATCTGCATCAGTAAATGTGTTAGATCTGATCCAAAAGACAAATGGAATACGCCTATAATCAGTTGCATACATATACCACTTACCGAGATCTGCTATAGTAGAATCCCACATCCAATAACGAGTAAAAGTGAATATAATATATTTATTTTATTTGTTCCTAAAGTAATGATGATAAATCAAAGTTTATCCACTTGCAAAGAGTTCTCTTTCCAGTTTATCCGATGTCAAATTAACGAAAGTGACGTGTCTGTATGATGTTTCTGTACAGGAAATGGTAGGAGGAATTGTGGATGTGAAAATTTACCCTCATTTCAATCGTAATAAATACGTCAACAGTGTTGATAGATTTAAAATACAAGTTCCCTGCGTGTGGAAGATACAGTCTGTACCCACCAAGTCCTGGTTGCTCATTGCACCACGATGACGTGATAGATGCTACAGGAAATGAACTTGGAAGTGTGATAGGAAGATGATAGATCGTTGGTGACGTCACCGTAGCAGAGGAATCCCGATGAGGGACGAGGGGAGCCGAAGGGAAACGATCCAGTCTCAGGATGCTGGGGAAGCGAAAAAACTGGTGACTGAACGATTTTTGCTCACTTTGTCATATATAATAGTGTCTCAAACACTCGACAAACATTATCGGCCTCTTCTGAAGATTACATTTCCCGGTGGAGCTAAGCCTGCGCAAGGATTATTTACACCCCTTTGCTGAGACAAGGAACGGATTAAAAATAACCAATTTTCTCTTTGTCAGCAGGATTTGCCGGTCGGGTCCTACTCTTGACCTCATAGCATATTTTTTTGATGTGATTTGTTGTCATACGCTGCGAACGTTTTGAAGAGAATATAACTCATTGTCTTTGAACAACTTGAGAATGAGACATTTTTTTAAAAGATACTTCATATTAGTTTAGGAAGGTATATATTGTAGAGCTATTCGAACTATTAATTAGCTATGCTTTTCTGTCATAATACGCACACATATGTCAATCACGAATACCAACTTAAATCTTATTTATAATGTAGGGGATCTACAGCTTTAAGTAGAATTCAAACCATTCAGATGTAGTCGTATGTTGTTATAAAGTTATAAAACAAAAATAAATATATCATCATGCTTTCTACTCATTACTGGGTGTTGCACTCAGCCAAAGCAGATGTCGGTAAGTCATATATTTTTGCGCGTAAAGTACGGTTACCAGGCGTCAAATCACGGCCCCTAAATATGTTAGTGTTGGGGGAGCCACAGGAATAATGTGGTGAAAATGTTTGTTGGCAGTGGGAATCGAACCAGGGTTCTCAGGATCAGGGTTGCAAAACACCCGTGTTTTTTTAGAAAAAAACCCGACCGCTTGGGTTTTTTGGGTTTATTTGGGCATTATTGGTTTTTTTTTATATCATTGACAAATACACTTTTTAATTCAAGTTATTTAATTCTAGATTAATTTCGTATATAATGTTTAAAATCTTACTACTAAACATTAAAACAAAATTTATCTACTAGTATGTAATAATTACAAAAAAATATATTTATTTTATTGTGAATTAAAAACATAATATGCTCTATCATGTTATTGTCATACTTATTTAACTTAAAACTATATTTCAAAATTGCCGGTAAAAAGATTGGGTATCAATCAATTTTTGTAATACTAGTATAAGATAAGACAAATAATATTTGATCTTAAACTAGTTTGATATTGACATTTGTCACAGTTATGCAATGTGATACTACGATATGATGTAACAAATGATAATTTGAGTTAAACGTTTTATTGTAAAAAGATTATGTATTATTACACTGTAAAATATATAAAAGATGTTTATGTCCTGACATTTGACTCTATCTTAAAATTCACCCTGGGTGAATTTTCAACCATTCAACCAAATGGGTTTTTAATGGGTTTATTTGGATTATTTAGGTGGATTTTATTAAAAAAACCCAGGTGGGTTTTTTTTTGAGTGGGTAAAATATGAACAATCCTGCCCAGGATCCACAGGCCGACAAGATAGCACCGTGCTACCTACTCCATATTTTATATTAGTTGGTAGACTTTAAATATCCGTTGACACAACGGCAACAATTGAAAGCTGAAGTAACAACTTTATACATTAATTAATCTCGCACCAATATTTCCCAATAAATCAAAATCCGCAATTTGTTTCCCCTAAAAACCTAAAACTCCATAATTCATAACAACATGTTAGAAGTTTAATAAATAAATATTAATTACACATCGGACCATAAACAAAACCAGATATAAAACCAAGGGAGAAACAAAACAAGCAAGACGCTCGGCTTCGCTGGACAACGTGCGATGTTTTGTTAATTATTGCCAGACGGTCGCAGGAGGCCTTGGTCGTTAGTGGACGGCGTGAAGGCGGCGGCGGCGGCGGTCCTGCACTGGAAGGATAATTGCATCCCTGAGGACTTGGTCGGCCAGTGCAGCAGCCGCTGACCGCTAACGAACTTCTGAGAGCGCGGTGACGACGAAGCTTCGTTGTTGCTATGTAGCGTGGAGTGGAGCGTGTTGAGCTGACCACTCTGCTCCTTTACCTACCACTTATACTATGTGCTACATGGACGTAGTTATCTAGTCTACAAGTCAAGGCAAACAGAAAACAAAAACTTAAATTATTAAATATTCTGTTAAACATGGAATTATTTCATACTAACGACGCTTATGTCAAGCTCAGTGGTATACCTAGAACTTTTGCCGCCCAGGGCGGTATCCAATTTGCCGCCCTTTCTAAGTCAATCAAATGATGGTTTTTATAAATTAGAAAAATAAATATAAAATAAATATATCATCAAGACTTTTACCCATTACTGGGCGTGGCACTCTGCCGAAGCAGATCTCGGTAAGTGATATATTTATGTACGTGAAGTGCGGTTACCAGCCGTCAAATCCCGGTCCCCAAAGATGTTGGTGGTGGGGGAGCTACAGGGGTAATTTTAATTTGGTGAAAATTGTTTGTCGGCTGTGGGAATCGAACCGGGGTCATCAGGACCCACAGGCCAACTCGAAACTATTGTGCCATTACCCCATTAAATTAATAAACATAAATAAATAATTGTAATTTAGACAAAATATAGGTGGGTAACTTTTTTTGCATTGGATGGCATATTTAAATTAGGTAGTAATAAAGGAATTTTTCGAGATAATTTTTTCAACCCTACATTGACTTGACGATGACGAAATATATTCGAAATCACATAGTAATTCATAATTCGTAGAAATCGAATAGTAAACTTATGAAGTGGATTAGTTGTTTTTTAGAACTAAAACTAAATATAAAAAATGCCGCCCCAAAATATGTGCCGCCCGGTGCATTAGATTGAATATATAGAATTAGATGTTACATAATTAATTTCAGTGCTGTTTAAAGTCATTACATAAATCTCCTTTTTATTAATATAATGAGACAACAATTGAATTTGCCTGTCTACAGAATTAAAAAGTAATAAAATTAGGTGCCTGCTCACCATGAAAAACTTGACAAATTCTTTTCTGAGTAGTTACGTCTTTTCAAGAAATTCAGTTAACAAAGAATTAATTGAATTTTAAAAAACAATAGAACGAATTCCATTGAATCCTTTAAAGACACTTTGTAATTGAGATCAGTAATTCGGCATTTTAGTCTGTCTAGACAGTAGTATGTTTGAGTTCAACTATTAGTCTCGATCGTTTCTGAGTTGATTCTCTCTGCTTAGTTTATTATTTGCAAAGTTAGAGCAAATTATACATGGCCCTTCTTTGAATCGAAACCGTCTACGCAGTTATATTGAAACTATTTGTAGATACTAAAGGATGATTAACATCCTACAGCCAGACTTCTAAGAACATTATTCAAAGTATTTTTTTTTCTTTCTGTTTGAGCAATTCATTTCACTTTAATTGTACATAGTTAGTAGTTAATTGAAATTTTTTTTTCAATGTTTTTTAAGTTGCAAAATAGTTTCTTCATTCTTTTTAAAACGTGACAAACTGGAAAATCATTTCTTATTTAATAAACACAATTAGAGACAACTAATAAAGTCATATGGGATGGCTAGCTCAGTGGTATGAAGTCGGCCTGTGGATCCTGAGGTCCCTGGTTCGATTCCCACAGGCGACAAATTTTCATAATTTGAAAAAGCTATCCCTGTGGCTCCTCCACCACTAACATGTTTGGGGGCCGTGATTTGACGACTGGTAACCGCACTTCACGCGCAAAATATATCACTTACCGAGATCTGCTTCAGCAGAGTGCCACACCCAGTAATGGGTAGAAGGCGTGATGATATATTTATTTTATTTTATTTATAATAAAGTCATATTAATTATGTCATATTTTGTTTCAACTTTTAACTATTTGACGGGGATCAAACCATGCCAATTATGATTGCCATATATGTTCAGTATGTCTGGCAGTATAGTGGTGTGGATAGCGTTACGGCATTTGAATCCGAAGATTCCGAGTACGAATCTTATTCAAACTAAATATATATGAACTACCACACTACGGCTCGGTGAGTCCGGACCATGTACTGTAATTGGGATTAAGTTCCTGTTGTACAGCAGTAGTATAAATAAATAAATAAATTAAATTTATTTATTGAATTTATTGAATATTTATGAGTTTTCAGCTGTAATATCACAAGTAGTTTAGTTTCTATTGGACAAAAGGGCAGGGTTGCATGGTGACAAGTATCTAATTGCAGAGATTTTGTCTAATGTCAAATAGAGTGGTTGCACAATTTTTTAAAATCACTTTAATAGAAAGAATATGGTATATTATGAATCCTATTTAAATTTTATTTTTCCTTATAGTTTTTAAAACGTTATTGTAAAAATATCAGCACAAAAATTTCTTGCAGAAAACTATTTTTCACTTCTATGACGCCATAGGGCATTGTGCAAACAATAGAAACTTGTTCATAACATAGAAACAAGAATTGTTACAAAGTCCATATTTTGTATTGTAGAAGTTGAAATTTTTGCAAGCACAGTTTTTAAAGTTAAAATATGAAGCAAAGTAAATAATGTATTCATTCTTCTTCTTCTTTAATGGCGCTACAGCCCTAATCGGGCCTGGGCCTACCGGGCACACCGAGCCGCAGTTTTTACGCTGCCGTACTGCCGGTTTTCGTAGTCGATGTTACTTACTTTAAGGCATATAAAGTGACTAGCTTATAGCGTCCGAGTATGCTTAATACAAGTAACTGTATTTTTTATTTAACGACAAATCATACTTTGTCGACAGGCGGATTCGAACTGACGAACCTTGGTTCGGGTAACGTCACAGTATGTTAAGAAATGTGCATTAACAAGCTCAGCCACCGCGCCTGTTAATTTATTCATTAGCTCTACTATTTAATCGAATAATGAGATGTTACTACTGCTTGCAACCATAAATTTCTTTTATGGTATCGATAATTACATTAATTAATAGATGTGTATATTTATATTCATCTTTGTGATCTCCAATGTAAATAAAAGTTTATCTACTTGCAGTAGTCTCCTATCCATGAATTAGTTAGTTGATATTTAGTTAGCCGTTGGCCTTAAATATACCTATATAAAATGTGAAATTAAGATTGACAGGTCTGATGTAATGTAAGGATAAGGCAGAATAAAATAATTTAATATCTAACTAATTAAAATAAGGGCTTGTTTGTATTTTCTCGCGAGGACAAGTTAATTACATGCAGATAGAAACCCAGGAAGTAATCAATTATAAAAAATTAACAAGAGCCTAGCGAATACTGCAGTCGAGATAAGAACAGTGCGCACATGTTAACAAATGAAACACGTTTGTATCGTGTTCGTAGTTTGTCATTCGAGGTCATGCGACTTGCTTAAGTTAAACCACGCCATTTAAAAATACAAACAACACGCTAGAATATAATTTCTTTCCCTTTTCGTCTCCGGTAATAGTGACCGGATTCGTTATCAAGATGGCGCAGTTAACAGGGCTCACGAGGAACAAAGAGCGAAAGGGATTAACAAGTGACGTATGACAATGGCATCCCTTGCCAGTCGTCTCTATTCACGACACATCTGATAAGAGTAATTACAAAAGCGGAAACCATTTCACTATCCAACTATCTGCTTCATCTACTGAAATATCCGTTATGATTTTATACTACTGTCGTTGCCAGTTTTATTTTTAAAAATTGTTATGAAAGGTTGCTACCAGTGATAGCTGGTAACTATTTTAAAAAATAACATATATAATCATTATCCTTTTTTGAATGTGACATCCTGATACAGCAGATCTCAGTTTGTGATATATTTTTGTGCTGAAATGCGATTATTACAGTTAAACAGACAGGAAGTAAATCCTTGGATGTTTTAATTCAATGGAAATTGCTTTTTATTCGAACTTTATTTGCAAAATGAACAAATCTAAGAAAAATTCTAAAAGATATCTAATATTAAGAAACAGCGCCAACAGAACATAATTTAATACTTGCTTTTCTATGTATAACTGAGAAAAAAAAGGGTACTGTACTGAATACGATTCGAACGCCCAAGAAACCACGAATTTCGTCCACGAAGTACAATTAACATTTTTTCTACAGCTGTCAAAAAAGAATGATACAATAATTATTAACTTATTTAAGTAAATTGAAGGAAAAAAATTAAAAATAATATGAATTTGATGAGTTGTAATGAAGGGAACTTGAAATTGTTTGATATAGTATATTATGTACTGTGAACTGTAAGTGACAGTTTTTAGGTCAAGAATGTAGTTTGGGAAATCGAGGCCCGAAGAGTCGAGATTTCCCAAGCATTGTCGACCTAAAAAAATCACTTACAGTTCGAGGTTAGTAACCTATTTTTTACAATACTTGCACAAATAGAAGGAAAGGAAAAATAAGTTTCAAAATTGACAGCTGTCAAATTGTTGTCGAAATAAACAGGACCTTGATATGTAATATTTACTTATTGTTCACGGTACACAGTAAGTAAATATTGAGGTCCTGATATAACTACGGAAACCATTGTGCAATAAAAGTTCCACTTACTGTTTTTAAATTTTATCATTAATAGGTAACTTACGAGTAACTTACAATACAAGTATTGTAAAAATAAATTTTTTAACGTACGTGATCATATTATTTTAAACACAAATTTCGCGTATCTATAACAATGTAATAATGTAGCGTTTTTTTTGGACAGTTGTAGAAAAATGTAATTTTATTGCCAATTTTTCATAAATACTGAGAAAAACGTTATTTTACTGATATTTTGTAGCAAATACTATCAAAGAAGAAATTTTGCCGAGAAAAAGTAAATTTAGTTAGAAAACATTGCATCCGATACTGACACTTTTGAATTTTACGCTGACAATAAAAATATAAAAAAAAAAAACAATTTATTTAAATATCCAGCATTTGAATGGTTACGAAAAATAACTGACCTGGTTTTGTTAAATATAATCTGGAATTCGATTTCATATCGTTTTATTTCAATATATAATCCGATTAAGAAAAACCGCACACAACTTCTTTTATAAGAGAGGTATTTCCATTCAACTTTTATTTATTTATACGGACGATTTTGATTACATTTTGAAATGCAATTAAATACAACCTTCAAAATTATCTGAAAAAATCTTTTCAGAGAAGACATCGTAAAAGACATTCGTAAAAAATTAATCAAACAATTTTCTGTTTTCAGGACATGCAGTCATTGTACATTTTAATGAATTAAAAACTCAAAGTTATATGCCAAAAAATAAAAGAAACATAACATGCAAACTAGGTTTTGTAATAAATAAGTAAGCAGGTGTTCACATACCCCACGTCTTATAATGGGGGCAACACGTAAAAGGGGAGACATGACGTCACTTCTAGCACTTTCGTACGACCGCGTGCGCATTATTTACGACAAAACTGGAATATATTTCGTGCGAAGTTATTGCGGTAGGTGCACACCAGAGACGCTGCTACGCGATAACCAGTCCCTCCATTGCCCTCTTCTCTAGTTAACCACATCTGAATATTTCACCCTAATAATACCTATTTTATTGCTTCAAAAAGTTATTCACCCGCAAAAAATCATGTACCTATATGTTTGTTTATTGTAGTATCCTTAGAAATTATTATTATTTTGTTGTTGTTGTGGCTTCTTTGGCGGACCGACTACTTAGGTCATATGTCGCCATTACGCCCTGATCTGCGTTTTAGGTATTATGGTCAACAGCAATGCGGGTTTTCTCTGGACGGTCACCCATCCAAGTACTACCCGCGCGCAACGTTACTTAACTCGCGTTATCGCTTAGATCAGTTCCAACGAGTGCAGCCATGGCCGTTGACAATATTATATTTTATTTATGCACATGTCAAAAACTTCACATTTTAGTACGCATATCTGAAATTTATTTCGTATGATGTACGTTCGAGACGCTGCAATATGTCAATATGACATTTGATCATAAAATTTGATACTATATGAGATTTATATCTTTCTGTTTGCCAAAGGTACACAATTTCGTTGATGAATTTTGTATTTGATTCTTTTTGTTATTATCATAGTTTATGGGGTAGGTGGCTAAGTGGTATCAAGTCGAACTTTGAATTTGAGAACCCGGGTTCGATTCCCATAACCGACAAACAATGTTTACCAGATTAAAAATATCCCTGTGGCTTGCCCTCCACATATCTTTGAAGGCCGTGATTTGACTGCTTGTAACCGCACTTCACGCGCATAAATATATCACTTACCGAGAATTGCTACGGCCGAGTGCCACATCCAGTAATGGGTAAAAGGCGTGAAGATATATTTATTTATTTTATTTATTACAGTTAATAACAAAAAAAATATTATTTAGTAATGGAAGATACACGATTTAAAGCAGTTCGGGCTTACTAAAACTGTTCCCATGTATCAATCATGTTAAACAAATATTTATTGGAAATAATTTTGTTTATTAAACCTTATTATAATAAGTTATCTATGATACAAGCACAAGTTCGGCAACTGTACGTGTACGAAAAGTTTTTCGTCCGCGTGTCTACACTTTTTAATTAGATTATAAGAATTTTTTTTAAAGAAGTTTTTTGATTGAGATGTTATCATAATTTATTTTTAATAATTTTACTTTCTGATAGCGTAATTCTTTCCTTGATATATAAATAAAAATTGTTTAATTTTGTGACTTATTTAAAAAAAATATATATATCATCACGCCTTTTACCCATTACTGGGTGTGGCATTCGGCTGAAGCAGATCTCGGTAATTAATATATTTTGCGCGTGAAGTGCGGTTACCAACCGTCAAATTACGGCCCCTAAAGATGTTAGTGGTGGGGGAGCTACAGGGGTAGTTTTTAGAAATGGTAAAAATTGTTTGTCGACTGTGGGAACCAAACCAGGGTTCACAGGCCGACTTGATACCACTGAGCTAGCTACCCCATTCTGAAAAATGAATACACAAAAGCATTGGGAATTACTAAGGGATTTAGTAAAGAAAATATATTTAAACTATATCAGCACAATTAATTTAGCTTGCTTTATCAAATCCTCAATCTGCACTAAAATCTACAAGTGCTTTTAGTAATAATTTCTCCGGTAACACCACGTTTACGATATGAAATCCCGGCGACCAGCGCTCGGCGCCTCCGCCAGAATGCGAGCGGAATGAGCTTACGAATTTGTGTGACCAGCACCACGGCGTCGCGGGCGTCGTACAGGTACCAGGACTGATGGCGCACATAAAAGTTTAAACCGTACAGCGTACTTTGCGCGTTAACGTCGCCTGCCGTTGTTGCAAGCACATTTTTCTTCCGTTTCCATTTAAACCACTTCGTGCTTGCCGGTCATTTCGTCCATCCTGCTCGACTTGCTGCTGCTGCTGTTGTTGGAACTTGCGGTCGCGTATTTTGAAATCCACTCTCTGTGCAACGATATTGGGATTTAGACTGAATTTATTGTTGTGTTTTTTATCCTGATAAACGAGATTCAGTATCGTCTATCTCGGAAATTGTTAACTTGCCGTTCTTTTGTAGTTTTTATACAATCTTAGAATTTTCGTTTACAAATAAAATAAATAAATATTATCACGACCCTTACCCATTATTGGGTGAGATACGATGCCGTAGTAGAGTTCGGCATAATATAATTGGGGAAATACGAACCCTAGAATCATTCAAAAAACGTTCTCTCATCAGACTCATCTAATAATCAGTCCTCGTCAAAAATTGTCATCCTAACACACCATCCTCGCGTCAACCAGATTCATAGTTCCCTCCATATAAGCTCATCCATCGCACAATAAACCTTCAATCATATCCATCCAATCATTAATCGTTTTTCGCTTGTATTTGAAAGAAAATCCACACAATTGCAATTAGGTACTCTATTATAAGAACTGAAAATGATACAAAAAGATAAGAAAGAAAGGAAGTATTGGCTTGCGCTTATTTTTTAAAGTAAATTCCACACAATTGCAGTTAGACACTCTATGTAAGAACGTAAAATGAATCAAATAGATAAGAAAGGAAGGGAGTATAGTCCTACGCTTGGTTTTGAAAGTGAATTCCACACAGTTGCAGGTAAACACTCTATGTAAATCAGAAAACAAATTTAGAAATGGAAAGGAAGGGGGTGTTGGCTTGCGCTTGGTTTTGAAACTGAATTTCACACAATTGTAAGTAAACACTAACGAAATAACTAAACAACCAAACTAAAATCAGGAATCCTGCATTTGTCTCATCAGATTCATTCCACAATTAATCTTCGCTAAACGTTCCTATCCTGACGCTTCACTTTCGCTTCAACACACATTCATAATTCCTTTCATACAAACTCGTTTGTTTTTCATATTTGTAAACTTTTGTTCACGCAACAATCCTTCAATAATATTTATCCATGATGGATAGTATTTAAAAGTTTCATAACTATTTTTTTACCGAATTGTACGCCATGTTTATTTGAAAGGCAATCAGTGCTGCCTCTGCCACATTTTTTTATGTTAAATATAAATATCTCTTCATTTTGACGTTTTGGTTAGCCAATCAGAATAATAATAAAATATGTCATAATGTTATCTCTCACCGTTCGAACTTTAAATGATTATTAGTTTTTTTTTATTTAAATTCAGTGAACTAACTGGAGTTGGCATTAATTATTTAATGATTTTTCATCAACGTTGAATATTATAAAGCTTTGTTACTTTGACAGATAACCTGCAGATTTTTTAGGATTTATTATTACATTTCTGTCAGTCCAAAATTTTAAAAGTAGTTAGTAGTAGTAGTAGTTAGGGAAGAGATATATGCAGTCGTTGATAGGCAAAAGAACCTATAGGATATACTTCTTGTTAAAGAAAATTTACTATATTTTTTGGTATATACGAGTATACGAATATGAATGGTTGAACGAGAACAATTTAATCGGATCAAGGAAATATCTCATTAGGAGATTTGCAAAGAATGTTTTACATCAAAGAATTATGAATAAAATAATAGTATTTATATGTACTTAATGTTGCTTGCTGTGGTAAAAAGTTCATGAAATAAAATAAAAATTTAAATAGACTTGTGCAGCATTTTCTAGGCATTAATTTTGCTGCATGTGTGATACAAACTTTAATAAACAGTAGTATGTAACGAAAAGTTAAAACACACGACTTTGTACTTTTCATTAGTGCGGCGAGTGGTTACCACTACCGTATGTTTTCAAATCCTACTCTCGCACAATCCGAAGCGGCAAACGGCATTACAAGTCGACAGCAAACTATGCAACGTTCTCTTCCACTGCAACTTTAATGACATTTTATTGCAGACGCAGCAAAATGTTTCCTTTGGGTGCTTCACAAACTACATTTTAATGAAAAGATAGTGCACTACTCAACAGTAGTCTTAATGCAAAGAACTGGAAATCTGACGGTGAGAATCAAACGTTTACAAAATAATAACGACAGAACAATGTAAGAAAGGGGATTAACATCATATTAGGAATACTCACATGAACAGTAAGAAATTATGATTTGGAACCTAGTTTATTTCTTAAGTACTCGTAAAGAAACGATCATGTATTTAACCATATTTCAATTAACTTGTTTTATGTTATATCGAATATATGAACAATATTCTTAAGCAGTCCTAGCCCAGAAGATAAAACAAGAAGTGCATTCAATTTTTGCTAGTTTTATCCAAAAATATAATTGTGGCTTTAACTTTAACTCTTTAACCCTCCTGTACTGTAACCATGGGCGTCCGCAGGGGGGAGCTGGGGCGCTCCCGCCTGGATATTAATTAGGGTGGTGACCACGAGTCTCGAACATAGGACTTTAACATGTAAAAATTATAATTTTGTAATTTCCTGCTTCCCTAAATATTTTAAGCGAAAAAGCTTGAAATAAAAGTTTTAGGGCTTAAAATTGTACATCTGAACCAGTAAACAAAATTAATTTCACAAACTTTATAACGACACAAATTAGATTTGAAAATGACGAAAATTGCCTCAAAACTATCGATAGGCCTGTAATTGAAACAAAATTAAACAAATGTTTGACGTTTTATCTATCAAAATAAATGAAATAATAAATAATTTATTTTGTCAGTTTCGACAGATTGAACGTCAAACATTTGTTTAATTTTGTTTCAATTTCATAGCTATCGATAGTTTTGAGACAATTTTAGTCATTTTCAATTCTAATTTGTGCCGTTGTAAAGCATGCAAAATTAATTTCGTATTTTATTCCCTAAAACTTTTATTTGAAGCTTTTTTGTATATATATATATATATATATATATATATATATATATATATATATATATATATATAATTAAATTATAAGTTTAAAGATAATAAATGCAAGCTGAAACTTTCCAGCAGTATTCTTATGGCCAGCTAGGGACGTTCCCTATCGTAACGATTGAGTAATCTAAGTTTATTAAATATACACGGACACAAAATAGAAGATAAAAACTGTAAATCGGAATTTATTGAAGAAATGGTGTCAATTTATGGAAGAGTTATTCGAAGATTGTTCTTCTTCTTCAATTCAAACCCAGATGACAAAGACTAGTAATTTATTTCACAAATTTAAATATATTTTTATCTATTTGTTATGTGTATTTGTATTTATATTATGTAAAAAAAAAATATTTTAACAATTTATGTTGATCTGTGAGTATTTTGCGAATGTCTAAAGCCCTATGTTCAGCCTTAACAAGTACCACCCAGTAAATCTTTGAATAGTAAAATTTACAAAAATACAGGTAAAGAGGACCGACTTCATCGGTATGAAGTTTGGTTGGTGTTCGGCAGAGTTATCTTCGAATATAGAAATAAGTTTAGTTTATTCTCGTGAAGCGTGTCATTTCCTTTTTCCCGGGCTATGCAATTTATTCGGGAAATATAGAACTTTCAGGCGGAAATTGTCAATATGTGTTTGAGGTGTCAACTGCGCGCAATGCGGATTTCTATTCACTGTGACATTTCCACGCGCGTTTGCGGATTATATCTGGCTCGAATTATTTCCATTTTAACCATATGCTGAACTTCTATCAACTTTCATGCTACTGCAAACTGCAAATGGGGGTACATTCTAGTTCTAGTATTATTCGTTGTTGTACATTCAGATTGCTCACTTCAAATAGAGATATTTCAAATGGAAAACAATGTGATTACCACCAGATGCAAATTAACTTGGCATTTCATGAAAATTTTAAGTCTCGTATTTATTTCGTTGTAAGCTGATATTGAATTTGACTTTTTTAATACTGGTTGTGGTCAAATAATTTTGAAGTAAAAATACGACATACAGCTGAAAACAGTGCTAAAAGAACGTGCCACTTGATTCTGATACGTTTATGTAGATGTTTGCCAGTAGTACTCGGACGATTGTGTACGCAGCGTTAAGGCATACCCCATACTGTAATTGGGATTAAGTTCCTGTTGTGCAGAGTAGCATAAATAAATTAATAAAAACAACTAGAAAGAACGCAGACGAGGTTCATGTACTATTCATTCTAGAATCGCGTTTACACGTTGCATTTTTTTTAGATACAATACAATATTTAACAAAAGCGAATTGGGAGAGAAAGGCAACCACCAAACTCTTCCTTCCTTTCTTCATTTGTTAATGCTTTATTGTATATTATTACATGAGAGGTGTTTGTCCTCTCTGGATATTTTCATGGTTATAACATTATAAGTTTTGTTTTTCGATTTTTCTCGTCCTAAGGGTATGTACCTCAACTATTGCTGCTTATCACAGGTATAGTCTTCTAGTGAATATATTGCTCTTGCTTCTTTCGTCAGGATTGGGCGACTTTCTGTTATACAATAACGTGAATATCTTGAGACCAACAATTCAAGTTTATAATAATTTAAAAGTGTTTAAAATACAAACTTTAAAAATAAATTGAACAATTTTTAAAGATAGCTAACTTACGCGTACAAGTGAAGCAAGTGGTGGTGGTATGCCGCCATTTGCAGGAAAGGCAAAGCATGCATTGTTCTATATATGATATGGCATTTTCCTTGTGTTTGTATTGAATAAATACTAAGTGTGAAATTATTGGTTGAGTAAAATATTATTGAATAAATAACAAAAACATTAAAAAATTGCCGTTTTTTTTGTTGCTTATAAGTGCATTTTGGTAATAAAATAATTGCAATTACAGAAATAATTTTTAAAAAACTCATAAAGATGAGCAAAACTAATAAATAAAGACGCAATGTTTTAGAAAATTTTGTTTGATTAATCTTTAAATCAGAAAAGTACGCACTAATTTATTTGTTATACTATTTCTGAATTTTGACTACCATTTAGATTTAATTATTTAAGTACAAGTGGACCAACTTTATATCAGGTTCGCGTTTCAACCAATCAGAGAGCAGAAATCGTGGGCCCTATCTCATCCAATGCTTAGTTAAAACGGATAGAATATTGGTATATTTCTTTGTTCGGTAGATCAGGTTAACAATGGAAATATGAAAACCTCCACGTGCCTACTATTTCTGTGAGAATGTGTGTGTGTTTGAGTGTATGAATGTGTCACAGCATTGTGGGCGACCCTGGGAGTGTCACTTTATTAATTTCCATAGAGTCACGAACGGTCTGTGCACGGCACACTGTGATGTACTTACGCGGGGTCCATGCCACGATTATCCCGCTTATTACAGAGCATTAATAAAATTACATGTGGCTTAATTCAATTCCGCCAGGTTGCTCCGATAGGACGAACGTGCTATTCTGCTGTTCGTTTGGTTTTCTGCCGCGGGGCTTTGTTTGTCCTGGCGCTGTCGTCACGTTTTTGACAATAGAAGAGATAAATAAACGTACCCAAGAACCAGTCAATATACTCATTAACAATCAATGCTATATTCGTTCGAGTAATTGAGTGTTTGTTTTGATCAGGATAATAATTTGGTGAACTAAATAGAAGTTATTGAAATGCTAAAAAAACACATTTATTTTGTGGGGAAAACTATGGTATGTAACTTCGGAATGTCTGGTTTCGATATATAATATATAAAATTTTGATAAATTTTAATAAGTTGGAAGGATAATGATTTAGTGTGATAAATAGATTACTAGGCTTTTCAGAATATAAATCTTTATTTATAAAACGACGTTTCGACACTGATTAGTGAAATTATTATTATATTAAGTTAATGTGAAAATTAAATTACAATAATTTACAAAATGTAAAGAAAACACATATCTTGTTACAAGTTCAATTACATGATATTATTAATAAGTTTCACAACCGCTGTGGTTAAAGTAAAATTTTGAATTTAAATTAAAAAAATTAAAAAAATACATTTGTAGGGGAAGCTTCACCTTCAAGAGTCTAACGATGACTCAGATAATAACACTAATCAGTATCGAAACTTCGTCATATACAGATTTATATTCAAAAGACTAGTAGTCCATTCATCACACTAAAATATATAAAATTTTGTATAGTAAAGATAATTTCTTGATGTGAAACGCTTTTTTTTATTAGATCTTTTTATATAAAACAAAATTCTGCTTCGTATAAATGTTTCATTATTTTAAATATACTGATGACAGAAATAGATATTTTAATAAAGTTTAAGTTTTACGACTATATACTGTTATTTTTAAACCCAGAATTATATTTTATTATAATAAATACTGCCATTTTTTGTCTTCTCAACAAAATGAAACCAAGTTATACAACTTAAAACAAACTTGATTATTATTCATTTAATTGTTTGACATATTTTACAACTTCAATGATTTTTGAATAAAACGTTGTTTGCCGACCTCTGTGGCTCAGTGGATTAGACTACTAGGCTACTTACCCAGAGGTCCCGGGTTCGATTCCCGGTCAGGGCTGGCATCAATCAGCGTCTGTGCTGACTACAGCGCAGACGCTTCCATCTTCATAATCAGCGTCTGTACTGACTACAGCGCAGACGCTTTCATCATCATACCGGCTAGTAACCAAAGCAGTTGAAGCCGTATCACAATAAATTAAAAAAAAAAAACGATGTTTCTACAAGGCTTCAATGACATTTTTTCTGAATTAAAATCAATTATTCTATAACTATGACTATATGTATGTTAATTAGGATATTTAGTTACTGTTGGTCGATTCTACATATTGCCGAAATTTGCTTAGTTACAAAATTTAAAATAATTAAAAGAAATAAAAGTAGACTAGAAAGAGATCGTAACACCACAGAGTTAAGCCACATGAGATTATATTCTTTTCTAACTCACAGAAATATTCTGAAAATGGGACAGAAACTACTGACTAACGTATGTCAACTTAATTGTCAAGCCATTTGGAATGGCATGTATTATATTACTATTATTCATGTTACCTTTGAAATAGCTTACTCATATCTAGATTATGTATATTAATAATAAAATCTTGCCGTTGAATATAATAATGAGAGAAACTTTTTTTATACAAAAAAAATATACAATGACAATTATTCTGTGTACCTTTATGTTCTCCGTAATTTAAAAGGGTGCTGTACTTAAAGGTTTGAAGCTTATTTAATGAGCGGACATATGTGAATCAAGTATAAACGGCATAAAATATTAGTTCTCTTTGTCGCGTTTTGTATGTGTTCGTTTCTATCTATTTTCCAGCTAAAAGGATGACGGCGGGAAAGGTAATTGTCAGCAGAACCAAAGGCTTTTTGACAATTCTAATTATTCTTGTAGAAATTATCAACTGAGGACTTGTCTCGTATTTCCTATAATCCTAATTTTAATCTAAACCTGCCCTGCAGCGTAAAATGTCCCTTTGTATTTTCTTTTTTACTCCTGTAGTCTATGTATAGCACAGATGCGCAAGCTTATTATATTGAGCTCATTTTTACTCCCCCGATCTATATAATATAGATTTTGAAGGTCCATATCTCGAAAACAAAAAGAGATATTGAAACGCGGTTTGAACGAGTGTATTTCTCGTGCCCCAATTAACTAATACCGAAATTTTTAAAATGTTGAAAATTTGATAATATTTTCGAAATTTTCTTTTACACATTTTCCAAAAAATTTAAGAGATAATGAAAATCGGTGAAAACCAGTGAATTCCTCTCGTAAAAGTATATAGGTATGCAAAATTTTAGGCAAAAATTCGCAGAGATAAAGTTTTTATCACAATAAACGTAAAATCACTGTTTTTTAATTATTTTTGAAGGCATACCCCTTAAGGAATTTTACGAATTTTGGCAATTTTCAGTTTTTTTACTTTAAACATTGTATCCGTGGAGAAAAAAATCTGAAATGTTACATACATATGTACTTTCACAACAGGAATTCATTGGTTTTTACAGATTTTCATTATCTCTTCAACTTTTAGAAATATGGGCAAAAAAAAGTTTTGAAAAAAATTCAAAATTTAGAAAATTTTCAAAATTTCAGTATAAGTTAATTAGAGCGCGAGAAATACACTCATTCAAACCGCGTATCTCTTTTAGTTTTCAAGATATGGGCCTTTAAAGTTGAGATTTAAAAAACGGCAAAAAACACTATAACTCTAAAACTAAAAAAGATATGAAGATGCGCTCAACGGCATTCGTTTTCTCGTAGTCTGATTTATTAAGAACCGCTACACCACGGCACCGCTGGCAAGTTGAAGGCGATAACCGAACTTTCTTTAACTTAGTGTGCGTCTATGCAACTTATCACGTCTGACTAGCAATTAGACTGTCCCTGGTTCGAATCCAGGCGGAATCCGAATTTTCTTTAACTTTAATAGATTATCAGTCTCTATACTATAATTGGAATGATATGAGTCATTGTTACTTCTTTCATTAAATACTTGTTTTTATAAACTTTTTCGGTTACCTATACTTTTATGAGAGTCGTGATAGGACCACCTTAATGAGAAATTTTTCCTTTACTAATTTCTGAAATCGTGGTTCTATGTTTGTAATGTACATTATTAAATCAGTCTTTTACAAACTGCAATTTTGATCACATAAAAAGTAAGAGTGTCGCGAAAGAATATATTTGCGATTTTTGCGTCCGAAGGGGGTCATGATTTAGAAAAGTTTGAAAACCACTTGTCTAGACTAACTAACTCATTTTTGTTGTCATCGGCATGGACGTCAATGTGTTTTTTAAACTCATCATAGATTTTCTCACAAATATTAGTATATTGGACAAGTACATACATGGAACGGCTAACATTGTTTGAACGTAACTATTACACCATTTAAAATTGCCACTGATATGTTATTAGATTATGAAATGTTGTTTGAACTTACCTATATTATCTATGGCCTTATATTGTTTTACAAAGTAGTATTTCTTCTGAGATATCAGGTTTGCAGCAAAATTGTAAAAACACATTAGAGACAAGATACCAACTAATAACATTTCTACAGTCCAAGAGCTCTCGTCGAAACTATTACTATCTCATTTTTATTACAAAAGTTATAGGTATATTTCATATAATACTAAATGAGATGAACAGTATTGAAAGTACATAAGGGAGAAAATATTAACTGACGCAGACTAAAGACAAAACGTATCACTTGTTTTTTTACAAAAAAAAATTCTATTACATTATTCTAAAATAGATAGAATTTTCATTTAAGACTGTAAGATTTTTATCTAACAATAGAATTGAAATATATAATATATATCATCACGCCTTCTACCCATTACTGGGTGTGGCACTCTGCCGAAGCAGATCTCGGTAAATGATATATATTGCGCGTGAAGTGCGGTTACCAGTCGTCAAATAACGGCCTTCATAGATATTAGTGGTGGGGAAGCCACAGAGGTAGTTTTAAACTGGTGAAAATTGTTTGTCGCCTGTAGGAATCGAACCAGAGTTCTCAGGAGACCGATTGCAATTCGTAGCAACCAGCTGTGGCGACTGGCTTGACGTCTTTTATTGTCGCTACCGATAGTACAAAGTAGTATTTCTTGCGCGATAAAATGTAACTTAGGTTTGACGTCATTATTGGCGACTAGACATTTTCTAGCGATTTACTGCTAGCAACTGCTTTGAACCAGTCGCTAACTCAATCGCTACGTCCTATTCGTATGTTTTGCAGTGCCGTGTTTTGAATAGTTTAGTTATTTAAATAAATAATACTAAACATAGAAACATAGTTACAATCCCAATAAACAAAGTGGACTTATTAATAATAAACAATCACAAAAAGCGACAACAAGTTTTTCATAAATACCACTCTAAAATATATAGTCTGATCTTTGTCACCAACAGTAGAAAATAAATTCCCTAGAAATTTAACTAAATCGCATGACGTCATCAAAAATACGTCATTCAACTAAATATTTGGTTGCTACAAATTAAAATCGGTCTCCAGGATACACAGGCCGACTTGATACCACTGAGCTAGCCACCCCATAAAAATATGTTATTTAATTCTCTTTCTTTTAGGCTCTTAATCAGCTAACAAATTGTCAGAGAAGTTTTATTTTTTTGAGACTTCAGGATTTTTAAAAATCTAATTTAGCCTTGAAAAAGATCTCTGTATTGTTCAATTTATTTTCGTCCTTGAAGCTAGTAGTAATATGAAGGTACTAGAATTAAATCCTGCAAATCAATAGTTCAATTTTGTACAAAAAGTGAGAGTATAATTTCAATGATTTTTTTTTAGAATATTTAGGAGAAGCGAAGTAAAAATCTTCAAGTGAACCCAAGTACAGAGGTCGTCTGACTTCATGTGCGATTTTTTAATTAGGTTCCTCTTCGAAGACGACCATGGTACGTCTTGACAACTTTCTTGTCCTGTGTAAATTCAATTACTTTTTTTGCTGATAACTTTTTTACCGGTGTTCTATCTTCGTTCCTCTGCAAGGATGGGAGATAATAGCATTTCAAAATAATTGTCCCTCGCTTGAAATAATTGAAACTGTAGCCGGACAGCTTGGTGCGTCACACTGTAATTTTTGTAAATTAATTTGCGTGCTTTTCAACAATTAAATTTATTGTTTTCAGCGAATGTCATGCGTATTAATTTATAATTATGATAATTAAATTATTTTATTTTCATGTATACTACCTTGTGGTTGCTGTTACATAACTCTCAAAATTTATTGGTTTTAAATATGTTACCGAACATCAAATATGCTAATAACAAAATGTTATTAATTTTACATGGATAATCTAACAGGCATACACTGGACTAGTCATTTAAATCCCTTAATATTTATTAATTAGATGCGTATCATACCGGATTTGTATTTAGCTTACTGCTTTACTAATTATTTCAAATAATTTGAAATTAATTAGCTAATTATATATACATGCACTTTATGAATTTGTCCCTAAATTATGTAATTGTAATCTGGAAAAAAATAAAACGTCCTTTGAAATACTTGGATAATTAAAATGCATTTGAATGGGGTGCATAGCATCATTGTATTTCTAGAATCAGGGAGTTAAGCCGAACTGAAACATGAACCATATTTTTAATAAACCTAAACCAAAAACTTTTCCTATAATATTCAAGAGCTAGAGCTCTAACCGAATCGTAAATATTAAACCGGTTCAATGGTTTTGCCTGTAATAGTCGCAATATACAAGTTCAGAGAGTGGTGTATTTATTACGAGTTGATCTACGCAGTGTGGCAATTATTGTGTTTTGACTGTGGATGTCTTTTTATCAGAAAAATTATTATAACTAGTATATTTTGTTGTTTAAAATAATATATTTTATGCACAACCGGACAGAAAAGCATGTGTTTTAGCACTAAAAAGCGGGCTTAAACACTTCTTTTTGGCCCATGGATACATAAATCAATTGACAATTTTTGTTTATTGTGAATACTTGATTCTACAAAATATCATTTTGACATATAACCTATTTACATATTATAGTCTTTTTTTATATAAAATTAAATGTTATTTTGTTGTGCATAAAATACTGTATGTACTACGGGTGAAGTTAGCGTTTCTGACCCAGAGCATATTATTAGTCCTCGGCGCTTTGCGCCTCGTGTTAATAATCGTGCGACTGGCCAGAAACGCCTGTTTTTACCCTTAGTACATAAATAACTATTTTGTATTTTCAAGAAAACCCACAATAAATTTATATTTTATTACTAAATCTATGTGTATGCATCTCCAATTTTGTTTTTTTAATCGCTACCTGATCTCTAATTGAACCGGTGTACGAACTAAACCAAAAGAAAACTATCGTACCTTAAATATAAATTTAATCTTGAACCAAAACCGAGCCTTCGTTTTTATTATATTTATATGAAACCTATATTTTTCTCTGTCAAAGGTGGTATATTATTAAAAAAAAGATCATTTCTCAATAATAGTACTGGAAATTTTGATTTTTTGCTTTTAAAACATTATTTTTTTAAAAGAGCTGCATGCAATAATTGTTTTTTTATATTAAAATTACTTTTGTGGTTCCTTCATTACTAATATACTTCAGGACTATGATTAGATGGTTAGTAATTGCATTCATACTAAAAATATATCACTTTTACCGAGATAAGCTACAACTAACAATGGAGAGAATGGTGTCCTGATGCAGTCATTTCATTTTCTATTTTTAATTTCATTTCTGTTGCAGGTAAGAAATTTTACATTCCTGTCATTGAAACTCAGCATTAAAGGTATGTCAATAATTCACTTTTATATCAGGTATTCAGAGAAAAATGCAACTTACAGCAGTCGGGTTTCTAACGTAATGCCATTTTTTGATTTTAAACTAACATTATTACAGTAAATAATTTCTTGTCAAATCCAACAGACAATTATTTCTAAGAAGTTCCAAACAAGAACTGGCCAACTATTTTTCTTATATATAAAATATTTAAATCTATACAAATCGTAACAAACGCGAAAGCGGCATGTTAAATCTATTTAAATTTGTAACACGAGGTTGTATGAACATCACGAGAGCAGAACTATTTGATTGTAATATGAAACCATTTTTGGTTACTATTAATTAACTAAATAATTACACATCATAAAACACATATAACTTTATTCACTTAACGAACTATAATTAGTGACATTATAACTAAAATAGAACTAAAAACATTTACAGATAATTAAATGTGCGCAAAGCGCGGAAACAGATTCGGCGTTGGTCACATCTTCACCGACCGACGGAGCAAACTTGACTTGAGTAATTATAATAAATACTTAAGTAAAATCGCGCCATTTGAAGATGATCGCACATCTTCACACGTAGAGTCGCTGTTCTTGACTGGCTTGGCTATCCCAAACACTTGACATCCTCTGGGTAACACTACCCACATCTGGAATCCATCTACACCGTTGAAATGGACACAGATGTCTCAATTGGGCTGTGTAATCTGACACAAAGGCAGTGCCGATGAAGCGAACATGAAAATTTGTTAGAATTCTAAGAATATTAATTAATAATTGTCACTTTTATAAGTTAATTTGAAACCTTAAAGTTTTTACATTCACACGAAAGGGCATGTGGCCACAAGTGTCAAATTACACGAATTCAAGCTTTTATAGTTACAAATTTAAATAATATTTTTGTCAATATTTGTCTTTATATAATCTTTTTAGTAACGAAAATACATTTCATATATGAAACGAGGTATAATATTTATTACTCTAAGAAATAATAAAAATTATCATTTTCATAATTGGGTTGAAAGATAAAATCTTTTTAATTTGAGTAGAATTTAATAAAAGGAATTATTGTCTTATTTTCTTCCTCATTGATAACTGACATTAAAATGTCTTCAATTCAAAATTATTGGCAACTAGACGTATATTAGTACCTACTTGAATTTTAGGGTTGAATAACATCGAGTTCTTTGTCACAGAGCAGCGCGGAATTCAATTAAAAATCGATGAATCATGTCAGGTTGCCGTTCTCAATATCTGAGAAGTTTAATAAATCAGTTTATTAAAATTCTCATTCGTGCGTTTCCTCGGCAAACTGCGGGTGCGCATTATCCCTGTAGGTAATGGCGTATCGATTATCGTGAGTATTTCTACTCCGATACTGATTTCTCATGCCAGCTTATTTCTTCGTATTTATTGCAAAACTTCAATGCCCGGAATTATATTTATTTAAATATCAGATATATGATTTTGAATATTAAGCTAATTAAAAAGAATAGAACTTTGACTGAACAACGCAATCAAAAACGGATGCGATGATGACTAACTAGTAGATGACTAAACACCGTGTCAACTGGCTTGGAAATAACGTAATTTTTTATGTTGCTTTCTTGACTATTATTCAAAATGTAAATGAGAGAAACAAAATGAGTAACATATGCATTATACCAAAAACAATCGATTAAAAGGGTAAAGAATGACTAACTAGTAAATGACTAAACTTCGTGTCAACTGACTTGATAAATACATTATTTTTTAAACCATGATAGCACAACACTCAATAAAACGCATTTTTTTGTAAGGTTTACCACCCCTTTGGTTTTTTACGACTTTCAAACATTTTGCTCTAAAACTCTTTCTTGTACGATTACTGTAACGAAACTTTATATAAATATGTATTTTGGCCCGGTGAATCCAATGGTCAAATCCCGAGGTGCGTACGCCTTCTAGTTTTTAAGATATTGTCCAGAAACTGATTTAGGAAAAACCTATATTGAAAATTTTTGAAAATTTTAAAAATTACTGAAAACTTGTGTCCAATTTAATTGAAACACGAGAAATTCAATGCCGTTGAGCACATCTTCATATCTCGTTTAGTTTTTGAGATATGGCCTCGGAAAAGTTGAAAAACTGAGGTGTTGAAATTTTTTGAAAGTTCAACACTATCTCAAAAACTAAACATGATACGAAATTGCGCTCAACGGCATTGAATTCCCCGGGTCCAAATTGACTTACTAGCACAATTTTAGCTCATTTGAAGCGATTTAGTTTTTTTGATATTTTTCATTATTTTTTCAAGGGGTACCCCTTAGGTTTTTCATGATTTTAAAACAATTTGCTCTAAAACTATTTCTCGTACGAATATTGTAACGAAAATTTACATACATATGTATTTTGACCTACCGAATCCAATGATTAAATCCCCAAGTGCGTACGTTATCTAGTTTTAAAGATATAATCCAAAAATTGTTTTAGAAAAAAAAAATTGTTGAAAATTTTTGAAAATTTTAAAAGTCGCTGAAAACTTGTATACAAGTTAATTGAAACACGAGAAATTCAATACCTTTGAGAGCATTTTCATTTCTCGTTTTGTTTTTAAGATATGGCCTCGGAAAAGTTTATGAATTTATTGTGTTGTCTGACATTTATCCATAAATTACGATTTTTATTTGTTTACATTTCTGTTTCTTGGCAATTTTATACGATCTAGGGCTATAATAGCCAAATAACGTCCGCGTTTGAGGGCCAATAAACAAGTTTATAATGCCAAAATAAAACATTTATTGACGTAGTTTCCATGTCATTGGTATGGCATATTACTATATTTTTGCGAATAAAAGTTTATAAATTATTGAAAATTTTTTTTTGAGAAATTGTTGAAAATTACGTTTTTCGTATCTTTAATTTTGAATGGAATGTTCAACAGCAAAAAAGACAGGCACAATTTTGATGACAATTATAATTCAGTAATTCTGTCTTTCCTTCTAAGCAAACATATCAGAAAAACAAACAAATTGGCGTTCATAAGCCGGTAGTTGGTCGAACCGAATGTCGTAGAAAAAATACAATCGGAAAAAACGTAATGATCATGAGGATATTTTTTGCCGGTTGAGAACGTGTTTAATAAAGAGAAAAGCCACTTCTACGCCGACTGCCCGAAGCCATAAAGTCCATTCGACCACTTCCGGCCTGGGGCAGGTCCCATTTCCTGAGGAAGTCACGTTTTTACTCCCCATACATGGCACAATAATTAAATACATACAATAAGTTAATCTGCCACGTGTGTATGATTCGATAGTCGGGTTTCCGCTTCCTCTTTTCCGGGTGAAAGGACACGGCAGCGCAGGTCAGCCCTTCAGATTTGGATGGTCCATTTGACGATTTGCCAAATAAGATGAAATTCTTCCGATATGGCGCTGAATTCATGGCGCGAGTGTGGCCAGAATATAATGAGACCCGAGATATTGGTCGTTCATCGTTTCCTGTTCGGACGACTCTGAAGCCGAGCGGACACAGCCACTGGATTTCTAACCGTTGTCTTACTCTATCATGTGTGTTTACAGAGCATGTCCCTCTTCTTTGTTTTCTTTGCGACATGTGGTAGAGCAGATGCACGTTTATTTGTAGAAATTTTTCTTGATGAAAATACTTCATGCTTCTACGAAGGTAGCATTTATTTACTAATCAGTCATTGCCATGTTCTTCTGAAAATGCTATTGTTCTGCGTTGGGTTTTGTTTATTTGTTATTTGAATGAAAGATTGCTAAAACAGGTGTATGTTGGCGAAATTGCAGACGAAAAATACGTGGATACCTTTGGAATAAATGAAAGTTTAGTGAACGGAAGGTGTAGAGTGGGAGGTACAAGGAAATTTGTATGGAAAGTATTATGAATGTAGTTGAAACGAAAGTAATATACCACGATAGGAATTTTTTATGAAAATTACTTGCAGAATGAATCTAATGAATCAGTGAATGTTTCAATATTGTCCTTGATTATTACTAAAAAAATATCTAAAGCAAGTCACGTTTACATTATTATTAGACCTTTATTACCATTTATATTATACAAAAGAAACCATATTATGAAATTTTTTACGTTCGAAATTAAAAGCAGTTTGGCACAGCTGCATTAATTTTAAAAATTGAGGTATTTAATTTATTGTATTTGTTACATAATTTTAAAATGTTACCTTGACGTTTAATGAAAGAAATCTATTCAAAAGTTAATTATGCACTAAGTATCATTAAAATAATTCAAATATATTCGCGAATAGTTATTTTTAAATTTATTTATTTATTTGTTACTCTGCACAAGAAAAACTTAATCCCAATTAGAGTATAGGTGGCCTACAGCTTATTGGGGAATCCGAACCACTCAGACAAAAACGTATTTTTTTATATGAGATTTAAATGCACGGCCTCTTGCTTATCAATTAAGAAACGCAATTGTTGGATCGTTTTTATGCACTGAGAGCTATGAGTGTCTGCACTTCATATAACAGTTTCTTTTTCACATATGACATAAATATTTTGACATATAAGATGTTGCAATTTATAACTGTCAAAGTGAATTAATTTCAGTACTACTCTAATATTAGACATTAGTAGGTGGTTCTAGTAGTATGTTAAATAATTTTTCAAATTTATGACATCAAAGAGATAATCTGTAGTAATTAAAGTACTCGTATATAGATAGATCAATTATAGCCTTGTATAATTAAGTGCAGAAATTGTTTACTGAACACTTAATTTTCATAAAACTGGTTTATCTATGCCAGCAATTTTTTAATGTTTGATTAAACAAAACGTAGGTCTAAACAAATAATTGAAATTATTGTAATCTTTACATCCAAATTTAAGTATCTCAGTTTTTATGTTAGAGAAACAGAGAAAGAGAAATAGAGAGCGAAAGAGAGAAAAACGAAATTGAAAAAGTTCTTAAGGACGACAGGCACCTTTCAACGCAGTTCGTGTTAAAAATATAAATGCAGAAACAAGATAGTGTACGTTTGCCAGTATCAGGATGAATACCAAAATCATTAAGTTGAAATTAGAACAGGTAAATACGGCAAAGTTAAATTTCTAGTTCGTGCACTGAGCTATCACTAATTGGATACCAAAACTCGTTCAACTTGTCGACATTAAAATTCCGCGTTAGTTTTGGTTGAAGATCCTAACAAAGGAACGAGCAACAGCATACAAAATAAAAAACTTCCTATCCTCCCATTTAATTCCAGCGACGCCGACTCGAATCTGACTCGCGATGTTTCGCTTCGCATTGCCGGTAAGTACGTTTACCTCTTTACCGGCACGGCAAATGTAATTGAGAAGCTAATGTAGTGGCACACCATAACGTCTTTGCTTTTAAATTTTCCCAACGCGACTTGTAGGACACGATATGAAAGATATAATTCACGGCAAATGTTGCAGAAGCCCGTTGCTGGAATTAAACAGAGACGATGAGAGTTAAATAAATATACAGAGTCAATCAGTGAGAGCTTTTGTATCCATTAGCCACGGAAATTACGCGACGTGACGATAACTTAGTCATGATTCAATGGTGTATCTATAGATGGAACAGATGGAGCGGATGCTCTAGACTCCCAATTACAAGAAAACAGAATAATCAAAAGGAAAAATTGCAAACATAAAACATTGTTATAATCGCGTAATCAGTTTCGGGAAGAATTTGGATATATTACATCTGATGATATTGGTCTGTGGATCCTGAGAACCCTGGTTCGGTCCCCACATGCAACAAACAATTTTCACCATTTCAAAACTACCCCTGTGACTCCCCACCACCAACATATTTGGAGGTCGTGATTTGACGACTGGTAACCGTACAAAATATATCACTTACCGAGATCTGCTTCCGCAGAGTGCCACACTCAGTAATGGATAGAAGGTGTGATGATATATTTATTAATTTTTATTGTTATCTGATGATATAGTTAAATTTTTTACAACACCATAACGAATTTCAGAATTATTGAATAGTATATTATGTACCATGAACTGTAAGTGACAGTTTTTAGGTCAAAAATGTAGTTTGGGAAATCGACGCCCGAAGGGTCGAGATTTACTAAACATTCACGACCTAAAAAAAATCAATTGGAATTCAAGATTAGTAAGCTATTTTTTGCAATACTTGCACAAACAAAAGGAAAAGAAAAATAGGTTTCAAAATTGACAGCTGTCAAATTGTTGGCAAAGTAAACATGACCTTGATCTATAATATTTACTTACTATTCACGGTGGACAGTAAGTAAATATTAAAGTCTTAACATAACTATGCAAACCACTGAGCAATAAAAGTTGCACTTACTGTGTTTGAATTTTGTCTTTAATAGATAACTTGCAATACAAGTATTGTAATAATGTTATTACTTAAAACAAATAAATTCAAAATAATTTTAAAAAATGTTTCAAGTAAAAGTTGTTTTAAATTCAAATTAGGGTTCATTTTAGTTATTATTTATTTTGTGATAAACTCTACCGTTTACGAAATAAACATAAAAATTTTAATCCACCAATAAAGTTGTAGTACCACTGATTGTTAATAGCCTACCAATGAACTTAACCTCAATTTTTTACTTAAAAGCTTAAATATAAAGTTTCAATCTAAAATCTCACCGCATTTTTAAGTTATCCTGCTTCCGACAGAACAAACTTATGTTTTTTATTCATTTTTGTGTAAAACGTGAAGATTCATTTAAATCTTGAGATCAACAAAAATCACTATGAAAATACTTTCTCTATTTTAATATAGATCGGGAAAGTAAAATATCATCACAAATTTGAATATTTCCAGCAACCACTAATATTATTCTAACTTACAGTACATGTACTTTTTTAATTGATTGAGAAGAATATTGTTAGAAGAGTGGATTTGAATCATTTAAGTGTAATGAAAGATTGGCGAAACAGATGATATTGAGATTGAGAGATTGCGTGAACGACTTGGGAGTAAATGAACAAAAGAATCCAAGTGGGAGAAATAAACGATATTTTATTAATGAAATTATGAACGAGTATAAAGCGAAAGTGGTATGAGAAGCATAGAATTGTTTGACGAAGATTAATTACTGCATAGATGTGAATGTTTCAAGAGTAGCCTGTAGCATGCATTGGCAGCTGTCTGTCAAGCATGTTGACGGCGGCCATTTGCAAGACAGATAAAAATAACGTTGTATTTAAATGTTTCATAAGCATTCCTCTTTTAAAAACATATTTAAAATTATTGAAAATATAAAATAAATTCCTTTTTTAATAAAGAAAAATATGTTATGCGATATATTTGAAAGTATAATAATAAATATATAAATATATCATCACGCCTTCTACCCATTACTGTGTGTGGCACTCTGCCGAAGCAGATCTCGGTAAGTGATATATTTTGCGCGTGAAGTGCGGTTACCAGTCTTCAAATCACGGCCCCCAAAGATGTTAGTGGTGGAGGAGCCACAGGGATAGCTTTTAAAATTATAAACATTATTTGTCGCCTGTGGGAATCGAACCAGGGTTCTTAGGATCTACAGGCCGACTTCATACCACTGAGCTAATAATGTAAAAATATAATAAACACAAGAAAAAAACTGTATGAGTAGGATGATTCAGCAGACAAAATATGTAGATATTCAATATATAAATCGAGATACAAATTTAAACTGATATCTTTTACTGACTAGAATAAACCGTAAGAAAATAATCTAATTGTATATCATGGTTTAGTGATAGCAAATGTTAAAAATAATTTATGTGGCCTCTCTTTAATTAATATAATAGATATAAACTAAATTTTGAAATATAAAATTGTTCAAACTAAATTTTCTAAAACATTCAGTCATAATTTTATTTATTATTTTTGACCAATTTTAAAATTATTCATAAAACTGAAAATATAATATCACGAAATGCAGCTAGAAGCAACAAAAAGACAGCATCTTTTAATGTTTCACAGTTGCTAGTATTTATTTAACAAAAACAATTAATGCAATATAATATAATAGAGCAATGCAAATTTTGGCTTTCCTGCAAATGGAAATATAACCCCATCTCTTTCCTGACTTGTATCCATATGTCAGCTATTCAGTGTTCATATAAAATCCTTGGCAACGGTACATTAGCTGTATTTAATTTGCCATTTGGCTCACTGAAATCAGTTCAGATAAATTTGACAATATGACTAAATAAACTGAATTAAGCAAACTTATGCACTTATTGGGGTGATTTACTTCAAAGTATATTAGAATCAGTAATTCTAGTACTGGCAATAAAGTCTGCGAGCCGACCTCTGTGGCTCAGTGGTTTAGACTACTAGGCTACTGACCCAGAGGTCCCGGGTTCGATTCCCGGTCAGGGCTGGCATCAATCAGCGTCTGTGCTGACTACAGCGCAGACGCTTCCATCATCATAATCAGCGTCTGTACTGACTACAGCGCAGACGCTTCCATCATCATACCGGCTAGTAACCAAAGCAGTTATAGCCGTATCACAATAAATAAAAAATAAAAAGTCTGCGAAGTAATCCAGCGAAATAAATAAGTGATCTGGTTCAATAAATGTAAATCAGATCTGATCTAACTGGCAAATGGAATACGATTATTATTTTCAAAAACATAATCTGCATTTGATTTTAAACAAAGCTAGCATAATCTTCTACAATACATAGAAAACTTCAAAAATCTTTTGGAAATAGATAATTCGAAAATACTGTTTTCTCCAAATTTAGAAAGTAAATCAGCATTTCCACACCTTTTTCAATTTGTGTCTCCGTCAATATAAGATTTGAGTTGCATGCTACATTTGTTTCTGTCTTCTGTCTTCATCACCTACTGTGATTCTTTTCGCGCTGGCAAATTTAAATAAGGACTTTTCGTTCCCAGGTGGGAATTTAGTAAATTGCTATCGATTGTTTATTTACAGAAAGCGAGATTTTTATTGTAACACCCGCGAGAAGTTCGTCGTAAAATAATAAATTGAACAATTAAAATACTTTCTGATGAAATTTCAGAAAATTATTATATTTTCAATATTAGTTTAGTGTATAAATATAAAAGGTTGTTTTGCGGATTATTATACATTTTTCTATTATGAGTTAATCTCGCAAAAAATATCTAAAAATAGTCGCATAATCTTTGATTTGTTTCGGAATTTAATATATAACTTAATCCTACATCGTGTTGGATATTATATTAATTCTTCACATATATTAATATAGTATATATAAAACCTTTAACATCGTATAAATTGTTCGGTCAACCTTTTTAAAAGTATTATTGGCAAAAGCAGCGGATGGAATTTATTATACTTCTTGTAAAAATTGTGTGAAATTCGGTGGAAGTGCAGTTAAATATCAGTAAGTGAATTTTTTGCTGCCAAATTTTAAATTTTTTTTAAGGAGAATTAGCTAAAACGAAAAGACATTCAACATTAAATTGTTTGCCAATTATCCTTGCACTATTTTCCCTAAAATAATTTAGATACGTTTGACAGCAGGATGTGTATTACGAGTATACTAATTGTACAAGATGTTTTAAAAATACTTTACTTCATTAATAATAACAAAATTGTGTATGTCGTTTTAATAACTAGTTTGTATTGTTGCGTGTTTCTAAATATATAGGTAGAAATTGCGTGAAATGTCGTTAGTTGCAAATGTGAAAGTCGTCCTTGACGACAATTCTGTCCTTTGCCCCTGTTAATTGAAGTGCGGTTTCAGGCGTACAAATTAAATTCACGCGATGTCACTTCTTGTCAGGATTAGCTTCAGCTTTTGAAAACATGGCTACATCACCGTTTATATTCTGCTCGCTTTTCCATGTAGATTTAGCAAGTCAACCTGAGCGTATATTCTTTTAAACTAAATTTGTCATTGCTTAATGTGAATTTTACAAATTCGAGCTCTGAATTCCTATTTTTGGTAAAACATTAAAATATAAAGCTAAGCTTTGGTTTCCGTAATAGAATGAAATTAGGCTTCACTTCTAAAAAAATAAAAGTAGTAATATACGACAATTTAAATTTACCTTTATTTTAAATCAATGTTAAACGTTTTCGGAATTTAATTAAGTCGAAAATTTTTTATTTTAAGGTAGGAATAGGACAAAATTTTGGTGTTTGGATAACTTGGCTTCAATCAATTTATTTTATTTACGAACTGGGCGACTGGTAAGTCTAAAATATTTGTCGTTATAAATTCTTTGTAAAAAAAAACAAGAAAACAGGACGACACTCCCTTTCTTTATTATATTTTTGTTCTTACAATAGAGTGTCTAATTATGAGGAATTTTCTTTCAAATATAAGCGTAAGCTATCGCTCTCTTCTCTTCTTGTAGATTCGTTGTTAAAGAAGTGAGCGTGAATGATGTTTTGAGCATATGAAACGTACGGCAAAGAAAGATTAAAGAAAAGTGTATAGGAGTGATTGGATAGATTCGATTGAAGGTTTGTTGTACGACGAATGTGATAGAAGCGATGATGGTGTTTTAGGATGAGAATGTTTGCCGAGGACTGATTATTAGATTAATTTGATGAGATAATGTTTTTTGAATGTTTCTGGAGTTTGTGCTACCACCTTTGATAGGATATAGCATGACGTTGTGTATGTATCTATATTTAAATATCTTGGTACCTAATACCAATGTTACAATATGCTTGTATGTTCAGTTGTAAATTGACTTTGAAATTAGGTCCATTTGCTCTAGATTTTGGTTATCTTTGTCTCTTGTAATTGCTACTTTAATCACACATTTCTTCTTCTTTCTACGAGTACCTCATCTCATGAATCTCCATTTCTCTCATAATATTTTTTCCGCTTCATTTCCTATTTAGATAGATGTGTCTAGTAAATTACAGTAATGATGTAACTGTCAAACCCGGTACCTTGAGATCTAAATGGTACAGCAACAATAACTGAAGAAATTCATGAAAAATAAAGCTTTACCCTGTTTTGCGTAATCAAAGAAAAGCCTCACTGCTTGTTTAAAGTTCAAAGATACAAACCTACGATATCCTGTATCTTCTGATTGTGTCCCGGAAATGCATCAACATACCTGCAGTCGTGCAGTTCCACCCCTCATTCCTATATCCGGTTTCGGTCGGTGCAAATATCGATTTGACGTGTTCGATAGTAGCTTGTTTATACCATAACGTGCAAAGTTATGTCGAGCGTCGCGCCGCACCGCGCCGATACCAGCACAAGCGGTAGAGATAATAACACAAATAGCAGTGCAGCGGATTATAACCACCTACGTCTATTTGTTGCGAAGCACTTCGCTAGACAACGACTATAGATATTCTTGTGGAAATAGATTGCGTTGGTTGCCATTGCGCTGGTGATAGTTTTTGTTGGATTGAGGGTCGTTACTCTATTGATATGGTCGCGTTAGTGATTGTTTTGTTTATATAGAATTTACCTCGCATTATTTTCTTTATATGAAGCCTAAATACTGTATACAACATCGAATCGATATTGACATTACACATTTATCTTCTTTTATAGAAATATTTCCTCACTGTCAGAGCTGGGCAGTAGCTAGCTACTTTTGTGGCTTAGCTACTAGCTTAGCTACATTTACCTTAACTGTAGCTGTGAATTCGCTAAATGTGAAAAAATATAGCTGTAGCTTGTAGCGAGCTATGTTTTTTTTCTATTAGCTTCAAAATATTGTTATAACAACTGAAGTTAATAAATAAGAAAAAATAGGAAAAAACAAATTTTCCATCACTTGTCTCAATAATTCCACAAAGGTTTTATAGCACGTTTGCATCAACTATCAGGTCATCAACAAACGGGTGGTCAGTTCAGCTTTAACCATAGACGCGTTTCGTCCTTACAGACTCATCAGTGTGGTGCGATCATTTATCCAACTAGTTGAAATTATTGAGACAAGTGATGGAAAATTAGTTTTTTCCTATTTTTTCTTATTTATTAAGACTCAATTCCACATCGCAATAGTCATTTTGTCTTTTGTTTTAGCTGAAGTTACTTTTAAAGCTACATTTTGTAGCTTAAAGCTACTTTTTGTAGCCCAAAGCTACATTTTGTAGCTTAAAGCTACCACTGTTCATTAAGAAATACCTAATAATTTTAGTTTTGTATTTGAATTGTACCTTCTTTATTGTTTTCTATAACTGTAGGATAACGAGTTATTATATACTTTAAAATCTATTAACATATTTTATTTTTCACTTGTTCTTAACCTATCCTACTTTTGTATTAAATATTAGATGAACTAAACATTGACTGTTTAGGTGCCTTTTGTTAATGTGACTGTTAATTTATTCCGATATAAATAAGAATTATAGCATAACAAATTAACAGTACATTTGTCTATTTGCGATTTTTATATTTATTAACAGTCATTATAACAAAAGACTAATCAACTGATCATATGACAATGGCAAATTTATAATTCACAATAATTGAAAAAAGTAGCTTTAAAATTTAACAGCTACTTTAATGAAAGCTTCTAGCTGTAGCTTAGTTATATTTTACAAAATGTAGCTTATAGCTGTAGCTCAACTTCTTTTTTAAAGAATAGCTGTAGCTGTAGCTTAGATACTTGCCCAGCTCTGCTCACTGTTAAAGATTTATCTTGATATTATATCAACGAATAAAAATCATTACATATATCTATTGTTATATATCCTCGTGCCCTGATTATTATGCTTTCCATTAATCTCAAAATTGAATACACGTGTCCCGGATTAAAATTAAATACAAATGAAGTACAGTAATTGTCTGAAAATATAAACAAACCAGTAATTCAAACAGAAATAAATTAATTGTAAATACAATTTATTTTTAATGTATTTTATAATGTGAAAATATTTTTGAAACTTAATTCAGTATTTTTCCACACGAAAGTGATTTTCCGCTTGATAATTATTTGTATTTTGTTTATATAAGTACAATCTTACTGAACTGTAATTGAAATTACCGTCCTATTTTTAAGAATATAATTTATTCTTAATGGGGTAATGGCTCAGTGGATCCTAAGAACCCTGGTTCGATCCCCACAGCCGACAAAACATTTTCACCAATTTAAAATTACTCCTGTGGCTCCTCCACCACTAACATCTTTGGGGGCCGTGATTTAACGGCTGGTAACCGCACTTCACGCGCATAAATATATCACTTACCGAGATCTGTTTCGGCAGAGTGCCACACCTAGTAATGGATAAAAGGCGTGATGATATATTTATTTATATTTATTTTTTATTTAATTTATTCTTGTATTGTTTACAATTGAATAATTGAAGTGTGACATGAATGTTGTCCAGTAGTGGGATCGCGCCTTATAGAATTGTATAATAGAATTCAGGCGATAATTTTAAAATCGCCAAATGAATACTCCATTCTAAATATTTTTGTAGTTGAAATGTAGTTTACATCATTTGTGCACTATCTGATAGAGAAAGCACCAATTATTTTATGTTATATTACGGAAAATAGTAATTTTTACGTGACAGATGACAGCGATTCTATTGTTTGAAATAGATTTCTATATGGCGCGATCCGGAGGCAAGTTCGCGTTTTTCAGAATTCTATTTGCGACAGTAAATATGTATTATCTGTTAAGTAACATTTATGTACTTGATAATATAGCACAAAATAGCCGAAGCGTTTTGAATCAGGTACCTATAAAAAATACATTAACTGATTTGAGGATTATCGCTTGCTTTCTACTATAGAATTCTGTATGACGCAATCCCAATATAGTTATTCACGTTTGACATTTCAATATGATATCTGGTGATCTTTCTACTGGCATATACACAATTGACTTTTTTATCGTACAATAATGAGCTGCTTTAGCTCGGATTTTTTTTAAACAATAAAAACGCCATCGGTTGAATGATTGCTGATGTATTATCGAATCGGCCCAAATGTCAGACAAGTTTTACAAGTGTAACGAATCTAAATATTATGCATTTAATATAATATAATAAAATAATATAATTCTGCAATATCATAAAAAATATAATAATCACCTTGGCTATAACAGTTTATTTGTTTAACTAAGCAAAAAGGTACTAGATTTACTGCCACCACTAGAGTTTCATAGCCAAGTCGAAGCCGAGGCATGAATCTAACAATGTTTAAAATTAATATTAAATTTGTGACATTTTCAATATTTTTAATGTTATCAGCATTATCATAGTAATCGTGTTGTTATGCATTTGTTTAGCGGTTGCTACGTGAAAGCAAATTTGATGTTTATAATTTCATAAATACTATTAATGTTGTCAGTCACTATTTATTAATTAAATTTACAATACGAATATTATGGAAAGTGGCAATGAAAATTTACTCCACCCGAGATTAAAGAAGCGACGATTTGCGATGGCTAGCACAGTGGTATGAAGTCGGCCTGTGGATCCTGAGGTCCCTGGTTCGATTCCCACAGGCGACAAATTTTCATAATTTGAAAAAGCTATCCCTGTGGCTACTCCACCACTAACATGTTTGTGGGCCGTGATTTGACGACTGGTAACCGCACTTCACGCGCAAAATATATCACTTACCGAGATCTGCTTTAGCAGAGTGCCACACCCAGTAATGGGTAGAAGGCGTGATGATGATGATATATTATATTTTTTAATTAAATAATAAATATCAAAGGAGGAGGGTCCCTAAGGCCAAGTTTTCGGCCCAATTTCTATTTCGATGAAAAATGTTGAAAAAAATTTGTTTGACATCTACTAACAAAATTAAATGATTTCCACCCTAAACGGATCGCTTCCGCCTTCTCCCCTCTCCCACCCGCTCAATTAGTATTTATTAACAATATCAAATCATTCTTACCTGAAATGGATCACTTCATCACTCCCCCTATTCTCCTCTCCTCCAACCCCTCATTTAGTATCTGCTAACATTATTAAGTCATTCTCAACCAAAACAGATCACTCCGACCACCCTCAATTTTTTATTACGTTATTTTAAAATAATACTTCACGTTCCTAATTAAAAAGTCTTCTTTCTAATCTAGGTATATAAATAATGATTGTTTGAATCTTTAAATTTTGTATTTTATTCATTTTTTATTGTTATTTTTAATTTACATTAAAAATATTAGTTAAGAATGGAAGAACCGGATACCTTTGTTCATCCTTGTTTTACTGTCACTCCCCCTTATTTCAATTGTGAATAGACAACAAAATGTTTCATTTTCTCGCTGAACCCTAGATTTGGGGCGTCGTCGTCACGTAGAAAATAAGCAAACATCACCACGCACCAATATCCAATAAGGATTATAATATACAAACATGCGGTTGCGATATAATGTAATAAGGATTATATATTTAAACGGATTTTGCGACGAGTTCGTCCTTAAATGTGCCCCATTGTGCGCTTATTCGCTCGTTCAATGCCCAATAACGCACGTAACGTGACTCACTGTAACGCTTCGTTTCGTAAGAATTTCGCGAGCTTCATATGCGACTCTGACACTGTATACAGGTGTTCCAGACAGAGAACGAAGAGGTAATATATGCAGTTACATCATTTTTAAAACCTTGACAATATAACAACTAACGAAATATATTGTTGATATCTTAAAGAATTATTAAAATAATAGTATATTATACAATGACACTATAATAGATGATATTATTCCTAACAAATGAACAAAGCGAGCGAAGGCTGTAATCATCGGAGGGAATAATAGTCATTATAGCGATTTTTATACTATACTTTATCTGAAACTTATGTATTACATACAAGATGTTTTTATAATTTAGTTTCACAATAATCTCAAACTAAATAAAATTACATTAACATTACATTATTTGGCGATATAGAAATGTCAAATGGGATAATGGCACAGTGGTAGCAAGTCGGCCTGTGGATCTAAAGAACCCTGGTTCGATCCCCACAACCGACAAAACATTTTCATCAATTTAAAATTACCCCTGTGGCTCCCCCAACACTAACATCTTTGGGGGCCGTGATTTGACAGCTGGTAACCGCACTTCACGCGCATAAATATATCACTTACCGAGATCTGCTTCGGAAGAGTGCCATACCCAGTAACGGGTAAAAGGCGTGATGATATATTTATATATTGTTATTTAAAATTTTTCCATGTTTATTTTTTTCATAGTTTTTTTTTTATTTGCCCAGAAAAATTGATTGATAATAATTTTCTGATTGATGCAGAAGTGGGAATAATGAGCATCATTCGTTCGTTATTAAATAGTGAAGCTATAATATATAAATAATGATTGTACAAAATCCACGTTGTCAGGGTGAACTTCAATAAAGACCATCTCAAGAATTGACTCTGATACATTTCTCGAACACGCCGTATAGTGTTCGATGTTCAAAACCAGCAAGGAAGGAATATGCCGGTGAAAATGCTTAACTTTTAGCGTATGCAAGCGACAACTTTGAGATGTCTCGCGCTTTCTGCTTCTTTCCTTTCCGCGCTGTTTTGTCCCTTTTTATTTTGTTTTCCTTTGCTCCTCGTCGATTTAAGGTTATCTAGATATAGAATGTCTCTTTGAAATTGTAAAGAAATGGAATTTCTAATATGGAAAATTGAATTATTCATTTCCTTATTTGTAAAATTGTATTTTGCTTTGTTAGGTACTCGTATTTATGGAAAATTATGGCATTATCAGAAATTAAATACATTTTCACATCGTCAATTTTATATTAGATTTTCATTGAGTTTGAAACCAATAGTTGAAACACTGTTTGGTAAAAACTTGGGACTTTTGTAATGTTAGCATTGGCATCTTTGGCTGTCAGTGCTTGGAGTTTAGAAACTTTTACCAATTTTAGAACTAATTTGTGTATTGTAAACTCAAATGTAAGTAATTATAATTCAATTTGCTGTTGCTATGAACAACCAATAAAAATGTGTATACAGATAATTGAACTATCTTTAACAAATAATATTTATAGTTTAATACGTCGTAGAGAATTTTCAGCTGGGCGAGTCCAACAAGTGAAAGTTGCGATGGTATGAAACTGACTGTGAATGTCGTACTTGGAGGTTAGAGATTATTACCAATTTGAAAACAACAATTTAATTTAATAAAGTTAGAAATAAAAACACTTGATTTGTCCACAAATATAATATTTATTATATATATATTACGATCGTTTCAGATACAGTGGTGTACAAGCAAGAAGACAGTTTATATAAGTTTACTTATGTTGAGTAGGGGTGAGTTACAGACATCTAATTGGTCATTTACAATGAATTTCTTAGAATTAATCGCTTTTCTTATTTCTAAACTTTCCAAAAGATTTAGCCTTAGTCCTTTTTCATTTATGTGTATGGCTTCAAAATTACCGTTAAAATTATGTTTATTTGTAATGCAGTGTTCAGAAAAACCTGTCGTACATATCTGTTTCTTAATTGCATTTTGATGTTCTTTAATCCTATTATTGAAGCTGCGTCCAGTTTCGCCGAATTTAATTTAAATCAGCGCGAAAATTTTGTGTTTTGTGTCCAGAAACTGTTTTGTAAGTAATCGTATTTTACTAGCCTCGCCTTCGGCTCGGTCTGTCAAAATATGCTCGCACTCGCAAAACTACAGTTTCCGGCCTAGTGATACAAATAACTATTATGTAAAATAAAATAAATATATCATCACGCTTCTATCCATTACTGGGTGTGGCACTCTGCTGAAGCAGATCTCGGTAAGTGATATATTTTTGCGCGTGAAGTGCGGTTATCAGTCGTCAAATCACGGCCCCCAAACATGTTAGTGGTGGAGGAGCCACAGGGATAGCTTTTTCAAATTATGAAAATTTGTCGCCTGTGGGAATCGAACCAGGGACCTCAGGATTCACAGGCCGACTTCATACCACTGAGCTAGCCATCCCATTATAAAATAAAATAAATAAATATATCATCACGCCTTCTACCCATTACTGGGTGTGGCACTCTGCTGAAGCAGATCTCGGTAAGTGACATATTTTGCGCGTGAAGTGCGGTTACCAGTCGTCAAATCACGGCCCCCAAACATTATGTAACTGTTCAAATTAATATTTCTAACATTTCTCACCCTGTCAGTACTGGTATTACAAAAATAGATCCATTAACCGGTAAATCTGATATTCGACCGCGATATCTACGCAACGTAAAGTTAAATAAATTAGTGTGATAACAATCTGTTAGTGCAATTCAATAAAAACTGAATTACAATTGAGCGTAGAGAAATAAATGCGTATGGCAGACAACAAAGGATGTTATGTTTCAGATAGATATAGATACGTCGCGAAGGGAGATCACAAAGAAGGGTTGTCTCCTTAAATCTAAAACAACGTTACAGTAAAATGCATTCTGAAAGACTCGCGCCTCCGCCGCCCCTACGACGACTCAATTGACTCCGCCGTCGGAATGTCAAACGGCCGGAAATGCGGAGTCGCCGGAAGTAGACCGAGCAACTTTTACATTTCACATTTCTCCAACACGACCGTATGACATTTATAGACGTGAGATTTTCTACCTTCTCTGTCATCTGTTCTCATAGCCAGTTATGATTATTATTTTTTCTTTCAGTTTGTTTTCTCTTTTATACCATCGGTGCAGAGGAAATTTAATTTTCTACAAACAGACATACATACATAACATTATACTGTGTTCCATCGAATGAGATAGCACGAACCTTTAAAAAGATTATTTATCCACACTCATAATTCATTACAAGCTCGTTAATTTCTTGCTCTCAGGTTTTTAGACCAAGCAACACATCTTCAATCATATCATATCTCACATTCGATTATGTTTCCATATTTTTAATTTTCATAAAATAAATATATCATCACACCTTTTATCCAATACTGGGTGTAGCACTCTGCATTAGCAGATCTTGGTAAATGATACATTTATACGCGTGAAATGCGGTTACCAGCTCTCAAATCACGACCCCCAAAGATGTTAGTAGTGGGGAGCCCCAGGTGTAATTTTAATGTGGTGAAAATTGTTTGTCGGCTACGGAAATCGAATCAAGGTTATCAAAACCACAGTCCGATTCGATACCACTGAGACACTTACCTCATAATATTATTATTTTCTTAAGAGAAAGATTTCAAACTACTCGTATGTAAAGACCGTTCTGTTAATGAAATAATAATATACTTATATTAACAATTTATAAGCAGGACACAGTATTATTTAATGTCCGGCAGTACGGTCGGTTGGGTAGCGTTACGGCATTCGAATCCGGAGATCCCGAGTTCGATTCCCACTCAAGCTAGAAATTATAATTACAACTACTCTGCGGCTCGGTGAGTTCGGATCCTGTACTGTAATTGGGAATCAATTCCTGTTGTACAGAGTAACATAAATAAATAAATAAATAAATTATAAAATATGTCTATATTATGCTCATTTCTGTACTTCTGGTGGGCTGCTTGAAATCTTCTTCATACAGAAAATTGTTTGTAGTTACGTCAGTGAATAAAAGTTGTATAAAAGACAAGAATATATAAAGGATAGACAAAGAAAAATGCATGTCAAATTAGTAGTGAAATGATGAAATAGATTTTCTTTCCAGGCTATCACGTTTACATTAGCATTTTGCATCGAATAGCTGCCGAAGCCGAAGAAAACTCTTTTATCATCTCGTTCTGAAGACGAGCCTAATAAAATTTCTTTGTCGGGCTTACGATACACTTCTTTTTCTTTCCGTTGCGACACAATGGATTATTCTTAAAGTGTCAGCAAGGAGCTTGTTAAGGGTATCTTGCTCGACTCAAGGACTCAAGAGGACCAGAGACGTGGATCGTGGATCCTCAGCTGTTTTTCTGGACACGTTTTGTTTTTCCTTTTTTCTTGTCGCTGGTCCCACTGTATAAGATAACTGTGTTAGAAGAAAGTTAGTCTCTCGTCCTTTCGTTGTTCGAGAGGGTGTTGTGTCTTTTTCAGTATTTACAGGACTCCATTGAGAGGAAATTCAATTGAAATGAATATATCGTGTAATTTGAACTAACGAGAACTTGTAGCTTCATTCCACTTGAACTATGTTCTTGCGAAATTTTCTCCCTTCTAAATTAACTATAACTCTTTATAAATTATTTCACTGCTATGTTCGTGAAATTATAGATACGATATTGCGGGGATAACGTACCAATAAATTAATGAGAAGATGAAACTCGGTTGTATACAACGAATTATGAATTCGAATGTATGAAAGGATGGGAATATTTGGCGAATATTCATTACTGGATGAACTAAAGAATAAATATTAAGTGAATCTTTCAAGGGTTCATTCCACTTCATTTGACAGGACATAACTACATTAAAGATATCTTTTATAATCTATTTATGTTCGGTTTTATCATCATCGGATAAAATTCACAAGAACTACCAGCGGAATAAATAAGAAATATCGCATCCAAATTATTGCACATATGGTTCATAATTATACTGAATACCATTTTCTAATGCGATATTTATTTAATTATCCTGCCGATAGTTTTCAAGATATTTATTCGAAGATGGAATAACCGAAGCTTAATTAATAATTTATTAGTAGCATAGGCTGTTCTCACATCTCATATGAAGGAATATAACTTAATTTGAATGGATCATATTCCGCTATAATTTGTAGGTTTTTTTTTTGTATTGTGATTAGAATTAACCCGTAAATGGTAATATCTCTCAGACACACACTCCTAGCAACATCCTTCCATGAGACTAAACTTTTTTTCTTTTTCTTATTACTTACATACATCGATTTTCTATTCTAATTACATTGTGGTTCTGTAGTTAGGGTATTATTGATTAGTATAAAATGATTATAATTTTTATAAAATTTCATTTAGTAAAAGATGTAAAATATTAATTACACAAATAAAAATAATATACTTCAAATTTTGTAACATTACAAAAATGGAGTAAAATAACAAAATCAAAGAACTAGTAATATATACATGATTCAAAGTTAATTAAAAGATCAAATAAATTTACAAATGTTGCACACACACATTACAGATTTTTTTTTGGAACATTCCAAGCAATTAGATGTAACGCAGGGTGACTTATTTCCAAATGCTAAATTTATAGTGAAACCGGAAACTATCATCAAAGATAAACAAACACAACCAAGGTTATGGATCAGCTGAAGCATAGCTGGAAGAAGGAGGTTTCAAACCGATAATCTAGAGTAAAAAGTTAAAAACTATCCGTCCCACAGATGGATATTACCATTTACGGGTTAAGTTGCTGTTGTGCAAATTAACAAATAAATTGATATTCAATTGACTAATATGATTGAACTCTGACAAATGAACTTTGTTAAAATGAGTGCAGTGAACTAAAACATGCGCAGGCACTTTTCTGAAGAATCAAGTGGAAAGAAACTAAAAAATAAATGCGATTAGGCTGTACACAAAGTTGAGAAACATATTACAAGTGAGCGAGATAGTGTCCATTAGAGTAAAATATTACATCACCATTTACAAGAATGCTATCTTCTAGAAGGAAACAAAGAATACTTTATGTTTAAGAGTAAATACCCATTATTTCCGTTTCATCGCGGAAGGGGGTCCATTTCTGTGCGCAAGCACTATACTTGATGCCAGGCAAATATGCATTTGGCGTGTAAGAATGCCATAAAAACTTAACATGTATGATTTATTTAACGTCTATATCCACTTTAGAATTACGATCTGAACTGAACAGCAAGTAGCTATCCATGCTATTGCAGTTGCTACCTTCTACTTTTGTTCTCAAAAGAGTTACTCTGCTATTATTTAACCACGCAAAGGAAAAGCATTGTGCATAATATAATATTAATATGTACAAAAATGCAGTTAATAAATGTACCAGAATATAATGTAGATGTTTTACAATTTACATCGCAATAACCAATATAATTACAACGTCCGCATTATTCTGTCTTATTTTAAAAACAAATATGTTTAATATGCATGACTATGTTTGAAAAAAAATAAATTTTATGGGCAATAATTATAATATATGTAATATTTGTGAATATTTTATCAATTTGAATACAAATTTTAATTTATTTACCTGCTAATAAATTAATTTCTTAATTTTATGAAGTAGGCGAGAACCTATTAGGAATATTGATGCGTGATTAGATGAGCTTCTATATATGTATATATATAGAAATTATGAAAATAAAGAATAAGAATTTTTTGAGAATATTCAGTGCAGGATAAATAAATGTTCATTGAATACGCTATAGTAGAAATGTATTGTCTGTTATGAAAAGTGTAGCGGAATGAATGTGTCGCTATTCTGTATTTATATTTTATTGCATTTTTATAATTTAGCCTTAAAATACTACTGAAGATTAAGAGTTGGTAATAATAAGCTTTTCCTTGCAAAATGTAAGTAATACAAGTACATTCAGGAATTATTTAAGAGATAAATAACAACTAACAACCAAAAATGTAACATGGCAGGATGCTCCTCCCAGAAAAGGGTAAAAGGGGGTATGATTTATTTATTTACTTGTCTTATTTGTAGTGAATGTATCTTTTGTGAATAGAGAATTTTTACATGCATCGTAATGTCACAAGAAGTGGAGGATGATTTTGACAACTATTTAGACCTCAGTAACTTTCAAATTTACAACATTTAAAATATTTATTCTTGAATAATGATATATAATCTTTAATTTTTTTAAATATATTGAGTTATTGGCTATATTATACTTAACGATAAATCGACCGAATTATTGATCACTTGTAACTTTCAAAATAAATTGAACGTTCTATTTTTGGGGAGTTTTTGGTTATTTTTCCTCCCTATTTGACTTTGTTACATATTTCTAAATATTCCCAAGCTTTCCGCTTTTACAAAATGATTTTATTTCGGTGCGTAACTTCTACAAGAATAATAGAAAATCTAGAAAATATAAAATTTTTGTTGATTGTAGATATACCTTCAATAAAAATAAATTGATGGAACATCGTTCAGTGTAATTCTTAACGTTCATTGATCGATTAATCCGTCAATAAATTGATCGATTTATTTTGAATTTATTAAATTAAATAAATAAATAAATATATCATCACGCTTTCTACCCATTACTGGATGTGGCACTCTGCCGAAGCAGATCTCGGTAAGTGATATATTTTGCGGGTGAAGTGCGGTTACCAGTCGTCAAACCACGGCCCCCCCATGATGTTAGTGGTGGAGGAGCCACAGGGGTAGCTTTTGAAATTATGAAAATTGTTTGTCGTCTGTGGGAATCGAACCAGGATTCTCAGGATCCACAGGCTAACTTCATACCACTGAGCTAGCCACCCCATAAATTTATTGATAAGGGTAAAACCACAATAACAAAAACCATTGTTATTTATTCATTGCAAATAAAAAATTAAGTTATGAAAAATCTCAGTGACAGCTATATTAATTCGAACAGACATCGACCGTGAACCGAAGTATATTAATCAGCCGGGCGCAGTTGGAAGTGTCAGGAAGTATTGATGTCTCACCTGCAAATGTAATCAGGCATCGGATGTAGAACCGGGAGCTCCATTGTTTACCTAGAGGTGATTACAGGCCTTTGGACATTCCGCCATTCCTGCCGGGCCAAGGCGACGCTCCGGAACATATTGGTTTGCTGTGATTGCATTCTATAGACGTCTTACTCGCCTTTCTGCAATAGCAATAGGTTGTCTCTGTCAACTAAGAACTGCATTCGTGTTTATTATCATCAAACGAACAAATACTCCAAATGGATTTGCATTTGTTAGTGTTGGGGGTTGAGTGCAATATTAATTGGATTTAATGTGAGTAATTAATTCGTTTCTTTTATTCTAGGTTCTAGACAATTTATGTTTGGCAAATAAACTAATATCACATACACAAAAATACTGATGGATCTAGCGTATATACAGGGCGTTTTTATACTTCGGGGGAAAAATATTAAAAGTATATACTATATGACTGTCACTGGCTGACACTAGAAATAGTCATTGTTTTATGTATATATTGACTATTCCAGTTTTTACATTATAATTTCATTATTATCTATCAGTACGATAGTTTGGTCAGTAGGGATATTGATTTTATCCAGATATTTGAATATTCGGATATTTATGTAATGGATATTCAATTCTGGTTATCCAAATAGTTTAAATATCCGAATAACTCGGATATCTGAACTGATCGATTATTCGAATAACCGAACAGTCCGAATAGGACGAATATTCAAATAGTTAATGAGACCGAATAGTCAAATAATAATAATGAACGAATACAGGTAGTTCGGACTGCAATAAAAGTTTTCTAATAAGTCAATTAGTACAAAGGGAATTCAATGCCGTTGAGCGCATCTTCATATCTTGTTTAGTTTTTAAGATGTAGTCTCCGGAAAAGTTAAATTTTGCAAAAAAAATTACCTCATCATACTTTCGACATTTCAGAGACTATATCTCAAAAACTAAACAAGATATAAACATGCTCTCAACTGCATTGAATTTCTCGTGCTTCAATTGACTTGTAAACAAATTTTCAGCATTTTTTATTTTTTTTATGTTTTCACCAAAATTTTCTCATCGAGCAGCTTTTGGACAATATCTCAAAAACCAGAAGATATATGCACTTGGGGATTTTACCATTGGATTCAGCGGGTCAAAATACATAAGTATGTATATTTTCGTTACAATATTCATACGAGGAAGAATTTTAGAGCAAACAGTCTGAAAATAACCTAAAATCGAAAAAAATCCAAGGGGTACCCCTTAAGAAATTTAAAAAAAATTAAAATCGCTAAAAATTTGCTTGTAAGTCAATTCGGACACGAGGAATTCAATGCCGTTGAGCGAATCTTCATATCTTGTTTAGTTTGTAAAATATAGCCTTTGGAAAAGTTCGATGTTCTAAAAAAAATTTGCTCATTATATTTTTGACTCTCCCGAGGCTATATCTCAAAAACTAAACAAGATGCGCTTAACGGCACTGAATTTATCGTGATTTAAGTGACTTGTAAATACATTTAATTAAAAAACAATAGAAACGCGTGACAGTAGAAAATATTATTGCATCTCCTCAAAATTTGGCAATCAATATTCTAAAAATTGAAAAATGAAAACGAATCCCTTCCTTTAACAAAATAAAATTAATTTACAATTTAACAAAACTTCTCTTTCTAAATTTGGAATCTCTTTCAAGTTCACAAACTCAGAGCGCAAAGATTAAAACAATGATTCCATACCCGACGTGAAACTTTCTAGGTGTAGAAGTAAGTAACTACAGTCTCATCCGGTAGAGTTATCGTGGGATTATTTTCGCGGGAGGTACACTCCGTCGCGCCGTTATCACGGGTCGACCGTCCGTTATCAGCGGCCATATTGGCGAAGGCGTCAGGGGCGGCAAGGGGCGGTTAGTTACAGCGCCGGCTGGGACCTTTCCCCTGGGACTGCTTCATTTACATTACCTTCGGCTCCGGGACATAGTGAACGATACCTTGCCACCGCCACCAACCACGTGACCGATAAAATTTGTTTACTGCTATAATTTGTGCCGCTAAAAACGAATATGACGGTCTGAAAATTTTATGATATGCTAGTTTTTAGACCAAAAGGGTTGTTGATATATTCGTCATACATTTTTAATTTGGGTTGCTTTTAATCATAGATTTAGGATCGGTAAATAAATCCTAGTTCAAATTATTATACAGGTAACTATAATTTTTTGTAACAAATCAAAGTCAGCACAGTCTTAGTGAATACAAATAAATAAAATAAATAAATATATCATCTTCTACTCATTACTGGGTGTGGCACTCTGCCGAAGTAGATCTCGGTAAGTGATATATTTTGGGCGTGAAGTATGGTTACCAGCCGTCAAATCATGGCTCCCATAGATGTTAGTGGTGAGGGGGCTACGGGGGTAGTTTTAAAATGGTGAAAATTGTTTGTCGCTTGTGGGAATCTAACCAGGGTTTTCAGGACAGAGCTAGGCAGTAGCTAGCTACTTTTGTAGCTTAGCTACAATTACCTTAGCTGTAGCTTAGCTAACTGTGAAAAAATATAGCTGTAGCTTGTAGCTAGCTACTTTTTTTTCTATTAGGTTAACAATAACTACTGAAGCTACTTTTAAAGCTACTTTTTGTAGCTTAAAGCTCCTTTTTATAGCTTAAAGCTGCTTTTTATAGCTTAGAGCTACTTTTTAAGTAGAAGGTCAACAAAGTACGCATGCGTACAAGCTAAACTTACACAAAATAATTATTTGTTGCCGGTTCTAACTGGCTCTAATACGCAAAAATACACAGTAGGTGCCAGATGTTATTTGCTATTTTTGATATTTATGTACATAATAGTAAATTAATAGTCATTATAACAAAAGACTGATCATATGACAATGGCAAATTTAATTATTTCACAATAATTTAAAAAAGTAGCTTTAAAATTTAACAGCTACTTTAACGAAAGCTTTTAGCTGTAGCTTAGCTATATTTTACAAAATGTAGCTTACAGCTGTAGCTTAGCTACTTTTCTAAAGAATAGCTTAGCTACTTTTTTTAAGTAGCTTGCCCAGCTCTGCTCAGGATCCACAGGCCGACTTGATACCACTGAGCTAGCTACCCCATTTGTGAATACGATTAAATAAATTAGGATATGTTGTAATGAAGTCAGGTAGTCAAAATAATATTCTTTGAAGTAAGTAGCTAACTATTTGCTGACTTAGTATTTTTGTAATTAGATATATTGTAGCGTTAGGTCAGTATTCAGCCAGTAGACAGTTCAGTAAGTCGACAAACATCAGCTATGTAGCATGTTGAAGAAAGAGTGAAGAGAGATAAATCAGTGGCAGAGCAGGAGAAAGATCTGTATTGAAATAAGTGTGACAGTAAATAAATCATTGTTGTTTGTTGTATCAAAACTATAAGTACATAATTATTTCTACAAACCCTAGTACTTGTCCTTTCTCCACTCTGACAAGATCCCATTAAAATTATTTGGTAATTCTCCTTTGCATAAGAGAGGGTTACATTTTTATGTACTGTTTTTTTGTTAGATGAATAAATATATAAGTAGATTGGAATAGTAGTACTAAAGTTTATGTAATTTAAAATTCAGGTAACAAAGTGGATTCAGTAATTAATTATAACGTATGAAACAGAACTTGACTATTGAAAAAAGTTTAATAATATCTTTTTGCAATATTACAAAATATTGTTTTTTGTATACCAAGACTATACGGACCGAGATAATATTGCACGAGGGTAGCGAAAGTCTACAACTAGTAGAGGTCTGCAAATTATACCTTCAATCAGAGGTTATCGAACATTTGTTCTACAATCTAAAATTAAGAGTAATCGATTTTTAATTTCAATTATCTACTATTATTTTTAATATATGTAACTAAAAAAACAATACAAACACTTGTGATCTGCAATAGTATATTACGTACCATGAAGTGACAGTTTTTAGGTGAAGAATGTAGTTCTAAACATTAGCGACATAAAGAATCAATTACAATTCGAGGTTAGTAAGCAATTTTTTACAAAACCTGCACAAATAGAAGGAAAAAAAATGGTTTCAAAATTAATAACAGTCAAATTGTTGGCAAAATAACAGCACCTTGATATATAATATTTGCTTACTTAGGAGTAAGCGTGAGTAATTTGAGATGTTTTATGCATATGTTATGTACATTGAAGAAAGAAGATGAATGATAAGTGAATAGGAATGATGTGTTTGAAGGTTTGTTGTGTGATAAATGATTTCGAATGTAATAAATGAATGAGTTTATATGGAGTGATCTATGAATGTGGTTGAAGTGAAGGTGGTGTGTTTGGATGATGTTTGACGAGGGCTGATTGTTTGATGAGTGTGATGAGTGAATGTTTTATGAGTGATTTTAGGGTTCGTGCTACCACATTTGTTGGGATATAGCGTGAAGATATGTATGTATCTATACTTACTGTCCACGGTGGGTAGTAAGTAAATATTATAGTCCTGGTATAACCGTGCAAATCAACTGTGCAATATAAGTTCCACTTACTGTGTTTAAATTTTGTCATGAATGGGTAACATTTTCAAACGAATTTCATAAAAGGAAAAATTGGCAAAAATAATTTTAAATTCCTTTTCAAGTGTTTCTAAATTATCGTAAGTAATTTTGTGTGCACCACAAGCAGAAAGTGAAAATCCAATTTTTTTATTGATCATAAAAAACAATATTTTTTTGGATTTATTTTCAGTAGTTATGTACGAGTATAAACGCAATTGACAAAAAATATGTGTTGCTACGTTTTTTGATCTGCGTTCGTGCCTTTGTTCGTCACCTGTTTGATGTAAAAACATGTGAACCTGGAAACACGTTCAAATATTTGCAAAACGTTTCTTCAAAAAAAATAACAACAATCAAATATGAAAACATGCAATGAAAAAGAGTGATCATACACAATTTCCGTTTAATCACTGTATGTCGGAGTGAACCGTTTTAAAGGTTGGTTTTTCGTATGAAAACCAATTTTTGCCGGCGGCAAATGGAACAGTATAATCAAGCACAGGCATCGCGCGCATTAAGCCACCCATCGCAAAACAAACCAATTTCGTTATCGTTCCCGGCAACGATTCTATCGGAAGTTATGCGCGGCGGTGGCAGCGGTGGTGGCTTTGGCGTTCACACACTTTGAACGTTCACATTTCGTCCGTTTCTATTTCGACCGACTACTAGATAAAACAGTGGAAATTGGTAATACTCATATAATACCGTTATAATATATTTATTATATTAAAATTACCTCTGTGCCTCCCCTCCACTAACATCTTTATCTCGTAATAAGAAGGTACAATTCAAATACAAAACAAAAATTAATAGGTATTTCCTAATGAAAGTAGCTTTGGGCTACAAAAAGTAGCTTTAAGCTACAAAAAGTAGCTTTAAGCTACAAAAATTACCTTTAAAAGTAGCTTCAGTTGTTATAACAATATTTTTAAGCTAATAGAAAAAAAACATAGCTAGCTACAAGCTACAGCTATATTTTTTCACATTTAGCTAAGCTACAGTTACAACTAAGGTAAACGTAGCTAAGCTAGTAGCTAAGCTAAGGTAAACGTAGCTAAGCTACAAAAGTAGCTAGCTACTGCCCAGCTCTGCCCCTATAGGGTAAAAGGATTGTGATATATTTATTTTGTTTTTATGTTATGTACGTCGAAGAAAGAAGATGAATGATAAGTAAATAGGAATGATTGGATAGATGTGATTGAAGTTTGGTTGTGTGATAAATGATTTCGAGTGTAATCAATAAATGAGTTTATATGGCGTGATCTATGAATGTGGTTAAAGTGAGGGTGGTGTGTTTGGATGATATTGTTTGACGAGGGCTGATTATTTGATGAATGTAATGAGTGAATATGTTATGAATGATTTTGGGTTCGTGCTACCTTATTTATTTATTAGTTACTCTGCACAACAGGAAGTAAATCTCAATTACAGTACAGGGGGCCTACAGCTTATAGCGGAAGCCGAACCACTGAGACACAATCGTACATTTTGGATATAAGTAGAAGTCAGTGAGATTTGAACGCACGACCTCATGCTTGCTAATTAAGAAACGCAAGTTTTACCTCGCTTTTATCCACTGAGTTACAATTGCCTGTATTTGATGGGATATAGCATGAAGATATGTATGTATGTATGTATAATTTTATTTTTTTGATAAAAACATTTGATAACAAAAAATGCCTTTCTAGTAACCAATTTTATAACAAGATGTCACAATAAAATGTATCAAAATCGAATAAAATTCGGTAAGTGATATATTTATGCGCGTGAAGTGCAGTTACCAGGTGTCAAATCACGGCCCCGAAAGATGTTAGTGAACGGGGAGCCACAGGGGTAATTTTAATTTGATGAAAATTGTTTGTCGGCTGTGGGAATCGAACCCCGGTTCTTAGGACCAACAGGTCGACTTGAAACCACTGAGCCATTACCCCATATAATTAAACAAGTAGAAGAAATACATAGTTATCAATAATTGATCATGTGAACTTTGTAGATTTCATTATCTGGTCAATAGATATGGAAGCAACAAATAACAACTAATATTATGATTGATCAAAATTGGATTGGACGAAGTTACGAGTAGAAAGATACATTTCCCAGTATTCCAATAACAAGGCAAGGGCGCATGCGACCTTTGCCATGGTTTCGGGTGAATTGTTGTTGACATCACGCTGACGTCATTGGAAAACATCACAAAATAAATCATGTACGTGCAGATTAAATAGACATTTTTGGATATCCGCACGTAAACATATTGATCGCAAATATCTAGATGTATTAAAGTTATATCATATCAACAAATCCTTTTGCATCTTTGATGATGAAAAATCCATTAAATTTGTAAACAAAAAGAGTATTTCTCTTTCATATCTCCAAAGCAATTTGTGGGTTGAATAAAAACTATATCTATTTTGTTTCTGTCCTTGTAAAGATAGATACAAAGTCAGTTAAAATACTAAAAGAATTCGATTTTAAGAGGAAACTCACATGGTAAATATTTATATAAATACATATATAGTAGAGTTGCACCGAATAGCAAATTTACAAAATACCGAATACTGAATATAAGACAAAACCGTGTGCTAGATAACCGAATATTTTGTAGTTTGTTTTTCTGATGACACTGATGTTAGTAAAAATAATTAAAAAAAAAACTAATATCAAGAGAACTCAATGCGTCTTTAAAAAATAAATGTTTAACTCAATGCGACAACCCTTAAACGTGGTGGGCAAGAATTAAATATTCCGCTACAATTGCTTCTCTAATTATTTTACAGGAAAATGTTTCAAATAAAAGTTTAGACAATTTAATTTTGTCTCTAAATTTTTGTCATATGAATGACATTGAAGTACAGTGACAATGATAATTTTTCAATTTAATTTTATGACAGAAAAATTTGGGAGATGCCCGGATTCGAGCCGGGGACCTTCAGCTTGCCGGGCCGATGTCTTATCCACTAGACTACATCCCACCTGTTCGATGCAGGCGTCAACCAAATTCCTCTGTCATAGTGTCTAACACAGCATCGATCCCAAGACTCCTATGTATCATAGGTATTGACAACGGGTTTCGTCTGTAGCGACACATGTCTGATTATAAAGGAAATCATACCATCGAACAGGTGGGATGTGGTCTAGTGGTTAAGACATCGGTCCAGAAAGTTGAAGGTCCCCGGTTCGAATCCGGGCGTCTCCCCAATTTTTCTGTCATAAAATTAAATTTAAAAATAATATCTAGGCTGAGTTAGAAGTACAATTAATAGTTTAAATACAAATTTTTATTTAATTAGTATTTCAAGAATATACTAAACTATATTGATGAAAACAAATTGAATTATAAATAGAAAAATTGGAATACCACCAGGATTTGAACCTGGGACCTATGAACTTCAGTCATAAGCTATGGTCGTCCTGGATTAAGTATGATTTATTTCAATTTTTCTCTTTATTTTTGTTATGTGTAAATACTTGACACGAGAGTCGTTAAAATATTAATTACCGCTCTTCGTACAGAAATAACTATTATTGAGTACATTACACAATGTTTTAAATTATTTCCTTCGCATATTTTCCGTTGTCAAACGTTTTTCAATTATTACTGAGGAATAACAATTTATGATTCGTATAAAAGTGTGTATATAAAAGTACTTTGTCATGGTTATGACTGTTATTTTTTTACACTTCTTTTATTTATTTGATCAATGGTAAAACATAAGTTTTCACGCCTGTACTGCTAGAACATGCATAGTAAAAAGTGAAACCAATCCCCTATGATTTATGAGAATATTACATGCATTGCAAGTATAACATAAAATGTCAAGCATATCAGTGTAAGTAAAACTAATTTGTATTTAAATCTTCGTTTATCAAATGTTGAGCGAATTAATTTATGTACAGCATGTAAATATAATTCAATCTGAATCTAATTGCTTATTACGTATACATGAACAAAATTCTTAGAACCACATGCTTACATACAAGTACACGAGTATTTGAAGTTAATGTGAGGTATTGGAAAATCCTAAGAAACTGATTTTAATCTGAATTATTTTACAATTCTAGTATATTGTTCACAATTTAAATAATTAAAATTAATATATTATCATGCCTTTTACCCTTTAATGAAAGTTGTACTGTACCATAGCAGATCTCGGTAAGTGATTTTTTTGCTCGTAAAGTGTAATTGTCGGTCGTCAAATCACGGCCTCCTAAGATGTTAGTAGAGAAGAGCTACAGTGGTGGTTTTAGTGTGGTAAAATCTGTTCGGCATCGCATATTTATCGAACTATTTATTCCATAATCAATACAAATGAAATTATATGTACATAATTCAACATTCTGAAGGCTATACCTCAAAAATAAACACTGAGATGTAAATATTGAATTTCTCATATTATAATTCCGTGTGACTCCCTATTTGCTAATATCCTTGAGGGTCGTGATTTGACGACTGGTAACCGCACTTCACGCGCAAAATATATCAATTACTGCAGAGTGACCCATCTAGTAATTAGTAGAAAGCGAGATGATATATTTATTTATTTATTTGTCATTTAATTCATTTTCAATTTTTTATTACTTTTGATTAAAATTCTCCTTATATACAATATCGATAACGATATCATTGTATTCAGTGCGCCGAAATGCATTTTGTTGAAATGTTCATGGAAAAATATTAGAGAAATAAATCGGAAAATTATATTTATTATTATTTTTAAATATATCTTCACGTCTTTTACCCATTACTAACTGTGGCACTATGCCATAGCAGATCCCGGTAAGTGATAATCACTGCCACCAAAGATATTAGGGGTGAGGGAGTCATTGGGGTAATTTTTATGTGAAATAAAGTTTGTCGCCTGCGGAAATCGAACTCTGGTTTTCAAATTCACGAGCCAAAACGATTCCACTTAGCTATCTACTCCATCTATCGAAAATGTATTTTTAGGAGTGATATTTTATGAGATAATCTTTATCGTACAATAATTTTACTGTACTGTCAATGCATTTAAATCTACCGTTCGTTAAAATATCGCTCGTGTAAAACGACCTTTAATTTAAATCAAGAAAATATTTATATATGGGGTGGCTAGCTCAGTGGTATGAAGTCGGCCTGTGGATCCTGAGAACCCTGGTTAGATTCTCACAGGCGACAAACAATTTTCATAATTTCAAAAACTACCCGTGTGGCTCCTCCACCACTAACATCTTTAGGGGCCGTGATTTGACGACTGGTAACCGCACTTCACGTGCAAAAATATATCACTTATCGAGATCTGCTTCGGCAGAGTGCCACATCCAATAATGGGTAAAAAGCGTGATGATATATTTATTTATTTTATTTTTAAATATTTATACTAATGCAGAAAAGTACAAACAATTCAGTTTGCCAGGACCACACCTAGTCTATTTTCTGAGATATGAGGGTAGAACCCTCTAACTCCATTATAAGTTGTCTACGGAACTCTAGTCAGTTGAATTTAATTATTTATTTACAACCTTCCTTCAGGATATCAAGAATTTCAATTATGGAGAAGATGGAAATAGAAAAATATAATTCGGCAGGTACATATGATTTTTCATGCTATTATGTGTATCACTCCAAATTATCCCTGCATTAGGGAAAATACTGATTATCGATTTCCTATCAGATGAGGCATGGTTGTGGAGCATAAAAGCGTTCGTATTTATGCACAAAGAAGGCTGACAGGCGGACAGACGGCTAGACACTGACAACCAGGTGGATACGTCAACATTGTTCATGCAATTTCTGATATTTGTTGTATGCTTTGGCTTCGTGAAATTTTGCCGTTGGCATCAACCAGCCAATGCGCATATTTTATTATTTTCAATTTGATGTACTCCTTAATTGTAAAGCTGCATACATATTTTGTTTTGTGACGAGTTTTGTGTGAAACAGCGGATTAAATTTAAAGTGTTTGTTTCTCTATTTGAGCATATAATTGATACTAACGTAAACTATTTTAATTTTTTATTTTAATGGTGTTGTTGTGGATGGATGTTAAGTACTGACGTTTTATAAGCGGTGAAGGTTTAAATTTTGCTGTCTTATAAATAAAAAATATAACAAGTTATTCGCGTTTAGCACATTGCTATATGAAAATTAGTGGTATCGAGTCGGTCTGTGGATTTGAGAATCTCGGTTCGATTCCCACATTCGACAAACAATTTTCACCATATTAAAATTACCCCTGTGACATCTTCCTACTGTTTTTTTTTGCGAAAATGGAGAGAAGTTATAAATTAACAAATTTGTGTAACGTTATAGTAATTTTGCAAAAAAAATACCGGAGTTTGCTAGAATCAAAGAGTTTCGGATTCAAATTCCGGTGTCAAACAAATTTTGTCGACCTTTGTGGCTCAGTGGTTTAGACTACTAGGCTACTGACCCAGAGGTCCCGGGTTCGATTCCCGGACAGGGCTGGCATCAATCAGCGTCTATGCTGACTACAGCGCTGACGCTTCCATCATCATAATCAACGTCTGTAGCTGACTACAGCGCAGACGCTTCCATCATCATACCGGATAGTAACCAAATCAGTTGAAGCCGTATCACAATAAATAAATAAAAAAAACAAATTTTGTCTTTAGAATAGTAATTGATTTAAGTAGTTGATAAATATTTACTTTAAAAGTACTAATAAAACATAATTTGTTCAAAGGATTAAAAAACTCTCTGAGGGTATAAATATTTGCGATATCTTTTGTGGTTACGAGGTAGAACAATATTTCGCAGAACTTTACCCTTATTAAATAATGAAGTTAATGAAGAATACTAATAATAATCGGCACCAAATTCGAAATAGTCATCGACCGAATCTACGTTTCCTCTGACTTGTAGATAGGAGATTCAACCTCCGAGTTTGTATACTGTCAGGCACTAGACATCCGCGAGAAGGAACGCGAATCGATATCATGCGCTCTGAAATATCATCAGTTCAGCAGTCCGCCAAATGTGCTACTGTGCTGATGAAACACCGCCAACTAGAATGTTACAATTAAATAATTAATTTCAAAGTTGGGGCGTGGAATTCTATGGTTTGTACATACCGATGTACTATTTGTGTGATCACAAACTATATTTTTATTGGTGCGTGTTTCTCACATATAAATATATATGAACTAATTTACTTAAATATTATAAGACATCATTTAATACATATTTTCTAAGCTTATATAGAATTTGAAAGGATTAATAATTTTGCATTATAAATGAAAAATATAATCTGTCTACATATTATATTCAATGCATACATAGAGCATACAGGTAAACCGAAGTAAATCCGGAGGCGCTTTGATCGAATATAGATTGAGTTTCATTTGTGTTTTATTTGTATGTCACCCACATATTTGTAATTGTTTTTCTTCGTCTGTAATTAAATATTTATAAATAAATTTAAAGAAATAAAGTGATTGACGTTAAATTTTCATTGCAAAATAAATGCGCAGACGTAAATTGAGTGTTCAAGAACAAAACTGACATTTTATAAATTAATATTAAACGTGTGACATTTAGAAAATTGAGCTTTCATCATCAATCAACAAGTAAAATAGTTTTCATGATAATGAACCTACTGCAAAAATAGAGAAACAAGAACTATTTTCTCGTATCAATCGATAATAATATATCTATAAAATTCTGTAGACATATTTCAATATATTTCTATTCTTTCTACAAACTATTACTATTTTAAACAAGAGATTTAATTTCGGACATTACCACTGAAATGTATACTTACCTAAAACAGGCGTATCCTCTCTGTCTACACATACTGATCTGGTGGTCTATTGAACAGCAATGGTCGATGTTTATATAGTTATATTAACATGTAAGCTTTATTTTTTCAATCTATTATTTTTATTTTGTAACTAATATATTGTTTTAAATTTCGCTGCTAATTGTTATAAACAAATTTTTATTATAGAATATTAAAAGTATATATCTTTTTGCAAGATTATTATTTAAAACTTACCATCCAAACACTCATGAAATATATCGATTAACACGAGCCACAGTCATTTAATTGACCTTCATTTTTGTAATACCTATACTAAACTAGCTGGTATATATTTCAGAAAAATTATTCAATCTGATTCTACCCGGAACCGGGTACCCAAGTAATAGAAAGAAATTCTTACGCGGATAATTCGTATAGGTTACCAAAATATTTTTTAAAAATGAAATTTAAACTGTTACAAAACATTAACATAAGCAAACATGTGGGTTACTTGCATAATATTTTTGCTTCATGTTGTATACCATAGATTTTTCACAAAAGGGGTTTTTTTAAAAGGCTTTCCTTTATGAGTAGGCACTTGTTTCCTCTATCTAAGTTGCCCTAACGGATAAAGAGTCTATGACTTTTATTTTCAAAAATTCGATTTTTTAATTTAAGGGCCAGATTCTACACCTTCGGATAAAGTTCCCAATAACTATCAGCGGAATAAATACAAAAATATCGCATCGAAATCATAATACAAATGATAATAATTATACTGGAAGCCATTTTCTGATGCGATATTTTTTCAATTATCCTGCCGATAGTTATCGGGAACTTCATCCGGAGATGGAAAAACCGGATCTTAGTAATTTACAAGTTCACATTCGCATCTCACCAGTATTTAAATAAAAAAAATATATCATCACGCCTTCTACCCATTACTAGGCGTGGCACTCTACCGAAGCAGATCTCGGTAAGTGATATATTTTGCGCGTGAAGTGCGGTTACCAGTCGTCAAATCACGGCCTCCAAAGATGTTAGTGGTGGAGGAGCCACAGGGGTAGTTTTTGAAATTATGAAAATTGTTTGTCTCCTGTTGGAATCGAACCAGGGTTCTCAGGATCCACATGCCGACTTCATACCACTAAGCTAGCCACCCCATCACCAGTATTTGATTTTATAAATATTCAATTTATTACAAACGTCCAATATGAATACAAAAAGATCGTCTGTTAGAAAATATTTATATTATAGGTTATTCATTTTATATTTCATTTAAATATATGTTTCATTTTCATAGTGTTTAAATGTTGATCTAAAACAGTTTTATTTAAAACAGTCATTGAAAATCAATTTGAAAGTTTGCTTCAGAAGGAAGTGTTAACAAATGTGTAATTATCAAGAGAATCTAGTTAAGAATAGATATCCTTCGTATAATGCGATAAGGAGTTGATGTTTTACTCCAAAGAAGAGTAAATAAGTTAAGCATAAACCATTAGTAAACAAATTACCCAGTGATTTTTCGTAATAAACAGGAGCAGCTCTGGCGTATAAAAAGTCCTTTCAAGAGTTTAGGTTTAATTAAATACGGATAAAGTTTGATGATTGCAGTGTCTGCTAAACAGCGGATGGAACAACTTTTGAAGCGTTTTTGCGCAGATGCTTCGCGGTGCCGCGTTGAGCGTCGCTGGCGTCGCTGGCGGCGGCTGATTGCACATACGCGCTGTTCTCTGATCTTCGTAGTGGTTCTTCTTCCTACTACAATAGCTGGCGTAAAGCGTTCCAAGCGTAGTTTCGCCAGAAATTTTGCATTTTTTATTGTTTAAATTACAACTATGCAATATTAAAATGTTCTTTTTATGATGCTTCTATTTAGAATTCTGGAAAAATACTGACAACTCGCCAAAAGTTTAAATCACGAAAAACATTAGAAAAAATATGAGAAAAGTTAATATAAATAAAATATATCTTCACGCCTTCTACCAATTACTGGGTGTGGCACTCTGCCGAAGCAGATCACGGTAAGTGATATATTTTGCGCGTGAAGTGCAGTTACTAGCCGTCAAATCACGGCCCCCAAAAGCTGTTAGTAGTGAGGGAGTCAGAGGGGTAATTTTTAAAATGGTGAAAATTGTTTGTCGCCTGTGGGAATCCAACCAGGGTTCTCAGGATCCACAGGTCGGCTTGATACCACTGAGCTAGTTAGCTCATAAAAGAAAAGTGAGTTTAGTCAAATTAGAATACTTGTACAATAATAACTATAATAAATTATGATTGTCAACAGCCATGGCTGCACTCGTTGGTACTGATCTAAGCGATAACGCGAGTTAGTAACGTTGCGCGCGGGTAGTACTTGGATGGGTGACCGTCCAGAGAAAACCCGCGTTGCTGTTGACCATAATACCTAAAACGCAGATCAGGGCGGAATGGCGGCATATGACCTAAGTAGTTGGTCCGCCAAAGAAGCCACAGAAGAAGAAAAATTATGATTTTTTTCTATTTATTTATATAAGATATATTGACGTAAACAAATGAAGTAACGTATGCAATGTTTTATGTTAAACAGATTAACTAGCAGTCAGAGATAAGAATGATAAACCATTCACCACACAAGCTAGAATTCGCAACTTAAAACTTCAGTGACGTCAAAGACAAAGTAGTATATTAAGATACAAGTTATATAAGATTTAGCGCATGTGTCTTAATTAGAAAACGAGCCGCTCGTAAAAAATTGACGATAGATTAAATGTAATTTCTTGTATTTTTACTAGACTACTTTACCGAAAAGCTTCAATGATACTAAATTCAGCATATTTTGAATAACTTTAAAAAACAAATTGTAATCGTTTAAATGTCACTTTTGACATTGAACTATGAATCATGTGTTGCACAATAAAATATGTATAGTTAGTTTTTTTGACACATGCTTATCATACTATTGCTGGGTTGCATGAAAGTTTTATCGGTTCATTAGCAACTAACGGTTCAATAAATTTCAGAAAATCGCCATTGTTACTTTTGCTAGATAAACAATTCTTTAACTAAAGAGCTCTTTCTTTTTTTCTTGCAACCCAACATATGTATCACCTATTGGTGTAGCAAGAACCCTTGAAATATTCATTTATTTATTAGATTTATGTTAGGTTGCAAGAAAAAAATAAAGAACTCTTTAGTTACAGAATTGTTTAGCCAGCAACAGTATCAATAGCAATTTTCTGAAACTTGTTGAACCGATAGTTGCTAATGAACCGATAAACCTATCAAGCAACCCAGCATTATTATAGGCGTATTCCGTTTGCCATTTGGATCACATCTAACTTACATTTACTGAACAAGATCACTTATTTATTTCGCTGGATTACTTTGCTGACTTTATTTCTAGTACTAGAATTACTGATTGTAATTTAATTTGAAGTAATTCACCCCAATATGTGCATCAATTTGCTTAATTCAGTTCATTTAGTCATATTGTCTAATTTATCTAAACTGATTTAGATGAACGAAGTGGCAAATGGAATACAACTATTGTAAGTTATCTTCGCCAAACATTAATTTTATATTTAACTGAAGTGTAGGTTTCATTTTCATGTTATTTAATAAAATTTATCTAAAACAATAATTTTATTTAAAACAGTACATCAGAAGAATTTATTTTTTTAAACTGGTAAACTCTTTTTTTCCTAGTTGTTTTACAATATTTATATTTTTATTTTAAGCTTTTATGGAGTTTTCCGTTGATTTATAATGTTTGTGAATTGTGATTTAAAAAAAAAATGGTTTGTAAAAAAATAAATAGATTATTAGAGTATAGATTTATGAATACTAGGCCACGCACTAACGTTGGTTGTTGCTGCCACACTGCCAGCTGATGATGAGCAGAGAAAAAGTGGTGCACGGTGTTAAAAGAGCATTAAAGGATGAAAAGTTTCAACGGTTTAGTTCGGATAACGCGAGGGTTCGCTGTTGTGTTTCAACTATTTTCTTTTTAGCGCACAGTTTGCACGAGGGTAGCTCCAACGTATAATTATTACATAAATTTATTTTCAAAATTAAAACTAAAAGCGTAATAGCGAAAATTTATAACTAAACTTGGAAACTTGATCTGCAATACAGCTTTTTACAAGCAATTTTCGTACTGACGTACTCATTTCAAGATTATTGGCTGACGAAACATTAATTAATTTTTTTGATTCAGTTTTAATTCTCGTTAGCCAAGTTTACGTTTTAAAATCTTAATTTGCTGATCTTTTATTCTTTCAGTGTTGGTAATTAAAACTTCTATGCTGCAAATCTAAAATCATTTCCAAGGAGATTATATTTATCGTAGTTGTTTTCTCGAAGTTTGAAGTTAGTTTTTCAACACCTTTAAACTTACAGCCGTTCCATTAATTGTAATTAGTACAATATTTCTTCAATTACAGAATAATAAATTAATAATATTAAGAAATATGCTTTCAGAATAAAATACATTCAAAAGGGATATAAAATTAGAAAAATAGAAACATTGGTTGCATGATTAAAGAATTCATTATTATTTTTAGTAAAACTGTCACTTCAAGAATTTTGACAAAAAATAGTTTTGAACATAAAATAAAAATAAATATATCGTCACGCCTTCTACCCATTACTGAGTGTGGCACTCTGCCGAAGCAGATCTCGGTAAGTGATATATTTTGCGGCTACCACCCGTCAAATCACGGCCCTCAAAGATGTTAGTGGTGAGGGAGCCACAGGGATAGTTTTTTTTTTAAATGGTGAAAATTGTTTGTCGGCTGAGGGAATCAAACCAGGGTTTTCAGGATCCACAGGCCGACCTGATACCACTGAGCTAGCTACTCCATAAAAAAATAGTTTTAAACATAAAATAAAAATAAATATATCGTCACGCCTTTTCCCCATTACTGGGTGTAGCACTCTGCCGAAGCAGGTCTCGGTAATATATATGCGCGTGAAGTGCGGTTACCACTCATCAAATCACGGTCCCCAAAGATGTTAGTGGTGGGGAAGCCACAGGAGTAATATTTAATTTGGTAAAAATGTTTGTAGGCTGTGGGGAATCTAACCAGGGTTCTCAGGATCCACAGGCCGACTCGAAACCACTGAGCCATTACACCATAATTTTTGAACAACAAAATGTGTTTATCATCAAACTTTTTAGTTTTTTATCCTTTTTTATAACCTGTATAATTTACACTAGTTATATTAGTTTATCGAACCAAATTTGATTCAAAACTCGACACAAAATTGTATAACAGTTATTCACAATTGACAAATAATATTATGTTCTGCATTGAGCACATTTTTAAATAATATTGCGCAAACAATTTAAAAATTCTGCATGTTAACATTATACTTTTTCAAATTGTTTTGTGTTACCACATTGTGATAAAGTTAGTTCCATAATAATAATTAAAAAAAAAATACATCACACATATAGAATAATATTTCATTGAACAAATAAAATTGAAAATTGATTAGTTTTTCAAATAAAAGGAACATGTGGCGAATTTAAGTCACAATTTTATAAATCTACTTTGCAATTTGATGCACTAGCAGCGCCCCCTCGTTTCTTTTCGTAAATAATTGCTGAGAAAAATGCTCTAGATATAAATGTCAAAAGTTTTATTAATTCAGTATAAACGATATGTTCGGACCACATAGATGTGACGAACATAATTTTTCTACTTTAGAAATGCGGTTTCCGCATAACACAATACGACATTCATTCGGCATCCAATGTTGAGTTTCAGCGGTGGCGCACCACACAAAGAAGAGCATCGAGTCACTCTTTGTTAATTTGTAAATGAATGCGAGGGAGACAAGCACACACTCACACATATGTGTATGCGAAAGAGGAAGAGAGAAACGTAGAGAGAGTCCATTCATCATAATACGCGTTCATTACCGTTGTGCAGAAGTAGTAATAATTACCGTAAACAGAGCGGGCCTGCGACCCGGCTGACGGATGACCGGAATAAGGCTCGCCATGCAGATTAATCCGCTGAATGGAACATTTAGTTTCAAATAGATCGTTGAAAGTGTCAATTATTACAAATTTCCAAGCGTTTTACGCTCGTTACCCAGTTACAATGTATAGTTTATGGCGACCGAGGCCCGGCGACCGTGTAGCTCGCGAATTTACTGCACATTAATAAAAATATACTATGTGCATGGAATTGCAGAACGCTTTGATCGAGCTACGTGATAAGATTAAATTATTGCATATTTTCAAATCTATATTATTAATTTCATTTGGCATATCGACTGAATCTACTAATTTTGTTCATGATGTTTTGTCGCATTTATACATCAAATTAATATAAATATAAATGTGTTAAAATAATAATAAATAGAGAAATTATTTTATTAAGTATTAGTGTCTACATTATGTAGCTTATTGGCTTATGCCAATAGTATACTTTTGGATTTTTCCATAGCAATTCTTATAAGACTAATTTGTGAGGAGATTTTATTTAATGTTAAATCGTCGTTTTAATTTAAAAGCTACCAAATTTGAGTGTGAAAAATAAAAATTTTGGCCGTGAAAACCCAATCATAATTAAAAAACAAATTGAACCAGTAAGCAAAATTTTATACTGAGAATTTACCACTTACACATATAAGTGAGAACCTATAGAATCACGAATTTGTTTGTAAATGAACCAATGAAATGAAAGCTATTTTGATATGTGTAGATTTGCACTAGTGAAATGAATAAGAGATAATGGTTACCAATAAAATAAACATAATTTTTATAAATTTATAATTTTTATTAATCTATCAAAATGCCAAATTCTCTTCTGCAAAAGAGATTTTTAATAAAATTGAAGAGAACGTTCCGAAAAATCTAAGGATTATTCTTATTAAATTCTCACGCAAAATACAAGTCGAAATATGATAATTGTCATTCAATATTTTGACATGAATTTACATAAATTTGTTGTTACGGAAATAGAAAATTCAGCTCGTACTGCGCACTCGTTATATTAGGCGTATTTCATTTGCAATTTGGATCAGATCTAACTTACATTTACTGAACCAGATCACTTATTTATTGCACTATATTACTTCGCTGACCTTATTTCCCTTACTAAAATTCACCCCAATAAGTGTATCAGTTTGCTTAATTCAGTTCATTTAGTCATGTTGTATAATTTATCTGAACTGATTTAAGTGAACCAAGTGACAAATACAGCTATTATAACATTTATAGCTGTATTCCATTTGCCACTTGGTTCATTTAAATCAGTTCAGATAAATTAGATAACATGAACAAAGAACTGAATTAAGCAAACTGATGCACTTATTGTGGTGAATTACTTTAAAGTAAATTACAATCAGTAATTCTAGTACTGAAAATAAAGTTAGCGAAATAATCTAGCGAAACAAATAAGTGATCTGGTTCAGTAAATGTAAGTTAGATCTGATCCAAATGGCAAAGGAATACGCATTTTATTTGCCATATCTAAGGTAATGGAGGTAAATAAAAATTTATACACTTAAAAATAGTTTTTTTTTCTGCCGCTATTAGTTTTCAAATCATATAAAAGAAAAATGAATTTATCTACCATAACTATTATTTTAAGCATTTGTCTTCAAAATATACTATAACAAATATCTAAAAACAATTAAAATTATAAATAAACTATGTAATATACTGTCTTTATGTTTTGTGATGTTGACTACGATTGATTGTGTGAGATTTTGCATGACTTTATGACTGTAAAAATGAATCACCCATCGTGTGAATCTATAACTAAGTTATAAAATGTGTTGAAACGTAATACACGTATTGAGAGAAAAGGATAATTTTTATCGTGCTAATAAGTGAATTTACATTATGGTATGATGGCATTAAGAAGCTTTTAAGGTTTTTACAGTATGCTTTTAAAAAAGACGAGCACAGAAAGTGCCTATACAAGAGAATAAAGAATACTTAACAGACTAACGAGTACCTATTACTAAATTTACAAAAAGAAATTCTCAACGCACCAATGATTTTCTATATTATAATGGGAAGCTTACTGCTACTAATTTTTTATATAAATATCTATGACGATCGATGAAAACGCTGCGTTATAAATGTTTTTAAATTCAACAGAAATTCCTTCAAACCCTTTAGAATTTTTCGGATTATTATCTGAATTTCAGCGCTACCAAATTAACCTTAACACTGTCAAATTTTAAATCAATTTACTACAACTCCGAGGGGTTGCCACCCTCATGATCCTGCAAACAAACCCGGAAAGATTTATATCCTTGTCGTTCACCCTCGAAAAGAATCTAACATCATCACCCTGCGACTGAAATCGAAGTCAGGGGTTGTCTGTCAGGCATCAGGCAACGGCATTACCGACTGAGCTAGCAGGGGCGCAGCAGTGTTGCCAAGCAGCATTATCGAGTACTGGATAGACAACACGAAGTGGCTTGTTGGCTCTTTGATATTGTTAACCTAGACCAGTGCTCCTTAACCTTTTCAAAGCCTTTTAAAGGTAATTTACCTCATATAAACCCCATAAATAGAACGACAAAAGGAAGACACTGGTTGGCAACTGAATACATTTTCATTTTCTTTTTTTTTCTTTTACATTACTTTTACATTTTAACTATAATTGTCCTTTGTCCTTACTTTTATAGTACGATAAGGTGATGTTTATCTGTTAAAAAAAATACTGGTCGACTAACGAATTCAAACATTGGTTCAAAGTCTTTATAGTTTTTCGTTTACCTCAAATCCTGAAAACCAACTGCGAGAACTTTTACAAATAGATTAAATGTTTATTTGCTTTACTCGAACTGGTTGCTTTGGAATTAAACTTGATCAATTTGACATTAGATAAAATCTTTCCATCTTCAGTGTTGCGATTTTTCCTGTCAATTGCTTTTGTTAGTTGTTACCAAGCAACCATGTTCTTATAAATAAAAATTTGTTCGATGAACACTCAACCTCAAATGGCCTGTTTTATAAATTACAAATTAATTTACTTTTAAAACAAATAAAATGTATTCTTTCAAATGACTATTGAACTTTTATGCCATAAAATAAATCAAATTGATTCTAATTTATTAATTTAAATACATTTACATACATACATGCATATATAATATCGCGCTATAACCCATAAAAGTGGGTAGAACGAACTTTAGAATAATTTAAAAAATATTCACTCGTCATATTTATCAAATAATCAGTCCTCGTTGAATATTCTCATCCCAACACACCACCCTCGCCTGAACCACATTCATAGTTCCCTCCATACAAGTTCATTCATCACACAACCAACTTTCAATCACATCCAATCACTACTATACACGTTTCATACGCTCAAAACACATAAAAATTACTCGCGCTCACTTCTGCAGCAACGAATCTTCAAAGATTAGAAAAGAAGAGCGATTGCCTGTGCTTGTATTTGAATTAACATTGTAAGAACTAAAAATGAAACAAAAATATAAAAAAGGAAGTGTTGAGCTGCGCTTGTTTTTGAAAGTAAATTCCACACATTTAAATAAATATAAAATAAATATATCATTACGCCTTCTACCCATTACTGGGTGTGACACTCTACCGAAGCAGATCTCGGTAAGTGATATATTTTGCGCATGAAGTGCGGTTACCAGTCATCAAATCACGGCTCCCAAAGATGTTAGTGATGGAGGAGCCACAGGGGTAGTTTTTGAAATTATGAAAATTGTTTGTCGCCTGTAGGAATCGAATCAGGATTCTTAGGATCCACAGACCGACTTCATACCACTGAGCTAGCCACCCCATAAAGACTGGAAACTAAACAAATAGATAAGAAAGGAAGGTAGTGTCATTCTAGTATAGAAGTAAATTAGTCTGTCCTTTATAAAACCAAGCAGAATAGTATTACTATTGATAATTGACAGTCCTTTTAAGGACTCATCAACAAACTCTATATTGTATTCCTAGTTCTTGTTTATAGTTTGAAAGTCATGTACTTTCAGATATCATATTTCAACTAGTATAAAAGTTTAAAATTGTATGTGATTTGTGAAGTGTGTCATTTGATTTGTCAAGTTTGGTTTTCAGTAGAAATGATTTAAGCAGTTTAGAAATTCTTTGTTTATATTTTCCCTTTTACTTTTCGTTTTGTCACAAGCAATTGGTTGGAAAATTTGCTTGATATATTTGATATGTCTTTGGTTCAGACAGGTTGAGTAGAATGTGTAATGGAGAAATGTCTGAAAGAATTTATGTTAGTAAAATGAATGGCCCAAATATAGCAGAACCCGCTTGAAAAACAAATGGATAAGTATGACTATAGAATGAACTGAAATAACGAATTATTTCAACTGGAAAAAGTGAAGAAGGCGTGCATGACAATATAAATAAATTTGAATAAGAGAGGAAAAATGCTGATCCAAACTACTTGCGGAGAGCGGAGTAAAAAAGTCAAGATCATTTTGAAATCAGATTTTACGGCATAAAACTGAAATATGTCAGGGATCATTTATTTTAATACTTCATGAATTGAATTTTTGGTGCAGGTATTTATTCTATCTTTGTTTCAGGTGAGTTTCAATGATCTTTTGCCCAGTCTACAACACTACTTAATTGGTGAGTAACATTTTTTTTTTAAGAAATCAACAATGTTACCAACTTGCATATTACAATACTAGACCTACAAGTAATATTTAATATAGAATACTACGTGTTAATATAATAAATATTGGAATAAACACGTTAAATTTTCACTGGCGTAGATGTTTTAGAAATACCAGTTTTAAATGTTTTTTTATAGAAATCTTTTAATTGCTGTCTCTAATTTGTAATATTATTAAAACGAGATTATTTGTATGAAATCGATAATTATAGTTCCCTCATTAAAATGATAGCCTCATAACCGACATCAAACAACCATTTAGTTCCAACCAATATAAAAAAATGCGATTGCATCCGAGAGTTTAGGTCATATTACACAGCGCAACGAAGCGAATGAAGCCCGAAAATTATGTAAGCTAAAGTATAATTTCATCTGAATCTCTACAAATAAATAAAATAAATATATCATCAGGCCTTTTACCTATTACTGGATGTGGCATTCTACCGTAGCAGATCTTTGTAAGTGACATATTTATGCGCGTGCAATACGGTTATTAGCCGTCAAAGCACCGTCCTTAAAGATGTTAATTGGGTAGTGGCACAGGGGTAATTTTAACGTGGTGAACATTGTCGAATGGGAGAATTGAATCTGACTCGATACCACTGAAACACCTACTTCATAATCAATATATGCATGGGCGTCCGCAGGGGGTCAAGGAAGGGCTCCCCCCTCCGGTTATTAACTAGGGCGGTGACCACGATTCTCGAACATAAGACTTTAACATATATAATTATAATTTTGTAATTTCCTGCTTCCCTAAATATTTTAAGCAAAAAAGTTTGAAATAAAAGTTTTAGGGGATGAAATTCTGCATCTGAATCAATAAACAAAATTAATTTTGCATACTTTGTAACGACACATATTATATTTGAAAATGCCGAAAATTGCTTCAAAACTATCGATAGCCATGAAATTTAAACAAAATTAAACAAATGTGTGACGTTTTGTCTGTCAAAATAAATCCTTTATTTGTTATTTCATTTATTTTGTCAGTTTTGACAGATTGATAAGTAATGAAATTTTGTTCAGTCATCCAGACGATAAAGGCTAGTAATTTAGTTCACAAATTTAAATATTTTTTTTGTCTATTTCTTATGTGTATTTGTAATTATGTTATGTGATTTTTTTTAGAAATTTATGTGTATCTGAGAATTCTTTTATTGTAGTCTTTCATTATAACGCCATCTGTTGTCAATCAGTGGAACTTCACCTGTTATGTTAGAAGCGTGCGTTATACTAACATATCAATGTATGTTATGTTCAACTTTCCGTAGTAGTTTATGATGTTGTTATGGTTACTTTCATAAGTGGTCGTCTGGAAAAATTATTGTTATTGTCAAAAAAAACTAACTATTTCCTATGTTTAATGTCTAGTTACTATTTTCATATGAGACATAAATATTGTAGCAACAAAATAGAGAAAAATCTATTAATATTAATAGTAAATGTAGAAAATATCAGCAATTTCATTGTCCTGTTTTAATAATAAACACACAAGGCGAGAACAGAAAAGATTCTCGTTGATTAAAACGCTGAAGATGAAAATGAATTGGAAGCATGTCGTGTAGTTCAGTGGTCAGATTTGATTGCTTGGCGCACCCTAACGTTTTAATTCGGCCCTTGGACAAAGCTGAAGCTCTAGATTACCTGTGTTATAGATATACATTTTCTGATTAAGAACCTGACAGTATCTAAAAATAGTTGGCGTCGACATTTTTCATTGTTTTGTTTTTAATCGAGGCAAATAATCTGTCAGGTCTAATAAAACAAAATTAATGTATGTACATTTATTCTCCGCCTTTTCTCATTCATTATTTGTGACAGCAGGGAACGCGGTGTATTTTTAGTTACCTAAGGATTCGGTTGGTTGGTAATGGTAACACAAGATTAATGCGAAAAATGAAATTATTCAAACACAATTTACGTAATGCGATAATGTGTAATATTATCCGCATCTTTACATTCTAAAAGTATATGAAAGGAAGTAATTTATATGATTAATAAGGACAAATAATTCTTCATTGTTGGTTAAAAAAATATTCGCAATCAAGTATGTTTCATTACAGTAATTAAATAAATAGCACAAATTATTACCTTATCACTCTATGCGAATTCAATTAAGTAATTAATTTGTCTGTAGTACAAAACATATGTAATAGGTACTTCTATGGTTTACATTTTCAGTATTTCTCAAGAAAACAATGTATTTTTCTTTTCTCGTACCTAATTATCAAGTCATTTGATATAGCGCATTCAAAGGCTAACATTAACAATGCTATTTCGTGAAAAGTTATAGAAAAAGAGATATTTTTGCTATCTAAAACTTGCTTTTTACAAAGAGTTCCGAAAACTATTTTTTGGGATGCCTAATAATTTTTCTGAACTTACTAGCCTTATTATTGTGGCTAGCTCAATGGTATGAAGTCGGCCTGTGGATCCTGAGAACCTTGGTTCGATTCCCACAGGCGACAATTTTCAATTTTCAAAAGCTACCCCTGTGGCTCCTCCACCATTAACATCTTTGGGGGCCGTGATTTGACGACTGATAACCGCACTTCACGCGCAAAATATATCACTTACCGAGATCTGCTTCGGCAGAGTGCCACACCCAGTAATGGATAGAAGGCGTGATGATATATTTATCTATTATTTATTCAAATGAATTTACCGAACTGACAGTGGTTGTCATCGAAACAATATTATGTCCGTTATGATAGCTGCATTCCATTTACCACATGGTTCACTAAAATCAGTTCAAATAAATTAGACAACATGACCAAATGAATTGAATTAAACAAACTGATGCACTTATTGGGGTTAATTACTTCAAAGTATATTAGAATCAGTAATTCTAGTACTACAAATAAAGTGAGCGAAGAAATTCAGCGAAATAAATAAGAAATCTGGATCAATAATTGTAGGTTAGATCTGATCCAAATGGCAAATGGAATACGCCTGATGAAGTTGTTGTCATAGAGACAATGCAAAACAAGCTCGTTATTTTATTTTGGAATCATAAACTTGTTTATTAGCCCTCAAAGGAGGGCGTAATTTGGCTATTATAGCCTTAGAGTTTATAAAATTGCCAAGCAACAGCTATTCAAACAAATCAAAATCGTGATTTATGGATAAATGCCAGATAACACAATAAATTCGTATTGTTTTTTGTAAAGCTCTTTTGCCTTCTGTGGTACAAATTTTGCCTGTGTAGACTCAAATGCATCCAATATTTCTTTGGTTTAGTTATTGATATATTCAATTTTTATTTGACAATAAATTACAAAAGTTTTGTTCGTATGCAATCAATATAGCAACACCAACAATATACGGACATGCATAGAAACAAAAGCATACCTAAAATTAACAACGCCAGCAAAACGATAACGAATACCTACTGACTAATAAAACGTTGAGATTATAGCACTCGGGAAAATATTCCCTTAGTGCTATAATCTATTATACACTTAATATAGAAATAACTATTACGATTCATAACGGTTCTTATTTGATTATCATTTTGACGTTTCGTAGTTATTTTCGTTGCATTTCATCTATAGCGCAAAAATGTATACAACACTCGATCATTAAGTGCTTTACAACTACACTTAAAAATTTAAAAAAAATCTCGTTATTGTAGGTCTCGTTTTTCTATTTTCTTACTTTTTCTCGTCATGTAATAAGGCGCTTATCGATCTTGTATTGTAATATACTATTGCATCAGTTCGTTAATTCTTAGAAGTTGAGAAAAACTTGTTGATGTTTTTGAATTATTGAATTTAAATACCTTAATTTTCAATATCGTATCCGTTTCTTCTTATTGCCATTCGAACCGTTAGACTCTCGTAAAAATTTAATGAGATCTGTATCTCCATCTCGAAGTCATTAAGTGTGAATTTTCGAATTTCGCGCCCAGGAAATGTGTTTGTGCCTGTTTTATTTCGTCATTGCTTCCGTTTATCTATTAGGAGAGACATCCCCGTTATCTGACTGTGGCTGGATTGTCTGCATTTTTACGGCTTCGAAACGTAAAATTGATGTGCTTGCACTACGTTAGATGCTTCCTCATGGAACGGTGCAGATTGTACTATTGTGTTTATGACGTATTTATTACGTCATTCGTCTCTATCCGATGGGTTACATCTTTATCTTTAGTTTAGATTTATTTTGCTGCAAATATCTGTTGAAATAAATGAATATTTATTGTAGAACTTTTTCGTAATAGGTCAACTATATTTAGAATTTATTACTTTAGAAGAAACCCTGATATGTGGATAGCGCTGAAACTATAAGTGATAGATATCCATACTTAATTTCCGAATCGCTATCGACATGTATCGATACCATATTATGTATCGGAAACAAGTACCGATACTTTAAAGTATCGATATCAGAAACTTATAAACAAGAAATTAAATTTCGTATATATATACACTCATAAGGTCAAATACTGTTTGTGTAAAATTTTCATTGATATCGATTATCGATATTGGCAATATTTTTCAGTGTGGACGTATTTTGCGGGATTTGAAAATTACGGTTTATATTCGATATCGGTAAATATTTGAACACCATTATTAGGAAGCAAATTTGGTAGGTAAATACGATATTGATTGCGTTTCAAAATTGAGACGTGCAATTTTAAATTTCCGTGACCTCTGCAATTTCTGTATTTATATCAAATTTAGAGTAATATTTATATTTACCTTTATATTTCTATTAATTTGAAAAGTTTCAGTACGTATTTTTAGTTTCATTATATTCGTACAATACAGGATAAAGTAACTTGATATATTTTGCTTGTAATTCAGCGCTTAGGGTTATATTTTAATTTACAGCTTGTATATAGAATCCCCTGTACTAGTACCGCCCTTGGGATCTCGAGAACTGTAAGAATTACGCCATCTTCAGGTCTATATAAATTTGTAAAAATATAAAATTATAAACAATCATAAAATTGTGTGTTTAATTAATAATTGACATGAAGAAATGAAGAAAATTGTTTGAATTTAATGAAGAGTTATTCAATTGACGTCACGCGGGAGAGAGACGGAAGGGAAGCAAAAGAAAGAGACATCTGGCACTAGTAAGAGTTAGTTGACAGACTACGACTAACCAGAGCATTATTTTAAAATATTTTTCTATATCATTTAGACTACGAGAAATCGAATGCCGTTGGGCGCTCTTCATATCTTTTTTGTTTTGAGTTACAGCGGTTTATGACTTTCTCGATATATCAACTTTGAGGGCCTATTTCTCGAAAACTAAAAGAGATATTGAAATGCGGTATGAACGAGTGAATTTCTCGTGCTCCAATTAACTTATATCATAATTTTTAAAATTTTGAAAATTTTACAATTTCTATCAAAATTTTCTTCTGCCCATATTTTAAAAACTTGACGAGATTATGAAAATCTGTAAACACCAGTGGATTCCTCGCAAAAAAATACATACATATGTAAAATTTCAGAATTTTTGTTCCACGGATAAAATTTTTAGAGCAAAAAAACTAAAAATGGCCATAATTCGTAAAAATCTTAAGGGGTACCCCTTCAAAAATCTTCAAAAAACATTGATTTTTAAATTTTTTGTAATAAAAACTATATTGGTGCGAATTTTTGCCTGAAATTTTGCATACCTATGTACTTTTACGAGAGGAATTCAGTGGTGTTGACAGATTTTCATTATTTCTTATTTTTTTTTTAATATTGAGAAAAGAAAATTTTTGAAAAATGTAAAATTTTCCAAATTTTACAAATTTCGGTATAAGTTAATTAGAGCACGGGAAATACACTAGTTCAAACCGCATTTCAATATCTCTTTTAGTTTTCGAGATATGGGACTTCAAAATTGAGCTTTTCAAAAAGTTAAAAGTCGCTGTACCTTAAAATATAAAAAAGATATAAAGATGCGCTCAACGGCATTCACTTTCTCGTAGTCTGAATTACATAGAACCTTATTTTTAAATTTTTTGATTTTTTCAAAAAAAATTCGTATTTTCATACCTGAAATTTTTACGATCATGATTCCGGCAATTAAAAATATACATATACTGAGGATCAAAATATGCATAATTATGCAGAAATATATGATGAATTTAATGGTGAAATCCCCAATTTCATATCTAGGTCAATATTTTTTTAAATTAACTGTAAAAGAAACAAACGAGAATGTAGTAAATATATGCATCTAATTTTACTCGTATTATATTTTTCATTTTATTAATCCTTAAAATTTAAATAAAAGCTGCAACGGAATGAATCTTTGGAAACATGTATTTAAAAATTTGTAAATAGCATCCGATGACTCCCCTCCAATATCTTCGCGACACCCCAAGGGGTCGCGACCCACACTTTGAAAACCACCGCCCGAATCCATTAATAACTTCTATATTCTATATTTACAATTAATTAATTTAATATAACTCCATCATAAATATAAATAATCCTCAAAATAAGCTTATAAGCAATAATGAATAATCTGTTAATAGAAATTAAACCATTACACAAATTTTCAGTTTACTAACAATCCTGGGATTCCGACGCAAAACTGAATCCCCAGTTCGATTTACATGATTGAAATTAGTTGGCGATGAGAAGTTGGCCCTGAAGGTAACGGCGGCGGCGGCGGAGGCGGAGGCGACAGCGGCAGAAGCGGGCTGAATTTACAGTCTCCCGGCAGTGAATAATGACGACGGTACAGGATTAAGTTGACGCGCTGATGGATGTGTCAATACGCGGTGTGTCTCGAACCGCACGCCGCGATGCCGCCGTCGCTTGCGATGTATCAGCTAGACGCGATTATCACTCGTCTGTAACGACGGTTTTTATTTCGTCTCTCGAAGATTTTATCTCCCGTGACGTTAAGATGGTATGCGTTGACGCGCCTAAAGAAATCGGAGTAACGGAATTGATTCGATTTGTAATATTACTGGATCAAATCAACAAGGGTACATATTTATGTTAAAGTGGATTCTACTTGAAATTGATGTTTCGTAGTTATTGACTTATGAATTTGAATCATTTTATTTCTTTGAAATATAGCAAAACCAATCTGATATCATCTCCAAGCAAATTCATTTTAAACTTCAATAAAATATAGATAATTAATCCACTAGCACTTAAGTAATCGAAGTAATACAATAATCAGTAAACAATAAACGCTATTCCATGTAAGAATGCAGTAATCGAAATTAATCTTGTTTACAGTTACGGCAATATTTTGTCATCATTTTATCAAAATATCTCGTTTCTGTAAACAAATGCGTATAGCCGTAGCATTCGTTCTCATTATAGTTGTTTTTCGCCGAAAAAATGTTAAATGCAACATTAGAGCAACGAATTGTTGTGAAATTTCACATGAAACTTTGCAAACCTGCTACTGAAACTTATAATTTATTGAAAAAAGTACCCGAATTGTGGAAGGACAAGTCATGGTTTCTCCATCAAAACAATGCGCCGGCTCATTCTGATCAAGAGGTTTCTAGCCAAATACAGCATCCCAGTATAGAACCATCCGCCTCATTCTCCGGATCTTGCACCGTACGATTTCATGTGTTTCCTAAGATGAAATCTGCCTTAAAGGGAACAAGATTTGAACTGTGAATGAGAAAGCGGCAAGCGCCCTGAAAGCGCTGACAGAAGAAGACTTCCAGCACTGTTTCTAACAATGGAAGATTCGCATGGAACGTTGTAGAGATAGAGGAAAGGTGTATATTGAAGGTGACAATAAGTAAATAGGAATGGAATCAAAATCAAATGTTAAAACATCGTCAGTCTCGTTATTTAATAGCCACACTTCGTATACATATGTACATAAGTATCATCCTGCTGTCCTATCAAGTGGAGTAAAACGAATACTCGAAACATTCATAGAACATTCACTCATCGGCATTATTCATCACGCAATAAACTTTCAATCGCATCCCTCCATTCATTCCTGCACATCTTTTTCCAATAATCTTTCATTCAATGTACGGTAACGTTTTCAAAACATCGCAAATTACCCACATTCGCTCATCTAACAACGAATCTAATAACAACTCTAAAAAAAATAAGAAAGGAAGAGCGCGCCATTCTGTGGTTTTTAATAAATAACAATATAATTCGTGCAAATTTTACTGTGATTTCGATGTTAATTTTTTATATAGGTTGCCTATTACTTTATCTCAACATTTATAAAGGTGCCCTAATTTTTCTGTATTCTTCAAATTGAAATATAATTACATGATTAATATGAACTGTTCATCAACCAAATAATCTGACAAAATACAACAAATAACAATTCTCTAAATTATTATTTGAATGAAAAACATTTTCCCATTTATAACAATAAAAAAGTTATCATTGAGTCCATCAAGCAGAATATAGAACAGCGTTCATTAGTCATGAGTAGGAATACCATTGATCTCAATGTGTCGCCGCGCTTGGCGAGCTGTCGTCGTCGTCGTCTGCGGCGGCAGGTGCGTCCCAGGGGCGTCCTCTCGGCCCGTGACGTATACAGATGGCCGCGTCGACATCGCGCGACGCAAGTTATTTCTTGGTTAATTAAAATTGTCCCAAGACCATACGTTATTGAGGGCTCCATCAAGGGGCGCCCTTATACGCAGACGGCCGTCTTTGTCCCGACGCGACAGACGTCACATAGAAAGCGCCCGGTGAAAGGAAATTACCGCATTTCGTCTAAGAAATATTAATCATCCGGCGAAATTATTTTCTTTTTATGAAAGAATCCTGTGAGATTTCTTTAAGAGAGTATAAAGCAGAATTCCTATTTTTGTGAAGAATCAAATTAGTTTCTTTGTGTTCTATATAAAATCTTGTTATCGTTCAAAGCTAGTTCATATCTTGTGTTAACTGAAATGTCGCGAGCTTCGAACAAGGCTTATTTTTATTTATATTTGCTAACGATATTTATTCGTAAATAAATCTTGCAAACAAAGCTTATTTTTATTTGCTAATGATATTTATTCGAAGAAAGGTAACTTTGACTTCTCTGATCCAGTGCGGTAATCGATAATCAGATTTTTAGATTAAAACACAACCTGAATCATTGGTCTCCATACTTCTTCTTCTTTTTACTCCTGCTGGAGCATAAAGCGACATGTTGTCGTTTCTTAGCATTGGTTGTGCACCTTCCTTTTTCTCTTGTTCTTTGCTATTCTTGTGTTTGTTGTTTTTCGATGATATTACTTGGTAATTTTATCCACTTTTCTTTATTTTTTCCTGTATTTTTAGCTCGGTTCCATGTCTACTGTTATTAATTCTTTGTTTACAGTTCTTGTTCATATTTCAGTTGGTCTACCTGTACGTCCGTTACGTTGAAATCTAGGGCTTGTTTCGTTATGAATTTTTTATTAAAATTGAAGAGAACGTTTCAGAAAATACTAAAAAAAAGGAAATATTATGCTTGTAAAATTCTCACACAAAATATAACTCGTAATATGATAATTATCAGATAATATTTTGACATGAATTCAAATTCGTTGTTACATTCGCTACATTTACATTTCACAGGCAATCGTAGCTCAGTGGATAAAAGCGAGGTAAAACTTGCGTTTCTTAATTAGCAAGCAAGAGGTCGTGCGTTCAAATCTCACTGACTTCTACTTATATAAAAAAAATACGATTGTGTTTGAGTGGTTCGGATTCCACTATAAGCTGTAGGCTCCCTGTACTGTAATTGGGATTAAGTTCCTGTTGTGCAGAATAACAAAATAAATAATAGTTATTTACTTTTTTTCTTTTTTTTTTGTGATACGGCTTCAACTGCTTTGGTTACTAGCCGGGGTGGTATGACGATGGAAGCGTCTGCGCTGTAGTCAGTCGCAGACGCTGGTTGATGCCAGCCCTAACCTGAAATCGAACCCGGAACCTCTGGGTCAGTAGCCTAGTAGTCTAACCCACTGAGCCACAGAGGTCGGCAGTTATTTATTATACAAGTATTTTATTAAATAAATAAAATAAATATATCATCACGCCTTCTACCCATTACTGGGTGTGGCACTCTGCCGAAGCAGATCTCGGTAAGTGAAATATTTTGCGCGTGAAGTGCGGTTACCAGTCGTCAAATCACAGCCCCCAAAGATGTTAGTGGTGGAGGAACCACAGGGGTAGTTTTTTGAAATTATGAAAATTGTTTGTCGCCTGTGGGAATCGAACCAGGGTTCTCAGGATTCACAGGCCGACTTCATACCACTGAGCTAGCCACCCGATAAAGTATTTTATTAGGTATATAAAACACGCAAGACAAGTTTAAACACGAAACCGAAGGTCGAGTTTTTAATTTTTCTTAAGTGTTTTATATACCAATAAAACACAAGTGTAATACAAAATTTTATCCACGTTGATTGAGTTATATATAGTTTCTCAAAATGCGGTAGATTATGAAGTGGTTGCTAAGTAACAAGTTGTTTATAGTGTTTTATGGAATATAAAACCCTAATGTTTTATAAGCCATATAATTCAATTTAAATCAGTGTAATGTCTTTATTATATGAGTTAAATAAATAAATAAATTTCTAGAACAACTCATAATTCATGTCAAAATATTATCGGCAATTATCATAAAACTTGTTATATTAGTTATGATAATATGCGTTTATCAATGATAATAAAATGTAAATGGTACAAATAAAAATTTAAAAATTTCAGTTTTTCTTATTTTTCTCCAAACGTGTACCGGCAAAAATGCAAGATATCTAATGTGTCAAGACTTTTGAAAAATCCTGCGCTGTTTTTTATCAAAGCAGCAAATTAATAAACCTAACAGATTAATTAAAAAGTAAATAGCACCAACTAAAGAAAAACTTTAGAGAATTTTACATTTTACTGCAGATTAACTCGTTAAGAAAGCAAAATAAATGGTAACATTTTTTCTGATTCAAGCGCTGGCTAAGAATAAGAAATAATATTTTAAACTTCTCGTAAGAAATATCGTCGTAATTCAGCATAATCATGCTTTACTTTTAATTATCATGGAAATTAGAGACGCGCTCGTTTTCTTGCTTCTTCCTGACGTCGTCTCGGTCTCGAGAAACCGCGAAACACGGCCAACTTCGTTTCGCTACTGTTGCTGTTCTCGGCTCTGAGATTGGGATTGTTATTTGTACCTGTTAGAATCTATCGCGTGGGTAAATAGTTACATCTGTATACAGAATTAGTCATTAATTATTTCGTTTCGAAGTTGAGATTAATTTCTGAAACTAATTCAGGAGGGTTTCTTGCTTATCTTTATCATCAGTGAGCAGCAATAATTATGAAAATATATTGGTTAATTTTCAAATGTTTTCATAAAGCTTTGTATTTATTATGATTCTGCAGATCTCAATAAAAAATAAAAATAGATAGGTATATTCAAATATGTTCTATTAAATTGAGGTATGGATCATTGAAATTTTTAGTGTATTTTAATTTTATTTTGTTTGTTACTCTGCACAATAGGAACTTAATCCTAAGTATAGTACAGGGTGTGTGATTAAACCCCATACACACTTGCCGATAGTAAAATTATCAAGCAATGAAATTATTTTAATAATATGACAGCTCTTTGGGGTAGGTATCAAGTGGGCCTGTGGATTTGACTAACATGTTTAGGGACCGTGATGTAATAGCTGATAATCACATTTCACACGCATAAATATATCACTTACCGAGCACTATAATGATAGTGTGCTACTCTCAGAATGGGTAAAATGCGTAATGATACATTTCTATTCATTTTATTTGGCAGAGACAGTACTCAAAGTATATTAAGATATACATACATACATATCTTCACGCTATATCCCAACAAATGGGGTAGCACGAACCCTAAAATAACTCATAAAACATTCACTCATCACACTCATCAAACAATCAGTCCTCGTCAAACATTTTCATCCAAACAAATCACCCTCACTTCAACCACATTCCTAGATCACTCCTTATAAACTCATTCATTTATTACACTCGAAATCATTTATCACACAACAAACCTTAAATCACATCATTCCTATTCACTTATCATTCATTTTCTTTCTTTAACGTACACAACATATGCATAAAACATCTCAAATTACTCACGTTTACTCCTAACAACGAATCTAATATCGAAACTAACAACGATTCTACAAGATTAGAAAAAATGAAAGCGATAGCCTGCACTTGTATATGAAAGAAAAGTCCACACAATGCAGTAACTGAAAATGAAATATTAAGATATCTCGCATGAAAACTCAATTGTCATGTGTATGTTCGCATTTGCCGTCACAAATCAGTATATACAAAAAAAGTCTAGCTGATTTAAAAACAAAACAAAATGGGGTAGGTGGCTTTTATCAAGTCGGACTGTGAATTTGACATCTCAGGTTCGATTTCCACATCCGACAAACAATTTTCATCACATTAAAATTACACCTGTGGCTCTTCCTCCACTAATAACTTTGAAGGACGTGATTTGATGACTTGTAACCGCAGTTCACGCGTATAAATATATCACTTACCGAGATCTATCACGGCAGAGTTGTCATACCCAGTAATGAGCAAAAGGCGTGATGATATATTTAGTTATTTATTTATTTATATTTCACAAAAATACGATCGTGTCTGGCTGTGCAGAAACACAAATAAATAAATAAATAATAATATAGCTAAACTTCGGTTTCTTCTTATTAAACTGTTCTATTCTTTTTTTAAATAATAATTAGATACAAAAAAATAGAATCAATAAAAGGCTTCAGGAATCCAATATTTATTTTTTTTAAATATTTATTCGTTTCGAACTAAAAAATTAGTTCATCATCAGCAAATCTAAAATACAATACAATAATAATAATATAAAACTAATAAATAATACAAAATGTCAAACAAACCTCAATAAATGTAAAAAATAACATGAATAAAATATCATAAATAAAATAAAATATGTCAAAACATCAAAATAGATACATATGAATAACAAAAATAGAAAATATATGAAAAAACAAAAACAAAAAATATAAAATAAAAAATAACCAAATTAAATTTCTAAATGCCCTAAAAAATTTTGAGCATATTTTAAATTATTATAGGCATCAGTTTTATAGTTAACAGAAACATCAAAATGTTAATTTATATGTAAGGTTTCTAAAATTAATCTGTGAAATTTATTTTCCATAACATCAATAATTTTAGCTCCAGAGAAATCAAAAATGTGTCCAGTCTCTTGATGGTGACGAGTTAAGGCACTATAATTTGGATCAAGTTGCTTACAATGATAATTATGTTGGTATAATCTCTTATATAATGGCTGTGAAGTTTCACCAATGTAACATTTTCCACATAAACCACATGGAATTTTGTAAACAACATTTTTAAAATGTGTTTTTTCTATTTTATCTTTAGTTTTACTATAGAGCATATTAATATTATTAAAATTTGTAGTAACAATTTTAATATTAGTAGTTTTTAAAATCTTTCTAATTCCTGATATTAATTTTTTATCGAAATGAACAACAGCAACAACTGGTTTTTCTTCATTTGGTCTAGTAGAATGAAAATTATCTTTATTTTGTCCATAAATAAATATTGGATTCCGGAAGCCTTTTATTTATTCTATTTTAATAATTGTTTGGATCCACCTTACATATTTATAAATAATTAGATACAACAATTTCCTTGAAAAGCAATGTAGAAAAAAACTAGTTTGTTACTCTAGTGTCGTGCAATATGAAAGTTTACCTGTCCCTTCTATTTAGTCAGAATTACAAAGTATCCCCACAATATAAAGACATACCAAGATTACGACTAAATCCAGAGACAGTTAAACCCGCGCAGGCATTGTTTCATGTCAGTATCTCAGTCTGGTATCGTTTACAGGAAATGTTTCTAGAACTTAAAAGCAAATTTATTACAAGTAAATCGTAGTGGTTGTGTGGTACGTTCGGACACGTGTACCATTGGCGCTCAGCACCGACTCCGGTAAAAAGTGTCGCGTGCCTATTCCACATTACCCGGATCGTGTCACGTGCGGGATAGGGATAGAGAGATGCGGCAATCGAGGAGAGGAAAGGAGATAGAGACAGCATACGTGCGTGCGGCTGCAGTGTTTCGTGTCACCGAATACTTTAAATTCTTCTCGTCGGTGGCGCAACTCTGGATTAACATGTTATTATATTTTTATTTTTTTTGTAAAATGGAGGTCATTTTGCAAACGTGAGCTTGCGATTTAATTTAACGGAAAATAACTCGGTGCAGTTTTGGTTGGAAATGAGCTTGGAGAAAATTGGACTTTTTTTGATGCTTACATAATTTTAAAGATAGATTTTAACTAGGATTAAATCGATTGGTTCTTACTATGTTGATGAATATGTTTATTCATGATAAGTGTGAGTTAGCGAATAATATTATTATATAGATTAGCTGTGTGTAATTTCAGATATTTTTGGTATGAGATATGTGATATACATGGGTATCTACTTTTTTTTCTGAACATAGGAAATTCAATGTTAAAATTAGACAATATATATATTTACTTAGTAATTTTACAGCAGTAATGTTATGAAGTAATCTTCTCTTATATTCTGTAACTGTATCTTTACCTGATTATTATTTAACGATTCTCAAAACCAATGAAATGCTTCATTGTATGTCACGTATCTGCGTTTTAACCAATCCTGTCATTATTATACTGAGAATAATGCTCTTGTGATTATTCCCGGGAATTATCTCTGTAGATGCTTTTTTGTTTGTGACAAATGATAGGTAGTTGTCAAATAATTATTAAAAACTATCAAAGCGTCAAGTAAAATGTGTGAAATATATCGATTTAGTTGTATTTTAGATACAGAAATACACCAACAAATTTTGGGAACAACTTCCAAGAATACATTAATATCAATCGATATGAACCCAGTTCAAAATCTTTTAAGTTGGATGAATCGACCTCAACAGCTAAGTCAAAAAATAATCTAATTAAATATAACTCGAGAGTTCGATAAATTAGAAAATAATTCTCGAGTATCTTTCTCAAACTTGTTGCCATTTGGCAATAGCCACTCAAGCCCTACGGGCTTTCGTGACTATTGCCTGGCAACAAGTTTTCGATAGATCTATCAAATGATTTTCAATTTATTCTCACTCTCTTGTTATATTATTACTGATTATTTTATGAAATGCTTCATTGTATGTCACGTATCTGCGTTTTAACCAATCCTGTCATTTACTGAGAATAATGCTCTTGTGATTATTCCCGGGAATAATCTCTGTAGGTGTTTTTGTTTGTGACAAATGAAAGGTAGTTGTCAAATAATTATTTAAAACTGTCAACGCGTCAAATTAAATGTGTAAAAAAAATAGATTTAGTTGCATTTCAGATACAGAAATAGATGAAGAAAAAAACAAAATCAGGTTTGAAGTGTCAGATCAAAAGAAATATAAAATCTTTCAGATTTTAGGTCGATTTAGGACTGTTGTATTACAACTTACTGAAACAGGTAACTTATTTGACTGGATTACTTCGCTTACTTTATCCCTATTATATAATTATATTTACTATTAAGACTCATCATGAAGTAATTCAACTTCCTGGATTAATAGGTGAATGTATTCATTTCAATTACACACGTGGTTTCATCTGACCTAATATAAGTGAGCCCAGTGGAAAACGAAACAAAAGTAATACAAATATCTACATAACAACGTGACTATTCAAACATTTGACGAAGTAAAACAGTCATAATTACTTTAGCATAATTACTCCGCAATCCAGTACTCGTAAACGAAGTAAAAAAGAGTTCCCACATTGAAACGGACTCGTTTCTGCCGCTAATTTTTTCAGTCGGTTACTTCATATGCAACTCTGGTTGCGTATTATGCGCTTTGGGATCGTGTAATGTAATTTTCATGTATGAAGCAGCATTCCACCGTCCCCTCAGCCGCCCCCAGTGTACGATTTCTTTAAAATGGGCTGGGCGGTGAGAATATTACGGAAAAAAAGTCCTCTACACTTTTATTACTAGTTTGTGACAATGACAAATTAGTGCGGCTTTTTTGGTTTCATACTGAATATAAATTACATGCTAGAACTTTTTCGTAAAATGTTTAATTAAATTATGATTAATTTTTTACTATATTGGATATCATATTTTGTCATATATAAATTGATTGTATTAAATTTAATTAATTTTGGTGTTTTGTTTCATTCGAATCATTGTGTTTTTAATCCTTTTATAAATCTTTTTATTTTGAAATGTGATAACAATAGATATCTATTACAGTTTAATGTATACTTATGCACAACCGGGCCGAAATTCATATGTTTTAACCCTAAAAAGCGGGCTTAAACACTTCTTAGGGCAACTAAGGCCATTGAAAATAATTTTTATAGACACATAAATAAAATGACAATTCTTGTTTATTGTGAATACTTGATTTTACAAAATGTCATTTTGACATATAACCTATGTACATATTTTAATCTTTTGAACATATAACTAAATGTAATTTTTTTGTGCACAAAATATTATATGTACTACGGCTTTACGCCTCATGCTAATAATTATGCCAGTGACCAGAAACGCCTATTTTTACCCTTGATACATAAATAACTATTGATTTGTAATTTTTATGGGGCTCAGTTGTATGAAGTCGGCCTGTGGATCCTGAGAACTCTGGTTCGATTCCCACAGGCGACAAACAATTTTCATAATTTCAAAAGCTACCCCTGTGGCTCCTCCACCATTAACATCTTTGGGGGCCGTGATTTGACGGCTGGTAACCGCACTTCACGCGCAAAATATATCACTTATCGAGATCTGCTTCGGCAGAGTGCCACACCCAGTAATGGGTAGAAGGAGTGATGATATATTTATTTATTTTAAGTTTAATTTTATCGAACAAATTTTATTTTATGGGGTAGTAGGTCAGCCTTTGAATTTGAGAACCCTGGTTCGATTCCCACAACGGTAAATAATTTTCACTGTATTAAGACTACTCCTGTAGAGGAGGAGCCATTAACATCTTTATGGGCCGTAATTTGCCGGCTGGTAACCACACTTCACGCGCAAAATATATCACTTATCGAGATCTGATACGGTAGAGTGCCACATCCAGTAATGGGTAGAAGGCGTTATAATATATATATTTTTATAAATAAAAATATTTTCCTACAACTGTGCGATTTCTTTGTTATTACGTAACTATTATTGCCTTGGTTACGTATGGAAAGTAGACAAATGTAGACCAAGTGCGTTTCTGTAAGCAAAGAAACACTAGTGCAGAAAGTTATTCATTATTCTAAAAAAGTTGTTTTGAGACCGATTTAAATTTTGCGCCGAGCGCGGATTTCATATTTTGGCCACAGACGCTTTTGGAAGAAGAAGATGCAATGAGCCAGCGCTTGTAAATATGCGGTAGTATTTTGACGTTTATAAACATAACCTTAATTTGCAGTATATCTAATCTGTACACAGTTAATAAAAAGAACCGAACAAAGTAAAATATATTAAATTCTGCACTTGCACGTAACAAGCCTTTTTCGGCACTTGTTATAAAAATAACTATTATTTCAGATAGTTTTATACGAGTATGTATGTACCTTTATATTCCTAGTTTTGTCCCGTGTTTTATCCAAAAATAAATATTTATCTTAACCAGAAAAAGTTTCGTAATTTTTTCCTGAATTGTATAACTGTTACGACTACTTGACACTCAGACTATTCTTGGCATTTGTAAAGTTAAATTCGAATACTAATAGGTTAATCCAATAAAGAGAATAGCTTAGTCTTAAAGTAATTTTCACGCACTAATAGTAAACGCTCGCTCCTTAGAGTGCTGTAGTTTCAGTTCGTTACCGCAATAAAGCACAACACCACAAGATCCATAGCTATAGGGATATATCAAATATTAATATCGGACAAGGTGCAAAATGCAAATATCGCATATAACCCGCTAAATAATTTGATGGATGGCTAACGTTATTGTGTCTGCTGATAGACGGATTCAGGTCAGCACTTTGATGCTATCACTATTAAATTAGTGCCATCTAGATGTGGTTAATAATGCATCAGTTAATTAATATTCGCTCTGATACCGTGTTAATAAACATTCCACGTGGCCGGCCATTCTGACGCTTTCAGCCATGACCAATGCGATTCCCGGAGACTATTGTTTGCCTCATGGGGTGATCCTTCACGGGAAGGAGCTTGTCGATGCATTTCCTGTTTTCCACCAGATTAGATGCCATCTGACGGCGAACATTAATTTACTCATTTTCTATGGACTGCTTAGTTAGTTCTAGACAGAGAGACGTCGAGCGTTATCTGATGATGTCTGTTATGCCTACTGACTGATTGCCAAGTAATTGTTACCCTAATGGAGTTTGGTATCAGAAATGAGTGTTGGTGATACAGAAACGTTTTTACATTCACGCGTATGTAACCATCTAAATTCGATGAATTATGGTGGAATTCGGTGATAAATCTATAAGTTTATAGATTCTTAAATTTGTAAATAATGAACAAAATCACATCAATATTTGTTGATACGTAGAAAATATTTCATAAAGTCATAAGTTTCGTTGCGATTTTGTTCATCATTTACAGATTTACTAATCTATAAAACTTATCGATTTACACAGAATTCCATCATAAAATGAGTTGGTTTTTGACATATTACGAAAAAAAAAACATTCAATCCGCCATAAGTGCAGCTCAAAGACTGATGATGTAATATCCCAAAATTTTCTACTTTTGTCATAAAGATACTCCCTCCCATTTTCAGTTCTTATAATAGTGTCTTGCAGAGCTGGGCAAGCTACTTAAAAAAAGTAGCTAAGCTACAGCTACAGCTATTCTTTAAAAAAGTAGCTGAGCTACAGCTATAAGCTACATTTTGTAAAATATAGCTAAGCTACAGCTAAAAACTTTCATTAAAACAGCTGTTAAATTTTAAAGTTACCTTTTTCAATTATTGTGAATTATTAAATTTGCCATTGTTATATCATCAGCTGATCAGTCTTTTGTTATAATGACTGTTAATATAAATAAATATATCATCACGTCTTCTACCCATTACTGGGTGTGGCACTCTGCCGAAGCAGATCTCGATAAGTGATATATTTTACGCGTGACGTGCGGTTACCATCTAATATTTAATACAAAAGTAGGATAGGTTAAGAACAAGTAAAAAATAAAATATGTTAATAGATTTTACACTATATAATAACTTGTTATCCTACAGTTATAGGAAACAATAAAGAAAGTACAATTCAAATACGAAACAAAAATTAATAGGTATTTCTTAATGAACAGTGGTAGCTTTAAGCTACAAAAAGTAGCTTTGGGCTACAAGAAGTAGCTTTAAGCTACAAAAAGTAGCTTTAAGCTACAAAAAGTAGCTATAAAAGTAGCTTCAGTTGTTATAATAATATTTTTAAGCTAATAGAAAAAAACATAGTTCGCTACAAGCTACAGCTAAATTTTTTCACATTTAGCTAAGCTACGGCTACAGTTAAGGTAAACGTAGCTAAGCTACAAAAGTAGCTAGCTACTGCCCAGCTCTGGTGTCTTGAAATTGTGTAGAATTAACTTTAAAAAAACAAGTGTACAACGACACTCCCTTCCTTTTTTATATATTTAATTTGTTTTCAATTCTTACATAGATTGTCTAACTGTAATTGTGTGGAATTCACTTTCACAAATAAGCGCAGGACAGCACGCCCTTTCTTTAATATCTTTTTATTTTATTTCCAGTTCTTATAATAGAATGACTAATTGCAATTCTGTGAAATTTACCTTCAAATACAAGCGCAGATTGTCGCTCTCTTCTTTTCTAATCTTTATAGGTTCGTTGTTATAAAAATGAGCGTGAGTAATTTGAGATGGTTTGAGCATATGAAATGTACTTCGAAGAAAAATTATGAAAAGTATACTGGAGTTATTAAAGTTTGTTGCGTGATGAATGATTCCGAGTGTGATGAGTATGACTACGGATCAAATTCACAGTCATGACTCACTCTTACCTCATCCTCACATCACACTCAAAGTCGAAGTAACCAAGGTAACTAACATAAGAATTTACATAATTTGAGTTAATTGCCTTAGTTACTTCGAATTTAAGTGTGAGGTGAGGATGAGATGAGGGTGAGTCACGACTATGAATTTGGCCCTACATTGCTACATTTATTTTACCATTAATAAAAAGCTTATAGAAATTAAATATTCTGTACAACAATTTTACATCATTAGGTACATATGCTGTGTACGTCCAATTAAGTTTCTTAAGTAGGTATTTAATTCAACACATCTGATTATCTTTCTACGAACTTGCTTAATGCGACAATAAAAGCAAATCCATTTTACAACCAGAGACCAGTAGGACATAAAGGTAATACTGTACAAATAAAAAATAAATTAAAGTCGATTAAAAAATAGAATAGTCCAGGAATAAAACGAATGCGCTACCATTGAGTCAATGGATGGCACAAGCATTGTCCAGTTTTTAATGGGACAGGCAGCCGACGTTGAGAGTAATCGTCGTGCTATCTGTCAGCGGTAGACACGGCCGGGGCGAGCGATCACAAGGGGCGCGGGCCTAGCCGGGGGTATCTAATGTGCGCAATTAGAACGGTTAATGTCCCATAGACCGGGCCGTACATCACGGGAAGAAAAGCGCTATACGGAAAGATGCTTCGGGTTGAATACCCAACCGCCCTGATCAAATAAAACCCGCCAACCCGCCAACTCGCCCTCAACACCGATATTACACAGACAGTCATTTGTTAATGACGCTGTTTGTTACTTGTTTCTTTGTGCCGTGCTGTTGCATTATTTTAACATTTAGACTCGTTTTCCACTTTGAAAAATTCACACACTTGGTATTGTGTATTTTCTACTGCTGAACGTTTATAACTTATTTTAGAGAAAATATATTGCAACAAGAAATGTAGAGAAAAAATTACCTAACTTTTTTATTTAAAACATTTTCCTCTCAAGTCATTTAAAAACTTAATGATTATTTTCTAAGTAAATACTTAGTAATTGATCAAATTAAATTATAAAGAGAAAATTTGGGATACCAGCAGGTTTTGTACCTAGGACCTTATGATAAGGTTCCAGGTTCAATTTCCGGCGGAATCCCAATTTTTCTCTTCATAATTTAATTTAGAAAAAATTAAGAAAGAAAAACATACGATGCTAAATGTTTTAATATCTTTTTTAAATCCTTCACCCATTATTGACGTATAGTTAGGTACAAAACGACATGACATCTGACGAATCTTTATGAACAACATAAACAAAAATAGTCTGATTTGCATTAATTATAGATACAAACAAAGATATTTAAAAGAAATCAAGTGAAGCTTTCAAGTATTTAGATTGTGCAATCCGATACAACTTTTTGTCAATTTTTTTTTTGTCATATATTCATTTTGAATAAGTAGTAAAACCAATTTCAACCTGTAGATATGACACCATAAAAATTGCCCACTTTGGTCGGTTCTGTCAACCATTTTTATTACTTAATTATATCATAATCTATAATTTAAACTAGTAGATTATTTTAGTAAGCCAATAGTAATATTGTAAGGTAGTAATGGACAAAAGGCTTAAAGTTGTATATAAACTTGTTGAAGAATTACAACGACGTTTCGGCCAAGGTTATGGCCATCTTCAGGTTATATGTTCGCCCTAAATAATTACCAAAATGAAAAAATGAGTCGACTATCGGACTCTTTAGGGCGAACATATAAATTTAAATTCATGTTTTTTGGCAATGTAGCTTCGTACTCATTTTTTCATTTTGGTTATATGTTCGCCCTAAATAATTACTTGTAACTCAACCTTTGTTTGGTGTTATTCGTTTTATTTAACGTTGTTGACCTGAAGATGGCCATAACCTTGGCCGAAACGTCGTTGTAATTCTTCAATAAATTTATATACAACTTTAAGCCTTTTGTCCATTACTACCTTACAATATAATTTAAACTGAAAATTGGTCTGTCAAAAATATGTCAACAACCACCCTTAAAATCAGCGCATTTACACCAGCGCCATCCATAGTTACCATCCAGTCCGGAGTCTAATTTTCACGGTTTCGTATTTACTATGACAATCTAAGAAACACTTCTGTCACTGGAAAAAAATGCACACCATTTTGCAGCGTATCTCCATAACTATTTACAGAAATAAATCATTGCAATTCGCTACAAAATCTGTAATAATTTGCGGTTAGTAGTCTATATATATACACGCTATAAAACAACTGCGATTTAAACAGCAATTCACAGGTAAATAAATAAAGAAACCAATAGGTTTAATGGCGAAATGAAACGTAACAAATGAATGATTCATTCATTCTGCGAAAAGAAACAAAGACAACGCCGTACATGTAATTCGATGTAGAAATTTGTTATTCCCGCGCGTCTAATTGCATGTAAACTCTTTCTTCGCAAATTTCATTTCTGACGCGTGTTCCTCTTGATCTCCTGCTACTATAATTGGGTTACTTCGCGAACGGAATACACTTAAATGTCTTCGTTGTCGCCCTGAAGATCCGGAAGCTACGTGAAGTAAGTGCGGTGGATGCACTTAGGATAAACACGTGCTTTTATGCTGTGCCTTAAACGAAGATTAAATTTGAATATTTAAATGAATTCAGAAACAGGTCGTTTATTTCTGAAAATATCTTTAAAACATTGTTCATGGACCTTTATTAATAGTTTGGTTAAGTTTATTTGTAGGCACTTCTAACTCACTGGATACAACTAAACGACAATAATTTGTTATATATATATAAAAAAATACAACGGTGTGATTAGGATTTTACTGTTATTGTGTGGTTACAAATAATTTCAGGGTGTATTTGGAAAGACTTTCTTGCCCCCCTTTTTATTATAAGTAAATTTTAATTATTTTAAATACCTATTCTATTTGATAATTCAAATAGAGATGTTTTTTTTATAAGATCAGATATCAACATTTATATGCGAAACATTTAAAAATTCAGTCAATAGGAACAATTTTATACGGTTGAAATTCCTTATTACAATAAGATTACAGTATTTAGGAGATATCGCTATAAAAATTCGTAGCCCGTTATAACAAAGGGAAATAAAATAATTATTAACAGTTTAAAAAAAAAAGAAAATGTCAAACTGATGTTGAGCAAATGTAAAATATCCGATAACAATTATATTATGTATAAATGCTTCTTCTTCTTCGGATGGGGTGGCTAGCTCAGCTCGGCCTGTGGATTCTGAGAATCCTGGTTCGATTCCCATAGGCGACAAACAATTTTCATAATTTCAAAAACTACCCCTGTAGCTCCTCCACCACTAACATCTTTGGGGGCCGTGATTTGACGACTGATAACCGCACTTCGCGCGCAAAATATATCACTTACCGAGATCTGCTTCGGCAGAGTGCCACACCCACTAATGGGTAGAAGGCGTGATGATATATTAATTTATTTATTTAAATCTCTTCTGTCCAACAAGTAACTTGAGCTTCCGTATTCATTTTTGACACTGACAGCGTAGACAAAAAAACAGATTAAAATTACAAATTTTCTATTAAATCGTTTAAATTTGTTTCCGTTAATTTTTAGGTTAAAGTTTGCCTAATTTGATGTTATTGTAAATAACCATTTTTAAATTAATGGTGAAATAAAATTTGACATATTTTAATTTGACATAAATAAAGTTTAACACTCATATTACCTTTGATTCTTAGAATGTGCTTTGGATTAACTTTTTAATATTAAGTTTGAATAGGATTAACTAATACATGGGCGTCCACAAACATTTTTCCAAAATTAATTTTGTTTATTGGTTCAGATGCAGAATTTTAAGCCCTAAAACTTTTATTTCAATGCTTTTTGTTTAAAATATTTAGGGAAGCAGGAAATTACAAAATTATAATTTTACACATTAAAGTCCTATGTTCGAGAGTCGTGGTCACCACCCTTGTTAATATCCAGGAGGGGCGCGCGCACCGGCTTGCCCCCCTGCGGACGCCCATGAACTAATACAAATTTCTGCATTAGCTATTTTTTGTTTTCTGTTTTAGGCTGTAAATGTATTTCTATTAAGTTGTTTTAACTTGATAAAATAAGCAATGTTTAAACTCCAGAAAATAATCGCTAGCTATTCTAATGCTTATAGATTAAGTCAGTTTTAGGTACCTACCCATTTTTCCAGTGACAATAACATTAATTGTGATTCTGGTGGCATCTCTGCACCGAGGGAGGAAGCTCGGCTTTTGACATGTCTCTAGAGTCGATCCCCTTCGCTTTTCTTCACTTGTTAAGTAAATTCGTCACAAACGCCAACATCTTTCATTTAATTTCATCGTCTGGAGAACATGAACGGCAATTGCGAACCACTTGTTGTACCCTGATAATTCCACTCAGCCTTATAATTAGCTTAACGTTTTATTTTCTTCTCTTGTGTTACTTTTCTTTTTTGCTTCCTGTTGAAACTGGGAATTACCGATTAGCAAGAAGGCTAATGTATACTCAATAGAGAAATGAAATTATTCGCCATCCTAATGACATTTGCTAGTTTCCTATGCTTTTTATTCTTTGTATCTGCACGTAAGCGAGCAACGTTAAAAACTAATTTAGGTACAATGAAATTGTCGTGCCAGCGGAACGAACTTATTCACCATGTAAAGTGAAATGCTGTGGAATATTTTACACCATAAAAGTTATATATTTTTTATAGGAATGTTGTAACTGGAGGCCTGATTTATTATTATTATTAATTAAATCTCTGTATTTCCATTTTAATTCATACGGACAACATATTCTCTTATTGCAGAATTACAAATTGGTATGTTCATTTAATATAAATATTTAATATTTCATAAATAAAATAAATAAACAAATCATCACACCTATTACACTTTACTGGGTGTGACACTTTGTTGGAGCAGATCTTGTTAAGTGATATATTTTATGCGCGCGAAGTGCGATTATCAGTCTTCAAATCACGGCCCCCAAAGATGTTAGTGAAGGGGGAGCCACCAAGGTTGTTTAAATATGATGAAATTTGTTTGTCGACTGTAAGAATCGAACCCGACTTCTCAAAGCCATAGTCCACTAGGAAAACAATAAAAAGAAAATGAAAATATAACAAATGATATTTGTGGTCTGCAGCAGTTATTTGTACAACTAATAATGAAAGCAATAATTGTTTTTTTTACAAAATTTGAAGTTTGATGCATGGAGGCTCAGCCGGGTATTTATTCATATTCAAAAGCAATTCAACATCTGTCTTATTTATGTATTCTCTCGTTGTCTCGTCAATGAAGAGCCAATTGGAAGCAGTCGATAAGATATAGTCGTCATTACATTTTACTCTTGTCGGTAACAGTTTGTCTTATTTCAATACTGCACTAAATATTAAATTTAATGTAAGAACTTGAAATATTACTTGTCAAAATGTCGAATGTTGTTTGAAATGCAATTCGCTCGTGCAAATACAAAACATTGAAATACCTTTTGTCTTTATTCAACTGAAGAAGCTTCTTTAGTAGTTTTTTGCTCTATATTTGCAGACGAGCTTGAACATGACCAATGTTTTAAAAGTAATTTAGATAAATATGCCTCAAATAAAAATAGTAGTAAATATAGTTCTAGATATCTTTTAATTAAAACATTTTTCTTTATAATAATTTAGAAACATTCATATATATATATATATATATATATATATATATATATATATATATATATATATATATATATATATATATATATATATACATATCTTCACGCTATATCCCAATAAATGGGGTAGCACGAACTCCAAAATTACTCATAAAACATTCACTCATCACACTCATCAAACAATCAGCCCTCGTCAAACATTCTCATCCAAACAAACCACCCATTTAGAAACATATAAATCATAATAAAATTTTATTCCTTCTTTCTTTCTTTTTAGGTAAAATTACGAATATATTGTAAATTCTCAAAGGCGGGGAAGTATTTAACCGCATATCACATCTCTCGTATGCGCGCCTAGGGTCTGGCTACTTTAATTATCATGATAATAAAGTCTTTATAACTCCCACTTGTTTCATTGTTCAGGTGATGTCAAATCTTACAAATTGCTGACTGCGAAAAGAAGAATTCATTACTTTTTAATTATCTTGCTTCGTTGAATCCTTATAACAAAAGACGACCATGAGCAATCAGCAAGACAAATTAATGGCTAATTTTTTTTATTCCTTTTACTTCGATTTTTACTGTGCGTTTTAAGCAGATTTATACATTTTACCATAATTTTAAATAATTACCACACTCTTTCTTTATTCAGATAAAAAAGATGAACCACAATTTTTATTTTTACTTTTTTTATTACTTGAAGTTTGACTCGCTACTCCATTAGAATAAGAATGTTTCACGAAGATAAATAATTGCTGTATATATATTTTAAGAGTTCGTGGCGTGTAATCCCATTTGAGTTAGTATCTATTCAGGACGGTTCATGACTTCATGCATTTATTTTAAAGATATGTAGTGTTCAAAGTATTAATAACGAATCTTTTTTTTCTAATATAATGATTGTTTTCAAAAATAGTACTTTCGTGATCATTACATATAATAATATGTACATGCACTTAAAATTAATGCACAAAGTTGTGAATCATCTTATATATATATATATATATATATATATATATATATATATATATATATATATATATATATATATATATATATATATATATACAGGCTGGTAAAAACAAAACATGTTATAGACGTTTGATATGGATTATTATTTGCTCGAAATTTATCATAATATTTTAGGCAAAACTAGTTCAATTAAAAGTTGTTGACAATTAAATTCTGTGCCCAATTCAATTTAGATTTTATTTTTAGTTTTTTGTGATAAAAAATATTGGATATAATGTTATAAATACCGCTCAATTATAGGAAACATTATATAGGGAAAACTAGTAGAAAAAAGAAAATATATTTACTTATCAAATCTTCGCAAACTCAATGATTTAAAAAATTAATCAACAGAGTTTTATCGGTAGCGCCGGATACATGAATAAATGAACTGAATGAAACTGATGTTTTGCTCACGTTCATTAATAATTCACGAGGGTTTGATAATTTCAATAGGTAATGAATTTATTTTCCAGTATCAATATCAATGCTGCTGCATGTATTGATTAACCGATGGGTTTTCCGATTATCAACCAACCGCCAAGTCGTCGTCGCTGAATATAGTACATCGCTCGACAGTATTTATCATCAAAACTAAATTTAGTTTGCTCGTGTTATGACAAAGCGGATTACTATCTCTAAATCAATTTACTTGCTTTCATTTTGCAATATATTTATTATTAAACGTTCGTGTTCATATCGCGGAGTGATATTATTTTATCTGTCCTTTGTTAGAAGATACAACACATCGCATTTTTACTTAGTTCCGTTCGCTCACTATTTTTAATTTTAAAGGAGAAGTGATGTTTTTCAAAGAAGATAGTGTAGTGTAATTGGGCGAAATTTTATCCAAACTCAGACATTCAATGAAATTAAAAGTTAAAATCTTTTAGAATTTGTTTGATGTCTCAAAAGAAGTCGCAAAAAACCCTTTCACACATTTGCTTCCATTTTATTAACAAGTTTACCATTTTGTTTTTAATTTATCATAAAATTATTAAAGAAGTAATGTTATACAGCGTCACAATTGCAAATATTCTAAGATTATGGCGCTTTGGCAATACATACATACATAACATCACCCTACATTCCGTAGCACAACCCCTAAACTCATTCACAAAACATTTCTTCATCAAATTAATCAAATAATCAGTTCTCGTCGAATATTCTCATCTTAAAATACCATCTTCGCTTCAACCACATTCATAGCTCTCTCCATATAAGTTCATTTACTCATCACACTCGAAACCATTCATCACACAACAAACCTTCAATCACATCCATCCAATTACTATATCTATCTATTCAGTTTTCATTCATCTTCTTCGACGTACGTTACATATTCGTAAAACATCTCATATAACGAATCTACAAAGATTAGAAAAGATGAGAGCGATAACCTGCGCTTGAAAGAAAATTCTAGACAATTAGATTAGAAAATGTGTTTGTCCAAAAATATATTATTTTGTTTCTCTCATTTATGTTTTCAATATTTTTCAATAGTAGTATATTTCATTTGTGTTGCATTGTCCTGTTTTCAAAAAATGCCAAGCGATTATGTATGATTGTTTGGAACAGTTTCATGAAAAGAAGTTTTTTTGATGGTGCGTTTAATAGTTAATATATGTATGCGAATACTTTGTGTCATGAAAGTTTCTTTATATAAACTGAAGTATGTTTACTGGCAATGTTTGTTTCACAAAACAAGAGAATAGTTTTTGCAGCTTGTATGAAAATATGAAGGCTGCGCCATTGTTGGCGGTATGAATGACAAGGATGAAAACACGAAGTCTTAACAGCGTTAGGTCGCGCGACATACATCCGCGTCGTTAACAGAAGGACTTGTCCGGATAACGTCTCGAGGAACAGCGAATCAGGGAGTTTTACGATCAGGACGAAGGATAACAAAGCACTAAATGAGATCATTGTTCAGAGACCGTTGTTATCAGGGGATATCTAACAGCGAACACTAATGCCGCGGATATGATTATATTATGACTGCAAATCTGCTCTCCGGTGACGGAGAGCGCCGAGGAAGCTTCGGGAAACGTCGGTTCAACCTCCCGGATCTTAAAGAGCACTAGCCGACGTTTATGACAGATCAAAATGATTGTTACATGCTGCTCCGACGAGACCATATCAACTAGGAAATTACCCAGTTAGTTTGTAATATAAATTACTGCTTCTAACTGTTGGATTATCAGATTTTACAGCGTTTATCGTAAAAACCTGTTTGCTGCATTATCATTCATACCATTATTACTTCTGCTGGATTCTACATCTTCCATTGTTAATCTTCCCTCATTCTAATCATACTAGCTTACACCATTTTTTAAAATAATAATTATAACTGATTTGATAGTTCGCTAAAGGTAAAATATTTCTAATAATTTATAACGAATCTTTATTTAATTTCTTTGTTTTAACTTATAATTTACATTATAAACTAGTTAAGTTCATCATCTAAACTAAAACTAAACTTATTTGAAAATACGCTCAAAGGCATTGAATTCCTCCTGTCCGAATAGACTAATAAGAGGGGTATTCCTTAATTTTTCCCAGTTTTAGGCCAATTTCCTTTAGTTTTTTCTAACTCTTTCTCGTACGAACAATTATTTTTTGACGTTTCTCAAAACAAATGAAATGCTTCAGTTTATGTCACGTGTCTTCGTTTTAACCAATCCTGTCATTATTAAAACTGAGAATAATGCTCTTGTGATTATTCCCGGGAATAATCTCTGTAGGTTCTTTTGTTTGTGACAAATGAAAGATAGTTGTCAAATAATTATTTAAAACTGTCAACGCGTCAAGTAAAATGTGTGACAAAAATAGATTTAGTTGCATTTCAGATACAGAAACACATGGAGAAATTTTGGTAACAACTTTCAAGAATACATTAATAAGTAATCAATCGATATGTTATACTGTAAATTAAAAAAAGCAAATAAATTTATATACCATATTAACAAAAAAAAATATTCTAGAAGTTTGTGTAATACTCGTACATATTGAGGTATACACCTCAAAAATCAATTATTGATAAAAAAAATGTGCAATTTTAATTGGAAACACGGATATTAACGCTTTCTATCTTCTCGGTAAAAATTGTAAAATTATTTCGTTAATAATTTACTCTTGAGATGTACACCTCTATATGAATTTAAAAAAACTTTTGACCCTTTTTTCTTAAAATGTAATTTAAATTTAATTGTTTGATTATAATTTATAATTTAACTTGGAAATTTAAAATTTTTATTAATTTGAATATAAAACATAAATTTACACAAAATTTATATACCTTTTTAGCCTGATAATAACTATACAACCTGGGCTGAAATGTTTCATTAATAAATATAAAAAAATAAAAGTATTACATTTTAATTTGAATACCTAAAGTCTGAAATCCAATCAAATTGTAGATTTTCAAGTTCGAAAATAATATATAAAAATAAATATATCATGCCTTCTACCCATTACTGGGTGTGGCACTCTGCCGAAGCAGATCTCGGTAAGTGATATATTTTTGCGCGTGAAGTGCGGTTACCAGCCGTCAAATCACGGCCCCCAAAGATGTTAGTGGTGGGGGACCCACAGGAGTAGTATTAATGTGGTGAAAATGTTTGTCGCCAGTGGGAATCGAACCAGGGTTCTTAGGATCCACAGGCCGACACGATAACCACTGTGCCATCTACTCCCTAAAAATAATCATATAATTCGGCTTATTACAAATTTCAAATAACTTGAAATTAATAGACAATGATACAGTTACAGAAAATGAGTAAATGTCCTAGTGACGTCATGGATGCTCGCCACTGGGTGGAGAAAATAAAAATACTGAATAATCGTGATGGGTGATAATCATCTCCTCCTAGATCCAGCGATCAAGGAGTATCATGTCTCATGCATAATTCACAGCATGTTGAAGTATGCGGTTCAGGTAAATGAAACCTGCAGAATTGCTTATTAAGATGAGAAATGTGCAGTGCAATGTATCAAAGAGCTGCGAATGAGACGCCTCAGCCGCCCCTCTCATTCTACACTAGCGTACGTACGTCTTTGTCAAGGTAGGGATGTTATGAATAGCTGTTTGTATGTACACACTGTTTCTATGCATATTAATACTAATTACACGGGGTAAACACACACGCGTGAGTGTGAACGTTCGTGAGCGTCTGTTCCGCTTCCGACCGGCGAGGGCGCTGCGACGGAGGCGTCGGCTTCAGTGACGCCGGCGAAACCGGATTAGAATTTGTATGCAAGAATATGCTTGATGTATGATAGGTAATTTGCAGGGTTTCAAACTGGAGGCAATTAACTAGCTGCGTTGCCAACAAATTAAATATTTGTTTAAGATTTTTGAGAGAAAAACAAGTGATGAACGTTTGCTGGAAGGGTGCATACATTTATTAAAACAACAACGCACTATGAGATTGTATAATTAAACAAGGGATTAGTTGTTTACTGACTATTGTTTAGTTAATAATTACATATTATAAACTCAAAATGTATATATAACTAGCTATTACCCTCAACTTCGTTCTCGTGGTCTACAATTTAATGCGAGTACCCGACATGCGTTGCATTGCAACTAAAAAAAAAAAGTTTGTGTTTAATTCTGTTTATTGAAGTGTTTTTAGATACACAATATTTTTTGTATTTCTCTTTGGGACGTACACGAATAAATCAGAAGGTTTTCTGACACGTGAACATACCACATACAGCTGTCCATGTGAAAAGCATGGATTTTCCAAATTTAGTCCACACATTTGTCGCGATTGTCCCTGTGCTTTGTTGATGGTCATTGCAAACGCGAATCGTACCGGAAACTGCAAACATTTGAATTCGAATGGCATAGGACTGAAGTTTTATTATATCTATATGTTAAGATTGGTTTTTCGTCTATACCTATACCAAATTTGAATCGAATCAGTGCAGTACTATTCAGGATAGCTTCGCGGGCGTGCGCACAACAACTTTCCAAAGTTGCATCGCAATCGGATGAATGATAGGAACGCTTACGGGACAAATAAACAAACATTCATTTGTATATATACATATATATATATATATATATATATATATATATATATATATATATATATATATATATATATATATATATATATATATTATATATATATTTATATATATATATATATATATAAATATATATAGTGGGTGGCTAGCTCAGTGGCATGAAGTCGGCCTGTGGATCTTGAGAACCCTGGTTCGATTCCCACAGGCGACAAACATTTCAAAAGCTACCCCTGTGGCTCCTGCACCACTAACATCTTTGGGGGCGATTTGACGACTGGTAACCGCATTTCATGCGCAAAATATATCACTTACCGAGATCTGCTTCGGCAGAGTGCCACACCCAGTAATGGGTAAAAGGCGTGATGATATATTTATTTTATTTATTTATTTTATATATATATATATCATTAAAATTTCATTCAATGCTGTTGTACACAATACTAGCAATAGCAATGAAACTGCAAAATAAAACATCAAACGAAATGATAAAAATTCGAATCAAATGATGTGGCGAGATGCAATATTTCTACAGGGAGATGACACAATGATGTGCATGGCCGGGTATTGTTTCAAATTGAACAAACCTGTGCAATTTACCGTGGAACGAATAATTTGGTTCACATATTTTTCGTTTTGTTCTTTTACTTGGCTGCGCTGTGTTTTATATTTGCATAAACCATGTATATACTATAATAAACATATGTTCTTTTAACATTTTCAAATTAGCGAACACAAAGCATTTCAGAATAAATTTTGTGACTTAATTTTCCGTGGGGCGTTTTTAAATGTGAACGAAGGGGCTTTAGAAATTTTTAATAAATGAAAATTGGAAAGGGCTGTGCGGGGACGGCTGCTCTCATCAGCGTTGGCGGCAGCGCATCTGACGGGCGGTGGTGGCGTAATCCTTTCGCGCTCATATTAAAGCTAATATCGGCCGCATGGACGCGAGCCTGAAAGTATTAGACAGCGGAACGGCTGCTGTTTTGCATATTTGCATTGTTGCCGTCAGCACACAACTAAGGAATAATTATATTTTACGTTATATATTGCTCGTTCATGCAAAAAGGGACCCGGCTACCGCGCCCCAACTCCTTTTTAATTTTAAACTTGAGTGTCTGCAGTCCGCCAGATTTACTCCTCAGGTATACAAACTTCTAATAAAAGACGACTTTCATTTTGAAAGTACGGCAAAATTTCTTAACTTCAAATTAAATGGCGCTGGGAAATTAAAGAAATAGATTTGTTGCAAATAATTTATTTCAAACTGTCTTATTTCAAATTCTTGGCAACGGCTTTACAACACATTCTTTTATTTTATTCAGCAAGCGATATGAAATGAGGTAAACAAATTTTTACATCAATGCACATTATAGCATGATATGCTGCGAAGCAAATTCTTAAAATAGTTGGAATATCAAACATTCCAAATCTCTTTTTCAAATATAAGACGATGCAGTTCATTTACGGTTGATTGCACTAACACATTTATCTGACATTTCTCTGCAATTTATTTTCGTCGAAGTTATTCATGAATATATATTTAAATACAGATAGGTAATTGGCAGAAAATAAAACTAAAATTCATACGAATTTCCATTAAATCTATTCCTATTCACATCTTTCAAAACTTTATACAGGTATACTTCATTGCAAATGACTTGATAATTAGATTAGTGAATTTATTTGCAGTACAAAATATACGTTTATCATTTTGTTTCCGTCATTATGTTTTCAATATTGCTTAAGAAACAATAACCTTTATCCACAACTCATATATAATAAAGACATTATTACACTGATTTCAGTTGAATTATATAGCTCATAAAACACCAGTGTTTTATATTCCATATAACACAGTAAACAACTTGTTACTTAGCAACCACTTCATGATCTACCGTATTTTGGGAAACTATATATAACTGAATCAACGTTAAACGTTACGGCTAATCTTCTTCGATACCTATAATTATGAGTTGTGGATAAAATTTTGTATTACACTTGTGTTTTATTGGTATATAAAACACTTGTATAATAAATAACTATTATCTACGACTAATATATTATATGTATGTTAAATGTGTGATTTTTGTTACATAATGTCATGTATTAGTCCCGCAGGGAATTATAACGAGGGAATAATAGTAATTATTCCCTCTTTTGCACCAATCAGATAATTATTATGCCTGAACCAATTTCTCTGTACAAATAAAAAGAACCCATATAAACTGGTAGGTAACTAGGAAAAATCAAATAAACAAAAATAAATATGCAAAAATTTCGACATATCTCTATAACCATAATTACAATCACAAAATGGGGTAATGGCTCAGTGGTATCAAGTCGGCCTGTGGATCCAAAGAACCTTGGTTCGATCCCCACAGCCGACCAAACATTTTCACCAATTTAAAATTACCCCTGTGGCTCCCCCACCACTAACATCTTTGGGGGCCGTGATTTGACGGCTGGTAACCGTACTTCACGCGCATAAATATATCACTTACCGAGATCTGTTTCGGCAAAGTGCCACACCCAGTAACGGGTAAAAGGCGTGATGATATATTTTTACAATCACAAAATTTTGAAATGTAACGTAATTTTGTATAGTATGAGAATATTATGTAAAAAGGTTATACAAACTCTTGTATCTGATACATTAGTCGTAAATAAAGTATAGTATACAACTCGCTATAATGCCTATTATTCCCTCCGATGATTACAACCCTTGGTCGCTTTGCTCGCACATGTTTTAAACTTCATCATTGAGAGTAATAGCATCAATTATAACGTCGTTGTACAATATACTATTATCGTATCTTGTTGCGTTATTATGATTTAAAACGATATAAATTAAATACTTGATGAAATATTAAAAATTTAAATAACAGGAAATGAGATCTACTGGGACAAGAAAACATGCCATCCAGTATATAATTTTCGATCATTAGGTAATGGCTAGTTGCACCACCAAATTTAAATTTTAAGCTTAGTTTAAGTAAATTAAAGTAAAAATACTGTGGAGAATTATATATTCTAGAATTTTCATTTAAAACATTCTGTTATAAGATAATTTATATAAGAAAATCAAACACACACTTGGTTTGTCCACTAAAATATTTATTTAAAACTTATTACGTACTTTTCGTCCTTTCGGACATCATCAGACACTTAAAATTAAATTACAAACAGGGCATATAGCCGAAAAGGGATTACGGATGAACTGTTTAGAAAATCTAGAAATTAGGAAAGCTGTCAATTCAGGAAAATACATCGTAAACGAACAGGTAGATGTAACTAACTCTCCCCTCTTAAATTTGTGTACTATATAAGGACCATGTTTGTAATTTAATTTTAAGTGTCTAATGATGTCCGAAAGGACGAAACATACGTAACAAGTTTTAAATAAATATTTTAGTGGACAAACCAAGTGTGTGTTTGATTTTCTTATATTCATTATGTTCCACCAAGTACCGACTACAAATTCTCTTTTAATTATAGATAATTTATAAATGTTTGATAGAATATATGCAGGATACAATTTCTGGAGAATTCAAATTTCCTGAATGTTCATTTTAATCACTTTGTTGTAAGATAATCTAAAACCTTTTGATAGCGAAAAATATACATTACTATTAATTATGTAATATTTGTTTTAATTGGTTTAGTACATGAAATTTAAGTGCATGGCATCATGCTATATTCCATCAAATGAGATAGCACGAACCTACGAACCATTGATAAAACATCCCCTCTTCTGATTAATCAATGAATCATCCTTCGTCAAACATTTCTTTCCTGACATACCATCCTCGCTTCAACAATATCCAAGTGTGCTTTATTATTATTATTTTGTGAAAAAAAGTTTTATTATAGGTTTCCCCGGTCGGTCCACATTACCTGTTGCGAAAGGTAAACACGGGTAAACATTACGCCCGGAAACAAATATTTTTGCTTGTTCTAAGGTTTTACTGTCAAGTAAATAAAATGATATGAAATATTTTCTTTGCTTTTAAAGCTATCGTAAAATTCTGTCATGCATTTTTCATTTCTTTGTCTACCTACAGATGTTTTGTAAATATAAAAGTTTTGTTGTCTGAGCAAACGTTACATGTTCTGTAATGTATTTCTTTTTTAAACAGCAGATCCATAATTTTATCATATGCAGGGTTATTTTTATCTCGTCGACTCTGAAAGAGATGAGTTCAAATAATAGGTTGGGTGTCTCTATCATAAGCAATAATTGTAGTCTGGAAAAATAAATATAGATTTTCCCAGATATTGGATTTCAAAGCTTTAATGTTTGAAAAGTTTTATTCGAAAATATTTCGGACTCACAATTTTAGTCCATCTTCAGGCCAATTTAACATATTTGATAATTAAAGGTTTTTTTTATGGGATATGTGGCTCAGTGGTCAAGTCGGTCTGTGGATCCTGAGAACCCTAGTTCGATTTGACAATCATTTTCATTATATTAAAATTACCCCTGTGGCTCTCCCACCACTAACATCTTTAGGAACCCTGATTTGACGACTGGTAATCGCACTTCACGCACATAAATATATCACTTTCCGTGATTTGCTTCGGCAGAGTATCACATCCAGTAATGGGTAGAAGGCGTGATGATATGTTTATTTTATTTATATTTATTAAAGGTTTTTAATAAAAAAAATGTTTCTTTCAAAAATGGAGTGTCAAATCTAGATTCAAACTTTGTCAAAATAGATTGATTTATGGGGTAGCTAGCTTAGTGGTATCAAGTCGGCCAGTGGATCCTGAGAACCTTGGTTCGATTCCCACAGAAGACAAACAATTTTCACCATTTCAAAAACTACCCTTGTGGCTCCCCCACCACTAACATCTTTGGGGGCAGTGATTTGACGACTGGTAACCGCACTTCACGCGCAAAATATGTCACTTACCGAGATCTGCTTGGGCAGAGTGCCACATCCGGTAATGGGTAGAAGGCGTGATGATATATTTATATTTGATATATTTATTTATATACCAAAAATTAAACAAAGAACACGGATTGAAACAATCTTTCCAAGAGTCTACTACTTTTTCTATTTTTAAATACAGTATACATTTTTTTATATAGAGAATCCTTTAGAAGTCAAGAAAAAGCAAGGAAGATTACGAATTTCTAATTGAACTTATGTAGGTGCATATTATAAAATAGCGAATTATGTATTCTAAAAATTTGAAATGCTACTTTGCTTTGGCTCCAAAATTCGAACTATTTGTTAATGCGAACTGTCCAGGTTTTGAATAGTACGAATTAGAGAGTCTACTATAGTTCAACCTATTCAGTGGATAACCACATCTAGTTATTTCTATATCTATATTGCAATTACTAATATTTGGTGACGATATGAATTATAATCTACTTCGCTTCTCTCTTTGTGGTGCAACAGGCCACATAATTTCCTCTGCATGTCTCACTCTCCTGCAAGTGCTAACGAGCAAACCAAGACTGTACGTGAATCGCAGCGCAGCGAGTTCATGAATCCTAGCGGGGCCATCATTAAGTCGGGATTTCTGCCATATTGCCGGCAGTTTAAGGGTGATAAGTTGAAAGAATCCATTATTCGGACAGCGCAGTTCAAATAATCTCATTTCGCGTGAAATATTCTCGCGCGTCTGTCCTTCTCCTTCCGGCAGCACCGCTGCTGCACATATCGCGTATGAAACAATTGCCGTCGCCTGACACTCGCATCGCCAATATTTGAATGAAATATTTAAGTAGGGCGAGATAGCGAGCGTCGGAGTGTCTTGAAAAATGTTCGGATTATGTCAAGAGAGTTTATTATAAAAGAAAATTTGACATTTGAAACAGTATTCACAAGGAACATTTTCTTGAGATTTTAAAACCGACGCATTTATTCTTAATATTTTGGATTTTTCCTACCTCAAACTCTAACGAATTCATGGTTTACTACATACTTACTTAAAGTGAATCATATGCATAATTAACTCTGAAGTTAGCATCTTTTTGAAACGAGATATTGTTGTTATTATAAATGAAACATATTGGCTGGTACCACAAGCTCTGTTTTTGGGTACTTTAAGGTGGTTCTATCATGATAGTCTCATACAAAAGTATAGGTAACCTAAAAAGTTTATAAAAATAATTATTACATTTTTGTATGGTATAAATTATTAACAGAATTAACATTTCGCTGCAAATATCGTATAATTAATAATAACATTGAATATATTAAATAAAACTATTTAACAAGTTTATGAAATTCAGTAACATAACAAAATTTTTGGAAGTGAATGTTTCATGCCAACCAATAGCAGTGTAAGATTTTACACAGCAGAAGCTATGACAACAAGGCGAGAACTACAATCAGCATTATATTACCAGTCGGTACGAAATGTAACTGTATTATCGATACATCCTGTTGACAGTTCATAAGAAAAATGAGAAAAATGCACCAAAGCAATTATTATCAACTGTAACAACAAATAAATACATAAAAAATGCTGTAATATTTTTTTTGTATTACAATTAATATATTTTACTGATCGAAATAATAACTTTCGTAGTTCTTGCTTTGTCATTCGTGCAACCATCTCTGTCTACGCCTGCGATCATCTCTGTTTACTCGTGCGACCATCTCTGTCTACACGTGCAACGTTGCCAAGCATTTCTGACGTTTAATTTAAAATCATAGAATATCCAACTTTCATCGCCAATTTCTTTGAAACTAATCCGGTAAGGCATGGATTTTTTAATTCTCATACCTTTACTTTTAAATGATGTACTGTGTGTTAGTTTTTTGTTAAAAAATAACTACAATATATGAATTTATTACGCAGTAAACTGCCTCGCGAGGTACAGTTCCTATAACGTCAATGCATTTTTGGTCGACTTTAACTTTACATTACTCAGCTCAGCAACGGTAAACTCTTTTTAAAAAAATTTCATACTAGTGTAGAAACACATGAAAAATAACTTCTTTACATTTCATTAAAATCCGGGTTAAATGCTTCCATGATAGTACCACCTTAAGAGCACAATTTTAACATGTTATAGATAAATAGTTTGAATACACTCGTATTTAAGTTAATAATAGTTTGTATACTTGTAGTTGAAGTGAGTGAATTAGTTTTATGATGTTTTTCATTCGAGATGGGAAATCAGATACTGTTGTGTCTTTAAATATTGTTTCTTGAAGCAAGTTCTACTTGAAGTTAATTTCCTTTGAACATGCATTTGCTTTTGAATGCGAGAAGGAGTGTTTAATAAAAGTTTAGATGAATTTTCTGTCCATGGAAGTTATCGTAATGATTAGTCGAGCAACAATGGAAGTCGAATTTCTTCATTCTGTTGTAACAAACGAAGTGGTGCAGAACAAAACACTATTGTCGTAAGTCTCTTGTTCTTTGGTCGGCGTTCTTCCATCGCCTATCCTCCGGTAGCGCAGGTGCTGTTTTTGTTTTCGAAATTCCTTTGTTATTGCTCCGCTTCTGTGTTTTTTCTCCTTCTCGACTAATGCTGAAAAATGAGCATCAAAATCCAGGCATTGCAATCATCTGCTGCTGCCGTTTTCTCTGAGGTTTCTACCCGTCTTCTCTAAAGCCTCTCTTCCTCGCCCGCTCTATCTCGCTCCTGGAACATTAATTATACATTCGGACAACCAACGTTGGCTACACACACATCAAATATTATCTGTCTTAAATATTAAACATACGATGCTGCGCTTTCAATAGAATTCTATAGAAAATTGTACGTACATAAAGTTCCATTGCATTGGTCTATGAGAAGTCTTCACAGTCATAATAAAAGTTATTGTGCTTAATGGCGAACTAGCTAAATCGCCGATCGGACTTCGACGTTCCAGGTCCCCAACAAATTTTATATTATTAATCATAGCTGGGCAAGCTATTTAAGAAAAAGTAGCGAAACTATAGCTGGCGCTATTCTTAAAAAATATAACGATGCTATAACTAAAAACTAATGTTAAAGTAGCTATTAAATTTTGAAGTAACCTGTGATTATATCGTCAACCGTTGATATTTTTATATTTTAAACACATTTATTTATTTATTTTTTTTAGTTCAAATGTAATTTTTCTTATTTTATTAACATATGTTTTAATATGTTCGATTCCCACAGACGACAAACAATTTTCATAATTTCAAAAACTACCCCTGTGGCTTCTCCACCACTAACATCTTTGGGAGCCGTGATTTGACGACTGGTAACCGCACTTCACGCGCAAAATATATCACTTACCGAGATCTGCTTCGGCAGAGTGCCACATCCAGTAATGGGTAGAAGGCGTGATGATATATTTATTTATTTTTATTATGTTTTAATATAAATATTTTTAAATATTACCGAATGTTTTTACAGTGTTTTTCTTTTTCAGGTGAGTGCTCATTTTTTTATGGAGTGTGGAGCACGTTGTTGGTGAGTGTTACAATCATTAATTTCAGTCGTATTAATGAGCGAAATTTTTATAAAGTTCTATGCGAAACTGCAGATCTATTAAAATAGTCCTGGTTTATTAATATTTATTGAAACTACAAGGAAATACATTGTAACATTCGAAGAGGTACGAACTGAGGCGGAGCTTGCATAGCCGAAGTTTATGTTACCGTCCGAAAATAGTTGTATTACTTACATTCCGAGTCGTTTATTATATTTTTGCGTCATCAGCAGCAATTAATTTCATATAAAGTTAAAATTTTTGTAAAATGTGGGCCACTTGGTAGTTCAAATTTATTTATCTGCAACTTTTTATAGAGAATTTTGCTCGTTGGTAGGCGACTATATAACTGAAAAGTAAAAATAAACAAGTTATCAGATTATTTTATAATTATCCTACTAGTAGGACTGTTATTTTCTATAACATTCCTTGACAATGATAACTAAATAACAAATGTTATGAGTCACTTACGACTCATGTTCTTATAAAAGTCAATTATGCTTACATTACCGGTGGCGCGAAAATAACTTTAAACGGGATCAATTGGAAAGATGGGTCAAACAGGGTTATATGGTGAAATTAAGAATAAAAGAGAAATGAAAAAACTAGTTTGTTTGAAAAAATTTAGGAATGTAGATGAGGGCTAAGTAGTGTGGCATAATAGAAATGCTTGTCGATGATCAATTATTGCAACGAATCAGTAATTGTTTCCAGAGTTCGTGTTACCCTTTTTGAAAGGCATGCATATATGTAAATAAATAAAAATATATCATCAATTAAAACCAGAGAGCATATCGAAAATTTCATTGCTATCGCGGGGTAACAGAATGAGAGGTGCATTTTGATCAATTACTTTTCGTTCACAAAAGACTTTGCAAGTAAAGCCTTCCCTTCAGAAAGGGATAAAAGAGACTTGCGGTCAGCGTCCTCGGGGATGGACGCGACGGACTCAGGCCACTTTATATAAATTTTATAAACGCAAGAATTCGTTTTGACGACACACGGAGAACGATACTAAAAGAATCCATTGAAGCACGGACAATACAAGACGAACTGATCGGATTGGAAATTATATTTAAATTGTACAAAGGTTCAATTTCATACGGAAAGCTATACGATCGGAGTCTTATTTGTTTTATACTTACTGTAATGTTATGTTATAGAAGTCACACGTATATTGCTTTATACAAAAATAAATAATCTTACGTCCAATTTATTTTTTTTCGACAAACGTATTTTCATCATCTGTGTGTAGGATTCAGTTACCTTCTAACGGTTTTTCGTTCTAATTAGGAACATGTTCTTTTATGTCGTATTTGTTTCGTATTTTTACTAATAATACTTTGTAAAATTGGCAATCAACAGTAAATGCCAATTTAATCAAATAAAAAAAAACTTGAATTTAGTTACTAACGTAATGAGAACAACAAGCATAACAATAGACGAAGCTATTTTTTATAGCCTTTTTTAGGCGTCAAAAAATGTGTCAACAATAAAACTATGTTGTATTTTGTTAAATTAGATAAATTTTTCCATTTTGACACTATTTATAAATTATCGTAAAAAGCTCTGTTTCGATACTATTATTCTTTTATAATGAAATATCTAGGAATTTTGATGTCAATTTATAAAACTTTTTCCTAATTATCTTGAAATTACTCTTTTGCACTTGGATGGTTGTTTTATTGAGCTTTTTAATTATTTTATAGGATGAACCAGGACCGTCTTAGGTCATGCAGGGACCCTTGGGTATACAAAATTTGGGACCCTATTAAAAAAGTAAAAAAATATTGGAATGAAAACATCAGTATGTAGTTTTATTTAGTGACTTTATTGGTTATTATGGTTAGCTTTATACAAATCAAATATAAGTGAAGTGATTACTACTCGTATTTTGAGAATTGGAATTACTTTAATGGTGATAGTTTTTTCGGGATTTCTGTTGTACAAAATCTTTTATTATGTCCTCAAAGTTGTTTTAAATATTTTAAAGTTGTTTTAATATTTGTATAAATTTTATAGGATTAATCAAGATTTTAATTTTAAGTTATGTATTTTTTTTTAGATGTATTAAAATTTTATTCATTGTTTAAAAATTATTTAAAAATTTTTTCTGGGTTCGATTTACATTTAAATTTAAAATTTTGAACGGCAATTCTTAGCATTATTAAAAATTTAGCTCTTTTATTTTCCGTGTAAACGCTGACCTCGGCATTTTGAGGCCCCTATCAATCCGAGGCCCTTGGACTCGTGCCCCATGTGCCCTTATAGTAAAGACGACACTGGCATGAACTAAGTAATGAAATGATATATGCATAATGTAGACTTGTCTATTTACCCAGATATTTTTTCATCCAGATGGTCCTAACTTAGTTCGTACAAAAGAATGATTGGAATCTTTTTCTTACGGAAATATGACCGTAAAATATAATCGTAGCCCAGTTGAAATAACCGGACTAGAATTCTCGTATATAAATCCCGCTGAATTCAAAAATTTAATTAAAAAAATTATATCTGAATAATTAGGACTTCGCTTAAAACTACTGCAATAGACCTCTAATGATGCGGAGAGTAACAAATAAATAAGTTAATTCATATAATTGCTGTAAGATTAATTAATTTGAGAGTTTTTTGCCAATTACTCATAAGTACATTACACAAAAAGTCGTTATCCATTTCTCGTATAAAAAATGTGTTTTCTCTCCGCGAGAGTCCAGCTCCGGTCTAACTACGTGACGTGTCGTCTGTTGATGCTTGTCCGAGCACAATTTGTCCGAAAGTCATAACAGGCCGCGGTCAGGTAGAGCTGGCGAGATGGCACCTAGCTCGAGTGGCCGTCAAGTGTTGTTGATGTCATAATAACTTTGAAAAGCCACAGAGATACGTGGCAATTACGAACTTTTAGGGAGTGCTACATATCGTGCTGTAATGAGGGTTATTTTGTTTGAGGTTTCTTCTACACTTGTTTGCGGAGTTTTAGTTTTCGTGACAAATTTTTGAGTGCTCTCGTTTGTTTCCTTTCTCTCGTGTGCACAATGACTGGGAAGTGATGTTTGTTCTACGAACTGAAATTATTTTATCAGAAATATACTGGGCGTAGTTTGCAGGACCGGTTCAGCTTCCATATTTCAAACCCTCCAATAGACGACAACGTTATGATTAATCAAACAAATAATTTTGTGCATTTGTCTCTATTTTCTGTTTTCATTTGAGATTTTAAAAAGTAAGAATATTTATTTAAGTAATGAATTTTATTTCTTATCAGACATGGATTCAACTTAAAATTTAAATGTAGTTGACAATATATCTTGCATTGAAATAGTTATTTGTGTATCAAGAGCGTAAAGAGAATCTTTATTGCTCGTGCTCGGCAATAGAGCGAGAGCAATAAAGATACTTTTCGCTTGAGGCACACACATAGTTTTTTCTACGACTGTACTTACTAAAAACAAATAAAAAATAATATAGGGCTAGTTCAATTCACGTTCCACCAAGTTCTGTATTGTATTTAACCATGACAATATCAGTATCCAAGTAAATAATTTAAAAAATCTGTTATCAACAATCATTGTATGTGATAAATTTTCACACATAAATAAAAAATGTGCTCAAAAATCTCAGAAAATAGTGATTGGCGTACTAACTGATAATTCTAATGAGAATATCACAGAATCTAATTTATCCCCAAATTTATCAAACACCATTTTAAGTTCCGGAATAAATATACAAAACTGTCAAAACTGCACTTTAAATTTTAACATCCCTCATCCTCATTAAGTTGGCACTGCTGCCCAGCTGCGTTCAGGTTCAACTTCAAATCATAGCGCAGCAAACTTCATGTTAATATGTGTAAAAGTGTAAAAATGAATCTAACCTATATTTTAGATTTTGTAAGTATTGTTTCAATAAATTAAGATTTCAGCAACAATTTATATTTTTCTAAGCGAGCGGTAAAGTATTTTATTATTCGTTACCATCAACTTTACGATGACAACTGAAAGCATAAATATCAACTTTTCATAGCAGTCGCAGAAAATAATAATTAAATTATTCAATTGTCCCATTTTTATTAAGACATCATATATGTGCTTTTCATTTTTTACCCCAGTTATTATAAAGGCCACGAGCTGCCACTGTTTAGGCCTCAAAATATGTAGAACCTGCACTGGTAGTATGTCTAGATATAAAAGGCGAGATTTTGTTCAAATTTCGTTGATGTATGATAAATGTGAAATTAAGAAGAATGTTGATAGATGAATGGATGTTTGTTGGTTGAGATGGTTTGGACATAAATAACAAAACAACGTATATCGAATGAAAAATTGGTGAAACAGATGTACAGTGGTGAAATTGAGGATGAGATGTTGCTTGGATGATATAGAAATACATGAGAAGATGTGATTGAAAGCTATATGAAAGGTATTGTGAATTTGAATTAAACGAAGATTAATTGTAGAATGACTAAGGGCCAGTTTTTCAATCGCCGGTTTACTCTCGATTAATGCTAATCATGATTAAATAATAATGGAAACCATTAATCGGCGATTGAAAACCTGGCCCTAAATGTTGAATAAATGTTTTAAGGGATCATACCCTAACGTTATGTTACGTATGTACGTATTTTTATTATATTATGAGTGTTCTTCAGAGAAATATTTATGAACCCAGCGATTTGTATACGAGGGTAAATTTCATTTGAGAGTTTCGGTTTAAAAGAGAAATAGATGCCCCAGTTTACTTATTCATTAGAGTATGTCTACTTCTGCTTGAGTTAGGAGATGGATCTAGGATGGTTGTCAGTAGGTGTTTACGTTCTTTGAGTTCTCAAATAGCCGCTGTAAAGCGCGCGCTCTGCTCGTGTTTTATTTGAAAACTCACGGAGCGTAGCAACAGCGCACAAGACAAGTTCATTGCGAATTCACTTTTTGACACTGCGAGCTCGCTGTTCTGCTATTTCAGCTTTGACCCAACGAATTATCATGACAACTACATTTACCTGAGCACTCAACGTAAAGTCTGTGCCATCTCAGAACGAAAGAAGAAATCGCACTTTGTCACTTTATTATTTTAAAATCAAAAGCGAAATTAGTTTACTCGAGAGTCTTTTGTTAAACGTGAACGTTTTTTAATGAAAACGTGATACTTTTCATCAGGGTGTATTTTCGTGGTTATATTTCATATTTAAATGGTAAGCAAATTTTTCTGTTTTACATCCATTTCCAAGTCCGTTATGTCCATTAAAAAAATCTTTTTGAGAACACAATTACCGCCTCGAAATAATAAATAAAAAGCACGGTCTACCCCTACCCTTGTGCAACAAAGGGACCAATTATTCAGCGTTTTATTTGCGAACTGACGCGGCGTTCCATAAACATTTGCGCGGGACGGGGATGGCAAGGCTAGTGTGAAACAAGCCCTATAATTAACAGTCATCCCAGCTTCCGTCCGATGCATCTACATCACGCTCTGTAATACTGGGGCGAACAGCCCGCTACCGCCGCGCCGCCCCACAAAAGCGGAACAACAAAAAGGGTTTTGTTGTCGGTGTGACGCTGCCGGCACTTCCGGTTTTACAGTTTTGTTTCGTTTTTATATTTTTATTTTTACATTGTTTTTTTTTTTAATGAAATTGGTACATTGCGATGTACACATTTGAACGAACTATGTCATAAAAATGATGAAATGAAAACTAGTAACATTTTTATTAATCATGAACAAAACAAGTAAATGTGATATTGTTTTTCGAAAGAAACTTAGATCTACAGAGATTAACTATATTCCCAATATATATTTTATTCTACGGTCGTTTTGAAAACTCACCATGTTAACATTCAAAATGAAAATTATTTGGTAAATAAAATAAATAAATAAATAAATATATCATCACGCCCAGTGGCGTACCTAGAACTTTTGCCGCCCTGGGCGGTCTCCAATTTGCCGCCCTGTCTAAGTAAATCAAATTATAGTTTTTATAAATTAAAAAAATATATATAAAATAAATATATCATCACGACTTTTATCCATTACTGGGTGTGGCACTTTCCCGAAGCAGATCTCAGTAAGTGATACATTTATGTACGTCAAATCACGGCCCCCAAAGATGTTAGTGGTGGAGGAGCAAGAGCGGTAATTTTAATTTGGTGAAAATTGTTTGTCGGCTGTGGGAATCGGTCCGGGGTCCTCAGGATCCACAGGCCAACTCGAAACCACTGAGCTATTACCCCATTAAATTAATAAACATAAGTAAATAATTGTAATTGAGACAAACTCTATGTGGGGAACTTTTTTACAATTGGATGGCATATTTAAATTAGGCAGTAATAAAGGAATATTTCGAGATATTTTCAACCCTACATTGACTTGACGATGAAGAAAAATATTCGAAATCATATAGTAATTCGTAGAAATCGAATAGTAAACTTATGAAGTGAACAAGTTGTTTTTTACAACTAAAACTAAATATAAAAAATGCCGCCCCAAAATATGTGCCCGCCCGGTGCGGACCGCACCCACCGCCCTCCCTAGGTACGCCACTGATCACGCCTTCTACCCATTACTGGGTGCGGAACTCTTCCGTAGCCAATCTCGGTAAGTGATATATTTTGCGCGCAAAATGCGGTTACCAACCGTAAAATCACGACCCCAAAGATGTTATTGAAGGAGGAACCACAGGGGTAGTTTTAATGTGGTGAAAACTGTTTGTCGGCTGTGGGAATCGAACCCGGGTTTTCAAATCCACATGCCGAATCGATACCACTGAACTACATACCTATTAAATGGAGTTGCAGGAATCCTTGAAACATTGACGGAATATTTAATTATTATACTCGTATTTATCCTGAAATTAATCTTCACCAAAAGTTTTTATCTACAGGTACACAGTTTTATTTCATTCACATTCATAATTCCTTTCAAATACATTCGCTTTACCCATTTGGAGTTTTCCGTTCACGCAACAAACTTTCAATAATATTTATCCATTTAATCCAAAATCATCCACGCAATCTCACCCTAAATTCAATTTACATACATTTCATATGACGGCATTTCTAGCATTCTTTTCAACCTGTTACTCACCATACATCAATTTTGACATATTTTAAATGTTACAGAATTAATTTTTCCAACAGAAATATTTGTTACCAATTGTTTTCATTGTTGCATTGTTAGTAATATACAGTGAAATGACCACCCCTATCGTCATTGCCGATATACTAACGAATTCATTCTCCGTCCGCATAAAAATGCAAATATCCCACAGGATGCGCGTAGACCCTTAATTTATTATTTTCCGTGATACCCCATTGCCCATCAAGCCGGCGGTCATGGAATAATTCCGTTTGACGGCCGAATTCAATATAATGAATCATCACATGATTCTGACCGGATCCGAGTGGATTACCGTTACCGTTCCGGTTCGAACCGGAGAAGCATTAACGGAAACAATGGTCACCGGAAGCATAGGCATTTTGTGTTTGCAAGTATCGTTTGTTTTCGCTGTTCATTTTTTGTTTAGGTGAATTCCATATTTTCTTTTGTGTTTCGCTGGTTCTTTTCCCTTTACTTGTTTTTCTTGCGCGCCGTACTTCTTTTTTCTCTTTTCCTTCCTTGAATCTCTGCACCGGTGCGTTTCATAGAATATTGATGGCACTTGGAGAACTTTAGGGTCTCCCGATTTGAATTCAATTCGCTCTTAAGAACAGGAGAAGCACGAGATATATTTCTGTTTCATGCACTAGAGTTTAGACGTTTTTTTGTTCTGCTTTTTTAAAATAGGAAACCAAAGAAATATTTATCTTTCTGCACTGAAATATTTTACCAATAATATTTCATATTACTTTTTTTAACTCCAGATGAAATACATCTTCAAAGTCTTTTCTTTTCTTCTTTCAAAATTATATGAAATTTATTGAAGTACATTCTAAGAAAATTAGAAAAACACATAGTCGTAGCAAGGTATTTCGTATTCTACCTGCACAATCATCTTTGGTTAACAAATTAAAAAGGGTGCGAAAACGTTGCTAAGCAAAAACAAAATAATTTTTCTCTTTAAATTCATCCATATTTATCACAAAAAAATGCAAAACAACAAATCCATACAATAACGTGAAACATCAAATGCTACCCTATCTCCATATGAACGATATTACATCACATCACACACACATAAAATTATGAAATGAATCAAAATGAAAATGCTGCTTTCCAGCTCTATTTTCCAGATTATGGTGCTAGTATAATATAAAATAGCTCACATTATACGTGTATAAGTGCCTTTGAAGCACTAGTGCCGTTAAAAGCACTCCGCTTCGCGTCGTTCTGTTACACTCGTCATACGTGCTTAAAAGATTTACTTATTCACTAGTATCATAATATACTATTAAAAATAGTACGTGTCGCAGATAAATTAACAAATTAATAAATCCTAATGCGACATAGTATTAAAATGGTTTTATTAATAACTTACAGGCAGATTCATAAAACGGATTAGCGCTAACACCGTTTTTAATATTATATATAACTCTTATGGGATGGCTAGCACAGTGGTATGAAGTCGGCCTGTGGATCCTGAGGTCCCTGGTTCGATTCCCACAAGCGACAAATTTTCATAATTTGAAAAAAGCTATCCCTGTGGCTCCTCCACCACTAACATGTTTGGGGGCCGTGATTTGACGACTGGTAACCGCACTTCACGCGCAAAATATATCACTTACCGAGATCTGCTTTAGCAGAGTGCCACACCCAGTAATGTGTATAAGGCGTGATGATATATTTATTTATTTATTTATTTATATATAACTCTGTTTCAAATTAAAACAGATTAAAGAAATGAACTAAATTTGAAGCTAATTGGCTCTCTTTTTAACTCAAGTTAAAATAAACTTGTTTCGTACATTGAAAAGAGAGTTACAAATTAAATAAAAAATGTTGTTAGCGCTAATCCGCTTTATGAATCTACCTGTTAATTGTTAAAAGCAAATTTATCGACATCATTTGATCATAACTTTGTCGAATTAGGAAATTAATTGTTTAAAATACGAATAAAGCCAACTTTTACTAAAATGTTGTATGCTATTAAATTTATAGTATCTAAAAGAAATATTTTCATAAAAAAAAAACAAAAAATTATTTTTAATCCATTAGAAGCTTTTAATCCCAGCTGCTTCAGAGCTGAGAACAAAAAAATCTTAATTATGCTTCTCGTTTTAGCATCTACGCTCGCCTTTCACTAAAATTACCTTATTCATAACCAACAAACATAAATCAAGTAAAAATCGCACTAATTAGTTGCATCCCACAGAATTCAACACAAAATTTAATTAAAGGTCAGCATTTGCTTAGTCACTCTGACAGAAACTTAATCACAGGGCAGTTGTTATTTTTCAAACGAAGCCAAATTTCACTTTTCATTTTGTAATAAAAATATATGTTTAACCAACATAAATAAAAGTATTCGTATTTATGCAAAAAAAATCTATAAAATTCCACTCATGTACCTCACCCTTAGATTCTGTGTATCAAATAAAAAAATATGGCGTCAGAAAAAATTGAATATTTTCAATTATTATGCCTTTTATAATTACTTTCCTAAAAAAATTATTCGTTGTCCCTTTCGCTGCTATGAGATGTCAGTATGTATACGGTTTTCAAAGTATATACCGGATGTTAAAAAGGGCAAAACGTAATTAATAACAATTTTTGCTAATTAAAAGAATATATATTTTTGATAGAATCACTTCTCAAATTTTTTCACTCTTTTTAACACCAAGAATGCGTTTTAAATGCCAATTTTAAAAAAATCGTTAATTTGTTTCTCAAGTACAAAAGTTGTGATATTAGTAGAGTAATTTATTGATGTTCTTATTTTTCCAAAAATATGCATAGGTCACTAGATATTAATAAAAATGTGGAAATAGTGTACTTAAAAAATAAATATTTCTAGATAGTAGTGAATAAAGAGAATGATTTCAAATAAAAATTGTAGATATTAGGTAAAAGTCGTGACGATATATTTATTTACATTTTATTTTAAAATTACCCCTGTGGCTTTCCTTTGAAGTCTTCTTTACACTACAGTATTAATATATTTTTTTCAGCCAATCCTTTTTGAGATATGACATAAAGTAACGTATTTTAATTTTCCTAACTTAGCAGAAGAAGAGTGCTCGCTCTCCTTTTAACTTTGCAGTGAAAGGGTTAATTTAAATCAACAAAAATACCCATACTTATGCAAAAACTTATAAGTAATTCAGCGGTGAAATCTAATTTAGATTTTTTATTTGAAATGAAGATGAATTATTTTATTTTCCCTGTGGCTTTACTAAACTAAACTAGTTATGTAGTTGTCCTCAACAACATTGCATTTCTCTTCAATTTATTTACAAAACCATCCTCAATTAAAATTATCTCTAACAACAAGCTAATCTCATAGCAAGCATCTCGCCAAGAAGATACTCTCAACGTCCACCACGCGTCTTATATTCTCGGTCCAAATTCTGATCTCATTTGAATTCGTGCCAATAAGCAGACGAACACAGACCCGGAACTGCTGAACTGTTCTCAACATAGTTGCATGCTCCGCACTGAACTTCCGCTGCAAACTTCACTCCGTTTTGCGCTGTTCTGTTGCTCACTTCATGCCCAACGTTCTGCGTTTGTTTCCCAGTAGTCTGTTTGATTGTCTCTTCTTGTATATCGGCAAATGTGTCGCTTTGCTTTCGATAGCCGAAGGTATTGTTTGGTTTGATTGAGATACTCTAGTTCACTATGCTAACTAAGAAAGGAGAAAGGTTAAAGTTAGTTCATTAAGGGCCAGTTTTTCAATCATCGATTAATGTTAATCAGGATTAAATAATAATGGAAACTATGGTTACCATTATTATTTAATCATGATTAACATTAATCGAGAGTAAACTGGCGATTGAAAAACTGGCCCTTACTATATTTGATTTCTTGTCTAGTATTTTTCAAATATCTTGAACATTTTGCAAAGTGACGAATTACCACACAGTCGCAAGAAGTGCAAGTTTGGTGCCTCAGTACCTCAGGAATTTCAAAATAAATATTATGACGTTTTAAGTTCTTACGCCCTGCTTGCCATTTTTGGTTATGAAACAAATTAAAAATTATGTACGGAATTTGTTAACTCTGTTGTATTTATCTCATCTGTCAACGAAAATTATATAGTTTTTAAATTATTAATATATTCGCTAAATTTAAAGTGGAAAAAGTTCCATTTTAGTTTCATATTTATATTAAAATTTATGTAGGCGACGATAGAAACTATAATGGTGAAATTTTCATATGTCGGAAATTTCTGTTTATTAATTTTAGAATAAATACACAAAGAAGCGTTTCGGAAGAAGAGTATGAGTGGAAATTTTGATCTAGATCTACGGAAACGAATTGCGAAATATTTTGTATGGAGTATTATATTGTACGGATGTGAGACATGAACAGTTTTTTAAAAAAAATGAGAAAGGATTGATACCATGTAAATGTGGAAATGGAAACGAATGTTTGGGACTAAGATATTTGAAAGAGTTAGCAAAGAACAAGGATTGGAAAGAGTAGGCGAAAAAAGTACACTGTATGAGACTATTTTGAAAAGGAAGAGAATGCAGTTGGGAAGGGATACTATAATGAAAGACGTAATAGAAGAGACAATAGAAGGTAAAAAAAGTAAAAAGAGGAGGTAGATGGTAGATAATCTGAAAGAAGGAAGAAGTTATATAGAAACGAAGATGCTGGCTATGAATGAAGTTGGAGAAGGCATTAAGGACCTGCGTTAAGTAGAAAACTATTGATGATGACACAATAAAAAAACAGATTAACGCTGGGTTGCATGAAAGTTTTATCGGTTCATTAGCAACTAACGGTTCAATAAATTTCAGAAAATCGCCAGGGTGGTGTGTTTGGATGATAATGTTTGACAAGGGCTGATGAGTGTGATGAGTGATTTTAGAGTTCGTGCTACCCCATTTATTGGGATATAGCGTGAAGATATGTATGTATGTATTTTTTATTTGAAGATAGAATTGTTATTAAAACAAAAAGCTTCCTGTTGTGTGGCGTTAATCAATTAATTTTATTTGTGACAACTGGAAGACCTTTTAGAATTAAAGGGTGTTTCCAGATCCTGTACTATAATTAGAATTAAGTTCTTGTTGACACAGTAGCAAAAATAAATAAATATTTTAAATACAATATAAAAGAAATATATCACGTGTTTTACCCATTATTGGATGTGGAAGTATGCCGTAGTAGATCTCGGTAAGTAATATATTAATGCCTGTGAAGTGCGATTACCGTCCGTTAAATCGCGCCCCCAAAACTGTTAGTGGTGGAGGAGCACATTGTCTACGCTTATAGAGACTTATTGTGAATTTTCCTCTTGAAGTTATCAAACTGTTGAACGAGATAGAGGAGTAGAAAAAAATTAAGATCAGTGTGTAAACTTGGTCGCGATTTTAACATAGTATTCTTTTAAAAAGAATTATAGTTCTGATAAGACCAGAGCCTTCTTTTTGTAGTTAAAATATCAATAACTCATTAAAATTTTAAGATAGAAAATTACGTAAAATATTCAGTACTTACTATCATTAAGGTGGCATAAAAAATTACATAACAAGTTCTTTGAAAAAATATGAAGTATAATCTTTACATATGTCGAATATGTAAGTAAGTATTTACGTATAATTTAGTATTGCGTGTACGGGAAAGTAAATCACTATTACTTGCATGCCTACAGCGAAGCAATTTTAATGTGAACCTATAAAATTGTAATTTTATAGGTAGATTTTTATCTCGATCATAAAAGGCCTTTAGATAGCTAATCAATGTTGCTTTTGATTACTTCAAACTAAGAAACACGGAAAGTGCTTCAATTTCTTACTTGGTGTATTATTAGATATTTTTCATTAAACTGCTAAACTACGAGCACATAATACGCGGAAAATAAAATTTAAAAGAAATTACTTCGGAATTGCAGGTGTTGTTTTGTTTGAAAATCATAATAAACTGTTTTAATATTTCACAAGTATTCCTGAAATGTTCAGAAAACATTTTATATGAAATGTAGGCGTGGTGTCAATAAATAATTCTTAAAGTTAAGTAAGAATTTATATTTTTTAGCTGGTGTAATAAAATAATGCACCTAATAATAATAATAATAATAATAGTACCTACTTTATTGCCCAAAGGAAACCACTTACAGTGCTAAAAAAATAATAAAATAATAAATAAAAATACAAAGTAGAAAAATTGAATTAAAATTCAGCAAATATACATATGTAAAATAATATTTATGCAAATATATGTTCATAAAGTGCCTCCGCGAGATGATACATGATGTGTATTGCTGACCTTTGTGGGACATTGGCACATGTTGATGGTAATTCGAAAGTCCTAGGAACATAATGATTATACAGGGTGATCAAAAGGAATTGTTATAGTTGGCAATACAATTCCAGAGATCTTTTTATTCCACAGTTGGCACAACGTCAGATAAAGGTGGAAATGCTATTTGACATTTTTAATAAATACAAATAGGTTATGTCAGGAGTCGGACAGCTAATAGAATTTTGACTTTTTAAGTAATAGAAATACTTTAGAAATAAATGTAATAATAAATGTACTCAAATTTAAATTTAAAATGTCACTGTCAACAACAGGAAATGAATTTATGTATCATGCTTACCAATTTCAAGTAGTTTTTTTTATTGCCAACTGTAAAAATTCCTTTTGATCACTCTGTAATTACCTATGTAGGTAATTTTTTAAACCATTACAGAGAAACAAACCTATGTCTTTTGCTACAAACAAATTAAAAACATTATTTAAATTACAATAATGGCTTTTGATTTATTTTTAGAAGACTTTACCATTGGATTCAGCAGGTCATAATTCTTGTATGCTGTTCGTTAAAATATTCGTGCGAAAAATAATTTTAGAGCAAACAGACTGAAAGTGACCTAAAGTTGAAAAAAATAATTGTAATTGCTAACAAATTGTTTATAAGTCAATTCTGTTACGAGGAATTTATTACCGTTGAGCGCATCTTCATATCTGATTTATTTTTGTAAATAAGTTATTACTTTTTCGAAGAAATTAATTATATCAAATAAAAACATACACTACATTACAAAGACATAAAGTCAATTGCGATATGTGTCTTAAAAAATAAGAAAAATAGGAAAAAACTTTCCATCACTTGTCACAAATCCCACAAAATTTACAGCACGTTTGAATCAACTTATCAGGTCATCATCAAACGGCTGGTCAGTTCAGCTTTAACCATAGACGCGTTTCGTCCTTTAGGGACTCATCAGTACGGTGTGATCAAATATCCAACTAGACCATCTAGGGACTAGTGAACTGTGATACTTTTCAAGCTGAACTGACTGATGTTCAAAAGTATGTAAGCCGGTATGCATGACATGCATGACAATCACTTCTGGTGGAGAGTTGTATTTAAAATTAAGTACTTTCAAATTGACTTGTACTTATTACTTGGCTATCAGTACTTGTAGTTACTACTTAAATTCTTTTAAAGTGCTTCATGCCTAGCTTTGCGAATTGGTAAATAAATAAATAAAGAAATGTGCTAATTTCTTAAGTAAAAAGTCTTCTGGTGTTATTGAATATAACAAGTTTAGCATTCTACAAAAACACCATAAATCTCCTTTAGTAGTCATCGCCCTAAGAATCCCTCCACCAAGTCAGACAAACAAAAACAACATCTGAATCATTTCTTATCCGGTGGCGTTTTGCAAGTATGATGCCATCAGATAAATGCATCACTTCGCATTGAGCATGTCTCCATCATGATTCACACTCCCACACATATCCATGGGGTGCATCCAAGGCCACCCTCGATGCGTATGCCATGCGCTAATCCCCGATGTAGAGGGCGGTGTAACTGATGACGCATGGGGCTTTGCCATAAGCCAACTGTGTTGAAGGGAGAGAATTCGATCATGTAATGGAGCCGTCTACAAGAAATTTTCACTACTTGCCAGAGTCATTAATAAGTTTTGACTCTGGGGATCGTTCAACCGTATAATTTACAAGGTTTTTGATTGGTTTCTATACGAAATATTGTCTCATTATGGTTTTCAACTTTTCTCCGAACAATAAAGTGATGAACGTACGTGCTTTTAGTTTCGTTTGACACTGTTGCAATCTTAGAAACTATGAGCATCATCCCTATCTTTAACAAAACGCCAAATTTATCGATTTTGACGTATGTGCCACAAAATATTTCTTTTTGTACATATTTTATTATGCTAAAGACACTAATGTGTACCCATAAAGTAAACACCAGTTTTATAGTGTATTGAAGAACAAATGTGCTACATTAGTATTTTTGACACATTCGTGGTTTTGGCGTTTTACTAACGATGTGTTTTCGTACTACTAGCATCTTTGGAAGTCCTAATTTGACGATTGGTCCCTGCACTTCAAGTATAAAATGCATATATTATTTACACACTCAATAACACGACTTTTCTTTCATATGCAAGTGCAGGCTATCGCTTTCATCTTTTCTAATCTTTGTAGATTCGTTGTTAGTTTCGTTATTAGATTCGTTGTTAGGAGTAAACGTAAGTAATTTGAGATGTTTTATGCATATGTTATGTACGTTGAAGAAAGAAAATGAATGATAAGTGAATAGGAATGATGTGATTGAAAGTTTGTTGTGTGATAAATGATATCGAGTGTAATATATGAATGAGTTTATATGGAGTGATCTATGAATGTGGTTGAAGTGAGGGTGGTGATGATAATGTTTGAAGAGGGCTGGTTGTTTTATGAGTGTGATGAGTGAATGTTTTATGAGTGATTTTAGGGTTCGTGCTACCCCATTTATTGGGATATAGCGTGAAGATATGTATGTATGTATGTATAACAGGCAAAAGACGTGATGAAATTTCTTATTTATTATTATTTCAAAAACAAGCGCAGGCTTTCATTTTCAGTTACTGCATTCTGTGAAATTTTCTTTCTAATACAAGCGCAGACTCTCGCTCTCTTATTTTCTAATCTTTGTAGATTCTATCACAAGGATAATGTTAATGTGGAGTAAAGTTTGTCAGTTGCAGGAATCGAACTCAGGCTTTTAAATACGCAGACTGATAAATTTCCTCTAAACTATCTGTCCCTTTGATATGGGATGACTTAGAAATAACAAGGCTAATTCAAAACGTTTTTTAGTTAATAAAGTGTCGTAATTTTTATATTTATTTTCGTTTCTTAGCGCATTTCACATTATAAAGGAAATTTCGCTTTGTTATTTAAATTAAAAATGAGTAATATCTCAGTATACGTAAAAACAGTAAAACAGAAGATTAAATGATAAAATATAGCAATCTCTGAAACAAGAGAAATGTTGATGTATTAGAAGTCATAAATAACATAAATTCAAGCAGCGATAAATATCTCTACAGTTAGTGGAATATTTCTCTTATTTTATTTCATTTCATTCCATCATTCTCATATAAATAAGAAAGTCAAACGGGGCGCAAATATTGCATGACGCCAATCCGCGCTGGCAGCGAGCAATGCAGCGACGTTTGCGTGTTTCTCTCCCACCCCTGCCGGCTCCCCACCCTCGCGCAGTCAACTTTTTCTAATTTCAACTGTTAGCTGCTTGATGCACGCCGACTGCGCTTTTTGCGCGTGGCACACACGTGCTCGCACATACAAATTGAAACGTCATCCCGTTTTTACGACTCGCACACTTGATTTTCTCCTTGATAAATGCGTACCTCTCGCGCGAAATGATTAATAACTGGCGTTTTCCTCCGGCTCCGACTCCGGAGAAGCTTGCTTGGGTGCTTTAAGTCTCTTGGTAATTACGTAACCTACCCCTAACTGCAAATAATGAACAGGGAAATGAATTGCTGAAAGATATGTACACGTTGTATTTACTCATGACAAAATGATTGATGCTTGTATTTCTTTTATATCATACTACACATTTATTTTTTTCTTTTGTTCCGCATCCTATATTTCTTATAAGACAAATTATCATAATTATTATGATATATTATAAAAAAATCGTATTCCTACTTCTGATCATTTTTATTTTGTTCTATTCAATTTGCCACCTGGCTCATTTATGTCAGTTCATATAAAATCACATGAAATAAACAAACTGATTAACCTAAAAAGCCAGACAAATGGAATAACAAATGAATTAGTTCTAATCCAATTTGCAAATGGAGTATTTTGAATCTACTTGTAAAATGTCAATTTCCTAAACAGCTAAAACATCGTGGTAATGAAAATAAAAAGCTTTCAGAACTTATATTTAAATACTTCGTTATTTGTTACTTGTTTACTTCTTCTAACTAATAGCCAGTTAAACCAATATAACTTATACTTAAATGGAAAGTTTAATAAATTTGAAAAGTTATTTAAAGTAATTAGCTCCAAAAGAGTTGTACGATGATTTTCGCAAATTTTTCTAGTGGAACAGATTTTCACAGTATTTTTCAGAATTTATATTTTTAATGGAATTCGCTCACATTTTCAATAAACAAACCTTAAATCCACTGTACTCACATTCCACAAAATCAAGCAGTTATACTCAATTTTAAATATTCTAAAGAACCACTAATTTCACAGTTCATATTAACTTATTTCTAGTATTACGATATAGTAGTCGAAGTCATTTTTGACTGCTCTTAAATAGCTCAGTGGTATGAAGTTGTCCTGTGGATCCTGAGAACCCTGGTGCGATTCCCACAGGCGACAAACAATTTTCATAATTTCAAAAATTACCCCTGTGGCTCCTCCACCACTAAATCTTTGGGGGCTGTGATTTGACGACTGATAACCGCACTTCACACGCAAAATATATCATTTACCGAGATCTGCTTCGGCAGAGTGCCACACCCAGTAATGGATAGAAGGCGTGATGATATATTTATTTATTTATTCTTAACTTTTGGTATTATATTACAATTATGGGGTAGGTGGCTCAGTGGTATTGAGTCTGCCTGTGAATTTGAGAATCCAGGTTCGATTCTCACAGCCGATAAACAATTTTCACCACATTAAAATTGCGCCTGTAGCTTCTCCAGCACTGCGTCTTTGTGGGCCGTGATTTGAGGGCTGATAACCACAATTCACGCGCAAAATATATCACGTACCGAGATCTGCTACGGTAGAGTGCCACACCCAGTAATTTATATTTATTTATTTATTACAATTTAGTTACATAAATAAAATGAAGGAAAATTTAAAAAGTAGAATTTATTTGTAGTAATTGTTTTAAGGAATTGTGAAGCAACTTGAGCTAACTAGATTACAATATTAATAAATTGTTCTATATATGTCTAAAAGTGTCAAGACAGAAATGGTCAAAGTAGGAAACCACTCAGTATTTCTTCGCGGAGGAATCTGGGCGTCGCTCGGACTTAAACGATTTGAAGATATGCAGCACCGGAGTTTGCTGTAGCTCGAATTCCAACTGAAGTTTCCCAAGAAGATTTATATCGGAATCCGAGTGCAGAAACGAACTGAGACGATTACGACGTACTATTTTATTTGAAATTCGATATTCTTGAAATACGAAATGCAAGATTGAAAAGTTTAACAATACTATCCTGTACAGAATTTTTAGATTTGTTATACATTTCACACACTGAAAATAGGACTTTATATGTGTTTGAAGATATAATATTCCAATGACAGAAACAAATGCTTCTTAGGCTCTGCATGTGAAAGAATAAATAAGAAAAAACAGAAAAAAACTAATTTTCCATCACGTGTCACAAATTCCACAAAAAATTTTACAGCACGTTTGAATCAACTTATCAGGTCATCAACAAACGGTTGGTCAGTTCAGCTTTAACCATAGCCGTTTTGATTACCTGATAATTTGATTCAAACGCGCTGTAAATTTTTTTGTGAAATTTGTGACAAGTGATGGAAAATTGTTTTTTTCCTATTTTTTTTTATTTATTAAGACTCATTTCCAAAACGCAATTGACATTTTGTCTTTGTATTATTTCAATAGCTGTCAAGCAGTTTGCGATTTTTGTCGGTAGATGGAACCACGGGTTGCTCCGTAGCTCTCATGACATGTTACCGGCTTACATAGTTTAACATCAGTCAGTTCAGCTAAGACAGTATCACAGTTCACTAGTCCCTAGTTGGTCTAGTTGGATAGTTGATCGCACCATACTGATGAGTCCCTAAAGGACGAAACGCGTCTATGGTTAAAGCTGAACTGACCAGCCGTTTATTGATGACCTGATCAGTTAATTTAAACGTGCTGTAAAATTTCTTGTGAAATTTGTGACAAGTGATGGAAAATTAGTTTTTTCCTATTTTTTCTTATTTATTAAGACTCAATTCCAAAACGCAATTGACATTTTGTCTTTGTATTATTGTGAAAGAATCTTATGGTATATAACTCTGAGCAATTATAGTTAGATGAAGCGTTTGCTGTTTTATTCTAGCATTGAACTAAAATAAACAAATACTTTCTAACAATTACTTAGTAAAATGGTGGAAGGATATAAAAGCAGGAAAATTGAAATAAAGGATTTGAAATACGCTAGCATAAAAGTAGTTTATACAACGATAAAATTTTGAAGGCACTGACAATGTTGCTAAAGCACAGGTCATAAATGAGAAGTACTAAACGTCTATATAAGAGAACGCCATTACCATATGAAAAATGCCAACTATTCACTATTATATCTTCTTTAAATTAGCTGCTGAGCTTGTTAAAATAATGGATAGTTGATCATGACGTTTAGCATTTAGCCTACTTGAAGATATTGCAAAATTCGTAAAATACTTCTTTTATGTTCATGCATATGAGTACGAGATACATATACATCGCAACCAAAAAGAAGTGAAGCCCGAAAAATATATGCACTAATGGGTAATTCTGTCGAAATCTCCACAAAATATTCCTGGATCATAAGAACCCTGGTTCGATCCCCACAGCCGACAAAAAATTTTCACCAATTTAAAATTACCCGTGTGGCTCCTCCACCACTAACAACTTTGCGGGCCGTGATTGGACCGCACTTTACGCGCATAAATATGTCACTTACCGAGATCTGCTTCGGCAGAGTGCCACGCTCAGTAATGGGTAGAAGGCGTGATGATATATTTATATTATTAAGATTTTGGGAATATGCTGAAATTATGATGTTCTCAGCTTGACAGTTACAATATGTTATTCGGTACTACCAACCGTCTAAAACAATATGATGCGTATTTTGATAAACGCTCTTTCGTTACCGCAGGGGTAGTATTTGAAATTATGAAAATTGTTTGTCGCCTGTGGGAATCGAACCAGGGTTCTCAGGATCCACAGGCCGACTTCATACCACTGAGCTAGCCACTCCATAATCCCAAAATCTGGTTTTCATAATAAATTTATTTTAACGTGCTTGCAACTACTTTACTTAGCTCGGTCGGAAGGCAATTATTTCATCTTCCATAATATATACACAAAATCTAACTATAATAATATAATTAATTTCAAATTTAGAAAATAAACGCGAATTTTTTGTACAATTGTATAAATGTCAAAACAGTTAGCAACCACAAATACAAATTTCTAAATTTTTTGTAAAATTTTATTTTTAACAGTCGCATAATAGAACTAATTGTACAAATATCTCATTTTATAATACTTTTTTATCACATTAGCCTTTAGTAAACTCGCCTGCGCTTCATTATCTAAACTTGGACTCATGCGAAAAAACATATCTTATAAAACTTTTTCTTTAATATACTATTTCCCATATTCAAAAGAGATGTGAATTATAGCAGTAACATCTGTTGACAACAAAATTTGTAAGATAGTGTCGCAAAATACTATCCCTCCTAGAAAAGTTGTTTTCTAAGCTAGCATAGTACACTCATTGTAACCAACTTGGAATGAAATATAATATGTGAATTTCATTGAGAATATACGTTAAGCAAATAAAAGTGGTAGGGAGTAATGTAGCCAGTAAATATTTAATATTGCTGATTATTTCGATTGGATGCGCTCGACGCGAAGCAAATCGGGAATTTCAACAAGAAAACTCTCGAGCTTTTCGTTTCGGCGACGGCGTTGGCTCTGGCGCTGGCGCTGGCTTAGTGGGAGGACTTATATCTTGTAAATCTCGTATGAAAGTGGCAACATCTGCCGCCGTTCTGCGTATTCACCGTTAAAAGCATTTTTCTCGAGTATTTACATTTTACACGAATATTTCTTCAGCTGGCGAACGGGCTGAATAATTCACACACACTAACACATGTGTGCTCATAGGAGAGCAACGCATGCGAAGAGCAAGGGGTAAGGGGCTTCCAGTTCTATTTTATGCGAATTTTTCTAATCCTCTTATTTCCTACTTCTTTCTTTTTAGAGAAACAGAGAGCGAAACAATTAACGCCATTACTATAAAGTAGTTGAAGATTTGACACTTTACATTTTAGTTTCATTTGAACAGCGTTAAAATGATCAAAATAAATTTGAATTTGTATATAAATAATTGTATAAATTTATAGTAGGTAGTTATTTTTCTAAATAACAAAAATATCTAATATTTAATTTTTTTCTGGAAACGGCAGAAAGTGCCTATTTTCTTGATCAATTTTAGTATATTTTTACCAAGACAGTTAAGTAAAGTACATATCCAAGGTTACAACAAAACTAACAGTCTTGGTAAAATACAAAACAGTCTGGTAAAGACTTTCCTTGACTGTTTTGTATTTTACCTGACTGTTTTTGTTTATTGTTGTAATCTTGGATACGTAGTCTGCTGTTAATACAATTTATATGAAAAAAATTAAACATTTAGAATTATTTATGATTAATTATTGATTAAATTAAACGGTTTCGGAAAGAATAATGTACTTATTACGTCAGAAAAGGGTTTTACTGTCCTGACTTATTATATAATATACTAATATTGTGTAAAATGTGAAATGGTGTAAAATTTAGAGAAATCTCCTCTTCTAGAGGTTATATCTCAAAAACTAAGCAAGCTATGAAAATGCTCTCAACGGCATTGGATTCCTCGTGTTCGAATTGACTTGTACACATATTTTCAGCAATTTTATTATTTTTGATATTTTTACCAAAATTTTCTATATACACAAATTTCTAAGACCAATATCTTCAAAACTAAAAGAGATACAAACTCAGCGATTTCACCATTGGATTCTGTGCGTCGAAATATGTATGTATGTAAATTTTTAGTAAAATATTCGGATGAGGAAGATTTTTAGAGTAATAAGTCTTAAAATGGCTTAAAATCGAAATTTTTTTAAGGGGTACCCCTTAAGAAATTTTCAAAAAATCAAAATCGCTGAAAGTATGTTTATAAGTCAATTCAAATACGAGAAATTCAATGCCGTTGAGCACATCTTCATATCGTGTTTAGTTTTTGAGATATAGCCTTCGAAAAAGTAAAATTTTGCCTAAATTTCATCTCGTTTTGACCATTTTCCGCTAACTGCTCTATATGTCAAAAACTACCCTAGATACGGGCTTGGAAAATGCACCGTTGTATTCCTCATAATTTTCTGCATAAATATACTTATTTTTATTGATACAAATTGAAAGATAATTTTTTTATTGCAATATAAAACATTGTCAAATTTTCAAATTTATGAATTGTCAAATAATTGCATAAAAATACACTAGGTGCGCTACTGCATCATTTCAGCCTCTCAAGGCACCCTTTAGATTCAACATATTCACAAAATTAAAATAATTGAAATACAGAAATTGTCATTTGAAAGGGTAAAAGACATGTAAATGAAGAAGAAGGAGAATTACAGAAAAAAAACTTGGGATACCACCATAGCTGTCCAAAACTAAGAACTTTTATAGTTTAGCTACAATTACTGGGTTTTTTGTTGTTGTTACCCTGCATACGTAGTCTGCTGTCAATACAATTAATATAAAAACATTAAACATTTTGAATTAATTTACGATTAATTATTAATTAAATAAAACGGTTTCAGAAAAAATAGCATACATAATACGTCAAGAAAGCATTTAGCCTGTTTGAAGATATTGCAACATTCGTAAAATGCTTCTTTTTTGTTCGTTCATATAGGTTTATATATATATATACAAGTTGTAGACAATAAAATTTTGCATCTAAGTTAAAAATCACATTTTTTGCACGTTTTGTAACCGAAATAATCGGAATGAAAGTTTTATGAGAATTGCTTTTTTATAGTGACAGGCGAGAAATTGAAACAAAAGAACAAACATTTTAACTGTCAGAAAAGTTTAGTGTGTAACTTTTCTTTATGTAAATAGTTAACAATTTTCAATAATGAAATGACGACGATTACTTTTATTGCCATTTAAATAAATCACAAATCCATTGAAAACTGTTTCATATTTTTTAGATTTATTTATTTTATAAGTAAAGTAGGAATAGAAATCGATATTCTTTCGATCAAAGCTTCAAAGTTTAACTTCCTATCTGTTTATTTGTAATTGTAAAATTATTTAAAATGTGTTTGAAACTTTGTCATAATCAACAGTAAATTTATTTTACATTTATCAAAGAACGGGCAAGACCGCAAATGTATATTTACTAACTTGACAATCGTCCTTATTATGGAAATTTATTATTTCTACTTTGTTCGTGGTAATGAAATATATTATCATTTATTATACTCTACAACATTAACAGCTTATTCATTTTCATTACACTTGAAATTATCCACTTTGACTTAATTTTGCAGACTATTTTGTTATGTAATTGTGAGGGAACATTTATCATTTCAATTTACTCTTCATTAAGCCAGAACAGAAAATTTCGTTAGTCTGATTCATCACTTATTTTTCATTATTTTCCTCGTAATTGAATTGAATGGAAGTATTGATCGAATTGGTAATGATTAAAAAACTGTAACGAATTTATAAGAGAATATAAAAAGTAGAAGTCACTTCAAATTCATTTCAAATTATCTTGAGTATTTGCCATCGCGTATTTTCCATTATCATGCCTTTCAAAATTTTCACTTGAACATTATTGTTGTTTATTGCTATGATACGAAGTACACAGGCTGATTCAGAACTGCAGCTACTAAATTGAACGATATATAGTACTTAACATACTGATCGCGGATCCCACTCAAGTTAAATATAAACGAGGTGTATCTATTAAATAACGAGACTGGCGCTGTTTTAACATTTTATTTTGTTTTCATACCTATTTACTTATTATCACCTTCAATATACACCACTCCTCTACCCATACAACGCTCCATGCGAATCTTCTATTGTTCGAAACAGTGCTGGAAGCCTTCTTCTGTCAGCTCCTTCAGAACGCGTGCCGCTTTCTCTTTCACAACTTCAACGGTTCCTTTTAAGGCAGATTTCACCGTAGGAAACAGATAGAAGTCGCACGGTGCAAGATCCGGCGAATAAGGCGGATGGTCCAACACTGGGATTCTGTATTTGGCTAGAAACCTCTTGACAGACATTGCAGAATGTGCTGGCGAATAGTCTTGATGGAGAACCCATGACTTGTCCTTCCACAATTCGGGTACTTTTTTCTATAAATTATAAGTTTCTGTAGCATTTTTGCCAAGTTTCATGTGTATCACAACATTTTGTTGCACTAATGTTGCACTTAACATTTTTCCGGCGAAACAAAAAAAGATCTCTAATATGAACGAATACTACGGCTATACGGATTTGTTTACAGAAGCGAGAGGTACTGCATTGAAAAGAGAAAGCTTCCCGCTAAAAAGCTGCCGGTCCCTGGCGTTTGGCGTATGCATACTTCTTCTGTAGCAGTGTCAGTCTCGATATTTAATAGCCACACCTCGTATGAACTACTACACTACGGCTCGGTGAGATCGGACACTGTACTATAATAATTGAAATTAAGTTCCTGTCATTGTCATCAGTTTTGTATGCAATGTAAACATTTCTTCATTTTGACTACACTGTAATGCGAACAGACTCTATCCTGAATCCTGTTCTATATTCCAGCAGGTATTATTTTTTAACTATGTCAGTAAGTATTTTCCGCTTGAGTTTTAATGTTAGTACTCGCAATGTTCATGCATCAGAAGAGTTTTGCAAGTCTTCCGGGCTGACGCTTCTAACCACGAGTGTGATCGGATTTAGCGAAGTAGTGTACGCTGGCGATGGCAGTGACGGCAACCGTCGGAGGATTAAAGTCCTAGGACTGTCCATCCACTTACCAGAGGCGTCGCGACGTTCAACATCACACGTCCGCTTGCTGCAGAAACTGCAGAGAACTGCAGTCAGCGCGTTCATTTTAATCACTACTTAATTTTACTCAAATTTAGGTCATTATCGTCATGAAATTTTATAAAAAGGATATTATATTTGAGCGGTTGTCTGACAGTCAGGTGTATGTGTTCGGACTTTGGCCTAGGCTAAAGTGACAATAGCCTAGGGCCCAAAAATTTTAGGGCCCGGATTCAAGCTTTTAGTTTATATAATAGAAATATATATACAGGTGGTGACCGCGACTCTCGATCATGAGTATTTAACATGTAAAATCATAATTTTATAATTTCCTGCTTTCCTAATTATTTTAAACAAGACAGCTTCAAATAAAAGTTTGAGGACATAAAATTCTGCATCTAATCCAATAAACAAAATTAATTTTGCATGCTTCTTAACGGCACAAATTTGATCTGAAAATAACGAAAAAAGCCTCAAAATTATCGATAGTCATGGAATTGAAACAAAATTAAACAAATGTTTGACGTTTAATCTTTCAAAATAATTTCTTTATTTATTATGTCATTTATTTTGACACATAAAACGTTAAACATTTGTTAATTTTGTTTCAATTTCATGGCTATCGATAATTTCGTTATTTTCAGATCTAATTTGTGCCGTTACGAAGCATGTAAAATTATTTTTGTTTTTCTGATTAGATGCAGAATTTTATGTCCTAAAGGGCCCGAAATAAATATTTTGCTTAGAGCCCGAAATATTTTAAATCCGTTTCTGACTGGACGTGGAACTCTGTCGTAGCAGATCTCGGTAAATGATATATTTTGCGCGTGCAGTGGGTAAAAGGCGTGATGATACATTTATTTATTTATTTAAATTAGATTAAATGTAATTCCGTATTTTAAATCTAGTAAGCTTCAATATAATGGCATGCACGACAAAAAAAATGAACTCAAGTCTCTGTAATCCGAATTACCATATTACAGGTAATTCAGATGCATTCGCCATTGGCCATTAACAGCATGTTGGGTTTAGTGCAGGCCGTCGTCCGCAATCCGCAAAAGTGTTGCTCCATATCAAGTCTTTAATTTGTTTTGCGAATTAAGCCCCGCGCGGCGAACATTTCCCGGGGGAGGCAGCTCCACCGCCACTGCCCCGTGCCCGCGCATTTATATTTATAACTCGCCGCAGCACGGTCCGCGGCGCTCGTTGCTCGCATCTTACGTGTATATTTCATTCTGACTCGACGTGACGTTCTTCCAGCAGAGACCAACGTTTTTAAACGCTGCAATCTCGAAAGGCCACCCCAGAGCGCAATGCACCACTTTGGAAGAAAGATTGGTTCTCGCGGACGCGGACTCACGCCAGAGAATTCATTTTTGGAGATTTCTTATTGGCTATTTCAAGCTTTTTGATCTTTTCTATTGTACAGTTCCTAGATACGTTCCGAAGAAGATATCGGAACGCTGTTTTATCCGCTACCATTAATGTCTTTCAGCTCGACTATAGTACTCGTAGAAACCGATATGAAGTATTTTTAATTGAGGGCGAGAGAATGCGTAGACGATCTAGCAATAAATAAAAGGAATACGTTGGTATATGAAAAGTATGAAATTGTGATGAATTTTGTTAAAAGAGTGAGTATCAGTTTAGATCAGTGGCGGCTCGGGACTCTATCGAGCAGTGAGGCAACTTGGCCAAATCTAATAATTGGGATAGAAAATAAAAGAATAATAATAAAAATATATTTATTGTCATAAAAATATAAAATAACTTTAAAAAATTCTAACAAAATTCAAGCTTATTTTTTTATAAATCAGGTCTATTCTTCTATCTTTCAAATTAGAAAATTTATTGTGTCGTGATATACGTTAAGCTCAGAGCGCTAATACGGAACATACTGGTGAGGCAACGGGAAGCATTGCCTCACATTATAATCACAGGCACAGGAATGCGCATGCGCCAGACCGCTTGAGCTATCCAATTTAGTATGGTCGTCTGTCATCTCAGTCAGCAGACCAATAATACAGTCGAAAGTTATGACATATTTAGAGCGATCTTTGTTTGGTTGGGCCGCTGTAAAGTAGTACAGCATTTAGGCTGCGCGTTATCACAACACAAATTTTATACATTTTATTTACAATAAATATGAATATTGTTGAAACAACAAAATTTATTTTTACTTACAAAAGTAAAAGTATTTCTTTTTCTTATTGTTTCAAACACATGAGGCGGCGCCTCAGTTGCTTCATCTGACGAGCCGCCTCTGGTTTATATCAGGGGATTTTAACCCGGGGGATCGCAGAAAATACTAATAAACAAATGTAAATAAATGTATAACTTTTATTATTAATATTATTATGGGGTGGCTAGCTCAGTGGTATGAAGTCGGCCTGTGGATCCTGAGAACCCTGGTTCGATTCCCACTGGCGACAAACAATTTTCATAATTTCAAAAGCTACCCCTGTGGCTCCTCCACCACTAACATCTTTGGAGGCCGTGATTTGACGACTGGTAACCGCACTTCACGCGCAAAATATATCACTTACCGAGATCTGCTTCGGCAGAGTGCCACATCCAGTAATGGGTAGAAGGCGTGATGATATATTTATTTATTTTATTTTACTTGTCTTTTGTACTGGAGTAAAATCTCAATATTCAACACTCACTGAATTGGCAATGTCAATTCTATTACCTTTCGCAGCCACATAGTTTTGTCAATCGGCATTTTGTACACTGGTGTTAATAAAAACGTATTGGTCCCGTCATTACAACGTAGAAAATACTACAAGACCTGTGCTTTCAAAAATTAGCCCAAGATGAGATTATTATGTGAAAAACGCAAGCTCAGCCATCTCATAAATTTTTTTGTATTTATATTTATTTTTTCTTCTTTTTGAATTCTTTCTTGTTTTCTCTACCGAGATCTGCTGCATAATGCCACACCCAGTAATGAGTAAAAGGCGTGATGATATATTTTATATTTATTAAATAATTTTTTTTTTATGGAAACAACAAACCACATTATTATTGTGAAGCAAATAATGGCTCAAGATTGATGTCGATTGTTGCTAACTTCAATTTATATAAAAAAATGCGGTTGTGTCTGTGGTTCGGATTGCACTGTATACCACTATAGATTCCCATGTACTGTAATATGAGTTAAGTTCATGTTGTGCAGAGTAAGAAATAAAAATAAAGAAATAATAAAAAAGTCTTTAGAGAAAAATAAAACATGTGTAGAATCGATAGAAATCACCCAATTATTCAAAGTGTTCTTAATAAAATATACGCAGCCATTTCGTGTTAACATAATTTATTACATTACAATTTACTGTAGTATTTCAAGTAACAGTTCCCTGAATGTTCCGTATCCCCAGAGAGAAATAAACAGAAAGAGCGAAAGAACAGTGTCTGAATAAGTTGGCGTGGACTCTGTTAGCTTCTGTTTCTGCGTCATTTAATTGCTTGTCCCGCGACATTAGGCAGTCGACGGCAGAGAGCGTGGGGCTGCCGCCCCCGCCATGTGCACGCACTATACGCAGTACAGCACCCCTCATGCCAATAACGCCATCTGAGAGGGTAGGAAACAGAAGGGAAACTTACTGACAATTCGCCGTTGTATTACAGTTTGAGAATTTCGTGGCTTGGAAGAATAAACAGATATTTCGGTCAAACATTTCTGTACTTTATTTTGAAATGTTTATTTTCTGTTTTAAGACAAATATTTTTTAGTTTTTATTCTACTGAGTCAAGTAAAAACACTTTCCTGATGTACTATGTATGCTATTTTTTTCTGAAACCTTTTAATTTAATCAATAATTAATTATAAATTATTCAAAATGTCTAATTTTTTATATTGATAGCAGACTACGTATTTTTTTCTGTAATTCTTCTTCTTCTTCATTTACATCTCTTTTACCCTTTCGAGTGTCAATTTCTTTATTTAAATTATGTTTAATTTTGTGCATATGTTGAATCTATAGAGTGTACTGAAAGACTAGAATGATGCAGTAGAGAACCTAATCTATTTTTAAGCAATTATTTGACAAATTTTAAATTTGAAAATTTTGCCATGTTTTATATTGGAATAAAAAAATCATCTCTCAATTTATAACAATAAAAATATGTATATTTACGCAGAAAATTATGAGGAATACAATAGTGAATTTTCCAAGCCCGTATCTAGGGTAGTTTTTGCCATATAGAGCAGTTAGCGGAAAATTGTCAAAACGAGAAGAAATTTATGCAAAATTTTTCTTTTTCGAAGGCTATATCTCAAAAACTAAACAAGATGTGAAGATGCGCTCAACGGCATTGAATTTCTCGTATTCTAATTGAGTTATAAACATACTTTCAGCGATTTAGATTTTTTAAATATTTCTTACCCCTTAAGATTTTTTCGATTATAAGCCATTTTCAGACTTATGGCTCTAAAAATCTTCCTCGTCCGAATATTTTACTAAAAATTTACATACATACGTATTTTGACGCGCAGAATGCCACGGTGAAATCCCTGAGTTCGTATCTCTTTTAGATTTGAAAATATTGGCCTTAGAAATATTTACATACCAAAAATTTTGGTCAAAATATCAAAAATTAAAAAATTGCTGAAAATATGTGTACAAGTCAATTCGGACACGAGAAATCCAATGCCGTTGAGCGCATCTTCATATCTTACTTAGTTTTTGAGATATAGCCTCTGGAAGAGTATATTTTTTCACATTTTACACTATATTAGTATATTACATAATAAGTCTGGCAAATAAAACACTTTTCTGACATATTATGTATACTATTTTCTCTGAAACCGTTTAATTTAATTAATAATTAAAATAAATAAATAAATAAATATATCATCACGCCTTCTACCATTACTGGGTGTGGCACTCTGCCGTAGCAGATCTCGGTAAGTTATATATTTTGCGCGTGAAGAGCGGTTACCAGTCGTCAAATCACGGCTCCCAAAGATGTTTGTGGTGGAGGAGCCACAGGGGTAGTTTTTGAAATTATGAAAATTGTTTGTCGCCTGTGGGAATCGAACTAGGGTTCTCAGGATCATAAATAATTCAAAATGTTTAATTTTTTTATATGAATTATTGCATTGGCAGCAGATTACATCCATACATATCCAAGGTTACAAAAGAGAAACAGTCGGACAAAATAAAAAACAGTCAAGTAAATATAGACTATTAGAAACTATTAGAATGGGGTGGCTAGCTCAGTGGTATGAAGTCGGCCTGTGGATCCTGAGGTCCCTGGTTCGATTCCCACAGGCGACAAATTTTCATAATTTCAAAAAGCTATCCCTGTGGCTCCTCCACCACTAACATGTTTGGGGGCCGTGATTTGACGACTGGTAACCGTACTTCACGCGCAAAATATATCACTTACCGAGATCTGCTTCGGCAGAGTGCCACACCCAGTAATGGGTAGATTTCGTGATGATATATTTATTTATATTTTAGAAACTATTAGAAATAAATCGCATTATCTGTCAAGAAACGTACATACGAGTATAATGAATATACTTATTAATTATTAGTAATAGAAATAATATTTTAATATTATTGAAACATGGTAAGCAGTTTTCTTGAAATATTTAATCAATTTCTCTTGATTTGTAAAACACTGACTTCCTATTATGTTTATTTGAGACATAGGTATATTTTCTTGCTATAACAAACTTTAAAAAAATCCCCTAACATAATATCTTAAATCTCTTTGACTTAGTATAACCAGTTGATCACTTTTCGCTTGAAACGCAGAGAGTAGTTAACCTGGCAACCCTTCTGTATGTTACAAATCTGTTACAATGCGGCAATCACCACAACAGGCATCCAGAGCTTACAACTGACGTTCCATTCTGAATGCAAGGGTAGCAAAGAGGGTAACAGTAGACAGTAGCACAGACTACAGAAGGGTAGCGTAGATGGAATCAGAGCAGACGTGGTATTGTTTGGGGACATCTCGTTAAACAACGATATGAAAATTTAATACCGTTAAATTAGACGACACGAGACTTCGGGTTCCAGGGATTTCTCAACCCTCCGTGATAATTAGGTCGAGTATTTTAATAAATAAGGGTGTAATGAGTTGAAATGGAGGTATGTTGAGTATTTGCATTGTGAGATTTCAAATATCTTGAATATATTTGATTTCATTACAAGACATATTTGATGGCTAGCTCAGTGGTATGAAGTCGGCCTGTGGATCCTGAGGTCCCTGGTTCGATTCCCACAGGCGACAAATTTTCATAATTTGAAAAAGCTATCACTGTGGCTCCTCCACCACTAACATGTTTAGGGGCCGTGATTTGACGACTGGTAACCGCACTTCACTCGCAAAATATATCACTTACCGAGATCTGCTGCAGCAGAGTGCCACACCTAGTAATGGGTAGAAGGCGTGATGATATATTTATTTATTTATTTTTTTACATATTTGTTAAATAAATTAATGATATAACATCGCGCATTTTTACACGTTACTGTATATCTGTTGTAATATTTGTTTTTGTAAAATATGGTTATTTGATATGTTAATTTAGAATTTGTATTATAATTTCGATGGTTGTGACCGTTCTGTATTGCAATACAATCGCACACATTTTCTATGGGGTGGCTAGCTCAGTGATATGAAGTCGGCCTGTGGATCCTGAGAACCCTGGTTCGATTCCCACAGGCGACAAAACAATTTTCATAATTTCAAAAACTACCCCTGTGGCTCCTCCACCTCTAACATCTTTGGAGGCCGTGATTTAACGACTGGTAACCGCACTTCACGCGCAAAATGTATCACTTACCGAGATCTGCTTCGGCAGAGTGCTACACCCAGTAATGGGTAGAAGGCGTCATGCTATATTTATTTTATTTATTTAATTTACATTTTCTATGTGAATTATACTTTTTTCTGAAACCGACAAGAAAGTGCATACTTTCCTGGCCAATTTTAGCATGGAGAGTAGATTAAAAAAAAAACAGTCAGGTAAAGTACATCAAAAATGGTAAAGATTTTACTTGACCGTTTTTTTTTTTTTTTGTTATAACTTTGGATATATAGTCTGATGTCAATACAATTCATATCAAAAAATTTAACATTTTGAATTATTAATGATTAATTAGTGATTAAATGAAACGGTTTCAGAAAAAATAGTATACATAATACGCCAAGAAAGAGTTTTTACTTGACTCGGCGGACTAAAATACTCGGCCTGTGGCCTCGTATTTCAAAAAACCGCTTCGTCAAGTAAAATATCATTTTCCTGACTTATTATGTAATGTACTATTACACATTAATGGGGTAATGGTTCAGTGGTATGAAGTCGGCCTGTGGATCCAAAGAATCCTGATTCGATCCCCACAGCCGACATACATTTTCACCAATTTAAAATTACCCCTGTGGCTCCCCCACCACTAACATCTTTGGGGCCCGTGATTTGACGGCTAGTAACTGCACCTCACGCGCATAAATATATCACTTACCAAGATCTGCTTCGACAGAGTGCCACACCCAGTAATGGATAAAAGGAGTGATGATATATTTATTTATTTTATTTTATCTATTACACAGTAATACAACTGACTACCAAAACTACGCTACAACTGCCCTAAACTCTATGTGAATTACACTTAATTGAAGTGTACCTTTCTCTCAAATTTTATATATCGAGATTATTAGATATTCTCGTTATCACAATCAGCCGTTCATCGCCATGGCAAACAATATTCAATATAAATATATTCAATAAATAATATATGTTTTTGACTGTGACTTGTAACATGTTTATCTATGATTAAATATTCATTTAATTAAAATGTTTACTGCCGATACAACAGTGATCAACGCTATCCCCCAGCAGTTGAATATCCCAATAAATATTTGTTTATATATGGTCGCAAAATGAGTAAATATTTGATGTATCGAAAAATAATCTTGTCGGCCGAGATAAATAACATTTTGAGTACTCCACGAACTCTGAATAGGCTATTCCAATAGTACGATGTTTAAAAATATATTTCATGCATATTAATTTTAGTTGTGAATGTGTTATAACAATGAAAAAAATGATCAACAGTTACGTAATAGGGCCAGTTTTTCAATCACCGATTAATGGTAATCATAATTAAATAATAATAGAACCAATTGTTGACAAGCGTGAACTTAATTCCGAGAAATGTTTCGCGCTCTTGTCAAAGTATAACCCATATCTCTCAAAAAGAAAACCTTCTTTCAATATTAATGCTATCTTTGGCACCAAGAGCTACCTACGTCACGATTAATTAATAAATCTATTATTTTCTAAAGCAAAATGAAAAAAAAATTACTTTAGTACGTAGATTAATATATAAATTAATCAAATTTTTGTGGAATAGCTAACTATTATTAAATACTAATTAATAATCGAACTGGAAAGAAGTATTATTATATTATAGATCGTTTCATCTTGTTTCGAATGAAGTACTTAAATATGTTGTCACATAATATTAATATTAACTAGAAGTGATTGTTGTAACAATAATTTGCATATAAAAGAAACATTATCAAGCAGTTTACAACATTTAAATTTCTTTAAAAAACATAAAGCATTGCATACCTGTATAAATACGATAATTTCACTAGCGTTATCATAACAAACAATCAATTTAAGAGTATAATAATATGAAATTAAAGTGGAAACTGCGATTTTAAAACAATATATTATTTTCGGACTGGTTTTTCTGGCGCTGTATCGCAACAAATGACCGACATCGCATTGCGATACCGCGACACATACACGCTAGGAACTAATCAATCAAAAAATAAAGTTTTCTGTCGACGAGACATGACACCCTAACAGAGAGAGTGTATCGTGTGCTAGCAGTTTGAAGCTTCGGCTTGACAGCGCAATGACTTTCAAATTTGCAAAGTTTTACTTGAAATTAAAAGCCTATGTTTGGAATTTAATCTATAACACTGGAATCATCTGTAAACGCTCTCGAAAATTGCAAACATTGACACAAAGAAAAAGTGATGTTACCCAAGACCCGTGATGACATATTTATTTATTTATTTTCGTTTATTTAAATCTAGTGACTATCACATTATTACGTATTTCGTATAGTTTAAGGTAGTACTAGAGCGGAATGAAATTTGGCGCACGTAAACATTGGTTAGTCATACGCATCCTGTTAAAATATGAAACACATTCATCGTCTGTGAACAAATATATTCGCTTGTAAAGTTGAGTTCTTATACACGGGGCTTATGGCGATCATCACTCAGAATCGCACATATTTGGTTTGTGTACCTGTAAAATTTTGCTGTTTCATTTGAAAAACTAGTATGATGTTCTAGAACTATCCATGTATATTGTATCAGAAGGAGAAAGTTTTTTATCGTTTAGTAATGAATATATAGCCATGCAAAGCCTTGTTTTTAACGAAAAATTAAGTATCCCAATTTATAATGGCAACACCACACGGTTGTAAGGTATTTGAAAATTCACTAGACCAACAACCTGTTAACAATTCATGATATTCAAACCATAATAGGTATAAAACACTTATTTTATTCAATTTTTGTATTTTTTTGAGTGTCAGTTTCGCCACTCGACAATCGATGGCGCCACCGTCACACTAGTACTACCTTAAATGAAAGGTATCTAGCTGCAATTGGAGCAGACGTTGTACAAGCTTTACATGTATATGACAAGATGTTAAAAAGGAATAAAAAGGTACTTTGAAGGTATATACATTCAGATTTGTTTTCTACAGTGATGTTAAAAACTCATTGTATCAACATTCGAAATGAGTGTGGAAGGTATCTCTTTCAAGGATTTAATATAAACACTGCTTAGCGAACTTCTTGTAGCATGCATTGAGATTGAGACAAGGAAATTAAAGACGGCCATTCGCTGTATCACATAAGTTTTACCTCAATTTTACCACTGGGCTACGATTGCCTGTAATTTGAAGAAATAAAAGTTCACGATCATAGATAACATAGTATATAACATAAATAAATAAATAAATATAAATCATCACGCCTTTTACACATTACTGGGTGTGGCAGTCTGCCGAAGCAGATCTTGGTAAGTGATATATTTTGCGAGTGAAGTGCGGTTACCAGCCGTCAAATCACTGCCACCAAACATGTTAGTGTTGAGGGAGCCACAGAGGTAGTTTTAAAATGGTGAAACTTGTTTATCACCTATGGGGATCGAACCAGGGTTCTCAGGTCGAGTTGATACCACTGAGCTAGCTATCTACCCATGACCATTGCCACACTTGTGATAAAATATACTATTTCAAAATTGGCAAAATTTAGGGCATGGTGTTTCAAATGTACAGTTTTAGAACCACTGGCTGACACGAAATTTTTATTAAAAATAATAATGAATTATTCAACATCAGTTACGTGATTCATTATCTATAGTTATCTGCTGGACGCAGGTCCTACATACCTTCTCCAACGTCTTCTATTCATCGCCAGTCTCTTCATTTCAACATAACTTCTTTCTTCTTTCAGGTCATCTACCATCTTTCTCCTTCTTCTGTCTCTTTTACCTTCTCTTTCTACTGTCCCTTCTATTACGTCCTTCATTAAAGCATCTCTTCTTAATGCATGTCCTAACCACATTAGTAAGAATTCTAGAAGCATCCGTTTCATTTTGCAAATCTTATAAAAATTATTTTTGACTAAGTTTTTTGTATTCTATTCGTGGACTACCATTGGTGCCTTTGCAGCTATAAACACTTCGATATCGATTAAATTAGACAAAAGTTTTTACATGAGCTGTATTCCATTTGCCACTTGGTTCACTTAAATTAGTTCAGATAAATTAGACAACATGACTAAATGAACTAAATTAAACAAACTAATTTACATATTGGGGTGAATTACTTCAAAGTAAAATAAAATCTGTAATTCTAGTACTGGAAATTCAGTCAGTGAAGTAAATCAGCGAAATAAATAAGTGATCTAGATCAGTAAATGTAAGTTAGATCTGATCAAAATGGCAAATGGAATACGCCTATTAATAGGCCATATATATTAAAGGGAAACATTTTAAGTAAATAACTTGCAGAACAAAATTTCTTATGACATTTATTTAGAGCATTTTGCTTCACGATAGTTTAAAAATACGAGTATGACGCTAAATTGTTCAAGACAATATGAAAATTCTTAGGTTAATATATTATTGATTTTATTTACTTTCATTCAGTTTTCAATAAATGAGGCTTGCTGCTGAACCGTAGCTGATTTTATTCGCCTAATTATTTTCATAATTACATTCATAATTAAAACAGAATTTTATTCTTGAAAGCCTGAAACAAAAGGGTCGATCGTGTTTAATTTCTCTTCGATGCGAACAAAGATTTGCCGTTAGGAACAAATTCGAGACGGTACTGAGTCTTTTGAGTAGACACTTTTATATTTTAATACCTAAACGATCCGTAAAATGCACATTTCACACTCGAACGAATCGCCTGCTTCATTGTCATTCGCGGCACGTACCACGACGAACGCGAACATCCACGCAGCACACAGCCTCTGGATAAAAGGGAATCCGAACTGCCGGAAGAAAAAGTAAGGTAACATTATCTACTGCAGAGGGTCGCGAGTTTGAACCCTGCTGATGAAATAGTTAATTCTCATTTCGGTTGTTTCCATCTTAAATATTTATAAGTAGAATTATAACCCACATTAACCAGTAAAAATATATTTAATGTTAATTTTAACTGCCTTTCCAATTCATGGAACAAATTTATTTAAACCTAAGTAACAACAACAAAATGTCGAAAATAACGTCAAAATATAAAGACATTTATTAAAAAAAAAATTGTAAATATTTGTTATTAAATTATTATTATTAAATAATACGGTTGGCTAGCTCAGTGGTATGAAGTCGGCCTGTGGACCCTGAGAACCCAGGTTCGATTCCCACAGGGGACAAACAATTTTCATAAATTCAAAAGCTACCCCTGTGGCTCCTCCACCACTAACATCTTTGGAGGCCGTGATTTGACGACTGGGAGCTGCACTTCACGCGCAAAATATATCACTTACCGAGATCTGCTTCGGCAGAGTGCCACACCCAATAATGGGTAGAAGGTGTGATGATATATTTATATTTATTTTATTATTTTTTTTTTTTATTTGATGATACGGCTTCAACTGCTTTTTGGTTATTAGCCGGTATGATGATGGAAGCGTCTGCGCTGTAGTCAGTACAGACGCTGATTATGAAGATGGAAGCGTCTGCGCTGTAGTCAGTACAGACGCTGATTATGAAGATGAAAGCGTCTGCGCTATAGTCAGTACAGACGCTGATTATGAAGATGGAAGCGTCTGCGCTGTAGTCAGCACAGACGCTGATTGATGCCAGCCCTGACCGGGAATCGAACCCGGGACCTCTGGGTCAGTAGCCTAGTAGTCTAAACCACTGAGCCACAGAGGTCGGCTATTTTATTATTAAATAATGGGGTCGACAGTTCAGAGGTATCGCGTTAAAAATGTGGAATAGAGAACGCGATTTTTAATGTTATCGGCATCATGTTTTTATGCATTTGTTAAGCCTTAGCTATGTAAAAATAAATTTAACGTTTTAATTTTATAAATATTATTTTACTTTTTGTGAATAGTGTAAATCACTATTTATTAATTACAAATAAATTTACAATTATAATGTAATATGACGAGGGAATTTTAACCCCACCCGAGATTAAAGTATGCCTAACTTATTAAATTAAATCATATCATCTTTGAAGGCCGTGATTTCCCGTAAAAGGCTTCATAATATATTTATATTTATTTAGTTTTATAAATATCAAATTTCTAGTGTAAACATAGCAATTCCATTCGAAATAATTGAGACATTACACAAAATACTACAGGGTGATCAAAAGGAATTGTTTTCGTTGGTAATACAATTCCAGAGATCTTTTTATTCCACAGTTGGCACAATGTCAGATAAAGGCGGAAATGCTATTTGACATTTCTAATAAATACAAATAGGTTATATCAGGAGTCTGACAGCTAATAGAATTTTGACTTTTTAAGTAATAGAAATACTTTAGAAATAAATGTAATAATAAATATAATCAAATGTCAAGGGTCATAGCTGCACTCGTTGGAACTGATCTAAGCGATAACGCGAGTTAAGTAACGTTGCGCGCGGGTAGTATTTGGATGGGTGACCGTCCAGAGAAACTCGCGTTGCTATTGACCAATAACAACTAAAACGCAGACCAGGGCGTAATGGCGGCATATGACCTAAGTAGTTGGTCCGCCGAAGAATCCACAAAAAAAAATGTACTCAAATTTAAATTTAAATTTTCAAATGTCACTGTCAACAACAGGAAATGAATTTATGTATCAGGCTTACCAATTTCAAGTAGTTTTTTTTATTGCCAACTGTAACAATTCCTTTTGATCACTGTGTAGAAATAAATGTAATTAGAGTGTAAAATATAAATGGCTGAAATGAGAATTCGCCGGTGACGAAACGCCTCAGGATCTGGGAAATATTAGTCTATAGTTCGACGAATCCCATTTCGTAAGAGGTAAAAAATCTTGGTTTGTTTTCAATCATGTCGAGCACCCCACAACTTGAGCAAATATTAGATCAAGATATTGCAAACGCTGTGTACACATTCTTAATTACCAATTTGATGTGATATTTGATCACGATACAACCAGATAACTTGATTGGGTTCTCTTCTTCCTATTTTCAACGTCTTCAAAGTAACCGATTTTGATTACGACATAAATGTGTAATATATTCATGTCTTTCATCTATTCAAACATGCGCGCTGAATATACTGTGGCTCTGTCAAAAAAACGTAAGTACAGATGACTCGCTCTATCAATGAAGTTCGTCAGTAAATTGCTTAACCCTAGATATCTGAACAAGAGTCCATGGATCTTCAAGGGGTGCAAAAGCTGTCACAGTGGCTATGTAATTTTTTATGACACTTTCAGAAATTAATGGCAGAAACGTGACATATGTCAAGAGTATAATAAATTTTAAATCTACATTTCTAAATTAATTCTTAAAATTATTTTTTCTGAGAAGGTTATGAAAAATAATTATTTTTGTACCTAGAGCAGAAAGTAGTCTATAACTGCTCACGCATGAAGATTTTTGATCGAGGCACAACCGAGAGCAACAATCATGCAAGAGTGACAAGAACACGTTCTGTTCCTGGCGTACAAAATATTTTTTCTACGACACTTTTTCTGTTTTTAAATTCGCTTTTAATAGGCGTATTCCATTTGCCATATGGATCAGATCTAACTTACATTTACTAAGCCAGTTCACTTATTTATTTCGCTGGATTACTTCACTGACTTTATTTCTGGTACTAGAATTACTGATTCTACTTTTCTTTGAAGTAATCCACTCCAATAAGTGTTGACTAATTTATCTGAACTGATTTAAGTGAATCAAGTGGCAAATGGAATACAGCTAATGTTGACAGCGTTCATGTATCCATAGATTAGTCAAGAAAAAAAATTACAGGGGTAATTGTCAAGGGATAGATGACGCTACAGGCGCGGTGGTCGAGCGTGTTAATGTACATCTCTTAACGTGCTGTGACGTCACCCGAACCAAGGTTCGTTAGTTCGAATCCGCCTGTCGACAAAGTATGATTTGTTGTTAAATAAAAAATACAGTTACTTGTGTTAATCATACTCGGGCGCTATAAGCTAGTCACTTATATGTTACCTACATATGCCTTAAAAAAGTAACATCGACTACGAAAACTGGCAGTACGGCAGCGTAAAAAACTGCGGCTCGGTGTGCCCAGTAGGCCCAGGCCCGATTTGGGCTGTAGCACCATTGACGAAGAAGAAGAAGAAGATGACGCTTCACAGTGAAACCCAAAGGGTACATTGATCGAAAAGGGTTCAGAACCACTGGCTTAATCAATCCAGCAGTATGGTGGTGTGGTGTATGGTAACGTTATGACATTCGAATCCAAAGCTCCAGAGTTCGAATCTCACTCAAACTAGAAAAATATTTATAAAAAAACTACCACATTGCCTATACTGTAACTCGGATTAAATACCTGGTGTGTATAAAAAATTAAAATAATAATAATATTTTATTTCATAAAATTTACAAATTAAGAAATTTAATTTCCTTCTTATTTATGGAATATATAATAAATACAGCTAAAATTGCATGTAAATATTTAAATTATTTAAAATTAAAATGTTGTAAAATCACTTTTAATTTGACTCGTGTGGCAACATTGATTATTACTTTGTATACAGTGCACTGTCAGTGATAGTAAACTGCTTCATTCCTGCTTAGTATTTTAACATTTTGATATTAACTATAAACATTGTAGATGAAACGTCAAAAAATTCATGACGGAACCTTTACATTATTTCTAATCGTTCACAATCGACTATCATCGTAAAGTTAATTGGACAGCGCTTGCGCATTTAATTAATAGTTGCTGTGCTATTGCAGAATGTAAATGTTTTAACAAGTTGTATTTGTGTAGCCATGTTTATTTTTGCAAAACTAAAGTGTTGTTCTCATGTGTTAAGTGTTCGTGTGAGTGTCTAGTGTAATGTTTAGTGAGTATTGTACTTTAAAATGTTGTTAGACATTATTTAATATTAGTATGATAAGTGAATTAGTGCCAAATTCATTCTATGAAGGAAGCAGGAAGCAGGCGTTTGGCTGTCATAAGACGGAGCAAAGGTCAGTTAAATTAATAATACTTTCGACAATTTATGGGACAACATTATACCTATTTTATTTAATATAGCATGAGCATGAGCCATCTACCCCATAGAGATAATCAGAAGCGGATTTAAAATATTTCGGGCCCTAGGCAAAATATTTATTTCGGGCCCTTTAAACAGCGACTGTCGAACATAGAGATTTAACATGTATAATCATAATTTTGTTATTTCCTGCCTCCCTAATTATTTTAAGCATGAAAGTTTCAAATAGAAGTTTTAAGACATAAAATTCTGCATCTAATTCAATAAACAAAATAAATTTTACATGTTTCGTAACGGTACAAATTAGATCTGAAAATAACGAAATTATCGATAGCCATGAAATTGAAACAAAATTAACAAATGTTTGACGTTTTATCTGTCAAAATCAATGACATAATAAATGAAGAAATTATTTTGACAGATTAAACGTCAAACATTTGTTTAATTTTGTTTCAATATATCAGGCGTATTCCATTTGCCATTTGGATCGGATCTAACTTACATTTACTGAACCAGATCAGTTATTTATTTCACTGGATTCGCGGACTTTATTTTCAGTACTAGAATTACTGATTCTAATTTACTTTGAAGTAATTCACCCAAATAAGTGCATCAGTTTGCTTAATTCAGTTCATTTAGTCATGTGTCAAATTTATCTGAACTGATTTTAGTGAACCAGTTGACAAATGGAATACAGCCATCGATAGTTTTGAAGCTATTTTCGTTATTTTCAGATCTAATTTGTGCCGTTACGAAACATGCAAAATTAATTTTGTTTATTGGATTAAATGCAGAATTTTATTTCCTAAAACTTTTATTTGAAGCTGTCTTGCTTAAAATAATTAGGGAAGCAGGAAATTATAAAATTATTATTTTACGTGTTATATACCGATGTTCGAGAGTCGAGGTCACCATTCTGTATATATATATCATCACGCCTTCTACTCATTACTGGGTGTGGCACTCTGCTAAAGCAGATCTCGGTAAGTGATATATTTTGCGCGTGAAGTGCGGTTACCAGTCGTCAAATAACGGCCCCCAAACATGTTAGTGGTGGAGGAGCCACAGGGATAGCTATTTCAAATTATGAAAATTTGTCGCCTGTGGGAATCGAACCAGGGACCTCAGGATCCACAGGCCGACTTCATACCACTGAGCTAGACCATCCCATCTGTATATATATATACATTATAAAAGAATAAAATTATATATTTCTATTGTTTAAACTAAAAGTTTGAATCCAGGCCCTAAAATTTTTGGGCCCTAGGCTATTGCCTCTTTAGCCTAGACCAAAGTCCGCCTATGTATATTTTATTGTACAGAAAATCATTTTATTCTGGTTCTCAAATCCAAAATCCGACTCGTTATCACTAAGCTATGTATGAGGTTATATGCAATAAATTCTGAATATAGTATGCATAAACTATATCGTAAACAAATAATCTTGTAGAATTCTTCTCATACGAGTGAGTTTATTTGGTAAAATATTACCTATTTTATGATCGTATGTATATCTATCATCCTCCTTTGTTGGGTATAAACTCGATTATACGAACGTGGATAACAATTGTAGTATGATTATCTGGTATAATAGTATCAGTTGTCTAATCTTATTTTACTCTAATATATCATGTGATAAATCCAATGTAACAAAACCCGATGATCGAAATCGCTGGGAAAAGGAAACAGACGTGAGTATGTGCAGGGCAGGAGGCAGGAGGGGTCATGCGTGCCGCATTCTTTTTATTGTCGATTCTCTTCTGTCGTCGATCGTGTTTTATCTGGCAGAGCGACAGCGACAGTTCGCGCAAGACGGGGAGAAAGTGTAAATAAAACGGTGACACAGTGTATTGTGCGGTCGAGATGTGATAAATCACGACGAAAGGAAAGGAAAACGATTAATAAAATGTTAGAGAGAGATAGACGCACTGCTGAATCTGATGTCCGGAGAATTATTATCATCTGTTGATTGCCGGAACGTCCTGATTTTGACAGGATCGTATTTTGCAAAATGTCGAGGTGGGAAAGAAATATTGCCACCCGCGAAATCACCTGTCACTTTTTTATTACAAAGACGCTAAGCATTTTCTTATTCTGTTAGACAAAATGAAATATTTGCCAAATGCTTTCTGCGGTGTTTGTTGAGGTGCCAATTATATTTAATGCGCGGGAAAAGGTGAATGTATTAGTCCATTCTTCTGATTGTTTTCGATAATAAACCTGTTAAGATTATCAATCTGAGGCTGCCAATCCATTTTTGTTTTTGTTTGTAAATACAGTCGAACCTAAGAATGTTTAAAATTTTATGGTCGACAATTTTAACAGTCAATACACTATGTAGTATTTATAATATATATTTTTTACAATTAGATAAACCCATTGTGTATATTAGCAACTCTGCTAAATAAATAAATTTATTATTATTATTATTTAATTTTACTAATTTGTAATTTATGGGGTAATGGCTCAGTGGTATCCGAGTCGGCCTATGGATCCTAAGAACCCTGGTTCGATCCCCACAGCCGACAAAACATTTTCACCAATTTAAAACTATCCCTGTGGCTCCTTCACCACTAACATCTTTGGGGGCCGTGATTTGGCGGCAGGTAACCGCACTTCACGCGCATAAGTACATCACTTACCGACATCTGCTTCGGCAGAGTGCTACACCCAGTAATGGGTAAAAGGCGTGATGATATATTTATATTTATTTTGTAATTAAATAAATGTTATAATTTTGTTAATCACAGAGTAAATAATGATGTCACAAAAATTTCTTATAATTTTTTTTGCATTCTTAGGCATAATTTAAATACAAACTTAGGACCTTATTCCACAAAAATATACAAGTGTTTCATTTTAAATAAAAAACTTAAATATTTTTCAGAATAATTTATACACAAATCTTATATTAAATATTGTTTTGTATCTTTCAAATTTCAGCAGATATAAACTGGACAATTAAAAATCAACCAGCCTGTACATATATATGTGCACACGACATTTCAAAAGAATAAAGTTATGATTTCCTTTTAATTATTTAATTGTATTTTTATTCCCACAGGCGACAAATTTTCATAATTTGAAAAAGCTATCCCTGTGGCTCCTCCACCACTAACATGTTTGGGGGCCGTGATTTGACGACTGGTAACCGCACTTCACGCGCAAAATATATCACTTACCGAGATCTGCTTCAGCAGAGTGCCACACCCAGTAATGGGTAGAAAGCGTAATGATATATTTATTTATTTTATTTTATTAATTATTTATATACTTTTTATGTATAGAGCTCGACAAACCAAAGTAAAACCATGGCTAGAATGCGCATTAACTCCACCCATTCCGGTATATAACGAATGGCGTGGCTCTACTTTGGCGCGAAAGTGAAATATTATACAGTCTCAGTGAAAGCACTTGACCGCCACTTCATGTACAATATGAGTATTTATACAAATTTATTAATTATATATTTATTTATTGTTAATCTATCATAATTATTATTCTTTCACATACTATTTTTATAAATGGAAAGAATTATACGCAATCTTATTTCACAAACCTAAATTCAACTTTTGACACTGAATGTACCGACGATAGTAGCGGCCTCCGAAGACACTCCTCTCAGGGTTTTACTTTAGTTGGTCAAGCTCTATAATTCAAAAATATATTTTTTAATATTTAATGTTAACTAATTTTTGTTACCAACGAATGAAAAGTTCTACGTAGGCGTATGGGTTTATCTAATTGTGAAAAATATATATTATAATAAACATTTGTGAGGCATTCGTACTAATTATTTTTGGGTTTTAATTAACAATATTCCATTAATGTCTGACTATGATATTACATAATTACAGTAATAATACAACAATGACAGCATTTCAGGTATTCTCTTTTATCAGTATTGCAAACTGAAAACAAAAAAAGATAAATATAATCCATTGTTTATTTTGAATCCCGTTATTCATATAATTTTTCATACAGAATAATGAAACAACAACAGATAAAAATACATTTTGTTATGAAAATTTCATTTTACGCAAAAATATAACTAAATTTAAATATCCAATTGCAATTTGTGATTATCTGAATTTGAATTTTCACCTTTTTTAATCTCATCGAAAATCGAAAATATCAAATTCTAAATTTAAAACTCGCATCATTTTGAACGCGACCTCTCAGATTATATTTCTCAATCAAACCTGTATGAATAAAAATGGAGACGCATGATGTAGCTACACGCACAAATATTGTAAACAAGGACATCAAAGTTGGGATGTGGAAATCCAGAGAGATAAAGTTCACTCTGGATTGAAATTTTTGAGGGATTATACTCCATTGAATTTAAAAGTACTCTAGTTTATTACAAAACAAATATTTTTATATTATTTTGAAACAGGTTTGCAGGAATGATTTTTTAAAATTTTTGTGCCGATTAACATGAAATGTTTATTGACATTTTGCAGACAGCAAAATTAATTGCAGTGGAAAACAACAAATTTAACATTTATAATTTAATTTAATAAATACAGAGTTGCTCAAAACTATATTTTACAAATTATCAATTATATTTCTTTCAAAAACAAGCGTAGGGACGACACTCCCTTCTTTTCTTATCTTTTTTATTCGTTTTCTTATCTTACATTGAGTGTTTAACTACAATTGTGTGGAATTCACTTTCAAAAACAAGCGTAGAGCGACATTCCCTTCCTTTCTTATCTTTTAATTCGTTTTCAGTTCTTACGTAGAGTGTTTAACTGCAATTGTTGTTAGTTTCGTTATTAGATTCGTTGTTAGGAGTAAACGTGAGTAATTTGAGATGTTTTATGCATATGTTATGTACGTTGATAGAAAATGAATGATAAGTGAATAGGAATGATGTGATTGAAGGTTTGTTGTGTGATAATGATTTCGAGTGTAATACATGAATGAGTTTATATGGAGTGATCTATGAATGTGGTTGAAGTGAGGGTGGTTTGTTTGGATGAAAATGTTTGACGAAGGCTGATTGTTTGATGAGTGTGATGAGTGAATGTTTTATGAGTGATTTTAGGGTTCGTGCTACCCCATTTGTTGGGATATAGCGTGAAGATATGGATGTATGTATGTATGTATATTTCTTTCGCCGATTTTTAAAATAGTTGCAAGATCTGTACCATTATTCGTTAAAATAGACGACTTCATTCATATTCAGTATTCAAAACAAAACTATTTTATTTATATTAAATGTACAGTTCTCCTCAGGTGTACCTTGCAGAGTTATTTAAGTTTATAATAAATTTGATGAAGAAACTAATGAAAAGCGCTAAGTATAAATATTTGTGAATCAAGGCCTACTGGGTGATAAATCTCGCTAAAACAATTCCCTTCGTAATTTCCAAGTGAATTCTCCGGACTGTGTGTTGTCCACATAGAAGTGTGGATAAGGGGGTGCGAGCGGGGGTGATGTGTACCACCGCCAGCTCTCCGGGGAGCCGGCGTGATGAAGCACCGGCCAGGGAGTATCAGATCGCACTTATGGTTGCTCCATTGTGTCGCGCTGCGCGTGCACCGCTCCTTTTGGTGCCCGCTGCCACCACTACCGCCGCCAGTGGCGAACGGACAAATTTATTACCGCCACAACCCACAAAATAAATTATTAGGATGATTTTTGTGTGGTTAGGTTATTTAATTAGTATTAAAACCTGTAGCTTACTTTTAATACCTGCCCTCCAAATTTACGTTAATATGTCTACATTTTAGAATAACAAACTTTTATTACAATCAAGCGTATTTTCTTCAAGAGAGCAATCAACTCACCCTTTGACTTAGATAATATTTAGATTATTTATACTTGTGAAACTTGTCTGATATTCGGGTCGATTCGGCAATATACGTCAATAATCGGTGGACACTTTGGTCAAAAAATCATCTGAGCCAAATTAGTAATTTTTACTACGTAGCTCATTATTGCACGATTTTATAAAAATTATATTAAAAAAAATATATTATTCTGCATCTGAGTGTTTCAGATTATAATTATAAACTTTGGCCTCATCCTTCTGTATTGTAATTTTGTTTAATATCGTGGTGTTGGCCCTAGGGCCATAAGAAAAATAATTCCTATAGTTTCATAAATAAAATGATAATTTTTCTTTATTGTAAAGTACCTACTTGATTTTACGAAATGTCTTTTTAACATATAACCTATGGACATATTTTAATGTTTTTAACATATAATTAAATGTTATTTTGTTGTGCATAAAATATTGTATGTACCACGGGTGAAATTAGCGGGCCAGAAACGCCTATTTTCACCCTTGGTACATAAATAACTATTATGTTATATATACAAAAAGTCATGTAACTCAAACTGAAAGTTCTGTTGGCAGTATTTATCCAATAGAAACACACAAAAAAATCCATATAATACAGTAGAGAAATGCATATTTAGTTTTTCTTGCAATTGGCAGCATATTCTCTCTCCCTTGTACGCGTAAGTTAGCTATCCAGTGTTATAATAGTATATTACGTACCAAGAACTGTAAATGAGAGTTTTTAGGTCAAGAATATAGTTTGAGAAATCGAGATCCGAAGTGTCAAGATTTCCTAAACATTCACTTACAGTTCGAGGTTAGTAAGTTATTTTTTACAATACTTGTACACAGAGAAGGAACAGAAAAATAGGTTTAAAAATTGACAGCTGTCAAATTGTTGTCAAAATAAATAGGATCTTATGTAATATTTACTTACTATTCACGGTGGACAGTAAGTACATATTAAAGTCCTGATATAAACATAGAAACAACTGTGCAATAAAAGTTCCACTTACTGTGTATAAATTTTGTTATTAATAGGTAACTTACAGTACAAGTATTGTAAAAATAAATATTCGATCCCACTGAAAATATAATCTTCGCCGTCACTGGTCGGCGTGCTGTCCGAGTTCGTCCCGATCTGTCCTGCGATAGTAACATATGAGCTATGGACCGAGCACGTCTCAAAACGTATTAAACTTTAATATTGCATGTTAGTTTCTAGACCAAGTACGACAGCTACGAGTATCTATCTCCGGGGACTACACTACTTTAAAATGCTGTAAAAAATCTGCTCCAGCAGTTGTTTCTCATTACTTTTACTTGAAAACGTTGATTAAAGTTCACTATTTACTAACTATGACATATAGGTAATCATGGCGTTAGTTAAGATGGTTTGGACATCTGGAATGCATATCGAATGAAAGATTCGTGAAACAGGTGTATGTTGGTGAAATTGAAGATGAGAGATTACGTGGACGACTGTAGGAATAAATCGGTGGATATTATGAAAGGTACACGAGTGTTTATGATAGGTATTATGAATGTGGATAAAGAAAAATTGGTGTACAGGAATAGGAATATTTGATGGAGATTAATTGAAGGGTGAATCAAATGAACAAAATTTCAGTTAAAACTACTCTACGATTACTTGTATACGATGGTTCATAATATGTTCTGTATGTATGTATTTCAATGAAAATAAAAAATAATTCTGATTACTTAAGTTATTGTTCACAATTATATTATGATTAGGAATGGGATTTTAGGTCGCCAAACTTTTAAAAATAGGTTCCTAAATTGGTTGCAGAAATCCGAAAATAACTTCTGAAACTAATTTCTCGGTGCTAATTTTCGTTGACTTATTCACGAATCATAATGCAAAACATTGGAAAATTCAACAAATAAGAACAGTTTTATAGGGAACATTTTTAGATGAAATAATTATCCAATCAAATGCATAAATTTCTAATCACATATGCGAAATCAACAAATCAAAACAAAACACTCAAAATTTTTAGATGAACTTACTACCCAAACACATTCGTTCATTTCTAATCACGTTTGTGAAACTAACCAATCAAAACAATATTTTCATAGGCTACAACTGCCATCTACTTGCCAAGTACAAATTCTTTGCAAATTTAAAATCTTAATTTTTCATCGATTGTCCCTAGAACTTTGTTAAATAGGTACTTATAATTTTATAACAATTTTCTTAAGCAAGTTGATTTTATGAAATCGCCTGAATGCCTTAGGCAAGCAATATGCTTTCGGCTTTTTATAAAATAATAATAATAATAAAATAAAATAATAAATAAATATATCATCACGCCTTCTACCCATTACTGGGTGTGGCACTCTGCCGAAGCAGATTTCGGTAATTGATATATTTTGCGCGTGAAGTGCGGTTACCAGTCGTCAAATCACGGCCCCCAAAGATGTTAGTGGTGGAGGAGCCACAGGGGTAGCTTTTGAAATTATGAAAATTGTTTGTCGCCTGTGGGAAACGAACCAGGGTCCTCAGGATCCACAGGCCGACTTCATACCAATGAGCTAGCCACCCCATAATAATAATAATGAATAAAATCAGTGAAAGTATTTTGTTCAAAACTTATTTTTGCCTATGAAATCTAAAGATATTATTAACGTAGGTAATAATACTAAAATCCCATCTCTAGTGATATATAATGGAGAAGACGCACATAAGTCCGACAGTGCGTTAGTGTGGGTAGCGTTACGGAATTCAACTTCGATGATTCCTAGTTCGAATCCCAATTATACTAAAAAAATATATATAAACTACCACATTGCGGCTCGGTGAGACCAGACCTTGTACTGTAATTGGGATTAAGTTCCTGTTGCATGAACTAGCATAAATAAATAAATAAGTTTAGTTTAGACAGAAGCATAGTTCAAACTTTAGCATTGCATCTTGTCTTAAAGTTTATTTTCTGAGTTTAAAAACAAACAGAAATAGTTTGTTTCTGTACACAAAGTGAAATTCTTCGATAATGTTATTGCAAATACAAGAACCACAGAGAGTTTGTGTACAAGTCTATCCGCAAAGCAATGTTACAAGTTCTTTCGTACTGTCTGGCTGCTCCTGCATACATATTTGATGGAATGTTCTGTTTCGTTCAGACAACGAAGTCACCTCATCACTTATTCACAATTTCATAACCGCGAGAAAAAGTAATTTAATTTCCAAATATAATCAGAAATAATGATATTGTCTTGGTATCAATCTTTCGTCGTGAAATTTGCAGTTTTTTTCGGTCAATAAAGAACGGTTTCCAACTAAATAGCCCAGCGTTTCTGCGGCGTCTTCAACAAAGACGCTTAAATATTCATATACAGACCTGGGTTGCTGGTTGTAACGTAGCTCTATGAAGGCAATTCATTTTTATGTACTGTCCTTATTTGCGCATATGCTCCAACATAGACCAAATATTTTCGGAATACCTTCTTTTACAATATATTTATGGCAGATGGAAATTTAGAATAAAAATGTAATATGAAGACGAAATTCGTTAGGTAGAACATACTTAAATAAACTATAAAAATGCTACAATATTTTGTACTAAATCATATGTATACGGGGTGTGCCAGCATTGCTATCTCGAGAACTATAAGTGCTATAAGGTTAGTAAAATTAATAAAGAAATACCGGTTTCTAAGTGAGAATGTTTGGCGAGGGCTGATTATTTGATAAATGTAATGAGTGAATATTTTATGAGTGATTTTGGGGTTCGTGCTACCCCATTTGTTGGGATATAGCGTGAAGATATGTATGTATGTATGTATGGTTTCTAAGTGAACAAAAAAAATATTCGACCAGTTGTTCTTAACTTTCTTATTTTAAATGGGAACCTTTTTTTTATATTTGCTTATTCGATTCAGTTTGATTTTCTGAATTCAACGACTACAAAATACAATACCCTCATATTACAATTTTTTTTGCCAAAATGCACATTAAATTGACATTACATTATCGTGTCGGCCTGTGGATCCTGAGAACCCTGGTTCGATTCCCACTGGTGACAAACATTTTCACCACATTAATACCACTCCTGTGGCATCCTCTCCACTAATATCTTTGGGGGCCGTGATGTAACGGCTGGTAATCGCACTTCGCGCGCAAAAATATATCACTTACAGAGTGCCACACCCAGTAATGGGTAGAAAGCGTGATGATATATTTATTTTTTTTTTAATCGCTTAGGAATAAGCGTGCTATGACAAAAACAAATGAACAAATCATAATATTTTTGTTTGTTTGATTCATTATTATATGTCAACTAGTTCAGTGGTATGAAGTCGGCCTGTGGATCCTGACGTCCCTGGTTCGATTCCCACAGGCGACAAATTTTCATAATTTGAAAAAGCTATCCCTGTGGCTCCTCCACCACTAACATGTTTGGGGGCCGTGGTTTGACGACTGGTAATCGCACTTCACGCGCAAAATATATCACTTACCGAGATCTGCTTCAGCAGAGTGCCACACCCAGTAATGGGTAGAAGGCGTGATGCTATATTTATTTTTTTTATTTAATACAACTATTTTATGACAATAAAAATCAAAATTATTAGTTATTTGTTTCTGTCATAGCACGCTGATTCCTATGCGATTTAAATTAAATTAATGTCAATTTTTTTCAAAATTTTTGTAATGTCAGGGTACTGAAATTTATAGTCTTCAAATTCAGAAAAATACTGAATCGAACAAGCAAATAAAAAATAAAAAATTCCCATTTAAAATAAGGAAGTTGCTTCCCATATTTTGAGAACCACTGGTAAAATTTTTTTGTTAATAGTTTTGTAAGAGACTTACAATATTTCTTTGCTCATTTATCCAACATTGTAGCTCTTATAATTCTCGAGATAGCAATAGTGTCACAACAAAATTGAACACCCGGTATATACAAGATTTCCGCACGAGGCTTTCTGCACTTGTACGTAGCAAGCCTTTTTCAGCACTTGTTATAAAAATAACAATAGAAACATTGAATAGCGAAAAAAATACACATATTTTTGTGGACGTTATTGACAATTTCCAATGAAATTTCTACGAGTATATTACATATTTAAAATGCGAAATTTAAAATGTTTCATGTTATAAAACATCAAATGAACAACTATGTATATGTTGCCTTTGATAATTAAACCTGTCAATAAGCTTTCAAAGATTTTATTTTTATTCATTATTAATTCATTTCAAATAACGACAAAGCGGGCAGTGACAGCAAAGCAACCTAAATAAACTGCAAATAAAACAAAGCACGAAATACATCGTAATAAACTTCATCTACCGCGTTTTATATGAGGTTTGAAAAATTAATATTACAAATATCAAACATGAATCAAGTTGAGCATAATACAGAGCGCCCAACAATGTCAGTTATTTCTAACGTCAGAATAAAATTTACAGAGTGTACTTAACGCCATTAAGATGCACCGATAAAGCAGTGTACGTTTGTTAATAACATATTTGGCTAGCAGTAAAACATAACGAGAGCGGAACGTTTTGTTCGTGGCATGTTCTGTGGCAATTGCGCCGTATCGTAGCGAGCGCGGCTCGTACGCAAACACTAGCGACAATTTCCAAACTTTATCATGCGAGTAATCCGAGATTCGATCTAAAACGGTTATGAATATTGGCGAAAGATTATTCCTGCTTTTAAATTAGAATCCAGTTGAACTATGTAGAGTTGAGAGACTTATCAAAATATAGGATAGTTTGGATTAACTAGACTGTTTGTTTTTTGTTGATAGTTCGAATATTGCATAGCGTTTTATCTCGGTTTTATCGCTGCTATGGAATATTTTCAATACAATTTAAACATTTTATATCCTGTGAGGGAAATGCTGCAAATAGTGATGTTACATAATTTATTTCCAAATATATTATATAAAATAAATAAATAAATATATCATAACGCAAAAGACAAAATGTCTATTGCGATGTGGAATTGAGTCTTAATAAATAAGAAAAATAGGAAAAAATTTTCCATCACTTGTCTCATAATTCCACAGAGGATTTACAGCACGTTTGCATCAACTTCTCAGGTCATCAACAAACGGCTGGTCAGTTCAGCTTTAATCATAGACGCGTTTCGTCCTTCCGGACTTATCAGTATGGTGCGATCATTTATCCAACTAGATTTGTTGATGACCTGAGAAGTTGATGCAAACGTGCTGTAAAACCTCTGTGGATAGTCTTGAAAAATACAAAACAAAAACAAAAACATGAAAAATATATGAAAAACAAAAATAACAGTAGTTAAAAAAGAAAACTAATAATAAAAAACAAAATTTCAAACTAAAGAAAAACAAACATAGTTGAGGTATGAACACACTATTATCACATCACTTGAACTCACATGATTTCACGTGACCTGTCAAATTGTTGAGACCTATGATTCTTATTTATTTATATTGCTAGGAGACACACTTGTCATTTGCTGCATTCATGTCAAATCACATGATATTGCCTAACATATGTGCTCATATTTATTTATAAATTGCAAACATGCATCTCAACAATTTGACTGTTCGTATTTTAATAATAAATTATCACACATGACAAATCAGGATTTCAAATAATGAAGCGATCTCTTCTTAAAAGTATATAAAGAATCATGAAAGATAGTCACGTTATCTTGGATTTTTTCCTTTGGGGATTTTCGTAAATAAATAAATATAAAATAATCAATAGTATATTGGTATACATCAGTATCTGTTGGTCTAAAATTAGTTTGTAAGGTACTTAACTCGTTGATTTTCAAAGAGTCGAGCTTAAATGATCAGCAGAATTTCTTGAGATGATGAATGCAATTTGATTTAGGCTTCATTTAGTTAAAGTTGGTTGCTCGCTTTTTTATCTCTCAAATACCTCTCACAGTTTTTAACCGAGACATTTTAATATGGCCAACATTTTCGAAAATAAAGCATTTCCGCAATACCCAAAATTATGTGCTACCAACTTAGTTAATCGACAAACTTAAGATATGGACTCTACCATCACTGGTGCTATTTAATCTTACTTGTATTTCGTTACTTTAGTAAATGCAAAGAAACTCGTATTGCGTTAATAACTGCAGTAGTCTCTTCTCTACCATATTTAATAGCATCATTTTGTTCGCAAACCCTATCTATATTTAACACAGCTCTCCACCTGGTGATGAAGTAACACGGTGCAAAGTGAAGACTACAAAATGCTGAATTTTAAGCACATCTTCGTGTCGGTGCAAATGTCAAGCGACGTCGTAGAACGAGATGTCCGCCACGTGCGTTTTATGTAAATTATTCAATTTGACGAGAGCAGCCCCCGCCGAGGGATGAGTTCTCGCGATCGCAGCACCGCGCGCTCAAATTGCCCGACGTGGATACTGTTCTTAATGGTTTGCTTCGACGAGAGGATTCTGCGGCCCGTGCGGATTTGGCCCAACGTTGAATTAGAGTCTTAACTGTGAAATAGTCACAGAAAAAATATTTAATGTTACCACTTTACAAAATTAGTAGGTTATATTGACACAAACAGATTTGTATCAAATGCCAAACTACAGAAAAATAACATAGAGTTTGTATGCAGAATTTTTATTCTCGGTGCAAATATAAAGATTCTACAAAATATTAAGATAAATGATTCAAACCTAACATTGCACGCCATATATCGCGGGTTCGAATCCCGCACAGGGTATGGATGTTAGTGAGGGTCAGGTGAAGAACGGCCCTCGCCTGAACCTCGTCCTTGACCCTAAGTGATCAATAAAGTATAATAAAATAATATGAATAAATAAATAAAATTTATTCAACCGTAACATGTTCAAGATTACCATCACTCACAATTAATAGTTTAAGATAATTGCATTTTTAATTACTCGTATTAGCATTACTTCTATTATTTTCTTAACTAGACTTCTTCCATTTATTATATTAATAATGCAAGCTCTAGGATTAAAAATAAGCTATATGGGGTGGCTAGAGTGGTATGAAGTCTGCCTGTGGATCCTGAGAACCCTGGTTCGATGCCCACAGGCGACAAACAATTTTCATAATATCAAAAGCTACCCCTGTGGCTCCTCCATCACTAACATCTTTGGGGGGCCGTGATTTGACGACTGGTAACCGCACTTCACGCGCAAAATATATCACTTACCGAGATCTGCTTCGGCAGAGTGCCACACCCAGTAATGAGTAGAAGACAACAATTATAATATGAAATATCAATGACATGAACAAATAAAAGAAAAATATAATATATTATATTATCTAGCTACTATGGATGTTTGTGATTGGCCAGGCCTTAATTATAAATGGAATTTTAAGTGAAAAGTTTAAAGTTTGTAACCATTTCTTAAATGATATTCAGTTATGTCAAAGTACAATGATATCATAGCAATGGACATTTGCATTTTTATTTATTTTTATGGGGTAGTGGTTCAGTGGTATCGAGTCGACCTGTGGATCCTAAGAACCCTGGTTCGATCCCCTCAGCCGACAAACATTTTCACCAATTTAAAATTACCCCTCTGGCTCCTCCACCACTAACATCTTTGAGAGCCGTGATTTGACGACTGGTAACCGCACTTCACGCGCAAAATATATCACTTACCGAGATCTGCTTCGGCAGAGTGCCGCACCCAGTAATGGGTAGAAGGCGTGATGATATATTTATTTTATTTTACTTATAACTATAAAAATCACTAGAAAGCAAAATAGCATATATTAATATAAGTCAAATAACTTCTTTTTTTGTAATTCGTACAAAATTTAGTAAAAATTATGCTTGCAAAATAAGCTAAGAATCAGCTCTTTAATGATATTACAGAATTTTTTTATGCACTTGGAAGAATGAATTTACTTGCCATTTCTTGACTCGAAAAGTAATAACATCACGCTATTGCATTCTTGGGCCAAAAACGCACCGAACGAATCTGTCCGCCATTGCGTTGGAGAAAGCGAAGTGGGCATAGGGGTGCATAGGAATTACACAAGCCCTTTGTTCTTGTAATAGACTCTCCAGAAACAACCCTCTACGCGCCTGTGTTCTTCTTATGTCTTTGTTGTAAACCTTGGTTTACACCGTGCTTTACAACTTTACGATTTTTTATGATGCTCAATGCTGAACGAAATATGACTACAAATGTACTTGACTGTTGAATACGTGGAAACAACGCCTGCTCTGATGAAAAGTATCGTTGCTTTGTGTTTTGAAAAGGAGGTGATTCGGGAAATTATCGTTTTACTATTTTCAAGACTTTCACATCTACACTATATGTCATATTAAATAGTTTTTACCTTGGTGAAACTAAGAGATTGCAAAAATAAATCGAAAACTATCTTGCATGTATGTTTGTGTGAGTCAACAATTTCGAAATCGGCTCTAATTTTTTATGAGACTTGATATTCTAAAAAAAAAATTATATCACTTACCGAGATCTGCTTCGGCAGAGTGCCACACCCAGAAGGCGTGATGATATATTTATTAATTTATTTATTTTTATATTCTAAAGTCTAAAGGAAACGATCTAGCTAATTTTCATCCTTTAAGAAATTCATTTAGTACGTCATTTTGAAAGTAAATTGCCGAGGAAATTCATGAAAATGTAATTATTCAAAATATAGGCATGTGAGTACTTTAGGGCAATGAAATTTGATATAAAAAATCGATTGAGTGCAAAATCAACTCGATAGCATAACCTGCTTTAGAGATATGAGAGAAAATTCGAAAAAATCCAAATTTGGAGAAAAGTTATTCCTTTTATCTGTTTCTTAGTTTCTTATTTTCCATTGTAACTTTCCATCTTCCATTAATTCCAGAGCAAAGCTCGGTCTTCCAGGTATTGGTTGGATATAATTGAAAGTTTGTTGTGAATAGAACAGAAAAAATTAAAAAATCCAAATTTGTTTTTGTTTTAAAATAATAACAATACTTTCTAGCATTATATAAATACAACATAACATTTAAAAAATATAAATTACGTTTGAACGTCGTATATAAATAATTAAACTCTGTAAATTACGAAATAAATGCACAGAGGAACTAATACTAAGACAGTACCTTACAGCTTTTACTACATTCGTTTAGCCTCGAATATATTCGCTGATATTCCTCTCCGTCTAGTATAGGCATCACTGGCACTGCTTGATTAACAGTGCTTAGCAGTACCGCATTCAGTAAATGCTTGTGTGCACCGAGATATGCCTAAGTTATATTGTTTATTTAAAGCTAAAGATACGGAATTATCATTATTTTACCAAGCCAATAATAGAAGAATTGAGTTTATTTTAAAATGAGATATTTTTATTAGGCGATTTTTTAAACGTTAATTTTCTTAATCATCTTTTGTATATTTCTTTTCTTTTTTGTTAATACAAATTTTTTCATAATCGTATATTCTGTGTATATATTTATTAATAAATTGGTTATACTGTACACTAGTTTATTCAAAAACACCTCTACTTTAAATTTTCACCGGTCGCTACTACTTGTATGAAAGGAATTGTGAATGGGGATGAAGCGAAAGTACTAGGATGGGAATGTTTGATGTAGATTAATTGCAGAATGAGTAATTGTGTAGTGAATGTTTCAAGGACTTAACCCCGATGAATGGTAATGGTAATGTAGCAGTTTGTTACCTCACTTAATAAAACATAGCGTGTTGGTACGTATGTTGACTACCATATATAGTTTACTTCATTATTAGGAATAATTAAAATATTAATTACATTTTGAAACGCAGTGTAAATTACAAGTTTGTTTTACAGCCGAATGAAATTAAGTAAATTTTTGTTGGGTGTGGATTTAGAACCACTACTGGATTGGTTATATTTTCGTGCTAAAATTACAGTAATTTTAATAGCATTTGCATTTTCGCAAACACGAAGATTTTCATGAACTATTTTATCTTTCTATACAAGCATGAATGTATTTTTAATTATCTTTTAATTAGATGCTAAATAAATATTACCTTGACTGAATAAATCTTGGAAATACCTTTGTGCATATATTTTAAAAACGAAAAAAAGAACAAAATATGTTAAAATAATAAATTGTTCGTTTGTTCGTTACAACTTTGAACGCAAGAATTACAAGGATTAAGGCCTTGAAATATGATACGTAAATAGATCAAGGCTAGTATTTACTGTAGAATGTAAATCAGTATTCACCACCTTGAAACAAAATGGCCGTTCTAAAACATTCGAATTTTAACATTTTTCTACAGACGAACTTATAGATTTTTAACGAACATATTTAATTCCATGGTGAATTATTAGTTTAGATCAGTAATGCGTAATATATGTGGATCGCGAAGCCTGAGAGGTCGCTAAATTTTTAATAAATTCTTGAATTCAATAATAATTCATCTCGTTATAAACTTCATATAGAAACGTCAATTTGACATCGGATAAACAGAGAAGAGAATTCTGTAAGTGGATAAACTTTTTTTACATTCATTACATTGGAGACGGCGAATATAAATGTCATATTTTAACAAAATTCTTCATTCGATAAATTATCTCAATAAATACGACAGGCCAATTTTTTATTCCTTCATACAAATTTTGTTGCTTTAAGGTAAAACAACTCAGTAAATTTGGAAATAGATAAAATTTTACTCACGTTCTCATTATTTAAAAATGTTTACAATTAAAACTAAACCTCGTGTGATAGTATCCTCGATTGTTCTATTATTATTATTATTATTACTGTCCTTATATTTATTTGTACGATACAATGGTGATTTTGTGAATCCGGGTTCGATTTCCACTACTTCTGTGGCTTCCCTTCCACTAATATCTTTGAGGGCCGTGATTTGACGACTAGTAACCCCCATTTCAAGCGCAAAATTTATCATACACCGAGATCTGCTACGGCAGAGTGCGACACCCACTAATGGGAAAAGGTACGAGTACACTATTATCACGTCTCGTGAACACACATGATTTCATGTGAACTGTCAAATTGTTGGAACCTATGACTCCCATGTTATTATGCAGGATCATGTGATTTTACGTGAATATAGCAAATGACAATAGTGTGTCTCCTAGTAATATGAATAAATAGGAATCATGGGTCTCAACAATTTGACAGTTTACGTGAAATTATATGTGTTCACGTGACGTGATAGTAGTGTGTTCGTACCTTAAAATGCGTGGTGGTACATTCATCAGTTCGCCTGATGAGAACAGTAGATACCCACTGTCGAAACGTTGTGTTATTAATTATATATTTTTGTTTCTCTTATAAAATAAAGTATAATAAAGATAACGGAAGTTCAAAATATAGTGTTATTAATTAATCCAACTAAGTTGAACACTTATTTATTTATTTATTTATTATTATACAGAGATCAACAGGTCCAAGGACCCAATTACAGATCATAATTCATTTACTTACTAGAACAAAGCCATAAACTGATAAAATATTACATTATTAATTATATTAATAAAGTAACATAAAAGTAATAGATTAATCTAACAACTGTGAATTAAGTAAATCAGCTAGAAATATTAAAATCTGTCTAAAGAATCATTAAAAATAGCGACAACATTGTACAGAGAGTTAAACAGCGTGCACATAGAAAAAAGCGGAGAGCTTACTAATAAATTAGATGATGCTTTTGACAAGTAGAAGTATTTAGTGTGCCTGGTTCTGGTAGCTGGGAGATGAAAGGAAAGAAGGGATAGTGATTCAGAATCGTCAATCAGATTATTCAGTAATTTATATAAAAAGTTTATTTGTGAAGCTTGTCGTCTAAGCGAAAGTGTGGTAAAATTAAAAGATTTTAGTAGACTGTCATAAGAATAATTGTAAGGCGGGTAATTTTTGTATTGCTTATAAAATAAATACTTAAGAAACTTTTGATAAAAATATAATGCATCCCGTCGAATTTCTGCGTAAATATGATTAACGCAATTGTTAACTGTGTTTTGGAAAGTCAATCAAACCATATCGAAAATGTCCAATTGTTTAAATCCTAGCATTTTGTTAAAGCCTTCTCCATATTATTTAGGAGCTTTCTCTGGCTTAGCGACTACTTCAGTGTACGCAACTTCAGTTTATTTCAATTTTCTATCAAATGTCTAATGCCAATGTATGAAACAATGTGAAATTTTGTGTACAGCCAGGATAAAAAATGAGCTTCGCTTTAGCGTGTGTTGTATCGATCTCAATTTCCTTAAGCGTCTTTCCATTGTACCCCCCTCGCACCGCCTATATTTAGCACGTTTATATATTTATATTCGGTCACGTGAGCCGAAACGTCATTTCCTAACCTATCATGCAGCAGCGCCCACAAGAAATACGGCAAAATGTGACAACATGCATTATTCATTCGGCTGAAAAATGATTATACATTTCCATACACTCACACACACACATAACGAAATATTGCGTTGGCGTGCTGCTACCTAGCGGCTATGTCGACGTGTGTGTATGTGCACTAGAGAACGTTATACACCGCAGTGCCTTTCTCTTTCGCATGGCTATTTCCCATTTTGACACAGATCTCCCGTCGACATTATTCTTTATTAAAATTGGGGTTTTTCGAGACTACCACATTTTTCTGTCGATATTTTGAAAGAATGATGTTTGTATAAGTAAAAAAGGTCATCTGTTATCATAATATTTTCGATGAAAATAAAGTATATTGTGGTAAAACGCAATGTTTGTTTACATATTATTATTTTGCCAATAAAAGTATTAATATTTGTTTGTTTTTATTGCAGGTACGTGACTACGTTATTCAATTTTGTGGTGACCTGTATTTCTGAGGATAAAGGTATTGTGCATTTATTTTACTCATATCGAAAACAAATTTTTATGCAACTATATTGATATTTCCATAATATATTTATTTAATAAAATAATAATAATTGTGGGGATGCTGGGACGGATTAAACTCTGAAATTTCCTTATAAACTAATCTGATTTATGAGTTTTGATCAAATTAAAAGTGAGAGGTTGCATAGACGCCCTAGTGGGAGGCAAAAACAAACTTCTGCAAAAAGAATTCTGAATGTGGATGAAGATAGTGGTGTGCCAGGATTAGCGTTGCCAACTGTTCATAAATAAAAATAATTATTAAAAAAAATTAAAACAAATTTCAATACATGTAATTTATTTTCAAATAGTAACTGGCGCAAAAGAAAATACATAATAGTTATTTATGTACCAAGGGTGAAAACAGGTATTCCTGGCCCTTGGAATGATTATTAGCACGAGGCGCAGAGCGTGCTAATAACTTACTCAGGGTCAGAGACGCTAATTTCACCCGTGATACATACAATATTTTATGCACAACAAAATAATATCTAATTATATGTTCAAAAGATTAAAATATGTAAATAGGTTATATGTCAAAATGACATTATGCAGAATCAAGTATTCACAATAAACAAAAATTGTCATTTTATATGTATCCACAGGAATTATTTCTTTTTGGCCCGTGGGCAAAAAAAAAGTGTTTAAGCCCGCCTTTTAGGGCTAAAATACATGTTTTTTGGCCTGGTTGTGCATATATAAATATTGCTTTCATTTCTCATCAAGTAATAAATAAAATATAAATAGTTATTTATGAAACAAGTGTAAAAACTGTCACTTTATTGTAGAGCGGAAAACCCTTTGAGTGCAATGAAGACTATTTTTAACACGAGTTGCATGCACTCTTTATTTTTACAATAAAGCTTTATATAACTTACAATACTAATAAAATTTCAAATGTTAAAAACATTTATTTTGTTGTCATTTTCCTCACATTGCTTTAGCGGCGTGGGGTATAATGCTGTGCGATAAGTAATCACTTATTGCATTTTAACTAACTTTTCGTATGATCGAAGAAAAATTACAATAAAGGTATATTTCTGTTTTTTACTTTCATACATGTAAAAGCAAAATGTTACTTAAAAAATTCATAAGTAATATTTTTCTTGCAAAATGGACAAATGATGTCCTTTTACAATTCTACAAAGGACAAGGACAGAAGATGCTCAAGAAGAACGATTGCCTGTGATTGGCTTATAATTCTCGTGATCCCAATAGTAGGTCTTGTACAGGAAACATTCTGTATATTCAAGAAACTTGATTAATTCCATCGGAGAAAACCACCGCGCATCATGTGTGTATCAAGTAAACATTTGGTTGCAAATCTCTGTCAGAAAATGTAGTGACCCTGAACGTGATAACAAAACAGACCGTCAAATAATAAAGACAGATCACTCGGAAATGTCCGACAGAACATTGGTATAGGATCCGCGCCGTGACTCCGCCGGTGTCGTCTTACTGGAAATGCAATCAAGTCTTGGCGGATATCCGGGACATCTCGGGCACGTATACCGATGGGTCCCACAGGAATCGGCCTGCAGTGCTTCGCCAACTTAAGTCAAGTGTTCGGGCAAGTTGTCTCTGCTATCTCAAGCAGACACAGGCAAATACTTGCCTATGACCCATGCCGCTGGTTATTGCGATACCACCAACGCGGGCGAAGGGCAAACCTCTAATCAGCATTGTTAATTAAATACACGGAAACTTTGTCTTCTAATTATTAAACGTTGTGTTGCTGGAGAGGAAAATGGTGATGTGTAGATACACGCTGGAAGGAGTTGGATTACCGATGGGTTTGTTAGCGATTAATTTACTAAATTATATACAAGAGAATGTCGATTTATGTTAAACTACTAATTGTTCTTTAGGTATTACATAAATAACATCGCTGTGCCTACCACTAATCCTTGATACATTCACTGACAATTTATTCATTTTGCCAGGATCATAAGCTCAATGATTTCACCATTTGATAAAACAATACAAAAATGTGACATTACATAATTCAATGTAATCAATTTAAGTGTCATTCACAGCTCCGAACTGAAGCGAAATTTCACTTAACAATTCTGTTTACACTTAAGGATATGTCTTAAAATAAGTGGTACATTTTTGATAACAATTATAATATGAAATATCAATGACATGAACAAATAATAGAAAATATAATATATTATATTATCTAGCTACTATGGATGTTTATGATTGGCCAGGCCTTAACTATAAGTGGAATTGTAAGTAAAAAGTTTTAAGTTTGTAAACATTTCTTAAATGATATTCTGTTAAGTCAAAGTACAATGATAATATCATAGCAATGAACACTTGCATTTTTATTTATTTTTATAGGGTAGTGGCTCAGTTGTATCAAGTTGGGCCTGTGGATCCTAAGAACCCTGGTTCGATCCCCACAGTCGATAAACATCCCTGTGGCTCCTACAGCACTAACATATTTGAGAGCCGTTATTTTTACGACTGGTAATCGCACTTCACACGCATAAATATATCACTTACCGAGATCTGCTTCAGCAGAGTACATCCAGTAATGGAGAAAAGGCGTTTATGTTTGTATTTTAAATAAAATTTTAATTCAAAATATTAGTGGAATTACTAAGTGACATTTCGCTTAATTTCAAAGTTGTAAATCATTACCTGATGATGGTCTAGTCGACCGAAATACGTATAGTGAATTAACTTATTTACTTTTTTGAAACGAAATTGTGAATGACACTTTATGCGAAATAACTTTTATTACAAAAATTATAAATTTGACATGCCAACATATTAGTTAAATATTTCCGAAAGTGAAATTATCCAGTACCAACATAAGAGAAAAAAATGTTGTCTGAACGGTAAAGAAATTTATTACTTAGTACATTAATACGTTTCTTATCTCATAAAATGATCCACAAGTAATTGTAGCTTTTTATTTCCATTCAATCTGAAAGTTAATTGTTTTAAATTTAAATAAACCCCTGGTTTATCACCAAATATCAAAATTAAAAATCAGGTAATAGATTCGATGCGAGCTCTTTTCCTTTATTTAAAAACACATTGGATTGTTGATTCCAAGAGAAATGCGCTTTTTGAGAGATTTAATTATTTTTATTGTGTGCTTTGTCCATTCGTTTAAATTCTTACGCGAAAACATGAAAATTAATTTCTCATTAAAATTCATGACGCCTCCACGGAAAAATAAAAATGGAATAACACATTTTATAAATGTTTTCGGGCTAGAACCGTAACATTTTAAAAGATTACATTCTTCCGCTTCTTTGCAGGTTAAAATTACGGAAGATTATTTAAATATATTCTGGTTAGAATTTTCTTGCTTCAGTTATTTTGTTTTTAACGTATTTTAATTAAGTTTACTTTCGAATTCACCCAAAAGTTAATGCGTAGAAAAATTTTACTTTTTCTACTACCAATTTCAAAAACATGTCATTTTTAAATACTTTCTAGTGTCAAAAAGACAATTATTTTTTCACAGGATGCAAAATTAATTTTTTTGCATGTTGCCATGAATTACTTGCAAAAATTAATTAAATAGTTGCTGTGAAACAAACCTAACTACGTAACCCACTATATAAATTTTTTTGACGTTTGGAATGTCATTAGTTAGATTAGCATAATTAATTAAAACTAAAATAAAAATAAATAAATAAATATATCATCACGCCTTTTACTCATTACTGGGTGTGGCAGTCTGCCGAAGCAGATCTCGGTAAGTGATATATTTACGCACGTGAAGTGCGGTTACCAGCCGTCAAATCACGGCCCGCAAAGATGTTAGTGGTGGGGGAGCCACAGGGGTAATTTTAAATTAGTAAAAATGTTTTATCGGCTGTGGGGATCGAACCAGGGTTCTTGGGATCCACAGGCCGACTTGATACCACTGAGCCATTACCCCATTAATACTAGATCATAGAAAAGAAAAATGTCTGTAACTCGTGTAATAAAGTGATACTTTTTACACTAGTTGCATAAATAACTATTATTTTACATTGGCGCCTCTTTACATGGCCAATTGATTTTAAACGGAGAAGCAGGAAATACAATTTATTGTGTGACATTCATTCAAAATATTTTATAAAAATATTTGAACTTCCTTCGTTCTGTGTTGGTTTTCTTTTGTCCATTTTTTAAATGCAGGTATATTTAAGATAAATAAAATAATGCTATTTAAGATGATCTTGTCAACAGTGAACAGGCATATTTTTATATATATTTTAAAGATGTAAATATCATTTTTATACGAAGAGCAGAACTTTGTATAAAATTTCTTGCTTTCTAAAAATATATATATATATATATTCTTTATAAATTTGTGTTCTCTGAAAACTCAACTTATGAATTTACATGTTTTCCGTTTATGAAGTACGAAGCTATGGCAACGACACAACAGTCGCATTAGTAGATGTAGACTGAAATGCTGAAAGAGAGAAAGACTAAAGCCGTCACTTCAGAATTTTCAGTTATATTTTATTGGGATTTATCGGGCAATAAGAAGCTTGAAAAGATCAATGCCTATAATTTCGCTGTAGCAGGAAAATGCGCCAACCTTATAAAATATTCCCTGTGCGTTTTAATATCGTTGACGTGAGGCAATCACTAAACGTCAAGCAGAATGAAAATTTCACCCGAATCGAATTCAGATTCATTGAAATTACAGAACGGCACGCGAGCCTAGTTCACACCCGAGCTCTCAGATTGCGACGTTGCTCCCTGGAATCGAAAACAATCCGCGCCAATCGCGCAGGTTTTAATTATTCACCGATAGGGATCAGGAATAAATACATCTTGATGACTATATTTTCAAACGTACGATATCTACGTTTCATTCATTTGCTGCTCGCTATAAATATTAAATAATTACCTAAAGTGCTCCAATGTGGCACAATACTATAAAAAACTTCAATTCGAAACGTTACTAACTTAATGTTGCATAAATTAGATATTCTCTAAATTGTAACAAGGTGGTTTTTGAGTTGACTGCAGATATTCTGTTAGTTTGCTGTCTTGTTTTGTGCGATAAGATTCTGAGAAGAATCTTATCGTGGCAACGAATGTGTGTGGTCATCTGCAGTCTTCGGCCATGTGTTGCATCCCCAAAATACCACTCTTCACCCCCGCTTAAAAACTTAGCGTCTGGTTTTAAGTTTTAGCATCAGTCAAGCCAGGTTTGCTCTGTCGGCCGGTCAAAACGTGACCGACGCCGAATCCGTTTTGCGCTCCGCGCGTATTTAATTAGCATTTAATTATCATTAGTTAACTATAAATGTTTTTAGTTTTAGTTGTTATAATTTTACTCGTCATATCTTTCATTATGTTAAATAAAGTTATCTAAGTTTTATAGTGCGTTATTATTTAATTAATCAATAGTAACCGCGAATCTGTTTTATTCACATCAAATAATTCGCGCTCGCGACGCTCAGTACTTTTTTCAGAGAAATTATTAAATAATAGCTATAATTCTTTCAATGAATAAGTAAATATATCATAACGCCTTATACCCATTACTGGGCGTGGCACTCTTGTGTAGCAAATCTTGGTAAGTGATATATTTATGCGTGTGAAGTACGGTTACTAACCGTCAAATCAAGGTCTCCAAACATGAAGTGAAGGGAGAGCTACAGGGGTCATATTAATATGGTGAAAACTGTTTGTCGGCTGTGGGAATCAAACCGAGGTTCTTAAATTCACAGACCGACTCGATACCACTGAGCCACTTACAAATTTCACAGAGGCAAAGAAAATTGTTAAATACGTAAAATAAATTCTTAATTTATTTTCACATGTTTATTTTTAGTTATTTTCTATAATTCGTAGTTTTCCTATTTCGAAGATTTTTTTTCTTGAGATTCGAATTAGGAAAGTTCCACTGTATGTACTTATTTATGAAAGATCTAACGGGAAAACCTGTCCATGATGTAACATTTTACAAGTGTAAAAGAGTCTTTGTTCTTGTGAAAATGTTTAGTCGATCAGACTGTCGAGTTGTTAAACTTCAGCTCAAATATACTCGACGAGGGAAGTTAATTCAATTATAACTTGAATTTTCAACAATCGTTATTGGAAAAGCATCCCACTGGTCTCAAATGACCGTTTTATGTGAAATTTTGCTTGTTTAACAATCCCTGGTTATCAATTTAGTTTGTATAATGAATACAGTTATGAACGAAAAGATTATCTTTCCGAATTTTCTACCGCAACGAGATAAATTTTATTTATGTTTATTATACTTTTGATTGTTGAACTGTTGTTAGTTTGATTTATATTTGTGTGTAATCATATTCGTCTCATTAATTTTGTAACAATGATGAAATTTAATTGAGGACTGGCAAATGTTTTCCAGTTGATGACTCCATTATCATTAAAAATTTATTTGTGATTAATCGTTCTCTACCTTAGTAATTTAGGAACAGGACGCGAGCACAAACAAATTACCAAATTGTAGCCTGCATAATAAATATTTTAACGTAATAATACATTTAGAAACGCCGGTATATTTAATTTTCTTATAATCAAATAAAAGAGAACTTGACCTTTTTAAGCGATAACTGAAATTTTTACTATCGAGTTTAATCCTGTGGATCTTCACGACACGCGCAAAATAGGGTGTTTTTGGACCAATCTTAAGATATAAATTTAGAACCTCAAAATGATCCCAAAAGTTTAGGTCCGATTTTTTAACTGGTTCAACATGGTTGTTGAAATGTCAATATCTTTTAAACCACAGTGGTTTCTCAAACTTTTCAGAGCCAAGACCCCCTGGAGGCAAAAATCACAAACAAATTCTTTCGCGACCCCCTTATGTGATCAAAATTGCAGTTTGTAAAATGCTAATTTAATAATGTGCTTTATAAAAATAGAACCACGATTTTTTAAATTAATAAAGGGAAAATTTCTCATTAAGAACTTTTTAGTCTAGTTTTTTTTTACGAATTTAGTATTTTGCTATCAAGTTTGTAATGAATTCTTCAATGTCCTATTACTTAAATTTTTAATGTTTTCAATAAATGAAGAAGATCTTATCGGGATGAACTGTCAAATAAGTAATTTAACATTGCTACCAAACATTTGATTCGATATTTTTAATTTAAGTAATCCTTCAAATTTTGGTGAACGCGGTGCAACGAATCTTTGGATACATACTTTTTACAATTTTTAAATAGCATCCGGCGACCCCTCTCCAATGTTTGCGCGCTCCCCTAGGGGCATTTGCGAGCAAATAACTGACACCCAAGTATGGGTAACTAGAGTGATGTTTTATTATTTACATTATTACTTATTTAATATTTTTTTTAGTGAAAACTTGACGTCATATACTTTCTATTGTTAAACATTTGTAAATTATTTAAGAGAAAAATGTTTTAAATAAAAGTGATAGAAAATGGCTGCACTCGTTGGAACTGATCTAAGCGATAACGCGAGTTAAGTAACGTTGCGCGCGGGTAGTACTTGGATGGGTGACCGTCCAGAGAAAACCCGCGTTGCTGTTAACCATAATACCTAAACCGCAGATCAGAGCGGAATGGCGGCATATGACCTAAGTAGTTGGTCCGCCAATGAAGCCAAAGAAAAAAAAATGGTGTATTTGTAACTATTGTGGAACCGCAGGAAAAGAATCTAAATTTTCATGGTTTAAGCCCAGTATTTTGGTCATTAAAGTACAATTAAATTTTTCTAAAACAAAATAGCTGCGGTAGCGCTCATTATTCTCTGCAGAGAAATTAAACGTTAGCCACAAATTATCTGCAATGAATTTCAGTTGTAAACATTATCATAATTATCACAATTTCCATGATTAAATCGTGAATATCTAATTAAGTAGCACATTTAAACAGTTCGTGCGTGCACAGAAAAATCTAAACAGTAATGTTCAGGCAATAAATTCAACAAATATTAACCTTTCCTATTGTAAAACAGCAATCGCAGGTTGCCATGAAATTCATGAAATGGCTGCAATGAACGTCAAAGTAAACTGTGCAAGCTCAACACATTTTATCCGACGTTTTGTTACAAAACCTAATGCGATTACATGCACATGCAAATAGGTTGCTACATTGCCCATAACACATAAACGCATTCTAGTGCTCAAAATGCTCAAATTCCTACACATTTTTTATTTTAGAATTATCTACAATTTATAATTCTATAAAAAAAGTTTATCTGGAACGCTTACTTCGTTACTTCACTTTCTATTCTTCATAAATATTCGTTTAAATTGAATTAAAACAGAATTCGCTTCGCTCGACAACGGGATATTTGTACGTGAAATGATATTTAGAAATATTTTAGTTATAAAACCGGGAAGAAAGTTCCTACTTTCCTCAATTTTAGTATGGAAAGTAGATTTTTACCAAAACAGTCAATTATAGTACGTATCCAAGGCTGCAACAAAAATAACATTATGGTAAAGTACAAAACAACAGGCGCGGTGGTCAAGCGTGTTAATGCACGTCTCTTAACATGCTGTGACGTCACCCTACCCAAGTTTCGTCAGTTCGAATCCGCCTGTCGACAAAGTATGATTTGTCGTTAAATAAAAATACAGTTACTTGTATTAATCATACTCGGGCGCTATAATCTAATCACTTATACATATGCCTTAAAAAAAGTAACATCGACTACGAAAACTGGCAGTACAGCAGCATAAAAACTGCAGCTCGGTGTTCCCGGTAGGCCCAGGCTCGATTCGGGCTGCAGCGCAAGAAGAAGAAAGTACAAAACAGTCTGGTAAAGATTTTACCTGATTGTTTTATATTTTACCTGAGTTTTTTTTGTAATCTTGAATACGTAGTCTGCTGTCAATACAATTCTTATCAAAAAAATTATTGTTTATGTATGTTTATGCTTAATTATTGATTAAATAAAACGGTTTAAAAAAAATTATACATAATATTGTGTAAAATGTAAAATGGCGTAAAATTTGGAAAAAACTACTCTTACAGAGGTTATATCTCAAAAACTAAGCAAAATATAAAGATGCGCTCAACGGCATTGAATTCCTCGTGTCCGAATTGAATTGTACAAATATTTTCAGCAATTTTTTATTTTTGATATTTTTATCAAAATTTTTAATATACAAACTTTTCTAAGACCAATATCTTCAAAACTAAAAGAGATACCAATTTAGGGATTTCACCATTGGATTCTGCGCATCGAAATACGTATGTATGTAAATTTTTAGTAAAATATTCGAATGAGGAAGATTTTTAGAGCAATAAGTCTGAAAATGGCTTAAAATCAAAAAGTCTTAAGGGGTACCCCTTAAGAAATTTTCAAAAAATCAAACTCGCTGCAAATGTGGTTTATAAGTCAATTCAAACACGAGAAATTCAATGCCGTTGAGCGCGTTTTCATATCTTGTTTAGTTTTTGAAATATAGTCTTCCAAAAGTAAAACTCAGCGGATTTAAATACTCGGCCTGCGGCCTCGTATTTCAAACAACCACTTATCAAGTAAAATATTACTTTCCTTGCTTATTATGTAATATACTATTATAGCATCGCTCGAAACTAATTATAAATGCGGATGAAGCAGAGTATTAAATAACATAAAGAATTCTTTTGAATAATAATATTTCGTCTCCGGGTGCATACGAATATAATTATATAATGAGCACTATTATCGAACTTGTTTCTGCATCCGACAGATGGAATATAAATCTCTGAAAACGAACAATATTCCTTTCTACCGCCAGACTAATTAATTTTTTGTATTCATCACAAATCAGTAGGTATGCAAAAATAACGACTGTCTGTGTAAATCACGCGATATTCATTGTTTGGTTACAAATAGCGGAAGAGCAGGCAATGTTTTTAATCCGATTCAATAATTTTTTTGTTGGCAGCAGTGGATATGTTATTGGATTTTTGTTCCTGTTTTGACGTATTCGCGGTTCGTCTTTCACTCTTACGGCTTATTGTGGATTTTGAGGAGATCAGATGACATCTTTTCTGCTGTCACTATTCACATTCCTCTTCGACTGATTTTCGCCGTCTGAGATGTATCACAAAATTATTTAGTTACCTACCTAGATACACGTTCTTAGTAACGAAACAAAAGAAATGTTTTTGTTTTATTAACAATATTAAAAATGAAAATGACAAAGAAAATGATCAACGTATGTCTTGAGTCAGAAATAATAGTTATTTATTATACAAGTGTTTTATATACCAATAAACCACAAATGTAATACAAAATTTTATCCACAACTCATAATTATAGGTATAAGAAGATTGGTCGTAACGTTTAACGTTGATTCAGTTATATATATAGTTTCTCAAAATATGGTAGATCATGAAGTGGTTGCTAAGTAACAACTTGTTTATAGTGTTTTATGTAATATAAATCACTAGTGTTTTATGAGCCATATAATTCAACTGAAATCAGTCTAATAATGTTTTTATTATATATGAGTTGTGGATTATAAAGACTGTTGTTGTTATTAAGATGGAGAATAAATCGAATGGTTAGGTTAGGTTCGGTTAGGGGTTAGCACGAGCGAAGCGAGCTAATCCAAATTCGAAACAATAAACCACCCGAAAGGTAATGGTAAATCATTGTTTTAGAGTTACTGGAAACATGAACTTCTTTCTATACAGTGATATCTTTCGGCAAAATATCAAAATAAGGTGAGAGGGTATACTGGAGTTTTACCACAATAAATATATCATCACGCCTTTTACATATTACTGGGTGTGGCATTGGTGCCCTAGCAGATCTCGATAATAATATATGTATTTATGTACGAGTATTTAGAAGGGGAGCCATAAGGATGAAAATTGTTTGTCAGCTGTGTATATTAGATATGAAGAGTATTTCATAAGTAATTTCATCTGCCAATTCCAATTATCGGAAATTACTTTACTATGTTTCAAATAAATTTTTCAAAGAATATAAAATATGTATCTCCAGAAAATGAGACGAGGGTAAGCAAAATCAGAATTATGTACTAAAAAGTTTTGATTTGATTAATAAACAAAATTTAAAATCGAAGCACTATTACCTACGTCCTTTGTGTACCAACTAAAATTTAAATAATAGAATGCAACTTTCCGCAACTTTTTGCACAAAACAATCGCTATCGCATTTCTAGTTACCGCACTTTAGTTTCATTGATGCGTTCATGCACCCATACATACAATATATTCACACAACAGATATTTGAACAAAAATAGGTATCGGCAATATCCAGAGAGTTATCGCATCGGAAGCTGGCCGGGCTTCGTACAGAGATTGTCGACCGGCATAAAACAAAATAATGTCGCGACGGTTTTAAACAAAAGCGAATCGGAACACAACGCCGACGTCGATACCCGGGATAATCTGCTGACGCCATTGCTACAACAGTAGTCCTGCCCAACTGTGCTTTTACTGAGATTTACGATTTTTATTTTTTTATTGATAATGTATTATACATATTCAGTTTTTGTAGATGAATATTAGTACCGCAAGAACGATTACTATTGGAAGACAATAATGACATTTAATTTTGTGGTGGTTACAGTTAGAGAGCTAGGGTGCAAAGTGATGTCTCATTTATTCCAGTGACAGAAATAGATTTTTTAATAGATTATGTCATGATAAACATGAAAAAAAGAAAATTAGATTTGGGAACGGGTGGTGACTATAGATGGCGACGATGTGAATGCACCGATTTTAAGGGTAATTGTTGACATATTTTTTACAGGCTAATTTTCAGTTTAAATTATAGACTTTGATATAATTAAGTAATAAAAATAGTAGACAGAAATTTTGGCTGGTGAGGCATGCGCGACAAAACCGGGCAAAGTAAGCAATTTTTATGGTGTCGTGTGACATATTCACGACGAAAACATGACAAAAAATTATTGACAGAAATTATTGCTGATTGCTCATTGAAGCTCTGAAAGTGGACTGGTGTAGGGATCAACAACCACCCTTAAAATCGGCGCATTCACATCGACGCCATCTATAGTCGCCACCCGTTCCCAAATCTAATGTTCTTTTTTTCATGTTTATCATGACATAATCTATTAAAAAATCCATTTCTGTCACTGGAATAAATGAGACATCATTTTGCCCTTAATAAATAAACAACTATTATAAATTTTTAGGGTTATATAATGATTATGTACTGCATAAAAAAATTTAATTTTGAAAATAGTTGAACTAGTCCTTAATCTGGAAATTTAAATTGAAAAGGTATTGTTGAAAATATGTAACAGAGGTTTGGTATAACGTACGCCATAAATACTTTATTATTGTTATTTCTTCATAGCGGATAATGGAGATAAAGTGAAATTGAACAATGAAAATCAATTTGACGAGAAGTAAAAGAATAACAGCGAAAGACACGATAACTTCTCGCCAAAATATTTTCAGTGGCTGCGAAATAACGCGAACAAAATAAACATTCAGGTTGAGCACGCAACGTAGGCCTGTCTCATCATTTATTTATCTTTGTTTTCATTTTTATCGTGTACTTTTCTATTATTTTTTGTTGTATGTGTTCAACCCTCGGATATACTCGTATATTGCCTAAGAGAGTTTGTTTTTGTAATGTATTTCATTTTATACCGCAGAATTTCATTAGCCTTATTTTGGTCAATATATAAATTACTCGTCTGCTCAAATTTTACACTAAACATTAGTAATTTTTTACTGCCAATTTTGCGAAATATATTATTTTTTATATTTTTTAATGTTATTCATTTTTTCGTGTTGTTTGTGGGTGTCGATTATAAATATTCATTGAGTATGCCTTTCTAAATTAAACGTTTCAAAATATTTTTTTCTATAACTGTAAAAAAATATGACATTTTTACATCGCTATGGATCCGCGAAATTTATATTTTTTTTCATCGATATGTCAAATTTCAATATCAGCTGTATTCCATTTGCTACTTGGTTCACTTAAATCAGTTCAGATAAATTAGACAACATAACTAAATTAACTAAATTAAGCAAACTGATGCACTTATTGGGGAGAATTACTTCAAAGTAAATTAGAATCAGTAATTTTAGTACTGGAAATAAATTCAGCGAATTAATCCAATAAAACAAGTAAGTGATCAGGTTTAATAAATGTAAGTTAGATCTGATCCAAATGGCAAATGGAATATGCCTATTGTTGACACTTTTTAAAAATTTATTTATCAAAATTTTTCACGTTTCCTTGGTTACAACACGTCAAATTCATATTATTTTTCTTTTTTTTTCTTTAATTTATTTAATTAAATCAATAATTATTTTTGACAGTTGTAGAAAAAAATGGTTGTATTTCGTGGACGAAATTCGTGTATTTTTGGCTCGTTCGAATGACTTTTTTGGCTCGACCAAAAGTGACATTCTGACAAAAAAAACGCTCATTTCGCACACTTAATATAAAAATAACTGTTTTATTTTATTTTATTACATCCCTATTTCCAAGGATGTAGCGAGCCATATACTCTTTGTGCACGGTTAAGAAAATTTGACATTATAGTTATTGTAGAAATAGTTCAATCATTGTAGATGACAGATATATATCAAAATATTTGAGACATTCTAGTTTATTTTTCGATATTGGTACACAAAATGAATGTACCAGCAGTACTACAAGCATTAAGTAAATCTAAAAGTATTTTAGAAGACAAAACTTTTGATTTGAAGTATCACTTACCGCACTTGGTGTATAAATAGCTATTGGAGAAAATGCTTGAAACAAAAGTGTTGGAAAATTTAGTTCTCCGTATATCCATGCTGATATTAAGAGGTTCAAATGTAACTTTACCAACGAAAAAGTTGTAAAATGTAGAAAATATATGATAGGCATTCCAATGTCGATTTTAAAACAATGAACTTGAATAATATCCTCGGCCATCGTGACAGATGGTCAAGTGAAATGGTAGACGTTTTCCTCGACGCGTCGCGACACCAAAATGACCGGAAAAACTCGATGATCGAACGACACTCAATGGTTTGATCATTTGTACGTGTTTTGTGTCGGCGGACGATGAGACGTTCTCGAAGTCCTTTCTTCGTCGTCTACCATAAACGTGCATGCTTCAGCTTCAGTGAGGGCTTTTTGCAGACGTCGCCGTAATGAAACTTTATGACCGTTCCGCCGACATTGTCCTCCACGACGTATCTCTCCTATTTCTCATAGAGGCTAGTCTTTCCTGCGATGTTATCTTGCGATATGTATGTACGTACGTACTTGTTCTACCCGTATAAAAACTTAATACCCGTATATACCTCATCACTACGTCATTACCACTGAAACTACATTATGTAGTTATAATACTTTAGAACTTTTGCCATATATTGAATTTAGCAAGATTTTCAAATATTAACCTTTTAAACCAGCCTACAGGCGCGGTGGTCGAGCGTGTTAATGCACATCTCTTAGCATACTGTGACGTCACCCGAACCAAGGTTCGTCAGTTCGAATCCGCCTGTCGACAACGTATGATTTGTAGTTAAATAAAAAAATACAGTTAAAATACTGTTAAACTAGCCTATAGGCGCGGTGGTCGAGCCTGTTAATGCACATCTCTTAACATACTGTGACGTCACCCGAACCAAGGTTCGTCAGTTCGAATCCGCCTGTCGACAAAGTATGATTTGTCGTTCAATAAAAAAATACAGTTAAAATACAGTTAAAATACTGTTAAACTAGCCTACAGGCGCGGTGGTCGAGCGTGTTAATGCACATCTCTTAACATACTGTGACGTCACCCGAACCAAGGTTCGACAGTTCGAATCCGCCTGTCGACAAAGTATGATTTGTCGTTAAATAAAAAAATACAGTTAAAATACTGTTAAACTAGCCTACAGGCGCGGTGGTCGAGCGTGTTAATGCACATCTCTTAACATACTGTGACGTCACCCGAACCAAGGTTCGTCAGTTCGAATCCGCCTGTCGACAAAGTATGATTTGTCGTTAAATAAAAAATACAGTTAAAATACTGTTAAATTAGCCTACAGGCGCGGTGGTCGAGCGTGTTAATGCACATCTCTTAACATACTGTGACGTCACCCGAACCAAGGTTCGTCAGTTCGAATCCGCCTGTCGACAAAGTATGATTTGTCGTTAAATAAAAAATACAGTTACTTGTATTAATCATACTCGGGCGCTATAAGCTAGACACTTATGCATATGCCTTAAAGTAAGTAACATTGACTACGGAAACCGGCAGTACGGCAGCGTGAAAACTGCGGCTCGGTGTGCCCGGTAGGCCCAGGCCCGATTTGGGCTTTACCGCAATTGAAGAAGAAGAAGAAGAAACTAGCCTTGACTTCCATAATGCAATTAAAATTTTATCGTAGGCAAATAACATGAAAAATATGTGCCTGTATTTTACTTTTTATATGAATCTACATTGACCATTATACATTGACCATTATATCTGTTTTATGATTGTCTTTTTATGCTGTACATATTTAAATATTTAATTAAAAATGCATTACCCGTTTAATTAAATTTTTAATTGAATATTTGTCAAATAGACGAAACAACTTTTGTTAGGATTCATATTAATATCTATATATTTTATAAATTCCAATATTTTATAAATTTGCTTTTATTAAATAATTATTATTTTCTTTCATGTAACTAAACGCCATATGAAAAATAAATCTATTCATTTAAATGTTTTAATTTACTCAACGCAAAATAATTATTAATCCACATAAAATGTAAAATTGAAAATTCATTTCAGTATATAGTTTAAATGAACAGTTATTCAATTTTTTATAATAGTTAGTGATTTATTACTGACAATTTTATGAGTGATTTTAGGGTTCGTGCTACCCCATTTGTTGGGATATAGCGTGAAGATATGTATGTATGTATTTTTTCTTCATTTTAAAGATACGTATAATTATTTTAAGATTCAATTATTGTAAAATGTATGTGTACAGATTTTAAGCCGAAAGGCAAAAATAAATTATTATTGCAATAATTAAATTTGTGTGACAGTGAAATATGTAAAAATATTTGTAATGTAAACGGAATAAACTCCTTACAATTAATATTAATTTAAGGTGCAACTAATAAATAATATCGTGGGTAGGGGCCACCAAAAAGTATTTTGACTTGTCTTGCTACAAATATTAATTGGAAATGAGAATTAATATTATGTAAACAACTGAATAACAACAAGACTACAATCGATGTAAACTTACTGCGTGTTGTCATCAATAAAACAAGATTAATTTATAATCAAATTAGATAAATAAATATATAAATATATCCTCACGCCTTTTACCCATTACTGGGTGTGGCACTCTGCCGAAACAGATCTCGGAAAGTGATATATTTATGCGCGTGAAGTGCGGTTACCAGCCGTCAAATCACGCTTGTTAGTGGTGGGCAGCCACAGGGGTAATTTTTAAATTGGTGAAAATGTTTGTCGGCTGTGGGGATTGAACCAAGGTTCTTAGGATCCGTCGGCCGACTTGATACCGCTGAGCTATTATCCCATTATATAAACTTTAATTGAATGAACACGAATAGAAATGAAAATTATATAATACAAACTAATCTACTTTTAAATCCGTGACTATATAATCCTAAAGACACAAAAACTAATTTCCAATCATTTCAATTTCAATCTGTTACAACGCAACCAATATTTACTTCACAATCGCTCAATTTAACAGCAAACAAAACTCATCTTTCATGTCCTTTACTTGCAATAATTGCAATGCAATTTGAGAGCCTTTGTACAACCAACTAGATGCTTCAACATTTGATGAGAGAGTGTGAACGATACTTTACAATTTTTGTTTCTTATAGCTTTAAGGGCTAAACAATACTTACAAAAGTTCTCAACAATTGCTTGCTGCAGCTATTCTCGCCTTAAGGTAATACTAGCGTGAAAAAAAAATTTGCAGATCTGAATGAAATTTGGGGCACGTTAAGATTGGCTAGTCATACGCATCCTGTTAAAATATGAAACACATTCATCGTCTATGAGCAAATATATTCGCTTGTAAAGTTGAGTTCTTATACACGGGGCTTATGGCGATCATCACTCAGAATCGGACATATTTGGTTTGTGTACTTCTAAAATTTTGCAGTTTCATTTGAAAAACTATGATGTTCTAGAACTATCCATGTATATTGTATCAGAAGGAGAAAGTTTTTTATCGTTTAGTAATGGATATATAGCCATGCAAAGCCTTGTTTTTAACGAAAAATTAAGAATCCCAATTTATAATGGCAACACCATACGGTGGTATGGTATTTGAAAATTCACTAGACCAACATCCTGTTAACAATTCATGATATTCAAATCATAATAGGTATAAAACACTTATTTTATTCAATTTTTTTGAGCGTCAGTTTCGCTATTCGACAACCGATGGCGCCACCGTCACACTAGTACTACCTTAAGGAAATGCTTGGCCTTTAAACTAACATTTTTACAGTAACTGATTTCGCGCCAAATGCAACGGACAAATGCTTCTAAGAACTACATACAAAACATTTTTCTTATATAGAAAATACTCAAATCTGTAAAATCGTTACAAACGCGAATGCGGCTTATTACAGTAATACCGAAATTGTTGAGCAACATAAAAATCTTGTAAAGATGATTTGAATTAACATAATCTCAAAACTTAATTTAATTTTGACACGTTGTTTGCTTCTTTAAAATATCATGAAGAAAATTAAAGTAAATGCTACAGCGTTCGTGTATGTAGAATACAGCTTACCGCAGTTTCGCTCCGGGTTGCTCCAGAGCAACTCCTGTGTAGGAGAATGGAGCTCCAGCACTCCAGTAACGTGGCAATGCGGCAGACTAAATTAAATATTGTAATATATGCGTGGTGCGTTTTCCTAGCGCAAAATCAAGTTTGCGTTGCTCGTCTTTCCAATGTTACGAATGATGAATGAGCACCATTTGTTTAATTTGTGAGATTATCTTTTGTTTTACGAACGACTAGCAGCTCTGTAAGGGAACACGAGATGCGAAGGGGAGAAAACCCCCAGTCATACCAGAATTCCAGAAGCAGGAAAATTGGGATGTGACTACGTGGAAATATTTCTCTTTCTTTTGATATTACTAAAGTTCCTGCAGAGGACGCCATTATTAAAATTGATCGTATAGATATATCAGTCATCGAAAATGATTGATGGTACGGAAGATAACATAATCATTGTGCATATAAAATTAATAAATATATCAGCACGCCATTTTATCAATTTCTGAGTGTATTTTTTATTAATATAGGGTAATGGCTCAGTTGTATCGAATCAGCCTGTGGATTCTAAGAATCCTTGTTCGATTCCCACAGCCGACAAACATTTTCACCGAATTCAAAATTACCCCGGTGGCTCCCTCACCACTAACATCTTTGAGGGCCGCGATTTGACAGCTGGTAACTGCGATTCACACGCATAAATATATCACTTACCGAGATCTGCTTCGGCAGAGTGCCACATCCAGTAATGGGTAAAAGGCGTGAAGATATATTTATTTATTTATTTTAAATAAATTTTAATTCAAAATATAAGTGAAGTTACTAAGTGAAATTTCGCTTAATTTTGTAATTGTGAATGACCCTTTATGCGAAATAACTTTTATTACAAAAATTATATATTTGACATGACAACATATTAGTTAAGTGCAACATTCCGATAATTACGGCCCTTGCCTACAGCTCCTGTCGAAACTTCATCCTCATGAATAATTACTATCGCTTTATTTAGCATAGCATTTATATAAAAATGTCTTCCATTATTCAAGAACTATGAGCAGTTATAAAACAATTTGTTTTGTTATAAAATAATAATAAAATGTTTGTTTTGAAATTCCAATTTATGTAAATAATTATTTGATATTTTCCTGCTTCACATTTTGAAATCGCGATCTTTTATAGAAATATTTTGGCATCTTTGAGGGCCGTGATTTGACGGCTGATAACCGCACTTCACGCGCATACATATATCACTTACCGAGATCTGCTTCGGCAGAGTACCACACCCAGTAATAGGTTAAAGGCGTGATGTTATATTTATTTATTTATTTTTTTATATTTTTTATTAATACATACTACGATACTACGATAATTCTATGAACCTCGTTGTCTAATTTAGTTTTCTTATTAACTATTTTTTTGATACAATAACCAACATATTTTTGATGCAGGACTTTCGGCAATCATCCTTTATGTAAAATACAATTGAGTGGTTCGGATTTCGTATTGATAAATTGATCATAACATAAATTTTTAAATCTTGTTATAAAAAAGACGGTAGAATTTTGAAGTTATTAAGCCGAAAATATTGTTTAAAAAAGGAATCAAATAAATGATCCAGGAGTATTGGATAAAATGGCTTTATTGAAGAAGTTAAATTATGAATTAAATAATAATGACGACGTTTCGAACACTAGTCTATGTTCATTATCAAGTCCACTAATAACCACATGTGGTAATTAATAATTTAACTTCTTCAATAAAGCCATTTTATCCAATACTCCTGGATCATTTATTTGATTCCTTTTTTTTAAAAAAAAGACGGTAAGTACTCCAGCATATTGTATCATAATAGATTCATAAAGTAATAATTCACTGCGATATATTTACATATAGTAAATAATATGATAATGTCCTGCTAAGGTGTACCAACATTAACATACTATAAAAAATGAATGACGAATAATTTAACAAAGTATAATTTACAAACATTAGACCTCTAGACAATAAACGTTGGCAGTATGCACTATTTGCAATTTTCATGCCTTCCTTTAGAATGTTATGTAAGGGGCCGCAGGTTTGAATACCCTAAAATATTTATGCGCTCATTTTCACCTCTGCTCCATCCCTTAACGTAGGGTAACCGCACTATAAATTTCCTAAAATATTTGTTCCACGCAACCTCCCGTCACAACATGGTTTTGCTGTTTTTCCCAGCTATTAATTATGTTTATAGGACCTATAGAACCCTAAACCTTAATAAGATACAAGAATTTCTTTTCTTTATTCACACATTTTTTAGAGATAATTTACCTGCATAAAAGCAGCATGCTCGTATATAAACCTCATTTTTTATTTCCTTTACTCAAACTTGGTTATTTTGTAGATAACGATTCGCGCAATCTGATACTCGTATTAGGCAAAAGCTCTCTTCCTCTGATATCGCGATTTTTCATGACAGTTATTACCAAGCCTGTTCTGAAACAAGAATTGTTAAGTCTAACAATTACTAGCATGATCTTTTGATACCAACCTTCCTAGCCACCATTTTTGTTTGGGGTCTTAGCAATTGCTTCGCTTAGCAATTTTTGTTACAAAATAGGTTCAATTTTCTTAAATATAAATTGATCTGACTCACGATTCACTAAACAAGTTTATTAGGTTGCTATGGTGTCCTGTATAAAATGACGATCAGACCTGTCACGGCCGAAACTAACTCACCAGATGTCTCCACTATTTGTTAGTGGCCCCATTTCTTACATTTTTATATGAAAAAAATATATGATTTTTTAAGGTTTCAGTACAATTTTAGAGAAATAGTCATTATTTACCGTCATATTTATTTGATAAAATGCACATTTTAATATAGTATTATTAGTGGATCAATAAAATAATCAAAATCTATATCATACGTTTGCTTGTATCTGTCATATAAAAAATATTTTCATTAGAAATTCAACTGTAATATATCGAAAAGATATGAATTCTTGATTTGAAAGTATCAAAATTACGTAACAGATTTATAAACACACAAGAAATAGAAATTTCTCTCATCTGTCGAAAATAAATTTTAAATTGAAATTAATCATAAATAATTAAAAATGTTAAAATTTTTCGATATGAATTGTATTGACGGCAAACAACGTATCCAAGGTTATAAATAAAAATAGTTATAGCTAAGCTATAAACGTAGTTTTTTTTTCTGTAAATCTTCTTCATTTACTTCTCTTCTACTCTTCGATTGTCAATTTCTGTAATTCAGTTAAGTATATTTAATTTTGTAAATATGTTGAATCTATAGAGTGTCTTGAGAGGCTGGAATGATGTAGCAGCATATATTAGTATATATTTATGCAATTATTTGACAAATCATAAATTTGAAACTTTAACCATATTTTACATTGCAATAAGAAATGTATCTTCAATTTATATCAATAAAAATATGTATATTAATGCAGAAAATTACGCGGAATACAATGGTGCATTTTTCAGACCCATATCTACGTTAGTTTTTGACATATAGGGTAGTTAGCAGAAAATGGTTAAAACGAGATGAATTTTGAGCAAAAATTTACTTTTTCGGAGGCTATATCTCAAAAACTAAACAAGATATAAAATTGAGCTCAACGGTATTGAATTTATCGTGTTTGAATTCACTTATAAACATATTTTCAGCGATTTTCATTCTTTGAAAATTTCTTAAGGGGTACCCCTTAAGATTTTTTGATTTTAATCCATTTTCAGACTTATTGCTCTAAAATTCCTCCTCTTTCGAATATTTTACTAAAAATTTACATAAATACGTATTTCGATGCGCAGAATTCAAAGATGAAATCCTTGATTTCGTATTTTTTTTAGTTTTGATGATATTGGTCTTAGAAATGTTTGTATATCGAGAATTTTGGTCAAACTATCATAAACAAAACAATTGCTGAAAATATATGTACAAGTCAATTCGAACTCGAGGAATCCAATGCCGTTGAGCGCATCTTCACAGCTCGCTTAGTTTTTGAGATATAACCTCTGGAAGAATAAATTTTCCTAATTTTAAGCCATTTCACATTTTACTCTATATTTGTATACTACATAATGAATCAGGCTGATATTTGCACTTCATGCGTATAAATATTTCACTTAACTAGATCTGCTATGCAGATTGCCACACCCAGTAAAATTTCAAAAAAAATCACTTACGTCGAGAACTTTATATACATTTATAGTTATGAAATATACCACAAACTTTTTAATGTGCAAAACGCATAGAACAATAACTTGGGTCTTTTAAAAGTATATGTACATATAATATAAGTATATTTAAAAATAAAATAAATATATCATCATACACAGACCACGGGGCAGTGATCTAAAACCATTTGTTTTGAAACCACCTTAATGAAACAAATAATATTGGAACGAAAACAAAATCTAATTCAGATCCAAATGTACATTATATAACAATTTAACTCAAGCTGAACTTCAAACCGGAATATTATTTTAGACCTTTGCGTTTATAAATTTCTAGATAACTTAACCTATCATACATACATCCAAGATATATATCCGACAAACTAGTTTAGCATTGTTTTTCCTCACTAGAGGTCTTCCACTGTGGTCTATAAATTTCCTGTTTACGATTTAAATTTCAAAGCATACAGAAGCAGCAGTTAAATTTTAAATGTTCCTGGTTTATATGCTGTAAATAAATTTAAATTTAATTATATTGTCAGTCAGCCCAGCTACTATAAATGTATGCCAGCGTTTCGCACTAAATTATAGAACACATATATCTGCGGAGCATATAAAATTCAAAACACTCGGTATTATCGAAAACGACCGGAACTTTATGAGGTTCCCTGACGCAGGATTCGCCAAATCTAACAGATACAGCGATACAACGTATCTTTTGAATAAGACAAGAAGTTCTAGCGCAGAAACGATCGCTTTGCCAAATCCAGGGCTTGGAAACCAAACCTGTGCTATTTTAACGTGCAATAGCAACAGTTGTCGAGGTTGGTTTTTCTTGTGTTGGTCAAGTGAACTCGGGATCTTTTACACGCTCGTTTGTTTTATTATGAGTGTTACATTTCTTCATTAAAATCTTAACGAGTATTAAGTAACTGTTTTTGTGTGATGGCAATGATTTGGAATTGCTCTACTTTACACTGTAAACTAAATAAATTCAATGCCAACTATCTTGGCAATGAAAGTACGTTGATGTTTACTTGATACATATTACTCGTAAAGTAGAGCATTTAAACATTCACTGAATTTTTTGTTTCGAAATGTGCAGAACCCTCAAATTTCCTCTCTTGAAATAGTGAGCAAATAGTTGTTTGTGGAATATGTAAGGAAAAGTAACATTTTTTTTTCGCTTTAAGCGTGAAATTTTAATCGAGGCGTAGCCGAGATTAAATATATGCCGTGTATGGTAAAAGATACGTTTCCTACTTGTTGCACACAAGATTTTTGTCTACTAATGTTTAGGATCTCACGAAAAAGAATTTAAAAAAAATTTTGATAATTTGTTTTGAAATTTGTTCAAAACTGTTACAATCTTTCGTGTAACTATGAATACATACATACATACATATCTTCACGCTATATCCCAACAAATGGGGTAGCACAAATCCTAAAATCACTCATAAAACATTCACTCATCACACTCATCAAACAATCAGCCCTCGTCAAACATTATCATCCTCACTTCAACCATATTAATAGATCACTCCATATAAACTCATTCATTTATTACACTCGAAATCATTATCACACCAACAAACCTTCAATCACATCATTCCTCTTCACTTATCATTCCTTTTCTTTCTTCAACGTACATAACATATGCATAAAACATCTCAAATTACTCACGTTTACTCCTAACGAATATAATAACGAAACTAACAACGAATCTACAAGATTAGAAAAGATGAAAGCGATAGCCTGCACTTGTATATGAAAGAAAAGTCCACGCAATGCAGTAACTGAAAATGAAACAAAAAGATAAGAAAGGGAAGTAGCGTCGCCCTGCGCTTGTTTTTGAAAATGAATTTCACACAATTCCAGTTAAACACTCTACGTAAGAACTGAAAACCAATTAACTATGCATACGATGACGTATATTAGAAATATAAAGGAAATCAAACGGTAGTAGCAAAATTGGTTTTGCTTCAGGAAAAAAATTGCAGTGTAGTAATATGCACATTTTAAATCTTTAAATTATCTTAGAATTATAATTCAAATAAATAAAATATTACCTTTATTGTATCTATTAGTTTTTTTCCTGTACGATTAAATCCTTTTAGAAGGCATGTCGTGAAAAGAATGTTGTGTTTAACACGAGAGAAAAACATTTTTTCCATTGTTGTTTGTGTGCTTAACTATGTTTGTGAGGCAAAATTCGAACTCAAATAGGAAAAGTATGCATTTCCTCTCTAGTTTGACAAGTACCTATATAATGTCTGTTTTAAACTAAGCAATATTGCATAGTATAACACAAAAATTATAGATGCAACTGATTGAAGAAAAAGCTGTGTTCTAGTTAGTGCAACAGTTGCACAAAATGCGATATCGTCTATAAACGACAAATAACTTGTGATTAATTGTTTATACAAATATATTATTATTCTTAGAGATAAATAATTATGCGTCAAAAATAATATTCGTCAAGAAAATTGTAATAAATATAGTATGTTGGTAATACTATTGTCATTCATGTCAAAGCTTTAGCGTGTCATCCTGCAATTCCAAATAATCTTCACTAAATATTCTTATCGTAGAACATCACTTTTGCTTCTTTCGCGTTCTTAATTCCTTTCATACAAACATTCCATCATATCCATCCATTCATTTCTAGGTCGTCCACGCAATATCTTACGCTAAATTTCACCATTCTCCAATTTTACATTCGATATAACACACACATACAAACACAAATATTGAAAATGTAAATGATGAATCAACGAAGGTCTTCCACTACAATTTACTGATGCCTGTTTTACACTGAGCAATATTGCAAGTGCAAGAGACAGAAGCAATCTTGCATCAACCTCTTGCAAGGCCACTGTTAGTTATTTCTAGTAATTTTAAGTTTGTTACAATGCTACCAACTTATTATAAATGTCAAAAAGGATAAAGTTGGGTTAAGGATATTAAAATGATTTACTGCATTGCAAATAATTGTGCAAATACTTATAAAAATAAATTTTTATATTAATGCAAAATAACATATGAAACAAATATCAATAATACAAGTGATATTATAGGTTAAGCTTATATAATATGAAGTTAGTAACGAGGAAAATTTGTAAATAAATTAATATTACATTGCAGTTGCAAGTTGCTGAATGTAAAGTGAAAAAAATATCTCTGCAACATTTTGGTGCATCTAGTTGAACGTAAAAGTTGCAAGTTGCAATAGCGGGTTGTGCTTGCTCAATGTAAAACAGGCATGACAATTGCAAAGCAATTTGACATAGCTTTTACAGATACTGTATGACATTTGTGTGTGTGTGTGTGTGGTAATATGACAAATGTCAACACACCACTAACAATAAATCATGAATAGTCGAAAAGTTACATCTGTTTGTACGTATTTGTTGCGAACGGTTAACTGAGCGTGTAAATGAATAACATCATTTTAAACAAACAATACTGTATCTATAAACTGATAAACAGAAATCAAATGTACGTTGATTATAATCTAGTAAAAGCTTTATTAATTCGCTGTCAATAATTGTGCCATAGATTTAATAAATTGCGTATAGGGGAATTGTGGGTCCCATACATCAGTGCGCGTTGATCCTAGTGGATTTACAGCAGCGCATGCGCACTACCACCACCGTGACTCACTTGTTTTGCTTGTTCCACAGCCTGCTGGACCACTATCGATTGTTTTTTATCACTTGAGTCTGGTTGTTGTTTAACAGCAAATTATTTCCGATAAAAATACTACCAGCAAGTAAAAGTAGTTCTTGTTTTTATTCTATTTTATTGCTCTATGTATCAACAATATTTCTACGCGTTTTTAGAATGGTTTGCTATATTTCAAATACGAGTATAACTAAAAATAACATGAAAACATAAAATAGCAGTATTCAATAATATTTTTTGTATAATAATAACACAAAGCAATTATTTTACATTCAATAGGCAAAATAAAAGATACATGCAAAAAATATAATAAAATTGTATATAAAATTTATTTTAAATGTCGTGTGAATCTGATATTAGTACGGCTTAAATACAAAGAAAAATAGGAGTCGAAAGAGATGTTATGTAAATGTAATATATACGAGGGCGTATTTTTATAGTATCTACCTAGCCCATGAAACAAAAAACTATGACCTCTTAACAAATTATTATAAAATAACTGTGATATTTACAAGTACCTAAATGTACGAAGTTGTATTTAATTTGTGCGATTTATACATATTTGTTGATAAAATGTGTCACGAGTATTGTCGGCTTCATAAAGCAAATGAAGTTCAGTAACTAATCAATGACTGTGAATTTATAGAGTTAACCTTACATGTAGCCCTGATTTATTGCCATCAGATTTTTGTGCTCAAAGAAATTTTTGAACAACTTTGGCAGAGTTGGCCACTACTTTTTTTCTGATGTTATAGGATAATTAGAAAAGAGATGGCATAAGTGTGTAAGTGTTTTTATATATATATATATATATATATATATATATATATATATATATATATATATATATATATATATATATATATATATATATATATATATATATATATATATATATATATATATATAGGGGTTTATCAGTATAAAATTGTGCTTATTGTTTGAATTTTCAATTATTTTGTATTATGATTGACGGACTTAATGATTTCAAGTCGGGTTGTGGATGATAACCCGGGTTCGATTCCTGCAGTCGACAAATATTTTTCATTAAAAGTACCCTTGTAACTCTCCCTCAACTAACATCCTTGGGGTCCGTGATTTGGCGACTCGTAACTGCACTTCACGCACAAAATATATCATTTACCGAGATCTGCCACATCCAGTAATAGGAAGATGGCGTGATGATATATTTATTTTATAATTAATAAAAAACAGATCAAGAGAAATTCTCTTTTATTTTAAATTAGCAATGAAATATTCTGTATTCGATTCTCATTAAATTTAAATTCAGTTTACTTTAAACAAATACAACTGCTCTCAAAATATTTTTGTAAAAAAGTTTTATTTGCCCCTATGTAATGAACCCGCACTGGCAGTTGAACAAAGTCGCAGCAGCAGCAGCAGCATAGCACTAGCCGGTTTGTTTTTCCGCGCGGACGAACACCGTTCCTAGATAGCTCTGTGTTGAATCGGAAATAATTTCAGGATTTCAAGCACTCTGGCAATCACCCTGGTCGCAAGGGGCAGGTGGGGAGAGACAAGGGATCCAGCGCCGTTGATTGCGGTGGCGTCAACGACAGCGCCACTGTTTATTTCAACGGAACTCGTCAGAAACACAAACTTTTACTTTTGACGAATCCGACATTGATTTCTTTTTGCTGTGCGTGTTTTTATGCCAATATCTGATAAACGATATTCATTTCAGTGGTCGCTCATGAATATTCTTTAACGTTTTGTATTCATAAAATGAGTGGCTGTTATGAAAATCATGAAAATTTAAAAGCTTAATTGTTTAAATAAACATTCATTCATTCGGTAAGGTAAATTTTCAACACGCATTTAAATCAAATAAATAATACCCACGCCTTTTAAATATTTAAAATTACTTAATTCTTTTCTTTCCTCTAACCAGTCTAACCTAAAATAGCTATTTTGTACTCGCTTCAATCAAAATAAGATTTACATTATTTTGGAAACGAATAGAAAGTTTCTTTTGCGCACTGTGCGCAAAACATCCATTTTTTAATGATTCTAAATTTTGACTATTAAAACGCTAATTGTACTTATAGTATACATACATTTTAAGGAATTTATACAAGAAATAGAGACATTAGAGACATATTTTAACAAACTTTACGAGAAAAAATAGATAATTTGTTTTCAAATAACAAATGTCAATACATGGCATACTTAACTGTCAATATAAATTCACGCTTCAAATTTAATAAATTTCCACATTGTCGATTATATAATTTTTGCTCGTTACAAAAAGCAGTGTACAAAACTCCTGCACGAAGACGTCATTTGCACCATTCGCGCACTTGTTATGTAAATAGCTATTATGAAACTGTCAACAATTATTGAGGTTTCAATCGTTGCTCTTTAGACTCTAAACTAAAATATGCATGGACATAATACAATAAGCCATGACCCAAAAGCTCTGTAATTATTAGCTAATAATCAATTTATTTGATTGTATATTCTGTATAAATTTCATTACTTCAATTCTAGTAATGTTTGTATTCCATTTGTCACTTAGGTTCACTTAAATCAGATAAAGCAGACTACATCACTAATTGAACTGATCTTGAACAGATTTCTGCACTTATGCTGGGTTGCATGAAAGGTTTATTGGTTCAGCCACTAACGGTTCAATAAGGTTCAGAAAATCGCTATTGATACTGGTGCTAGATAAACAATTATACTACCGAGGCGCACTGAAAAGTGAACCATTTTTTTGGAATTGTTTTCTCGATTACTAATCAATGGATTAAAATGAAATTTTGAGACTTTATTATACATGTACTCGTATTAAGTAGGGTTGTTGATTTCCACCGAATTTTGAATTTCTGAACATTCGAACATTCGAATTCTTTGAACTTCGTCAAAAAAGATTAGAATTTTCGAATTTTTGAATTTACGAATTTTTTGAACTTATCGAATTTTCGAATTTTCCGAAGCTTCGAATTTTCGATTTTTTCGCCAATTAATTAACGCCATCTGTCATCTCCAAGTACGCTCACGCATAATTCGTGAAAACTCGGACACGAATTAAATAATAAACTCGGCGAAGTATTCTGCAAAAACTCTGTAAGGTTGGCGTCTTAATTAAGCCATCTACTCTCTTAACCGCCCATCTAAATGCTATGGATTTTTAGTAAAACGTTTTAAAAGGATACAAAAACGTCTTAAATATAACGTTTTTGACAGTGTAACGAAATTTTAAATATAAATTGAATTAATTTGGCAAACAATAATAATTAATAATAATTACTTACGAATTAATACAAAACTCTGTAAATGAGTTTATTCTGAAAATAATTCATACCACGTTAGGATCTAAAATATTTCAAATAATTCGCAAAATTCAAAAAATTCGAAAAATTAGAAAAATTCGAAAAATTAGAAAATTCGAATATTCAAAAAATTCAAAACTTCGAATAATTCGAAAATTCGAAATATTCGAAAATTAGAATTTAAATTCGAAGGTTCAATAAATCCGAACATTCGAATTCTCGAATATTCGTAAAATCAACAACCCTAGTATTAAGGTATATAAAAATATTTTTTATTTAAATTTACGATACAAAATGGTGTCCTGGCACAAGGTAATTTCAACAAATATTTTTTTTGAGGGGGAAATCAGCATGCACTTTATCAGTTAGAGCAAACAAATATTTTCTTCCACGATATACATATAAACAAAATCTAACAATAAGAATTGAAATAATTTTAAAATTCGAAAATAATAACGAACTTTTGAACAATTGCATAATTGACAATAACAGTTACCTTTCACAACATTTAATATACAATTCTAATTTGACTCGGTTTAAACTATCCCATATTTAAAAATAATAATTTATAATTGATGCAAAATAGACTTTTATCACACGCGTCCAAATTTAAAGAACAATTCGCAGGCGAGTGTTCTAAAGGATAAGTGAGATAAATGTTCTTACAAAATGTGTTATTTATTTTAAAAGAAATAGTATAAATAACTCATTTGATAAGACTTATAATCGCACTTGTCCTTCAGAAAACTCTCCTGCGACTCGTTCTCTAAACTTAAACGCTTGCGAAAGAAATAAATAAAATAAATAAATATATCATCACGCCTTCTACCCATTATTGGGTGTGGCACTCTGCTGAAGCAGATCTCGGTAAGTGATATATTTTGCGCGTGAAGTGCGGTTACCAGTCGTCAAATCACGGCCCCCAAACATGTTAGTGGTAGAGGAGCCACAGGGATAGCTTTTTCAAATTATGAAAATTTGTCGCCTGTGGGAATCGAACCAGGGACCTCAGGATCCACAGGCCGACTTCATACCACTGAGCTAGCCATCCCATAAAACATATCTTATAAAACTCTTTCCTTAATATACTATTGTTGCTGCTATTTTTAGTTATTCGGATATCACATGATAGCAATCATTCCTTGCTTGGCAATTACATATAATCATATTGCAATAACGTATGAAATTGATAATATGAATAACAGAAAAAATTACAAACGTAATCTCATTGACGCAATGCTAAGCCATTTGACATGGCATACACTCAATTGTATTTATAGCTGTTTTTATTCAGAAAAATGTAAACAATTTAAAACGACATATCTAGTGATTTCCAGTGACCGCTTTCAACAATGATTAATTAAAATCAAATAAACCGAATTCTGCACCTTCGGAGGCATTTCATACCACAGATATTTCCGCACAAAATCGCGTGCAAACGGATGAAATATCAATTCACTGATTGGTCGTAATTTATCGGTGTTACGTGGCAAAACCGCATAAACTTGGTTCAATTTTCTTGGGACGTTATTAACCGGCAAATATTCTGTAATGTCTCTATAGCGCTCTATAGCGGTGGCCTAGGTGCGGCAGCGATGCCAGGACAACTTGCGGCTGCGGCAGCCAGCCTGCGGGCTTGTAATTTCAACTTGGGGAACACTTTTTGGGAATTAATTGTGGTTGTTAGCGAACACGCTAACTTCTAATTGCATGATTTTATAGTGGTTGTATAATATTAGATGTTAAAAATAAATCCTGCTAAATAATGGCACGATTTCACTTCTACCGATTAGGATTATTTGGATATCGACATCAAGTAGTTTCTACCGCAATTTTCGAAGCACAGATGGCACTGAGATAGTGTGAGAGTAATGTCGTATACAGGGTGTATTTATACTGAAAAAAAGAGATGTATCATGCGATATTAATTTTATGCATTTTCCTGCACTCCTGTTTATTTCACGACAAATATTTTCAGAGTGTAAAGTTGTTCTGAACTAAAAATTGCATGCAAAACTATATTTCAATTAAATAGAAGACAGTAGCTATATGACTTATTTCACACATTTGTCAAAAAATCAAGCTTCAATTTCTTTTTAAAATTCTAGAAAGAACAAAAACTTAATAAAAAAATATAAAAAGAGTTTTAATTCTAAACAACTTTACACTCTATAGTTTTCAAAATAAACTGCTATATTTCAATTAAATAGTAGGCAATAGCTATATGATTTATGAAATTTGACACATTTGTCAAAAAATGAAAAACAAGCGTACCAATTTTTTTTTCAAAAACAATAAAAAATATAAAAATAGTTTTGTATATAATATATTTCTGTTAACTATAAAACTAATGCCTATAATAATTTAAAATATGCTCAAAATTTTTTAGGGAATTTAGAAATTTAATTTGGTTATTTTTTATTTTTTAGTTTATATTTTTTGTTGTTTTTTCATATATTTTCTATTTTTGTTATTCATATGTATCTATTTTGATGTTTTGACATGTTTTATTTTATTTATGATATTTTATTCATGTTATTTTTTTTTACATTTATTGAGGTTTGTTTGACATTTTATATTATTTATTAGTTTTATATTATTATTATTGTATTGTATTTTAGATTTGCTGATGATGAACTAATTTTTTAGTTCGAAACGTCCGTTTAAAATAAATATTTAAAAAAAATAAATATTGGATTCCTGAAGCCTTTTATTTATTCTATTTTAATAATTGTTTGGATCCACCTTACATATTTATAATATATATATATATATATATATATATATATATATATATATAACATAAAAATACACCCTAATATTAGATATATCTATCAAACCAATGATATAAACCACCTTTAATTTTGTGAATTTTGAAAGAATTACAATAACTTGTTTCATGTATTAGTGAGAGACGTATTACTAAATAATAATGACTGCTGACAATATAATATAATTAATTAGAAAGAAGGACGTGACGTCATTAGAGCAATTCGTGTCCTCTGAAATTTGAATTCCGTTTCACCTTTCCGTAAAGAGTCGACGGTTAAAGCTAGTAATATCAAGTAGAAAGACATGGAGTTCAAAATAATGTCATTCAAGTAAATTTAATCTGTCTAAAAATATTAAATCGATACTTTTGTATTTTCATAACAATTTAAAATTTATTGAATTGAATAGTTTTGTCATACTCCAGTTTAATTCACCAATAAAATATTCCTCACATTTTTATTTCGAAATCAAAGTAATATTGCTATAAAATTTTTGCGACATATGCATTTTATGTGAATAAAATTTACCTGATCTGATATACGTATAAAATTTAAGCACAAAATAAAATACAGTTACATACTATTCTTTATGTCACAAATTTCAACATTTATTACAAACTGTAATTTAATATCTATTTTTGTACGTAGTGTTAAAAGTATCACTTTATAGCAGGTAACAAATCAACTCTCTTAAGTTGAATTAGTAAAATTCTACTAATTTATAGTGAATATTAACTTGTTGAAAATGTCCAATGTATACCACTAGTAAATAGTAGTTGTTCACTTTTTCAATTAGTGAAACTTGTCACATTTTTAATTAGTGAATTTTTTACTAATAAAAAAGTAAAATTCACCAAATGAAAATGTGATTTATTTACTAATGAAATAGTGAAAATTCTACTATTGAAAAGGTAAATTTTTTACAAATCAAGTAAAACTCTTTTTAATGAATATTTAATAATAATTTATTGAAAACGTAAAAATTCGATTGTTATAAATAATAAATATCCATTGATAATTATAGTGATATAAAACCTTACAAATAAATATATAAAACAACAATAATTGACATAGTTTCAAATTTCTAACCTTAAATAATTTACGTCAGTAGTGATATTGAAAAAAAAAACAACATTGGAGTTAATTTATATTCAGAATTAATGTGGACATGTAACATAGTTGAAATGTGACAATAATACGGAAATTACAACATTTTATTTATTTTCATTTTATTGCTTACTTTAAGAAAATTGATTTGCACAACGGTAGATCTTCTCAATATTCTATACAGGAACCAAGTACACACACGCGTAAAACTTATGCTGTTGACACGGTGGCGCCACTGAATCGCTTGAGGACTACTAATTCGATAGTAGCTTTGGATCTTATCACCATTTTAATTAGTAGAAAACAACCGATTAAAAAGTGAAGCTATTACCTTACTAAAATTTTAGTAGATTCAATCTTAAACTACTAATTTTTATGTAGTTTTCATACTTACTATTTCAATTAGTTAATATTCTACTAATTCAACTTAAGATAGTACGACTCTAATACAAAACACTTTTAACACGCAGCACTCACTATTTCTTCTACGATTGTGTTTTTACTAATTCTGCAACAGGAAGCAAGAAAATCTTTGTATTCAATATTTTGGCATTTTAATGGCCGGCGCTAACAGCACCTTAAAATAACGTAGTTTTCTACAAAAAAGATTAGCATTGTGGCGCCATCTGTTTTATTTTTCAGGGACTTTTCACCCTGCCCTCGTACATAACTAATAATAATTGTAATTAATTAGGTAACAATACTATTGATCTTCGAAATGACGTCAATAATTTCGTTACCTGAATAATACAGACTAACCTAACTAACTTAAACATTATTATGTTCATTAATTCGAACGAGATTAGCACCAGCATCTACTGCATCGTGAATGGAAAATCAAATCCTTTGTTCTTGTCATCTGGTAACATTTGAAACAAAAGGCAACTCAGCTGCGCGAGCAATACAAGTTAGTTTCTTCGTCTTTGCCTTGTCTTAATTTAATGAAATGCAACATCCGAAACAGTAAAATAAATAAGATATTTGTACACTGCAAAGTGCAGTGAAAAGTTCGCCGTGAACACTGCTACAAGTTGCATGTTGTACCTTTGTCAAAGGAGACTTTTGTATTTCCGTTTCGTTGTTAGTTGTAATGAAATGTGACTGGAAATTGAATTATGTCATACATGACATCACAAATAAGCACATTTATTTCGTTTACATTATTAATATAATTCTACCGGGATTTGGACAGACAGTATTAGGTCGGGAAAAACAAAATTGAACATTTTTCATGGTAATGTAATACTACTAGAATTATAATTTGAATACACTGCTGAACAAGATTACTGCATAATTTTTCTGTTTATGGCAGTTTAAATACGCTTCAAATGTCAACTAAAGTATTATTAAAATTACTTGACATCGTATTATTTTCCGTTTCTTTTAATAAGTAAATTTACACACAAAATATTAACATGTTCATATCAATTTTTTCTATTTATCTTTCTCGTTTGACAGATTGACAATTTATATGCGCCAAACACGAAATAGTTTTTTTCTACGAGTGCTATAAAAAGTTGATATTTATGCTTTCAGTTGTCATCGTAAAGTTGATGGTTACTGAGTAACAAACAACAAAATACTTTACCGCGCGTCTCCTGTAGCAACAAGCGGTAAAATATTATACTGCTCGCTTAGAAAAATATAAATTGTTACTGACATCTTAATTTATTGAAACAATACTTACAAAATCTAAAATATAGGTCAGATTCATTTTTACACTTTTACACATATACATGAAGTAAGTTGCGCTATGATTTGAAGTTGAACCTGAACGCAGCTGGGCAGCAATGCCAACTTAATGAGGATGAAGAATGTTAAAATTGAAAGTACAGTTTTGACAGTTATGTATATTTATTCCGGAAATTGAAATGTCTGGTCTAAAAAAAATTTACATTCATTTCGTTCTAAAAAAATTATGACAGTTGTCAAATTTTGAAACTAAATTGGCAGTTTGTTGTTATAAATCAGTCTTACTTTTACAATAGTCTTAAGAGCTTTGCCATTCTTTTGATATCACTATAAATTTCTTTCTCCTTGGCAAACTATTATTTAACTCTACTAATACTTGGAAGTTCTGAAAAGATTCTGTAACATACTATGTCTATTTCACAACAGTCATTGCAAATCTGTTATGAAAGCTGAAACAAAGCTGGAATAGATGTTTAGCATCCCATTGGAACCAGCTTCAAGAACACAGTGAAGCAGTAATTTCACTTAAATTGTTGCTATAGTCTATACACACATATCAATACTATGAAACTTTGTCTTTGTACCACATTTTGAGAGAATTGTTTCATGTGAATCACTGTCTGTGAATTTTCTTCGTTCGCAAACATCGCCATGCTGTCGTTCTCAAATACGACTATTATATTTAGTTTAGTCTTTTCATTAATAAATAAGTAGTATTATTTAGCATACATTTCAATTTTTTATGAAATATGTTGGTGAAAATAAAATGAGGGTGACAGCGTGGACGACCTAGGAATAAATGGTAAATTTGTGTGAATGGAACACTTGTAACACGCTGTTAGATGATACCCTTTTGACACTTGTCTTACAGAATACTATTATGCGAGTGATAAACAATATTTTTTACAACTTTATTTATTACATATTAATAAGAATTACATTTGTACCTTAGCGTATGACAATTTTACTTTGTACTGGCAACTATAGACAACATGAGCTATGAAAAAAAATATACTCCTTCTCACAGTGATATTAGAGAAAAACTATTAATGTTTGTAATACAATATCACAAGTTCAAATAAATTCTAGCTCTCATAAAGTTAGTGATTCTCTCAAGTAATAATCGCAAGACTGTAATTCTCTGAAGATATTCTTTTAAATGGTTCCAAATGGTCGAGTCCAGTAGCACTCGCAACGCTGCTGGGAACGAGATCACTATCGGGAAATTACAACAGACACGGAACGGAGCAGCACAGCAGAGATTAAACAGAGAAGAAAGCGAATCAATATCGTCTCTAAATTTTGAGCTTTGCATCAATTAATTGTAATTTCAGATTAATGCTAATCCTCTATCATCTAACGATAAGCCGATTATACTTGCATTATACATATATCTCTATAGAAATTTGCGTGTCCGGCAGTATGGTGGAGTGGTTAGCATTACTGCATTGGGAATTCGAAGATTTTGAGTTCGAATCCCACTCGAGCTAAAAATACGATATGAGCTACACACTACGGATCGGTGAGTCCGGACCGTGTACTGTAATTGAGAGATAGTTCCTGTTGTACAGGAGACCGATTATAATTCGTAGCAACCAGCTGTAGCGACTGGCTTGATGTCATTTATTGTCGCTACCGATAGTGTAGCCACCTTGCGGGATAAAATTTAACTTACATGTGACGTCATTATTGGCGACTAGACATTTTCTAGCAACTTCTGCTAGCAACTGCTTTAGACCAGTCGCTAACTTAGTCGCTACGTCCAATTCGTATGTTTTGCAAAGCCGTGTCTTGAAAAGTTTGGTTATTTTAATAAATAATACTAAATATAGAAACATAGTTACGATTTCAATCAACAAAGTGGACTTGTTAACAATAAACAATCACAAAAAGGGGTAATAAGTTTTTCAGAAATACCACATCAAAATATATAGTCTGATCTTTGTAACCAACAGTAGAAAGTAAATTTAACTAAATCACCTGACGTAATCAAAAAATACGTCGTTAAACTAAATTTTGGTTGCTACGAATTAGAATTGGTCTCCAGAGTAGTATAAATAATAGTGGAACAGTACGAAACAGAAAGAATATCAAGAAATGTGTTTATGAATTATGAGGGCTGAAAACCGATGAAAAAATCTGTTCGGTGTCGATTTGCGGTTCATCATACTTTGTCGATTTAACTATTGTTTCGGCTTAAAGTATATACATATTCACAATTAGATTCATTTATTTTTATGTCAATTTCATGTCATTCCAAGTACATAATATTAATATTAGTGTAAGTAACATGCGCCATCTACAAAAATAAGCTTGATAATGGACTGCTATACCATGATCGAAATAATAAGAATGAAGGATAAAAATATAAATATTTATTAAATAATGGTTACTAGTGCAAAAATTTGGAAGGTTCTCATTGGCCGTAAGTATTTTCGCGCGATAAATAAGAGACATACGCGGAGTAACAATAATGTTAAGCCATTCCATATGGCGTATAATGTTCTAATTTATAACTTTTGATTAAAATCACTTTTAATAGTAATTGTACGTACAATAACAACACCATCAATTCCAATTATATATAATTTCCAACAGACATACGAATCGCTATATTTTATCTGGTTAGATTCTATTCTTTTTCCGAAATAATTCATCTACATTCTGCACTGTTCCAGTGGGTTTCAAACTGTAGCGCTCAAATTATATTATTATTACAGGCAATAGATAAAATCGAAAGCAATGGATCGTGCGTTAAAATCTTACAGGCAGATTCATAAAGCGGATTAGTGCTAACACCACTTTTTATTTCGTTTTTAACTCTCTTTTTAATGTACGAAATAAGTTTATTTTAACTTGAGTTAAAAAGAAAGGTAATTAGCATCAAATTTAGTTCATTTCTTTAATCAGTTTTAATTTGAAACAGAGTTATAGATAATATTAAAAATGGTGTTAGCTCTAATCCGTTTTGTAAATCTGCCTGTTATTGACTTCAACTTATACAAAAAATATTGTTTTTGAGTGGTTCGGATTCCACTATAGGCTATGCTTTAGGCTCGTTATACTATAATATTATTAACGCAGTATTTTCAAAATAACTTGATAATATTAAACGATTCAAAATTATATTACTGCAAAATACGACGAACTTAATTTTCTACTAGTTTTATTTGAGGAAATTCTCTCTAAAATAATTTAGATAGGTACGTTTATCAACAGTAAGTATTCACTGTATGTTTTCTTTATTTCGTAGAAAGAAATAAACAGCTAGCGTATTATAAACGAGCAATTTAAAATTATTTTTATTCACGGTCATGAGTCATGAATGTTTTTCTACCAATTCAGTTCAGTTACAAATGTTGTTGCACTCCAAACATGGTTAAACCTAAAAGAAACGCAGACTCTGTAGCTCAATTAAAACATGGTCGGTCCGCTAACAACTTAATGACTAGGGTATCTCCACAGACAATCGAAATGAACAGACGACAGTTCAGAAACAGTGGAATGTCTGACTCTGACCCGACCTTCGACTGTCGCCGCAAATTGACACTCGGTGTGATGAACAAAGTGTGGCCGACTATGATGTACAAGAAAAACAAAAAAGATGACGAAGATGATTGAACCTAGCAATAAAGAGCTCACATATAGAAGATCTGTTGGTGATGAACCATGAAAATTTAATTTGTGTGTACATATTTTATAAGCAGTACCTTGTAAAACACGTTACAAAAATATCAGGAAGTCGTTAAAAATATTCGTTTCTTTTCCGCTGTTAAACATTCCAAAACGGTATTTTTTTTTAAATTTTAATAAAACTAAAATTACGCTAATACTACAAGATTTAAATAAATTTCTAATTGGATAACATAATTTAAATTCATTAAAATTTGTAGAGAGACGATGTTTTTGGCATTATCTAGTCAATTTAAATATCGATGAAAGTTACGTAATGAAGAAAAATAATAGTTATTTATGTACCAAGAGTGAAAACAGGTGTTTCTGGATGTGGCAGGATTATTAGCACGAAGCGCAAAGCGCCGAGGTCTAATAACATGCTCAGGGTCAGAAACGCTAATTTCATCCGTGGTACATACAATATTTTATCCACAACAAAATAACATTTAATTATACTAGGTGGTTCATTTAACTTGACTTGTTCAAATATCTTGTGAATTAAGCCCTTAACAACAAACTTTCATGAACAAAAGTTTTGAGGGGGCCATCCGATTTTGTTAACATTTTTCGGCCCCCACCCCCCAGGGGGTCGGAGAGGAGGTAAACTTAGATATCTTAAATAGAAACCCTATTTTTTTATTACAGATTCGGTATCTCCATAAAAAAATATGAAGGTTTAATCTGTATTCGGAAAAACAAGTTTATACGTGATCTTAAAATAAGCGAGTGCTCATTGCTCGTGTTTTAAGTTTAAAATAATGGTTATTTTTCAAAATATCCGTATTTTGAATTGTTTATTATGCACACAAATGGATCTCTTCATCGACAATGAAGAGCGATGGCGATCAATGTCGAATAAGTATATTTGAACAAGTCATGTTAAATGGACCACCCGGTATGTTCAAAAGATTAAAATATATAAATAGGTTATATATCAAAATGATATTTTGCAGAATCAAGTATTCACAATAAACAATAATTGTAATTTTATTTATGTATCTATAGGAATGATTTCTTTTTAGCCCATGGGCCGAAAAAAGGTATTTAAGCCCGCTTTTTAGAGCTAAAGCACATATTTTTCGGCCAGGTTGTGCATAAAGAAATTTAATTTTTTTTTGTAATAAAATTTAAAGTTGTATAAGGCCAATTATCCTATAATTTCGGTTAACAAAAACAAATCATTTGCCATCTCAAAATCACTTATTCAAGTTTTTTGCGGCTTTTAGTTTGAAATTCACTGACTTGAATTTTATTGTTAAAAACAGTTTAGTCCATTCGCTCCTCTTTTTATAATTCTGCAGTTGAATAGCACCTAAAATATGTACCAAATATTGTAGATTTAAATAATCTATAGAAAAACCTCAAATATAACCAACAAACATTGTGTAAGTCAGGAAACTCTCCGCTGTTATTCATTCAGTCAAGTAGAGAATCAGTTTTCCGGTGGAAAAACCGACATTGTAAGCGACGACGGTGCAGTCTGGCGACTGGTTCGTAAGCTGCTTACTCGTAATCCTGCGGGCGCCACATAGCCACCGCGCGCTGTACACCGTGTAATATAAGCTAAGTCAATTGCTCCGAGAGCTTGATTTCAATTTTCATCTCGTTGCTGGTTGGTTTGACGCCGTCCACTGCATAGAATCAAACTTTGGGAACTTTTACAGCGAAAATGAATTTCATAGTGCTTCTGCGTCGGGAATTTCATACTCTGCTGGCATTCTACCCTTTCATCTTGCTTTTTTAGAGCTAGGAATTATTGTAATGCTGATTTTCAGCCCTTGGGAATGACGCAGAAAAGTTTATTAACTCCGGTGTTCTGAACTAACCGTAGTAATTATTATTATGTGCGCCATATATTTACTTAAATTCTTACTAACGGTATTTTTACATCTATGAGTAAAACTATTTATCGTAAAAGCGGTTATTATTAATAAATAAGAAAAATGGGAAAAATAAACTTTCCATTACTTGTCACAAATCCCACAAAATTTACAGCACGTTTGAATCAACTTATCATCAAACGGCTGGTCAGTTCAGCTTTAACCATAGACGCGTTTCGTCCTTTAGGGACTCATCAGAATGGTGTGATCAACTATCCAACTAGACCAACTAGGGACTAGTGAATTGTGATACCTTTTCAAGCTGAACTGACTGATGTTAAAAAGTATCTAAGCCGGTATGCATGACATGAGAGTTACGGAGCAACCCGTGGTACCATCTACCTACAGAAATCGCAAACTGCTTGACAGCAATTGACTTTTTGTCTTTATATTATGGTTATTATTAAAATTAAATTAAAAATAAAATAAAACTAGGCGATTGCTTCAGAAAAATATACTAACAATTATTAGGATCATGGGTGTCAACTTTTCAAAATTTTCTTGGGGACTCAAATTTTAATAATGCTCATAATCAAACCAAGTATTTGGGAATTGCGTAGAATTGTACATATAAAAATATAAATATGCGAGCTTGTCAGCTGAGATGATAATAGATTTTTATAATATTAGAAAGGGATAAAAGCAAACAAAAGAGCAAATTTTATTTAATTTTTTATTGTTTTACTATAGCAGTAAAATGAATGTTGAAAGAATTAGATAGTAATAGCAACACGATATATGTTCGTTAAAGAGTATGAATCATGAAGTAAGAAAGAGAGAAACAGAAATAGATGACAATATTAAATGTTGTCGTCGTTGAAAGAATGTCTTTGTGTTCGTTCTTCTTCCCGTCTCTTATTGGCACATCGGGTTTTGTGTCGGACGTCGAGTTTATCAGTCATCATCATCTGTTTGTCTCCCTCCGGTGCGGCTCCGGTCTCGCTCCGGACCCGGACAACACAATTGTCCGCGTTTCAGACTTCATTGCGAATGTTATTGGGCCTTCCGCGCGTCTGTAAGCGGCAAATACCGGTTCGACCGTAAACATTAAGACTGCCAGCGGAAAAACAATTGCTACCACAATCGGGCCAGCGCTACTCTTTACTGTTAAACGGTAACGTTAGCGGGGTTGAAGTAAGCCCGTATCCGCCCTAATTGTGCCTGTTACGTAACCACTAAAGACGCTGATGTGACTGTATTTTGTTGGTTTTAAAAAAGGAAAAGATCTGGCGCGCATATCGCGTTTGTTTCTGCTGTCGTCTGCAGTTCGAAGCGTCTAACTTGCACACTCCTGCCCCTCGTGCTCTGTTCCAAGACTGTGTAATTTCATTTTATTGCTATGACTGGCGTTGCTGTAATATAATATTACTATTATAATGAGCTTTAAACGTACTACGTCATAATAGCAACGGTAAAATCAAAATGCGGTCTGCTGCTTTAATTGCCGCTAACGTTTTAATGTACATTATGTCCTGTGTAATTTGGTTCCATTAGAAATATTCGGTTCGTTCGTTAGCTACAATCCTTTATGAGTTTCACACTCGTTTACAGATATATTAAATAGAAACAAATACTCTAATATCATTCTTGTCCTTAAATTTAAAATTTAATTGTACTAAAATATATTTCGCACAAGAATTAATTTGAGTATATTTATCAAATCAACTGTATCGACAAACGACTTCTTCCAACAACAATAATATGAGAACTTTACAATCATGAAAATATTCAAAAATAGTGTATTACATAATAAGTCAGGAAAGTGATTTTTTCCTTGACGAAGCGGTTGTTTGAAATACGACGCCGCAGGCCGAGTATTTTAATCCGCTAAGTCAAGTAAAAACACTTTCCTGACGTATTATGTATACTATTTTTTCTGAAACCGTTTCATTTAATCATTATTTAATCATAAATAATTCAAAAGGTTTAATTTTTTTTATATGAATTGTACTGACAGCAGACTACGTATCCAAGGTTACAACAAAAATAACAGTCCGGTAAAATCTTTACCAGACTGTTTTGCACTTTATAAGACTGTTATTTTTGTTATAGCCTTGGATACGTATTTTAGTTGACTGTTTTAGTAAAAACCTACTTTCCATACTACAATTAGACTGGAAAGTAGTCACTTTCTTGCTGGTTTCAGAAAAATATATATACGTATTCACATATAATAATTCACAAGTTAAAGTTTTCAGAATAAATAATGAAAGTCTGACTTTAAGATGTAGAATAATGTTTTATTTCTTTCAAACGACGTTTCGGCCTTGGTTTATGGGCATCTTCAAGTCTAATAAATTATATAAAGATAATATATAGTTACATATTACATGCAACAATTCACGTCAAAGCACAGATGTGTATTTATTTTAAATGTTTTGAAAAAGTCGTCTTAGGTAGCAAAACGTTGCCTATGTACATAACTTATTAAAAAATTTAATCAAACGGAATTCCTGCTACTTTTGTTCGTATCCAGCCACATATTCACTTTGTTTTCGTTTTCAATAGTTATTTAACTTAGTCGTCCGCGATTACTAAAACGGTGTACCTCTGCTCCAAGATATATAGTTTCTATGTTTACGTCCACTTTATTTAGTCTTAACGCAGTCTGTCATATAGACCAGTATTTAGCTGAATGTATACAGGTCATGCATGAATCTCATAATCCCAGAGTGTCACAAATCGCATATGAATGAGAGCCAAGTTACAATCCCCATGAACATGATTTTATCATTAGTGGAGAGAATTTCTCCATTAATTTTATATTTATACCTGCAGTAGCCTAGCGTTGATTACCACCAACATACCGAACATGAGGACATACCTGTCTACTGAAATGAATGAATAGAATATTCATTTATTAATTATTGACAGTATGAAAGCAAATTTATAACATTTAATATTTACAACTGTTATAACAGATTAATTTTGAAATTATGATAGTTAGTTTTTGCATGATCAAGTCTTTTTTAACGTTTACCGGTAGAGTAAACAGTGTGTTCAATTTAGTTGTGTCACCATTGCTATCTCGAGAACTATAAGAGCTACAAAGTTGGTTAAATTATCAAAGAAATATCGTTTTATAAGTGTATTACAAAACTATTAACAAACATTTTTTTCGACCAGTGGTTGCCAAAATACGGGATGCAACTTTCTTATTTTAAATGGGAACCTATTTTTTTTTTATTTGCTTATTCGATTCAATATTTTTCTGTATTCAACGAATATAAAGTTCAATACCCTCACATTGTTTTATCAAAAATTCATTTGTCTTTAATAGGGACTACAATTCCAATTTTTCGGTTGCCATCTAGTGAATAAAATAGAATTTAATACTTTATTATGTAGCGAACATAGTATAGCTTTACAGTTTGACGTTTATCACGTGATCCAGACGTGTAACGTCAAACAAATGTGTGGATCTGCGGAGAGTAGTGTTGAAAGGAGAAGGCAGTTGTTCGACTCGGCATGGTGTCACCTCGCTCTTTCTACAAATTTGTTGTTTCACACAAAATTGTGTGGAGGGGGGTCTGCTTCGGGTCTACTGCATGTGACGTCAAAATTGTAAGGCCTTATTTAATTTAAATTACATAGGAATCAGCGTGCTATGGCAGAAACAAATGAAGAAATCATAATATTTTTGTTTTCTTGATTCGTTATTATATGGCAATACAACTTGTTTTGTGTGTCATTTATTTCTGTCATAGCACGCTGATTTTTATACGATTTAAATGAAATTAATGTCAATTTTTGTCAAACAATTTGTAATGTGAAGGTACTGAATTTTATATTATTATTATTTTATTATTATATTATTTATTTATTATATGGGGTGGCTAGCTCAGTGATATGAAGTCGGCCTGTGGATCCTGAGAACCCTGGTTCGAGTCCCACAGGTGACAAACGATTTTCATAATTTTAAAAGCTACCCCTGTGGTTCCTCCACCACTAACATCTTTGGGGGCCGAGATTTGACGACTGGTAACCGCACTTCACGCGCAAAATATATCATTTACCGAGATCTGCTTCGGCAGAGTGCCACGCCCAGTAATGAGTAGAAGGCGTGATGATATATTTATATTATTTTATTATAAAAAAATACTGAATCGAATAAGCAAATACAAAAGATAGGTTCCCATTTAAAATAAGAAAGTTGCACCACGTGAGAACCACTGGTGGATTTTTTTTTAAACAGTTTTGTATTACACTTAGAAAAGGGTATTTCTTAGCTAATTTAACCAACCTTGTAGCTCTTATAGTTCTCGAGATAGCACTGGTGGCACAACTAAATTGACCACCCTGTATAGCTAGATAAAGTAAGACTGTAAGTTCCTGTTGTGCAGGGCAGCAAATAAATAAATAAATATATTGTTCTCATAGTTGTTTTATGGAAAAACAACTTTCTGTTATAATTAATTTTTATCATGTCTATTACCAATTAAAATGATGGCGCCATTCGAAAACACTACCCTCACATCCATATTAAACAACTTTAATTACCCAGCAACTTAAAACAAAACCCACTTATAATTAGAACCAATTTAATAATTACACTTCCCACACATGAACTCAAGTCTCAAGGTTATTTTATTCAGTCCCACACCTCACATATGTTTCGATCCCGATCTCTACCCCTGTGGAACCCTTACAAACACGCTCCATCTGCTTTGATGCGGGCGTGGGGCAACCCTACGATATGAACCCGCGATTACTCAGAGACTAACACGGGCCACACCATCGAATTAATCGCGCTTTTTAATTCTCCTCCGCCACGATGAGAAAGAGACGGAAGTATTGGGGTTGGTGTACGACTGACAAAGATGCAGCTCATATTGTCCTGAAGCTGATTGCGTGCTGATGGGATTGTTATTATCGTTGTGTATGGACGTTTATGGTCGTTTTATATCGTTGGGATATTTTCCTGGGACGGATTTTAATGGCTACATATGTTTCCTGGGTGGTTGGTCCATGTTTTATTTACGTTGTAATTAAATTAAGTGAATTGTTAGATGTGTGATACCAGAAGTTTAATTTGGGTTTTGTTAAGTGTGTGACGCGATTAAAGAAAATTCATTCATGGCAGTTTTTATTTTGCATTTTAGATAATTAAGCGGTCGTAAATTCCTATGTTAAATTGTTGATAAGATATGATAACTATATTTAATACACTGCAAAATAACTTTTAGATAGAGATGACTAAATTTGTGACAGAAGTAATAATGAAATTTTAAAGAGAATGTAATGGTATATTACATAATAAGTCAAGAAACTGAAGTATTACTTGACTCAGCCTCGTATTTCAAACATTATTATTATGTATATTATTTTTCCTGAAACTGTTTAATTTAATGAATAATAATTAATCATAAATAATTCAAATAGTTAAATTTTTTGTATATGACAGCACACTACTTGGTTACAAGATTACAAAATAAAACAGGCAAGTAAAATACAAAACAGTCAAGTAAAATACAAAACAGTCAAGTAAAATGTTTTTTTCTGAAACCGGCACGAAAGTGCCTATTTTTCTGACCAATTTTAGTATGGAAAGTAGGTTTTTTACAAAAACAGTCAAGTAAAGTACGTATCTAAGGCTACAACAAAAATAACAGTCTGGTAAAGTACAAAACAGTCTGGTAATGATTTTACCTGACTGTTATTTTTGTTGTAATCTTAGATACGTAGTCTGCTGTCAATTGATATCAAAGAATTGAAATATTTTGAGTTATTTATGATTAAATATTGATTAAATTAAACGGTTTTAGGAAAAATAATATACATAAACGTCAGGAAAGTGCTTTTACTTGACGAAGCGGTTGTTTGAAATACGAGGCCGCAGGCCGAGTATTTTAATCCGCTGAGTAAAATATCACTTGCCTGACTTATTATGTAATATACTATACCAGGTTGTTTTGTACTTTACCAGACTGTTATTTTTGTTGTAGCCTTTGATACGTATATTACTGGACTGTTTTGTTAAAAATCTACTTTCCATACTAAAATTGGTCAGGACAATAGGCACTTTCTTGCCGGTTTCAGAAAAAATAAGTAATAATACTAAAATCACATCTCTAGTGATTACACACTAGAAAAACAGCTGTCACTTTGATTCCAGATACCAAATGTTGAATTTGTCATCCATATACGTTTCTACCAAAACAGCTATTGCACAATGCGAGACACACCTGTCTGATGACGTCACTATTAGCTGGAAGGCATCCACCCACGCAGTTACACACCCCTTAGCCTTACCCTATGCCCTATAGCCCTTATTAAATCGAACTATCGTTATCTCTCTCACACTTGAGTAAATCGCGGAGTTTGGGAATTATTTCAACATCTAGTCACGATTAAACGCAGCCAGATGTTTCTGTTTATTTCGTTCAGGGTTGATGGTGAAATGATTGGTAACTAATGTATAAAGTATAAGCTTTTATTTCTCTAATCAGTAAAATGGTGTTGCATTAACTATTCAGTTTAATTTGATTAATTATTGTTCTTCTTTCTAAATTCTGGATACGTCATTTTGTAAAAATTGGTAATCACAGTCCAATAGATAATACCAAGATTAAATGTTGCTGATCAGAATCAGTCGTTTTTTGACTCTGGTGGTGTCACTACTTTGATTTTAACATCTTGTTCTTGTTTTAATTTATTTACCTTCAATTATATTTATTTTTAAAAGTGAAACATTGTTACAATTGTTGTAAACTTTTTATTTATTTATTTGACTTGAAAATGAGACCAATCCATAGTCTCGAAACGTTGTCTCTACTCATGTACTAGAAAAGAAAGAAATTGTATTGAAAGCCAACTTATTCAATCATTTGGGTATACTAAAAACGTTTTAAAGATCGACTGACGTCATCCATCCTGATAAAACTTAATAAAATCATAAGAAACTGGTGCAATATTTTAAATGACAATTAAAAAAAAGGCATAGAAACACAAATCTTATATAAGAGTATTAAATAATAGCTATATTTACTATCGATTCATGTATTGAAAATAATTATTTAAAAAAAATATATATATATATCATCACGCCTGCTACCCATTATTGGGTGTGGCACTCTGCCGAAGCAGATCTCGGTAAGTAATATATTTTTGCGCGCGAAGTGCGATTACCAGTCGTCAAATCACGGCCCCCAAAGATGTTAGTGGTGGAGGAGCCACAGGGGTAGCTTTTGAAATTATAAAAATTGTTTTGTCGTCTGTAGGAATCGAATCAGGGTTCTCAGGATCCACAGGCCGACTTCATACCTCTGAGCTAGCCACCCCATAATTATTTTTCATTTTTAATAATTATTTTATATTTTGCACGATAACATAACACATAATTTCTGCCTATATCGAGTTGTCATTTATCTGTCAGATTCATGATCAATTATTTCAAACATCAAACAAACTGTTTAAAGTCTTTGACTTTCACTTACATTAGTTTTTAAAAGGTTAACAATGCCGATGGGAAGGAATTTGTCAAAGATGTGTCAATTGCTGATTCTTCATTTATTAATTTATTTTGAATAAGAATATACAAATAATGACATTTATCCCTAAGTGCTGTACGAGAGATAAATTAGTATATATGTCAGTAATTTTTATTATTAATTTACAATTTACTAGTGAGTACTGGGCGCACAAAAGTCTCTGAAATATCTGCGAAGTCAAAGAAAAATGTAATCTTGTCATCTCCAAAGAAGCAACGCGTAATACAATTTAAAATTGGATACATATGAACGTCGAAACACCCTATGTCATTCATCTAGTTATATTTTTTGATGACGTCAGTCGATCTTTATAGCGTTTTGAGTTAGTACTTTATTTTCTTTACTTAATTACTACTTCTACTAATAAAAAAATTATTGATAGATTTGCACTATCTATGTCAGTTCAACCTTCAGTTCAACCTTCAGTTCAGTATTGTACGTATACTTAAATAACACCGTGTATTTTAATTACTGTAGAGAAGTCTATTATTGGTATTGGCATGGGTCACCTCGATCATTTAGTAATTCTGTAAATTGTGGCAATGATGAAAAGCAGAAAGTCGTGTGATATACCTACACAATTTCAAGTGTTTAGTTATTCGATGTTGGTAAGTAGTACAAGGCATGTGGTTGTTTCACGTTAGTTGGTAGTTGATTTGGAGTTAATTCCTCCGGTAACTCACTTCCGACTCATCAGTTAACTAACTTCCGGTTACCACCTGATTGGTCGATCCGCAATCCCACTTAATTGAAAACAGAAGTGATAGATCATTTTTAACACCTCGCAGGACGGTTGTTCACTTGCCGTGCTTTGCGCTCGCCGTCGCTTCTGCCGCCGCCACCCCGCCTACGCCGCGCCTCCAAGATTAATGAAAGTGATTGTATGGTTGGGAACCAGGGCCCTGGGAAATCACTAAGCTACCACTACACGAGGCCACAATATCCCCAAGTTTCAATCCTCAGATGCCGTTCTCAATCTCACGAAAGCTGTCTCTCTTGCTGCTTGCTGCCGCTTTGTCAACCAGGACCGGACTGCTTGCTTTACACTGAATTTATAAATATTCCTGTACATTAAAACGATTAATATTTTTTAAATATATTTATTTATTCTTCCACTGCGTGAGCCCAGTGATACATATAGTAGCAACGGTTTGCAAAGAGTATTGGTCCGCAATTGTTCACTTTCTGTCATCATGAGGTTAGTAAAACCTACTTTTTAACTGGTCGTAGAAAAACTTAATTTTCACTACAGACGTATTTCAATTGCCATTTGGATCAGATCTAACTTACATTTACTGAACCAGATTACTTATTTATTTCGCTGGATTACTTCGCTGACATTATTTCTAGTACTAGAATTACAGATTCTAATTTACTTTGAAGTAATTCACCCCAATAAGTACATCAGTTTGCTTAATTCGTTTCATTTAGTCATGTGTCTAATTTATGTGAACTGATTTAAGTGCACTAAGTGGCAAATGGACATTAAAATTAAAATACTTCTGTGATTCCTTTTGCAATAATATCTTTGGATTTCATGCGTAAAATATATCAGTTATCGAGATCTGCTCTGGCGGAATGATCCAGTAATATATTTATTTTATTTATTTATACTCTTTGCGATATTTATGTCCATATATAATAATAAGTCTACGTTTTGTTTTTCTCGTAATTTTTTTTTGTCTGGATTAAGTTTTGTCTATTTTCTGATGAAATCATTATTATAATATTACGTTAACAAATTTTCCACTGTCTTAATTCTAGCTTAATTATTAATTATGTAAAGTTCTTAAACTTAAGTTAATGTTTGCTAAGTTATGCTTGCTTGTAGGTACCATGTACTTACGGAATATTCTAATAAAATGATGTAGTGCAGAGGTAGCTTGCATAAGTGGTATTAAATGTTCTATAAAGTGCAACGAACAGATTTTCAAAGCTAGTAACAGCATCACTGAGCTCTTAAATGAGGTGTGATACACATCATTCAACATTATGAAGAACTTCAATTATTTTCTTATACGCAAATTTGATTTTTGATAGTATTCTAACTGCCTACGCGAATAGTTATCTTTGTATTAAGTGCGTGATGTGAGTTTTTTTGTTGTACTTGAGAATGTCATTTGTAGTCGAGACCGCTAGGTCGAAACAAAAATAATTTTTCGGGCGCGCTAAAATACTTTTTTTCTACAACTGTCAAAACAGAATATTTCAATAATTATTGATTTATTTATATAAATTGGAGGAAAATAATCAAAAATTATATGAATTTCACACTAACCAAGGGAATTACGAGATCAATGAAAAAAATTATAATATTATTTTTTTACATGCGAAGTAACACAACTTCGCTGAGTAAAAATGTAGTGTTTTTTTGACAATTGAGAATTATTATGACATATTTGTAAATCATGGTAAAACAAAAGAAATTCGACAAGCGGGCGGATTTATTCCTTGGAAAGAAATTATTCATTTCATTATTTAAAAATAAAAATAGAATAGGTATGAGAAATTGATCGGTACGAAGTCTATATCACCGGCATAAATTTAAAAATCGTGTAGAAATCCTAGTCAAAGTCTGACTATGGTTTAGCTGGATGTATCTTATGTATGTACGTCGGTTGCTCGGTTGTTAGCTTTTTCTGTTCCACAAATTCACCCTACATTCACCAATCGAATTCAACCAAATTTTCTTATATAAGTAAGTGTGACCTATTGATGATGTATTTCAATATTTAATAGTATATGGTAATAGTAATAAGAAAAGGATTTTGGAATGGTCCTTTCCTTTTTTACGTTTGCATTAATCAATACAAGATATTTAATAAATATTATAAATCACAATTGTATGGGGTATTGTAAACAAAATAATAAGATACATGTCAAATTGACATTTCCCTCACTCAATTTAATTGTGATAGTAACCATTTCTCTTACTAGTGATGAAAGGAATTTACTTTCATCAGTATTGAGGAAAACGATTACTATCACAACTAAATTAAGTAAAGGAAATGTTATTTGCACAAGCAATGTCAAAAAAAAATATTGCAAACTATTTTACAAAATAAAATAATTTAAACTAATTTTTAGTATTTTATAAATAACATTTTTATATTGTAGATATTTACAATTTGTTTGCATATAATAATCGATAATTTTTTTCAAATCCATTAATAATGGAGGTAAAATAAATTCAAAATTAATTAAAAGAAAATATTTTTAAACCTACAATTATTCAATTATTCGACAAAAAAAAATGCCTATCTTTATCATGTATCTGTACAGGGTGTTTCTATATTTATTATTTCTAATATATTAATAATTAAAATATAAATACTACAATAGTCAATTTATTAATTAGGTACACAACATCAGGTAAATGATTATTTGCAACTTTCTTTACTTTATTTAATTATTGTTTTATTAAGCTGCAACTCAGTGGCATAAAAATTATTTTGCTAAGACACATTGAAAATATTTTTGCGAAGTTTTGAAAAATTATTTTTGTTCCGTATTCAGTATATCATATCATATCTACCCTTGGAGTATAGATACACCCTGTACACTGTATAATTAAAGTATAATAAAGGAGAATTATCATTTTTTAAAATTTAAAAATTATGTACTGCTCAGTTAATCAGCAAACTTAAGATAGGGTACTGCCATCATTATGAAATCATTTACAGGCAAATTCATAAAGCGAATTAGCGCTAACACCATTTTTTATTTCGTTTTTAACTCTCTTTCAATGTACGAAACAAGTTTATTTTAACTTGAATTAAAAAGAGAGTAAATTAGCATCAAATTCAGTTAATTTATTTAATCTGTTTTAATTTGAAACAGAGTTATAGATAATATTAAAAACGGTGTTAGCGCTTATCCATTTTATGAATCTGCTTGTTAGGTTTCATCGTTTACATCTCTGAATGCAAATTCACACATTTCTTACTGTAAAATAAAAGTTTTCGATACGGTACGCGTAAATCCCATAATAAGGAAAACATTTATGTGTGCATGTGTGTGATGGGCAATATAAGCCCCTAATGCCGGTCCTGGGCCCAGGTGTCAGACTTCCTACATTCATTCGCTGAATGTTCTTCCGTTGTTTCTGCACTATCTTGTTACACACAAATCTCGATTTCACTGACGTGCTCCACTTTTTCTTCTTCTTATTTCTTTCCTATTTTCTTTTTTACTCCCGGACTTTGGGACCGCCGTAATATTGCAAAACTTCAAGTTGTTAATCACTTTAAACTAATTATTTACTTCATTTTAGCGATCGTAAATCACACATTTTATATATTTTGTTTAGAATTCATTTCCTAGTTTGCTAATTAAAAACTTTAGACAGGTGATTAGGAAAGATTATTATTATGAGTTTTCTTATCGTTCTATTATTTTTATTTAATGTTCATTTCCGTTGACTTGTTATTCAATGTCCTTTAACATGCACTATTTTTTTACTTCTTTTATAGACGCCTTTGATTTTCCGTGTATTCGTTACGTAACACGCGAGTGCAATGCTAGTTGCCAAACATGTGTTGCTGCATTGAATAGGATTTTCAGTGTTTGTAGTTTAAATATAAAGCCAATGCAGACTCATAAAGAAGATTATACATTAGAGCATTACTTAAATTTGATATTAAATAACTTCATTTATATAGAAAGATTCGTGCATGAGGTCCAGCATTGAGATATATAATATAAGACTTTCGTTGAATTAGAAATTTGTTGCTGCTTTTATTAGTCAACATAATTTGTTTTATTAACCCTGGTTCGATTCTCACAGGCGACAAACGATTTTCATAATTTCATAAACTACCCCTGTGACTCCTCCACCACTAACATCTTTGGGGGCCGTGATTTGACGACTGGTAACCGCACTTCACGCACAAAATATATCACTTACCGAGATCTGCTTCAGCAGAGTGCCACACCCAGTAATGGGTAGAAGGCGTGATGATATATATATATTTTTTAAACTGAAGATTTATGTTTATTTATATTTTGCAAAATTTGTCAACATTTTTATATATTGTTATAACACAAATTGCTTTCATGTATTCGTTTTGTATTTTATTGGGGCACCATCTGTTGTAAATCATTTAAATTCGAACTGCTAATAAGTGTGTGTTTTATAATACTATATTAGTTTGTGTCATTTTTAACTTTCCACGGTTATTTAGGCCGTTATTATAGCTACTTTCATGAATAGTTGTCTGAATAACAGTATCAGTATTTTAAAGAATTCAATTTGCAGAATATTATACCATATACATTTTTGTAAATATTCGATTATTAAAGAATTATTTCGAAACTTAGAAATCGACCAAAATTAGTTATTTAATTAAAAGATCGCCTTAAAAAATATTATAAATATACAAGCAGATTCATAAAACGGATTAGCGCTAACACCGTTTTTAAAATTATCTATAATTCTGTTTCAAATTAAAACAGATTAAAGAAATGAACTAAATTTGATGCTAATTAACTCTCTTGTTATCTCATGTTAAAATTAACTTATTTCGTACATTGAAAAGATAGTTAAAAATGAAATAAAAAATGGTGTTAGCGCTAATCCGCTTTATGAATCTGCCTGATAGTGAATAAGTTAAAATCAAGAATTCGTAGGTAAGAGAAATTTACTTGGAATACCGCCCTTAAAACAAAAAGCTAAGACAGTGTTTATATTACGATGTGAAAACATAGGTTGAGCAACATCTCAAGTATAAAGTAACATTGGGTATCGAATACAGACGCCACTTGTCATGTGGTCGGCGACGGGCCGGTCCGCGAACCACGCCAACGTTGTTTTGACAAATGACACATTTTCCGGCTGACAGCAACTGCCCCGGGTCCCGGGTTTCAGTCCTGACTTGTTAGTATAAGGTTCAATTTACCGTAGCACAGACTGGACCCTCCAGCTCGCCAGCTGCCGTGAAATAGATTCCACTCTTCCGGTTACTTCCTGATCAGCGGTGTTGGTGTGATTCGTCTTGACTCTTGTCTGATCCCGCTGAGATTCTTCGATGCGTGTTGTGAATTTATTGGGGAAATTTGATATTGTATTACTTCATTTATTACTAGACAAATTTATAATCCTGATAGTGGGGCAAATACTGTCATTGACATGAGAGTATGCCAAGCAAAAAAATGTGAAATGATTGCAGGATCTGTATAAAGCGGCACTGCGATTTGAAATATTTTACTATTATACGTAACACATGAACCGGTCTGCCGACCAATACTAACTGTAATCGACCAGTGGAATAAATATAATTTCACAGTGACGTGATTAAGTGTATTACTCTCCCTTAAACCTTTGGCATTCTCTCTTGGCAACGACAGTAGTTCTGGACACCCTCCTATACTACAAAGTGATCAGAAGTAAGTGTTTTAGTTGGCAATACAAGTCTGGGGATCTTTTTATTCCACAGTTGGCACAACGCCATATAAAGGCGGAAATACTATTTGACATGTCTAATAAATACAAAAAGGTTATGTCAGGAGTGTGACAGCTAATAGAATTTTGACTTTTTGAGAAATAGAAATACTAAAGAAATTGTAAGGGAAACAACAATTTTATTTATGGATATTTAAGAAAAATATAACTAAAAACAAATAAGAACTAAATGTACTCAAATTTAATTTTAAACTTTCACAGGCCGATTTCTTTCCACTGAGCTAGCCACCCCATAAAAGTTTTAAAATTCATAATTACATAATTACTAATATTTTAGTATTATTTAGTATTTTGAGATTTATCATCCATTAAGGTTGTTTTAATCTAATAAGAAAATTGCAACATTTCGATAAAATTCAACAAAGTAAAAAAATAGTATATTGTATTGGTTTTAAACGTCGTATTGTCATACGCTCGTTTCTTTGGACTATTCCTCGTCCCGCTCATCTTCCTCCAAACAACTCGTGCGACAATATATCGTATTATAAAACTTGTATAGTAGTATATTATTTATTATACTTCTTGTTTTATTTGTATGGGATGGCTAGCTCAGTGGTATGAAGTCGGCCTGTGGATCCTGAGGTCCCTGGTTCGATTCCCACAGGCGACAAATTTTCATAATTTGTAAAAGCTATCCCTGTGGCTCCTTCACTACTAACATGTTTGGGGGCCGTGATTTGACGACTGGTGACCGCACTTCACGCGCAAAAATATATCACTTACCGAGATCTGCTTCAACAGAGTGCCACACCCAGTAATAGGTAGAAGGCGAGGTGATATATTTATTTATATTTATTTGTTTTATTTGGAACCTATAAGCACCCAAAGCAATTTTGAAGTTCTGGCGCCTGCCTATGCTTATATCAAACCTACCGTTGTTGTTAAGTTGCCATAGATATGACTTTCCTTTCTTCTCCCAATTGAGGGAACAACCTTTTGATTTCTCTCTCTTTGTGAAAATAATAATAATACATCGGCTTTGTGGATGCTTTAGATTATTTATAAGAAAAATAAATGATGGCAAATGTTTATTATCAATTTAAAAATTAGCAAAACTGTGCTGACAATCACATTATCTAACGGTTTATACAAATCTGCAAATTCATTCATGGAATAATGTAAACTGCTCATGTTTTGGTAGTACAACAGTTGCATAAAAAGTATGTACGAGTATTTGAAACATAAATGCTTTTACCTCCAAAACACATTACCGAATTCATCAATTCGAATGAATATTAAACAGAAATAATTTCTAAACCTGTGTTCAATTTGGTGAACAATGAAAGTGAATTACGTTTTTAATATTTTTGCATTAATAAATGCGTATGTTTTCCAAATACAACATGAAGTGAATAAATTTTGAAAATCTGGATTATAAAATTCCGACATTAGTTTCCAATTTAGTTTGATGAAAATGATTCTATTTTATAATTTTTTACTCATAGATTTGTGCACTAATCCAACATAAATCATTAAACTTAATTTTGAAAAATTTGCAGCTGGTTTAAATTATAAGCTTGATATCCAGATTCAATTTGTTTGAAATTGTGATTAATACTATTTTATCCTTTTATAATTAGAAATACGAGATAAATCTATTTGTTTTTGTTTCCAATTATTGCAGTATATTTTTTTTGTAATTTTTTTCGCTTATTTGTAGAATTTTTGCTGAAACATAATTGTTTTATATTTCTATATTTGTCTATAAATGTATATTTACATTTGTTTTTTTTTTCTGCATTCACATTGTATTTAAAACAAAAAGAGTGAATAATGCCGATATTACTCGGTAATAAATGCACATCAAATGATGTTATTTTAATGCGACCATAGTATTTTATACATATTTGTACTAACATGCTTTAATTTTTTATCTTAGTTGTTTTCTTTAGTTCACATTATTATATTTCATAAAACAGAAATAAAATAGCAGCGTACAGCGTACTTACACTGATAGATGTAGGTTAGGGCGATAAACTATATAGAATCTTCAAACCTTGTAAAATAAAATACATTATTCCTATTTACTGAAGTGTCACAAATTTGCTAAATGGAATAAATATATTTGCAATTCAATCTTTGGATTTATATATATAGAAAATAATCAAAATTACAAAGCAATTTTAGACGTAACATAAAGATTTTAACTGTCAGCAACACCAATTTTTAATCGAATGTACAACATTTCATTGAAGTTAACTTATTGATATTATTTCATATTACAAATATATATATATATATATATATATATATATATATATATATATATATATAAATATAAATAAATAAATATATCATCACGCCTTCTATCCATTACTGGGTGTGGCACTCTGCTGAAGCAGATGTCGGTAAGTGATATATTTTGCGCGTGAAGTGCGGTTACCAGCCGTCAAATCACGGCCCCCAAACATGTTAGTGGTGGAGGAGCCACAGGGATAGCTTTTTCAAATTATGAAAATTTGTCGCCTGTGGGAATCGAACCAGGGACCTCAGAATCCACAGGCCGACTTCATACCACTGAGCTAGCCATCCCATATAGGTATATATATATATATATATATATATATATATATATATATATATATATATATATATATATATATATATATATATATATATATATATTTAAGGGTTTCATATTCAATTGACATTATGAAAGAATGACCATTGATTGCATTCATGTCTCTGTCACATTCTTTTGGAAATAAACTAAATTTCTAAATATAAATAAAATACGGAATCAAACAGAGTAAATTTATCATCTTTGGATGTAAATTTGTATATAAAAAAAATGTGCAATTATTGTATGAGTAGGATAAATGTGGTCACTATAATCGGTACATACAACAAAGCATTAAAAAAGCACCTCTTAATATTGCAATGTCAGTAATTTATTGCTCATTTGTAAAAAATAATCGATAGCAAACTAAATATAGCGTTGGATGTAGCTAATATTGGTGTTTGCAAATCTGCAATTTTCAATTCGATTGCGCATGCATTCAACCACTATTTACATTCCCAGCGCAAATTTTTATGCAATCTTGTTTTGAAAACTGATACCGGACATTATTAAATATTTGCAAACATAAACATCAGTTTTGTGTTTGTAGGAAAATTAATATCAGTTGTGAAAATTCATGTTTTCACATTATCGTATGTTTGCGAACAACATATAAAATCAAATGACGAACGGACATGAAAAAACAATACCAATTGGATCGTGTTTCAATGCGTGTACGTGATGTGCGCATTGCATTAAAATGGCCGCATTTCCGCCAACATAGCATTATGCACATGTGTGCCTCACTGCTATCTTTTTGATGCATTTGCTCTGCTATGCGTTTTATTGTTGTATTATTAGCTATTGATATTTACAAACGTATTGCAAGCATAAAATTCAATTACACTAAGCTCTGGTTAATGTGATCGTATTTGTACCATATATTGAAATCTTTTTTGTATAAAAAAAGACGATCGAGCTAACACGTCGCTTATTTTACATGACCACATGTCCGTATAGATATAGATATACTTTTGTTTCTAGATACGACTATTTCATTATTGATAATTATTATAGTTTAAACTGTGATTCTTGTAACTGCTCTTCAAACTAGATTTTATTATTAGTTTTAGTATGTGACTTGATATATTTCAGTTTATTAAATATTTCAAAATTATTTTATAAAACAGTATTTCAAATTTAATAGTAGAATCATATTTTTACTTTCTTATACACAGTATAAGGAAGTATTGGAATCGTGAAAAAATCGTTGACGAGATTTTCGCGGAAATACGTGTGTGTGTGGATGGATGTGTGTCCGACTGTGCAATATCTCATGAACGAGATAAGGTTTGTTAACGAAACTTGGTAATTATAAGTTTCATGAAAATACGAAGAGCTGAGTTGATATTGAATGAAATTTAAAAACCAGAAGAGGAAGTTTACTGGCCACACAAAACAATAAATTCCATTTATTTCAAAAATTGAATCAGTTAAAAAAAAGTTTCAAATAAAAGATGTTAGCAAAAATATTTGGAACATAAAATGTTATTTGCAATTGTCCTGTATATGCGCCTAATTATGAGAAAAACTAATTTTTATATTTAATTATATATTTCAATAATCATAGTAGCAATAGAAACAAAAAACATTAATTTTAATTTTCGCTTTATCTAGTTATCTATGTCTTTTTTCGGAAAAACAAATACATCATTAAAATGATCAACTAATTTGGCAACTTTCCCTCAATTTAATCGACTTCGTATCCCACGATTCTTGAGATACCAAGGGTTAGGCTCGAAAAATCGATATCCTGTATATGCCTCATCAGTAAAGTTAGACATAAAGTAGTCAACATTACTAAAAAATTATACGTAAACAAATTTGATATTACATGTTTAATAATATTATATAACATTCATATATTCTAAATATTAAATATGCTGTGTATGAGAAAGTCGTGTGGTGACCACACCAGATTTTTTTATTATGTTTATCTATAATAATTGTTTAACTTTTGCCGTGATGAACACATAATTGTTTGAAATTAATATTAACTTTATTTAAATTTTCAATATTTTTAATGTTACCGGCATGAACGTTGTCATCATGTTACGAATTTGTTAAGCGGTGGCAATGTAAAAACAAATTTGACGTTTATAATTTCATAAATGTCATTCTGCTTTTTGTAAAATGTTGTCAATCACTATATATACTAACTAAATTTATTTTGTATATAATAGAAAGTGATGAAGGAATGTTAGCCCCATCCGAGATGAATAAATATATCATCACGCCTTTTGCCCATTGCTGGGTGTATCACTCTGATCTAGCAGATCTTGATAAGTGATATATTTATGCGTTTGAAGTGTGATTACTAGCCGTCAAATCACGGCCACCAAAGAGGTTAATGGAGGGAAAACCATAGAAAAATTATTTGTCGACTATGAGAATTGAACCTGGGATTTAGAATGCACAGCCGACTCAATACCACTGAGTCATCTTCTTCAGATGAATGTAACTTTATGCGGTTCTAATTATAGTTATTAAATTAAATTTTTTCATAATTTCAAAAGCTACCCCTGTGGCTCCTCCACCACTAACATTTTTGGGGGCCGTGATTTGACTACTGATAACCGCGCTTCACGTGCAAAATATATCACTTACCGAGATCTGTGCCACACCCAGTAATGGGTAGAAGGCGTGATGATATATTTTTTTATATATAAAAGTAGCGCGTTACAGCCTAACAATTATCAACAAAAACCACTTTTAATGTCAATTACAAAAAAGTAATTTAGAAACTTTGACAGTGAAAAATATATTATTACAATCTTGTCTATTTTCAAATATCAAATGTCGTACATACATGTTATTGTAGATTTAACAATATCGTATATTAGGAGCATTTGTGTTAATATTTAATTTATCAAATTGTTGGCATATGTATTTATTTATTTATTTCTTTTCAGGTGAGTTCGGCGAATATTTAAAAGAATCCACAACATAACAATTTGGTGAGTCATAAAAATGTGTCTTTTATATTCCATATCATAGCAGATAGACCGAAAATAATTTAATGCTAATAAAAACTTTACGGCAACAGATAATTTAACTCATGTAAAAAAATTCCATATCCCTTCTTCACTTTTGTCAATTTCTCATCGGATAAACAAAAATAAAACTGTTTGAAAGTAAACAAACTTTTATTTATCTTCATTGCTTTAGAAACGACAAAAATTCCATTCGGTAAATTATCTCAAAAAATACCAATCAAGGTTTAGTTTTTCTCAGGCCAAATTTTTGTTTCTTCGCTCAAACTTGGTTACTTTGATGTAGCGATTTTTTCTAAGGTAATACCATAAGAGCTTCTTGTTTTACCGGTTCAACTTTTATTTACAACGACCACTTGATTACTTGGTAACGGACGAGCGCAACTGACATGAAAAAAATCACGACTCCAAAGGTGGAACAGTTTTGTCTATTTTCAGTTACTCGAGTCTACGCTACCTCAAAGCAATCAAGTGTGAGTTAACGAAATCAACGCTGAAGAACTAGAACTAGAAGTTCGAGTGGTATTTGTTAAGATAATTTCATGAATGATCACATTTAAATAAAATCAGTAGTTATTTCTACTTTATTGGAATATATAACAGAAACAATTAACTATTTAAACTCTATTTAAATGTACAACTATTAAAAGTACAATTATTATATTCAATTTGACTTGACGACTGCTGCATTGAATTAATTTGGCTATTGAATTCCAAATTGTTTTTAATGTATATTCTTTACAAACGTCACCAGTTATTTGTTCATATTAAACGCCTAATTTGTTAATATATTAGCAATTTATTTGACTGATGTAGTGGCAAATAACTTATAATTGTTGTGAAGACAAAATACTTCAAATTGTTTCAAAATTGAATGTTTCGTTTTTATTGTATTTATTGGGGTATTGTCTTCAACTAAAGATTTCATTGCATCTACCCAAATATTTTTTACGAATAATGCAACAATTTTTTTACGTTTATATTGAAAAACAATCGCTTAGGTTGTTGCTAAAGGTAAACATAGTTTTGTTATAACTAATATAACAAGTAATATGATATGATAAACTCCATTCCCTGTATGAAAACGATGACGTCATATATGGACGAGGATATCATAGATACGATGAAATATATCTATCTTTTTTTATTAATATTCGTAACTACGCGAATGGCATTAACGTATGTCTTAATAAGTAAAGACACACGTTTCATGTTTTTTCACATTCTATCACATTAATTATTTTAATGAATACGTATGACAGTTCTTACTAATACGGAAATTTATATTTACTTTGTTCACATTTGTTTATAAAATAAAAATAGAGACCTATGGTCATGATTTTGTTATTTTCTTGCCTGTCATTTCTAAGTTTGTGACATTTTTTATACATAAATAAAGACTGAGAAATAAGAAATGACTTATAAAATTTTGGGTAATCAAATGCAGAAATGCGTTTGTCATCATAATGATTATTTTGCGCTGGAGTTAGATAATCGAGGATTTTTAATTAATTTAACTGTAATACAAGAGGTAATGTGCATTGTATTTTGTATTTTCATATAATATTTATTTATATATACTAATAATACATATAAAAATGTATATTTCATTGAGTTTTATTTTACAAAATTACATATTTCAATAAGGTAGGTAATATATTTCGTGGGATAAGATAAATTTATATTTGGTTATTATTTAATATATGCAGTATTTGGTTTCATTTATAAACTAATTAAATTTTATACAGTAATAAATATTTTAATCTGACATTTAAATTTTAGGTTGTTTTAAAAATGTCAATCCAATACCAATGTAAACGTTTTAAGTACAAAATCTTGACCACATGGATACCGAATGTGACGTAATCGTTTTCATACAGGGAATGGAGTTTATTACAATAATGATTTGATTTTATATCTAAATTATTTATAATAATTCAAAAATACAAATGTGTCCGAATGGTTCAGATTCGACGTTAGGTTTTAGATCTCCTGGAATTTGTTTCCTGTTGTGAATAGTAGCAAACCGATAAATTTTATCATAAAAGATCATACAGGGCCTTGCCAGCTCTCAATATCCGTAATTACTGTACTGTAATTTACAAACTAACTTCTCAGATTGAACCTAGTATATCAGAATATGCTTTAAATATTGACGTAATAATTTCATTTTAATAAGCTTATTAAAAATTATTTACGCTTCAAAAATTGCTGCAACAGAGGGTAGTTTTTAGATGAAAAAAAAATGGATTAAAAAACAATCAAGGGGAATCCATAATTCCTTAAGTTTTTTTCTTTCTTGTACAAGCCGTAAAGTTTGCTAACTGCAAAACACCTACCGGATTAAATTCCACTACATTTACCACCCCTAAATTCGGCGGCGTTATTCATTTTACAACTTCCGCCTTTATTTTTGCGGGATAAGAAATGCGGAGAAAAAACTTCTCTTCAGTTCGGAACCATCAGCTGTCGCGTTGGCCGCGAAAACAAGAGGAAGAGAAAGAAGAAATAACGTCAGTCAGTCAACCTAAGACCTGCGCCAAATCGGTGGTGTCTGAACTTCTCACAATGCTACTCACATACCAAATACTAAATTCCAGCGGATTCTAAATTCTTTAATATTATTTACAAGAATAAATATACTTCAGACATTTATCCTATCTTACTTATATTTTGCGATATAACCTCAATTTTTATCCATTAATAGATGAAATTTAACAAAATGTTATTATATTGCGCGAGAAATTCAATGCAGTTGAAAAAACTATCAAATCTTGCTTAGTATTTGATATATGGTCTGCGAAATAATTAAATTTTAAAATAATACATACATATATTCATATCATCACGCTATATCCCATCAAATGGGGTAGTACGAACCCCAAAATCATTCATAGAATATTCACTCATTAAATTCATGAAATAATAAGTCCTCGTTAAACATTCTCATCCAAACACATCACCTTCACTTTAACCACATTCATAGATCACTTCATAAAACTCAATTATTTATTACACTTGAAATCATTCATCACACAACAAATCTCCAATCTCATCTATCCAATCACTACTATTCACTTTCTTTGCCGTACATAACATATGCGCAAAACATCTCAAATTGCTCACACTTACTCCTAACAACGAATCTAACAACGAATGTATAAAGATTAGAAAAGATGAAAGCGATAGCCTGTACTTGTATATGAAAGAAAAGTCCACACAATCCAGTAACTGAAAATGAAACAAAAAAGATAAGAAAGTGAATGTCGCCCTGCGCTTGTTTTCGAAAATGAATTCCACACAATTGCAGCTAAACACTCTACGTAAGAATTGAAAACGAATTAAAAGATAAGAAAGGAAGGGAGTGTCGCTCTACGCTTGTTTTTGAAAGTAAATTCCACGCAGATAAACACTGTAATGAAATAACTGAACAACAAAACTAAAATACAAAATCCTGCACTTTTCTTAAATCATCATATTCATCCCGCAATTAATCTTCGCCAAACGTTCCTAACCTAACACACCACTTTAGCTTCAACAACATTCATAATTCCTTTCATACAAGTACGTTTGTTCCTCATACTCGGAAACTTTCGTTCACGCAACAATCCTTAAAACAATAAATTTTTATAATTCCATTGTATAATTGACAAGTAAATAAATGTATTCATTAAAAACCAGACATAATTTTATATTGTTCAGCTATTTTGTCGGTAGTGTAATTTAGAAAAAAGTTCATTGAAAATGGATTAATCAATTAAAAAAGTCTGGCAAATATTTGCGAAACTCAATACGCTGACAGCTGTGTAGTCATTTATGGGATATTTGTAAAATCAGCAACAATAATTGTCTATTGATGAAAAAGTTGCTAACGTTCTTCTATTTTATTTAACACGATCAAAAAATTTAATGATGCAGGTTTTGTATGAAACATGCTTTGTATAAAAACAAAACAAATTTTTGTAGGAATTTCATTCTAATACTAATTCGAATACAATTACAATAGAATAAATACTCATATTTTATTTATGGGATGGCTAGCTCAGTGGTATGAAGTCGGCCTGTGGATCCTGAGAACCCTGGTTCGATTCCCACAGGCGACAAACAATTTTCATAATTTCAGAAACTTCCCCTGTGGCTCCTCCACCACTAACATCTTTGGAGGCCGTGATTTGACGACTGGTAACCGCACTACACGCGCAAAATATATCACTTACCGAGATCTGCTTCGGCAGAGTGCCACACCCAGTAATGGGTAGAAGGCGTGATGATATATTTATTTATTTATTTACTTTATTTAGGGGTAGGTAGATAATGGTATCGAGTCGGACTGTGGATTTGAGAACCTAGGTTCGATTCCCACAGCCGACAAACAATTTTCACCACATTAAAGTTATCCCTGTGGCTCTTCCTCCACTATCATCTTTGGGGGTCATGATTTTACGGCTGGTAACCTTACTCTACGCGCATAAATATACTATTTACCGAGATATGCTAAAGCAAAGTGCCACACCCAGTAATGGTTAAAAGGCGTGATGATTTATTAATTTTGTTTTTCCTGAGAACCCTGGTTCGATTCCCACAGGCGACAAACAATTTTCATAATTTCAAAAACTACCCCTGTGGCTCCTCCACCACTAACATCTTTGGAGGCCGTGATTTGACGACTGGTAACCGCACTTCACGCGCAAAATATATCACTTACCGAGATCTGCTTCGGCAGAGTGCCACACCCAGTAATGGGTAGAAGGCGTGATGATTTATTTATTTATATTTTTCTTGTCTCCAGAAAACCGTAGTATATTTTTCTCTAAAATAATTTATAAATATACGGAACAGGAAATATTATATTTCAATTTATATCTAAAAAGAAATTCAGTTACATTGCTTGGTATGAAATTATAGATTAAAAAAAACTAATTTATGTTGTAAGCTCCTTTATCAGATTTATAAAAATTCTTTTATTAAATTTTAATTAATTAGGTTTTGATTTATATCAAACTTCCAAAAATCATCTTTTCGTAAGTAAATTAATTTTCCCTGGATCTGATCAACCTTTTACTTTTCAATGGAGAGCGGATTCGATTATTTTTCGCTTATACTTAAGCAAACAAAAATCTTGTAATTTTGTAAGAATTACACAAGAAGAAGTAATGTGATATAAATTATTACATGTTTTTTGTGATTTTTATGCTTATTTACAAAAACCGGATAAACCTCACATAATTTTATACCTGGAATAACTTGATTCTTCATTTTTTTTTATTTATAACTCATGATAAATAGTTAAATAATTGCATCACTGAATTTGTTTATACTAGAAGACTCATTTAAATTTTCAGTATTTCTCAAGAACACAGCTACAATTTCATTTGTGTTGCAAGCCTTTATTTTTCTCTTTTTAAATATTTGTTCAGTATTCTACCTTTCAGTGTTTCAGCTTTATGGTTCTGAAATATGTTTTAATACATTTCCTTTTGTTTCTTCCGGATTTGTTTAAGCAGAAAAACGTTACGTGCACCGATGATTACGTGACTGCTAAAATATAATATGTCTGTTAAAGAAAATAGTAACTTATTTTTATTTTGCGAATGTAGGTAGAGCTTATGTTTTGTATAAAGATATGAAAATACTGAATTTATATTTGTGGTTTAGTAAATTAAAATTAGACGTCAAAACGAAATGCTTCATGAGTTCGTGATTTTAATCATTTCATTGTTCATTTTGTTGTCGTTTTGATAATATAATTTTTATTAAATCAAATAAAAATAAATAGGTAAACTGATTTCATTCGATGCTGTTTAGGCGATGAATGTTAATTAAATTTGTCTAATAGTTCAAACTTCCCTCTAACTTTGTCTAATGCCACTTTTTTTAATTTTTGTCCAAAATTTTTTCTTTTCTTCATTTAAAATTTACCATATGAAAACACTAAATTAATAATTTCTTTATATTATAACCTTCATTTCTTTTGACAGTTTTGATAGTTTTGACAGATATAATGTCAAACATTTGTTAATTTTTTTTATTATTTCCACAGTTATGGATAGTTTTGAGGTAATTCTTGTCATTTTCAGATCTATTTTATGCCGTCGAAAAGCATTCAAAATTTATTTTGTGTATTGGTTTAGGATGCAGAATTTTATGCTCTACAACTTTTATTTGAAGCTTTTTTGCTTACAATAATTAGGGAAGCAGAAAATTACAACATTATAATTTTACATGTTCACCCTTACCACGTACCACCCGGTATATAATGTAAACATAGCAGCACGGCTAGAGAAAACTTTCAAGGGAAGGACATTTTTATTTTTTTCTAAAGAAAAACATTTAATACTGACAAACAAGTCTGTAATTTTTATATGGAATATATATTTGTATGTATTGTGTATTCTCTTCTTAGTTTTTATATTTTAAACAGTCTGAAAAAATCGAAAAATGTCTGATAATTCAAATTTTTAAAGCTTTTCAGAGTTGTTTTAGAGTATTACAAAGTTTTCAGCGATGTTATATCTATAAGGTTTATCGAACTCGAATAATAATTACACTTTAAAAAAACTAAAAAAAAAAATAATAACCCCTTGGCGAGGGGCATGGCTCCCTGGCTCCATGAATCCGCCCTTGACCCTAAGTCATTCATCTAGTTATATTTTTTTCAATCATTTCAGTTCACCCTTATAATCTTTGCAGTATACTTATGAAATTTTCAGAATAAATTTGCGCGTGTCTTAAATTTAACAAAATAATAACCAGCAATGTAATAAAAATACTGATGTCGATATGAGATTACTAATTTAGAACGCCAGAAAAAAACCCTCTCATGGTGCAGAATATCGGTGGAGCGGCAACGCGCGAACGATATCCCCCGGGGCGGTTATTAAAATAGCTGCGCGTGCAATTCGATCCGTTGCAAACTCACACCGCTAAATTTTCATAGCGCAAACCGAGTAAGAATAATAGCTTGTCAATTTAACTTGCTGTTTATCGAATTTATGGTAGATTGATCAGGCAGGAGGCCGGGCGTCCTCAGATTTAAAACTGCACACAGGTGTCCGCGTCGCCCGCCCAGCAATCCATCTTCCGCCACCGCGTCTAACTTGGCGACTCGAACACTGTTCGCGAGATTCGGGGATTTTGCCAGAGGTAAGTTATCGGTACGGAAATACACCTACCTACTATATACTATTAGGTAGTTTACAGAGTTGGGTATACTGTAAGGGGTCTGCAAAGTTTTGGAAATTTGTGGTTGCGCTCTTATTTAGATAGTTCATCAATATTATGTGAACTATCGAACGGTACCAGCTAAATATACCCACAAATTCTGAGGTACGGATAACCAACAAATACTGGCGTAATATATATTGCTGTTAAACGTTTTCAACACTGTGTCAGACGATCAATGTTTACACCATTCTTTTTACTAGAGTAAAGATTGTCAAAAAACAATCTGTTATGTTTAACGTAGTGTTTCTCAACCTTTTTTCATGTACGCCCCATTTTTTATATCAGTTTTTGCGCCTCCGCCCTATGTTTAAATAACAAATACACAAAATAGTAGAGCGACACTCCCTTCTTTTCTTATCTTTTTGTTTCATTTTCAGTTACTGAATTGTGTGGAATTTTCTTTCGTATACAAGTGCAGGCTATCGCTTTAATCTATTTTAATCTTTGTAGATTCGTTGTTAGATTCGTTATTAGATTCGTTGTTAGATTCGTTGTTAGATTAGTTTTTTTTTGTGGCTTCTTTGGCAGACCAACTACTTAGGTCATATGCCGCCATTACGCCCTGATCTGCGTTTTAGGTATTATGGTCAACAGCAACGCGAGTTTTCTCTGGACGGTCACCCATCCAAGTACTACTCGCGCGCAACTTTACTTAACTCGCGTTATCGCTTAGATCAGTTCCAACGAGTGCAGCCATGGCCGTTGACAGAGATTCGTTATTAGATTCGTTGTTAGGAGTAAGCGTAAGTAATTTAAGATGTTTTGCGAATATGTTATGAAGAAAGAAGATGCATGAAAAGTGAATAGGAGTGACCGGATAGATGTGATTGAAGGTTTGTTGTGTGATGAATGATTTCGAGTGTAATAAATAAATGAGTTTATATGGAGGGATCTATGAATGTGGTTAAAGTGAGGATGGTGTGTTAGGATGAGAATGTTTGACGAAGACTGATTATTTGATGAATTTAATGAGTGAATGGTTTATGAATGATTTTAGGATTCGTGCTACCCCATTTGATGGGATATAGCGTGATGTTATGTATGTATGTATGTGGATGTGGATGAAAGAAAGAAATTTCTTACCGAAGATATTCTTCTATGTCTCGAGCAGAAGGTGAGCGATATAAAGCAATTGAAGAAAGTATGATACTTTCTTCGCGAGGTATATAACTAAACTGGCAATATAATAACAAATAGTCAGTTGTTCATTATGTGGAAATAACGTAACAAGTAAACAAATATATCACATTTTCATTGAAAAGGGCCATCGACGCATAATTCCAATGTATAAACATTTGTCGACGCGTGCACAGGCAATAAAGACTACAATAACAATAATATCGGCATCAAATTGGCATACGTGCCCAATTCGAAACAAAACACACCCGTTTCGATCGCTAGTAGTGGGCGGAGCATAGGGATAGCAGCGGCGACCATGGGCGCCACAGAAACTCGAAGTGGTGTTAATCTATAGAATACCTAATCATAAAAAATAGAGGTTATCATTTACTTATCGACCAATAATAGATAATGATTCAGTTAGAGAATAGGGAGGTATGCTTCTCAATGGGGTAGATAGCTCAGTAAAATCACGTAATTTTAAGCAGTGTTACCATAGGAATACTACAATACTTCCATATACTTTACTGTAGTTAAAACAGTGATTTGTTAATACAATCCACTGAAATCCACACAACTTGGCATTTTATGTACAATTGAAATTCGCGTATATATTTCGCTGTAAAATTAAGAAATTGGCAACAAATTGATTGAATATATCACATTTCTTCACATTTATTACATTTATGGAATAGATGGATCATTGGTATCGAGTTGGCCTGTAGATTTGAGAACCTCGGTTCGATTCTCACAGCCGACAAACAGTTTTCACCACATTCAAATAACCCCTGTGACTCTCCCGTCACTAACATCTTTAAGGGCTGTGATTTGACGCCTGGTAACTGCACGCACTTACCGAGATCTGCTATGGCAGAGCGCCACACCCAATAATGGGTAGAAGGAGGGATGATATATTTATTTTATTTATTTATTTATTTCTGAGTGGTATCAAATCGGCCTTTGGATCCTGAGAACCTCGGTTCGATTCCCACAGTCGACAAATAATTTTCACCACAGTTGAAATTACCCCTATGGCTCCATTAACATCTTAGAGGGCCGTGATATAACGGCTGGTAACCGCACTTCACGCGCAAAATATATCACTTACCGAGATCTGCTACGGCAGAGTGCCAAACCCAGTAATCGATAGAAGAAATCATGATATATTTATTTTATTTATTTATTTATATCTCAGTGGCATCAAATCGGCCTGTGGATCTTGAGAACCTCGGTTCGATTCCCACAGTCGACAAACAATTTTCACCACAGTTGAAATTACCCCTATGGCTCTTCCTCCACTAACATATTTGAGGGCTGTGATATGACGGCAGGTAACCACACTTCACGCACAAAATATATCACTTACCGCAATCTGCTACGGCAGAGTGCCACACCCAGTAATGTGTAGAAGGAGTGATGATATATTTATTTTATTTATTACTTAAAAACTAATTGTCTATTAATTTTGCAGTAGACATATGACAAGAAACCATCAAAACTCTAGGAACATGCCGCTTAGTTGGTGTTTTTTTGTTTGCATCTCTGAAATATTCTAACGGCGCCCATGGGCAGCATGTCAAATTTAAACAAGTGATTAATATGCGAGCACATGTATGAAGAGTGATCAGCTCTGGCCGTGATTTATGTCACGTGGTAAACAAACGCCGGTGTCCGGGTGGCGGTTAGCCGCATATTTACCGACGCACGGTCGCTTGACAGCAGAGGACGTGATTAGTGATTAGTTCTTGTTTTACATTGATGCAAACGGATTCCATGGTTGATGGCTGATGACTGTACTCTGTGTATCTTATTGGCAGCGAAAGTGATATGTTTGATAATGTGTATAGTTAATTAAAATGGTTGGATAACCCCTATCGTTATTTGATCGTTGTCATTAATGTCATTGGACCGATTTCGTGGTCCGTTGGGCTTGGTGGCGATAAATGTGATAAGGCTTATTTACTCCTCTCCCTAGATTTAAATGTTTTGTGAAACTGGATAAATTTAACTACTCTTTCACGCTTTTCTAAAAGCTTTTAGTGTTGTTCAATGCTTTCATTAATTACTTTCAAGTTTGACCAATAAAGTTTTTACTCAGGAGAACAAAACACTATAACATACTTTTTGTTAGGGTTAGTTATAGGTTCATTTATTTTTTTAAATACCTACAACAAACTTAATATCGAAGTAACTTCGGTAATATTTAGACGAACTTACTGCTCGATCACATTCGTTCATTTCTAGTGAAACTAACCAATTAAAACAACATTACACTAATAATGTCCCGAGGACAATATTACTTACTTGTTGCTAGGCAACAAACAATTTTTAGATATTTAACAAAATATGTTTTAGTTCTTTTTACTATAAAATTTCATTTTCACGGTATTTAAAATTTAAGTGGGATATAGTATTATTAAAGAATTTTTGGTGCGATTCTTTTTTATTTAATATTTAAAAAAATATGGACTACATGTTTTTAAAATTATTTATTGTGAATAAATTGGCATAATCTTTTGGATCCAATTTAACCTCACATAATCTTTAAATTAAAATAATATTATTTTTTTTAAATATAACCACCCTTTTACCGTACAGGATCGTCTATAACTTATAGTAAAATTCAAACCACTCAGGTACAATCATATTTTTTTTATATTGAATTTGGAGTTGAACATACGATCTCTTGCTTACCGTTTTATCTCGATTTTATCCACTGTAAGTAGTAGTAAAAAATTCAAATTAGTTTTATTTTTTATTTGACATAATTTCACTTACCAAGTTTAACAGCACATTTTTATTGTTTCATTATCAAGTTCTTCTGGCAATATTATATATCTACGGCAGTACGGTGGGGTGGGTAGCGTTACGGAATCGAATCCGGAGATCCGGAGTTCGATTCTCACTCAAGCTAGAAATTATATAATTACTACCACTCTGCAGCTCGGTGAGTTCGGACCCTGTACTGTAATTGAGATTCAATTCCTGTTGTACAGAGTAAGATAAATAAATACCGGGAATTGAAATATGTAACGCGAGAAACACAGTTGTATTTTTTTAATTTGATTATGTTTTCTTTCCTAATTAAATTAGACCAAATGTTTAAATGTTTAGAATTAAAAACTGCACATAATGAGTACTTGCTTGTTACTCAATTGTTCTTTTTGCAAGAAGAGAAAAATGACTTTTACTAAGAAAATTACCGATTGAGTGTGCTGTGGAAAACAATGAAACAAAATAATTTTTATTATAACTTTTCAGTTACTGAAATACCAAATAAATAAATATATCTCGCCTTCTGCCCATTACTGGGTGTGGCACACTGCCGAAGCAGATCTCGGTAAGTGATATATTTTGCGCGTAAAGTGCGATTACGAGCCATCAAGCCCCCAAAGATGTTAGTGGTGGGGGAGCCACAGGGGTAATTTTAAAATGGTGAAAATTGTTTGTCGCCTGTGGGAATCGAACCAAGGTTCTCAGGATCCACAGGCCGACTTGATACTACTGAGCTAGCTACCCCATACTGAAATATCATCATCAAATAATTGAAAAATAACACTGATTGATAACTTTGGTTAATTAATTAATTGCTTTAAACTGATTTTTCAATATGGATTTATTTTCTAAGAGCAATAAAACTTTACTTGTAACATAGTATTACGCGTGATACTCGTTATTATTTATTATCATCGATAAAATATGACAATACACGTTCAACTATAATTTATGAAAAATTTCGGTTAAGCAATTTTGTTTATTTATGTAATGGACTATCAAATTATATCATTTTTCTTTCGATAACTATCTATTTTCTCAACCCATAATTTTCTTTATAAAAAACAATTAAACCACAAGTATAGGTTATTATTAGATAAAATTTGTTTATTCTAAACTTTGATTGTATTTCCACTTTTGATCTAAGGAAACTAAGGAAGCAACGATCTTCATATTAAAAAAATGCCATTGTATTTTCTACATATTTTAATTCTACGCCCGGTATATAAAATATGAACAAACTAGTTGTTTGGTAGTGTGTGTCCTTTTTTCTTCTACATACATTACAGTTGTTCGTAAATTAATAACATTATTAATTTACTTCTACTCATGTAAGCAAGTACCTTTCACAAACCACAACTATGTAATGTAAAGCATTCTATAACGGGTTTCAATTGTTTGTATTTAGCCCAAATTTAATAGAACCCAGCAACTAACTTCGCTGACTATACCTACTAGATTATCTAGGGAGATATAATTTCTACTAAATTCAGAAAACATGTTATGTATAATGGTCCATAAAATTCAATTTGAAATAATACGATTAGTGCTCTGGTAATACGATTTTAATGGAACTTTTCTTAATCGAATAGTTCTTTATCAATACACGTAATAATATTACAATGCTATTAAATATCCCATTTATTTTTTACTTACGTTACCTGGTTATAGTATCTTGATATAAATATATATATATCAATATGTTATCAAAAATGACTGTCTAGAAACAGTTCTCAGTAAGTGATATATTGTGCGCGTGAAGTGCGGTTACCAGTCGTCAAATCACGGCCTCCAAAGATGTTAGTGGTGGAGGAGCCACAGGGATAGTTTTTTAAATTATGAAAATTGTTTGTCGCCTGTGGGAATCGAACCAGTGTTCTCAGAAGCCACAGGCCGACTTCATACCACTGAGCTAGCCACCCCATTATTACATATATATACATATATATATATATATATATATATATATATATATATATATATATATATATATATATATATATATATATATATATATATATATATATATATATATATATATAAAAATAAATATATCATCATGCCTTCTACCTATTACTCGGCGTGGCAGTCTGCCGAAGCAGATCTCGGTAAGTGATATATTTTGCGCATGAAGTGCGGTTACCTGCCGTCAAATCACGGCCTCCAAAGATGTTAGTGGTGAGGGAGCCACAGGGATAGGTTTAAAATGGTGAAAATTGTTTGTCGCCTGTGGGAATCAAACCAGAGTTCTCAGCATCCACAGGCCGATTTGATACCACTGAGCTAGCTACCCCATATATATATATATATATATATAGAGGTCCCTGGTTCGATTCCCACAGGCGACAAATTTTCATAATTTGAAAAAGCTATCCCTGTGGCTCCTCCACCACTAACATTTTTGGGGGCCGTGATTTGACAACTGGTAACCGCACTTCACGCGCAAAATATATCACTTACCGAGATCTGCTTCGGCAGAGTGCCACACCCAGTAATGGGTAGAAGGCGTGATGATTTATTTTTTTATTTTTTATTTTATATATATGTATGTAATAATAATAATAACTATTATGATTATGATTGATGCGTTGACACCAAAAATGTTATCAAGCTCTTGTTCTCGTACAATACAAAGTGATCGCAATTCGTCATATTTAAATTCGTGTCCTTCAAGCATGGGCCAGGGTTTGTGGCATGGTCATCCAGAGTACGATACTCACTCTGCGTTTTCAACCCCGCGTGACCTGCTTTCGCCCCAACGTGGATTTAACGCGTGCGAAAGATACATATCTTAATGTTCTTTGTAGCGAAACACGCGCTCCGAATTCGAACGATCTGGTCTTGCTCGTGCTGCCTGATTTGTCCCAACCGAGTTTTTATTTGTTCTTTTAATAAAAGTTTTCGAAGTAAAGTTGGCTGTAACAAGAGTTGTAAAAGAAAATGTTTGAGTGTGATTGAAACGTACATATTTTTATGACTTTTTTTTGTTAAGAATGGAAATGATTTCTGTGAGATATAACATACCTAAGACGATGAGATTCTATGTTGCAACTTGCAGAATATTCTCATTAATTTTTTAAATATTGTGGTCGGTAAATTTTAAAAGTTTTAAACTTATTTGTAATGGAAAAGTTTCACAGTTAGAATATAATCATGTTAGATGTAGAAGTCTACATACATTATACACTTTCTTAAATCAAATTACTACAAAACTTTTACACTAATAACCGTTTTTGACGTATTCCTCTGGTAACTATTACAGTTTCTGCGGTTTTTATAAATATTAATACTTTCTACTTTTGTTTATTTTTTTTTTTAATTAGTCGGTTTCAAACTTTCATCTTAAGGACGTACCTACTAACTGAAAATAAGAAATCATAAAATATTTCTATTTAATTATTGCTGTATTACATTAATCCTCAGAGCTGTATTAAATATGATATTTTAGAGATAAAATAAATATAAAACAAATTCATATCGTCATGTCCTTTAGCTATTATTAGGTGTGACAATCTGTAGTAATAAATCTCGGCAAATGAAGTGAAGTGCTGCTACTCACACCTCAAATAAGAACAAAAAAGAAAATTGTCAAATTTAAAAATTGTAAATTTTGTAATAATTTTTCTAATATCTTGAAATAATAAAATAAGAAAAAAGGAAAAATAATCCAACATTTGTCAAAGTTCCACAAAATTACAGCACATTTGAATCAACTTATAAGGTCATCACCAAAGGCTGGTCAGTTCAGCTTTAACGATAGACGCGTTTCGCTCTTTAGGAGCTCATCAGTATGGTGCGACCAACTATCCAGCTAGACCAACTAGGGGCTAGTGAACTGTGGTACTATGTAAGCTGAACTGACAGATGTTAAGAATACTAATGAAGGTATCATGACATGAGAGCTACGGAGATCCATGCAGTGCCATCTACCGACAAAAATCGCAAACTACTGATTAGCAATGAATAAATAATACAAAGACAAATTGTCAATGAATAAATAAAACAAAGACAAATTGTCAATTGCGATGTGGAACTGAATCTTAATAAAATAAGAAAAAAAGAAAAAAAATTCCACAAAATTACAGCACATTTGAATCAACTTATAAGGTCATCATCAAAGGCTGGTCAATTCAGCTTTAACCATAGACGCGTTTCGCTCTTTAGGAGCTCATTCATTGACAAGTGTGGAATTATTATTTTTTTCTTATTTTATTAAGACTCAGTTCCACATCGCAATTGACAATTTGTCTTTGTTTTATTTATTCATTGACAATTTGTCTTTGTATTATCTTGAAATAAGGTCAAATATTGTATTGTATTGTACAATACTCGATGGTTTATTAATACATTTTTCCCATCTCCTAATGTAATATGATACATTACAATACTTATATCGTAAATAACTATTTCAACATTCATATTCGTAATGATACCTTTCATACAAGCCCGTATATTTCTCTACTCAGAATCTTTTGTTGAAGTAACAAATTTTTATTCATATCCATCTACGGAGTGATCAAAAGGAATTGTTTCAGTTGGCAATACAATTCCGGAGATATTTTTATTCTACAGTTGTTAAAACGCCAGGGAAAGGCGGAAATACTATTTGACATGTCTAATAAATACGAATAGGTTATGTCAGGAGTCTGACAGCTAATAGGATTTAGACTTTTTGAGTAAAAGGAATACTTTGGATTATTGCTATGTTACGTAATAAAAGGAAAAGTGCGGGAAAGAACAATTTTATTTATGGATATTTAAGAAAAATATAACTAAAAACGAATAAGAACTAAATGTACTCAAATTTAATTTAAAAATTTTCAAATTTAACTGTCAACATTAGGAAATGAATTTATGTATCAAGCTCAACAATTTCCAGTAGATTTTTTTATTGCCAACTAAAACAATTCCTTTTAATCATTCTGTATTTATTCCTTCGTCATCGACGCTGTCTCTCACTCTCAATTACTCAGTCATACATCTATTCATAAGTTGGTGCCTTATGACCAGATCATCTCCGATGACATACACCCACTATTATGACAATATTCCTAAAATTTAAAGAATTTAACAAATAATAATAATAATAATAGGTATGCGTGCTCTATTTATATCCTTTTTATACGATATGCAATAAAAAATTCATGCAGGTATCCCTCGAAAAAGGTTATAAAAAAAAAAGTAAAAGTAAAATATACTCGTAGCTACAACATGAAAATTTAAATATGAGCAATACTATGATAACGCCTCATTTGAGTAGAACTAATTCATCTTAAGCACATCAGACACATGGGTAACAATGTACGAGAACTTGTGGTTAAATTCAAAGCAATTCAAGTTCATAATTTACGAAGAAGCTACGGTTGTACAGTTACCGGTTAATCCAGGATACCACCGGAAAGTAATTGGATACATTTAACGATTAAGGCTGCGCCGCTAACCGAGACAAATTGTCGCGCTCGCTGTTATAACCGGGGACCACTTCATTCGTACAGTTGGCGCAGAGCGGCGCCTCCGCCACAATGCGCTGGCTAATCCCAGCGCAGTTTGCCATGGAATAGAGCATTCCTTCGTCTTCAGTTAGTTTCACTGCACTGCTTTTATCATGTGTTATCCCACTAATTTTTAACAGCGGCGGCTTATGGATCAATTCATATTTTACATACATAATTTATATGTGGGAAAATAATTTATATCTCACGTGACATGTTTTTTGCTAATCAACAATAAAAATCTTCCTTTGTTATATATCGCAACGATGATAAAAAACAAATGATCATCTTGTTTTGGTCTGTTGCTATGTAAATATTATTCATTCTAATGCTAGGTTGCAATAAAAATTAAAGAGATCTTCAGTTAAAGTATTATTTCAATAGCGATTTTTTGGAACTTATTTAACCATTAGTTGCTAATGAACCTATAAAAGTTTCATGCAACCCAGCATTGCTGTTATATCTCAAGGAAAAACGTAAGTAATTACCAATAAACTCAAACAGACAAATTAAATAAAATTGTGCTTAGGAACATAGGATTTTAACATGCAAAATCATAATTTCGTAATTTCCTGCTGTCCTAATTATTTTAAGTAAAAGATTCAAATAAAATTTTTAGGGCTTAAAATTCCTCATCTAAACCAAGAAATAAAATTAATTTTGCATGCTTTGTAACGGCACAAATTAGATCTAAAAATGACGAAAATTGCCTCAACACTATCGATAGTCATGGAATTAAAACAAAATTAAACAACTGTTTGACGATTTATCTGTCAAAATAAATGAAATAATGAATAAAGAAATTATTCTGACAGTTTTGACATATGCCCTAAAACTATTATTTGAAGATTTTTACTTAAATTAATTAGGGAAGGAGGAAATTACGAAATTATGATTTTACTTGTTAAAAATCCTATGTTTGAGAGTCGCGGTCACCAGCCTGTATATAGTTACAAATATCCATTTTAATAATCAAAACTTAGGTTAGTACATTCGATATGTTGCGTTCTCGTTCTTAATCCGCTTCTCAACAAATAATTATTCATTATATTCTCTGATTAAATATAAGCTCGTAATATGATTAATAAGCGAAAATATTGCTCGTGAAACTGAAGCAAAACAAGTCATTTTAATATTCTTAAATATGTAATATACAGTTGCGTTTACAAATACGCAGCTTTTTAAATATAAATCGTGCCTAGCATTTTTGAGTAAATTACTTTACAAATGTTAATAACATGTTCTACATTTCAACCAAAATTTATTTGTATATTAGAAATTATGATTTTCATTTATCTACATATTAAAAAAACAGAAGAAGCGACAAAAACATATTGTTTTAATAATGTACTATAAATAAATATTGTGAATGTTTGAAAATCTAGACAAATTCCGAAAAATTGTGACATTTTATAAGCCTTGATTATCTGTCACTTTAAAAGATGATTATAGAAGATGGCGTACAACCTTGTTAACTTGACAAGTCAGATTTTTGTTATAAGACGTTAAGTTTAAAATTCGTTGGAGTATAATAAGTACCTATGTGTAAGAAAGAAGCATAAGTGGTGCATCAAGATAGGAATGTGTGGTGGAAATTAATTAATGAACTTACTGAGTAAATAGTTGGTGAATGTTACAAGGGTTCGTGCTGCTCCATTTGATCTGACATACCGAGCTGTTTTATTTTAAAAACTCTTGAACATACGACAAGGTACATTTGCCGCTTAACAATCGTTTCCAAATTATTTTCGAGAAATATGTTTTAAATAAAAATTGTAGAAAACTAACAGAGTTAATAATGATATAATTCTGACGTTATACTGTTCATAACACCCATAGCTACTATAAATCAAAAATTTTGTTTTTGCCAACCAGCAGAATGATCTGCATTCATACATCACCTGTAATTACCTACCACTAAATGTCCATCATCATGTATCATAACGCGTCATTATCGCATATCATATGTCAAAATTTCAGCTTTATTACTTCTCCATTTAGGGGGAAAGTATGAAGATAAATGACATACTCCTAGGTATTAGTAAATGTCCATGATTTACAATGACTACAGGTACATCTGCTTACATTTGACTACTGAGGATAACTAATTTTTTTTTTTAAATCAGATCATAGTGCATACATCATAAATATATTAATTTTTAATAGTATAGTTCCAGTGGCGTAGCAAGACCTTTGTGGGCCGGTGTGCCACTGGGATTAAGGGGTTACACCACTGTAACAGTAGGAAAAAAGCGTTTTTTTGACATTTTTTTTGATACAAAGAAATGGTTGTAAGAAAATACTATTAAAATATGTAATTAGGCATATATTGAAGCATAAAAAAATAATATAATAATATATATATAATATGGGATGGCTAGCTTAGTGGTATGAAGTCGGCCTGTGGTTCCTGAGAACCCTGGTTCGATTCCCACAGGCGACAAACAATTGTCATAATTTCAAAAACTACCCCTGTGGCTCCTCCACCACTAACATCTTTGGGGGCCGTGATTTGACGACTGGTAATCGCACTTCACGCGCAAAATATATCAGTTACCGAGATCTGCTTTGGCAGAGTGCCACACCTAGTAAGGGGTAGAAGGCGTGCTGATATATTTATTTATTTATTTATTTTTTTTAAATAATTTTTTTAATTACAAATATTTAAAAATGGCGGCGTCTGAGCCATTCTTCCAAGTCATGTTGAATTTGAGGCGCTTCGCGGTATGCAGTGTAGGTGGTGCAAATTTTAATTTGGAGCAAAATAAAAAATATTCTCTTAATCTACAGGCCTATAGCTAGTAAACCACGTACGTAATTTTAAAAATATTGATTTTTGTGTGATTGGCGAGTACTTGAAGTTAAATCTCGATTTTCGACCAAAAAAAGGGTCAAACTTTTGTTTATAAAAAATGTTAGAATTATCGTATCGAAAATCCCATACGTGTTTCACTTAAAAATATTGTTTTAAAGATATGGTTAAAATTTCAAATGAAAATATTGAAAACCGTTGGAGTTATGCTGCATGCCGTTTTGAAAAATCGTGTTTCGAGAAAAACGCGTTTAAAGTTTTGATATGAGTTATAGACATGAAAAATTGGAAATAATTACTGTTTAAATTTTTTTACCACTAATCTGCAATCCCAGGACCATAAAGCTGCCCTTTCAAGTTCAAATACTCCTCCTCAATCTCTTTCAGCGACGATTTAATGCTAGAGCGCGCCTTTTTTACATTATGCTGTACCTTCCGAGCAGGTATTTACTTAACACAGGTAGTCATATCAGAGACGTCCGACACGCTTGCTGAAGAGCGCGAAATGTCAATGAAAACAAAAATGTTTCACGCATAAAACTTTTTCCCCATATTCTAGAAGGTTCAAAGTATCTTTTAAGCAAAACAAAATTATTGATTCTTTGAAATATTTACAGTGGTGTAACTCCTTAAAGGGCGCCTCCGTACTCCTTGTATTATTTGTAATTTTAATATACTTTTAGCGCATTTTAAGTTCTAAACGTCATTTTAATTTTTTAATTAATTCAAAAAATATTTCAAATAAAATTATTCAATTCTCTACAATTTTTATTTGCCAACTTTTCCTGTAAATTAATCTGGAAAGCAATGATAATGGGATCCTCATTTCCATCGTGATCGCCAATGACACCATTTTCGTAGAATGCCTATATTTGGTTACCTTCAATAAAAACATATTTTCAGGAGAAATCAATAAATAGTAAGTTAGAATGTTCCATTAATTTATAGTGGATAATAACATACATTAATATAATTACCAAAAGGAAAAAAATAATAATACCTATGATCAATTTTGTCAATTACGTTGCTCTGTAATTTCGAGGCAGGAAACAATTATTATATCAATTGTCCGGAAATACATTTCGATGGAATCTTCTCCAATTACATTAAAATGATAATGTATTAATCAATAAACACGATATGCTATTGAGCGAACCCTGGGAACCGTGTACTGACACCCAACAGTCCGTAATGAAATTTTATTACGAGCGGGTTGCACATTAAGTCCCCTATTTTAATTATTGAACTCGTGTAACGGTATCACATCATCCCTCGTTTTATTTTGAATCCTCGAACAGAAATGCTACGAACCGCGTTACTCACTGCAATATCAATGAAAACGAGAAAAATAATTATTACCTACGGGTTCACATAAAGCTATGAAGCTGTTAAATGGATTAGCGACTGATAATTATTTTTTATGAAAATGGAATATGGTTTTTTTATGACTCATATAACGGTTATTAAAAGATATGCTCCCAAATTGTTAATTGATTACTACATGCAAATTAAAAATATATTAACGTTTGCTTTATAATTCCAGTTTCAAACGCATACAAAAGGCGTAAACAGGTTCTCTTTATCTGCTTGATTTATGGTCCTTTACTCAGGGCCGTCTTAAGACTAACTTGGACCCTATACTGCAATTTTATTTAAGAATTCACTGTTACAGAGCTAGGGTGCAAAATTATGTCCCATTTATTCCAGTGACAGAGACGGTTTTTTTAATGGTAAACATGAAGAAACGAAAATTAGATTTGGGAACGGGTGGAAACTTTAGATGGCGCCGATGTGAATGCGCCGATTTTAAGCGTAGTTGTTGACATATTTTTTACAGGCTAATTTTCATTTTAAATTATAGACTTTGATATAATGAAGTAATAAAAATGGTAGACAGAAGTTTTGGCCGGTGACGCATGCGCGACAAAACCGGGCAAAGTAAGCAATTTTTATAATATCGTGTGATATATTACTACTTGTTCACGACGAAAACATGACAAAAAAATTATTGACAGGTTGCTTATTAATTACAGAAGCTCTGAAAGTGGACTGGTGTAGGGATCAACAACCACCCTTAAAACCGGTGCATTCACATCGGCGCCATCTATAGTTGCCACCCGTTCCCAAATCTAATTTTCTTTTTTTCATGTTTATCATGACAAAATGTAAATAACGAAAATGATGAAATTTTCCATCTGGAGATTGGTACTATTGTTTTATTATTTTTTGGCTTGTAATATAATTAGTTTTTACTTATATTACATAATAATATCACGTAGAGCATATGAATTTATTTCATTTTTGCTGATGATGACCCGATTTTCGGGTCGAAACGTTCTATTATATGATTATATGAAATAAATACGTTTATTTATTCACCATCTACATACAAGGATCCCTAAGGCCAACGAATCAAACTTTATTTTCTTTTATTTTAAAATAATTACAATAAAAACTAATTAACTGTCATTTATGGGCAGTTGCATCAACAGAAGTAAAAATTAAAAGCTTGGTTTAAATAAATAAAAACGAACTAAATGTTTGACAGCAATGTCAATTATTCCATATAAAATTAAACTTCGATTTGTAATTATTTATTTAAACAAGATTAAAATTTAAGTTTTGTTGGTGCAACTGGCTATTAGTAACTTATGAATAGTTTCAAATTGAATTTTATATGAAAATAGGAGCCTACAAAATATGTCTGTTACGGGTCTGTAAATAATTTGAGAATAGTTGAATAATATATACGGCGGAGCAGGGCGGGGCTGGTAAATCATGCGACCCCTCTTTTGTTGTAAGTTTCAGGGTTGATTATATTTCATTCCTGTCCCGTTCTATCCTGCTTTGGCGGCATCGCGAGCTGCCTGCCGTGGCCTGATTACAGCCACGAGAACAGTTGCCGCTCCTGCCGACGTTCCTGCTGACTCCTGCTGTTGCCAAGCGAAACATGACAGCTCAAACTTGTTTCAACCCTGCTAAAAATATACTTTTTGTTAACAACAATTTTCTTTCTTTCTTCAACGCTCAAAACAAAGTTTTATTCAACATTAGGAAATAAATGCGAGTCCTTTATAGTCACTTTACTTTTTGAATCAGGGCCGTATTTACATATTTAGAAGCCCCACATGCTAATCCTATTCAGGACGAAGCGATTCTATCCAAAATTATATTTTCTTTCATAAAAGTATAGGTAACCGAAAATGTTTATAAAAACAAGTATTTAATTATATGTATATGCAACCATGTAATTCCTCATATATTTCTACATAATTATGTATATATATATATATATATATATATATATATATATATATATATATATTAATTGCCTGAGTCATGATCCTAGAAATTTCTGTTAATGAATACGAATTTTTTGATGGAACCAATTTAAAAATAATTTTTTTTTTATATGGTTCTATATAATTCAGACTACGAGAATTCGAATGCCGTGGAGCGCATCTTCATATCTTTTTTAGTTTTAGAGTTACGGCAATTTTTGACTTTATTAAAATCTCAAATTTGAAGGCCCATATCTCGAAAACTAAAAGAGATATTGAAACGCAGTTTGAACAAGTGTATTTCTCGTATTCTAGTTAACTTATACTGAAATTTTGAAAATGTTGAATATATTACTATTTTTCTTCTAAATTTGTTTAGCCCATATTTTAAAAACTTGAAAAGATAATAAAAATCTGGGAACACCAGTGATTTCCTCTCGGAAAAATACATAGGTATATAAATTTTTAGAATTTTTGCTCCACGGATAAAATTTTTTAAGTAAAAAAACTGAAAATGGCCAAAATTCGTAAAATTCTTAAGGGATACCCCTTCAAAAATAATTAAAAACAGTGATTTTTCGTTTTTTTGTAATAAAAACTTAATCTGTCTGAATTTTCGGCTGAAAATTTGCATACCTATGTACTTTTACGAGAGAAATTTACTGGTGGCCTCAGATTTTTATTATCTCTTCAACTTTTTCAAATATGGGCAAAAGAAATTTTGAAAAAAAAAAAGTCAAATTTATCCAAATTTTCAAATTTTTGGTATAAGTTAATTGAAGCACGAGAAATACACTCGTTCAACCCGCAATTCAATATCTCTTTTAGTTTTTGAGATATGGGCTTTCAAAGTTGAGATGTAGGTTAGAATAACCATTTTCCTAATTCGTGTTGCATGCAGAGGGAACTAACGTTCATAATTATTACGGCCCTGGCGTGAATCTATTCCATTTGGCGGACTGTGTCAGAACAAGTACTGAAATATCGAATTAAATTTGTGAAAATGATGAAAAACGAGAAAATATTTCCCTGCAGTGTCAACAAAATATTTCGAAGCAAAGCGCGGAATTCTAAGAAGTAATAAATCGAAAATATATGGATGACAAAAAAGGGCATTTGTGAGTCGATTCAAATCGTGCACTGCCTCACACCTATCACACCCCTTCCCCTGCTATCTTCGCATTCAGGACCATAGGCAGTCAATAATATTCACGGATTGAGGGGCGACTTAGAAGATTTATTCGTGCGAGAAAGAAACATTAAAATTTATTCAACTTTAGGGAAAAGTTTTCACGAAGAGAAAGAACATTCATTCATGTTACATGCGACCCAGGTGAAAAATTTATGAACACACTAACACGTCGTTACCTTCTTGTTACTAGATAATTCAAGTCATTTGTTTTTATCTCTGTCTTATAGCGGATCACTACGACGAACTTCATTTTTTATTTAACACACTTTCTAGGTCAATAAATTCTTTCATTCATCCGTTTCGCGCCAAGGGTAGCTACTAAGAACTTAGTATAATGTACCTCATTCCAGAGGACAGTTATATAACGTAATTTTAAATATATTTATAGAATTTTCTGACGGTCTTGACAATGTTAGAACCTAATATTTTCCATTGACAGTTGTTTCTAAATTATTTTACAACAAAAATGATTAAAATTAGCAATTATTCACATGACTAAAATATTTAAATCCATGGCAACCATAAACAACTAACAATTTATACCAATGCAACAGATTTGGCATAATTTCCATTCAATTTAGTTTGATTCTTTTTCTAACTTTATTATTGCAAAACCGTTACTTGTAAAACGTAGGTTGTAAATCACACGTCAGTTAAATTCATTATATTCATGTAAGAATTATCATAGTCGCACTTATAATATAATTCACTTCATTTGTTAAAAGCATTTTTGTCGAATATTATTTATTTATTTAATTAATAAAATTAACAATAATAAGACATATAAACATCGAAATTGTCAAGATCTTTTTAAAATCATGTAGCCTTTTGTTTGAAAAATAATTTCAATAATGATTATCTATAAATATGCTCATCTATTTTTATGACACAAAAAATTGTAATTAATAAAAATATAAATAAATAAATAAATATATCACCATGCATTCTACCCATTACTGGGTGTGGCAATCTGCCGAAGCAGATCTCGGTAAGTGATATATTTTGCGCGTGAAGTGCAGTTACCAGTCGTTAAATCATGGCCCCCAAAGATGTTAGTGGTGGAGACACAGGGGTAGCTTTTGAAATTATGAAAATTGTTTGTCGCCTGTGGGAATCGAACCAGGGTTCTCAGGATCCACAGGCCGACTTCATACCACTGCGCCAGCCACCCCATATTAATAAAAATAAAATAAATATATCATCACGCCTTCTACCCATTACTGGGTGTACTCTGCCGTAGCAAATCTCGTTAAGTGATATATTTTGCGCGTGACGTGTGTTTATCAGACGTCAAATCACAGCCCCCAAAAATGTTACTAGAGGGGAAGCTACAGGGGTAGATTAAATGTGGTGAAAATTGTTTGTTGGCGTGGGAATCGAACTCGGGTTCTCAAATCCACAGGCCGACTCAATATCACTGAGTCACCTACCCTATAATAATAATTATTATTAATTATAATTAACTGGTATTAATAATTACTAAAGTTATCAATAATGGTTTGTATATCTTCTCTGTACTGTTATTTATTTATTTATGTTACTCTGTACAACAGGAATTGAATCACAATTACAGTACAGGGTCCGGACTCATCGAGCCGCAAAGTGGTCATTCTTATCATTTCTATCTTACGTTAAATAGATTAAATATGATTTAAAAACTCAGAGAGATTTTTAAATGTAAGAATTTAAGCTTGAACTCTAAAAATAGAAAAAAAAACTTGCAACTTTGGCAAAGTCTACAGAAGAAGTAACTTTAGCACTTTCCCTTCCTAAATCAAACTCTTGTTCTGTATCTAATTATAGCTAATCATTTTGCTTTAAGACATTTCTCGCTTCGCTCTACAACGGTTGTTTTCTTTCAAAACATTCCTAACTTTTTCTACTCTAAGAAAAAAATACGTTTTCCGCCAATCCGTCCGTCTTGAGAGAAACACTTGACTGACAGTAACGAGGTTTAGTTAACCTCGTCGCCACCAGAATGTGTTAGCGCGCGTGGGTGTGTAGAGACTGATCGATCGACGCACCCTGCCTTGTGGGAAGATAGCAAAATACTGGAAAACTTGCTCCATTCGTTCCTAAATTCATTAAGAGAAACACTTGCACCAAACTTCGTACATGCATTGATTTCTTGCCCCGTTGAGGCCTGGAAACGACCCACTAAAACGTGCCAACTTTTATTTAGAATTGTTGTTGTGTTAGGTAAATAATTTTTGTTGAACAGTTTGTATAGGTTCTCAGAAACGTACACCCATAAAATACTGAATTTATTTCTAGTTTCTGTAAACAGAATTTACTTTGTAAATACGTTCTACATAAAGGGAAACGCGTACTTGTACTTTGTTATTTATTATATTTACATATCACAAGAACATTATTTACTTTTTAAAATGTTGGTGCTGCAGTTATTTCAAATTCATGCATTTTTAATAACATACTTTTAGACGTAATCAATACTAAATATAATAAATATATGAAATTTAATTTATATTGGTCCATACACATATAAATTAAGTTAGAAATAATTAAATATCATTTGATAATAAAATTTTTCTTCTGTATTTTAATAAATGTTTACTATAAAAATTATAAATGTTCAGTAAATAGTTACGTATGACATAACGACGAAAAATGCAGTTTTTTTTTGTATAAATGAACGAAATTGCCGGACGAGGCAAAATCGAGTTCGACAACCACATAAGTACGAAAAACAGTTTAGAAATGGCGAAAATTTTTTAAAATTTTAAAGATCGCTGAAAATTTGTATACCTACAAGTTAATTGAAGCATGAGAAATTCAGTGATGTTGAGCGCATCTTCTTATCTCGCTTAGTTTTTAAGATATGGCCTCTGGAAAGTCGAAAAACTGTAGTATTGAACTTTTTGGAAAGTTCAGCATTTCCGGAGGCTCTATCTCAAAAACTAAACGTGATACGAAGTTGCGCTCAACGGCATTGAATTCCCCGTGTCCGAATTGACTTATTAGCAAAATTTTAGCTCATTTGAGCCGATTTAAAATTTTTGAAATTTTTAATTATTTTTCCCTTAGGTTTTTAACGATTTTCAAACAATTTGCTCTTAAACTCTTTCTCCGTCGATTATTGTAACGAAAATTTACATACACATGTATTTTGACCCGCTGAATCCAATGGTCAAAACCCCAAATTCATACGCCTTCTAGTTTTTAAGATATTGTCCAAAAACTGTTTAGAAAAATTAAAATGGCGAAAATTTTTGAAAATTTTCAAAATCGCTGAAAATTTGTATACATGTTAATTGAAGCACGAGAAATTCAATGCCGTTGAGCGCATCTTCATACCTCGTTTAGTTTTTGAGATATGGCCTCTGGAAAGTCGAAAAACTAAAGTGTTGAAATTTTTTGGAAAGTTCAACACTACCGGAGGCTCTATCTCAAAAACTAAACGTGATACGAAGTTGCGCTCAACGGCATTGAATTCTCCATGTCCGAATTGACTTATTAGAAAAAAAATAATTTTTATGTATTTTTAATTATTTATCCAGGGGTTTTTTTTCTATTTTCAAACAATTTGCTCTAAAACTCTTTCCCGTACGGTTATTGTAACGAAAATTTACATACAAATGTATTTTGACCCGCTGAATACAATGGTCAAATCCCCAAATTAATACGCCTTCTAGTTTTTAAGATAATGTCCAAAAACTGTATAAGAAAAAAAAATTGCAATATGCTGAAAACTTGTTTACAAGTTAATTGAAACACGAGAAATTCAATGCCATTGAGCGCATCTACATATCTCACTTAGTTTTTGAGATATGGCCTCGAGAAAGTCGAAAAAATGAAGTATTGAACTTTTTCGAACGTTTAACACTTCCGGAGGTTCTATTTCAATAACTAAACGAGATATGAAGTTGCGCTCAATGACATTGAATTCCACGTGTCCGAATTGGTTTATTAGTAACTTCTTTCTTCTCTTCTATAAGGTCGTCTATCTTCTACCTCTTTTACCTTCTACTATACTTTCTATACGTCCTTCACCGGAGTATCACTTTTCTTCCTTATGTTTAAGATAGAGACCAAAACTGTAGTTTGTAGGTTTGACGTTATTACGTATGTTAAAAATTTCTAGGTTATGACAAACAACAGCAAAAATGACAATTATAGGAACTCTGAATCAGGCTTAAATTTAAAAACTGAACAGTATTTTTCGGTATTAAACCGAACAGTAGATTTATCTGTAGTAAATTGCATAATATGGTGGCACCTTTGATGATTCTCAGTCATCAACCTCAATCCATCCCAAAATCAATCTACTTAACAATTCAAACTAGTACTTGCACCTCGCTGCTAACGTCTTGGCGATGTATAAGCGTCAGAGCACACAGCACACGAAGCACACGTTTCGGACAGGAAGTGAAGTGTGAGCCGGAGCAGGGCCAGGAAGGCTGACTTCCGGCGGCGTCGGCAAGGCAGGGAACGTGGGGCGTGTCTCCATACATCATGTCCCGCATCGTGTCGCTGTTCGCTGTTCGCTGCAGGCGCCAGGAGCCTTGTCGGAGCGAAGACATCGCAGCGGTGTCGAAGCTGAACTGAACTTTGAGTTCCTCTACCTCAAATTGTTCTTGTTGGCAGCTGAGCCTTCTAAGGCATAAGCCTTAGAATGGAATATTTCATTTGCTAAGTGTAGATTTTAGTTATTACTGTAGTGTTTCAGTTCTGTTCGTAGTTGTTAAAGTAAGACTACTAATAATTTAACTAGGTACCTCTTAAGATTTCACTTAATAGTATATTACGTACCATGAACTGTAAGTGACAGTTTTTGGACCAAGAATGTAGTTTGGGAAATCAAGACCTGTAGGGTCGAGATTTGCTAATCATTCGCGACCTAAAAATCATTTACACTTCGAGTTAGTAGGCTATTTTTTACAATACTTGCACAAATAGAAGAAAAAAAATTGTTTCAAAATTAACAGCTGTCAAATTGTTGTCAAAATAAACAGGACCTTGTTCTATAATATTTACTTATTGTCCACGGTGGATGGTAAGTAAATATTATAAGGCGTATTCCATTTGCCATTTGAATCAGATCTAACTTACATTTATTGAACTAGATAACTTATTTATTTCGCTAGATTACTTCGCTAACTTTATTTATAATACTAGAATTATTCATTCTAATTTACTTTGAATTAATTCACCCCAATAAGTGCATCAGTTTGATTAAAACAGTTGATTTACTCATGTTGTGTAATTTATCTGAACTGATTTAAGTGAACCAAGTGGCAAATGGAATACAGCTATAGTCTTGATGTGACCATGGAAACCAACTGTGAAATGAAATTTTCACTTAGGACCAGTTTTTCAATCATCGATTAATGTTAATCATGATTAAATAACAAAGAAACTATAGTTTCCATTATTATTTAATCATGATTAGCATTAACCGAGAGTAAACCGGTGATTGAAAAACTGGCCCTTACTGTGTTTAAATTTGGTCATTAATGGGTAACTGACTGTAAAATTAATGCAAAAAAAATAGAACATTCACTTGTCAGATTCGTGAAAAGTTCTTAGCCTAACACACCATCATCGCCTCAATCACATTCGTAGTTCATTTATTAAGTTATTTATTTTAAGTTTGGCAGTTTAATCTGGAAGTACGTATATCTTGTTACTTTTTAAACGAAAAATTTAAAGGCAATAAGTGTTACTATTACTTGAATAAGAAAACTACCACTTACTAGTAATATAGAGGAGAGGGCAGTAGAAAAGAGCTATGTTGGATAATCGACAAGCATAACAAATTGGCTTCTCATCCTTTCTTGCCCTAATTTTAGAAAATAAGTTGCAGAGGCATGATAACCACTCATCTCTCGGAATTATCTATCAATTTAAAATTAAAATTTTATTACAAAGTGCAGCAGAATAGCGCTATGTTAAAAGATGAATAATCGCTTTAATAAAATTGCGGCTGAAAGTAATAGTCTTTTTTATTATCGCTTCTTACGTGCTACGCCAGAACTGCTCCAATTTGTTCCTTTTTCGACTTTGTTTTCGTTCTTTAATAGATTATTCAACTATAATCTGTAAAGTAAACATAAAAATACTCTAGATAAGACAAATAATTAATTTACTCTATTCATAAACAAGATGCGATCTGGAATTTCAAAATTTTTATAGATAACGATAAATAGTATATTACGTACCATGAACTGTAAGTGACAGTTTTTAGGTCAAAAATGTAGTTTGGGAAATTCAGGCTCAAAGGATCGAGTTTTCCTAAACATCCGCGACCTAAAAAATAACTTACATTTCGATGTTAGTAAGCTATTTTGTACAATACTTGCACAAATCGAAGGAAAAGAAAAATAGGTTTAAAAATTGACAGCTGTCAAATTGTAGTCGACATAAAGAGGACCTTGATATGTAATATTTACTTACTGTTTACGGTGGACCGTAAATTAATATTAAAGTCCTGATATAACCATGGAAACCACTGTGTAATAAAAGTTCCACTTAGGGCCAGTTTTCCAATCAGCGGTTTACCCTCGATTGGCGTTAATCATGATTAAATAATAATGGAATCCATAGTTTCTATTATTATTTAATCATGATTAACATTAATCGGTGATAGAAAAACTGGCCCTTACTTTATTTAAATTTTGTCATTTAACTCAAACTATAATTTCTCTTGACAGTATTTATTCAATTGAAACACACACAAAAATCCATATAATACAGTAGAAAAATTAACATTTTGTCTTTCTTGCATCTGGAAGCGTACTCCCTCTCCCTTGTACGCGTAAGTCAGCTATCCAGTGTTATAATAGTATATTACGTGCCATGAATTGTAAGTGAGTTTTTAGGTCAAGAATGTAGTTTGGGAAATCGAGGCCCGAAGAGTCGAGTTTTCCTAAACATTCACGACCTAAAAAAATCACTTACAGTTCGAGGTTAGTAAGCTATTTTGTACAATACTTACACAAATAGAAGGAAAAGAAAAATAGATTTCAAAATTGACAGCTGTCAAATTGTAGTCAAGATAAACAAGACTTTCATATGTAATATTTACTTACTGTTCACGGTGGATAGTAAGTAAATATTAAAGTCCTGATATAACCATGGAAAGCACTATGAAATAAAAGTTGAACTTACTGTGTATATATATTGTCATTAATAGGTAACTTACAGTACAAGTATTGTAAAAAATCATTTAGATTTGAAATGTGAATCTGTCAAACATTTATTTATTTATTTATGTTACGCTGTACAACAGGAATTGAATCCCAATTACAGTACAGGGTCTGGACTCACCGAGCCGCAGAGTGGTTGTTCGTATAATTTTACAAATGATGGGTGCATTTTTCTAGGCTGAGTTTTTAGTTATTCTGGATTCAGATAACTCATAATACTTTTGCGGTTTCTTATCGTAAACATAATTCTTTTCATCTATTATATACGCGTCATGTAAACACATTTTTATTGTTATCCGCCATAAAGTCAGCCTATTCTCACCGAAATTGGCTTCCCTTCGCTCAAATAAAATTTTATCTGCATTTTTAAATTTACGATATTTTCTGGAAATTTCTCTGCGAATATTTTGCCAGTTTTTCAACATATTTTATATTTTGTATATATATACACAAATACATCATTTTATTATATATTTTCTACTTTCAAACGTGACATATCTGTGAAGCCAATTGTCGTAGCACATATTATATTTCAGTGACATACCTCATTGCAATGTCATGTTAGGCAATTACATTTTAAATAGTACTCGCTTGATGGAAACTCAAAAGTTATTCTTGAGTGAGCGAATGTTCGGAAGTAAATAATTTTCAACACAAAACAGAGCACAGTTTAAGTACACATAAAGTTTTCATTAAGTTTGTACTACTACAAAATTAACGATTTGAAGGGGAAGAAATATGTGCCACGTTCATGACATCCCACCAAACTTGAAGAAGGTATTCCAACTTTAATAACAAACATTCCATTTGCTAGAAAAATGAATAATAGCTTTTAACGGAGTCAGTTAAACAAGCAGAACATTTCAAACAAGCGCAATTAATCTATAATTCAATCCCAAGTACTTGTATTTCCGACATTTTTACGATATCAATTTAAATGGTAATTTACTAGGTATATACGTCTCGGCTCAAGAGCATTTACTTGTACCTACATAGAATATGGTTTTCCGTCTATTTCATGTAAAATAGAGGATTAGATAGGTGGATGATTGATATGAACAACTTTTCAATTATTCAAATTACACCACTTATACATTTTTCTTTATTTTTACTCAATATATTACCCGAAAAATTATCTATGTTCTCGGTGTTTTATTTCTTGTAAACTGTTGATAATAAAAAGTTGTTGAGACCGTGATTAACAAAGAAAACAAAAACATTTTTATTTGACTTAGTAGAACAAAGACGTAAGTATGTCAGTACGTAATTGGATCTACTGTAGATGTTTTATACTGTTCCTAAATTTATAGCAATGTAAAAAGAATGTAGCAGACGCTTTTATTAACAAACACAGGAGGATGTAAAATTGACTTGCTATTTTGCAAGGCATCTGGGCCCCCAAATATTTAGAATATCTAATGCTAAAGAATGTATATTTTTCATTTAAAAAATGTAAAGGCATAACAATTGTTGCAAACTTTAATTAACTGATAAAGTAATCCTGTTAAAATATTTTTAAAGTTAATTTGATGACAGAAAAAAATGGAAGACGCCCGGATTCGAACCGGGGACCTTCATCTTGCCGGGCCGATATCTTAACCATTAGACCACATCCCACCTGTCCGATGCAGGCGTCAACCATATTCCTCTGTCATAGTGTCTAACACAGCATCGATCCCAAGACTCCTATGAATCATAGGTATTAACAACGGGTTTCGTTTGTAGCGACACATGTCTGATTTTAAAGGAAATCATACCACGAAGTAATTTTTTTGTCATATGGATGACTTTTAAGTCTCCTATATGTTTTTGTCATAAAAAATACTTTAAAAATTATCATTGTCACTGTACTTCACCCGTTGTTAATACCTATGATTCATAGGAGTCTTGGGATCGATGCTGTGTTAGACACTATGACAGAGGAATATGGTTGATGCCTGCATCGGACAGGTGGGATGTGGTCTAGTGGTTAAGACATCGGCCCGGCAAGATGAAGGTCCCCGGTTCGAATCCGGGCGTCTCCCATATTTTCCTGTCATCACATTAACTTTAAAAATTATCATTGTCACTGTACTTCAAAGTCATCCATATGACAAAAAAATACTCTTAAAATATTACTTTTTATATTTTAATAATTAACCAATACATTTTTTGTGATTTTCCTTACAGTACGGTTAGTGCGAGATTACATCGTCGTTATAGAGCACGTATTTTATCTTGATTCTCATTGGTAGATCAAGATACATAGAGCATTTTAGAAGACTTAAGCAAATTGTCCGCCATGTTTAATTTTAGCATAATGAACGTGAAAGTCTTTTTTTAACGTAATATCGTATAGAAAATTACATATTTCTCAACTGTTTTAATAACCGAGAAAAAACCGAGATCATTAAAATTTCCCAAAGTGATATTGAAATTTTGATATGTCAACATAGTTTTTTATTTTACTCTTCCTAAAATCAATCTAATATAAATATATGAAAAAATACAGCACGTAATAAAATCATCATTTTTCAATCATTTGATAATACACTTCGGTTTCACAACTTGCACCAAATATATGAAAAAAAAGTTAATTACCAGTAGTACAAATAACTATTAGAAAGCAATTAAGTATCGCTCTCACATGTTTTTAATAAACATATCTTCATTTTGACGTTCTGGTCAGCCAATTAGAATACGAGTACTTTCCATAAAATTGATGTCGGCTGTGGAAATCGAACTTGGGTTCTCAAATTCACAGGCCTACTCAATACCACTGATCTATCTATTCCATATATTATTAGCAGTTATATAATAAGCCTGAGAACCCTGGTTCGATTCCCACTGCCGACAAACATTTTCACCACATTTATACTACTCCTGTGGCTCCCCCTCCACTAACATCTTTGGGGGGCCGTGCTTTGACGGCTGGTAACCGCACCTCACGCGCAAAAAAAATATATCACTGACCGAGGTCTGTTTCGGTAGAGTGCCACACTCAGTAATGGGTAGAAGGCGTGATATATAATACTAATAATTATAATCATTTAAATATTTCAATATAGCTTCTTTTATTTCAAGAAATAATTAAAGAACAGGCTAACTGCAATTGACAAAAAAAGTGTAAATGTAGATGGAGTATAATTCTTCAGCACTTAGTTTGTTCTTGGTGACAGTTTAGTCCTTGGCGAGATGCAGAGTGCAATGAGAATAGTGCACGTCATCACGTCATGATAATTTATCTTGAGATGAGTGCAGCGACGCCGTGCATCTTCAAATCTGACGCGACGTCGCCCACCGCAACCGCAGAATGAGTAAAGTGCTCACACGGAAACTTTACCAGGGAAATAACAAAAATGCTCTCTACCCTGATTATTTATGAAGATGCTACTACGCGATCGAAATCATATCAGCTGAGATTTTGAAATGTCGTTTTATTTTCCTAAATATACATACCGGGTATCTACTTTATTTGTGATATACAGGAAATTAAATAGTAAAAATTTCGTATTGGGATTTTTAAATAAAAACGCGCTCATTACGGCGAAAATTGAAACTACGATAAAGGCATAGTTTACTACTAATCTAATTAAGTACTTAAAAAAAAAATGCAAATGAATGATAATAGAACTAATATCTACAATAAAGACTGTAATAAAACTATGATTAACTAATATTAAACTAAAAGAATTAATATCTTCTACGAAAAACCAACACTACTAAAAGAACAGATGAACTATATAATTAAATTTGTATATAAAATTTAAAAGATAATGAAAATAATACTAGAACTGCAACTAACGACAACACAGAACTATGTTGTATATCAATTAATTAAAAATGACCCTTGAACAAACTATTTAAATTTGGTACATTCGTTGAAAACACACTTTTAAATCTCGGCAAATAAATAAAAATATTAATATTACATGAACATGACATACATTTTATAAAAATTTATAAATTAAATATATCATCACGCTTTTACCTTTTACTAGGCGTGGCAGATCTCGGTAATTGATATATTTATTCGCGTGAAATTATCAGCCGTCAAATCACGATCCTTAAAGACGTTAGTGTTCGTAAAACTACAGGAATAATTGTAATGTGGGGATAATTGTTTGTCGGCTTCAGAAAACAAACATGAGTTCTTAAATCCCTAGTCTGACTGGATACCGCTTCCCAAAAGAATAATAATAATAATGAATGAAAAAAATTAAATCAAAATTTTACAAAATTACTGTTCGTTTGAATTAAATGAATACTGTATTTTGCACTACATATAAAGAATATTAATATAATAAATGCAGAGTTTAATTTTTCAAAAAAGCTATAATTTAATATACAATTATCGTGAAACCATTGTAATATGTCAATAATTTTATATATCATTATTGCTTCTTGACACGTCTTATATCTCAAAAAGTTCTTATTAATTAACTTTATTTTTATCTTCTTTCTGCCTCTGACTTACTTTCGCTAATCTTAAAGCTTATAACATTTTTATCACTAATGAAACTTAACTATCTGCAATATATAAAGATAAGATAAACTTATAACTTATAATATAAGTTATGCAATTTTTTTAATTATTATTTTGAAAAGTTTTAATAAACCAAATGATATTATTTTAATATAATGTTTCGTCTATAGTTATAAATATTATCAAGCTAAAAAAAAATTAATTTTGTTAAATATCTTATTCAATATACAATAAATTAATTAAACTTGCCAAGGTTTACATTTGCTAGGGTAATTTTTTTAAATTTACACAATTTTGTATTATTTTAAAATCAAAACATATTTACATTTTAAAATATGGTAAAAGAGTTATAATAGTAATATATATATATATATATATATATATATATATATCATCACGCCTTCTACCCATTACTGGGTGTGGCACTCTGCTGAAGCAGATCTCAGTAAGTGATATATTTTGCGCGTGAAGTGCGGTTACCAGTCGTCAAATCACGGCCCGCAAACATGTTAGTGGTGGAGGAGCCACAGGGATAGCTTTTTCAAATTATGAAAATTTGTCGCCTGTGGGAATCGAACCAGGGACTTCAGGATCCACAGGCCGACTTCATACCACTGAGCTAGCCATCCCATAAATAGTAAAATAATACCAAATAATTTCAAAAATACAATTAAGCCTTAACGAAATAAAAAAAAATAGTTATATAAAGCAAAAAGAGTTGAATCAATTTCCTTGAAGATTCATTTCCGTTCCTGCTTCGTAGCAGCAGCGAAGCCGTGGTGGATAGTATTCAAGGCGGTTCTGGCGAGCAGCAAATGTCTTTCTGCGTGGGATGCAATTTCCCGGGTCGCAGGTCGCAGGCGGCGACGACGCCAGCCGCCATGGTCTCCTGACCGCGCGTGTCGCGAACTAACGGCTCCGCGGAGATCAATGCAGATCCTTAATGTCATTTAGTTTTTCGGTCCGTTTACAAGATAAATAAAACAAGGAAAGCTGTAGTCGCGTACAATAATCCTTGCTATCTAATTGGGCATTGCAAGGTTTGCCAAGGAAACAAATACAAACAATGGAATGAGGCTGTTTCCATCTTTTGTTTTAACAAATGCGACAAAAATGTATTCATTACTTTAAAACAATTGTGGATTTACAACAATGACATTTGAGAAATTATTATTTTATTTTTAATAGTTGCTTATGTCAAAATGATTGATTACGATCCGTATTACATACAAAATTTTATATGTGGACGTAAATTAGTGAAAAATGTAAAATAAATTGGAAGAATAAAAAAAATCACTCAATCGGTGTCGAACTCCACATGGGTCATCATCAGGAGGTGACGTCAGAAATTAATAGTATATTACATAACAAGCATCGAAAGTGTAAAATAAAGTTGCGAGTGTACAAATTGTAGCGCCGAGTAATCCAAGTACACGAGTGCAGTTATCACACTTTCGAGCGAGTTATGTACACTATTTTTCAGACGACCATAGAATATTTCTAAAAAAAAATTACAAGAGCACTGTTGTTACACTTTGACAGCTGATGCGTTTTTGAAGGAAAGTGTTGATGTTTGACGTTTGAGGTTAGATATTGTGCAACTGTACTAACCATAATGTCAAAATATTAAATAATGCTAAAATATTAATAAATAAGTAATTATTAATTTGCAAAAATGAGATTTATCTGTGCAAATGTGTTGAAAAATCTGCCAATACTTCAATCTAAATAATATACATTCTTTTCCTTTATTTGATTATTTTCTTTCATCATAACGCCATCTGTTGTCAATCAGTAGAACTTCACCTGATATGTTAGAAGTGTACGTTATGCTAACATATCAGTGTATGCTATGTTCAACTTTCCGTAGTAATTTATGAAAGTAACCATAACAACACCATAAATTACTACGGAAAGTTGAAAATAACATACACTGATATGTTAGTATAGCGCACACTTCTAATATATCAGGTGAAGTTCCACTGATTGACAACAGATGGCGTTATGATGAAAGAAAATAATCAAATAAAGGAAAAGAATGTATATTATTTAGATTGAAGTATTGCCAAAACTTCAATTTAAATAATAATACAAATTATTTTCATTTATTTTATTATTTTCTTTCATCGTAACGTCATCTGTTATCAATGAGTGAAACTTCACCTGATATCTTAGAAGTGTACATCATGTTAACATATCAGTGTATGTTATGTTCAACTTTCCATAGTAGTTTATGATGTTGTTATGATTACTTTCATTTGTTGTCATCTGAAACAATTATAACATTTATATAATGGTAAATTCTATCATATTGACATGCTTTTTATTTAATTTATTTTTAAAAAAATACATATCAAGATGTTACATTGCCAAATTTTCTAAATAAATAATATTTTCGAGTATCGTAATATTACTAATTCTAATTACTCTACCCGAAAACTAATTTAAGAGCAGAAATATTAATAAAAGTAGTACGATAAACTTCTGATGTCAAAAGTTTAGAAAAAGTTAAATCCCTGTGATTATTTATAACCCTGTCCATCCAAATCCTAATCCAGTTTATCCTAATTTAGCTCTGCAGTGTTCACGTGACCCGATCCTTCACCTCTGAAAAAGAAAACAAACTACCGTTGTGATTACGTACTAAAACAATGGAAAACGTGAACGTGCGACGAATTCCACCATCCCAACAAAAGATTTACGCTGTGTTTTTGTTTCGTTTTTCTTGGCTTTTTGTCGTGTTCAGCTTCCTGATGGGCGTGTTTGGTGTTCGATACTGAGATTGAATATGTGCGGTTCTTGGTGCCGAAGTGACAAGGGCGTCTTAACCCGGGAGCGGCAAAAAACTCAAATTATGAAGTAATACATTAGAAAACAAAATATTAACATATTTATCATGTCCTTGCGTGTACGAACGTAACTAATTAATCAAACGAAGTAAATATTGTTTTCTTCGTATGTATTATTATATGGGATGGCTAGCTCAGTGGTATGAAGTCGGCCTGTGGATCCTGAGAACCCTGGTTCGATTCCCACAGACGACAAACAATTTTCATAATTTCAAAAACTACCCCTGTGGCTCCTCCACCACTAACATCTTTGGGGGCAGTGATTTGACAACTGGTAACCGCATTTCACGCGCAAAATATATTACTTACCGAGATCTGCTTCGGTAGAGTGCCACATCCAGTAATGAGTAAAAGGCATGATGATATATTTATTTATTTATTTGTTTATGTATGATTAATTTGTTCTGATTTATTTTTTTTTATATTTCTGTTGATTAAATTAATATTTTGTTTGTGAATTTTAGAACCCGAGTTTGATTTCCACAGCCCCGCATATGTTTATTACGTCCCGCGTTTTCTTAGTTACTCGCCGTTGTTAACCGCAAATGAGGTAAACAATCTATCAATTACGTATCATGAATACGAAAAAATGTTTTTGTCCCCCCAGCGCCTGGACACGCTTCTGCAAAGGAACATGTGACATGTGTGATCGCAAGATCGCCACCAAGTTCTGTCGGAATGAGATGCGTGCGCTGCTTATGTAATAAAGTGGACTTACGCGAACGTAGAGCGTAGAACGTAGAGCGTAGAACGTAGAGCGTGAACCGAGAGTTGCTGTCACGCCGTCACGGTATCACGCGGTGCCGAACTATCTGATCGTGTCAACTACGGACTACTTTTTCACTTGCAGACATTTTCAAACTAGAAATTGGATTGTGTGATTGTGGGTTACTGTCACACTACTGATAAGTATCTGACTGCTGCTTTAAATGTCACCCACCAAAAAAACAAAAAATGAATATTATACAGGAATAAAACATTTTAATAAACACATATTTACACATTTACAGATAAAATCATAAATCGTACATACATACATAAAATCACGCTATATCCCATCATGGGCGTCCACAGACATTTTTCCAGGGGGGGGGGGAGATGGAGTCGCAAAACACTCTCAGATATACATAAATTTTTAAAATATTTTTTTACATAACATAAATACAAATACACATAACAAATAGATAAAAAAAGTATTTAAATTTGTTTGAATTGAAGAAAAAGGACAATTTTCTAATAACTCTTCCATAAATTGACACCATTTCTTCAATAAATTCCGATTTAGCAGATTTACAGTTTTTATTTTCTAATATTTTGTGTCTGTGTATACTTAATAAACTTAGATTACGATAGGGAATATGTCGCTAGCTGGACATAAGAATACTGTTGAAAATTCACTTTCAGCTTGAATTTATTATCTTTAAACTTATATTTTAATTTTTATTATATTATATATACATATACAGGATGGTGACCGTGAGTCTCGAACATAGGACTCTAACATGTAAAATTATATTGTTTTAATTTCTTGTTTCGTAATTATTTAAAAGAAAAAAGCTTCAAATAAAAGTTTTAGGTCATAAAATATGAAATTAATTTTGCATGCTTTGTAACGGCACAAATTAGATCTGAAAATGATGAAAACTGTCTCAAAACTATCGATAGCTATGAAATTGAAACAAAATTAAACAAATGTTTGACGTTAAATCTGTCAAAACTGTCAAAATAAATTCTTTATTTACGTTATTTATTCACGGCCAATAATATACTGTTACTCTGGATTATGGTGAGCAAATTTGTAACTATGTTGTTTCTGAATTACTCACAATTTTAGTTAGGCATTCTATGTAAAAACTGAAAACGAATAAAAAAATAAGAAAGGAAGAGAGTGTCTGGCTACGCTTATGTTTGAAAGTGCATTTCGCAAAATTGCAAGTAACTAACTCTAACAAAATAACTAAACAATGAATCTTGGCTTGTTAAAACTTTTCAATGTCATAGAATCAATTCAAAGTTCCAACTTTTCTATCCTTTATTTAAAACCATTTTTTCTTAAACAATTTAGGAAGGTTTGACAGCAGAAAAGATATTCACATTGGCATGGTAATTACTTTACAGAAAAAAGAGTTTCAATCATTGTTTTAAAGAATTAAATTATGTGTTAAAATGAGTTCTACACATTTAATTTTACTTTCAGTTTTTTTAATTTTCTTCGCGCTCCAAATTGACAGTGGAAAATAATTATTGCCGTGTGTTTTACTTTTAAAGTTGTTAATCGGGTTCGTTCGTTTATTATCGAAAAAAGCCGAGAGCTATAGCATTTGTACATTATATTTAGTAAGTAACAGTACTGATTTTAATGACAAATTAAAATGTCTAAACGATGCCGAACAAGTTAGAGCGTATTTTACCAATTAGTAAACTACGTGTTTATTTGAGTTGAGTTAGTCTAGTGCGGGATTTTGTAGTGATCGCAGTGTTTTCAATGTTTTGTGCCTATCTTAGTTGAATATTTAGTGCGTAAATTATCTTAAATTTAATGTTATTGTGCGTATTAGTGCGTAATATATACAAGAAATGTGAATATATGAGTGCTAGTGCTGTGGGACAAATTGTATGGATATTATAAGATCGCAAGGTGTGCTAATTTGATAGTGGACAACATGGGACGTGGATGGCGGCTGATTCTTACTCAAAGTATGTAACAATATTATTGTTAACATTGTGGAAACTTTCAGAACTTACAGTTATAGAAATATGTTTTAAAGAAAAATTGCAATATGCTCCACCGAGATATTTTGAGATCAGTAAAATTTAATAAATTTGAAAAGTACCTAGCTCCAAAAATATAAAATAGATATTTCATCACGCCTTTACCCATTACTGGGTGTGGCACTCTGCCGTAACAGATCTCAGTAAGTGATATAATTATGCGCGTAATGTGCGGTTACCAGCAGTCACGTCTCTTAAAGATTTTTAAGGTGGGGGAGCAAAAGGGGTAATTTTATTGTGGTGAAAATTATTTGTCGAATATGGAAATCCAAACCGTGTTCTCAAATTCACAGTCTGACTTGATACCACTGAGCCACATACCCCAAAAATAATTATTCGCGATTGCATAAACAAAAATATAGAATTTATCATGAAATTTATTTTTAATTGAGTTCGTTTCTCTTGCACTTTTAATAAATAATTCGACAAACTCAAGTCAATAACAAACTTTACTACACATTAAAATTGCTCCTGTGAGTTTCCTACCACTAACAGTTTTCAGGGGGTGTTATTTGACGACTAGTAATCGCAAAATATATCATTTACCATGCCATACCCTGTAATGGGTAAAAGGCTTGATGATATATTAATTTTTATTTTATAAAAATGTAATGGATAGTGGCTCAGTGGTACCGAGTCGACCTGTGGATCCTAAGAACCCTGGTTCGATCCCCCACAGTCGACAAACATTTTTACCAATTTATAAATTACCCCTGTGGCTACCCTAGCACTAACATCTTTGGGGGCCGTGATTTGACGACTGGTAACCGCACTTCACGCTCATAAATATATCACTTACCGAGATCTGCTTCGTCAGACTGCCACACCCAGTAATGAGTAAAAGGCATGATGATTTATTTATTTATATTTATTTATTTTTATTTATTTATTTATATTTATTTATTTTTATTTATTTATTTTTATTTATTTATTTTTATTTATTTATTTTTATTTATTTATTTTTATTTCTTCTATCTGGTATAGAATTTATATGATATATTTCAGCATGTTGTAAACAGTCTTTTAAACCTACCTGACGTTTTTATTTTTAGTAACATTGTCTTTATAAAGTAAATTGTCTGATTCGACGGGTATGATATACCCATCAAATGAAAATAAAATTTAAAAAAACGTAAAAATATGTATACTTTTGCCAAGAAATAGTTTTAGGAAAACTGTAATGTAATTGAGCAAATATTTACATCTTTTATTTGAATATTTTTACTCTAACGTAATCAGAGAAGCAACGTTAGCAGAAAACTTATTTTCATGTTAAGGTAGTTCCAGCGTGAAAAAAATTTTTGCAGATTTGAATGAAATTTGGCGCACGTAAACATTGGATAGTCATACGCATCCTGTTAAAATATGAAACACATTCATCGTCTGTGAACAAATATATTCGCTTGTAAAGTTGAGTTCTTATACATGGGGCTTATAGCGATCATCACTCAGAATCGCACATATTTGGTTTGTGTACCTCTAAAATTTTGCAGTTTCATTTGTAAAACTAGTATGATGTTCTAGAACTATCCATGTATATTGTATCAGAAAGAGAAAGTTTTTTATCGTTTAGTAATGGATATATAGCCATGCAAAGCCTTGTTTTTAACGAAAAATTAAGAATCCCAATTTATAATGGCAACACCACACGGTGGTATGGTATTTGAAAATTTACTAGACCAACAACCTGTTAACAATTCATGATATTCAAATCATAATAGGTATAAAACACTTATTTTATTCAATTTTTATATTTTTTGAGCGTCAGTTTCGCCACTCGATAACCGATGGCACCACCGTCACACTAGTACTACCTTAATTCACTACTTTCGTGACACAGTTCTATGTAAGAAATAGTTGCATTGTAATCCTATTGTAGCTCTATCTCTCCAATAATATAATTTAACCGAATTACTTATTCCATTTTCGTTCCACATCGGTTGTAGTTTGAAACTTTGAAACAAACATAATTACTTTGTTATTCAATACTATTCTGTTGTTCAAAATTATTGGCAGAATTTGTAACATGGTATAAAATCATTAGAAATATATTTTTCATATGAGCGTAATGTGCAGACAAATTGGCAGGTGTACGTTAAAAGAGATAACTAACATTTGATAATGATCAGATAATTAGCGTATTCCAAAGTTGATTTAAAAGCAGGGTAATTAAGTAACAGAGCACACATGCTGCAGTGGCGCCATCATCCCACCCGCAGCAAACAGCGCAGATGGGGTAGTCTTCTCCATCTCATTATAGCATTATACAAATGAAATATGCATTACATGTTCTCACACGGTACCATTTTCATTTCACTCAACACTGCAGCGAGCATTTCCACCAGTGGCGTCGTTAGAGCTTTTTTCGAGGACTTATGCATCCTCTATTAAAATTTGCATTTGCAAGAAGAAAACAATAAAAACGTAAAATATATATTTAATTTTGACTACTAGTGGTAAAATTAGTGAAAAATCATGTTATACTTCAGAGATATATGCGATTTAAAATATAGTGGCATCACAAGTATTCAAGCATTCTCATTGGCTACAAGTGTTTTCGTACAGTTAATAAGAGACATATGCGAAGTTGAACGAAAGTAACTGATATTTCTGCACTGTTTTTTCAAAGTGTTTGTCATTTGCTCGTATGTGCGTATTAATTACAATTACTACTATTATAAAATATTATTTTTAACATAGTAAGATTATTATCTAATAAATAATTCGAATATTATTTGCACCCATTGAACCAAATTAGTATCAAAGACATTGGAAGAGAATTAAATAAAATTTTAATAAAATATGTACTACAGGGTGATCGAAAGGAATTCTTAGACTTGGCAATAAAAAAAAAACTACTTGAAATTGGTAAGCCTGATACATAAATTCATTTCCTGTTGTTGACAGTGACATTTAAAATTTAAATTTGAGTACATTTATTATTACATTTATTTCTAAAGTATTTCTATTACTTAAAAAGTCAAAATTCTATTAGCTATCAGACTCCGGACATAACCTATTTGTTTTTATTTGAAATGTCAAATAGCATTTCCTCCTTTATCTGACGTTGTGCCAACTGTGGAATAAAAAGATCTCTGGAATTGTATTGCCAACTATAACAAATCCTTTTGATCACCCTGTAGTATGTTGTTAATATACAGATAAAATTTGAACTCAATCGATACATACATCTTGGAATGTCACCCATTGAAAGAGGAAGTAAACATTTCAATACTAATTAAAACTTTTTTGTTTTATTCAAAAATTGTATATTAAGAAAGTTTATTTTAACTAATAAATAACTTTGATTTCATCCGTCAAACAATCTATGAGATAATAATAATCATGATTGTCTATTTGGGTGTCGAATTAGGTTCTTTGTAAAAAAAAGGTGCTAGTAACACTTTTGTACATTTTCAGCTCAATTCACAAAAGAGTTTTTAAGCTAGAATTTAACTAATCCTGAATTTTGGATTTGTCAAATTAAACCAAATTCCCAAAAAAGTTCTTACCATTTAGTTTTCGGAAAGTGAATTGAATTAACTTTTTAAAATCGGACTATCATTAGATTAGCTAATCTAAAATTCAGGATTAGCTAAAACATTTTTGAGAATCTGGTTGCTTATGTCTAAGTTGTATTTAATGTTAAATATAGTTTAAAATATTGAAAATTAATTGCAGAATTTAATAAATGTAAAATACTTGCGATTTTAGTTTCATTTAAATTTTTAACGACAAAATAATGATGTAATTCTAGGCTTGTAAAAGGCATCAAAATGGCATACGCCGTGCGAAGTAAAGATGCGCACTCGTACATCGCAATATACATGTGGTTCAAATGTATATTCTCTTGTGCCCCCATTTATGTAAAATCCAGCGCCGCTCCTGTCCCTTAGCACGCATTTCCCCAACATTCAGTGTGTAAGTGCGTATATATTAAATTACTAAATGCTGCCTCTGACTTACCCAGTTTATCGTGGAGTACGGACTTTTACAGTATCATTTATAACAATACAGTGTTATTATAACTCGAATACTGTTGATACTAGAGACTTTAATTACACTAACTTCAAATCTTGCCTCTAGTTTGTAGACTTTGATGCTGATAACACTTGAATATTATTTTTTCAGTTTAACGTATTCAATCAGTTATTGCGTGCTTCAAAGTTTTAACCTCCTTGGAGAGTTCGTGTCGATATGTTCTGGAGCCTAAGGCTATATAGGAAAGATAAAAAATTTCTGTTTCGAGGTTGTTACGAATGAAAATTTTCTTACTTTGAAGTATTAAAGGAAAAGTTACTATATCTCTTCCTATAATTTAATCCGAATATGTACCTTCTTTCATGTTTTAAACTTGAATAAACAATAACTTACTTGATATTTATCTCGATTATTTTAAGTGAGAAATATGGTAAATAATTACACTTTGTTTATTATTTTGACAAGATCATTACTTTTAATTTTAAGTGGTTAAGGTTGAATAATACACCTAATTAGATCTGAAGTTAGAATTTGAACACTGTTCTTTTTATAAATTTTATTGTTTCATATTTTTGAATATTTATGAATGGGGTGGCTAGCTCAGTGGTATGAAGTCGGCCAGTGGATCCTGAAAACCCTGGTTCGATTCCCACTGGCGACAAACTATTTTCATAATTTCAAAAGCTACCCCTGTGGCTTCTCCACCACTAACATCTTTGGGGGCCGTGATTCATCAAATAATCAGTCCTCGTCAAACATTCTCATCCTAACACACCACCCTCGCATCAACCACATTCATAGATCCGTCCATATTTAGCTCATACACTCGAAATCATTCATTATTACACAACAAACCTTCAATCACATTTATCTTATCACTTCTATTCACTTTTTATTCATCTTTCTTCTACGCACGTTACATATGCCCAAAACCAGTGGCGTATCTAAGGGTGGGTGCGGTCTGCAGCGGGCGGCACATATTTTGGGGCGGCATTTTTTATATTTAGTTTTACAACAACTTGTTCACTTCATAAGTTTACTATTCGATTTCTACGAATTATGAATTACTATATGATTTCGAATATTTTTCTTCATCGTCAAGTCAATCCCATTAATTAATGGGATGGCTAGCTCAGTGGTATGAAGTCGGCCTGTGGATCCTGAGGTCCCTGGTTCGATTCCCACAGGCGACAAATTTTCGTAATTTGAAAAAGCTATCTCTGTGGCTCCTCCACCACTAACATGTTTGGGGGCCGTGATTTGACGACTGGTAACCGCACTTCACGCGCAAAAATATATCACTTACCGAGATCTGCTTCAGCAGAGTGCCACACCCAGTAATGGGTAGAAGGCGTGATGATATATTTATTTATTTATTTATTTGTCAAGTCAATGTTGGGTTGAAAATATTATCTCCAAAAATTCCTTTAGTACTGCCTAGTTTAAATATGGCATCCAATGGTAAAAAAGTTCTCCACCTATAGTTTGTCTCAATTACAATTATTTATGTATGTTTATTAATTTAGTGGGATAATGGCTCAGTGGTTGGAGTTGGCCTGTAGATCCTGAGGATACCGGTTCGATTCCCACAGCCGGCAAACAATTTTCACCAAATTAAAATTACCCCTGTGGCTCCCCCATCACTAACATCTTTGGGGACCGTGATTTGATGGTTGGTAACCGCACTTCACGTACATAAATATATCACTTACCGAAATCTGCTTCGGCAGAGTGCCACACCCAGTAATGGGTAGAAGGCGTGATGATATATTTACTTTATATTTAGTTTTTTTAATTTATAAAAACCACCATTTGTTTGACTTAGAAAGGGCGGCAAATTGGAGACCGCCCTGGGCGGCAAAAGGTCTAGATACGTCACTGCCTAATACATCTTAAATTCTTCTTCTTCTTTAATGGCGCTACAGCCCGAGTCGGGCCTGGGTCTACCGGGCACACCGAGCCGCAGTTTTTACGCTGCCGTACTGCCGGTTTTCTGAGTCAGTGTAACTTACTTTTAAGGCATATGTATAAGTGACTAGCTTATAGCGCCCGAGTATGATTAATACAAGTAACTGTATTTTTTATTATACTTTGTCGACAGGCGGATTCGAACTGACGAATCTTGGTTCGGATGACGTCACAGTATGCTAAGAGATGTGTATTAACACGCTCGGCCATCGCGCCTATACATCTTAAATTACTCACGCTCTAACAACGAATTTACAAAGATTAGAAGAGAGCGATAACCTGCACTTGAATTTGAAAGAATGTTCCACACAATGCAATAACTGACAATGAAACAAGAAACGTTTAAATTTCAATACAAATAAGTCAAAATAATTTCAGCTTACAGATGCCATGGTGACATCTGGTGCTGAAACCTACTCAATTAAAGCTTAATGAATATATTTGGAGCTAAGCAATAAATTGAATCCCTAGGCTGGTGGACTATTCTTATCTTGTAAATAGTTGATATGACATCGGTAGACAGTTTTTATACTTTCGCATCGCCCATAAAACCTTTCTTTCCAATTAGAAGCAGCAATGGCGATCGCTCCGTCATGTAACATTTATCCTCGTTGCAGATGTTCGAGGGCTGACGTTGATCGAGGTGAGGATCCCCAACCACACGGTGCGTGACCAGAACGCGCGACTCGAGTGCCACTTCGATCTGGACGGCGAGGCGCTGTACTCTGTCAAATGGTACAAGGATGGCAATGAGTTCTATCGCTTCATACCGCGGGATATGCCCCCTGCGCAAGTGTTCCCGCTGCCTGGAGTCACGGTCGATGTAAGTTCATGCTTTTCTTATTAGCTTGTCAAACATAAACATAACTTAGATTATGTTACAACTTGATTATTATTATAATTATGTTGAAAACTTGAACCATTGTAACTAAAGTTTCATTTTATTCACTTTATTTGTCAAAAATACAAAAGTTGTATAGATCAAACCAGGATGACGTCATACTAAAAGGGCAACTATGTTTCTAACCTCATTTTAAATATGTTTTACAGCATTCATACGTAAAACTTTAAAAACTCAAAGTACTTATCAATAAAATATAACTAAAATCTGTATCATCGTATTCGTAATTTAATTACATTTTAAAATATTACTTTAACAGCTGCCCTCTGCGTAATTCATTGTGTATAAAATATTTCTTGCGTTCGCACCTCGTAAAATTTTTCCAATTTAATTAAAACATTTATTTGAATATCAATCATGTTTTTGGCAAAGCTCGCTTCGCTCGTTTTAAACAAACAAACCCTAAGGCCGCAGAACGCTCGTTCTCCAAAAGCAAGCCCTGGTACTTGTTGTTGATAATATTTACAAATACGTCATATTACAGCTAAACATTGGGTTACTGACAAAAAAATAATTTTTCTGACAGAATAAGTAATTTTACTGATTATTTTTTGCCGTTTCTCAAAACCAATGAAATGCTTCATCGTATGTCACGTGTCTGCGTTTTAACCAATCCTGTCATTATTATACTCAGAATCAAGCTCTTGTGATTATTCCCGGGAATAATCTCTGTAGGTGCTTTTTTGTTTGTGACAAATGATAGGTAGTTGCCAAATAATTATTTAAAACTGTCAACTCCTCAATTAAAATGTGTGAAAAAAATCAATTTAGTCCCATTTTAGATACAGAATATACAAACAAATTTTGGAAACAACTTCCAAGAAATCATTAATAAGTAATCAATCGATATGAACCCAGTTCAAAATCTTTTTAAGTTGGATGAATCGACCTCAACAGCTAAGTCAAAAGATAATCTAATTAAATATAACTCGAGAGATCGATAAATTAGTAAATAATTGTCCCGTATCTTTCTCAAACTTGTTGCCATTTGGCAATAGCCACTCAAGCACTACGGGCTTTCGTTCTATTGTCTGGCAACAAGTTTTCGAAAGATCTGTCAAATTATTTTCAATTTATTCTCACTCTCTTGTTATACTGATAATACTAACATAAATTACTGACATATTTCTATTTTATAAGTGACGACTTTTGCTTTTTTTACTGACCAAACATCGAACAAATATTGCCGTAAGTAAATAAAATACTGATGAAAAAAAAAAATCCCAATTAAATAGAACTTGTACTTGATTTTTATATTACTAATTTTAAACAAAAATATTTATTTTTCTTGTTGTTTTATGCTGTTATTGCTATTTATGTTTATTTTTTAATGTACAATATTACACGAAAATCCTTTTCCGTAATGCGATGTGACACAAAATGTCAATTTCAATTTAGAAGTTTATTGCTCTTTAAACTCCTGATGCCAATTTACTTAATACAAATTACGTTCTGAGATTACGGAAACATAAACCGTTGCTACCATTTCCTGTTTTTGTAAGGTAAGCTCATTAAAATATCTTTAAAAAGATCAGCTTGTGTATCCACAAAAGCACGGAAAATAAACAATTGTAAATGAACATCTATCCTGGCGTTATCCAAACAAAACACAAACGCATTGATGTCATCCGTTTCTTACAGGAGGCATTAGGTATATTTTAAACCGCGCCGTTAGCGATAAGCGAGCTTTCCACCCTTATAAATGGGAGGGCAGCACTCTCGAATTATACGAGATTATTTTTAATGCTTGAAAGAATCTGGCCGCGATGAGGTTCGTAAGACGGTCGGCGGATAATGGTCAAAAGGAGCAAGAACTTGAAAGCAGACCTGTGGCGCATCGGAGCACCCCTTCTTTTAAACGAAATCTTAATCCGTGCGGCTAACGAGGGCCAGGTTTCCACGGAACTGTAATCATCTCGTGCCCGTTTTCAATCACAATTTGCTCTTATAAATGTTCATGAGATTGTACCTTGAAGGGTTAGACCTCTCTCTACTCTTAATTTATTTTTTAAGAAAATTTGGTTTCGAGAGTTTTTAATTATACAGATGTCTAAGGGAGACAGCTTTACCTTGTACGTATAGGGCTGATGGATGACGTCAGTAATTTTTGGTCGCGGCTTGAGGGATGTAAAAGGAAAAATTTTATTTGTGACTTAAAAAATCTTCATTTAATCCTTTGGAACATGTTTATTATTTTCTCTTCATATAGTAATAAAAACGCAAATCCTATTTTTTCGAGTTTTGTGACTCAGTGGTATCGAGAATTTCAGAATCCGGATTGAATTTCCACAGCCGAGACCACATTAAAACTACCCCTGTGGCTCCTCCTCCACTAACATCCTTAGAGGCCGTAATTTAACAACTGGTAACCACACTTCACGTGTAAAATATATTATTAGCTTATTGATTATGAAAGTCGACATGTTTAGTTTAAATGTATAAATAAAATAAAATAAATATATCATCACGCCTTTTACCCATTACTGGATGTGACACTCTCCCAAAGCAGATCTCGGTAAGTGATATATTTATGCACGTGAAGTGTGGTTACCAGCCGTGAAATCACGGCCTCCAAAATGTTAGTGGTGGGGGAGCCACAGGGGTAATTTTAATTTGGTGAAAATTGTTTGTCGGCGTGGGAATCAAACCGAAGTTCTCAGGATCCACAGGCCGACTTGATACCACTGAGCCATTTTTCCATAAAAATAAATATATATATATATATATATATATATATATATATATATATATATATATATATATATATATATATATATATATATATATATATATATATATATATATATATATATATATCATCACGCCTTCTACCCATTACTGGGTGTGGCACTCTGCCGAAACAGATCTCGGTCAGTGATATATTTTGCGCGTGAAATGTGGTTACCAGTCGTCAAATCACGGCCCCCAAAGATGTTAGTGGTGGAGGAGCCACAGGGGTAGCTTTTGAAATTATGAAATTTGTTTGTCGCCTGTGGGAATCGAACCAGGGTTCTCAGGATCCGCAGGCCGACTTCATACCAAATAAATAAATAAATAATAAATAAATGTATGAATAAAATTAGAAAAGTACATAACAAGTATAACAGCGTCTCTTGCTATTGTTGGTTACCTTTTTATGTATTTTTTTGCGTCCTCCTCCAGAAACATTAGTTTTGCATAACTCAAAATCGTCCAGAAATTATCCTGTTTCCGGCCGAGGTCGAATAAAACTTTGGTAAGGCTAGCATTGACGTCAAGTGACTATCAATGTCAATGCTGTCAATATAAAAAAACTACTCGTAAATCAATAATTTTATTTAAATCGATTCGAAAAATCATGTCCAGAAATTGTTTTGATTGTACTCGCAATTTTCAAACCTGTCAAAATATGTTGGCACTCACAAAAATCCAGTTTCTGACCTAGTCATACAAATAACTATTTTGGTCTTTACTTCGCTTCAGTTACGTTATTCATAATTTTTATCATATATTAAAAAAAAACGTCGATTCGAATAAATTTGTTCATAATGTAATTACGTTGCCAGAGAATTACTAAAAATAAAATAAATAAATATATCATTACGCCTTCTACTCATTATTGGGTGCGGCACTCTGCCGTAGCAGATCTTCGTGTTATATTTTGCGTTTATCGACCGTCAAATCACGACCCCAAAAGATATTAGTGGAGGGGGAGCCACAGGGGGAATTTTAATGTGGTGTAAATTGTTTGTCGGCTGTGGGAATCGAACCCTGCTTCTCAAATCCACAGACCGACTCGATACCACTGATCCACCTACCCCATAATAGTATGATCCTGAAACTCAAAATTCACAATGCACCTTTTTGTTTAGTTAATAACTTTATATTTTTAGAATTAAAATCAAACTTAAAGTTGTAGTTTTCTTATCATCTACATTATTATAAATCTTCCAGGAATAATTTATAAAATGTTCGGTGCAAGCAGCAGCGAAGAACGTAAAGACGAAGATCGCAAGTCGTATCGGGTCAGGAAGCATACGTTTCACTTAACGTTGTATTTGTTTGTTTGCGCGTCTGTTTGCACGTGCCACGGCGAATGTAGATGTCCGTGTGGATAAGTAAATTACCTGCCTCGTGTTTGTTACTCTGTCTGTACTTGCGTGAGCGTGTGTGGACACATTTCTGTGTACAGCGTAAATGTTTATATTTGATTGCGTTTGTTGAATTCGGCGTTAGCGTTGGTCGGATGTGAATTAGAGGATTGAAAATTTACAATTAAATTAGAAGTCTAACAATTTTTCGTAATTAAATTCGCCGTATTTTGGTTTGTCATATGAGTCCTTTATTATAAGCTTAACATTTATTAAATTTATTTAGAGAAAGGCTAATTCAAAAGACGCGGAATTTAATCCAAGCACTTTATAGATATACTGAAAACGTTACAAGGATGAACTGACGTCATCCATCCTGATAAAACCTAATAAAATAATTTTCCTACAACTGTGCGATTTCTTTGTTATATAATTGCCTTGGTTACGTATGGAAAGTAGATGAATGCAGACCAAGTGCGTTTCTGATAGCAAAGAAACACTAGTGCGGAAAGTGCTTCATTACGCAACTATAAAAAAAAGTTTTTTTGAGAGCGATTTAAATTTCGCGCCAAGCGCGTAATTCATATTTTGGCTACAGTCGCTTATGGAAGAAGAAGATGCAGTGAGCCAGCGCTAGTAAATATGCAGTAGTATATTTTGACGTTTATAAACATAACCTTAAATTGCAGTATATCTAATCTGTACACAACTAATAAAAAGAACCGAACAAAGTAAAATATATCGATAAATGGTTTTAAGTAAGTGAAATACCTAATATTTATTGTGTGTGTATATTATTAACATAGTTGTTAATGTTGCTTATATTGACATCATGTAAAGTGGAAACTTTTGTATTGTCTAAAGAAACATTGATTTCTCCCGTACCTGTTCGTATTATTAACAGTAATATTATTGACAACAATTTCGGAGGTTTTAGAAGTACCAGCAGCAGGTTGATTGTCATTGTCGAAAATAGATGCAACATAGCATGATCCGGAGCTTCAATTATCTTTGAAGGTATTTATGATAAAGAAGAATCACTCACTGTACTATTCCAATCTAGACGATTTTGAAGAAATTGTCTTGACGTTAGTAAAATAATGTAAAACAATGTGCAAGCAATCAACAAACAAACCATAGCAACGCCGTAAAACATCGTTCTCGTGTAATATCATTAAAATTTTATAAATTTTGATAATATTTTAGTGATTTACTAAATCGCACAGTTGTAGGAAAATTTTTGTTTATAACACGTGTCGAAAAAGGTTACGTGCTCGTGCAGATTTAAATTCTGCACTTGCACGTAACGAGCCTTTTTCGGCACTTGTTATAAAAATAACTATTAAAAATTGGTGCAATATTTAAATGACAATTAAATAAAAAATGGGATTGCAACCCAAATCTTATCTAACAATATTGAATAATAGCTATATTTACTATCGGTTCATGTACTGAAAATAATTATTTTTCATTTCTAATAATTATTTATGGGGTGGCTAGCTCAGTGGTATGAAGTCGGCCTAAGGATCTTGAGAACCCTGGTTCGATTCCCATAGGCGACAAACAATTTTCATAATTTCAAAAAGAAAACTACCCCTGTGGCTCCTCCACTACTAACATCTTTGAGGGCCGTGATTTGACGACTTGTAACCGCACTTCACGCGCAAAATATATCACTTACTGAGATCTGTTTCGGCAGCGTGCCACACCCAGTAATGGGTAGAAGGCGTGATGATATATTTTTTTTTATTTTATATTTTGCACGTTTACATGACACATAACATTCAAATTTATCGTCAAGTTAAAAACATATTTTCATATATTTTAATTAATTTAACGAATTCAATTTGAAAATTAACAATAATCCATAATAAAATGTATACGTTCCGTGGCAGTATAACCATTACTTCGGGAACAGCAGCGCCGCCATCGAAAATATCATTACCAATAATGTTTATTAATATTAATTAAATAAATAACAGGCTTCAGGAATCTATATAATTTTTTTTTCTTTAATTATTTTTGCAGGTTTGGAGCAAAAAAATTAGGTTATTATCAGCGAAACATTATAAACGAAACATATAACAATTATTTGTAAAATATATAAATATATCATCACGCCTTTCACCCATTACTGGGTATTACACTCTGCCGTAACAGATTTTGGTAAGTGATATGTGGTATTCAAACTCGGAACCTTCAAATTCGGATACTACGGCGCTAACTGCATTCGAACTCGGGACCTTCAGATTCCGTTGCTACGGCATTAACTGCACCACCTTATAATAATTTTCCACTTAATTTTAAAACATTGTTAAATTTGGAAAGTTCTAACCTAGTCGATGAAATGAGTGTTTGGCGTATCGAGAAATGAACTTATCGATCAACACAATAGCCCAAACGGACGACATTTTGAGGACGCCAAACACATTTCACGGAAGAGTCGATTTTACAGCGTTCAAATACTTTTTTTTAAAACGCCAACAATTATTATTATTTTATTATTATCGTCCTCGTTCTCATAAAAATGAGGGAAGTAGGCATTTGGCCATTTAACTGTAAATCGATTTCTTGTAAATCGCAATCATATTTTTCAAAAGAAATCATTTTCTCCGTTTACTCTTCATTTTTAATTACTTCCTCCTCCATTTCAATATTTCATAAATTTATTATAACCATTAAATTTGCTATTCTGGAAAACTACCTATCTCTTATTATGTGACGCTTCTCTTGAGGTACTTCGTGACGCAGTACGCATGATTGTCAGCGGTCAGAGGCGGACCTAGAGAGTGAAAACTCAAGGGGCTATAGGGCACAGTACAAAATCTAATGAGCAAAAATTTCAACTTTTCTGAAACTAAACACGATATGAAGATGCGCTCAACGGCATTGAATTCCTCGTGTCCGAATTAACTAATAAGCAAATTTATCGCGATTATAATTTTTTGAAAATTTCCTAAGGGGTACCCCTTGATTTTTTTCAGTTTTAAGCCCATTTCCGTCTGTTTTTTCTAAAAGTCTTTCTCGTACGAATATTGTAACCAAAATTTACATACTTATGTATTTTCACCCGCTGAATCCAATGGTAAAGTCCCCAAGAGCATATGTCTTCTAATTTTTGAGATATTTTTCAAAAACTATTATCGGAGAAATTTTTGGTAAAAATATTTTCAAAAATAAAAATTGCTGAATATTTGTTTAAAAGTTAATTGAAACACGAGGAATTCAATGCCGCTGAGATCATCTTCATATTTTGTTTAGTTTTTGAGATATAGCCTCCGGGAGTGTGAAACTTTCCGAAAATTTTAATATCTGTTTTTTTGACTTTCCCGATGTCATATCTGAAAAACTAAACAAGATATGAAGATGCGCTCAACGGCATTGACTTCCTCGTGTCCGAATTGACTTATATGCAAATTTATCGCGTTTTTAATTTTTTGAAAATTTCCTAACGGGTAACCCTTGATTTTTTTCAGTTTTAAGCCAATTTTCGTCGGTTTTTTCTAAAAGTCTTTCTTCTGCGAATATTGTAACCAAAATTTACATACAAATGTATTTTCACCCGCTGAATCCAATGGTAAAGATCTCAAGAGCGTATATCTTCTAATTTTACAGATATTGTTTAGAAACTGTTTTATGGGACAATTTTAGTAACATATTTTCAAAAAATAAAAATCGCTGTACTTGTATATAAGTTAATTGAAGCAAGAGAAATTCAATGCCGTTGAAGGCATCTTAATATCTCGTTTTGTTTTAAAGATATAGCCTCGGAAATGTACAAAATCTGATAAGGAAAAATTACTACTTTTCCGAAGGCTCATATTAGTTAATTTGGCAGTAATTATATAATATGATTCGCTAATGCTATATGGTAGAAAATAGTCAAAGAAATAGAGAAATCAGGACAAATTTGTTAATAAAATATAATTTAATAGTTGCATGAAAGTTTTATCGGTTCATTAGCAACTAACGGTTGAATAAATTTCAGAAAATCGCTATTGATACTGTTCATTAACTAAAGAGCTCTTTATTTTTTCTTGCAACCCAGCATAATGATATCGTAGTTGTAGAAAAAACATGAAATGGAAACATAATTCCGAAACGTTTCACAAAGATAAAAATATAAAATGGCAAAGGAAAGTTGCATATGAACTGTATTTCTGAAGTGTTAACATCGTCATCGCATTATTTTATCAACGTTACATGCAACTAGGATTAAAACTAGGCACTAATCTACAAAATAGAACATTGTTCTCATGTTCTTGTTCTCTATAAAAGAGTCATTTTCGTTTGGGTGTCTAGTCCTGGCCTGTACGATGGGCACGTAGTATAATGGCGAGGCGGGTTGGGGACAATGATGCTGTCGCCAGCGCCACCTTCAGCTTCGGCCAGCCTTCCAAGCGTCCGCGTCCCGACGCCAAGTCCCGGAAATTGAAAACTGGCGCGTGTAACGAGCGAACCGTTGGCAAGAAAATTCGTTAGCAACAACCTGGAGACTTCCTGCACGTTCATGAATGCGAAGTGGTCTTTTGCGACTTCCTCGTGGACTTGTCGTTTTTCTCACGTTTACCTTTTTGTCCTCAACTTAACCTTTTAAGCGGTACAACTGCCACGCAGCCGCGACAACTTTCGAGAGTTTAATTTAACTTGTAGACAGCGACATTACTGCGTGTATTATACGTTGCTCTAGGGTAGCACTATTATTAACTGGAAGGCGCTTTCTTATTTTGCTGATAGATTGCAATCAAATACAGATAAATCTCGTACGTAAGGTTACATTTTTAAAACTGAAAAAAAGTCCAAGATTACATTGACTTTTTTCCTCATCATATTTTAAACTAATCAAAATGTTTAATTTTTTTATAGAAACCTAGTATAATAGCAATTATTTTGGTAACTTTATTACAACGAATATTGCCCCATGACTTTAAACAACCAATAATGTTTCATTATTTCACCACGTTGTCATGGAAATGAGTGAATTAATAAGTGATCATTTTCTGTATAAAAAATTGACAGTTTTACTCTAATTTTTTATAGTTCCCTAGGAACTATACTCTGTTTTTTAACCAGGAGGAGTAATTTAAATTTTAACCGCTAAAACTGACGCTTCTGATTGGCTAGTGCTTCGTCCAGTTTACACTGTACATAGATTTTACATTTGATTTATTAGAGCTGTCATAAGTTTTGAGGTTATCTGTTTTCTTGTTGGTTTTTTGCATTTCTGTGACATTAACAAAAATCAGTTCTTTTAAGAACTAATAATATGCGGAATGACAAATTAGAGTTTATAATGTCATTTGTATTTTAAAATAAATGCCATGAGGCTTAATCAGTGCAGATGTGTAAAAAATTTTTGTATTTCGCGCGAACAAAAATCTAGTAACTTTCTTTGGTAACTTTCTATAGTGTAAATCTGACTTGTGCATTTACTCCTCCTGGTTAAAAAGCAGAGTATAGGTTGTCTGAGATATAATGATCAAATGAGTATATTATTATAAGCATGTCAAAATATTAATTTTGTACAATTTTTGATCATTTTAGTGGGACAATATTCTTACCAAATATAACACATGCATCAAATATTCCCACGTTGTTCACTTTGGCTTTTATATGCACGAGTCCATAGCTAGTTATATTATAAGTGAATATTTTACTTATCTTAATAACAACCAATCAGAAACACAGAATTTTCTTAATACCGGGTATATATCTCGAATATATTTACTTCTAATTCGATATACCATAGTAGATTTATTTAGTTAACTAAATTATATTTGATTTAATTAATAAACTCTGGTTCGAGAAATATGCTTTATGAATACATCTCTAGTTTTGCGAAGCACAAGCTTTGCGTATTTCATTCACAAAGAAATTAATTGTATCCATCGTTAACAGTAAATAAACAAGTTATTTTATTGACATTTAGTGAAAATTTTGTGAAAAATGTAGGTGTTGATTCATTGTATAATCTTAAATAAATAAAATAAATAAATATATCATCACGCCTTTTACCCATTACCTGGGTGTGTTACCTGGGTGTGACATTCTGCCGTAGCAGATCTCGGTAAGTGATATAATTATGCGCGTGAAGCAGTCAAATCAAGGCCCCCATGATGTTAATGGAGGGTGAGCCACATGGATAATTTTAAATATAACACGATGGGAATCGAAGTCGGGTTCTTAAATCCACAGTCCGACTTGATACCACTGAGCCACCTGCCCCATATTGTATAATTTTAATACTTAAATATGTACAACTCTAGCGCCAAAAGTTAGATATGTGAAAAAATGATTCCGAGTGGAAATCATAAGAGGTAATGAAAACGAGTTTGTGTGGATAAAAGATTCTAATATTTAAATGAAATCTTGCTAGTTTAAAAGTTGTAGCATAAAGAAATTCAATTTCATTTCGGAAGCAAAGCATAAAACGAACTAGTTTCAATTTTAAATTAACAGAAGACATTGTTCACAGCGAAATAAAACTACAGACTAGCAGCAGCCAGAATAATGAATAATTCTATATTATTACCCAGGGGAAGAAATAAAGAAAAATTAAGACTGGCAGAGTGTGTGGCATCCCTGTGAGTAAGATTACGAATTTACGACGGAACTGTGGCGGCAATCACAGTGTTTTGTGTGTTTATTAAACCCGCCAACACCGTGAGTAAAAGTTGGTAACTGAAACCAGCAAACTGGCAGCCCCAGGCGCGGGCGTCGCGAGTTGCCATCGCGGCTTTCAGCGCGTCACGACGCAGATAAAGTTCATCGGTGAACTATTAAGCTGGTTCTCATTACATCTGACATGCATATTACCCACACAGGGACGGACTTATCACTACTTTATTTATTTATTTATAAAGATTTTTCTATTTATTTCAAATGATTAACTATCAGTTGAGAACATTGTAGGCAGTGTTGGGACATTATGAACAAATTTTTCCACTTTTTTTGACTAATTTAATAGTTTGATGAATATAAAACACATTATTAAACAAAAGCAACAACAAAGCACTTTTTGATATACAACTACAATTTTCACTATATTGATTCATAACATACAGAAAAGATTGGCCCCAAAAAAATGTCTTTTTCTTAATAAACTTTTAAGAAGACTCATTGCCATAGAAATTACCGCAAATTAAAGTTCTTTTAAATTAACGCCCACTTATTGAGTACCGCTGAAAATAATAGAGAAGAATTAGTATTCCAGGCATTCCATTTGCCATTTGAATCAGATCTAACTTACATTTAGTGAACCAGATCACTTATTTATTTCGCTGGCTTTACTTCCAGTACCAGAATTACTTATTCTAATTGACTTAATTAATTTACCCCAATAAGTGCATCAGTTTGCTTAATTCAGTTTATTTAATCACATGTCGATTTTATAACTGATTTATGTGAACCAAGTGTCAAATGGAATACAGCTTATATTTGCCATTTGGATCAGGTCTTACTTATATTTAATGAATCAGATCACTTATTTATTTCGCTGGATTACATCGCTGATTATTTCCAGTAATAGAACTACTGATTCTAATTTACTTTGAAGTAATTCACCCCCATAAGTGCATCAGTTTGCTTAATTCAGTACATTTAGTCATGTTGTCTAATTTATCTGAAATGATTTAAGTGAACTAAGTGGCAAATGGAATAAACCTATATTCTGATAATTTCATGTACTTTATAATATGTGAATGTCAAATTTTTGCATATTCAATTATTATTTTTGTTTATTTAGTTTGTCATAGTTATCTACCAGTCTTTATGCTTTTTTCGTGTGCACAGAGAAATTGATTCAGGTATCAAAATGTTACTTTTTGATGCAGAAGAGGGAATAATGATTATTATTCCATCGTTATTATTTCCTGCTGGATTTATACATGACATTATATAGCAAAAATCACGCAATATACAAATAATTAATATATTAGTCGTAGATAAAAAAATGTAAGTAATAGTTAAAAAATAAATCCTAATTATTTAGATATTAAACAGAACATAATAAATAATAAATGAGATTTATTAAAGTTTCAAAAATATATGATATACATATATTCATTGTTATAAATGCAAATAAAATAAATATTGGTTATTTATTTATAAAAAAAATATATAATCTAAATGAAATGCATAAAGTAAATAAACATAATTTATAATTGTATTGTATTTAATATTGATTTTAATTGGCCAACCAAAACAGCAAACTGAAGAAATGTTTACATAAAATATGTGATAGTGACAGTGCTGAAACAATTTCATTGTTTCACATTTTTATAAATTTAAATATATAGAATATCTGTTTTGGTGCAGGTTTAATAAAATTTAGTAAATGTATAAATATTTTAACAAGAAAAATTATCCTTCATCACAATTTTTATTTTGCATATTTATTTATGTAGTTTAGTACTCTGTGCAACAGGAACTTAACCCCAGTTATAGTACAGGGTTCGGAATAACCAAGTCGAAGTGTGAGAATTCATATATTTGTAGCTTTAGTGGGATTTGAACCCGAGATCTTCGAATTCATATGCTGTAATACTAACAACGCTACAAGAAATATTGATCATGAATTAAATATGCAATTAAACAAGACTTCAGTTAATAATATCTTTAATTACGATACTAACACATCGACGTTTTAGTATCGTAATTAAAGATATTATTGATTGAGGGCCTGTTTAATTGCATATTTAATCATATTTCCCAGTCACTTAATTTATAATTAATTGATCATGAAAGTCGTCTTTTTTAATTCATACATGAATAGAAATTGACACATTTTTTAACTATTTTTAAAATTATGAAAACAGTGAAAATTGTTATGTAAACATGTCTCTATTTAACCGTTTTAATAACAACATGAGAACCAAAAACAATGTCTCCTTGAGCAAAACTATAGTTAGATTTTATGTAAAGATTTGAATAACTAAAGTCAACACTTATAACATTGTTTTGTATAAATGTTGGTGGTTAGTAAGTTAATATGGTTGTTAGTCCGGTCCTGTGTGAATAATATCTCCGTCCCGAGCCACACATCAGGACAAAACAAAACACATCTGTCCATCGACCAAATCGTGTGTTGTGTGTTGGTAGCGGGCCGAGCCGGTTTATCCTCGCAAGATAATGACATTTATCACTCGTACAGCGCACAATGCCAGGAATAATCCCACCACCGCCCAGCCCTCGCCGCCGCCACCACCAGAGCCTTAATGTCAAGTTGGCGGCGGAGCTAATGTCAAACATTAAGCAAGGAGAATGGAAACGGGCGCGCGGCGTATCAATTGGCCGCGGCCGCCGCCGTTCGCCGTTGCATTATGTTGCTGTTTTGTTATGAGCGGCTGACGCGACAGCATAAAAGAGAAAAGCGGTAACAACAGCACCAACAACGACCGCCGCCGCGGCAACAACTTAAAGATATTAGGGCCGTAACTCTCCCATAACGATGTCATGTTATCGTAATGTTTAACAAAACCCCGTTGCTGTGCCTTGCGCCGCTACACCGCCACCGCCGCCCCAGGAACAGTTTGCGATACGATGGGCCTATTTAAAAGATTTGCGGTCTCGCTACACTCTTTCTCTCGCGTCTGTCGACGTCGTGCCTACTGCTACATCCCAACGAAATTCTCCTTTTTTTTTCGTTGCCACTTACAGCGAAATGATTTCTAAATTTACATGAAATATATTACAAAGGAACAGCGATAAAGCCAGCTGCTTCGGATAATTTTACGATTAATTTCCATTCATATAAAATTTTCCAGCGCTGTCTAGTTTCACCGTATTTTGTGTGATTAAATATATATTTGGGGTAAGTGGATCAGTATTATCGAATTGGACTGTGGATTTCAGAACCTGGGTTCGATTTCTACAACCGACAAACAATTTTCTACACATTATAATTACCCCTATGGCTCATCTATTAACACCTTTAGGGGTTGTGATTTGAAGGCTGGTAACCGCACTTGAAGCTCTTAAATATATCACTTACCGAGATCTGCAACGGCAGAATGCTACATTCCGTAATGGGTAAAAGGTGTGATGACGTATATTTATTTCGGGCCGAAATTCAGGTGTTTTAGCCCTAAAAAGCGGGTTTAAACATTTTTTTTTGGCCCTAGGATACATAAATAAAATAACAATTTTTGTTTATTATAAATACTTGATTTTACAAAATGTCATTTTCACATATATATGTATATATTTTTATCTTTTGATCATATAATTAAATGCTATTTTGTTGTGTATAAAATATTGTTTGTACCACAGGTGTAATTAGCATTTCTGACCCTGAGCATGTTATTAGCCCCCGGCGTTTTGCGCCTTGTACCGCGGACCAGAAACACCTGTTTTCGCCCTTGATACATAAATGACTATTATGCACAACGGGGGCGAAATTCATATGTTTTAGCCATGAAAAGCGGACTTACACACTTCTTTTTGGCCCTAGGGTCATAATAAAATAATGGCTACATAAATAAAATTACAATTTTTATTTATAGTAAATATTTGATTTTGCAAAATGTCTCTTTGACATATAAATGTACCGGTTTAAATTTTATGAATATAAAATTAAATGTTCTTTTGTTGTGCATAAAATGTTGTATGTACCACGGGTGAATAGCTATTATTTAACACCACAACAAGATTTATGGAGTAATGGCTCCGTGGTATCAAATCGGCCTGTGGATCCTAAGAACCCTGGTTCGATTCCCATAGCCGACAAAACATTTTCACCAATTTAAAATTACCCCTGTGGCTCCCTCACCACTAACATCTTTGGGTACCGTGATTTGACGACAGATAACCGCACTTCACGCGCATAAATATATCACTTACCGAGATCTGCTTCGGCAGAGTGCTACACGCAGTAATGGGTAAAAGGCGTGATGATATATTTATTTTATTTTACAACAAGATTTGACTTTTTTTAAAACATTAATATTGCCCTGCAAATGGCCACCACCAAATTGCTTTCCTCATAGATGCCAAAACAAATTAGCAATCCAGAGTTTATATAAAATCCTTCCATTTAATTGCATAGTTGAAGAGATGAAGTATACCTTACCATACTGCTCTTTCATATCTATGTAAAGAGTAGAAATTCTTTTCAGAGAGAATAGAACTGTAAATATTATAAGCGAGATGTGTGGGCAAAAATTCCCAGCGGTACTCGGTTAGAACTGCGTCTGACATCCTCATCTTCCTCATCCTGTCTGGTTTCTCACCAATCAAAGAAGTATCTCTTTCGCTGTTGAACGGTCCGGCGCTCTCCAAAGACGCCGGCCAGTCGCACCCAATTAAGATCATCTCGATCCCTTCCGGTCAGATATAACATATGCGCAGACATCATGCGCAGCACTCACTTTTCTCCGTATGTCACTGTGCGAGTTTTATTTTCGTGGCTTTGATTTTCTGGTTCTGTGAACAACTCCACATCAACGTTACGGGTTACCCCGGTGATTGTGGCCCGTGTATGCTTCGTGAATTTCAAGTCAGATGGCTCTTGCTCTGGCTCCCGCGAGCCACTGATCAGCGGTACCCAATCAACAGTGGAGTTTACAAACTTTCCAAAGAACTAAAGGAAAATTTTGATTTGATCTTACTTTGATGTTTTCTGATCAAGTTTACTGTCATATAGAACGCGAGATTTTTTACTTGTTTTTTTATGAAGCAAATACAGCTATTTGAGTTCAATACAGAATTGTTTGATTTCGTAATAAGTAAACAGCTTTTGTACACTGTTTTGAAATATCAGGTTTTTTTTTAATCTAGTGTTATTTACGTACAGTATAAATGTTATCGCACTGCTTATGGGGATAACGTTCTGTTGACGGTTGTCAATCAACAACAATAAAAACTGTTGGTGTCATTGTTTTATTCTTTTTAGCTATTTGCATAGATCTCTCTTCCTGTTATATTTGTGGCAATCGTACTGAATTAATGCAGATATTTTATAGTAGTATTTCTTATGCCACGAAATTTACTTGTCAACTATTTCTATTCAGAATTCTTCAAAACATTTTTTCAGACGACCACTTATGAAAGTAACCATAACAACATTTTAAACTACTACGGAAAGTTGTAAATACACTGATATGTTAGCATAACGCACACTTCTAACATATCAGGTGAAGTTCCACTGATTGACAACAGATGGCGTTATGATGAAAGAAATAATAAAGTAATGAAAAGAATTTGTATTATTATTTGATTCAAGTTTTGGCAGTTTTTCAACACATTTGCACAGATAAATCTTATTTAAAAAAATTAATAATTACTTATTTACTAATATTTTAGCATTATTTAATATTTTGACATTACGGTATCACAATACCTAACCTCAAACGTCAAACGTCAACGCTTACCTATAAAAACGCATCAGCTGTCAAAGTGTAACAACACTGGTCTTGTAAACTTTTTTTAGAAATATTTTGTGGTCGTCTGAAAAATAGTGTACATAACTCGCTCGAAAGTGTGATAACAGTGCTCGTGTACTTAAATCAGTCGGCGCTGCGCGCCTCGTTTTTAAATTTGTACACTCGCACGTTATCTTACACTTTCGATGCTTGTTATGTAATATACTAATATGAAACACACAAATGAAGAATTAACATATATCGCATTATTAATATTATTTGAAATAACTGTATTTAAATTTAATATCCATTTTTTGTCACCAAATTGTCAGTTCTTTAATTACAGAGTTCTTCTATCAAATGAATTATAATTGCATATTCCTCGACCGCAGATGCTAGTGTTTTAAATATATTTTTACAGGAAAATAATTAGATCCATACTTTCGTAAAACAATCTCTGAATTTATGCGATACAAATTTATTTATTTTGAAATGAAATAAATACAAGAGATCAATTTCATTTGAGCTTTTGGCTTGAAATATTCGGCATGGTCGCATTATTATTATTTTCTTGTATAATTGGAAAACTTAATATGTGCTAACAACTGTGATGATTGTTTTGAGATCTTCTACAAATAATGTTAAATAAAGACAAAGACTGATATCACGAGCTTGGTTTTTACTTGTATTTGCGTATTTTAGCTATCTTTAACATGTTCAAACATTGCTTTTAAAACACCCAAAAACAGAGCTTATGAGGAAAGTAAAGTTTTTGTTTGTCATTTTGATTTAAGATGACTAATGAAAATATATAATTTTCCAAATTCCTAACCATTGTAAAATGTAAGTTAATAGTTGCAATTAGCAAGTGGACCGATAGAGAATGGCCCAAAACTAATGTGAAACATAAAAGTCGGAGAATATAGTAGTGTTGTGCCTCCGTAAAAAGTTTGAGAAGTGCTGTTGGCCGTTATTCCCAGGCCGGGTCCCGTGGGACGTCGTCTTGCTAAACATACATAATGTTATTGTCGGCAGCGTCGCGGCGCTGCGGCCCGACCTTGAGGCATCGGTTTTTCACTGGCATCGTTTTTTGACACGTCGTGACGTTTTTATATCGCTGGCCACGGCCACCCAGGATTTGGCCAGATGATGAGCGAACGTGAACCGAAACCGCAACGACGGACCACGACGCTTGCATCGCAATTTGTCAACGCAGAGACAGGCACGGTCGACCCAGAGAGCTCTTTGGATATCCGTCCACTTGCAGAATTGACGCTAGAGACGGAGATGGCAAATGCCCCGTGAGCTAGGCGTGTCACTGATAAAAGATGTAAGAGTAGGACACGTGCCATCACACACATTCTACCACGGACTACTACATTTTTATAAAAACATACTCAATTATTTTGTGTTACTATTTATATTTTCATTATTTGTGATTTTAACTCGGTAAAACATTATAAATACTAAGTAATAATAAGTGGTCGGTAATGAAAGATAATTCTTTATTAAAATTACAAATTGTCAGTAAAAAAGAAGTGTAAAATGTAAAATGGATAAGTATAATAATAAATTTATTATTGAAATGACTGAAACTTATTTCTACGATGTAGATTAATTATAGGATGCATGGCAAACAACATAAAGTATTTATCATTATTATGTTAAATAAATTATAAATGTAGAAAAATATTCCAAAAAACATGCTCCCTCAAGAAAAAATATATTTTTAAATCAATTAATTTCATATTATAGATTTATAAAATACTTAAAATGTCAAAACATCAAAAGTGAATATATACTACTTTCGGTTCAGCCGAAAATAACATTAGCTTTCTTATTTTACCATAAATGGAACACCTGGTATATTTTTCAAAATTTCAGTTCTATATGATATTCTTAACGACATACACATATATTTTAATATAAACAATTATAATAATCAGTTATGTACCTAGGATATTATGAAGAAATTTTTCCCGATGGGCAATGCCCATGGTGCGTACAATATTTTATATCTTACTAGTATTTTTTAACCCTGCGGCGGGCGCGCTTTTGAAAATCACATGAGCGATCGCGCTGCGGCATTCGATGCCGCAAGTAAAAAAAGCTACAATTTAATGAAGAAAAAAAAATTATTTATAAAATAGTAAAAAAAAAAACAAAATTAAATGTATTTCTTATATCAATAAATAATTAATATTTGTAATCTTCGTCCATGGGTGGGTTTAAGCATGTATTGCAGCATACTCTTTTATTGCTGTATCCTTTGCAAACAAAAAAGTGCGGCTTGAAATGCCGCTGCGCGCCCGCCGGAGGGTTAATAATCTAAATCAGTGATTTTCATAGTGTGGGTTGCGACCCCTGAGGGGTCGCGAAGACATTGGTGGGGGGTCATCGAATGCTATTTACAAATTTTAAAGACATTTTTCCAAAAATTCAACCCGTTGCAAGCTTTTACTCAAATTTTAAGGATTAATGAAATGGAAAATATAATATATACTATTTATTTATATACTTATGTTTGTTTCTGTTTACGGTTAATTTAAAGAAGTATGAAACTAGATATTAAAATGAGGATTTCACCATTTAATTCCTCATATATTTCTGCATAATTATGCATATTTTGATCCTCAATATATATATTTTTTTTAATCGGCAGAGTCGTGATCACGAAAATTTCTGGTAAAGAAAATACCAATTTGTTGTTCAATCAGTTTAAAAACAGAAAATTTTTCAAATGTACTTCTATATAAATCAGACTACGAAAAATCGAATGCCGTTGAGAGCATCTTCATATCTTTTTTAGTTTTCGAATTACAGCGATTTATGACTTTTTTTAAATCTCAAATTTTGAAAATTTTACTATTTTTTTCAATATTTTCCTTTGCCCATATTTCAAAAACTTGAAGAGATAATGAAAATCTGTGAAAACCAGTGAATTCCTCTCGTAATATTTATTGATTAAATAAATATTCAACATCACGCTTCCGCACTATTTAGCTAAAAACCGTCACTTAGTTCATCTAATGACTATTTGCTGTAAATATTTACTATTATCATTATGGAAAATACCATTAAAACATATTATTTTATCGTAGAATAATATCATGGAGCAATATAGTAAATAGTTAGCACAGCACACTGCACGAACAGACGGGCATCATTCACACAAACACAAGACCTGTATTTTGCTTTCATATGCGTATGCAAACTTGCCTGCTGTTGTGTAATTTTCATTCAAATATTCATATTACTATTAACATCAACGTTTCAGTAGCATTAAGCTGACTTATTTGTATACAAAAACTGTTTGCGTAATCTAATTCTACTGGCAAATATGTACACAATTAATAGAAAATATGTAATAACCGACATATTAACTGTGAGCAATATATACGACCGATGCATGATTAATTCATAAACCTGATTTTCTTGAAAGGTGCATTATTTGATTATTCAGTTTAACGGTTTGAGTTTTTCTTAGATAGGTATGTATATTTCATTTTTAAAATAAATAAACAATGGTCAATATTAAATAACAGGAAACATCAAATAATAATTACAAGATTAAGGATAGGTCACACTGCACTCACACACCAACACATTTTCTAGAGAAGAGATCCAGATATCTACAATACATGTAACACACAGATGACAGTCAAGCACAATCTGCCCTAAGTAATGACAATGATAGTATACAAAAACTAGTAAATTACCTAAGAGACACTAATCTAATGTATCAAATATAATGTATTTAAACTAATGTAAATTAACAATAGATGCTAATGACCTCTGGTTGACGCATTTAGAAATAAAATTAAATAAAATTAAAATATGAGTGAATTGAGCGTTCCGAAAAAATCTTCCATTTATAATTTGTTTGAACAGATTTTGTCAATTGTTTCGAGCATTACAAAATTCATGTTATAGATTACAGACTGTGCACAAAAATAAGGAATATTTTTTTTTTTATATCATCACGCCTTCTACCCATTACTGGGTGTGGCACTCTGCTGAAGCAGATCTCGGTAAGTGATATATTTTGCGCGTGAAGTGCGGTTACCAGTCGTCAAATCACGGCCCCCAAACATGTTAGTGGTGGAGAAGCCACAGGGATAGCTTTTTCAAATTATTAAAATTTGTCGCCTGTGGGAATCGAACCAGGGACCTCAGGATCCACAGGCCGACTTCATACCACTGAGCTAGCCATCCCATAAGGAATATAATTGCTTAAAATAAGGATTTTAATAATGCGCGGAAATTAGCTTCAGTCCGCCATCTTGAAACAAAATGGCAGCTAGTTATCCTGAAAAGTACTGCACTGATTCTTTTCAAATTTGGTATAGGCATAGACGAAAACCAATATTAACATATAGGTATAATAAAACTTCAGTCCTATGTCATACGAATTCAAACTTTTGCAGTTTTCGGTACGACTCGCACTTGCAATGACCATCAACAAAGCACAGGGACAAAAATTGGAAAATCCATGCTTTTCACATGGACAGCTGTATGTGGTAAGCTTACGCGTCAGAAAACCTTCTGATTTATTCGTGTATCTCCCAAAGAGAAAAACCAAAAATATTGTGTATCCAAAAGCACTTCAATAAACAGAATTAAACACAAACACTTTCTTTCTTTGGGTTGCAATGCAATGCATTCCGGGTACTCGCATTAAATTGTAGACCACGCGAACGAAGTCGCGGGTAATAGCTAGTACTGGATAAATCTTTGAGAACACGTTTTTTTTTTAAATAGCATCCGCCGGCCACCCTCAAATGTTATCTCGGTTTCTATAACATTAACATTTTATAAAAAGTAGCATTACTTTGATTATTTAATCGATTTGGTTCTGGAGATCCCAAATGTAACATAAAATTAAAAACGTCTTGAACATGAACATGACATTGCCACATTTCCTAATCCGTTCACATTTAATATTTTCATCATAACACCCTGCAGAAATTTGTCATCCATGATTTAAAATGACAAAAATTCGCCAACAATTGAACCTGTGAATGTGGAGCGATTGTCGTCACAACGACACAACACACAATCAAATCATAACAAAGCCTCAAATGCAGAACTTGTATCCAACAGGTTCACGAATCGCTATATTCGCGTAGCGTTATAAGAAGTCGATATCCAATCTATTTTCAATTTCTGACGGGTATGGATATCTCTCGGAGCCGCCGAGCAGTTCTCTGACATCCCCGAGTAAGAAATGATGTAAGAACGGCTTATCGCGGAGCTAAACGTGCACGAAGTGCAGCGAGTCGACGCAGGGTTGCGATGTGTCGCTATTGTTCCTCAATTCACGACACTGCATTGAGCATTGAGTGTGACAGATGCAGGAATGATCTGCGCTAACGATCTGCTGGCAGTTTCTTCAACAACTTTTTAGCGATTGAGGATTGTGGAACGTGCAGCTTTGTGGCGTTTTAACACTTTAAGACGTTTCTATATCGACAAAAAAGACATGAATACTTACACTAAAATTGCATCTTTGTACAATCAGTAGTGCTTAAAGTTCGCTTTACAAACGCCTTGATGCAAATGATTAAACGAAAATATCCTATGTACTAATTTGGTGGTTTTAGTTTTGTCAGAATGTTACTGACATATATATTATTACAAGTTTTTAAGTTATATTTACGAAAGTATTGTTTTGAGTAAGTAACAAATACGCTAAAATATCTTGTGTATCTCATACTATTTTTCCTATTTTGGTTCTTTTGTCAAAATATGTATATTCAAAAATATACGTTATTTCATTTCCTAATTTTAAAACATTATTAGAAATATTTTATTTTTTATTTGGGTGTTGGTAACAGTTAATGACATTCATAACCTTAACAAGCAGTGACGTTTCATTATTTACAGCAGTTGAGATAAAATGATAGTTTAGAACTGATGTAACCAACCTAACAGAAATTAAGTTTGAATTCTTTAATGAAATAGGTACACCAAATTAATTTCATAATGTACACATTGAAAAACGTAAATAGAAAATCATAGAGGGTGTTTAGAAGTAAGTATTTCATTTGGCAATAAAAGCATTGGTAAGACTGATACCTAAATTTATTTCCTGTCGTCGACAATGACATTTGAAAATTTAGTTTAATAAGAATCATTGTTCCCTTACTAACATCCTTTTATTTCTTAACATTACTTACAGAGCAATAATCCATAGTATTTCTATCATTTAACCTATTTGTTATAAAAATGACGTCAAATAGTATTTCCGCCTTTACCTGACGTTGTGCCAACTGTGAAATAAAAAGTTCTCCAGAATTCTATTGCCAACTGAAAATTTACTTTTGATCACTCTGTATAATATTTGCTTTCATTTTAATTGTTATAGATAGTCATGCTCGTAACACCACTAAAAAAATATTTGTCAAAAAACATAAAAGTTATAAATGAAGCATGTTGGTAATGCTATTGGCAGCTAATATAAAATTTTGATCGTGCTAATAATTGCTCAATATAAAACAGGAAAAATTGCATCTGCAATTTGTTGCTGCTACTAGTTCCAAGTTGCAGTTGCAGAATAAAATGTTGTTCAATATAAAACAGACTTAAACAATTAGGTATGACAAATTCGTTTATAAATTAATAACATAAAATTAAAGAGCAATTGACATGAAGAAATCTTGCCATCGAAGGTGTAGAGATTCTGTCTAAAGTTAAATTACTTGAGTCGTTTTACCTCAAAACAACAAATTAGAGTGAAGGTAATACAAATTTGTCCTGAGGAAAACTAAACCTGGAGATAATTTACCAAATGGAGTAATTAATTAAAATTATGACATTCATATTATTCGTTTCTAAGGTAGTAAAGATAAATAAACGTTTATCCACTTGTAGTGGTTCTTTTCCCTATTTATCCGATGTCAAACTGATAAAAATGAAATTATTTCTGAGTTGTAAATATTAGAGAGTGAAGTAGCTACGTGAATGTTCTCGAGGAAATGCAAAATAAAAAGTTTACGTAGATGTAGAACATTCGCGTCGTAACTCACAGACCAAACTGCAAATTCATAAATTTTAAAATCGGAATAATACACTAGAACTAAATGCACTGCTGTGATATACGACCTCAGAACCATCTTCTTCCAATACATATTAAATTATTGAAATGCACTGCGAACGTTCTCCGTAACGCAGACTACTTCTACAAAAATATCGAGTTGCCTTTTTATTACATTGGTTTGGTATTGGTATCTCTGAATAATTTCAATGACTCATGTATTTTTCTACAATTGATATACTTGAAGTTAGTTACTTTATATTTATTTGCTAATGCACAAGTAGCCCAAAAGTTGCGAATTGAATTTAAACTACATACGAATACAAAACTTGGATGTCTGATGAATTTAGTTATATGCCGAGACAGTGTATTAAATGAACGTTTTCCGTTTTCACATCTTTTAACAATTTTTCCTTTAGGTCAAAACAAAGTAATATCTTTTTTCTACAATCCTGCTGACAAGACACTGTATCAACATCAAAATGATTGTGAAATGTATTTTTTCGCAACACTCATTGAGTCAAGAAGCCATGTATATCTCCCTAATTCATTATTGTTTATTAATACCATAGATACAAGATACATTGTTTAGTTTATAATGCCCTAGATGCCCTAGGGCATTATGCCTATTATGATAATACTGTCAAAAACTGACATTTCTTCTATTCAGTATTGCCGGATAATCCATTATTTATTATTTAGTTCTTTGCACTCCTCGGGCATAAACATCTTCATAATACCCTAGATATATAAATAACTATTATGATGTCATGTCAAAGACAATCATTGTGGAGCAATATTTTTATTTGAATTAATATTAAATGTAATAGTAAATAACAAATGTCAAATATCGATTTTAAGAAGTAAAAGTACATATTTCTATTCTTTCGTATTTCTTGGTTTCGCATTGTGCTTCAATTTTGTACCTCGAAAAAAACATGCACTTTTCGAACTTTATCTATTATATACTATTTGGGCTTTGCAAAATGTAATGATCTCCATATCTAAAATTTAACATGTGAACGATCTAGGAATAAATAGATAGATATGGTAGAAAATTTAAGGGTTGAACAAAAGCTTCCAAGAGAGAGTCATAAACGAGCTAGTATAAAAGGAATTATGAATTTGGATAAAGCAAAGGTGAAATGAAATTCATTAATCGCAAGGCAAAGTTTCTACGGTTCGTGCTACACCCAGAACATAAAATCCGGTTTCCATAAGAAGAAGATTCTAATCATTCCATTGATTGAACTAAGTAAAGACATGAGCATAATGGAGAAATCTTTTTTAATGTACCTAGTACCGCGTGCTTTGTACTTATATTGTTTCTCCATTCGAACGGTCACTTAGTTCATACAATAGAATGATTGGAATCTTCTCCTTGCGGCATTCTGACTATAACGTATTGGCATGTATGTAATGAACTGATTACATAAAGTAATGTAAATTACAATATAAATAAAGTGAAAAGCATCTGAATAGGTTAAGCACTTAAGTAACATATTTATCAAAAAGGAAACATCTTGAGAGGTGTAGTCTGGGAACAAGTAACAACTCCCAGTTCGCTCGCTCTTGAGTCCCGGTTTCCGGTTCGGATTTATGCGTCTCCACAGAGATATTACACCACCGATACAAATCCGAAATCAATCGGAGCAGCGAGCGGCGAGTTCCGGCCAGTGTTTAACGTTCGCTAGCGTTGTTTCGCGTTTCGCGCCGCTTTTTCATGAAGTGGTGCCGATATATCGTCGCACGGACCGCCGGAGCCGTGCGAACGTAAATCAGAACTTGCGCCATTTGCTCCGGGACTCCGCGCGCCTCGCGAATAAAACAAGACGAGCCGAGCGCGTTGTTTTAGCGCACAGACACCTAGAATTGATTATTTTATTACCTCAATGATTTGTTTGCCTTGTATAACTTTCAAATAGCTCCAAGTGGGATTCTTCTTTTTCTCGTAACGTTGCACCTTTGTATCTGAACTTAAATTTTTTAATTATTTATGAATTTCTGCCGGATAGAACGACATCAACAGAGCCTAAATATTTATGATACTAAATTAACTGTTTCAAGAATTGTATAATATTTTTCGCGTCTCCGTCTAGAAACACTAATTTTGCATAACTCTAAATTATCCAAAAACAGACTAGGTCGACAAAAACTAGGGAATTTAGTAAAGTTAGCATTGACATAAATTTGCTGGTTTTATATGTTGAATGCTTGATGGTTAGAAATTTTTACCAATTTTAGAGCTATATTTAGCTTTACTCAAATCTAAGTAATTATAATTGAATTTGCAGTAAGAAAACAAATTATTTATTTATATAGCTTTAATTTTAAATTTTTTGTAAAAATCAATAAAATTGAATTTACTTCAATACGATTTTTCTCAATTTTTTCTTTCTAATAAAGTATTATTATTTTTTTTATATGTTTGTATAAAGAAAAAAATAGTTTTTTCTGAAATCGGCATGAAAGTGCCTACTTTCCTGACCAATTTTAGTATGGAAAGTAGGTTTTTACAAAAACAGTCAAGTAAAGTACATATCCAAGGCTATAACAAAAATAACAGTCTGGTAAAGTACAAAACAGTCTGGTAAAGATTTTACCTGACTGTTATTTTTGTTGTAACCTTGGATACGTAGTCTGCAGTCAATACAATTCATATCAAAAAATGTAAACATTAAGGGTCAGTTTTTCAATCACCGATTAATGTTAATCATGATTAAATAATAATGGAAACTATGGTTTCTATTATTATTTAATCATGATTAACGTTAATCGAGAGTAAACCAGTGATTAAAAAACTGGCCCTACGAATTATTTATGATTAAATATTGATTAAATTAAACGGTTTTAAAAAAAAAGATAGTATACATAATACGTCAGTAAAGTGTTTTTACTTAACTCGGATTAAAATATTCGGCTTGTGGCCTCGTATTTCAAACAACCGCTTCGTCAAGTAAAATATCACTTTCCTGACTTATTATGTAATATACTATTTCGAACGGAATAAAAAAAAAGTTATAGCATGACATTTAAAAAATACCGTTTCCTTTCCTGTGAAAAAATGACTATCGATAAAAAATATCTAATCTCGCCAAAATATCCGCAATCAAAAACCTTCGAAACTTTTTTAATTTTTTTTTAGATTATATGATTATTTCAGGAGATAATATAAAAATATTCCTTACATATTTTTATTCATTTTGCTCTTGTACAAAGCTGTCAGCACTTATTACTTTTTAACCACATTTGATGAAGCTGTCAGTGAACTGTCATCAAATTCTCCTTAATATTAACAGCTACGTATATAATTTAGTAAAATGCAGAAAATAATAAAAAAAAATACCAGAATAAATTATTTTAGTTACAGCACACTGAATTTTTAATAATCTAGAAAATTATAATGAAATTATGAAATAGAATAAGTCGTCATTAATAGTGATGTAGTTATAGAATAAAGGAGTAAGTACATTCCAGTTACATGGAATTTGGTACCAAATAATTAACATGACAGTCTCATACAAAAGTATAGGTAACCTAAAAAGTTTATAATAATTATTATTACATTTTTGTATGGTATAGGTTATTAACAGAATTAACATTTCGCTGCAAATATCGTATAATTAACAATAACATTGAATATATTAAATAAAACTATTTAACTAGTTTATGAAATTCAGTAATATAACAAATTTTTTGGAAGTGAATGTTTTATACCAACCAATAGCAGTGTAAGATTTTACACAGCAGAAGCTATGACAACAAGGCGAGAACCACAAGCAACATGATATTACCAGTCGGTACGAAACGTCACTGTATTATCGATACATTCTGTTGACAGTTCATAAGAAAAATGAGAAAAATGCACCAAAGCAATTATTATCAACTGTAACAACAAATAAATAAATATAAAATATATAATATTTTTTTTTTGTATTAAAATTAATATATTTTACTGATCGAAATAATAACTTTCATAGTTCTTGCTTTGTCATTCCTGCGACCATCTCTGTCTACGCCTGCGACCATCTCTGTTTACGCGTGCGACCATCTCTGTTTACGCATGCGACCATCTCTGTCTACCCGTGCAACGTTGCTAAGCATTTCTGACAGTTTCATTGAAAATCATAGAATATCCAACTTTCATCGCCAATTTCTTTGAAACTAATTTTTTAATTCTCATACCTTTATCTTTACATAATGTACTGTGTGTTAGTTTTTTGTTAAAAAATAACTACAATATATGAATTTATTACGTAGTAAGTTGCCTCGCGAGGTACAATTCCTATAACGCCAATGCATTTTTGGTCGACTTTAACTTTACATTACTCAGCTTGACAGCGGTAAACTTTAAAAAAAAAATTGCATATTAGTGTAGAAACACGTGAAAAATTACATATTTACATTTCATTAAAATCCGGGTTAAATGCTTCCATGATAGTACCACCTTAAACGATATTGACAATGCAGTAGTTAGTCATCTAAAAACCATTGTGCTCCGTGAATAATAGTTATTGGATATATGCTTGCAAGCTTGTATCATACATACTTGATCATTTGTCTGATCGATGCAATAATTCACTAAATAGGTACGTTGATGTGTGTTTACAGCTCCACAACTCAACGGAGAGCCAAGTGGTACTATCGTCGGTCAACCTGTCCAGCAGTGGTCGGTATCGTTGCGAGGTTTCAGGCGAGGCGCCGTCCTTTCAAACTGTCACCCAACATGGAGACATGATCGTCGTTGGTAAGTTTACAATACTCAGATATATTTTATGATTTCACACGGCATACGAGTATTACGTTTTTATGATATAATCCAAGGCTAGCATAAAAAATTGAACACAGTATTATGAAGGTTGTTTTGCGTAAAAATTATATGAACGAAGACATTTAGGAACTTTTTTAGTTGTATTTATAAACTCTCTTAAGTTGAATTAGTAAAAATCTAGTAATTTATAGTGAATATTCACTTTTTGAAAATGTCCAACGTATACCACTAGTAAATAGTAGTTGTTCACTTTTTCAATTAGTGAAACTTGTCACATTTTTAATTCAAAAAAGTAAAACTCTTTTTAATGAATATTTAATAATAATTTATTGAAAACGTAAAAATTCGATTGTTATAAATAATAAATATCCATTGATAATTATAGTGATATAAAACCTTACAAATAAATATATAAAACAACAATAATTGACATATTTTCAAATTTCTAACCTTAAATAATTTACGTCAGTAGTGATATTGAAAAAAAAACAACATTAGAGTTAATTTATATTCAGAATTAATGTGGACATGTAACATAGTTGAAATGTGACAATAATACGGAAATTACAACATTTTATTTATTTTCATTTTATTGCTTACTTTAAAAAAATTTATTTGCACAACGGTAGATCTTCTCAATGTTCTATACTGAAACCAAGTCCACACACGCGTAAAACTTATACTGTTGACACGGTGGCGCCACTGAATCGCTTGAGGACTACTAATTCGATAGTAGCTTTGGATCTTATCACCATTTTAATTAGTAGAAAACAACCGATTAAAAAGTGAAGCTATTACCTTACTAAAATTTTAGTAGATTCAATCTTAAACTACTAATTTTTATGTAGTTTTCATACTTACTATTTCAATTAGTGAATATTCTACTAATTCAACTTAAGAGAGAAGATTATAATTAAAATACTTTGTCTGAAACGGAAAGTAATTCAAAATGTATATATGAAACTTTATCTAAGTTGTAAACAATGGACAGTTTTAGAAAGTTTTAAGTGATATTCATTAAGACGTAATGATTTAAAAAAAAATTGACATCAGAATTAAAGAAATATGAGCTCGCATATATTGTAATCACATAAATAATTTTGTGTCATTTAGAAATGAAGTTTAAACATAATTAAACTGTAAGGTAACGGCGATTTTTGACTTTCTAAAAATTTCAACTTTGAAGGCCCATATCTCGAAAACTAAAAGAGATATTAAAACGCGGTTTAAATGAATGTATTTCTCGTGCTCCAATTAACTAATACCGATATTTTAAAAATTTTGAAAATTTTACTATTTTTTTCTATTTTTTTTTGTGCCCATAATTCAAAAACGTGAAGAGATACCGAAAATCTGTAAAAACCAGTGAATTTATCTCGTAAAAGTACATATGTATGTAAAATTTCAGAATTGTTGCTTTACGAATAAAATGTTTAAAGCTAAAAAGTAAAAATGGCCATAATTCGTAAAAATCTTAAGGGGTACCCCTTCAAAAATATTCAAAAAACAGAGATTTTTCGTTTTTTTGTAATAAAAACTTTACCTCTCCGAATTTTTGCCTGAAATTTTACATACCTATGTATTTTTACGAGAGGAATTCAATGGTTTTCACAGATTTTCATTATCTATTCAAATTAAGTCATTAACAAAATTTTAGCACAAAGAGTTGACCTAAAATTCTTGAATCCTTTTCAAATTATATTATTTACAAATACCTTTACGGAAATTGTAATTCTTACTTTCGCATCATTCTAGATGTATTCTCTGCAGATACTATTTTGTTGGTTTTTTAAAAACTAAACAGTAGATACAAACTGTATCTGATTGAATAATTAAAAACTGCTGTATAATGTGGAATAATTCCGGGTGTTCTATCGAGCACGGAGGGACAAATATTCACTTACCGGTTGAGCCATAAATCACGCACGACCGGCTGCGCACGTAACACGTAATTCTTAGCGCAGCACAGCACACTACGACCGTGTGTGTGTGCTGCAATATATCAAGAATATGCAGTTCCAGAGGAATGAAACGAGCGGGCATTTAAATTCATGTATGCGAAGCAAGACTTGGCTGTAGCCGTCACGTGCTTCAGCGAAACTACAGTTTTAAAATATTCTCGAGCAATATTTGAGCGTTGTGCAAGATCGAAAGGAATAGAAGATTGAATTTGTTTAAAAATACATTAGTTGAGAAAATTCTACGGACTATACAAGGAGTCTTGTTAATAATAAATGTGATCTGTAATATTTTATGTATGTATGTACCTGACTTCAATTCGAAATTATTTATGTTTTATTGGCAGTAATTTATGGATAGTTTTATTAATTCATATTGAATATTATTAAAATTTCGTGCCTTTTTCTTGCATTACATAGCAATGGACACGAACAGGAATTTAAAATTACAAATATAAAGTAGCATCAAATTGTGGCAGTAGGGCTGTCGCATACAGGGTGTTTCATAATTTTAAGTACATACGTTAAGGGTAACACTTTCGTTTTAATTTCAAATAAAAGAAAACGGACCAAAATTATATTTAATTTCAAAAATGTCATAAAAAAAAAAATAAATAAATATATCATCACGTCTTCTACCCATTACTGGGTGTGGCACTCTGCCGAAGCAGATCTCGGTAAGTGATATATTTTTGCGCGTGAAGTGCGGTTACCAATCGTCAAATCACGGCCCCCAAAGGTGTTCGTGGTGGAGGAGCCTCAGGGGTAGCTTTTGAAATTATAAAAATTGTTTGTCGCCTGTGGGAATCGAACGAGGGTTCTCAGGATCAACAGGCCGACTTCATACCACTGAGCTAGCCACCCCATAATAATTCAAAATAAATAAATAAATATATTATATCATCACGCCTTTTACCCATTACAGGGTGTGGCACTCTGCCGAAGCAGATCTCTGTAAGTGATATATTTATACGCGTGAAGTGCGGTTACCAACCGTCAAATCACAGCCCCTAAAGATGTTAGTGATGGGGGAGCCACAGAGGTAATTTTTTATTTGGCGTAAATGTTTGTCGACTGTGAGGATCGAACCAGGGTTTTTTGGATCCACAAGCCGACTCGATACCACTGAGTCATTACCTTATTAATAATAATTTAATTATTCAAAAACATTTCTCGAATATAATGTTTCTTATAAATTCCCTAACGTAGGGAGACAACGTCCTTCGCTGCCTTCTAATAATTCTAGTTACGCCACTGAATAAGAGAAATAATTTATTCTCTAACAGGCAGATTCACAAAACGGATTAGCGCTAACACCGTTTTTAATATTATCTATAACTCTGTTTCAAATTAAAACAGATTAAAGAAATAAACTATGTAAATTTGATGCTAATTAACTCTTTTTAAGTTAAAATAAACTTGTTTCATACATTGAAAAGAGAGTTAAAAACGAAAGAAAAAATGGTGTTAGCCGCTAATCCGCTTTTTGAATCTGCCTGTAAATATTTAACACAAATCTACTTTATTTATTAATAAATCATCTAATTGTAAGTTTGATGCAAACCCTGCAACGTATTTTGAACTTTCATGACACGAATAACAATACATGCACATTTCAAAAGTTCAAAAGTTCACTGCACTAGTCGTAATGTTATGAAATTCGTCCTAACATTTAGGAGTGAATTTAAAAGGTGACTGATACTGTAATATTGCTGCTAAGTCACGTAAACCAGAACCAGAATGTTTTTGTTAGAGCCGGCCCTAGTTGAACATGAAGAAATATGTATATTGATCTGACGATCACTGAAAGAAATCGTTACGACTTACGACAGAGAATTGATTCCTGGAGCAAGGAAGACATCAAGGTTTAGGGTTCGCCTTCGACCCGGCGCAGATCAGTATGCGCATATCCCAACAGTACTTGCGTTCGACACAATGTTATCAGAACGCGACAAACGACATTCGAAATCGTTGGACACATATCCAAGCTATGGCGGTCTGGTGGAGTCGCGCGTTATCGTCAGCAGGTGCTAGGCGCACGAACGCGAGATCGGAGATTAGATAACAGCCTGCTTGAAATTCTGTCGCGCTGTATGTGATAAATTCTGCTCTTTTTCCTCCGGTGGCTATAACAAAGCCGTATTAATTCAAATGTAAGTGCGAGCACGGCGGTTCCTTTTTGCCGTTGTGCATTTAGTGCGCAAATTTGTTCCTTTATGTTGCAAGGCTTTGTTGGCCTTTTAGTTTGTTAACCTAGTTTCGCTGCATGAGTTTAGGTGGGTACTTGATTCTCCCACTACTGCCAACTGTTCGCTTGTCGCCAAACGGAAACTTTCTGTTTTTCCGGTTGAAAATTATTTTACAAACACGTCACTTTTACATGTTTGCATGTTATATAAACTTGACAAATTAAATTCAATCTATTTTCACATGAATAATTTCATATTTTTATTCGTTTGACAACTGCAATTTTTCAGTTTACAATTAAAGTTAATATTATTTTTCATCGTCCACAACTCGATACTCTAATTTCTCAACTAATTCATACTAAACAGTTGATGTAACTGCATCAATTCGCTGATTCAAACTTCGTTGATCGCTATTAATAACCAAATATTCAATTACGATTCTGAATGGTTATAGTTCCGGTTCTATAGACTCCATATCTATACTAAAATTTCCTGCAGTCAGTCAGTCAATTGTTGTTCTGCCAGATGGCAAGTCTTATCATGGTATGATCCTCCAGCTCCATTCCTCTTTGTCGTCTGCTAACCTTTTAATTTTTACAAATCTTCACACAATCTTCGTGTCATCCAGCATTTGCTATCTACTTCTACCTTTTTCTCTCTTGTCCTTCACTATACCTTTTTTTATTAAACTCTTCCTTACTCAATCCAGTTCTTCTGCCTTTTCCTTTTCTTGTTCATCATTGACATTATTTCTCTTTCTCATCTTAATACATCTTCATTACTTTTCTCCCATTCTTCTATACATCCATATCTCTAGTATTTCTATTTTCCATTCTTATTTTCTTATAGTCCAAAACTTCGCTCCATATAATTCCACAATAAATATTTCGCTAAACTTTTCCTTATTCCTCCAGCGTACTTTACGAGATCTGACAAATAAACGCGGCCGCTACCTATATTGCACATGGAATAAGAAGTACTTTGACTTTGATTACGAAAGGTGACTTTGACAGCTGTGTAAACACTAAACTACTTGTCTTCCTAGAATCAAATATAAAATAAATCAGACTTGTTATTATAAATTACTTTTAAAAGTCCGTGTTATCGAATATTGACTTTACATTGTCATCAATGCACCCAGCGCCCCCCTTCCCCCTAGGTACGCCACTGGGTATTGTTCTATTTCGGTGTATTGCTCTTCAAATAATACATTTACCCCAGTATCTTTTCTATCCTTCACAGCAAGGCAGAACAACCACACTTAGAAATGAATAAAATATTGTAATGTTTCAAACGAATTAGCCAAATGAAAAAAGGCAACAAATTTAATCCTTGATTAAGAGAATAAATACAACAATACAGCAGCTAGTACTCCAGTTTAAATGTATCGCTTCTTGTACAGTTATCCACGATACTCCTTGAAATTAATAGACATTGTTGGATACAATCCGATAAAAAGTTAATTACGCCGGCGGTGCGGTGCGCTCCGCGGCTGAACGTTGAACCGATCGCAACTTGAAGGCGGGGGCGGCAGGGGATCCGAAGGAGGTAATTACATTTAAGAAAATTGGAATGAGTACTGCGGAAATGGGGTAGCGGGCCGTGGCTTGTGAGCCGTGGCCGAGCGAAGAATGGCAGAGCGGAAATAACCTCGCGATGAAGATTTGAACCAGAGACTCAGTCCCTCAGGATCTTCAGCGCTGTTAATATCTCACGCGTGTGAGTTGAAGAGATGCTCCAGTAAAAGTGATTTATGTGCCTGTTTAATCAACTGTACGCTAGATATTGGACAATCAACATACGAATACATTCATGTTTCTGCGACTAGCATAGAAAGTTGGCTTCGCTGCGTTTAATGTATGGAAAATGGACATTTCCTGCACAGTAAATAAATTTATCTGAAAGGATATGTCATCTTATCCTTCGATACATTAAAAACTCGATCTAGTTACTGTCACGTTCAGATGGATTTATCGAACTAACAACAGATTTCATAGCAACCAAAATCTTTAATATTTCACTAGATACTAAATAACGATTATTTTTATGGGGCTGGTGGTTTAGTGGTATCAAGTCGGACTGTGGATTTAAAAACCCGAATTCGATTCTTGCAGGGAATAAACTATTTTCAACACTTTAAAATGATCCTTGTGGTTACTCCTCCATTAACCAAGATATGTTACGACAAAGTGCCACACCCAGTAATGGGTAGAAATGATATATTTATATTGTATAATTTAATTTAATAAATATAATTTTAATCTCATGCTACTGCTTTAATCTCGGGTGAGGTTTACTCCCTATTTTTCATAATATATTGTTAATTTAATTAGTATTAAGTGATCGACAACACTCATAAAGAACAGGATAAAAAAATAAAATAAATGTAAATATATCGTCACGCCTTCCACCCATTACTAGGTGTGGCACTCTGCCGAAGCAGATCTCGGTAAGTGATATATTTTGCGCGTGAAGTGCGATTATCAGCCGTTAAATTCCCTATTTTTCATAATATATTGTTAATTTAATTAATATTAAGTGATCGACAACACTCACAAAGAACAGGATAAAAAAATAAAATAAATGTAAATATATTGTCACGCCTTTTACCCATTACTGAATGTGGCACTCTGCCGAAGCAGATCTCGGTAAGTGATATATTTTGCGCGTAAAGTGCGGTTACCAACCGTCAAATCACGGCCCCCATAGATGTTGGTGATGAGGTAGCCACAGGGGTAGTTTTTTAATATGGTGAAAATTGTTTGTTGCCTGTGGGAATCGAACCAGGGTTCTTAGGATCCACAGGTCGACTTGATACTACTGAGCTAGCTAGAACAGGATTATAAGTAGCGTTCGATTTGCACCAAATCTCAGTTAATCTCACCTCACCTCAGTTTGACAGCTTTTTTGTGCTGTTCTATTTGCACTGACATAACTGAGATCAAGTGAGACACTCACTTCCCCCCCTTGCCGATGCTGCACTACCTATTTCTCTGGTGCGTACTGAGATTTTCTACTCAGTTAGAGTGGAGGTAGAATTCGTTATGTTTTGTTTGTAGTTTGAATATTTGGAAGTTATTTAATATTTTTTTTAAATTGTACATGTTATTATAAATCATGTTTCACAGCTAACTGCCAACAAAAACATCAAGCAAATCATGTGTTGTCCGCGAAATGATACTACAACGTTCGTCACGTAACCGACTCAGTTCAGACCTGTCAAAACCCGTTCGATTTGTCATCGAAAAAATATCATCTCATTTCAGACAATCTCAACTCAGTTGAAATGAACTGAGGTGAGATTGTTTGCAAATCGAACGCTACTATAGTTATGAAATTATAAAAATGAATAAAAAATTATAACTACAGTGATGACGTAACATGAAAAATATTGCAAATAGTAATTAAATTAATATTAATTTTAAATATTGGGCAAAATACTTAGGTGTTCAACACAGCAAAAAAAGCAGATTTACTGCCTTGGCAATATTCATCTCTCATTTGCGGTTTAACTATGCAACTCTTTATTTATTTAAATTTAGATTTTATTGGTGCAGTTATCCATAACTAGATAAAACTGTTTTCATTTAAAACATTTTACCAATAGTCAACACAAGCAGGAAAGTAAAATAAAATCGATTTCTCTTTTTTAAATTCTGGGCATGTGAACCTGTTCTAGCAGCTATCTAGTTTTTTCCGTTCTGAACTTTGGTGACACTTGATGCCCTGAATAGAAAAAGTCAAAAAGTTAGGAAACCGTTTACTTGAGACAATTCGCTTGTAGCGTAATTTAAGACAAGAAATGTGAGTGTTTTTGTCGAGCGCACAGCGCAATGAAAGTAGGATAGCAAGCAAACTAGTTGCTAGCTTTATTTCACTGTAAAGACAAACATCTAATTTCTTGCTACAATATTCTCAGTTCAGTATAAAATGCATCGCGTTGTCAAACTTAGCCCGGGAATCTTTGCGTCAAGATGTCTGAAACAGTAACTAAATTACACAATTCGAGACAGTTGGCAGGCATGTACGTACAATACAAACTGAGCCAACGTGCAACGAGAACACACGAAAGTTCCCGAGTGCTGGAGGTGTCTGGTACTTACCGTATAATGCAGCCATATTTTATACATTTGCACCTAAAATAGAGCAATATAACACGGAACAACCAACAACCAGTATATTCTTCGTATTTTGCGAGCGAGGAAAACTGTCAACATTGTCAACATGCCAGTTCTCATCGTTCAGATGTCAGCACTGAGCAGTAAGCACGGAGATGCTAAAATGACAAGCCAAGTGCAAATAATCTTGATTAAAGACACTCTAATGGATGTTCAATGTTGTTGATACACCTTTTGTTTCCTGTTTCAATCTATGATCGCTATTTCTAAATATCATATATATTCTACAAATATCTGAACTAACTAATATGCATCAAGAATTGAAGATTGGTGATACAAGTATATGTTGGTAAAATTGACGAGAACCTAAAAAATAAATGGATACATATGATTCAAAGTTTGCGTCATGAACGAAAGTTTGTATGAAAGGAATTATGAGTGTAGATGAAACGAAAATAGTGCGCCAGGATAGGGATGTTACCAATTTAACTTATGTAGTATTGTACTGCTGCATGTGATATATTTTAGGGCATGTCATGCTATTACCAGCTAGTAAGAATCACGGCCTACAAAGTTAATAGAGGTGATGTCACAGGGATAATTTCATTGACATGAAAATCAATTGTTAGCCGTGATAATCAATCTGAGTTACTTACTTCATTTATACGAGCCCGTTCCCGCTTCAGTTGGCCCGAATCTAATATTTCCTTAAAAAATTCAATACCTAATACTAAAAACCCAGGTATCTTACATTTACTAAATTCTACAATTAATTTTCAATATTTTTAACTAAATTTAACATTAAATATTCCTTAAACACAAAATGTGTGGCAGTATAACTCTAATTTTGTTTTCTTCGCGTAAACTAAATCAACACACAAATGAACTATCATGATTATTATCTTGTGGGCAGTTTGCCGGATGAAATTGAAGTTTATTATTACTTTAAACAAACTTTATTATTATATAGTTTTTTAATAAAACAATTTTTTTTTTAGAGAAAACAGAAATGTTTACATCCTCTTTCAATGGCTGTCATTTCTAGATGTATGTATCGATTGACTTAAAATTTTACCTGTGTATTAACAACATACTAGTATATGTCTCATTAAAATTTCATTTCATTTTTTTGCATACTACACGAGAAATAAAACTGTAAAATATAACATCAAACGAAAAAATAAAATTGGGCCAACTGAAGTGGGATCGGGCTCGTATTTATTGGCAACTTATTAAGACCTTAATTAGGTCTGCAGTACTTGGATTGATTTTTATATATTTTCTCTGAAAATTATCTAGTTCAAATAGAATAAAAGCTTGTACTATATAAATATACGGATTTCATTTATTTTGCTGCTGTTTTTAAAAATCTAATTTATTATAATTTTTTTTCATCTCAAACACTACCCCTGTGACTTCTCCACCACTAAAATCATTGAGGGCCGTGATTTGACGACTGATAACCGCACTTTACGCGCAAAATATATCACTTACTGAGATCTGCTTCGGCAAAGTGCCACATCCAGTAATGGGTAGAAAGCGTGATGATATATTTATTTATTTGATTTTTTCATCTTTTATCTTCAAAAATGTAAAAAGGGATACGTTGGTTATCCAGTTTAGAAATGCTGATAAAAAAAACTGCTGTACCTTATTTAAGATAGATACCTTAATAAGAAACAAATTGTGGTGTAAAAATGTCTTTTAGCGTCCAAAATAATTCCAGCATCGGAAAGAATTATTTCTCCCACTCGGAATCTTTCATTCACTCAACAAACCTTGAATCATTTTTTCTCCAACCTTATTTGTTTGCATTTTTAACATTTCTGGTAAATTGTATTTATTTATTTTGTGCCTGTTTGAAAAGACTTTCTTCCTTTTATGTTACTATAATATGTAATCTCGATAATCTCGTTTCAAAAAGATCAGTGTTCAGATCTAATTAAGCGCATAATTCACTTCAAAGCTTTGAGTTTGTTGGGTTGTATTGAAATGAAGCGAAGATACTAAAAAATGTATCTTGTTTTTGTGGTAGACGAAAGATAAAACAGCAAAATTTAGTATGCTACCAATTAGCAGGACAGTAGTTACGTCCTTTTGTCTTTGAGGGCCTTAGCCTACAACTTATATAGCCTAGAAACTAAAAATGATACTAATGGATAATCTATTTTTCGCACTTCCTGGATTATATAACCTACTTTATTCTTTCTTTTCGAGAACTGTAGTGTCACTTCAATCCTGGAGGAATTAAATTTCATATTTAACCCCATCGGGATTAAATTGACAAGTAAACAAGCATTACCGTAGCAACAGTACATATACCGGGAGTACGATGGAGTGGGTTGCGTTACGGAATTCGAATCTGGAGATCCCGAATTTGAATCCCACTCAAGCTAGAAATTATAAGAACAACCACTTTGCGGCTAGGTGAGTCCGGATCCTGGAGACCGATTCTAAATCGTAGCAACCAAATATTTAGTTGAATGACGTATTTTTGATGACGGCAGGCGACTTAGTGAAATTTCTAGGGAATTTTCTACTGTACAAAGATCAGACTATATATTTTGATGTGGTATTTCTGTAAAACTTGTTGCTGCTTTTTGTGATAGTTTATTATTAATAAGTCCACTTTGTTGATTGAAGTCGTAACTATATTTCTATATTAAGTATTATTTATTAAAATAATAAAACTTTTCAAAACACGGCACTGCAAAACATACAAATAGGACGTAGCGACTGAGTTAGCGACAGGTTCAAAGCAGTTGCTAGCAGTAAGTCGCTAGAAAATGTCTAGTCGCCAATAATGACGTCACACGTAAGTTACATTTTATCCCGCAAGGTGGCTGCACTATCGGTAGCGACACTAAATGATGTCAAGCCAGTTATTACAACTGGTTGCTACGAATTAGAATCGGTCTCCTGTACTGTAATTGGGATTCAATTCCTGTTGTACAGACTAACATAAATAAATAAATAAATATTATAATCCTTAAAATATTTTAATTTGTTTATATTGTCCAAATTACCTACAAATTTGTTTAATTATGAATTTTATGTCCAGTCAATATCTAATTAATCATAAATTCACAATGTATGGCTGGAAGTGCGAAAAATAGTATACAATGTGTGAATCAATGCTTGAACGTAACACTCTTAAAATGATTGTATGTAAAATGAAAAATCTGATTACTGAATGTAGAACAAACATTCGTTGCAATAGAAGCGTCAACTCATTAATTTAAAAGTAACGTGACAGGTTGAATGTAAGTGTATTAAATAAAGTAAATCCGAGTGAAGTAGTACGCCACAATTTCACTTAGCATCTACAAACACTCTTTCCGCAAGCATCCGCCTTACGATCGACTCATTAAAGCGGTAGTGGCAGCGGCAGCGGTGCAAACCACGTTAACCTGATGAGCATTTTGTTTGTCGGGGTGAATTTACCGCGCGCCGCGGAATAAGAATGAAGCTGACCGCTCGCAATCTCTTTCCTGTGTGGCCGACACGTTCCTCCTAGCTTGCAGATAATTTTATTGGAGAGCGGGTTTCCTTGGAAATTTAAGGTTTGGCAAATTGTGTGGAAAAATAAACGCTGTTGGACTTGAGCGATTCTCCTGAAGAGATTTCGGTTTTTCTTTCCTTTTTACTGTTCGTGGTAAATGCAGTCAGATTTATGGAACGATTTAGTGCATGTTGTTTTGAGTCTGCTTCTTATAATATTTCAAAAGCAAAATATGTATATAAAATATAAATTTTCCGACAGAAATTTAACTGTTATTTCAAAACTAAATTAGATATAACTCTTTATGGAATTCAAAATCATGATTTTATATGTTAAAGAAAATATATTTTTTTTAAACCGGCAAGAGAATGTCTACTTTCTTAATCAATTTTAATTAATGTGCTTTGCAGGATTGATATAAATTTTCCGACAGATATTTAACTGTTATTTCAAAACTAAACTGGATATAACTCTTTATGGAATTCAAAATCATGATTTTATATGTTAAAGAAAATATATATTTTTTTAAAATAAATATTGTCAACGGCCATGGCTGCACTCGTTGGAACTGTTCTAAGCGATAACGCGAGTTAAGTAACGTTGCGCGCAGGTAGTACTTGGATGGGTGACCGTCCAGAGAAAACCCGCGTTGCTGTTGACCATAATACCTAAAATGCAGATCAGGGCGTAATGGCGGCATATGACCTATGTAGTTGGTCCGCCAAAGAAGTCACAGAAAAAATATATATATATCATCACGCCTTCTACCCATTACTGGGTGTGGCACTCTGCCGAAGCAGATCTCGCTAAGTGATATATTTATGCGCGTGAAGTGCGGTTACCAGTCGTCAAATCACGGCCTCCAAAGATGTTAGTGGTGGAGGAGTCACAGGGGTAGTTTTATAAATTATGAAAATTGTTTGTCGCCTGTGGGAATCGAACCAGGGTTCTCAGGATCCACAGGCCGTCTTCATATCACTGAGCTAGCCACCCCATACACCGGCAAGAAAATGTCTATTTTCCTAATAAATTTTAGTATGGAAAGTAGATTTTTACCAAAACAGTCAAGTAAAGTACGTATCCAAGGTTATATCAAAAATGTTTAATTTTTTTCAACAGAAACATCAATTTGAATAAAATAACAAAATCATAAAGCCGTAGTATATTACATAATAAGTCAGGAAAGTGATATTTTACTTGACGAAGCGGTTGTTTGAAATATGAGTCCGCAGGTCGAGTATTTTAATGTGTTGAATCAAGAAAAAATACTTTCCTGACCTATTATGTATACTATTTTTTCTGAAACCGTTTAATTTGATCAATAATTAATCATAAACAATTCAAAATGTTTAAATATTTTGATATTAATTGTATTGATAGAAAACTATGTATCCAAGGTTATAAAAAAAACAGTCAGTTAAAATACAAAACAGACGGGTAAAATCTTTACCAGACTGTTATTTTTATTGTAGCCCTGGATACGTCTTTACTTGACTGTTTTGATCTAAATCTGCTACTCGTATTTGTACTAAAATTGGTCAGGAAAGTAGGTATTTTCTTGCCGATTTCAGAAAAAAATAGTTTTTCTTAGAATTTCCACAGTAGAAGCAATAAGTTATTATATTTCTTCTCAAAGCTATTGCTTCGATAGTTCTCGTGTGTTGAGTCGAAGTTCACAATATTATTTCCTTTTTCTCGGCCAGAACAAGTGTAGCTTGATCCATTGTTAAACTGTTTCTGGCAGGCGGTGTTTCGGCTGTATCATCCGGTCACAAGGCGTTGCCATATCACAGCTTCAGCGACGACTCCCTTTGCTTTGTCCTCTTGCGCGCTCGGTGCCCCAGGCCTTTATTCTGCTGTTAATTTCACACAATGGAGATTCAAGATGACTTCCAACAATAAGAACTGGTCCAGTAATTTATTAATTGGTCTTTTTTACTGGTACTTGGTTCTGTGGGAGAGTTAATTACTGCGATTTGTAATTGGAGAAAGAAAGATGTGTATTAAATTAACTGATTGTATTTTTACAACTTATTACGTTCATTTACAATTTTTTAATTAATATCAAATTACTTGATTATTATGCGATTTTAGAAGGCATAAAGGTGCAACAATGAATGTAATAAGTTACGTTGTTGTTTTCTTGAGATATATATGAAATGTAAATGATAGAAACAGAATGAGTAAAGTGAAACGTATGTCTTGTACCGCCAACAAATTAAATTCAAGCCATTTAACATCATCTATAAGAACATATACATATTATTTTTTTTATAACTTTTTTGCTGGGTTGCACGAAAAAAATAAAGAGCTCTTTAGTTAAAGAATTGTTTATCTAGCAATAGTATCAATAGCGATTTTCTGAAATTTATTGAACCATTAGCTACTAATGAATCGATAAAACTTTCATGCAATCTATTACATATAAGGTTTTTAAAATTTTATTTCATAATAACCCAAATCTAAATAAAATTACGCTATCAGGCGTATTCCATTTGCCATTTGAATCGGATCTAACTTATATTTACTGAACCAGATTATTTATTTATTTCGCTAGATTACTTAGCTGACTTTATTTCCAGTACTAGAATTACTTATTCAAATTTACTTTGAAGTAATTTACCCCAATAAGTGCATCAGTTTGCTTAATTCAGTTCATTTAATCACGTGTCGAAGTTATCTGAACTGATTTAAGTGAACCAAGGGTCAAATGGAATACAGCTAATATTGCAATATTTTGTAATGTAACTATAGTGATAGAGAAATATCAAAATTTTGCATATTTATTTATCTGGTTTATTTTCTGATTGGTGCAGAAAAGGGAATAATAACTATTAGTCGCATGTATCCCCTTAAAGTACACTTTTTCGTCCTTGAAAATTCGTCCAATTTAGGTAAAAATTCGCCAAATTATGACGGTTTGAAAATTGGGCAAATTTCACGAATTTCAAATATTTTTTTTTTTGCATTAGTGTACTTTCATTATCAATTTACAAAAATAGTCAAATTCGTAGTTTAATTTTCTAGTTTACTTCGATTAAAAACAATTGTTTCTATATTTTTAAAATTTAGTTTGGAGAAGAAAAACCACATTTTATTTGAAGCAATTTCGTTTCTGTACCTGATAATATAGAAATGTTTTATATCGACAAAAATGGGCACTGTAAAGTTCTTTTGAAAACTCTATACTGTAGCAGCAGCAGTAATATACTGCAACAACTATTTTAGCGGCCATTATTATACTCATATTTTCTATGCGTTGAAGGAAAACCTATAGAAAGTTTGTCTCTATTTGCACTATTTTTATATGAACATATTGATCCATATGATTCTTTTAGAATCGGTAGTGATTCACTTAACAGTGTAAGGTAACCGAATATCCATCTTCTTCGTATCGTTACCGTAATCTAACGTGTCTGCATGAAACCTGGAACCTGACTCGTGTCGTGGATCATTGAAAGACCTCGCATCGCGCGCTTCAATCCCCGTAATCAATCACATCGTGATTTCACCGCTTCACACTTTCAAAAACATTCTATTATTCTTTCAACGTGCATTATTAGCTTCTAACGGACAGAAATATATTACAAACAAAATTACATTTTCTACAATCAAATAAATATATCGTCATGCCTTGTACCCATTACTAACTGTAGCACTCTGTCGTAGCAAATCTCGATTCCCATTTGCCTGTAGGTAAACTCAAATCAGTTCAGATAAATTAAATTTTAAATGACAAACTAAACTGACTCACTTATCGAGGTGGATTACTTCATGCTGAATTCAATTCGGAAAATCTAGTACGGGGAGTAAACTGAACGAAATAAGCCAGTCAAATAAATAAATGATCTGGTTCAGATGGTATAAGCCGATCCAAATAGCAAATAGAATACGCTTATATTTTATATGTGAACTGCAGAAGCCGCAATAGTTACTTGTATATCAATGATTGAAAAGTAGCTATTTGTGGATCGAGGCTAGAGATTGTAGCACGAGCATAAGGAGAGTTGCAAATATACTTTCAGCCAGAGTTGTATACAACATTTTTTCTACGAAAGGTTAATCGGTTTTTAATTGTAACTAATACAACTTTGTAATGTAGGTAACTAGTAAAACAATACAAACAAAACAAGAATGTAAAAGAGTTTTAGCATTTGTGGTGTGCAAAATACTTTTTCCTAATCTAGCATAAAGTAGACATTTTCAACTATCAGTTGACTGTAGAAAGTTGACGGTTTCCGCTCGCCGACCGGTAAAAGAGTATATTATTGTATCCATGAATACATGAAAACTGTCAACATTTTCAAGCGCATTTTAAAAGAGAAAAACAGTCACGAATCATTTTAATTTATTTTTCATACGTTTCTAAACTATCGGAGAATAGTTATTTGTGTACTCATATTAAGAGCGTAAAATGATACTTTGTTACTAGAGCATAGTAATTCCATCCCAAGTTTATAACAAACATAAAGTTCTTTGTTGCTGGTCTCCCATGGCAACGTGCAACAAAGTTATTTTACGATTTCACTACAGAAAACGTCATCTTTATGTTGACAAATGAGAGCGTAATTATCAACTTTTCATAGCAGTCGCAGAAAAAAATATTGTGTGCACCACGAGTAAAAAATATCCGTGTCATTCTTGCATAGTTGTTGTTAGCAGCTACGCTTCTATCAATAATCTTCATGCGCGAGCAGCAATAGACTACGTTCTGCTCTAGGTACACAAATAACTATTGCAGGCCATTGTTAAAAGCCTCATTGCTAAAAGCAACAATATATAAAAAATTCCGTTTCCAAAAACAATGGTCCGTAAAGAGCTTTGGTCTGCAATCATTGTTTTCTTTCAGTAAACAAATTAGAGTTCTCTAATCTATATTCCGATGTGTTTTTACTATCTCCCATATTTTATAAAATAAAATAAATAAATATATTTCATGTATAGAGCAAGAATTTGTGAATTCAAATTCAGATAATACAACTATAGTTTGAGTGGTTCTGGTTCTACTAAAATCTGTAGGCTCCCATGTACTGTAATTGGAATGAAGTTTCTTGCAGTATGAGACATAATTTTACGTGTGAAATGAAATTTGTCAGTCGTTTATTTAGTAACGGTAAAGTTGTTATATTGTTTCAAACTTACAACGTTATTGAATTTATATTTCGTGTTAGACACAAGTTTAACTTGAATATAAGCTTTACTTTCAATTTTATTCTGTCACGAAAGGCGTTAAATTCAATTTTTATACCTGTTACTTCTTTGCTGACTAAATTTCACTCAAAAATTGTGCGCCAATAATACCAGTATTGTACGATAAACGTATCTCACCAAATTTAAATATGTATATCCATCTTCCTAAATTCTTTTACACAAAAATGCTTTAAATAAAATTTCAAAACAATAGTTCTTTGTGTTACTTATTTACATTTGAAGTTTGTAATTTTTTTTGCCCTATCGTCTCATATAGTTAGAGAGTCAGGGTGCAAAATGATGTCTCATTTATTCCAGTGATAGAAACGGATTTTTTAATAGATTATGTCATGATAAACATGAAAAAAAGAAAATTAGATTTGGGAACGGGTGGCAACTATAGATGGCGTCGGTGTGAATGTGCAGATTTTAAGGGTAGTTGTTGACATATTTTTTACAGGCTAATTTTCAGTTTAAATTATAGGCTTTGGTATAATTAAGTAATAAAAATGGTAGACAGAAGTTTTGGCCGGTGACGTATGCGCGACAAAACCGGTCAAAGTAAGCAATTTTTATGGTGTCGTGTACTACTACTGGTTCACGACGAATACATGACAAAAAAATTATTGACAGAAATTATTGTTGGTTGCTCGTTGGTGTCAAAAGCTCTGAAAGTGGACTGGTGTAGGGATCAACAACCACCTTTAAAATCTGCGCATTCACACCGACGCCATCTATATTTTCCACCCGTTCCCAAATCTAATTTTCTTTTTTACATGTTTATCATGACATAATCTATTAAAAAATCCATTTCTGTCACTAGAATAAACGAGACATCATTTTGCACCCTAGCTCTCTTACTAATATCTCATTTTTGTATAATTACCTTTCTGCGTGGTCGCAGAAAACATATTTTTGTGAAGCACGAATTGAATTGGAGCTAAAAGCTAAAACTACTGACGACACAAAATACAAAAATGTCGCATTATTATATGGCGCGGTTATACGTATTTTCCTAATCACAGAGAAATAATTGAGTTAGTCTTCAGTTTTCATGACCGGATTAAATCAAATCATTAAAACTAGCGCCAGCATAAACATGCAAAAAACAAAAACCAACATGAAAATAAACGCGCTCTACCGTCTAGCAACATTTTATTTTAAATTACAGTAAACGCAATGAATAACATTACACAAATTCCTGACCAAAGTCGAGTAGTTTCGCTATGCAACAGTCGGCAGTCTCGCAGTTCGTCTGGTTTTGCGAAGTTGATGGCGAAAGGATGTACCTACCGGTGAGCAGCGCTATTCATCACCGTGTCGTTTTTTGCCGGTCGGCCTTTGACATTAATATCATTTTCAAGTACCGTTGAGCAGTGGCAAACAACACGGCCGCATCGTACAACAAACACGAAAATATGTTCAGAATGGTTGACGGGAAACATGAGCCGCGTCACCGCCGTCGCCACCGTCTCACCCCCGCCCTCGCCTTCGCTAGGGCACACGCACGCAAAAACGTCAGTCGTTGGTTCGTTCTTGTACACACTTCCAAAATGACACCATAGAAATTAATTATTAAGTCGTTTATATTCATTAATCTTTATAATTGCGCTGGTAATGAGTTAACGAGAGCGGTGAACGAAGCTAGCGAAGTATGGTGACAACGAGGCGGATGCGTGTTTTCAAACTGCGTCTATCGGCAGACTAGACACCATTTTCTGTTAAAAACAGATGCAGACATGGGCGCTGTAATAGACTCCTTGTACTGTCGTTGCCAAGAGAGAATGCCAAAAGGGTAAGGGAGAGTAATTCACTGGATCATGTCACTGTGAAATTGTATTTATTCCACTGGTCTATCACAGTTAGTATTGGTCGGCAGAGCGGTTCATGTATTACATATAACACTAGTAATAAAATATTTCTAATCGCAGTGCCACTTTATACAGATCCTATAATAATTATACATTTTTGAATTTGGCATACTCTCATGTCGATAACAGTACTTGATAATAAGAGGTAACTGACATACGAAAGAATTTATTTAATTAAATGAATAATCAAGAGTAGCGTAAACGCTGCGCCGCGGAATATTTAACTCTATTCCGGAGAGTAATTAAAATGGACCGATGATCAAAATGGCGGGAATATGCGCGCGTGCAAAATCAAATACGTACTGAACAATCACAAAAATATATAATATTTAATAACGAATAACGAATCAAAATAAATTATATAAATCAAAAGATATTTACGAACTGAATACTTGACGCTATATAAACTAAGGTATCACTTACTCACTAAATACACAATCAATTTTATATCCCAAATTACTACAAACATATTCTATCGACAATTCTCATTATATAACTAAAATCTACATACATGAAGTCAGAACAATAAACTTCACAAAATAACTATGCGATCGAGAGAGGCTCTTAAATCGTGTACTCTCGCTGACTCTTTTTCACTAACAACTAAACAACTAACCATCAACCTTTTTATTACCTTTAAAATCTATTCAAATAGTTTGGTTAACTTTTATCGGAATAAATGCAACTGTCGTTTATTACAGCGTCCACTGATTGTCATAGTTTTTCATGAAGTTTCATAAATAAATAAATAAATAAATAAATCGGTTTAGGAACCCACTGCAGGATGAATCTAACGAACAAGTTTTCAGTGAATATTTACAGAGTTCATGCTATTTTATTTGATAGAATTTGAGGTGATTTATTTATATTCCCCATGTCGATGGGGTGGCTAGCTCAGTGGTATGAAGTCGGCCTGTGGATCCTGAGAACCCTGGTTCGATTCCCACAGGCGACAAACAATTTTCATAATTTCAAAAGCTACACCTGTGGCTCCTCCACCACTAACATCTTTCGGGGCCGTGATTTGAGGACTGGTAACCGCACTTCAGGCGCAAAATATATCACTTACCGAGATCTGCTTCGGCAGTGTGCCACACCCAGTAATGGGTAGAAGGCGTGATGATATATTTATTTTATTTTTATGTCGATTAAATAGTAATTATTTAAAAACAAAAATTACAAATCAATTTTTGACGAAACTAAGCCAAACTTTACATACAAATGCGCAGAAATTTCATTTCAGTTTAAAACTGTACAATATACAATAGTGATCCTTTGTTTAGATTTTCAAGATTACTAAATTCTGCACTGGTTGAAATTGTTAGTTGCATGGCAATAACACGGAAAGGTTAACGCAGTAATCTAACTAATTTAATTTACAAATTTATTTTATTAGTTTGTAAGTATAACTGACGTAAAAATATTAATAGTACCATCATTTGAATGACCCTTATTAAATTTAATATCTTGAGTAGAATTGGCTTGGTGCTTCTGCGGAAAACATCCCTCATTAACCGGTTAAATTCCTTATAATTTGTTTGCGTTGCAGCGCGCTTCGCAAATGCAGTTTTATTTTTATATGGTTGGCAACAGGATGCAGTGAAGTGCACTTGTGCAATATCCCACTGCATGTGTGCGGCATATAATGCACGCGCAGCTCTGTATTTAATTCCGGTGTTCCGCGAATTTTTCATGTTCCGTTGTACAAGAAAATGAAGAACGGGTGTTATTGTGGAAAAGTCTACCCTAGCACTAACACCAACCATTGAGCTCGCCCAGAGGCAGAGAGATTTTCTTTTTACGAAGTAAGCTTGCGCGAATGCATTGTTAAATTTTCATGAAATTTGCAGGTCTGTTGTTAAAATTCCGTATTTATTTATTTATTTTCTGTTAAAACAACATATTTTTATTTTATATTAAATAATGTTTTATCATATTATAACATTGTTCATTTCAAATTCATACAATGAAAGATAAATAATGTGGTTGTTTAGAATTAAAAAAAAAATTAAGAAAAAAAACATATATATATATATATATATATATATATATATATATATATATAAAAATGTTAGTTTAACTGCTTGTTACCGTGACGTCATATTTGTTGATGTTGCTATTTTGGTGAAACCCAATCTTCGAAATTTCCTTTTTGGTTGAACAAAACATGAAAATCCTAAAACTAATTGCATTAAATTTAGACAAATCTATTTAAATAAATAAAATAATATGGGGTGGCTAGCTCAGTGGTATGAAGTCGGCCTGTGGATCCTGAGAACCCTGGTTCGATTCCCACAGGCGACAAACAATTTTCATAATTTCAAAAACTACCCCTGTGGCTCCTCTACCACTAACATCTTTGGGAGCCGTGATTTGACGACTAGTAACCGCACTTCACGCGCAAAACATATCACTTACCGAGATCTGCTTCGGCAGAATGCCACACCCAGTAATGGGTAGAAGGCGTGATGATATATTTATTTATTTATTTTATTTAAATAAATATGTAATCACGCTTTGTACCCATTACTGGGTGTGGCACTCTGCCGAAGTAATATATTTTTTGCGTGTGAAGTGTAGTTACAAGGCGTCAAATCACGGCCCCTAAGATGTTAGTGGGGGAGAGCCACAGGAGTAGTATTAATTTTGGGAAAATGTTTGTCGGCAGTAGGAATCGAACCAGAGCTCTTAGGATCCACGGGCCTAATAATAATCGTTTTAATTTTTAGTAGAGGCAGGTAAATATCAAATTTCTCGAATTCGAATATCGAAATATTCGTATTTCGTCAGTAGCTTTATTAGAATTCCAGCTCGACGCCCTTATAATATGGCGCCATTAGCAACCGCCCCGACGTCACCGCGTTCGTACTGCTCTGTCTAGCGTAAAACCAAAAAGTAAAGAACATTAATTGAAAATGGGTGAATAAAATGTACGAAATATGTAATTAGTGATTAACGCGAATTTTATAGATTCTCTTAACGATAACGCAAGAAGTTAAAAGTGTTCGACAGTAATAAAACTGTGAAACAACTAAGTCCATTATGAGGGTAAAATCAGTATAAATCCGGTCCTCGTGTGTTGAACCTCTGGCCCTCAAACTTTTTGAAGCACATAACTTTGCACATTCCGGCGCGGGCTTGTGCTGTTGGATTAGCGCAGATGCCTGCGTGTCCGGGACTTGTCTTAACGCATTCGCGACTGAGAACTATGCCGGATTCGCGGTCCATTGTTCTTGGCGGATGTGACGTCATGGCGCAGACACGCGTGAAGGTTCCTCCGGAGAGACTGGAGTCGACCGCTCGCGGCATAGTTGCGTGCGCCATGATTGAAAGGTTTGCCCGCCGCTAGGCTACACCAGCACGCTGCTTTCTGGAGATTGTTTCACTAACTGGTAATGTTAGATACGCGCGGCGTGCGAACGGTTAACTAGTTGAAATACGAACGCACTTCATTACAATATACTTGTTCTGAAGAAGCTGGAGACATCCACATTCATTATTATTTAACCGTTTACTAGTAGTAAAACGGCCTCTCGGCATATAAGAAACAAGAAATAATTGCATTAACACAGTGATGTTGTATGCAAGGAAACTGAAAAAAAAGAATTAAAAAAATATTCAAAATCTTGTGAGGGTGCACAAAAAAGGGCGCGGGTGCGCCCACGGGCCCCTGGTTGCCGACCCCTTGTATATTTGTTACATTTTTATAAAATAAACAAAAGAAACAAACTTTATAATATTTATAATATTAAATATAATGAAGATATTATAAAAAATAAATTATATTTTTTTGTTAACTTTTTAATAACAGAAATATGTATGTAAAAAGGAAATAATAACAAAAAAATTGTAAAGCAGGAGCGACTAGTAAATACAATATATATATATATATATATATATATATATATATATATATATTTTGTAAAAATAAATAAATAAATATATCATCATGCCTTCTACATATCACTAAGAGTGGCACTCTGCCGAAGCAGATCTCGGTAAGTGATATATTTTTACGCGTAAAGTGCGGTTACCAGCCGTCAAGTCACGGCCCCAAAAGATGTTAGTGGAGGGGGAGCACAGGAGTAGTATTAATGTGGTGAAAATGTTTGTCGACAATGGAAATCGATCCGGAGTTCTCAGGATCCACATGCCGACACGATACCATACTCCATCATAATTTTTTTGTATGTGACAATAAAATAGTTTATACACAACCGGGCCGAAATTAATGTGATTTAGCCTTAAAAGGCGACCTTAAACACTTCTTTCCTTTGAATACATAAATAAAATGACAATTTTTGTTTATTGTGAATACTTGATTTAACAAAATGTCATTTTGACATATAACCTATTTACGTGTTTCAATCTTTTGAACATATAATTAAAAATGATTTTGTTGTGCATAAAATATTGTATGTACCACGGGTGAAATTAGCGTTTCTGACCCTGAGCATGTTATTAGCCCTCGGCCATTTGCTCTTCGTGCTAAATAATCATGCCACGGGCCAGAAATACCTGTATGTTTTTTTTTTGTTAATTGTAGTAATAATATTTATTTAATTTGGCTTAACAGTACTTGATAAGTGATTTTAGTTTTAATTAATTATGTGCAATTATTTAATAATATTGAAAACAGTTGAAAAATTAGAATGGAAAGAAGGGAGCGGCATTTTTATATGAGAACAAAGGCGGCTGATAGACTAGGATCCAACCTGACAACGTTATCCAACATGATGATTAAATTCAAATAAAATAAAAATATTCTTCTTTTATATGATCGTTAAGTAAAGTATTGCTGTAAAACGCTAGACGATCAATTTTCTAATTAATTATTAATGTAAAATGTTCATTTTCTCGTCACCTGGCGAACTGATGTAATAACGGAAATGAGAAACACCTCGCAAACTTCCTAATAAAATACAAGAACACGTTGAAAGTTTTCAGTGTTTAATGAATTCTAAGTGAACGCCTGTTAAAACTATGTTTTATGCTTAAAGGAATAGGTTAGTAGTGCTTACAGTTGCTGATAAATGGAACATAAAATGCTTAGGCTAGGCGCGTGGCGGGTGGAGACGCACCGCGTTTAAAACTGGGTAGAACAGAGGAACAAAACTAAAGGAACTATTATCGCAAATACAGGATTACAGTTCTCCCTCGGGACTTGTCCTGCCTGTGCGGCTGGTAATTTCTAGCAAGACAAAAAAGCCGGTCTCTGTGAATTATAAAGTCATCGCTTTGATGCCGGGTGGATTCCGAGGATTGCAAGGCTAACACTAAATCCGTGCGTTCCGCAAGTGTTGCCAACTTTGCTCGGTTAAAGACCCAGCGAGCGACGAGTCGTTCGTGCGTGTGGACACATTGATCCTCATGCCGCTGCCGCCGCCGCGGCTTGTGTCTGAGTGCTATTGTACGACAGAGTCGGACTCAAGAATCTCTATTTTACTTCTAATCAAAATTTATTATTCAACTGCAGCCAGGCTTGACTGAACGGTTTCGTACAAGAACAAACTACGTGCAAAAACTAAGTTGCGAGATAGGTAAATAAAAATCTGTGTATCACATATATACTCGTAGTTAAAAATAAATATATCATCACGCTTTTTACCCATTACTGAGTGTGGCACTCTGCCGAATCAGATCTCGGTAAGTGATATAATTATGCGCGTGAAGTGCGGTTACCAGCCGTCAAATCACGGCCTCCAAAGATGTTAGTGGTGGGGGAGTCACAAGGGTAATTTTAAATTGGTGAAAATGTGTGTCGGCTGTGGGGATCGAACCAAGATTCTTAGAATTCACAGGCCGACTCGATACCACTGAGCCACTACCCCGTAACATATATCACTAAACCAAATGATTCGGCGAACTATGTGAAAAATGGAAAATAAAAAAATTGTCACATAACTTGTTTTCGCAAAAAAAAGAACAATTAAATATGTAGTCATGACAACATTACAACTAATGAAATACATGTTTTAAAATATTAATAGTTATTATTTATTTATTGTTACTCTGTACAACATTAATTTAATCCCAATTACAGTACAGGGGGCTTACAGCTTATAGTTTTCATATAAGGTTTTAATTAAAAAATTAATGATTATGCTACCTTTGCATAGTCAAATTACTGAGGCCATTCAAAAATTTCACTGGGCAGGGTACACTTTAAATTCAACTTAAAAAGTATTTTTTTTTTCAAATTCCTTTAAATAATCTTTTTTTATATATTATTATTTAAATATTAAATATATACTAATTCTATTATTATACCTAATCATTAAAATTAAAAATTATTTTCGGCAAGGTGGATTGAACCTTGACCACTAGCTTGGTTCACAAGTAGGGTAATCTGGGTTTTCTCTTGTTTCGTCTACTGATCATGAGAACTTAGTTCTCGAAATACGTATTTAGATTTATCTTTATATTTATTAAGGCTTAGGGGTTTAATTTGTTCTTAGTTAAAAATTATTTATTTATAAAAAAACTGAAAATTATATAAAATAATATTAAAAATTAAATTAATTATAACAAATTATTATTGATAGCTATTTCTAAACTTACATTTTTTAAAACATTTTACTTAATAAAAATTTAACCAAAAACTAATCCCTTTAATTACTAACATTAAAATTTAATAAATTTATTTATTTATTAATATTAAAATATCCTAATTAAATTTATTTATAAATAAACTAAATATATTTAAGAACGAATAACATTTCATTACCAATAAATTATAAATATTTTTTAACGATAAAAAAATTATTAGTTCTTTTAAATTCGAGAAAATGCATATTTATTAATATTTATTAATAAACCCTGATATAGAGGGTACAAAAATTTAATTTTACGTGACGTGAGTTATAATAAAATTATAAATTATATCATCCCGTCTTTTAACAAATTATGCTGTCTCATTTACCAATATTAATTAATACTAATTATTCAGTATCAAGTAGAAAATTATTGCTCTTTTAACTTTGTTGTTAAATTACGTAAATTTAGCAGCACAGAAATCAATATTAAGTAGGTAATGAGAAATAGGAATGCATAATTGTCGGGAAAATTTAATTAAAATAGTATACAGAAGTTTGAAAACAAAGTTATTGGAATGCAAGGATTGTAAAACATTTTCGAACTTTAATTTCGCATCCGCGAAAGGAAAGATGCAGCGGAATCTTTATTTCCAGATATTTTATTCAGTTTGAATGGAGTCTAAATATTACAAGATTATAAATTCCATATCCGTAGGAAGAAAATAATATAAAAAATGAGTTAATTAATTTTGTCAATATGTTTGACAAGGTTTCATATTTTTTAATCCCTACAGAATATCCATGTATAGAGTTATAATGAAATTTTGTGTTCAAAATTTAACTTTAATTATGAGTGTATCCCGTTGATATTTGAATTTATAATGCCATTTTTTTTTTTTTTTGGAAAAATTACCTTTACATGCTTTTATATTTGTTGTACAACACACACAAAAAGTATTATTGTTTCTATAGCGAAATTTCATTAAATTTATCGAAATGTAAATATGAAAATTTTATACGTACAATCAAACAACTATGAGCACTTTCAGTAAAATAGAATTATCTGTAAATATTCACTGTATGTACAAACAGTAATGCATTTCCATTTCCTGCAAAGTTAAAAATAAATATTGTATTCACACATATTTTAATATGAAATACATTTGTCTGTAATCAATATTACGTGGAACTATCTAGCTAATATCAGTCTTTATTTAGTCAGTCCCGGTTTTCTCATATTTTGAAGCAAGAAGCGATACTGGTTTTGGGGCTTCTTGATCTAGTATGTTGTTCGAAAATAATAATTTAAAAATCAAATACTATTTGTTGGTCATAAATAGACTTCGAGATAAAACTTTATGTCTAGAAATCTAAATATGTTTTAAGATTTTACTTATATATTATTATTTTTAGGGGGTAGCTAGCTGGAATCAAGTCGGCCTGTGGATCCTGAGAACCCTGGTTCGATTCCCACAGGCGAACAACCAATTTTCGCCATTTTAAAACTACCCCTGTGGCTCCCCCATCACTAACATCTTTGGGAGCTGTGGTTTGACGACTGGTAACCGCACTTCACGCAGAATATGTATCACTTACCAAGATCTGCTTCGCGTGCATAAATATATCACTTAAAGAGATCTGTTACAGCAGATTGCCACACACAGTAGTGGGTAGAAGTTGTGATGATATATTTATTTTTTATTTTTTTATTATTATAATTTTTAATCGGTTTTCAATTTTTGTGTTTTGGCTTAATTTGATTGAATTTATTTTGCTAAAATACGAGGCGATGCTGAAGGCTACAAATACACCAAGGAAAAAATACTTCTCTCACGAGATGTATAAAATATTATTTTCGCGTCTCCGTCCAGAAACATTAGTTCTGCACAATTCTAAATCGCTCAGAAACATCCTGTTTCCGGCCCAGTGGTGCAACTGACCATTAATGATATAAAAAAAAATTAAACAATTAAAAGAACGATTTGTGTCTTTATAATATAAAATAAAAAATAAAACTCTGCCGAAGCAGATCTCGGTAAGCGATATATTTTTGCGCGTGAAGTGTGGTTACCAGTCGTCAAATCACGGCCTCCAAAGATGTTAGTGGTGGAGGTGCCACAGGGGTAGTTTTTGAAATTATGATAATTGTTTGTCGCCTGTGGGAATCGAACCAGGGTTCTCAGGATCCACAGGCCGACTTCATACCATTGAGCTAGCCATCCCATAATTTATTTGTTTTATTTTTATTATTTCCTTCCCTTAGCAACTGGAGTAAAATACAGCAACGGGACTAAAATTAACATGTTCTATCGTTGTTATTAGCAACGAGGAAAAAAACTCATTTTACTCCTTCGCAACGACATAGCAAATTTAAATGTATTATTTCTGTCGCGAATTTATTACCATAGAAATCAATTTTACACCCATTTGTGGAAAAATAAATTTCCGTTCCCTTCCCTAGATAAAGTTTCATATATTAGGGGTATTAAATAGATCCCTGAAAGTCAAGTCTGAAGCCATCGCTTAATATTTTAGTTTCAAGTATCTAGTTCGAGGCTAATTAAAATGATACAGTGAGTATAATGAATGACGCTGACACAAATCTTATTAAAATCCTCGTAAGTCCGGTCCTCTTGGTCGGTCCTCCGACAATCACGTCTGTATCCACGTTGGCGGCGTTAGGTGGAGCTAAGCGGCCCTTCCGTTCGCCACAAGTCGGACAGAAAATAGAAGTTTCAGTTGACTGGCCGCCGTAATCCCCTTCAGCCTGTAATCTTTTAATATATCGCGCCCTCGAAGCGGCCGCGGTGTGCCTGGCGCCGGTAACCGCTGCCCGGCGTCCCGACGCCCAACACTCCGGAGATGTGGTTTCCGATCGAAGAGCATCCTTAAGCTCCGCCAGACCTGCGCTAGTTTGCTTGACACCCTACAAAACTTCGGTTATGTTGTGTTATAAACATACATTCTACGCCAAGAAAAAAACTTTACAAACACTTGGAAACATTGAAAAACATCCAAGTGTTTTCAAACTTTCTTTAAGTTGTAAATAATTACAACGACACTAAGGATCTTTTAGACAAGGCATCAGAAAATTGTGACCTACGGGGCACTTAGTGACCCATTTGATCATTTCAAGTGACCCACTTGAAGTCCGTAGTTTAATTTTTTAATTTTTGTGTTACATTTGATTTATAACTCATACAACTTTCAATAAAAAGTGGCATTAGATAAATAAAAACTATTTGTCATTTTTTGTTTCGAGCATCTTTGAAAGTATTTTTTTCTATGGTCGTGTTGAAAAGCCAACGTATTAACATCTAAAATGTGTGTGGAAAGTATCTCTTTGCAACACTCATTGCTGCAAGAAATCTTTCATCATGTTGTTTCCACAACATTCATAGTTGAACAATCTTTTTTTTAATTAATGTGAAATATAACAGTAAATAACAGATATCAAATCAAATATCGATTATAAGAAATAAAAGTGAACGGCCTTAGAAAATAGTTATTTTATAATACTTGTACTGTAAGTTACCTATTAATGACAAAATGTAAACACTGTAAGTGGAACTTTTATTGCACAGTGGTTTCCATGGTTACATCAGAGACTTTAATATTTACTTACTATCCACCGTGGACAGTAAGTAAATATTACATATCAAGGTCCTGTTTATATTGACAATAATTTGACAGCTATCAATTTCGAAACCTATTTTCTTTTCCTTCTATTTTTCCAAGTATTGTAAAAAATAGCTTACTAACCTCGAACTGTAAGTAATTTTTTTAGGTCACGCATGTTTAGGAAATCTCGACCCTTCAGGCTTCGATTTCTCAAACTACATTCTTGCTCTAAAAACTGTCACTTACCGTTCATGGTACGTAATATACTATTTGTGTACCTATAGTAATCAATTGCCGCTCATGCATGGATATTGTTGATCGAGGTGTAGCTGAGTGCAATAACCATACAAAAGCGACAAGGACACTTTCTGCTCGAGGTGCACAAAATATTTTTTCTGCAACCATTTAGAAATGCTTAAAAAAATAATTTCTAATAATTTTTGATAGGTTTTCTGTTTGCAAATTCGGGCGACAATTTTCATGTATCCATCGATACGATGATACACTTTTACATTCCTGCTCGACAAGCAGCAAATATTAACTTTCTACTTTTAACTGACAGTTGGAAAAGTATATTTTCTGCTCGGCCGTAGAAAAGTAGTATATAATATACGTGTGGCAACAGTCATTGCCACACATGTGTTACAATTGCTTCTTAGCTCTCATGTCTTGTCTACCGGCGTAGTTACTTTAACATCAGTCAGTTCAGCTTGTAAAAATATCACAGTTCACTAGTCCCTAGTTAGGCTAGTTGGATAGTTGATCACACCATACTGATGAGTCCCTAAAGGACGAAACGCGTCTATGGTTAAAGCTGAACTGACCAGCCGTTTGATGATGACCTGATAAGTTGATTCAAACGTGCTGTAAAAATTTTGGAATTTGTGACAAGTGACGGAAATTTTGTTTTCCTATTTTTCTTATTTATTAAGACACAGCTCCACATCGTAATTGACTTTTTGTCTTTATTATATTGTTACAATATACCTGTACTTTTAAAACTAAACAATATTTTTCTGTATTTCGGCGACACCTCAAAATAAATTAATAAAATAATAATACCGAATGAAAGAAATAAATGTATAATTCCGTAGTTGCATAAGTAATTATAAGCATTAATATTTTGCGCCACGCCAGAAGTTCACCTGGATTAAAATAACTTTTGAAATGGCGATGAACTGGGTTCAAATTCGGATTCTCCAGTATTACGGGCTCTGTTCTACGATTTCAAAGTTATAAAACATGAATGACATTTTAAATGCATAGGAACTTTAGTTAAACCGATAATCGATAGGACTTACAACTTCCATTAAACCTGTGCATTGACACACATATACAAGTAAGGTCCGATAGATATTAGTAGGTATACCATTGTTTTGCTCTTTGTAAAACTGCACTTTAAATAATAAATATTGGTTACACAAAATCCCAAAAATAAAATAATAATAACAGTGCTGATATGCATTTATCGTAAATGTCAAGCAGTCCCAAGTATTAAAAAAATTAATAATAAGAGAACGAACTTGTCAGGATCGTAAATTTTTAATACATTTTTTTTTATTCAACAGCTGGTTGATTACGATGTCCTTATACCACGCCCCGTATACATTTATTTTAAACTCTGGTTTTATAAAGGTAAAAAGGGCCTTTGTTTGATTTATACGAGGGCAGGGTGAAAAGTCCCTGAAAAATGAAACAAGAAATGATTTATTTGGTCAAAACATATTTTATTTCTCAACATAATCTCCTTGTAGCTCGATACACTTCGTTCAAAGTTTTTCTAATTTTTCGATCCCTTCCAAATAATACGATGTTGTCAATCCTTCAAAATAGGCGTTTGTCTCAGCGATGACCTCATCGTTGGAGCCAAATCTCTTTCCGCCGAGCCATTTCTTCAAGTTTGGAAATAGATAAAAATCTGGAAAATATGGTGACGAACCAATTCGTAGCGCAATTCATGCAATTTTGCCATTGCGACACGGTTGCGCTTGTTGTCAACAGAGAGCAAATGCGGCACCCATCTGGCAGATTGCTTTCTCATATCCAAAAATTTATGCAAAATCCGTTGCCGTTCGGTTGAGATGCTCATAGGCTCAGCAACCTCGTGCACTTTTACTCGCCGATCGTCCAATATCATACCATGAATTTTATCGATGATTTCTGGCGTTGTAACCTCAATTGGACGACTAGAACGTTCGGCGTCCTTTGTGGTTCTACTACCACAACGAAAATCAGTAAACTACTTGTGAATCGTTCCAATCGATGGTGAGGAGTCCCCATAATGTTTCAAGCGATGCTTTGGTTTGCGTAATGTTTTTTCCACGCAAGAAATAATGGTTAGTCAAGACGCGAAATTCACACTTTTCCATGTTTTCAAAAATCTTCAAGGTTGCTTGCTTTCGATGGGTGTCAAAACAGAACTGAATGACATATCAGTCACATAAATGTCACATGAGATTTGCGATTGTGGCGCCATCTGTTTTATTTTTCAGGGACTTTTCATCCTGCCCTCGTACTTACTATTGTAAACATTAAAAATAGCCATTTGTTTAACTAGGCTATGAAAGTAGCCAATGCAGTAAACTTTTTTGGTGTGTGACCGTTAGTTGAAATATCGCAAATTAATAAAATTGTAAAATGTGTTATTGAATTTTACAATTAATTTTATCTAAAGCCTGAAAACATACCATTAATTATTCTAAAAATAGTTTATATTAAAAATAGTAAAACAAAATATTTTTTAATTTGTCAATGTTGCGTTAGAAAATATTGGATGGACAATGCAAAAGGTGGGGTACCAACCATGACGCCGCCACTGATTATGAGCGCTGTAAGCTTTAGAACCAGAACCTTCAGAACATCATAAAATTTTAATATACCCTATCTATATTAATTATTACAGTCTTAGCGAATGAAGTGCTATTTTCTTAATAATGAATTGATATTTAATGGGCTATTCAAGTAAGGTAACATGATTTACACAGCAAATATTGCTCGATGATATTTAATGGAAATGGGATTATTCACAAAATTTCTAAAGTTAGCACTTGATAATTTACCCCATCTTTTAATTTGTTTCATAACTAAAATAAATAATAAATGTATCTTAACACCATTTGCTCATTTCTGAATGTGGTGAAGGTACCTTTACACCAATGTAGGTACTTATATCGCAAGTGTAAAATACAGAGTGAGGTTTTTTTTGCCATCATTGGGGTCTCGAGAATTATAAGTTCTAAGACTTCGGTTAAATTAGCAAATTAATTCCATTTTTGCGGTGATTCTGAAGATGTCCAGTTCCGTCTTCCATAAGGGCATATGGGTCACGAGCCCTGGGCCCTCGGCTTGATGGGGGCCTCAAAATGCCGAGGTCGTCATGTACACTGAAAATAGAAGAGCTCAATTTTTAGTGCAATTTTTCTGAGAATTGCCATTAATTTTTTTTAATTTAAATGTAAATGGAAAACCAGATGAGATTTTTAAATATTTTTTAAATAGTGACAAAATTTTACTACATCTAAGAAAGATTCAAAAAAATACATAACGTAAAATTTTAAATAATCCTGTAAAATGTATATAAATATTTAAATAACTTTAATGATTATTTTGCACAACAGAAATCCCGAAAGAAACTATCATCATTAACGTAAGTCCAATTCTCAAAATAGTAGTAATCACTTCACTTATATTTCATTTGTATAAAGCTAACCATAATAGCCAATAAAATCACTAAATAAAAGTATTTTCTAATGTTTTCATGACATTTTTTTTTACTTTTTAAAAGAGCCCGTGCATGGCCTAAAATGGCCCTGATGATGTCTTTGTTTTTCCAAAAAAATCCATGTGTGACTAGATCCAAGGAATAATGTGAAATTTGCGATTTTCATTCAATCATTTTCATTCCAAAATGGTGGTAGATAGAAACAAAAGTTTGAAATAAAAGTTGGAGGTGTCAAAGCCTTCTTTACACTAGGATATAAAAAGATTTTTTTACATCATAATTTTCGAAATACCTCAAAGACATTAATGAAGGGGAATACACAGATAATTTTAATACGACTATACTGAAAATTTATTCATGGCTGTACAATTTCAACTCTGGTTTTTATTTGATTAGTTGAATTATTTACTCCATAACTATATTTGTTTATATTGAAATTAATGCAGTATTTTTAACAAAACATTATTTCGGCAGTTTGTTATAGTTTAACAAACTGAAACAAATATTACATATTTATCTTTCTGTTAATTCAAAACAAACTCCGTGTTTCCGTGTTTATAGTTTAAATGCATTCCATAATTCACATCAATCAGCATACATAATATACAATAATTTGTTAAATATACATTATTAAACCGACATGCATTACTGCAGCTATAGAAACTGACAGAAAATTTAACTGGTCGCTGCCATAACCAACGTTACTAATAAAATTAAATCTGCAAACATGCATGCGCACATGGACATAATTTATATGTTTATACCTAGATACTAGATTAAAATACAAACAAAACATAGTCTGGAATAGATAAATGCTACACACAAATACATTTATAAGTTCTGTTCAGTTGCTTGACATTGACATTTATCTATACTCTATTCCAGTTAAGAATGGAGTAGATGGCACTGTGTACACAACCAGTTTTACAGCCATAATAAAGTATTTGTTAAACTATGAAGTATAATAATTAATTTACAGAACAAATTAACAAATTAGATATTATATTTATTACACCTAAATTGAAATACTCGATTAATCGGCACCTGTACTTATTTTTAATTTTTTTTTAATGAAACTAAAATGATATACTATGACGATCAGTGAAAACGCGGCTTGAAAATTCTTCATATTACAAGAGATATCATCTTTTAAAGTTTTGTATTGGAGTTGTCACTTCCCAAGTTCGGTTCAGTGGTATTTCACTTATTTCGTTCAAAGAGTGCAAATAATATATGATTGAATTCTTGAAATATAATCTTACTATGCTGAAAATCATATTTTAAAGAAGTTGCAAGTCCAAAAACTTGAAATTAAATTATAGTAATAAATATACAACATGTTGAACATGTACATACCAGCAAACGATGAACAGTTTGAAAAACCAGTGCTGAGATGTCATATTTAGTTACTTTATACTCCGCATATGTCTCTTATTTACCGCGCGATAATACTTGTGACCAATGAGAACCTTCGGACATGTGATGTCACTATATTTATAATCGATTATATCTCTCATGTTAAACATTATTTTTAACAATTTTTTTCGCTAATAGCTATTATTCAATATATATTTTATGTTTTTATCCTTCATTCTTGATATTTCTATTATGGTACTGGAACCCATTGGAGGTCAGACATCTGCTAGTACTGTACATGGCGTAATTTGTTTTTTGCCCTGTAAACTTCGGATTTCGTCCAATCAGAGGACCAAAATAATTGTTATCTAAGATCCACATACAAGAAAATTTCTAGTTGTCAATTTGTCATCCAAAACAAGGCTAATAGGATGTCATAATAAATTAAATACAAGCACCACAAAACATTAAGACAAACCATTTAATCAAAGCACACACAAACCAGAAATCAGAACAAAAATTAAACAAATCCAGCAGGAAAAATGTTCAGTTCTCATAGAGGTAGGAAAGTGAAAAATACGAGTTAGCAACAAAGCCGAATTAAGCCCTGAGGATTAGCGTAAGACACTGGTCGTCGGCTGGATCCCTCGCGGGCAATTATACACTGTTGTGTTTTTGTCGTCGCGGCGCTGACTTTTTGAAATATCACCGGGCACCGCGGTGTTTGAACTTCATTTCTTCGAGCGCGTAATGCGACAGCGCGGATTAATGAGCGCGATAATGTCATCGCGCGAAAGATGCGGAAACGTTGCTCTGCGTACTTGACTGATGGGGATGCTAACAAGCTATTCTACCCCTTTCTGACCCGATGAAAAGCCTGATTTATATAATATGAAATGTCGAGAGTTTTTACTTCACTGACAGTAGCTGCACTTGGATTAGATTTTACCGTTTTTATTGTTTTTTCCAGAGAGTTATGTGAATATGTTACAGGTTTAATCCCAAATTTATTGCACCATAGTTTCGCAGATATTTGGTTTTAAAATAAGAGTATAGTAGTGTGCGAATTAATGTGAAGATAGATGGTGTCATTCAAGAATAAGTTTATTAGCTATGAAATGAGTATAATTGGTAATTAAATAAACATGAAATATTATTTCAATAAGAAATATGGCCTTTTGCTTAAATAAATTGTTGGAGTCGCTTTAGCATCGAATTAATGAGATTCTCCAAGAGTTTCTCGTCCCGAAACTATATTTGAATTACTGCTTCAATCATCTTTGTTTTAATTGTGCAATCCATTGTCTTAATAGCTCAGTGGTATGATGTTGGCCTGTGGATCCAGAGAACCCTAGTTCGATTCCCACAGGCGACAAACAATTTTCATAATTTCAAAAACTACCCCTGTTGCGCCTCCACCACTAACATCTTTGGGGGCCGTGATTTGACTGCTGGTATCCGCACTTCACGCGCAAAATATATCACTTACTGAGATCTGCTTCGACAGAGTGCTACACCCAGTAATGGGTAGAAGGTGTGATGATATATATATTTATTTATTTTATTTTCTTAATTCTGGAGTTACATATAGACCACAGGTTCTCTATAGAATTTAAATCCGGTGAGTTTCTTGGTCATTTCTTCATAATTGTCGATGTATGGCATGGAGTTAAACCTAACTGGAAAATTATTTATGCTAAGATATAGTAGCCAGTCATGAAGTATTGAACTATGACGTCATGCCATCGATTAGCCAATAGTGAAGCGTTTTGAACATTTCCAATTGAAGGCAGTTTGTAATTACATTTTGCAGCTAATTAAAGAGAATTAAATTACAAATTTCAAAAGAAATATTAATAGAAGTTAATTTCAAATGATTATAATATTTTTTCAAGTATTTGAGAATCTGCAATTACGGACCAGACAGACAATGGACAATCTTGTCAAATCAAGGGTGAATTTTTCTGGCGATATTTTCATATTAATGGATTATTATCAGGTTTTATGATCTTTTTCATTATTCTAGCTAGAATAGCGAACAATGTATCTCTAGAAATGATTAGTGAGAATTTTTGTAATTGTTTGTCAGTATTAAAAGACTGTAATAGTGTTTAATAATCATACGTTTTAATTGGCTTAAAACTTCTTAATAATTATATACTGATATCCTTAAAAAAAAGGCAAAATACCCTCTTCAACATTTTCTAGATCCGCCCTTGTGTCAAATACGAGTCATATGCACTGTCTGTAGAAAATACAATACAAACATATAGTAACCTCTAATCTACTGCAAAACTACTCGTAATTATATTTCACATAACCTTTTACTTTAATGAAAGCAATAATAACTACAGCATTGCCAACTTACAAACACTTTTGCCCGCTTTTGCCTTGAACTTGATGACAATTGTCGTTGAAACCAACCAACCCATTCCTGCAGTTTAACCAACTCTCCACATTGCAGAAAATTTAATTTCACTGACATTGCACTTAGGAAACAATACTATTCCGTCTTTTCATCTAATGAACATTATTTATTAGTAACCGCAAACAAAAGGCAATCAAGAAACAAAGTTCCTATGTACACAAAACAAGTGTGACTGGTATCCCACCGAGACTAGTTTTGAATTCAATTCTGAATTCTGTATTTATTTACTTAACCTCTCTTGCTCTCTTGCATTCAAGTCGAGTGGCTTTCGACCACTAACTTTTATCTTCTTCGAGAGAATTTGAAGTAGTGTGAAGAAGACTACTTGCTAAAGAATCCATCTGATTTATTGCAATGATACTTCAAATTTCATTTTAATTTCATATTTATTGAAATACTAAATACAGGTAAATTAATTAAATATCAATACTAGTGTATTTAATCATACGTGTTTAAAATTGTATCATTTAATTTCCAATTAATATTTAAATACTTCTGGATTAATAAAATGATCGCTTGTGCTAAAATCAACTACCAAGGGATAACTGTAAATCGTTGCAATTTATGTCATTAAATTATAATATGAACAGGGTACTATATTTTGTGCGAATACAATTAAATCTGTATAGATTGATGTCTAAATATACAGAAAGATTAAAAAATGTAAGTTATTGTTCCAAAACAATTAGAAATAATTGATGAATAAAGAATGGAATAAATAAACGCTCAGATTTATGAGTTTTGCGTAAAATAATTTGGTTTGACGGCAATTTTCATGTTAACACTGTCAAATTTCAACCGAAATTCAGTACTATTATTATTCTTATTTAAAATTTTTGTGGTAAGTGGCTCAGTGATACGGCAGAGTACCACACCCAGAAATGAGTACAAGGCGCAATAATCCACAACAATGGAATTTAAAATGGGATATTAGTTTTATGCTCACTTATTAATATTTGAAGCTTATAAACGTCAATCTATTTTATAAATGAAATAAAATCAAACAAAACATAAAATAAATAAATAAATATATCATCACGCCTTCTACCCATTACTGGGTATGGCACTCTGCCGAAGCAGATCTCGGTAAGTGACATATTTTGCGCGTGAAGTGCGGTTACCAGTCGTCAAATCACGGCCCCCCAAGTATGTTAGTGGCGGAGGAGCCACAGGGGTAGCTTTTGAAATTATGAAAATTGTTTGTCGCCTGTGGGAATCGAACCAGGATTCTCAGGATCCACAGGGCCGACTTCATACCACTGAGCTCAGTGCCACACAGAAATGGAACTAAATCGATTTTTTTCACACATTTTACTTGACGCGTTGACAGTTTGAAATAATTACTTGACAACTACCTATCATTTGTCAACAAAAACTAAAGCTACAGAGATTATTCCCGGGAATAATCACATGAGCTTTATTCTCAGTATAATAATGACAGGATTGATTAAAACGCAGACACGTGACATACAATAAAGCATTTCATTGGTTCTGAGAAACGTAAAAAAATAATCATAGAGATGAGTTATTATCTCTTTATCTCAGCACTGTTAACGCAAATGGAAAACTAGGGAAATCTGAAATGTCAATCTGCTACTGTTTGTTTATTCGATCGTCTGTCGTTCTAATAGTCACTTCCAAACTATAATTACTTTATGTTTCTGGTTTCGAAGCAGTAAAGTCGTTATTTAGCGATGTCAGCTTAATCCAAGCAAAGAAAAACTGAAAAACAAAAAGTTTCCATGAAAAACAAAATTATTTATGAATGGAAAAACAAAGTCGTAGCAGGCGGACGCTCAAGCGCACGTCTCAATCTTCTGGAGCGACGCTGCGCCATTTACGTCGAATATCCGCGGTAGTTTATGAGCGACGGCGCAGAGCACGCCCGGGTGGGAATCCTGCGCAACCTGCAGCCAGCTTAAGCAAAAATTGGCTCCTATGAAAAATACCCGAAATTTGTTCGTCGAAACTATCTCGTTACTAACGGCAACGTTATGGTGTCACTGTTAAATTGCCCACGCAGGGCGGGGGTGATAAATTTGGAAAAAATGGATTTTCTAATAACGCAAAAAATAGGGGAAGGCGCACGATGGAGCAGTTGCCAGCACTCGCACTGGCAATATTGGTGGCGCGTCCTGACGTATATATCACCTGAACACACTTGCGCCAATTTTATTATTGTTAAATACAAGCAAGAATGTATAGTAGCCTGGCTCAGCTACTGAAGTATTTCATTATGCTGATTTACGACCCGAGACATGTGCTTTATGCTTCGAATAAACTTTAAATTATTTCTACGTAATTGAAAAATATTACACTTAGGTATCTACGAGTACTACATGTTGCTGTTTTTTAATTGAGGAATTGCTTTTCCTCTGCAATCGTTTTAAAAACGACCATCACACTAATTATTAAAATCATTCAGTTAATGAAATTTAGGAAACATTTATATATTCCTTATCAAATGACAATAATGGGCTCCTATACCATAATCAAAGTAAATAAATAAATAAAATAAACATATCATCAGGCCTTCTACCCATTACTGGGTGTGGCACTCTGCCGAAGCAGATCTCGGTATATGATATATTTTACGCGTGAAGTGCGGTTACCAGTCGTCAAATCACGGCCCCCAAAGATGTTAGTGGTGGAGGAACCACAGGGGTAGCTTTTTGAAATTATGAAAATTGTTTGTCGCCTGTGGGAATTGAACCAGGGTTCTCAGGATCCACAGGCCGACTTCATACCACTAAGCTAGCCACCCCATAATAATTAAAGTAACTGTAACAAACATCCAGGGTGATGACCGCGACTGTCGAACATAGGATTTTAACATGTAAAATCATAATTTTGTAATTTCCTGTTTCCCTAATTATTTTAAACAAAAAAGCTTCAAATAAAAGTTTTAGGGCATGAAATACCAATTAAACCAATAAACAAAATTAATTAACGTTTTTTATGGGGTGGCTAGCTCAGTAGTATGAAGTCGGCCTGTGGATCCTGAGAACCCTGGTTCGGTTCCCACAGGCGACAAACAATTTTCATAATTTAAAAAACTACCCCTGTGGCTCCTCCACCACTAATATCTTTGGAGGCCGTGATTTGACGACTGGTAACCGCACTTCACGCGCAAAATATATCACTTACCGAGATCTGCTTCGGCAGAGTGCCACACCCAGTAATGGGTAGAAGGCGTGATGATATATTTATTTATTTATATTTGTAACCGGACTTCACGCGCAAAAATATATCACTTACCAAGATCTGCTTCGGCAGAGTGCCACACCCAGTAATGGGTAGAAGGCATGATGATATATTTATTACTTTTTTTTGTAACGGCAAAAATGGGATCTGAAAATTACAGAAATATTTATAGTTTTATCTGTTAAAATAAATGAAATAATGAGTAAAACAATTATTTTGACAGTTTTGTCACATTAAACATCAAACATTTGATCAATTTTGTTTCAATTCCATGGCTATCGATAGTTTTGAGGCAATTTTCTTCATTTTCAAATCTAATTTGTGCCGTTACATAGAATGCAAAATTAATTTTGTTTATTGGTTTAGATGTAGAATTTTATGCCCTGAAACTTTTATTTGAAGCTAGTTTTGTTTAAAATAATTAGGGAAGCAGGAAATAACAAAATTATAATATTACTAACATGTTAAAGTCACGGTATATACAAATTCAATTGATTCACGTAAAGTAAAATTAATTTCTCTCAGTAGAGCTGACTTGATAAGTAGTATCATATGTCATGTCTCTATTTTCTGTACGGAATTAAAGTTACCGTGAATTAAATCCATTCAAATACTGCAAACTACACACGTATCTCTCATCTCGTTCGGATATTTCGTAATTAATTTGTAAAGTTAAATATGTTGGTTTGTTACTGTTTACTAACACTTTGCCAACCACAACGCAAATTAGTTTGTAATTCGAATGCTGTTTAATGTCTTTGATTCACATGTATCAAGGTAAATTAATTACAGACAATTTTGAAATCGCGCCTCTGTTGGGTACAATTTAATGAAATAGGTACACGTTTCAAAGTAGAAGGGTTTATTTTATTAATATTTTGCAGTTTTAATAAGGTATTTGACAAATGAGTTAGATGTTAACTACTTTTTTCTCAGCAATGGCCTTTTTTAATCACTCAAATAAATAAATAAATTGTTGTGTTTTATAATCTTTTATATAATCGCTGAGTTCAATCAATTAAGTTGCGTCATTACTTATGTCAAGGAATTTGATGACGTTTCATCTATAACGCGTATAGTAGATATGAAAAAGTTAAAATACAAAGCACGAATCTTCGACTATATAAAATAAACAAGTAATTTCCTATACTTCACAGGCAATCGTAGCTTAGTGGATAAAAGCGAGGTAAAACCTGCATTTCTTAATTAGCAAGCAAGACGTCGTGCGTTCAAATCTCACTGACTTCTACTTATATCCAAAAAATACGATTGTGTCTGAGTGGTTCGGATTCCACTATAAGCTGTAGGCCACCTGTACTGTAATTGGGATTTACTTCCTGTTCTACAGAGTAACAAATAAATAAATAAATGTTGTGAAACAATCGTTTTTAAAAAAATAAATTTAAATTTTGTTATATTGAATATTTCCTAATTTCTTACAATACTTGTCCCTGTATATTACATAATAAGTCACCAAAGTGATATTTTACTTGACGAAGCGGTTGTTTGAAATACGAAGCAGCAGGCCGAGTATTTTAATCCCCTGAGTCAAGTAAAAACACTTTCCTGACGTATTATGTATACTATTTTTTCAGAAACCATTTAATTTAAGCAATATTTAATCATAAATAATTCAAAATGTTTAAATTTTTTGATATGAATTGTACTGACAGCAGACTACGTATCCATGGTTACAACAAAAATAACAGTCAGGTAAAATCTATACCAGACTGTTTTGTACTTTACCAGACTGTTATTTTTGTTGTAGTCTTGGATACGTACTTTACTTGATTGTTTTTGTAAAAACCTACTCTCCATACTCAAATTGTTCAGGACAGTAGGTACTTTCTTGCCGGTTTCAGATAAATATATGTACAATATGTTTTATTTATTATAACAATATATCTTACTTCAAATAGATCAGTGTTTAACTTATGACTCAATTAGACCTTAAAAATCTTGTTGACCAACCAACCAAATTCACTGATTTTGAATGTTACTTTCCTATAAAGATTATTCAGTTAGATTCTTTTCAACCATTTTCAATAGCTTTTAAATATTTATAGATATGAGTATGTAGATGTTCCGTTGAATGTTCTTAGTTTTAGTATGTAGCTAGTAGATAAGTGGTAGTACATCAAGTATGCGTGTGTATCCAGCTCTCCAGTGTGATTACAGCTTTACAGTTTGATACAAAGTTAAATTTACAGCTCGTAAGGTTTAGGATCGCAGGAACTCTGGAAATATACGAAGCACCTAAAACGGGCATTACGAATTCCAACCATTCTTTCACAAACTTGTTATCACTATGCGAGTATTTTACATAGCTGTACTAAAACTTTTAAAACAAGAGAACTTTCCATTGATTCAGTATATGTATAAAAGAAAGTTCACTGGTTTTATTACGCAAAAAGAAAAATGTCAGGATAATAACCGTGGCGTAATTTAATAATATATTTACAAAACTTCTTGAAAAACTTTCTGAAATTACTATGTTTACGCGCAAAAAGGGAAAAAAATATTCAACCTTGTGTTGTAACAACTTTTCAAGAAAGAAAACATTATAAATATAAAAAATACATTAATATCATTTGGAACAAAAAATTTAAAATTCAAATACATTATGTTAATGATGAAAAACTCGTAAGAAATACCTATCCATTTCATTGTTGGTTTAAACTAGAACCAAGTGCTACAATCATTTTCTACTACAAAATTATTCAGTAACAATCAGTGTTTAAACAGTAAAAAATGTTAATTAATGTAATATATTCAATTAAGTCACTACTATAGTAATACAAGTGTTGAAAGGGTATCGTTGGAAAGCGCATGTTCCATTCATACAAGTTTTCCAACGAACTTTAACATTGAATGCTACAAGAAATTATTTAATTTATTTTCTCAAATAATAGGCGTATTCTATTTGTCATTTGGATCAGATCTAACTTACAGTTACTGAACCAGTTCACTTATTTATTTCGCTTGCTTACTTCGCTGACTTTATTTCCATTACTAGAATTACTGATTTTAATTTACTTTGAAATAATTCATCCCAATAAGTGTAATAGTTTGCTTAATTCAGTTAATCTAGTCATGTTGTCTAATTTATCTGAACTGATTTAAGTGAACCAAGTGACAAGCGGAATACATCTAATATCAGAGGTTATTTCACTATTATTTTTTTGGATTTATGACAACCGAAAACACTAATGATATTTGATTGCAGAAAATATATATAATTGTTTTTTGGACTAATCTAATAAATTAAGGTAATTTTCAAAAATAGTACATTTTGGAGTATCACTGAAGTTAACATTATATAACAGAATATCAGTGAAACGAACAAACGAATAACTAATTATATTAATCAAGTTTATCGGTAACGATTACAAAACTTTATGACGTTTCATTTGAAAACAGAGACCCAAAACTGTTCGCTTTGAAAACCTAAAAAATATAATTTCGATTTAAAAACAAAAATATCACTTTCGTGAACAGTATATTGAATGCTACATGCCCTTAAAATTAACGCAAGAAGTCGTGAATACCCTGTACAATCAAACTTCCTTCTGTAAGACACAGATTCAAATTATTGCATTGTATGAACTAAGTAACGATGTGTACATAATGCAGACCTAGTACATATATAGACAAATTGTACGCAGCAGGTATTACGCGGCCCATTATAAAAGATGTCCACATTATGTACATGTCTTTACTTAGTTCCACTTCTTATAGAAATCTGACTGTAGCATTCTGCATTGTTCCTTGATGTATCATAAATTCCTGCACTTATTCCTTTGTGCTGCTTTTATTTTTAGTGTCTTTATTCAGAGTGACGGTGGCACTATCTGCCATCGGGCACAAATTGCCGAAGAAAACACCGAGCATTAAAAGATCATTCTCGCGACGCGAAGGATTCAATTTTTACCGAAATTGATAGCTTCTATGCTAGTGCGCTTCCACTGTTGTTGTTGCTCTTTTTGTTGTTTTCCTTTCGCGGTTATGTTGTTAGCTTGTTGATGTATGCATGCAGTTTCGCTAGTAAAGCCACCACGAGCGAGGAAAATTCTAACACAGCAAGGCTTACCATCGAAAAGTATACAACTTCTTAATTTATGTTTTTGCTTACATAAACATTAGAGAGAATTTTCATCGACGAAAATGAAAGAAAATAAGTTATTCTCCCAACAGTAGTAATTACAATTGTAGCGAAGTAAAACAAAGTAGAATGCAATTTTATTTTCAACCTAGCTGCGGGAGACACAAACTAGTTAAATGATATATTAAGTATCTTGTTAGAAGTTGATTTTACATAAAGTAAAAAGTAAAAATCTAAGGCTAAGATATAACTAAAAATAAATTTACCCCTAAGCCTTAATCAATATAAAGATAAATCTAAATACGTATTTCGAGAACTAAGTTCTCATCATCAGTATAAAGATATTTCAAAATAAACACCGCTTGATTAACTCTGACCTGGGTCCCATTCCTAACAGTAAATTGTTTGCTTTCTTAGGTAATTAGTTTTGTAAGTTGACTCAAGCTTCATGCTTATTGGTTCCTTAAACACGGCTTATTGTTCCGTTTCAGTATAAATTGGTATGTACCTGTTCGGTAAGGTGGATTCAACCTTGACCACTAGCTTGGTTCACAAGTCGTGTAATCTTGGGTTTTCTCCTTGTTTCGTCTACTGATGATGAGATACATATTTAGATTTATCTTTATATTGATTAAGGCTTAGGGGTAAATTTATTTTTAGTTGATTCTACATAATCTTGTTTATCAAATTTATTAGTATCTTTATAATAATTTCAGTATTCCTTAGATCTTTAATTATCGAGTTTCTGGCTTGTTTGTGTTGCAGCCGCTCTGCTTGAACGATATGTGTTGACATATCTGTTTAAATTAGTAGCTGTGCGTTGGTGTGGATTGGAATTGAACTTTGATCTTCATGCTAGCGTGTGGGTTTTATTTAACGAAAACACGTGCTTTGTTTCCTTTCATAGGTTCGATTATATATTATACATTTTGTATGTGATGTAATTTTGCTGAAATCTATATAATATTTGGTGTGGTATATAAAATTATTTATTACACACATATTTACCTTATGAAAGTTATTAGAAAAAAAAACTCAAGTTTTGAAATAAATTATTTTTCTCTCAAATTGACATAAAATAGATCCAATCATTTAGAGTGAAATATAATCCCGTAGGAAAAATGATGTTTGACAGTTCTCATATACTATTTGTTCCTGTAGAAGTATACTAGTATATTTTAATCTAATTCACTGTTTTTACCACAATTTTATAAATACATAAATATAAATACCTATATCATCACGCCTTTTACGTATTACTGGGTGTGGCACTCTGCCGAAGCAGATCGCGGTAAATGATATATTTATGCGTGTGAAGTGCGGTTACCAGCCCTCTAATCACGATCCCCAAGGATGTGAGTGGTGGGGGAGCCACAGGGATAATTTTAAATTGGTGAAAATGTTTTGTCGGCTGCGGGGATCGAACCAGGATTCTATGGAATTGTATGTGTTATAATAAAACATAAAAATTTAAAAACTACTATTGGATTCCGGTCATGTACACTCAGCTACAGAAGTAAATAGTGTACATTTATAAATTTTTTGAAATGCTGGTATTACGAGAATATTTATTTTGAATGTTTTTGAAATAGCAGTTTTAGATTAGCATTCATCTTATTTGCAAAACCTTAAATAGTTTGACATGACAATTCTTGCGTTTTGAACGCTATAAAATGGGGTAGCTAGCTCAGTGTTATGACGTCGGCCTGTGGATTCTGAAAACCCTGGTTCGATTCCCACAGGCGACAAGCAATTTTCATAATTTCAAAAACTACCCTTGTGGCTCCTCCACCACTAACATCTTTGGGGGCCGTGATTTGACAACTGGTAACCGCACTTCACGCGAAAAAATATATCGCTTACCGAGATCTGCTTCGGCAGAGTGCCACATCCAGGAATGGGTAGAAGGCGTGATGATATATTTATTTATTTTATTTGAACGCTATAAACTTTATTTACGTGAGAAACACTTAATTTATTTAATAAATTACTACAGACCTTATCTTATCGATTCTGCATTAATAACCTATAATTTTATTATTTAATAATTTATCACACTACGTTAATGCATGTTTGTTAATACAATAATTATTGTAATGGATTTCATTAGTGATAATTCATTATGAAAAAATATTATCTTATGTTTACTCGCTGGGTCGCAGGTAACTATTGTTTCAGATAACAATACAGTCATATCAATGGAATTGATCTATTTTTAAGTTCATAAATAGCACTTAAATAGATTAACGCAGGAATGACAATTCTTGTTTGTGAAAATCGATCGCAGGTTCTCATTTCAACAGTTTGATACTTTGGAACTATTTACCCCAATGTTGATACTTACAAAAATATATTCCCTTCCTCCTATTCATCATTATGAGTTACTGATCAATAAATTAATGACAACCTTTATTTTTATAATTTCTCTATAGGTTACCACTATTTCAGCATCCTGTAACAGCTCGTACGAAGCTTTGACTGTAAAAATATAACTTTTTACGAAACAGTCATTATATTCTTTTTATAAGCTACGTATGTAAATGAGCAAAATGCATGGAAACAGCATAAAAATTGCAGGATAAGTTATTGTAGCGACAGAATATCAAAATTATAATAATCTATAAAGTAATCAAGAAAACTGAAAGTCGTCATTAACTTATCGATCATTAATAGTTACAAAATATAAAGGATATAGATAAATAATTTTATCCACAACTCATATATAATAAAGACTTATTACACTGATTTCAATTGAATTATATGGCTCATAAAACACTAGTGTTTTATATTCCATAAAACACTGTAACCAGCTTGTTACTTAGCAACCACTTCATAATCTATCGTATTTTGAGAAACTATATATAACTAAATTAAAGTTAACCGTTACGACCAATCTTCTTCGATACCTATAATTATGAGTTGTGGATAAAATTTTCTATTACACTTGTGTTTTATTGGTATATAAAACACTTAAGAATATTAAACACTCGCTCTTCGGTCTCGTGTTTGAACTTTTCTTGCATGTTTTATATACCTAATAAAACACTTGTATAATAAATAACTATTATTTCATACTGTATCGTTTTTTCATGTTTACACTAGGGATTTCAGTCCATAAAGTGAGACTTTGCCAGTACTAGAGGCGTATTCCATTTTCCATTTGGATCAGATCTAATTTACATTTACGGAACCAGATCACACATTTATTTCGCTGGATTACTTCGCTGACTTTATTTCCTGTACTACAATTACTGATTCTAATTTACCTTGAAGTAATTCACCCCAATAAGTGCAGCAGTTTCATTAATTCAATTCATTTAGTCATGTGTTAAATTTATCTGAACTGATTTAAGTGAACCAAGTGGCAAATGGAATACAGCTTAATACTGTAATAAATATTACAGTACTATCATCGTGAAGTTGCTAGGTAACAAACAGTTTTTGTCACTTAATTATAATTATTTTAAGATGTCACTTTCAAGGTTAGGATATGAAAATAATGTTCACAGTATTTTCATTGCTAACCTTAATTGTTAATTGGATTTCTGTGCACGCAAACAATTTCTATAAATAAGAGCATATCCTCCACAATCACAAATAGTGCCCCGGCATTACGGACGCCACTGCCGGCGTCAATTGATCTCGAGGGAAACTCGCCCACAACACAACGTATTCATTGTGCCAAACGATATGCTTGCTAAACGGAAAAACGTTGTCCCACGCGGAAAATTAAAATTCATTCGTTGCGGACAGATTCCATGTGACCCCTGAGCCGGACCTGCACGTAGGAAATTCAATCGCACACGTGTTACACCAGTTGGAATTATGTAATTGTAAATGAATCACTGTTTGCTGTTACTACACCAGCTTCAAAAAGAGCAGAATTTGTTTCGTACTCTCTTGTTCATTGGTTGGAAATAATAGGATTTTTATTTGTTTTGTTTTGCATTTATTGATCTGTGTGAATAATTCAATTAAAAATACTGCAGTTTGAGTGTGAATTTTATGAAAAATTATTCACCGTAATTAATAGATACGTGACTCAGTGATACCGAGTCGGCCTGTGAATCCTGAGAACCCTGGTTCGATCCTCACAGCCGACAAACATTTTCACCAAATTCAAATTACCCCTGTGGCACCCCCACCACTAACATCGTTGAGGGCCAATTGGTAACCGCACTTCAATTACCGAGATCTGCTTCGGCAGAGTGCCACACCCAGTAATGGGTAAAAGGCGTAAGGATATATTTATTTTTTATAATTTATAATATTTTATAAAATTTATTCAAAATTTACACTCTAATGGAGGAATTCTGTGACAAATCTATACTTTTATAAATAAAATAAATATATCATCACGCCTTCTACCCATTACTGGGTGTGGCACTCTGCAGAAGCAGATCTCGGTAAGTTATATATTTTGCGCGTGAAGTGCGGTTACCAGTCCCAAAGATGTTAGTGGTGGAGGAGCCACAGGGGTAGGTTTTGAAATTAAGAAAATTGTTTGTCATCTGTGGGAATCGAACCAGGGTTCTCAGGATCTGTAAATTGTGAACAAAATAACATCAATATTTGTTGATAAATAGAAAATATTACATAAGATTTGCGGATCTACAAAACTTATAGATTTATACAGAAGTCCACCATTCTTGATAACTGTCACTATTTTTCTAAACAAAATGTCTATAGGACGATTTCACTAAGAATGCAGTATTGGCATTATATGGAATATATTTCCATATTTCACTACATTACAACTTCCCTTGTGGCTCTCCTTCTAACATCTTTGAGAACTGTGATTTGACAGCTGGTAACTGCGCTTCACACGCAAAGTATTTCAGAACAAGAACATATTTTGATTTGTACGTAATAACAATATTTATGTAGCTTCAGCTAGTACAATCCTCAATATGTATAAAATAAAAATAATTTATTAGAATAAAACCAGAGCTGGGCAAGCTACTTAAAAAAGTAGCTAAGCTACAGCTACAGCTATTCTTTAAAAAAAGTAGCTAAGTTACAGCTATAAGCTATATTTTGTAAAATATAGCTAAGCTACAGCTAAAAGCTTTCGTTAAAGTAGCTGTTAAATTTTAAAGCTACTTTTTTAAAATATTATGAAATAATTAAATTTGCCATTGTCATATGATCAGTCTTTTGTTATAATGACTGTTAATTTACTATTATGTACATAAATATCAAAAATGGCAAATACCATCTGGCACCTACTGTGTATTTTTGCGTATTAGAGCCAGTTAGAACCGGCAACAAATAATTATTTTGTGTGGATTTAGCTTGTACGCATGCGTACTTTGTTGACCTTCTGCTTAAAAAGTAGCTTTAACCTACAAAAAGTAGCTTCAGTTGTTATTTTTAAGCTAATAGAAAAAAAGTAGACGGCTACAAGCTACAGCTATATTTTTTCACAGTTAGCTAAGCTACAGCTAAGGTAAATGTAGCTAAGTTAGTAGCTAAGCTACAGCTATATTTTTTCACAGTTAGCTAAGCTACAGCTAAGGTAAATGTAGCTAAGTTAGTAGCTAAGCTACAAAAGTAGCTAGCTACTGCCCAGCTCTGAAAACGCAGAAACACGTATAATCCTACTGTTTTAGCAGTTAGACAATTCAATGGAGTGTGAAAATAATTACCTAAATGAGCATTGAAAATTTCAGATAATGAAAAAAGTGAATAATCCCTGTATTTATCAACAGACCAACAATAATCTCATTTTAAAATACCGTTCAAAAAGCGTAAACCGTGTATCACTAATTTATCAGCTATCATCACACATTAACCGGTTTCATATGTACCGATATAACTCACACGTCTGATCGAAATGCTACTGGAACAAATGAAATCCAAAGCCATGAAATGATATAAATATAATTGGAGTTGGCACAAACGCCATTCGCTGGAGCCCAACACCGCCAAGCAGAATACAATTCCGCTAACGAAATTATCTCAGCGCAGATGACAAAAAACGCAGACGTTAATTCGTGTTAATGCATATTTCCACTGCGAATATTCTCTGCCGAATATTGAATCTACGCCGGTAAATTTGTCATGCGACTGATACCGAATTTTTTACAGAAAACAGAGAAACAGAGCCAAACTAATCTAATTGGTAAATGTAGTTCCGATGTACTTCAAATTGTTTTTAATGAAAAATGATACCAGAGAGAATAAAAGAGACAAAAATTGGCATGAAATATAATAATTTTTTTATATGCAATTATATGTTTCTGAACCAAACTATATCAATTGGGGAGCTGACAGGATTACAGCCCCATATTGTAAGGGTCCCCAAGTTAAATTTGATTTGTTTTCTATTCAAACATAATAGTAACACAAATATTGTAATAGCCGTTGCCACACGTATGTTACGTACTATTTTTTCTACGTCGTGAACTATTATTTCTTAAACTCAACATTTGACAGCTTTCATTTACTGTTATATGTCACATTAATTCAAATAACAAGATTGTTTCATAATGATTGTCTTGGAATCTATTTCTTGCTGTGTTGCACAGAGATACTTTTCACACTCATTTTTAATGTTGATACAGTAACTTTCCAAAACGACCATAGAAAAATATATTTATGCACAATCGGGTCGAAATTCATGTATTTTAGCCCTAAAAAGCGGGCATAAACACTTCTTTTTGGTCCTAGGGCCATAAACAAATAATTCCTAAGGATACATAAATAAAATAATAATTTTAGTTTGTTGTGAATACTTGATTTTACAAAATGTCATTTTGACATATAACCTATGAACATATTTTAATCTTTTGAATATATAATTAAATATAAGAAAATCAAACACACACTTGGTTTGTGCACTAAAATATTTATTTAAAACTTGTTACGTACGTTTCGTCCTTTCGGACATCATCAGACACAAGTGTCTGATGATGTCCGAAAGGACGAAACGTACGTAACAAGTTTTAAATAAATATTTTAGTGGACAAACCAAGTGTGTTTGATTTTCTTATATTCATTATGTTCCACCAAGTACCGACTACAAATTCTCTTTTAATATAATTAAATGTTATTTTGTTGTGCATAAAATATTGTATGTACCACGGATGAAATGAGCGTTTCTGACCCTGAGCATGTTATTAGCCCTCGGCACTTTGCGCCTCGTGCTTATAATCATGCCACGAGCCAAAAACTATTATACACAACCATGTGTTTTAGCCATGAAAATCGGCCATAAATACTTGTCAGTTTGACATATAAATGTACATAAAATTACTACAGATAAAATTAGCGTTTCTGGCCCTGAGCATGATATTAGCCCTAAGCACTTTGCGCTTCGTGCTAATAATCATGTTACATTCCAGAAATGCCTGATTTCGAGAATCACCCTGTATACGCCTGCAAAGTTTTTACACTTAAAAACAAAGGCTGGATTTAAAAGTATCTATGCATATGTTTTATATTTTTTCGGATATTCAGAAGAAAACGAAATTATTATAAAAATACAAATGTGACTCTCACTTTGTAAATTAAAATTTATTTACTTTGGCCCAGAATAAATTTACTATCATAGTTAATTTAATTTAATCAATAAATTTGAATTGAAATAATATTAAAAATGCAAATGAATGAGGTATGTCTATTCAATGACTTAATTGTCAACAAACAACTCTTTATAGATTTCAAATTTGAAAACAAAGAACATAATACATCATCATCACGTAATCCAATAAAACTTCGCACATTTCTCCAAATCCTTTAGTTTCCCCAAGTCGTATTTATCACAGCGACATCCGTGGCAATGTTTTAAAAAAACTGCTGACAGTATTACCTGCTTCGGTCGTCGACGTCGCCACCGCCGCCACTCTGATATTGAGTGCTCAGCGCTTATTGAGCACAGTGGCCACTTTAAAAGGACATCACTCATAGCAGGGGTTGACCCTCCCCGCAGGAAAGTCACTTGGACCCTGAATCCATATCGTCGGACTGCCGAGCCGATGTACCCGATAGGTCAGTGAGAAACGAACGCAAGATTACGTTGAGAATTTTTTGTTGCCAATTGAAAATGATAACGATATCAATTATTCTTTTTGATGATACATTGTAATTCATTTATTTATATCCTAACTCTTTTGACGTTAATATTATTCAAAATTTAGGAAGTAAAAAGCCATGAAATATTTTGTATTACTACGAATATCTGATTTCAATATCATGTTTTGCTTTTAAGATATGTTGAGATAGGCAAAATTCAAATAAATTTAAAAGTTACTAAAATATGACTAGCTAGACTAACTTTTTGGTAAAATCTCCAAAAAATAGTAATAATTAATAAATCTATAAACAATATAATGAAAAATTCATTAATTAAAAAAATTGCAATAAATACATGAAAGAACGCACGTCGCAAAATTTACATTGAACGATTTTTTTATATAAATGTTTTCATACTGGAAATATTGTAAGTAATATCACCAACATTTTCACACCAATTAATGCGGAAAATGCTGTTCTAGGAATAGAATTTAATTATGGTGTTTTTGGGATTTATAGAAAAGTTTAAAATCAAAAAAAATTCAAATTGTCGTCAAATTTACAACAACGCGCCCGCTCGAAGGTTAATGATTTATAACGTAACAATCAGGAAATATCTAAAATATGGTGTCAGTCATCTGAACTATTGTTAACTTTTAACATGCTGTTAGCTAACAACATTGATAACATCGCTTCATTTTTCTAAAATATTGTAGAATCTTTTTACTAATTATATAATTTATTCTAGTTCTGAATGTTGTGGCTTTACAAATCGCAATAAATTATAGTTAAAAACTGTTTTCATAATTTGTGGCTATTCGTGGTTAACTTCAAAATCTGCAAAAAAATCCAGTTGCTGTGCATGTTGACATTTTGATGAGGCGTGCTTTGACACTTGGTAATCTCACTACAAGATGAAAAAATAATTATTTTTTTAAATATGTTAATACACAAAGTGTACGCTTTTAAGTAATTTAAGAGAAAAATACGAAGAACTTAGTTATTAAATTGTATTATAAAAACAAAAATTGTGATACCACCAGGATTTTGAACCTGGGATCTATGAACTCCGGTCATGTGCTTTAAACCAACTAAGCTACGGTCGCCTTAGATTCAAATCTGATTTTATTACAATTTTTCGCTCTATTTCGTTTTATGTCATAGACAGCCAATTTTTCTATTTATAATTAAATTTGATTTCATCAATTATTATGTATTTACTAATACTAACAATACTCAGTGGTATGAAGTCGGCCTGTGGATCCTGAGAACCCTAGTTCGATTTCCACAGGCGACAAACAATTTTCATAATTTCAAAAACTACCACCACTTACATCTTTGGGGGCCGTGATTGGTAACCGCACTTCACGCGCAAAATATATCACTTACCGAGATCTGCTTCGGCAGAGTGCCACACCCAGTAATGGGTAGAAGGTGTGATGATATATTTTATTTTTTTTACTAATTAAAGCTCAATCATTATACAAAGAAGTTTTCATATAATTTTGAAACATTTGTCAGCTGAAAAGATACATTACGTACATATGCATTTAATGACATCACGTGCAATAAATCGAGATTATAGTTTTTAAATTTGATTTGCTAATTGTTAAATTTAAATAAGATTTTAATCCTGCTTCGCATTGAAGCTACTCTATATGCTTAAACGAAAAATTTAAAGGTTAAATACGATAAAATACAGTTCAACAAAACAACATGTTGCTGTGTGATGGCTTGGCTGCGCCATCTAGTGAAATATGCAACAGGGGCAAACCGGTAACCGGTAACGGTATAACGATAACCGGGTTACTGGTGGTGACACGACAAATGCGGGGCCCGAATGCAACGAGAATTCGTATTCAGTTTAATGCAATCCGTAAAGAACATTAAACGAAACGGACAAATAGAGAAATGAAACGCGTATATTCGAACACATTAATGCTGGGTTGCATGAAAGTTTTATCGGTTCATTAGCAACTAACGGTTCAATAAGTTTCAGAAAATCGCCATTGGTACTGTTGCTAGATAAACAATTCTTTAACTAAAGAGCTCTTTATTGCTTTCTTGCATCCCAGCATTAGCGTGAGCGTTTGTAAATGATGAGGAAATCAAAAGTACAATGAAAATGTCATTACTTTATATTTATTACGAAGCTTGTACAACAAATTATAAGGCACTACAATCACTGAAAAAAATGAAACGTTTAAAAATGATTTCAAAGAGAATTAATGTTCAAATAAATGACAGATAATTATGACAGAAATAATAAATGCAGTACTTAGTGCCTGTGAGTGCTTTTAACAGTCCTAAAATTCTTGACATTAACTGTTTACTTCGCTATTATTTGTGTTGATCATTTTGTGGTGAAAATAAACAGATTTTATCGTTTCACAAACATGTTATTTGGTGGTAAACCACAGAAAACATTTACCATGAATCAATGAGTTAAAGCACATATATCCTTCTCTTGTCCGTGCACTTTAACTTCAACAACGTATATCATCATAAATTGTAATATTTTAACTGTTCACAGTCTCTAAATATAATATTCAAAATATTTACTGTATTTTTTACTTCTTAATAAATAAATTCAAACCTTCTCCGCGCCAGGAATAATAAACCGGCGGTTATACCCATAAAAATTCTATAACTATACTCTATTCCAGTTAAATATAGATCATAGAATTAGATAGGGCCAATAATTTTTGCCCTCTGATTAGCAGAAAATCCAAATGTATTTCACTAAGCAATAGAAAATGACGCCATGTAAGTTACAGATGTCTGACATTAACCTCCAATTAATTCAAGCATTTCAATTCAAGTGTTATACATACAATATCCAATTTGTTAATTTGTTCTGTAAATTAATTATTATACTTTATCGTTTAACAAAGTACTTTTTTACAATACTTGTACTGTAAGTTACCTATTAACGACAAAATTTAAACACAGTAAGTGCAACTTTTATTGCACAGTGGTTTTCATGGTTATATCAGGACTATTTACTTACTATCCATCGTAAATATTACATATCAAGGTTCTGTTTATCTTGACTAAAATTTGACAGCTGTCAATTTTGAAACCTATTTTTCTTTTCCTTCTATTTGTGCAAGTATTGTAAAAAATAGCTTACCAACCTCGAACTGTAAGGGATTTTTTTAGGTCGCGAATGTTTAGGAAATCTCGACCCTTCGGGCCTCGATTTCCCAAACTACATTCTTGACCTAAAAACTGTCACTTACAGTTCATGGTACGTAATATACTATACTGTAGATAATAAACCTGAGCAGAAGCGGATTTAAAATATTCCGGGCCCTAGGCAAAATATTTATTTCGGGCCTTTTAAATATATATAACATTATCATGGAATAAAATTATATATTTCTATTATGTAAACTAAAAGTTTGAATCCGGGCTCTAAAGTTTTTGGGCCCTAGGCTATTGCCTCTTTAGCCTAGGCCAAAGTCCGCCTGTGAACCTGAGCATGTAATAACGATCGCGTACACAGTACTCCATTCTTAACTGGAATAGATTATAAAAGACTGATTCATAACAGTTTACAAAATTTGACAGCTATTATTATTTTGTCAAAACAAAATGTCTATAATTTGTTACTAACAGTAAGCTCATTACAAACGTATATTTTTATCTTTCATATTTAGAAGAAATTGCGGCTAACAGTTTACGTCTTTCGAAGAACTTGTCACCTTTTTATCAGCCATGATAATAATTTCTAAAAGATATTTTAATACAAAAACACAAAATGAAACTCATTTTCTGTGCTTACAGAAAACTGTTCCGCATTTTCCGCAAATAAATTGTTAAACTTTCAAACGAGAGAGATGAATAAAAAAAACAAAAAGTTGAAATGGACATGTAAATATTGTGTCTGTAAACTTGCCAGCGATTTGAAGCAATCACAGAACAAAGTCAAATGTGTTCTATCTTCTCCACAAAGAATTCCTAATAAATGAAACTGTAGTATTAAATTAAAAACATGACAAAATAAATACTTCCGATTTATGAAACAATTGCAAAGTAAACAAGAGTAGTAATAGTAGATTAAACATGATCTCTGTTATTGAAGCCTGGCGGTCGTAAAGTCGAAGAGCAGAAGCAATAGCAGCAGCAGCAGCAGCATCAGCGTTGACCGGGCGTTGTGCTCAGTGCTCGATTTGCAGTTCCAGCAGCATTTTCTCATTTCAATTTCATTTGTTTATCCGCCGGCGGGCGCTTGAAGAGTTTCCGTCGTTGTTTGTAAATCATTTGTTTCCGCGGCTCACTCTGCCCATTCCGTGTTCCGCGTCTTTTCTTCCCCGCTAACTGAATTACTGGCGAAGCGTATTAGTCGAAGGTTTGCTCTTGCTCGCTGGTCGCTGATCAAGTTTCTCGTTTTTTGCTCGCCGATGTTTTTCATTTGGATCTGGACAATGAATTATATTATAACGGGAAAGCTCACAGAACAATGCCTCGCTTGGAATTTCAGTTGGAAATACATTCCACAGCACCATCAATATGATATCTGATGATACAATTTTGTGCACAATTTATTGCATTTTATGTCGATACATTTTGTGTCTAATTCAGTTTTTTGTTGTTATTATTTTAGATTATATTAAAAATATTGGCGCAATTGAGTGATTTATGATACAATTTGACAAATTTCCTTGATTCATTAGGATAAATGCTAAAATTTCGTCATATTTTGTTGATAATTCTTTTCTAAAAAATAAGGTAATCACAACGCTTGAAAATATTTTACTAATTAGTGACAAAACACAGGGTTGCTAACGTTCCAATTTTCTGGGATTGTCTAAATTTATGGCTTCAAATTTCTTTGTCACGATAAGAGGATTCGGGATCGTCGAATATACCAAAACTAGAAAAAAAATCCAGGATATTCCGTTTTTTTGCTTGTTCAGCTATTAATAATTGTCATATTCATAGAATCAACATTCTTAATTAAATTAAATTTCGAAAAACAAATTTATCATAATTTGTATTATTAAAAATAATATTTTTTATTTAGTTTATTAATTTAAAAAAAAACCTATAAAATTTATCTTTTTTCATAGTATTATACTTCTTGATAAAAATATTTTCGAAAAACAAATTTATCATAAAATAAATAAATATGTCATCACGCCTTTTACCCATTACTGGGTGTGGCACTCTGCCGAAGCAGATCTCGATAAGTGATATATTTATGCGCGTGAAGTGCGATTATTAGTCGTCAAATCACGGGCCCCCAAAGATGTTAGAGGCGGGAGAGCCACAGGGGTAATTTTTAATTTGGTGGAAATGTTTGTCGGCTGTGGTGATCGAACCAGAGTTCTCAGGATCCACAGGCTGACTCGATACCATTGCGCCATTACCCCATAAATTTATCATTATTACGATTATTAAAAATAATACTTTTTATTCAATTTATTAATTAAAAAATACATATAAAATTTGACTTTTTTACTAAGATTTTTTTCATCGCATCTCCGCCTAACCCAATTATTTACAAATTTAAAGTCTGTTCGGTGACAGATTATAGTATCAGATCTCGATAAATGTGCTTGAAATGTGATTACCAACTGACAAATCACGGCCCCAAAAGATGATATATTTGTTTGATTATTATGAGATTAATGCTAGGTTGCATGAAAGTTTTATCGGTTCATTAGCAACTAACGGTTCAATAAATTTCAGAAAATCGCTATTGATACTGTTGCTAGATAAACAATTCTTTAACTAAAGAGCTCTTTATTTTTTTCTTGCAACCCAGCTTAAGAATGAATCAATTAGAATATTGAATGAGAGATTATGAAACAGCTATAGATTAGTGAAATTGAAAGTAAAAGACTGCATGAATTACCTAGGAATAAATAGATGTCTATAATTTAAGGTTTGTTGCGTGAACGAAAGATACCAAATGAGGAATAAACGAAACGAAATGAATTATGGTTTAATTGCAGGAATAAATATTGAGTGAATGTTTCAAAGGATCAGGGGTTCATGTTCATGTTACCCTATATGTTGAGACAATGTAGAATGAGAGTTCCCTACATTTTGCTCAATGGAAGCGGATCGGTGTCGTGGATTTCGTCCAGCGAATATGGCTCCGTTTCTGTTCTCCTCTCGCTTGCCGCAGTTCTGTTCTGTTCCGTGACGATGTCCATAGAGAGCGCTGTTGTGTTTTTGTTGGTGTTGCGGGCCGCGAGTGTTTTGTTCGCCTGTTTCCGGTTCAGTACTTGCAATTTATTGCGATTGTACCGACGCCGGACCAAAGTCGCATTCATTTACGTCAGTCTGTCGACGGAGAGGGACGGCTATTGCTCTCTAGTCGCATCTCGCACGTTTCTATTTCTATTTCTTCTTCTACTACTGACGAGATGTGTTGGCTTAATAAGTTTTTCACGCCAGCACTTTGTTATCTTCACCGCGAGGATCGATCAGCTTCAGGCTATTCATTAAACAAGTGGTTCTAACTCAATCTTTATCATTAGTTAGATTCTTCTGTAAGAGGTATCGATTATTATAATAATCTAATCTAGGCTTGCTCCACTCACGACACGCCTGCTACACATTGGCATGTTATAGTAGTAAAAATGACACGCGAAAGTTACGCCTTGTAAGAAATATGCAAATTTAAAAATCGTAGTAATTTAGTTATTTTAATTACTGTAATTAATTTTCAAAATGTACATTTATATTTAAGTTAAGTAATTAATAATAAACAAATATATTTAATTTTAGAATCGAAGGTTTGAACCGTAGGCATTTGGTGAAATATTTTGATATAATAGCTATTTACATAACTAGTGCGCAAAGACATACTTTGCACATGAGCGCAATTTTAAAGCACATGCGATTGCTTTAATTTGCGCGAATGGTGCAAATGGCGTCTTCATGCACGAGTTTTGTACAATGCTTTTTGTAACGAGCAAAAATTATATGATGGACAATGAGGAAATTTATTAAATTTGAAGCGTGAATTTATATTGACAGTTAAGTATGCCATGAATTGTCGTTTGTTATATGAAAACAAATTGTCCATTTTTTCTCGTAAAGTTTGTTAAAATATGTTTGTTTGATGGCATTATAAGCTAATGTCTTTATTTCTCTCATAAATTCCTTCAAATGTGTGTATATAAATAACTACAAATAGCGTTTTAATAGTCAAAATTTAGAATCATATAATATGGGTGCTTTTTTCAATTCGCACGCTAGTGCATAAAATCAAGCTTTCCATCGGTTTCCAAGGTTATGTAAACATTAGTTAGAATGCTGCGAGTACAAAAATTAATTAAACACTTGATGTAATTTCACATGGGATGGCTAGCTCAGTGGTATGAAGTCGGCCTGTGGATCCTGAGGTCCCTGGTTCGATTCCCACAGGCGACAAATTTTCATAATTTGAAAAAGCTATCCCTGTGGCTCCTCCACCACTAACATGTTTGGGGGCCGTGATTTGACGTCTGGTAACCGCACTTCACGCGCAAAATATATCACTTACCGAGATCTGCTTCAGCAGAGTGCCACACCCAGTAATGGGTAGAAGGCGTGATGATATATATATTTTTTTTATGTAGTTTCACAGAATTTATTAAACAAAAAATATACCGAATTTGCTTATCGATTTCAGCTTATATCAGAAGCAATCGTCGATTGAAAAATATACAAAGATGTTTCTGTTCAAATACACAGTAAGAAAGATTAACGTTAAAATGTATTCATTAGGGTCTTAAAGAACTAATTGAATGAAACAAATCTACCTGATTATTAGGTACAGTTGTAGCGTTTTGAATGGTTTTCTGAATGTTAAATGCTTCTACTGTTATCGACATGAGAGTATGCCAAGCTGAAAAATGTGAAATGATTGCAGGATCTGTATAAAGCGGCACTGCGATTAGAAATATTTTACTACTAGTGTTATACGTAATACATGAAACGCTCTGCCGACCAATACTATCTGTAATAGACCAGTGGAATAAATACAATTTCACAGTAAAATAATATAAAATCAAGGTTTAAGGAATCCAATATATTTTTATTTTAAAATATTTGACGTTTCGAACTAAAAGAACTAGTTCATCATCAGAAAATCTAAAATACAATACAATAATAAAGTAAAACTAATAAATAATACAAAATGTCAAACAAACCTCAATAAAACGTAAAATATAACATAAATAAAATATCATAAAATAAATTCAAATATATGTCAAAACAACAAAATAGATGCATATGAATAACAAAAATAGAAAACAATGAAAACTTGAAAATAAAAAATAAATAATAAATAAAATTAAATTTCTAAATTCCCTAAAAAATTTTGAGCATATTTTAAATTATTATAGGCATCAGTTTTATAGTTAACTATCTTTTAGTTCGAAACGTCAAATATTTTAAAATAAAAATATATTGGATTTCTTAAGCCTTGATTTTATATTTTTTGAATAATTTTTGGATCCACCTTAAATATTTATAATTTCACAGTAACGTAATAGAGTGAATTACTCTCCCTTACCCCTTTGGCATTCTCTCTTGGCAACGACAGTAAGAACGTTATTTTGAAACCTATGTTAATGACATGTAAAAATTACAAACTATCAATTTTACAAGTGTGTTTTTGTTTCATTTAGATGTATGGCCGTATTATAATCTGTTTTATTTAATTTAAAAGATGTCATATGTTCATTAATTCTAATCTGAAATGATCTGCCTGTCTGTCCAATATAAATAGCGTCACAATTATTACAATTAAATTTATAAATACTGCTATTATCTAATTTATCTTTATATGTTAATTTATAAATAAATAAATATATCATCACGCCTTCTACCCATTACTGGGCGTGGAACTATGCCGAAACAGATCTCAGTAAGTGATATATTTTTCGCGTGAAGTGCGGTTACCAGTCGTCAAATCACGGCCTCCAAAGATATTAGTGATGGAGGAGCCACAGGGGTAGCTTTTGAAATTATGAAAATTGTTTGTCGTCTGTGGGAATCGAACCAGGGTTCTCAGGATCCACAGACCGACTTCATACCACTAAGCTAGCCACCTCATTAGTAATTATTAATTTATTATTGATTAAAATATTTTTGATGGCATAATTATTATAATAAGTAGCATAAATTTTAAATTTCTTTAATTGGTAATCTATGTTTGTACCAATTTTATTGACATAATAAGTATTTTTTTGTTAGTACAGAGTATATATTTCCTGGTACAGAATGTACAGTGTTGGTAAAATGTCACCGCCGCTTTTTAGAGAGTTTTAGAATGATGTTTTTTTTTTTTCTTTAACTCGTAATTTCTATAACTGGTACTAATTTTGCAGTCCTTTGATATTCGAATGATAGAGGTTCGACTGTAATTTGTATTTATAAACTTGTTATAAAATTTGACATAGTTAATAACAATCTGTTTCTTTTCTAGCTCTACCTGAATCCGGGCCGACAATAAGCGGCGGAAAACCTCGTTACCAGATCGGAGACTCCGTCCGGGTAAACTGCACGTCGGGACGTTCGAAACCAGCCGCGCAGCTCAACTGGTTCATCAATGGCGAACCTGTGAGTATATTTACTGCACTCTGAGAACTTAGCATAGTTTATTTGACAGGAAATAGCGTGAATAACGTTAGTATATTTTATTATGAAAGCATGAGCGGTTCCAAGTTCCAGTCGACATTGTTTCGGAGGTCAGATTGACCTTTGTGTGACATTTCCGTACTTGTGACGTCAGGGAATTGTTATATAGCGTTCCGGCATCTACATCTAGATCTTGTTGCTGATGGTATCGCAGATTTGCGCTTAATTTTAGAAATTTTGACAAACGCGATTCGTTTCCGTTACTCCCCTAACTTTTAATAATAATTATACAGTTAGTAAATCTCGTAACGATAACTAAGGAAACTATAACGAACACTTTTTTTATTATTTTCATTTGGTACTTTATTACAGAATAAAAAAAGAAAATCAGGTGTACTGATTTTCATATTAGTAGTCATTTTTATTCATAAAAGCTAACATTTTGTGACAGAGCAGAAAATAGACTTTTCCAATCAGTGGCGCAGCCAGGAATTTTGAAAGGGGGGATCTAAAATTATTTATTTAAAAAAAAGATATTGGGTACATTTTAAAATAGTTTATTTAATAGAAAAATTACAAAAAATAAATAAATTTATTCCTCTTATCCACAAAAAGAAAAACAAATACTAATAACTACTAATAATACACTCGTGAGTAGCAAACACAATTGAGAAAATTGGTGGCGAAGTAAGTTCTTTCCACTAATGGGTCTAATTGGTGTCACTAATTAAATATGAGGCTTCTTTGATCACGAACTAATTCCCTAGCATACTAAATACTTTTTAATTCTGAAAAATTTAAACAAGTCGATACAAATGGAATAATTTCTGTATTACGAATATTTTATTTTAAAATCGTCAAGAAGGGGTTCGGACCCGAAAACCTCCCCCTTGTCTACGCCACTGTTTCCAATTGTCTGTTGAAAGTAGAAAGTTGACATTTTCCGCTTGCTTGCGGCAATGTAGGAGTGTATCCATAAAGAAAACTGTCGCTCGAATTTTCAAACAAAAAAATCTGTCAAAAATTATTTTAAATTCTTTTTCAAGCATTTTTAAAATGGTCATGTAAAAAATATTGTGTACAAATAACTATTTCGTGCGTTGCCATTGGAAACGCGTGCAAAAATAACTATTGATGCAACCGTAGAAAAAAAATATTTTAACAGTTTTAGGGCCAGTTTTTCAATCACCGATTAATGTTAATGGAAACTATGGTTAACATTATTATTTAATCATGATTTATATTAATCGAGAATAAACCGGCGATTGAAAAACTAGCCCTTAGTGGATTTTTCAAAGCCGCTGCCGTTTTTGTCTTAGATCCGATATCGAAGAATGTCATTTTTAATTTCCTTAATGCATCATGTTCAATAACTAAAAAAATATGATTAATTTGTGCATGTAATATAATTATCATAAATTATATAATCGAATATCAAATGGACATTAAACTAAAATAGAACCATTAGGCGCACAATTATATAATACATTGAACGTAAAATTATCCATAACATATTGATCATAAACTCTCAGCTCATAATTTATTATGATAAATCAATCTACGTTACAGTTTGACATCACAATAATTTATTCCCTGCGGCGCGAGTTCAATCTTGATACAGACAGCGTTAACCTAGATTACCTTCTCGTACATTCCCAATAATTCAGCTATGCACTTATTTTTACTCTAGAAGAAAACAGGGGATAACCATAGCAATGCTATTCATTTTAATTTAGTTTCCTAATTATCCGAAGTTGGCAATGTAATTTATAATTAATAATGGATATTAAAGCCTAACATTTCAATTTCCTATTACATTTCTGAATGGAGATCATCGTATCCATGATTATATGAAAACTGTCAACCGTGGTTAGTAGAGAGACAGGTTGCGTAACTTGTGTTGTCAAGGCTGTCAGTTTTAGTTCTCGTAAAGTATGCCATGAGAGGGTGGAGTGATGCAGCAGCACACCTGGCGTACGTATCTGTAATTATTGTACTGATCTTAAAAATGAAACAAGAAAAAAACGATTAATATGGATCATAACAGATTTATATGGGATGGCTAGCACAGTGGTATGAAGTCGGCCTGTGGATCCTGAGGTCCCTGGTTCGATTCCCACAGGCGACAAATTTTCATAATTTGAAAAAGCTATCCCTGTGGCTCCTCCACCACTAACATGTTTGGGGGCCGTGATTTGACGACTGGTAACCGCACTTCACGCGCAAAATATATTGGTATGATTTTATAGTATATTACGTACTATGAACTGTAAGTGATATTTTTTAGGTCAAGAATGTAGTTTGAAAAATCGAAACCAATTTCTTAAACATTCGTGACCTAAAAATCACTTATAGTTCTGTGTTATTTATCGCTCAGATTCTCCAAATTATAAGTATACCATTATTTATTTATAACAAATAAATAATAAATTTAATATTATAAAAAAAATAAAAATTATACTCGTTATACAATGAATCAATAAATATTAAATATTTAATCGTAAACTAATATTGAAAAGTAATTATTAATTTATCTTCATTCAAACCCAATTCTTTTTCAAAGTACTTAGTTCGAAATTATTTACAAATTAATTTGTTAAAAACACTTTTATAAATATATTATATGATGATTCCTTGAAGGGCAAAATGCACACCCAATTCGAAAATTTACCGTACGCTGCTGCTACCGACATTTAGCGGCCAATTTTTACAGGGAGTAATTTTGACTGATTAATTATTAATGGGATGGCTAGCTCAGTGGTATGAAGTCGGCCTGTGGATCCTGAGGTCCCGGGTTCGATTCCCACAGGCGACAAATTTTCATAATTTGAAAAAGCTATCCCTGTGGCTCCTCCACCACTAACATGTTTGGGGGCCGTGATTTGACGACTGGTAACCGCACTTCACGCGCAAAATATATCACTTACCGAGATCTGCTTTAGCAGAGTGCCACACCCAGTATTGGGTAGAAGGCGTGATGATATATTTATTTATTTATTTTTTAATTATAAGAGAGAACCCAGGTTCGTTTCCCGAAAAACAATTTTCATCACAATAAAATTACTCCTGTAACTTCCCTTGCACTAACATACAATATCACTTACCGAGATATGCTACAGCAGAATGCCACATCCAGTAGTATGATAATATATATTTTTATATTTATTTATATTATCTTAAAAATCGAAGCTTTGAAATTAATTTGTCTTAATTGTCTTCTTCCAGGCTGATCCAACATTCCTTCGCGGCCCAGAAACCATCGTCACGGGTCGCGAGGGTCTAGAGACCGCCATCTTGGGTTTGGAGTTTCGCGTACGTCCCAAGCACTTCAAACGAGGCGACATGAAGCTCAAGTGTCTGGCCACCATCGCCACGGTGTACTGGCGCAGTAACGAAGAAAGTGTGGAGGGTGACCGGCCACAGAAGGCTCCGGTGTTGGAATCCCGTGAAACCGTTCCTCCCAGCAATTCCAGGGCTGATCGTGTTCAAGGTATGTGTAAAGGTGCATTCAGAACCACTTCATTTGCAAAAACATTCACATTGAAGTTTGCCATCTAATGGCACTATTCGAAGTTAATAGGTTATAATACTCGTATGTATTTTTATGTTATCTACCTAGCCATGAAAAAACATGTTTTTTTTACGTAAATGTTTTCAGCAACTCTTACGCCATCTCTTTTCTAATTATCCTATATCATCAGAAAAAAATTCCTTGACCAACTCTGCAAAAATTGTTCAATAGTTTCTTTAAGTGTTTCATCAGAAGCAAATCGCTTTGCCCTGCGACGTTTTTTAACTATAATTTGAAGAAAAAAAAATCCGATGGCGTTAAATCAGGGCTATAAGATTAACTCTATAAATCCATAATCATAACTTAATTTGCGTTATGAATCCGAGAATAATCGTGACTCATTTTATCAACAAATAAACCTTCACAAATTTTTTATAAACCTCACAAATGAAATACACCTTTGCACATATATATGTAAATATCACAACTATTTAATAATAATTTGTTTAACACGTAGTTAATATAAAAATACACTCTCGTATCAAACCACAAACTGCAAAACATAAAATGAAGTTCGATTCCCGCAGTCGATAAACTTGTCACCTAATTAAAATTACTTCTGTGACTAACATCTTTGGCGGCCGTGATTTCTCGGCTGGTTATCGCACTTCACGCGCTTAAATATATCACTTATCGAAATCTGCTACGTTGGAGGGGTACATCCAGTAATTGGTGTGATGATATATTTATTTTTATTTCATAATTGAATTTGTAGACTGGCCGTAAAGTGTAAAATATTTTTGGAAGCCATTGTGCAACGAACTAAATAATGCATGTAAATAATATAAACGAGAAATCCCTAGAACTTTATATAGACCAAAGAATTCTTGCAATCTTGATTATTTTTAAAAAACCTACTAGTTTACGTCGTCAACAAGAAAATAGGAATAAAAGAAACCAGTGCTTCAACACATTACATTTTCTAAATTTCTGACTTTATATCCACTGCAATCATTTTCAGGGTGATAGTTTGTCACATATAACAAGTCATTGCATTTTATGATGTTAAAATATAAATATGTTGAACGTGTTGCCATACTACAAGTGCTATTTATATTTTACTGCACTGTTATTTTCATTTAATATTTATGATTATTACATACTCACTTTTCATTCTAAAAATGTATAAATTATGAGTACATGAACATATATAGATAACTATTAAATATAAATCAGTCTGACCTTTATAAAAATATTTTGTAGTTCACTGTCATGAATAAATGAAAAATGACAGATGCGCCAACAAAATATGATGGCACCGTAAATAAAAGCTATTTTTCTTTGCGCAAAATTTACCTTGTAACGTACAAGTATTACAAAAAAAGCTATAGATGTTTAATTTAGGAAATAAGTTTTTACGGTATTTCAGGGAAAAATTATTCAAATAAAAATTATAGAAAAACATAGTATATTAAGTCATGAAAGCGATATTTTACTTGACGAAGCGGTTGTTGGAAATACGAGGCCGCAGGCCGAGTATTTTAATCCGCTGAGTTAAGTAAAAACACTTTCCTGACGTGTTATGTATACAACTTTTTCTGAAACCGTTTAATTTTAATCAATATTTAATCATATATAATTCAAAATGTTTAATTTTTTTGATACGAATTGTATTGACAGCAGACTATGTATCTAAGATTCCAACAAAAATAACAATCCGGTAAAATCTTTACCAGACTGTTTTGTACTTTACCAGACTATTATTTTTGTTGTAGGCTTGGATACGTACTTTACTTGACTGTTTTTGTAAAAACCATTTTCCATACTCAAATTGGTCAGGAAAGTAGACACATTCCTGCCGGTTTCAGAAAAAGTAATTTTAATAAAATAAAGACAAAAAGTCAAATACGATGTGGAACTGAGTCTTAATAAATAAGAAAATTAGGAAAAATCTTTCCATCACTTGTCACAAGTTCCAAAAATTAACAGCACGTTTGAATCAACTTATCAGGTCATCATCAAACGGCTGGTCAGTTCAGCTTTAACCATAGACGCGTTTCGTCCTTCCGGACTCATCAGTATGGTGTGATCATATATCCAACTAGACCAACTGGGGAATAGTGAATTGGGGTATCACAATCCACTATTCTCCAGTTGGTCTAGTTGGATATATGATCACACCATACTGATGAGTCCGGAAGGAAGAAACGCGTCTATGGTTAAAGCTGAACTGACCAGCCGTTGGATGATGACCTGATTCAAACGTGCTGTTAATTTTTGGAACTTGTGACAATTGATGGAAAGGTTTTTCCTAATTTTCTTATTTATAAAGTAATTTTACTGAAACGATAGTGTTTTAAATCAAGATCCAATAATCGAGGATCCTTTTTTCAAAACTCGCTTTCTCAAAAAACATAGCTTTGCACAATTTTAACTAAACCTCTTAGTTAATATCGATGCGTATTGTTTCTTGAATTACTTAATAAATTAAATAAATATATCATGCCCTGAACTTCATTCTATTTTAACGCTACTCATATAAAAATCTTATACTTATTAGATAAGGAATTATTACACTTCTTATTTAGTAAATTAGAGAATAGGTATCACTATCTGTCAGCATTGATAAAGAGCCAGTAAAAACATCAAAAATTGGATTAAAAGTTACCAAAAATTTATAATTACAGAAATATTTAATGGATTTCATTTCAAGCACCCTAAATAGCTATTCCAAATATGTTCGGATAAATAAATCATTTGAATAATCTATACAGGTATTTGCAAATATCTACTAGTCCTTTAATACATAGTAAAGAGCAACAAAACTCAACATCAAACGGTCACATTGCTATTTGAATAAAAGCATTCTTCAGCCAACGTTAAAAACGTTGATAAAATCCAACATCAAAACGCAGGTTGAAAAAATACGCAGTGCGACTCGTTCACAAGGAATTTCATTTCAGGCCAGTATCGGATCGTCAGTCCGTCTGTAAATATGAATTGTTTTAACATTCCGTCGTGTCGTGTCGTTTTTGTTTCCCGTACAGCTTCCTAGCCGCAAGTGTAACTAAGACGCCACTCACCAGGCGGCAGTGGCGGTGAAGACACTTACCAAATAAATAACGACCCCGTTTAACTGTCTACCTGATGTAGAGAATTATACGTGTGATAAGGTCGCGTATACTTCGATGTAGAGAAAAACTTGACATTTCTTGTAAAATATCTATTCCGCATTTATTTCGTTGTAAAATAGTTAAGTGCTGGTTGTACTTCGTGGATATTTATTTATTTATTTGTTCCTCTGCACAACAGAAACTTTATTTCAATACTGAAGGAGCCTACAGCTTATAGTGGAATTAGGATCACTCAGACACAATCGCATTTTTTAATTTCTCGGCCAATATAAAATATAGAGTGATCGAAAGAAATTGTTTCAGTTGGCAATACAATTCCGGAGACCTTTTTATTCCGCAGTTGGCACAAAACCAGGTAAACGCGGAAATGTTATTTATCAGAAGTCTGACAGCGAAAAGGATTATAGACTCCACTTCGAAAATTTGCAATATTAATATAAATATTATGTTGCAATGTAAAGACCATTTGAATAAAAAAAATATAAATGTACTTAAATTTGAATTTAAATTTTCAAATGTCACTGTCAACAACAGAAAATGAATTTATGTATCAGGCTTACCAATTTCAAGAAGTTTTTTTTTTATTACCAACTGTAACAATTCCTTTTGATCACTCTGTATGTTAAATAAAATATGATGATGGTGATTTTTCGTTAGAAACTTTGATGAATATTCATAATTTAAACCTCACTGAACCAAAAAAAAAAAACATAGTTTCGGTCTATCGGTCCGTCCAAAAGCAAAATAATTTAAAAAGCAGAGATAAATTATTTATTTATTTATTTTTATTGGCTTCCTGGCGGACCAACTGGTAAGGTCATATATACCGCCATTACGCTCTGATCCTGCGTTTTAAATCTTAAAGTCAACAGCAACGCGGGTGGTCACCCATCCAAATACTTCCCGCGCACAACGTTACTTAACTCGCGTTATCGCATAGATCAGCAGCTGGATTCTGTAATTCGGTAGCGACAAAATATCGGTAGTTGTGACTACATCTAATCAAAACGAGACGTCCTTTTTTGAAATGCTGTATCGGTATGGACAGTTTTGTTTACTGGGAGATATATTCGTTTAATTTTAATTTCCGGTGTTCGCAATAAACATTAAACTATAAATAAAATAAATAAATAAATATAAATATATCATCACGCCTTTTACCCATTACTGGGTGTGGCACTCTGCTGAAGCAGATCTTGGTAAGTGATATATTTATGCGCGTGAAGTGCGGTTACCGTCAAATCACGGCCCCCAAAGATGTTAGTGGTGGGGGAGCCACAGGGCTAATTTTAAATTGGTGAAAATGTTTTGTCGGCTGTGGGGATCGAACCAGGGTTCTTAGAATCCACAGGCCGACTTGATACCACTGAGCTATTACCCAATTACATTAAACTATATACAAAATTTTCTCGATATCGGCATAAGACGTGACGAAAGTATCGTTTTCAAATTACAAAATCTCATTGCAGTTCCAGCGAGTGCAGCCATGGCCATAACAAAAAAATATATATAATAAGTGTATTTAGTATTTCCGAATCTTGTATCTAATGTATCTTATATTCATAGTATGATTGAAAGTAGTCGATTTGTTTGTTTGTGTTGCAATACATAATTTATAAAATGGCAATATATTATATTGCATTCATTTGTGTTTGATGACGGTTATAAAACTAATTAATGTCAACATTTTAGTAAATCACATCACGTTTGTGTGGCTGCACTCTGCATTGCTAAAAACCAAATAATGATAATAAATAATGCGAATCAGAAGGGATGCAAATCATTGGACAAATGACAGTATTATCGTGCCCACTCGATGTTAGAGCGGAAGTGACGCCTGCACGTGTTGGCAACACTGGAAGCACAAAAACTCATTTGTTTTCATTAGGTCCGTGTCCCCGCTATTAACTCCTACGCCTATGGATTACAAATTCTCTTCGTTCTATTTGTGTAATTGTATCGATCATCTGAGTAATGACATTTTGATAACACCTCTCATGGTCATTTGGACAAAAATCTATTAGAAGTTCGTGCGTGTAATTTGAGGGTCCAGTTTAATTATTTCTCTCCAAGGCATTTCAAAGTGCCACTATTCTCAAATTCATGTTACACTTAATTGCTTCCATTTTATAAAGTACTCTAGAAATTTATATAATTTCTCTTTTTAATATTTATAACTATACTCTGTCCCACTTAAGAATGCTGCGTTGCAAGGCATAGAGCGTGTTTGATGTTGATTGTGATTCTCTAATAAAACATCAAAACGAGGACAAATTTACTCAGTAGAAAAAAATTAATAACAGTTTGGCATCGCTATATTAGTTTCAAAACATTTTCGGTAATATTATATTTGACATGTTTAATTTTAGTATTTAAGGACTGATCTTCTAAAATTTCTCATAAGATCGTTAATCTATTTAAAAATGAATTATGCGCTAATTATAACCAAAATAATTCAAATATATTCACGAACAAAACGCCTGCATGAAAAACTTGTTGTTGATAATACAATTCTATATTTCGCGATTAGGAGACCAGTAGTTCTATAATAGAATTCAGACGATAATTTTCAAATCATCAAATTAGCATTCCATTCTAAATAATTTTGTAGTAGAAATGTAGTTCACATCATTTGTGCACTGAAAAAAGCACTGATTAAGCTACATTCACAGATCGAAATTAGTGTTTTTTCCTGGCTTCGTGGCGGACCAACTGCTAAGGTTATATGCCGCCATTACGCCCTGATCCTGGGTTTTAGGTCTTAGAGTCAACAGCAAAAATTCTAAATTAGTTTTTGTTTTATGCTTTATGTTTTAGTGTGTTTTTAGGTGCCATTCACAAATAGTTTTGCTTTTGTCGATTTTAGTTAGTATTTTAGAAGATCGGCTATACTCAGAAGATCGGTAATACAGTAATTGTAACTGTCAGATGTGTCAGAAGTTATACGTGCTGTCATATGTTGTTTGTTTACTTTCGTATTTTTTGAAAGAGCAAGGTAAATATTATCATAATAAGAAAGTAGGTATTAATTTATTTTCATACATTTTGACACTCGAATAAAAACAAACTTAGGTTATCGTCAATGCGAAGGATGATAGAAAGAGACAAGTATATATCACTACATCATTCTACGCTTCGTCCTATTGGTCTATTCCTAAGTATAAAACGTAAAACTAAAACATAAGTTTGGGGTTTGCAAACTTTTGTGTTAAAACCAAAACTAAATACTGATTTGTGAATGGCTGCATAAGATAACATGTCTACAAGGTTTTAAAACAAAAATGGAAAACATAAAACAAAAACTAATTTCGATTTGTGAATGTAGGTTTATTTGATGGTATATTAGGGAAAGTCATAATTTTTACTTGATAGATGACAGCGATTTTTTTGTTCAATATAGAATTCTATATGGCGCGATTCGGAGACCAGGATTTCTACATATTTTTTTTAATTATTGCTGACAACAGACATCGTTCACTTAAGCTCGTCTCGAGAAGAAAAAAAGCATATTACTTAGATAAAAAATGAATAATTAGATAATTTCATTGTAAAATATTTTATAAATATGTTTTTTTTATTATCATTATTATTCATATTATCTACCACAGTAATATATTTTATTTTAGTTATATATGAGAGCTGTTGAAAAATAATACGATATGTAGGTACTATATTTATAGCAGAAACCAATAAATAAAAATAAATATGTGCATCGTCGGTGTAATTTTGTGATATGATAAATTTAACACCATCACAAATTATAATTAACGTACACCTACTGGTAAGCTATATTTTAATGACAAAAAAGCTCTATGTTCTATACAAAAAAATTGTTTCAGTGAATTACAGTGCATGACTACAAAGGTGAAAATATTGAAATGAACAATAAAGCATGTTTCCAACAGAATCGGCTTTATTCCGTTTATATTTAAATAAAGTTTTTACAAATGTAGCTATATTCAGATATACATTTAGTGGCGATAATGAATGCAATTCTCTCGGTGCGTGTTTTTATTTCGTAAAAAGAAGACTACAAAAATAAACGAGTCCCAAGTAAAGTTGGCTCGTTTAAATTTTAAACGAAGCAGTTAGTTTCAGGACAGATAAATATCTATAATATGTGCTCGCCCGACGTGTATCAGATAAGAATTAATGGAGTCTCTGAATTACTAAAACGCAGTAAAATGTAAAATGTTTATTTCGAAATACATATGTTGTGCACAATTGTATTATGAACAAGAAATATCGTCAGGCACGTAATGCACTACACGATAAAAACGTGATTTAAATTATATTTCAATCCAATTTTATACATTTTCTGTTTCCTTCACTAAACATTTATCCATTAGATTTATCGTCATCACACTATTAATCTGCGCCAGACATTCCTAGCCTGGAACATCACTTTTGCGTTATCTAAATTCTTAATTCCTTTCTTCCTTATACAAGCACGTATATTTCTCTCATTCAAAATTTTTGGTTCACTTAACAAATGTCCAGTCTTTCATATACAGCAATTTATTCCTAGGGCATCCCCTAAACTAGAAAGTAGTCTATTGCCGTTCACGCATGTGGATATTATTATTTTTTTTTCGGTTTAGCTGGATTTTAGCCTGACATATGAGTAAGATTATCAACTCTTGAATCTTAGAACTAAGGACAACATTTGAACTTAAGGTAGTACTAGTGTGACGGTGGCGCCATCGGTTGTCGAGTGACAAAACTCACGCACAAAAAAATATAAAAATTGAATAAAATAAGTGTTTTATACCTATTATGATTTGAATATCATGAATTGTTAACAGGTTGTTGGTCTAGTGAATTTTCAAATACCATACTTCTTAATTCTTAATTTTTCGTTAAAAACAAGGCTTTGCATGGCTATATATCCATTACTAAACGATAAAAAACTTTCTCCTTCTGATACAATATACATGGATAGTTCTAGAACATTATACTAGTTTTTCAAATGAAACTGCAAAATTTTAGAGGTACACAAACCAAATATGTGCGATTCTGAGTGATGATCGCCATAAGCCCCGTGTATAAGAATTCAACTTTACAAGCGAATATATTTGTTCACAGACGATGAATGTGTTTCATATTATAACAGGATAATTTTTTTTTCACGCTAGTACTACCTTATAAAAATAATTAAGAAAAAATATCAAAACAAATTTCAATAGATGTAAGTTATTTACAAGTACCTTCTGGTGTAAAAAATTCATAAAGAAATATTGTCATTTCTCATTAAGTAATACATAAAATAATAATAGTTATTAACAAAACAAGTGTTAAAAGTGCCACTTTTTTACATTAATTATACTAATAAAATTTCAAATATTAAAAAAAAACATACTGTAAATTATCTTAGATTGGTTTTGTAGCAGCGTAGGTTAAAATGGTGCAGGATAAATAATCACTTTTTACAAGTATATAATTTTTCGTACAGTCGCAGAAAAATTAATATGAAAGTTTTTTTTTTTTTACTTTCGTACATTTATACTTTTGTAAAAGTAAAATGGTAATTAAAAAATTCATAAGTAATATTTCTCTTGAAAAAAAGAACAAATGTTGTCCTTTTTCAACTTACAAAAGGACAAGGATAGAAGGAGCTCAAAAAATTATTGTCGTTTTCAAAAAAGGATGATTGGGAGCCTTACACATAAGTGATAAACTAAACCTGATAATAGATTGTGTATTGCAGCTGCAGGAGGTGGCTGTGCGTCCACATTCTGCCCGTGCGTGTGCCTGGTGGCCGTGTGCGGCATCATCACGCTGCTGCAGATGTCGACGCCGAACGACGCACACGCCGCCTTACTGAGGTAACAACGCGGCCCCCGCCGCTTCGCTACGCACGACACCGTCGCCAAAGCCCCGCCCCACGTGGATTGAACTCTGTGCTGTGTTCTGAGCGAGTGACCCTGAATGCCAGTGTTTAATTACATAAGTGTTTCATTGTAAATATTTCTTCTAATATTTCTTCAGCCCTCTTCATACATAAATCAGAATATAACATTACTGTCACGTGGAAATAACTAACTGAAAACATTGGTTGGTTATGTTCATGGTTCATTTTTAGAATGTATTCCTAACTGCATATCTTTGTAACATTTTGACGAATGTCTATTTCTTTCAGTTTATTATCTACTATATTTATATTCGTAAGGTCTTAATGACTACAACAGTGTACAATTTAAGCTCAAATTAAGCATTTAAAAGAATTTGTTTCAATCGCGTTACTTTCTTATGAACAATCCGATCAAGTTTCTGTTTTTCCATGTAAATATTTATTTTTTCGCGTTGTCAAACTAAGCGTTGACTTTTTACTTGAAAGTTTTAAACTTATTATACACATTAGTCAAACAATTGAAAATAATATTTTTATATAAGAAAACATTTAAAAAACTAAGTCGATATTTAAATAATTGTATTAAAAGGTATTTTTAGGTACCTCAAGTTTGGAGCGTATAAGTTTGTAAAAATATTTCTAGTTTATCATTTTTCACGTTTGTTCTTACTTTTCCTCGCATAGTTATTGTTATTTTTAGAAAATAAAAAATAAATATCAAGTCAAATTAACCTAGCTGTGAGTATATGAATGTTTCTATTGACTTAAACAAGAATTATATAAGAGTACGATTTATAAAAAAAATAACTGTTTAAAATTAATGTATATTCTAGTCGTTAATTATCAAGGTTAACTGTAAGTCTACCATTAAAAAGGTGTGAATAAGCCAGCTTTCTGAACAAACTAGCATCAGCATTTTGTTCCATTTGTTGGTGGTATGTAAACATCTGCGCAAAAATGTATTTTTAAAAACCAATGTGATGTTTAAATTCCAATTGTATATTATAACTATAGATATATACTTACTACTAACAATATATCTAGTCTAATTTAAACGAAAGAAGGAAATACATTCTGTATTCTTTTGGGTTTTAGTAACGCCACTCATTTCTTCTGAACTTGAACGTAAATACGTAAATTTGTACTAAGCACCCCCGGAAGCCTGAGGCGTTGAATGGACAGTCCCGCTCCTTGCATCTTCGTCCCACGCATCGCATGAGTTACACTCGATGCCAACAGGAACGAAACCTTTTTAAATGTTTAACTTTAAAAGTTGTATGTTGCAGCGTTCGGGTAGCATTAAAGTACATTGTCTTCTTTATGATATCGATGCGTGCAGCAGTGTTTTCCATGTGAACGACTCTCCTATACTGTCAAACACTTTTAACGAAATTACCCTCACTGTATATATGGTTACAAGGAGGGTGAATTTCTTCTTTCGTTGTTTGTTCCAATAACGAGAAGACAGGAGAGATGTTCAGCAACTGGAAGCCTGGCTCTTGCTCTCTCGTTGCGTTTCTCTCGTTCTGTCTTTTGATGTCTGACGAAATTTAGAGAAATTGTAATAAGTTAGCAATCGCTGTAACTTAATACTATATGATAGTACTATAAACTGAATTACAATTATATGATGTTAACCATTACACCTATATTCAAATTGTATCATGTCAAACAGAGAACATGCAAACCGTTTATTTTCATTTGTAAAATAAATTTATTTCAATGAAATAAAGGTTTGTTTATGTTATTTCAATCCCCAAACATACTGTTTAAATAATATTTAAATAATTAAAAATTAATTAATTAATTTGAATTTCCCGTTCTTTGAAGTAAGTTAAAACCTTAGTATCAGCTCAAGAAAGTTCATTTTAAAAAAATCATAATTAAGTGTACTTTAATGTTGTATTACTATTTTTATTATTTGTAATTGCTCCAAATTTTTTGTTGTGTTTGTTTACAGTCACAGTTGCAGAAGCAAAGAAAGCCTACTTCCTGCTAATCGTCTTTGGAGAGGTTTTCCAAAAAATTCTTAGATTATACGTATAAAGCCTAAAAAGTGGCTTAGTTTCTTGCCCGAAGCATGCCGTGCTGTCTAAATGCCACCATGTCAACAAGTCCATGTCATTGGTAAGCAAATTATAATTTTATCATTTATTTCCTATATTCAGTTACGGCAGAGTGCCACACCCAGTAATGGGTAAAAGATGTGATGATATATTTATTTATATTTATTTATTACAAAAAGAAAATAAATACCCAGTATATTTTTTTAGGCATGATAAATATTTATTGTGAATACTCTATGTATTACATAATAATTTCTTTCTTTTAGCTTAAAAAAAAATTCTTAAATTTCTAAATATCGTACATATATAAACATGAGAAAAGAAATCATAAATACTTTTTTTTATGAATTCAAGAACATTATTAGTGTTATTTGCAGTTGATTTAAATATAAAATTTTATTTTTATCATTCGCGGCAATGGCATACCTTCCGTACATCTGTGTCTTACGTAAAAACTATTTAATTTAATTATCTACTAACTGGGCTGAATAATTCTATTGAACGATAAAATATACTTTGTTTTGAGTATTTTTGAAGTAATAAATATTTATTTAACGTTTTAAAAGTAAATGCTAATTATAGAGATGCTATAATTTAAACGTTTTTCCAGAAATTTGTTCAAAAACAAATAATACATATTATATTACAATTATTATGTTTATAACAGTTGCAATAATAATTGTTTTATTTAAAATAATATTAAAAGTTAAATTACAAATATTGTATATTTCTATTCTTGTAACTTTTATAAATTTCAAGTTACACAACTTCTTCAACAATTATTAACTGATAATTCAAAACAAAAAGCAGTAAAATAGAACAATAAACAAAGTTATGATAAATCAACATACAGCATGCACCATTTATACCACACATTCCATTCATCCCATAACATCCCATTTATACATTTCTTGATCTTCACGTTATCTTCAATGTTGATTTCTTTGTTCTTTTTTCGCTTCTGTTCTTGCCTTTACCCTACCTAAGTTTTTGTGTACGAATAGCTAATTAGCCGCAATGAATCTACGGCAAAGCAACCGGAAGTGTGCTTGCCTTTTACTAGAACGCTGCCCATATTCCGTGAGCACGACCTTTCGGTTTTCGCCTACTGAACCTACCCGAGCCGTAGGAAGAGTATTTGCAGTGCAATGGAGGAAGCACGGCCTCTAGGACTCTCCAGGATACCATGGACACACCCTAACGGGGGGATTTGGCGGCGCCGCCTCCAAAGACATCGGCAAATCACTCTCTAGCTGGGCGACCGGAACCAAACTACGGCCTTGGTCGCGAGGGTCTCGCCCCACCCGCCTGCGTACGCTAATCAAACCTTGCCTAATGTATGTAGAAAGTTATGTTGGGCCCCCACGTGAAGGCACTAGCGTGTTCGGAGGACAAGTTTTAAGAATTGAAAAGTACGAAGCGCGATTCTACGTCTATACACAACAACGATTTCGAGGCAAGTGACGATACTTGCGCAACTACTCCATTGATTACAATGTGCTAGAGAGAGATAGACAATGCTAGCCCGAGCGATGTTACGTGTTTGCAGGTTTCGACCGGATCAATTACTCACTAATTGTGAAAGAATTCTAACTAAAGTTTATAAATGTTACCTTGAACGATACAAGAATAGAAATATACACTGCAAATACAATATTTATAATTTTACTTTCGATATAACTTTAAATAATAATTTTATTAGTGCTATTGTTTGTTATTAATATATGTAAAAAAAATTGTAATATATGTATTATTTGTTTTTGAACAAATTATAACGTCTCTATAATTAGCATTTACTTTTTAAAACGTTAAATAAATATTTATCGCATCAAAAATACTCAACATAAAAGAATATTTCATCGTGAAACAGAATTATTGAGGCAATTATAGATAATTAATATAAACTGCTTTTACGTACGACTTATTGTGGCAAGGCTGCGTGTTATCAAAATAAACTCATAAATTGAAACCAACTATAAAAATTACTCATAATTTTTACATAGAATATGATATTTGCAATACTCTATTTAACAAATTTCTTACAGCACTAAAATGTAGAAATTATTATGTTTTTATAGTTAAGAGTATTTACATCAAATATACATGTGTAAAATACACTCATGTACTTAGTGCCTACTATTTTTTACACATATTCAAAATAATTTAAAAAAGAAATACTTGAAAAAAATGATAACTGCAAATATCAACTTGAAACATAAATATCCAGTTACTTTTTGAACAGTAGGAGACGTCATAGACTCCGGTGATGCACGAACCTTTGAAACATTCATCAGATTCATCCTACAATTAATCTCCAACAAACATCGCTATCATAGCTACCATAAACATTCATAATTTTTATCATACAAGCTTGTGTCATCTTTCGATCACGCAACAAACTTTCAGTCATATGCATCCATTTATTCCTCAATTTCATCAATCTTTCATTCGACATACATTGTACACGATCATGATCAATATCGTAAACTTTTGCTTTTGCTTCGTGAAATTGTTTTATTCACTCCTATAGCCCCTGGAATTACAGATCTCAGTCGATAAATTTTTTTTTAATAGAATCAGATTACTCAGACGCAGTTGTATTTTTTGTTGAAGTATAAATTTGTGAAATTTAAATTATCCAACAAAGTAAGCTGTAACTCTCGACTATTTATTTATATATTGCGCTGCACAACAAGAAATTAATCTCAAGAACTGAATCTAAGGGTCAAATTCATAGTCGTGACTCACCCTCATCTCATTCTCATCTCACACTTAAAATCGAAGTAACTAAGGCAACTAACTCAAATTGTGTAAATTCTTGAGTTAGTTGCCTTAGTTACTTCGACTTTGAGAGTGAGGTGAGGACGAGATGAGAGTGAGTGACGACTCTGAATTTGGCCCTAAATCAGTCGGAAGCACTTACATTTTTAGGTAAAAGTTAAAGTTAACGAGGTTTGAATCCGTGAACTATTGTTTCTGATCAAGACTCTTTGCATATTAATTTTAAAACACGTCTTTTTTGTTGAGAAATCGTAGAGAAAGTAACACATTTTTCAATTATTCTAAAAATCCTACAAAAAATAAAAAGCGAAAAAAGTAAATAGTACATTTTCTTTGGTTTGATTTAACTTTTTTTAAGTATTTTAATTTATCTATATCCGTGAAAGTCATTTCAAATTTAACTTCTTGCTATCGACATTTTTACATCTGATAAAACAATTTTTATAAAAAAAAAAACCCGAATTGCATCCAAGACTGTTATCTTCCCTAATAACTCCTCGAAATGTCTTTGGAAATATATTTAAGACACATGAACACTTGAAATAAAACTTGCTACCTGTTTCTTGAAGTGACAGTAGTAGTTCTCGGTGCACCAGGTCTCGATGAGAATAGACTATTCTGCACATCTCGGATGCAGCCGTCGTCCAATGCCACGTTCTTTGATTTCATCTCTGGAAATAAGAATATTTATTTATTTATTTGTTATTTTGCACAACAGGAACTCAATTCCAATTACAGTAATTTCTTCTAAGTGAAATCCGAACCACTCAGATATACTCGTATTTTTTTAAATACAAATCGAAGAGCAGACCGCATACATCCACAGAACGTGCAGGGATAACAATTTTATTTTTACTGATTTATTGTTAAATAAAGGTAAGTGCTTAATATTATACATTTATAACATTAATGATTGCACAGTAAAATCAAATACATTTAAGTTATTCATTCTTTTGTTTTTGGTTGGATGCAACTTAAAATTTTGTATTTCATGTTTTTTAGTTACTATTAGAAATTTGATTCCCAAATTGGAAGAAATTAATACGGATACCGTAATTAATATATTCTCAGAATTAAAAGTCCAGAAACAAAAATTTTCTTATTTTTTTTGTGATTAGACGGGAAACCTGTTATTTATTTTATTTTAAAAAAATTATGCACAACCGGGCCGAAAAGCATGTGTTTTAGCCCTAAAAAGCGGGCTTAAATACATCTTTTTGGCCCATGGGCTAAAAAGAAATAATTCCAATGGATACATAATTAAAATGACAATTTTTTGTTTATTGTGAATACTTGATTCTGCAAAATGCCATTTTGACATATAACCTATTTACATATTTTAATCTTTTGAACATATAATTAAACGTTGTTTTGTTGTGCATAAAATATTGTATGTACCATGGGTGAAATTAGCGTTTCTGACCCTGAGCATGTTATTAGCCCTCGGCGCTTTGCGCGTCGTGCTAATAATCATGCTACGTGCCAGAAACGCTTGTTTTGACCCTTGATACATACCTATTTATTTTGTTTTATTTTTCTTTGTATTACATATTTTCTTATTTGTTTTGATTTTAATAAAATTTTATTAGAAAAATATGGTTTATGATCCAATTTTTTTTCTTAGTGGATTTTATATACTCTTTATAATTTAAAACAGTTTGATATTGGAAAAATGATTTTTTCTTTATCAAGAATGGCGGTTTTTTAAAGTTAGCCCCGGGCGGCAAATTATCTTAAGCCGGCACTGATAAAGGACAATATAAATTTACTTTCATAGTAAAGTATTTACAAATTCATATCAATTTTATTTATTTTATGGCTTATATTGAATGAATAATATTTACTTCGTAAAAAAAATCAATCAAATAAATATATCATCACGCCTTATACCCATTACTGGACGTGGCACTCTGCCGAAGCAAATCTCAGTAAGTGATATATTTATGCGCGTGAAGTGCAGTTACCAGCCGTCAGATCACGGCCCCCAAAGATGTTAGTGATGGAGGAGCCTCAGGGGTAATTTTTAAATTGGTGAAAATGTTTTGTCAACTGTGGGGATCGAACCAGGGTTCTTAGGATCCCCAGACCGACTTGATACCACTGAGCCACTACTTCGTAAATTAATTAATTTGTCGTTTAAAAAACGAATACGTTTAGTTTACCAACATGTCTATATTTTAATAAAATAAACAAGAATTTGCACCCAAAATTATATTTTTCATTAATTTTCTATATTTTATGAAAGGTGGTAGAGCTCATTATAATGTTCAGGACCTTCAGTTCTAGTTAAGTTACAATAAAGTCAATTTAATTCCCAACGAGCTTGTTTCGTTTGAAACAATTGAACAGCAATACATAACAGCGCGACATCAACTAAGAGTGGAAATGAAATCTTTTAATCCTCGTAGCTTTTTCATCCGGTTGGACGACTATCAAACGGAACTTGTTACGGCCATTCCAAAAAACATCCTGGCTACAAAATAAAGGAATGGTACCCGGACGTAAACAGGTCAGCGTGAATGGACTCCGGGAAAGTGATTATTTCTCGGGAAAAGTGCGCGAACGTTAATCCTGTACACAGACTCTCTCAAGCTCTTTCCCGTCAAGCGCAATTTTCGCCAGGTGCTTTGACAAGTGCTGAGGTCTCCAAACACCGCGTCCAATCTCTATGCATCTGTTAATAGTTTCAGAATTATACGCCAGCATCTGAAATGACGCTGATAACTGCCGCAAGTGAATGGTTTTCACCGTTATTATTTGTGAAATTATAAATATAGTTAGTTGTTTATATCGGCTATCTACTTTTTTTATTCAGGGAATACATGGTAAAATTTTCAATTGGTGATAGATTTTTTTCTATTAATTTTAGAAAAAAGTTCATCCATTGAGTCCAAATTAATTAATATACTCCCCTATTCTGTAACTCGATTATTAGCAACCCTGGTTCGATTCCCACAGCCGACAAAACATTTTCACCAATTTAAAATTACCCCTGTGGCTCCCCCACCACTAACATCTTTGGGGGCCGTGATATTACGGCTGGTAACCGCGCTTCACGCGCATAAATATATCACTTACCGAGATCTGCTTCGGCAGAGTACCACACCCAGTAATAACCAAAAGGGGTGACGATATATTTATTTATTTATTTATTCCACATTCATGTTCATTGAAAAACATATCATTAAGCGCTAAATTGAATAATTTTAGTTCTATTAAATATAAGTGCCATAATAGTTTGAATGTATAAAATTCTACTTTACGCACGGTTGTATAAAAACCAATTATAATTGAAACAATGAAAAGTCTAACAAAGTCTTTTTTTTTTCTTTTCCTAAAGATAAGTTTGTTAGATAGCAGAGCACTTATATAGAACACAAACTATTTGAAAATCTGTCGGCAACTCCACTGTGTAAATTTAATTTGGACCAAAACCAAAAGACGTCTTCAGCAATATCTAAGTTAGCAATGGAACGCGTGCCCACTTTTTTATTATTGTGTTATATTTCTTTTGTTCTCGTGCGTTTCGCGTTGAGATTTTTTCATGTCTCTGTCGCGCTGGTGTCGCCCGAAGAAGATATGGACGCAAGTTTCAACTAGGGAAAGGGAAGGGCTTTTATGTAAGCCCGTCACTTTTTATTTCGTTACCGTGACTACCACTTTGAAGTGTCGTTTTATATTCGCGAGGCCGCAGTAGGTACATTGAATTGCTAACTTTTTTTCTAGGCTCTGCTAATGGTCTTTGATTATATATATTTGCTAATGAATTATCTTTAATTAAAGTAATACATGACTATTTTATAGTAACATGTAACACTGATTTGTAAATTTATTTATCTGAAACCGGCAAGAAAGTTGTCTAATTTCCTGACCAATTTTAGTATGGAAAGTAGGTTTTTAAAAAAACAGTCAAGTAAAGTACGCATCCAAGACTACAACAAAAATAACAGTCTAGTAAAGTACAAAACAGTCTGGTAAAGATTTTACCTGACTGTTATTTTTGTTGTAGCTGTCAGTACAATTTATGTCAAAAAATTTAAACATTTTGGATTATTTATAATTAAATATTGATTAAATTAAACGGTTTCAGAAAAAATAGTATACATAATACGTTAGGAGAGTGTTTTACTTGACGAAGCGGTTGTTTGAAGTACGAGGCCACAGGCTGAGTAAAGTAAAGTAGTGGGGTGGGGTGGCTAGATAAGTGGTATGAAGTCGGCCTGTGGATCCTGAGAACCCTGGTTCGATTCCCACAGACGACAAACAATTTTCATAATTTCAAGAACTACCCCTGTGGCTCCTCCACCACTAACATCTTTGGAGGCCGTGATTTGACGACTGGTAACCGCACTTCACGCGCAAAATATATCCCTTACCGAGATCTGCTTCGGCAGTGTACCACACCCAGTAATGGGTAGAAGGCGTGATGATATATTTATTTTATTTTATTTTAAGTAAAATATTACTTTCCTGACTTGTATGTAGTATACTATTATTTATGTTATTCTGCATAACATTCACCGAGCCGTAATGTAGAAGAATACATATTTTTAGCTTAAGTGGGATTCGAACTCGATACAACTGAGCCACCTACCTCATATTAAAATAAGATCTGATTTACCTGGCTTGGTCGTAGTTTATTTATTATCAAGTGACGTCATGAAATCGATGCCACGAAAATTATTAATGAAAAGCTAAATTTTTAAGGAATATTATTTTTATGTCATTTATATTACTTAAAGTTTTACAATTTGAAAAACAAGATTACTCTCTTTTTCAAATAGGATGACTCATTAGGTGCAACTGTAACAAGTTTTTTTTTTTATTTTGCGTAAAAAGTCTTCATTTTGATTTTTAGTCAGCCATTCAAAATCAAAATCAAATACGTCCTATACAACCACGCCGTAACCTTTTACCAAACAGACTACTATCCCAATTGTAAACTGTTTTAATTTTTATTCAATATTTTGTAAACGCAAAAAATTATGCCTGTAGAGCGGTGGCTTTATAAATTATCACTCTCTGAGTACTAATTCAATGAAATTAAAATAAAATTTAATGAAACGCTTTGCGAATTCTAATTTGGAGGAATAAAATGGAGCCTTTTCAAAACATCAAAGCATAATTTAAGAAGTGGTAGGCCTCATATATTCACATTTCTATGAATTCGCGAATCGCGATTTGGCAATCTCACGATCGTACTGTCAGCACCGCGGCCACTTAATTATTGACACGGCTGTCGCGTCGTCCATTGTTGCATTGTTTCCGGTGAAAAATGATCGGCGATTTCTTGATAACCAGCCAAAAAGAAAAGCGGACCGGTCGACGATATCAAGGAAAAACTCGTGCTAAAATAAATGAAAAAGATTTATAACAAAGGAGCCGTATCTTGGCGTTAAAAACTTAATGGTTGGAGCGGACCTCCCAGCGTGCCGACGCCGCCGCCGCGACGTCGCAAGTCCTCGTCTTCTGCCGCGGAACTAATGGATTAAGTGCCAACGTTGATACGCACACTCTTATCTTGTGCAAACATCACACTATATACATTGCTACTGGCATTGCACACGTTTACTTGTTCTTTTATTGCAGCATTATATTGTTCAAACTACTGTTGTTTGTTGTTTGTTGTCTTTGCTCTGTTGTCAAACATAACCTAATAAAGAAAATAATCGCTTAATATAGCTACACACCGTGTATCCCAGGTCAGCAATTCTTAACCGAAGCTTCGACAAAATATCTTGACGGCCCGAAGAATCTAAAGAATTATTTGTTACTTTTACAGTCTGACTCGATAACACTGAGTCGCCTACCCCGTATATTCATTGTTAATTAAAAAAAAAACTTAAATAATTCAGCTGAATTGTATTTTTTGAACATTGGTAATGTTACATTACTGCGTTTTTTAACTCTGATTTAAATGTGTCTTAAATTTTGAACTAATTAATTCAAGCATTTCAATTATACTAATTAAAGATAACTATAATTTTTTGTGACAACCACAACTGTCACTGACTACTAGAAAGTACAAAGTGCTTCTGACAAAAAAATAGAATAATTTTTAAAATACACTGTACAAGTAAAATATTTTATTGAAAACAAAAAGTAATGTACAATTAATATCAAATTAATATATCTACCTACAATATTATGTAAGTCAGTAATTTAATATAAATTTGAATATATAATAATAATAATACGACTATCAGAATGGCATGACAAGATATCAAAAACAAAACGTGGCTTCAAAAAATTTCAATTTTGTTTCGACACAAATTTAATATTAAAAGTTAAACGATTTAATCTTCTTTAAGCTAAATAGGTACATCTTCCTGATCGTATACCCTACCATTTTATTTTATTGATTTTGTCATAATATTATTCTTAGTATAAATATTTTGATACGATATATTGCTTCTTAAATAATTTCAGAAAGCAAAGCAAAAATCATGCTGTATTTAATTTAAATATAATAAGCTGTGAAAAAAGTCATTGTTTTATATTTTGTTTAATATTTCACATTCAAGTACCAACTAAAAATTTTCAGTAATGATATAACAAGAGAGTGACAATAAATTGAAAATAATTTGACGGATCTTTCTTTGTTGCCAGGTAATAGTCACGAAAGCCCGTAGGGCTTGAGTGGCTATTGCCAAATGGCAACAAGTTTGAGAAAGATACTGGAGAATTATTTTCTAATTTATCCAACTCTCGAGTTATATTTAATTAGATTATTTTTTAACTTAGCTGTTGGTCAATTCATCCAACTTAAAAGATTTTGAACTGGGTCCATATCGATTGATTACTTATTAATGTATTCTTGCAATTTGTTTCCAAAATTTGTTGGCGTATTTCTGTATTTGAAATGGAACTAACTCGACTTTTTTCACACATTTATTTGACGTGTTGACAGTTTTAAATAATTATTTGACAACTACCTATCATTTGTCACAAACAAAAAAGCATCTACAGAGATTATTCCTGGAAATAATCACAAGAGCTTTATTCTCAGTATAATAATGACAGGATTGGTTAAAACGCAAACACGTGACCTACAATGAAGTATTTCATTGGTTTTGAGAAACGTCAAAAAATAATCTTTTAAAATTATTAAATTATGCATTTAAAATGAATCAATAACCTTAATTTGACCCTTAAAATTTTGTCAATTAGTAAATAAGTTAATTTAAATTTGTTATACATAACCATGTGAACCATTCTTATCTAAAATTATCAGTAACTTAAAAATTGCGTATAAACTTACTTTTTATGTTAAACACGTAACAATTTTCCATGGATATGTTAGTATAAATATGTTATATACCTCATGTTCAAAGAAACATATGTGAACATTCAGCATCCAGAGCCAGGCATGTTAGCGGAGCGGTCAGCAACAGAACATTTTTAAGTTGAGGACGCGTCGTATTTTGTGCTATAAAGCTACTAGATGTCCCCAGCAGCTCTGCAGATGATAAAATGGATACATAAGGGAAATATAACTAATGGAAAGCCAGTTTGCGGATTTCAACAATTTCCAGATTTCATCAGAACATTAAATACAAATATTTTGTAATGCAGATTTTTCCAATTCACGTAACTTATAAATTTGATAAATTTAAAATTATTACTTGTAAGACTTATTTGTACATCTACAGAGTGATCAGAAGGAATTGTTACAGTTGGCACTAAAAAAAACTACTTGAAATTGGTAAACCTGATATATAAATTCATTTCCTGTTGTTGACAGTGACATTTAAAATTTAAATTTGAGTACATTTAACATATTATTACATTTATTTCTAAAGTATTTCTATTACTTAAAAAGTCAAAATTCTATTAGCTGTCAGACTCCTGACATAACCTATTTGTATTTATTAGAAATGTCAAATAGCATTTCCGCCTTTATCTGACGTGCCAACTGTGGAATAAATAGATCTCTGGAATTGTATTGCCAACTATAACAATTCCTTTTGATCACCTTGTAGTATAGAAAGCAATATTTTTTACATTAATCGCTACCTATCGCCTTTGGTGCATCTAATATACTATTTGGACAAGGTATATTTGTATATTTATATGGATTCATCACACCCATTTGTAAATCGCTACAGCCTAGACGGTTTATCCGATTTCTTTAAAACTTTTTTCATTTGATAGAGGGCAATCACGTGGAGTGCCTTTTGATAGTCTCAGATTTTTCGTACACATGATGTGCGAGAAAACTTGAAAAAACATGCATTTTTGGGGCAAAATCAACTAAGAGTGTGGAGGCTTTGAAATTTTTAAGAAGAAGATCTACTGTCACTTTGACGTTTATCAGTGAACATGTCGCATTTTTAATTATAAATTACTTCAAAATGAAACTTTTGTGAGTAGTTTTGAAATACTTTACGCATATTGTGGAAATGAGGGGACGTTTTTATTATAATTATACATTTCAAATATGTGTATTTAAAAAGTAAATTTTTGACACTTCACTATGAAGTTGGTTTTAAAGCAAAACGTCAAATTGACAAGTTTTATAAAGTATAAAGAATATGGAGGCTTTGGAATTTTTAAGAACATCTACTGTCATTTTGACATTTTTCAGTGGACATGTCGCATTTTTAATTATAAATTACTTCAAAATTAAACTTTTGTGAGTAGTTTTGAAATACTTTACGCATATTGTGGAAATGAGGGGACGTTTTTATTATAATTACACATTTCAAATACGTGTATTTAAAAAGTAAATTTTTGACGGTCCACAATAAATTTGGTTTCGAAACAACACGTCAAATTGACAAGTTTTATAATTTATACAGGTGACCTCAACCAAATTTGATCTCGATAATAATATACAGTAAAACCAAGCAAATTTTGTCTACGGCAAAGTTCAATTTAGAAAAACCAGATAACTCGAATTAGAATCATTTGGGCACTCCTAAATTTACTATCGATAATTGTTTAATTGAAAGTGCTTCAAAACCAGTCGTATTTGGTATATTATGAAAGGGTACGTGTGCAAAACTAAAATATTTTCGATCGGCAATAGTTTTAGTGAAAGTACTTCAAAACATATTGTGTTTGGTATGAAATGAAAGGTCTCTTAACGGGCTTGCATGAAAAATTGAAATATTTTCGTTTGTCAATTGTTTTAGTGAAAGTACATCAAAACATATGTGTTTGATATCAAATGGAAGGTGTTTTGAAGGACTCGCGTGCAGCATTAAATTTTATTCGATCGACAATTGTTTTAATGAAAGTGCTTCAAAATCAATTGTGTTTGCTATCAAATGAAAGGTCTTTTGAAGGGCTCGCGTACAAAACTTAATACATTTCAATCGTCAATTGTTTTACTAAAAGTGTTTCAAATTCCATCATGTTTGGTTTCAAATAAAAGGTATTTTATAGGGCACGCGTGTTAAATGAATTATTATTTTTTGATCGTCTTTTGTTTTAGTAATGGTGTTCAAAAGCTATCATATTTGATATTAAATAACATGCCTTTTGAAGGGGTCAAATATAAAATTGGTATTTTTTTCGACCGCGAATTGTTTCAGTGAAGGTACTTTAAAACTAATCATGTTTGATATAAAATGAAAGATCTTTTGAAGAGCTCGCGTACAAAATTAAATACTTTTAGGTCGGCAATTGTTTTAGTGAAAGTGCTTTAAAACCTATTGTGTTTGGTATCAAATGAAAGATCTTTTGAAGGACTCACTTACAAAATGTAATACTTTTCGATAGTCAATTGTTTTAGTAAAAGTATTTCAAAACCTGTCGTGTTTGCTTTCAAATGAGAGGTCTTTTAAAGAGCACGCATGTTAAATTAATTATTTTTTTGATCGTCCATTGTTTTAGTAAATGTGTTTCAAAACGTATCATATTTGGTATTAAATTACAGGCCTTTGAAGGGCTCGAATATAAAATTGGTATTTTTTTCGACCGAGAATTGTTTCAGTGAAAGTACTTTAAAACCAATCATGTTTGATACAAAATGAAAGGTCTTTTGAAGAGCTCGCGTACAAAATTAAATACTTTCAGATCTTCAATTGTTTCCGTGAAACTGTTTTAAAACTTATCGTGTTTGGTATCAAATGAAATGTCTTTTAAAGGGCACGTGAATTAAATTGATTTTTTTGAGCGGCAATTGTTTTAGTGATACAGATTTAAAACCTATTGTGTTTGGCATCAATTAATAGGTCTTTGCATGAATAAACGTACAGAATTGAAATGTTTTAGATTGGAATTAATTCAGTTTATATTTTGTCAATTGTCATACAGAAGTGAACCTTACTTCAGTGTCCGCGAAGCCTAGCGTGAGGCCTGGCAAAGCCAGGCCGACCGCTAGTCCTAATACTAAAAGCGTAAGGGGCATATCTATATATATAAGGATTCATCACGGTCAATTGCTCACCTCTACAGCCTATACGGTTTGTCCGATTAATTTGAAACTTTTTTTATTTGATAGAGGTCAATCATGGGGGGTGCCTTTTGTTAGTCTTAGATTTTTCCTACACATGATGTGCGAGAAAACTTGAAAAAACATGCGTTTTTGGGGCAAAATCAACTAAGAGTGTGGAGGCTTTGAAATTTTTAAGAAGAAGATCTACTGTCACTTTGACGTTTGTCAGTGGACATATCGCATTTTTAATTATAAATTACGTAAATATGAAATATCTGTGAGTAGTTTTGAAATATTTTACACATATTGGGGAGATGAGGGGACGTTCTTATTATAATTACACATTTCAAATATGTATATTTAAAAAGTAAATTTTTGACAGTTCACTGTGAAGTTGGTTTAAACGTCAAATTGACAAGTTATATAAAGTATACAGGTAAACCAAACCAAAATTGTCCTCGGTAAAAATATATAGTAAAACTAAGCAAATATTGTTCACTGCAATGTACATTAAATACAATTTTATTATTATTTATTTAAATTTATTATCAAAATTCGAAATTTATCGTATATGGTATAATACGAAAGTTTTGAAGGTCACGCATGTAGAAATGAGATTTTTTCAATCAGTAATTGTTTTAGTGAAAGTGCTTCAAAACCTATCGTGTTTGGTATCAAATAAAAGGTTCTTTCGCTCGCATGCAGAATTCAATTTTTTTCGATGGGCAATTGTTTTAGTTAAAGTGCTTCAAAACATATCGTGTTTAGCATCAAATGAAAGGTCTTTTGAAGGGCTCGCGTACAAAATTAAATATTATTCGATCGGCAATTGTTTTAGTAAGAGTGCATCAAAACTTATCGTGTTTGGTATCAAATGAAAGGTCTTTTGAAGGGCTCGCGTAGAAAATTAAATATTATTTGATCGGAAATTGTTTTAGTACGAGTGCATCAAAACCTATCGTGTGTGGTATCAAATGAAAGTTTTTTTAAAGGGCTCGCGTAAAAAATTAAATATTATTCAATCGGCAATTGTTTTAGTAAGAGTGCTTCAAAACATATCGTGTTTGGTATCAAATGAAAGGTCTTTTGAAGGGCTCGCGTAAAAAATTAAATATTATTCGATCGGCAATTGTTTTAGTAAAAATGCATCAAAACCTATCGTGTTTGGTATCAAATGAAAGGTCTATTGAAGGGCTCGCGTAAAAAATTAAATATTATTCGATCGGCCATTGTTTTAGTAAAAATGCATCAAAGCCTATCGTGTTTGGTATCAAATGAAAGGTCTATTGAAGGGCTCGGGCAGAAAATTAAATATTATTCGATCGGCAATTGGTTTACTAAAAATGCATCAAAACCTATCGTGTTTGGTATCAAATGAAAGGTCTATTGAAGGGCTCGCGTAAAAAATTAAATATTATTCGATCGGCCATTGTTTTAGTAAAAATGCATCAAAGCCTATCGTGTTTGGTATCAAATGAAAGGTCTATTGAAGGGCTCGGGCAGAAAATTAAATATTATTCGATCGGCAATTGTTTTAGTAAAAACGCATCAAAACCTATCGTGTTTGGTATCAAATGAAAGGTCTATTGAAGGGCTCGCGTAGAAAATTAAATATTATTCGATCGGCAATTGTTTTAGTAAAAATGCATCAAAACCTAATAATTTGATTTATATAGTGTCAATTGTCTTACAGAAGTGAATCCTATTTCAGTGTTCGCGGAGCATAGCGTGAAGGCCTGGCAAAGCCAGGTCGATCGCTAGTCCTAATACTAAAAGCGTAAGGGGCATATCTATATATATAAGGATTCATCACGGTCAATTGCTCACCTCTACAGCCTAGACGGTTTGTCCGATTAATTTGAAACTTTTTTTATTTGATAGAGGTCAATCATGGGGGGTGCCTTTTGTTAGTCTTAGATTTTTCCTACACATGATGTGCGAGAAAACTTGAAAAAACATGCGTTTTTGGGGCAAAATCAACTAAGAGTGTGGAGGCTTTGAAATTTTTAAGAAGAAGATCTACTGTCACTTTGACGTTTGTCAGTGGACATATCGCATTTTTAATTATAAATTACGTAAATATGAAATATCTGTGAGTAGTTTTGAAATATTTTACACATATTGGGGAGATGAGGGGACGTTCTTATTATAATTACACATTTCAAATATGTATATTTAAAAAGTAAATTTTTGACAGTTCACTGTGAAGTTGGTTTAAACGTCAAATTGACAAGTTATATAAAGTATACAGGTAAACCAAACCAAAATTGTCCTCGGTAAAAATATATAGTAAAACTAAGCAAATATTGTTCACTGCAATGTACATTAAATACAATTTTATTATTATTTATTTAAATTTATTATCAAAATTCGAAATTTATCGTATATGGTATAATACGAAAGTTTTGAAGGTCACGCATGTAGAAATGAGATTTTTTCAATCAGTAATTGTTTTAGTGAAAGTGCTTCAAAACCTATCGTGTTTGGTATCAAATAAAAGGTTCTTTCGCTCGCATGCAGAATTCAATTTTTTTCGATGGGCAATTGTTTTAGTTAAAGTGCTTCAAAACATATCGTGTTTAGCATCAAATGAAAGGTCTTTTGAAGGGCTCGCGTACAAAATTAAATATTATTCGATCGGCAATTGTTTTAGTAAGAGTGCATCAAAACTTATCGTGTTTGGTATCAAATGAAAGGTCTTTTGAAGGGCTCGCGTAGAAAATTAAATATTATTTGATCGGAAATTGTTTTAGTACGAGTGCATCAAAACCTATCGTGTGTGGTATCAAATGAAAGTTTTTTTAAAGGGCTCGCGTAAAAAATTAAATATTATTCAATCGGCAATTGTTTTAGTAAGAGTGCTTCAAAACATATCGTGTTTGGTATCAAATGAAAGGTCTTTTGAAGGGCTCGCGTAAAAAATTAAATATTATTCGATCGGCAATTGTTTTAGTAAAAATGCATCAAAACCTATCGTGTTTGGTATCAAATGAAAGGTCTATTGAAGGGCTCGCGTAAAAAATTAAATATTATTCGATCGGCCATTGTTTTAGTAAAAATGCATCAAAGCCTATCGTGTTTGGTATCAAATGAAAGGTCTATTGAAGGGCTCGGGCAGAAAATTAAATATTATTCGATCGGCAATTGGTTTACTAAAAATGCATCAAAACCTATCGTGTTTGGTATCAAATGAAAGGTCTATTGAAGGGCTCGCGTAAAAAATTAAATATTATTCGATCGGCCATTGTTTTAGTAAAAATGCATCAAAGCCTATCGTGTTTGGTATCAAATGAAAGGTCTATTGAAGGGCTCGGGCAGAAAATTAAATATTATTCGATCGGCAATTGTTTTAGTAAAAACGCATCAAAACCTATCGTGTTTGGTATCAAATGAAAGGTCTATTGAAGGGCTCGCGTAGAAAATTAAATATTATTCGATCGGCAATTGTTTTAGTAAAAATGCATCAAAACCTAATAATTTGATTTATATAGTGTCAATTGTCTTACAGAAGTGAATCCTATTTCAGTGTTCGCGGAGCATAGCGTGAAGGCCTGGCAAAGCCAGGTCGATCGCTAGTCCTAATACTAAAAGCGTAAGGGGCATATCTATATATATAAGGATTCATCACGGTCAATTGCTCACCTCTACAGCCTAGACGGTTTGTCCGATTAATTTGAAACTTTTTTTATTTGATAGAGGTCAATCATGGGGGGTGCCTTTTGTTAGTCTTAGATTTTTCCTACACATGATGTGCGAGAAAACTTGAAAAAACATGCGTTTTTGGGGCAAAATCAACTAAGAGTGTGGTGGCTTTGATATTTTTAAGAAGAAGATCTAACGTCACTTTGACGTTTGTCAGTGGACATGTCGCATTTTTAATTATAAATTACGTAAATATGAAATATCTGTGAGTAGTTTTGAAATATTTTACACATATTGTGGAAATGAGGGGACGTTTTTATTATAATTACACATTTCAAATATGTATATTTAAAAAGTAAATTTTTAACAGTTCACTATGAAGTTGGTTTAAACGTCAAATTGACAAGTAATATAAAGTATACAGGTAAACCAAACCAAAATTGTCCTCGGTAAAAATATATAGTAAAACAAAGCAAATATTGTTCACGGCAATGTACATTAAATACAATTTTATTATTATTTATTTAAATTTATTATCAAAATTCGAAATTTATCGTATATGGTATAATACGAAAGTTTTGAAGGTCACGCATGTAGAAATGAGATTTTTTCAATCAGTAATTGTTTTAGTGAAAGTGCTTCAAAACCTATCGTGTTTGGTATCAAATAAAAGGTCCTTTGAAGGGCTCGCATGCAGAATTCAATTTTTTTCGATGGGCAATTGTTTTAGTTAAAGTGCTTCAAAACATATCGTGTTCAGCATCAAATGAAAGGTCTTTTGAAGGGCTCGCGTAAAAAATTAAATATTATTCTATCGGCAATTGTTTTAGTAAAAATGCATCAAAACCTATCGTGTTTGGTATCAAATGAAAGGTCTATTGAAGGGCTCGCGTAAAAAATTAAATATTATTCGATCGGCAATTGTTTTAGTAAAAATGCATCAAAACCTATCGTGTTTGGTATCAAATGAAAGGTCTATTGAAGGGCTCGCGCAGAAAATTAAATATTATTCGATCGGCAATTGTTTTACTAAAAATGCATCAAAACCTATCGTGTTTGGTATCAAATGAAAGGTCTATTGAAGGGCTCGCGTAGAAAATTAAATATTATTCGATCGGCAATTGTTTTAGTCAAAATGCATCAAAACCTAATAATTTGATTTATATAGTGTCAATTGTCTTACAGAAGTGAATCCTATTTCAGTGTCCGCGGAGCATAGCGTGAAGGCCTGGCAAAGCCAGGCCGATCGCTAGTAAATTACTATTAAAATAAATGCACCATGCCATTTTAGTAATTATTTTGTAAAATGCAGTTAGCAACTGACAAATCAAGTGGTATCGCGTCGGCCTGTAGATCCTGAGAACCCTGGTTCGATTCCCACAGCCGATAAACTTGTTCACCACATTAAAATTATCCCTGTGGCTCCCCCACTACTAACATCTTTGTGGGCCGTGATTTTACGGCTGGTAACCGCACTTCACGCGCATAAATATATCACTTACCGAGATCTGCTTCGGCAGAGTACCACACCCAGTAATAGCCAAAAGGCATGATGATATATTTATTTATTTATTTCACATTCATGTTCATTGGCAAAATATTTCATTCAGCGATAAATGAAATAATTTTAGTTTTATTAAATATAAATTACAAAAGTACAAGAAACAAATTCAATTTTTTTAAATTCGCTTGCATAAGACACTTTAAAATATAAAGTTTTACTTAATTTTTGATTGATGTTTCATATTTGACAGTTAATAATTATTAAAAAAATGAAACTCTAAAAAAATCATTAACGAATAACTAATTACCCTGTCTCACTTGATTAATTATTCAAGTGAAATTTCGTAAAAGTGTAAAAAATAAATGATGAAATCGTTGAGTGAACGGGCTCGTTCTATGTTATAATAATAACACTTCATATAATAAATAATGTAGCATGAAATGCTCGGTGTTAAATGTTCCATTACTTCCAACAAATATTTATCATTGCCGGAGGTGTAATACCGTCGCAACCGATCCGAGCCGATCCCGAGTCCATGGGATCGATGCTGCGTGCCGGCAGCGCCAACCAGGCCCGGACTAGGTTGCCAGGATACTAGGACTGTCATCCAAAATTGACATTTATAAATAAGTTTTATTTTAGGCTGTATCGTATTTCCAAGTTTACATTAGTGATTTCAGTCCCGGAAGTGAGATTTTACACCTTTAGGGCCAGTTTTTCAATCGCCGGTTTACTCTCGGTTAGAGTTAATCATGATTAAATAATAATGGAATCTATTTTGCAGATCTGAATGAAATTTGGCGCACGTAAACATTGGATAGTCATACGCATCCTGTTAAAATATGAAACACATTCATCGTCTGTGAACAAATATATTCGCTTGTAAAGTTGAGTTCTTATACACGGGGCTTATGGCGATCATCACTCAGAATCGCACATATTTGGTTTGTGTACCTGGAAAATTTTGCAGTTTTATTTGAAAAACTAGTATGATCTAGAACTATCCATGTATATTGTATCAGAAGGAGAAAGTTTTTTATCGTTTAGTAATGGATATATAGCCATGCAAAGCCTTGTTTTTAACGAAAAATTAAGAATCCTAATTTATAATGGCAACACCACACGGTGGTATGGTATTTGAAAATTCACTAGACCAACAACCTGTTAACAATTCATCATATTCAAATCATAGTAGATATAAAACACTTATTTTATTAAATTTTTATGAGCGTCAGTTTCGCCACTCGACAACCGATGGCGCCACCGTCACACTAGTACTACCTTAATTCAAACCCCTGACGACAAAGAATAATTGATTTCACAACTTTCAATATTTTTTTGTCTATTTGTTAGGTGTATTTGTATATAATTTATGTATATCTGAGATTTTTTTGCAACAACAAATATGCATTTACCAAGTAGAATTAAATTTATATGTTTTAAATTTCGACTTTATTTTTTGATTGGTTAAAATCACGAGCAAATAACACAAACATCTTCAATTTATTCAATTCATCTCTTATATTGACAATATGCTCCAGTTTGTGATTTTGTAGTTGTGAGCTAGTCCAGTCCTGGCATTGATGGTGTTACTCAACGTTCTACTCTCAATTTAGAATGCAAATACTAGAGGCCGGTTAACCAAATATACGCCGGTCGATGTGAAAATTTACCCGGATGCCTTCGAAATTTAATGTCTTAATGTACTTGGAATATTTGCCGGTGGAAGGAAAGCGTCGTTTTAAGGTGGCTGCTTCAATTTCCGTTGGCAGCACTGCATCACGTTTACGTTACGCAGTTAAGTTGGTATCGATGACTTCAAATGATATTGAACCAAAAACGGGATGTTATTCATACAATGAAATTTTTATTACAAGGAAGATATTTTTTACGAGTTTATGATGCATGCAAATTGAGGTCTTATCAGAATCAATTAATATTGTCAGTATGACAGGTTCACGACAATAGTTTGTTCACTTTTTTTTATATAATGTTAAGCGGAAAGTAATGCAGTTTACATTCGGTGTTCCAGTATTTTAAAAATACTTTAAAATAATCAAAATAATTTAGAAACATTGTCAAAGGAAAACATCGATGTTTAATGTTTAGCGGCCAGTTACATCATTATAATTTAAATTTTAAATCTGGTTTAAAAGGAAAGCGAAATTACATGTCATACGGAATAGTTTATATTGCTGTCAAACATTCTATTTGCTTTCATTTATTTAAACCAAATTAAAAATTTAATGGTGCAACTAGCCATAAATTGTTTTACAAATTAATACGGCCCAGTAAATATTTAAGGCTCAGCGAGTATCAGTGAGAGGATAAGAGGGGCAAGTGACTCAAGTTTCACGATTTTAATTCGATCTGTTAGAAAAACAAATAAATATTTCATAAATAAATAAATAAATATATCATCACGCCTTCTACCCATTACTGGGTGTGGCACTCTGCTAAAGCAGATCTCGGTAAGTGATATATTTTGCGCGTGAAGTGCGGTTACCGGTCGTCAAATCACGGCCCCCAAACATGTTAGTGGTGGAGGAGCCACAGGGATAGCTTTTTTCAAATTATGAAAATTTGTCGCCTGTGGGAATCGAACCAGGGACCTCAGGATCCACAGGCCGACTTCATACCACTGTGCTAGCCATCCCATAAATATAAATATTTCATCACGCCTTTTAATCATTACTGTGTGTGCCATTCTGCCGTAGCAGATCTCGGTATGCGCAGGAAGTGCGGTTACCATTCGTCAAATCTTGGTGGATTTTAATGGAGGGGAAGCCCCAGATGTAAATTAGTAAAGCTGTATTTAAAGAACATTTTACAGTTTCAGTTATTGGAATTTAAAAAACTAATCTACTGTTATATAAATTTTAATTTATGTTTGTAAATTACGAGTAATTTACAAAAACATTGTTTACTTTTTCAATTGACAAGCTGAACTAATCTTGAATAATTGTTGCTCCTACTATCAATAAAAATAAATAACGTCTGAAAATTAAAATTTTAATTCCACATATGTATAAACGACAATATCAGGTTATTTAGAATGGATTATTTCTACAGCTCCATGAAGCATTTTACCCATTACTGGGTGTAATGAGATTTTTTCACGGGAAGTACAGTTACCTGCCGTCAAATCACGATGGATTTTAGTGAAGAAGAAGCCTCAAAGGTAATTTTAATGTAGTGGAAATTGTTTGTCGGTTGTGGGTATCAAACCCGGATTCTCGTATCCACAGACTGATTCGACACCACTGAGTCACCTGCCCCATAATATATAATTTGACTGTACTGCATATAACATTTTTATAACAAATTGTACTATTAAGGTTATAAATAATTTTCCTCGCATATATTTATTTGTTAGAGTCGGTGGATTACATTTTCCCATTTCCCAGAAACTGTAGAAGAATTAATTCTACTGAAGCGAATCTATAAATCAAATTTTAAATTAAGCACGCATCCGACAGATTTATTTAAAGAAATAATATATCTGAAAATTCTACATAATACAGCAATGGTGCTTCATACTTTTTTAGCTGATTCTGAGCGTTACAAAAAGAGAAAAATCATTCAATTTTCTAAAAAGAATGCAAAACTTTCTATGATCTACAAGGATCTAAGAACGATAGACTGGCGAGTTTATAAATAAATTACCACGTACATAGTTTAAATTATTCTGAAATAATAATTGGATATCATGAATGAAACTAAAAAATAGTTCAAAATTCAATTCGAAAGAAAGCAAAAAAAATATAGTAATTTTAAAATCAGAACATATGTGTAAACATGAAAAATATACAATTATATAAATTTAATTTAATGGTAGAGAAAATTATATCTCCGGATTGCATTTTCAGTTAAACTGGCGAAAAGCATATTTTTTCCAAAAAGCGGGACTTTTTTAAAACGCCGCGGGACGCTGGACAAACTGTCGAAAGTCGGGACTATCCCGTCAAAAATAGGACGTATGGTCACCTTAACCAAATGCCAAACAGAATACAATTTTTATTTTATACTACATAGCTCAAGTTACTGTTTGGAGATCAATATTATATATTTGCTAGAGCGATAATGACACTTTGAAATTAGATCACTTTTTGCCAGATCATTTCTAGTCGATTTAAAATGAAGAAAGTTTTTTTTTCTCGTATTTTTTTTATTAATTTTGCCTAAAATGGCGTAAAAAATTCTAGGAAATAATAAAAGCTGATAAATACACAAATTCAAATCTAAATTTATTCTATCTTCTGACTTAAAATGGCGGAATAAACAGATGAGTACATTGCATAAAAGTAAAAGTGTTTGAATAGTACTCGAACCCGTCTAGACAACAACAAACAGCCGCCATTGCGAATTCACTATCCGTTACTAGAATCACCAGTCATGTGATGACGTCACGGGCAGTCGGCGAGGTAGCAGATGAGGTGGCAGGGTATGGCAACGGTGCTCTGCTAGTTTTCCATAAATCCGTGCGACAACTGTCCGCGACAGCCGCGAATTTGATGCGTCGCCTCGTCCATTAGGTAGGCGGCGGTGTAAATCAACGAGCCTGTTTTGTCAGACGCAGGCACGCGTGTCGATAGCGCACGATTTCTCCACTCTCAGACCACTTGATTTTATTAAAATGAAAATGGGAAAAAAGGTGAGGATGTGACAGACGTCAAATGGCCTACTAGATCTTCGCATTTGCCTTCACTATTTGTTATGGGATGGAAGATGACAACGCTCGTATGTCTTTGGTCTGTGAATTCAAATCTGTAATTTTGGGTCATTTTTTAGCGTAGCCGTGTCTGAATGTGAATTTTGCTTATATTTCACCACCAAGGAAATTTATCGCATATTTTTCTGTTTATGGAAATTGTTCAATTTATTCTTATATAATATATTGTTCAGTTATTTCAATATTTATATTATACGTACGGAACAACACGCTTTCTACCCTCAAATGAGATAACACGAATCCTTTGACCATTTCCTGATCATTTATTCATTAGAGAAATCCTGCAACTAATCTCCGTCATACGTTTCTGTCCTATGACGCCATTTTCTTTCTGTTTACACAGAGCCGCAATTAGAGCGGGTACAATCTAGTTATGAGCGCCAAAACAAAAAAGGAGTTGTTTACAATAATTTTATGAATTTTCTAATTAAAATATATCTTTTGAGGTATAATTATTATAATTTAAGTAAAATTTGACAAATGGCCTTGGGGATCCTCAAGGTTGGAAAGGAAATAAATCATCTCCACATGGAGGTTGGAACAGAACTGTTCCAACCTCCATGTGGAGATGTTGTTATTTTTATGTCTTTGACATGTTTTCGTTGGCATATATAATTGTGAGTTTTTTACTCTTATTATATGATTTTATACGTATAACATCTGCAAGCTTTGTTTGTTTTTTGCTGATGATGAATCGAGTATCGATCCGAAACGTTCAAATTATAATTGTTATGAAATAAATACGTTATTTATTTCCTTTCCAATCTTGAGGATCCCCAAGGCCATTTGTCAAATTTCACAAGAATTTTTGGATCCAATGTGCAAGCAATCAACAAACAAACCATAGCAACGCCGTAAAACATTGTTCTCATGTAATATCATTAAAATTTTATAAATTTTATAAATTTTAATATTTTAGTGATTTACTAAATCGCACAGTTGTAGGAAAAATGTTGTTTATAACACGTGCCGAAAAAGGTTACATGCTCGTGCACGTAACGAACCTTTTTCGGCACTTGTTATAAAAATAACTATTCAATACATGAATCGATAGTAAACATCACTATTATTCAATATTCTTATATAAGATTTGTATTTCAATGCCTTTTTTTAAAAAATTGTCATTTAAATATTGCACCAGTTTCTTAAGTTTTATCAGGATGGATGACGTCAGTCGATCTTTATAACGTTTTCAGTATACCTGCAAAATATCCAAATAACAACACAGGAGTGTACTTTAAATTTTAACAGAATTTTTGTGATACAATATTTTACAGATACATCTGTTCAGAATCATCACTACCAGAATCATCCGAGTTTAAATTTATTATTAGTTGATTAACTCTTCTACTCATATTACTTAAATATTTTACGTAAAATACACAAAAATTTGTCATAAGTTATCACTTTGACAAAAATTTAGGATATGATAATTATTTTTCAGTAGTTGAGCTTTTATACTATATATATATTTAATAGCAGTTCTAAGAAATTATTGATTATTACTAAGTAGGTCCTTACGGTATATAAATTTTAAATACATCCCTGTGTTATTATTCGGAGATTATAACTGTACTGCAATGAACCATCTATTTTAAGCCAGATATGATAATGTTTTTCTGGAATTATCAAATGGAACATTTGACTGAATACCTAGAAAGAGACTCTTGCTTCCTATCAAAAGAAACCAGAACCATATAATAATTTAAACGTTAACTTTTTTACTCTAGTGAGACTAAACGAACTATATTCCCCCCAATCGAATTTTTTGTTCAAAATACAAATCATATTAATTTTATTGAAATATTTTCGTTAATTTCTTTTATTTGTAGTATTAAATGAGATAATCAGTATAAAGTAATATGTGAAAATGTTTAATATTGTACTTTGATGAGACATAATTCTCTGCAATTGTGCATCGCGGAAACAATAGCAGTAATGCAAATACGAGTATACTTCATCATATTTCCACATTAAGTTCGCTAACAAAGCATTTAACCATCAAAACTAAATAAGCAAATAATAAAAACTGTTTGAAAACAAAACGCTAACAAGATGAAATTCTTTTGTTATTGCAATGCTTTTGTGTTCTGTTTTAAAATTAAAATGCGAATTTATTGTTCCACATTAATATCTTCCAGTTATACATACTTTGGCTTTTTTGCCTACTTAGATAAACAGGTAAATCTTACACATCGGTTATTTCCTGCCACAGAGAAGTTTGTTTTTAATTAAACCGGCGCGGCGCACGAGCACGGAGAAATCAGAGGTGAAGTTTCCAAGGAAAACTTCACAGAGTTTTCTTTGAGAATTAAAATGCTGCAACAGGCTACAGCGCCACAACAAAATATCCTTTACCTTTTACTCTTCTTACATAAAAGAAAGGTGTAGCTTCACTTCCGGACATTTTCATTCGATATTCTCGTACAGCGTGTATAAGAAAACCGCCCGAATTGCAAAAAGTTAACTAATTTCAAACTGTTTATTATCTCTCTTGAAAATATGTAAAATTTATTAACTAATAGTTCAATAACTTATAAGTAACGCAATAAACAATTAAGTGATAACAAATTTTATTTTTTCTTAACTGCCATTTAAGTGCAAATCCATGTTTTATTATATTTGAATTTCCTCTTTTTCAATGTATTATAGATAATGTATAATTTCTTATTTTTATTTTATTTTTTTATTAAAGTCCTAAAAAAACTGAGATTCAGTGAAAGGAAGGTGTTAAACTTTCTTAATTAACCGAGAAACGATTTTTTAAGCTCTGTGTTATCACGTCACAAGTATCTTTTATTGTCTTGTTTGATTCAATGAGTGTAAATAATATACGAATTTTTTATTAGAAACTAATCTTACTTTCGTACTAAAAACAAAACTTAATTCTTGTAATAAATTTATCACTGTGTTTGTACATGTACATGAGAGCAAACAACAAACAATCTGAAAAAATAGAGCTGAGATGTCACAGTTAGTTACGTTTCACTCCGCATATGTCTCTTATTTACCACGCGAAATACTTGTGGCCAATGAGAATACGTGAATACTTGTGATGTCACTATATTTTCAATCGCATATATCTCTCTAGTATAATATTGTTTTTAACATTTTTTTTTTCACTAATAATCGTAATTCAATAAACATTATATATATATATATATATATATATATATATATATATATATATATATATATATATAAATAAAATAAATAAATAAATATATCATCACGCCTTCTAACCATTACTGGGTGTGGCACTCTGCCGAAGCAGATCTCAGTAAGTGATATATTTATGCGCGTGAAGTGCGATTACCAGCCGTCAAATCACGGCCCCCAAAGATGTTAGTGGTGGAGGAGCCATAGGGGTAGTTTTTGAAATTATGAAAATTGTTTGTCGCCAGGGTTCTCAGGATCCACAGTCTATATATATATATATATATATATATATATATATATATATATATATATACCTATTAAATTTTATGGGGTGGCTAGATCAATGAAATGAAGTCGGCCTGTGGATCCTGAGAACCCTGGTTCGATTCCCACAGGCGACAAACAATTTTCATTATTTCAAAAACTACCCCTATGGCTCCTCCACCACTAACATCTTTGGGGACCGTGATTTGACGGCTGGTAATCGCACTTCACGCGCAAAATATATCACTTACCGAGATCTGCTTCGGCAGAGTGCCACACCCAGTAATGGGTAGAAGGCGTGATGTTATATTTATTTATTTATTTAAATTTTATATTTGAATTTGTCAGTTTATTATCAATGTATGACTCAAAACTTTTGGCTATAAAAAGTGGAAGTAAACTCAGTACAGAAGAATAGAAAATTAAGATCATAACAAAATCTGAAATCGCTCTCGCGAGCAACATCATCCAACGTTATTCGCGTTCACCACGATCTCAGACATGCAAACGTGCACATTGGACACCAACCAGACCGCTAGCGCCAGTCGCGGCCTTTGCTAGCACTAACTAGTGCTACAAAAAATCACTAAATAAATAATCCAAGTCTGGAAAGTCAAATATTGCCCGCATCCGCAATTCGTGTTTGTCTCAGCTTTACTTTCAAACATAAATAAAACATTTTTGTTCCGTACAAATTAGCTGCGGTCTTTTTACATTCAAATAGAATTAGCAATGAGCATAAACTTTTTATTTTGCGAATATATTCTACAAATTCAGTTATTTTATATTATAAAGCAATTTTGATATGATTTACTTTGTTATTTTTCTTTCATATATTCAAAATAAATTATGAATAATCTTATCCTGCAAAACTAAATAGATTTAAAATAATTTGATCAGTCTATAAGGCTTTCTGAGAATCGTTTTTTCTTTTTTACTTTCATGTTCTATCTTACTTACTTTTAGTGTTTTCTCTTTTATGTTACTTAAGAAATAAGTATAGTAAATAAGAAAAAATAGGAAAAAACTAATTTTCCATCACTTGTCTCATAATTCCACAAGGTTTTACAGCACGTTTGCATCAACTATCAGGTCATCAACAAACGGCTGGTCAATTCAGCTTTAACCATAGACGCGTTTCATCCTTACAGACTCATCAGTATGGTGCGATCATTTATCCAACTAGACCAACTCGGGAATAGTGGATTGTGATACCGACTTATTTATTAAAACTCAATTCCACATCGCAATAGACATTTTGTCTTTTGTTTTATTTCAATAAGTATAGTGTTCAATAAGTCTTTTATTCCTGAGTGGCTATGGACTGTGAAACATCTGTTTGCACTTTATTCATATAATCTAACCTTAAATAAAACGTCAAACGTCATTCAAAATGAGGAAATTGCAATTCTGTTTTCATTTCGCTAACTATTGTGAAAATAAAACTTCATTATAAATTTTCTTTGTTCCTAAAAAAAAATAAAATAAATATATCATCACGCCTTCTACCCAATGCTGGGTGTGGCACTCTGCTAAAGCAGATCTCGGTAAGTGATATATTTTTTTGCGCGTGAAGTGCGGTTACCAGTCGTCAAATCACGGCCCCCAAACATGTTAGTGGTGGAGGAGCCACAGGGATAGCTTTTTCAAATTATGAAAATTTGTCGCCTGTGGGAATCGAACCAGGGACCTCAGGATCCACAGGCCGACTTCATACCACTGTGCTAGCCATCCTGAGTACACATTTTTCTGTAAAACAGTTCATAAATATATTATTGTTTAATAAATTATGACGTTTAAGGTTAAATTGTATGAATAAAGTACAGAAATGCGTTTCACAGCCCATAGCCACCCAGGACGACATAACTTATTGAACATTCATTACAATGCACGCAAATTAACCAATAATGACCAATAAAGATTAATTTTGGTCTTGATTTTAATTTTGTCGCCAAGATCAAAACTGTTGATAAGAAATTTACAAGGATATTGACCATGGGCACCCAGAGGGAGGATCTGTAGACCCACCTTTCATACCTGAAGTTTAGTTATTTTATCAAATTTTTTATGACATAAGGTTTTTTGTTTTGAATGTTATAAATTTAGTTTTTATTTTATTTGTGCCAATAAATTTATAATAAATAAAATAAAATAAATATATCATCACGCCTTCTACCCATTACTGGGTGTAGCACTCTACCGATGCAGATCTCGGTAAGTGATATATTTTGCGCGTGAAGTGCGTTTACCAGTCGTTAAATCACGACCCCCAAAAATGTTAGTGGTGGAGGACCCACAGGGGTAGCTTTTTAAATTATGAAAATTGTTTGTCACCTGCGGGAATCGAACCAGGGTTCTCAGGATCCACAGGCCGACTAATAATAATAGCTACATAATTATATAAAATGTCTTTATAAGCCATAGCAGATCTCAATAAGTGATATATTCAAGCGCTTGAAGTGCGGTTACCAACAGTCAAATCACAGCCCTCAAAGATGTTAGTGAGGAGGGGAGTCGGTTGGCAGCAGGAAACGAACTCGGATTTTCAAATTTACAAGCCGACCCGATACCATTGAGTCACCTACCCTTATGCATCAAAATGTAAAAACAAAATCTGTTCTTTTATACATTCACAGATAGTTTGTTTAAAGATTTATATTCCCAGAAAAAGTTAGATACGTATGTGTTAGATGCAATCGTGTCACTTTCATTTCATTTTTTGTGCGACCTTTCAAAGAACATATAAGACAATCTCTGCCATCTACCTACGCAATTTCAGAAACATGAACTACAAAATCTTTCTTTATGGAAACTGTCTATGAAATATATCACACAAATCGAAGAAAATATTAAATATGATTCCCACGCACGTGTAGATAACTTGTAACACTTTGCGAGTGAAGCAAAATCCAAAATTAAAAAGCACAAGCAATGCGCTCCGTAGCCATAAATATGGAACCCGACATTGACGCACACGGCGTCTTTCACTTTCGTCCCGTGCGTTTTGTGTACATGACCAACAGTAACAGTAACAGTAATAGTAACAGAGGCGTAGTGAGAGTACGTAATTAAAACGTTAAAATGGGATGGCTAGCTCAGTGGTATGAAGTCGGCCTGTGGATCCTGAGGTCCCTGGTTCGATTCCCACAGGCGACAAATTTTCATAATTTGAAAAAGCTATCCCTGTGGCTCCTCCACCACTAACATATTTGGAGGCCGTGATTTGACGACTGGTAACCGCACTTCACGCGCAAAATATATCACTTACCGAGATCTGCTTCAGCAGAGTGCCACACCCAGTAATGGGTAGAAGGCGTGATGATATATTTATTTTTTATTTTTTAAACATTAACAATGAACAATCAATTATTTATTTATTTATGCTACTCTAAACAACAGAATTTAAATCCCAATTACAGTAATAAACAGTGCGTAATAGTATATTATGCAATAAATTTTATAAACGTCTCTTTACAGACGAGTTTTTTTTAAAGATGAGCTAATCAAAGCCAATGTATAAAAAACATGTATCTAAAGAGTTTATGAAACGGATCATACAGTATAATTTTTCTACGACCACAATTTAAGATAACAAAAATAAATGTAAAGTTTTATTATTTATTTGTAAAGTAAGGTTATGTTAAATACAGCGTTTCCAGATTAAAAAAATAAAACTAGCGTACCAACCTATAAAAATTATCGTATTTTGAAGAAAAATATCGTACAAAATTATTGTGCAATGAAATTTTATTAATAGCGTACTGATTCTCATCATTACTTTTATTGTAGTCACACCTGTGACTCTCCCTTCACTAATATCTTTGGAGGCCGTGATTTGACAGCTGGTAACCGCACTTCACTCGCAAAATATATCACTTACCGAGATATGCTACGGCAGAGTGTCACACTCAATAATGGGTAGACGGCGTGATGATACAATTATTTTTATAATCATTTATTCATTTTGCAGACAAACAACAATCTCGATTAAAACGCCCAAAAAAATAACATTTTTTTTCCCTCAATTGTGAGAAGAAAGTGATACTTTTCTTCCCTAGAAAAAAAAAGTTAAATCTCATCTATGGCAAACGGTATGATTTGACGTTAGTAACATCCGGGTGACATCTATCAAAAGATTAATTAATAAACCTTATCTAATTTATTTATTTAGTTCTGAAAATTTTATTTTTTATTCCTAGCTTTCGGCTTGGGAAATGAAACGCCATCATCGGGAACAAATAACTATTTTATCTATGGCATGTAATTTATATTTTTAATAAATAATCAATAGAGTAGGTCAGTTGATAAAACGAAGGCTTGTTTATAACAAATGAAAAGCAGGTATAGGAATCAGCAATCAAACAGAGCACGATTTAAGCCTTGTGCCAAAAACGCAGATGGCGTAGCCGCACGTCGCAACGCTCGCCCAGCGTCGGCCGTTCCTTTCGCGAAATTCGGGCAGCGTCTGATTGACCCCGCGGGAGCCAGGGACTAACATTAATCCGTGTTCGGAGATGTATAAAGGAAGAATTGCACAGAGATGCGCGTCGCGCCGCGCTTCCCGGTTAATAATTTATGAAAAATTCATGGGTGAGGAACCAGGCTCACCCCTAACAGTGTTGTTGTCTCGCTCTAACACGTGCAGAGTCTTTGTCGCTGAATAACTACTTGTGAATTTTTGAGGTAGCGCGTTGAAATTTTATAAAATTCAATTTTTCACAGGTCCCGTTTGCTTTTTGGTGTTGGTTAAATATTTATGTTAATACGCCCCCTGGAATGTCGTCAAGCACTGCGGCTATACTAAATATTCCTGGATGTTGCTGTACATTTTATACTAATGTTTTTATGGACACTTTATAAATAAATATTCCGATTCTTTTCACCTCTTAAATAAAATAGCATGAACTATTCACTGTACATTTATTCATTAAATTCATTCTGCAATTATTTCACATTTGGAATTCCTTTTAAACACAAGCTCATTTATTCCTCCCACCATAGGCGCCCATAGGAAATTTTTCAGGGAGTTGGGAAGCGAAGTTCAGAAAATAATAAAAAATAACATATATAATATAATAGGTAGATGGCTCAGTGGTATCACGTCGGCCTATGGAACCTAATAACCTTGGTTTGATCCCCACAGCCGACAAACAATTTTCACAACATTAAAATTATTACTGTGGCTCCTCCTCCACTAACATCTTTGAGGGCCGTGATTTGATGACTGGTAACCGCACTTCAAGCGCATAAATATATTACTTATCTATTTATTTTAAAATTCGTTTTACAAATTTTTAGGGCAAGTAGAGAAGACCAATATAAAAAATATTTGTTGTATAAGATGAGCTTGGTTATGTTTTTAAAAAACTGAAAACCTCAGTTGATTATTTCGAATATATTTATTAAACTCAACAAATCTAGTATATTAGATACTCGACGCGGACCCTGTACTGTAATTGGGATTAAGTTCCTGTTGTACAAAGTAGTATAAATAAATAAATAAATAAATAAATAAATGCCGTTCCGTAACAAGTAGTAACTTTTGTTAATTTCATGCGTTGAGTGTTTGGAGGTTAGAGAGATTTTTAACAATTTTAAATGAATAATTTAGCTGAACTTCAATATACGATCTCGTCGACTGATAGTAGTTTAATGCATGTGCTAAATTAGAAATATTACACGATACGATTGGTTCTAAAACTTGTCCAATAATTGCTGAAAGTTAGTATGTTTCGAAATAAGTATGAATGTGAAAAGTGTAGCAAACAAATTACATTATGTTAAACAAGTCGATGTAGTGATAGTTTCGTGTAGTGGATAGATCAAGTTCGGTTAGGTATGGTTAATTGTTTTAGAGACACTGGAAACATGAAGGTCTCATATAGAGTGACATCTTTTGGCTAAATATCAAAATAAGGTAACAGGGTACACGTGAAAAATCTTGCATATCACGCCCACGCTTCTAGAAAGACTTTTGCGAGTATTCGCAATTTGCAAATCTCGCCTTCGATTGGCTTCTCAATATATGATTACACTCGGAAAAGTACAGTTTCCAGACTAAAGATATGAATAAATATTACAATGTTAGCAATAATATTGTTACATACTTTGAGCTGGAATCAGCTAGCGGTCACGTCCCACGATGTCCACTATCGAATCAGCACAGCCTCAGATTCCATGATTTCATCGAGTCTATTCTGCAGCATTATATATCGTCATTTCTCTTATACATCACTCACTAATACGTACAACACACAATTTAAGCTAATTTACGGATTAAAATATTACTAAATATTCATTAAAACACTTTCAAAACACTTCAATCACAGCAATAGTCCGCAATCTATACGTCTAGGTTCAACTAAACTCAGCTCAACAAATGTACCTACGACGTACACTAATTGGTATGGTAGGTTGCAACATGTTCGGCAACGCGTAATGTTACGATATTTTTATTTCTCATTAAATTCAATCATCAGACCTGCTAATGTACAGATTCTTCAACTCTCGGTTTTTACCGATAATGAACGAACGAACCCGACTTGCTACGAGTATTTTAAACAATTTTGTCGCGGCAATATAAATATACTTTTGAACCAATAGACGCACAAGTTTCTTTTTAGTTACATTTCAGATTTGTTCAATTTTGCGTATACTTTAATATTTTTTGTAATAATATAACAAGAGAGTGAGAAATTGTTAATCATTCGACGTATTTTTGAAAACTTGATTTTATCCGCCTCTAATGTTCAATTAAATTTGAAATATATTTTTGAATTTACCGACCTAAGGTAAACATTTACAATATTCGTTCAATATGCACCACACGATTGAAACTGTCAAAATACACTGTTTAAGTATTGTGAATAAACTTAAAATAAACTTTGTAGATTTGCATTTCAGTGTTGCCAATAGAACTAAAATTAAAATAATATTTTTTGTATTAAGTGCGCGAAATGAAGGTTTTTTTTGTACGTGAGAATATCACTTTTAGGCGAGACAAGTTACATATTTTGTGCGTAAAGTGCGATTATCAAATCACGACCCCCATAGATATTAGTGCAGGGGCGCCACAGGGGTAGTTTTAATGTTAAAAATGGTTTGTCACCTGTGGAAATCAAACCCGAGTTCTTAAATCCACAGACTCGATACCACTGGGCCACTTACCCCCATACATAATAATAATAAAATCATTTTCCGAAATGTTTTTGTTGCAATTTCATAATTAATATTATTATGATGATGTACATAACTTGATTCAGCAAATAGACCATACCATTCATGAACGCTTTGCAAAAGGAATTACTTTTTACACTGAAAATAAGTACATAATGACTCACTTTTCGCACGGTCGTACAAAAAATAAGTACTCGTATACCACGATGGTGCATAAAATATTGAAAAATAAATGCAGAGCTCTATTGCGAATAGCAACAACCAAATCTCACCCCAATGATTACTAAGTCAATTGTTCGGGTGAGACTTACCCTTTCCCTAGCGCTAGTGTTGTCCCGTCAGCATGTCCACAACAAACGCGGTCACAACACGTTGCACACAAGCAGCGCGGAGCGCGGGGCGCAGCCCTAACTTTATTATTGTTCTAGGGCAGTAATTTAATTAGGGCGGTCGGACTGTCGCAGCGAAGTGGGGCACAATTAGGATATGGGATAATTGGGACAGTCCTCACTACAAGCTGAAGTTGTACTGCTCCTCTTGGTGTTGGTGTTAGCTCTGTGTTTACTTCCAGCCTGGTGCTAAGTAAATATTGCTTGTTCTGCAGGTGGTAATTTATTGCGATCTGTTTAAATATGTATGCAAATAAATATATTAACTTGTCTTTAACCCATTACTGGGTGGGGTACTCTGCAGTAGCAGATCTCGGTAAGTGATATATTTATACGCGTTACCTCCCGTCAAATCACGGCCCCCTAAGGTGAAGGGAGAGCTAAAGGGATAATTTTAATTATGGAGCGTAAATAATTTTACAAAGTATATAATAGTAGTTTATATAATAAATAAAATAAAAAATAAATATATCATCACGCCTTTTTGTCGAAGCAGATCTCGGTAAGTGTTATATTTATGCGCGTGAAGTTACCAGCCGTCAAATCATGGCTCCCAAAGATGTTAATGGTGGAGGAGCCACAGGGGTAATTTTTTAAATTGGTGAAAATGTTTTGTCGGATGTGGGGATCGAACCAGGATTCTTAGGATTTACAGGCCGACTCGGATACCACTGAGCCATCATATAATAAGGGAGTAAAGTTGTCGAAAGCGAAAATTTAATCATGAGGGAGCTATCCCCCTCCCCCCTCTCTGAGAGATTTATTAATTACAATTTAATTAAGATTGTTTTATCGTTTATTCCAATAATCATATTTTCTGTCCATAATTTCTTCTGAAGTTTATTTAATTCAACCCAGTTACTAAAAACAGGTAATGCGCCCCTCTCTGATAGATTTTCTGGTTCCGCCACTGCCAGGGCGTAGTCCGAGGGATGCAATCGCTTGAGGCAAATAATGACACTATCTTATCAGAAAGTAAATTTTCAAAATTAAGCTAAAAATTTAATTAATACTTATTATTTTCTTGCCAGATGTCACGTGGATATGACTAATAGCATCATCATATCGTTGTTTTCCAGTAGCCAGGGATATATCTTTACTTTACTTCCCAAGAAAAATTTCGTTCTACCTTAGGGATGAAAAGAATCACTTACTTCCTCTCAACTGGCTTTCTAACAGGATCGTGGAAAATAGTATATTGAAATACAAGTGTTGAAAGGGTTTAATTGAAAAGCATGTGTGTAAGATTCCATTCACACAAGTTCTCCTATAGCCTGTCAACATATCAGAAAGCTGAGTATTGCCTACGACAAAAAACAAAATAATAACTTTTCCTTAGTTACAAACTAGAATTATTATCGATATTTCAAAATAGTACCAAATAGTTATTTGGCGAGTACACTCAAATATATATTTCAGTGATTATTGTGTATTCCATACTATTTTTCCTACGACATTTTAGCATTTTACACCACAAAAAATTATCTAATTTTTAAATCTTATTTATTTTTTAAATAATTTTCAACGTTGTTGCGGATTTCATTATCTCACTGTCTTATTTATATTTATGACAACCGAAAACAATAATGTAAAGTGAGTATTTTCCGCACTCTCGTAGGAAAGGCATTTTACTAACTTTAAATTTAAAACACCTAACACCTAAATTAAATTAAAAGTACTAGTGAAGAGAATAAAGAGAGCGTAGCGATGCAATGACGTAGGCTCAATTAAAGTTTAAAACTGTTTCTCGTAATTAAAGAACTTTTTCGATTAAGAAATACTGAAGTTAAATTATTTCAATTATAGAAACATTTGATAATTTTGCTTCATTTATAGATGTTTCAACCACTGGTTTTAACATCTTTTATTTAATTACACTTTTTGTGTTTTTAAAATGCAAGACGTACACAATAAAGGAAATTCAATCAAATAAAAAACCATGGGAGTAAGTACTAATTAGAAAGATGTCGACATTATTTTATATTCTGCATAAAATGCAGTTACTAGCAGTCATTTCTAGTTGTTTTAATGGTCATTTAAAAATTCTTTTTGCAGAAATAAATACTTATCACTACAATGAATTAAGATATGTATAAGAGTATGTCTGTGAAATATTTATTAGTACAGTACAATAATAAAATTAATTAAAATTGAAATAAATTATATTGATTCATTTTAGTAAATGAGTCTAGTGATATATAAGAATATTTTTGCATTCTTCTCGATATATATTGGGGAGCTCTTCAACGAACAGACGGTAAACTGGTTAGCAGATGCTACTTATAGCATCCAAGCCAGGGCTGCACAAAATCAACAAACTTCGTTCAAAACAAAAGTATCAAATCAAAGCAAAACAGTAGAAAATAGTCATATTGTTTTAAACAATAGAACAATAAATAATTCTATGTTTTATAACATATATCAACAGATTAATGTCAACCTAAATACATAATCAAGGTAAAACCAAAAGCTGTTTTATAAATTTTGAAACGATTAACTATAAGTTAAAAGAGAAGAAAAAACATTAATGGTGGAAAATTGGAACTGCAACAACAATACTCCTAATCTAGTAACTAAATACTTAGAAAAAAATAAAAACGAATGACAACAGAACTAATATTTACATTAAAGAAGGTAATTAAACTATAATTAACTAATATTATATTAAAGTTAAAAAAATATATGAACTATATACAGAAATTTTCACCTAAATGTTACATAATAAATGAAACTAATACTAAAACTACAACAAATGATAATACAGAACTATATTCTATATAAATTAATAAATAAAAACTAGTAAACACAAAATAAAGTAAATAAATATAAGTAAATTTTTCATCAATAAATTTCACAGATTAATTTTAGAAACTTTACATACGAGTACAAATTTATATTTTGATATTTCTGTTAACTATAAAACTGATGCTTATAATAATTTAAAATATGCTCAACATTTTTTAGGGAATTTAGAAATTTAATTTTGTTTATTTTTATTTTTTATTATCTAGTTTTTATTTTATTTTTTTCAGATTTTTCTATTTTTGTTATTCATATGTATCTAGTTTGATATTTTGACATATATTTTTGATTTATTTTATGATATTTTATATATGTTATACGTTACGTTTATTAAGTTTTGTTTGACATTTTGTATTACTTGTTAGTTATATATTATTATTATTGTATTGAATTTTAGAATGCTGATGACGAACTAACTTTTAGTTCGAAACGTCCAAATAAATATTTTTAAAAATTAATATTGGATTCCTGAAGTCTTTTCATTTATTTTATTTTAAATACAAATGACAGCACTAATAAGTTTATGAAGACCAAATGAAAGCGTTCCTAAGTGGTATCTAACGCCATCTCTTAGTAGTTGAATATCCCAATATCTAAATACCGTTCCAAACGGATTAACATTATTGTATTTTGACTAAATTTTGTGCATGAGGTGTGATTACTAGTTGTCAAATAAAGGATTCTAAAGATGTTAGTGGTGGCATAAGGATAATTTTAATGTGAAATAAAGTTTGTTGCTTGAGTTCTCAAATCCACAGGATGACAAGATTTCACTAAGCTATCTACCCCATTTAAAAAAAGTACAAAATACCAAATGTAAAGCAGTGAGTTAAAGAAAATCCTTATTCTAAGTAAATCAATGTTGGAGAAGTTGCGCATTGCGGGGTAGTTTGGGCACCCCTTGTTTATTACATTACACTGCATGGGCTCCGCTTCGATATGATTTAAAGTTTTCTCCTTCAGTATGGAGATGAAAGCCTATTTTTCGCGTTGGTCTCGCTGCCTCCTGTTCCATTATTTTTTCCCCTACATTTCCCCGCCATTCCAGAGTTCCTGCTTTATGTCATAACCGCTTCATCTACACTATTATGACAGTAATATCAATGAAAATTTATTCATAATTTCCCGTGCGACACTCTGCTAAAGTCTCTCAGCGCCTCTGACGGAATTTTTACGAAGCGTGACGAATTATAATTAAAAGTTTCACCTTACTGCATGCTTCGTTGATGAAAATTCCAATTTAAATAAATGAGAAATTATAAAAGTTACCATGTGTTAGTACTTGTTACTTGTGCACTAATTTTTATTTAAATTAATTTCAAGGAAACTAAATTTCAACATTTTTTATCTTTTTGAAATCAGTAACTTCATGTAACAATGGTGAATCATACGTTCCCTTAAGCTCATATGATTAAAACATTGAAGTAATTTCCGACAAAAAATGTACATTAAAATGTACATAAAAATTGACCGTGTAAATTCCTTTCAAAAAAATATTTTTAATTGGAATTATTTAAAATTTACAATACACTAAAATTACACTCTCCCTTTTATAGCCTAAGGGAAGAAAATTCAAAATACAAATTTACAGTTACATAAAATTATACGATTAATTTGAATAATACAATAAAAACAATCAATATTTGTTTAACTGTTATCCTGGTAAACAAAAATAAATACATCATAACGCCTTTTATCCATTACTGGATGTGACACTCTGCTATAGCAAAACACCATAAGTAATATATTTTTTTCAACATTGCTTGTGAAAATGACATTTTCTTCACTCAGTTGTGGTAGTAATCATTTCCCTCATTAGTGATGAAAGTGGAACTTTTATTGCACAGTGGTTTCCGTGGCTATATCAGGACTTTAATATTTACTTCCACCATAGGGGTAATGACTCAGTGGTATCAAGTCGGCCTATGAATCCTAAGAATTCTGGTTCGATCCCCATAGTCGACAAAACATTTTCACCAATTTCAAATTACCCCTGTGGCTTCCCCACCACTAACATCGTTGGGTGCCGTGATTTGACGGCTTGTAATCGCACTCAGTTGTATCGAGTAGGCCTGTGATTCCCGTGAACCCTAGTTCGATTCCCACAGCCGACAAATATTTTCACCACATTAAAATTACCCCTGTGGTTCCCCTCAACTAACGTTTTTGGAGGCCGTGATTTTCGACTTCTGGTAACCGCACTTCGCGCGCATAAATATATCACTTATCGAGATCTGCTTCGGCAGAGTGCCACACCCAGTAATGGGTAGAAGGCGTGATGATATATTTATTTTTATATGAACAATAAATAAATATTACATATCAAGGTCCTGTTTATTTTGACAATTTGACAGCTGTCAATTTTGAAACCTTTTTTCTTTTCCTTCTATTTGTGCAAGTATTGTAAAAAATAGCTTACTAACCTCGAACTGTAAGTGATTTTTTTAGGTTGCGAATGATTAGGATATCTCGACCCTTCGGGCCTCGATTTCCCAAACTACATTCTTGACCTAAAAACTGTCACTTACAGTTCATGGTACGTAATATACAGGGTGATCAAAAGGAATTGTTACAGTTGGCAATAAAAAAAACTACTTGAAATTGGTAAGCCTGATACATAAATTCATTTCCTTTTGTTGACAGTGACATTTAAAATTTAAATTTGAGTACACTTATTATTACATTTATTTCTAAAGTATTTCTAATACTACAAAATTCTAGTAGCTGTCAGACTCCTGACATAACCTATTTGTATTTATTAGAAATGTTAAATAGTATTTCCGCCTTTACCTGACGTTGTGCCAACTGTGGAATAAAAAGATTTCTGGAATTGTATTGCCAACTATAACAATTCCTTTTGATCACCCTGTACTATAAATGGTTACTACACAACTATTTAAATTGAGTGAGCGAAATGATATTTTGAAAAAGTTAAAAAGTACCTTATTATTTTGTTTGTCGTGACCAAGGAAACGTGATGTGTATTTACAAATACATCACCTTTGATTTATATAAAATAATTATTGTATTGATTAACGCAAATGTAAAAATGTAATTTTCACATGTAATGTTGAAAAAAATAGTATGTAACACACGTGGTAAAGAGCCATTGCAAAACGAGTACGTAGCCCCTTCCTTACTAGTATTACAATATAGTATTGCATGTAAAATGTGCTTACCGGCTGTTAAATCACGTCCCCAAAAGATGTTAGTGGAGAGAGAGCCACAAGAATAATTTTAATGTGATAAAAATTGTTTATCGGCTGTAGAAATCGAACCGGGGTTCTCAAATCGTCTGAGCTATCAACCCCATTAATATAAAATGTATCATAATAAATGTGGCAAGAACAATACAATACAATCTCGTCCTCAATATTTCATCATGAGCTTGGTTGCCATATTTGCGCCAGTTATTTTGAAAAGTGGCCGAAAATAAAAGCAAGAAATCTTATGAATATTACGGAGAGTAGTGCTATGTGTATACGTTTATTTTGCTCCTTCTCCTTCTTCATTTCCTACGTGACTGCAGTAAATATCGTTACCCTTACGCCGCGCTAGTCCTTAGTATTGCACCCCTAAACCAGGACGTAGCCCTACTTGTGTAAAATACTAGCGCAATGCTTCTTTGCTGACAACTGTTCCACTAAAATTTATAAATTTACATACGACTTCACAAGTGAGCCTTTGCAAATTTAAACCTTACTGACTTTAACTTGTATCATTAGTTGTATTTGCCATTTGGATTACTTAAATCAGTTCAGATGATAAAACAGACAATGTTACTAACTGAACTGAGCAAACTGATTCACATAAGGAGATGGATTACTTTAAAGTGATCTGTTTCAGTACGTACAAGTTTAATTGGTGGCTACGCCACTAGAATGAGTTTTTAAAGCAGCCAACTTGTGAAGTACTCTTTTTTAAGGTAGTACTAGTGTGACTGTGGCGCCATCGGTTGTTGAGTGCCGAAACTGACGCTCAAAAAAATATAAAAATAAAATAAAATAAGTATTTTATACCTATTATGATCATGAATTGTTAACAGGTTGTTAGTCTAGTGAATTTTCAAATACCATACCACCGTGTGGTGTAGCCATTATAAATTGGGATTCTTAATTTTTCGTTAAAAACAAGGCTTTGCATGGCTATATATCCATTACTAAACGATAAAAAACTTTCTTCTTCTGATACAATATACATGGATAGTTCTAGAACATTATACTTATTTCAATTGAAACTGCAAAATTTTAGAGGTACACAAACCAAATATGTGCGATTCTGAGTGATGATCGCCATAAGCCCCATGTATAAGAACTTAACTTTACAAGCGAATATATTTGTTCATAGACGATGAATGTATTTTATATTTTAACAGGATGCGTATGACTATCTAATGTTTACGAGCACCAAATTTCATTCAGACCTGCAATAATTTTGTTCACGCTAGTACTACCTTAAATTTATTTATCTGCTCTTTAATAATCAATTCCGTCATCAATCCAAATCAGAACCACAAATATCGCATATTATCCACAGGGTTCAACTCCAATGGTAGTGGAACCCCCTAGCTAATGGACGTTCTATCGGCAGACGCCGTGTGCCCCTCTATCACGGTTAGCACCTAACACATGTATCAGAACACGTGTTCAGCCGACGGCGTATCAAACGTTTCTGCCACGCGCCACCCTTCCCTACACGCCGTAGTCTCCGTCGCCGTTCTCTACTATCGAAACATACGTCTTGTACCGCTTTTACATAAATCGCGAACGAATTGCATCCAGCGGAATGATTTACACGATCGAATCGAACGAGAAATCAAATAGAAGCCCTGTGAAAAATGTGTGAGTTACACACACGCCAAATACCGTGTGAATGGAAGAGGTGATGGCTGGTTTACCACAGTTTCACGCGTTTTTAAAGATTTTACTTTTTATTTGTACATACTTTATTTAATATTGTATCGAGTCGGGTTGTGGATTTGAGAAACCTGGTTCGATTCCCACAGCCGACAAACTAATTTCTTCAGATTAAAATTACCCAGGGACCTGTGGATCCTGAGGTCCCTGGTTCGATTCCTACAGGCGACAAATTTTCATAATTTGAAAAAGCTATCCCTGTGGCTCCTCCACCACTAACATGTTTCGGGGCCGTGATTTGACGACTGGTAACCGCACTTCACGCGCAAAATATATCACTTACCGAGATCTGCTTCATCAGAGTGCCACACCCAGTAATGGGTAGAAGGCGTGATTATATATTTATTTATATATTTATAAAATTACCCATGTGGCTTCCTTTCCACTAACAGCTTTGGAGGCCGTGCGGGGCCGTCACTTGAAGGCAAGTAACCGCACTACATGCGCAAAATATATCACTTACCGAGATTTGCTTCGGCAGAGTGCCACACCCAGTAATGGGTAGAAGGCGTGATGATATATTTATATTTATTTTATTTATTGATACTTTGGATACGTAATTTGCTGCCAATAATGATTCTTACCAAAAAAATTGAACATTTTGAATTATTTACGATTAATTATTAATTAAATTAAACGGTTTCAGAAAAATTAGTATACTTAATACGTCAGGAAAGTGTTTTTATCGGATTGTAGATGACAGATTGCATGAACGACCTAGGAATAAATGGATGAATATGATTGAAGGTTTCTTGGGTGAACGAAAGATGTGGCGAGCTTGTATGAAAAGAATTTTTAATGTGGATAAAGTGTTAACTCTGAAATATTTATTTACAAAATTTGAAGTTATTTTCAAGTTGTAAAACAACAAGACGTCGTTATTTATAAGTGTAATTATAAAACGGAAGCACATGTGGTTACAATTTATTAGCCATAAAACTTTCAGTACTTTCGATACAAAATTACTGTTTGGTTGTTCAGATACGTATTTCCCGAGTTTTTATCGCACCGGCTCTTTCTTATGGAAATGTGCTAGACCAGACGATATATTTATGGTTACAGTCCGTTTTTTGAACTTTGTTTTTGCCAATATCCGGTAGGTATTTGTATTTTATAAAATCATTTACTGTAAAATTATTCAAAAAGGGATCAAAATTGAGTAGGAATGTGCAATAAATATAAACATGAGTTTTACATGTAAAATAGGTGGATTTCCATTACAAAAGGTTTTTTGATGGATCTGAAAATTCGTAAAAATATTCATATATTGCTGTCAGGAGATCTACTGCTACAGAACATCTATTTGTTTTATGTTCCACGAATTTTGTGTGCATTCTTTGTAGGAGAGTTCATGCACTTGCACTCACAAGTGCACCAATGCACCCATCACTATTTTTATTACGTAGGCACTTACTTTTATTTCAATATGTCATATAATTTTAATATAAAAATTTAACCAGTTCAGACTTTTGCATTGGTTAAATATAAACTTACAGACCATATTAAAAAAATAATTTAAAGTATATTCTCAAAACAATTGTTTAATCTTTTAAGAAAATGTATTTAATATGTCAAAACCAAAATTGGATTAGCTAAAACTATTTTAAAGTTCAGTTGCAAAATTTTACAAAATTCAGAACCATTTATGTAATGTTATCAAAGTTATCAAAATAATTTTATTCATTGATATTAAAAAACGAAGGAGAATTGTTCTTTGGTAACTTCTAATTAATTAATTTTTAAACAAAAATAGAAACTTGTATCAGAGACACAACTATCTTTTTAAATAAACAAATTCTATTGTCAAAAATTATACAGAAAATAAGATGGTATGTCATGTGAAATTTATCTGTCAAAATAGAAAATCAAATTTAAATAAATTTTTAAATACTTATATACATAATGCTTCAAATGAAATATTTATTTTTACTATATTTTATTAATTTCATTAATAATTTTGTGGAATCTCATACTCAGTCTGGATATCAAAGTAAGAACAAATTATGAAAACTGTTTATTTACCTCAATATTATTACCTAATTTACAGCAATAAATAATCATTATAATAATAACTGGAAGAAATCCTTAAGATGCTCTAGATCTGATGTAAGTTATTTTTTTCTTACAAAATTCTCGACGTAAAATATTAATTTTTCAGATGGACTCAAATGTTTGGTTTGAATATCTAACTGTTAGGAAATCTAAACAAAATTTTTGGGAGAGATGTGTAAGTTTATTATTTATGTAAAAATTTAATAAAACACATAATTTCGTCAGTAATTATTTATTTATTTAATACAGCACTCTGCTACGCAATGTTTTACTTGGGAAATGTTTGAAGAAAATGATGATTTGATCGAACTTCCGTTTGAAAATGTATTAAATGGTATTGAATTTATTATTACCGATTTTATCACATTTTATATAGAATATGTTTCTACATTTGTAAGTAATATTTTCAAACTTGAAGTTCTAAATGAAATAATCCAATAATTTATTTTTCAGTTCAGTATTTTATGGAAATGGACAATATTTAGATTTTTTATAAATCCTGCTTCTATTTTTGCACTATCAACGTATTTGTTTCATGTAAGGACATTTAATTATTTATAAATAATTGTTAATATTGAAGCAATATTTTTCAGCAAAAACTGTTTTTGCCTCTAGTAAGGAATATTCAAAAACAATTAGAACTGGTAAGAAAAATTTCGTATGAATAGTCAAAAAATTATGATGCAGTTTCAAATATTAATTGCATAAATCCTAAAACTGTACACATTTTCATTTTACTTCCATATTCTTGACGGATTTATATGTGCACTGTAACTGATAGTTTCAATTTTTATGAAATTAATAAATGAACTCCATCATGACATTTTGCTAATATAAAACCTTCTAGACTGCGTTCGGAGTTACACGTTTATGATCCTAACATACAAACTCCAAAAATGAAAACCATAAATGATATTATTCTTTTGATGTAATAATCGCAAATTGCGTGACGATAATATAAAAGCATAATTATTAATTCATTTTCCTTCTTCTCAAAAATCGCATAAATTAGGTTACATTATACTGAAATTGAACGCTGAGAGATCCGATGATACATTTTCATAAAGTCTAAAATAACTGCCCTAAAGTCTAAATCAATAACAAAATATAACTCCGAATACAGCCTAGTATGTAAGAAAATAAATCATTTTAATCAAATACTATTTTAGGGACAAAACTTTAGCTGACGTAATTAGTCAGAAATTATGAGTAAGTTTCAAATCATAGCGTTGGCTGAATTTTTCTCTAAAATATGCCCTACGTAACTATCATTATCTGTTATTAATCGATTAACTAATGACAGCCTGAATTTTTCATGATTTCTTTATAACATTATTTCATTTCAATATCCTGTGACTGAAATTATTTATTATTATTTCTATTTTAGCTGCCAGTATAAAAATATATTACTTTTTAATCATACTTTTTACGAAGCTGTCATTACATTCTTTTTGATAAAAGCTACATATATAATTCAGCAAAATGCATTGTAATAACATTAAAATACTAGGATATATAGAATACACTGAAATTGGGATAATCTATAAAGTAATAATATATTATATCGATCGTTTACAGATAATGCTTAGTTACAGAATAATGGGAAATGAATTAATCATTTGATAGCTAATAAAATAAGTTTAATGTAAATTTAGGATGACGACAATCTAGAATTTTTTCCAAGTTGTGAAGTAGAAAAAGGTAATCAGCAGTCAACAAAAACAGAAGCTGAAGACGAATGACAATTACAGATATTTATTAAATGCTTTATAAAATATCTTCTAAAAAACGTACACTTTGTATATAAAACGTAATATATTTATTGTTTCGGTACAATTTGTAACAATAACTGAGATAACTGTTAAGTTGTACTTGAACCAGTAGTACTTTCCGTTTCGTTTTTATCACTATGTACATCTTCTTTTACTTCTTCAACGGGTAGCACGGGATCAATTTTCACAGGTAGCAGGTGACTTATTGGTTGAATAATTGACGATCTATCAAGTATCGACAGTCCTTCGCTTTGTAAAGTTTGCACAGAGACACCTAGATGCAAAGCTGTTTTGACGGGCGGAAATAATACATGCAAACACCGCTGTAAATATGGGATCAAATCCTCAGTGAAACAAACACATAATCTTGTGAATGCTTCTTTGGCTATTTGCGTAAAAGCTTGCTGCTCTTGCCCATAAAACAACAATATAATTTTAGAAACACTTGATAATGAATTTTGTAACAATGATGTTACGTTGCTCAGGATGGCGTAAGGAGCGCATAATCGCAATTCGTTGAACGCTGTTAAAATTTGATTGCAATATTCCGCTAAAGGATAAAATTCCAACAAATTTTCTGGAGGGTGAAGTGTGTCGGTATTTGTAGATTTCCATTGCGTGCTCGGGCAATTTTTATTTATTAATGTAAATCGTTCCATATTTTTTTCGAATTCTCTAGTTGTATTTGTGACGGATTTTTCGAATACTGAGACGACTGTATCGGTGAAAATCGGGACCATAAGACCACGAAAATCACAGCCCACTCGACTAAATGATAAACCAAAGTACATACACTGGCTCATGATTGAATCTATAGATAGAACTCCACGTTTTAAATCGATTCTTAACGTGTTTAAAAACGCCAAAATCTATAAATAATACCTTTTATTAAATTCAATACTGGTAAAGTGTGACATTAAAACCGAGCGGGGTCACAATAGGGTCCTCCACTATAGTAATAGAAAGATAAATTAGTCATTTATATGTTTTTTCAGACGATCCTAAATTCTATTTATTTATGCTACTCTGTACTAATAAAAAATAATCCAATTAGAGTACAGATTCCAGACTCACAACCGCCGTGTGATAGTTCGCATATTTTTAGCTTGAGTGGGATTCGAACTGAAGATCTTCGGATTTAAATGCTGTAAAGCTAATCACACCACGGTACTGCTATTAGACGCAATAAAATCGTACAAGTGATAATTACACCTATGACTAAGATAATCTTAATGTTTATTTATTTTCCTTTCCGAAATAACAATATACATGCTCATTTTTAATTACTTGCCACGAAAGTTATTTACGTCAATAACGACTTTTTAAGACTAGATTTCAATTTAGATGGATTCATAAAAAAAAATTGTGTAAGACGCCATTGAAATTTTTCTGTTTTCAAGAAACAGGAAACATTTCTTCAGATGTTATCATTCCCGCTCGGTTTTAACCTGTTTCACGTCATCACGTTAAAATATTTACCTTTTCTTGTAACCAACTATAGAAAATCAAATTTTCGTTTACTTCTTTATCTCTACTAGCATTAATAGGACTATGTTCATCATCATTAAATATTGCTCTATATTGTGTTATAATACTAAATAAATTAATTCTCGTAATTTCTATTGTTTTATTTATATGATGGCTGGCTGTAATATCAAATAAAAATTATTTTAAAACTCTTAAGAAATATATGAAATGTTACCATCGTTGTTGGGCAATGCCACTAAAGATTCTTGCAACCAAACGTCCCGAGCTTGCAAAAATTTAAGCCGAAGTTCGGCCTCAGTAAAAACCTCCATTCTTCTTAAATATCCCACAATTTGAAGGCATCTAGGTAATTGCAAATCTTGTCGTAGTTGAGCAACTAATTGATGTAGCATAAGTAGCCATGATTTTTCAACGTCTGCTACGATACTCTAATAACACAGAAATATACCAAGTTTTTTAAACAACACCAGGTTTTAAACCAGAGACCTTTTGAATATAATTCAAATAATCTACCGCTGAGCTAAGCGCCGAGCCACGAAGCACATTTTCAAGAAAGACAAAAAGTTTCGGTTTTAAATTTCGGCGTTGTCCCAATTTTTCTCATTAAAATAAACTTAATTCCAACAATTTGTTGAGTATTATTTAAAAAAAAAATAGTACTAAAATAGGAATGAAAAAAAAAAGATTACAATATAATAAACTTACTTTAAAAATTGGAATTTCAGGATGCTTAACACCTAACCTACGAACGTAATTAGTTAACTCTAAAGCATTTTCATACTGATCATTTTTTATAAAAGAGTCCATCAACTGCGGTAGCTCTAATATTTCAAGTAACTGTGCATTTCTTGTCAATGTTAATGAATTCAGTCTCCGGTTTATATTTATATCTCTTGATGTTTTTATAAAGTCCTCGCATTTTTGCTCTAGAATAGGTATTTTTTCTAGGAGCGAATCTAGTCTAGATTCTGTATTTGAGAATTGTTTAAAGATTTCTCGAGAACACTCTGCAGTTTGAACAAATGTCTTATAATTTTTACATGCTAGCTCCTGAGTTTGTTCCAATATATGATTCTTTTCATCATTTAACCGCCCAGGTTCCTTAATTAAGTCTTCGACATTATATGAGCCTAACTTTGACAAATATTTATGGAATTCCTGTGTTTGTGTCCAATCATCTAAAAATTAAGGTTAGTATAAATTTTATATATACGTGATACTAATTTAATTAGCATACCTATAATCCTAGTTTTAAATAATAATTTCACTAATCGATCCGTTTCTACTTCCATTTTAATACGGTATTAAAATATAAAATTATAATAATCTGACATTTGCGATGAGCTGTCATTTATGGTACGTTTCATTGTGCAGAATACTCATATCTGTATTTCTAAATTGTGGTAATATAATTTAAAATATTATTCATTTTCAGAAATAGTTAAATAAGTTGATGTAAAAATAAGTAATTAAGTATATTTTTATTGCTTATATTTAATAACCTTTATATTATTTTTGAAAGACAAAAAGTAAGCACAACGCACCATCAGTAGTTGTTTGTATAGTGCTGCCACGGTTTGATGTCGGTGTTCTGGCGAACTGGCCGCATCTTTTCCGTTTTCGGTGTGAAACGTGTTAGGTGGGTTACAAATATTATATTTTTATTTATCGTGGATCATCTGTATATTTAAATATTATTTATTCAATGAAACTTGATTTCTAATACCTGTGATATATGCTTAATGCAATATTTGGTATATTTATGGTGCAATTAGTGTAATAATCTTCAAAATAATATCGTATGTACATTTTTGTGGTTATGATATCTGTCATGTTGTTTTATTTTACCTAAACATAGTTAAACGCACAAACCTGTTGTTAAATGAACAAGTTTCAGAATTTAATGTATTGTTTTAATGTGAATAACAGTGTTGCATTAATTTCTTGTAAAATATTGAACTTAAAATCGTAGAAAACTAAATGAGAAAAGTAAGTTACTTTCTCCTAACAATACCGTTCTGTTTTAGGTAGAAGATGAAACAAATAGTGACGAATCAATCCGTCAAGATCCCTCTGGGTCTGACGGTGTCAGTAAAATCCCGAGTTGTGACTGTGAAGGGACCTAGAGGAATCCTCAAGCGTTCTTTTAAACACTTGGCCCTCGACATCCGCATGATCAATCCTAGAACTCTGAAAGTTGAAAAATGGTTCGGAACCAAGAAAGAATTGGCTGCGGTGCGTACTGTATGCTCTCACATTGAAAACATGCTGAAAGGCGTTACCAAGGGCTACCAATACAAAATGAGGGCAGTATATGCTCATTTCCCCATCAACTGCGTCACAACCGAAAGTAACAGCGTCATCGAAATCAGGAACTTCTTAGGTGAGAAATTCATCCGTCGTGTTAAGATGGCACCAGGAGTTACCGTCGCCAACTCCACCAAACAGAAGGACGAGCTAATCCTGGAAGGCAACTCTCTGGAAGACGTCTCCAGGTCAGCTGCCCTTATCCAACAGTCCACGACTGTTAAAAATAAAGATATCCGTAAATTCTTAGACGGTCTTTACGTATCAGAAAAAACAACTGTTGTACAAGAAGATTAAGATCCTTTGTGTAATAAAATTTATTAATAAATTAAGTTCGTTTTATTAATTTTGCTTGCTTTAGTTTAGTACCTTTTATTTCCAAGATTTGTAAAAGGTAGGTATGAATTACATATATATAATTTTTTTTAATCAAGTGCACATGTAATTTGATAAATACCATTGGAACGATAAACAACTTATATTTACCGAATGTTTATCTATTATTATTCATATTGTGTATGCAAAGTGATTTTAACACGTGACGAATAAAATGAATAGTTTTCACACGAATTTAGTTTTTTCCGCAGTTAATGAAATAATCATTAAAATTCTTTTCATTAAATTATTGATTGGTGTCAGTATAATCATTTATTAACTGATACTAGATTTTTTTCATAACTTTCTGTACATAAATAACTTCATGCTTCATCCCATAAAATGCAAGTAACTCATTTATTCAATATTACGACTTATATTTCATCAGATTCAATCTTATAGTATAATGATTATTGCAAAGGAATTCAGTAATAATATAACAAGAGAGTTGGATAAATTAGAAAATAATTCTCCAGTATCTTTCTCAAACTTGTTGCCATTTAGCAATAGGCAATTGCTTGGCAACAAGTTTTCGAAAGATCTATCAAATTATTTTCAATTTATTCTCACTCTCTTGTTATATTTTTACTGAAAATTATTAATTCAAGCTAAAAAAATATATATGAACTAGCTAGCACACTACGCCTCGATGAGTCCGAACCCTTAATTGGGATTAAGTTCCTGTTGTGTAGAGTAGAATAAATAAATAATATGACGCAAAACAGTAGGCAATCAACAACAAATACAAGTTAACTGTCATTTCTTCTAATTTGAAATATCATATTATTTACAATTATCACTTATTTAAAAAGAAATTAACTAATAATATAAGACACAATTAATAATTGTATATAATGCGATATTTAAAGTTACAAAAAAATACAGTTAACAAGCATTGTTTTGTTCAATAATTTTTTGTTTTAATGCCATATATTATTTAAAATTTGTAATTGTTTTTTTCTGTTTTTTGTAATGCAACTTTATTTATTTTCTTAAAAAATGAATATACCTCTCTATCTCCTATAATTTGTATTTGTCTTAATAAAAAAAAAAAACGAGATATCCTATATCCGTGAAATAGCCTATAGATATATTATTACGAATAGGAAAATCTAAATAATAGCTGTTTCCATTCTGAAATGATTTAAAATGTCCGCATGTTACAGTTACGTAATAATCCAATAAGATTAATCAAAATAAACGATAACACATTTTTGAACAATTGTTAGCAGGCCCGAATTGAACTATTTTTTAGCTTTAGAGAATTTTGCTGGGCAATTTCTATTCTAAATTAAATCGATCTGATTTGTTCTTTTCCCGAAAGTAGAAAAAATACAAACTTTTATTCTAACAATCATTTTTTTTTGTATAACTAATAAATAAAACTGTTGCACTTATGATTTTTGTTTATGTTATAATCCGGCCCTGACCACATGTATTAATAGTGAAGGAAATCCTTTATAACCACCTCCAATATATATTTCCACTCACATACGTAGCGCCAATCAACAAGGACAGTACACACAGCTTTGTTGACAAGTTTTAAAGCTAGAAATTTAACTTTAGTCGTGCGCGAGTTCTGAAGATGAAAGCAATACAAAGATGTGTGAATATAAGTCGTCCTGGTTACAGGACCCTGAAGACTTCTTCAGTGGCTTGCAACAAGAGTGTAGTTACAAAGGATAATATTGTTAAGTCACCGTTGCCTGCTGTAACAATACCGAATGTTAATATAGAAGAGTTTGCTTTTGGAAGAATTGATAGATGGGCCGATAAGACAGCTGTGGTGAGGATTTTTGTTTTTGTTTTTGAGTGGTTGATATTTCTTCTTTTATGCTCGGTTGCACCACTTCGGTTTAAGACACTTCGCTTTGTGTTTAAAGTTTGGTTTACATATTAAAATCATTTACATAGTAATATAAAAGAAAATGTTAAAAACAAAATCTGTGATTTTATTGTTTATGATATACTTTTTTGACAGATTCATCATTTGTATTTTCAAAAACTATTAAAATATATTGTAAAATTGTAAAATAAGCTACTGCAAATTATAATCTAAAGGGTCACTGTCTCATATAAGTATTTTTAGGTGTAAATTATTTCTAAAATTTCTTCTATATTTAATTTGTCATTTCTGTGGAATAAAATTATTATACCAACAAAAATAATTAGTATAATAATACCTGTTCGTTGCGCTTTACGTGGCAAAATAGTTATTTTTGTATTAAGTGCGCAAAATGAGTGGTTTTTCTATTGCGCGTGAGAATTTAATTTTTAGTCGAGACAAAAAAGTCATTCGAACGCGCAAAAAAAAAATAATTGCACCTACGATATACATACAACATTTTTTCTACAACTATCAAAAAAGAATATTTCAATCTATTTTTAAAACCGTTTATCAAAACAGTGAAAAAAATATTTTATCACTTGTGTGGGTTGTTGACAAGAGGCGTATTCCATTTGCCATTAGGATCAGATCTAACTTATATTTACTGAACCAGATCACTTATTTATTTCGCTGGATTACTTTGTTGACTTTATTTTCAGTACTAGAATTATTTATTCTAATTTACTTTGAAGTAATTCACTCTAATAAGTGCATCAGGTTACTTAATTTAGTTTATTTAGTCATGTGTCAAATTTATCTGAATTGATTTAAGTGAATCAAATGGCAAATGGAATACAGCTAAGATAATATAGTTATTTGTTCACGTGAGAAAAAAAACACAAACTTCGCGTATTCATAAACATATGTTTTTTTGACAATTGTAGAAAAATATCATTTAAGGCCTGTTTTTCATTCATCGATTAATGTAACATTAATCATGGTTGACATTAATCGAGAGTAAATCGGTGATTGATAAACTGGGCTCTTATAAAATCATAAACATGTCAAAATTTAATTTATAGTAATATAACGTATTTGACAGAATAATCACAAAAATGTATACCGGATCTGAATTATTGAAATTTTATGTTACGACAAAACAATTGTTTAAATTTTAAGCGAAATTTTGTAAAACGGTCCTTTTAAATTTTAAACTATCAAAAGTGACAAGTCGTACGATCTCCGCGTCCTACATCACATAACTTAACGCGAACCTTTTTCTTTTCGTTTGATGTTTATTTTGCTGTTTAATTTCTTGTGTTCTTTGCAAAAGAACGCAATGAAATTTTAGTGATAAGTTGTTAATACACAACTAAAATTTGATACATAAATCTTAGTATGAAAGTCATTGAGAGAAGAAATAAACATTTCTGTATTTATTAAAACTTATTTACTTAAATAAACTGCCCACAAGGTAATAATCCTAATAGTACATACAAGTGTTGAATATGATTTCCATAAAACAAAATTACTAGAAATTTTGTGTCTAACGTGTATTTAATGTCAAATTTATTTAATATAGTTAGAAATTAATTGAAGAATTGCGTTTGGACTGTTATTTAAATATTTACAAAAAAATAGTTACGGGTCAACTGATGTGATTTTGGTCTCGTATATCATCACTCTATTTTACCCATTTCTAAGAGAGGCACTGGCCGTCAAATTACGCTCCTCAAAGGCGATACGGAGAACCACAAGATTAATTTTAATATTATGAAAATGTGGGAATCGAACATTCGAACTCGAGTTCATATTTCCACAGTTCGATACACTGGGTTATAGTTTATTTAAAGAATTTTTCAAAATATGGTTTAGCTAATTTGACAGTTCTCAACAAGTTTAAATAAACGCTAATTCAGTTTTATACCTTATACTGTTATTAATGTAATAAACAAAATATTTTATTTCATTTCAATCAAAATGATAAAATTAATTCAATTCAAGTTTTTTATATCTCTATACACATGTAAATATTTGTTATATATTTTGTTTGTCATGGCAAAAATGCAATAAACTACTGGAATATGTTCAAACAATATTTTGAATTGTTTTCTAATTTATATTGTTGATTTACTTAAAATAGTTAACATTAATATGCAATGTGTACTGTTTATAAATCATAGATATTTAAAATTTGCATAATTATAAATTGCATTGTCTAGTATATTACATCTATAAATATTTCATTAATCAAAAGATAAACGTACTTATATATTCATGTATCATGTTGTTTGTGTATGTCCTGGCTGTCAGTTTTAAAGATAAAACAACATCAACAACATATAATTAGCTGTTAAATATACCTGCACTAATTATCGTCGTTATTCACTTTTCTATGCAAGCGGATATTATGTTAAGAGTTCAATAAAATAATAATTACATTTCTAACGTCATTAAAAAAATAAAAACATTTTGTGTTACATTACTAGCTATTTTTTAATTTGAAAAGTGATATAAAACAAAGTTAATGTCTATAATTTATCGTTACTTAACTATTGTTTTTTAAAGTCAATAGCTTTTTAGTCTAGTATTATTTAGTCACACATTTTAAAAATTATATAAATTAATAATAAAAGTTATTATCAGTTATTTTCAAAAAGAACATACCTCAATGTTCTATTCATTATTTTCGACAATAATCTTTTTAAATACGATAATGATAATTAAAATATTACTATTGACAATAATTTTGTTTGAGATCACTTGATAAATATAAATCATTATTTAAATCACCTACAACGCCGCAGAGAGAAATTTTCGACATCGAGACAGATCTATGGTCCTGGCCCTCCCTTAATTATTAATTTTGAATGAAAAAAAGAGTTTTTCTAATTAAAAAGCCTTAACTTGACTGTATAAATGGAAATTTAATTAAAATTTAATTTGTTTATTTAAAAATGTAAAATTTTATTTATTTATTTATGCTACTCAGCACAAAAGGAACTTAACCCTTATAGTACAGGGTCCGGGATCATCGAGCCGCAATGTGGTAGTTCATATATTTTTAGCTTGAGTGGGATTCGAATTCGGGATCTTCCGATTAAATTAACGATATTTTCGAAATAATGGTTGGTTCCATTTTCAAGTCAATACAATACCGGCTTTGTGTCAAAAGTCTCAGATACCTTTCGGCCAGAGCCGTTCGATGGCGGTGGCATCGGGACAGTTGTCAAGGGCGCCGTATCAGAAGGGCGCCGAGTTGGATTCAAATACAGCTAATGACATCTTTTTACTCTTCGTGACGCATGATATTCAGTATTCTAAATTATAATACTAATATTTTTACTTTAAATAATTTATATTTATTTATTTATATATTTGCTTATTATGAGTAAACTTCATTATTATTCCGCTTAATTTTGTAATTTAATTTTTACTGTTACTGATGATATTTACTTATTGAAATGTTTCAATTTATATACCTATATATTTTATAAAAATAAAAAAATATATATATCATCACGCCTTCTACCCATTACTGGGTGTGGCACTCTGCTAAAGCAGATCTCGGTAAGTGATATATTTTGCGCGTGAAGTGCGGTTACCAGTCGTCAAATCACGGCCCCCAAACATGTTAGTGGTGGAGGAGCCACAGGGATAGCTTTTTCAAATTATGAAAATTTGTCGCCTGTGGGAATCGAACCAGGGACCTCAGGATCCACAGGCCGACTTCATACCACTGTGCTAGCCATCAATTTTATGTCAATATAAAAATAAATATCTATTTAGTGGCTTTTAAAAAAATTTGCTTCACATATTACTTTTCTTATTTGGGGCGGCAAAAATTAATACGGCTGTTTTCTGCGGCACTAATCACGTATGCTATTTAAAATAGTTGAATTCAAGGCCATAATAATTAAACAACTGCTAAATAAATTGGCAGACTAAAGTTTATTTTTCTTTTAGGTATGTGCAGATACAGGACGGTCATTTACCTTTGCTCAATATCAGAAAATGACTGAGAGAGTAGCACAAGCATTCTGTGCTAAATTTGGTTTCAAGAAGGGAGATGTTATTGCTGTATTATTACCAAATGTTCCAGATTATTTAACCATTTTAATGGCAGCATTTAGAGCAGGAATTATACTAACTACAATTAATCCTGTGTACACTGCAGGTAATTATGTTTTTATCTTTAACTAGATTTAAATACAGGGTCATTGAAAGTCATGGCGAGGTTTCTAATATTAATCTAATTAAAATAGAACACTTTCAGAGCATAATTTTACTTAAATAATTATTATGTTTAAAATCCTAAGAAATCTAATAGTCTTTAGAAATTAGGACAGATTGATAGACTAACGGCCAGTTTTTCAATCATGATTAAATAATAATGGAACCTATCATTATTATTTAATCATGATTAACATTAATCGAGAGTAAACCAACGATTGAAAAATTAGCCCTAACAGATCTATGAATCAACGGATTTGAATTAACAATTTTATAGTGAAACACCTACTAACAAATTATTTTAGGATAATATGTTCCAATTTCATATATTGCTAAGGAATTCATTTTTGAGATAAATCATTTCATAAAAATTGCATAAAAATCAGGAGATGACAACAATATTTTTCATTTATTCTAGATATAATTTATTTCTCAGTTTTATCTAAGGTTGGAACAACCGGCTCCTCATTGCAAATATTTATTGTATCGGGACAATACAATATTTATCGTCTTATTTTTTTTGCGATGTATTAAAATATGCACGAATATGCATCAAATTTGTTTGTATGCAAATATTTAAAAAATATGCAATGAAATATCAATATACGCTAAATATGCATTTTTTTCGTCTGACTTTTTAATGGAAAGTATAAAAATATGTATTTGTTTTTATGCAAAATATTTTTTAAATATGCAATAAAATATCAATATATGTTATATACATTTGTTTTTAATATTTGGCATTAACTTTTTATGAAACGTGAACATATGAAAAGAACTTGTTGTTATATCTAATAAAAACAATACATGCAATTGCATAGAATCAGAAAGAAAGAAAGTTTAGAACAACTGCAGAATCTGCACCAACAATTTCTTGAGATAATTCCACGAGTTCTTTAATATATTCTTGGTATTCCAGTTTAGAAATGTAATGTAATTTGACATAAACAAACAAATTTACATAAATTTTTGCTGTTGTCAAAGAATTTTATTTTTTGTATTTTTAAATTCGCCTCCTCATGAAAAATAATGCACATCTCTCCCTAGATATATAATATACTATAAATTAATTTCAAACATTCGTTTCGATATTATCCATTACCAATTAAAATTAAAATTATCTTGGTGAAAATATTTTAGTTTACATTTATTTTATATAGGAAACTTGATCATGACTTTCAAATTTATCAAACAAAAACAAATATGTTTTGCATTTCTGTTGCATCAGTAATTTATTTAAATACGCGGTAAACTTCAAAAGATGCATATGATAACACTCATTAATAGTATATTCCGAAAATGAACCACGGCGCGGTTCATTTTTACCACGGTTACGGTTAGATGACGTCATTTTGTATGTAAAACGGAACACTTTCACGTTGACAGTTGTCACTTGACAGATGAGTTTCGAAATGTGAAATTTATTTAATATGGAAAAATGTTTATATTATACAAATATTGTATTCTGCATCACACCTGCTTTAACTTAAATATAGGGATATAAAAATAACACAAAGAAAAAATAAATATGAGCTTCAGAACAAGTAATAAATTCATCTAATATGAATATATACTGTTCAATAATAAAAATACATTTTGTATCACATGTTTATTTATCAGTCATCATAAAAATATAGTTTTATAAGACAAAAATCCACAAACCCTGCAAAAGCCGCCAAACACGTTTCAAACTTGTCAACAACAGTTGTGAAGTAACCAAACTAACCGCCGCTCGAGCACGGTTAGTTTGGTTATTAAAAACTAACCACAAATTTAAAATACCGTGTTCCGTAATGAAACCGGTTACTGAAAAAACTAACCATGGTTAGTGTGGTTCATTTTCGGAATACACTATAAATTGATTTAGAAATCATAAATGCATATTCATTAACAGTGGCGTACAATTAGTGGTTGGAGTGACGAGTTCAAATGGTTCTATTTCATAATTTCATAAAGGGAACAAAATTAAATTTAGTTTTAATATTGACGATAAATTTTGGCACTAATCTAAAACTAAAAACAATAATTTCTTGAAAGCAATTTATATATGGCTTGGAGGGGAGGCGAATTGTTGATAAAGATGATACAGCAGTTTCTATGCCTCTTATCATAATATATTAATAACCTATAATAATAATTTTTATGTTATCTTAGAAAACATTAATTTTAATCTGAATGAAGTAATTGATAAATATTTTTTATCTTTAGATGAGATAGCACGTCAAATGATTGATTGTTCAGCCAAAGCCATTATTACATTAGTACAAACGAAAAACGTCACAGAAGAAGCAATTAAAAAATTACGTACAAATGCACACATTCCTATTATTACAGTAAAACATGAGGTATGTTATTATTTCTTCAAAAGTTCAATTTTAAACTTTGTTTAAATAAACAAAAGATAATCGAAATTTTCGTTGACATTGCGTCGAACATTCGATTTTCTTTTATTTATTTAAATACAGTTTTAAATTCGAATCCGAAGATCCCAAGATCTACCACACTGCGGATCAATGAGTCCGAACCGTGTATTGTCATTGAGATTCAGTTCCTATTGTACAGAGTAGCATAAATAAATGAATAAATAAAAAGTTGATAATGAAAAAATTAATTGGTAAATCACAGGATAAATCTAATTTATCTTTACTTCAATTCTATTCAAATCTATCTTATCAATATTGAATATAAAATAATTTTTTTTTAAATCACATTAAATCACGTTTTTTATAACTTGTACCATAATTTTTTTAAATTTATATCTCACAGAAAAATGTTTGGTACGTAACCGGAAGATGAAAAAACTAGCCCTAAATGAAGCTTAATAGCTTCTTAACAGATTTAATTTCAACTTATTTGCTTAAGTCAGGGCTGGATTTACATATAAACAAAATAAACAGTTGCTTAGGGACACCATGCATTGGGTTCCCCGAAAAAAAAAAATAATAAAATATTATTATTAAATAATATGTTTGCATATTTACTATTTCTGTAAATCTGTAAACGCAAATTATTTCGCAAAATATTAGGTTTAATTTGAAACCATTTATTTTGTAAATTACACGAGTTATTATATCACATAATAATTAAATGTCGTAAGTTCTAATCATAACTTAATCTTAATAAGATAATATTTGATATTTTATTATTATAACTATTTTTGCTCTCATTTTAAGTTGTTTAAATCATGGATTAAGTTTGATGGGTATAGGATATAAATAAATAAATAATAATATCATCACGCCCTTTACCCATTACTGGGTGTGGCACTCTGCTGAAGCATATCTCGGTAAGTGATATATTTTGTGCATGAAGTGCCGACTCGATACCACTGAGCCACCAACCCCATAGGAAACACCAGAAGAAAAAGAAATGTCATAATTTATGTTTTCTATTTAGCAAAGCGATACGACTCCAGAAGGTACAATAAACTTCCAAGAACTATGCGACTACAACGGCCCAGAAGTAAAATTAGAATCTCCTACCGCAGAAGATTTGGCCCTTTTACCTTACTCGAGTGGTACTTCCGGTCTTCCTAAAGGCGTTCAACTCATCCACAGAAACATCGTTGCTGACTTAGTGCAAATACAACAAGTAAAAATTAATTACGATACAACAAAAGATCATCAAGATGTGGTGCCAGTTATGGCGCCAATTTATCATTGTTATGGAATGATCCCTGTATTGTTTAACATGTTCTCCGAAGGCTGCAAGTGTGTATTATTACCCAAATATAGACCGAATTTATATCTAGATATGCTGGAAAAGTATCCTCCTCATATTCTTCATGTTGTGCCACCTATTGGTAAGATAATAAATTAATATAAATATTACAAAATAATATAAAAACTTGTAGTTTTATATCTTGAATTTTACCAAAATCTATAATATCCAAGAGATATGTACTCCATGTCGACTGGCATGACAATTACGTCATATGATGTCAACGAAACAACAAACAAAATATGTTGTTTTTTGCAAATACTCTTGTTAATCGTATTCCATTTGCCATAACAGAATTCTCTGGATGATATATTTTGCGTGTGAAGTGCGGCTACCAGCTGTTAATTCACGGCCGCCAAAGATGTTAGTGGTGCGATAGTCACAGGATAATTTTAATGTGAAGTAAAGTTTGTCAGTATGGGAACCGAACTCGACACCACTGAGTTATATACCCCATGCAACAAAATAAATTTAATTTCTGTATTACTTCCGACTCTGAAACTGTTGGTGCACCTGAATTTCATAAGTGCCGGTGTGAAATATTTTGTATAACTACATTTATTTATTTTTTTAATTACAAAAATTGAATAAACGTAGTCATTTTAATTGCTAAAAAATATGCACATACGCGACTTTGCGATGTATAAACAAAAACAAGATTAAAAAAATAATATATAGTTTAGAGCTGTGTTGTTTATAAAGATTTAAAAAATTAAATGCCTTATTATGGAATAATGGGTATTTTGTTTTTAAGATAAATAAATAAATATAGCATCACGCATTTTCTCATTACTGGATGTGGCACTGCCGTAGCAGATCTCAGTAAATGATATATTCATGCTTGGGAAGTGCGGTTACCAGTCGTCAACGCACAGCCCTCAAAAATATTAATAGTGGAGGGCCACAGGAGTAGTTTTAATTTGGTGAAAATTGTTTGTCGGTTGTGGGAATCGAACGAAGAGTCTCGAAATCCACAAGCCGACTCGATACCACTGGATAATAATAAAGATTAATGATTGTTTCAGTGATAATGTTGATAAATAACGAAAACGCAAAAAGATACCATCTGAAGAAAACAAGACAGATAATTTCGGCAGCAGCTCCATTAGCAGACACCGATATTGAAAGATTCAATGACAAATTTGGACAAATTAAAATTTCACAGTGTAAGTACTTAACGTAGGTAAATATTTCGTTAATAATTGAAGAATAAATTAATAATACATTAATCTAATGATTTGTTGTTTAAGTGCAAGAATGAAAAATAGGAATGTTTATTAAACGTCTAATTCGTCAACGAGTAAACAAACATTGAAAATTTTTCGTAGAAAAAATAATCGTTTATACATGATTAATTTAAAAATTAATCATAGATTTGGTGATTAACTACAAGAAAAATTTAGATGATTAATACCGTTGTGATTAGTTATTAAAATTTGATTCATTTCAATCGATTACTTTAACAGTAACTAAATAACTAAAATATAATATCTGGACTGAATTAGAAGCAGAATTTAATACTTTAAACATTCACTTATAATATAACTCCCGCACTGAATATTACCGATATATTTGTTTGAGCTCATAGTGCTTTTGTTGCTATGGAAATATGCACGATTCAAAGGCAAGTGCAGATTTCCTAATAGCAACAAAAGCTGGAGAGAACATCGAGAAAATAAAATATTGCCCTACGAACAAAATACAAAAAAAAAAAACAAAATTAATATTTTGGCATGCTTATATATTCATTTGTTTATTATGTCAGACAACCTTGTTGCTAGGTAATTAAAAAAAAATTAGAGTAAAACTGCAAATTTTTATACAGAAAATTATTACGATAATTGCACTAATTCACTCATTTCAATGGCAACGTGGTCAAATAATGAAACGCTATTGGTTGTTTAAAGTCCTGGTGCAATATTCATTTGAATATTTTTCCTGTAAACTAATCACAAAAGCAATTGTAACTTAGTCAGATTTTAATCGAACACCCTGTATTACTATTTTACTTTTTCAGATTATGGTCTCACAGAAACCGGCCCCGTAACCCATACCCAATTCGGAGAAATCATCCCCGGAAGTATCGGATGGAACCTCTCCTGCATTGAGAGTCGCGTAGTTTCGATAGATGATGATACAAAGAATTTGGGGCCCAACAAAACTGGTCATCTCCTCATCCGAGGCCCACAAGTCATGCCAGGCTACCACAACAACGAAAAAGCTACAGCGGAATCAATAGACAAAGATGGCTGGTTTAAAACGGGAGACGTGGCATACTATAAGGAGGATGGGTCGTTTTACATGACAGACAGGATTAAAGAATTGATTAAGGTAATCGTATTGTATCTACATGTACAGTATGTCTCTAGACAATGTAGGGAAATAAGTCTTTCGAAAATCAAAAGTGTCTCGCAAGGAAATATACAGACTATCTTATTTTATTTTTAAAATAGATTAAAAGGATTACAGGCTTAATACGTTGAAAAGATGTACAAAAAATTTGTAGGGTACACTGTTGACCATTGAGATGTTCATCTCAATGAATTTTGCTTTACTAAGTGGTTCTTGAACCATGTTTTAATTTTAATAATTGTACAATGTAACTTCAGTTTTTATACTCTTGTTTTGCTTGATAATGGCCAGAATTTTGGCCGAAACATCGCTTCTGAATAAAAGAATGTTTTAAAAATTGTGTTTCAATTTTTTGTACATCTTTTCAACAAATTAAGCCTGTAATCCTTTTAATCTATTTTAAAAATTATATCTTTTCCGCTTATTTAAAATAATTTTAAAAAATATCTTATTTTTATGTTAAAAACTATAAAAATAAATTAAAATAATTATAAAAAATGCTACAGATATTTAATAACAAGCGACAAGAAATATTTCAATTATTTTAATATTCAACTACTACGAGATGGCGTTGATCACGATAAGTGAAACTTGAGACAAAGGTACACTTTCAGTTGGCTTACCATTGCTGTGTCACTTGTGCTTCTTTGTTTTTTATTTTATTTTGTGTTTGCTAGTAGTTTTTTTTTTAATTTATTTATACAGAATACAGTTCTGTGTTGTCGTTAATTATAGTTTTAGAGCCAAATTCATAGTCGTGACTCACACTCATCTCATCCTCACCTCACACTCAAAGTCGAAGTAACTAAGTTAGTTGCCTTAGTTACTTCGATGAATCACGACTATGAATTTGACACTTAGGGCCAGTTTTTCAATCACCGGTTTACTCTCGATTAACGTTAATCATGATTAAATAATAATGGAAACTATAGTTTGATTAATATTAATCGGTGATTGAAAAACTGGCCCTTAGTGTTAGTTTTATTTATCGTTTATCTTTTAGGTACAAATTTGAATATTTACCTCTTAGATTATTTTAATACAAGTAATGTAGGTTTTTCTTTGTAGAAATTAGTGCCTTTAAAATAATATTCAGTTAATTAAAATTTTATTGTCTTCTTGTAAATATTAGTCCTATTATCATTAATTTTAATTTACTTTAAAGTACTTAGTTATTTATGCCACAATGAGCGCATTTTTATTTTTAAATCCCAATAGCGTAAATTTCGTACGCAGTTCCTGAAATTTGTGATACTAGATAGATATACCGACACCTACATGTTCCGTTTCTTTACCATGATAATTATTATAAAACTGTAACCGAATGGCGAAACTTAAATTTTATGTTTGACATAAACTAATAATATCGCATCAAATGTAAATATCATCATATGATATTTTACTTTGAATTGCTTTCATAAAATGTAAGTTTCGTTAATGCAAACGAACATTAATATCCCACATTTATTTCAATAAAACTGTGATAAAGTAATACAGAACTCATCATATAAGTAAAACAAGAAAATTGCATCGAAATCATAGCATATTGAAATGTCTTGCAGGTGAAAGGTTTACAAGTAGCACCTGCAGAACTAGAAGCCCTAATCCGCGACCACCCTGACGTAGACGACGCCGCGGTGACGAGCATTCCACACGAGCAGCACGGTGAGGCGCCCAAAGCATTCGTTGTCCCGCGCCGAGGCTCGAACCTGCAGGCAGAGCAAGTGCAGCGCCACGTGCAGGATCGAGCTGCCAAGCACAAACACCTCACCGGCGGCGTCGTCTTTGTGGATAGCATCCCTAAGAACCCTTCGGGGAAGATATTGAGGAGGTTGCTCAGGGATATGTGAAGAGATATGGACTTTGGACAATATTTTTATAAATTAATAGATAGACACATGCTGGATTGCAAGAAAAAAATAAAGAGCTCTTTAGTTAAAGAATTGTTTATCTAGCAACAGTATCATAGCGATTTTCTGAAACTTATTGAACCGTTAGTTGCTAATGAACCGATAAAACTTTCATGCAACCCAGCATAAAATTGTTTTTTAATGGAGAGTTATACAATTGACGTCACGTCGGAGAGAAATGAAAGGGATCCAACAGAAAGACATGTCGCACTAGTGAGATAGTTAGTTAACAGACCACGACTAACCAGAGCGCTCTTTTAACAAACGATGCAGATTAAATGGCATATTAAAAATATGCTCTAGTTGATCATGGTCTGTCAACTAGCTCTCTCACTAATACGAGATATCTCTTTTTGTTCCCGTTTTTTAATGTATAACTCGCCATTCTGTAAATTGAAAAAATATTAACTCACACCAGTGCCACATGATCAGTGTCGTTATTATTTGCTAAAACTTTCGTATGACAAACATAGAAATGTGACACCACTTTCAAATACTCTAAATAGAAACGTTTCTGATTTAGTTATACAGTTTGATTCGACTTTTGCAGTTTTGAGTTATCGAGTTAAAATTATTCAACTCTGGTCATCATGATTATAATAATTGTTAGAATTTGAATAAATATAATGATAATTTCAAGTGATATAATCTATAGTCTGTCTCATTGTAACTTCATAATAGAGAGTGCTAAAATAATAAATAAACTATATAAATCTACTTAATGAGAAGTTTACTAATTTCTAAAATTGTGGTTCTATTTTTGTAATGAACATTATTAAATCCGCTTTTTAGAAATTGCACTTTTGATCGCATAAAATGTAAAGGGATCAAGAAAAGATTTGTGATTTTTGCATCCAAGGGGGTTATGACTCCGAAAAGTTTGAACATCACTTACATAGACTATAGTTTATATTTATGTTTGACAATACTAATGCTGGGTTGCAATAAAAAAATAAAGAGCTCTTTAGTTAAAGAATTGTTTATCTAGCAACAGAATCAATAGCGATTTTCTGAAATTTATTGAACCGTTAGTTGCTAATGAACCGATAAAACTTTCATGCAACCCAGCATCACTCTAGGGAGAAGAATGATTGTCAGATACACCTCTTTCAATCATTTATACAACTGATTGATACGACGTCATAATTTCACAAACAAACATGAAGTAAACATTGATCATGTGGTACCGTTTATATACCTTTTGAAGTTTAAAGAACTAGCGAAAACTTCAAATTCCTACCAATACCTTTTTATTCTTATTTTTAAGTAAACACAATTTGTTTTTGTTCTGCTTTTAAAAACATCCATTAATATAGAGTTACATTTTCGTTATAAGTATTTTTATATTGATAAGTAGAAATTTTATGGCATTGATGAATTATATGCACGCATTTAATTTTTTTAAACTGTATTTCATTAATGTTTATTTTGTTACGACTATATTGTGTAGTTAATAAATAATAATAAACATACATATTGTTATTCAAGTTGTTATTTTATTTTTTATTTATAAAACTCATAACGCAAATTATAATTTTTTATAGAAATAAATCATCAACATTAACTAATTAATTTAAACTTAAAGTGTTGAATACAAACATGAAATAAATTTTTATCTTTAACAGGCAGTTTCATAAAATAGATTAGTCGCAAAAAACATTTTTAGTTCCACTCGTATAATTACACTTTTTACCCATTATTGAGTGCAACATTTAGCCGTTGCAGATCTCGCTAAATAAAATATGTATACGCGTTATCATTCGGCGAATTACGGTCCAGTAAAAAGGTTAGTAATAATAATTCAAAATTTATCAAGAATCTTATTCTGTATTGTAAATAGCTCTAATACAAATTATTTCAATTTAATTTAATCATCTTTAAGAATCTACATCTAAAAAATAACTATGTTTAAATATTAGAACAATGAAATTCATTAATATGTAAACATATCGAGCAATTTCTATATGCGTACTAATAATACAAGTATTGTATATATTTTTAATCAGAATAAATAATATTGACGAATCATTTATCAATACCTGTTCGTAATTTTCTAATAAATCTGATACTAGTTCCAATTAATTACAAAATAAACAAATAAGAATATGCTAATAATGGTTATTCTAAGAAAAGACATGAGTAAGTGAATGATTTCTAATATATTATTTCTAAAACCTCTGTACTGATGAACTTATAAGATAAACAAGATACGATATATTTTATTTGAATACGACCTTTTACTTAGTGGTTCGATGATGATAATTAGAAATTACTTATCCACCATATTAAACCGAGTTCTTAGAAATTAGCAGTAATAGTCCTTCAAATTGAGACTACTCGTATGTTGCTTGCTAACTATGAATAATAAACAAAAATATTAAACCCCTGAAATATTAGCTACTTGATATACTGCACTGTTTTGCAAATGTGTATAGTTATGTATATATTAAATTTATTTAGATTCAGTATTTTGAAATTTTAATTATGTTTATTTACATAACTTTTTATTCATATTTTTACATAAAACAAAATACATTATCATTGTACTTTGCATTTGTTATTACTGTAACTAGAATATGAATGGAATATATCAACATCAGCTAGTCAAAACAAATTTGCAAACTACTAAATTGTATACAAATCTAGTTCTTTAATTTTTATTTATTTTATCGTACAAAAAACCAAAATAAATAAATTAGTATCATTGTAAATAATTTAATGTTACTGAAAACAAGTAGTAAAAACCATTTGATTAAAGTTCTCTTTATGATAATTTTTCCATTTCCATAGTTGATAATACATATCAACTAATAAATCATGACGTAAGCAGAATAACAAAATTAGCAAATAATGACCCTTGAAGCGAGAAATTCACTGGTTGTGTTGAGATAAAAATAAAATATTCACAGACCGAATTTCTATAAATCATGATATTTAAAAATAAGCTTTTTTTGTTTGTTGTTTTTGTTTACCTTATGAAAAGTAAAAAAAAAATTAAAAATATTTTCATAAATTTACGAAAAACTTGTTTATATTTTGACAGAGAATAAAAAATGTTATTCTATGATAACATTTATCTTTAAAATTTATTGTACAAAGATGATAATATTATTTTAAGATATGGGTATTCGTACGTTTACCTTTAAAAACATTAATAACAATATAAAAGATAAATACCTGGCATTTTTATATGAAATATAGTGAACAATATTATTATCTTTATCGGTAGATGCAATCGTTCAGAACAATGGAAAATTGCAGACTAATTTTTCTGAAAAACTATAAATTAATTTAAAAATAAAAACAAGAATATTTCAAATAAGGTAATTAGCCAGTATTGATTTACGTCATAATTATATAAATATATATTGTTTTTATTAGCAAAACATATAAAGTAAATTACAATTGAAAAAAGGTCTTTTTATTATTTTATATTTCCTTGAAATTTTGAAACTGTTTTATTATTATTATTATTATATATATATATATATATATATATATATATATATATATATATATATATATATATATATATATATATATATATATATATATATAAAATCACGCCTTCTACCCTTTCCTGAGTGTGGCACAATAACGTAGCAGATCTCGATAAGTGATATATTTTGAGCATGAAGCGCGGTTACCAGCCGTCAATTCACAGCCCCCAAAGATGTTAGTGGAAGGAGAGCCACAGGTTCAGTAGTATCGAGGCGGCCTGTGAATTTAAGAATCTCGGTTCGATTCCCACAGTCGACAAACAATTTTTACCACATTAAAATTACCCTTATTGTTCCTCCTCTACTAACATCTTTGGGGGCCGTGATTTGATGACTGGTAATCGTATTTCACTTACCGAGATCTGCTAAGGCAGAGTGCTACACCCAGTAATAGGTAAAAGGAGTGATAATATATTTATTTATTTATTTAAAAATGCAATTTACAAATTTTTACATTTAAATCTTTGAAAATATTATCAATTTAAATAATTCACAAATAAATTGAATATTTAAATATCTAATAAATATTCTCCGCAATATTAATTTTAACAAATTATACCGAGCAATTCAAAAAAAATATAATTTGCAAAAACACATGAACTAGCCAAACGTTTGTTGTTGTACTTTGAACCAGGACAAGAGGTGGAACCTCACAAACAAACGCAGCCGTAGGTTTAGCAGTCAGGGACGACTCACCAGCTTCAGCGGGGCGAAGGAACGCGGGGGCGGAACGCCGATATAAATTACGTACGAGAAGCCCTGCGCTTATTGTGACTTGTGACTGTGAGTGTAACAGTGAGAGTGTACATCAACTTCCAGGGAAATGTTTACAGGTAGAACAGCTCGGCTGCTTATTGCCGGCAGCAGACATGGTTCCAGATGGACGCGGAGACAACGAGCCCTCTCCACGACCGTTAATCCCGCCTATGAACTGGATAATCACATACTCAGACATGAAGAGGATGTGTACATACCAGAAGTATCGCTTCCTGAAATGATCTGGGAGAACATTGACAGATGGGCGGATAAAACAGCTTCGGTGAGGATATTTAGGAATATTTTAGGGGTTGGTATGAATGTACAGGGATGGACGTGCCCAAGAAAACTGTATGAAATATGAGTGATGATTTAGCGGTAAATGAGATTACGTTTATAAGATGGACTATAATCCTGCTATTTAAATAAAACTCCAAAGGTTATTTTTAGTTTTAAATACAATGACACGACGCGAATTTTTACTAAATGAAACAATCCTGCATTTGCATGCTAACGAGAATTTTAATGTTTAAAATTTAAATATAAAGCCTGATTTATAAGATATAATTATTCGGATGACCTAAATTCATATTTCAATATTTAGTAAGAAAATAATAAAGAGAATATTGTAATTTTTAATTTCACTACTGATATATTTCATAATTTATTCTCTAATTTTAAAATTAAATATTTATTACTTTGAATATTTAGTAAGACAATAGTTAAGTTTTATGCATTTCACTCGGTGGTAAAATATTATAATTTCTTGTTTAATTCACCAGGTACATATTTGTAATTTTATATTACTTTGTCATTTGTTACTAAGATCCTTTTTTATAGTAACGTTTTGTTGATATATTATTCAAATTGTTACGAAGGTTGAGTATACGGAAACATCGAACTTAAATAATTATAGAAGTTTTTAAAAAATTGTCTTCTCTATCTTGTTTAATAATTAAAACAATTTTTGGATTAAATTCAATATACTCAACGCGTACATTCATCAGAAAAATTGCATTACAATATTTGAAATTAGCTTTGGAAAAAGCAGTCTTATCAAGAATGATTTTTTGGGAAATGAAGCAAATTTTGATAGAACTGATAAAGTATATTAACTACACTTTATAATCCGTTTTATGCAAAATTACATTTCTAGATCAAGCATGCTTTAAATAACTGTGACATGTGTTAACTGTCATTTACTGTAATTTCAACAAATTAGTTAGAATCCAAAATCGTTGAAATGAAATATTTCGTTTTTTATTTTAAAAATCAAAAGAGTGAGAATCCAAGACTGGTTCTAAAAAATTTCCTGATGACCATATATTGCTTTAAATAAAAGTTTCCTCGGTTTTATTTGTTTGAAAATGTTCAATTTATAATTGATATTTTCACAGATAATTTAAATTTTATCGATACTAAATTAGAGTATTAACTATAAATTTCTGTATATATAAAAAATGTTACTAATAGCTAGTTAATTTTTTTTTTAATTTCCTGCGTATTTAATAAGTTTATGAGTCATTATAATCATCTATAATTTCCTGATATCCGTTATCGTATAAAAAAATACTATAAATTTAGTAATTCAGTAAATTATGTTCTTTCTTTTTCTACGTTGGTTTTTAATCAATATGCAAATAAAACTGTATTTTAATTAAAATATTGACATCTGCATCAGAGTAAATTTTAATTAGATTTACAAACAAAATGTTCTTTAAACAGGTTTAGCATCAAAATATTTGCAAACATTTTGTCTAAAATACACGAATTTTTATATTGCTTTATTTATTTATTGTACTCTGTGCAACAGAAACAAAAAATTCCAAGTACAGTACAGGGTCCGGACTCACCGAACCATAGTATGGCAGTTCATAGGTATAATTTAGTATGTATGGATTTTGAACTTTGAGATTTATTAAAATTGGTATATGAAAACGATTAGATTATTGACGTCGAAATGAATCATGATCCTGACCAGTTGCACCTACAAAACTTAAATTTTATAGAAGTTTGACAGTAATATTAATTATTTCATACAACATGTAACTTTGATATGCTGCTATGATTTTAATCCATGTTTAAAATTTAAGTATTGTTAATACAACTAACCATTAAGTAAATAAACAATTTTTCCTCGGTTTGTAATCAAAATTTGTCCTGACATAGAAATTCAAGATTAGATTCTAATCATGCCCGGAAAATACATTTCCTGCTGACGAAGTCTTTCAAATAAAATAGTTTCAAATAAAAGATATAGAGAACTAATTCTGCTACTTTTACTTCAAACATATTTGTTTAAAATAATTTGGGAACATTTAACAATTAAAAATTTGTTAAAATATTTTATGCACAACTGGGCCGAAAAGCATGTTTTAGCCCAGAAAGCGGGCTTAAACGCTTCTTTTTGGCCCTAGGGCCATAAATTCTTTTTCAAAATGTCATTTTAACATAAATGTACCTATATGAATTTTTTGACCACAAAATTAGATGTTATTTTGTTGTGTTTAAAATATATACCTACAAAAAGTACTATTATTATTATTATTTTATTTATTATTTTAATTTAGGAAATTTACTGATATCTTATTATTAGTTGAAATTGTTAATTTTAACATTGAATAAAAAGACCATAAGATAGATGGTTTTTTTGTAGATATGATAGAGAAATACGCCAAAAGTACGTTTTCGGTGTAACTACTTATCTTCTTTGCTTTGCACCATTCATAAAATTCGAAGCAGATTTTTTTTCTATATAGTTGTTTTGAATTTAACGATAATAATTTCAGAATCGCGTTATTCGCAGCTTCTTTTACATCAGGCGGAGTACAAGCCAATTCATTATCGCTGCTGTCACTCATTTCCACAAAATACGAAAGTAAACAAACTGATTTTTATTGTTTGCTATGGATACATAAACAAAATTACAATTTTTGTTTATTGTGATAACTTGATTCTGAAAAATGTCATTTTGACATATAAATACACCTATTTTAATATTTAAAATTAAATGTTTTTTGTTGTGCATAAAATATTGTATGTACCACGGGTCAAATTAGCGTTTCTAACCCTCAGCATGTTATTAGCCCTCGGCGCCTTGCGCCTCGTGCTAATAATCATGCCGCGGGCCAGAAACGCCTGTTTTCACCCTTGATACATAAATAGCTATTATTGTTGCTTCGTTTTTTTAGATCACTTAATTGCCATTTATACAGTTTATCATTTTTTAAAGAATAATAAAGTTTGAATTAATTAACTCGGTTGGTTTATTATAACTTGTTATCAAATGAAATCATATGAATTAATATTTAATTGTGTAACCAAACATGTGTGGAATAATTGTTTGTAAATCAATATCTCTATAAACATGTCATTTTCTTTTTATATATTCAATATAGTTTTCCAAGAAATATTACCAATATCCAATAAAAGAGCTCATCAATAATACTGTGAAATAAAATGTTATTTTTTAAATTATATACTTAATAAGAATAAATATAATAGTAGTTTATTTAACAAGGGAACAAAGTTCGTCATTATTTGCCAAGAGTGAATATTGAATCCTGAGGGCGTAGCCCGAGGGATGCAATCGCTTGAGGCATATAATGACACTTTACTCACGTGTTATATATGATATTTTATATACAAACGGGAAAATACGTTATTTAACAAAAGAGACTGTTAACCGCATGTAAAACTAGTAAGAATGAAGCATATTCATATAAATGGAAAACAATGTTTTTTAATATTATTAACAAATATTACAAGTAAATAATTTCACATAGAAATTCGGAGATCTCTATCTAACATGCGCACAAGAGCAATGAAGGTCTATTGAATACTAAGAAAAATATTTTTTTCTAGATGGCTTGTCAATTGCTTTGAATTACTTTATTTCCCTAGGGAGTACTTGTCATTTAGTCATTAAGAAATGATTTTGATAAGAATAAAGTTAATATTATTTACCGGCTGTTTATAAAGATTATCATTCATATTATTCCATTAAAAGCGTAGGAGTTAAAATAACATAATTTGTAATTTGAGTTACTGTATCCGTATTTAGATTTGCTCACAGAATATCAAGTATGTTTTATATCAGAGATGATAAAACTGTTACATTTTAGATATCTGCGATTTGTAAATCGAAAAATTGTACGACATTATTCGAATAAATCTGTGGGTTTATCAATTGCTGGGATAAATTAAGTTATTAATCGTTTCGAAAATAAATCAGTAATGGGTAGAAGGCGTGATGATATATTTTATTTATTTTTATTTAAATTTGTTTAAATCAGGTTTCACATATATTATGTTATTAATATTTTTTTATTAAAGGAAAGTTTAAATTCGTCACTGATAACAACTGCTTGTTATTGTAAATAAGATCGTCATTCAATTTTACAATATTGATCACGAAATTGGCATATAAAATGTTTAATGAATGACACATGTGGAACTGATTCATCAGCACTGGTTTATCTACATATTATTCTAATGCTATCCACTAGTGAAATCTAAGAGCCAGACCCCCTCATAGCATAAGTTCATTCACTTCAAATTGAATATAACCGCGATGTGTTTCAAATAACACTTGTGACTTGATAATAAAATCGCGATAAGTATTTGTTTGTTTTATATCATTTACTATTTTGGTTCGTGTATTTATATTATACGGTCAAAATGATTAATTAGTAATCCATGGGATCATAAACTGTTTAATTGATTATTTCGTAAATTAAATAGGTATACTCTCATTTTATCAGAAGCTTGTTGCAAAATTTAATTATAAATATTTTCACAAGTAATTTAAATTTTATCGATATTAAAGTAGAGTATTAACAATAAATTTCTGTATATATAAAAAAGTGTTACTAATAGCTAGTTCATTTTTTTTTTATTTCCTGCCTATTTAAAATCTATGCGAATCATTTAATCATATATAATTTCTTGATATCCGTTATCGTATAAATAATATTGTATGTCCACCATTTGTATGAAGTATTTTGTGAAATATGGACACTTACGTACAAGGAAAATCTGATTTTCAATGTTACAAGTTTGTTTTTTTGAAACACTATCAAATTATTTAAAACAAAAATTCAAACAATACTACGGAAGTCGTGTAGTTATGCAAAATAAAAAAGATAAGAAAACATATTCCCGGTTTATTTTTGTTCAATTTAAAAAAAAATTGTAGATAAAAAGTAAATAAAACGATTACAATAAAATTTGTGGTAGTTTTTTAAAATTTTTTATCAGTTACAAATTTAAAATTTATTGCCGAAAATGTATAAATACCAGTTTAATTATTAATCGTTTATTAGCTGTATTCCATTTGTCACTTGGTTCACTTAAATCAATTCAAATCAATTAGACAACATGACAAAATGAACTGAATTAAGCAAACTGATGCACATATAGAGGTGAATTACTTCAAAGTAAATTAGAATAAGTAATTCTAATACAGCAAATAAAGTCAGTGTAGTAATCTAGCGAAATAAATAAATGATCTGGTTCAGTAAATGTAAGTTAGATCTGATCCAAATGGCAAATGGAATACGCCTATTGTTATTAACTATAATAATAATTATCTATTGTCATCTTTTTAGCATAGCAACATAAAAAAAAATCACTCATTGCGACGACTGCGATCTAATAATAATTGGAACTCATAGATTTAAATCAAGCCATTCAAAGGTCATTTTTGTTCAATTCAAATTCCTGTTGTAGATAAACAAACACAGACATATTTGTAAACATAATGTTTGTAATGTTAAACAAGTGATAGCAAAAATGACAATATAATAACATGAACTTCCAAATACGAATGTTTAATTATTTCCTGTATTGTTAACAATTACACCAGCCTTGACTTCATGTTCATATCGTTCTTATTCTGATCACCGTTGTCATTAAATTTATCGACCGCTTTCATATTACCTACATTTTCTAAAGATAATATACAGTAATACCAACAGGAAATAAATCCTCTGGTGCTTTTATCAAATGTAGATTGTTTTTGTTCCTATTTTATTTATAAAATGAACAAATATTATAAAAAATATCTTAAAAATATCTAATAATATTAAAAAACAGTATAACATAAATTCATATTTACTTTTCTGTTTATAAATGATTTAAAATAAATAGAAAATTTATTTTCAGAATTCAAATAAAATTTGACATTTGTTGTTTCCAACACTATCTAGATTACTTATTATTACAGTTCAGATTTTATTAATTTATTTATTTTGTACTATTAAAGACAGAAAAATATTGATAAAATTTAAATTCGAATAGAAAAATTTGCTGTCATAAAATTAAATTTTATTTTGCCTTTTTTATTCATTTTGCTGTCTGGCCTATTTTAGTTTTAATTCTCGATTTCTTTTTGTAATTTTCTAAAACTTGTATTTGAATTTTTTTTAATTAACACTGTAGCAAATTCTACCGATTAAATTTCCATAACAATCATCTACGTATTTTTTTGTGTACATAAACAATCTAGAAATATGTTTTCAAGATAAAATTTGTTATTATTTATAAAATAAATAAATATAAATGTTATCACGCTTTTTACCCATTACTTTGTATGACAATCTGCCGTAGCAGATCTCGATAAGTGATATATTTATACGCATATACTGCGGTTACCTGCCGTAAAATCACAGCCCCTTAGATATGTTACTGGAGGAGGAGCCACAAGGGTAATTTTAATGTGGTGAAAATCGTTTGTCGGTTGTGGGAATCGAACTCGGGTTCTCAAATCCATAGTAAACATTAATATATTTCCTTATCACTGTTATATATATACGAATTATTTATTTATAATTTTTATAGGTTAGTACTTCTATATTATGATGAATTTAATAATAACTTTATCATATGTAATTCTTAATTGAATATTATTAATTTTTGCATAATAATATGAATGAAAAAATAATCTGTATCAATGTCCTTCGCTTTATAATAAAATGCAAGTCATAATGATTACATTTATCAAATCGTAATTCCTCTTATTATCATCCATTAATAAAAAATAAATATTTAGTTATCTTATACACTCAACCGCCGTCATAATATGCTTAAAAAATAAGTGCAATTTTCTTGCCGTATCTCAATTAAAGTGCAACTTTAATTGCTGTATGTTTGGCATCAGTTCAAAGTGTAACACGTGTATATTTGATATATCTTAAGTAAGATTAAATACAACTGTTTGTTTCATCTTACAAAAATATTTATTTATTAACTTTATTATTAATTTTTATCGCAAAAAGCTCTAGTCATGGTTATTAGAGGCCATAAAAGTGTATTGTGATAATAAAAAAATTACAAATGTACTACTTACTTAAAAACATAAATTTTATCATTTTCAAGATATTTTTGTTTTCACTATAGACCGTTCGATGGGAGATTACAATGTGGTTGTATAGGATATATTTGATGACCAAAACGTTAAAATAAAGTCATGTTTACATTTTTTTTATTAAACATTATATTTACAATCTATCTACAGTTACATATTAAATAAAAAGTGGATCTTTTATATAACATGCGAAGGAGTCCATTGACTCCCTTTCTTAAGGAAACTTATTTATGTACAGATTTAATGTATATATTGGTAGCTCAGTGATATTGAGTCGGTCTGTGAATTTGAGATCCTCGGTTCGATTCCCGCAGCCGACAAACAATTTTCACCACATTAAAATTATCCCTGTGGCTCCCTCTCCACTAACATCTTTGGGGCTGTGATTTGACGGCTGGGAACCGCACTTTACGCGCATAAATATACCCCTTTCCGAGATCTGCTACGGCAGAGTGCCATACAAGGACGTTGAAAGGAGGGGATATGGCATTCAAGTCAAGACTGTGAGGCTCGGCAGATTGACAGAGTCAGAAGTATTATTTTCTGTACCGTGCTTAGCCTGCTATTGATTGACATGTGTCATAAAGAGATTTGAAATTTAAATAGACAGAACAGAATCATTCTCTCTAAAAGATTATAAATTTTTACAAGGAAACTGAAATTATAAACACTCTGTTACCCATTTTATCCACAAAAAAATATGTCCAATTCCATACAACACAAAAATTTAAACACAAATGAGATTTCGTGGTTATGTTTACATAAAACAACGCTCCCTGACAACGTCTAAACGTCACTTTTCTTACATAAAAATTCAAAATATTTGAAAGAAGAAGAGATTTGGCTAAGCACGGTGTAGAAAAACTATTGTTGTCTCTTTCCCTTGCCCAAGCCTCACTTCAAACAATGCTACAGTATCGTCATGCCATATCCCCTCCTTTCAACGTCCTTGGTGCCATACCCAGTAACGGGGAAAAGGCGTGATGATATATTTATGTTTTGACATCAAATAAATCGCTTGAATCAAAACAAAACAGTCATAGGTAACGATATTTATTTTCGATAAAAATTTAATAAATCGGTGAATTTTCAAAATTTAAAAATTTATTTACGTGGCAGATTACTACTAAATTGAAATGTATTTTACATCGTTGGATTTAAAAAAATTACATCTTTCGATTGATATTTCAATCTATGTTATCCAGTAGAACATCGAGCAACAGCAAACAAAATACTGATTTCCTATGTTAATCTCCTATGTTTACATATTATATTATACTTTTTTTATAAATGTCATAAAATGAATCTATGGGCATTTCAGAACACATAACCAAATTGTACACCATGTTTATTTAGCGGACAATTAGGTGTTACTATCACAAGTTTTTTATGTTCTGTAAACATGTCGTCAAGTGAAAAAAAGTTTTCATGTACATGCTATATAACCACACTGTAATTTTCTATAAAATTTTCATTTTCATTACTCTCGATTAACGTTAATCATGATTAACATTAATCGGTTATTGAAAAACTGGCCCTAAGTTATCTAAGAAGTTAAAAAATTCGAATAAATAAAGCATCATGTGTGAGTTCTTTTTGATTCGATGAAAATATTTATTTTCTGTGCTAGGCACGTGGAAAGTAAAGTCAGCTATTCAGTTATGAACTTTGAATTTATTTCAAATAAAACAAAAATCATCGACAAACTTCCAGTCATGGCAGAGATCTCAAAATGTTGATTTTAGTTTTGCGTGCAAACAGATAGATATCAAAAAGTAAAGATTGAAGTTCACTGTACAAAGTACATATATTCCACAATAATACTGCTGAACTTTTAAAATTAAAGTAGTGTCAAAAATGTTATTTATGTCGCACTGATATCTCAAATACCTCTCATATAAAATGTTATGAATTGTATCCTTGAGAGACACACTTATTTCGAGCAAAGTTCATGTTTCTAGGCCATTTTAATTATGTCTTGTAACTACTAATTCATTACATTATCATTTTTATTATTCTAATTACTTTGATAGACGACTTGTGTAAAAGAAGAATAACACTATTGAAATAAAAAGATTCAAATAATTTAAAGAGAACATCCGATAAGTTTGCGTCATTTTGTCCGACAATGATTTTGTCAGGTTTTCATAGAAACAAAATAATATTTTAGTTAATTAATTGGCATAACTGAATAGTTTTAAGCGTTTCACTCAGATCTAGATAGTATTCGAGAGTTATAATCACTAGTTAAAGTTGTCAAAATTAATTATTATCAACACTGTTTTATTATCATTGTTATGATCTCACATCATGTTAAGTGGCCAACAAGCAGTAAATCGCAAAAAAAAATTTGCCAACGAATAAAAGTGATTATAAATTATAAGGGTGATTTATCAATTAAAAATTTGCAATGTGATTATAAGTGTTATCAAATTGTAAAAATAATAGTATATTATAGAATAAATTTCATAATTGTCATTTTATCTTATGAGAAGGGAATTTGGGTCACGATGCGCAGAAACCCTTTGAACAAAATAATCGACAATTATGAAGTGAGTTCTTTATACTATTTTTTCTATTTTGCTGTTTTCAAAAATAAAATCATAAATAAAAAAAGAAATAAATATATCATCACGGCTTTTACCTATTACTGGGTGTGGCACTCTGCCGAAGCAGATCTCGGTAAGTGATATATTTATGCGCGTGAAGTGCGGTTACTAGCCGTCAAATCACGGCCCCCAAAGATGTTAGTGGAGAGGGAGCCATAGGGTTAATTTTAAATTGGTAAAAATGTTTGTCGACTGTGGGGATCGAACCAGGGTTCTTAGGATCAACAGGCCGACTTGATACCACTGAGTCATTACCCCATAAAATCATAGTTTGAAAATTTAGGGAATTTTCTGTTACTCGGATATGACGTTTGAAAATTCAATTGTTTGAATTTGAAATTGTTAATTTACTAAATGAGTGCAGATGAATTTTCTTACACCCCACCTGAAATACATTAAATTGTTGAAAATACCCTCATGACTTATAAAAATATATTTTGTACTGCGCTGTTACAGCAGTCGAGTAAAATATTAACGAGCTCTTTTGGGTACTGTAATAGCTTTGTTATAAACGCAAAATAGAAAAAAAAAAACTTTATGTTACATATGTTTCGCGTTTTTGTTGAGTGTCCAATATTGTTGTTAAAGAGATCTAGTCACTTTAAAATAATTAATAGTTGATTATTTTCCGCAGGTTTGCAATGAAACTGGAAGGTCGTACACATTTGCAGAGCTCAGACAACGAAGCATCAACCTTGCAAAAGCACTGAGAGGAAGATTAAAGTTACAGCCTGGCAACACAGTCGCCATCTTACTACCAAATGTTCCAGAATTTTCTATCTCACTATTAGGAATCATTGAAGGCGGACTCGTTGCAACTACAGTTAATCCTATTTATAAAACAGGTATAATTTTACTCAATTAATTGATTAAAACTAAGAATTATTAAAATTCATTGTAATAATTAAATGTACAAATAAAATCATCACCAGATGATCATATAATTACAGTACAGAAAACTGATTATGATAAAGTTCATCTGGATAATTTAATGTTATAGATGCAAAGACAGAGCATTTGTTTGGTTCAACAGTATAGATTTTTGTTGATGTTTTTTGTAAGACAAAGAGAAAGCAACAGGTTTTGCAGGTTTGCCAAACGACTTTCTCACTTCTTCAATATTTCTTACATGTACCGTTAGGTATGCAGTATACCTAGCAATGCTGTATGATAATTGGTAGATTAAACTAACAAATGCAAATTGCTGTTATAAAATCAATTAAATTTAAAATATTCATTACACGTTTTTAACTTGATCGTCAATAGTAACCATGAATCATCTTTAATCTTTTACTTATTAATTTGTATTGAATTGTATTGAAACTTCTTTAATAAGAGAGTGTTGATATTGGTCTATTGTCTAAACCAGTGGGTCGCGACCCTCGGGGGGAAGATATTGGAGGAGGATCGTCGAATGCTATTTACAAGTTTTAAAATACATGTTTCCAAAGATTCGTCCCGTTGTAAATTTTTATTGAAATTTTAAGGATCAAATTTTATTGTTAAACATATATTTTATTTCCAGAGGAAATCACAAGACAGCTAATAGACTCAGATACAAAAGCTATTATTACCCTCGGCGAGTACCACAAACGCGCCGAAGATGCAATCCAAGCGGCGAAGAAATCCATTCCGATTATTACAATCAAATCTACAGTACGTACAATCAAAAGTTCCCAAATCTTTTGATATATTATCACTATTTTCGTTTACAGCAAGCAGAATCAACTCCTAGTGGAACGATTGATTTTACTGAGTTCTGCACAAATCACACCGAGTACAATGGGCTGAAGCCTGGACACCCAGACGATGTTATCGTCATGCCTTACTCAAGTGGAACTACTGGGTTACCTAAAGGAGTTGAACTTACGCACAGAAATATTGTTTCTAATTTGATTCAGTGCGTCGAACTACCTAAAGTTATTAGAGACACGACGAGTAAGTTATATGCTGTTTATTATATTATAATTTTAAAAAAAATGGTTATAATTCAACCAGATGGTATATAACTAATTGATAATGTATTTATTTTACCAAGATAGAACTAAATCTTTGTCTTGCCGCCATTTTTTTACAAAATAGCGAGCCTATATATATATATATATATAGGGGCTCGCTATTTTGTAAATATATATATTATATACATATTTATGTCAGGGAGGCTCAAAATAATTTGTTAATTACATATAATCCATTATTTTTATATATCTACTATCCAATTTTTATGTTAATAATGTACGGATTTCAATTACAAATTAAATGCAATAATATTTTATTTATTTGGGGCCAATTTTTCAATCACCGATTAATGTTAATCTAGATTAAATAATAATAGAAACTATGGTTACCATTATTATATAATCATGATTAACATTAATCGAGAGTAAACCGGTGATTGAAAACTGGCCACAAAAGTTTATGAATGTTATAATTTTTTGTTGCTTAAAAAACATATTCATAATATTAATATACAGGATAATGACCGCGACTTTCGATCATGGGAAAATCGTACTTTCGTAATATTCTGCTTCCCTAATTATTTTTGGCAAAAAAGGTTCAATAAAAGATCATTAAATTCTGCATATCTAATAGTTATTTATGCATCTTGTATTAAAAGTGTCCTTATTACACTCATGCAACAAAGTGACACTTTTAACACGAGTTGCATACATAATTTTTTCTACAATCTAGTTTTAACTAATTATTCTAATCTAACTGATAACTTTTAAATGTTAAATAGTTAGCAGCTATATTGTTTTAAGGTGGCGGACTCAAATAATATATAGTTTTTATTATGTTGTTACATATAGAACTTCTCGTATGACGAGATAATGAAAAAAAAATAGTTTTTTCTACTTATTAATCTATAATTTCCAATTAAAACTGTTTACTGACAAATTTATAATATTAATCAGTTTGCGATTGATCCGTATTGATCAAAAATTAAAGTCATATTGTATCCTAATTAATACAATGAGAAAAAAAATAAATTCACTTACATTTCTTGTATCTGCAAAATCCGTGGTTTGATGTCATCTACCGAAATCTGCAATGAAATATTAAGAATTAATGATGAGCTGGATATAGATTATAAATTTAAACGTTATTATTTTCTTGCAGGAGACAACCAAGATATAATACCAGCAATATTGCCCATGTTTCACATTTACGGAATGACAGTAAACGCCCTCAAAGTAATACATTTAGGATGTAAATCAATTACTGTACCTAAATTTACACCAGATATCTACATAGACATGTTAGAGAAGCACCAACCACATCACTTATTTTTAGTTCCTCCAATGGGTAATTTAAATTCAATTATTCACTTCCGAATTATAAATAATTATCTTATTTATTACAGTTATCTTTTTGGCTGCACATCCATCAGTGACAAAAAATCACTTGGACTCTGTGTTGTCAATGATGTCTGGTGCTGCACCACTTGGAGCATCGGATGTAGAAAGACTTTTCGAGAAAACAGGACGAGAGATAGTTTCTCTTCAAGGTAAATAATAATAGGCAGCTACATATTTACATAATTATGATGACGAAGTATGGACAGATCTGCAACAATCTACTTAAAAGAAAAATGTCTTGAACTGTGTTATAAATTGTAGAAAATCGTTTTAACATAATTCTAAAATTAACCGATTTATTAATGCTTAAAAAATAATTATGATTTAGTACAAATAATGTAGAGATCTATTTTAAACAATATATACTACAGAGTGGTCAGAAGTAAGTGTTTCAGTAGGCAATAAAAAAAACTACCTACCTACTTGAAATTGGTAAGTCTGATACAAACATTTATTTCCTATTGTTGAAAGTGATATTTGAAAATTCAAATTAATAAAAATCGTTGTTTCTCTTACTCACATCCTTTTATTTGTTAACATTACTCATAAAGCAATAATCTAAAATATTTCTGTCACTCAACCTATTTGTATTTATTAAAAAAATTACATGTCACATAGTATTTCCGCCTTTACTTAGCGTTGTACCAACTGTGGAATAAAAAGATCCCCAGAATTGTATTGCCAACTGGAACACTTACTTCTGATCACTCTGTATAATTTTTCTGGGATTTTTAAATTCAATATTTGTATATTACTCCTTTTCCAATTTAATAGCACTTACAATTCTGTTTCTTCTTAACAAAATACACAAAAGCCATATTACTATCAAATTTATTTCATAGCGTAAACTCATGAAAAAAAAACTCAACCATAAAATAATTAAAATGTTAACATTAATTCGCTACTCTTCAAATTTACTACGCAACAAATCTTCAATCATATCCATCCATTTATTTATAAATCATCCACGCAATCTTTCATCCTCAACTTCAGGAACTTACACCTATATAATCTATCTTTTATTTGATATACAGTCCACATGTCCGAATCATTTTAAATGACACAAATTTACTTTTCTGACAACATTCTTTTCAATCTCACACTCATCCATACACCAAAGTATTACTTTAGTGCAATAGTTTTGAGTTGATAATTTTATGTTTCAGGATATGGTATGACAGAAACATCTCCAGTAATATGTATGACGCCCCCTGAAATATGGAAAAACTGCTTGGGATCAATCGGTACAGTGTTGCCGAACACAGAAATTAAAGTAGTTCTAACAGACGACAACAGTGGAACACCACTGGGACCTAATGAACCAGGAGAGCTCTGCGTTCGAGGACCACAAGTCATGCCACGGTACCACAACAATCAAGAAGCTACGGAAGAAGTTTTCCAAGATGGATGGTTAAAAACCGGTGATATGGCTTATTATGACGACAAGAAGATTTTGTGGATTACTGATCGATTGAAGGAATTGATCAAGGTTAGTAAGAAAGAAAATCAAATATTGTAACACATTTAAATATTTACTTTTTAAATTTAATAGATAACGATTTACTTTATCTGTATTCCATTTGCCACTTGATTCACTTAAATCAGATCACATAAATTACACAACATGATTAAATGAACTGAACTAAGCAAACTGATGCGCTTATTGGAGTGAATTACTTTATGCTAAATCCAAATCAGTAAATCTAGGGTATGGAATAAAGTCAGCGAGGTAATATAGAGAAATAAATAAATGATCTGGTTCAGCAAGAGTAAATTAGATCTGATTCAAATGGCAAATGGAATACGCCTTTTGTTAAAAATGTAGCATATTGGGATCTTCAACTAATTTATTATTTATTTTTTTCTTGGAAACTTGAGTTAAGTTAAATTCTAACGTTTATTACGTTTCTTAAAACAAGGTAGTTTATTAATTATGAATTTTTAAAACTTTTTGTTCTGAACAGTTTAAAATTAGCTATTCTTTAACCATTTTTTTTTTAATATAACTTTTTGTGGACGACTCAATTGTTCCATGTATAAATGTTATACGATTTTTAATTTTATTAGGTGAAAGGATTCCAAGTGGCCCCAGCTGAGTTAGAAGCGATAGTTCGCGATCATCCAGATATAGCAGACGCAGCAGTTATAGGAATCCCTCATCCGATTTATGGTGAAGTACCAAAAGCGTTTGTTGTCCCGAAACCAAAAACTAAAGTTAATATTGAACAGCTTCAAGATTATGTAGCGAAGAAAGTTGCTAGTTACAAAAGACTGGAAGGGGGAGTTACTATTTTAGACGCAATTCCCAAAAATGCGTCTGGAAAAATCATGCGACGGACGCTAAAACTTGAATATGCGGATGTATGAGTACAAAAGCAGAAAAAGTGATTATTTTTTCTGTTGAATACATGAAAACATCAACTGAATGTGAACGTATTATACATAATATAAAATGTGAAATATAATGTACTTTTATACATAATTAGTTTTAAGGAATATTATTGTAATTATCATAGTGATATTAATGACATATTAGTAATTAATTTTAATTTGGTTTTCTGTTGAAACTATCTTTGCTATTAAATGTATATAATTTTTAATAAAATAATTTAAAACAATATTTACCTTTTTATTTCATATTCTTCATCGCTTCTCCAGCCGTGTCTTGTCCTATTTTAATTAGATTTGATATAAAACTCTGAAAGAATTATAGGAAAGTAACTGCCTATCGATCGAATTTTTTTAAAGACTTTAGTGGCGACATATTTAATGTTTTTCATTTAAGCAATCCTTAAAAATTAAGTGAAAGCAGTGCACTTGGCTATTAGTCTACTGCTGCCATCTATGACGAGCTTTGCTTAGCTAATTGGCCAGCGGATAATTTTACTGTAATATAGTTGGCAACATTGAGTGTCAATTCAATGACTCCGGAGTATATTAGTGAGGTTATGAATGAAAATCAATGAACTACAAACATGAAAGAAGTTTAATAATTATTAGTTAATAATTTTTAAATTTATATTATTGTAAGTTTATATAGTATGCATATTATACGTTGTATAATTAATATATTTTTCATTTAGAAAAATAAACTTGAAAACCAGCAACCAAAATGTCGGGTCCACCACATCAATTTCCAACGGGTTTTACAAATTCCCCTCAAAGTAGCATGCGTTCCCCATTTGGAGCAGGATCAATGCAAAGCCAAATGGGTGGCGGTTTACAAAGTCAAATGGGGGGCCAGTTAGGAAATCAAATGCCTGTTCAAATGGGAACTCAAATGGTGTCACCAATGAGCCAGTTATCACAATCAATGGGTGCTGGAATGAATACACAAATGATGGGACAACTTAACCAGCAGTACGGAATGACTCCTAGCATGCAACAACAACAACAACAAAATCAGCTGCAAATGCAGCAACAACAATTGCAAATGCAACAAACCTCACAACAAATGCAACAAACGGCTCAACAATTGCCCCAACAACAATCACAACAGCAAAATACCGTGCAAAATCCGGCTCCAACTCCTCCTGCACCACAACCAGTGCAGTCAAAAGAAATTAACACTGTGTCTCTTTGTCGCATAGGACAAGAAACTGTTCAAGATATCGTTAGTCGAACTCAAGAAGTCTTTCAGAATTTAAAAGCGATACAACCACCGAATGGAACTATGCAGGGATCGAATTCAAGTAATGAGAAAAAAGTTAAAGTGCAGGAACAGTTGCGGACAATCCGAGTGCTGTTTAAAAGATTAAGATTGATTTATGAAAAATGTAATGAAAATTGCCAACTACAAGGAATGGAATATACACATATTGAGAGTTTAATTCCATTTAAAGATGAACCAGATCCGAAATCAGATGAAAAGAAATCATCTGAAGCTTATAGATCAATATGTGAAGAAAGCAAAGACATTATGGAACAAGTTATTCTTAAAAATAGGCAGTTAAAAGAAGTGATTGATCATTTAAGAAGAATTATTTGGGAAATTAATACAATGCTTGCTATGAGACGATCATAATTTTATTTTTATAAATATATTAGTTCTAGCTTTTAAAATAACGAATAAATAAAACAAACTTAATATCAAGCAATATTAAAAGAATTACTACATTGTTCACAAATTGAATTTGGTAAATTCTGATTTACAATTTTATTACAGGCAGGACAAAAATTAATATCTTTTAACATTTCTTCAAAAACTTCGTTGTTATCGCGTTCATGGTCCTCACTCTGACTTTTTAAATATTCAAATTCTAAGTCTCTCTCCACTTCCTCTATTATTTCCATGATCTCAGCGGATGTAAGTCCGTAGGCTTCAATGTGAATTGAATTTTTTAACAGTTGTAAATTTTCTAAACCATCTGTTAAATTTCGCATGCTATTTAGAGTATCATTACGTAGCTGTTTTAGCCTATCACGGAATTGCTGGAAATGAAAATATAACCTTTTTTTTGAATAATATTTCGTAACAAAAAGTATTAAAACTGAGATATTAAAAATAATTCATTTTCATAAAAGATGTCATTATGTATCATGAAGTATTTTAATAAAATTTAAAGTTTTACATAAATATTTACCTTTCTTAAAACACCTTTAACATTTTCTACAGAACTTCTTGATTTCATTGCCTGCTGTTTCAATTCATTATATGTGGAATTTACTTTCTTTGCCATTTTATTGCTAAAATATATAAATATTGATGATTTAATGTATAAAATTAAAATTCTTCAATAAAACAGAAAAACTTATACAATATTTTGACATCTGTCCCAAAAGTACATGCGCACGCATTCGCGCCATACAGTGTTCCCAATATAGTACATATCAACAGAAAATTTATAGAAGTAAAAAATACCGTAAACTTAATCTCTTTTTTAAAACTTTTATATAAAGTTCTGTTATTTTAGATAATAGAAGATAACAAATACTTACATTTTATATGTCCAGTTATTTTTGAAACAGTAATTTTTAATTACATGATTGGTACATTTCCTACCTAAACATTTTGTAAATTTCTTTTTGAATTGTTGTTAATGACCTCGAACAAACATTTATCTATAATTGAAGTTATAATAGAGAAATTATAAATATAGGTACGCAGATTTTTAAATAAGACAGCTAATGTATAATTTTAATTTTTAATATATCATTTTCTTGTTTAATGAATAGAAATTGTGATCTAATAAACCCGACTACGTAATGAAAAGTTTATGATTGACTGATTTAGAAAATTATTATGTTATTACGAGTATTATTAATATACTAGTACTTATATGATTCAAAATTACAGCAAAAAAAAAAGTTTGGTACAATAACATTATTTCTTGAAGTTTAATTTTATTTGCTTTCGATGTTATAATTTAAGTTCTGAACTAATAACCAATGAAAATTTATGAAAAAGTATAGTTTGTATTGAATCATTTTATCTTAATTTTCAAGGACATTCTGAATCAAAATAATAAATGGAAAAAATATCCACAATGGAAAAAACCTAATATACGAGCGCCGGGTCAAATGGTTTGATAAATTTGATTACAAACATATTTATTGACATAAATGCTGTCTGTGTGCACTACTTTTAAAATAGGTACTTAGTTTAATGAATTATTTATTATAAATTAGAATATAGATTATAGAATAAAATTTTCATGTATTACAAATCTTGTACAGATATTAAATTAAAGAAAAGATTAAAAACATAATTTGTGTTAATGAAGAATGTATAATAAGTTATTACATAAAGGAAAAACCAATGACAAAAAAAATTGTTTCAAGTAATAATAACAAACGAAAGAAGCAATTCAGAGGCTAATGAACTAAAAACAAATGAAAAAAATTGTTTCAAATATTGTCGTATAAAAAAAAACATATATTTTCGATGAATCATGTTACTATTGAGCAGATAATAAAGTATACGTAAGGATTTGCTAGTATTACAATGTTATATACTCCTACGTAATCTCGTGATATCGGACTGAAATATCTCAAAGCAAAGACGAGAAAACTGACCTACGTATTACGTCACAGTTTGTTAACCAGCTACACAAATATATATAGGATGTTGAAGTTTCGCGCGTTCCGTTAAAACACACCAGACGATTCGTACCACTAGTTCTTGCTTTCGTCACGAACACGCGAAAATCTGCAAAGCTCATTGGTTGAAATTCGTTAGTGATAGTAGTGCAGGTAATAAAATTTGTACACACACCGCAGACCTCACTGACAGTTTTAAAACGTGTCTTCTGAGAGTTAGACTTCATATCGTACAGCCGGCTTTGCATATAACAGTGATATTTTAACTTAAAAAGTAAGTTTTCTATTAAGTTTATGTCATAAATGGTAGATTTGCATTCGTAATGTGGTACTTGTGTATACTTATATTTATAGACTCATGGTTAGGTTACTTAATTTCTGAGGCGGTTTAAAATAAGTTTGATAATTTTAACATTTTAATTGCTTAAGTTTAAACTGTTGAGCAAGAGTTAAACATCATTTGAAATTATTCTACAATTGATAGTTGTTACAGATGCAATTTTACAATATAACTTGCCACTTATATTAAATTATTTAAATAGGCACTTATTTGAAAGAATAATAATTTGTTAATCAAAAAGATAGTACGCATATTGCCAAAAAATGTGCATGTGAGAAACATTGATAAAATACAAGTTTATACATTACTTTCTAAATTTAAAGAATTGTCAAATTATTTTGAAAATTTGGCACTGTGTATTCTTGACTGTCAAACGCTGCTAAATAATTTAAAAATAAATACATCTATCATCTTTACTTCACGCATTAAAAATAAATAAATTTTAAAACATTTGATATCGAAAAATATACGATGTTTTAAAACTACTTACATGAATATTACTTACACAGAATTTAATAAGACAAACTTATCAATTTATAAAAAAAAGGTAATTACTAGAAAACTGTGTTTTAATATGTAGACGTCACTTTCTTGAGAAATTATGTTATTTTCTTTTTTTATTTATTGGCAATTACAGTACTGTACTGATATCTACATATTTGCAAAATTACAAAACAATTATTTCATTAAATTTATTATTTATAAATAATAATATAAGTGAAGTAACTATGAAATATCTGATACGCTTCACGAAATATGCGGATAGTAAACTCGTTTTTTTTTGTTCTATATTCTATTCCAGATTGTTACATTTACTACTTTTAGAAAAACTTGAATCACTTCACAAGTTGGACTAAATTGTACCATGATTAAAAAAATAGTACATAAAAACACTTGGTTGTTTCAAAGGAAAATTTATATTTAATACTTGATGCGCATTTCGGTTTTTACACCATCTGACGATGGAAACAACCAAGTGTTTTTATTTACTATATTTTTATCAAACATGTTTCAACAAGTGCCAACAGCTTACTCAATTAATTAATGTACCATGATTATTATATTTCAAATTCACAAGCTATTTGTTTAATATAAATATTGGATAATATGAATAAGAATCAGTAATGTTCATATACTCTACAATTACAGTACTGACTCCGATGTTTATACTGTTATCACATTTCAAAAATTACAAAACCATTATTTCATTAAGGGCCAATTTTTCAATCGCTGGTTTACTCTCGATTAATGTTACTCATAATTAAATAATAGTGGTAACCATAGTTTCCATTATTATTTAATCATGATTAACATTAATCGGTAATTGAAAAACTGGCCCTAAATTTATTATTTATAAATAATAACATAAGTGAAATATCATTGAAATGTTTGATATGCTTCGCGAAATATGCAAATATTCAACTTTTTTTTCTATATTTTAATCTAAATTTCGTGTTCTATCATTTCTATAAAAACTTTAATCATTTCACAGGTTCGACTAAATTGTATCGTAATGGTTTCAAATTCACAAGTTATTTATCTAATGTAAATATCGGGTAATATGAATAAAAATCAGTAATGTTTACACTAAACTAATTCTAAGTACATGCTAGAATAAAATTATTCCAACCTATTATTTGGAGTAAGATACTAATGCTCAAAGTATAGTATTTTTTTATTCATATCGCCCATTCTTAATAATATGTCCAAATCTAAATTCCCAAAAGATGTTAGGTACTTCAATGCAATTTTTTTTTGTGCTAATTTTAATCGCAGTAGTAAGTCAATAAGATAATGAAAAACTAGTTTTTAGCAATGCACAATAATGGTGTAATGTCACACGAAATGCTATGTGCAATCATATTGTAAATACAGGTTATATGTATATAATTTTATTTAACTTATTTGGCAGTATGCATTTTCCGTTGTCAAACGTTTCCAAATTATTTGTAAGAAAAATATTCTCAGAACTATATATGCAGAACTAAATATTCTTTTATTTAAAACATTATTGCCTCCTGTAATCTTGAAACTTTTGACAGCGGAAAATATGTAACATATGTATATGCTTCCAAATATTATAAAATATTTTGATTATACATGTAATATCGTTAATTTTAGTATGACAATACATATAAACCAGCGATTCTTTACCTTGTCATCGTGCGGACCACCAAATTTAACAAATATTATTCGCGGTATCTCGTTTTTTACTGCAATTCCTAAAACTTATGGCCACAAATATAAAACAATTTAATAATAATTTTTTATTTGACAAAGTTCAGCTCAAGCTGTTCTTACATTTCTGTAATGCAATTAATTTACAAATTTGAAAAGCAAAAGTAAATAAACAAATGCAAATAAGGAAAAAATATACAAAAATTAAAAAGAAAAAACAGGATTGTACCAAAATTATTTCATCAATCAAATATTCAAGGTAACATATCAACGGATAGATGTAGCATTCAAATAAATAGATAGGTGACAGGAAATGCATGAAATGAAAGATAAAATATTATTAACGATTGGAAAATAGATATTTTTTAAATAATGTTTTTATAAATATACCGGAACCGAAACCACCCCCCTCCCCCCCCTTGTCTACGCCACTGAATGTAGAGTAGTAGTTAGTGCTTTATACGTCATCATAGGTTATATTTTTGCCATTTCAATGCTAGTTATTTTTGTTAATTATAAACTGACTTAAATTGGAATGATATTAGTGAGATTTGAGATCTCTTTGACTCCTTTCACGATACTTTACGGTTTCAGAGATCCCTGGTTATCGATCGTTAATATAATTACCAATAGTCTTGTTCTTAGTAAAATTTGTAAAATTTCGAGACAAAATTAGAAAAGTGTTTCAAATTATCAATATAAATTCAAAAACCTGGCACTTTTTAAACTAAAAAATGCAGCACTGTTATGCCTGTTTTACACTGAGCAAGCGCAACCTGCAATTGCAACTTGCAAGATTTACGTTCAAGTAGTTATTTTTTTTACTTTACATTGAGCAACTTGCAACTGCAATATAATATTAATTTATTTACAAATTTTTGTCGTTACTAACTTCATATTATATCAGCTTAACCTCTTATATCACTTGTATTATTAACATTTGTTTCATATGTTATATTGCATTGATATAAAAATTTATTCTTATAAGTATTTGCACAATTATTTGCAATGCAGTAAATCATTTTAATATCTTTAACCCAACTTTATCGTTTTTGACATTTATAATAAGTTGGTAGCATTCTAACAAACTTAAAATTACTAGAAATAACTAACAGTGGTCTTGCAAAAATTAGAACATGTTCTAATTCGTGCAAGAGGTTGATGCAAGATTGCTTCTTGCATTTGCACTTGCAATTTCTGTATTACACTCGTTCAAAATTGCTTCAACTAGTTGAAAGTTGCAGTTGCACTTGCAGTGTAAAACAGGCATTACACACTTGCGATGCATCGGTTGCTGTAATTTAAAATTATTTTTATTAAATAAATATAATAAATTTAACAAATTAATTCATTTCTTATTATTATTAAAACTTTCTTATTGACCAGTAATAGAAAAAATGTTCACTTCAAGAACCTTGATCTTAATTTTGAGAATTTTTGGAAAATTCTTTTTGATTGGGAATTAGGATGTCAAAATGTATTTACTATCAATAAATAGATAAATCAAATGTCTAGCCTTTTGATTTTTTTTTATAAAATACTTCTTTTTTTCTTAAGTTATATTACCCAATGCGTTAAGTTGCTATTGAATATTGTTTATTATAAAAAATATAATCAATAATCAACTACAAGTTAATGCATCGTTTAGTAAACTAAAATTTAAAAAAAGTTTTTCATCTTAAAAAATCATCAGAAAGCCTACATACATATTTGATTCACCTGATATCGTTCACAAAATATCAACTACATTGAAGTCCAAAATGATATCATATCTTTAAGATTTGACCATATTGCATACAAATATTAATTGTGATAATTTTTTAAAACTTTTAAATGATTATATACAAGAACACAAAAATAAACAATAATTGATTAGGCATTATTATTGTTTATATATTCATTTCCGCTCCAGTCTTAATGTCAATAGTATATATTTTGTTTGTTCTTTTTTTATAGATGAAATCAAGGAATCAAACATGTACCAAGGGAATTTCCATCCAAAACTTTAGTTTATCTCAGGAAAATAATTTAGAATTTTACCAGTCACAAGTAAGTTCTATAATTCTAGATAAAAATGAAAATGTAAAATAACCATACTTTTTAAAAAAAAATTCTATTTCAAAAATAGAAGGAGATAAATAAAAAAAAGTTTCAAATAAAACGAAAATGTACTCAGTGGCGTACGCAATTTTGTTTTACGGAATCAATAATATTTTTATTAAAATGCATTTTGTCTGTACCTAGTAGTGTATCTTATAGTATATTATACAACGACACTATACCGCCATTATACCGAGTTGAATACTATACAAGATTTTTTATAATTCCAAAATAAATAAAGTTAGGTTAACAATGCAATGATATGTGATGTAACAATAGTTGTATTCCATTTGCCACTTAGTTCACTTAAATCACTTCAGATAAATTAGACAACACTAAATGAACTAAATTAAACAAACTGATGCACTTATTGGGATAAATTACTTCAAAGTAAATTAGAATCGGTAATTCTAGTACTGTAAATAAAGTCCGCGAAATAATCCAGCGAAATAAATAAGTGATCTGGATCAGTAAATGTAAGTTAGATCTGATCCAAATGGCAAATGGAATACACATAATGATAATAGAAAAATGTCAACATTTTTGCATATTTATTTTTGTTCATTTTGTTTTTTCATAGTAACTTATTAGTTTTTATACTTTTTTGAGAAATGAATTCACGCATAATAATTTTCTGTAGGGATGTCGATTTTGTAAAAAATTGCCGAACGAATATTCGGTCAACCGAATATTCGTATCCGAATAGTTCGAATATTCGTTAGTCTTCATATTCGTATCCGAATATTTGAATATTCGGATCCGAATATCCGGATATTCGGATATTCGAATATTCGGATATTCGGATATTCGGATATTCGAACATTCGAATATCCGGATATTCAGATAGTCGAATATTCGGATATTCTAATTATTATGTAATTATGGAGCACATTAATGCATTTAATATTTAATCATAGAATTAGAACAACAGTAATGTAATTTTAATTTAATAGAAGCAATATTACCGTTATCAATATGAGAGGATGCCAAGCTAAAAAATGTGAAATGATTGCAGGATCTGTACAAAGTGGCACTGCGATTAAAAATATTTTACTATTTACTAACTTTAATAGCCTAATGGAATAAAAACAATTTCACAGTGACGTGATTAAGTGAATTACTCTCCCTTACTCTTTTGGCATTCTCTCGTGGCAACGACAGAACTATATAACTTATGACGTACAGATGTTTACAAAATTCTTATTGAGAACAGAGTGTTCACTCAGGTCTGGTTTATATTTTCTTAAAAACTTGCAATATCTTAAGCTAAGCAATTAATAATAATATCTAAATTTAAACACTACACTATCACTAGTTTATTTATTTATATTACTCTGTACAACGGGAATTGAATCCCAATTACAGTACCTACAGGGACCGAACTCGCCGAGCCGCAGAGTGGTTTTTCTTATAATTTCTAGCTTGAGTGAGATTCGAACTCGGGATATCCGAATTCGAATTCCGTAATGCTACCCACCCCACCGTACTGTCGGACACATTTTATTTTCTTCTTTACTTCATTTCTTTCATTTCATAATTTATTATCATAATGACAATTAATTATCATATTGATCAAATAAATAAATAAATAAATAAATATATCATCACGCCTACTACCCATTACTGGATGTGGCACTCTGCCGAAGCAGATCTCGGTAAGTGATATATTTTGCGCGTGAAGTGCGGTTACCAGCCGACAAATCACGGTCCCCAAAGATATTAGTGGTGGAGGAGCCACAGGGGTAGCTTTTGAAATTATGAAAATTGTTTGTCGCCTATGGGAATCGAACCAGGGTTCTCAGGATCCACAGGCCGACTTCATACCACTGAGCTAGCCACCCCATATCAGTAATATAATAATCACATTATCATATCATCAGATCACATCATCAATTATCTATTTTGTTATTTAATTTGATTTATATTATTATTATCTATACATACATCGACAAACATTTTCATTTCCACTAATATTTTTGGAGGCCGTGATTTAACCGCACTCCACGCGCATAAATATATCACTTACCGAGATCTGCTGAGCATAGTGCCATACCCAATAATGGGTAAAAGGCGTGATGATTAAACATTCTCATTCGTACACATCACCCTCATTTCATAATTATATTTAATTTATATTTAATTAATATAAAATTATTCATTGTTTATTAAAATTATAAATTTAATTTATAATTTAAATTTACTCATTTTTAAATAAGCAACTATTCGGATGGTTCGAATATTCGAGATTCATATACGATTTCGAGAAATATGATATTCGTCCACCTCTAACCTCATAGTATATTACGTGCGTAAAATGAAAATAACTTCCATAATTATTTAATTTGGATACCTATTTGCATTTATGAATTGAAGACAATATGAAATACACATTATTTGAATGTTTAAAGTGTTTACTGTTTAGATATTTGAATTCGTTTGTTAACTATAATGTGCTAAAATATTGTAGCTAAATTAAAAATCTAAAATATTAATTAAGAACTTTCGACAATTCGAACTATTCATTCATTGTTATTGACTATTCCGATATTAGAACTATTCGTATATTCGAACTATTCGGATAGTCAAAACCGAATATTCGCCATATAAATATTCGAATATTCGAATATCCGGATAAAATCAACATCCCTAATTTTCTGATTGGTACAGAAAACTATTATTCCCTCATTATTCTCTGAGGGATTTATATACGGTCATTCTGTAGCAAAAATCACACATTTAATATAGATACATACTCGTATAATAATATTAATCGTAGATATAATTGTCATGACTGTTTTGTTTATTGCAATTCTGAATGTATGTAATTATTTTTAGTGGCAAATAGGAAACAGTACAACTTTACTTTACGTCATATATAGGATAATATTAGCGTTAACTTTCTCCGTAACTCTTGTTGTCGCTATCATCGATTTAGACAACATAAACAAATCCGCAGTTCTGCGAGCAAAATGGATGATCTATTTGACCAACTGGCATTTTTCTGTTGCTACGTTACAATCTGTAGTGGCTGCGTACATGGTGACATCGATGTACCTATTCGTCAAAAAACATGGAGGTAAGAACAATAATTTTATATTATCTATAGCCATGTTTCATTTCCCACTGGGTTAAACAGATAAAAATAAATCAAAGTTAAGTTGGATTCATATGTACCGTTGACGACAGCAAATTTGTCGACGTTAATGATATAGAAATATGTATTTCAATTTTTTATAATCTTGACGGCCGTTACAGACGTAGTATTTTTTCAAATCGTCCAATTTCTATTGTACCAACATAACATAACTTAATTTGAAATTTGAACTGGTTAACTATTTATTATTATGTAAATAAATAAATATAAATATATTATCACGCCTGTATAGGGTAATGGCACAGTCGTAGCAAGTCGGCCTGTGGATCCAAAGAACCCTGGTTCGATCCCCACAGCCGACAAAACATTTTCACCAATTTAAAATTACCCCTGTGGCTCCCCCACCACTAGCATCTTTGGGGCCCGTGATTTGACGGCTGGTAACCACACTTCACGCGCAAAATATATCACTTACCGAGATCACGCCTTTTACCCATGACTGGGTGTGGCACTCTGCCGAAGCAGATCTCGGTAAGTGATATATTTTTTGCGCGTGAAGTGCGGTTACCAGTCGTCAAATCACGGTCCCTAAAGACGTTAGTAGAGGGAGAGCCACAGGAGTAGTTTTAATTTGGTGCAAATGTTTGTCGGCAGTGGGAATCGGACCAGGATTCCCAGGATCCACAGACCGACACGATACCACTGTTCCACCTATATAAGTACATATATAAACCACATAATTGAAATATAAATGCATAACTTCAATTATTATATCACACGTCCTTTACTGTCATATCTCATCGAACGGACTATATGTATACCCATATCGCATAACAACAAAATGCTTTTAAAATATTAAAAATGCAAATAATAACTTATTTCTTATAACAGAACAATCAAAAGTAAAATGCTTTCTTATTTGTTATTTACAGAACATAAACAATCAAGTGGTGTCAACCATACTTTGTGCGGACTGTACTGGGCTCTGTACACTATCGCAATCAACGGAGCCCTATGCGTCTCGGTGGTATATTGGACTATGGTGTACGACAGTAAGTTTATAAACATATCATTTAAGAGATAAGAGAAATAATTTCCTCACTGTTTTAAAAACTCATGGCCGGTTTCATTAACAAAATTTAAATTTTGAACTTGGTTTAAATAAATAAAAGCAAAGCGAAAGTATGACAGCATGACAATTACTCCATGTGACATATAATTTTGATTTACTTTATTTATTTAAACTAAGTTTAAAATTTAACTTTTATTGTTGAAAGAAAGAGAAACTAATAAACCTTCGTCCGGAACTTGAACGTTTATTTGATATTTTTTGTACGAAATGCAAAATTTTGCGATATTTGAAAAGGAACCTGATGACTCACAACTTGAAGTTATTTTGCAGAATATTCACTTTTAATTTCTTGTAATTTATACATTTTATTAATATCATATCAAATGTCTTGTCAGTGTTAAACAATAAATGAACATATAAAACCAATTTAAACGATGGATAGGTGACTTCCAAGTACAAATGAGACATGTGGTGAGGGTACGCCTCGCCATTTGCAGGAAAGGCAAAACATGCGTTGTTCTACTGTATTATATGGCATTTGTCTCGTGTTTGTATTGGACAAATACTTTCAAGTGCGAATTATAGGTGGGATAAAATAGATTATTGAATACGTAATACAAACATTAAATATATGTCATCTCATTGCTTGTTTTAAAAAAAATTGTTTGGTTTTTAAAATTTAGGTTATACAAATATATTAATTAAAGAAAGGCCACATAAATTATATTTCTTCTTCTTCTTCCTGATACTCCTCTGGGGAGCGTAGGGCGCGATTGCGTTTCACAGCTTGTCCTTTCATTGATAGGGTTGCTAACCCTATGCACTTTTAATATAAGTCTGGTTTATAGTTACTTCCATTTTTAAGTGAATAAAACTGTTTATTTGTTCCTTTAATTATTTACTATTATTATTGTTATTTGTTTTTCTACAAGTTATTTCTAGTGAGTGTCACAGATTAATTAGCGTTGTCTATTATTTGTTGTATGAGGGTTTTCCAACTTTCTCTATCCGTTGCCTTTTTCTTAGCTTCGTTCCAGCTCATGTTTACATTTTGTAGTTCATGTAGTATGTTTCTTCTCCATGTGTTTGCTGGTCTTCCTTTATGTCTTTTTCCCATTGCATTATATTCATACGTCTGCCTTGTAATGCTCGTTGGTGGTTTCCTTAGTGTATGTCCTATCCACTTCCATTTTTGTCGTTTTATTGTTTTTTCTACTTCTTCTTCTTTCGCTCGTATAAGTAATTCTGCGTTTGTTATCTTTTCGGGCCAGTGTATATTACAGATCATCCTGATGCATTTATTGATGAAAGTTTGCAATTTTTTTATATGGAACTTTGTTAGAGACCATGTTTCTGCCCCGTACAAGAGTGTCATTTTGACGTTTGTCTTGAATAGTCTCAGTTTGGTATTTTCTGACATACTCTGTGTTGTCCAAATTTTCCGTAACATATTAAAAGATTTCCTAGCTTGCGAAATTCTTCTCTCAATATCTGCTTGGGTTCCCCCATTTATCGTTAGTATACTTCCCAGATAGCAGAATTCTTCAGTCTCTTCTAGATTTTCCTTGTCTATATTTATTTTTTGTATCCTATTTTTTGCACTAGTCAGTATTTTCGTCTTTTTTTGTTTAATTTTGCGTAAATTATATTTAATATAATAATAAACTGTTAATATAAATTCACGGTCCAAATTTAATAACTTTTCTTACTATCGGTTATATAATTTTTGCTAGTTACAAAAAGCATTGTATAGAACTCGTGCACGAAGACATCATTTGCACCATTGGCGCAAATTAAAATACGTACTTTAAAATTGCGCTCATATGTATAGTATGTCTTCGCGTACTTATTATGTAAATAGCTATATCACTTTTTGTTTTGTGAGGGAATAAAAGAAGTGTGATTGCATTTCGAATGTTTTATCGTTTCTATATCATATAAATATCAGGTATCGGGAATCCAAGTTCGCAGATAACAATAGTATGGAATCATACTACACCTGTAATATAGTAAAAAATATAATATTACCAAACCGGTTCATATATATCTATGTTGTTTTTATTTTATACTGATAAACTTTGCTAATATAAATTTTATTTTTTAATTTTAATCATTTATGAAATATAATATTTAGTTTTCCGAGCTATATATAATAGGAAAAACAATTGTGGCGGTGACTTTTCTTGATTTCGAGATTTTGATGTATCACGTTTTAGATCCTAAAGATCCCAAAAAGAATCGGTCTGTCTGTCTGTTTTTGTTAACGAAAAATGCGGTAAAAAATTGGGTTGAAATTTGTTATTCACGCTTTTATGACAAAATCTGAGGTCAAATTAATTAATAAATGTTTTTAGACGGAAGGCACGAAACTTTAAAGGGTGCTGTACTTTGACATATTGATTACAAAACAAAGAGATTTTTTTTAAATTCGCAAAAACAAATTTAATTATTTATTAATTATGTTAATAACTAAATTTTATAACCCACTGAAGTTTCGTGCATACGTATAGAAACATCACAAACAACAATGGTTGCTAGGAAGGTTGATATCAACAGATCATGTTAGCAGCAATTGTTTGTTACAGAATAAGTCCAAAAATATTATCGGCAATTATCATATCACTTGTTATATTAGTTATGAAATAGTGTATTATATAATAAGTCAGGAAATAAAAACACATTCCTGGCATATTATGGCATATTATGTATACTATTTTTTTCTGAAACCGTTTAATGTAATCAATAATTAATCATAAATAATTCAAAACGTTTAAATTTTTTGATATGAATTGTATTGACAGCAGACTACGTATCTAAGGTTACAACAAAAAAAGAACAGTCAGGTAAAATCTTTACCAGACTGTTTTCTACCTTACAAGACTGTTATTTTTGTTGTAGCCTTGAATACGTACTTTACTTGACTGTTTTGATAAAATCTACTTTCCGTACTAAAATTGGTTAGGAAAGTAGCCACTTTCTTGCCTGTTTAAGAAAAATAATTTTTTATATAGGTATATAATTTATTGTGTTTATGTTCAATTTTCGTTATTATTAATAATATTAGTAGCAAAACAGAAGTCAAGTTTTTTCAATTATTAAAAAAATACAAGTTTCGGCAATATAATCTATCTTTTATGCTGTTTCTATTCATTGAATTGCACAAAATTCATTTCTTTCAAAATTTAAAAACCTACGTAGTACTGTAACAATGTACCACGTTCTTTAACAGGTGATGTTAGTTATTGTATTTTATACAATTTGGCACAAAACTATATCGCAGCTGAAATATATTTTTGGTGACCATGCATTATTTTTTTTTTCGAACTTGATCTTTGTAATATTTTTAAACTTGAACTATGATATTTTAACATTTTTAAAATACAAAAATAGTTTACATACGAACAGTGGTGAGATTAAGCCGATTTGCGGCGTAACTTAAAATTATATTTAAACTATATTTTTAAATTGCGTTTTTTAGAACCTGCACTAAACGAATGAAAAAGTGAACCGATTGTTTAACACGAGCAAAACATGCATGGAAAAAGATTTCTTTTGAATAATAAATAACAAATAGTTTTTAAGTTCAAGTTTAATATATTTCGTTTATTAGTGCCTTGTCATCGTTTAAAAATGATATAATTGTTGAACCACGTAATTCAATTCAGGTTGGCATGATTAAAAAGTTAACAATGCTATTCGGTGTATTAATTTAATTAATTGTTAAACAAATATGTGAAATAGTATTTAACATTTTACATGCATGTCTAGTTTTATCATATTGTTAAATAAATGGTAAATAAAATTTTTATGTTTCAATATAATTTTTATGTAGAATTTTTTAAAGGTATTTTCATTCACCTGGCTACTATGTAGATATTTTAAACTAATTAAATGCTTTTGTAATAAAAATTTAATTATTATTCTCGAAACAGCCATTAAAAAAATTGCTCGCACTTTTTGTTATAGTGTTAGCTAGATATTAAATCCGATAACAAGAGTTAAAGAATTTGTCATAAAGAAGGATACGTTTTTTAAAATTTGTATTTCTTCTATTTGAAATTATACTGTATTCATCAGTTTATATTGCAATTAGTATTTTCATCATCTACAATGAGGTTCTCTATTATTTATTTTTTTAATGAAACTTCATCTCAATTAAAAACAATGCACAGTTTTAGAAATCCTTAGTTGTTATTTATTAAACCGTAATGCTTTTTGTTTGTGGCATCAGATGAAAGGATATGCGGACCTCAAACAGTGGGGCTCGCATTCATTATGAAAAAAATAATATATTAGATATGTTTTAAAAATATGCTTATCAGTTTTGTATACAGGCTGCTGAATATAAGTCTGGTTAAATTAACAAAGAACTACACTATTTTGCAAAGCTATTACAAAACTATTTACAATTTTTTTTCAACCATTAGTTCTCCATATATAGAACACAACTTTCTTATTTTATATGAGAACAAATATTTTGTACATTTAAATTTAATAGTAATATGACCTCGTAAATTAATTTTTTAATTTTGAAAATTCACCAATTTATTCAATTTTTATCAAAAATAGATATCGTTTCCTATGATTGTTTTGTTTTGATTCAAGCAATTTATTTAACGTTTCCCACGTTTGAAAGACATAAAAACAAACAAAAATAACAGGTAACAATATTTATTTTCCATAAAAAATTACTAAATCGGTGAATTTTCAAATTTTAAGAATTAATTTCCGAAAGATAATTACTACTAAATTGAAATTTATTTTACATCGTTGGATTCAGATTCAGAAAAATGTTATCTTTCGATAGATGCCACAATCTTTGTTATCCGGTAGAATACCGAGCAATAGCAAACAGAAAACTGATGTTTGATGTTAATCTCCTATGTACACCTTGAAGACAGACACCTGGTATATATATATATAAATTGTTTTTTTCTTTGGCTTTCTGTATATGTATTATGTTGTTTAATTTATATTTATTTTTTCCAGAGAAAGTTGATCCAATCAACGTAGTAAATATATTCACCCACGCCGTGAATGCAGTTCTCCTGTTGATAGACTGCTTTATTGTTGCCCATTCCATTCGATTCTTGCATTTCTATTTGCCTATTTTCTTCAACATGACCTACGTGATCTTCACTGTCATATACTACTCCGCAGGCGGTACTAACAAGTAAGTATTGCTACTATTACTATTAAAGGTTTTCTGCAAGCTATTTATCTGTTGGTATGTAAATATTGGGTACTGCAGAAGAAATAAAACAAGTTTAATTTGTATCGAACAAATTCTTAATTACAACATGGTTGAATGGTAACAACTAACGATACTAAACAAAATAAAATCTCGGCACCAAAGATGGCAAGATTTTATCTAATGGTAAATTGCTTCATTCGTTTATTTATTTATTGAGAAAAATTGTAAACAAACTAACTAGCCAATCACATTCGTTCATTTATAATCAAATGTGTGAAAACATTATGGAACTAAGGGATATTTCAATATCAATGTAATGTAATGTAAAACTAGCTTTATTCCTACAAAAAAAAAGTACACCCAACTTTAAAATTCACAGCAAGCCACTGTTGATGAAGTCATTATTGTGGTGATGTTATTTTATTTTCATGATTTTTCATTTGTTTTGGAAATGATGCTTATTATTGTTTAATTTTCTTTAGTTTCACTTTCTCCTGATGGAAGCACAAAGAATGTGCGCCGAAACATCGAATTTTTGAATAAAATTTTTTTACTGCATTTCGATTTATTTCCTTTCCTATACTTAATAAACATACTTACATTTTTTATATTTTTGCAGACATGACCAGCCATTCATCTACGGCATCTTAAACTGGGCAAGCCCGTTAAGCACCATTAGAAACATTTCTTTTATATGCATTTTCGCAATGATTCTACACATATTTGTATGCTTCTATGTACAATTAAGAAAGCGTCTCGCCAAAATTTTGGCCAAACATGAAAACGTAAACAATCCCTTATATAATGGACATTTAATGGTACCTTTAAGAGAAGAAACACCGGATTCGGATAACCAAGTTTGACCATAGGAAGAATTAGAACATCTCGAATTTTAACTTTATGGGTGATTGGAAATCAATTCGATTTCAACTGAACTTCTTTTAGATATAGTAACTGTGATTTTCTACTTATGGAATAGTTGTTAAAAATGTAGAATTCAGTATTATTTATTTCAATGGAATAAGACATTAAATTAATTTGTGTAAATAATTGATTAATTTTTGTGATGTACTCATACTTTTGGGTATTAAAAATGTACCTAAAATGTTATTCAAAATTCAAATAAGTTTTATTTATCTGTTTAATCGATTGTTTTTCTTTTTTTTTCCAAATCGACCAAAATTCATTCACTTCTATTTTTCGTATTATTGAAAACTGAGCCGTCAAGAAATATATGTTAATAGACTTCTTTATCAATATCAAAATATGGAAATTTTGTGATTTGAGCATAAATTACATATTGAAATATGTTTTAAAAAAAGTTATTACAGCTACATTCACAGGACTTAACATAGTCACTGTTTTTGTCATTGTAGAATGGAATTGTGCCATTTCCAATATAAAATGCATTTTTAAAATATAGAATATTAGTAAATTGTAGTAATCAGTTTGCAAAGTTTACTACTATTTTTAGTTGAATGTACAATTCAAAAAATAAAACTAAAATAAATATTAAGTTAAAACTAATTTGAAGATCGCAAACTTTAATATTTGTTTTATGGTTAAGCTTATGCTTATGTTTATGCGTAAGACAAAGATTAAAACTGTAGCTAGGAATGGTCTGACATTATTTTTCACGTATGTCAAACAGTTCAACGTTATGAAAAACGACAAAAGCAGTGACTATATTAGATGCAGTGATATTTCGTTTTAAACGTAGGTAACTAATAGATAAGGCCATTTTCTCTTCAAGTATACTGGTACTGTAAACCGAGAGATCTCAACAGAATATAACACATTCCATCTTCAATATAATAAATATGTCAGCTATAATTGCATTTTACTGTTATGTGACAAATAAAGGAAAAATGCTGAATTGGTTTACTCTTATGTAATAGCTTTTACCAGTCCTTGTTTTTTGTGCAATTGTACGAACATTTATAGAATTTCAAGTTGGCATTTGTAATTTCATAATGTGGAGCATTTTGTTTTCTACTTTGTTTTAGTTATTTTCGGGAAAAATATACCATTATTAATAGCATATTTATATTGTTTCTTGTGATATTTAATTGAGTCGAATTTTAAGAAAGTATGTTCCATTTTTTCTTTAAAACTACTTTCAAAAATTGATTATCTACAAATATATTAATTTCGTGAAATCAAAATTGAAATCTGATCATATTCTCCACTGCGAATAATTATTTTGGAATATTAATTTTTGTGTTTAATACGTCTATTTATTTTATATAAATTTATTTATTGTACTTTATTTAAATTTAAAATTAAATAAATATTCATTTATTTGTTGCTTCGTTTTAATGTAGTAAAATTCCATGTTAAAATAGGCAAATATAATAAAAAATAACTTACATTTTTGATTTTCATTAGCCTGTCGGAATCCTGGACCTATCCTGAAACATAAATATCATTAATTAGTTGTAAAATAAAATACATGTACTCTTATTAGATAATATATTATGTTCTATGCATTGTATAAAAAAAATTGTATTTGTTATTGTATTTACAAATTGTTTATAATTAGGTATATTAAGAAAAAAAACCTTGGCAGCGGTGGGATTCGAACCCACGCCTCCGAAGAGACTGGTGCCTTAAACCAGCGCCTTAGACCGCTCGGCCACGCTACCATTCCCTTTCCCCTCTAAATGATAGTATATATAGTCTAAGAAGCTGATAAAAATATCTTGCACTTATATTTTTTTTTAGTTTTGTTATTTTTAATTTGGCACAGAACAACTAAAACAACAGATCAGTAAAAAACTATAAAATTACATTTAAAAAATATAATTTACTTCAAATATTCCACTGGTCAACCTACCATTAACATTCTGTACTCTACTCTACTCTAGTTTGTTTACTAAAATTGCTATACGCAACTCGAAGCATAAATTTAATATTTTCAAATTTATTACTATATTTTCAACCATTTCAACTGTACTTATAATGAAGTAACGTAATTTTCAGTACAATAATGAATCGATTGTGAACGCAACGCATAAAAAATACTTTTTGTTTTTACACACATTTGTAATGTAATTTGTCGTAACTAGATACGGAAGCCTACAAAAGGAAAATAGGTATTTCTAAGCTTATATAATTAAATTTATAACACGTATTTTTCTTGAAAGTTAGTATATTTATATAATCATCAACCATAAAACCTCATAAACATAAAAATTTGCAAATTTCAAACTTTTGTTTTTATTTTATCGTTTTAACCTAAAATAGTTACATTAAACTAAAAATAGCAGCAAACTATACAAACCAAATAGGTACTACCGTTTACTATCTATATTTTATAATTAATTGAGTAAGCTGTTGGCACTTGTTGAAACATGTTTGATAATAATTAAAAATACAAAATAAAAACACTTGGTTGTTTGAAAGAAAATATTTATTTTTACACTTAATACGTATTTCGGCTTTTACACCATCATCAGATGATGGTGTAAAAGCCGAAATACGTACGTATTAAGTGTAAAAATAAATATTTTCTTTGAAACAACCAAGTGTTTTTATTTTGTATTTTTAAAATATTATCTATATTTTGTAATATTCCATATCTGCTTAATATTCGAATTCTAGAAATTTGATATTCGCTCACCTCTACCTAAAACTGTTGATTGACTAATAATTAAAATAAAAAATAAATATATCATCACGCCTTCTATCCATTACTGGGTGTGGCACTCTGCCGAAGCAGATCTCGGTCAGTGATATATTTTGCGCGTGAAGTGCGGTTACCAGTCGTCAAATCACGGCCCCCAAAGATGTTAGTGGTGGAGGAGCCACAGGGGTACTTTTTGAAATTATGAAAATTGTTTGTCGCCTGTGGGAATGGAACCAGGATTCTCAGGATCCACAGGCCGGCTTCATACCACTGAGCTAGCCACCCCATAAATAATTAATAATTAATTAATTATTAATTAATAATAATTAAACTGAATAATCAAAGCTAAAACATATTCATAGAACCTGCCAGAATATAGTAAGAGTCATGGAACATAAGAAACTACATTCCTAATATTTCTAGAACATCAAATGAGTCACCCTAATTCCCCGAATCTTGCATCACATCACTCGATGGTTGTGGTTGGACCATTCACTCACCCATCGACCGGCGTCGCGACGTTGTGGTCGCTGGACGCCGCGTCTGCACGTAGGTGTACAGGTGTTAATAACGAACAACGAGGCCAAACGGGGCTAAGATGCATCGATTCGCGCTGGTCGATAGCGGTGAAAGAACCGGACTCGCGCCGGCCGTCGAAGTCCAGTGGACGGCAGTGTGCGTCCATCGAGCCACCGTGAGCGTCACGCGACGCTTGTTTCACATCACTGGTCAGTCACGTGGAAGACTCAGTCGCGAACGCGGACTAAATGATGCGTTGTTTGCAAGGGTTGTGATCACAACAACTTTACAAACTTCATACATTTATTGTCTACATAATTATTATTGTTCTCGTATGTTTAAACATTTTTACAAATATTTGTTTCCACGCGGTGTGATAATAATAACAATTATAAACATTTCACAAAGTTAATAAATTAGTTGTGAAAACAAAATAGTTGTTCTTATTTGTTTAACCATCTTTTTAAATATTGAAAATATAAGTTTAAATAAACACAAGTTGACGTGCAACAAGTTTATGTTTCAAACATTAAAATAAGTAATAATAAAACTACTAAAAGTAAAGAAATAACTTTTGTAAATAAATAAAGTGTAGATACAATATTAATAAAATAACATCATAAAAAATTAGTTGGAAGATTTTTTAAATATTACACATAGTGATAAATTCAACAATAAATTCAGTTTACAATAGAACAAACAATATGTAAGAGACTCATATAATTAAAGAAAAATTTAGTGAAAGAATCAACATGTTGTAACTAAAGTAGTCATAATGTTACAACAATATTTAAAATTTTTCTTAAAACTTACTCAAAAAATATATCATACAATCAACCATTATGTAAGTTTGAAACTATAGATATAGTTCAGTGAATATAGTCTCCACAATGATCGGATATAGCGATCCATCCTACTCATCATCTCTTTGCACTCCGGGAACGCCAACAAAAACCTCCTCGCCTCTCATAGAACAACACCGTTTCCCGGGAGCTCCAGATAAACGCGCCGCCGGTATTCAACTAACCCCACTCTGGGAACACGTTGTCCGAACTCAGAGCATCCCTAAGGACGTGAACCTAGACGACATCTTCATGGCTTTGAACGACAGATTGCGAGATCCCGAGTGGGAGGTTCGCCAACATGCTCTTCGAGTTCTGGTGGATGTCATTCCCGTCATGGATGACACCTTGGACCATAAGATGGAGATGTTACTAGGAGACCTTGTTGGGAATTTAGGACATCCGGGACCTGCGGTTAGAAAGGGAGCGCTGGATTCGCTGAAGGTTTATTTAAATCATAGTGCCCATGCAGATGATATTTTGAGGAATATTGTCTATAGAGGCGTAGAAAAATATGCAGAAAATCAATTACAGTCTGATGTTGTTGTGGGAATTATTTTATCTCTGCCTTCTTTAATTTTTCCTGGACGAACAATGGATAATACTGTTGAATATGTAATTAGAATTCTAATTGGAAAGTTAGTACAAGTAACTTTTCAAGAAGTTTCGCTAAGATCTTTATCTAGAATTCGAGATATGATTGGTACAGAAGAATTCAACAAAATTTTAGAAGAAATACAACCAAATACTCGTAGAGATTTTGAATTACTTTGCCAAGTATACGATACACACGGACAAAAAACTGGATTCAATAACCACGATGGAAACTTTGCCAGTGATGAAAGATCAAAATGGAACGATATGAACGCAAATATCATCAATGATAACAGATGGAATAGCGATAGTGATTCTGCTGGCATTTTAAGTCAAGACGAAAATACTAAATCCAAAGAATCTAATGAAAATACTACCGCAGATTCTGAAAATAATGTTCCATCAGGAAAAGTAATTTTAGAAACTGAAATTCAGTTTAATTCTTCCACTGCTGTAACAATGAAAATTCTAGAAGAAAGGGAGTCTAAAAGTACGAACGATTCTGACAGCGATGACGATAATCGAGATTGTGTTGTGAAAATACTTTCCGATAGCGACAATGAAGAAACATTTGAGCTGCGACGAAGAACACCACGAAGAGTAAGATTTGGCGGTGAAATTGTGAAGCTTCGAACACCTGATAGCGACTCGAATCATCCCAGTGATACAGACAACGATATTACAATCACTACTACAACTAGCGGCGACCCCAACAATCCGGTAATAGAAATTAAATTTATAACTGATGAAAACAAAGACACAAAACGATCACATCAAAGTAGAAGTTTGATACCAGTGCCGGTTACACCAGCAACACATAAACCAAAAGCTCGATCTTTACCTACCAGTCCACACAGAAAACTAGACGCCAACGGCAAATCTCGACTTTTGTATCAATCACATCCTAATTTAACAAGAGCGCATTTCTTTACAAAATCGAAGAATAAAAATCAACTAAGAGTTACAATTCCAAAAAGCTCGGGAAAACTTGGGGACAATTCGAGCCCAAAAATATATCACAGAGAAATTGAATTGTTTCATAATTTGACAAGAAGTCCAACAAGAATGAATCCGGAACCAGTTTTTGAAAGTACCAAAGTACCACTGAAACAAATTTCAGTTGACAGAAGAATACCCACATCTGGAGCAGCAGTGCAAGAAGCAAAACAAAAGTCTGAAGCTAGATCAACAACAAAACAAACGGAAGTTCCTAAACCACCGCAAGAAATAAAAAAAGAAATGAATGCATCAACTACAGATGCATCTTTCGCAACTGATATATCAGATTATGATTCAAATCCTGGGAGAACTTTCAGCAGTTTCATCCTGAAGGATTCAGGGAGCGAGGGGGTTCAATCAGACTCATATATTCCTACTGTCGACACCGGAGATTGTCTCACTTGTTCCAGTTCCGGGAGTGAAGGAGTACAAACGGATAATAACTGGGAAACTTCGGGAATTATCGACAAGAATATTATCGAAGATATGCACGACAAGGTAAGAAATATCTTCTTTATAATTATTATTATGCGTATGAATTAAATATGATAAGCGAACTACAGCGAAATTAAATTAATATTTTTGACAGTATTGCAATCTAAATTATTTTCGAAAAAAAATATTTAAATAATTCATTTGCATCAATCAATAAATTTTGTTTTCTACAATTTATTATCTCAATATTTGTTTGTCATGAAACTAGGAACAATATGCGAACAAATATAAAACATTTAGCTGTGAAATTAATTTTAATATTTTTTAAACGTGAATAATAGTATATTATACAACAACCCCATAATGGATACTATTATCTTCAGCAATCATGTTTACAACACGAACGAACAAAGCGAGCGAGGGTTATAATCATCGTTGTAGCGAGTTGTAAACTATACTTTATCTATGATTAATATTTTACATACAAGATTTTTTATAATTTCGTTTCATAATAATCCCAAACTAAATAAAATCAAATTAATATTGTATTATTTTATGATGACTATGGTGATAGGGAAATGTGATTTTGAAATTTTTGCATATTTTTTGTTTTTGTTTATTTGGTTTTTCATAATTACTTACTAGTCTTTATGCTTTTATAATTTGAACAAAGAAATTGTATCAAGAATAATAATTTTTTGATTGGTGATGACAATTATTATCTCGTTATTATTCCCTACGGAATGTATACATAAAATAATATAATTTTTGTTTTTTCCTAAAATATTTACTAATTTAATAATAAAAATTAAATATTACAATGTCTAGTAAAACGTCAAACGTTTTGTAGTATTTTATTCAAATTTCATTTTAACTAGTTAATCGAATTTTTGGTAACTTGTAAACTCAATTTTTGCGGTTAAATAAATAGAATTTCATTATCTACAAATGTTATATGAAGCACTTATCTCTTTAAAATTATACAGCCAGATTCTCAAAAAGTTTTAGCTAATCCTGAATTTTGGTTTAGCTAATCCTATTCTAATCCGATTTAAAAAAGTTAATCCAGATCATATTTCGAAAACTAAATAATAACAAGATTATATTAGAGATTATTGAAACTTTTTTGAGAATATGGTTTAGACTGAATTTATTAATCCAACATTCAGGATTAGCTCTTTTGAGAATTTGGACTGCTAGACGATAAAAGTCTCTCCACCATGGATTTCAAATTGTGAAAAACTGCTGTTTCTTCAGTAGCTAGGCTTGTAAAAAATGTGCATCGTTTTAGCTCTCACATAAATATTTTCCTTTCAACCATTTCACCTTGAATAAAATAATAAATCATTTGTCTTCTGTGAAAAATTTAATAAAATTTCATTTGTTGTCAAACAAATGGGATAATTTGCAATACTTATTTTGTATTCATAACAACTTCGATGCGATCTTGCTTATTTTATTCAGTACCAACCCTATAATTTTTCATAATACCACATAAATATTCAAATATCCATTGATTTTCAGTATTCAACTTTACATTCCTCTATGTTGGTCATAAACTAGTACAATTTATGCACAGTATTATGCACTACATACCCTGCTGAACCTCTGTTGGTCTAAACAAATGCAAATTTCATAAAACTTGAGACACAAGAATTAATCACACGGTCGGTAAGATAGCGCAATGTTGTACATTTACACTTGCCGCCTCATGTGGGCTCCCTAACGGTGAATTCCTGCAAAATCGATTTTGTTCTGTCAAACAGACATTGATAGATAGTGTTATATGTATATACCTGTATATTTATTCATGTAGACAAACATGTAACATGATATGACATGGAAGAAAGAATGGTAAATATGTGGTATACCTCGCAGACGCCGGCAACAGAACTACAATTATGACGTGTAGCTGTACAAGTTATCGAGTGTTTTATTTAAATTGAGGATAATTACTTCTAGTTTGTAATTAGAGGCTTTATTATTTTAACGGTTTCATTTGAAATACGGGACGATCATTGTACTTTAATTGAAAATCAATCAAGTAACGAGGTTTGGCACTTTGAACGTTTGTTGGAAAAATATGTTGTTATTATTAAATATTTACATACTTTATACATACTTAATTTAAGGCGGTGGTCCGAATACTGAAAAATACTGTAGTTTTCATATTAAAATTACCTTTAAACTTGAGATTCTCAATTTGTTTAACTATGCAAAAAAGTTGCAGATTATAGACAGACGTCTGATTAAATGTTTTCAAATGGCAACGTTTTTATTAAGGAAATTTGTAATTCTGGACGACGGACGATTCTGCAAATGTCGATTTAGGTTTTGTAACTATAGGTCGGCCTAGCGAACACTGAAGTATAATTCACTTCGTTAAGACAATAGACACAATTTTGAAAATGTTTAAATATTTTGAAAATTGCTGAAAACTTGTATTGAAATTCAACACTTCCGGAGGCATTGAATTCTCCGGGTCCGAATTGACTTATTAGCTCATTGGAAACGTTTTTAGTTTTTTGTAATTTTTAATTATTTTTCCAAGTGATACCCCTTAGGTTTTTTATGATTTTCAAACAATTTGCTCTAACACTTCTTCTCGTACGATTATTGTAATGCAAATGTATTTGGACCCGCTGAATCCAATGGTCAAACCCCCAAGTGCGTACGCCTTCTAGTTTTTAAGATATTGTCCAAAAACTGTTTAGGAAAAATTAATGGCGAAAACTTTTGAAAAATTTTAAAATCGCTGAAAATTCGTGTACAAGTTAATTGAAGCATGAGAAATCCAATTCCGTTGAGCGCATCTTCATATCTCGCTTAGTTTTTGAGATATGGCCTCTGGAAAGTCGAGAAACTGAGGTGCTGAAATTTTTTGAAAGTGCAACCCTTCAATAGGTTATATCTCAAAAACTAAACGTGATACGAAGTTGCGCTCAACGGCATTGAATTCCCCGTGTCAGAATTGACTTTTTAGCAAAATTTGAGCTCATTTGAAGGAATTTATTTTTCTTGATATATTTAATTATTTTTCCAAGGGGTACCCCTTAGATTTTTTACGATTTTCAAACAATTTGCTCTAAAACTCTTTCTCGTACGTTTATTGTAACGAAAATTTACATACATATGTATTTTGACCCGTTGAATACAATGGTCAAATCCTCAAGTGAGTACGCCTTTTAGTTTTTACTGTTTTAGAAAAAAATAAATATTGAAAATATTTGAAAATTTTAAAAAATGCTAAAAACTTGTATACAAGTTAATTGAAACAAGAGAAATTCAATGTCGTTGAGCACATCCTCATATCTCTTTTAGTTTTTGAGATATGGCCTCGAGAAAGTCGAAAAACAGAAGGGTTGTAATTTTTTGAAAGTTCGACACTTCCGGAGGCTCTATCTCAAAAACTAAACGAGATATGAAGTTGTGCTCAATTGTATGAGTTATGTTATAACTTAAATGTAACACAAGTATTAAAAAAAAAAACTGTCATTAGCGAAAATAGTGTTCAGTTTGCGTAAAAAATAGCAAACTGCTAACTATTATCTTAATATTAATTGCAATTTTAATGTGAAAATAAAGCTCATGTCATTCTCAATTTCACAAATGTACATACACCTGTTTCAAGAGTCTTTCGTTGCGCTATTAAAAGAAAAACTGTTCTACTTTAAAAAACGCTTATTTTTATTTTTAAAACATGCAACAAAATAAATTAATAATTAGATAATATTAAATTGCTTCACACAAAAAAATGGAAAGTTGATTACTTCATTCATGTTTTTTTTTTTTTTTAATACGGCTTCAACTGCTTTGGTTACTAGCCGGGATGGTATAATGATGGTGGAAGCGTCTGCGCTGTAGTCAGCAGCAGACGCTGATTGATGCCAGCCCTGACCGGGAATCGAACCCGAGATCTCTGGGACAGTAGCCTAGTAGTCTAACCCACTGAGCCACAGAGGTTGGCTCTTGTCACTTTGTAGTTCATCTGAACGTTACATACATTTTAATCTAAACCTAAAAACTTCGATAATCTAATAGCGAATGTAAAAATTAACATTTCATGTCTAGGGGTACAAGTTTGTCGCCGGATTAGTGGTTATGGTGGTCAAGCCTCCCGCTATGTAATCACAAAATCGTGCAACAACGTCAACATTTCTTCGCTGAATCAATGGCGTTTATCATGAAATAAAAATATTACGTAAATGCAAGTAAGTGGGTGTCGCAGTCAACTCGCGAAGTCGCGCAACGGTCAACGGGCCGCGGGCCGATCGTCTGGACAGATTGCGGACACGATACGCGTGGCCACCAGGGACGGATTGGCCGCAAGTCCGCAACAGTTACACGAGAATTCACACTTGCACCAAAATATTTAAATGATCACTTTGTTTCTAACATTTACATTTTTAATATTTATTTAGAATAGGGGGTGCAAACCTGAATGCAGCAAAGGGCAAGTAGGTTAGATCACATTAAACTACCCCTGTGGCTTCCCCTCCACTAACATCTATGGGAGCCGTGATTTTACGGTTAGTAACCGCACTTCATGTACAAAAATATATCACTTATTGAGATCTGCTACGGCAGAAGTGCCTCATCTAGTAATGGGTAGAAGGTGTGATGATTTATTTATTTTTATTATTAAGTCTTTAATTTATTTACTAAATAGGAATATTAAACTGACACTGGATGCATAATTTATTTGGAAGTAACACGAGTTAGTTCTAGATCGGTTCAGGGTTGAACCCAAAGTTTCCAAACAAATTCGGCGTAAGTCGAGTCCGAGACGAGACGGACCCTAATTCTCGTCTCGTCTTGCGCCAACTCTACCTATTAAATAAAGTCTAGTTGCCCCATATTAAATATCATAAAAATGATGACGTTTCATCTACAATATTTATATCAAAATGTTAAGCAACGACGCAAAATAATAGTACATTACATAACAAGCATCGAAAGTGTAAGATAACGTGCGAGTGAACAAATTGAAAAACGAGGCGCGCAGCGCCGAGTGATTTAAGTACATCATACTTTCGAGCGAGTTATGTACACTATTTTTCAAACGACCACAAAATAATTCTAAAAAAAGTTTACAAGAGCGATGATGTTACACTTTGACAGCTGATGCGTTTTTGTAGGTAAGCGTTGACGTTTGACGTTCGAGGTTATGTATTGTGATACCAACTGTACTAACCGTAATGTCAAAATATTAAATAATGCTAGAATATTAGTAAATAAGTAATTATTAATTTAAAAAAATAAGATTTATCTTTGCAAATGTGTTGAAGTATCTGCGAAAACTTCAATTTAAATAATAATACAAATACTTTTCATTTATTTTATTATTTTCTTTCATCATAACGCCATCTGTTGTCAATCAGTGGAACTTCACCTGACAAGTTAGAAGTGTACGTTATACTAACATATCAGTATATATTATGTTCAACTTTCCGTAGTAGTTTACAATGTTGTTATGGTTACTTTCATAAGTGGTCGTCTGAAAAGTAATTTACTACATCTGAAGCACGTGGCATGGACGTTTGTCGCACAAAAGACGCCGAGCGCCGCCCGCCAGCTACGTCATCACAAAGGGTGAGATTTAGTGCTTGACTGAATTTATTAATACTAATTTTTGGGTGAATAAGGTCGCGATATTGCCACTAGATTTTGGCGCGTGGGATGAGGGCAATTTTAAATTCATTTATGCAGATGTACTGTTCCATATTCCTAGAAAAGTACACTCATAGAAAAGTATAGTAAGTGTAACTGGAAAATTTGTAAATACCTAACAATTCTACTACTCGATAACATACCATATGTATACGAGTAGTATATTATTATGACATTCTTTTATTGTATAAGGATCATTTTAAATTTTCAGTTACCTTTTCGCTTTCCGATATGATATTTTCTATAGGTACCTATTATGGTATTAACAGTGTTATGGCATTTTCGGCGCTGTCTACATTAAATTATTAATAGGTAAATAAATTGACGACATAATAAATGAATTCAATAAATTTGTAGCTACACCAATTAATGAAGCACGAAACAATAAAAAATCATTATGTTTAATTATGTAGTTATACTTTACGTCAAATAGCTTGATAATTACGTTATGTTTGCAACTATGACTACGAAAGAACAAACACGATATGATGTTTTCTTGAAAATTATTTAAAACCGTAATAAATAAATATATCATCACACCTTCTACCCATTACTGGGTGTGGCACTCTGCCTAAGCAGATCTCGGTAAGTGATATATTTTGCGCGTGAAGTGCGGTTACCAGCCATAAAATCACGGCCCCCATAGATATTAGTGGTGGGGGAGCCACAGGGGTAGTTTTTAAAATGGTGAAAATTGTTTATCATCTGTGGGAATCGAACCAGGGTTCTCAGGATCCACAGGCCAACTTGATACCACTGAGCTAGCTAGCCCACAATAAATGACCCAAAACAAAAATAAATACATCATCACGCATTTTACCCATTTTGGGTGTGGCACTCTGCCGAAACAGATCTCGATAAGTGATATTTATGTAAGTAATAAAGTAACTTACTCGTATGTCTATGTCACACTGATACGGCGGCATACGTCATACGAAATCAAGAGTAGAATTGAAGGAAAATTCTATTTTTAAGCTTGACTGTAAAATGAGCAACATATTTTCACGACAAAATATTCGATGAAATGGTGGCGACAGAAAAATATTTCTTCTTTTCCATCGCATATCGGTGTGACAGGCATTATGTATGGCTTGTATCGCCAACAAATTCAAAGACGTCCTTTGCCTTGGGAGTAAATTAATATATTTGCAAATATTTTTTAGGTTATAATACGAAAAAGCAGCTTCTATATAAATGAAAAAATAAAACTTAATATATGTGACATCAATGCTTGATTACAAGTCTATTTAAAATTGAAACTAAAATAGCTGAATACTTATTTACAAATGAGTTTATAATAAATGATTTTTGCTTATAATAATATCTATTACCAATAGATTTGGATATTGGTATTGCGGTTGCATTATTATTTATCCATTTACTTAATAAATGTATTATGTTCTTGGTATTATGTACTTAGTCAATGTCAGTACGTATGTACTTTCATAGGAAACTAAGGCAGATATATCTAACAATTACTAAGTTTACATGCAGATTTTAAAATGGTTTCAGTTTTCAGTCAAAATTATATGAAACTATTTACATGTAATTTTCAGTAGATTTTAAAAACTGTTTTGGCGTAAGTGCCTTTGATTGATTTAAGAGACAGATATCACCGTAAATTAGATATCTCCTTATATTATTTGTCGGTGGTAACCTTGAAGATTTGATTTAAAATATAATAAAATAAAGACAGAGTGATCAAAACGAATTGTTTCAGTTGGCAATACAATTCCGGATATCTTTTTATTCCACAGTTGGCACAACGCCAGGTAAAGGCGGAAATACTATTTGACATGTCTAATAAATACAAATAGGTTATGTCAGGATCCTGACAGCTAATAGGATTTTGACTTTTTGATTAATAGAAATACTTTAGATTATTATTATTATTATTATTTAAATTTTCAAATGTCACTATCAACAACAGAAAATTTATGTATCAGGCTTACCAATTTCAAATAGTTTTTTTGATCACTTTGTATATGTATTCACGAAGGACACATGTCAGTTTATTTGTAGGTTAGTTATTTAGGCGACAGAAAACGTTTACAAAGTACGCATGGGCAATCAAAAAACTAATATGTATGTGTTTGTATGATTAGTTCTGAAGTCAAACAGAAAATTTGGTTATAGTTTGAATTAACTTAACACTTAAAACCGTTTTGAAACCGCATACATAGCGTTTTCAAAACTTAGAATGATTTATGAACATTTGGATATCTGAACATTTGTTCATTAAATTAATTCTGTAATTAATCTTTCTATTCCCTCCTAACACACCATTTTCGCATCATCCACATTAGTAATTCCTTTCATGCAATCTCATTTAATCCTCGCTGCTGATAAAATCATAAAAATTTTACAACCAAAAGGCAGTGATTTCGTTTTTAGGTTAACTAGAAAATACAGTCGTAAATCTATAAATTATCTGCCTATATTTAATGATAGTTAAAACAAGGAAACGTGGGTATTTAACCCTGTATCAAAGTAGTCAACTAAAGTTCAAGATTACTAGTTAGAAAACAAACTCAAGGAATACAAATCAAAAGTTTATATATTTACTAGAAAAATTTAGCAAACTGAAGCCATTTTGTGAGATTCTGATGTTAATTCCGTGACCTACTGAAATGGTTTCTAATTCGTGGCCTTAAGTTATGTCTAATAAAGGTACTTAGATAAGGAACACGACAAAATATGGTCCGCTTTTTAGGACAAACTATTTATTAAAATATATTGTCGATCAGTTGATAATGCGTTTGCTGTTCTGTTTGAATTAAAATATACCGCGTGTTCCAGGAGATTATGTTCTTACTTCGAGAATATTGTTAAAAATTCTTCTGACAGAATTGGCCTATAAATATTTAATAAACTGCTTGTTAAATTAAAAGTGAAGTTAGTAACAAAACCTTCAAACAAAATTTAAAGTTTTTTCTTGTGCAACACAACTTTTATGATCTTAATGCATTTTTCATATTATATTGAAGTCGGCCTGTGGATCCTGAGAACCCTGGTTCGATTCCCACAGGCGACAAACAATTTTCATAATTTCAAAAGCTACCCCTGTGGCTCCTCCACCACTAACATCTTTGGGGGCCGTGATTTGACGACTGGTAACCGGGGAGTAGTATTTAATGTAGTGAAAATGTTTGTCGGCAGTGGAAATCGAACCAGGGTTCTCAGGATCTACAGGCCGACACAATACCACTGTGCCACCTACTCCATTGATATATAATATTGTTTTTTAAATACAAACATCTTGCAACAGCCCTATTTAAATGAGAATTAACCACGTATATGTGGGAACCAATAGAATCACGTGTTTGTTTGGAAATAAACCAATGAAATGAAAGCTATTTTGAAAGTTTTCAGCTAGTGAAATTAATAAGTGATAATTTGTCATTACAATTAAATCTCCTTGGTTACCAATAAAATAAATACTATTTTCATAAATGTTAATCTATCGAAATGGCAAACTATCGGCTTTATCATGTAACACATCGTTAATAATAAGCGACATCGATAACTTTTTTTAGCTTTGCCAACATCGGTTTCGCTTTGACGTTTGTCAAATTTTTATTCATATAAATACAAATTTGACAAACGTCAAGACAAAACCGGTGATGCCAAAGCTTGTAAAATTTATCGACGTCGCTTATTATTAAAGATATGTTACATGATACAGCCGAATTCTTGCTAAATTTTCACGCAAAATATAATTCGTAATATTATAATTGTCAGATAATATTTTGACATGAATTTAAATTCGTTGTTACGGAAATAGGTAATACAGCTCGTGTTACGCACTCGCTATATTTCCATTTCTAGTCATAATTCATGTCAAAATATTATCGCCAATCTTTTTTCAAATATCAAACTTCTGACATTTCTGAAAGATTTAACCTACAAAAATAATCATTCCGAAGCGTTCGCTAGGGTGCACAAGCGTAGTATTGTGTAGAATAAAAAGTTAAAACTTCTATTGTACCTACACTGCTAATATAAAAAAAATAATATATAATAATAATATATAATAAAGTTAGAAAAATAGTGCTGCCATCTGGAAAAGTTTTGCCTAAATACTCCCATTGGCAGAACGGCGTGCTGTTATATTTTTGTACGCTATTATCTAATCATACATTTCATGACACTAAATAAAAACTATAAATATAATAACATAATAGCAATAATAGAAACATGATCTTATCATCAATACTGACCTATCCAATTACATGTAATGAGGTCAAAAGTATCTATATGTGACAACGAGTATACACACATTACACGTATATAACCTACAAAAGTACTATCTGTTCATTATGCTTGTCCCAAATTATACTAAATGGATTAGAAATAATGGACAAGTTTTTCATATAAAAAGTTTCAAATATTTACGTGTTTTGTTGAGTAATTGTGCATAATAAATTTAGAAGGAAATAAAAAAGAAATCCATTTTTCTAATAATAAGTAATGGGAATTTCTTCTTCTCTTCAATGGCGCTACAGCCCGAATTGGGCCTGGGCCTACCGGGCACACCGAGTCGCAGATTTTACGCTGCCGTACTGCCGGTTTCCGTAGTCGATGTTACTTTTTTAAGGCATATGTATAAGTGACTAGCTTATAGCGCCCGAGTATGATTAATACAAGTAACTGTATTTTTTATTTAACGACAAATCATACTTTGCCGACAGGTGGATTCGAACTGACGAACCTTGGTTCGGGTGACGTCACAGTATGTTAAAAGATGTGCATTAACACGCTCGACCACCGCGCCTATTGGGAATTTTAAATAATTTCTTTTCAATTATATTATGAACGGATGAACAATGACCATGATAAGTTTTGTTGAAAGTACCAATTTAAAATTATACACGCAATCATTAAATGTGATTTAGTTAAGAAGGGTTGAAACAAAAGAAGGTATAATTTTTCTAACCACAGTGCTGTTTTATATCAGATAACAACTTAATACATATTTTAATGTATATAAATTTTAGTCATGAATATGAGTTACTGTAATCTGAAATACTGTTAGATTTATTATAATTATAAATGAATTTCAGCGTTGAATAAAACCTCATTGCTTTAAACTTCATTGACTGCAACATACAGGTATAATCATATAGTACTCGTACAACGGTTCCCAATCTGTGGTGCACGGAAGAAATAAATGTTTTCAAACAAATATTTCCCATTACGGACAATTTTGACGTATAGCACGAGCTATACAAATCGACAATTCATTGATGGAGATTCAATATCTGGCCACATATCAGCGTATTTTTTTTATCGCTCAAATGCATTTCCTTTTTTTTTTGTCGCAATGATCATGCACGTCGTTAGGTGTTACGATGCGAAGTCCGATCTGTGGATACAATATACAGAATTATGAAAACTGGACGTTGAAACATTAATTCTTATTTGTTGCAAGTTACTTGTGCGAATGAACTTTATCATAATTTTTTTTTTAAATAATCGTCCCTTGTATTGAAATTTTGGAAACCGCTGATGCCGTACATAGAACTGCGTCCGAATGGTTAATATAACACTATGGATCATTATAAGTTATAGGTTTCCTGTACTGTAATTGAGATTTATTTCCCGTTGTAAAATAAAAATATCTTGTGAACAAAAAGTATGCTGAATATGTAAATGCATTTTGACGCACGCAAAACAACTTACGTCTTTCATTTATTGTATTTTCCACCACATGACATAAGTATTCCTGATTTCTAACTAGATACACTTTAGTTCTCGAGAGGGTTTTACTCGGATTCATCAAAAATATATCGGAATAGAACATCAATTTTTAATTAGACGCATATACAGGAAAATTGCAAATAACATTTTATGTTCCAAATATTTTTACTAACATCTTTTATTTGAAACTTTTTTCGTAACTGATACCATTTTTGAAATAAATGGCATTTATTGTTTTGTGTGTCCAGTAAACTTCCTCTTCTGGTTTTTCAATTTCATTCAAAATCAACTCAGCTCTTCGTATTTTCATGAAACTTATAATTTACCAAGTTTCGTTAACAAATCTTATCTCGTTCATGATATATTGCACACTCGGACGCACATCCATCCTTCCACACATACACATACACACAGACATCATTGAAAAAAATGATCAAAACGGATTCAGTGGACCTCAAAACACGTATTTCTGCGAAAATCTCGTCAACGAGTCCAATACTTCCTTATACTGTGTATAAGAAAGTAAAAAAAATAGTATGTAACATACGTGCGCTCGTATTTCAAATTTCATACTCGTTCTGTAATGAAAGTCTTGCCACACTTGTGTTACAATATATGTACTAATATTTCTATGTTGTTATTTGCTGCTATATACTTTAACATTGTTACCAAGGTGTGTTGAAATGTGAATAAAAATTTTTTCACATTTATTTCTTGGTCTCCCGTAAACAAAATTAGAAACCCTTGTTCTTGATATATAATACAATGAGTGCTAAATAAAAATTTATTATTTTATTTAGTTTAACCAATTTAAAATAAACAAAAAATTTCAAAATCTCCCAAATATAAATATATCATCACGCCTTTTACCCATTACTGGCTGTAGCACTCTGCCTGAATAGATTTCCAAGTAATATATATTGCACGTGAAGTGCGGTTACCAGCAGTCAAATCACGACCCCCACAGATATTAGTGGAAGGGGAGTCATAGAGGTAATGTCAATGATGAAGCAATTGTGTAATGCGTTTTCTTTATTGTCCGATATTGCTAAAGCAACATTAAAACGTACTGATACAATTACCGATAAGAGCAACTATCGGTTATCGATGCTAAATATAGGGTTAGTGACCCGAACGTAAATAATGTCTGATCAATTAGATGAAATGTTTCCTACCGGAAATTACCCTATCAGGTCTTGAATAAAATATAAGTGCAATTATTTTTATTTTTATTGTGTTTTACTTCCGCCTTGTTTAATAGATTTAAATGAGTTAGTTACTTTTGTTTTTCAAAATTGTCACTTTAGAATTAATGAAAGATATTTATCAGTCTTACCAACAAGAATAAATATGCCTTTTTCACCCATTTAAAATTGGAGGCCGTGATTTGACGACTGGTAACCGCACTTCACGCGCAAAATATATCACTTACCGAGATCTGCTTCGACAGAGTGCCACACTCAGTAATGGGTAGAAGGCGTGATGATATATTTATTTATTTTATTTATCGTGACTCATCGTGACCCGTCGTAAGTGATTGAACGTGAGACAAACTTTTAAATTCGTGAGCGGGTATCGTGAGCTATAATGAAATATGCGTTAGTACACGGGCGACAAAAAAAATTGTTTTTCGTAAGTAGGTTTGATTATGTTTTATGTTTACTCTACTAGGTATACTACTGGTTTCAACATTGTTTGTCATGCAGCTAGAAAATCCTCGACTCATCTAATACAAATAGAAGACAATTTTCCTAATAATTCTTGAACGTATCTATCGCTTTTCTCAGTAGGGGTACGTTAAATATGTGTATGTAGGCGTGTGTGTCCAGTTCAAACACAGTGGACAGTTCGATGACCCAAGTCACGTGTGCGTAATTTCCGTACAAGAAGTGCGTGTTGTGTTTGTAAAGAGGCGACAGTGAATTTTTCAACAGGGGGGCAAATTATTTCCACCTGTCATAACTCATAAACAGACGGATAAGTTTTCTACTTGACATGTTTAATAACATGGCACATTATCGAATCAAAAATTAAAACATTACAAAAAATTGTGATGAAAAACCAATTCTAAGGATCTGTCATTTTAGATAATTGCTATGATAATATTCATTCTTCGGAAACTATTCTTATTATATTTATTTCATATCATATTTAGTACCATAAAAAGGTTATCTAACTTTTATATGCAGATTCACAAAACGGATTAGCACTAATATTATCTATAACTCTGTTTCAAATTAATACAGATTAAAGACATGAACTAAATTTGATGCTAATTAACTCTCTTTTTAACTCAAGTTAAAATAAACTAGTTTCGACTTTGAAAAGAGCCTGTTAAAAATTAAATAAAAAATGGAGTTAGCGCTAATCCGCTTTATGAATCTGCCTGTTAGTGATTAGAGTGAAAATTCTAATTTTTCAAAGGTTATATCTCAAGAATTAAACAAAATATACAAATTTATCCGTTAATTCAAATTACATACAAAATATATACGGATCTCTAGCTAAATGTATTCAAATGGCAGTAGTTTTTTGTCAATGAAATTTGTAGTTCAGGTCGAGTTTGTATTGCTGCGATTATTAGTTCGTGAAAGACACAATTACCGGTTTATGATGTATTTACAATTAATTTTGAATTGTAAACTAATTTCTGTTTAAAATGAATTGTGTATTGTAAATTAAAATTCCTTCATTTTAAATGACCTAATTCATTGCCCATGAACTAAAACGACATTAGCGCTGCAAACAGACTCGTTCAGAACTAAAAATTTAATTGATAAAAAGCGCTGTCATTTGAATTAATAAAATATTCGTACTTATATAGAAAACTAAGGCATATTAATGGCGAATTCACCAGGTTTGTATTGGTCTAGTTTTTGAGATTTTAAACAGTACAGAGAAAAATTCTGGATGCAGTTCTATATTTCCTACATTTCAGTACTTGAGATGTGACTATATTTTTAATCGCTTATATCTCTGGGGTAAAACATTGTTTTTAGCTATTTTTCGCAAATAGTCATAATTCTATATATATATATATATATATATATATATATATATATATATATATATATATATATATATATATATATATATATATATATGCTGGTGTGGTAGATTGACAAAATCCAACATGGCGGTAAAAATTCAATATGGTGACCGAATTTTTAAAAATCTACCAATTTGCATCAAATTTGGTATACGAGGGTTTTGGGAGACGCTGATCACGAATCCGAGGTCAGATTTTCCTAATTCAAGATGGCGGATCCAAGATAGCGACCGCAAAAATCCCCCCTACATAAAATTTGGTGTTAATCGGTAGATTTAAAAAAAATTCATATATATATATATATATATATATATATGGGGTGGCTAGCTCAGTGGTATGAAGTCGGCCTGTGGATCCTGAGAACCTTGGTTCGATTCCCACAGACAACAAACAATTTTCATAATTTCAAAAACTACCCCTGTGGCTCCTCCACCACTAACATCTTTGGGGGCCGTGATTTTACGACTGGTAACCGCACTTCACGCGCAAAATATATCACTTACCGAGATCTGCTTCGGCAGAGTGCCACACCCAACAATGGGTAGAAGGCGTGATGATATATTTATTTTATTTATTTATTTAATATATAGTGTGTTGAATAAGTCCTGGGCTGTGAAACATAACTCTGTACTTTATTCATACAATTTAACCTTAAATAAAACGTCAAACGTCATTCAAAATGAGGAAAGTGCAATTCCGTTTTCATTTCGTTGACTATTGTGAAAATAAGATTTTACTACAAATGTTTTTTGTTCCTGACTAAACATTTTACTGTAAGTTCAAAAATAAATCATTGTTTTACTTTAATTTATGTTAAATTAATTATGACGTTTAAGGTTAAATTGAATGAATAAAGTACAGACATGCGTTTCACAGCTCATAGCCACCCAGGACGACAAGACTTATTGAACAACCGTTATATTATATGTTTTTATCCAGCAGTACAGTGGTATAGATAGCGTAACGGCATTCAAATCCGGAGATCCTTAGTTCGAATCCCACTCAAGCTAAATATATATGAAATACCACAATATGGCTCGGTGAATCCGGATCCTGTAATTGGAAATAAGTTCCTGTTGTACAGAGTAGCATAAATTAATTAATTAATTTCAACCTATCAAAAGGGGCCTTAAGCCGTCTATGTTAATAATTCTGATTTTGCATTAAATTAAAAAAAAATATTAACATTTTGTATCCTGTATCAATATGCATAAAGAATAACATTGACCTATTTTTTGCATTAGAAATATAAATAATGTAATAAACAAACTGTATATTCATCACAGTAACCTGGTGTAAGTACATATATTATATGATATGGGTAAATACTTTTAATATGCCACCTATTCTTCGAATAATAAGGATTAAATGTCAAATGGTCAAGTTGCTACAACGTTTATAACCTCGACATTTCAGAGAAATTTGTTATTATGAAATAAAATATATGGATTCGACGCATGAAAGCTCGCCGAAAACTATTTATTAGCTGGATAATCGTTTATTGGAAGGACGATGTTTGCATATCCTTGCGATTTATTTAGGTGAAAATTTGGTGACATTGGATAAAAGGTCAGGTAGCTTTATAGAAAAATTATATTTCTCTGATAACAAATTTAACATAATTATGGTTTTCTATAAGAAATCGGTTTAGCAGAAAGCTATAAAACGCGATCTTTTAACGCCAATAAAAAATATATAAAAAAAATTATAGCAGCTTATCAACTCCTTTCACGTTCCATATAAGAATCCAGTCACTATAGTTCAAGGTTCAACATTGTTGTAACAATTATTAGAATTTGAATTAATATCAAAATAATTTTTCGCACTACCGGTAATATAAGTATAACTAATAAAATTTTTGATTTTTTGCTGATTTTCGTTTTTCTGTAATAAAAATTTTATGCGTGCAAATTTTAACCTAAAAATTTTTACGCGAAGAATTCCCTGGTGTTTATAGATTTTCATTATCTTGTCAACTTTTTGAAATATCGCCAAGGAAAAATTTTGAGAAATATCGAAAAATTTCCAAAATTTGTAATTTATACGAAGCATGGATAACACGATACCAACACAAACAATTTTCGTGTATTTTCATAAATAATATATCAAAAGGTTAATCACCTATGGTACTATACTAAAAACGAATAAATTAATCAGAATCATTAAATTTTAATAAGAATAGGAATGTAAAAATCAAATTGTTAAAAGTTAATTTAAATAATTAATTCGTCAAAATAGAAACTCATGGATTGTATTAAATATTAATTAGAAGTGAAAAACTTGGTAATATTTTTAAACACACTGTATTTCAAAAATAAAAACATATTTGTTCTGACAATTTAAAAGTTAATATTTCTAGTGATCTATTTTAAATAATACTGTAATTTAGATTCAGTTCCAGTTGTGCAGAGTAACAAAGAAATAAATAAAAAATATACAAATATTTAACCAATATTTCTTCAAAAATAAAAAAAAGAAGTTATAGTGATAAAATGGTACTAATACTTAAATCATTTGTCGCCTTTGTTATTGTACAACAATTCCTATCTAAATTGAAATTGAAATTGCATGTCTGAAATATCTCGTGAAATACTCTAAATATTTTAGTGTTATAATTATTTTCAATTATTGTAATCATCGATTCGATATGTCAAATCTATAAATAATGTGAAGCAAGTCTTCATGATGGAACAATATTTGTTCATGTCTCTTTGTTAGCGTGTAGTTTTCCACGCGGCTGTCAAAATGTCGGTGGAAAGTAACAAAAGGTCAACAAATTGTATGTGAAACGATCGTACATGAACATAAAGGGTAATGTTTACTAAATCACTGGCGTACATAATTTTTTACATTTAATAATGAAGGGCTGTAGGAATCATTGCATTTTTATGTTAAAAAATAATTTCAAATAAGATATATATGTTACCGGCAGAGTATAAATTTTAGCAGTGTATACATTGTCTAGACGATGTAGAAAATTCCGAATACAAAATAGTTATTTCTGTATCAAGGATAAAAACAGGAGTTTATGTCCAATGGCATAATTATTAGCACGAGACGTAAAGCGTTGAGGGTAAATAATATCCTTATCGACAGAAACGCTAGTTTCACCCTTGGTACATACAATATTTTATGCACAACAAAAAAATATTTAATTTTATATTCAAACGATTAAAACAGATATATTTATATGTCACAGTGACATTTTGCAAAATTAGGTATTCACAATAAACAAAAATTGTCATTTTGCTTATATATCCATGGAAATTATTTTATTATGCACCTCGGGCCAAAAAAAGGGTTTAAGCCTGCTTCTCATAACTATTAATTTCGACTCGGTTGTGCATAAATAATATTATTTAACACTTATTCTTTAAGCCCGTAGAACACAAGCTCCATACACGTAAACAGTCATATTTGATTCTAGCTCAAAGTAATCTTAATTTAATTTTTTTTATATTGAACGTGTTTTTGGTATGGCTCGCTAAACACTAAACCTGAAGAATTCACATTCAAACCTTTACATTTGTTTTTGACAAAATTTACATGATTAAATACTGTATTTTACGTTTTGCCTAAATTTCACTTTTTGACATACATATACGAGTATATTGTCGAACTATTATTAAATTTGATAAGAAAGTTTCAATGTTGTTTTTTTTTATTGTTGTAATTAGTTACTATGTCACAGTTATCGTTTCATAATGTTTCATTAAAATCTATTAATATATGTATACATATAGTTTTATCATATCAGGTCTCCAATATAGATAAGAGACATATTAAATGACACTCGTACAAAAACATCACGCTATGTCTTATTAAATAGTGTACCACGAACTCTTGAAACATTCTTTGAAATGGAATTTCTTCGTTCAGGCAACAAACATTCAGGCATATTCATTCATTTATTCCTTGGTCGTCCACACAATCTTTTATCTTTAATTACACATACACTAATTTTATCAATTTTGCCTTCGATATATGTTCCACATAGTCAAACCATTTCAACTAACAAATCTACCCAACTCTTCCAAAAACATTCATCTTGATTAATTTACCTTTAATTTTAAAGTAATAAAGAGCGACTACAACATTTTTTAAAAGCAATGGCTTGAATATTTCTTGTTCTTTTTGTGATGTCTCTGCGTGCAGACTGCAAAGGGATAAAATAGAATGGATAACAGCGGAGAAGGAAAGGTGCAAATAAACGAGTCACGACATCGACCACTTCATAGGCGTTTTATCGAGATTTTAAAAAACGTAGTATGCCATCTTTGAATTCACAAAATTAACACAGATATTTAAAAGGATTACAAAATTTATCCTCACGAGCAACCAATATTTTAATACAGGAGATCATTTAAATATTTTTTTATTAATGCAAAATCTTATAATTAGTAAAAATTTCCTTCGAGCCGGATTTGAACCAGCGACCTATGGATTTCAATTTTACTTTCAACTACAGTCCACCGCTCTACCAACTGAGCTATCGAAGGCATATCTCTCTTTTAACAATATTCTAAATATCTATATATTTAATTTATTTTATTTCGTGATATAATTAAAAGTTTCCTTCGAGCCGGATTTGAACCAGCGACCTATGGATTTCAATTTTATTTTCAACTACAGTCCACCGCTCTACCAACTGAGCTATCGAAGGTACATATTTTAAGCATATTCAAGGTCTTGCTTTAATAAAACTAAACTGCACAAAGTGTTCTGGTTTAAATTAATATTGTTTACAACCACTTCAAAACTGAATTGAAAGAATTGGTACCTAATATCTGTCTATTTTGTTTATCACACTTTGCCACTTTGTTTAATAGTTTTTATTCATTTTCATTGTTTATTCGATATTCGATATTCGATACAGTACAATACAACATAAACAATTATAACAGAAATGTCAAATTGAAATATTTGAGTAGTGATAGCAGCACTTTTGCTGAAAAAAGTTTTGTTGTCGTAGTATTCGTCGTCAACTCAATTTACACTTGAAACTTGCAAAATGCAATTCAACCGTAAAATTTCATTGGTAATATTTTACATTTGAATAAAAATTTGAAGCTAGTATGAAATTGTGTCAACCTAAAATTTAGTTGTAAATTTACCTCAAATCTAGTCTACTTAAAGTTTATCATTGCTAGAATACCTACGCTAGAGGATTACACAAATAAAAAAATTAATTATAGAATATGTAGATACTATTACTTAGAGATATGTTACTATTACATGCCGTGTCTTATCTGTGTGTTTATAAATAAACCGTAATTATGGTTGCCAAAATTTCACCGGCGAGTCTCATATCTCGGGCTCATGAATATTAATCGCGAATTTTAATTCAGGTGTATTTTTTTTTTAGTATTATCATGTTTTATGGTACGAATTAACTAATTAAATTTTAGATATAAATTAGTTCTGTTTCATTCAGACCGGATTTTAATTAATTTCTATTTCTATAATAATTGTTGCTTGTTAATGTTGCTAGTTTTTTGACAGTGATTTTTGCTGTTAATAAACGATTTCACATCAAGAAGTGAAAATATGAGCACGAGAAATAAACAATAAATATAAATATGGGGTAGCTAGCTCAGTGGTATCAAGTCGGCCTGTGGATCCTGAGAACCCTGGTTCGATTCCCATAAGCGACAAACAATTTTCACCATTTTAAAACTACCCCTGTGGCTCCTTCGTGATTTGACGACTGGTAACTGCATTTCACGCGCAAAATATATCACTTACCTAGATCTGCTTCGGCAGATATATTTATTTATTTTATTTATTTAATAAATATGTCAAATTGTTGACACAAAATTCATTTAATTTTTCTTTGGAAATTCATTTAATTAAAACTTGATAAATACAGCAGAACAATGTTTATTTCTCGTGCTCATATTTTCCTGTGTTCTACTTTGTTTACTTCAAGATGTAAAATTATTTATTAACACCAAAAATCACTGCCAAAAGACTAGTAACATTAACAAGCAACAATTATTATTTCGCGCAGCAAATAGGACTTACCCCACGTACACTCTGCGATAAATCACCACTCATCTCTCTTAGAATCTAATTGGCACGCATTGCAACAGCCCAGTTCGCCTTTTCATGTCTTCATAAGAAACCATAGCTTTCTTACTTTCACTGCCCTACAATACTATCACGTGACTGCTCTGGTCAAGATGTAGGTTAACTAAAGGGTTTGAAAACTAAAGGGGTAGAAGAATAGGGTGGTTAGCGGTTATGAATACGAATTAGGGTTTATTTGTTATGTCATTTCCGATCTATTTGTTATTTTAGTAGCTACTAAATATAGAAAGTGTGTTACTGAAATCACACACACACACACACAAAATTATGAAATGAATCAAAATGAAAATACTGCCTCCCAGCTCTGTTTTCCAGATTATGTTGTAGGTATAGTAAAAAATAGCGTATGATACAGGGGTGTAAGTGCCTTTAAAGCACTAGTGCCATTAAAAGCATTCTGCTTCGTGTCGTGCTCTTGAACTCGTCACATGAGCTTTAAAACTTACTTATACGTTTGAAATGTAATAAGTAAAATTAGTCAATACTCGACCGTAGAAAAAATAGTGTATTCAAATAGTTTTAAAAGTGTTTTTATTGCAGATAATATAAGCAATATTTATTTTGTCCATTTTTACACAAGTATATATAAATATATATATATATACGAAATTTTTGAGAATCTACCGATTGACACCAAATTTTATTTGCGGTCGCTATCTTGGATTAGGCAAATCTGACGTCGGATTCGTGATCAGCGTCTCCCAAAACCCTCGTATACCAAATTTGATGCAAATTGGTAGATTTTTAAAAATACGGTCACCATATTGAATTTTTACCGCCATGTTGGATTTTGTCAATCTACCACATCAACTTTTCAGGGGCGTCCATCAGCTACAATTTGAGCCAAAAAACGACCCGATCGGTTGCGAATTTAAATTTTTACAAGCTTTTCTTTCTGGACACTCGATTTTTCACGGGCTTTCGGCCGCCATATTGGAGCCGCCATATTTGATTTTTCAAAGGCGCACTCAGCATTTTAAAGTAGATGCTTTAGGCTTTAAAATGACCTCTTGGTCGATTTTTTTGGTAGCTTCTAATTTTGGTTGTAGCTCTGATCCGGTTGACGCGGATTGTCCCATTTATATATATACTATTTACAAAATTCTTATATATATATATAAAATTGTATTTAAGAATATTTTAAAAATCACTAATTTTCAAAAAAATGTACTGGAACAACTGAAATTTTTATATTAGAAGACTTGATCAATGTACCGATCACCAAAATTGTTAGAAAGAGAAAATTTTGCAACGTTTGTTTCCTCATCTTTACTTTTTAATCAGCGTGATATTCCAGGCTTTGTATATAACATAGGCGACGGATATAAATTAGTATTATCCTTCATATATTTAGTTAATAAATTAAAAATTCATGAAAGCTTGTAAACAGAAATTATAGTTAACATTTTAGTAACATTTTATGTTTCCGGAAATTACCAAGGAAAAAATATTTCCATTTTGTGATTGCTACATTTAGTACATAATTAATGTATTATTCTAGTCGTAAAAGTGCATTGATACTGACATATAGATTGCATATTGCATTATTCATTTCTTGTTTCCTTAATTGTACCTACTGAATGAATGCATTTACCAGTTTCCTTGATTTATTTTTAACGATTTCACTTAATTACTAATGAGAATGAGGGTGTACTGATTTACTTTTCTTAAAATAGTAAATGAAACTATTTTGGATATTATTATAAATGAATTCTAATTCAATTACTTATTTACGTTGCACATGACGACTAACTGGTTGTGTTTATGTGTTGTCGACGTAGAAAATGACGTCATACAATATTTAATTTCGGCTCCTAAGATTGACTGAATAGATAGCATGTAGATATTTTTACATTGTTAAAATTAATTCTTATATTTCGTGCTCCAAAATATATTAAAGGTATAATCCAGAAACTGTACATCATTTTTCCATTTTCTTGAAAAACGTTCTATCTTAATATCGTATATTTGGAGGTCGTGTTTTGACGGATAGTGACCGCAGAATCGTAGCAGAGAACTTGCTTCAGGCCCAAACAAAAATTCACAGTGCATTTGAATTTATCCTAAATAAAAATAAATAAATATATCGTCACGCCTTCTACCCAGTACTGGGTGTGGCACTCTGCCGAAGCAGATCTCGGTAAGTGATATATTTTGAGCGTGAAGTGCGGTTACCAGTCATCAAATCACGGTCCCCAAAGATGTTAGTGGTGGAGGAGCCACAGGGGTAGCTTTTGAAATTATGAAAATTGTTTGTCGCCTGTGGGAATCGAACCAGGGTTCTCAGGATCCACAGACCGACTTCATACCACTGAGCTAGCCACCCCATATGAATTTATCCTATTATAAATAATTAATCAATTTATTGTAACGTTTTTCATTTTATATTGTTATGAAATTTTCCTTGTTTCCAATATGTCATCAATTAATGAGAGCAAGGTCAAACTGGCCCTATAACTAATTTCGTTTTCAATTTAAATATTCATTGTTAAAGTATCATTAATGCCTCGTACAATACTTTACAAAATTGATTACTATTTACAAAAGTATTTCGTCTGTACAAGTTCATAAATTAATGTGTCGAAACCATGAATTAAAAACCATATTTGGTAAATCGATCAAGGTCAAATATTGAGGCATTGATGATAGTGGTGGTAATGTCAGTCTTGTTGGATACAAAATAAGAATGAACAAGCGCCTCATCACTGGCTGACACCAACGAACACAAAGCATCTACGTCATAGCTTTTGTGTTGTTGCTAACGTCAATGCATAGCGAAATGGGATCGCAACATTGCAAAATTTGGGGAAGTAAGGATGAAAGTTGATTCGGAATCAAGAATCAACGAGGACAATCCTTGGAAAGCAAAATAAATGTTGGGAAAGGAATGCATCGCAATAAATACAGCCGAACATCAAGGGACTTAAAAATTTATTGAAATATCGAGTTAAAGGAAAAAATGCACACATGTTTTATTGTGTTAAAAAATACATATTCTAAAACATTCTAAAATATGGCGGTGACATTTTACCAACATTATACACTCTGTACCAGGGAACATACACTCTACTAACAAAAAATTAGAACATAGTTAGATCTTCGGGAATTCCCAAAAATCTACGCCGATTGCTGATTGCATGGGTCATGCTCCTTGAAACAAAACTCGACGAATCTTCTGGACCGTACGCTTAGATAATGTGCAAATATTGTGCCGAAAGAGTACATTTTGACCGTGAAAATTCGACTACTGTGTTATTGGGACATGTTATCAGCTTTGAATTATAAAGATTTTCGAGTTACAGAAATTTGAGTTAAAGAGATAAAAGTGCATGGCAATTATACAAAATGTAGACGCCACAACAGTAAAGTTCGACTTAAGGAAAATTTTAATTGCCCTATTTATTTTGTTGTAAAACCTGTAAATTTGATTGAATGTCGGGTATTTCTTTACATTTTTGACTTCTTAAAAACCGATAGTAATAATGTTCCAGTAAAAATATGACAAAAAATCTGGCGGAAGTGATCGAAGTAACATTGTCGATACTATTTCTTTTTGTTGTGTGCCAGGGTGTTGATCTTTTTTAAATTGTACCGGAATTTTTTATTACTACTGTTTAACAAAGTAATATAACAGAACTTTGTTATGCGTTCAAGTAGTAAATATAAATTGAAAGGAAAATGCATTTTTAATTAAATCTGTCATGTTCTATGCTACCTAATAGTAATTGTACGTACATGTTTGTTTTTCAGGACGATTGGAGGAACAGATTACGAGGATTTGAAACATTTCAAGAAGAACTACAAAATCATGAAACATTACAGAGGCTTCAACCATTTCTGAGTTCACTTTTACATTTTCTATTCAACGCAGAAAGACATCCGCGACTTCAAATTACTGTTGAAGTAAGTCAATAAATGTTATTACTAAATATAACATACTTTTAAATTAGATAAATTATAATTATTAAAAATTACTAAGGGCCGATATTTCAATCGTCTAAGAAAGTTCCAAATGAATATATCTGTCAGAACAAATAAAAAATATCGCTTCGAATCATAGTTCAAATTATAAAAATTATATGAACTGTTATTTTTGTATGTGCTATTTTGTTTGTTTATTAGACGGATATAGTTAAACTAGAGCGGAAAACGATATTTTTCCCATTCGAATTTGAAGTTTGCCTCATTCGTAATGCTCGTGAGACATACGAACGAGAGTTGAAATAGGGTACATCTCTCGTGTTAAACACAATATTTTTCTTACGACAAGCTTGAAAAAAGATTTATTCGCACTTTAAAAACACTCCGAAAAAAATCTAAAAGGTATAATAAAGGTACTATTTATTTATTTTTATTAATATTGTAAGATAATTTAAAGATGTCAAGTATATTACTATCAAATAAGAATTTTTAATAAAATAATGAATTGTTATGATATTGAGTCGGATTTAAGAACCCAGGTTCGATTCCCACAGCCGACAAACTTTTCACCACATTAAAACTATCCTTGTGGCTCCCCCTCCACGAACATCTTTGGAGCGTTGATTTGATACACGCAGCAAAGAGCAAAAGACATGGTAACATATTTATTTTTTATTTTATTCTTAAAAAAAAAACGTAACACTGTTATTTTTCCTCTATAAAGAGGGAATATTCATTTTCCTCATTATTTCGCAGAAAAAATTTATTAGTTTGAAATGTCAGCCTTTAATATTTTCTTTAGTCAAATTGATTCATTTTGAACAAATTAAATAAGTAAACAAAATATATTGTACCGGGTGTTAATGACCAACGTTGTCGAAACACCAATGTAATATAATAAAAAAAAAATAATAATAATAAGTAAATGTAGTGAAAATTCCTTTCGTAAAAACATTATATGTCGCAAATATGCTTAATTAAATCACAGTAAATCATGTCACACTTTAAAAGGATTAAAACTTTCTGGCTTCTTCTTGCGTTGCAATAATGAATAATGACGTGTTGTCAGGGACGTTGGAAGTGGTTTTGCTTGGGGGGGGGGGGGGGGGTGAGGAGTAGAACTTAATTAAACATTTAGTAAGAAATTATCTTTTAAATCGGAACTTCAAACACTTTTCTTCGTTCTTGGGTTCAAATCCAATAGTTTCGTCTTTTCCTGGTGAACATGAAGTAATAGCAGATTCGTTAATCTTTTTTGAGTTATTTTCCCTCGAAGATACGTCAAAATTCGGCGTAGAGCACTAAACGAAAATATCAACAAACTCCCAAGCTACCCAAAACAGAGGAGCGTCGCACCCCCCTGTTTTGAAGTGGAGCGGGCGATCCGCTCCCTCTGACCCACACTTTCGACGTCCCTGCGTGTTGTCAATATAGTCGACACAGAGTACATATTACTGTTTATATAAAATAATAAACTATGTGTTAATTAAATTTGTATGCATTTCAGGAAATACTGAAAAACGTCCTGTCAAACAGCTCAACTGAAAGTCTGAAACTTTGCCTGCCGCAATTAGCGATGAGTCTAAGTAAAATGGGCGCTCCTGCTGGCGTGCGACTCGGTTTAATTACAATGAAAAGAACATCAGCCAAGGCATTTGTCCATCACGTAATGGAAGAACCAATTATGTCCTCTCGCAGTGCTAAAGTAAGTTACACAAATACTCCAGAAAAAAGGATAATTAAACAAAGCTGTCAAGTATTCATTAATTGTCTTATTTCTTAATAATGTTGTCGAAACTAATGACATCTACATTTCTTTCTGTAATATTCATAATTTTCATTTCATTGTACTTGAATGAAAAACAATGCGACCAAATATAATTTGTTTATTATTTGGGCTAACGACATAACTACATTTCGTGTTGTGAATTATCATCATTTTCATGCGTAATTTTGCGAATCCGTCTTTTATTTCTACATAAATATAGTATTATAATTTTAACTCCGTTTTTATTTGTACCTTCGAAATTTATTGATTGTCATAATCTACTTATAGCAAATGTTTGTTCCTATAATTAAAATACAATTTGCCGATTAGAAAAAATATTGACATGTAGGTACAATTCGTTTCTGTTCCTTTCATGTCCAAATATAACACGAGTGTTTGAATTTGAATAAATCTATAATTTGACGGCTGGTAATCGCACTTCACGCGCATAAATATATCACTTACCGAAATCTGCTCCAGCAGAGTGTCACACCCAGTCATGAGTAAAAGGCGTGATGATATGTTTATTTATTTGTATTGTTATAAAAAAATTGTTACATTTTTATTAAAAAGTAGTCTATAATATGATTTTTGTTTTTAGTGATATTTAAGACATTTGTTATAAAAAAATGCAATCATTATTTCAAAAAAATAATCTGAAGAATATCCGGTAAAACTATTAGGGCTTGTATTATCATTTTTATGGAGTGGCTAGCTCAGTGGTATGAAGTCGGCCTGTGGATCCTGAGAACCCTGGTTCGATTCCCACAGACGACAAACAATTTTCATAATTTCAAAAACTACCTCTGTGGCTCCTCCAACATCTTTGGAGGCCGTGATTTGACGACTGGTAACCGCACTTCACGCGCAAAATATATCACTTACCGCGATCTGCTTCGACAGAGTGCCACACCCAGCAACGGGTAGAAGGTGTGATGATATATTTATTTATTTATTATCAACCACATTTATAACTTAAATCTAGTTTAAGAATAACAGTAGCGAATAACTATTATGAGAAATTAACATTGCTATTGTTGAACAAAGCAATTTACAACCTTGAGAGGAGTGTATTCGGAGGTCGCTACTTTCGTCGGTATATTCAGTGTCAAAAGTTGGATTTAAAAATGTACGGTTTAATTGAGTTTTTGAAATAATTAGAAGGCGAATAATATTTTACATTTATAAAAATAGCATGTCAAAAGAATAATAATTATAATGGATAAATAAAGATGTCATTAAAAAATTTGCATAAGTGTTATCACTGAGACTGTATATTTGACTTTCGTGCCAAAGAAGAGCCACGCCATTCGTTATTTACCTGAATAGGTGGAATTAAAACGCATTTCAGCCACGGCTTTACTTTAGTTTGTCGAGCTCTATCAAAATTTAAACTGAAATTAACGATAAATACGAATTGAAAAGTTTGATAATTCCTAGACCAATAAATCAAATTAGAAAAAAGTTGCTAACCATTATTTTATCTTTTTCAATGCCATTTATTCAACTACTAACAATCATTTCTTTAATATCTTAGTGTCGTGAAGGTGCTCTGCAGCTGGTAGTAGCAGCCACCAGTTCGTTTCCGAGCACCGAGTTCGAAGCCACTTGGCTGGCAGGACGCGCTGCGACGGCAGCAGCAGACCGTAAACGTCGAGTGCGGCAAACCGCCCTGGATGTGCTGGCCACCCTGGCGCAGCTGGCCAGGCCGGCGCCGGTTCTAGACGCCGTCGCCGCGGCTGCTACCGTCAACGACATGCAGGATAAGGATTTGTTTCTTGCAGCCGTCCGCGCTAGGTATAAGGAATAAAAATAAGGCTTCAGATACATTCATATAGCACGGAACAGTTTGGCTGGCCAGATAGAGAATTAAAATATTAGTAAAACGTATCGCTCGTACTCTGTCTTTGCGTGCTTTGTGAATTTGTGCACTTGCTTTGATTATAGCAAGAATAGCTGCGTTGTCTTGATTATTGTAAGACTTGCAAACGAACTCTGTGTAATTAATCGCTTAGAATCTTTCGAAATTATAAATATATCACTACTTAGACAACATATAAATAATAAATTTAATATTTACAATTCTCTTTTCAACAACTTTTGCCGAGAGATTATTAAAATAAAAATTATGCTCATAATACAATTATTCAAGACATATTAAAGTCCAGTTTTTCAATCATCGATTAATGTTAATCATGACTCACATTAATTGAGAATAAACCGGCGATTTAAAAACTGGCCCTAAGTAGTTTATTGTTAGTTTCTGTTGAAAAAGAATTATTAGATTTCCTATAATCTAAACAAGCCTTTTTTTAAACTTTTTTAATGTTGCGAAACAAACGCGAAAATTATGGAACTGTTCGGAGAAATGAGCATAACAGGCGTGATAAGAGCTCAGAGACTTAGGTGGCTGGGTCACGTAGTTCGTATGCCGGAGGACAAAGTAGTTAAAGGTGTTTTTGAAGGAGGCGTAGTGGCCAGGAAAAGAAGAGGGCGACCAAAGGGAAAGTGTTACGATGCGGTGGTAAAAGACATTGAACAATTGGGTATAAGAAGATGGAAAAAGAAAGCCGTAGATAGAGCACAGTGGAGAAGTGTTGTGCAACAAGCCATGAACCTGCAAGGCTCGCAGAGCTAATAATCTAAACTAGCCTTTTTTAAACGATTTTGTAAATAATGGCAAAAGAAGAATTAATTTAATTTGTTTAATATATGATAATTCTCCTCTATCCCTTACAAAATAACTGCACACTCGACTCTAAAACTCATCCCACGCCACTGCTGTTTCGTTAAATTTTGCATCTTGTGACATCTATTCAGTTAAAGAACCAACCACAATAAAATTATAATTGATGTTATTTAAATTCTATGTAGATTGGCGCGAAGGCAACTTCCGATAGTAGAATCGGATGGCACCATAATCAACGCATCTCCAGGAGTCGGTCAAGGTGCCGACGTGGACTGGGTAGCAGCAGGAAGCGGCTCGATGTCACCATGTTCCGCCAGGTCACGGCGGAGAGTCATGACATCGGCCACTACTACCGCGAACAACAATTCCGCAAATAGCAGGTTTATGTCACATTATGATTCATTTAATGGGGTAGGTGGTTCAGTGGTATCGAATCGGCCTGTGGATTCGAGAACACAGGTTCGATTTCCATAACCGACAAACAATTTTCGCCACATTCAAACTATCCCTGTGGCTCCCCCTCCACTAACATCTTTGTGGGGCATGGTTTGACGAATGGTAGCCGCACTTGACGCACATAAATATATCAGTTACCGAAATCTGCTACGGCAAAGTGCCACACCCAGTAATAGGTAAAAGACGTGACGATATATTTATTTATTTATTTTTATTTAATGGGGTAGATCGTTCAGTAATATTGAGTCAGCCTGTGGATTCGAGAACTCCGGTTTGATGTTCACAGCCGACAAATATGTTTCACCACATTCTACCTCTGTGGCTCCTCCTCCATTAATATCTTTGGGAACCAATTTGTCACTTACCGAGATCTGTTAAGGCAGAGTGCCACACCCAATAATGAGTAGAAGGCGTGATGATATATTTATTTATTTATTTAAGATTAGTTACACCAACAAAACTAAAATTTTGAACTTAGTTTAAATAAATAAAAGCATAAACATAAATTTTAATTTTGAATTAAATAACAAACAAACAAACTTACAATGTATTTGTTTTTGACATAATCAGCACAATATCAACAATATTAATTTGTTTATTTACCTACAAAAAAATACTACCTTATTTATTTATAATAATTAATTAGGTAATTAGGTATTAAATGAAAATCGTTAAGCCGAATTACAGCAATATTATTCTTTAAATAATGTTATTATCTATTATTGAATATTGCATAATTTTATCATATTGTTATCTGTATATAATAAAAGTTTTAATATTTAATAGTTAAAGCTACGCTACGTAATACCATTCATATAATTCGTAATAGGACTAAAAATTGTAATGATAAATCAATACACAACTTATACTTCTATTTCTATTATAATATAAAAACAGCAGGGCATTAACTGTAACTGTACCATCACAACATCATATAATATTCTGTTCTCACTCTTGGGGTGAATGACCTACCTCTACTCTCTGTGCATTATGTTACCCGTTAAACATTGATGATATCTTGGTTGTATCTGCACGCATCATCTTTTTAAATTTGTTTTTGAATAAAATATAAAAATAGCTCAATTTCATTTCATTGCATTTTTTTAATCATCTACCAATAATTATTATCGGCTCAACAATATATGAAATCATAAATGAATAATAAAAATCATGTCTGTAGATCGAGATACAATTTTACCTATTACTGGGTGTGGCACCTTACACAAGCATATTTTGAAAAGTGATACAATTTGCGCGTGTACTGCGATTACCAGCCGTCAAATCACAACTATTAATAGTATATAATGTAGGACTTTATTGGACGAGTTGTAGTTTCTAACCGAGTGAAACTGATAAATGGTCCAATTATATACAAGTTGTATACAAAGCTTGGAGACATTTTGTTTTCCTGTAATATGATAATGTGAAAAACTTAGTTGTATTTTAAAGAGTGCTTTGCTGTTGCTTTTGTTTAACAATACTATTATAATTATTGAACTGTTAAATTTGTCAAAAAAGGATGAAATAATGTTCATAATGTGCCAAAAGAAATAAAAGAAATTTCATTGAATTGATTAAGTAATTAGGTTTAATATTAATTTTTATTTTATTTTTTGACATTGACAGGAATCCAGTTTTGCTATTTTATCGTACTAGTCCAATAAAGTGCGATTTTGTGTAGACTAAATACTATTGTAAATCAAATAGTTGTGGGTGCAGTTGAACATAAAAAATAAAGATATTAATGGATGTAAATATTAGTATGTCAAAAGAAATGAAAAGTTTTTAATAATATTTTATTATTTTCAGGGGAGATTCTGCTTTAGTATCTCACAGAAATATGTGGAGCGCAAGAAGGTTTCAAGATTCCGTTGAACCATTCGGGTCAAAAGTACAACATCCGGAAAATGTAACGTGGGCGCTTGTACCCGTCGGAAATAAGGTTAGTTTTAAACAAATCAAATTAATGGTGGAATTTTGAGATAAATCTATAGATCTATCTACTTATAGATTTACACAGAATCCAACCATAAATAAGTCAAATTGAATTATGAAGACAAAAATTGGAACACCGCCAGGATTTGAACCTGCGACCTATAAACTCCGGTCATATACTTTAACCGACTAAGCTACTGTCGCGTTGAAATTTAAATCTGATTTTATTCCAATTTTTCACTTCATTTTTCACAAAAAAAGCAATAGATTTTTTGTTAATTATTTTACTTTTTTATAAAACATTTTACTCTAAAATAGAACTTTATGAAATGGATAAAAAAATGAAAGTCTTACACGTGTGCCATCATCATGACAAATAATGAAAATATGTATAAACAAAACAATTAACTATCAAATTGCTGAACATAAAATAATATTTTATAATTTGAGAAAGAAAAATAATTTTAAGACGACATGCTTTTCGTCACGTAATCCAAGTCTTACTATCAAACAATAAATATTGATATTTTTTAAACAACATAATTATTTCTTTAGTTGGTATTAGCAAGCATCATAAAATCGATATATTTAATAATTAAATGCAAATGTTTCTAGAACACTAATAACAATTCAATAATACTGTACCATTTATTTCTAACCATTCACGCAATTTCACGCTTTACCTATAAACATTTTTTTACGGACAATATTGATTTTTGTAGAAAAACTTTTCGCAAAAATAGGTTAATTTTTAATAATATCGTATAATAGCTTATTAAAAATTCTGCAATCGTCTCTAACTTAGAAACTTTTCTAAAAATATCAAAAGTTACTAGAGGCGATTTTCAGACTATTGCTCGATTCGAGGCACTGATAGTGTATGGTTTCACTTTCGTTGAAACATTCAAATACCTCCCAAAAAACAATTGCCGTTGGTTGTCATGGAAGTATTTGGTTGCTAAGCAACAATCAATTTAACGCTAGAAAATCTACTTTCGTGACTTTTCCAATGACGTCACGTAGCTCACAAACATGCAATGTCAACGTGAGTTCGACAGCGCAGAAGGAAATTGCCGGTTGCCATATACAACTATTGATTCAACGACTGATGCATGCGGCATATGAAACAATGAAAAGCCGTGATTTAGGCAATTGTTTGCGAATTATTTGTTGGTTGAATCGTATGTGAAATGTTCGTGAAGACAAGTGAATGTCTGCTTTGTGTTGTGATGTATCAGCGTTTGTTTTTTGGTGGAATGATCATCTTTTGTTCATTGTTTGACAACTGACAGTAGCTAGATATGTTGCTTTGTAGAATTGTAGGGCTTAGGCCGTTCTTCTTGAGCAATATTCAAACTTCAGTGGTAAATATATTTGTCGTAATGATACAATTTTTATATAATTTCAAACGGCAAAATTACAAGAACATGTTTGTTTCGGTATAAATGTATTATTTCTTAATTAATTACCGTTTATTTATTTTTTATGACATATTATTAAATATTAAAAAATTATAATGATCACTAAAATGTACAGCGGAGAAAAATGAAAACAATTTTGAGAATTTTCAACGAATTTATTATTAACTATTATCTAAATTTCAAAAATGCTATTTTAATCTTGTGAATTATATTTTGTGTTGAACCTGGTGCATTTTTTTTAATATAATGTTATTTTCAGGATGAAGCACAGAATAAATCATATCAGGGCAACCAACTTTGGACCCTTGATCAAAATACTACAAATGGGGACATACGTTTAAATGGATCATCAGGTATGCAAAAAACAATAATTATAAATTAAATTAAAAAATTCTATAAAAATTTATTTGTATCGATTCAAGATTGATTTTGAAGTTTAATTTACGGAAATGTCGTTGCAAATATTCTGTATAATTTTATGCGTGATTTGTTGTTAAGATTTTCTATATTTATAAAACAATTGCATCCCTTGTGGGGATCGAACCCACGACCTTTGGATTAGAAGTCCAACGCGCTATCCTCTGCGCCAAAGGGACCACGTGGTTTATATTTTGTGTTTAGTTTAAATGATGAAATATTGTCAAGGTTATCATAGTTGTATTTATAGTATTCTCGTAAATCAATTATTAAAAAAAATATATGAACTAGATAATTTTCAAACTTGTTTTGTAAGTAAATGTAAGCTCTAATATATGGTCAATGTTTATAACATATATATTATATTTATTTTATTGTTTAAAATTAAATTTATCTAAAGTTAAATATCAAAAATACTTTATATTTTACAACCTTCGATAGCTCAGTTGGTAGAGCGGTGGACTGTAGTGTACTTAAGTTGAAATCCATAGGTCGCTGGTTCAAATCCGGCTCGAAGGAATTTTTTAATTTTTTACCAGGAATAAAAATTTATTACTTAAATACAATATTGCTATGGCTATTGTTATTATATCTGGGCCCGGTTGTATAAACATTGTTAGCTAATTATTTTGCTAACTACGCGATGTTGAATCACATCTAAGAAATATCAAAATTTTTGACAGGTCATTATTTTCAAACGTTATAATTTCTATATGAATAGTATGCATTAAACTAATAATTATTTGTTTCAAATATTGTTTTATCATTGTAATTTAACTAACAATAAGTATTTTACGCTGATGTTAATTATAGACAATAAAAAATCTGAAAATATGTAAAATGTGGTCTCAGCCATTTTGGCCAGTTAATTTTTAAGATGCTATTAACAACATAGTTTAAATCGCTTTATACTCGTTTTGTGAAACCAGGCCCTGGAACTTAAATAAATTAAACTAAAAACATGGCAGCGGTGGGATTCGAACCCACGCCTCCGAAGAGACTGGTGCCTTAAACCAGCGCCTTAGACCGCTCGGCCACGCTACCTTCGTACATAACGATATCTGATTATTTGTCACAGAACTCCGTAACTTTTTTGGTAGAGGTTTTCGTGAATGCTTAACTTTTTAAATAAACCATTAACTGGCAGTTTTTTATTTCGTTTTTAACTCACAGCTTCGTAAAAAACGTGATTAAAATAGTTGTGCAATTAGAATTAAAATTCTTACTTTATTGCACAAGTGGGAAGTTGGCAGCACGAGCCGTAGGCGTGCAAAAATAACGTCTTTTGATACTAGAAAGTACTCGTATTTAAAAATGACTTGTTTTTGTCATTGGTAGTAAAGTAATATATTTATCTTGCCAATTTCGTACGATTACAAAAAGCGTAAAATTAAAAAAAGGAACAACAATATAAATGATTTTAGTTACATAACATAATATTAAAAATAAGGGTTGTTATTAATTTGTCGATCAGGACCAGATAATAAACGAGTTACATAATGAGAAAATTTTTTAACTTGTTTAAATTGTTAACCATTTTAGTCGTTGTGGGTCCACAGTGGAACCACAAAACATATTTGTTTCTTTTGAATTTATATTTTAAGTGCTTTACATTCCTAGTGGTTCCAGAGTGGAACCACCATTTTTTCGTAATTTTGGAAATAAAATTTTATTTTTTTGACTTCATACACTAGTTTTAATGCCTCCTCAAAAAAAATTAAATTTTCCAAAAAATTAGATACTGAAATAATGCAGGCCGCAAAGGATAAACTTTCAATCTGCATTTAAAATTCAAATAGTAATATGTAAAATGATAAATGATTTTCTTCATTCCAGGTTCTCTCCGTCCTGTGTACCTCCTTCAAGCACAATCCCCATCCCCGGGGGTGCGTCTACGCCAACTAGTCTCGAATTCCGGGAGCGGTAATTCTCCGCCCAGCGATCCACCGCCGCCGCCACCACGTGGTCGCTCCTCGTCTCCACCAGTTCGCCTGGTGCAGTTGAGGCCGCCGCGGGGGCAATCATCTTCACCCCCGGAGTTCAACACGCGTCTGCAACAGGACACGCCGCCGAGGAGGAGGTTCACGACGGATGCGAGCAGTGAGTCTTCGAATTCGCAAGAGATCAGAAGTAAGGGGATATATAGTTTGTTTTTTTTTTATATATTTGTAAGGTGGTTCCATCATGACTGTCACATAAATGTATAGGTAAAAGAAAAAGTTTATAAAAACAAGTATTTAATTTTATGTAGGTATAGTATACGTTATAAACAAAACAACAAATTTTAATGCTAAAGTAGATGAAAAATAACATATTTAATTTTTACGATATTAAAATCTGTCGTAAATGATATTTTTTTTTAATTATCGTTGTCATGATCTTAAGAAATTCATATCATGAAAATGCGAATTTTTTTTTGCTGGACCAGTTGAAAATCGAAATTTTTTAAAATATGGTTCTATGTCATTCAGACTACGAGAAATCGAAAGCCGTTGAGCGCATCTTCATATCTTTTTTAGCTTTCGAGTTACAGCGATTTTTGACTTTTTTAAAAGACCAACTTTGAAGGGCCATATCTCAAAAACTAAAAGAGATATTGAAACGCGGTTTGAACGAGTGCATTTGTCGTGCTCCAATTAACTTATATTGAAATTTAAAAAAATTTGAATATTTTAAATTTTTTTTCAAAATATTATTTTGCCCATATTTCAAAAACTTGACAAGATAATAAAAATCTGTAAATACCAGTAGATTCCTCGCAAAAAATACATATGTATGTAAAATTTCAGAATGTTTGCTCCACGGATACAATTTTTAGAGCAAAAAAACTAAAAATGACCAAAATTCGTAAAAAAACAATGGTTTTTTGTTTTTTTGTAATAAAAACTTTATCTGTGCGAATTTTTGTTTGAAATTTTGCATACCTATGTACTTTTACGAGAAGAATTCACTGGTGTTCACAGATTTTCAATAACTTTTAATTTTTTTGAAATATTGAGAAGTGAAAATTTTGAAAAATAGTATAAAATTTTAAAAATTTTCTAAATTTCAGTATAAGTTAACTGGAGTACGTGAAACACACTCGTTCAAACCGCATTTCAATATCTCTTATAGTTTTCGAGATATGTGCCTTCAAAGTTGAGCATTTCAAGAAGTCAAAAATCGCTGTTACTGAAGAACTAAAAAAGATATGAAGATGTGCTCAACGGGATTCAATTTCTCGTAGTCTGAGTTATATAGAACCATTTTTGGTTTTTAAACTGGTTTAACAAAAAAAAATTAGCATTTTCATTAACAGACATATTTGCGATCAGACTCCGGCGATTAAAAAAATTATCTCGTAAGTACACGAAGTTTAAGTTAAAGATTTTTTATGTAGAATGTTTTCTTTAATAACTCCAAAACACAGATCTTTTTGAACTTAATGCTTTTATAAACCCTAATAAATGACAATGAAGATATATTATTATTTTCTTTCAGGTTCGCCTCCCCGAGGTAACTGGCGCCGCGAGTTCCAGTCCGCCATCCCCGTGCCAGTATCAAGCGACGCGGGGCGTGCACGTTTCCGCCGACGAACTCGTGATCCGGACGCCGAGCGTACGGCATCCGCCGCGCACCACCAGCCTATGGTGGCATTACCACCGCGTCACTTCACCACCAGCAGTGGGGTTACCTCAGCACCAGCTGTTCATCATCAGTACCATCAGCAGTATCAATATCACCAGCAGCATCATCAGCAGCAGCATCCGCAGCAGCAACAACAGCAGCAGATTGTCTACGCTAACGGGTAAGTTAATTATCCAGAAAAGTGGTACAGATTTAGTATTCATCGTCTCTTTGGCGCAGTGGATAGCGCGTTGGACTTCTAATCCAAAGGTTGTGGGTTCGATCCCCACAAGAGATGCAATGTGTGAAGTTTTACTATATTTATAAACAATCACTTACGATCTAGAAAAATTTTATTACATCTACAGGAAATAAACTCTCGGGCGTTCCGAAGGCTATATCTTCAAAACTGAACAAGATATGAAGATGTGCCCCACCACATTCAATTCCTCGTGTCCGAATTGACTTATTGGAAATTTTATAACGATTTTTACTTTTTTTTAATTTCCTGAGGGGTCCCCCTTCATTTTTTTTTAATTTTAGACCAATTGCAGGTTGCTTTCTCCAAAATTCTTTCTCGTACGAATATTATAACGATTATTTTTTGACGTTTCTCAAAACCAATTAAAAGCTTCATTGTGTGTCACGTGTCTGCGTTTTAACCAATGCTGTCATTATTATACTGAGAATAAAGCTCTTGTGATTATTCCCGGGAATTATCTCTGTAGATGCTTTTTTGTTTGTGACAAATGATAGGTAGTTGTCAAATAATTATTTAAAACTGTCAACGCGTCAAGTAAAATGTGTGAAACAAATCGATTTAGTTGTATTTTAGATACAAAAATACACCAACAAATTTTGGATTCAACTTCCAAGAATACATTAATAAGTAATCAATCGATATGAACCCAGTTCAAAATCTTTTAAGTTGGATGAATCGACCTCAACAGCTAAGTCAAAAAATAATCTAATTAAATATAACTCGAGAGTTGGATAAATTAAAAAATAATTCTCCAGTATCTTTCTCAAACTTGTTGCCATTTGGCAATAGCCACTCAAGCCCTACGGGCTTTCGTGACTTTTCCTGGCAACAAGTTTTCGAAAGATCTGTCAAATTATTTACAACTTATTCTCACTCTCTTGTTATATTATTACTGAAAATTTACATACATATGTAATTTCTTTATTTGTATTTGTTACATTTATTATGTAAAATGACATTTTGTTGTATCATTTCAATATACAAAATTAATATTGCAATTTGAGTTTATTATTGTAATATCGCTGGAAATGTAAATCATTTCAGTAATTAATGAAAAGTATAAAAATACTTGAATTCTGATGTGCGACACACAAAAAAAAATGATTTAAACCAAAAAAATAAGATTTTTAAATTTTTTTTACAACAAATCGATTTATTTACACACTCTGGTTTAACTTTTAAGCACAAACTTAAGTATATAGTTCAGTAGGATCTTTTAATAGTGTAGGTTTTTCTTAGTGGACATTAGTTCATTATTACCTTCTTTATTGTAAATATTAGTTCTAATGTCAGTCATTTTTATTTTTTTTTAAGTACGTGGTTATTTAGTTTGTAACAAACCTTTGTCATAGTTCCAATTTTTGACACTTGAACGCATTCTTATTTAAAAAGTTCCAGCACACGGGAAACGTACTTAGTCGATGGTACTAAAAATAGCAGCACTAGTCAAGGCACTGGTGATGTTATGGTTGCAGTTAAATCTATTTATATCACTAAATATACCAATATAGTGTATTCAATACCTACATTATTATTTATCTAATAAGATTGATCTTAACTTTGTACAAAAATTATAAAATATATTAATTTTTGAAATTATTGTACAATTTTCATGTCTAATACAAATTGTCAAATAATGACACACGTCGTCCCTTTGGCGCAGCGGATAGCGCGTTGGACTTCTAATCCAAAGGTCGTGGGTTCGATCCCCACAAGGGATGCAGTTAATCAGATTTTATTACATTCCTAATTAATAATTTAACCTTGACATATTAATTAGAAATCAAATGTCAATGTCTGTCTCAAGGTTTTACTGTCAATCATATAAGAAAGCGAAGAACAATAAAAACGATTTGTTTCTTATTCCTTGAACAATTTTTTGTCAGTTATCACCAAAATTTTTTTTTCATACTATTAACGATTGATACATGGGTGGATACAGCGTTTTGAAAGGAAAAGCGTAATATTGGTAGTCCAAACTGTTCTAAATAATAATTAGTGTATATTTGACAGCAGAAAAATATTTATTTATTTATTATTCTATACAACAGGAACTTATATTTAAATATATATGTTTCATAGATCCGTAAATTTGTAAATGATAAACAAAATCGTAACGAAACTTATGCTTTTATTAAATATTTTCTATTTATCAACAAATATTGATGTGATTTTGTTCATTGTTTAGAAACTTTATTGGTTTATCATAGAATTCCATCATTAATCCCTATTACAATACAGGGAACCTACAGCTTACATGAGTTGTAATTAAGACGGGTCAAATTATATATATATATATATATATATATATATATATTCATAATTTTTTATTTGGAAATTAATAAAACAGATCGTACTGCACTTATTTGTTTCATTAGAACTAAAAATACAAAATTTCGGGTCGAATAACAAGTATTGCGAAACTCGAAATAGTATTTTTAGTCCTATTGAAACATATTATTTAAGTGGGTAAACTTATTTAGAAAATATCTCAGATTCATTAAAATTAAAATTAAACAAACTGACAAAATTATATACGTTACCATAGATATGTCATTGATTTTTTATCTTAGGACCAAAAATAGCATTTTTACTATAGTTGTCATGGTCAAAAATAATATTCTTGAAATAGTGTTCTTTTAGGAGTACTATAAAAAATTTGAAACAATAGTGTCACATTGAAGTGACTGAAAAGAAATAAGTATATTTTGAATGTGTGTTAATTAAATGTCATTTATTAAATAATGGTTCTAATAATTTGATCTTGAAAAATCTATAATCTTGTTGAGACTCAAGACCGATCCGTGACTTAGGTAGTCTCATTTTGACTCATCTCGCGGCAACACTACACTTAAAAACCATTTATCAAATAAATGAACAAATTTCTCATCGAAATCACAAAAAAATATATTAACTGTCATTTATTGAAACGATATTTTTTACGTATCTGTCAGATGAATTAGGAAATATATCTTTTTTAATTTCAGTACTATAGCGATCAATAATTAAAATTGTGATATTTATAAAAGCAGCCATTTTATTTTTTATTTTTGAACTTAACTTTATTTTGTTAGGACAATTATACTGTCATATACGTAAGTATCTATATAATTTGTTCCACCATAAGAGGTTTTATATTGTTGTGCTTATCGACTTATAATATTTTGGTGACCTAAATTCATATAATTGTGTATTCATGGGTGTTGTACATGTAATAAAAAATGAGTACATAACTGGAGCATTCTACTGAATCAAGGTACAAACTGGACATACTTATTTTACGTGACACGTTATATTTTACTTTACTTGTAGATTATAGTTTTCGATGTGCATATAACAAATGACCCAGAATATTCATGTTATAATAAATAATTTATATTAAACAAACTAGTTCACCCAGAGTAATAAGTATTTTGCAAAAATATTTTAAATCAAACACTGCAGATTGTGCATTTAATAAAATAATCAATAATATGTAAAATAAATAAATTAATGTTCAAGCATATCTTCATCATACTTCTAACACGATAAACATAAAATATACGTGAACATGAGATTATAAAATTTAAAAATAACTTGCTATCATGCTACCAATTCATAATTCTTATTTAATGAAGTTAAAGTCAATCAAATTATCACGCTATTTACCTTTATTGAGTGCAGCAGATCTGCAATCTCAGATCTCAGTAGAATATTGTAAATATTATCTTTAGTAATTCACGTGCTCAAAAATAATTTATATTTAAATACAAAATACATAAAATTATATTTCTGTAATTTTTCATGTTCCGTTATTATTACATGATTAAGCACATATTTAAATGTTAATGGTAAAATATTTTACATAAAACACGCAATTTACAAAAATCAGAAAGTTAACTAGAAATTTGCATGAAACATATAATTATAAAGTAACTTTTTAATTAGTTGATTATCAACAAAAGATGCAGAATAATTTCATTTCTGCATTTATTTTGGTGGCGTAAAATAAATTAATTATTAACTTTTAGACAGAGAGAGCAAAAATATACAAATAATTGACAAAAGAATATTCTCCCATTCTTATGTGTTTGACTCGTTTTCAGTTCTTATATTTTGATTGTTTTGCAATTGTGTAGAATTTAAGTTCAAAACAAGTGCATGTGACTCTCTCTTCCTTTCTTATCTTTTTAATTCATTTTCAATTCTTACAATAGAATATCTAACTGCAATTGTGTGGAGTTCATTTTCAAAATCAAGCGCATGGCGACGTTCCCTTCGTTTCTTATCTTTGATTTCTTTTTTAGTTTTTACATTAGAATATCTAACTGCATTATAGAGAATTCACTTTCAAAAACAAGCGCAGGGCGACGCTCCCTTCTTCTTTGGTTCATCTTCAGTTCTTACATTAGTGTGTCTAAGTACAATTGTGTGGAATTTACGAGTACTTTCAAATAATCACAGTACGACACTCCCTTTCTTATCTTTTTAGATTTATTGTTAGAAGAGTGGGAGTGAGTATATTGAAATGATTTGAATATGGAGAGCATATATTGAGTGAAAGATTAATGAAACAGATGTTCAGAAGTAAATGTATGGATGTGATTGAAGATTTGTTACGTGATGAAAAATACCGAGAGTGAGGAGGAAGCGACCTTATGTGGAGGGGACTTCGAATGATTACCTGATTAATCTGAAGAGTGGATGTTTTATGAAAGTTTTAAGCGTTTATGCTATGTCATTTCATGGAATATAGCGTGATGAAAAAATAAATAAATATATCATCATACCTCATACCAATTCCTGGGGGTGACAGTCTGCCATAACAGATTGAGGTAAACGATATATTTCTGCACTTGAAGAGCGGTTACCAGTCGTTAAATCACGACCCCCAAAGATGTTAGTGGGGGAGCTACAGGCAGAGCTGGGCAGTAGCTAGCTACTTTTGTAACTTAGCTACTAGCTTAGCTACATTTACCTTAGCTGTAGCTGTAGCTTAGCTAACTGTGAAAAAATATAGCTGGAGCTTGTAGCTAGCTACTTTTTTTCTATTAGTTTAAAAATATCAACTGAAGCTACTTTTAAAGCTACTTTTTGTAGCTTAAAGCTACTTTTTAAGCAGAAGGTCAACAAAGTACGCAGGCGTACAAGCTAAACCCACACAAAATAATAATTTGTTGCCGGTTCTAACTGGCTCTAATACGCAAAAATATACAATAGGTGCCAGATGGTATTTGCTATTTTTGATATTTATGTACATAATAGTAAATTAACAGTCATTATAACAAAAGACTGATCATATGACAATGGCAAATTTAATTATTTCACAATAATTTAAAAAAGTAGCTTTAAAATTTAACAGCTACTTTAACGAAAGCTTTTAGCTGTAGCTTAGCTATATTTTACAAAATATAGCTTATAGCTGTAGCTTGGCTACTTTTTTAAAGAATAGCTGTAGCTGTAGCTTAGCTACTTTTTTAAGTAGCTTGTCCAGCTCTGGCTACAGGGAATATTAGTGAAATTGTGGGTGAGAGATTGTTCTAAATAAAAGGATAGATATGATTAAAAATTTGTTGAGTGAATGAAAGATTGCGAGTGAAACGAATACACGAGCTTATATTAAATAATGAATGTGGATAAAGCGAAAGTGATATTCTATGATATGAATGTTTGACAAAAATTAATTTCAGAATGAGTTAAATGAATAAATGTTCAGTGAATGTTTTAAGAATGTTTGTTAAACAATTCCATAATCATGTAAACCTCATTCTTACATTCGTTCTTATCCCTAAATATTCATCACTTAAATATCAGGGGTCAAACAAAACAAAAACAATAAATAATATAACACTCCACCATAAATAAACCACAAAAGTATTCTCCATTTTACCAAAAAATATCAATAATGTAAAAAAAAATTAATCACACTTAAAATACAATCGAAATACAAATTTGTCCTAGTAAAAAACCAACAACGAACTAACAAGATAGGTCACAAGAAACTCACTCTTATTTCACCCCGAGTTAGGGTTGATTATCCTTCGCCTTACACAGGGCGGCAGGGGGTAAAACTTTATTATTCTGCGGTGGTCAGGCAACGAAGTATGGAAACGCAAGGGGCAGTGGTCAGCATAGAATCAATGGCTTACATACCTGTGGCAGAAATAGCCACTATAGTCGGTAGATTCGTCATGTCTGCCATAGTTGCCACTGTCGTTCGTGCGTGATTTTAGAGTGATTGTTTAGTCACTGGATGTTAAATCAAATTTGGGTTTTTGTGAGTGAATAGCGTGATAAAATTGTTGATAATTCTAGTGGAATGACAATGGTTGTAATAATATAATTGGTGTTTTTGTACATCTGTAATGGAGTCAAATTTGTTTACCCCCTAGTGGTTGTTAATATTTAAAGTGGTTAAATATTTACTAAAGGTGCTTTTAAAAATACAGTTAAGGTTGAACTAGTTAAAAAGATAACTGTTAAATACCTGTATGATACAACTACTCATAAAACAAACATATTAACATATTTAGATAAACGCAACATTTTATTAGCGTGAATGTGATTTAGAAATTAGTTGTATTACATTTGCTAAAACTTGTTAACTGAGCTGAACAAACTGATTCACATTCTTTAAGTTTAGTCAGAATTAGTAAATTTAGCAGTACGGACAAAGTATGTAAAGTCTAAATTAAATAACAAATAAGAGATTTGCTTCAGTAAGTGCAAGTTAGGTCTGATCTAAATGTCAAATGAAATGCGTCACAAATAACGAAAATAAATAATTTATAAATGAATGAAAATTAGTTTTGTCATTAAAGATCTTCATTTTAGATTTAATTCATTTTTATACAGATGCAAATCAATAATTCATGGAGTACTATTTATGCAAAACAACATTATAATATGTAATCAGTTCAAAGTAGGTATAATATATATATTTTCCTGAAAATTAATAAAACCAGTACTAAATATGTAGAGTAATTTTGAAAGAAATTAATATTGAACAAAATAAAAATGTTGTTACCGCGCCGATTTTTCGAGAAAAACCGATACATACCACGCACAAATTTCTTGTGTTGTCCATGTGTCTTCAAGGCACGCAAAGCGAACAGTGTGAGTCCTGACACCTGGGGTACACCTGTCCTACAGGTCACCATCATTGATGACACCGCCGTGTAAGTTACAAACCACCAAGTCATTAAGTATTTACTTGTTTATTGAATTGAACTGTTCATTTTATGGGGTGGCTAGCTCAGTGGTATGAAGTCGGCCTGTGGATCCTGAGAAACCTGGTTCGATTCCCACAGGCGACAACAATTTTCATAATTTCAAAAAACTACCCCTGTGGCTCCTCCACCACTAACATCTTTGGGGGCCGTGATTTGATGACTGATAACCGCATTTCACGTGCAATAATATATCACTTACCGAGATCTGCTTCGGCAGAGTGCCACATCCAGTAATGGGTAGAAGACGTGATGATAAATTTATTTATTTTTTTTTTATATTTCAAACGCAAAAATATGTATATGGGGTAGGTGGCTCAGCGGTATCGAGTCGGCCTGTGGATTTGAAAACCTCAGTTAGATTTCCACAGCCGATAAATAATTTTGGGAGAATTTCAAAGAATTCAAATTTTCAAATTTCTGAAATATGATTATCATTTATAATTTTTATTATAATAATATAAGTGTTTATTTATTTTCAGTTACTGCATTGTGTGGACTTTTCTTTCATATACAAGTGCAGGTTGTCGCTTTCATCTTTTCTAATCTTTGTAGATTCGTTATTAGATTCGTTGTTAGGAGTAAGCATGAGTAATTTGAGATGTTTTATGCATATGTTATGTACGTCGAAGAAAGAAGATGAATGATAAATGAATAGGAGTATCTGGATAGATGTGATTGAAGGTTTGTTGTGTGTTAAATGATGTCGAGTGTAATAAATAAATGAATTTATATGAAGTGATCTATGAATGTGGTTAAAGTGAGGGTGGTGTGTTTGGATGAGAATATTTGATGAGGGCTGATTATTTGATTAATGAAATGAGTGAATGTTATACAAGTGATTTTAGGGTTCGTGCTACCCCATTTGATGGGATATAGCGTATGTATGTATATATGTATTAATATAATTCGAAAATATATAAAAAAAGTTTTGATAAATAGTCCTGTTCGATTTTTCTACGAATTTTCAAGATTTAACAATTAATTGATATGCATATATTTTATTATTTTATTTTTTAAATATTAAGAAGGAAAAATTTTGATAAAAACCGACAACATAATTGTATTTAAGACACGAGAAAACCTTTTCTAAAAACTGCATTTCAATATCTCTTTTAGTTTTTGAGTTACAGCTTCTTAAAATTGTTATCACTTATCAGAGTTCAATATTCTACCAATTTAAATAGCTGTTGTTATGGGTTAAGGTGTAATCAAAAAGTTTGGTAACTGATTGAGCAAAATGGTTCAAACAAAAACATAACAAACTTTTGTGCCATAGTAATCAGTCGGAACGAAACAAATAAAATTGGAATGAACTGATGCTTTATTTTTATAAATAAATCGCCAACCAAAACAGAACTATTAAAAAGCTATTTGTTTAACTAGGCAAAAAATAGCAGATTTACTGCCACGGTTAGAGTTAATATTAATTCTGTGGGTATTTTCAATATTTTTAATGTAAATAAAAGATAAATAATTATATCATCACGCCACTGGGTATTGGAATCACGGCTCTCAAAGCAAAAAAAAAACTGAAACAAATTGAGTATCTTTTATATTAATACCTTATGTATCAGCGGATATAGCTACAGGTCAAGTAATATTTAACATTTAATTTCTTACAAATTTTATGTAAATATCAAAACACTCACGTACGTTACTCATAAAAATTAATGAAACAGAACAATTGTACATATGTAGGATTCAATTTAACTGTAACATTTAATAAACAGAAATAATTATTCGTAAAACGAATAAATAAATGAAATTAAACCCACAATTTTACCTTCAATTGTACATATCGTATTATTATTTTTTATTTCTATACTCTGTTTCTTAACCAGGACGAGTAAATGCTGAATTCAGATTTACACTATAGAAAGTCGCCAAAGAAAGTTACTAGAATTATGTTCGCGCGAAATACAAAAATTTCTTATACATCTGCACTGATTAAGTCTCATGGAATTTATTTTAAAATACAAATGACATTATAAACTCTAATTTGTCACTCGGTATATTATTAGTTCTTAAAAGAACTGATTTATGTTAATGTAACAGAAATGCAAAAAAACCAACAAGAAAACAGATAACCTCAAAACTTATGACAGCTCTAATAAATCAGATGTAAAATCTATGTACAGTGTAAACTGGACGAAGCACTAGCCAATCAGAAGCGTCAGTTTTAGCGGTTAAAATTTAAATTACTCCTCCTGGTTAAAAAACAGAGTATAGAAAAGAAATAATTAAAATTCTGTAATTGTACATGTACCTCCATAATTATTAATACCTAACTCTTATTTACATCCATTAAAAGGTTCATTCAGGTTATAAAAAGCAATCAACTAATATCATCACATTAAGGCCAACCAAACGTACCAACCTACTTAAATTTGACACTAATCTAAGGTGTGACCTGAAATACATCAATCTTCTGTCGATATAAAATTCACCAAGTCATACATCCTTAACTACTATGCAAGTCATATCTACAATCATAATTACTTATCCTTATTTATCGTTTCTTCCAGACGGACTAAATCACCCAGCCCTACCCATTTCACCGTGGACAAATTCACCACCACCGCAAACAACCCTTCTCAAGATTCCACAATCAATCATCATACATCATCATCCGGATCAGAGTCTTCCGATTACTTCACGCCCCCTGCAGAGCCATACCTCCCTCTGCAGTCCTCCGAACCCCCTCCACCGAATCGTAACCCTCGAGATGACAGCTTCGACCAATCAGACCGCTCTGATACGCCCTCTGGACCACAGCAGCGGGAGAGATTCATCAACCTCGAGGACTCTGGTTCCACTAGTGAGTTTGACGATCAAGAAGAGAAGAAGAATAGTGCGGAATCGAATGATGAAACTGATTTTGTTCGAAGTCAAGTGTATCATAAATTACAAGAAGAGTTGACGAATGTTAGGGAACAGCCGTTTAGAGAAAAGGTTTCGGAGAAAAGATTGTCGAAATCGCATGCTGATCTTTCTGAAGTTAAAAGACTTACAAGGAAGACTATAAGTTCTGCTCCTTTAGTCAAACACTTAAGAGGAATTGAAAATGGATTAATTAACGAACATAAAATTAATAACAATAATAATAATAATAATACTTTAGACGAAGTATCAAAGTCCTCTTTAAATAGTTCAATATCTGAACTAAAAAGTCTAAATGAAAGTCAAACTGAACTTAGAAGTCTAGCTCAAAGCCAACTAGACTTACAAAGCTTAAACCAAAGTCACATCGAATTGCAAAGCGTTCACAGTAGCCAAGGAAATATTAGCAACATTTCGGATATAAGAAGTCAGACTGATTTACGAAGTTTAAATCAAAGTCAACTAGATCTTCGAAACATGAACCAAAGCCAAAGAGATTTAAGAAACCAGAGTCAGACAGATCTTCAAAGTCTTAACGATAGTCTAAATAATCTCCAGGAAGAAGAAAAAACAGTGCGTTATCCTGAAATCGTCAGAAAAAAATCCCTTCCAAAACAAAAGCCAGATGTCAAACGTCGTATGTCAAATGTTCAGTCGAAGGTACCGGCAGTCTTTCCCGATACTTTACGAAATTTTCCAAAACCCAGAGAGGGGTTGTCCGAAATGATTGGTCTTCTAGAAAGCCCAGAATGGGAACAAAGTATGAAAGGATTGCAGAGTTTGGTGCGGTTGTCACGACATCATCAGGACACGGTTGAAGCTCAAATGCATACAGTTTGCGTGTTGCTTGGAAGGCATATTAAAAATTTGCGATCGCAGGTGGCGAGGGCTGCGTGTCTGGCAGCGAGTGAAATGTTTGTTATTCATAAGAAGGCGTTGGAACCGGTAAGTGTTTTTATTATGAATATTTCGTAGAAAACCTTTGATTCACAAATTTCTTTTATTGCATTTTGAACCATGAAAGGTTAAATATATTCATAAGTTTTACGTGCTGTAATTTAAAAAAATACAACCGTAAAACAATTGTGCAAATAAGTTCTTAATAACAGACTTGGATAAAACGATCAATACTTCTGTAAAGATATTTATAATCTAGATAAAAATTTCCATTTAAACTACTACTACGTTCTTTTCCTATCAGTGTATTTTAACAATGGTTTAATTAATACGAAAAGTATGTCAGCAAAATTTCTTTTATTAAGGGCTATAAATTCTAACCGTTTATAACAACAACACAGTGATATCATCAACATCAAGTAGAAGGTGCCTATTTCATTGGCTTCTTTCTAGAGCACAGTTCGAAATATTTTTCACAAATAATGACGAGGCACAGAAATGATAGCATGGAAAATCCAGTTTTATATTACTCACATATACATTGTTTTTAATTGCATAAATTATTACAAACTTTAATTATGTAATAGCATTTACTTATGAATGTATGTATTCAAATTGTTATTAGTTTTTGAATGAGAAAATTTCCTACAACTAAATTTTTCACATATTAATAATGCTAAATTTACAATTAGATTTGAATCTACATTGTATTTATAAAATTATTCAAAACTATTAAACAGCATTAAACTAAACCCTGAATTAAGTAAGATTTCATTAGCCTAGAAACAAAAAAATTATACATTATCTGCAAATTAATTTGAATATTTGGTAACGTTAAATTTTCTATGTGAAACGTTTCTAAATTATTTTATGCACAACCGGGCCGAAATTAATGTGTTTTGGCCCTAAAAAGCGGGCTTAAACACTTCTCTTTGGCCCTAGGACCATAAAAAATACGAGTAATTCCTATGGAGATATAAATAAAATGACAATTATTGTTTATTGTGAATACTTGATTCTGCAAAATGTCATTTTACATATTTTAATCTTTTGAACATATAATTAATTGCTCTTTTGTTGTGCAAAAAATATTGTATGTACCACGGGTATAATTAGCGTTTCTGACTCTGAGCATGTTATTAGCCCTCGGTGCTTTGCGCCTCGTGCTAATAATCATGTCACGGGCCAGAAACGCCTATTGTCACCCTTGATACATCAATAACTATTTGAGAAACATTCACATATAATTACATCAACTTAAAACTTCACACGTGTCAATGCATAAATTATCATTTTTTTAACTTCCTCTTCTCAAGAAAAATACACCCCAGGCGGTCCCCTTGTTTGCATGTAGCTCAAGCCGGCCCTGCACATACCCTTGAAACATTTACTCCATTATTCATCAGATTTATTTATTCCTAGGTTGTCCACATAATCTCACCCTCAATTGTTCCAATATATACTTGTTTTACATATCTTTCATTCGACATACATCAAAGTAAAATCACCAACTAAAGATGTTAGTGGAGGGAGAACCACAGGGGTAATTTTAACATGAAAATTGTCTGTTGCTGACATTGAATCCGGGTTTTTAAATCCACAGTCCAACCCAATACCATTAAACCATCTACCCCAAAAATATGTAGTATGTTTTCTTAATATGGGGTGGTTAGTTCAGTGGTATGAAGTCAGCCTGTGGATCCTGAGAACCCTGATTCGATTCCCACAGGCGACAAACAATTTTCATAATTTCAAAAGCTACCCCTGTGGCTCCTCCACCACTAACATCTTTGGGGGCCGTGATTTGATGACTGGTAACCGCACTTCACGCGCAAAATATACCGAGATCTGCTTCGGCAGAGTGCCACACCCTGTAATGGGTAGAAGGCGTGATGATATATTTATTTATTTATGTTTTCTTAATATCAAACATTTTCTCCACTCCAGGAACTCGAAGAACTCGCTGTCCCTCTTCTCCAGCGTACAGCGGACACCAACAAGTTCCTCCGGGCGGACGCCAACACCGCCCTCGACGCCATGTCGGGAACAATAAGCAATTCACGTATCATAACTGTGTTAGGTACGCGGGGCGCCACGCATCATAACGCCGCGGTGCGCTGCGTCACCGCGCGTCTTATGTCGGGCGTGGTGAGCCGCCTCGGTGCCGGGAAAGTCTTCCAGCTGTCCCGGGATGTGAGGGATCGAGTTTTGTATGTTGGCGCGAATATGCTTATGGAGGGCAGTCTGGAAACTCGGTAAGAATTTATGACTTTTGTTAGAGGAATAGTAACTGTTCACTGTTTCGTCAAATTATAGCTTTTAACAATATAATAAAATACAAGTTACAGAAGGCAATCTATTGTAGCCTGAGTCCGAAATTAGAACACAAGCCACGCAGCAGCGAGATGACGAACAAACAACTGCTAGTATTGCCTTCTGTAACGAGTGTTTTATACTATTTTCTCTGTTTCGGCTTTCATTTGCATAATTTTTTTATATAAATAGTTGACATTTTCCATTAAGGAAAATTTTTGGTAAAATAGTTAAGTTGGTGACAATGATTTTGTCCGTTGCCTAGATATTTGTATAAATTATGTTTTTTTAATTTTAGGCGTATTCCATTTGCCATTTGGATCAGATCTAACTTACATTTACTGAACCTGATCACTTATTTATTTCCCTAGATTACATCGCTGGCTTTAATTTCAGTACTAGAATTACTTATTCTAATTTACTTTGAAGTATTTCATTCCAATAAGTGCATCAGTTTGCTAATTCTGTTCATTTAGTCATGTTGTCTAATTTATCTGAACTGATTTATGTGAACCAAGTGACAAATGGAATACGGCTTTTGTCAGTTGCCCAGATATTTTGTATATTTAATGCATTTATACCAATCTATGAAAACAATATGTCACCAAAAATCGTTTAACAATGAAGCTTATTCTAGCATCAATATGCGTGCGAGAACATGTTATTCTAATGTCGAAACAGAGAAATAAGTTTTTCTATTTTATGTTCATAAGGAAGTCATTATGAAATCCAGTTGCGTATCTATAGACCGCTGGTTCAAATCGGACTTGAAGAAAACTTTTAATTATAACACAAAGTAAAATAAATTCAATAAATAGATATTTAGAATATTGTTAAATAGAGATGTGCCTTCGATAGCTCAGTTGGTAGAGCGGTGGACTGTAGTTGACGCAAAATTGAAATCCATAGGTCGCTGGTTCAAATCCGGCTCGAAGGAAATTTTTAATTATAACACAAAGTAAAATAAATTAAATAAATAGATATTTAGAATATTGTTAAAAGAGAGATATGCCTTCGATAGCTCAGTTGGTAGAGCGGTGGACTGTAGTTGAAATTAAATTGAAATCCATAGGTCGCTGGTTCAAATCCGGCTCGAAGGAAACTTTTAATTATTACATCAAGTAAAATAAATTAAATAAATATATATTTAGAATATTGTTAAAAGAGAGATATGCCTTCGATAGCTCAGTTGGTAGAGCGGTGGACTGTAGTTGAAAATAAAATTGAAATCCATAGGTCGCTGGTTCAAATCCGGCTCGAAGGAATTTTTAATTATAACACGAATTAAAATAAATTCAACAAATAGCTATTTAGAATTTTGTTAAAAGAGAGATATGCCTTCGATAGCTCAGTTGGTAGAGCGGTGGACTGTAGTTGAAATAAAATTGAAATCCATAGGTCGCTGGTTCAAATCCGGCTCGAAGGAAATTTTTTATTAAACGTAAGAACATTAACCTTTCAATAGAAACAAGAAGGTATACATCGTTATTAATTATTATAAAATAATATTTTCTTCTAATATCGTGAACTCAGTTCAATGATACTTTTAAATTGCCATATAAACAGCATTATCGAGAACACTAACCCTTAATTAAAAATGAAAAAAAATTGTAAAACAGAATACTAAGTAGACTATCAGTCAACTACTTTACCAGACCAATTAATTTCGAAGGCGAAAACATAACCGAAAGTCATTCCTCATGTATATCAACATAATGAAAATTTAATTCTGTTTTATCGGAAAACCATTAAACCTACAGTCACGTAGTTCGGGGTAAATGACCAGTTTCCCTGATTCCCTGAAACACGAAACCTACACTCTTGCTATATGCAAATTGGACGCATGCAACGATGGATGCTAATAGACCATTTTAAAAATTCATTGCGCATGTGCAAACGTTAGACGGAGATAAAAAAAGTTAGTGCCGTATACTCATCTTTGTTGCCGTATACTCATCTTTGTTTATGTTTTGACAAGTGACAGTTCGATTATTTTTGTTGGTTAGGATTTGTTTCTTCATTGAAAAGTAATTAATAATAGTAATTATTATGGGTACTATATGCTGTGTACAGGGTTGTAATAATAATTAAAAAAAAAACAAGAAACATTTCATTTCACTCTTTTCCTCAAAATGTGAACCGAAAAAAAGAATCATATTAACATAATTTATAAATAACTAATGAATATACTTCATTTATTTTGATGCTACAATAAGTTTTCATTTCCACTATAAACATTTCACTTACTTTGTACTTAAATTCATTTTGAAATATCTCGTTCGCCGCCCTCTGGCGGCACTAAGTTATTAGTTCAAAAAATAAACACCTAGGGGTCGCGGACATTTTTAAAATGGTCTATTGTATCGATTTGTATAGCAATATTTTATACCTCAAATACGAACGTCAAAATAGAGAACTATGAAAATATAACGGTGATTCTAAAACAATGGCCTTCTTTGCAAAATATTAAATATATTCATTCCCATATCATTATTCATTTTTACAGAAATTTATAATGATAATAGCATAAAAAAGTTTTAATATTTTAATTTTTTATGCCATAATTCTTAATTTGGAACAAATATTAACTTATAGTGGTTGTTCATCATGACTGTTTGAGAACCTATATGACGTCACAAAATTTCTTCCATCTTGTAAAATAAAAATTTTAGCTAATCCTGAATTTTGGATTAGCTAATCTTATTCTAGTCAGACCTAAAAAAAGATTCAAAATCACTTTCCGAAAACCAAACGGTAACTAGTTTATAAAAAAAAACAAATATATCATCACGCCTTCTACCCATTACTGGGTGTGGCACTCTGCCGAAGCAGATCTCGGTAAGTGATATATTTTGCGCGTGAAATGCGGTTACCAGTCGTCAAATCACGGCCTCCAAAGATGTTAATGGTGGAGAAGCCATAGGGGCAGCTTTTGAAATTATAAAAATTGTTTGTCGCCTGTGGGAATCGAACCAAGGTTCTCAGGATCCACAGGCCGACTTCGTACCACTGAGCTGGCTACCCCATGGGGTAACTAATTTATATTAGAGTTTATTTAAACGTTTTTAGCTTAATTTGACAAATCCAAAATTCAGGATTAGCTGAAACTCTTTTCAGAATTTGGCTGTTAAATTTTATGTTTAACATAAATAAATAAAAGCAAATCGAAGTAAAATATCATATCATGACATTTATATTGCTGTGAAATATTTGATGCGATATTATTAGTTTATGTCAAATTTAAAATTTAAGTTTCATTGGTGTAAACGGGCATTATACAGCCGGACATTAATCAGCAGTTAAAATTATATTTATTCTAATCAAAATTCTGATAATTATTATAATCATGTTGAAAACATGAGGCACTACGACCAAAATTTAATTTTCTTCACTTGGTCTGTCAAAACTATGAAAATTATGTCAAAGTATATGACAAAATAAGAAATGTATCTATGGTTTTGATTAAATTGTATGAAATGATATTACATTTTTCTATTTTTGTATGTCAGACAAAAGTGCCACTTGTCAAAATCATCAAATCCATTTTATTTAAATATTTGTTACTTGATAATATTTTGTTAATTTTGCAGGAAACATGCGAAGAACATGTTCCTGGAGTTGTCTATTCATCCCGGGTTCCAAAGAGCGATGTCGGAAGCCGTGCCCACCACCACCATGAGGCACATTAGCAAGATCCTCAACAACCTCAAATAAGACTGACGTCACCACTGACGTCACTCACTTATATATCGCTGGATCAAGATAGCCAAGGATTTATTGTAATGGACTGTGCAATTTATTATGTCTTAAAGACGATAAACTTTATGTATATTTAAGGGTGGAACTAATTTTATAGTTTAACTAGCGATTCGGGGTTGATTTCTAAATTATTTTATATTTCTCAGCGAAAATTATGAAATGAAACCTGAACTATAGAATATTTTAGAAATTAACTTTCACTCGTTAGTCAAACTATACAAAAAATTTTAGATTATTTTATTTATGGAACGTTGAAATATAATTTTATTATTAATAAATAAATAAAATCATATACAGGTAGATTCATAAAGCGGATTAGCGCTAACACCATTTTTTATTTCGTTTTTAACTCTCTTTTCAATGTATGAAACAAGTTTATTTTAACTTGAGTTAAAGAGAGTTATAATTAGCATCAAATTTAATTCATTTCTTGAATCTGTTTTAATTTGAAACAGCATACATAATATTAAAAACGGTGTTAGCACTAATCCGTTTTATGAATCTGCCTGTTATCTTTTATTTATTACTTAGTTAAATTTTTCATATTTTAAAAATATACATTTATATTGTTCCTAGAACTTAGATTAAAGATGCATACAGATAAACTAACAGAAAGTGAATGTATTTGCATCGAAAACTGATTGCATTTTGACCCTAAATCATAACCAAATATAAGAAAACAGCAAATGTCCGATATTATAAACGAAGAATAAATATCAGTCGAATTTTCTAAAGTAATGTTCTAATTTTTCATAAAAGAAGTAAAATAGATTCGAATTTGTCGATTAAATTAAATTTATTATAGAAGTCCTTTATAATATCGGGCATAAAAAAGAAACAAAATAACATAGTTTAATTTTAAAATTGGTTTTAAAGCAATCAAAAACATGTTTCCAAAATTCAAATGACAATTTATAAAAACAAAATTTTAAATATTTAGTACGATTACAGTTACAATTTAGTTCACATAAATTCCGTTTTGCGCTTTATGTTGTTTTTATTGTATGCAATATTTTATATACGTATTTTATAAAAAAATGTGTATCATTGTTAAATATAAGAAAGCTATGAGTTTGTATATATTCAACTATATCTATGCTATGTTATAAATATATTGTTAATTTATATTAAATTTTCTAATAAAAATGAAAGCATGCCTAAAAATATAATTATACCTGAATCTACCTTGTTATTGTAAATACCTTTGTTCCAATAAATGATAATAAAAAATAATTAGCATTTTATTAGTATTGAACAATACTATTACAAAAAATTAATTGGTTATACCGGACAACTTCAAATCTAATACGTGACGAACGATAGGTTTTTCAAAATAACATTAAAAGCGATTAGTAAAAGATTTACTAACAGATAAACATTGACATAACACGAATATGCAAATTTACTTCTTACTTCCTTGAATTCATTCGTTATTCTCAATCAATTATATTCTTTACGTTGGTACACTGTTTTCTTTTTATTACTACAACCTACTGTTCTTCGTATACATTTTTCTTTATAGCTTGGGCCAACATTATATTTCTATAATACCCGAACTGTAAGTTTCAAATAAAGAAATATAAGTACTTTTCAAATAACTAATTTTATACAGCCAGATTTTCAAAAAATTTTAGCTAATAAGAACATTTGGATTAGCTAATTTTATGCTATTCCGACATAAAAAAGTTAATTCAATTCATTTTCCGAAAACTAAATGGTAACAGGTTTGTATTAAAGTTTATTTAAACTTTTTTTGGGAATATGGGTTAACTTAATTTGACAAATACAAAATTCAGGATTAGCTAGATTCTAGCAAAACTCTTATGAGGATTGGGCTGAAAAGTTTTAAGACGCACTATTAAAACAAAATTAAAGTTTTCTTCGCACGATTATATTATCGTTTAAGAATAATTATTTACATAAGAAAATCGGAAAGCAATATTTTACTGAGTGAGCAAGCTTTGGAAGCTTAAAAGGCCAGTATAGAATTTGACTATCAATGACAATATTTGCAAGAATAAATAATAGGAAAATCTATATTTATACATAATATCGCCAAAAAGTGGGATAACACGAACCCTCGCAACATTCACTCAATAGATTCATCAAATAATCAATATTCATTGAACATTCTCATCCTAACACACCACCCTCACTTCAACTACATTCATAGTCCCTTCCACAATAGCTCGTTTATTCCACACACTCGGAATTTATATTTATATACTCAAAATAATTAATAATTTATGTGGTAAAGGCTCAGTGGTATCAAGTCGGCCTGTGGATCCTAAGAACCCTGGTTCGATCCCCACAGACGACAAAACATTTTCCCCAATTTAAAATTACCCCTGTAACTCCCCCACCACTAACATCATTGGGAGGGGGATGTGATTTAACAGCTGGTAATCGCATTTCACGCGCATAAATACAGGGTGTCCCATTTAACTTGACAACTTGAAATAACTCAAAAAATACGCGATGTACGAAAAAGTGAGTCGAGACCAAATCTTAACAGTTTTGAAGGGGGAATCATTCTATGCTAAAATCAGGACCCCCCTGCCCCCAGTGGGTGGGACGGTGGGCAATATTGAAATCTTAAATAGGAACCCCCATTTTTTATTTCAGATTCGGATTCTACGGACAAAAATACATAAGTTTTGTGTGAAACTTTTTTTCATAAAAAATGGGGGTTCCTATTTAAGATTTCAATGTTGTCCACCGCCCCACCCACTGGGGGCAGGGGCGTCCTGATTTTAGCATAGAATGATTCCCCCTTCAAAATTGTTAAGATTTGGTCTCGGCTCACTTTTTTCGTACATCGCGTATTTTTTGAGTTATTTCAAGTTGTCAAGTTAAATGGGACAGCCGGTATATTACTTACCGAGATCTGCTTCGGCAGAGTGCCACACCCAATAATGGGTAAAAGGCATGATGATTCAAGTAAACTCGTTGGTTTTTTTATCTCTTTTTTGCAATTTAGGAATAAGTAAAGTTTTACCGATCTAGGTCAGTAAAGATGGATTTTCCAGTCAATGATCAGAAACAGCTATTTTCTGGGCGGTTCAAAAAAAAATCTAGTAATTATTAAATGTCGATCGTAAAATTAAGTTCGCCATCGGGAGGCGTTACTGTTATTCGCATTCGTAACAAAATTTCCCATATCGTAATAATTCCCATCTTTCCACGATCTTCAAGAACACAAATCCGTTTACTCTAATCTAAAGTTGAAGGTCGCCGCAAAAAGTACAAAACAAACAGCTACATCGTCCGTACTCAAACAGTCTTCAACAAACATTCGTTGAAGATAGAACTCTGAAATGTCGCAAGTGCCGTGCTTCTTGTTACTGTGTTGCCTGGCAACGGGTGCACTTTCAGCAGGGTTGAAAGAGGAATTCACATGGACGTTTATGAATTATGCGTGGCCGGAGAATTCAACTTCTTGCCCAGAGAAAATAGAAACAAATAATGCTGGAAGTTCGAGACCAGGAGGTGACTTTGTTTTTCCCGCGTCTGGATATAGTCAAGCACCCAAGAGAGGATATTATTCGTTTAGAAATCGATTTGGAGAGACAGAAGAAACCCCAGAGTATGTGTTAGGTAAGTTGTCTTTTTTATATTCAAGTAAAAAAATAACCTAACAAAGTTGCTTACAAATGTATCTGTCAAACAACAAAAAGATCGCATCGAATAATTTTTCTACTCGTAAAATAAATATATCATCACGCCTTTACCCATTACTGGGTGTGGAGCCGTAGCAGGTATCGGCATTTATGCGTGTGAAGTGCGGTTAGCAGCCGTCAAATCACGGTTCTTCAAAGATTTTAGTAAAGGGGGAGACACAGGTAATTTGATTGTGATAAAAATTGTTTGTCGGCTGTGGGAATCGAACCCGGGATCTCAAATCCACAGGCCGACGCGATACCACTGAGCCACCTACCCCATAAAATTATGAAAATAATATTGTCATTTTTTGGTGGAAAATTTTTTGTTAAGCCGATAAATTTAATAGGAACTTTGTTAGAAGATGGGCCTAAGAGTCCCCGAATCGTGTCATATTTGCAACAATAGAATCGCTGTCGTTTGTCAAATAAAAATTGTTATTTTACGTAATACAGCATAAAATAACCGGTGTTTTTTGTACCAAATTATTTAGAATTATTTACTAATTCGGCGAAATGAAAATTGTCGCCTGCATTCTATTATAGAATTCTAGAGGGCGCGATTCCACTACTGTAACAAGATCGTGTTATTTGAAAGTAAAGGAAAACAAAAACATTCAGAAAAGATCAGATCAACCATAAGAAAATAATAAAACCGGGATTTTGTTGCAATCTTATTTAGTTTGTTTTCAGATATAATTTATTTTAATAAACAGTATGTCGCTGTTTTTCAAAATGTAATAATTATTTTTAAAAAAGTCTACTTGCGAATAATATTAAATTTTATCTAGCAAATATAAAATTGATTTAATATTTTCCAATTACAGGAAAAAATTATAGTCTTGTACTTCTACGTAATCTTTGGATGAAATTTTTCTCTGAAACAGGTTTCATTAATAGCGTCATCCGCATAATCTTATATCTTAATTTTATGTAATAAACAATAGTTATACAAAGTATCTTTCAATAAAAAAAGTGGAAGAAAAATTAATTCTACATCTAAGTCAATAATCACATTTTTTTTACTTATTTCAATTTAAAATTTGTTTATGTCACGAAATAGGAATCACATATTTTAAATTTAATTTTAACAGCAACTATGTAAGTTGACTTAAAAGTAATCCGTAACGAAAAACTGATTTCCCATATTATTTATCTCAACTACATACTCGTATATGTCCGGTAGTTTTGTCGTGTGGTTTTTGCGTTATTGTATTTGAATCCGAAGATACTGAGTTCAAATCCCACTCAAGCTAAATAGTATATTGTAACAAAAGCGTCAGTAATGGTCATTGCCACACCTATTTATACGGTCGAGAACTTTTATTTCTTAAAATCGATATTTGAATCAATATTTAACATATAGTATTTACAATAATTTTATTAAAAACAAAAGATTGTTCAACAATGTTGTCTTGGAAACAACATCATAAACGATTCCTTGCTGCACTAAGTGTTACAAAAAAATACTTTCCACATTCATTTTGAACGTTGATTTCAACAAGACCGTCGAAAAAATATATAAACTACTACACTGCGCTCAGTGAGTCCGGACTCTGTACTGTAATTGGTATTACATTCCCGTTGTACAAAGTAATATAAATAAATAAATATATGTTTTAAAAGAAAAAAATAATTAAATAACAAACAACTACATGTTTGTTTTCAAACAAAAAAGATATTAAAATTAAGTGTGCATATCAAATTAATTATTACATAACACATCTTTAATTGCTAAGAAAATTTCCAGGAAGGTCAAAAAAGAATTGAACTCTGACATTAAATTGCATGATACAAAGACTATGAATATTTCAGTCTTATCATGATATAAATACAAGTTGCCTTGCACTTGATCTCTAATAATAAAATAAAACAAGTATGATTTCTACATTAATCCAAAATCAATGGTGACGAGTCGGACTGTGGATTTGAGAACCCGAGTTCAATTTCCAATCAGCAAACAATTTTCACCACATTAAAATTACCTCTATGGTTCCTCCTCTACTAACATCTTTGCGAGCCGTAATTTGACGGCTGGTAACCACACTTCACATATATTTGCGTGCGTGCGAATCTTCTATCGTTGATAGTGAAATACGAACCAAAATATATTTGGTTTTTACCAAAGAATAAAGAATTTGAATTTTGTGTACATAATTTGTTTGCAAAATGAGTTGTCTGAGAATGTTTAATATTTATTTAAGAAAAAAAGTAATTATTATTTGTCCTTCGACTTTATTGGCTTAATATCCATTAGCACTTATATTTTTGACGGAATAAATTATCTAAAAAGTCTAAAAATAAAAAATATATATATATATATATTTTTATTTCATATTTCATCTGATAAAATGTAGCTTTATAAAATCTATATGTATTTGTGTTAAAAGATTTAATAATCAAATTAGTTTCTATAATAGTTATTTATGTACAAGGGTGAAAACAGGTTTTTCTGGCCCGTGGCATGATTATAATAACATGCTCAGGCTTAGAAATGATAATTTCACCCGAGGTATATACAATATTTTATGCACAATAAAATAACATTTAATTATATGTTTAAAAGATTCAAATATGTACATAGGTTATATGTCAAAACAACGTTTTGTAAAATCAAGTATCTATTCACAATAAACAAAAATTGTCATTTTATTTATGTATCCTTAGGAATGATTTCTTATTGGCCCATGAGCCAAAAATAATTGTTTAAGCCCGCTTTTCAGGGCTAAAACACATGTTTTTCGGCCCGGTTGTGCATAAAATTATTTTAATTCAATTTTTTAATCTTACAGAAAACAACATCCCCATGGGAGCAACACGCTACAAAAACCGTCTTTTCATCACCGTTCCTCGGCGTCGTGTTGGCATCCCTGCGACGCTAGCCTACGTGGATCTATCTTGTCCAGCGAGACACAATGTTCCCCTCATTCCTTACCCATCGTGGGAGCTGAATTCGCTGACCACGCCCAGACCTGACAACCCCACGGATGTAAACACGCCCCTAGTGTCAGTGTACAGAACCACGGTGGATGTTTGCGACAGGTTATGGTTCGTGGATATGGGGACGCTGGAGTATCCTAGTAAGTTGGAACTATTACTATTACTAGTTCATTGATAGTGTACTAGATTGCTTTTCATTATAATAATTCGTAATTAACTATAATTCATAATCTAATCAACATAAAAATATTAATTATCAAACTAGCGGTTATGATATCCTGATAAAATTATAACATGTTAAATAATTATAATAATTTTTGGTTTAAGTTCTGTCAAATTTTAAATAAATAAATATATCATCACGCCTTTTACCCATTACTGGGTGTGGTACTTTGCCGAAGCAGATCTCGGTAAATGATATATTTATGCGCGTGAAGTGCGGTTACCAGCCGTCAAATCACGGCCCCCAGAACTTAAATCAAAAATTATTTTAATTATTTTAATACTAAGTTTTGAAATTAATATTATCTCCTGAAATAATCATTTAAACTAAATGATTAAAAAAAAACATTTCGATTCAAAAGAGTATTTTCTTCTCTATACAAACATATAAAAAAAAAACAATACTTTATTTGAAAAAAAAATTGAGGAAAATCCTGTTGAATAAATGCAAGTTTACTGATTTTTACCGGAAATGAATTTTATTAAAAATATTAATTTACTTTATGTTTCTATTGTTCTATTTAAATCTTCTCAACATTGTTCCTAATAAATTTGTTTGTATCCGTCTAAATCATAGTTAGAATTATGAAAATTAATGTCATTTTGTAAAGCTATGTCTTGTTTTTTAGACGGATAAATTTATTAGAAACAAATTTATTAGAAACTTTGTTAGAAGATTGAATATTCGAATAATAATTTGGAATTACGGGACACAGAGATTCAGATTCAGTTGTTTTATCTCTAGAAATACTAGAAATGGTAAAAAGTACTAGAATTTCTAGTTTATTTTTATTTATTCTATTAATCAGTAGTGGTTTAGGGTGTAGATTAACCAAATGCAGCATTTGGTGATAAAATTTGTGGCTAGAAATATACAATTAGCCTAATTTCTTAGTGGTATACAACACCGGGCATCGTTAGTTCAGATTCTACGAAATTGCTGTGGTTTCGGAAATTAGTGGTAATGGAAAATATATTTTGGTTATCGCAAAATTTTATCAAAAAAATCTAGATAAATAAAATTCTATTCATGTTTGTTTATTTGTATATTTTCGGTGGCAACATAAAGCATCAAATATTCATCAATATTTATATGAATACCAAAATCAAAATGTATCAAACATACCTCAAATGTTTTTGAGAGATTATAGTCCATTCAGTGAAAGATTACAGTATGGTTATAAAATAAATAAATAAATATATTATCACGCCTTTTACCCATTACTGGGTGTGGCACTCTGCTGAAGCAGATCTCAGTAATGATATATCACGGCCCCCAAAGATGTTAGTGATGGGGGACCCACAGGGGTAATTTTAATGTGGTGAAAATGTTTGTCGGCTGTTGTAATCAAACCAGGGTTCTCAGGATCCACAGGCCGACTCAACACCACTGAGCCACCTATCCCATACAATGTAATTATATGTATTTTATCTTGATTCTCATTGGCTCAAACGTCATCATAACTTAAGCGGAAATGGGTACAACATTAAATTTATTTTATTTCCAAAATTAATAAAAAATCCATAAAAAGAAAACAGCAAGCTATGAACATAACTTTATTACCATTATAAAAGAGAGTCCGTCGACTAATTCAACCAAAAAATAACCAAAAACTCAACATAAAAATCCCTATAACCTTAAAACAAAATCTTCCAGCTGGACGTCAACAAATCCAACAATTCGCCCTCGTCGTCGTCGACCTCAAAACCGACAAAATCATTCGCCGGTTCCCATTCAGCGTTAGCGACGTCAACCCCCAAGCAACTCTGGCCAGCGTGACCGTCGATGTCACCCAGAACACCTGCGACGACGCCTACGCCTACATCCCCGACCTGGTGAACTACAAGACAATGGTGTACAGCTGGAAACAGAACGATGCGTGGCGAGTAGCGCATAACTACTTCTTCTTGGATCCCATGCAAGGGGAGTTCAACATCGGGGGACATCAGTTTCAGTGGAATGATGGGATATTTAGTATGACATTGTCTAAGCCCAATACTGATGGATTTAGGATGGCTTTCTTTCATCCCATGGCTAGTACGAAGGAGTTTAGTGTTAGTACGAGAGTATTGAGGGATAGGGATCTGGCGACGAGGTCGTTCCATGACGCAGATTTTCATGTAAGTGTATTTTATTATTTAACTAATATATATAGTATGTACATATTTGATCTTATCATTGGTTCAAACGTCATGTTTGTTTTTCTGAGAAACAATAATTGAATATTTCATATTACATTGAAACCCCTATGGTGCGTCGCTTTTAAATAAAAATAAAAAATATATCATCACGCTGTCTGCCTATTACTGGGTGTGGTACTCTGCTGTAGCAGATCTTGGTAAGTGATATATTTTGCATGTGAAGTGCGGTTAACAGTCGTCAAATAACGGGCCCCAAGGGTATTAGTGGAGGAAAAAACACAGGGGTAATTTTAATGTGGTGAAAATTGTTTGTCGGCTGTGGGAATCGAACCCGGGTTCTCAAATTCACAGGCTGACTCGATACCACTGAGCCACTTACCTCAAGTTTATTTTAAATTGTACTCTGTTGCTACATATCTCGAGAAGTATAGCAGCTACGAAGTCGGTTAAATTAGCAAGCAATTTCTGTTTTACATATAAAAGTACTTTAATGAGCGAAACAAGAATTTTTTTAGACTCAGTGGTTCTCAAAATACAGTGTACAACTTTCTTATTTTAAATGACAACCTATGTTTTATATGCTTATTCGATGCAGTATTCTTTTTCTGAATTCAACGAATACAAACTTTAATACAATTACAATTTTTTTAGTAAAACGCATATTTCATTAATACTAATTTAATTTAAATCGCATAGGAATCAACGTACTATGATTGAAATAAACGAATAAATCTTTTTTTGTTGTTTGATTTATTATTAAATATCAATACGATTATTTTGTAAAAAACTAAATACATATATTTTGATATTCATTTGTTTTTTTCATAGCAGCCTAATTCCTATGCGATTTGAATTAAATTAATGTCAATTTAATATACATTTTCCTCAAAAAAATTATAATGTTGTGATTGTTACATTCAGAAAAAAAAACTGAATCGAATAAGCAAATAAAAAAAAATAAATTCTCATTTAAAATGTAACACGACGGGGATCTGTACATCGCGAGTGTGAATCGAATCTTTGGATGGCGAGTATTCAAACGTATTTAATAAAACGGAAGCGATTATTGATTTGGTTAATAATACGCACACAATAACAAAACACAGATAACTTTATTAGCAACAAACTTAATAGAGTAATTAATAATAAAACAGAATATAAGCTACGATAAAATACTAAGAATCCGCGCGAAAAGCGGGAGCGGATGCGTCCTGGTCAGATCTTGACCAGCCGAAGACGCGAACGTGTCATCACTGACGCTACCGCTCAAAAACAGACGCTATGTTTTTGAGCGGGGGTGAAGGGTGGTATTTTCGGGGGTGCAACGATGGCTGACGACTGCAGATAACCGCACATATTCGTTGTCACGATAAAATTTTTCCTTAGAATCTTATCGCACAAAACCGGGAAGCAAACCAGCAGGATATCTACAGTCGACTCAAAACCACTTTGTTACAAAAATAAGAAAGTTGAAACCCATAATTTGAGAACCACAAGTCTAAAAAAAATTCTTGTTTCGCTCATTAAAGAAGTTTTATAAAATAGAAATTATTTGCTCATTTAACCAACTTCGTAGCTCCTATACTTCTCGAGATAACAATAGTGTACTATTTAAAATTTACATGGGGTAGATGACAAACAATTTTCAGTATATTAAAATTACCCCTATGGCTCCCCTCCACTATCATCTTTTGAGGCCGTGATTTGACAACTAGTAACCGCACTTCACGCACACAAATATATAACTTACCGAGATCTGCTACGACAGAATACCACACCCAATAATGAGTAAAAAGTGTGGTGATATACTTATATTTATTTATTTTATTTTATCTTTCCGTAGACTGTTGGCGACCGTGGCCAAAACGGCCAATCCTCTACTCACGACCTGCACCAATCCTCCGGCATGATGTTGATGGGCGAAGTGAACAAAAACGGACTCTTCTGCTGGAACGTCAACAAACCCCTTTCAGCTGAGAACCAAGGCCTCGTGCACCAGGATGCGCAGAAAATGATCTACCCCAGCGATGTGAAAATCGACCTAGAGGACAACGTCTGGATGATGACCAATAGCATGCCAAGGTTCTTGTACGGGACTCTCAACTACGAAGAGGTTAACTTTAGGGTTTGGATGAACAGCGTGAAGAATGCTGTGGCTGGAACTGTTTGCGCCACGAGATAAACAAATGGAAAAGCTATATAAATTAAATTAGTAGTTTTGGTAATGACTTTGATTTCAAAGTGAAATTACTGAAATTTTGTTATGTCAAGTAATGTAATTGTTTCCTTATTTCCAGTGGCGTATCTAATATCTGAAAATTTGGAACAATTTATACATTTTGTAGAATTGTTGCAGATTTTAAAATCGATACTATATATTGTAGATACACATAAAATAAATCATTTATATATATATTTTTTTAATAAATCTATTTTATTACTTTAAATTTTCAATAATTTTTTGTTAGTTGTTGTTTAGACGTATGGGGATCGAAGAATAAATTTGGCGAAAGAGGTAGACAACATTCTAAGTTCGTACTAAATACATTTCACAATGTACTGATTATAAAAGTTATATTTTTAACAAAAAATCGTAGAAAAAGGGAAACATTTTTCAACTATATTAAAAATTTATTCCGGAGGAATTAAATTTCAAATTTAATCCACCGGGGATTAAATTGTCAGGTAAACAAGCATTGCCATAACAACAAGAATATTATAAACCTGAAAATATTCTTTTTTTTATGTTGCCTAAGTTACTTAATAATTATTTATTATACAAGTGTTTTATTAGGTATATAAAACACGCAAGAAAAGTTTAAACACGAGACCGAAAGTTGAGTGTTTTATATTCTTAAGTGTTTTATATACCAATAAAACACAAGTGTAATACAAAATTTTATCCACAACTCATATTTATAGGTATCGAAGAAGATTGGTTTTAACGTTTAACGTTGATTCAGTTATATACAGTTTCTCAAAATACGGTAGATTATGAAGTGGTTGTTAAGTAACAAGTTGTTTGCAGTGTTTTATGGAATATAAAACACTAGTGTTTTATGAGCCATATAATTCAACTGGAATCAGTGTAATTATGTCTTTATTATATATGAGTTGTGGATAAAAAGATTTATAATGTTGTTATTGTGAATTATATATCAAGTAAAAATAAAAATTAATCATTAATTCAAAATGTATGACTGGAAATATGAAAAATAGTATATATATCACAAGACTAAAATGCATTTAATCCCTTAGGTAATTATTTCTTCACCCTGAGGATTAAATTTTGTACTATAATCCCTTAATATATAATATAATATTTATTTTTAAATAATTTCAGTAGCGCAAAAAAATAATAAATATTTTATCGTTAAGTGCTTGATAACAGAACTCGAAAATTTGAAGAATTATCGTTTCTCTAAATTTGTTTCGTCTTGTTATAAAGCACTTACCGATCTTGTATTGTAACATACTGTTTTTATATAATCGCAGTATCATTTATAGTACTCGTATATATTAAAAGTTAAAACAATTCATTCATATGAAATAAAATGTTTTTAAAATACTTAAAATAAAAGTCAAAAAATAAATTGAACAACTAAATTTCGAAGAATATAATAAAGTATTTAATCAATAAGCTCTGAATTAAGAGCAGTCGATGACTAAAGAATAAAATATGCATCCTACAATTTTATTAATTAGAAAAATATGTACGTACGCCACTGTACTGACATTGCAGTCACACAGTTAAAATGAGTGCACATTATTACATGAAATTATTTCTACTTAATGACATTACAACACGCAAAGTAACTTTGTCGTAAACACTGACAAGAAATATCGCAATAAGAGAAAGTATAATCCAAGGGCGTTACACCATTTTTTCTTCTATACTTAATAAATAAAACTACCTGCAAATTACACATTGTGACCCCAATCAAAATATCAACGCCACCACTGGCTATCGGCCAATGTGCGTCAATGTGCAAATGAACGAAACAGACACAGCGAAATTGAAAGTTATTTTGTGAATGCGCCGCTAACTAGACGGACCAAAATTATTTGTTTGTGTAAATATTGTCCATGGATTCTTACTAATTTCGTTGAAGGTAAGTGTGAAAAACAAATATTAACATAATTTTGTTTACAAATATTTTATATAAGGGTCCAACAATTTTTTAACGTATTTATACATTTATAATTTTTGGTAGTATTTGCTTGTGTCTAAAAGATGTTAAAACTTTAATTTTCACAGCAAAATTTTTCTAAATTATTAAAAATTATTAAAATCACCCTTCATAAAATGTAAATATTAATAACAATTTACTTATTTGTGTACCTAGAGCCACATGCGGACTTTGGCCTAGGCTAAAGAGGCAAAAGCCTAGGGCTCAAAAATTTTAGGGCCTGGATTCAAACTTTTAGTTTAAATAATAGAAATATATATACAGGATGGTGACCGCGACTCTCGAATATTGGTATTTAACATGTAAAATCATAATTTTATAATTTCCTGCTTCCCTAATTAAATTAAACAAGACAGCTTCAAATAAAAGTTTTAGGAGATAAAATTCTGCATCTAATCCAATAAATCAAATTAATTTTGCATGCTTCGTAACGGCACAAATTAGATCTGAAAATAACGAAAATATCCTCAAAACTATCGATAGTCATGGAATTGAAACAAAATTAAACAAATGTTTGACGTTTAATCTATCAAAATAATTAGTTTATTTATTATGTCATTAATTTTGACACATAAAACGTTAAACATTTCTTAATTTTGTTTCAATTTCATGGCTATCGATAATTTCGTTATTTTCAGATCTAATTTGTGCTGCTACGAAGCATGTAAAATTATTTTTGTTTATTGGATTAGATGCAGAATTTTATGTCCTAAATGGCCCGAAATAAATATTTTGCCTAGGGCCCGAAATATTTTAAATCCGCTTCTGCCTAGAGCAGAAAGTAGTCTATTGCCGCTCACGCATGGAGATTGTTGCTTTCGGTTACGCTTCGATCAACAATCTCCATGCACGAGCGGCAAGGACACTTTCTGCTCGAGGTGCACACAACATTTAAAAATGCTTGAAAAGGAATTTAAAATTATTCTTGACAGTTTTAGTGTTTAGAAATTCGGGTGACAGTATGATGATACACTCGTACTTTACTGCTCGGCGACCTGCAAAATCTTATTACCGGTCGGCAATCGGTAAACGACCACTTTCTTCTTTCAACTGACACTTTATAATGACTATTATCTATTTGGTCGCAGAAAAAAATATTTTCTTCAAAAATTATTGCATCTTAGAATTAAGAAATTAAATACCGATAAACTTTTCGACGCATTAAAATGATCCCTGTGGATCTCCCACCACCATTATTTTTGGAGGCCGGATTTGAAGGCTGGTATTCGCACTTCAAGTGCAAATTATATCCCTGACCAAATTCTAATACGACAGAGTGCCACACTCGGTAAAGGGTAAAAGACCTGATAAGATATGAAATAATGTTTAATATCAAGTTATGAAGTCGGAATTTTTCATTGTCTTGGGTAAACGAACGATAGTTAAGTTAAAAATAAAATGAATTGACCATAATACCTAAAACGCAGATCAGGGCGTAATGGCGGCATATGACCTGAGTAGTTGGTCCGCCAAAGAAGCCATAAAAAAAAAATTAATAAATTGGAAATATATTCTGGCTTACCTTGATATATTTCCGGATTTAAAAATAATGATACCTGATTAGAAATTATTAACATGATCAAAAATTAACATAAACCTCTAAACTTAAAATGTAAAGAAAAATTACACAATGCTATTACGTGTTAAACATGTTTACTTATCTACTCAAATATAATTATAAACAAAAAAATATTTATTGCTTCATTGGGAAATTCTGAGAATGATGACAAAATACCTTGAACCAATCTTAAATTTAAAAATAGCTGTCATTTGCCTTGTATTAAAACATGATAATACATACTAAATATACAAATTTTAAAAGATCTTGACTTTTTTGGTGTGGCATATTTTCCCTGTCGAATATTTCTAAATTATTTTAAAGAAAATACGGAGAATTCATTTCACTTTTATTTGAAATATTTTTCTCAGAAATAATTCAAAACCGTTTATTTAAAGAATATAAAAACTATGTTAAATGAAGACAATTAAAAACACATTATTCAATGTTTCTATATTTATGAAGAATATAAATATTGTTATTTTTCATATCTTTGTCTACTTTAAAAGATATCACATCATATCATGTTGTCAAATATTGATAAATGACAATAATGGACAAATTTAAACAAGTTCTCAAAATATTTTCAGAAAATTCTATTTACGTTTAATATTTCATTTCAGATATTTCATCAGAAGGAATTTTATAATCAAAGAAAAATGAATTCCTTTATTATTTTACAAGTAATTGCTTCAGCAGCTTTAATTAAAATTGCTTATTGTGCTCCTGCCGGTGGTTGGGTAAGTTGTAAATTTATAAATACAAGTACATATCTAAAAAAAAACAATCTATTCTAATCTATCATAATTGCTTAACCATTTTATTAATGATGCACATAATATAATTCCCCCTTTCTACATCTTCTTCTATTTATGTTCAGCAATCATTCATTCATCATTCAATAAGCCATTAGTCACTTTCATCCATTTATTCTTCGACCATACACGAAATCTCACACCCGTCTTTTCATCTCCATTCGATTCCTTGACTCAGAATGTCGTTATTTGTAACTTGTTAGTCTTTATATTAAACTGATGGCTCTGTGGCTACATCAATATTCATAAAAATTACTTATTATACATTTATTATTATTATTGAATTGCAAATAAATATTATTTTGTTCTCTTTAGTCGATTTTAGAATATGGTCCAGGTTATAACACATATGGACATCAACAAATGAAAGCAGCGAGATTACGAGGAGTTACACCAATAGTAGATACAATTCGCGAAGAAGAAAAATATGGTAATGATGGAGGACAAATTCGATCTGTATCCAATGCATTTATTAAAACTTCAGAAGGCGTTTCGGCGGCGGTCAGCAATATTCTAGGAGTAAGTAGATTTATTGATGTTAAATGGAATAACGGGCTCCTTTACCTATTTATTATTATTATTATTATTATTATTCTTTTAATAAAAGTACATGATAAACTATGACAATCAGTGAAAGCACGGCGTTAAACTTCTTTATATTATGTAGATATTATTTTTTTGAAGTTCTGTAGATGCTTGTGACGTCACACGTATCTTTCAATATATTTAAGTGGTAGTAAACTTGTTTGATTCAATGAGTGCAAATAATATACAAATTATTTATTAGAAAATAATCTTACTATTCCGAAAATTATATTTTATAGTAGTTGAATGCCCAAGAAAACAAAAAGAAATTATTGTAATAAATATACCATGTGTTGAACAAACGACAAGTAGTTTGAAAAAACCATGCTGAGATGTCACAGTTAGTTACGTTCTACTTCGCATATATCTCTTATTTACGGCGCGAAAATACTTGTGGCCAATGAGAACCTTCCGGACATGTGGCGTCAGTATATATTCAATCGCATATATCTTTGGAGTATAATATTATTTTTAACTCATTTTTTCATTAAATAAATATAAATAAATTTATATACATATATAATGATTTTTATCATTAATTATCTTTATTTCGTTTATGGTATAGGAGCCCATTTTATGTCAAACCTATTTGACTATTATTTACCGATTTTAATATATATATTTTTTTATATTACTGAGACATTGATTCCTTGTGGCCATCTCTAATGAACCCCCGTGAAATCTTACAATATACCTATATATATATATATATATTTTTATTTTCAGAAACCAAATGACAACACTTTCAATTTACTGAAACCATTTGATCCATTTTTCACAGATATTGGAAATAGATTAGGTGGCATAGCATAAGTATTAACTTTAATTATATAGTTATATATTATTATACCGTTGAAATTATTTTTATACTTATTTACAATAATTTAAACAATTTATTTAATAAATAATTTAAAACACGACAGGCAGTGAAAAAGATAAATAATATATTTCCCTTCAATTTACCACTCTACGAATCATACTACTCGCATTAAAAGCAAGTTAACACATAATAAAATAATTTATTAATACAGACTTTTTATGCCATTTTCCTTTTTAAAATAGACTGCTATTCATCTAATTTCTAACTTAGAAGTTCCCTCCAAATCAAGACCGATTAAAACTATACTTTTCCGATTGATATTAAAAGTGAGCTTTTGTTGAACATGTTTTGTGTTTACGCTTTTAGTCCAAAATTATTCGGACATAAACCAGCGCCAACTAAAAATTTTATCATTGTATTTCTTATATAACAAACATAAAAAGTAGGCACCCGGTACCTATGTGTATCAATTATATATAATTTTTTTTATACTACATTACCTTATCGTATAAATAATTTTGGGACAAATGGAATAAGTGTATAGTAAATTTAAATATAACAAGCTACAACTAATTTTGTACGAGCAGGTAATAGTTAATTTGTATAGTCAATTATTACTGGTTATTAAATCATAAATATAGGTTAGCATTATCAAAACGGGCTCCTTTAATGGATGCAGGCACCTCCTCAGCTTTTTTCATAGTTCTTTAATATCAAAAAATAATCTACTTACATTGCGCAGACATGTAGAGAACGGCTGGCAACAAAAGAACCCACTGAAAATGTTTGAAAATGTTGGAATCAGTCACAAATCACGCACTAAAACACGAATATACTTAAAAACACATAGCCAAGCACTAAATTGACCATAATATATTCGACTGTAACGTAAATACCAAAAATTTACAAAAAATATTCTAGAAATCACTATATACACTCACTACAACTGCCCAGCACTCACTGTACTGAACCAACACAAAAATGTAAGTTAATGTTAGGATAAATAAGAAAAATATTTTTCTTATTTATTAAGACTCAATTCCACATCGCAATAGACATTTTGTCTTTTGTTTTATTAATGTTAGGGTTAGATGGTTTGTTGCAACAAGTCTATTATTTTCCTGGCTCAGACTAGTCGTCATTTATATTTATTAAAAATATTTTAATTTGTATAATATGTGTGGAAGGTAGTCATATACGTAAAATAAAGTACTGAATTGAAAACACTACAAATTCTACTACATATTATAATTTGTTTTATGTTTATTCTTCACTATTCTTTTCTTTATCATTGTCAGCATTTTCCGCAGTTGGCTGTTCTAGCTCCATTGTCTGCAAATAAAGAATTTAATTAAATATTTATGCGTATTTTAATTTATATTTATAGAAAAACAAATAATAAATATATAATATAAATATATCATCACGCTCTTTACCCATTACTGGGTGTGGCTCTCTACCATAACAGTACTCGGTAAGTAATATATTTATGCAGGTGAATTGTGCTTACCAATCGTCAAATCACGGCCTCTAAAGATGTTAGTGGCAATTTTTTAAATGTGGGAAAATCAAGTTTATTATTATTTAGCATATATTCCGCTGTCAAACATTTTAAAATTATTTTAAAGATAAATAATTTAAACACGTTTACATATATCACGCTAGGTTTCATCAAAGCATTAATTGAATTATTATATTCATCCTGGAATTCATATTTTTCGAACATTCTGTATTCTGGCGCACCACTTTCGCTTTATTTACATTTATAATCATTAATATTGTGAGAATTATATCATCAATACCCACCTGGTTTCTAACTCCCAAAGCGTTCATGTTTACATGGAAATGATGAGAGCGGCCGTTGATGATGGACCGAGCGACATGTTCACCCACTTGGCTTTTCACCGTACGTATCGCTTCTTTGGTTAATACCCCACGGCAGTCCACCATGCAGCAGCCCTCGGACTGGATCACAATTGACGGCTCACCACTCGTACATACCCTTGCAAATAATAATAAAAATCTTTATTTAGATTCAAGAAAGTTACAGCTGTCAGCGAAATAATACATAATAGGAAAAAAATAAATTACATGAGTAATAATCCGATGTTAAGTTACATTAATACTAATATAATTTAAATAATATTCATATTTGGACATTTACATCGGAAGATAAATCAGTATTTAAAAATTCTGGCACGCTATAATATGCATTTAGCGTTGTTTTGTTTTCTTTATAATTTTTTTTTCCAGATAATATATTGTAAAGTCTAATAGCTAAATAATGTAGCTGTTTTTGGAAAATCGTTTAAATTTTTAACAAATATATACATATTAGATATTAAAAAACCAATCCAAATTATATTTTGAAAATTAAACGGTAAAAGTATTATATTATTAAGTTTAAAAATTTAGCTTAATCTGTCTAAAACAAAATTCAGGAAGAGCTAAAACTTTTTTGAGAATCGAGTTGTTATACTTTTCGTTTTTAGTAGAAATAATTTTAAATTATTGCTAAAGAGTTACTGCAAAAATTTGCTAAAAATAAAACTTAATAGCTTCGCAAAAATGGATATTTACAAAAAGCGCGTGCCATTATCACTCAATAATAGATGAGTCCGCGTGATAAAAATATAATCATAGTTGATTAATATTGTTTCACTGTAAAATTTAATTCTATTTTTTATGACATATGTTGTTTCACAATAGCCAAACCATGAACCGAAATATAAATAATAATTTTAAGTTCAAATTATAAAAAAAAACATTTTTGTGCTACTATGTACAACAGGAAATTAATTCCAATTAGGTACTGCTTATAGTAGAATCCAAACCATTCAGACATAGATTTTTTTGTTATAGAAATTGAAATATGCATGGTTTGTATGCGTGAAAATTTGCTTGTCAGAGACATGTTATCAATCACATATTTTTATTCTAAAATTATGTCAGTTATTTCAAATGAATTATTTTCTAAAATTTGCCCTACAATAATTGTTCCTACATTACTTCATTATGTTTGTACAAAAGTGCATTTCAGTTAAAGAAAGATGTAAGTAAATTAAAAGTATGCAAAAAGTTTTCTTTAGTTCCGCAGATGATAGTAGATCTACTTTAATGATCGAGATATATTTATATACATAATGTTCGGTTACCAAAGAAACGCCACGTGATGCTGTCGCAAATCTCAAAAAGATGAAAAACATCAAAATCAATATGTAAAGACAAACAGGAAAACCTGCGCCGCCCAGTAATTTAAATAATAATAATATTTAAGTAGATATTAGAATATAAATATATAACAAATTACAGAAATAGAAAAATAAAATAATACCTGTAGATACTATAAGATGCATCGCCTTTCTTATCAGTTTTATTTGCAGAATATTTATTACTCATTTTCTGTAAAGAAATAAATAATTAAAATAAAACCATGATTGCAATATACCTTGTACATTTATGAATTTAGTACACGCTTTCTGTTTTAAAGGTGGAACTAATGATTTATCGAACAAAAACAAGATTATTGCTTTATAATTATACAATTTGCGATTGTAGATATCATGAGTAGATATCAATGAATAGAAATTATGTTAGCAACAATAATGAAAAACAAAATATATGTTAAAATAATGTGTGTAGGAACATACCTGTGTTAAATTCGCTGCTGCAACTGAAACGAACCGCACTGCACAGTGATAAAATAATTCTGATTAGAAATAGCAGCAAGCATATGATATTTAACGGACTCTTAATAATAACAATAATAAAACTGACGTTATCGTTCTAACGTAACTAAGAAATCAAAATATAAACAATAACAATGGTCCACTGCCAGGTGCCGAACCAGTAAGTGCTTTGTTGAATTCCTTCTACGTTTCCTGTGACTCAGTTGTTGACAAATGAAAGAATTTATTAACACAACTTTATGAAACATTTATTTATTATTTCTTGCAACTCGAAACGAAAACGAATTTATTCAAAGCGTATACATTAATAACGTTCTAGGTAACAGAGTAAAGGTACGTATGCTGATAAGTTTTAAGTTGGTATTTATTATAACAACAACAAACAATTAATTAAAACACCTTTATAATTAATCACTAGTCATGTAATTTTACCCAGAATCAACAAAAAGAAGTTTAAATAGTAACTCAGTTACTATTGTCTCTTGAGGTGTACATCTCAATATTTATTTTCTAATGAACAATTGACTTTAGGCCATAACTATTGGTCGAAATATCGTAGTAAAAATCTGTTAAATGTGTAATTAACTTTTACAACTTATTTCTTACCTAAACTTGAAATCCAACCATTAAAAATTGAATATAATAAAATTAGGCTCCAAAAAATTCCAATAATGCGCAAATAAAATTTTCGGAAATAGTTGACAATGAATTAAAAACTAAATTAGTTATTCGGATTTCTTAATTTTGCTCAAAATTATTTCGAAACATTTAATACTGGAAAACATGTATAATGTAGTGACGTCATTGCTCGATTTTGGTGAAACTTCTATAACATTAAATCATTTGGCATTCAGTGTATTCGCCACTATAGAAACATATTAAAAATATTATCGTACATTTAAAAATTATGCTACATTTCTCCGTCTCCCTTAATCATATTTAATTTTTTTATATTTTAAAGGTTTTATATATATTTTAAAATAGATTAACTAAGGCACTGATATATAAAAGTTCAGTCTAATATTATTATCTTAAATTTTCGCCATATAAAAATGAATTTTATAATTAAAAAATTATTTATCATTTATGAGTAACTTTTCAATATTTTGTAATATTTACTAATTTTCAACCCCTTGCGTAAACAACCGACACTACAAGTATGTTTTACTAAAAGTAGAAATTATGTCTGACCATAAAATATTCTATTATTACTTATTTGGTTATTTATTTATTTAATAAATAAACTATACTTTTATTATTAAATTGAGAAACAAATATTGTGTTTTTATTACGTATAAGATTAATAAATTATTTATATTAATTACATGAAAAATTTGTTAGTTACCATAATTTATATAAAATAATAATAAAATTGTATGAATTTTTATATTGTCTTTTATTGTACACTATTTTATAAAAGTATTATTTAACAATAATAATTTTAAAGGAATAGTTATTTCCACTTAACACTCTTTTTTATTTCTTAGATTACATTCGAGATACGGGCTTCAGCCCCAAAATGTCAAAACATTTAGCCATAATAATAGCTGTTGCTTCACATAACAAGATTCTATCCATATTCACCTTTTTCACTTCCCCTGGAACAATAATAAAATATATTCATAACATATTGATTATTCAGTAGAAAATAACTACCTGTTGAATCCTTTTCAATGCAATAACAAGAATCGTAGAACTCTGTGAAGCTGGAGCATATCTCATAAACATATTCACAGAGGTGATGCAAACATAAATCTTTTGTAATTTTAAGCAGAATATCTGGAAATCTGAGAAGAGTTTTGCCCAGTTTCCATTCTTTTTCATGTTCTAATGAAATGTTTGTAGTTTTAGCAGCTTCTCTGATTTGTTCGGCAGTTAGGTTGGCATTACGTGCGATAGAGCGGATGCGAGTGTAGGCATATAATAAATAAACAGCGGTGTTTCCCTTGTCTTCCAACATCTACAAGAAAAATTATTGCTGTAGTAAAAATTCAACAAATCTTTTTATTGAAAGAAGAATCAGAAATGCCGGTATCTGGAGTTAGAAACGATGAATGTTTAAGAGTTACAGCAACAATCGTGTGACGCATGTCGATTAGCATGCAGCGAATTAAAAGCGCTCGGTTTAAACACAAGAATGACGAGTATCTTCTCTAGTAACTTTATTTCAAGGAAAAAAAATAAATCAGTGTATATATTTCATGTACTTTACCTTATCGAAAGAGAAAACGTAATCATTCGTCCGATTGTGAGACAAATCCGCATACTTGATGCAACCATAAGCAACTGATTCTTGCGCTTGTTTAAGTTCTTCAGCAGTCAACACCTTATCACGTTCTTTTTCTGTCAATTTGTCCAGAGCTCGTTTTAAACCTTCGTCCAGAAGATCGATCAGCCTTAATATATTTAATTTTAAAATAACTAAAATATAACTATTCATAAATATATTTACCGAACAGTGTCACCTGATCGCGTTTTGAATTTCTTTTTATCTTCACCTAAAACAACTCCGAAACCAACGTGATCAACACGATGCACGGAGGGATTTAAAATTCCAGCTCTGGTTGCGCATTTGAAAAGTAGTTGGAAATGTGTAGACTAAAAAATGATTATTTAATCAAATTATGAATGCGCTCCACCGCTGTATTTAAATAAAAATCGTTATGAAATTATGTGCAAATTTATGATATTTAGAGAAAACCAAATTAATTTAATAATTATTCTTGATGTACATCCGATAATAGTTTGAGATTCTTCCGCATCAATGAATTTTTGTTTTGATGGATAGTCATAATTACACATGTTATTTATGTTTATAGTTTATTTAATATTGGCAAATTCTTGGGAATTTAATTGTTAATAAACATTCCTAGAAATATATTTTCGGATTTTTACTCAAAATATTTGAAATATCAAACCTGTCCAGCATCGGTGATGTACACAAGCCAATCTGCCTTTTCCTCGTGCAGACGATGTTTGATGGCAGCCATGTCTGATGTATCATAAGTGAAGCCACCATCAGATTTAACAATTGTCATGGGTATACCTTCCTTGTCTTCACTGCTCCACATAATCTTCCTGCCTTCCTCTTCTAACAACAGATCCTGGGATTCCAACTCGCTTACGATGGTCTCCATACGTTTTTGATAAAAAGACTCGCCTCTCTCCGTTACATTAATGTCAAGACGATCGTAAACTTTTTGAAATTCTGAAATACATTTTTATCTTTAAAATTAGACTTGGTTATAGTATAACTTGTATTTAAACACTACTTACATAATGCTATACAGGTGTAACATAAGTAAGGAATTGATATTATTGAATGATTATTTCAGGAGATAATATCATTATTTCATACTTATTTTACACCCTGTATGCAAGAAAAGAAAAAAAAAGATGACATATTTATGTTCTTATTATAATAATAATGAATTTATACCTTTTCGAGACACGTCACAAATGAGTTGCCACGCCTGAGTATAATCAGGATCAAAAGCCTGTAATTTCACAACACAACTATACGCCCTCTTTTTAAATTCTGGGTCTTCATCGAATCTTTTCTTTGATTCTTTATAAAAACCTTGTAAATCGGCAATCGGAGGAGATTTATCTCTAAATTATAAAAACAAATTACAAGAAATTACGCAGAAAATGATTATATATTACTTGTAATCCGGGAATTTATCTTGTAAATGAGCAATTAACATTCCAAATTGAGTGCCCCAATCGCCAATATGGTTTATCCTTAGTACATCATGACCTAAAAATTCTAAAAGACGACAAGTACTTTCTCCGATAATTGTAGACCGTAAGTGTCCTACATGCATTTCCTTAGCAATATTTGGCGAAGAAAAGTCAACCAAAACAAAATGTTTTTGTTCCAAAGGAGGAGGTTTCACTCCCTCTAACAGTAAACTAGTAAGGGTTTTTATCCCTGGACCTTTACTCAAAAATACGTTAATAAAACCAGCGCCAGCTACTTCCAATTTCTCGATAAATTCATTCTTTTCGACCTTTTCAAGAACTCTATTTGCAATATCTCTTGGAGACATTTTAATTCCTAAAATATATAATATATTCAGAAATACAAAAGAAAAAACGACAAGGAGTGCACTTTCCAGTGCTTTGATCAAATGTAGGTTACTTTTTGTTTGTATATTATGTGCAAAATGAACAAATATAAGAAAATATTCCACCGATAGTTGGTAGTGTAATAGCCAGATTAGAAAATAATATCAATACCTTGAGCTTTTAAAATTCCAGCAATAGGCATAGCAGAATTGCACTGATAGTCGCCAAATTTAGGATTGTTTCCAGATAAAGCTATAACTACCGGTGCATCAGGAACATCTGGAAAAGCAGCATTAATAGCTTTAGCAAAAATGTCATTTAATTCTTCCTGAATGCTCAACATTCCGGAACTATTTTTTGGTTTCCTTGATTTTTTATTTTCGACTGAAATAGCCTGTAAGCATAAAAAAATCATATTTCATTCACCATATATTAGGTTATGTATATACCCGGTTCAAAATCGCTAAGCGGTGCTTCAATTTTACATTCTCAGTTGTTAGTTTCAAAACTTCTGGTGATTCATCTACAAGGCCATCACCCTTATTTATACAAGATTTCAATTTTTGTATTTCATCAAGTAAATATTTTATTTCTGCTTCCTAAAAGTAAAAAGCTGTGTACAAGTACAAGGATATTTGTAAACTTTCTTACCGCTTTATCTGCTTGCTTAGTATAAACATATAATTCATTATCCATTGTTTTAAATAAATGTAGAAATGGTGATTAAATAAGGAAAATAAAATAACACGTGCCTAAAATAGATATTCTGCATTTGCCAAATAAAATGACGTTTAGAGAAATGACATATGCTCAGGGTTGCCACTTTGCTGTATATTAAAACTCAAAATTGAAATATTGCAAATTTATATATTATTGCAAAGGCGTCGAAATACTTAAAAGAAATAATTAACAAGCATAGCTTTAAGTGTGCTTACAATAAAAAATATTAAGTATCAGGAAAGAACTGAAAATTTAAATTTTTGTTTCAATTATCGGACCATACACTAGCGACTCCAGATCGCGCGGCGTGTGTTTATGTAACGACACACGACAGTTCATGAACTGGAATGCAGAAGATGGGTATTGCTGTTTGTCTGTGAACAAAATTAAGTTTATAATTTTTGTTTCGTGTTAATATTGTGATGAAGTTGTGAATATTTAATAAGTGTGGGACTCTTGAACTATATTTTGGTGTTTCTTGGCACATTTGGAATATTTTCTACTTTATTAAAGGTAAGAGATGACGTTATTATTTAAATTTAGGTTAAAACTTTGGCTTTTTATTATTTATAAATAATATAGTAATCCTACTCTAGAAAACTTTACTTATTGTGGAAAGTTAATTTATAATTAAACAAATAATTATTGTTTTCCGTTTATTTTAAGAAAAAGGCATAATGTAACCTACCTGATCACACCTTCAATATATCAAGGTCATATTAGATCTTAAAAGAATTTTTGAAACACCTGTAGGCTTCATAATTTTTCTGTTCTGCTAAAATAAAAACTAATATTTACATTTAAGGTGTGTAAAAATTTTAGGAGTCACTTTTCACATTCTGTTATTGCCAGAGATGGACTGGCCATTATACAGAAATAAAAGCTTTACTTCGTTAAATATTTATGAGCCAGTTTCCGGTAAAAAATCATTTTACGAATGATTTTTACTCCTAGCAATTTACTACGTGAAGTCTAATGACATCAATAAAAATAGATATGTTTTGGAAAAATATTTCACGTTCTCAAAGTAAAATTTAAAAGTATTTGAATTTTAAAGCACAAAATTTTACAATTTACAAACATTAGTTTCGCATTTTGTAGAAATGAATGTGGGCGGAGCCAAGTTCAACATCATTTTTCGAAATTTATAAATAACGAAATCAGGACCAAACAAGCTTAATATTATTTCAAACTTGTTTTACAAAAACAGACCTATCTTATGTTTAATTCTATATAAAATAAAATGAAGATTATTAGAATGAATTGAAAATATCTTTTTGTCACTGCAGACAAAATTAATTTTGAAAAATGAACGATTTTTTTTAACAAGGTTGAACCTATCGGAAAATTTTATTTTTTTAGCACGTTAACTACTATTATTTCATAATAATAAGATAACTAAACATGCAATAAACCTTGTACTGATAAGTAATGTACACCTTTCGTAATATATAAAAAATAATTTTCGCTATTTCTAAGTATTAGAAAATATTATATTGGATATCAACTATCGAGGCAAGAATGGTGAACAATTATATTGGAATTTGGATTGTAAATGATAATTTTATTTAATTGTGACACTGACTGCCATTTTTACAAATATTATATAATTGTTTATTAATCACATGCATTTGTTTTTAATGTATTTTAATTTTATAATAATATATTCAAAGCACGATACTCTCTATTTAATCATGCAAATGTCTATAAACTTGTTTTAATATGCGTTATGTTCAGAAACTAAATTCATTCGAAGAATGTATTTCAATTTAACATAAAGTATATGCTGTTTATTAATATTAATGTGTTTGGTGCTATTGTTATCATTATTAAACAAAAATAGTTTGTCATTATGTGGTATTATTACTAGATCTTTTAAAAAAAAAACTTTCCAGAAAAAGATTATGAAAAATTACACCAATTTGTCCAATACATTACATTTAGTCTATACTCTATTCCAGTTAGGAATGGATCATAGAGTTAGATAGGATCAATCATATTTGTCTTCTGATTGGCCGAAACTAAATTATAACTGCATGCCACTTCTTTAATTTCAGGTGGGGTTAACACTTCTTCGGCAATTTGTATTACATATTGTACATTTAATTAATCTATAATGACTGATAACATTCACAAAAAATATGACATTTAGAAATTATAAACGTAATAGTTATTTATGTACCGAGGGCGAAAACAGGCGTTTCTGGCCTGCGGCATGATTATTAGCACGAGACATAAAGCGTTGAAAGGTAATAATATGCTCAGGGTGAGAAACGATAATTTCACCTGTGGTACATACAATATTTTATGCATAATAGAATAACATTTAATTATATGTTCAAAAGATTCAAATATGTACATAGGTTATATGTCAAAATAACGTTTTGTAAAATCAAGTATTCACAATAAACAAAAATTGTCATATCCATAGGAATTTTTTTTATGGCCCTAGGGCCAAAAAGAAATATTTAAATCTGCTTTTTAGGGCTAAAGCTACATTCACAAATCGAAATTAGTTTTTGTTTTATGTTTTCCATTTTTGTTTTAATAACCTTGTAGACATGTTATCTTATGCAGCCATTCACAAATCAGTATTTAGTTTTGGTTTTAACACAAAAGTTTGCAAACTCCAAACTTATGTTTTAGTTTTACGTTTTATACTTAGGAATAGACCAATAGGACGAAGCGTAGAAAGATGTAGTGATATATACTTGTCTCTTTCTATCGTCCTTCGCATTGAGGATAACCTAAGTTTGTTTTCATTAGAGTGTCAAAATGAATAAAAATAAATTAATACCTACTTTCTTATTATGATAATATTTACCTTGCTCTTCCAAAAAATACGAAAGTAAACAAATAACGTATGACAGCACGTGTAACTTCTGAAACATCTACAGTTACTTTTACTGTATTACCGATCTTCTAAAATTTATGATAGATGTCACTACTAACTAAAATCGACAAAAGCAAAACTATTTGTGAATGGCACCTAACAACACACTAAAACATAAAGCATAAAACAAAAACTAATTTCGATATGTGAATGTAGCTTAAAACACATGAATTTCGGCCCGGTTGTGCGTAAAATTTATTTTTACATAGCAACCGCTTAACAAATACATGACAACATGATGGCTACCATGATGGCGATAATATTACAAATACCGAAAATAATCACAAAATTTTAATTAATTCTAAATAATCGGTTAAAAACATTCTGTGTCCAATACTGTCAAAATGCAGTTATATTCACAGCTTCCGTTATAAAACATTAGCCGCGGCAGTAAATCTGCTACTTTTTTGCCTAGTTCAACAAATCACTATTTATTGATTCACTTGTGTCCAAAAATACCAATTAGAGCATTCAATTAAAATCTTAAGTGTGACATTATTTAAATATGGAATCTGCCGTACTGTACAAAATGTATCCCAACTAGTTTTGTTCACATTCCAATGAATGAATCGATGAGGCATAACGAAATTTTTATTTGCCGTAATATTTTTCGAAAAGTAATTTATTCTTAATTCCAGTTTTTATTTCGTTTCACTTCGTTACCCTGCTGATAAATTAATATAATTGTAATTTAAATTCTTTAAATAACATTAAATGAAATAGGTATAAAATATTTTAACTGTATTTATATTTATGAATAATAACAGTATCTTTTTAATAGTTATCGCCTTTTGGAATACTAATGTGTAAACCTGTAAATTTTAAAACAAATTCAAGAAAAGTAGGATGATAAAATATAAATCTAAATTTAAAATTTGTTGCTGAACTATGTTACAGCAATTTACTCATTTCCTGTAAAGCGGAAATAATAATTGTTTTATATCACGATCAACTTTTGTTCTCGTTTAAAAATATTAAAATTGAACTCAAGGTAAAAATACGAAATCTATAGTCCGTTCGGTGAGAGATTAAGGTAGTACTAGTGTGACGGTGGTGCCATCGGTTGTCGAGTGGCGAAATTGACGCTCAAAAAAATATAAATTGAATAAAATAAGTGTTTTATAAATAAATAAATAAATATATCATCACGCCTTCTACCCATTACTGGATGTGGCACTCTGTTAAAACAGATCTCGATTTTGCGCGTGAACTGCGGTTACCAGTCGTCAAATCACGGCCCCCAAACATGTTAGTGGTGGAGGAGCCACAGTCAAATATGTACTTTTCATTTTTTATGGATATGTTATGTACGTCGAAGAAAGAAGATGAATGAAGTGAATAGGAGTGATTGGATGGATGTGATTGAGGGTTTGTTATGTAAGAATGATTTCGAGTGTGATAAATAAATGAGTTTATATGGAGTGATCTATGAATGTGCTTGAAGTGAGGGTGGTGTGTTTGGATGATAATGTTTGACGGGGGCTGATTATTTGCTGAATGTTATGAGTGAATGTTTTATGAGTGATTTTAGGGTTCGTGCTACCCCATTTGTTGGGATATAGCGTAACGATATGTATGTATGTAGGTATGTATGTGTATAACAACGTAAACAGAACAATAACGTCATAGCTGTCAGACGAAAACAGTTGACATGAAAAGTAGAAAGAATTCTGAATAGAGTAAATATGCGAAAAAGATGGTTAAAGAACGATAACAATGCTCTGATGTCAAACTTTATGCCATTAAAAACTCAAATATCTTATAAACCAAGAAAAAATTTGAAACTTTGATTGTCTGTGATAAGAAGTTTTTGGGTCTAAAAATAAATGACTAGTTTGTGACCTCGCGTACCCTGGGTCACATGACTCATTTGTCTACCGTGAATACTGGGAAATGTGTAGGCAGTCCCAAAGGTAAAATGTAACTTAATACGTACCTGAGCTGATAACTGCATCCAATTTATTCACGGTGATACTATAATCTATTTTAATTTTAATACGTGCACATTATTAATATGTTATCTACCGTGTGACAGGTAGTTGTAATGATAGTGCAGGAAAATTATTATTTTACTTGACGTTGTTTTCCATGACTCATAGTTTTCAAAAGTATTGTATTCGCGTTTGATACATTGCAATATGACATCTAGTGATAAAATTTGATACTACACTGGTATCTTTCTGCTGCCATATGTAGGTACACAATTTATTGTGTTCTACGTTTCATTTGATTAATTAATATAGTTGTTACTCTGCACAACAGGAATATAATCCCAATTACAGTACTGTTTTAGTGGAAAGCGAACTATTAAGATACAATCGTAATTTTTACTTTCTTATACGTAGTATAAGGAAGTATTGGAATCGTGAAAAAAATCGTTGACGAGATTTTCGCGGAAATACACGTTTTGAGGTCCACTGAATCTGTTTTGATCATTTTCTCAATGATGTCTGTGTGTGTGTGTGTGGATGGATGGATGGATGGATGTGTGTCTGGTCGTGCAATATCTCATGAACGAGATAAGATTTGTTAACGAAACTTGGTAATTATAAGTTTCATGAAAATACGAAGAGCTGAGTTGATTTTGAATGGAATTGAAAAACCGGAAGAGGAAGTTTACTGGACACACAAAACAATAAATTCCATTTATTTAAAAAATGGAATCAGTTACGAAAAAAAGTTTCAAATAAAAGATGTTAGCAAAAATATTTGGAACATAAAATGTTATTTGCAATTTTCCTGTATATGCGTCTAATTTTGAGAAAAACTAATTTATATATTTAATAATATATTTCAATAATCATAGTAGCAATAGAAACAAAAAACAAAAACATGTTTAACATTTATATGTCAAATAATAATTGTCAAACGCAAGGAGCAAGTCATAAGTGTTCAAGTCAGCGTTTTTAATATGAAATATGCTGTGTATAAGAAAGTCATGTGGTGCCCACACCAGATTTTTTACAATTGACAGTTGGTAAATGTCATTTTATTTGTTATTGCTTTCTATGCCCGTGAATTTTAATTTGATACTAATTATGGGCTAGTATGAATAATTTGAGAAAAACAATTGACAATCGCATGATTGTATTCAAGCGATTGTCAATTGTTCAGAAAATATGTGACAAGCTTCAGTTAAAACAATTTTTTGATTAATTCAGATACAGAAATTCACCAACAAATTTTGGAAACAACTTCCAAGAATATACGAGGGCAGGGTGAAAAGTCACTGAAAAATTAAACAAGAAATGATTTATTTGGTCAAAACATTTTTTATTTCTCAACGTAGCTCGATACACTTCGTCCAACGTTTTTATAATTTTTCGATCCCTTCCAAATAATACGATTTTGGCAATCCTTCAAAATAGGTGTTTGTCTTAGCGATGACCTCATCGTTGGAGCCAAATCTGTTTCCGCCGAGCCATTTCTTCAAGTTTGGAAATAGATAAAAATCGCAGGGGTCCAGGGAGAAAAAAGTCCTTCTTATTGCGCTTGAACATCGCTAAACATTCCTTTGAACTTGTCACACGGTCGCGCTTGTTGTCAACAGAGAGCAAATGCGGCACCCATCTGGCAGATAGCTTTCTCATATCCAAAAATTTATGCAAAATATTCCGTACCCGTTCGGTTGAGATGCTCATAGCCTCAGCAACCTCGTGCACTTTAACTCGCCGATCGTCCAATATCATACTATGGATTTTATCGACGATTTCTGGCGTTGTAACCTCACTTGGACGACCAGAACGTTCGGTGTCCTTTGTGGTCATACTACCACAACGAAAATCAGTAAACCACTTGTGAATCGTTCCAATCGATGGTGAGGAGTCCCCATACTGTTTAACAAGCGATGCTTTGGTTTGCGTAATGTTTTTTCCACGCAAGAAATAATGTTTAATCAAGACGCGAAAATCACTTTTTTCCATGTTTTCAAAAATCTTCAAGGTTGCTTGCTTTCGATGGGTGTCATAACAGAACTGTATGACATATAAGTTCGAAAATTTTAATGCGTTCTAGTTAAAGATGGTACATCACAAATGTCACATGAGATTTGCGATTGTGGCGCCATCTGTTTTATTTTTCAGGAACTTTTCACCCTATCCTCGTATTAGTAAGTAATCAATCGATATGGACCTAGTTCAAAATCTTTTAAGTTGGATGAATCGACCTCAACAGCTAAGTCAAAAAATAATCTAATTAAATATAACTCAAGAGTTCGATAAATTTGAAAATAATTCTCCAGTATCTTTCTCAAACTTGTTGCCATTTGGCAATAGCCACTCAAGTCCTACGGGCTTTCGTGACTATTGCCTGGCAACAAGTTTTCAAAAGATCTGTCAAATTATTTTCAATTTATTCTCACTCTCTTGTTATATTATTACTGAAAATATAAATCTGATGCCGCTTTTTAAGCCGATCATAAAAAATTCTAATGTTAATGAATACGGATGAGCATAATGAGGTACATTACATTCCCTAGGGTAATTTTTCAACGTGATAGCGCCTTGCCTCTAAATTCAGTTAACACCGTTTAATTATGGCCGTCTATAAATATTTTGTCACGGGTATTTTTAGCTCGTTGTAGCGTCAGTTTAGGCAAACTGGAGCATTTTTCATTACGTGATACGTTTTGCAAGCCATGCGATATAAAAAATGAACGCGAAAATCTTGTATGAAAACCACGGATATTCTACGTGATTCCACTTTAAATATTTATATGAGTTACTTTCTCGATTTCAAGGCTGGAATTTTGATTTGAAACTATTTTCAGAGTTAGAAATTGATTTGGTTTTGTATGCACATGAACACAGCATCAGTATTTATAAATAAGTTTTCATCGATTCACAAATATATTTCAAGTGGACTAAATCAATGAAGTAGATATGAGTATAAATTTTTGTTGATGAAGAAATTCCAATTATTCTCTTGCATGAACTAAGCAAGGATTGCGGAACTGTGGGAGCAGTGGGGGCTGAATTCCCTCTGAAAGAATCAGAGTGTGTCACCGATGAATTTTATAAAAATACTACAGAGAAATAAGAAATGTTCATTTTTAGTAACGCACCATTGCTATGTCATCGGTTAAATTTTTATTTTATAAGATTACTTTAAGGAGCGTAACAAGATTTTTTTTTAGACCATTGGTTCTCAAACTACGCGGAGCAACTTTATTATTTTAAATGAGAACATAAATTTTTAAAATTTTTTACGAGGAAGAGATTTTATTCTAAAAAAAATATTTGCCTACGCTACTGGATATACCGTAAAAGCATCTAACTTTTCTATTTAAAACTTTTTTTTCTCAATATGCAACCGTTTAGGAATTATTTGCAAAAGAAAAATTGTGCAACTTTTTGTGATAAAATACACAAATACCATAGAGGCGACTGTCATTCTCAAGAATAATGACAACTAAAATCCATTTACGATAAAAATCAGTAAAATTGCATTTATTTAACACGATTTTTCTCATTTTTTTCAATAATATATATTATCACGCCTTCTACCCATTACTGGGTGTGACACTCTGCCGAAGCAGATCTCGGTAAGTGATATATTTTGCGCGTGAAGTGCGATTACCAGTCTTCAAATCACGGCCCCCAAAGATGTTAGTGGTGGAGGAGCCACAGGGATGGTTTTTGAAATTATGAAAATTGTTTGTCGTCTGTGGGAATCGAACGAATATATCGTGATTAAATCGAAACGCGGGCTATTTACATGAAATCGGGACAGACTTCTGGCCACCCTGATTTTATGGAGTGAATTGCTAAGTGATTGCGACGATGGTTTGTGTATATATCATGACCATAAGATATTAATATTGTATGCCGCATTATCAGCAAATGAATTGCACTTTGTTTATTAGAATATCATAGTAAATATTTTCGTCAACAATAATGATATCTCTTCTGAAAGAAGATGATTCATACTAAATGAACGTGATAACATGCATGACTTCATTTTATGTAAATATTGTTTATTTATTCTGAAGTACCTACTGAATAGGAAAATTAAATATCTTGATGAATTTTTATCATATTAAAATTATCGGTATTCAGTGTGACTTCACAACTGCAGAAATGTATCTCAAATAAACTAATATAAAAATAAAATAAATATATTATCACATCTTTTACTCTTACTGGGCGTAGCACTCTGCCGAAGCAGATCTCAGTAAGTGATATATTTATGCGCGTGAAGTGTGGTTACCAGTTGTAAAATCATGCCCTCAGGGGTAATTTTAATATGATGAATATTCATAAAGATGTTTCATTTTATATTTATGCGCTTGAAATTCGGTTACTAGCCATTAAATCACGGCCTCCAAGGTCTTAGTATTGGGGGAACCACAGGGATAATTTTTAATTAGGTGAAAATGTTTGCCGGTTGTCGGGATCGAACCAGGGTTTTTAGGATTCACAGGCCGACTGGATACCATTGAGCCATTACCCCAGATAAACTAATATGAAGATTAGTTTTAAGAAATTTAATAAACGTTAGAATTAATACCTTGATTCAATCTTCCAAGAAAAAAAAAATGAATTAGAGAAAGACCTCATTAGATACACGCTGACTTTGAATGAGGATATTAATAAATGAATGTTATGATAAATTTCTGAGTATTTAATTGTTTGTAGTAACCTTGATTTTCAGTTCCGATTTTTAGCAATTACGTGTGGCTAGTTTCACATACAATTAACCAACTAATTAATTGTAGAAAGTCTTTACATAAACATACTAAAAACTGATGGTTATTCTCGTGTTATTTATTAATTCAACACTTATTAAGAAAGTATGTCTCATTGAGCAGATTTGATACGCATAGAAAGTGCGCTGGAATCTGAATAGAATATCATTTACCAAATAAATCGATCTTATTTGCATTTAAAAATTTAAATCCATCCTCACTGTTTACCAAATTATATTAAACAAATTTATTTGCAATAAGAATTGTAGACAATTAAATTTTTCGCGCCTTCTTCCGAAATTGACAGTTTTATATATAATCGTTCGGAAATTATATATTTACCAAATATCGTTCGGAAACCAAGTTTTATTGAACGACGTTCGTATACTGTTTTTACCGAACGCTGTTCGAAAACTACAGAGTGATCAAAAGGAATGGTTACAGTTGGCAATAAAAAAATCTACTTGAAATTGGTGAGCCTGATACATGATTTCATTGCCTGTTGTTGATAGTGACATTTGAAAATTTAAAATTAAATTTGAGTACATTTAGTTCTTATTAGTTTTTAGTTATATTTTTCTTAAATATCCATAAATAAAATTGTTGTTTCCCTCACCGTTTCTTTAATTACTAAACATACCAATAATCTAAAGTATTTCTATTACTCAAAAAGTCAAAATCCTATCAGCTATCAGTCTCTTGACATAACCTATTTGTATTTATTAGACATGTCAAATAGTATTTCCGCCTTTATCTGGAATAAAAAGATCTCCGGAATTGTATTGTCAACTGTAACAATTCCTTTTGATCACTCTGTATGTGTTTACCTCAGACAAAACATTACTAGACGGAGAACAACGGCGTTTGTTGTGAAGTAGAAAGGGTTAGAATAACTGGGTGGTGACGCGGGTGGGCGGCAAAGAGCTAGTACAAGTTGGTGTTATGCAGGTTGCATTTTTGTTGATGACAGTTATCAGATTTATTTAAATACAAAAGTGCGTATACAAAACACTTAAATAAATATAAATATATCATCACGCCTTCTACCCATTGCTGGGTGTGGCACTCTGCTGAAGCAGATCTCAGTAAGTGATATATTTTGCGCGTGAAGTGCGGTTACCAGTCGTCAAATCACGGCCCCCAAACATGTTAGTGGTGGAGGAGCCACAGGGATAGCTTTTTCAAATTATGAAAATTTGTCGCCTGTGGGAATCGAACCAGGGACCTCAGGATCCACAGGCCGACTTCATAACCACTGATCTAGCCATCCCATCAAAAACTAACCTTTACTTTGATGTATGAAAAGTAAGTAATTGAATATAAAAATAATTACACAAATGTTTGCAACTTGCATAACATCAAAGGGTACTCGCTCCTTGCCGCGCACCCGCCTCACCCTCAAGTTACTCCAACTCTTTCTGCTTCACAACACTGCATTGACTTGAATACGGCAGAATTTGTCTAGTAATGTTTTGTCTGAGGTGTTTACCTTAGCCGTTCGGTAAAAACTAGGGACTTTTGTAATGTCAGTATTGGCATCACTGGCTGTCAGTGTCAGTGAGTGCTTGGAGGTTAGGAATTTTTACCAACTTTAGAGCTAATTTGTACATTGTAAATTCAAATGTAAATAATTATAATTCAATTTGCAATTGCTGTGTACAACCAATAAAAAATATAAAAATAAATATATTATCACGCCTTCTATCCATTACTGGATGTGGCACTCTGCCGAAGCAGATCTCGGTAAGTGATATATTTTACGCGTGAAGTGCGGTTACCAGTCGTCAAATCACGGCTCCCATAGATATTAGTGGTGGGAGAGCCACAGGGGTATTTTTAAAATGGTGAATATTGTTTGTCGCCTGTGGGCATCGAACCAAGGTTCTCAGTATCCACAGGCCGACTTGATACCACTGAGCTAGCTACCCTATAAAAAATATATATACAGATAATTGAACTATATTTAATAAATAATATTTATTATATAATATGCCGTAGAGAAAATTCAGCTGGGCGAGTCCAACATGTGAGAGAAGAGATGTTACGATGTTATGAGACTGATTGTCAATTTCGTGCTTGAAGGTTACAAATTTTTTGCAATTTTAGATCAATCATTCAAATACGTCATATACAACCTCGCTGTAATCTTTTACTTAACAGACTTGTGGTCTTGGTTTGAAAATTGCCGAAGCCTCCTCTGTTCGATTGTTAACAGATTCGCACAAAATCTGATTAGTATATCGTCAGTTCCTGTCCTGCTGCCTGCTGCAGGTAATAGTGCTGTTATGATAGTGTTGCAGTACTTTACGGAATAGTGCAAGGTTTGTCCAAACCTGACACATACACACACACACATACACACTGATGACGAGAATGAGAAAGGTGTATTATTAACTGGTGATTGTTATTCTTACCGCGGAATGTAGTGTTTCTGCATACAGGATGTGCGAGAAATCACGTTCCTGTTTGATTTGCAGGAAAGTGTTAGAAAATTTTAGTTCTTCGTTACTTTTATTTCAAGAATTTTTGTCTTATAATTAAGTTATTGATAATTACAGGCAACGGTAGACCAGATAAAAGCGAGGTAAAACTTGCGTTTCTTAATTAGCAAGCAAGAGCGATCAAATCTCGCTGACTTCAACGTAAATAAAAAAAAAAACGATTGTGTTTGAGTGATTCTGAGTCCACTAAAAGCTTTAGATCCCCTTTACTGTAATTGAGATTAACTTTCAGTTGTGCAGAGTATCAAATAAATGTCTGATTTGAACCAGTTTAAAAATTGAAAAATTTTAAAACATTGAAATTTCACCATTTAATTCCTCATATATTTCTACATAATTATACATATTTTGATCCTCAATATTTATTTCTGTAATCGCCAGAGTCATGATCGCAAAAAAAAAACGGTTAATGAAAATGTCAATTTTTTTGTTAGACCAGTTGAAAAATCAAAAAAATATAGACATGGTTCTATATAATTCAGACTACGATAAATTGAATGCCGTTGAGCGCATCTTCATATCTTTTTTAGTTATTGAGAAACAGCGATTTTAGACTTTTAAAAAATTTCAACTTTGAAGGCCCATATCTCGAAAACTAAAAGAGATATTGAAATGCGGTTTGAACGAGTGTATTTCTCGTGCTCTAATTAACTTATATAGAAATTTTGAAAATTTTGAAAATTTAATTTTTTTTTTTTCAAAATTTTCATTTCTCAATATTTCAAAAAATTTAAATGATAATGAAAATCTGTGAACACCAATGAATTCCTCTCGTAAAAGTACGTAATTATGTAAAATTTCAGGCAAAAATTCGCACAGATAAAGTTTTTATTACAAAAGAACGAAAAATCGCTGTTTTTTAATTATTTTTGAAGGGGTACCCCTTAAGATTTTTACGAATTTTGGCCATTTTTAGTTTTTTTGCTCTACAAATTTTATCCGCGGGGAAAACATTCTGCAATTTTACATACCTATGTACTTTTTTGCGAGAAACCCACTGGTGTTTACAGATTTTGATTATCTCGTCAAGTTTTTGAAATATGGGCAAATGAAAATTTTGAAATAAATTGTAAAATTTTCAAATTTTTCAAAATATCAGTATACGTTAATTGGAGCACGAGAAATACACTCGTTCAAACCGCATTTTAATATCTCTTTTAGTTTTCGAGATATGGGCCCTCAAAGTTGAGATTTTTAAATAGTCTAAAATTGCTGTAACTCGAAAACTAAAAAAGATATGAAGATGCGCTCAACGGCATTCGATTTCTCGTAGTCTGTATTATATAGAACCATATTTTAAAAATTTTCTATTTTTAAACTGGTTCACCAAAAATTTGACATTTTCATTACCGATTTTTTTGCGATCATGACTCCGGTGATTAACGAAATATATATTGAGGATCAAAATATGTACAATTATGTAGAAATATATGAAGAATTAAATAGTGGAATCTCAATGTTTTAAATTTTTTCAATTTTTATACAAAATTCACATTTTCATTAACCGAATTTTTTGGGATCATACTAGAAGTTTTAGATCGGACATAATTTAATATATATTGTGTCAATTGTCTTACAGAAGTGAATCCTACTTCAGTGTCCGCTGAGCCTAGCGAGAAGGCCGATCGCTAGTTATCCTAATTCACCACCCCCGCTTCTACCCCGTTCTTATTCACTTCCATACAATCTCATTTTCTCATCACACTTGGAATCATTCGGCATGTAACAAATCTTCAATCACATTCATTCCATCACCTATACGCCTTTTATACTTTATTGTTAATAACTTATTCTTAAGTTTTATCACATGATGAAAACATTGAGCGTGACAGTTGAAAACATACTTACAATGAAAAATGTTGAAACCTTGGGTTAATATATATTTTAACTTTGTATTAAGCAGAGCTGGGCAAGCTACTTAAAAAAAGTAGCTAAGCTACAGCTACAGCTATTCTTTAAAAAAAGTAGCTAAGCTACAGCTATAAGCTATATTTTGTAAAATATAGCTAAGCTACAGCTAAAAGCTTTCGTTAAAGTAGCTGTTAAATTTTAAAGCTACTTTTTTAAATTATTGTGAAATAATTAAATTTGCCATTGTCATATGATCAGTCTTTTGTTATAATGACTGTTAATTTACTATTATGTACACAAATATCAAAAATAGCAAATACCATCTGGCACCTACTGTGTATTTTTGCGTATTAGAGTCAGTTAGAACCGGCAACAAATAATTATTTTGTGTGGGTTTAGCTTGTACGCATGCGTACTTTGTTGACCTTCTACTTAAAAAGTAGCTTTAAGCTACAAAAAGTAGCTTTAAAAGTAGCTTCAGTTGTTATGTTTAAGCTAATAGAAAAAAAAGTAGCTAGCTACAAGCTACAGCTATATTTTTTCACAGTTAGCTAAGCTACAGCTACAGCTAAGGTAAATGTAGCTAAGCTAGTAGCTAAGCTATAAAAGTAGCTAGCTACTGCCCAACTCTGGTATTAACTACTATTATTTAATTACAATAGAATTAAATGTAAATTATAATAACCAAGATTTCCTAATTATTTTTTTAATGAAACGCAAATAGATATATCAAAATAACACAATAACGTATAACTGAATTTTTAAATTAAGTTATAAATTTATATAAATTAGTAATTAACCTAATTTAATTTATATCTGTAATATTTAAAATTTAATATAATAGCTAATGGTAATTAGTGCTTCTGCTATATTAATTAATAAAATACATGCTCACATTAAATAAACATTTTTGCGAGCATTTACTTGAAAATACATAAACTATAATATGAAAATAATAATAAAAAAATATATATCATCACACCTTCTACCCATTACTGAGTGTGGCACTCTGCCGAAGCAGATCTAGGTAAGTGATATATTTTGCGCGTGAAGTGCAGTTACCAGTCGTCAAATCACGCCCTCCAAAGATGTTAGTGCTGGACAGAGCTGGGCAAGCTACTTAAAAAAAGTAACTAAGCTACAGCTACAGCTATTTTTAAAAAAAGTAGCTAAGCTACAGCTATAAGCTATATTTTGTAAAATATAGTTAAACTACAGCTAAAAGCTTTCGTTAAAGTAGCTGTTAAATTTTAAAGCTACTTTTTTAAATTATTGTGAAATAATTAAATTTGACATTGTCATATGATCAGTCTTTTGTTATAATGACTGTTAATTTACTATTATGTACATAAATATAAAAAATAGCAAATGCCATCTGGCACTTACTGTGTATTTTTGCGTATTAGAGCCAGTTAGAATCGGCAACAAATAATTATTTTGTGTGGGTTTAGCTTGTACGCATGCGTACTTTGTTGACCTTCTACTTAAAAAGTAGCTTTAAGCTACAAAAAGTAGCTTTAAAAGTAGCTTGGTTGTTATTTTTAAGCTAATAGAAAAAAAAAGTATATTTTTTCACAGTTAGCTAAGCTACTGCCCAGCTCTAGTGGTGGAGCAGCCACAGCGGTAGTTTTGGAAATTATGAAAATTGTTTGTCGCCTGTGGGATTCGAACCAGGGTTCTTAGGATCCACAGGCCGACTTCATACCACTGAGCTAGCCACCCCAATATGAAAATGCTCATAACAAAAGCTTATATTTAAATTTTCAACAACTAAAATTGAAACTGCGCTCAGTGCTGGACATCAGCGAAGCATACAGTGCAAGTAACGTGTAACGGCCGTTAGCAATATTCATTAATTCATACACTGATTAGCGTTAATAGCGAGCATAAGCGTGCACATGAATTATTGTTCGTTAGTACGATCGTTGCGCCGCCATGCGACGTCACGGTCAAAGTTCGTACTGAACACTGACGTTTGTACTTGACAGTTGATGAAAATAGTTTTCTATTTAATTGTAATTGTAAATAACAAATGCGTTGAATGTTAATTAAATTTGAAAAAATCTACTTGCCTCCGCCAGGATTTGAGCCCAGACCTTTCCGTTTGTATATCATTTGCATTGTCGAAAAAACCCATTCGCACATTTGATATTTACTTACAATCGACACATAGAAAAAAATCGCTTGTCAGTGCCAACAATTACACACACCTCTGTGGTCTAATTGGTAGGACGTTCGCGGCCCTAGTGGAAGGTCTGGGTTCAAATCCTGGCGGAGGCAAGTTGATTTTTTCAAATTTAATTAAAATAGTTTTCTGTTGAATTAAATATAAATTTGAAATGTTAATCACTATTAAACTGGTCTTACTTGATTAGTTATTGACATCATATTTTTAATTTAAAGTATAGAAACTATTACGAATTGAAATAAATTTATTAGCTATTAATTTTATGACTTACGTTAATGTTTATAGATGAAATATTATATGCGGTGTCATGAGAAAAGCTATATAAATGCACTAAGCGATTGACATGGGAATAGGAAATAAGTTTTTCCGGTACCGTTGCTTCTCCCATTAATTATAAAAAATAATATTCAAGGATTTATATCTGTATTACCATTAAGTACCTATAAAAATTGATTTCAAACAGATTTCGTGTTTTAACTAGATGGCCATGACAGATCGCGTATCAATTTTTATTAAAAGTTAAATTTAACAATGCGACATCTGTTGGTAAAATTTAGTATTATACATTGGAAGTTTTCATTGGGGTAATGGCTCAGTGGTATTGAGTTAGCCTGTGGATCCTGAGAACCCTGGTTCAATCCCCACAGCCGACAAACATTTTCACCAAATTAAAATTACCCCTGTGGCTCCTCCACCACAAACATCTTTGGGGGCCGAGTTCGATTCCCACAGCCGACAAACAATTTTCATCGCATTCAAACTACCCATGTGGCTCATCTTCCACTAACATCCTTGAGGAGCGTGATTTGATGGCTGGTAACCGCACTTCATGCGCATAAATATAACACTTACCAAGATCTGCTTCGGCAGAGTGCGACACCCAGTAATGAGTAAAAGGCGTGATGATATATTTATTTATTTTTTTTAATTTAAGTTTTCAACTGTCAGATGTGTACTTTTTATTATGGTTCTTTTAATTTTTTTGGGGTAGGCGGCTCAGTAGTATCGTGTCGACCTGTGAATTTAAGAACAAAAATAATTGACATATTTCCAAATTTCTAACCTCAAATAATTTACGTCAGTAGTGATATTGAAAAAGAAAAAAACATTGGAGTTAATTTATATACAGAATTAATGTGGACATGTAACATAGTTGAAATGTGACAATAATACGGAAATTACAACAACAACAATCTTCTCAATGTTCTATACAGGAACCAAGTACACACATGCGTAAAACTTATACTGTTGACACGGTGGCGCCACTGAATCGCTTGAGGACTACTAATTCGATAGTAGCTTTGGATCTTATCACCATTTTAATTAGTAGAAAACAACCGATTAAAAAGTGAAGCTATTACCTTACTAAAATTTTAGTAGATTCAATCTTAAACTACTAATTTTTATGTAGTTTTCATACTTACTATTTCAATTAGTGAATATTCTACTAATTCAACTTAAGAGAGTAGCAGATCTCGATAAGTAATATATTTTGAGTGTGAAGTGCAGTTACCAGCCGTGATATCACGCCTCCCCAAAGATGTTAGTGGAAGATGAGCCACATAGGTAGTTTTAATGTGGTGAAAATTGTTTGTCGGCTGTGGGAATCGAACCTGAGTTCTCAAATCCGATATCACTGAGCCACCTACCCCATTATAAAGTTATTAAAAATAAGGGATGTCATTAATTTATTAATCAGTAACAGATAATGATGGAGGTTATTACATCGTTGTGAATAGTTTTCACTCAGATAATTGAGAAAAATGCATTATTTATTTGTGAAACACGTATAGGATTCACGGCTGCTTAGGGCAATACACTGAACTTGTAAACGGGCCTTAACCTCGTGATTATACGTTTCGCATGCACTTTATTATTATTAATGTGGCTCATTCACAATCATTTTAAATTATTACACTTCGTTGCATTTGCGTATTATAGACGTTCAACGTAACGCGAACGCTAACGTTATGTATTCAGAGTTGAGCTTGAATACTTTTTCATATTCGTTACTGTTAGAAATATGACAGGAATATAATAGAAAAACAGGTTCTTTTTTCTATTAAATTATTTTTAATTATAGCTTCCAAATATTTCACATGACAGCCAAATTATCTTATTTATTTCTTTATCAGACGGGGTTATTAAAATATTGAATTTTGATTCACGTAAATTTATTCTTAGATTGATAATTTAATAATAGTTTATTTTATGGAGTAGGTAGTGGTATCTAGTCGGCCTGTGGATGTGAGAAGCGGGGTTCGATTCCCACAGCCGACAAATAATTTACACCACTTTAAAATTACACTTGTGACTCCCTCTCCACTAACATCTTTGGGGGCCGTGATTTAACAACTGGTAACCGTATTTCTCGCGCAAAATATATCACTTGTCGAGATTTGCTATGGCAGTGTCACACTCACTAAGGTAGAAGGCTAATGCTAACCTATCTCCATATGAACAATGTTATGTCAAATCACAAACAAAGTAATGAAATTAATCAAAGTTAAAATGCTGCTTTCAAGCTCTATTTTCCAGATTATGATACAGATATAATAAAATATAGCGTATGATACATTGTATAAGAGTGTTTAAAGCACTAGTGCCGTAAGAAGTACTCCACTTTGTATCGTGCTATAAACTCGTTACATGTGCCATAAAGACTTACTTATACACTAGTATCATGATACACTATTTCTTAAAATTTAACTCAATACAAATCCGTGTGCAATGCCGTGAGATTGTTGAATCTCTCTGGTAATTATATGGGCTGTGGAAGTATTTGGCGTTTTTGCGAATTCGGTGCTTCTGGTGTAGCTTCACTTGTGGTACTGCTTACAGATTTCGGCGGCGATGCAGTTGTTATTTTACGTCTATGGCTACTAGATTCTCTGGCTGGATAAGCCTCAGCCATTAGCAGCATGGCAACCATGGCAAATAATAAAATGATCTGAAAAATTACATAATATTGTAGTTCACTTGTCATTTGGGTCAAATAATACCATATATCTAACTCAAAAGAACAAATTCATTGACCTAGATAGCGGATTGGAGGTATCTAATATATTTTTAATCTTAATATGTACATACAATTATTAGACCCTTATTTTCTGTTTCGTTAAAAAGTATTCGGTACTGCAGTAATAAATTGATATCTGTTGTTGAGGGAAATGGCGCCATAAGCGCATGCGTACAAAACGGTACAGTACGTCGTAGAACACGTGACTATATAGCAACGATTTAAATATATGCAATTTTTATTTTAAAATATCTTGCTACATATAACGTTTTATTTTATTTTGGTCCTCGAAATTAAAGGATTCAATCCGTATGCATTTGTTATCGTTTTGCTGGCGTTGTTAATTTTTGGTATGCTGTGGTTTCTATGGATAGATTGTTGGTGTTGCTATATTGTTGGTTTACGAACATTTTTTAAAATTTATTTTCAAATACAAGTGGTATATATCAATAACTATTCCAAGGAAATATTGGATGAATTTGAGTCTGCTCAGAAGTCAAAACAATTTTACGAAAAACAATTTGAATTTATTATGTTGTCTGACATTTATCCATGAATCACGATTTTGATTTGTTTGAATAGCTATTGCTTAACAACTTTATACGCTCTAGGGCTATAATAGCCAAATTACGCCCGCTTTTGAGGGCCTTTAAACAAGTTTATGTTAAATCTATTCATATTTGTTACCAAAAATTGCAAAACAACGAATCCATATAATATCGGAAAAAACAAATGTTAACCTATCTCCATGTAAACGATATTACATCAAATGAAACACAAATTTTGAGAAATGAAAATGTTGCTTTTCAGCTTCAATAGAGTACATTTTCAATAAGTAAATCTAGTAGCGCTGGCAAAGTAATCGAAATAAGCCATTCAAATACAACGGCAAATCAGTGATCTGTTCTAAAGTTAAAATTTAAATTTGGTTTAAATAAATCAAATTGAATGTTTAACAGTCACATCAATTGTACCAAATAGTGGCATTTATCCATTAATATGGTATGTTCAAAGAATGAGAAAATTATTGTACTTACAAATTTCATCTTCTGACTTCTTCTAGCTTTGTAAATACTAATAACTAAATTCGACTTTATATATCCAGATGTGACAGTTATTAAATGATTATTAATGAACAATTAATAGTTTTCTTGTATGTCATTAAAATTTCCAAGATAAAATTAAAATATTTGAATACACTGTCAACAAATTATAAATTTAAACAAGTTTGGAAATGATTAATATTCGTCTAATCAATTTGAGTTTATTTTCTACTTCTTCCAAGTTTGTATGACTAATTTTCTTCTTCTTCTCATTGATTCTGAAGAGCAAGAATGAATTTGTGAATTTCTCCTGTAATATTGATTTACAAATTGAAAGAAATTTGTATTTTATTGGACAATATAAAAATGAAATCATTTCCCAAGACAAAACTAATAAACTGTATAGATTAATGTGATAATAAGAAGCATAATATATCAGTGTGTCGTAATATAAATATAAACTTGCAAGCGTATGCCGCATATAATTATTATATTATCATATGTGACATCAGCAGCTAATGTCTGATCATTTCGTAATCATAAAATGTTGCCATGTGTCATGTCATAAACCATATTTGTCTATTGCCTGGTTTCATCACACCTACTGCCTGTTTTTATATTTTGATATTTAATTTTTTGTTAATATTTTGCGGTTTTCAAATTATATGACATTTCTGTATATAATTTTTTTAATTTTAAATAAATCACCACGCTTTTTACTCATTACTTGATGTGGCATTCTGCCGTAGCAGATCTTGATAAGTGATACATTTATGCCTGTGAAGAGCGTTTAGCAGCCGTCAAATCACGGTTCCCAAAGATGCCAGGGGAATTATAATGTAGAGAAAATTGTTTGACAGCTGTGGGAATCGAACTCGGGTTCTGAAATCAGCAGGCCGACACGATTTCTACCCAATTTAAATATTAATTTTATTTTAAAATAATTATATTTTAATAATAATTTAAATTATAAAACTGATTTTTTAACAAAAAATTCAAAAGTTAAAGTTGATTTATATATTAAATTTATTGGGATTAAAAAATATATAAATAAATATATCATCACGCCTTTTACCCATTACTGAGTGTGCTATAATATATTTATGCACGTAATGTGCAATTACCGGTCGTCAAATCACAGTCTCCAAAGATGTTTGTAGAAGGAAGGGAACAAATAAATAAATATATCAACACGCCTTTTACCCATCACTGGGTGTGGCACTCTGCCGAAGCAGATCTCGGTAAGTGATATATTTTTGCACGTGAAGTACGCTTACCAGCCGTCAAATCACTGTCCCCAAAGATATTAGTGGTGGGGGAGCCACAGGACTAATTTTAAATTGGTGAAAATGTTTTGTCGGTTGTGGGGATTGAACCAGGGTTCTTAGGATCCACAGACCGACTTGATACCACTGAGCCATTACCCCGTAGCAAATAAATAAATAAAATAAACTTCAAGAAGTCGTCAGATCTGCAGTAAAACCATCAATTTTTCAACCACAACATGCCCTAACCTACAAAATTGAAACCCTTCAAAATCAAACGAAACCTTACACCTTCTATATCAGTTACCATGTTAATCGCAGTATAGTCACACCGGAGTTACAATTATGCTCATAACCAACCACGGCCGCTTTGCATCCACTATGACCCGGTTTATTACCGGGCGTTACAGGGCGTCACCGCTAACGAACTCGGTTACGAGCGGTTGACAGAGGGTTGGCTTTTCGTTAGCCCTGTTAGAGAATATTGCGTATGTGTGAGTGTGAAGTATTTGCACGTTTAGGGTGAATTTAGAGGGATGATTAACTTGAGGGGAAATCTTTTAGCGGTCTATTTTAAATGTTGGAATTTATTTTTAAATATAAATAAATATATCATCACGCCTTCTACCCATTACTGAGTGTGGCACTCTGCCGAAGCAGATTTCAGTAAGTGATATATTTTTGCGCGTGAAATGCGGTTACAAGCCGTCAAATCACGGCCCTCAAATATGTTAGTGGAGGAGGAGCCACAGGAGTAGTATTAATGTTCTGAAAATGTTTGTCGGCAATGGGAATCGAACCAGGGTTCTCAGGATCCACGGGCCGACACGATACCACTGTGCCACCTACATAGGAATTTATATTTATGAAGATAATTAGTGTTTTCAAAATTACTTTTAAATTATTTTTAAACTGACTTCTCTGTGAAATAATCATAACTTTTATAACAAGTGATCTAAAAATAAATAAATAAATATATCATCACGCCTTCTACCCATTACTGGGTGTGGCACTCTGCCGAAGCAGATCTTGGTAAGTGATATGTTTTGTGCGTGAAGTGCGGTTACAAGCCGTCAAATCACGGCCCCCAAAGATGTTAGGGGTGGAGGAGCCACAGGGGTAGCTTTTGAAATTTATGAAAATTGTTTGTCGCCTGTGGGAATCGAACCAGGGTACTCAGGATCCACAGGCCGACTTCATACCACAGAGCTAGCCACCCCATAACAAGTGATATGATAAAATAAATTCTCAAATTAAGAAAATATGGACGAAATATTTGTTTTTGTTTTGCAATTATATTTACGCTAAAATTTGTGAGATAGTAGCTATTAAAGTTATACTGAAAATTTATTTACAATTAATTCATATACATTTATGTAGTCTTTTATTGTTACTCATAAAATGTATATTACATTCTCATCATTATAGTTTCATGAAATAAATTACTTATTTAACTGTTCCTATAGTTAATATTTTTAACGAATTCTGTAACTAGAAGACTGATTATTTGACAGTTGTCATTATTTTGTCAAAAAGAAAAACCTCAATACTATGTTTATTTTCGAGAGTAACAACCGTCTCTATAGGTTTGGTTTATTTTATTACTAGCATATCTATAACAACTAAAATCAATTTCCGGTAAAAAATCATTAGAATTGCATTGATTCAAAACGATTTTTCTCAATTTTTTACATACAAAATATTATAATTTTTGATATGTTTTTATAGAGAAAAAATTAATCTTTCGAATGGAAACAAAAAAATTATAGCATGCTATTAAAAAAAATGCCGCCCTCGTCACTGTAAAAAAATTACTATCGATGCAATCATAAAATCTCGAAACGTTTTTTTTAATTATTTAGAATAAATGATTATTTTAGGATATAATATCAATATATCTTAGTTATTTTAAATAAGGAATCAAAAGATCCAGGGTTATTGGATGAAGGCTTGAGAATTTAGTAAGATAAATCAATTATTTATTTCAATAAAAAACGACGACGTTTCGAACACAAGTTCGTGTTCATCCTCAGGTCGAATATAATTTTAACCACGACGTGGTTATTAACAATTTAAAAAAGATAAATATTTTATTTAAATAATTACATGTTTTTAACAAAAAAAAGATTAAATTTATTTAAGGAGTATGCAAGACTGCAAACCTCCGAGTCAAAATGTTACACCCTGTATGTATTTTGATTAAGAATTGTAAACTTAACAACAATTGTTAAAACTACGATCACTGCAACTTAAATGCAGCAATATTTATTTATTTATACTGTTTTGTACAACAGCAATTTAATTCCTATTGCAGGACTCACAGAGCCACAACGTGATAGTTCATATATATTTAGCTTGAGTGGGATTCGAACTGGGATCTCCGGATTCGAATGCCGTAAACTTAATCTCCTTCAAAATATAATAAAGAAAAGAAGATACTTCTATCACATAATCCAATTAAGTTCATATCGAACCAACAGACCTAATTTACCCATTCTATTTCCTTCGTTTTGGAACTCACGTTCGACGTCGACTTGGTTTACTAACAGATTTACCCAACTTGGTGCTACTTCCTTCCAAATCAATAAGCTAAGAACGTTCCTTCGTGGAAACTTCTCAAGACAGAGGGGGAGAATCACGTTGAACAAATCGCAACTGGAGGTAGAAAAAAGATCGAATTATGTCACTGGGTTAACTCAACCGAGTTTATTTGCTAATCTTGCCAAGTTTGTAAGACTTGTTATTGGTTTTACTTCTTGTTCAAGATGGTTTTGTATTTTCTAATTGTGTTGATTTTAAGGAACGAACAACGAACAAGGATTCGTGATGGGAAATTGTGTTGTAAATTGGAATAAAATTGTATTTTGTTTTATGGGGTAGGTGACTCAGTAGTGGATAAAAGTGAGGTAAAACTTGTGTTTCTTAATTAGCAAGCAAATCGAACTGACTTCTACATAAAAAAATCTGGTGTGTGCACCACACGACTTTCTTATACACAGCATATTTAATATTTAGAATATATGAATGTTATATAATATTATTAAACATGTAATTTAGTTTTTCAGTAATTCAGCATTTATCTGTTTGAAACATATAAAATATCAAATTTGTTTACGTATAATTTTTTATAGTAATGTTGACTACTTTATGTCTAACTTTACTGATGAGGCATATACAGAATGTCCTTTTTTCGAGCCTAATCCTTGGTATCTCAAGAACCGTGAGATACGAAGTCGATTAAATTGAGGCAAAGTTGCCAAATTAGTTGACCATTTTAATGATGTATTTGTTTTTCCGAAAAGAGACTAGATAAACTAGATAAAGCGAAAATTAAAATTTATGTTTTTTGTTTCTATTGCTACTATGATTATTGAAATATATTATTAAATATAAAAATTAGTTTTTCTCAAAATTAGACGCATATACAGAAAAATTGCAAAAAACATTTTATGTTCCAAATACTTTTACCAATATATTTTATTTGACACTTTTTTTCGTAACTGGTTCCATTTTTGAAATAAATGGAATTTATGGTTTTGTGTGTCGAGTAAACCTCCTCTTCCGGTTTTTCAATTTCATTAAAAATCAACTCAGCTCTTCGTATTTTCATGAAACTTATAATTATCAAGTTTCGTTAACAAATCTTATCTCGTTTATGAGACATTGCACACTCGGACACACATCCATCCATCCATCCACACATCCACACACGCACACACAGACGTCATTGAGAAAATGATCAAAACGGATTCAGTGGACCTCAAAACACGTATTTCCGCGAAAATCTCGTCAACGATTTTTTTCACGATTCCAATACTTCCTTATACTGTGTATAAGAAAGTAAAAATATGATTGTGTCTGAGTAGTTCGGATTCCATTATAAGCTGTAACAAATAAATAAATAAATAAATAATTAGAAAATATAATTTAGACATTTCAATAATTAGCAGCAGCTTTCTCCATAACTTGTATTATGGTTGCATCATCCAAAACAATTTTGACTTAAACTGTTAGAATATCCGTTAATCCTTTATAATGTAAACAGAAAGAAATAAAACCACACAATACAACAAGAGGAAAAATATGCTGTCTGCGTAATTACGGAACAAATGAATGTGTAGACAGAGTTCTTGAAAACGGGGCATTTAATAAGTTAATAAACAAGCAACGGTCGCAGGCGAGTCATAGGCCACTAGATGGTCCAGCGGTCACTGCCTTGTCCCATCTATTCTTCTCTGTAATAATCACTCAACCACTCAGACCCCTTGTTACAACATATGTAGATATGTCCATTCTTTGAATTAGTGTCACATGGACAGATGTGAACAAGTATTTAGTGGAAAGTAACTGAACATCTGATGATAGTATGATAGTAAGTGTCAAAAATAATAGTATATTAGGTATGTAACAAGTTTTATAAACGTCTCATTAGTAATGAGAGTCTAAAGAGTTTATAAAACGATTGTAAGATAACAACAAAATGTAAAGTTTTGTTAACCATTTGAAAAGTAAGGTTAAGTTACATTGACAGATGTAAGAAGCTAATTTCAGTCCGTACTTAATATGTCAGATGTTAACTTCACGCCGTAACTAAAGTCACAGTTTGTTAATATGCGTTTCAGATGTTATTTATCGCCATGGAAACCATTACGTTAAATGGCGTTGTAACAACGGCAGTAGAATTTTTTTTTTGTATTAGCATCATTCAAAATAATGTTTGCATTATCTTGGAAACCGATGGAAAGTTTGATTTTGCGCACTAGTGCGCAAAGTAATTGAAAAAACATCCATTTTTATGATTATAAATTTTGACTATTAAAACGCTAATTATACTTATTATATACACACATTTTAAGGTATTTATAAAAGAAATAAAGGCATTAGCTCATAACGCCATCAAACAGACATATTATAATAAATTTTGCGAAAAAATTAAACAATTTGTTTTCAAATAACAAATGTTAATTCATGGCATACTTAACTGTCAATATAAATTCACGCTTCAAATTTAATGAATTTCCTAATTGTCGATTATATAATATTTGCTCGTTACAAAAAGCATTGTACAAAACTTGTGCACGAAGACGAAGAATATTAGTAAAATTGACATTTTGTCTTTGTATTATTTAATCATTTAATCATCGTGCTTATTTGCAAAAACTTGGTCTGTCATCAGTGGAATAAATAAATAGCTTTGATTAAATATTTGTAGAGCAAACGTGAGATTGTAATTGTAAAGATATTTAAAGGTCGTCGTCGTAAAAAGAAAAGGTTTTGTAAATGTAATAATGTAAATACTAACACGGTCAATCAAATATTTACATTTCATTTATCATTTTCCTTTCCCTTCGCTGAAACAAAATTGATTAAAAATGATCTAATAAATAATTTGACCGAGTTAACCAAATTTAAATATAGTTGATTCCGATTAATGGAATTAGAACATTTTGGCTCTATTAGGTGGTTACCCCAATATATATTATCGATATTGGATAGATTTTTGAAAAATATTTGACACGTATTTTGTCGTTTTTCGATCCAATATGTATTTCGCAATATATTTAACCGTTCCGGAACTTTTTCCCCATTCTGTATATAATACGCCAGGAAAGTGTTTTTACTTGACTCAACGGATTAAAATACTCGGCATGCGGCTTCGTATTACAAACAACCGCTTTGTCAAGTTAAACATCACTTTCCTGACTTATTATGTAATATAGTTCAGTAATAATGTCGTCCTCATGGCTTGAAAAGAGTAAAATTACTTTTGTTAATTGTGCAGCACAGAAACGGAAATTCTTTAAATACCAGCGAAAGTGAGGCTTCAAGAGTGATGATTATTTTCATGTTCTTAACTTTCAGTTAATGATACCACAAGCATAATAATTTTGCAGACATGCAAAAATTTACGAATTACTGTCCCAAATTATGAGGTACTCGAAATTATTCGAAACAATTGACAATAGCTAGGAAGGAAGTAGTGGTTTTGAACCAGAAAAATTTCAGATTTAATTATAGTAATTTTATAATTTGAATTTATTTTTGTGATTTGTTAATAAGTAGGTTGTTTTGTATAAAAAATGCGTTTCTCTTAAAAAATCATCTTCATGTATGCCATCACCACCCTTAAAATTGGCGCATTCACATCGACACCATCTATAGTTTCCACCCGTTCCCAAATCTAATTTTCTTTTTTCATGTTTCTCTATTTAAAAATCCATTTCTGTCACTGGAATAAATGAGACTTCATTTTGCACCCTAGCTCTCTAACTACTAGTGCGCAAAGTAAATGAAAAAACACCCATTTTTTATGAATCTAAATTTTGACTATTAAAACGCTAATTATAATTATTATATACATTTTTATATCACGTTTTTATCATATTTTTATGGGACGGCTAGCTCAGTGGTATGAAGTCGGCCTGTGGATCCTGAGGTCCCTGGTTCGATTCCCAAAGGCGACAAATTTTCATAATTTGAAAAAGCTATCCCTGTGGCTCCTCCACCACTAACATGTTTGGGGGCCGTGATTTGACGACTGGTAACCGCACTTCACGCGCAAAATATATCACTTACCGAGATCTGCTTTAGCAGAGTGCCACACCCAGTAATGGGTAGAAGGCGTGATGATATATTTATTTATTTATTTATTTTTATATACATTTTAAGGGATTTATAAAAGCAATAAAGACATTAGCTTACAACGCCATCAAACAGAAATATTTTAACAAATTTTGCGAAAAAAATAAACAATGTGTTTTCAAGTAACAAATGTCAATTCATGGCATTCTTAATTGTCAATATAAATTCACGCTTCAAATTTAATCAATTTCCTAATTGTCGATTATATAATTTTTGCTCGTTACAAAAAGCATTGTACAAAAGCACGAAGACGTCATTTGCACCATTCGCGAAAATAAACTGGTTCAATCTGCCAACTCAGCTGGGGCAGTAATATCAGTTCAGAAACTGTTCTAGGTTACTTAAAAAGTGCCAATTAAACAAAATCAACCTACCAGATTACTTTAATTGGGATAGCTAGCTCAGTGGTATGAAGTCGGCCTGTGGATCCTGAGAACGCTGATTCGATTCCCACAGGCGACAAACAATTTTCATAATTTCAAAAACTACCCCTGTGGCTCCTCCACCACTAACATCTTTGGAGGCTGTGATTTGACGACTGGTAACCGCACTTCACGCGCAAAATATATCACTTACCGAGATCTGCTTCGGCAGAGTGCCACACCCAGTAATGGGTAGAAGGCGTGATGATATATTTCTTTTTATATATTTTAGATTACTTTAAAAATGTCAAATAAATACTGCTTGTGTATACGCTATCATTTTGCTGCTTGGACCAATAATCATCAAACATAAATACAGACATCATCACAACATTTCACTGCATCAAACTATTACCTAACACATCCTTATCATCACAACTCCTGCGCCATTCACCTGTTTGTATCACAACTGCGCTTTATAACAATCGCACATCACATCCTGTACATTCACTGCTTCGCGCTTCACTCCAGTCGCGTCAGAGCACCCGTATGGATAACATTGCCAACAAACGCCAAACGTCAGTGCCTTCTTCAGTGAGTGTCAAGTGATAAAACCTCCACCTGGTGTTGTTGACTGTGTTGTTGATTTCGTTTTCTCTCCAGTGTCAGAAAGTTTTCCTCGTTGTGATTGTGTGTTGTCGAAGCTGTGAAGATGACGGCGATTCAACAAGGTATTAAAAGCATGGTGCTCGATGGTTGTGGAGCAAATTGTACGAAGTAAGAATTGTTGAGGTTTTTGTAGCTGCTAGACGCCGGGTTGCCACTACTGTTTTTTGGTAATTGTGTCAATGATCTTATAGATTAAGTGATATATCATTTAGATTAGATGCATTAAGGTCAAACCTGACAGCTGCAAAGTAAAGTCAAACAGAATAAAATAGAAGTGTAAGTTAAATCTGATCCAATTGATAAATGAAATACGCCTGTTTTGTCAGTTCAACCAAATTGACAACAATATTAAAACTATCCGTTTGGTTCCCCCTCCACTAACATCGCAGGGGGGCGTGATTTGACGGCTGGAATCGCATGGCACGCACAAAATATATCAGTGACCGAGGTCTGCTACGGCAGAATTCCACACCTAGTAATGGGTAGAAGCCGTGATAATATACTTATTTTATTTTAATTTAATTGAATTTATGAAAACACCTAAAATATAAAGCGATTGGGTATAATTCTAGGGATCTTTGGATCTCGTAGCTTAGTTAGTGAAAGCGTCTGAACAGATATCAGAAAACAAAATAAATTCTGGGAAACTGAACCAAAACATAGCATTAATTCGTTCAAAAACTTATAAACGGCCAAATTAAAATATAAATTTACAACCTAAAAATAATGCAAATAGTTCCACTGGAACAGGGGTTTTGAATCAGGGATACGTGAATCTTCTATAAGGGGAACGTAAATTACTTTTTCTACGGCCGAGCAGAAAATAGATATTTCCAATTGCCGGTTGGAAGCAGAAAGTTGACATTTGTCTCTTGTCGAACTGTAAAATAAGAGTATATGTATCATCGTGTCCATGGATACATGAAAACTATCGTCCGAATTATCAAACAAAAAAAAATTATATATTTTTATCAAGCATTTCTAAAAAATATATTGTGTGCACTTTGAACGACAGGCAATAGACTATTTTCTGCTTAGATACACAAATAATTATTTTATTCAACGGAAAAGAGCTGTATTCCATTTGCCACTTGGTTCATTTAAATCAGTTCAGATAAATTAGACAACATGACTAAATGAACTGAATAAAGTAAACTGATGCACTTATTAGGGTGAATTACTTCAAAGTAAATTAGAATCAGTAATTATAGTATAGGAAATAAAGTCAGTGAAGTAATCCAGCGAAATAAATATGTGATCTGGTTCAGTAAATGTAAGTTAGATCTTGATCCAAATGGCAAATGGAATACGCCTGAGGATGACAATTTAGAACTCTATAGAAACAGTTAAAGTTTGATATTTATGACAAATACTTTTTTTTTTATGGGATGACTAGCTCAGCGGTATGAAGTCGGCCTGTGGATCCTGAGAACCCTGGTTCGATTTCCACAGGCGACAAATAATTTTCATAATTTCAAAAGCTATCCCTGTGGCTCCTCCACCACTTTGGAGGTCGTGATTTGACTGGTAACCGCACTTCACGCGCAAAATATATCACTTACCGAGATCTACTTCGGCAGAGTGCCACACTCAGTAATGGGTAGAAGACGTGATGATATGTATATATATATATATATTTTTTACTTTTGCTGACGTTTGTTAAAATCAAAGAGTTTCATTGGTTCACCAGCAGAAAAAGTATTTACCTGCCATTGAAGAGCGTCAGAAAAATTATGTGACATAAAAATGTTTAATTAGGTAAATATTCCTGCATTTGAAGAAAAAAATAGCATATTTTATGTGGAGCGAAAGTGACTTTTTGTGCCTCTTCTGTAAATGTCGGCCTCGTTGCGCTGGTCCGTCATTATATCTACAAATTCGTCACAAAAAATATCACTTATAAAATAATATACTATTTTGTACGATTGTGTCAAAAAGTACCAGTTTTTGTTTGGAATGTACGAAAAATAAACCTTATTAGTGAAGTTTGAATTTTGCTACGATGCTAGGTAATTGTTATTTATTAATCCGGCACTGTTTATAATCATAGTGAATAAACAGAAATTCATAGTGACTGTACAAATTGCTTTGGAGATATTCTTCTCCAAAATAGAATTGTAAATATGTTTGAACATGGTGATAGACAATAAATTCTATCCGGCTTTGAAAATGACAATGATACAACAACCAACGCATACAAAAGATAATCTCAAGGTAACCTATACATAAACACGTTGCAATGTTACGAATTTATTACATAATACTATCGTTTGTCTGACGGTGCCGACCTCCAGATCAGCCGGAATTCAAACCCGGAATACTCCACATGCACAGCTGTTTACAACACCATGAAGTTCTGAAGTTTAACTGTTTGTCTGAATCATCAAATTTATGTTTTTGTGTCATGAATAAATATTATTTGTGCATCGCTAAGTATTTTTTTTTTAATTACATGGTGATAATAATGTAACTTTTATCGTTTTAAGTATTTTCTTTAGTTATGTTGCGTGTTACGTCAATTTTTGTTAGAACAAAGTTTAAGATAATTTACGATTGTTTTAACGTATTTGCGTAAGTACTGTGGTTACAGATAAGAACAATTTAAATAAAATTTTGCGAAACTAGTCATCGTTTTCTTTTCTAATGGTCAGTTGCATTAACAAAATTAACATTATAAATGTACCTTAAATGGAATCGAACTTACGAGGGCAGGGTGAAAAGTACCTGAAAAATAAAACAGATGGCGCCACAATCGCAAATCTCATGTGACATTTGTGATGTACCATCTTCAACTAGAACGCATTAAAATTTTCAGACTGATATGTCATTCAGTTCTGTTTTGACACCCATCGAAAGCAAGCAACCTTGAAGATTTTTGAAAACATGGAAAAAAGTGAATTTCGCGTCTTGATTAAACATGATTTCTTTCGTGGAAAAAACATTACGCAAACCAAAGCATTATGGGGACTCCTCACCATCGATTGGAACGATTCACAAGTGGTTTATTGATTTTCGTTGTCGTAGTATGACAACTAAGGACGCCGAACGTTCTGGTCGTACAATTGAGGTTACAACGCCAGAAATCGTTGATTTTTTTCAGGGACTTTTCACCCTGCCCTCGTATATTTAACAGTATTGTGATATGTAATTGCTATTTACTTTTATTTATTTTAAACAATTTTTAATTTAAAGGAGGAGATAAATGTTAATCTTTAGGCACAATTAATAGTAACTTAATTTACAATTTGTTACTGTAAATGAGTTTCTGTATCTAAAACAATAAACTAAACTTATTTTCTGTGTTTTATAATGGCAGAAATTAAATATTTACAAAATTACAATTTAATAGTTTTAAAACAAAATAACAAACAAATGTACGAATTAATTCCGTCAAATACTTTGACATATTGAAGTTTTGCATAGTTTAAAAGTAAGTTTTTATCTGTTGGTAAATTTTACATTATTTTTGCAAAATTAAAACCGGAAAATTATTCGAATGAAGAAAAATTACGAATAATTAAATGGAATTATTCAGAGGAAAGTTGGACAGAACAACGTAATGCATTTACTTGTTATTTTATTGCGTCGTTAACACTAATTAAATTGTAAATAAATATATCACGCGTTTTATCCATTACTGGGTGTGACATTCTGCCGGGGCAGATTTCGGTAATTAATATATTTTTGCGCATGAAGTGCGATATTTTTGTGCGTGAAGTGCGATTACCAGCCGTCAAATCACGGCCTCCAAAGAGTTTAGTGGTGAGGGAGTCACAGGGGTAATTAAATTGTTTGTCGGCTGTGGGGATCCAACCGAAGTTCTCAGGATCCACAGGTCAACTCGATACCAATGAGTTAGCTACACCATTAAATTGTAATTTTGTAAATTTTCATATTTAATTTCTCCCGTCCAAAACACAGAAAATAATTGATTTTTAAACTCTACAACTTTTATTTGTTACATTTTTATCTAAAATAATTTGGGAAAAAATGCGCTCGGATAAAATGTTTTCTCATGTTAGACGTCTATATCCTGCTTTTCGTGATACATCCGGTATATCAACGAAACAACGTAGAATATTTTCTAATTCTTGAGGTTTTGTTTTAAAAATGAACAATTTATAACTTCTACACAGTAATCTAGATTCCGAGCCTCTGATTCGGCACTGACATTTCCAACATCAAAGTAAAATAAGAGCGATAATAATTATGTACTCAACTCGCAACACCGAATTAATAAAAGAGCTAGGAATAACTGCCAAGGCTGTATGTATCAAATACAACAGTATGAAACTTAATACAGCACAGCACAATAACTGTTCATTAAGTTGGATATTATTGCAGGTTGTAAAGCGCATTCCTAAACAGTAGGTCAAGAATTTAGAAATTTCTATCATTTACTCACTAGATGCTATCTGGTTTCCACAATTATATCTTTCAGATACAATTATTATCCTCCAGATGTTGCAAAACGAAAATCTACAATTATGTTCCTGTCAAAATAGTTTCAGTGAAATTTATGTCATTATTAGTCGACATAAGATCTACTTATCTAACCATAATCAGCTACATGGTGTTAACCGACATGAAATTTCTGAAAATCCTGGAGAAATCCTGGAATTGAAAACCATGACTTTAAATTCTTAAAAATCCTTGAATTTTTATACGCGGAACGTAGGAGTTGAATTGTATTTAATAATATATTTCAATAATCATAGTAGCAATAAAAACAAAAAACATAAATTTTAATTTTCGCTTTATCTAGTTATCTATGTCTTTTTTTGGAAAAACAAATACATCATTAAAATAATCAACTAATTAGGCAACTTTGCCTCAATTTAATCGACTTCGTATCTCACGGTTCTTGAGATACCAAGGATTAGTCTCGAAAAACGGACATTCTGTATATGCCTCATCAGTAAAGTTAGACATAAAGTTGTCAACATTACTAAAAAATTATACGTAAACAAATTTGATATTTTATATGTTTCAAACAGATAAATGCTAAATTACTGAAAAACTAAATTACATGTTAATAATATTATATAACATTCATATATTCTAAATATTAAATATGTTGTGTATAAGAAAGTCGTGTGGTGATTACATCAGATTTTTTTATTTTGTTTTTAACTCTCCTTCCAATTCAAACAAATTTCATTCATTTCTTGAATCTGCTTTAATTTGAAACTTAGTTATAAATAATATTAAAAATGGTATTAGTGCTAATTTACTTTATGAATCTCCATGCATTTGATTTTCAATAGGAAAACTAAACAATGTTTTTCGGTATTTAACAACTATAGTCACTTGACTTAAATGCTTTTAAGTCGTAGGCAAAATATCAATGATTTAATTATTTGTTTACCTACGTTTTTCTACTCCTACGTTAGTAACTTGACATAAAAGGTAGAGATTTTGTTGAAACACTCTCATATCGCAACTCTATTCCTATTACATTGCTTACAGAAAGCTGTTAAATAGGTAATCATGTTTGAAACTGCACTGAGAGGACTTGTTAACAATGTCCACCGCTACCGTAAAGAGCAAAGTAAATGTTAACGCTAATTAATTCATTTATATTTGATTTCCATAAAAAGGAAACTTCTAATTGCTGTTGCACTTCAAATACTGACTGTTTTACTCATTACTTAAAAATATATTCCTCTGTGAAAAGATACTAAATCAATTTGGGGAATAAAAAAATAAACATATCATCATGCATTTTACCCATTACTTGGTGTGGCGCGTAAAGTGCGAGTACTAGTCGTCAAATCACGGCCCCCCCAAAGATGTTAGTGGTGGGGGAGCCAATTCTTATTATTTTTATGTATGTTGATGAAATTGAGAGTGTGAGATTTACATGGAAAATGTAGAAATAAATGGATGAACATTATTAAAAGTTTGTTTCAAATTTCAAGAAATTTTGTCGATCGACAATTGTTAAATGAAAGTGCTCCAAAATCTATCGTGTTTGGTACCTAAAAAAGGTCTGCTTGCGAGCAGAATTGGACTTTTTTTAGATATCAATTAAAAGGTTTTTAGAAGGACAGACGTGCAGAATTGTTTTAGATTCGTAATATTCGGTATATTGTGTCACTTTTACAGAAGTGAATCCTACTTCAGTGTCCGCGGAGCCTAGCGTGAAGGCCTAGCAAAGCCAGTCACTAAAATAACTAAATCTATTGTGATAGTTCCTTTTTCTACCACGGCACATGTACTATTTTCCACACACTAGATCCCCAGCGCAATCAATCACATCTTCAGAGGCGCCACGACCTTGCCTCGTCCCTGCCCCCTCATCTGTGTGTTCCGGTTAAGCTCTCAGCCTCAACGCTCACACGCCACAGCACTAGCTGATGCTGAGGGCGGCCACTTCCTCTGCTATTTATAGCACTAGCCGAGAGGGAGTGTGTTGTGATGCTGACATTACCGTCACTTAGATAATGGACGAGTTGGTCAGCTGATCGATTTTATTTTTGGGGGTCTATAGCTTCTAATGGAATCTGAATTATTTATGTAAAGTGTCAAAAATGAACTCAGTGGTTTTGGGTTTTCAGTTCTTGTAAAGATAGACCATTGAACCCAAATGGAACAGAAATATCTGATCCACGTACAGCGAATTACAACCGGAAAATATGGAAATTAAAATGTAATTTCATCTGAATGTCAATGATTATTCATGATGTCTACCGACCTGAAATTCCTGGAAATTCTGGAAAAAGCCTGGAATTGAAAAACCTGTCTTCAAATCCTTTTAAAATCCTTGAATTTGTTTATATTATAAGGAAATAATTATTTGTATTACTAGGACAGAAACTGTACTCACGAGCCAATTTAAATGAAATTATTATTTATTTGACAAATATGAAATACTAGGGTTTTTTTTATGTTGACAATATCACTGACATTAACAGCTGGTTGATGTCAATATTAACATTAGCAAAGTCTCTAGTTTATGGCGGCCTAGGCTGGAAACAGGCTGCTTTTATGTTATGTAAAAATAGTGTGTCTGGAGACTGAGGTGCGAAAAAAAAAATGTACTATTAATAAAAATGCTTCTTTATTTTGTTTTGGGTTGCATACTAAATTTTCGCAATTAATTGAAAAAAGAGCTATTTCCGGAATATGTTTATTCAGTTTTTACAGTAATTAAACAAATAAAATTTAAAATATTTAGATACAAACTAGTTTTTTATAAATTTTAATTGAAGCATTTTTCACTAAAATAATTTTGGGATGAAAAGACCCTCTTTTTTATAAAACTACCTGTAATTTTTGTAATATATACCTTAAAATTCTTAAATCTGAAATTTCATATTGTAGAACTGGTAGATACCATTTTGAGTAACCTAGATATCGTTGGAAATAATAAAATGGGGTCCGATTTTTTAGTATTATTGCACCAATAAAACTTGAATTTTAAATTTTCTTCAAATAAATAAAAGCATATCGAACGATTGACAGCAATATAAACTGAGTCCTGCATCGGGTCGGGTACCCGCAAGTACCCGCGGGTCGGGTTTATGCACATTTTGCGGGTCGCGGGTCGGGTGCGGCTATGAACATTCGGGTTACGGGTCGACTAAAGTGGATCCAATCCAATGTTATTTTCAAAATTTATTAATTCTTCAAATTAAATATGATTGTTGTATTATTTATAAATGTACTTATACTTCTTGTAGTACTGTTGTAGACAATTATAATTTTTCCGCGTTGGGATGTGGGTACCCGCGAATTACCCGCGGGTTACCCGATTCCCGCATTGCGGTTCGGGTTGCGGGTCGAGTCTGAGTTATTTTTGCGGGTGGCGGGTCGGATGCGGGTTTAGATTCTGCGGGTGCGGGTCTAATAAAGTGGACCTGCGCAGGACTCTTTTAACTATTCCATATCACATGTAATTTCGATTTATTTTTATTAATTTAAACCAAGATTATGGTAAAATTTGGAATATTTTGTAAACAGCATTTGGTAGTGCAGAAGAATTCTTTATTTTCGTATTTTATTCTTGAAAAACTATGCATATAATATGAAAGACAACTTTGTAGGACAGTAAACAAAAGTATGTTGACGACTTTCTTCGCATTCTTGTTTAAATATTCCCAGTGCGCAACAATGCAATGTGTATTGTACTACGTAATCATTTAGGTGTCAGATTTATTTTCTTTTTTTTATTGTACGTTATATATAGTAGAGTAATTTCTACTATGACAAGTGTGCATTGTTTTACAGTTATTATTTACCTATTACTTTTAACCGATGAATAATAAAATTATTGCAGTAAGCAATATTGAAAATAGAAATGGCGATATTAATATTCCTACAAATTATTGCAATACAGTATTTTCAATTTGTAAGATTTTATTATTTAATTAATTTCACTTTGATTGTTAATTTTAACAAATGTGCGATTATTAATTCAATTGAGGGTCAGTTTTTCAATCACAAATTTACTTTCGGTTAATGCTAATCATGATTGAATAATAATGGAAACTATGGTGATTGAAAAACTGGTCCTTAAATGATGAATTACATTCACTTATTTCATTAATTAGTACATTTTTATCTGTAGTATCTAAGTAATAATTGGATGTTACACAATTAAAAAAAATAATTAATTAGAATATTATTCAAATGTATTCACAGTAATTTTATGTTCATACTTTAAAAAAATATATTGGTTACAGTTACACTACAAGAAACACTGGATAAAACTATATTATTTTATAGATACAAAAATCTTACATCCATCTTATTAAATTGATTATATTATTAATTTCAAAAACTACCTCTGTGGCTCCTCAACCACTAACATATTTGGAGGCCGTGATTTGACGACTGGTAACTGCACTACACGCGCAAAATATATCAATTATCGAGATTTGCTTCGGCAGAGTGCCACACCCAGTAATGGGTAGAAGGCGTGATGATATATTTATTTATATATTTTATATTTAACTGTTTTAAACTTGTACCTACCTAATTTTTTGTTATCTACTATTTTAATAATTACTTACTTGGATATTTATCAAATTCTCATAGGGTGTGGTACTAATTTACTAATTATCTGTGTAAATATATTTTACTGTGGTTACGTAGGTACAACTACTTTATTTTTCTTGTTAATTAAAAAAATATAATTACCATTTTTGTTCTTTTAATATCAAAATAGCCGGTGTAGGATTTTCCCAACCTACAATAAGGGCAGTGTAGCAACATTATGCTATAATAAATATATCACACCTTTTAATCATTACTGGATGTGATACCCTGCCATAGCAGATCTCGGTATGTTATATATATTTATGCTCATGAAGTGCGATTACCAGCCGTCAAATCATGGCCTCCAATGATAGTGGTGTGGGAACCAGATTTATCTCGATTTTATCCACTAGTTTCCGCTTACTAGAATTAAGTTATTTAATTTCAAAATTAAATAAAGATATTTTATATTGGGGTGGCTAGCTCAGTGGTATGAAGTCGGCCTGTGGATTCTGAGAACCCTGGTTGGATTCCCACAGACGACAAATAATTTTCATAATTTCAAAAACTACCCCTGTGGCTCCTCCACCACTAACATCTTTGAGGGCCGTGATTTGACGGCAGGTAACCGCACTTCACGCGCAAAATATATCACTTACCGAGATCTGCTTCGGCAGAGTGCCACACCCAGTAATGGGTAAAAGGCGTGATGATATATTATTATTATATTATATTTTTCAATTTCCTTCAGGAAACGATTAATAAATGTAGGTCGGAAGGAAGAAATTGTTCCATTTTAATAAATGGTTCTGGAACACGGGTACATTATTCGTTTTCCAACAATGATTTAAACGATTCCAACACTAGCATGTGTATGTCGAACGATTTTCTTTGGTCGCACGAGTTTGTCGACTATTTTCTGGCTTGGCTTTGGTTGGCTCGCAGCCAACTGAAATGCCGGTCGTGCTCGTGGACTCGGAACACGGTCCGGGCAGACTCCGGGCCACTCCAGAGCACGCTGTGTCTGGCAGCTCGCCTATAATTTCAAACGTTGTGTAGTGGACTTTGGATGGTTTAGGAGTGGAGCAAAACCCGCGAAATATGTGTGTAATCCGCGTTATCTAAATTGCTGGAGTCATCGGTAGATATATGATGACATGGAATTCTGAAAATGTCGTGTGCTAATCGAAATTATTAAAGATTGTGTCATCGAAAATTTATAAATATGAATTATGAAAGCTTATTCCATATGTGGTTATTATTATTTTTTTTTTACTATTCAATATTATGAACGAGAATATGGAGGGAACTATGAATGTGATTGAAGCGATGATGGTGTGTTAAAATGGGAATGTTTGACGAGGACTGATTATTTAATGAATTTGATGAATGAATGTTTTGTGAATGATTCTGGGGGTCGTGGTATCCCATTTGTTGGGATATAGCGTGATGGTATGTACGAGATATGTATTCAATATTATTTTTTATAAAAAATATATATATATCATCACGCCTTCTACCCATTACTGGGTGTGGCACTCTGCCGAAGCAAATCTCGTTAAGTGATATATTTATGCGCGTGAAGTGCGGTTACCAACCTTCAAATAACGGCCTCCATAAATGTTTGTCGGCTGTGGAGATCGAACCAAGGTTCTTAGGATCCGTAGGTCGACTTGATACCACTGTATGTTACTATATCAATCATTTCAAATTTTTATTATTTACGATGATTTGTTACCATATCAATAATCTCGGTAAATAATTCATTACATATCTGTTACCACGAATGTAATGTTATACTTACTGAACTGGTCAATCAATGACATATTATTCATGAGTTGACATACGAATAAAAAATATTTGCGGAAAATAAATAAGCTGGCCATCTTGGAATTGAAACAAAATTTCAAACAATATGAGCGGAATTATAATTTTCTGTTACCGTGACTGTGACGGATTTATAAATCTTTATATTTCTTAACGAATATTAAAATTACGCTTTAATTCAGCCTGTTATCAAAAGGTGTAATAATTGTAACACGTACTTTTTACCTAAATAAATACAATAAACTTATATTTAGATCATTCTTATTACTAGATTTTTGGAATAATCCACCTTAGATCAATCAGTAAGTCACGTAATTTTACCTGTACTGACATCAGTGAAGCAAGTGGCAAATGGGATAAAACTAATGACTTAATTACTAAGCCACTCAACATGCTTTATAAAATTGTTTTCATCAGGCACGAATCTCATCAGTTATATAAGTGACGCTGAAGGTAAATTGATTGTATGAATGTGATATACAAGCAGTAAGCTCTGCTGAAGAATTCTTGCAAATTATGAACAGAAAAGTATGTTACAACTTCCAAGGTATTCTAACTTACATCAAGTTATAGTATGGCAAATGTGAATACGTAATCCTTTCACTAATAGGTACGGAAAAAATAAGTTTATATTTTGTAGGTCTTCAGTAGCAAGCTTCAGAAATATTTGTGCTAATCCAATAAAAGAAAATCAATATAGCTCGTTCCACGTTATTGTACACGGGAAATATTCAATTTTCCCTTCTACGATATTTCACATAATTTAGCAGACAAGCAAATTCAATAAAAAAAAACTGAAAAAAGCTGCAATCACGTACCTACAGATAAAAATCAAGCAAGCTGCAATAAATTAAATTGTAAAATATATTCATTCGTAATACCAAGTTTTAAGGTCAAAGGTTTTTTTGGGACGGTGCGTAGCGGAGAGTACAAAAAATATAGGATCTTTAAATTCACAACGAAACATAAATTAACATGTCTTAAATATTTTGAAATGCAATAATTAATGTACAATAAATAAAATAATAAATATATCATCACGCCTTTTACCCGATACTGGGTGTGGCGCTCTGCAGCAGCAGATCTCGGTAAGTGATATATTTATACGCGTGAAGTGGGGTTACCAGCCGTCAAATCACAGCTCACAAAGATGTTAGTGGAGGCAGAGCCACAGGGATAATTTTTTTAAATTGGTGAAAATGTTTGTCGGCTGTGGGGATCAAACCAGGGTTCTTAGGATCCGTAGGCCGACTTGATACCACTCTATGTTACTACGAGTATATCAATCATATCAAATTTTTATTATTTACGATGATTTGTTACCATACCAATAATATCGGTAAATAATTCATTACATACATATCTGTTACCACGAATGTAATGTTATATTATTAATGAGTTAACATACGAATAAAAAATATTTGCGCAAAATAAATAAGCTGACCATCTTGGAATTGAAACAAAATTTCAAACAATATGACATTGAAACTGTCAAACAAGTTTGTTTGCGAATTTGATCCAAAATAGAACCGTTTTATGATCTAAATATTTTTTCATGGGAAAACTATGTCATTCTAAAATATCTATTATTAACCGAAAATAACAAATAGCTCAGTGGTATCGAGTCGGCTTGTAGATTCTGAGAACCCTGGTTTGATTCCCACTGCCGACAACATTTGCACTAAATTAAAATTACCCCTGTGGCTCCACCACCACTAACATCTTTGGGGACTGCGAGGTGGGCTGTGATTTGACGCCTGGTAACCACACTTCATGCGCATAAATATATCACTTACCGAGATTTGCTCCAACAGAGTGCCACACCCAGTAATGGGTAAAAGGCGTGATGATATATTTATTTATTTATACTCTGCTGCCGGACTATAGTTTAACTTCTTATAACATAGGTACTCATATAGTCAAGTAATCGTTTTACTCACAATAGGATCTGGGCACTCAGGTGACGAGATTTGAAAAGAACGGTTCTTTTCAAATCTCGTCACAAAAAATTATTCAATTTTAGGTGGCGCAGTGATCGCAGCCCAACAAGATTTGAAAAGAACCGTTCGTTTCAATTCTCGTCTCAAAAAAATAGTTCATTTTGTAGGTGGCGCAGTGATCGCAAGCCCAAACAGCTGTTTTTACGTCACAAAACGTCACATTGTCACATGACTGCTCGCATCCTGTTCGAATTTGCATTAAGAAATTGGATAGCTACATACGAGTACTTGTCTATACCGTAATCTAAAAACTGTCTTATTGTATACGTAAGTGAACAGCTACCGCAAACCATGATACCGTATAGAATCTCAAGATCCACCCACTCTGGGCTCTGAGCTCCTGAAGAGCGATTCTCGGATGTTGAGTGCGTGTTTTGTGCAGATAGTGGCAAGCAAATGTTTACGCAGCACATGCACATGCGATGTGAAACGGTCTCACGATGTTTCGCTCGCGATCTTATGCCGTTCTTACTAATGTTATGTTGACGTGCGAATTGTAATCGAAATAGATTACAGCGTAGGTGGATTTGTTGTTGTGAAGATAGTTGGGCGTGTTGCATCGATGGCCGGTGCCTTCAGGCGGTATGGGTTCGATTTCTACTTCGGTTATAAATGTCATTTTTCACTTTTACTTCAACATTCAGAGTATATTTTTGTTTTGGTTCACTTTTGAAATTTCGAGAACCATAAACAGGCGTACCCGATATTAAATTAAAAAAATAAATATCATCATGCCTTTTACCCATTACAGGGTGTGGCACTCTGCCGAAGCAGATCTCAGTAAGTGATATATTTATGCGCGTAAAGTGCGGGTACCAGCAGTCAAATTACGGCCACCAAAGATGTTAGTGGTGGGGAAGCCACAGGGGTAATTTTAAATTAAAATGAATAAATATATCATCACACCGTTACCTTTTTCTCCATTATGGAGTAAGGCACTCTGTGGTAGTAGATTTTGGTAAGTGATATATTTATGCGCGTGAAGTGCGATTACTAGCTGCTCAAATCACGGCCCCCAAGCATGTTAGTTTAATTTAATTTACTTGATAGGTAATTTTTTCGAATTCCCGTCGCTATTCTGCAACTGATCAATATTAATTTGTTACCTACTGATAAATTAATGACAACCCTTATTTGTCAAGATTAATCAATTAGGTACCTACTATCATTTTTTTGTGATTTTTTTTGTGCGATCAGGGTTTTAAGAATGTTTATGTTCGTCTGCAATACATGGTGTATGGCACTGTTTACTGCCCATAAAATATTACTTTATTGGACTAGTACAATAAAATAGCAAAATTCCTGTCAATGTCGAAAATATACCTAATTAATTAATTAATTTTTTTGCAATAATTGCAATTTCTTTTATTTCTTTTTAGATTCTTCGAAGCCTTGAGACATTATGAACACTTTTTTGTTTAATAATTTTAATACTCTGTAATATGGATAAATAATAAAATAAATATATCATCACGCCTTCTATCCATTACTGGATGCGGCACTCTGCCGTAGCCGATCTCGGTGATATATTTTGCGCGTGAAGTGCGTTTACCAGCTGTCAAATCACGGCTTTCAAAGATGTTATTGGAGGAAGAGCCACAGGGATAGTTTTAATATGGTAAAAATTTTTGTCGGCTGAACATAAAATTAATAAAATCATTTAATGTATAAAAACGATTCTACTATAAGCTGTAGGTTTCCTACACTCTCTAATTACGATTAATTTCCTGTGGTGGAAAGTAGCAAGTAAGTAAATAAATAAATAAATAAATAAATAAATAAATAGTATTAATGATATTGAACTAGTACTAGTGAATAAAAAATGTATGAAAAGATGGTGGAAACATTCTGTTTAAAAAATATTACAGTTTATTGGGGCATGTCAAGTGAATGTGATGCTTCAAATAGTTTACAATTATTTTGTTTTCGATTTACGATAATTTATTATTTTCATACTTTCACAAAAGTTCATTTCCTGACATACCTAGTTCGAATACCTCTCGTCCATTTTTATCTCATAAATGTCACTTCTTTGGATGTGCTCCACATTTCACTATTTATTTACTTTGACTCGTAAAGTCAAGGTTGAAATTTAGCCAAGGACAGCTCTTCCACTAAATCCGAAATACATGTTGTAATTCCATCAATCAATCATAAAATCATTAGAGAAACTAAAAAAAGAAAAAAAAAATGTCATCACGCCTACCTATTACTGGGCGTTGCACTCTGCCGTATCAGATCTCGGTAAGTGATATATTTTGCACGTTAAGTGCGGTTACCAATCGTCAAATTACGTCCTCTCAAGGATGTTAGTGGGGGGAGAGCCAAAGGGGTAGTTTTAATATGGTGAAAGTTGTTTGTCGGTTATGGGAATCAAACCACAATCCGACTTGATACCACTGAGCCACCCATCTCATATTTGAGAAAATAACGAATATCAAATAAAAATCTGCACTTGCAAATGTATTTCTACTTATTACTTCCATAATACCAAAATATGAGGTTACATATTTTTTGATTTTTTTTATATGTTAATAATCTACGTATAAAAATGTTAGATCCATAAATTTCTTTTATTTAGCTGGAAAATGCGCAAAAAGTATTTTTAAATCCTATGACGTATGTAAACAATCGTGTGACGTACACGTATGAAATGTGGCAGTATAAAAGACATAAGAACGCTATTGTTACGGAGTGAAATAGATATACGCCCGATTTTAAAAAAGGTAAAATTTGGATAAACTAATATTATTTTAATCCCATATTTTAAAAATCGAATAATAACAAGCTTAAATTAGGATTTTTTTGGGATACGATTTAGTTCAATTTGACTAAACCAAAATTAAACCTTTTTGATAATCGGACTAATAGTGACAAGCGATTCAGAGTGCTTTGTTTGTTGGCTTGTTGCGCATGCGCATAAGATGCGATCACGGATTGGAAATTGAATATTGAAAATTTACACACATAAAATTTAATTTTTGTAGTTTTAAATATATTTATGACCAAATTCACAGAATCGGCGTCCGTATACAAGAGGCTAATAGAGATGTACATTATTGGAACGACCTAAAATTGTTGGCGCCACGCCTTCGAGCGTTGAAACTATAGCAATTATTAATTGAATTGTAATTAAATAAATACTAAAGCCATTGCATCTTTATATGGAAAGAATCGCAGAAGTAACTGCAAGTGTAATATCTAACATTCCTTATCGAGTTTGGAATGAAATTAATTGCCGTTATAATGCGTGCCACACGTAAAATTTAACTAACTGTGGGACAACCTTTTCGAGATACCTAGTCATTAAATAAAGATACTTAGAATATCTTAGGAATCATATCACGCATTTTCAAGAACAGACACAGACTTATAAAAAATGCATCCGGTTAAAATATTGGTTTTCCTCCTGGAGGGTTGCGCAGACATGGGGAGAAAATCGCAGGATGCTACTTAAAATATTGAGATGTGAAAAATTTCTAAGATACGTTTTTTTATTACAATTCAACTTCTTCTCGTAAACCGGGCCTTATTGATAAAGTTGTCTGATCAGTAAATTAATAAAAAAAATAAATAAATATATCATCACGCCTTGTACCCATTACTGGGTGTGGCACTCTGTTGAAGCAGATCTCAGTAAGTGATATATTTTGCGCGTGAAGTGCGGTTTCCAGTCGTCAAATCACGGCCCCCAAAGATGTTAGTGGTGGAGGAGCCATAGGGGTAGTTTTTGAAATTATGGAAATTGTTTGTCGCCTGTGGGAATCGAACCAGGGTTCTCAGGATCCACAGACCGACTTCATACTACTGAGCTAGCCACCCCATATGATGTCAAATAATATTAATGCTGGACATATCGTGATTAAATCGAAACGCGGGCATTTACATGAAATCGGGACAGACGTCTGGCCACCCTGATTTTATGGAGTGAATTGCTAAGTGATTGCGACGATGGTTTGTGTATATATCATGACCATAAGATATTAATATTGTATGCCGCATTATCAGCAAATGAATTGCACTTGGTTTATTAGAATATCATAGTAAATATTTTCGTCAACAATAATGATATCTCTTCTGAAAGAAGATGATTCATACTAAATGGATCCACAGGCCGACTTCATACCACTGTGCTAAAAAAATAAATAAATAAATTCGTTAATTAGTTATTCTGTCCATTTTTTTTACACAGTTTCTTCATTACATTCAATGGCGTACCTAGAGGGGGGCGGTGGGTGCGGTCCACACCGGGCGGCACATATTTTGGGGGGATCTTTTTTATAATTAGTTTTAGTTGTAAAAAACAACTTCTTCACTTCATAAGTTTACTATTCGATTTCTACGAATTATGAATTACTATATAATTTCGAATATTTTTCTTCTTCGTCAAGTCAATGTAGAGTTGAAAATATTATCTCGAAAAATTCCTTTATTACTGCCTAATTTAAATATGCCATCCAATGGTAAAAAAGTTCCCCACCTATAGTTTGTCTCAATTATTTATATATGTTTATTAATTTAATGTGGTAATGGCTCAGTGGTTTCGAGTCGGCCTGTGAATCCTGAGGACCCCGGTTTGATTTCTACAGCCGACAAACAATTTTCACCAAATTAAAATTACCCCTGTGGCTCCCCCACTACTAAACATATTTGGGGGCCGTGATTTGACGGCTGGTAACCGCACTTCACGTACAAAAAGATATCACTTATCGAAATCTGCTTCGGCAGAGTGCCACACTCTGTAATGGGTAAAAGTCGTGATGATATATTTATTTTATATTTATTTTTTAATTTATAAAAACTATCATTTGATTGACTTAGAAAGGGCGGCAAATTGGAGACCGCCCTGGGCGGCAAAAGTTCTAGGTACGCCACTGATTACATTATCAAGTTGATTGTTATTGTACTGATGGAAACGCAAATATTTACTTTCTGTCATCATCCGTTGATGTCCATTTCCAATATCCGGTGTGGGAAAAAGCCGCTCTGAACCAATAAGAATCGGTTATTTGGTTTACAAGCACATATCCGACATCGCCACTACTGACCTTTTTTATCTTATGTGTGGTTTTTTCAGTCTATTGTTTTACTGCGAATTAAACCATCACAATGTCACTGAATTATATGTGACGAAATTTTAATTTCTTTATTATTTGTACTACGCCATTGACGAAAAGTGAAGCCCGGAAAATGAACTAAAGCCTAATTTAGTTTGAATCTGAAATATGTCAAATTTGACCAATGATATTTCGTAATCTAGATAGCGTTGGATATAGAAGATTCAATTACCCGAAAAATTTTACTATTTGGTCCCGGATCGCGTCATCTGTCAAATTTAAATTATGATTTTACCTAAAATATCTTAAGATGGCTAGTGCTTTTTGTACCATGTCGCACATAAATGATTTCTATATTATTTAGAACGTAATACTAATTTTGCGATTTGAAATTATTGCCTGCATTTTATTATAGACTCACTACTACTTTTTCGAGTAACTAGAAACTTATTAAATGGATACCCGTAACCCGTTAAGATGAAAAAATTAATATTGTCGTTATTCGAATATTAAAAAATTATTTGGATTTGAAATTTAGCTTTTCCAGAGGATATACTTAAAAACTAAACAAGATATGAAAATGCGTTCAACGGAATTGAATTCCCCGTATTCGAATTGACTTATAAACTAATTTTTAACCTTCGATTTTGTTAGATTTTACACCGTTTTTAAGCTATTTGCTGAATTCATTGGTAAAATCTCCAAGTCCACATATCTTCTAGTTTTTGAGATATGGTTCAATTGGTGAAACTTTTTTGAAAAATAAAAAATGCTGAAAATTTGGTTACAAGTCAATTGAAGCACGATAAATTCAATGTCGTTGAGCACATCTTCATATCTTGTTTAGTTTTTGAGATATAGCCTCGGGAAAGTCGAAAATGTATTGAGGTATTTTTTTTTTGGAAAATTTAACTTTTCCGGAGGTTATATCTTAAAAACTAAACAATATATGAAAATTCGCTCAATGGTATTGAATTCCTCGTGTCCGAATTGACTTATAAACAAATTTTTAACGAGTTATATTTTTTGAATATTTGTTAAGGGGTACCCCTTTGATTTTTTTCGATTTTGGGCTATATTCAGACTATTTGCTCTAAAATTCTTCGTCGTACGAAAATTGTAACGAAAATTTACATACATATGTATTTTGACCCGCTGAATTCAATGGTAAAATCCTTAAGTGCATATGTCTTCTAGTTTTTGAGATATTGTTCAAAAACTGCTCGATGAGAAAATTTTGGAGAAAACTTTTTTAAAAATAAAAAATGCTGAAAAGTTGTTTACAAGTCAATTGTAGCACGAGAAATTCAATGCCGTTGAGCGCATCTTCATATCTTATTTAGTTTTTTAGTTGTAGCCTCTGGAATGTCGAAAATATGATGAGGTAATTTTTTTGGAACATTGAACTTTTCCGGAAGCTTAGGGCTAAAATACATGCATTTCGGCCTGGTTGTGCATAAACAAATATAAAGTTGTGTGTGTGTGTTCTACAAATACAATTTAAGCTAAAATCGTACATCTTGCCTGTTTGGAACATATATTCTACAGACCCTAAGGTTTGATTACTAACAATGCGAACGAAGCAACCCTCACCAAGAATACATTCCAATAAAAAAGTAACGTAAACAACACCATTTTTGTGACATCACTAAAAACTTCCATCCACGAAGTTCGCAATATCCCTGTAAACTAAAATTCCAAGTCAGACAAATGTGAAACTAGCTGTGTTCCTGTTATTCATCCTGCCGCGAATTGGGTCAGTGAGATTCCGCGGCGTCTGGGAGGATAACGTGCGCTCCTCTAGCGATATCTCGGTTCACGTAGTGTTCGTGGTGTAAGGTCGGGGCGTAGGGACGCCAAAACGACGCCGGTGAATGTTACTCGCTGCTCTGATTGTCTGTTAGAATTAGATTATTTGGATTTGGTCCAGAGAATATACTACTGCTTCGGTTTACTTCCTTGTGATTTATTTTCGAATGCGTTCATAAATATTTACATGTGCTTTTCAATTTGGTGGATTTGTTTTGGTTTTATTTGTGGAATTTGTTCGCGAGTTTTGTTCATAAAAGGTGTATTAAGAAAATTCTCAGTACACTCCTAAATATATATTTATTCATATATCATGGGTATTATTAACTTTTTATTTAAATGTTATAAAAAAATACCTGTAGTTGTAGAAATAATCGTATGTATATCTCTAGAGTAAAAAGTCATTTCTTCCTTTATGTAAATAAAATAAATAAATATATCATCACGCCTTCTACCCATTACTGGGTGTGGCACTCTGCCGAAGCAGATCTCGGTAAGTGATATATTTAGCGCGTGAAGTGCGGTTACCAGTCGTCAAATCACGGCTCCCAAATATGTTAGTGGTGGAGGATTACTATTAAACATCACCCGCAGGAGGAAATAATACACTTTCTGCCCACTTTGTACAAATAGTTATATTTGTCTTTTTCAACGATTATAAAGACATTATAGTAACGCCAAACAGGTAGTATTTAAAAACTAATAATTAGCAAAATATTGTTTTTGATTCGGTACTGTATGAACTAATGACGCAATAAAAGTACGCACATGCAAATATTGTAATGGCGAAAATAATAAAATTTGCATGGAGAATAATGATATTATCGAGACAGGAAAAACGCTCAGTTTCTCCGGAAATTACTATTAGAACTTTCGACATTTAAATTACATTCCCTTGTACATTTTATAAAACGTGATAGGTTTGTACGATATATTACAAAGCAACTACGTATTATCGACTATAAAAAACACACGTAATTGCTTACATAATATCAGAACAACAAAAAGAAAGCACATAATGGGTTAACAAGAAAAACTGTAACTTATTTAGTTTTATCTCATCAGAACTCATTTTACGCTAGAGTTGAACAAAAAAATAATACACAAAATATCAACAAAAATTTGTAATAACTTTTTTACAATACTTGTACCTACTATATGTTACCTATTAATGACAAAATTTAAATACAGTAAGTGCAACTTTTATTGCACAGTGGGACTTTAATATTTACTTACTGTCCACTGTAACAGTAAGTAAATATTACATTTCAAGGTCTTGTTTATTTTGACAACAATTTGACAGCTGTCATTTTTGAAATATATTTTTCTTTTCCTTCTACGAGGGCAGGGTGAAAAGTCCCTGAAAAGTGAAACAAGAAATGATTTATTTGGTCAAAACATATTTTATTTCTCAACATAATCTCCTTGTAGCTGGATACACTTCGTTCAACGTTTTTCTAATTTTTCGATCCTTCCAAATAATACGATTTTGGCAATCCTTCAAAATAGGCGTTTGTCTCAGCGATGACTGGAGCCAAATCTCTTTCCGTCGAGCCATTTCTTCAAGTTTGGAAACAGATAAAAATCGCAGGGGGCCAAATCTGGAGAAAAAAGTCCTTCTTATTGCGCTTGAACATCGCCAAACACTCCTTTGAATTTGTCACACGGTCGCGCTTGTTGTCAACAGAGAGCAAATGCGGCACCCATCTGGCAGATAGCTTTCTCATATCCAAAAATTTATGCAAAATGTTCCGTACTAGTTCGGTTGAGATGCTCATAGCCTCAGCACTCTCGTGCACTTTAACTCGCCGATCGTCCAATATCATACCATGGATTTTATTGACGATTTCTGGCGTTGTAACCTCAATTGGACGACAAGAACGTTCGGCGTCCTTTGTGGTCATACTACCACAACGAAAATCAGTAAACCACTTGTGAATCGTTCCAATCGATGGTGAGGAGTCCCCATAATGTTTAACAAGCGATACTTTGGTTTGCGTAATGTTTTTTCCACGCAAGAAATAATGTTTAATCAAGACGCGAAATTCACTTTTTTCCATGTTTTCCAAAATCTTCAAGGTTGCTTGCTTTTGATGGATGTCAAAACAGAACTGAATGACATATCAGTCTGAAAATTTTAATGCGTTCTAGTTAAAGATGGTACATCACAAATGTCATATGACATTTGCGATTGTTTTATTTTTCAGGGACCTTTTCGCCCTGCCCTCGTATTTGTGCAAGTATTGTAAAAAATACCTTGCTAACTGCGAACTGTAAGTGATTTTTTTAGGTCGCGTATTTGGGAAATCACGACCCTTCGGGCCTCGATTTCCCAAACTACATTCTTGATCTAAAAACTGTCACTTACAGTGCATGGTACGTAATATACTATTAATAACTTTTTGATGTTAGCGATGTTAAAACAAAACTGTCACTGCAGCAGTTTTTTTGCAAGGAAACAAAACAAAAAAAGGGAAGTCTTTTCACTTGGAAATAAAAGCGACGTCGTTGATTGCATAGCCCACTTTGTCCTCAAGATAAAAACTTGGTCGGAAACTCTAGCAAATTAGTACGAGGAAAGAATGGAGTGTGCATCAACATGCATTTATTCATACTGGATGCTGCTGTTGCGAAAAAGCTATTTGTGTATTGGTTTTGAAGCAGCCAGTAGGAAAGTTGGGTTACTTTTTATTCTTGTGCAGAGATGTCACGTACCTACATAATTTGTACGTGCTATGAGTGGAATTACAGAGTACATGCTACGATAACGATATGATTTTATGCTTGAATGGAAAGATACGAAAAAGTTTGGAACAACAACAGCAACAGGAAATGGGAATGAAAATAGATTTTGTGTGATTAAAACTATTTAGTATTAAAGTATTAGTTTCATCGAAGGTATGTTTTTATCGCACAAATTTTCACTTAGGAAAATCCTAAGACGGAGAGATTTTGTCTAATGTCTAAAGTTGCTCGAGTGAAGGAAATTCAAATTTAGCCTGATAAAAACTACAGTCACTAATTGACCCCAGAAGGTTTTACTTCTAATGTGACCTTTAATGTAATAGTTATTTTTATAACAAGTGCCGAAAAAGGCTCGTTACGTGCAAGTGCAGAATTTAACGCACGAGGCTTACCGAGTGCGGAAATCTGCACGAGCCGTAACCTTTTTCGGGACGTGTTATTAACAACATTTTTCCTACAACTGTACGATTTAGAAAATCACTAAAATATTGTCAAAATTTATAAAATCTTAATGATATTCACGAGAACGATGTTTTACGACGTTGCTATGGTTTGTTTGTTGATTGTTCTACGTTATTTAAAAATATTTCACTAATTTCAAGACAATTTCTTCAAAATCGTCTATATTGGAATACTACAGTGAGTGATTCTTCTTTATCATAAACACCTCCAAAGATAATTGAAGCTCCGGATCATGCTATGTTGGATCTATTTTCGACAATGACAATCAACCTGCTGCTGGTACTTCTAAAGCCTCCGAAATTGTTGTCAATAATATTACTGTTAATAATATGAACAGTTACGGAAGAAATCAATGTTTCTTTACACAATACAAAAATTTCCACTTCACATTATGTCAATATAAGCAACTGTAACAACTGTGTTAATAATATACACAAACAATAAATATTATGTATTTCACTTACTCTTAAAATAAAACCATTTATCGATATATTTTACTTTGTTCGGTTCTTTTTATTAATTGTTTATTTATTTCTCTGTGCAAATGTAAAAAACATAAAGGCTGGTAGGTCATTATGAATAACCAAATAAATAAAAATAAATATGCAAAAGTTTTGACTTTTCAAAATACAATTTCTGTCTCATCATAATTACAAAATATTACAATGTTAACGTAATTTCATTTAATTCGAAATTATTATCAAACGAAAGTATAAAATATCTTATGAGTACGAGTAATACATTACTCGTAGATAAAATATTGTATACAATTTGCTATAATCGTTATTATTCCCTCTTATGATTACAACAAACCATGCTCATGTTGTAAACTTTATCGTTGGGAATAATAGCGTCATTGTATAATATACTATTATAATCGTTGGCGATGAACAAGTTTAAATCTTTGTCGTATCTGTTATTCCAAAATGAATAATGGACTTAATAAAAACTTCTGTAAGAAAATGTGAAAATCAGAATCCTTTCTGGTCACAAAAACTAAGAACTCGTAATCTATATATGTGAACCTATTTGCGACGTCTAATTTTTTTCTGTACTAAAACATAATTTACGTTCGCATTCTAGCGTATTATCAGTGAGTCGACTGCAAATTGCCGACACAGCTGTTGGCAATCTAGTTTGCTGCTCATTCCACGCAGGGTTCACTGATTTCAATGATTCAGCCTCAACAATCCCTCGTACTCATGCGTATTTCTATGCCAAACCTTGACCAACCGTGACGGAATTTGCAAATATACTCGAAAACCATTAAGTTTTTGTAATCTTTTAACAGAATCAGTTTGTCCAATTTTCGGACTGTGAATTTGGGAACCGACAAACAATTTTCAACGTATTAAAATTACCTCTGTGGCTTATAAGAGGCATTCGATGAGCCAATATTTCAGTCCTTTTGCAAAATTCCTAATAAATTTGTCGGATATCACTAATGGCAACGTAAAATAATGTAGTATTGTACAAAAAAGATAAACTTTGTGGACAGAATGGCGTACGTAAATGTTCATCTTTTTAGTTGAAAAAAATGTGTATTATATTCTTAAATCTTTTTAAAAATCTTTATAAAAATGATTTAGTAAGGATCAGAGAATAATGGATAACAAGTACCTTTAAAAAATCTTTTGAAAGAATTTGTCAAGTGTGGGGACGTTTACGTTGCTCTGGCAATATAGTACTCGAGCACGAAACGAGGGTAACAGTTAATTCAACTTCTTTCACAAGCTTCTGATCTGAAGGATACGGCCGATCCAATCCTTTTTGGTGCGCTAGGCAAATCTCAATCTTAACACCTCATGGTAAAAACTAAATAATGAAATATGTCCATATCTTTGTAATTACAAATATTATATACAATGGGGTAATAGCTCTGTGGTATCAAGTCGGCCTGTGGATCCAAAGAACCCTGGTTCGATCCCCACAGCCGACAAAACATTTTCACCAATTTAAAATTACCCCTGTGGCGCCTCCACCACTAACATCTTTGGGGGCCGTGAATTAACGGCTGGTAACCGCACTTCAAGCGCATAAATATATCACTTACCGAGGTTTGCTTCGGCAGAGTGCCACACCCAGTATTGGATAAAAGGCGTGATGATATATTTATATGGGGAGGCTAGCTTAGTGCTATGAAGTTGGCCTGTGGATCCTGAGAACCCTTATTCGATTCCCACAGGCGACAAACAATTTTTATTATTTCAACAGCTACCCCTATGGCTCCTCCACCACTAACATCTTGGTAACGACTGGTAACCGCACTTCATGCGCAAAAATATATCACCTACCGAGATCTGCTTCGGCAGAGTGCCACATCCAGTAATGGGTAGAAGGCGTGATGATATATTTATTTATTTATTTATTTTATGTATTTATGTATACAAAATTACATCTTCAAAAGCAATAATAGTTATTTATGTTACCTGGACGTAAAATACAGTTTTTCGTGGTAATAAGATTTTACCGCTCACCGAGTGTATCCATGTATTCAAATTATTATAATAATTGTTAGCCTTGAAAGTCAATAAGAAAGAAAAAATATATTTCTATTTGATTGAAAAACTATGGATACAGTAAATACTGTACTGCTATTGATCAATTTAATTAAAATATCTATCGTAATGGAAATTAGTGTCTTAATGAGTGTAATTCAAGTACAGATAAAGTATGGGTATATTTAATAAGTAAATTAAAGCATGCAAATACAAAACAAACGTTTCTAATGTAACTTTTCAAGTTTTTTTGTGACAAATATTGTCTTCTAATGATGCCTAGCTTTAGTGTCATAGGTGTGTCTATAACTGGGGTCGGTCCTATCCAAGATCGATATTCTACTATAAGCTATGTCAAATGGCCTGTATGTCAATTACATCATTGAATTTGTTGTTACAAATAAATTGAATTGAATATTCAAACGTGTGTTGGTATCGTGTTCGTGGTGCGTGTGCGGTTCACCTGTGCAACCTCTCTTGGCTCGTGCGGTCTCGATGCTCGATGGCCACGAAGATGTCCGGTCCGCGGGTCGCATTCCAGTCCCACGCGCTTCGCCCCAGGGCTCCCAGCAGCTCCCGCGGTCGATAACGTGTCGCCCATCGCCGAGTACCTCTACCGTGAATCACTCAGATCTCTCTCCGATTGTATTTCATATCTTCATGCGACTTATATTCAACGTCCATAGAAATCCTTACTCTTACGAATATCGAATGAAAGATTGAAATAAATAGACGAATGATTCAAGGTTACATTTCGAATGGAGGTAATAAACGAGCTTATATGAAAGGAATAATGAAATGGATACAGCGAAAGTTGTGTTGGAATGTTTGGTGAAAATTAATTGCAGGATAAATTTCATGAATAATGTTCGTGCTACTTCATTTGATGCGAGTTAGCGGCACATATGTGTGTGTATACCTGGAATTATTACATTACTTTAAATTCTCCCAATATTATACTTATTAATCAACATTTTTATCTTTTAATCGTTTGATTAATTTAATGAAAATATGTCAAGAGGTTGAGTAAGACACGCAAGGAAAATTGAAGTTATTTGAAAAATTTCCTCATTAAATTTGTATCATTTTATTACTAATTTAAAATATTTGTTATCAAAATTATATAATATGTATCTTCATTTTTATAAGTTGGAAATATGCCCAATGGGAAAATTACCTTAGAAGGGAATTTATATGGGAATATTTCCTGTAACAATTATCATTTCTTGGGAATTTATATTTTGTTGTAGTTTCACTATCATAACACTATGACTTTTCAATTTAGAATCGTGGAAATAAAAATGTTACGTTAGGAAAATATTTTAAAAGTGAATGAAAATCTGTTGGAATCAAATACTGCAAATATATTATACAAGCTTCTGAATGTTCCAAAAATGTTAAAGCACATTTAAATTCATGCTACCAGAAGGAATATTTGCTAAAAATAATTTCCTGGAATTTTGCGTCATTGATTGTGTCATATTGGTATCACTTGAAACTGAAGGGTATATGAGTTCGTAGATAAGATTAACATTTAAAAGAAAATAAATCAAGATAATGTAAATGTAATTACTGTAAATGTTTTAAATTGAATTTATAATTACTAAGAGTTGTTTAACAAACTGAGACAAAGCTCAGTGTCATGATCATGAATCATTAAAACAAAAGTATAAATGTAAACTTTTCATAAAATTCGTAGGAAAATTTATCGAAAATTTCTGTTGAAACGGTTCAATTTTTTTTAATATGTTTTTATATAGTTTAAGACCCGAGAAATCGATTGCGCTGAGCGCATCTTCAAATTTTTTTTAATTTTCAAGTTACAGCGCCTTACTGATGCTATCAAAATTTCAATTTGTAAAAGGCTGACTTAATAATTTACATTACAAATTCGTTTTTATGTAATAAAAAATGTATCCGTACGAATGTTTTTGTGAAAATTACAAATTTTTTCTATTTTTTTTTTTTTAATATGATTCTATATAATTTAAGACACAAGAAATCGAATGGCCGTTGAGCGCATCTTCATATCTTTTTTAGTGTTTGAATTACAACGATTTTCATGTTTTTCATATTGCAACTTTGAGACGGTATATCTCGAAAACTAAAAGAGATATCGAAATGCGGTTTGAACCAGTGCATTTCTCGTGCTGTAGTTAATATAATAGCAAATTTTGAAAAAGTTGATTTTTTTTCGATTTTTTCAAAATATTCTCTTAGCGATGTTTCAAAAAGTTGACTAGATAATGAAAATCTGTAAACACCAGTGAATTCTACTCGAAAAAATACGTAAATATGTTAATTTTCAGGAGAAAATTCGAGCGCATACATTTTTTATTACAGAAAAATGAAAATCTGCTAAAAATCGAACATTTTGAAGGGGTTTACCTTAATTTTTTTAAGATGTTTGGTCATTTTTCGTTTTTCTGTAATAAAAAATCTATCTGTGCGAATTTCTTCGTGAAAAATTACATATCTATGTATTTTCATGCGAGGAACTCACTGGTGTTCACAGATTTTCATTTTCTTTTACTACTTTTCAGATATAACCACAAGAATATTTTTGAAAAATCGAAAAATCGAAAAATTTCAAAATTTGTTATTATACTAAATCATATACGAGAAATATACTGGTTTAAACCGCATTTCGATATCTCTTTTAGTTTTCGAGATACAGCGTCTCAAAGTTGCAATTTGTAAAACATGAAAATCGCTGTAATTCAAAAACTAAAAAAGATATGAAGATGCGCTCAACGGCATTCGATTTCTTGTGTCTTAAATTATATAGAACCATATTAAAAAAAAATAGAAAGTTTTAAATTCTTTCAGTAAGTAGTTTTTAAAATTAAATTTGAAAAGTAATATCTCAACAATCCGGTTTAAACTATTGTAATTCCTCATGTAAAAATACACGAGTAAGTAAATTTTCACAAAAACATTCGTGCGGATATATTTTTGATTACATAAAAACGAATTTGTAATGCAAATTATTAAATCATCCTTTTACAAATTGATATTTTGATAGCATCAGTAAGGCGGTTGAAATAGAATTTATTTGTGATTTTTGCCTGCAAGGCGGCCATGGCGACGAAAAGTTTTAAACCCACTGCTCTAGTGCGACTATACGCTATCACTATCAAGTTTTTATTTGCTATTTAAACATGTTTTCATTTTGACATTTTAGTTAGCTAATAAATTCGTCCTATACAATCTTTCATCAAATGGACTTTATATGAAGTTTTTATACCTACATTACAAATGAATTGAAATTGAAAGTCATGTATTTAATAGTAACAGCATCGTTAAGCTAATAAATAGGTGTAACAAAGAAAATAATAGTCTACAAAAAGAGATTTATGTGTATCGAAATACAGGGTGATCAAAAGGAATTGTTATAGTTGGCAATACAATTCCAGAGATCTTTTTATTTCACAGTTGGCACAAAGTCAGATAAAGGCGAACATGCTATTTGACATTTCTAATAAATACAAATAGGTTATGTCAGGAGTCTGACAGCCACTGGCCGGTACGGTCTGGTACGCCGTACAGGTAAGAGAAATAGAGCCGGTACAAAGTACCGGTAAGAAAATTTTACAAATAAATGCGAAGACATAATTTTAAGCGCCAATTTGGTCTTCTGTCATCTGTCACTGGCAGATAACCTCAAATTTACGGTTTGTTGTGATTGTTTTGCGAAGTTTGAAATTTGTTTGAAAAACGCCTGGTTACAATTGTTGCGTCCCGGTTTGTAATTTGAATTAATTAATTAATTAATAAGGGAATATCTTTTCGTTTCTTTCTCAAGAATAGTAAACAGACTTACATTTCAAATTAAAGATTTCATGTTAATTTCAAACTGGCGGCAATAAAACTGTCACAAATTATGCGCATATGCGTTACCGTTCGAGTCACATGACATCACAAACATTAGTATTGCCAACATAATTGGAAAAAAATAGAAAAAAGTCACCCTGGCACGCTTTTAACATTTCATAAATTTGCCGGCAGAGGCGCTATAGAAAGTAATATAGTATATAAAATATAAAACCTTTTTTTCTAGCATAACCAACCCCCCCCCCCACCTTATCTCTTTTAAAGTATCGTACCGGTAAAAAAATAATGCTACTTTCACCCCTGCTGACAGCTAATAGAATTTTGACTCTTTAAGTAATTGAAATACTTTAGAAATAAATGTAATAATAAATGTACTCAAATTTAAATTTTAAATGTCACTGTCAACAACAGGAAATGAATTTATGTATCAGGCTTACCAATTTCAAGTAGTTTTTTTTGTTGCCAACTGTAACAATTCCTTTTGATCACTCTGTAGTTTCGTCGATCCATCCACTTTATTACATTATCGATTACAAAATTACACTTCTGTTCGACTTCAAACAACCCACGTCATAAAAACTTCACCCCTTCTCCTAGACCTGCTACAATTCTAAAAACATTACCATTTATTAATAATAAATTAGTTTCTAGATACTTTTTCCCACTTTTCCTGTAATCGAGTCGATTTTTCACCAGTATTTGCCGCGGAAACAATTATTAGTACTTGTCATGTTTTAGTGGCGCAGTACGACTACAGCGCATGCGTATACCCATTAGCACGAGTGAGAAAGAAATCATTCTTCGCTGTGAATGAATGCGGCGGAACTTGCTTGCTCGCTCGCTGTTTGTTATGTCGATGTGAAACTGTACCAGTGTGTCAGAAAGACTTCGCGATTAATTGAGCTGTGATTGCGGATCGTTTAAGTTTAACATTGATGGATATTGAAAAGAAGACTTCATGGGTTCATGCAACGGAAAGTTTCATGTTAAACAGCAGGCGTTGCTGTATGTTGATTGTTTTAATATTTATTTATTCACTATTGTATTTTTCGCACTTTTGCCTCCCGCCGTATACCTGCAACTCCTAGTGACATACCGAGCACAACTGATGAACTAAAATTTTTGAAATTTGCTATATTTAGTAAAAGCAAACTTTAGCACCTAATAATGTTTGACGTTTTATCTGTCAAAATAAACGAAAAAATAAATTATTTATTTTGACAGTTTTGACAGATTTAACGTCAAACATTTGTTTAATTTTGTTTCAATTTCATAGCTATCGATAGTTTTGAGACAATTTTAGTCATTTTCAGATTTAATTTGTGCCGTTACAATGCATGCAAAATTAATTTCGTATTTTATGCCCTAAAGCTTTTATTTGGAGCTTTTTTCTTTTAAATAATTACGAAACAGGAAATTAAAACAATATGATTTTACTTGTTAAAGTCCTATGTTGGAGAGTCGCGGTCTCCATCCTGTATATGTATATATAATATAATAAAAATTAAATTATAAGTTTAAAGATAATAAATTCAAGCTGAAACTGAATTTTCAGCTGTATTCTTATGGCCATCTAGCGACATGTTCCCTATCGTAATCTAAGTTTATTAGGTATACACAGACACAAAATATTAGAAAATAAAAACTGTAAAACTGCTAAGTCGGATTTTATTGAAGAAATGGTGTCAATTTATGGAAGAGTTATTACAAAATTGTTCAATTGAAACCCAGACGACAAAAACTAGTAATTTATTTCACAAATTTAAATATTTTTATCTATTTGTCAGTGAATTTGTCTTTGTTATGTAAAAAAATATTTTAAAAATTTATGTATATCTGAGTTTTTTGCGACCCCCCTCCCCCTGAAAAAATGTCTGTGGACGCCCAACATATCAAAGTTTCTACGAAACTTCTTAATGTTAATTTTTTTCTTAATTTCTGAAATCGTAGTTCAATGTTTATAAAGTACATTATTAAATCAGCCTTTTCAAACTTAAATTTTGAGCACATAAAAAGTAAGTGAATCGCGAAAGAATATATTTGTGATTTTTGCCTCCAAGGCTGTCATGGTTTCGAAACATTTGAAAACCACTGACACTAGAGTAAAAAATGTAGAGCAATTATATTAAAAACTTGATTATTTGTGTTCTTAATAGAGTTGCTCTATTAATAATATAATTTTAATAAAAACAAAAATGAATCGTTTATATAAATAAGTATAACAGGAAAATACTGTTGAACTGCTATAACACTGAATTTAGTAAAAAGCTCTGAACTCAATAGGAGTCAATATTCAGAGAATTAAAATAAATAAATAAATATATCATCACGCCTTCTAACCATTACTGGGTGTGGCACTCTGCCGAAGCAGATCTCGGTAAGTGATATATTTTGCCCGTGAAGTGCGGTTACCAGCCGTCAAATCACGGCCCCCAAACATGTTAGTGGTGGAGGAGCCACAGGGATAGCTTTTTCAAATTATGAAATTTTTTTTTGAGAATTGAAAATGTGAAAGTTTAAAATCAATGTAATTCGTAATTTGAACATTTTATTTGCCCAAAATCATGTAGCTATTTGTATCTGTATTTTTAAAATTTATATACGCTGAAATTATGACACTTTTAAATGAAGAAGAGTACAGACCAATTAGTTGAAATTATATGCCGATGCAGTTTTTTTTTTTTACTAATTTGACAGCTTGCTAACAGACTTGTCCGCGTCTTCAGTAAAATCGAATGCCCGCTTTGCATTCAGCTGTTTTTAATGACATTTTTAATCTAAAGTTTTGTAGGAATAATTCTGAATTTCAATTTGCAAGACATAAACTCATGAATAACTTATTTAAAGTACATTAAACAACTGTTAAATTGATGTCATTCTCATTCTATTTATGTATAGTCAGTACAGCAATTTGTTTTTGCTTGTTTTAAGTGGAGTCTGATTAATATTTTCGCCAGCCTTCATGTGTTAAAACAATTCGTGCCTCTCGCAATATAACAAAGTACATTGATAATGTTTTGTCATAAACTATGGTAAATTGAAGTCCTGTGAGGTGTTTCATATTTAATATAAATAGTAATTTTGACAATTTAATTAAATTGGCAGAATAGCGAGGCCAATACAATTCAAAAGTTAGTAATGTGTTAAGTCAGTACGTGTAATAAACAAAAATAAATAAATATATCGTCATTTCTTCTACTCATTACTAGGTGTGGCACTCTGCCATATCATATCTCGGTATGTGATATATTTTACGTGTGAAGTGCGCTTACCAGACGTCAAATCACGGTCCTCAAGGATGTTAGTTGAAGGGGAAACACAGGGGTAGTTTTAACGTGGTAAAAATTGTTTATCGACTGTGGGAATAGAACCCGGGTTCTCAAATCTATAGGCCGATTCGATACAAAAGTAAATATGTAACATTTATCACTAATATTACTATTATATCACTGCCATTTATTTATAATTAGTAAGATGTTACAGATTTAAAAATTTAGTTGGGTAATGGCTCAGTGGTATCAAGTCGGCCTGTGGATCCTAAAAACCCTGGTTCGATCCCCACAGACGATAAAACATTTTTACCAAATTAAAATAACCCCTGTGGTTCCCTCACCACTAACATCTTTGGGGGGCGTGATTTGACGGCTGGTAACCGCACTTCACGCGCATAAATATATCACTTATCGTGATCTGCTTCGGCAGAGTGCCACACCCAGTAATGGATAAACGGCGTGATGGTATATTTATTTATTATTTACAGATTTAAGTAAAAATTTTACAGAAGTGTACTAAATTAATTCATAAATTACGTATTTCAAACAATAAATAAATATATCATCACGCCTTCTACCCATTACTGGGTGTGGCACTCTGCCGAAGCAGATCTCGGTAAGTGATATATTTTTGCGCGTGAAGTGCGGTTACCAGTCGTCAAATCACGGCCCCTAAAGATGTTAGTGGTGGAGGAGCCACAGGGGTAGTTTTTGAAATTATGAAAATTGTTTGTCGCCTGTGGGAATCGAACCAGGGTTCTCAGGATCCACAGGCCGACTTCATACAATGTTCAATGTAATCAATAAATTATCTTAAACATCTGATATTGAAGATTTATTGTTGTAAATGTAAATAATATTTTCGAGACAATTTTTTATTATAAAAGTTACAAAGTAACTAACTATTCTATCACTTTTATTTGAAGCATTTTTTCTAAAATAATTTAGAAACGGTTGACCTTAGAAAATATTCGAGGTCAAATGTTCAAGATATTTCAAAATATTAGTTTGTAGTTTACTAACAACTGTTTCATACCATTCGAATTTAACTGTCAAATTTATGTCTCTTCTGTTCAGTGTTTATTTCATTTGTTTGAAGTAGACAGCACATAATGAATTTCTTGATCTGTTCTTTGCTAACGTGTGTGTCTGTGTGTTTGGTAGGTGGTGCAGCCGCGTAGCCCCGTGTCCAGGTCCGGTCGGCGCCGCCAGGATGTCCCACCACAGCGACGACAACATGCTGATCGCCACGAGCGACTCGTTCTGGGAGCCGGGCAACTACAAGCGCACGACGCGCCGCATCGAGGATGGTTACCGTCTCTGCACTGACCTCATGCAACTCATCCAAGAGCGAGCAGATATCGAGAAAACTTATGCGAAAAGTCTTAAAGGATGGTCTAAGAAGTGGAATGATCTCATTGAGAAAGGTGAGAATAGAGATCATACAGGATCTGTAAATATCTGACAGTGCTTTGCAAGCTAATTACAAAAATCTGGCGTGGTCACCACACGACTTTCTTACACACAGCATATTTAATATTTAGAATATATAATAATTAAACATGTAATTTAGATTTTCAGTAATTCAGCATTTATCTGTTTGAAACATATAAAATATCAAATTTGTTTACGTATAATTTTTTAGTAATGTCTTCTACTTTATGTCTAACTTTACTGATGAGGCATATACAGGATGTCCGTTTTTCGAGCCTAACCCTTGGTATCTCAAGAACCATGAGATACGAAGTCGAATAAATTGAGGCAAAGTTGCCAAATTAGTTGACCATTTTAAAGATGTATTTGTTTTTCCGAAAACAGACATGGATAACTAGATAAAGCGAAAATTAAAATCTATTTTTTTTGTTTCTATTGCTACTATGATTATTGAAATATATTATTGAATATAAAAATTAGTTTTTCTCAAAATTAAATGCATATATAGAAAAATTGCAAATAACATTTTATGTTCCAAATATTTTTGCCAACATCTTTTATTTGAAACTTTTTTTCGTAACTGATTCCATTTTTGAATTAAATGAAATTTATTGTTTTGTGTGTCTAGTAAACTTCCTCTTCCGGTTTTTCAATTTCATTCAAAATCAACTCAGCTCTTCGTATATTCATGAAACTTATAAATACCAAGTTTCGTTAACAAATCTTATCTCGTTCATGAGATATTGCATCCATCCACACATACACACACACACACACAGACATCATTGAGAAAATGATCAAAACGGATTCAGTGGACCTCAAAACACGTATTTCCGTGAAAATCTTGTCAACGATTTTTTTCACGATTCCAATACTTCCTTATACTGCGTATAAGAAAGTAAAAAGTTGCGAAACTACGACTACTAGATATATTTTGTAAAAACAATTTAAAAAATAGCGAAGCTACAGCTAAAAACTAATGTTAAAGTTGTTAAATTTTCAAGCTACTTTTTCCAGTTAATATTTTAGAACTTTAGACCTAATTATTTTGCGTGATTTAAAACTGTTTCAAGAAGCAAGTTAAGCAACAAAGCAAATAGCTTTAAACTACTAAATGAAATCAATGAACTTCGGAAATCTAGAGGAAATGTTACTAAATATTTTATATTGAAACTCTGATAACATTTAAGTTTCCGCCTATTGTTACATATTAATACTTTTATTGGGGAAATCCATATAAATTCATTTTATCAAATTGCATATCAGGTTACTGCAGTGTTTCGTAATATTTGATAACAACATATTAAAGAACAGACAAAATATATAGGCGTCTAACTAAATGTTTTCACATTGGGGTAATGGCTCAGTGGTATCCGAGTCGGCCTGTGGATCCTAAGAACCCTGGTTCGATCCCCACAGCCGACAAAACATTTTCACAATTTTAAAACTACCCCTGTGGCTCCTCCACCACTAACATCTTTGGGGGCCGTGATTTGACGGCTGGTAACTGCACTTCACGCGCATTAATATATCACTTACCGAGATCTGCTTCGGCAGAGTGCCACACCCAATAATGGGTAAAAGGCGTGATGATATATTTATTTTATTTACTAAATGTTTTCAAATGGTAGCGTTTTTATCAATGAACGAGTCTCTATTGCAGCACTAATACACAATTCATTTTAAAATCAATTGTAAATACATAAGCCCATGAACTAATATCGAGATTATGGCTGCAATACAGACTCGTCCAGAACTACAAATTTCATAGATAAAAAGTGTTGCCAACTGAATACACTTAGTTAGACGTCTGTATAGGTGTATTTTGTTTGTGCTTAAACTAACATAATAATATTAATTTGCGAAATATAATAAAAGATCTATTTGATTCACTTTGTCATAACAAAACATCATCAATCATTGTCCATAAAACTTGCGTCAAACTAACCGCTTTTCTCCAAACAATAAGAAACAAGTGAACGCTGACATCCTCATATTAAAAGTTAGAATATCAATTTAAACTACGCGGGATTCTGTTCTCCATCCAGCATTCATTTGTTCCAAGTTCCGAGTAAAACAAACGAGCAGCACAATGATAATGAGTTGCACTTCTCACGGAAAATGTTTCCTCTAGTTTCCTCTTTCCTCTCACCTCGTATTCCTCGCCTATGTAGTCTGGCAGACTTGCTGACAATGGCTCCAACCGTTTTGCGTCATTTTGTTTGTTACTTGTTACATGACTGAAATTTGTGTTCTCTGTGTTAGCGATTCGATTGTGGTAATGAAATTTAGAAGCTGTATTGGAAATGTAAGCAAGGGCTTTCTGCTTTAAACATGGCGACGGTTTGTTGGAAAACAGTTGATGAATATAATAGATATTTGAAATGTTTGTGGTGTTTAATTAGCAACTTAACTCTGTAGAAACTATTTAATTATTAAATATGAAGATCTATTAATTATACATATTGAATACGTTGATGCATGATGAATGTGTGATTGAGAAGAGTGGATATGTGCCAGTTTAGATTTGAGACGTTTATCGAATAAAACATGAGTGAAAAAGTTGTATATTGAAGAAATCGAGGGTGTGAGATTGCGTGGACGACCTAGGAATAAATGCATGGATATAATTGAAGGATTATTGCGTGAATGAACGATTTTGAGTGTAAAATGTAAACGAGCTTGAATGCAAAGGAATTAAAGAGGCAAATAAAGCGAAAATGGTGACAGAATAGGTATGAAATGTGGATGAAAAAGATGTATGTTGGTGAAATCAAGGGTGTGAGATTGTGTGGACAATCTAGGAATAAATGCATGGATATAATTGAAGGTTTATTGCGTGAATGAAAGATTTTGAGTGAAAGGAATTATGGAGGCGAATGAAGCAAAAGTGGTGACAGAATAGGTATGAAATATGGATGAACAAGTTGTATGTTGGTGAAATCGAGGGTGTGAGATTGTGTGGACAATCTAGGAATAAATGCATGGATATAATTGAAGGTTTATTGCGTGAATGAAAGATTTTGAGTGAGAGAAGTAAACGAGCTTGACTGAAAGGAATTATGGAGGCGAATAAAGCGAAAATGGTGACAGAATAGGTATGAAATATTTTTTTTTTTTTTTTTTTTTTTTTTTTTATTATTCAATTATATTTACAACTGGCCTTAATTTGAGGCCAACAAGCAAATCAGATACAATATGTATAACATGCGTGAGGGTAGCTCCCACTGGAGTTTCCTCTTAGTTTTTTACATCAGAATAATTACGTAAATTTTAAGTCTAATGGGTTAGTTCTCTTTAGTCTTCTGATATCGTCTTCGTTGTTCAGGAGGTTCACAGCGAGTTCATTAGGGTGGTAATTAAGTTTATTTTCGTGTGATTGAGCGTATTTTTTTATTTGTTCGCGCACATGTTTTATTTTAAAGTCTTTGTGTATAGTTTGGTTGTTGACATACCAGGGAACGTCGGTTATCATGCGTAGAGTTTTATTCTGGAAACGTTGAATAATGTTTACATTTGATTTTTTTGCACACCCCCATAACTGTATGCCGTATGTCCAAATTGGTACTAATATAGCTTTGTATAGTAATAGTTTGTTTTGCAATGTTAATTGAGACTTACGACCTAGGAGCCAGTACATTTGTTTAGTTTTTATATTTAATTGTCTTCGTTTGGCTTGTAAGTGAATTCGCCATGTTAGTCTCTTATCTAAATGCATGCCTAGATATTTAACTTCGTCTTTTCTTTCTAATTGTTGGTTGTTTAGCATGATTGGTGGGCACGTCGATTTTTTGGTCGTAAATACAATATGGGTAGTTTTTTGTTCGTTGATTTTTATGCGCCACTTTTCCGCCCATTTCTGTACTTCGTTTAGTGCGGCTTGTAACAAAGCTGATGACATAGTTGGTTCTTCATGAGATGCGAGGATGGCTGTGTCGTCGGCGAATGTTGCGGTTGTGACGCTATCTAGACATGGTAGGTCTGCCGTGTATAGTTGGTAGAGGGCGGGTCCTAATACACTCCCTTGCGGCACTCCTGCTTTAATTAGGTGCAGCTCAGATAGGCTCTCTTCGTACCGTACTTGGAAATGTCTTTCGCTTAAGTACGATTTAATGATGGTGAAGTATTGATGTGGTAGTTTGGATTTTATTTTATAAAGGAGGCCTTCGTGCCACACTCGATCAAACGCTTGACTTACGTCAATGAATGCTCCAGAGCATATTTTTCCAAGTTGGATGCTTTTCTCTATTTCATTTACCACGCGATGTACCTGTTGTATTGTAGAGTGCTGTTGTCTAAATCCGAACTGGTGAGGTGGAATTAGATTCTCGTCTTCGATTATTATTTTCAATCTTTTCAGTAGCAATTTTTCAAAGAGTTTTGCTAGTGAAGGTAGCAGTGATATTGGCCTGTATGAAGTTACTTCGTGAGATGGTTTGCCTTTTTTGTGTATAAGAATGACTTGAGCAAATTTCCATTGCACTGGGAAGTAAGAGGTTCTTAAGATTGAATTGAAGATTTGTGTTATTGCAATGATTGCTTTTCTAGGTAGTTCTTTTAACACTTTAGCGTTTATTAGGTCATAACCTGGTGCTTTTTTGTTGTTTAGGTAGGTGATTTCTTCTATTATTTCGTTGGGTGATATATGCTTAATGGGCAGGCTTAGTTGTAGGGGGGAAGACAGGAAGTCTTGAATATGTTTATTTTCGCTGTCTGTTGTCGTGGAAGGATTTGGTTCGAAGACTTTCGCGAAGTGATCTGCGAATGCATTAGCTTTTTCTTCATCTTGTTTGGCCCACGTACCGTCTTCTTTTTTGATTGGTGGTATATGCTGTGTTTGTTTGTTCAGCTTTTTTGTTGCCTTCCATAGCGAGTAGTCATATTCTGGATATGGCGAGAGATTGGCGAGATAGTCCTGAATCGTATCGTTTTTTATTTTTTGTATCATTTTCTTGATTTCTTTAGATAGGTGATTTAGTTTGGTTTTGTCCTCTGGATGTCTTGTTAATTGCCATTTTTGTCTTAGATTTCTTTTTATTGCTATTTTGTCCCTTAAAAGTTTGGGGTAGTTAGTGGGGATTTCATTTTTATTTTCTGTTGTTGGTGTGGAGTACCATGCTGCTTTTTGGATGAGTTTGATATTGTTTTCTACTGCTTGTTCGATTTCTTCTGGTGTTACTAGTGGAATCTGTAGGTTGGTATTATCGTCGAGATATTTTCTGAAGGTTTCCCAGTTTGTTTTTTTATTATATAGGCTTGGTCTTTTCCCTTTGTGTATTATGGTGGTACTTACAGTGAGTATTACTGCAGAATGGTCTGAGGTTAAGTCAAGACACGACTCGATACTCGTATAATTTGGTGAGAGACCTTTTGTGATGAAGAAATCTAAAAGGTCTGGTATTTTATTGGGATCGGTAGGCCAGTATGTTGGTTTGCCAGTGCTAATGTGATTGTATCTTTTCGTTGTTAATGTTTTTTGTAGTTCTGTTCCTTTGGGGTTTATTAACCTTGAGCCCCATTGTGTGTGCTTGGCATTGAAATCACCTCCGGCAATAAATCTGTCTCCTAATGTTTTGAAGTACGCTTCGTAATCTTTTTGTTTTGTGTTGTGTTTGGGTGGACAATATACGGCTGATATGGTAAATGAACCTTGTAGTTCTTTTATTTTGATGCTGGTTGCTTGTATAAGTTCTTTTTCGTATTTGTCGATTTCGTAGTGTTGTATTTTTTCGCTAATTATTATTGCTGTTCCCCCGTGTGCTGTACCGTCAGGGTGGTTTGAGTAGTACGTTTTGAATTTGGTGATTTTAAAGTAATTTCTCTCGGTGAAATGGGTTTCAGATATTAGCATTATATCTATTTTTTGCAGGTTGAGATATACTTCTATCTCCTGACGATTCTGCGCCAGGCCGTTGGCATTCCATAAAGCGATTCTTAACGAACTAGTCATTTTGTTTGTTGACAATGGCGGTGAGAATATTTATTATCATGGTATTTTGTTGCATTAGTTGATTAAACATTGCTTCGAACTTATTTAGAAATTGTGTTAATACTGTACTGTTTTCTGTTTGGTAAGTAGGGTTGTTGTTATGCTCGTGGTTCGCAGTGTTCCCTGTTATTTGTGAGTAACTTGTGTTTTCTCTTATTCTTTGGGACTGATATCTATTTGGGAGGCTATTTGTTTTCTGTGGGTTGTTTAATGGAATTTTGTTCCTTAATTTTTGCAGCTGTTGGTATACTACGCATCCTTTGTAGTTCGCTGGGTGCGGGCCAGAACAGTGAACACAAAGTGCTGGTTCGTTTTTTCCTTTGGTGCAGTTTTTAGTTGGATGATTTTTCGCGCATTTTACACAATAATATGGCCTAGTGCAATAAGATTTGGTATGCCCGTATTCTTGGCATCGCATACATTGTGGTACATCATTTTTCTTTTTCGGTGGTTCTACTGTAATTTTCGAACCTAATAAGTATTTCAATTCGTATATTTTTTTGTTGTCTTCTCCTGGTTCTTGGTCTATAAAGAACATTGGTAAGGGCTCTTTGGTTTTCCAGCTTTTTAGATTTGAAACATTCCTGATTTCAAAACCCTGTTCTTCCAGGGCTTCCTTTATTTCATCCGTTCCTACAGAGGGGTGAATATTCTTAATTACAGTTCTGTATGCCCTTTTTTCTCTTGGTTGATACGTATGATATGCTATTCTGTTGCTATCTAGCATGTGAATTAATTTGCGATAGGCATCTGATATTGTTGTATTTATTTTTATGTTATTGTTTGATAAAGTTTTGCAGACAAACTCTTCAGGCTTTAGTACTTTTTTTATGCTAATTAACATTAAACTATATTTTGTAACATTTTGTATGTAGATAGGTGGAGGTTTTGGGATCTTCGTAGTTTCGTTTGGTTCACTTGTCTGTGAGTCGTTGGCTAATACAGAATATCTGTTTGGGTTGTGAATTATTGCTGTTGTTATTATTTCATTTGTACGAATAACCTTTTTGGGTGACCTGTTATCAGTTTCAGTTCCTCTGTTTCTTTTCCCTGGTCTTCTTAGTGGCACTGTTTGCCAGTTATTAGCTAGTTCAGGGTTTGCTGGAATTTGAGAGTACATGAGTGTAGTTTGATTATTTTTAGAATTTGTAAGTGTTGGTGAGTCTAGATCGGTACGATTATTCTCATAATTAAGATTTATTATAGACTCAATTGAGGATGTTATTGGTGACACAATCATGGGAGTATATCTTCCATTTAAATAAATGGATTCAGTAACTACAGGTGTACATACTGTTGTGGTGTGTACTGTTGTTGATGGTTGGCTATAGTAGGGTGACGTCGCTATAGTTGTTGTTTGAGTGTAGGCCGTGAATACAGGACCTCCGCTTGTTTCTTGCATTTCACTCAGATTTTGTTTGTCCGGAATAACTTTCGAGTTTTAGTTTTGCTACGGTTGGCAACACTGATTTTAAGTCACTAGCACTATGCAAGGTCACGCTCCCGCGCGTTTAACCTCTGATGTTTTGACTTATTTGCCGGTAACGAATCGCTAATTTATCACTAAAACTCACAGATATTATCACTGCACTTGACTGTAGTAACCAAATAATAGTTTATGGTTACTTTACAATGCTTGGGAATATTATATCACGATATTTTTGTACAAAATTTAACTAAATTGGAGAAGCAGAAAAATGACAGCTTCAACCTTGAAGTCACTTTTGTGAGTGTATGAAATATGGATGAAAAAGATGTATGTTGGTGAAATCGAGGGTGTGAGATTGCGTGGAGTACCTAGGAATAAATGCATGGATATAATTGAAGGTTTATTGCGTGAATGAAAGATTTTAAGTGAGAGAAGTAAACGAGCTTGAATTAAAGGAATTATGGAGATGAATGAAGCGAAAGTGGTGACAGAATAGGAATGTTTGGTGAAAATTAATGAATGAATCTAATGAAAATTCAGTTAATATTTCAAGGAATTGTGTTTGTCCATTTGATGGAATAAGGCGTGATATTACTTACGTATGTTTGATTATTTAAATTCAAAATTTGTTTCGATAGTAATAGTAACATATGAGTTCGAATCCCACTCAAGTTAAATTTATATAAACTGCCACACTACGGCTCCTATAGTATAATCAAAATAAATAGAATGAAGGATAAAAAACATAAAATATATATTGAACAATGGCAATAAGTGAAAAAAAAATAGTTAAAAATAATGTTTTATATCAGAGATATAAGCGATTAAAAATACTTCTATATCTATGTATCATTCACAGCAGTAGAATTGAATAAAATAAAATATAATATACATCTTGTTATAATTAAATTGAATTGAGACCTGTTTCCAAATGAATAAAGTATTTTGATTTGTAAGAAGATACGTACTGGCACGAAGTTGATGATAAATAATAAATTTCCTTATTCGAAACTAGATAATTATGTCAGTGTTATCTGGAGTAGATATCAAATATTAACTGTCTGTTCGAAAACTAATATCGATGTCTTAAGTTCTTCATAAAATATTGATATGAGAAACTAAAATGTTTTAATATGATACGACATATGTTAGATTGTCGATATAAAAATAATCATTAAATTCAATAAAATATGATGACCTGTGAAACTATTTGTTTTATTAATATCTATTATATATTTAAGAATACATTATCTACTTTAATACTATCTACGAATACATGTACTAGATTTCCAGAGGTTGTTAGCACAACTAGCTTAAATAATAATGAACAAAAATATCATATTTATTTAAGGATACGAATAAAAATTAAAGTGACTTATTCAATTTTACTTATTTTACTTCGGTCTTTAATACAGCTACCATTACAGATATTTTAAAATTAAAATAAATAAATATATAATTACACCTTTTACCAATTACTGGGTGTGGCACTCTGCCGTAGCAGATCTCGGTAAATGATATATTTATGTGCGTGAGTTGCGGTTACCAGCCGTCTAATCGCGGCTCCCATAGTTGTTAATGGAGGAGTAATTTTATTGTGGTGAAAATTGTTTGTCGGCTGTAGGAATCGAACTCGGACTCTCAAACCCACAGTCCGATATATTCACATATAATATTGATTTTTGTTTCTGATTTGATTGTTTTTGTTGATAGGTCCAGAGTACGGTACGACGGAGGCAGCTTGGAAAGGCGTTCTCGTGGAGGCAGACCGACGGTGTGACCTTCATACCCGGGTCAGAGACAACCTCTGCAATGACGTAGTGCAGCAGCTCAAAACGTGGCAGAAGGAAACGTATCACAAGGTACACTAGCGTATGTTTCAGTTTTCTTAGCGATTCCAAGAATGTAATTTTTTTAAAAGAAAATTATATATGTAAATATAAAGTATGGGTTTCCAGTAAATTTTGATCGAATTCTAACTTGCAGGACCGATTCTAGACTTCGTAGTAAAGTTACTTTTGGTCATTACTTAAATATGAATTATTAATTATTTAAGTTGTGAGTCTTTCTTGTTGTAGAAAATAATGGAAATTGATGGGTAAACAATATATAAAACCATACACATTTATTTGAGTATTATTAAAGTTAATTAAAATGAAATAAAAACAACACAAAACCAAATGAATGACACTGAAATAAAACTCAAAATGTTACAAATGAAATGGAACTAGATCATAGAACTGTTACCTTACGTTACATTATTTCGTGACTGGGTGGAACTAGATGCTCAAGTATTATTTATTTTATTTATTTGACTTTATTGACCATTTGGACATCACGGCACCGAAGAGGTCCAAATAAAGCGAACATGAAAATCTCTTTAATTTCAGAGAATAGACCATTTTAAAAATTCATTGCGCATGTGCAAACGTTAGACGGAGATAAAAAAAGTTAGTGCCGTATACTCATCTTTGTTTATGATTTGACAAGGGACAGTTCGATTATTTTTGTTGGTTAGTATTTGTTTCTTCATTGAAAAGTAATTAATATACTGTGTACAGGATTGTCATAATACTTAAAAAAAACAAGAAACATTTCATTCTTTTCCTCAAAATGTGAACAGAAGAAAAGAATGGATATGTTATTATACCAAATCTATCATATTAACATAATTTATAAATAACTGATGAATATACATACTTCATTTATTTTGATACTACAATCTGTTTTAATTTTCACTATAAATATTTTACTTACTTTGTACTTAAATTCATTTTGAAATATCTCGTTTGCCGCCATTTGGCGGCACTAAGTTATTAGTTAAAAAAATAAACACCTAGACATTATTGAAATGGTCTATTTTAAACTATAAATGTCATTTTTATAATGTAAATAAGACCCTTGCGAAATTCCAGATACATCAGATTAGGCGAGATTTAAACCCATAACTAACTTTAATCTATTTTTTATATCGTATATGACTATATCCACATTACTAAAGTACCGTGAATTCCCAAGATTGCAAGCTTTTGGGCCGTTTGGCACATTTATATTGAATAATTTATTCAAATTGGACAAGCTAAAAGAAACATATATTTGGAATAAGCCATCTAAATTATAAATGTAACATTTACATTAGAATGAATATTTATATGTATTGTGACCTTTGGTAATAAATTGAAACTGTCAAACATTAATCTAATAATTCATCATACTTAAAACAACAACTGCATTGTTCATTCATACTCCATACACCAAGTAATGAAATTTGAAAGTACGGCATAGCTGGCACGTCTGTAGCTCTGTGCCAAATACACCCGTGCAATATTAACAAACCAGAGACGTTTTACACGTTTCCTAGCAACGTAGCTTCATTGTTATCGCGTTCGTTTGTTTGCGATTGCTGGCGTCAAAGTGAACAAGCGAACGTCGCCCCGTGTGAAAGTGAGAGTGTTTTTGTTTTTACCATACCATAGCACTGTAGATTTCGATCGTGTTCGGTGAAAATGAACCGTAGACACGATGAATAAAAATCATATTGGATTCTTACACGTCAAGTGGTGATAGTGAAAGGGGAACGATGATATTGTTTTACATTTTAAATGTTTATAAATTGCCATGAATTTTATTTTATATTTATTGATTATGAAAGTTTTAGGCCCGATTGCATAAAATGTCAGCTAGTGATGTAGATAAATACATCAAAAAGTTGAATTATGAAATTTTTTTACAATATATATATATATATATATATATATCTCAACTTAGAAGGCCCACATGTCGAAAACTAAAAGAGATGTTGAAACGCGGTTTTAACGAGTGTATTTCTCGTGCTCTAATTAACTTATACTGAAATTTTGAAAATTTTGAAAATTTTGTTATTTTTTCAAAATTTTCTTTTGCCTATACTTCAAAAAGTTGAAGAGATAATGAAAATCTGTAAATACCAGTGAATTCCTCTCGTAAAAGTACATGTGTATGTAAAATTTCATAAATTTAGCGCCACGAATAAAATTTTTAGAGCAAATAAACTAAAAATGGCCAAAATTCCTTAAATTTTTTAAGAGGTATCCCTTAAAAAATATTTTAAAATGTGATTTTTCGTTTTTATTGTAATAAAAACTTTACCTCTGCGAATATTTGCTTCAAATTTTGCATACCTATGTACTTTTACGAGAGGAATTAACTGGTTTTAACAGATTTTTATTATCTCTTCAAGTTTTTGAAATATGGACAAAAAAAATTTTGAAAAATATTTCAAAATTTTATAAATTTTGGTATAAGTTAATTAGAGCAACGAGCAACTGAGGCGACATAAAATAAACATACTTATTCATTAATTTTTAAATTTTATCTAACTGGTATAAGAGAATATAATTCTTAATTAATTTCTCGCTGTTTAATAATCCTTCAATTAAAGCAAATATTTTGAATGAATATCTAATAAAATCAATATCGTTTTAAAATTAAATTGAGTCTCAATATTTAATTAATATATATTATAAAGAAAGTATACGACATTAATATTTTAATTATGTAACTTATAATCTTTTAATTATGTTATTTTTATATGTAGGTAATATTCTATTAATAAATATGTCGTGTGAACGTAATTTAGAATGATGGTAATCACGTTATCCCGACTTTATCAAAGTTATATTTCAGTTAATTTGGTAATGTTATCGGATTGTACAAATCCTACAACAAATGTTTCGACTTAGATATCTTGATGTAGTCGTTAACAACACACATTACGTGGATCAGCGAATACACTCGGGTTTAACTAATGGCTTAATCATTTAATAATGGACATTACATTCTCAGTTTCCTTGTGGATGCTTACCATAAATTTCACTGGACATTTTTTTTTAATTGTATTTACATAATTGTACACATTTAGAATGGCATTTACTTCAAGGGTTAATTATTACGCACATTTTTTTTGTAATGGCACAGTGGTAGCAAGTCGGCCTGTGGATACAAAGAACCCTGGTTCGATCCCCACAGCCGACAATACATTTTCACCAATTTAAAATTATCCCTGTGGCTCCCTCACCACTAACATCTTTGTGGGCCGTGATTTGACGGCTGGTAACCGCACTTCACGCGCATAAATATATCACTTACCGAGATCTGCTTCGGCAGAGTGCCACACCCAGTAATTGGTAAAAGGCGTGATGATATATTATTTTTTTTGTAATCTGAGATAATTTGTACTATTTACTTGGTTTTTTGATAAACTAATAATGTGGTTTTAACATTTTAAAGATAGCTAAAATTACAACTAAATATCGGTTTCGTAGTTAGATAAGAAATTGTTTTTTTAATGATATTCTTTGTTACAAAATGTAATTTTTAACCAAAACCGAAATCTATATTTTCGTATGAAAGAAATTGTAGTTAATTGATGAATAAAACTTCAAATCAAAGTGATTAATAAATAAATTATTTTAAGTAGCTTGCCCAGTTCTGCTAATATTTAATTTCTGTTGTACAAAGTAATAAGTAAATAAAATAAACCTAGTATTTGATAAAACTGCACTTAATACTTATCAGATCGTGCAGTAATATTTTCCATTTTCCTCTTAATTTCGTGGTTGAGATATCCTGAAAGCCATGATTAATCTCGATGATATCTCTTTGCAGTCAATGATCCAGATCAAGGAACGCAAGGAGATGGATGACCACTTCAAGAAGGCACAGAAACCTTGGGCGAAGCTTCTAGCCAAGGTCGACAAGACTAAAAGTGATTACCACACGGCATGCAAGACCGAGAAATCCGCCAGCAACCAGGAGCGAAATGCGTCGGGTGACAGCTCGCTCTCGCCTGATCAGGTCAGTCAGTCAACTAAGATTTCGTATGCCACATATCCGCACTGAATAGACGATAATAGGGGAAATGGGCTGTAGCAACGGATAAGAAAATATTAAGGGATTTAGGGAGAATTTCAGGGATGATTTTAGTTTCTACGGAATAATTTTTAAATGTACCAGTAGATCAAAAAATTATTTTGAATATTGCCCCACGATTTTAAACAACCAATAGCGTTTTGTTATTTGACCACGTTGTCATGGAAATGAGGGAATTAATAAGTGATAATTTGCACTAGTGTAATTATCGCGAGAATATTCGGTATAAAACATTGGACAGTTTTATTATAATTTTTTTTATCCACAACTAATATATAATAAAGACATAATTACACTGATTTCAGTTGAATTGTATGGCTCATAAAACACTGTAAACAACTTGTTACTTAGCAACCACTTCATGATCTACCGTATTTTGAGAAACTATATATACTTGAACCAACGTTAAACGTTACGACCAATCTTCTTCGATATCTATAATTATGAGTTGTGGATAAAATTTTGTATTACACTTGTGTTTTATTAGTATATAAAACACTTGTATAATAAATAACTATTTTAAGTTACCTAGCAGCTAGATTGTCTGATATATAATGAACAAATGAATATATTACTATAAAAATGACAAAAATATTAGTTTTGTAAAATTTTTGATTGTTTTCGTGGAGCAATATTACCGAATATAACAAGTGCATTGAATATTCATAAATAATAAATATTCATTATGTATAAATAATAATTGGTCAATTATATTTAAATTCAATGGAAAAACTCGTCAAATAATCTATGTTTTTCCATTCGTCGTATTAAAATCGAATATCCAGAAAAGCTTTATGCATTATTTATTGTTTAATAAAATGCTATAAAAAGAATAACATATTTCATATTTTGTATAAGTGAATCACTTAGTTAAAATGTTGTTTAATAATTTATACTTCATAAAAGTACTACAGTCAGTATCTTGCGTACTTTACATTTTATCATAGATATAAATTTAATGTAAAAATATACGAGTTGTTAGTTATCCGTCTATGTAATTTACTAACAGTAAAACAGGACATTAATTATGCAGGAGAATTTTAATATGTTTCTTTTTATTTTATAATTACAGAGAGGAATGACGGTGAGGTCCAAATCATTTAAATAGCAACATTGCACTGCCACAGTATGCTAATCGCATCATTTCAAATTAAAATCGTCGGATGTGAAGATTATTAAATTGCTGCTAGTTTCATAGTTTTATTATGCAGATTAGAACATGCAAATACTAAATGCTTTTTCAGAGGATACTTGTCTGTTAATTAGTCCTTTAGCTTGTTACAGAACCTAAATACACTTGCATTAATTATTACCTAATGGTAAAACGTGCTGTAAGTTACTCTAATGAATTCTATCTACAGGTTAAAAAAATGCAAGATCGTGTACAGAAAACGAAAGAAGAAGTTCAAAAAGGAAAAGAAAAATATGAAATATCACTTCAGGAAATAAACAGTTACAATCCGAAATATATGGAAGATATGACAGTTGTGTTTGACAAGTGCCAAGAAATGGAAGCTCAGCGATTACAGTTCTTCAAGGATATACTCTTCGGAATTCACAAGTGTCTCAATATTTCGCAGGACCCTGTGTAAGTATTTTTCTTGAAAAACACCTTTTTTATACCTATATCTATATTTGTATAATATTAAATTCGTAAACCAATATTTATTTGTATTTTAAAAATAAATTCTTAAATAAATAACAACATAAAATATAGAAAAAAAAAATAGCTGCTTGGTAAAAATGTTAAGGTTTAATTTATATAGCATCTGCCCGGTTAACAAAAGATTCCGTGTTCAAACCCCAAAATTAGCCATTTTTTTTCTGTTTAAAATATTATTTTATATAATTTTTAATGGAGTATTTAGCTCATTAGTATCGAGTTAGCCTGTGGATTTGTGAATCCGGATTCGATTCCTACAGACGACAAACAATTTTCACCACATTAAAATTACCCCTCTAGTATTTTTAGAGACCGTGATTTGACGGCTGGTAATCGCACTTTACGCACAAAATATATCACTTACCTAGATCTTATACGGTAGACTACCACACCCAGTAATGGGTAGAAGGCGTGATAATATATTTATTTTTAAAATTACTCCTGTGGCTCCCGCTCCACTAATATCTTTGGGGACCGTGATTTGACGGCTGGTAACCGCACTTCACGCGCAAAATATATCACTTACCGAGATCTGATACGGCAGACTACCACACCCAGTAATGGATAGAAGGCATGATAATATATTTATTTTTTAAATTACTCCTGTGGCTCCCGCTCCACTAATATCTTTGGGGACCGTGATTTGACGGTCGGTAGCCGTACTTTACGATCATAAATATATCACTTACCGAGATCTGCTTCTGCAGAGTGCCACATCCAGTAATGGATAAAAGGCGTGATGATATATTTATTTATTTTTTTATTTTAATATATTGATTTGTGTGATTTGTAATTTTGCAGACTTCCGCAAATATACGAAGAATTCTTCCACACCATTAACAATGCAGACCACGAAAAAGATTTAAAGTGGTGGTCAAACAATCATGGTGTAAATATGGCAATGAATTGGCCACAATTCGAGGTAAGTTGCTTGTAACTTTATGTTGCACGTTTGTTCTCTATTAAAAATGTTTTATTTTAATTTTTTGAATGAAATTTGTAAAGTATTACTAGCTTAGAAATTTAAATGATTAATATAGAACGCACATCGGCTTCGCAATAAGTAAAAGAAGGTTTGTATTATGAGTTAGTTTTTGTGTAGTTCAATTCCCATCCAGTGACTTTTGATTTGACAATTAGAGTTAGTATTAAGTGTTTGCTGGTTTTATTCGGCGAAATGACAGTGGTGGCATTGTGTGGTGTGACTGCATGCGTTGTGTTATCTGTTGTGCAGGACTACACGGAAGAGTTCCGCGACATCTCCAAGGGCAAGTCCAAGGAGTCGCTGCCGGCAGGGAGTATCACGCTCATCAACCAGCGCCCCGTTGGAGATGAGCTGCATGTAGGCATCGCAAGCATTGTCGTTCGCTTTCTGTCTGACGTGCTCTGTGTTCTCTTTACTAGCCTTGCAAGTCGAAATGAAACTCTGATTTTCTACCACATCTATTTCTCAGATTTAACTAATCCTGACTTTCAATTTAGTTAAAATCTGAATGTTTTTAAAAATATGATTTTAATTAGCTAAATCTTTTTGACAATACAACTTACATTCTAAAATAATAAGACCAATAATATTGTTGTAGAAATGTAAATAAACGTATATTTAAAAATCGAACAAAAAAAAATAACTTATTTTTGTAATAATAATTTTTAAAAACTTATTTAAAATTTTGAATACTTTTTCATTGGGTTGATTTATTATTCATTTATAGTTTATATATTTTTGAGTAGTAAATTTGTGCGAAATATAAAAGTTCTAAGGTCGTTTAGCACTCATTTTCCAGAGTTTTACTTCGCTGTGCTCGTTTTATTCATAAAGCAATCGTTATTCCTTCATTTTCATTCATTCTAAGCATTTGTTTAGCAATAACTGTTTTGAATGATGTAGGATATTTCTTTCGTGAGCAATCTCAAAATATATTTTTAAAGAAAATCAGTTAAATGACAAAATCTTAATTGATATTTTAAAATAAAGGATTCAATAGATAAAATTAATATTTCAAAATTGTATCTTTCTTGAGCTTTATGAATATTAAAATCTCTGTACGCTTACCACCTACACATTCCATTAATTTTATGCGTATTATGTTTAATGTTACTTAAAATTTCCTCAGGATTACCCACCAACAAATAACAAAAACATGAGGCCCAAACAACCATCTGCAAAAGTAATACACACAGACATCCCAGAAAAAACAGACGGAACGAACACAACGAAGTCGGACAAATCAGAAGCCCCTTCGAACCGAACGTCAACTATAACGTAAGTAATTTGACTTGACTTTATTCACTGAACATTAAACATGATTTAATGTTGCAGGAACGGAACCGGAGCGAAAGGAGACGCTAATCCCTTCGACGAGGAAGAATGGGACGAAGGTGACGGGGAAGCGCTGGTTGATACCGGGGAACCTGGTGTTCCGGTTAAAGCTTTATACGATTACGAAGGAGCGGAAAGCGATGAACTGTCCTTCAAACAAGGTGACGTTATATTTTATATTACTAATGAAATTAGAATGTATTCATTGGTTCCTAGATTGCGCATTCAAGGAACAAATATATTTAACGCGAAAATGTATAAGATTATCAATTATAGATAGTAATTAATTAAACATTAAGGATCTATTGTTCTCTTTATATTACAGCAGTTTTAGCTGTTATAAATTCCTTTAAAAAATCATAAATTTGGGGAAGAAAATCCTAAAATTATTAATATATGTAAAATATGTTATAAAAATTATCAACAAATTTAACAAACAATAGTAAATTTACTTAAAAAAAATTATTATGTAATTAATCGCAATATTCCACACTTTTACATTTTGCAACATACTTGGAGGCCGCGATTTAATATAAATATATCAATTATCGAGATCTGCTATGGTAGTGTGCCACACCCAGTAATGGGTAGAAGGCATGATGATATATTTATTTTAAAACTTTAATAATATATGGCACTTTGTATGATTGCATCCAGGATTTCAGGATCTTTTAAATGTGTTATGATCACTCTTGGACTAAAATGTGCATATTTTCACATCGATGTGACAATAGAAACGTAAATCCAGCGATTTAAAATTCAGGCCGTTTTACAGTCGAAATATAATATTGGGTCTGAATTTGTTTATTAACATCTATCATATTTTGCATAAAAGTATTCTAAAAACTATGTAAAGTTGTCCCAAATTCCTAAATAGAATTTTAAATATATGACTAGGACGCCTGTTATTACCAAAAACAATTGTACAAGTTTTGGTGGAAGATTTGGCAAAGAAACATTTTTTTTTATTATAAGAATTATTTGATTGACAATATTGTCTGAAGGTAGATATTAGAAATATATATTTTTTAATTATTAGTATTTATTTAAATTGTTGTAATTTTAGGCGAAGTGTTCGAAAAATTAGAGGATGAGGACGAACAGGGCTGGTGTAAGGGACGCAAAGATGGCCGAGTGGGTTTGTATCCAGCGAACTACGTGGAACCCGTAGGCGAATGAAACCACTCGATAACAACAGCATTAGAAAAGCAAAGCATCACCCGTACCACACACCAGATATTATATAGTTGTTGGAATATTCTATTATTATAATAAAGAAAAACTTTATTTTTTTGGACGTTATTTTATAAAATTAATTCAATATTTCATGTAGAGTTTATGTTTAGTTTACGTAAGGTGTGACTACTTTGGGACGTATGAATGAATTAATTTGGAGCATTGTACAACACCGACAAAAATTGTTAATCGCCAAGAAAATAGAAATTCGCTTATCATTCTAAAACAAATTTGCTTTAATGTTGAAGGCAGACTATTAAATAATTATTGTGTGACCAATACTATAAAGAATATAAAAACATTCAAGCAACTTTGTTCAGTTTTACTGGAATGTATTAGGACTTTTATTATTGACTATGTATTTATTTCTCTAGTTTTATATACAATGTAGTAATGTTAAAAACATGTTTTTATATCTTGTGCGAATTATAAGCCAGTTGTTTGTTAATACTGTGTTCAGGAGGGAAGTGGATATAGTTTTATTTACTGCGTGTCGGTTATAATTAGATGTGTTTGTATAATGCCAACAAGTATACATGTTTTGTAGGCCTAAGTGTAAACGAAACACTAAAAACATTACGTGTATATACATTATAAATATATATTATATACTAATTATATAATCAACATTCTTCCATTATGTGGGTAGAAGATTCATTACAGCAATTCTACTTACCAGTATGTGTAAATTTTAATTTAAAAATTGTACTGATGAGAAAATTAAAAGTATTGTGTACATATTTGACATATAAATATAGTAGTTCTCTACTTTCAAAGTATTTATTTTTCCCGGGATACAAAGAGTTACAAATCTGTGAAAAGGATGTTTGGAAAGATTTCAGCACGAGCCTTAAATGCTTGCGGGTTTCGTAAAGATACCTATTTTAAATATCAAAAATACATTCTTATTTTATTGAGGAAATCCTGGGAATAGTGCGTAAGATGAATTATCGCACAGGATGTATTTGATCTTGATTTACGTCAAAATGAAAACGTTTACGTAGCTTATGAGTGACCAATTTTGTTGTTCCACATTTTTTGAATGTTGGCTTATGTCCTCCAAATAAACCTAGCGTACAATTTGGTAAAGTGTTGTATGATTCATTTTATGAAACTTTTAAATGTTATCTACAAACATTTATAAATCAAAATTAAGATCAGATTTTCAATCATGCTGCAATCTTTCATCCAAATTTTACATTTTGTCTGTACGATTCTACTTTGCACAAAGTCATATAAAAAAATATATTTTTAGAACGTAATAATAAAATAAAAATGTATATTTAAATCATATAATACAGCAACATTCGAATCATTTACAAAAAAAAGGACTATAATACTTAAATTATTTATCTAATATCTGTATTTCGTTGAATAATCTTTAGGTGATACGACTAAACCACGTCCTTTTCTGGCACCTCTGTATACTGTTTCAATAATATCAATCATTTCTTGTTTATCTTCTAGAGGCCAATTTATTTTATTGTTGTTACCAGTTCCCAAATCTATCATAATATGTTTATTTCTAAAGAAAAACATAACTGTACATGGATCGTACAATTCATACCTGTAACATAACATAATTATATACTAGGATAATTATTTATTCCAAAAAATCTACTTACATTTTATTGAAATCTGGAACTTCTGTTATATCTACTAGATAAATTACCGCAAAGTTTTTTACTTTTTCAGCTATATTGTATAAAACTTCATCCATTTTCATACATGATGGATCCCAATCGTGTCCAAAACGTATTACCTGGAAATTATCAAATTTATTTAAGTAATTTTTAGGTTAAACTTTATTATGTCAACATACAACAACTCTATCTTCTTCCGATAGTATAGCTTGATCTACTTGCCAGCCATTATGAAGATGTGCTAACATATACGACATCTTTGCAAATGTTTAATCTTTTCAACTCAAAAATAAAAATTTAATATTTGAATCACTTTCTTCACGAGCTTTTTCGATTTGAAAGAACTGTCACAAAAGTCTAATGCGCGTGCGCAGAAGCATCACTGACCGTACTCTGATGGGCATAAGCAGTACTGCGGGAACTATCAAATTTAAACAGAATGTATTACAGAAATAACAAACACTAATAAAAATATAAAAGATATACAGTAATTGCGTTAAAACACGAGTACGTACTAGCCCTGAATACGAAACATGTAGTTTCGTGATCAGGGGTACTAGTAACTGTGCGTTAAGAGATTTTTAATCAGAATAAAATTGTACTCAAAAACATTTCGACATAAGTAATTTTTGAGAACAATTTAAAAATGCTAAAACAATCGAACACGTTTGAACATGTAAATGTAAATATCAATCAAGTTTATTGATATTGCAAGTTTATCGAAATATGGAAGAAGAGTCAGTGGAAGATTGTCCAGAAAATAATATTGAAAGAAGTAGACGCGGTTATTATTCTGAAATAGTAACTAGTATAGAAAATCCGTATGACAGTTATGACGAATTTGAAACACAAAAATTGGGATCCGATAAAAAAACTAAATTAAAATGGCAAATCCATACCGCTATTTATTGCCCAATAATTAAGAAGTTTGATCCCCCTATTACTCAGTGTTTTCTAGCCCCAGCAGAGAGATGGATGTGCTACGAAAAAGAAAAGCGTATTGTAAATTTATACCTGTACTGATGTGTGTATTATTTGTATCTTTCGCTTCGGTTTTAGGCTTTTCCTGTCGATACATTCAAGCCTCGGGTCCAGATGCAACATGATTGTGAACCCAGACAATTACCGAGAAATGTTGAAGTAGAAAGGCGAAGAAGGTTATTTTTATCGAGAAGTATTGTGAAATGTTTGGAAAAATTAAATATTCCATCATACAAATTAATTCCTGGCCATGTTATCGAACATATCTTCGGTGATGATTTAATTGACATAGAGATTGAATTGTCAATTTTGCCCTTAGAAGTATTTGACAATGAAGAATATGATACCAGGTACTAATTCATATTTTATTTATCATAACTTAGTTATTTTTGTTCTACGGAATTGAAACAGTTAATTAATCATTTCTCATATTGAACAAAATATATTACTGAATTAAAATGATATTTAATGAATGTTTATTATTTATGTTCAGATTGTTATTATTATTTTCATTTTAATAAATTACATCACGCCTTTTATTCATTTCTGGGCCCGTATATTTTGCGGGTGAAGTGCGGTAACCTGTACTGTAATTGGGATTAAGTTCCTGTTGTACAAAGTAACATAAATAAAATAAATAAAACCATCCGTCAAGTCACGCTTTGCCCTAAAAAAAATGTTAGTAGCGAGGGTAATTGTAATGTGGTGAAATTCAGTTTGTCGACTTTCGGAATCAAACTCTGGTTCTCAAATTCACAGGCCGACGCGTTTTCACTGAGCTACCTACCCCATATTTTCATTTTATTTCTGTATGACGTTGCCAAACTTTAGCAATTAGCTCAGAAGTTCTTTTATAGATTTCATTTCTACTAAACACAAAAATATATCTAGAGTTGGACAAAGCAATTATAACCCTAAGAGGAATGTCTTCGGAGGTCGCTACTAAAGCCCCTGGCACATATAGCGTCAAGACACCGAGTCTACCATTTGACTGCCAAAAATAGAAACGCCTCTATTTTCAGCAGTCACGACTGCCGAAAACCAACTTCATTTTATGATGCTGGTTTTTTCCTTTGTTGTTTGACGTATGAATTATTATTGTTTATGTTCTTGTTTGATTTTTGTACAATTTTATAGTTAAATTCATTTACTTTATACATAGTTAGAAACTTTTAAGTTTTTATATTTCATTTATAATTCAAGGCATTTTTTTTAATTTATTTTTTTGTTTTATATATCCTAGTTTATAGTTTTTATATTTCTTAATAATCGACAAACATTTTAAATAATACATTTAAGTTTTTATATTTCATTTATAGTTCATGTAATTTTTTTTAATTTAATTTTTTGTTTTATATTTCGTAGTTTATAGTTTTTATATTTCTTAATAGTCGATAAATATTTTAAATAATACAAATTAACAAATAACACTTTAAAATTAACAAATATTTATTTCTGACTGTCAGAAACACCGACTCTATATGTGTCACCCGTTTTGGACGTGACTCTCAGTTTTTCAGCAGTTTGTAGCAGACTCGGAGTTTTGACGCTATATGTGTCAGGGGCTTAGGTCGGTACCTCAGACTAACCATACCTTAGACGGAGAACAACGGCGTTTGTTGTGAAGTAAAAAGAGTTAAAGTAAGTTGTTCATGAGGCGGGTGCGCGGCAAAGAGCTAGTATCCCTTGGTGTTATGCGGGTTGCATTTTTGTTGATGACAGTTATTAGACACGAGCATTTTATTTATTTAAACACAAAAGTACGTATACAAAACACTTAATATGTCAAAAACTAACCTTTACTTTGATGTATAAACAGTAAGTAATTGAATATAAGAATAACTATACAAATGTTTGCAACTCGCATAACATCAAAGGATACTCGCTCCTTGCCGCGCACCCGTCTCACCCGTAACTTACTTTAACTCTCTCTACTTCATAACACTGCATTGACTTGAATACGACAGACTTTGTCTAAGGTATGGTTAGTCTTAGGTCGGTACATTCAGTGTAGTTGGATTTTTTTTAAATGGCTGTTTATTTGAAATAATTATTATTATAAAATATAAAATATCATTAATAAATTTGTATGAATGCGCATATTGTACATGGTGCGGTAGTCAATTGCTTTTACTGAGACTGTTTATTTCACTTTCGCTCCAAAGTAGAGTATTCCAAAATGGATGAAGTTAAAGCGCATTCCAGTCACGATTTTACTTTTATTTGTCGAGCTCTATACAGTAGTATCTTTCCTGCAACCAACATTACTTGTATGTTAAATAAGAGATATGTAATAAGGCACTGAATACGTGTATTCGGTAAATAAAGTACGAAGAATCAAAAATACGTAATATTAAATCTTAACTGTATGTATTTATGTTTGTACATTATAATTTGACATTTTACAGCCATGTGTTCTTGGAGTGATGGATCTAAGGGGGACGGAGGGCATTCTTTATTTTACTTTTTAATATTAATAATTTCATTTCGTACATAAAAAAATGCACACAAACCATATTGAAAAGTAAAGTACAAACTATAAACTTACTTAAAACAAATAAATAAATAAATAAATATATCATCACGCCTTCTACCCATTACTGGGTGTGGCACTCTGCTAAAGCAGATCTCGGTAAGTGATATATTTTGCGCGTGAAGTGCGGTTACCAGTCGTCAAATCACGGCCCCCAAACATGTTAGCGGTGGAGGAGCCACAGGGATAGCTTGTGGCTCCTCCCTGTGGCTCCTCCACCACTAACATGTTTGGTTACTTAAAACAGAGAATCAAAATTAATTTCTGCCTGTACTGTCAGTAGAAATTCTGAAAGATTTTGTTGTATTATATATTATTTAGCTCTGATTATTATTATTTTTAATTCTTCGCAATTTTTAACTTTATTATTATATGCAATAAATATATTCCTGTAGCAAAAGAAGACGCCATGTGTTAGTCATAAGAAGGCAAAAAAGAATTTCATTCATTCCAGAAATGGAATATTTTTTTGATGTCGACTCTAAATGGTCTCTCCTTAATCCGTGCCTGTGTTCTTGTGTTTGTAGAACACCACAAGGATGGATGGACCATGGGTTGATCGATGGTGTTCGTCATCCTATTCCAGGCCAAGCTTTCTTATCGGTTCCTGAAGAATGGAATTTCAGCGATGAGCGACTACAAAACAATCCTGAAGAACTTTCCGAATTGTATAAGTGGACGGATGTTGCTGTCACGGAGTTTAACCACGATACGAGGTATGAGAATGTAGCTGAGCTTCTAAAAGTTAATTTTAAACGAATTGACAGAATAGTACGAATTCTTCAAACATTCACACACTCCTAGAACATTTTTATCCTGCAATAAACATCAGTATTCTGACACACCACTTTCTTTTCATTCACATTCATAATTCGTGTCAGCACGCAACAAATCTTCAATTTTCATTTATATATTGATTCATATCAAATTATTATTGTTATTATTAAATAAATTATGGGGTGGCTAGCTCAGTGGTATGAAGTCTGCCTGTGGATCCTGAGAACCCTGGTTCGATTCCCACAGACGACAAACAATTTTCATTAATTCAAAAGTTACCCCTGTGGCTCCTCTGCCACTAACATCTTTGGGGGCCGTGATTTGACGACTGGTAATCGCACTTCACGCGCAAAATATATCATTTACCGAGATCTGCTTCGGCAGAGTACCACACCCAGTAATGGGTAGAAGGCGTGATGATATATTTAAATAAATTAAATAAATATATCATTACGCTTTTTACCCATTACTGAGTACTCTGCCGAAGCACATATCGGTAAGTGATATATTTATGCGCGTGAAGTGCGGTTACCAACTGAGAGAGCCAAGGAGATAGTTTAGATGTAGTGAAAATAGTTCATTGTCTGTGAAAATCGAACCCGGATATACCAATCCACAGGCCAACTCAATACTACTGAGCCACCTTCCCCATATTATTATTATTAGTAGAAAGATTAAAAGGGATTATTTCTTTATAAGGTTGTATTCAGTGTTAACTTTGGATGGCCTTCAGCGACCATTTAAAGTACCTCGAATATATTTAATGTTCAAAGCTGAAGATCCTGAAATTTTTGCTGAAAGAGTAAAATACGCTGTGAATTATCGACAAGAATGTGAACAATACATCAGGTTACTAATTATTTTAAAATTATATTGTTTGAGTCGTTTTTATTCTTGTACTGAAATGTTTCATGTAGATTTGAGTTTTATTTGGATTGTATGATTTTAACTGGTACTGCAGAAATTGATGAAGATTCCATGGAAAATATATGTAACATGGCACTAAGGAGTGGGAAAATTAAATTTGATGATCAAGAGTTTATAGATAAGGTATAATATATTCTTTTAATTATTTTTTACAACAGCTTCGTCAATTACAAATAATGTATTTATAATTGAATACATATTTCCATTCAAGAGATAAAGATTACACATATAAGTTATTTGTCAGTAAAAATGTTATTGTCTTACAGTTTTCCTTTTAATTGTATAAATAAAATAAATATATCATGCCTTTCACGCATTACTGAGTGTGGCACTCGGCCGTACCACAACTCGGTAAGTGATATATTTATGTGCGTGAAATACGTTTTCCAGCCGTCAACTTACGGCTCCCAAATATGTTAGTTGTGGGGAAGCCTCAGGGGTAGTTTTAATGTAAATCTATAAATATATCATCACCTCTTTTACCCATGACTGGGTGTGACACTCTGCCGGAGCAGATCTCGGTAAGTGATATATTTATGCTCGTGAAGTGCGGTTACCAGCCATCAAATCACGGCCCCAAGATGTTAGTGGAGGGGAATCACAGGGGTAATTTTAGTATAGTGAATATTGTTTGTCGACTGCGGGATCGAACCGATGTTCTCAGGATTCACAGGCCGACTTGATACCACTAAGCCACCAACCTCATTAATTTTAATGTAATGAAAATAACTAGTCGGCTTTGGGAATTGATCCCAAGTTCCCAAATCCATTAACCCAATGCCACTGAGCCACCAAAACCTTTAATTGTTTTAACATTATTTTTTTAATTTTATTTATTCTGTATTAATTTTTTAACAGTGTCATTTATCGAAGTATTCTATGTATTACAAGGAACAAAGCATTGATATTAAATTTAATTTGTACCAGTCCATTTGCAAATACGTATTGCTATTATAATCATTTTAATTGAATCGCCATTAATTACATTATGTTTGTCAAAATTAATAGAAATAATTATGCAAGTAATTATGTAGATAGTATCTATGTTCATTGTGGTGTAGCAGGTTAAAGCAGCCATTCTTAATTAGGATTCCGCGAATTGATAAAGATGTCTTTTACAATAATTTTTGTTTGTTCTCCAATTACGAGTTATTACATATAGAAATTTAATTTCCGTGCATACTGGAGAAATCTTTGTATGAACAGAGAAGCTGAGTTCGATTCCCACAGTCGACGAACAATTTTCTTCATATTACAATGGGCCTTTCAAGACTTTTTTGAATTTTTTATATATTAATTTACGTAATAAAATAATTATACCCAATTTTTTTCTTTTTTAAAAAAACTTGTATTAAGCATGATAAAAATATTTAAACTTTCGAAACAAATTAATATGACGTAGTTGCATCTTAGCTTAAAGAGAGACAGATAAGACAGAGATAAATAACACGTAACTTGTCGTTGTCAGTAGAATCCTCAGACAAAACATAACTAGACGGATAACATCGGCGTTTGTTGTGAGTCAGAAAGGGATAGAATAACTGGTTGGTGAGGCGGGTGCGCGGCAAGGAGCAACTTGCATAACATCAAAGTGTACTCGCTCCTTGCCGCGCATCCGGCGGACCCGCAAGTTATTCCATTCCTCTCTGCTTCACAACACTGCATTGACTTGAATACGGCATAATTCGTTTAGTATTATACGTCATTGGTAGAATCGTAGAATGCTGAATGCTTATTTCTTCGTCTTCTTGAGCACCGACAAACGTTTCAGACAAAGCTCTGTGATTGGCTTAATACAACTACGTCATTGCAATATGGCAGTGCGAACGTTTTAAATTATTCAACTTTAACTTTCATATTTCAGCAATAAAGATATAATTTATGGTATGATTTTATATTGTATTATATATGATATACGGTCAAGAATTTATTTTAATAAATATATATTAAAAAGCTCTACCACTTGAATCCCCCATTACCCCTGCTTCTTCGTTACCACATCTTTGGGAGCCATGATTTGACGGCTGATAACCATATTTCACGCGCATAAATAACATCATAGATTTGCTACGGCAGAGTGCCACACCCAGTAATGGGTAATTTAAGAAACTATAATCCACGGCACTGTACAATTTCTTTCAGTTCGCGGTTCAGTCACAATCCGTTTAAATATTATTAATGTGTTTATGTTAGGTGGATGAAGAAATCCGTCTCAACCACCGTCGCGCCCTCGGCGAGATGCAATTCCGTCACAACATCACCGTGCGGCCAGCTCTGTACAGCTTTCTCTCTGTACCACCACGGTGTCTGGACAGACGCGTGGCACCGGAACATGGCTGCGTCCCCGTACCTGCCTACGACTATGAAGCAAAAAGCGACATTCGGCTGTGGGTCAGTGCCGCCATCCACCACGACGTGTACTGGGCTATCCGCGCCGTCGTGCAGGAAAATGCCGTCGTGGAGAGGTTGTCCATGTTCACGGCGAGCTATGTTAAACAGCTGCCGATTGATGAGTTTGAGAAGGCTCAGCTGCAAAGCTTGAGAAATGTAGGCAAATACTTTCTTTTATGTAAACTTTGTTCCAACAAGTACTCAGAAATTAGTTTAATGTACTTTTTAACAGCGCATGCTTTGGATTACAATATGTCTTATTAGCTTTGATTTTGTAGTCAAAGCAATGTTATGTTGTTTATGCAAATTAAAATAAATTTTTAAGTAATGATTAAAATGCAAGGGCGCCTGCAGAGGGGTCCAATGGGTCGATGGACCTCCCTTTGAAAGCTGGAGTTTAGTTTTTTTTTTATCAAATTATTAGTCAATCAACGCTATTAGTTTATGATTGTTTAATTGTGCTGCTTGAACAGTAATACATACATACATACATATCTTCACGCTATATCCCAACAAATGGGGTAGTACGAACCCTAAAATCACTCATAAAACATTCACTCATCACACTCATCAAACAATCAGCCCTCGTCAAACATTTTCATCCAAACACACCACCCTCACTTCAACCACATTCATAGATCACTCCATATAAACTCATTCATTTATTACACTCGAAATCATTCATCACACAACAAACCTTCAATCACATCATTCCTATTCACTTATCATTCATTTTCTTTCTTCAACGTACATAAAATATGCATAAAACATCTCAAATTACTCACAGTAATGTAATATTTTAAATCCATATCTGACATCTATTAGTGAATATATATTTGTTACTCTCACTACACGTTATTAGTACCGCTAAACTAACTGTCCAAAAAAATTCACATTGTGGCAAGATGATTCGTATGCAAATGCACTACGTTTACAAATATATGTGAGACAACACAATGCGCACCTCACATATTACAAATAATAAGTGAAACACTATTGCACAAGTCACTGATTAACAATTCACAAAAAGTTCACGGATTATTCTAAAATAAAAATAAATACATAAATATATCATCACGCCTTTTACCCGTTACTGAGTGTGGCACTCTGCCGAAGCAGATCTCGGTAAATGATATATTTATGCGCGTGAAGTGCGGTTACCAGCCATCAGATCATGGCTCCTAAAGATGTTAGGTGGGGGAGCCACAGGGGTGATTTTAATGTGGTGAAAATGTTTGTCGGCTGTGGGAATCGAATCAAGATTCTCAGGATCTACAGGCCGACGCGATACCACTGAGCCACTTATTGCATACGGATTATTTTATAAATAAATAAATATATCATCACGCCTTCTACCCATTACTGGGTGTGGCACTCTGCCGAAGCAGATCTCGGTAAGTGATACATTTTGCGCGTGAAGTGCGGTTACCAGTCGTCAAATCACGGCCCCCAAAGATCTTAGTGATGGAGGAGCCACAGAGGAAGTTTTTGAAATTATGAAAATTGTTTGTCGCTTGTGGGAATCGAACCAGGGTTCTCAGGATCCACAGGCCGACTTCATACCACCCCATTCTGATTATTTTGATAGTTTTAACTAATTTCCATTCAGATTCGTCAAATAATCAATCTTCGTCAAATATTTTATCATAACACAATCACCCTCGCTTCTACCGCATTCATAGTCCCCTTCTTAAAAGCTTCTTTATTCCTTACACTAGAAATCTTTCATTAAGCAACAAACCTTCAATAACATCCATCCATTGCTCCTATACACCTGTTTAATTCATCTTTCATTTGACATACGGTCCACGTACACAAATCATTTCAATTTATTCACGTCCACTCCACAATGAATAAAAAAAAGAAAGGATAACATCTCTTCCTCGTCCACACCGAACATTCACTATCATGTATTAAAGTAAACACTTAATACACTATTATAAAAACTCACTCGAGCATTTCTGAAACATCTACTAAACATTTATTAACTAGATTCATCTTGCTTACATGCAAGTTTACATCATCTACACCTGTTTTCTTCTCAATCTTGAATTCTTCTACATTTATTTCAGTTGATGAACTACCTAAACAACACCTGGACCACAAAAATCGAACAAAACGTCCGTTTGAACCTTCGCCACGCTGGTAAAGGTTGGTACGATATCACCATGGAAAACCCATTCATCTTTGACATTGCTAAGCTGTCGAACATCATGCAACTGGTCAAACACTTTATGGAGTCGGCCCTACACTCCCTCGTGTTTAACTCTGTGAATACGCTGGTACAGCTGGTGGAAACGCCGTGTCAGTGCACGCTGAAGTGTATGCCGGATTATGTTTGGGGAGAAGACTTGATTAGGACGCGTTTCAAACCGGCTACGCAGCCGATTTTCTCATTGCAGTTGATGTTAAATGAGAAAGGCGCGTTTTATTCCACGGAGCCCACGAGATTTGGAGTGAGTACATTTTTATACATAATATTAAGCTGCCGCATCAAATGGTGTAGCTCTAACCATACAACCATTTCCACTTGCGTCTTATCTACACCCATAAATCCTTTGGACCAACTTTCAATCATATTCATCCATTTATTCTTAGATTGTCTACGGAATCTCCCAGATTAAATTTCACCAATACAAAATTTATTCACCAATCTTTCATTCGACAAACATTCCACATAATCAAACCATATCAACTGATTAAAAATTATCTATACTGGATATCTCAAATAAAATCGAGAACTGTTAAATTAGACAAAAATTGCCATAGTAGAAAGCCAATTTAGGACCAGTTTACTCTCGATTAGTGTTAATCATGATTAAATAATAATCGAAACCATGGTTTCAATTGTTATTTAATCATGATCAATAATAATCGGTGATTGATAAACGGGCCCTTAATGTCTTTGTTAAAAAAAATAATAACAAAATACATAAGTCATTAGATTTGGGTTAAAATGTGGAAATAGCGAAATAATTTTAATTCTTGAATAGTGGTAGATCGAGAGAAAAGTTTCAAATAAAAATTATAGATATAAGAGTCGTATTTGCACTATATATTCAAAAAAATTCACCTGCCTATTTTTGAGAGATGACATAAAGCTAGATTTTTAAAATGGAACAGAGAGTTGAACATTAGGTATTTTAGGGCCGGTTTTTCTATCTCCGGATAAAGTTCCCAATAACTAAACAACGGGCTAAATAAAAAATATCGTACCGAACTTTCGCTTCATACAAATTCTTCTAGTATTTTGTCAATATATTTTTACATATTTGTAACAATTTTACTCTCAGAAAATGCTGCTCTCATTATACGACTCCGGTCTCTTGCAACTGCATACCATTCCTCAAGTGCACCCAGTGATTCTGGAAGGTTTAAAGTTCGCACCGGACTTGCCGCTTTCCAGCGTGGGCCTCCTAGACGAGGAGATCTGTACGCTACGGGAGAAAATGCTCACCGGCTACGAGCACGCTATTATCCCGCTACTAGCCTACGCTAAAGAGTATGATGTCCATGCTGAATTGTTCGCGATGGTTGTTACTGATTATGTCAAGTAAGTTGAGCTTATGAAGCACCTTCATTCTTCACACAATAAACCTTCAATCACATCCATCCAATCACTCCTATTCACTTTTCATTCTTCTTCGACGTACGTTACATATGCTAAAAACATCTCAAATTACTCACGTTTACTACTCTAACAATGAATCTACAAAGATTAACTTTTCTAAATTATTATTCTGTAAAGAGAGTACAAGGAAGAAAATCACGCATCTGGCGAAGTAAAGGAAGAAGTTTCATTTCATTATCGACAAAAACACAATGTAGAAGCAACAATACCACCAAATATCACCATTGGACCATTTTATATCAATGTGCTACCCCTGAAATTGTATCTCATTAACAAACGTCAAGAAATCATTACAAAATTACTCGATATGTTCTGCGCTAGGATGAAAGTTTCCATTGAAGAAGTACGTAAAATAATATCTTCAAAAATCAAATATTAATATGTCATAATAATTTTTAAAATAGATGTTAGAAGAGTACAACCTTGTTATGATAAAACTAAACGAGAAACCAAGTTCTATAGAGCATATTTATGAAATAAAAGATTGGATGGAAACAATTCCCATGAGTTTAAAACAACTGGAAGATGTTACTAGAAGATTAGTTCTGGTAGAACAATAAGCTGTCAAATTGTTCTATTCACATGATTAATTATAATAATTGTAGGAATATGAGGTCTTGGATTTCTTCTGGTATGCTTTACCACAAGATGATTTTGAAAATAAATGGGAGGCAATTGGATGGCCGTATAAAATACATCAACAAATTGATGCAACTAATGATTACTTGTATGAAGAAACCCAGAGATTCTATAACATACAATTAAATGATGAAGCAGAGTTAGAGGATAAGATTGAATCTTATACTGTGCAAGTACAACATTTCTCCAACCAAAAAGATGCTTCAAAGGTACAAAATAGAATAGCAAAGAGTTCTGTCGTTTGTCGATATAACATTATTTTCTTGTTAGACTCATGAAATTGCGGTAGAAATTCGAAGATTGTGGAAAAATATGAAAGAAGCTCAGGAACATGGAGTTTTATTGAATCAAAGACAAAAATTGTTCCTTGTTCCAGTTGTACCGTTTGATCATCTTAATAAATTACTGAAAGAATTTGAACCGTACAAGAACTTGTGGATTACAGCATCAGGTAAACATGATTTAAAAGAAATAAATAATAATTATTAGTTTATTTGAAATAAATGTGAAATATAGCACCAAAAAATCTGACATATTTTCGAAAATTTGTATTACTGAAACCAAAAATATTACGGTGATAACACAAAACAAAAACATATTGAAATTTATTTAATTTTCTCTTTCGTTATCCACTTGAATATGACACTATTATTATTTCACAATTTTCAATAGTAAAAGAACGCTATTTCAGGAATGTTTACATTACCATTGATACATCATCGTTTTTTGGTTTTAGGTCCAAAAATAGCATTTTTACTACAGATGTCATGGTGATAAAAATAATTTTGTCAATTTGTTTCATCTTAATTTGAATAAATATGTGAAATTTTTAAAATAAGTGGGTAAAAAAAATGTTTCAGTCGAACTAAAAATAATATTTCGAGTTGCCAGATTGCCAGATTGCTAGATTCCGCTATTCTAGCAACCTTTATTACTCGACCCGAAGACTTGTGTTTTTAGTCCTAGTGAAACAAATAACTATTTTATGAAATCGTACAATAAAAGTATTACTGTAGTTCCGATTTTTTCGACCAATCGGAGCGCTGACGTATATTGCTGAATCGGCCCAAATATCAGACGAATTTATTTGTTATTTGCAGACTGGCTCAGGTGGCACGACATCTGGATGGACAACCCTCTGGTGAACATCGACGGCGAGAGCATCGACCGTAATGTGACCGACATGTACAAGACCATGGTGAAATGTATGCGTACATTCTCGGACATCCCAGCTGTGCAGAGTGTCGCCGCGGAGATTCGGCGTCAGATTGAGGAATTCCGGCCGCTGGTACCACTGATCCAGGCCATCAGGAGTCCGGGCATGCGCGAAAGACATTGGGAACAGTTCAAGGAGGAGACTGGTAAGTGAAATTATTTACTAAAAGATTAAACAGTTTCTAAGTTATCTTTAAAGATATCTTCCAAATTTCATAAGACAGTTTATCGTCATTTTGTTACAAAATGGCCGGCTTAAATTTATAATCTGTATTTTAAGTTCGACAAATTTTAATTTATTAAAATCGATTAAATATTTTTATATTCTGTAATATTTACAATTATTTATTAAATTAATTAATTAATTAATTTTCATCACATTAAATCTACCCTTGAGGCTCTCCCTCCACTAACATTTTTGAGGATCGTAATTTGATGTTTGGTAACCGCAATTCACGCGCATACATATTAGGAATGTGGATAGTTCGAATATCCAAATAGCTCGGATATCTGAATTGATCGAATAGTCGAATAAACGAACAGTCCGAATAGTTCGAATATTTAAATAGTTAATGAGACTGAATAGTCAAATAATAATAATGAACGAATAGTTCGGACTGCGCATCTTCACATTTTGTTTAGTTTTTAAGATATAGCCGCCGAAACAGTTAAATTTTCCAAAAAAATTACCTCATCATATTTTCGACTTTCCCGAGGCTATATCTCAAAAACTAAACTAGATATGAAGTTGTACTCAACGGCATTGCATTTTTCGAGCTTCAATTGACTTGTAAACAAATTTTTAACATTTTTTATTTTTCAAAAAGTTTTTACCAAAATTTTCTCATCGAGCAGTTTTTGAACAATATCTTAAAAACTAGAAGACATATGCACTTGGGGATATGACCATTGCATTCAGCGGGTCAAAATATATATGTATGTAAATTTTCGTTAAATATTCGTACGAAGAACAATTTTAGAGTAAATAGTCTGAAAATAGCCTAAAATCGAAAAAAAATCAAGGGGTACCCCTTAAGAAATTTTCAAATAATAAAAATCGCTAAAAATTTGCTTATAAGTCAATTCGGACACGAGGAATTCAATGCCGTTGACCGCATTTTCATATATTTTTTAGTTTTTAAGATATAACCTACGGAAAAGTTCAATTTTCCAAAAAAATTATCTCATCATATTTTTCGACTTTCTCGAGGCTATATATGAAAAACTAGACTAGATATGAAGATGCGCTCAACGACATTGAATTTCTCGTGTTTTGATTGAATGGAAACATTTTTTTTTTGCATTTTTAATTTTTTAAAAATTTTTTTTATCGAACCGTTTTTGAACAATATCTCAAGAACTAGAAAGCTTACGCACTTGGCGATTTTACCATCGGATTCAGCGGGTCAAAATACATATTTTTGTAAATTTTCGTTGCAATATTCAAACGAGGAAGAATTTTAGAGCAAACAGTCTGAAAATAGCCCCAAATCGATTAAAATCCAAGGGGTATCCCTTAAGAAATTTTCAAAAAATTAAAATCATTAAAAATTTGCTTAAAAGTAAATTCGGACACGGGGAATTCAATGCCGTTGATCACATTTTCATATCTTGTTTAGTTTTTAAGATATATTCTCCGAAAAAGTTAAATTTCAGAGCCGAATAATAAACTAACGAATATCCGAATTATTCGGATACGAATATTCGGTTGATCGAAGTTAGGTTATCATCCACCAAATACGGCCCCAAAGTTATTAGTGTGTTGGAGAGCCAGATACATATTTTTAATCGAACTCGGATTATCACTCTTAATCTTAATCATAGTCATCGATTTATTTCTATAGATTGTGCGCGTTACTAAAATATAAATTGTTATTCAGGTATTAACATAGTCTGGTCCCCGGTTCTCACGTTTAACAATTGCTTGAGTCTTGGCGTTGACCAGTTTGCCGAGAGTTTAGTTAAAATAGCAGATAACGCGTCCAAAGAATACCAAATTGAATTACTTCTTAACAAAATGTATGGAGAATGGGATAATAATTTAATGGAACTTACTGCCTATAAAACCACAGGTAACATTTATTTAACCCAATAGTTACCAGAATTTAAACGAAATTATTTTTAGGCACTTACATCATGAAAGTTTCTGACGAAATTCTTCAGCAGCTTGATGATCACATTGTAATGACACAACAGTTATCTTTCAGTCCGTTTAAAGGAGCGTTTGAAGAGATGATCGAAGAATGGGAAGAAACGCTCAAACTTACAATGGGTGTTATTGAAGAGTGGATCGAATTACAAAAGTATAATTTTGAAAAATATATGTATGAACTAAATTAATGTGTAATTTATTTGTCAGGCAGTGGATGTACTTGGAGCCCATATTTACAAGCGAAGATATTAGTAGGCAACTTCCTGTTGAAAGTAAGAAGTATAGCTCGATGGAAAGAACGTGGAGACGAATTATGCGTAATGCTAAAGAAAATCCAAAAGTAGGAAAGCAAACTTTTATATTATTTTATTAATTATATAAAGTCCTTAAATGACTCTGATATTTTCTCCTAAATATTAGGCGTTTTCTTGGAATATTTCAATTAATTTCTCTTATTTATCGGGTTTATGGGTGGAAGAACAGCCTTCGGCTGAACCCCGCCTTTGACATGTGTCAATAAAGTTTATTATTAGTATTATAAAATTATGTGCTTTGCTTTGAATAAGATAGTTTAGTATTGTCACTTTGGTACCATAGCAGTTTGCTGGATAGTTTTATTTTTTATTTACATAAAACTGTTTTCCCAAGTTAATTATTTATGTTTCTACTCATTTGGGGGACATAGTATACAGCTAAATCAACAGAAAGTAAATCCTCGGGCGCTGTGATCGTTTGGAATTTATTTTATGTTCCTACTTTATTTGAAAAGTGAACAAATGTATGAAAATCTAACCTAATTCTCAAAAGAATTTTAGCTAATCCTGAATTTTAGATTATTCAAATTAAACTAAACCATATTACAAAAATAAATAAACTTTGATATAATCTTTTACCATTTAGTTTTCGGAAAGTGATTTGGATTAATTTTAAAAATCGGTTTAGAATAAGATTACGAATCCAAAATTTTGGATGGGCTAAATTTTTTTTGAGAATCGGTCTGTAAAATATTTTATCCACAACTAATATATAATAAAGACACTAACACTGATTTCAGTTGAATTATATAGCTCATAAAACACTAGTGTTTTATATTCCAAAAAACACTGTAAACAACTTGTTACTTAGCAAGCACTTCATGATTTACCGTATTCTGAGAAACTACTGTATATATATATATATATATATATATATATATATATATATATATATATATATATATATATATATATATATATATATATATATATATATATATACTAGCTATTACCCGCGACTTCGTTCGCGTGGTCTACAATTTAATGCGAGTACCCCACATGCGTTTCATTGCAACTCAAAGAAAGTGTTTGTGTTCAGCATGGTGAGAAGCATGGATTTTCCAAGTTTAGTCCACACACTTGTAACGACTGTCCCAGTGCTTTGTTGACGGTAATTGCAAATGCGAGTCGTACCGGAAACTGCAAACGTCTGAATTCGAATGGCATAGGACTGAAGCTTTGTTATACCTATATGTTAAGATTAGTTCTCGTCTGTACCTATACCAAATTTAAATCGAATCAGTGCAGTACTTTTTAGGATAGCTAGCGGCCATTTTGTTTCAAGACGGCGGATTGAAGCTTTATTATACCTATATGTTAAGATTGGTTCCCGTCTATGCTTACACCAAAATTTGAATCGAATCAGTATAGTACTTTTCAGGATAGCTAGTGGCCCATTTTGTTTTAAGATGGCGGACTGAAGTTTTATTATACCTATATATTAAGATTGGTTCCTGTCTATGTCTGTACAAAATAAGAATCGAATCAGTACAGTACTTTTTAGGATAGCTAGCAGCCATTTTGTTTTAAGATGGCGGACTGAAGTTATATTATACCTATATATTAAGATTGGTTCCCGTCTATGTCCGTACAAAATAAGAATCGAGTCAGTGTAGTACTTTTCAAGATAGCTAGCGGCCATTTTGTTTAAAGATGGCGAAATTAAGCTTTATTATACCAATATGTTAAGATTGGTTTCGTTCTATGTCTATACCAAATTTGAATCGAATCAGTGCAGTACTTTTCAGGATAGCTAGCGGCCATATTGTTTCAAGATGGCGGACTGAAGCTTTATTATACCAATATGTTAAGATTGGTTCCCGTCTATGTCTATACCAAATTTGAATCCAATCAGTGCAGTAGTTTTCAGAATAGCTAGCGGCCATTTTGTTTCAAGATGGTAGACTGAAGCTTTATTATACCAATATGTTAAGATTGGTTCCCGTCTATGTCTATACCAAATTTGAATCCAATCAGTGCCGTAGTTTTCAGAATAGCTAGCGGCCATTTTATTTCAAGATAGTAGACTGAAGCTTTATTATACCAATATGTTAAGATTGGTTCCCGTCTATGTCTATACCAAATTTGAATCCAATCAGTGCAGTAGTTTTCAGAATAGCTAGCGGCCATTTTGTTTCAAGATTATAGACTGAAGCTTTATTATACCAATATGTTAAGATTGGTTCCCGTCTATGTATATACCAAATTTGAATTCAATCAGTGCAGTAGTTTTCAGAATAGCTAGCGGCCATTTTGTTTCAAGATTATAGACTGAAGCTTTATTATACCAATATGTTAAGATTGGTTCCCGTCTATGTATATACCAAATTTGAATTCAATCAGTGCAGTAGTTTTCAGAATAGCTAGCGGCCATTTTGTTTCAAGATGGTAGACTGAAGCTTTATTATACCAATATGTTAAGATTGGTTCCCGTCTATGTCTATACCAAATTTGAATCCAATCAGTGCAGTAGTTTTCAGAATAGCTAGCGGCCATTTTGTTTCAAGATGGTAGACTAAAGCTTTATTATACCAGTATGTTAAGATTGGTTCCCGTCTATGTCTATACCAAATATGAATCCAATCAGTGCAGTAGTTTTCAGAATAGCTAGCAGCCATTTTGTTTCAAGACGGCGGACTGAAGTTTTATTAGACCTATATGTTAAGATTGGTTCCCGTCTATGTCTATACTAAATTTGAATCGAATCAGTGTAGTACTTTTCAGGATAGCAAGCGGCCATTTTGTTTCAAGATGGCGGACTGAAGTTTTATTAGACCTATATGTTAAGATTGGTTCCCGTCTATGTCTATACTAAATTTGAATCGAATCAGTGTAGTACTTTTCAGGATAGCAAGCGGCCATTTTGTTTCAAGATGGCGGACTGAATCTTTATTATACCTATATATTAAGATTGGTTCTCGTCTATGTCTATACCAAATTTGAATCGAATCAGTGCAGTACTTTTTAAGATAGCTAGCCGCCATTTTGTTTCAAGATGGCGGATTGGACGTGTGCTAAGTTAGAAACCTTCGCGGGCGTGCACTCAACAACTTAGCAAAATTTCATCGCAATCGGATGAATGGTATAAGAACGCATAAGGGACAAACAAACAAACAGACAAACAAACATTAATTTTTATATATATAGACTAGCTATTACCCGCGACTTCGTTCGCGTGGTCTACAATTTAATGCGAGTACCCCGCATGCGTTTCATTGCAACTCAAAGAAAGTGTTTGTGTTCAGCTGTCCATGTGAGAAGCATGGATTTTCCAAGTTTAGTCCACACACTTGTAGCGACTGTCCCAGTGCTTTGTTGACGGTCATTGCAAATGCGAGTCGTACCGGAAACTGCAAACGTCTGAATTCGAATGGCTTAGGACTGAAGCTTTATTATACCTATATGTTAAGATTAGTTTTCGTCTATGCTTACACCAAATTTGAATCGAATCAGTATAGTACTTTTCAGGATAGCTAGTGGCCAATTTTGTTTTAAGATGGCGAACTGAAGTTTTATTATACCTATATATTAAGATTGGTTCCTGTCTATGTCTGTACAAAATAAGAATCGAATCAGTACAGTACTTTTTAGGATAGCTAGCAGCCATTTTGTTTCAAGACGGCGGATTGAAGCTTTATTATACCTATATGTTAAGATTGGTTCCCGTCTATGCTTACACCAAATTTGAATCGAATCAGTATAGTACTTTTCAGGATAGCTAGTGGCCCATTTTGTTTTAAGATGGCGGACTGAAGTTTTATTATACCTATATATTAAGATTGGTTCCCGTCTATGTCCGTACAAAATAAGAATCGAATCAGTGCAGTACTTTTCAAGATAGCTAGCGGCCATTTTGTTTAAAGATGGCGAAATTAAGCTTTATTATATCAATATGTTAAGATTGGTTTCGTTCTATGTCTATACCAAATTTGAATCGAATCAGTGCAGTACTTATCAGGATAGCTAGCGGCCATATTGTTTCAAGATAGCGGACTGAATCTTTATTATACAAATATGTTAAGATTGGTTCCCGTCTATGTCTATACCAAATTTGAATCCAATCAGTGCAGTAGTTTTCAGAATAGCTAGCGGCCATTTTGTATCAAGATTATAGACTGAAGCTTTATTATACTAATATGTTAAGATTGGTTCCCGTCTATGTCCATACCAAATTTGAATCCAATCAGTGCCGTACTTTTCAGAATAGCTAGCGGCCATTTTGTTTCAAGATGGTAGACTGAAGCTTTATTATACCAATATGTTAAGATTGGTTCCCGTCTATGTCTATACCAAATTTGAATCCAATCAATGCAGTAGTTTTCAGAATAGCTAGCGGCCATTTTGTTTCAAGATTATAGACTGAAGCTTTATTATACTAATATGTTAAGATTGGTTCCCGTCTATGTCTATACCAAATTTGAATCCAATCAGTGCAGTAGTTTTCAGAATAGCAAGCGGCCATTTTGTTTCAAGATTATAGACTGAAGCTTTATTATACCAATATGTTAAGATTGGTTCCCGTCTATGTCTATACCACATTTGAATCCAATCAGTGCAGTAGTTTTCAGAATAGCTAGCGGCCATTTTGTTTCAAGATGGTAGACTAATGCTTTATTATACCAGTATGTTAAGATTGGTTCCCGTCTATGTCTATACCAAATGTGAATCCAATCAGTGCAGTAGTTTTCAGAATAGCTAGCAGCCATTTTGTTTCAAGACGGCGAACTGAAGTTTTATTAGACCTATATGTTAGGATTGGTTCCCGTCTATGTCTTTACTAAATTTGAATCGAATCAGTGTAGTACTTTTCAGGATAGCAAGCGGCCATTTTGTTTCAAGATGGCGGACTGAATCTTTATTATACCTATATATTAAGATTGGTTCTCGTCTATGTCTATACCAAATTTGAATCGAATCAGTGCAGTACTTTTCAAGATAGCTAGCCGCCATTTTGTTTCAAGATGGCGGATTGAATCTTTATTATACCTATATATTAAGATTGGTTCTCGTCTATGTCTATACCAAATTTGAATCGAATCAGTGCAGTACTTTTCAAGATAGCTAGCCGCCATTTTGTTTCAAGATGGCGGATTGGACGTGTGCTAAGTTAGAAACCTTCGCGGGCGTGCACTCAACAACTTAGCAAAATTTCATCGCAATCGGGTGAATGGTATAAGAACGCATAAGGGACAAACAAACAAACAGACAAACAAACATTAATTTTTATATATATAGATATATATATATATATATATATATATATATATATATATATATATATATATATATATATATATATATATATATATATATATATATATATATATATATATATACATATATATATATATACTTTTTCGTCAGCATGATAGATGACGCTGTAATCGCGAAAAATGATGTTGCTTTCGGACGTTCTTGTATTAGAGCTTATGCGCGCGGCTGTGTGTGTGTGTATTATTTGTGTTTGTGAGTTTGTTAGTTTTTGTTTGTGTGCGTGCAAGCGCATCCACTAACACGCACATCGAAATATATATATATATATATATATATATATATATATATATATATATATATATATATATAACTGAATCAACGTTAAATATTACCATCAATCTTCTTCGATATCTATAATTATGAGTTGTGGATAAAATTTTGTATTACACTTGTGTTTTATTGGTTTATAAAACACTTGTATAATAAATAACTATAATAGCAATAGAGAACATGTTTTAAGAATTCATATTACTGTTTTTTAGTTACTCCCTATCATTTGTCAAATTTGATATATTTTGAAAGATTCAGATGAAATTATACTTTACTTAACATATTTCCCGCATTTTACTTCCGATCACTGGCGCTGTACTCGATCATTATTTATATTTGTAGATAATTGCATATTGCCCAGACAAAAAGCTATTGGAATCACTTCGAGACGCTATTCATTTACTGGAAATTGTACAGAAGGGTCTGTCTGAATATTTGGAAACAAAACGTAATGCATTCCCACGTTTATACTTTCTCAGTGACGATGAATTGCTAGAGATTCTGTCTCAAGCAAAGAATCCGATGGCAGTACAACCACATCTTAGAAAAGTCTTTGAAAATATCGCCAGGGTATGCATACTAATAATATTAATATAAATATTGCTTGAAATGAGCTAAAATTATATTTGAATATTTAGTTACAATTTGAAGAAGACCTCGAAATTACAAAAATGTTCAGTGCGGAAGACGAAGGTGTTGATTTACGACCTACTTTGTATCCAACGGCCAATGTGGAGAGCTGGTTAGTTTTAGTCGAAGAGTCCATGAAAAATACAGGTCAGGAATATTTATTTAAAATTTTTTTATTCACAATGTTTAGCAATAATCAAAATAAACTGCTCCAATATAAACACCTGATTCAAATATTCTCAAATATCCATTCTAAAGAAATTCTCCTAAGTGCAGGATAATTGGAAAAATTTTACCTAACAAAATGGCCTTAAGTATAATTATTACTATTTGTGTTACGATTTTAATGCGATATTATCCCGATGATAATTATTGGGAAGTTTATCAGGAATAGGAAAAATCGGTCATAAAGAGAATAAATTTGCATCAAATTTTGAATTTCTTGCTACGTAAACACTGTGAAAAAATAGTAACATTTCATGACTCTATTGCTAAACATGAATTTGCAGGTCTTTCCTTTCATGTTTAGGAAAATACAAACATTTGGTGGTTTTAAATTAACAAATTGTTCGCATGAGTTCGGTGCTTCTTTGTTTATACACCGCTGTAATTTTGCGTGAATGTAGAATTATATTTTTGTATTGTACATATAATTCCTGGAACAATCCGTATTTATTTCTGTACGGGTGGTTTCATAAAGCGGATTAACAGTAGCGCAACTTTTAATTCAATTTTTAATAGTTTTTTCAATTTATAATACCTTTTACCCAATAGTGGATGTAAGTGATATATTTTGCACGTAGAATACTCTTCAGTCGTCAAATCACGTGAACAGAATGACATTAGGCGTATTCCATTTGCCATTTGAATCAGATCTAACTTACATTTACTGATCCAGATCACTTATTTATTTCGCTGGATTACTTCGTTGACTTTATTTCCAGTACTAAAATTACAGATTCTAATTTACTTTGAAGTAATTCACCCCAATAAGTGCATCAGTTTGCTTAATTCAGTTCATTTAATCATGTTGTATAATTTATCTGAACTGATTTAAGTGAACCAAGTGGCAAATGGAATACAGCTATTATTGTTTCAGTTGTCATAAATTGAAAATGGAAAAGATCTAAAAATTAAATAATTTCTTGTAGTGAAAAATGTGAAATTACCGTTGGAAAAATAATATGTTAATCTTATCTTGTATGAATGAAACACGCTTTCGAACACTTTAATTACAATATACTATTTATTTGAGTTGAATGAAATAACCCACGCCACCGAAAACCTTGGTAACGATTTATCCCACGTGTCCCAAAAAGCACGGCGCTGAAACTTTCCCCCACCACTTTGTTCATGGAGTCGAAAAGTTGTATAAGTTTATTTATTGAAATGACAGTCGAATTTATGTTAAATAAGCCATAAAATAAATAAAATTGATTCGAATTTGTTGATTAAATTAAAATTACTATGGAAGTAAATTTATTCTTTATCAGGCAGATTCACAAAATGAATTAGCGCTAACACCATTTTTGATATTATTTATAACTCTGTTTCAAATTAAAGCAGTTTCATGAAATACATTAAATTTGATGCTAATTAACACTCTTTTTAACCTACGTTAAAAGAAACTTGTTTTCATGCATTGAAAAGAGAGTTAAAAACGAAATAAAAAATGGTATTAGCACTAACCCGCTTTATTAATCTGCCTGTATATTACTAGTGCTGGGTTGCAAGAAAAAAATAAAGAGCTCTTTAGTTAAAGAATTGTTTATCTAGCAACAGTATCAATAGCGATTTTCTGCAATTTATGGAACCGTTAGTTGCTAACGAACCGATAAAACTTTCATGCAACCCAGCATAGGCATAAAACATTTTATAGTGTTTGTAATAGAAAAGAGAAAAATATAATATACATATATAAACAATGATAAGAAATTTGAGTCAAAATTCAAATGAGTTAAAATCAGAAACGAGCTATCGCGCAATTCTTTATTTCTATCGGATGTATCTCGAAAAGCGGTCCAATATGCGTTTCACATGGGAAAACAATTTTTCCGTGCGCATTGCTTAAAATGGGATGGCTAGCACAGTGGTATGAAGTCGGCCTGTGGATCCTGAGGTCCCTGGTTCGATTCCCACAGGCGACAAATTTTCATAATTTGAAAAAGCTATCCCTGTGGCTCCTCCACCACTAACATGTTTGGGGGCCGTGATTTGACGACTGGTAACCGCACTTCACGCGCAAAATATATCACTTACCGAGATCTGCTTTAGCAGAGTGCCACACCCAGTAATGGGTAGAAGGCGTGATGATATATTTATATTTATATTTATTTATTGCTTAAAATTCTGTACCTAAATTAATAAATTAAATTTATTTTCTGTTTTGTAACGGCAAAAATTAAATATACAAATTTATAAAATTACAATTTAATTAGTGTTACCACAGAATTAAAACAAAATATCAAAAATATGCATTTTCGCAAGTTTTTCTGTGAAGCGTTCCACTGAAAATGCCATTTAATTATTTGTAATTTTCATGTGAATAATTTTTACATTTTTAACAAATTTGTAAAAATAATATAAAATTTACAGACAGATCAAAGATTACTTTTAAACAATGGTAAACTTAAAATCAAATAAATATATCATCACGCCTTCTATCCATTACTGGATGTGTCACTCTGCCGAAGCAGATCTCGGTAAGTGATATTTATGCGCGTTAAGTGCGGTTACCAGCCGTCAAATAACGGCCTCCAAAGATGTTAGTGGTGGAGGAGCCACAGGGGTAATTTTAAATTGGTAAAAATGTTTTGTCGGCTATGGAGATCGAACCAGGGTTCTTAGGATCCGCAGGCCGACGCGGATACCCCAGGAAAAATGAATAAAATAAATTTATCATGACGCCTTCTACCCATTACTGAGTGTGGCACTCTGCCGTAGTAGATCTCAGTAAGTGATATATTTTACGCGTGAAGGGCGGTTATCAGCCTCACCAGAAATTCTGCTAAACGCTGCTAAAGCACGATCATCTTTATATAAATAAATTAAACTGAAATTGAACGGCTTGCGAACAGAGGCATCTTATACAAAATAGTTTTATAATTTCGGAGGCGTAAACAAGTGATGGGAGAAAGTTTCGACGGCGTGGTTTTCGGTGACGTGACATAGAGTCGAATAGACGATATCGAAATTGCTGTTAGCGGGTACCCCGCTCTTTGAATTAGCTTGATAATGATTAAACTTGATAATTAATAAATAGTTTATAAGTTAAATTGTTACGCTTCCTGATATGCCCTTATGCCTGCTTCTAACTTAGTAGAATTTCACTAAAAATTATCTCTGTATCTTATCCACCACTAGCATTTCTTTCATCGCCATCTCTAGTTGAAAAAGTTGTTTTTTTAAAATTTCTTTCATCTAAATCAATAGAAATAAATTGCTGTGACGCCACTGGACTTTCCAACTACAATATTATGAAAGCTTTATTTTAAATACTGCATTTCTATGATAGAAATACCCAAGTAGGCGTTTGGTCAATTGAGCGTAGAAAAATTTTGCTGACTGGAAGTGTCATCTTCAACTGTGAACTGTCGCGGAAAAAGTATAATATTCAATTCGTATGTTATGATAATTATTCAATCGGTTGAATAATTGCTATCATAACACTCTCATTGAATAATATGTTATTAAGTTTGTTTTAACTATAAAATATAATTCTTATTTTGCAAGTTTGAAGTAAAGTAGAAAAAGTCATATAATTATACAGTTTTTATTTCTAAATTGACACTCAAAATATTCAGGTTTTTTTCAATCTATGAGGTGTGATTTTATATGTAACATTTTTGGTTAATGGTATAATATCTTTTCAGATAAAAAGATATATTTGGATAAAAAAAATCGGTTGTAACATTAGATAAATTTAAAGTTTATGACAGAAAAATTCGGGAGACGCCCGAACTCGAACCGAGGACCTTCAGCTTGCCGGGCTGATGCCTTAACCACTAAGCCACGGCTCCCCTGAACGAATAGGCGTCCACCGAATTTATCTGTCATAGTGTCTAACACAGCATCGATCCCAAGACTCCTATGAATCATAGGTATTGACAACGGGTTTCGTCTGTAGCGACACAGTCTGATTTGTAACGAAATCATATCACGAATTAAATTTCAAGAGTTTTCAATCATATGAATGACTTTGAATTAGATAAATTTAAAGTTTATGACAGAAAAATTCGGGAGACGCCCGGACTCGAACCGAGGGCCTTTAGCTTGCCGGGCTGATGCTTTAACCACTAAGCCACGGCTCCCCTGAATTTTTCTCCCGAATTTTTCTGTCATAAACTTTAAATTTATCTAATTCAAAGTCATTCATATGATTGAAAACTCTTGAAATTTAATTCGGTTGTAACATTTATTTAAATATTTATGGACTAATATTTTTCTGTAATTATACATACATAAATACAGTTTTAGTCACTAATGTGATGAAAATAACAAATGTGATAAAAAAACAATAAAATTCTTTAGCCGACACATTCTTGCTCAATACAAAAAAAGTTTTTGCGAATTTTGAATTTATTTTAATTTAGCCCTAACATGTTTTCAAAAAAGTTTAAACAAATGTTATTACCATTTGCTTTTAAGTTTATTATTTTAATATCGAGTTAAAATGTTGTTAAATAATCCAAAATTCAGGATTAGTTAAAACTTTTTATTGAATTTAGCTATAAACGTTAAAGTTAGAAATTGTTGTTATTATTAATAATTTTTGTTAATAATTGCTCCTTCAATACATACATCTACAATATAATCCTTCTTTTCAAACATTATTATTCGCACTTTCCAATAAAACCCAACTAATGGAAAAATTTTAAATAAATTTGCGTCAAATGAGCAATTTTCTGCCACGTACGTAGCCTAAAAAAGAATACATTTTCCACACAATTATTGCACAAATGAAATAATTTGTAAATAGGTACCTTTTGTATTGGACATCTAGGTGGTGGCTCTATATTATCAATAATGGATGTCCAAGCAACGCCTTTCATATTTAGAAAATGACACAAATTTGGTGGTTTTAGTTTACCAAAATACTCACATGAATCTAATGCTTCTTTGTTTGCGCATCTTGTTAAATCTATTGTGACCTGAAATTGCAGTTATGAGCTTACATTGCCAATAATTAATACCGATACTTTGGGATCCTCATTTTTATTCTACTTCCGTTATTAAGTGCCAGAGAATACGCCTCATTTATACATAAAATGACTGATTTTATTTGACACTTTGACACAAGTGTCTTATTAAATTAAGTATTCTTATTATTCATATATTTAATAGATTTTTACGATTTTGTTCACTAAATAAAAACAAAAATATCGTGTTATTTTTTGTAGGTAATTGTTATATTTGAAAAATAAATTTATTCATTTTATGAATAATACTAATTTATGGAGTAGATGACACAGTGGTATCAAGTCGGCCTGTGGATCCTGAGAACCTTGGATCGATTCCCACTGCCGACAAAACATTCTCAACACATTAATACTACTGTGGCTCCACTAGCATCTTTTGGGGCTGTGATATGACGACCGGTAACCGCACTTCACGCGTAAAAATATATCACATATCGAGATCTGCTTCGGCAGAGTGCCACATCCAGCAATAGGTAGAAGGCGTGATGATATATTTATATGAATAATTTTAAAATTTAGTATTCTTTCTATTTTTTTTAATATATATATCATCACGCCTTCTACCCATTACTGGGTGTGGCACTCTGCCGAAGCAGATCTCGGTAAGTGATATATTTTGCGCGTGAAGTGCGGTTTCGAACCGTCAAATCACAGCCCCTAAAGCTGTTAGTGGTGGGGGAGCCACAGGGGTAATTTTAAAATGGTGAAAATTGTTTGTCGCCTGTGGGAATCAAACCAGGATTCTCAGGATCTACAGGCCGACTTGATACCACTGAGCTAGCTACCCCATAATGAATATATTTCTTGTTAATTTTATTGTTTGCTAAATATTTTCCACAATCGTTAATGAATAGGTTTATTTTGCAATAAAAAAGGTTATGCTTATATTATATAATAATATGAAAGAGTACTTGAAAAACAACTAACACCCTCCTAGTCGGTACATCAATCCAAACGGTTGAATACAGCGCAACACACGTGATGTGAATTCAAGAAAATATATGAAATGAGAATCATTTCATCTGAATTTTTATAAAATATGTCACATTTGAAGAATAGCGTTGGAAAGCACAAAATATTGACACATTTTCTTTTTATGATCTGCCATTAGAATTATGAAAACAAGTCTTCTATTTCTATTAAGTACTAAATTATATGTTAATATTTCTGAACATGAGATATCTTTTAGAAGTTTTTATAGATTTATTCATTTTACAAATAAAGTTTCAACAAAAAGGAATCTATATTCGATCAAAGCTCTTGATGATTTATTTCCTGTTAATGTATTTATACTTACTTGTAACTGATTGCTTCTTAAATCTCGTAATATTTCTCCTTTTGCGTTAACGTAGACACCAACAACGTCGTTATACATTACATGTATGTATTCAAATCGAACAACAGGATTTGATCCATTGTAACATGATTCCAATCTGTCCAGTCTCACTTGCATTCTGCTCTGAATAAAATTATTGCAATAATTATTATGTAGCATGAATATCGAGGTTATAAATTACTTTAGCTGCAGCAGTGTATAATTGGAATAAAACAAATATATATACGTCTAATCGCATTGTTCTGGTTTAATATTGTAATGAAGAATTAAATAAGTACATAAATGTATAGAACGAGGACAGAGGAAATAATTATTAAACGGATACAATTAATGTAATTAACATTAGTTATTGTTGTGTGTTCATTAGCAATAGTTTAATTGTCATACAAAATAATATTTATATAATTTATAATACAGAAGACATCGAGATTTGAATCTTGGACCTTTTGAATTCACAGTCACATTTTTTAATGTCGATATCGTTAAAATACTTGTCATTAATAGTAATTAGGATACCTAGGACTGTTTTTTGCAGTTACATATTTACCTACATATAAATAAAAATATAAATATATCATCACGCCTTCTAATATACTAATATACTGCAACAAAAAAAAGCGAATAATTAATTAAAATAAATAAATAAATATATCATCACGCCTTCTACCCATTACTGGGTGTGGCACTCTGCTAAAGCAGATCTCGGTAAGTGATATATTTTGCGCGTGAAGTGCGGTTACCAGTCGTCAAATCACGGCCCCCAAACATGTTAGTGGTGGAGGAGCCACAGGGATAGCTTTTTCAAATTATGAAAATTTGTCGCCTGTGGGAATCGAACCAGGGACCTCAGGATCCACAGGCCGACTTCATACCACTGTGCTAGCCATCCCTGTATACTTTTATACTGTATACTTTTCATGTGTAAATTAATATACTTAATTTGAACTTATTACAGTGCGGCTGACATTTGGCGATTCTCTTGCGGATATGGCGAAGAAGGATCGGAAGGAGTGGGTGTTGATTTGGCCGGGACAAATAGTCATCGCCGGCTGTCAAACATTCTGGACAGCGGAAGTCGAAAAAGCACTGCTTTCAAACAAACTCAAACAATTCTTCACCATCATGCTGGGACTGGTAAGTTTCACAAATAAAATCCTAGTACGAACAAGTTTTAATCAAATAGGAATATGTATTATGCTCAGTGGCAGCTCGTGAGGCCGGGTTCTGACTCTAATTTTTCATCAATCAATTTTTTTTATTGTTCTATAAATTAAATAAAAAAATAATCATATATAAAACAACACGTCACAAGGAAGCAATAAAAAAATCTACTTGAAATTGGTAAGCCTGATACATAAATTCATTTCCTGTTGCTGACAGTGACATTTGAAAATTTAAAATTAAGTTTAAGTACATTTAGTTCTTATTTGTTTTTAGTTATATTTTTCTTAAATATCCATAAATAAAATTTTGTTTCCCTTACACTTCCTTTTAGTATTTTTATTTCTCAAAAAATCAAAATCCTGACATAACCTATTTGTATTTATTAGACATGTCAAATACAGAGTGATCAAAAGGAATTGTTACAGTTGGCAATAAAAAAAAACTACTTGAAATTGGTAAGCCTGATACATAAATTCATTTCCTGTTGTTGACAGTGACATTTAAAATTTAAATTTGAGTACATTTATTATTACATTTATTTCTAAAGTATTTCTATTACTTAAAAAGTCAAAATCCTATTAGCTGTCAGACTCCTGACATAACCTATTTGTATTTATTAGAAATGTCAAATAGCATTTCCGCCTTTATCTCACGTTGTGCCAACTGTGGAATAAAAAGATCTCTGAAATTGTATTGCCAACTATAACAATTCCTTTTGACCACCCTGTAGTATTTCCGCCTTTACATGGCGTTGTGCCAACTATGTAATAAAAAGATCTCCGGAATTGTATTGCCAACTGTAACAATTCCTTTTGATCACTCTGTATAATCATAATGATTACAACTTGTGTATTCAAAATTATCAGAATATATTGTATTGTATCAATGTCATTTACAAAAAATGCTGTCCTCCTCACTGTGAAAAAATGACTATCGATGATAAAAAATATCTAATCTCGCCAAAATATCCGCAATCTTGTTTTTAATAATATTTTTGAAATATTCTAGTTGGATGGTCTGCGAAGCCTTGTAAAGGGTTCACTTACAAATTTAAAACGTGAAGTTCTGTCAGCCCTTATAGTGATTGAAGTCCACGCGCGAGATGTGACACAAAATCTAGTCGATGAGCACGTAGTTAATATAAACGATTTTGAATGGATCAAACAGCTCAGGTATAGTATATTAATTTGATAGTACAACAAACATGAAATTGGTATTCTTACAAGTTGTACACTATGCTTTTTTACGACTACGATATGATTACCCTATTTATATTTTAATAATTAGTTCATTATTCCAATAATATGATTATACTAAATTAGTACTCTGGCAACGTAATAATCCATGAGATATAACATTAGCTGTATTCCATTTGACACTTGGTTCACTTAAATCAGTTCAGATAAATTATACAACATGATTAAATGCACTGAATTAAGCAAACTGATGCACTTTTAATGATAAATTACTTCAAAGAAAATTAGAATAAGTAATTCTAGTACAGGAAATAAAGCGAACGAAGTGATCCAGCGAAATAAATAAGTGATCTGATTCAGTAAATGTAAGTTAGATCTGATCCAAATGGCAAATGGAATATGCCTTTTCATATGGTAACAATGATATATGAAATAACCATACATACATACATACATTTACCAGGGTTAAGGAGTACTGGGAACTGCAAGCCCCGTCCCATAAATTCGCCCATCCAATACAACGAAACTATTTTATTTACTTAAAATATATAAGAATTTATTGATTTACATACATACGAGTATTACAATTACCATTCTGTAACGTCGTCCTTTCTTATTATAACAGCTTTTATAGGTCTTCAATTCCGTTAAAATAGAGATTGGCGTGCACATGCATATTACATTCTGAATGAAATTACCTTTATTATATAAGGTTTTTTTTTTTTTAATAATATTGACATTAGGGAGTACCAGTGCGTCCATGGCATCCACCGTGCGCACGCCTATGTCTATGGTTATGCGGTTTTCTGATTTTGTTGAAATATAACAATGAAACTTTATTGTGTATTCATCGCGATATAATTCTAGATCTCGTGGAAGTTGTAAATAATTTTGCACTGTTAAATTCATAAAGAATGCAATTACGAGATTTTAGATGTTGATGCGTGATCGTGTAGCTATTATTTCTTTTATGTTTCATGTACATCTCTTTTCTTTCTTAAACTTATATTTGTATTGCTTCTTTTTATTTATTTTATTATAAATAATATTTATTATTTTATATTTGCTTATATTTGAGCCTTCCACTTCGGCCTAATATTGTCATTTTATAGCAATATATACCTATGATTCTTTGATATATAAGTTAAAATTTACACTTATCTTTACGTCACTATATAACTATAACTCTATTAATATATACACGCAAATAATACATGATGAAATTGCCAATGAATAGCTGTCATAAAAATACAAATATCGTATACATTCTGTTCACTAGAGACATCTAGGAAAGACCGCGAACTAATTGCAGCTGCTGACTGATACTGGGATGATATATGTGGCTATTAGGAAAACCTATACTCCTTATCCCTAATACATACATAACAACACGCTATGACATCGAGTAGCACGAACTCTTGAAACATACACTGAACATTTATACATCAGATTCTGACATTTTACTTTCGCTTACTCACATTCATAATTCCATTCTTATAAGCTCTTTTATTTCTTACACTCGAAATCTTTTGTTCACGTAACAAATCTTTAATCATATTTATCCATGTATTTCTAGATCGTCTCCCTCAATTTCACCAACATACACATGTTTCACCAATCTTTCATTCATTAGACGATTCACATGCTCAAACTATCTCAGCTGATTTATACTCACTCTTCTAACAACATTCTTCTCAATCTCACACTTATCGTACATCAATGTATTTCGGATACGATCTCTTGTTTATCTACACACATTGCGTAAGTACCTCATTTCCATAGCATTTGTAGCATGACAACGATATAATGAACATATATCTGGTCATAGAAAATTATTTATTAATATATTTTTATTCGTATTCAATTCTATTTAAAGAATACTTATGTTAATATTGATGAGAAAGTTTAAAAATAGTTTTATGAGGCTCATATGTTATGTAAATTATCTATATTATGTGCTGAAATGCTAAGCAAACATTTACAAATTTGTTTTCTAAGTTTATAAATTATGAAAAAAATTAATCTAATATTATACAGTGTGTTAATTTTCTCGTTCTCAAATAATTTTTAGACAATTGTATATTGAGAAGAATGTTTCAAATTAGAATGATAAATATCTTTTTTTTATTTGAAACATTTTTCGCCATATACGTTTGTATAGAAATTATTTGAAAATAAAATAATCGATCAAAATCAGTTTTTCATCCATACCAAGTGACACTGATTCTTTTTGGAAAAAAAAATTAATTAAATTGACCTAATAATATGGCAACGTTTGATTAATTTAACCGAACACCTACGTGTTCTTATACTGTATAATTTTTTACAGATATTACTGGATCAGCGAAGAACTAAAAGTTCGAGCAGTCAACGCAGAATTTCAGTATGGCTACGAATATTTAGGCAACAGTGGACGATTAGTTATAACACCACTTACAGACAGGTAACAACAAAAATCCCCTTTTTCAGTTTGTTCAATGTTATTACAAGAGATTTCTTACAATTCTGGAATTTATTATTGTACTTTTCGCAATATAATTGATACTGACAATGGGTTCATCAACCATTTTATTTTTTATAAATGTACAAAACAAAGAACAAAATATAATCAGTGGAATTCCGGATTCAAAATTTAGGAGAGAGGGAGATATCATTTTAAAAAATCTATTTGTGACGTAATCAGTGGCACACAAATACTTAATTAAGATGTTTTAGTAGTTAGCTTAGTGGTATCAAGTCGACCTGTGGATCCTGAGAACCCTGGTTCGATTCCCAAAGGCGACAAAACAATTTTCACCATTTTAAAACTACCCCTGTTGTTCCCTCACCACTAACATCTATGGGGACCATAATTTGATGGCTGGTAACTTACCGAGATCTGCTTCAGCAGAGTGCCACACTCAGTAAAGAGTAGAAGGCGTGATGATATATTTATTTTAATTTTATTTTTAGTCCTTTAATAGGATAGGAGAAGTTTTAATACAAATTTCCACATTTGCTTGGAAATAGGCTTTAAACTAATTTAATTGAGGTCAAAAACAAATAATCTACATGACGATATTTCGGCATTAAATAAACGAGCATTTATATGCTCGTTTATTTAATTAGACTTGATAATGGCGCTAACCACAGCTGAAACGCCGTAGTCATGTATATGAATTGTTTTTGACCTTAAATAAATTTATTTAAGCTTATTCCCAAACAAATGTGAAAGTTTTTATTAAAAAAAATTACCAGAATTATACAGATAATACAGATTTAATTTTTTCCTTTTATTCTGCGTTGATGGAATAATTTTGTCAAATTCTCTTATATATTGCAATATAAGTATTTTTATTACGATCTATCTCAAGCTATTTGAAATCTTGTCACGTTTGTTTATTCAGCATGATATGATTGCCTCGCTGACGACCATGTGTTTTCTTGTGTTATAATAGATGTTACCTGACATTGACGGGCGCACTGCATCTGAAGTTTGGAGGAGCTCCCGCTGGTCCTGCGGGAACTGGCAAGACTGAAACTACCAAGGATCTTGCTAAAGCATTCGCTATTCAATGTGTTGTCTTCAACTGCTCCGATCAGCTGGACTTTATGGCTATGGGCAAGTTCTTAAAGGGATTGGCCAGGTATTTAGTCATTCAATCAAAGCGTTTTAAAAACAAACGAATCTATTTTATAATGGCGTTATCCCATTTAAAAAAACAATACTTTAGCAACTTACAATGACATAAAATAGTTATTTGTATCACTAGGCGAAAAACTGTATTTTTGCGAGTGCGAGCAGATTTTGACAGGCCGAGCCAAAAGCGAGGCTGGCAAATTTCTTCTAGTAAAAAAGTTTTTGGACTATGTGGTACGCAATACTTTTCGATCCGATTTAAATAAAATTATTGAGTAATTTGTCAAATATTAAGTACTAGAATTTTTATGCGGACATCAGGACATTCATAAATAAGGATACGAGAGTTAAATAAATATAAACAATTCATTTGTTTTATTACTGCAAATTTAATTATAATTATTTACTTTTGAGTTTCCAATGAACAATTTAAAAATTGGTAAAAAAAAATGATCTCCAAATACTCAACACATAAAACTAACTGATGCCAATGCTAATCTTACGAAGTCCCTAGTTTTTGTTATTTTCAGTTCATTTTCCACGTATTATTATTTATCTATAAACCTTGCGATAAATGACACTTATCGCATCCATTTAAAATGAGATAAGTACTTTATTAACGCATTTGATAATATTATCGCACTAGTGCTATAATAAAGTGCTTATCGCAATCAAAATGATAGTTACCTTGGTTTCACTTACATTTTTTAAATGTCAAATAATTATGAGAACTGTCAATTCAAAATTATTTTTATTTTTATTTATTTTGTGGTTGTGGTTAAAATCTTGTACGATGTACGTGTGATAATGTATCATTAAGATACGCGTGTGATATTTGCACAACGAGGCGACAGACAATTGTGTAATCACACTCTTATCCCACTTATATTGTAAATAACTATTACCATATAGCATCGCGTCCTGCTCTTAAATTCGTTACACTTGCTTTAAATACTTATACACAGTAGTATGATATGTATATCACTTTAAAATTAAATTAGTATTTTCTAAAGTTTTCAATTCCGAATATTCTTTATATTTACGAATAACTATAAATTAAAACCTATTAATTCAATAATAATATCTGTTACTTAGTTATTTGTTTCTTTTTTTGGTCTATTATTCTTTCACATATGACATATACATAACGGTATTTGCTTTATATCGGCTTAATGACAATAAAATGCAACAAATTGTAAACATTTTCAGATTAATTTTAATGATGAGATTTTATTTATTTATTGTTACTTTCATCAAATATAGATTGCTAGGGAATGGGAAGTATTGATGTAACCAGTCTTCAGTTTTTTCTTATTTGATTGTAAAATTGAGTAAAAGACAGCGGATATTACGTTATACTGAATTATCGAACATCCAGTACCGATACCTCATTCGTGAAGCCCTGTTATTGACCTAGCATTTATTTGTTGGACTTGTTCATTCTTTTGAAATTATTGGACGTGAACATAATTGAAAACAGAGCTGGCGAGCTGGGCAAACTACTCAAAACAAGTAGTTAACTTGACCAATACAGCGTTAATTACTCAATAATTAATTATTTGTTTTACAAAATAGTTCAACTACAAACTATGTTTTCTTAATTATCATGTGATGGCCAGATATCAGATCAATATCCGATATTTTGCCGGATGATAATAATAAATTGGCTTGATAACCGGATACCATAAGGAAATTAGATATCCGTTGCATCTCTAATTGAACTACTTACCCTATATATCAAAGATAGCCAACGTAATTATCCAAATTCCATTCTTTTAAATAATTGAAATGTAAAAAAATTACAGGCAGATTCATAAAGCAGATTAGCGCTAACACAATTTTTTGTTTCGTTTTTAACTCTCTTTTCAATGTACGAAACAATTTTATTTTAACTTGAGTTAAAGAGAGTAATAATTAGCATCAAATTTAATTTATTTCTTGAATCTGTTTTAATTTGAAACAGAGTTATACATAATATTAAAAATGGTGTTAGTGTTAATCCGTTTTATGAATTTGCCTATTAATAAATAAATTGTAAACTTATCCAGATCATAGTAATTCAATGTTTTAATTTTTGCCTACTGAAATATATATAATTTAGTATCACGAAATTAATTTAGGCAAAAACATAATAAATTTAAAGTGACAAATTTGTCTAATAATTAAATAAATAAATTTAATTGAAGATATCTCGAGATTTCTTTGGTGGCCGTCGTAAAAAGTTACACTTTTTTCTGCAGTATTGAACATTGATACATATTTCATTTCTAGTCTTAATAAGAAATTTAATTGGTATTTTTTTAAGTAATAAGAAAATTCATTTCAAAATGCAGACACGTATTGGGGATTTTTTATAACACCTCTGTGGGTTCTCTTAACAGACTGAGAAATTGACTTTTTCAAATTAATGATGTAATTTCAGTTCGGGTGCGTGGGCATGTTTTGATGAATTCAACCGCATCGACATCGAGGTGCTCTCCGTCGTGGCTCAGCAGATCACCACCATACAGAAAGCGCAACAAGCACGATCAGACAGGTACACTTTTATGTTATTCTATTATATAGCATCTTTTGAAATTAATTAACTTTTAGTTATTTACTTAGATTCTTTCTTGAAAAACAAGAAAAAAATTAATAATTTTGTTAGACCTACTCGTATCCAAAGTCAAGATAAATTAAATAGATATATCATCACACCTTTTACCCATTACTGGGTGTGGCACTCTGCCGTAGAAGATCTCGATAAATGATATACTCGTGTAGTACGGTTACCAGCCGTCATATCGTGGCTCTCAAATACGTTAATGGATAGGGAGACACAGAAGTCATGAAAATTTTCACAAATTGGGATTAAATTTAATCGAAAAACTAGACTATGTAATAGGTAGATTCATAAAACAGATTAGTTATAATCCAAATCATACTTTTTTGATACGATTTTGTAAATAATGACGAAAGAAGAATGATTGAAGAATATACAAATAAATTAGTTTTTTTTAATTGTATGATAATTTTCTTCTAATCCCTCCAACTCGAAATCTCACCGCACGCCACTGCCCCTACCTATTTAATTAAATCCCTACCTAATATCTGTGGTGACTAGCTCAGTGGTATGAATTCTGCCTGTGGATCCTGAGAACCCTGGTTCAATTCCCACTGACGACAATTTTTATAATTTCAAAAACTACCCCTGTGGCTCCTCCAGCACTAACATCTTTGGGGGCCCGTGATTTGACGACTGGTAACCGCACTTGACGCGCAAAACATATCATTTACCGAGATCTGCTTCGGCAGAGTGCCACACCCAGTAATGGGTAGAAGGCGTGATGATATATTTATATTTTATTTTAATATCTGTATGTACAGGTTTATGTTCGAGGGCGTTGAGCTAGTTTTGAAAGTGTCGTGCGCGGTGTTCATCACGATGAATCCTGGTTACGCGGGTAGAACCGAATTACCTGATAATTTAAAAGCGCTATTCCGCCCTGTTGCGATGATGGTCCCGAACTACTCGCTCATCGCTGAAATTTCACTGTTTTCATTTGGATTCAGGTAACAAATAATCTCTAACTATTTAATAATTAATCAAAACTCTTTATTCATCTGCACTGTTTTATTAACTCTACGTACATTTCTAATATGTTCAATTCATCTTCTTTGTTATGTATTCTACAAATAATTAGTGGTGCGAAACAACTGGCTGAGAAAATTACGACGACGTTCAAGTTAAGTTCGGAACAATTAAGTTCTCAAGATCACTACGACTTTGGAATGCGTGCTGTAAAGACAGTCATCGCAGTCGCTGGAAATCTCAAGCGCGAGAAACCCGACATGGAAGAAAGGCAAATCGTTCTCAGAGCGCTACGAGATGTCAATGTTCCCAAGTTTCTCAAAGATGATCTCAAGTTGTTCAACGGTAAGCTCAATCAGTATTTTGAGGAAACAAACCGATGGGTATCATTTGTATATACCAGTAACGGCTCATACATCAGCACTGCCACCAAAGGAAAAATGGAAAATCCAAATTTGTTTTTTGTTTAAAAATAATAACAATACTTTTAAGCATTATATACAGAGTGTGCAATTTAGTTGTGCTATCTCGAGAACTATAAATTTATTTATTTATTTTTCATAAAATAGTTATATTTAATAATGAATGAAACAAACAAAAATATTATGATTTGTTCATATGTTTCTGTCATAGCACGCTGATTTCTTAAACTTATATCAATTTATTATGCATTTTTGTCAAAAATTTCTACTGTGAGGGTACGGAACTTTGCAGTCGTTGAATTTAGAAAAAATTCTGAATAAGCAAATAAAAAAAATAGGTTCCCAAAATAAGAGAGTTGCACCCCGTATTTTGAGAACCACTGGTCGAAAAAGATTGTTGTTAATAGTTTTGTATTAAACTCAGAAAATGGTATTTCTTTGCTAATTTAACCAACCTTGTAGCTCTTATAGTTCTCGAGATAGCAATGGTGGCACACTTAAATTGAACACCCTGTATATACACAAACATTTTAAAGATATAAATTACGTTTGAACACGGTACATAAACAATTATGCTTTCTAAGTTATGAAATAATTGTATGAGTAACTGGTACTAAGGCAGTACCTCATAGCTTTTACTTAATTCGGTTAGCCTCGGCTAGATCCGCCAATATTCGTCTAGGCCCAAACAAAACAAAAGTTACCCAGTATTTATTTTATTTGTTACTCTGCACAACAGGAAGTAAATCCCAAATACAATACAGGAAGCCTACAGCTTATAGTGGAATCGAACCACTCAAACACAACCATACTTTTTTGATATAAATAGAAGTCAGTGAGATTTGAACGCACGATCTCTTGCTTGCTAATTAAGAAACGCAAGTTTTACCTCGCTTTTACTGAGCTACAATTGCCTGTACATGTAATAAGTACGACAATATTTGATTGGTTTGGATTCCACTATAAGCTGAATTGCAATTAGGATCCTATTATGCAGAATAACAAATACATAAAGTTTATCTAACACTTACAAACATTTAGGTATTGTGTCGGATTTGTTCCCGCGCATGGAAGAACTTTCTGTCGACTATGGAGATCTGGAACTTTCCATTCGAGCGTCGTGCCAGAATATGGGCCTCGAAGATGTAGACGGTAAGATAAGATACTTGTGAAATTGTTCTTTGCATTTATATTTTGAATTTTCTGTTCAAGATTACGTTAAGAAAGTTATTCAGCTGTACGAGACAACAGTCGTTAGACATGGGTTGATGTTAGTTGGACCTACGGGCTCTGGTAAAACTAAGGTAGGATTTTTAAAATTTATTTTGCTGCGAGCCTGTTTGACAGAGTGAATTTAAATCAGTTGCCCGACAGAGAAAAGGAAATCTTGAAAGGATAATGCTAAACAAAAATTTTCGTTTCAAAAATTGTTTAAAACAAAAATATTTTATTGAACGAAAATACTTATTACATCACATTTACAATATTTGCATCTCTAGTCAATTATCGATTATTTAAATAATTTTTTGATAACTTCAGATTTAATATAAAACCAGTTATTTTTAATTTGTTTATCATGTTAGTGAGAACGATTTTACTATTTTAATAGTATTGTTCCCAATATTTTTGTACAGTAATTTAGTTTTGAAAATTATTGGAATAATCGAGCATCGATTCTGCATTATTAAACTAATCTTAACATTATAACAATTATAAACTTTATACATATAAAACATACAGACATTTCAAAAATAGACATGAGATTTATTCTTAGTGAGATAGGTATATCGATTCCAAAATATTACATTTATATTTATTTAAATTGAGGGATCACATTAATTTTATTTCACGGTTTCGTGTTTCACATTGAAGTCTTCTTAATCTTAAAGGATTTACTCTCGTACTGGTGGTAATCGCTCAGCTCTTGGTTCACCATTTGATGATCTGAAAATAATTTTCTTTTAATTAGGAGTTCGAAATAGTTATTTATGTATTAAGGGCATAATGTTTCATTATGCCCGTGATATATACAACGTTTTATTTTATTTTGGTCTTCGAAATTAAAGAATTCAGTCAGTAGGTATTCGTTATCGTTTTATTGACGTTATATTTAGATATGCTGTGGTTTCTATGCATGTACGTAGACATATCTAATAAACATTTATCAATAAATATCATTACATTAAAAGTAGATACATACCAAAGATAATTTAATTAAATAATTAAAAGAGAAACTAGATATTTTGATCATCTTTATTTCTCTTATTGTACCATTATAATTTATGTAAATCCCGCCTACATCACTATACATATTTATTTGTATAAAGATCAAGTATTCAAAATTTAATTAAAAATTCTTACAGAAACTTATACTTAGCTAGCGTCGAATAACAATTAGTTACCAACTCTAGGCACTCACAACTTATGAATATGTAATGATGAGACAAAAATAAACTGTAAATATAATACAAATACATATTTCAGAAATTTGAATAATCTTACTTGATATAATGGGGGATTCAAGTGGTAGAGCTTTTTAATATATATTTATTAAAATAAATTCTTGACCGTACATCATATTTAATACAATATAAAATCATACCATAAATGATATCTTTATTGCTGAAATATGAAAGTTAAAGTTGAATAATTTAAAACGTTCGCACTGCCATATTGCAATGACGTAGTTGCATTAAGCCAATCACAGAGCTTTGTCTGAAACGTTTGTCGGTGCTTAAGAAGACGAAGAAGAAATAAGCATTCAGCATTCTACGATTCTACCAATGACGTATAATACTAGACGAATTATGCCGTATTCAAGTCAATGCAGTGTTGTGAAGCAGAGAGGAATGGAATAACTTTTGGGTCCGCCGGATGCGCGGCAAGGAGCGAGTACACTTTGATGTTATGCAAGTTGCTCCTTGCCGCGCACCCGCCTCACCAACCAGTTATTCTATCCCTTTCTGACTCACAACAAACACCGATGTTATCCGTCTAGTTATGTTTTGTCTGAGGATTCTACTGACAACGACAAGTTACGTGTTATTTATCTCTGTCTTATCTGCCTCTCTTTAAGCTAAGATGCAACTACGTCATATTCATTTGTTTCGAAAGTTTAAATATTTGTATCATGCTTAATACAAGTTTAAAAAAAAAATAAAAAAATAGGGTATAATTATTTTATTACGTAGATTAATATATAAAAAATTCAAAAAAGTCTTGAAAGGCCCATTGTACTGTATTACAAATTTATACCATATAACATCATTAAAAATATGCGTATCTTCTCATTGTCAGACATTTTAAAATTGTTTTAGAGAATATGTGGAACGTATATCGAATGAAGATTGGTGGAACAGGTGTATGTTCGTGAAAATGAGGCTGAGAGATTGCGTGAATAAAATATTCTGAGTGGGAGGAATAAATGACCTTTTGTATAGTACCACTAGAGAATGAAAATTGACGTTTAAATTATATTATTATTGTGGTTTCTTTTCATAGGAACCAAGGGTCTGTTTTCAGGTACCCAGTCAAATGTTACATTTGAAAATGCCAGAAAAACATTAGCATGTCTAGCTTAAAATAGATAGGTCACTGTAATACAGTTATCATCCCCGAACAACAATTTCTTGGAACTGCTATGAAATATTAAATTGATAGAAATGTTTGTTCCTTTTCTTGTCACAAATTTCTTTACAAAAATTTAACTTACCTCTGTTGATACTGCTGCTTCTGCTTGATTTTAAACCAAGCTCGTACAAAGTTAACAATCTTCATAAAATGTTTTCGCACCATCTGATTGAGACATCGTCGAAAAGTTCCGCCACAAACAGCGTAGAGTAAAAAGTTTACGCTGAAGTTGGTGTAATAAAGAACCATACTGGTCTGTTGCACGCACCAAAGAAGTGGAGGAACATTCTCATTCCAAATCGAGAAGAAAAAGAATATGTATATCCGGATTATGTAACTGAAAACAATACAGCATATAACGAAAATAATAGAATACAGATGAATAAGAAAAAAATAATTATTTCTTCTTCGATCGCTTTTGAATAATAATAATTATTATTATTTATGTTACTCTGTACAACAGGAATTGAATCCCAATTACAGTACAGGATCCGGACTCACCGAGCCATAGAGTGGTTGTAATTATAATTTCTAGCTTGAGTGGGAATCGAACTCGGGATCTCCGGATTCGAATTCCGAAACGCTACCCACCCCACCGTACTGCCGGATAATGCAGAAATATTTATAGAAAAAAACAATAAAATTAAAATTAAATTAATATAGAAACAAATATTACTCGTACTTGTTCACCCACGGAGCCAGTTAAATTAAAATAACAAGCTTTATCTTTAAAATATATTGCATTTTAAAGTTACTGTATGTAGATATAAATCTATAAAATCGTCTTGAGCTTTATAATAAGCCGATTAAATAAAAACTACATTTTCTAAAAAAACTACTAACCTTGGTAAATTCAGTAGAATAAACATGGAAGAAATAAGTAGAAGCAATTTAGTGATATTTTGTTGATTTTTGGCTGATACTGCAGTTGTATTTCTTCCAGAAGTTGAGTTCATTTCTGCAAAAACATAAAAAGAATTGTTTGAATATTTTCCTTGTTTATGTTGTGAAAGAAAACAGATTCTTTCAAGTGTTGAAAAGTAGCTACGAATATTTATTCGAATGCAAACTTGCTTCTAAATTTAAACGTTGTAGCGGAACATGAAACATTTATGATGCTACAAAATATTTAAGTGGATTTTATTCCACTAGTGCAAATACAGAGAAGGATTTGATATATTTGTTTGTTTTATACACATTTCAATAAATAAAATATGTAAATACATGTCTATAAATTCAAGAAATGTTTGATTCAAACAGAAAGTGCAAAAATTTTAAAAGAATTAATATAAGTATTTGTTTTTTTGGAAATTAACATCGCTTTATATAAGCGGGCATAATTTTGAAATATTGTCGTTTTAAGTTAAAATGAAATCAACAGATTTATGTTAAATATTCTGTTGATTGAATAAAATATATAAATATGAAATAATATCTGTATAAGGAGTGACTAGCTCAATGGTATGAAGTCGGCCTGCGGATCCTGAGAACCCTGGTTCGATTCCCACAAGCGACAAACAATTTTCATAATTTCAAGAGCTACCCCTGTGACTCCTCCACCAGTAACATATTTGGGGGCCGTGATTTGACGACTGGTAATCGCACTTTACGCGCAAAATATATCACTTACCGAGATCTGCTTCGGCAGAGTGCCACACCCAGTAATGGGTAGAAGGTGTGATGATATATTTATTTTATTTATTTGTATATAGGTATAATATAAACATAGATTGATTTCACGTCTGTATTACAATAAGTATTATTTCAAGATTTTTGCATTTTTTGCAGAAACTACCTTTTAGAATTAAAGAAATTTGTGCCACATGCATAGATAGATACTCATAGAGCTTTAAATATTAAATACGTTTTTATTTTCATTCTTTGAGTACTTATTTGATTTATTGTAAAATTTTAGTAAGCCGGAAGCAAATTTGGAGAGGTAATAATGGACAAACGGCTTAAAGATGTAGTTATTTTATTGATGAAATAATAACCGACGTTTCGGCCAAGGTTATGGCCATCTTCAGGTCAAGCGTTGAAATAATAAACAAACAACAATTTTAAAGTTACTAACTAATTAACTTAAATTAGGGCGAACATATTAAAATGAAAAAAAATAAATTAAGAAGCTAAATTTGCAAAAAACATGAGTCTAAGTTATATGTTCGCTAGTCATCATTATTTCAACGCTTGACCTGAAGATGGCCATAACCTTGGCCGAAACGTCGGTTATTATTTCATCAATAAAATAACTACATCTTTAAGCCGTTTGTCCATTATTACCTCTCCATCTTTATTTGATTTATGTTGACATCTTATTTAGTTTGTAGTTAATAAAATTGAATACTTTCATTTTGCTTTCTAAATTAAAATATGATACTACACTTTTTAGCTCGAACATTGTAGCTATACATGATAAAAAGGGGGTTTTTAAGGATCACGATAATATTTACTGATTACCAGATAAAATCACTTGAAAATTATTGTAAAAATAGAATAGGACCATTTTATTAGTTATCTATTAGATAAAATATTATAAGTGAAAAATCAACACTGTAAAAATAGTGCTTGTTGATTATTATTTTTTTATGCCTCTTCATTCCTCTATACATCTTATATCACGAATAAATTCCCTCAAAAATTATTTCTTTCTTACCATACGCTATTATATCAATGATAATTGTCAAGCTATTTAATATGACGCATGTATGCAGTAGTGTAATAGAAATTAGGAATACAATTACGGTACCAATTATGAAAAACACTTTTTGTACTCGCATGATTCAAAATAAGATATACATTACCTTGGAAATCGATGGAAAGTTCAATTTTGCGCACTAGTGCGCAAAGTAATTGAAAGAACATCCATTTTCATGCTTCTAATTTTTGACTATTAAAACGCTAATTGTACTTATTACACATTTTAAGGAATTTATAAAAGAAATAGAGACATGAGCTAATAACGTCATCAATCAAGACATATTTTAACAAACTTTACGAGAAAAAATAAGCAATTTGTTTTCAAATAATAAATGTCAATATAAATTATCGCTTCAAATTTAATAAATTTAATCATTGTCCATTATACAATTTTTGCTCGTTACAAAAAGCATTGTACAAAACTCGTGCACGAAGACCCCATTTGCACCATTCGCGTAAATTAAAGTACTCGCTTCGAGAACTTATGATTGCGGATCAGATATTTTTTATCGATAATCATTTTTTCACAGTGAGAACGACATTTTTTTTAATGACATGCTATTTTTTTTAATCCTATTTAAAAGAGTAATTTTTTCCTTTACACACATATAAAAAAATAATAGAACTTTACTTTACTAAAAAATTGAGAAAAATCATATTGAATAAATGCAATTTTACTGAGATAAGAATTATAAATAAGTCATATTTTTCATCATCAGAAACTTAAAAAAAATAAAACTAACGAAATAAGAAAAAATGTAAATGTATTAATTTGTTATAAATATAGAATCAATCGGAAACTCAAAACTAGAGATAGCAGCTATTGAAATTACAGTAGTGATGTGTAAATTTGAAATTTGAAGAAAATTCAAAATAAATCATAATTACACACTATGGCTGGTACCACGAGCTCTGTTTTTGGGTGTTTTAAGAGCGTTGTTTTTGGGTGTTCTAAATATATGTACTACGAGCTCTGTTTTTGGCTGTTTTTGCATGTTTTAAGTCAACTGTTTAGTAACGTGTTCTAAAACTGCCTACAGTTGTTTTAAGCAGTGTTTTAAGACAAACATGGCTGACGTCTATGATAAAAATTGTACGATTCGCCCAGTAATTAAAGTAAATACGCATTGAAAATGAGAAATTTTATTTATAGAACACAAGAATCCATTTATTGTGTTGGATGTGAGAGTATTTATACAAAAATACCGTTGTTCCGAAGAAACTGCGCAGAATATAATATAGTGAAATATGTTTTCTCGTGAAATGCAAGTTTTGGTGACACTGCGGTACTTCGTCAAAGAAATGAAGATGATAAAGATAAGTAAAATTTAAATTAAATGTACGCGCCAGTTATTCAGTATCTGCGCGCAATCGCAAATCGCGTGACTTTCTGTTTCTTTACAGCTGTCATATGACACAATACATAACCACAATTCTGTATTTTGTAGTTCGGTGTAATTTAAATTACATTAAATGTACAAATAGGTATGTATATTATAATAATTCATTTTATTGTCTTCAGGTGATCTACACGACATTTCTCAAAAGTACGACGGCAGAATTATAAGAAATGTAAACCTATATAGTTCTGGCATCGCATCTCCAGATATTCATCAAATTGTACAATTTAGTGAAAACCAGACAAGAATTTTACAGTATAGCAAACCACTACTCTTTATCGAATGTGATTATTGTCATAATTAATATACTTTTTGTTAATTCGTACGCTTTTTATAATGAAAACTAACCGTTTTCTGATTTTATTTGATTAATTGTAACATAAGTGAATATTGTTAATAACCAAGTTTTATTATTAATAAAATATAATTTACAAAAATATGTATTGTACACAATTTTCGTTTAATTTTTTAAGTGCTACAGTTTTCGCATGTACCAAATTATTTCAAACACATTCATTATTTCCAGCTATGTAGTTTTCTATTATATCTTTTCTTTAATTCGGTTATTCAGTCAGCAAATTATTTTCCTCGGACGTTCAATTATCCGTTTTAAACTTTAGGCTGCCATTCCCTTTCTAAAATACAATAATAACATATTAATGTATGTGATTAGGTGCAAAATATGTTCCTGTTAAATACTTATGTTTTAATTGTGGAAGCGCCTTTTACAGTTCACCCAAGGAGCAATTAGTGTTCTTTCGTGAGTTTAACGAAGTACCTGACATCTAAAAATCATAACCTGTCAAACTGCTTTCATATTGAATTGGAAACTGTCAAAAATATTCACGAAACGCGCATGCGTATTGCGTCTTTTACAACGTTGTCATATATATTTTCTTGTTTACATGATTTTAGCTAAAACAGACTTAAAACAATGCTCGTGGTAAGCATTATTTTAAGAGTGTTTTAAGATGTCGTCATGGTTTTAACTAAAACACCCAAAAACAGTGTTTTAGTAATATGCTCGTGGTACCAGCCTATGTAATTTTAAGAAATTTAATAAACATTAGAATTAATATCTTAACTCAATCTCCTAAGATAAAAAAATAATAATATATTAGTGTAAAACACAGTACGCAAATATCAACGAACAAACTCATGCGAATAAACTTTTCTTCTAACGTTTTCTTTCGCTGTTATAAATAGTACTACAAAGTGAACATTAATTGAATAAGCATTACATTTCCTTTGACAAAGATTCATTCTGTTACATAAAATAAAATCATTTATATTTTGGTGTCATACTTGCATCTAGAACTTGGGGACTACATAGGACTCACGTATGCATATCGGCTCCTCGTTTTCGTGATGTTTCCCCTTGCGAGAATATCCGGTCGCGGTTCCAGAGCGAGTTGTCGTGGGCGTAGCCGAATTACCCGCCGTAGTGGAGTGTTTACTTTGTTGGCTGGAGCGAGATCGGTTAGAACCGTTTCGATGGTTTGTGGTGCTTCCTGACTGCACAAAACATACACAGTTTAGCTGAATCAACAAATAGGATTGGAAATTCGATGAAAATCCAGTCATATTTTTTTTATAAATATTTGATAATAAAACAATATCTATCAATATTTAAAAAGAAGTGTTAAAAAAGTTATTTATGTATCAAGGGTGAAATCAGGCGTTCCTGACTCGTGGCTCCAGATCCTGTAAAACAAAAATTATTGCCAGATATACTATCTACTTCAGTTCAGTTCTACCATCAGTTAAGCGTTGCACGTTTATTTAAATAATACCCTGTACAATATGCGTCCAAAAATTTACAATTTGGGGGGTTTTATTTATTTTAATCACTGGAAAGTTTATTTTTTATATAAATCTGTCAAAAAAACAGCAATTTTTGTATTTCCAATGGGTTCATCAACCATTATATTTTTATAAAAGCTCATAACAAAATATATTGATCTGTAAAACAGCGGCGTAGCCAGAATTTTGAAAGGGAGTAGGTACAAAATTAATTTAGGTTATTTATATTAATTATCCCATCCATTTATGAGATGGCTAGCTCAGTGGTTATGAAGTCGGCCTGTGGATCCTGAGGTCCCTGGTTCGATTCCCCCAGGCGACAAATTTTCATAATTTGAAAAAGCTATCCCTGTGGCTCCTCCACCACTAACATGTTTGGGGGCCATGATTTTACGACTGGTAACCGCACTTCACGCGCAATATATATCACTTACCGAGATCTGCTTCAGCAGAGTGCCACACCCAGTATGGGTAGAAGGCGTGATGATATATTTATATTTATTTATTTATATTAATTATAATAAAAAAGATATTAAATACAAATAAAAAAAGTTTATTTAGTAAAAAATGTATTAAAAATAAATAAACTTAAACCTCTTATCTACAAAAACAAATACAAATTTTTAAAAAACAAAAATAATTAGATAAATACTAATTATTTGTCTGGACCCGAAATCCCCCTTTGAATACGGCATTACTGTAAAAATCCGGCTTCAAAATTCTCAAAAGTTCATAATTAATTTGTGACGTCCTCTGTAGGTTTTAAATATTTTTCAATTTAATTCTTTTTATATTGGTTAAAAATTTAAGTAGAGTTGTTCAGTATTTTCTAAACATTTTGACAATTGGGTGGCGCTAATGTTGCTCAACTTATATCACCAGCACTAAATGTTTCTCAGAACCGACAAACAATTTTCACCTCATTTAAATTACCCCTGTGGCTCTTCCACCACTTATTATTTGGGAGCCGTGATTTAACAGTTGATAACCGCACTTTACGCGCTTAAATATATCACTTACCGAGATTTGCTCCGGCAGAGTGCTACACCCAGTAATGGGTAATATGCGTGATGATATATTTATTTATTAATTCAACACTAAATGAACTTTTAATAATTTTATAAAGTAAATAATTGGGTAGAATTGGAAAAAAAGCCAATAAACTTTCTTAGTCACAAATCCGACGTTTCGACATGTGTCTTCATCAGAGGAAAATAAAACTACAGAAATCTAAACACAATATAGTTTTAATAATTATGCAGTGCAACCGGAAAAATCTAATGAACTATTTTGTAACTCCTGGTAGATTGCAGATACCTATGGTTATAATTTATTTATAGAGATCCACTTATATAGGTATTTGAAATGAAACTGTTAATCGTATGGAGCTAATTATGGAAACTGTGTTACTGTGTTCTGTTTATACGCGCCTTAGGTATGCTCAATTGACGTAACAATCTACCGAAATATTAAATTTAGTCTTATAAATCATCGCTTAAGTACATATTGGTCCTATACTAATTATGCATTTGATTTATGATGATGCAATATAGGATTGATTTATTAGTAAATATGCACTTCTAAATAGATGTTTCAATTAACCATTTCCGGAAATAAATTCTTCAACATTCCTGCGAAAAGTGCTACTATTTTGTACTCATTTTCAGTGCAAAAAGTAAATAATTCTTTTTGTAAAAAAAACCTAATACAAATATACCAAATAAATGTTTTTGATGTTTGAAATATAAGACAAATTAGTATAATTAGTTAAAACTTGATCGTAGAAAAAACTGTACATGCAACTTTTATTAAAAGCGTCTCGTCGGTTTGCAACACATTTGTGTAATAAAGCGTCAATTTTAAAACTAGTTCTACAATAGTTATTTATGATACAAATCAGAGCTGGGCAGTAGCTACTGTTGTAGCTTAGCTACTAGCGTAGCTACATTTACCTTAGCTGTAGCTGTAGCTTAGCTAACTGTGAAAAAATATAGCTGTAGCTTGTAGCTAGCTACTTTTTATTCTATTTGCTTAAAAATAACAACTGAAGCTACTTTTAAAGCTACTTTTTGTAGCTTAAAGCTACTTTTTAAGCAGAATGTCAACAAAGTACGCATGCGTACAAGCTAAACCCACACAAAATAATTATTTGTTGCCGGTTCTAACTGGCTCTAATACGCAAAAATACACAGTTGGTGCCAGATGGTATTTGCTATTTTTGATATTTATGTATATAATAGTAAATTAACAGTCATTATAACAAAAGACTGATCATATGACAATGGCAAATTTAATTATTTCACAATAATTTAAAAAAGTAGCTTTAAAATTTAACAGCTACTTTAACGAAAGCTTTTAGCTGTAGCTTAGCTATATTTCACAAAATATAGCTTATAGCTGTAGCTTAGCTACTTTTTTAAGGAATAGCTGTAGCTGTAGCTTAGCTACTTTTTTTAAGTAGCTTGCCCAGCTCTGATACAAATACGTAAAGCTAGTCCGTAGGCACAATTCTCGGTTATACTGATATTTTTTATTGCTCTTTTGGTTATTTTACTCGGCTGGCACCTTGGCAATAGTATATTACAAAATAAGTCAAAAAAGTGATATTTACCTTGACAAAGCGGTTATTTGAAATATGAGGCCGTTGGCCGAGTATTTCATTCTGCTGCGTCAAATAAAAACACATTCCAGACGTATTATGTATACTATTTTTTCTGAAACCGTTTAATTTAATCAATAATTAATCATAAATAATTCAAAATGTTTAATTTTTTTATATGAATTGTATTGATACCAGCCGACGTATCTATTTTCCATACTAAAATTGGTCAGGAAAGTAGGCACTTCCTTGCCGGTTTCAGAAAAATAATATTCCACGTTCTTAATAAACGATCCTTCTTTATTACAACCTAAGTATATTTCTATGTTATTTTCGCATATGTCACAATTATATACTTTGGAAAACGTATTTTTACGAACGTAAAAGCGAAATAATGAAATATAAAACAAGTCAATTTCAAGACGCAATACTTCTCATCTGAAAAGAAATAGTCTCACCTGATTCTCGTCTCCGCTGCCATCGCCACCCTTATCCCCATTGGTCACATTTTGCGCAGCACTACTCGTCGTATAGTACACCACACAGTCCATCAACGTACCATGAAACATAAACTGCTGCCGAAACACAAACAAGTTCCTCACGATCATCGCATTCATCACGACGATGAGCACAAAGGGACAGAAAAGCGACACGAATGTATCAATCACGCTCACCACGCGCAAGAACTCATAGTACTCTGGTCGCACGTCACAGTACTCCTCGCGCTGACTGCTGCTCGACGACGTCGCCGACGAGCTGGAGCTGCTGCTGCTGTTGATGAATGATGTGAAGTTGTGTTTCGGGGATTTGACGATGCCAGCGGTCACGAAGACGTAGGTTTGGGAACTGAGGGCGATTATGGTTATGATGAAAACGATTGTTTTGGCGCGGGATACTGAAATAAAAATGTTAAGATATTATTTAGAAGTAGATGGCACAGTGGTTATCGTGTCGGCCTGTGGATCCTGAGAACCCTGGTTCGATACCCACTGGCGACAAACATTTTTACCACATTAATACTACTCCTGTGGCTCCCCCTCCACTAACATCTTTGGGGGCCGTGATTTGACGACTGGTAACCGCACTTCACGCGCAAAAGTATATCACTTACCGAGATCTGCTTCGGCAGAGTGCCACACCCAGTAATGGGTAGAAGGCGTGATGATATATTTATTTATATTTTTATTTAATATTTCGAAGAATTAATATTTCGACCTTTGGATTTGAGAACCCGGGATCGATTCCCACAGTCGATAAACAATTTTCACCACATTAAAATTACCCGGCCTGTGGATCCTGTGGTCCCTGGTTCGATTCCCACAGGCGACAAATTTTCATAATTTGAAAAAGCTATCCCTGTGGCTCCTCCACCACTAACATGTTTGGGGGCCGTGATTTGACGACTGGTAACCGCACTTCACGCGCAAAATATATCACTTACCGAGATCTGCTTCAGCAGAGTGCCACACCCAGTAATGGGTAGAAGGCGTGATGATATATTTATTTATATTTATTTATATTTAAAATTACCCCTGTGGCTCCCTCACCACTAACATTTTTGAAGGTCATGATTTAATGGCTGGTAACCGAACTTCATGCGCATAAATATAACATTTACCGAGAGTGCCACACAATCTGTAATGGATAAAAGGTGTGACATATATTTTTAATTTTTTTAATTTAATTTATTTAATATTTCAATCTCCTAACAAAGCTCTATAACAATTGTATTCGTCTAGCAAATAAACAATAGCACATCAAAAAGTGGCATTCATATTATGTCTCAGGTCTCTAAAACTCGTGCTGCAAACTTCCCACTCGTGTAATAAAGTTACACTTTTAATACTAGTTGCATAATAGTTAATTGTTATATAAGTATCGTAATTAACATTACGATATCGTGAATTTCATTAAAAAATTTAATAAAAATAAATATTTTGACGTTTCATAAATAAAAACATTAACGAAATTACAAAAAAAAAATAGCAACAAGTAGGTACTCATTAGATGCAGTTTTCAATTCTAAACTTTTTGTATTTACATTTTTGGTCTAATTTAATTAGGAAAATTCCTATGTTACATATTTCAATTGTACACCCTGTGTAATGAATGTATTACGTAATGTTCATATAAAAAAATATTTTATTCCAAAGGAACTTCGCAAATTATCATACTATGAAACAAAATAATAAAATAATCACCCATTTTAATTAGTGTTCAAATAAAATATTTTAAATTTGCAGAAAAATTTAAGTAGAAAATTAATGAATTTTGTAGACATGCGTAATTTCATAGTAATCAGGTACCATAGATATCTTGTGTATGTAAAGTATATTTTATATTATATATTTACATTTTCTAATAATAGCAATATTTTAGTTTATAATAAAAGTTTGCAAATTTAGAATTTAAGTAATTAAACTGGCTTAAATAAATAAATACAATCACATGCGTAACTTCTTATATTCTGCTTTACTAGAAATTTTACTAAAATTATATAAATTGCATTAATTTATAACTATAATATTTTATCTTTGAGAATAAATATCTATATATCACGAATTTTTTCTTTTCATGATTCACGGAATAGATTTAAAAGTGAATTTATATTTTTAACATCTAAAATATAAACAGATTTTGTATACACTTTCTTCAATAACAATGCTTTTAAAATTTCTGAAATTTCTGTTTTTATCTACTCTCTGTAGCAATCATTTCTTTCAGCACCTGATCTCAATTTATAATAAACCAAAAATATAACATGTTGGTGACATAATATCCATAACAGGCAATCGTAGTCCAGTGAATAGAACCAAGGTAAAACTTGCGTTACTTACTAACAAGCAAGAGGTCGTGCGTTCAAATCTTGCTGACTTTCTACTTATATAAAAAAATACGATTGTGTCTAAGTGGTTCGGATTTCACTATAAGCTGTAGGTCCCGCGTACTGTAATTGGGGTTAAGTTCCTGTTGCGCAGAATAACAAATAAATAATAAATATAAATAGGATTAAATTTGACATTAACTACTCCCAACGTAATATTAGAACATTGACTCTATAGGTGCCTTGTTGAAGCAACGAACATTTTTATTTCGCCAAATTAATAAAATTATGAGGTATGTGGACTTAAGAACTCGCATTCGATTTCCACAGTTGACAAACAATTTTCAGCACATTAATAAGTTACCCATGGGATGGCTAGCACAGTGGTATGAAGTCGGCCTGTGGATCCTGAGGTCCCTGGTTCGATTCCCACAGGCGACAAATTTTCATAATTTGAAAAAGCTATCCCTGTGGCTCCTCCACCACTAACATGTTTGGGGGCCGTGATTTGACGACTGGTAACCGCACTTCACGCGCAAAAATATATCACTTACCGAGATCTGCTTTAGCAGAGTGCCACACCCAGCATTGGGTAGAAGGCGTGATGATATATTTATTTATTTATTTAATAAGTTACCCCTGTGGCTCCCCTTCTACTAACATCTTTGGGGGCTGGTAACAGCACTTCACGTGCATAAAAATATCACTTACCGAGATCTGCAACGGCAGATAAATGGGTAAAAGGCGTGATGGTATATTTATTTATTTATTTAACAAAATAATTTAATTTCATATTATTTATGGAATATATAATAAACATAGCTAAAATTGTATGTAAATATTAACATTATCTAAAGTTAAACTATTTTAAAAGCAATTTTAATTTATTTCGTTTGGTAGCACTGATATCCACTTTGTGCGGAAAATTTTTATACGAACTTATTAGCCAATCACAATTCATTTCTAATCACGTGTGTGGAACTAACTAATCAAAATAACATAACACTGAGAATTTATTTATTTATTTATTTATGGGGTGGCTAGCTCAGTGCTATGAAGTCGGCATGTGGATCCTGAGAACCCTGGTTCGATTCCCACAGGCGACAAACAATTTTCATAATTTCAAAAACTACCCCTGTGGCTCCTCCACCACTAACATATTTGGGGGCTTTGATTTGACGACTGGTAACCTCATAAAAATATATCACTTACCGAGATCTTCTTCGGCAGAGTGCCACACCCAGTAATGGGTAGAAGGCGTGATGATATATTTATTTTATTTATTTATATGACAACCAATAGAATCACGAATTTGTTTAAAAATGAACCAAAGAAATGAAAGCTATTTTGATCATTTTTCACCAGTGAAATTAATAAGTGATAATTGTTTACTATAATAAAATCTCCTTAGTTACCAATAACATAAATGTAATTTTGATAAAAGTCGTTTCAAAATTATTTATCGAAATATAAAGTTCTCGATTCTGCTTCTACATAAGAAATTTTTAATAAAATTGAAGAGAACGTTCCAAGAATTAAAAGAATACTTGTCCTCAAGCACTTTACTTTTTGGAAACAGTCCTCCGCTTTCGGCGTCGGTCGGTTTTCAAGAAACGTGCTTTCGGATTTTTATAAAAATGTTTCACATTATAAGTGCCCTTGAGACATACAGCTGATAATTTAGATTATAAAACGTGCAAAATAAACTTTGAAGCATTTTTGTCCAATTAACTACTTTTGCGCAAGGAAAACCTGATTTCCCATATTAAATGCCAGGGGAAAGGAACTTTCCTTACTACGAATAGTGTAATTTTCTTGTTTTCTAATTTTGTGACCTCACACTAATATATACAATTAAAAGTAAATAATCAGTTGAACGCTGTAATTTATAGAGCAAACTGTTGAAAATTCCGTTCCTCAACCGTTAACTAATAATAGTGAAGAGATAGTTACATAACCCCTTTCATGAGAAACAAAGTAGTATAAGTGAATTTCATCTTCTGTAATCACAATTTGTTGCTGTAATCCACGCAATCAGCCTTGTTGAGCTTCGTGAATTACATGTCTCTTCATTCCAAATTACGGTTAGTTACGCGCGTTTCCGTGAAACGAGAATTGATTATTTGTTTGGTCAACTTTACCCTGTTGTTTTGTGAACGTACGAAATTTTCTATTTTTGTCAAAATTCATTTTATATTCTTCTTATACATTCGTCAAAAAAGTTAATTTTAAATACGAAATTTTTTCCACGAAGTTAACCTTTACTTTATCGAACGCTGTTATTAAGAACACCCGCTAAAACTGCTAAAATGTCAATTAGTTGAAAACAAATATCATACCAGGTTATAGGTAAAGAGTTATTTGTATATCAAGGGAAAAAAGTGAGACTTTTCTTCTCGGAAATGCCTAAATGAAGCACTATCTAATCAGAAAGTAAAATTTTTAGATTTATTATTCTCTTAACAGATGTCATCTGAATGTCATTAATGTCAAATCATTCCGATATTTTCTAGTTTCCATGGAAATGGCTTCACGTTCCTTTTCTACGGATGCAAAATTCGTATTCCATTTGCCATTTGGATCAGATCTAACTTACATTTACTGAACCATATCACCTATTTATTATGCTGCATTACTTCGCTGACTTTTTTTCAGTAGTAGAATTATAGATTCTAATTTACTTTGAACTAATTCACCCCGATAAGAGTGCATTTAATCATGTTGTCTAATTCATCTGAACTGATTTAAATGAACCAAGTGGCAAATGGAATACAGATAAAGTATCACTTTTATTAAGGCAAGAAAATTTTACTTTATGACAAGGTTGTGAAAAAAAAACAACTATTTTTAATTTAAAATTTGTAATAAATTTTACAGGTTTTTAACTGCATAATATAAAATATTATGTACACCTGTACACCGTCAACTATTTATATTAATTGTATTTGATAAATATTTTATTCTATTTCTTGATAAGAGGAAATACTATTTTATTTATTTTTTTTAAGTAAAGATTACTTGTATGAAATTTAAAATAGACTATTTGTGCTATAAAAAAATTAAAAATAAGGTTTTAAGTCAACATTTTATTATGGATTACTTTTGCCTTAAACTAAAAATAAATTATGACTCAAAATGATTTCTCACAATTTTTAAAACAAAATTTGATATCTTAGTTTGTCACTAATTAACAAGTATATTGATAGATATTCAAAGTAAGTCAATATAAATTTAATCACGTGATATCTATGACAGTAATTAATTAATTAGATGATTAGATAATTGTTTTAGGTAAAAACTTGTAACTTATAATTTTAATAGTTTCAGGTTCAATTACCAACATTCTATTTCTAGATTAATTTTAACTATGAAAGTAATCGTTGTAATCAGGACTGAATAGGCTAAAGCCGAGGGCTATCCAAACAAAATATAATAAACAAAAATTATATTTTTCTACTTCCATATTATTTCAGTCATTTTAGTTGAGTAATGAATTATATTATTTCATTGTTTTAATTTTATTGAAAACAGACATAACTATAAAAATATTGATTGAAATATTAAGGGTCGTTATTTCAATTTCCTAACGAAGTTTATGATAAATTTATGTGTCTAAAGACCTATAATGTTATTAAAGAAAAAAAGAAAATTTTAACAAAATTATATACAAAATTTGAGAGATATATTTTCAACCAAATCACTATCGCTTGGGGAGCGGTAAATGTCAGCTTTCTGCAGTTAACTGATAGTTGGATATGTCTACTTTCTGCTCGGTCGTCGGAAAATTATATTTTACAAATTAATTATTCTGCCAACAGGCTCTCATTATTATTATGAAAACAAGCATGGCGCTGATTGATTAATTATTAATATCTTTATTCTGTGGGTCATATGCCAAAATTCATTATTTTGACTCCAATATTAACTTAAAGTATCAACATAATTATTTAACTACTTCAAAATGTTACTGGAGCTTACTTTTAACCTACATTTAAAAAGTATGTTAAATTTATTCGGTTTGTACAATAGCATTTAAAATTGTAAAGAGAAACTATGACATTTGACATTTCGAATTTATAAATAAATTATTACAAATTGACTTGAATATGTCTGAAAATGTGTTACGTGAATTAAATATTCCGAAAGTGAATTTGATAAATAAATTTTCAGTGAGTGTATTAAGGATTCGTGATATCCCATTTGTTATGTAGCACAGCTCTTAACATAGTTACTGTTTTTATCTTTGTTGAATGTATTTGGACCATTTATAGCTGTAGACACAAACATTGTTTCGTATTGTATTTGTTTACACGCCGATATATAAAATTATATAATAGTGATTCTTTATTACTCCCGTATGGCGGGAGCTGCAATAGTGCAAGAGGAACAAAGACACTTTATGCCCGTGATACCTACAAAATTTTTCCTTCGATTTAAATTATCAAAATAGGTATTTTTAAATTGAAAATAAGTATATTCAGTTAGTTCAATCTTAGGCTCAACCAATCTATGTTTTATTTGTAATCAAACAATTTATACAATCGAAGTAAATAAACAAAAAAATTCTGTGTGTGTCTGTTATTTTTTCACAAATCATCATATTTTGGTCAAAAATATCTTTAATTTTTTTTAAGCACGCCTTCGGAGACGCTCTCTAAAATAGTTTGCTAGTTCTTTAGTAACCATCAACTGAAAGCAGAATTGTACACTTTAAATTTTTTAAACATCTAATATTAATAAACAGAAGTAATTGATTTGTAAAGTTTGCAACTATTTTTAGTTTAAGTATAATTAAAGAAATAAAACCAAAATAAATTATTTTAGGTAAAACATCGACAAATCAAAGACAAAAGTTTAAAGTTTGCAAACTTTTTGTTTGTGTTTGTTTATATTGAAGACTAAGACTAAAATTGTAGCTGGAAATGGTTTGAAGTTATTACATATATTTGTCAAAGATTTCCAGACCGATTCTCAAAACAATTTTAGCTAATCTTTGAATTTTGGATTAGCTGATCTTATTTTAGTCCGATTTTAAATAGTTGATCCAAATCTCTTTCCAAAACCCAAATGATAACCAGATTATTTAGAATTTATTTAAACTTGTTTAAGAATATAGTTTAGATTAATTTGACTAAATCAAAATTCAGATTTAGCTAAAACTTTTCAGACCAATTCTCAAAAGATTTTTAGCTAGAATTTAGCTAATCCTAAATTTTGGATTTGTCAAATTAAGCTAAACCATATTCCCATAAAGTTTAAATAAACTTTAATATAATCTTGTTATCATTTAGTTTTTGGAAAGCGAATTGAATAAAATTTTTTAAATCGGACTAGCATAAGATCAACTAATCCAAAATTAAGGATTACCTAAAATTTTTTTGAGAATCTGGCTGTTTAAGAATTGATCTGTTCAAGATTATGACAAAACCTGTGATTATATTAAGAGCTGTAAATCAGGTTTGGCTCTAATTAAAAGTAGTGAATCTACGAACCTGTGCACATCCTCGGCCTCTGCAACGGGTACTGCACAGCAATAAACCTTTCCACTGTAAACGCAACCGTAAACCATGCACTCAACATGCTACAAGCCGAGCTGATATATATCAACCACTGGCACCATCCTGGTTTATTAAATAGTTCAATGCGCGTCTCGTTGCTCAAGTACACCAGCAGCAACATTGTTAAGAATCCGAAATCTGCCGTCGCTAACGCCGCTAAATAGTAACTCGAGCTTCGCATCTTCAAATGCGTCGTCAGGAACACTACGAAGGAGAGGAAGTTGCCCACGAGGCCGAAGGTGATCAGACATGGGATGTAGTATTTGTGGGCCACTTCAAACGAAGCGCATCCTGCTGCTTCCGATGCCTCCAGAGTCATCTCCGAATTCGTGTCTGAGAAATTCGAATAAGAAAGGGATAGATTCATGCTGGCGTCTTTTGTTGTTAACAGATTTCGTAAAGTGACATTTGTCTTTTCTAAGGATTCATTTTTATAACGGATAGTTCAGTTACATTATTACACTTTTTAAATAGAAAAACATGACTTATTCCCACATTTATTTAATAGCACAAGTTTCTCAACTTTTTCAATCGTGATTATTACGTAAAAGTACTCCTCTCTCGAGAGTTTCTGAACCAAGCAGGATCGCTCTAAACGGACGACTGAATGATCGCGACGCGGAAATATTTCCAGCACGAGCGTCGCGATCCAAACGCGGACGCAGGCGCCTTGACGCCGCTGCTCTCCAGAACGCACCAGTTCTGTGATTTATTTGATTTAGAAAAACTATTAAAATATCCTACTGCGATTGAAAGTTTTTATTTACTGGGTTTTTTTGGTACGCAATATCATTACGTTTATTCTCAAATTAACGCGCGTCTTCCACGACAACGCGCGTTTACAGTTATTTGTGTACCTAGACCAGAAAGTAATCTAATGTTGCTCGCGCATGGAGATTGTTGATCGAGAAACAGTCGAGAGCAACAACCAAGAACACTTTCTGCTTGTGGTGCACACAATATTTTTTACGACCATTTAGAAACCCTTGAAAAAGAAATTAAAATCATTTTTGATAGTCTTTCATCAGAGATTTAGATATTGCGGAGCCCCTAAGCACAATTTTTTTCTCAGTAAGTGATATATTTTGCGCGTGAAGTGCAGTTACCAGCCATAAAATCATGGCCCCCAAGATGTGAGGGGAAAGCCAGGGGAGTAGTTTAAATGTGGTGAAAATTGTTTGCCGGCAGTTGGAATCGAATCTGGATTGTCAAATCCACAGGCCGACTTAATACCACTGAGCCACCTACCCCGTAAATAAAAATATTTTTATTAGTGTGAGCTTTAGATATTTTCTAGTTGAACAAAAGTTTGGCCATCTCTGCTCTAGCACCTCTTTTCTTTCTATGCTCCATTTCTGATTGATTTCTTTTCAGAATTTAATAGCAATATTGTTTTTTGTGTTGCACGAACCCTTGAAATATTTATTGAACACTTAGTCATTAAATTTATCGTTGAATTAATCTTCGCAAACAGTTCTATTTCTATCTTGGTGTCTTCAAGCACATTTATAATTCCTTTTATACAAGTTCGTTCGAAAGCTTTTGTTTTAAACTTCATCAGCATTATACTTATTTAATACATTATTTTATACTCTACTTGGGGTAAAGGCTCAGTGGTATCAAGTCGGCCTGTGAATCCTGAGAACCCTGGTTTGATCCCTAAAGCCGACAAAACATTTTCACCAAATTAAAATTATCCCTGTCGCTCTCCTACAACTAACATCTTTGGGAGCCGTGATTTGACGGCTGGTAACCGCACTTCACGCGCATAAATATATCACTTACTGAAATCTGCTTCGGCAGAGTGCCACATCCAGTAATGGGTAAAAGGCGTGAGTTATATTCATACTCTGTTTTATTTCCAGGAGTGATTTCAGACCGGAAAATGAAACTTTACACGGTTAAATACCATAATATGTATTTATTATGGTACTGTGTCATAAGGTTGCTAGGTAATAAACAGTTTTTGTCTTTTAATTAGAATTATTATTTTTAAATTGGAAACAATATTGTTTTAGAAACTCTAAATTCATATTCATTACGCGATGTGGATCTCAAACAGTGGGGCTCATATATGATTGTAATCATATAAATGATCTATTTATCACTTAGAAAGATAGGTATATAGAGTATGAACAATTTTCGTAGCAAATAATTAAAGATATGTAAGGATAACAGTTAAGAAAGAAAATTAAATAAACTGGAAAATTATCTTAGTCAAAGATTTGATTACCACTGGTACGATTTGCCGATATATATACCATTCAGCATGTCTTTCCCCTCACTGATTTGTGTAAACATAAATCCTAAGTTTTGAAATAAGCAATATTTAACAACCATTATTAATTAACTCACATATCAGGTGACTTATTGATTGAGTTGGCTACCCTGTTTATTTGGCAAACCTCGTCATTGTCAACATGACATCTCTTGATTTTCCCAATTTGTTATTGTAAAGAACCTTTTTTTATAAATAAACGTAAAATAAAGTTTGAAAATGACAGGTTATCAAATTACAATAGCTCTGTTCGTTGACATGAACTAGTTTTCTATTGCTAATTTTATAACCATTATTTGTTTTATGACAAATGGGTCAATTTAAGTAAAGTGTTCGTTAACAAACAATTTAGACCTTGAATCGCCCTTAACTGCACTGATTTTCGTGATAGAGTAAACAGTGCAAAAACTGGGGTGGTGATGAATTTTTACACAAAATACGCATTTCACCATTTAATTCCTAATATATTTCTACATAATTATGTATATTTTGATCCTCAATATATTTTTCTTCAATCGCCGGAGTCATGATCGCAAAAATTTCGGTTAAAGAAAATGACAATTTTTTGGTTGAATCAGTTTAAAAATGGAAAAATTTTAAAATATGGTTCTATATAACTAAAACTATGAGTAATCGAATGTCGTTGAGCGCATCTTCATTTTTTTTTAGATTTTAATATACAGCGATTTTTTATTTTTCAAAAATTTATACTTTGAAGGCCCATATCTCAAAAACTAAAAGATATATTGATATGCGGTTTGAACGGGTATATTTTTCGTGCTCTAATTAACTTGTATCGAAATTTTGAAAAAGTTGAATATTTGACAATTTTTTTCAAAATTTGATTTATCAGTAATTCAAAAATTTTTAAAAATAATTAAAATCTGTGAGCACCAGTGAATTCCTCTTGTAAAAGTACATAGGTATGCAAAATTTGAAGCAAAAATTCGGAAAGATAAATTTTTTATTACAAAAAAACTAAAATCGCTGTTTTTTAAATATTTTTGAAGGGGTTTACCTTAAGATTTTTACGAATTTTGGTCATTTTTAGTTTTTTTGTTCTAAAAATTTTATCCGTACAGCAAAAATTCTGAAATTTTACATATTTATATATTTTTACGTGGGGAATACACTGGTACTTACAGATTTTCATTGTCTCTTAAATTTTTTGAAATATTGACAAATACAAATTTTAAATAAAATAAAATTTTCAAAATTTCACAAAAATCGGTTTAAATTAACTAGAGCACGAGAAATACACTCGTTCAAACCGAATTTCAGTAACTCTTTTAGTTTTCGAGATATTTGCCTTCAAAATTGAGATTTTTTATTTTTTAACTCGGCATCTAAAAAAGATATAAAGATGCGCTCAACGGCATTCGACTTCTCGTAGTTTGAGTTATAAACAACCATATTTTATAATTTTTCAATTTTTAAACTGATTCAACCAAAAAATTCGTATTTTCATTAACCGAATTTTTTGGGATCATACTAAAAGCCGTAGGGGCATATCTATTATATTGTGTCAATTGTCTTACAGAAGTGAATCCTACTTCAGTATCCGTGGAGCCTAAAGTGAAGGCCAACTGCTAGTAATTTACTATTTTGTAATTTGACATTGGAGGACCCCATTGTAACAACTTTTAGTGGATTCTACTCAAAACACAGGGCCACAATTGCCGGAACTTGATTTTTTTTTGCTTTATCGCTTGTAATAAGTTATCTAATATAATTAATATTAATGTTGATTTTGTTTCCAGTGCTACGAGATTCTAAAGGATGCAATGACGAACCTCAAGGGCAAACCATCGCCTAGCGGATATCCCTTCCAGCCTGTTTACACGTATGTTCTCAATCCTAAATCGATCACGATGGGGCAACTGTATGGGGAGTTTGATCTAGCTACACATGAATGGTGAGTTAACATCTATTATACGTACTATTATCAAATTAGAAGATACAAATTCGAAACACTCAAACAGATTAGGTACTTAAGCTAGGTTTACAATGAAATAACGGAAGCGAATGTGGTGATTTATATACTAAACGCACAAGTTATTACCATCTACCAATCAGCTTGATAGAATATCTATGACATCTCTTGTTTGAACTTTGCCACTAATCTGTCAACTGGTTAATTAAATCGACGGATTTATCATAGAGAGATGTATGGATTTCTAGTATGATTACCAACGTAAAATATCAATTTCGTGACAACTTAATTAATTTTAGACGTAATAGAATAAATAAAATTGATTAAGATGCAGAATTTTATTCTCAGTAATAATAATATCAAGAGAGTGGATTAAATTGAGAATAATTCGACAGATTTCTAATCGAAAATTCGTTGCTAGGCAATAGTCACACGAAAGCCTGTAGTGTTCGAGTGGCTTTTGTCAAATGGCAACAAATAGAGAATTATTTTATTTAATTCAAACTGAGAAATTTTATTTAACGCATTGACAATTTATTTATTTATTTTATAATTATATAACATGGCACTATATTTAAATGTATCATAAGCATTAATATTTAAATATCCTGCAAATAAAATACTGTAATAAAATCAATGCATGTTTTTCTTTTCCTGCTTTTCCGACTACTTGCATCACTTGTATGCGTAAATCAGTTATCTAGTGTTCATATAAAATCCTTGCATTTGACACATGGGGTAAATGGCTTAGTGGTATCGAGACGGCTTGTGGATTTGAGAATCTCGGTTTGATTTCTAGTTGACAAACAATTTTCACCATATTAAAATTATCCCTGTGGCTCCCCTTCCACTAACATTTTAGGGGGCCGTTATTTAACAGCTGGTAACTGTACTTCACGCGCATAAATAAATCACTTATCAAGATCTGCTACGGCAGAGTGCCACACCCAGTAATGAGTAGAAGGCGTGATGATACAAGTATATTTATTTATTTACAAAATTTTATGATACTATACCAAGCTTTAAAACTTTTTTAAAATTAATCTATTTCAACATGTTTCACCAAGTGCCCACCAACCATTCAATTAACTTGATGAAAGATTAAAGATTTAGAGCAGCTCAGGATATCGATATTCCACCAAAACATTGGCTTCGCTTACGTGTTATTCGCGAATAGCTTCAAGTAAAAAAAATAATTTACGTCTGTGCTCGGATGTGTATTTTACAAATGCTTTCTACTAATTCAAACACGATACTCTACTAGATGAAAAGCTTCAAAATAATTGAATAACTAGGTTCACGTGTTCTTTTTAATCAATCGTGAGCTGTAAGAGACCAATATCAATTTATTCATCTACGGTTCTTCGTTTTCGTTATTGGCCGATTGCGTTCGATATTTCAACAGTCTGCCAGTGAAGTTGAACTGTAGTAAGGTCGAACAGTGGCTTAGACACTGACGTGACTTGTCGTTGTTAAGCGCCTCCGGTTATTTGTTGATAGTTTCGCCATGTTTCCAAACACGCGGAGCTGTGAACAGATATTTTTACTTCCAATTTGCGTGGCTGAGTTTTTTGTCTTGTTCTCTGTATCAGGGTAGACAGACTAGAAAGATATTTTAAGATTTTAATCAATAATTAGTTTCATCAACAAAACTTAAATAATAAATGAAAAATATAACATATCTATAATTTTCTTTATTGTTTATTAATTTACAATCTATCGCATTTCGACAACCTAATTTTTGTCTCTGTAATCAAAATATCATTGCGAAAATGATAGCCGTCTCAATGGTTTTGTTTATTTTATCACTAGTATATCTATGGCAACAAAAAGCCATTTTCGGTAAAATCCAATAAAATTGCCTTTTTTTGAAACTGCCATGAAAGTGCCTCCTTTCCTGACCAATTTTAGAATGGAAAGTAGATTTTTACCAAAAAAATCAAGTAAAGTACGTATCCAGATTACACCAAAAATAACAGTCTGGTATAGTACAAAACAGTCTGGTAAAGATTTTACCTGACTGTTTTTTTGTTTTTGTAAACTTGGATACGTAGTCTGCTATCAATACAATTCTTATAAAAAAAATTAAACATTTTGAATTATTTATGATTAATTATTGATTAAATTTCAGAAAAAATAGTATACATAATATATTTTTACTTGACTCAGCGAATTAAAATATTCGGCCGCGGCATTGTATTTTTAACAACCGTTTTGTGAAGTAAAATATCACTTTCCTGACTTATTATTTCGTATAAAGTATTATTTTTTTATTTGTTTGTGTAGAGAAAAGAAAAAACGCTTTCGACTAGATTAAAAAAATATAGTATGCGATTTAAAAAAAGTCGTCTCCTTTACTGTAAAAAAATGACTGTCGATAAAAAATATCTGATATTGCCAAAATATCCGAAAATCCCCGAAACTTTTTTTTTTGAATTATTATTTAGATTAAATGATTATTTCAGAAGATAATATCAATATAACTAGCTCAGTGGTATAAAGTCGGCCTGTGGATCCTGAGAACCCTGGTTCGATTCCCACACACGACAAACAATTTTCATAATTTAAAAATCTATCCCTGTGGCTTTTCCACCCCTAACATCTTTGGAGGCCGTGATTTGACAACTGGTAACCGCACTTCACGCGCAAAATACATGACTTACCGAAATCTACTCCGGCAGAGTGCCACGCCCAGTAATGGGTAGAAGGCGTAATGATATATTTATTTATTTTTATATCAATATTCCTTACTTATTTTACAGCCTGTATATAATACTTACGTTTGCGTCTAAATGGCTTTAATCTAAAAATAAATATTTTAACCTTTAACGAATATCGATGCTGTCAAAAGATCCTAAAACAATGTTTCGACTAGGACTAGGAGTTACTAATTCAATATCTTATTTAGGACTGACGGTATCCTCCCATCGCTAGTCCGTGTGGACGCAGTGGGCAGCGACAAGAACAAGCGCTGGTACGTGTTTGATGGTCCAGTGGACGCCGTATGGATCGAAAACATGAACACAGTATTGGACGATAACAAGAAGCTCTGTCTCAGCAGCGGTGAGATCATCAAGCTGCGGGACACGCAGACTATGATGTTCGAGGTGGCCGACCTCGCCGTGGCTTCACCCGCCACTGTGTCCAGGTGCGGCATGGTATATCTGGAGCCTGGAGTTCTTGGACTTCACCCATATATCAACTGCTGGTTGAACCAGTTGCCACCGGTAAGATAAATATGATACAGAGAGATTATCTTTCACGGCATTACCTTGGTATTAACTTATTAACAACCGCAAGTTATCTACGTTACGTACATTCCAATATGTATATCATGGTATGGTTTTTTGTTAACATCTTGATGTTTACATTAAGTTCCGGTTGTATTAAACTTTGTCAGCTATGTAATCACGTTGTTAAAACAAGGCGAAAAAATTGAATTAGAATAAAAAAAAATGCAAGAAATGTAAATTTTTTTGACTAGTTCAATATTTTAGAATGTTATAATTTCTATAGTATATATTCAACTAATAATTGTTAACTTTTAACATGCTGTTAGTTAAAAAAACAACGTTTGTAAACTATTCACAGAGTATATCACCAGTGATGTTAATAAGGAGTAATTTTAATGTGGTGAAAATTTTTTATCGGTTGTGGGAATCGAACCGAGGTTCCCAAATTCATAGGCCAACTCCATATCACTGAACCATCCATCAGCGTTTAAAGGGGTATAAGTACGTGAAAACGTAAAATTAAAAATCTCATTTTAGTTTGTTGAAAAGAAGTAAGTTAGTGGGTACTTTTTAAATAATTTGCTCAAAAAATGTATCAAAAGTAATTGACTGCAGTGTTCGGAGGGGCCTTGCTGCTCATTTCTGGCTTAAATTATGAAAACAATGTTCAAATTTGTTGATGTGTTGTTGCGTTAAAATTATTTGTGGACACGAAAAATCCGATACCAATGTTTTAGTGACATATGTCACCTAAATTTCTGACTGTTTACTAAGAGATTCAAAAGAACATAAGAGAATTGTTTCATGTTAGGTATATAACATCAGAGAAAACAGTATTTTACCTGTCTGTTGCATATAGTACATATCAAAGGATATTTTAGTTCATGGATCTTGACTTGAGTAATTATTATGTGTGAATTGTACAAAGTAAGAAATAAGGAAGAGGCGAAAAACGGGAGAATTTAATTTAATTGGTTGTATTTCCGCGACTGCTTAGCACCATCATTACCAACCTAATCTGAAGTCGCCGAAATATATCCAACCATATTACATTCTCTCGTTTTCTGTCCCTTCCTTATTTCTGACTTTGTAGAACATTAATATTCATACATAATTTCAAAGAATATTATTTCTTTTTTACTATTTTATCTAGCCACCAGACAAAATTGATACCTAAATAACTATTAAAAGTTTAAACTGAAAAATAACAAGAAATTCATGCTATAATTCTGAACAAATGTCCCTGCAAAATCAAACTTGTTGCAGTTGGCAGAACAGTACACTGAAGAACTCCGCCAGTTGTGTGAAATATACCTGTTGCCCGCATTGGATCTACTCCGGAGTCACATGCGAGAGATTGTCGGCTCGGTGGATTCAGCAGTGGTGCAGAGCTTCCTTGGTCTTATGGACTACCGGATGGCTCCACTCTCTGGCAAGGACAATCGACCACCCCCAGCCTCCAATTTCCTTAAATTAATTCGTGAGTTATTTTCTTATTTTACGTTGTGAATTTTGGGTATCTGTAAAGTATCACTTTTCTGGTTGAAATCACTACTGTAAACATGAAAATACGATAATTTTTATATTCAAATTGCTCCCGTGACGCTCCCTCCACTAACATTTTTGGGAGCTGTGATTTGTCAGCTGGTAATGCGCATAACTATATCACTAAGATCTGCTACAGCAGAGTATCACACGTAATGGATAAAACGTGTGATGATATATTTACTTTTTATTAACTGTCATTTTTTTGTACTAGACGAAGAAATTTGTTAGAAACTTTGTGAGGAGATTGTAATATCGGCCTTCAATCTTTATTTGTAGTAATGAGAGACAGCTAGAAGAAGTTCAATTAACAGTTTCAGATTTTCATTAACTTGTAACTTCTTTATAAAGTAGTATTTCTGAGAAAACCTTAACTAAATAGTGCTCCCTTTTTCTCTTTTGTTATCGAAGTGCGCTCAGAGTTGAGCTGATAAAATCTTCTAATATACTTCTTTAAAACTTGATCTGTTAAACAAACAGCAAATATCGGTAAAATTATTAAAATTATATGAAATGTTATTTTTTTATGTGCTGCTTTTTTGTTTGCTAGACTGATACATTTATTAGGAGCAAAATATAAATTTTAAAACTGGTTCAAATAATAAAAAGTAAATCGAATGTATGACAGCAATGTCAATTAATCCATTTGACTAGAAATTTTAATTTGCTTTTATTTAAAGAAAAATAGGAAAAAAATTTCCATCACTTGTCTCGTAATTCCACAGAGGTTTTTTACAGCACGTTTGCATCAACTTCTCGGTAAGTCGGTATCACAATCCTCTAGATCCTAGTTGATCTAGTTGGATATATGATCGCACCATACTGATGAGTCCGGAAGGACGAAACGTACGTCTATGGTTAAAGCTGAACTGACCAGCCGTTTGTTGATGACCTGAGAAGTTGATGCAAACGTGCTGTAAAAAACCTCTGTGGAATTACGAGACAAGTGATGGAAAATTTTTTCCTATTTTTCTTATTTATTAAGACTCAATTCCACATCGCAATAGACATTTTGTCTTTTGTTTTATTGCTTTTATTTATTTAAATCAAGTTTAAATATTTAACTGTTATTGGTGAAACCGCTTTTTCTCTATTGTTTAGTTATTTTAGTTAATGTTCTAAGCGATAGATAACGCAAACATTTCCGAAACAGTTATACGCTATGAACTAAAATTTGTGTGATTTTTTATTTAGCTGTGTTGTTGGTACCCTGGGTGACATTCTCCGTGATTTGGAGTGTTGGCGGCACTTGTGACTACGCGTCTCGTGTTCTGTTCTCCAATTGGATGCGGCACACAATGTCTGTGAATGTACACAAACCATATTTTCCTGCAGATGGACTTGTTTATGATTATAAGTAAGTATCTGCGTCCTTTTTAAAAATTACCTTTCGCGTTTGATAGGTACGTTTTGAGATCACAATAAGTCTATATATTAATTGGCAATGTTGCATTGAACCTTTCATGACCAGTTTCCTCCATACAAGCAATTCCCACAGGCGACAAACAATTTTCATAATTTCAAAAACTACCCCTGTGGCTCCTCCACCACTAACATCTTTGGGGCCGTGATTTGACGACTGGTAACCGCACTTCACGTGTAAAATATATCACTTACCGAGATTTGCTTCGGCAGAGTGCCACACCCAGTAATGGGTAGAAGGCGTGATGATATATATATATATATATATATATATATATATATATATATATATATATATATATATATATATATATATATATATATATATTAGGGTGTCCGTTATTTTGGCAAAGTCGGAAATTTGTTGCTCTCCCCCCGTAAAACTAATCATAAAATATAAAAAAAAATTTGAGTCATCATTGCAGGTCCGAAAAATGACGTTAACACGTTCCTGTAGAGGGGTCAAAATTTACATGTAGTTTAAATGGAGAAAATGCCATTTTTGATACTTTTATAAATAACTTTTTATATGTTCAAGCTAAAAATATTTCAAGATAACTACCGGAAAGCTAATAAAATAAGCTTTCAAACAGACTAAAATGCAAGTCATTTGAATAAAAATTGACGGCGTAGCGTCAATTTGAATAATACGAACTTTGAAGTATGTAAACGACAAAAACGTTTATATAAGAATTTCGATTAATATTTCATTTTTTACCTCAAAAATTGATGAACCACTAACAACAATATGATAACTACATTCTGAAATTCATTTTAACTATCTTCAAATTAACGAAATAGCGCCAATTTGAACTGTATATATATATATATATAGACGCCACTGTTCGTTACTAATTTAACAACAAAAATTAGTAAAATGCAAATTGTATCGATTCATATACATTTTTTGAGTAATACATTTATTTTCCATTATTTTAATAAACTAACAATCATGACACCTGTCTATTTGTTATTTTTGCAGACTTAATGATGGAGGATTTACGGATTCGACTGATGACAATGAACCTACAAATCCAACTTGGCGTTCCTGGATGGAGAATGTAGAAGCTTACGTTATTAATCCAGAGATGAACTATTCAGGTACCTAAATATATGCATACTATGTAACCTCCTATTTTATAACTGGATTATTCTATAAATTATCACAGCGTGACCAGAATAATTTACTCTGACATATGCATTTCACGTACATCTATTATTATAAAAATAAATTTATGTAATAACAGCTCATTAACAGCTTCCTAAAAATGTGATTCAAGAAAAAAATTATAGAGCTCTTTAGTTAAAGAATAGTTTATCTAGCAACAGTATCAATAGCGATTTTCTGAAACTTATTGAACCGTTAGTTGCTAATGAACCGATAAAACCTTCATGCAACCGAGCATAAGAGTTTTCAATACAATGAACAATTTCTAGATCGTCGTCTTTAAATTATCTTAGAAATCAATATCTATAATTGACAAGTGCAGTTGTTCAGCTTTAACTCAATTTATTATTATTATTATTTATAGATATTGAGGTACCAACGGTAGATAATGTTCGCAATGCGGAAATGATTGGAATACTTTTGGTGAACGAAAACAATGTTTTGGCCGTTGGACCAACAGGAACTGGAAAAACACTAACAGTAGTCGGAAAATTGAGTCGAAATATGCACAAAAAGTTCATCTGCGACTTCATTACTTTCTCTGCTAGAACTTCTGCCAATCAGACACAAGTAAGTGTATATAAAATTTTGAGAGAAAAATTCGAACTGGCACCGAAATTCTTCACTCAAATTGTTTTTTGTAATATAACCGGTATGGAACACTCTAGTTTTTTCCTTTCTAAAGAGGTAAAACTTATTTTCCTCACTACTTAAATAAATAAATAAATAAATATATCATCACGCCTTCTACCCATTACTGGGTGTGGCACTCTGCTGAAGCAGATCTCGGTAAGTGATATATTTTGCGCATGAAGTGCGGTTACCAGTCGTCAAATCACGGCCCCCAAACATGTTAGTGGTGGAGGAGCCACAGGGAGAGCTTTTTCAAATTATGAAAATTTGTCGCCTGTGGAAATCGAACCAGGGACCTCAGGATCCACAGGCCGACTTCAAACCACTGAGCTAGCCATCCCCTCACTACTTCACGAGAAGAAATTTGAGTTTTCATGACGTAAAAGAAATATTTATGTTATGAATATTTATTTTACATATTTTCAGTTTTTAATTACAGTCAAAATAATATTATTTAAAAAAAAATAATTACATTCTAATTTCTAACATGGACATGTATTTGAATGAAAAATAATTGTATTTGTATGATTTCCTATTAGGATTTGATTGACTCGAAGTTAGATCGACGCAGAAAGGGTGTATTTGGACCTCCAATTCTAAAGAGGCAAGTCTTTTTCATCGACGATTTCAATATGCCAGCTCTCGAAGTCTATGGAGCGCAACCACCCATTGAACTTATACGACAGTGGATGGACTTCAAAGGTAAACTGTCTCTTTAGTATCGTATTTCTATTCATTTCCAGCAAGCAGTAAATTTTAATAAACTGAATAGAATAAAAAGAGGTAATACAAAATGGTTGATAGAAAATCAGTTAACAAGAAGCTTTGGAAAATATTATGTTACGGTATGTCCAATTAAATGGGGTTGCACGAACCATGGAAATATTCACTGAATTCATATAAAAATATGGGATTATGACTGGTCAGGGAAGCAATAATCGCCAAATTGAATAAAGTAATAATAATACTATTAGATTCCGTATATTACATATTTCAAGTCTATACCCGAAATAAAACACATTAATTTTATTTCCATTGCAGAATTATTTAAAACGTATTTAATACTAATTTTACGATTTGAAAATTATCGCCTACATTCTACTATAAAATTCTATAAGGTGTGATCCCACGACTGAACTGGATTAAAATATATCTTCTTCTTCTTCTCCATTTTCGTTATACCCGACCTGGGTGTCAGATAATTTAAATATTCATACAAAATTAAAGCCATTATTGACGGTTTCACGCTATCATATGGAGCGAAGTGTCGCATTTTAAAATTTGTGTTTAGATGAACGGAGAAGATTGATTCGAAAGAAAATTTAACCAGACTTAAATTTTAACTTTGGTTTAAATAAATACAAGCAAATCGAATGTTTGACAACAATGTCAATTATTTAATATGGCAATATTTAAATTTTTAGTACGACTTTATTACTAAAACATTATATATGGGGTAGGTGGCTCAGTGGTATCGAGTCGGCACGTGAATCCTGAGAACCTTGGTTCGATTCCCACAGCCGACAAACATTTTCACCACATTAAAATTATTTCTATGGCTCCCCCACCACTAATATCTTTGGAGGCTGTATTTAAATGTATCACTTAACGAGATCTGCTTTGGCAGAGTGCCACATCCAGTAATGGGTAAAAGGCGTGATAATATATTCATTTATTTAATTTAATATAGTCGCGAGAGTTAGTTTTATTTTAAGAAAATGTGCAGAAAAACACTAGTCCAACTATTATGAATTTGGACTCGAATTATATATTTTTGTGACACCGTACATGTTATTGATCCAAACATATTTGTATAAATAATCCGGTGGACGAAATAAAGTGACATTCCACTGACATTGTCTTTCCAGGGTGGTATGATCGTCGTACCGTGGGCGAATTCCGAGCCATCATCGACGTGAACTTTGTAGCGGCTATGGGCCCGCCAGGCGGCGGCAGGAATCCTGTCACTGCGCGCTGTCTACGTCACTTCCACTTTCTCACCTTTACTGAAATGGAAGACTCGAGCAAGGTAAGCATGAGATGACTTCATACATATATAAGTAAAATAAATACGATTCCGCATATACTGTTCTTCCGTACGACTATACATATACGAGTATAATATAAAAATAATTTAATAGAAAAATATGTGCATGTATACAAATAGTTATTAAGAGCGTAAAGTGATTCTTTGTTACTCAAACACGGTATCTGCAGCGAGAACGCAATAGTGTAAGAGGACACTACGCTCGGGATTCACATATAATTTTTTAAATATTGGTAGATATTCTGCCGATAAATGTACCTACAGAAAAATACCATACATATGTAACAAGTTTTTCGCTTCCATAATTAATTTAAAGAAAAAGTTTTCAAACAAAAGTTGCAGTTTGTAAGTAATTAAATTCTGCATTTAAATCTGGATACATATTTCATTTAAGGACCGGTTATATAAACACAGTTTATAAATTACTTTTACTGAAAAACAATTGTTACGCGCAAAAGTTCAGTTGTACAAGTCTACGGTTAAATTAAATTTAACAACAGTCTGTTATTCAATTTAAACTAATTATGATTACTAATTAAAAGTTTTTAAAATTGATATTATTTACATAGGTAGTTATAAAACTGGAATAAATGAGTAATGTTTAACATATTTTCGTAGTTTAGTAGTAGTGGGCAAATTTTACGTTCGCGAATTTCTGTTCGCTTGTTGTAGTCCTGAAATCACAATTTTACGAAATTTGTTCGTACTATTTGAATATTATGCCGTATATCCACATTCTATCTCTACTGAGTTTTGGGCAAATATTTACTTAATGAAATTATTCAGTATTTCATTCCCAACACAATGTACCTAATTTTGAATCAAGAAAATTTATATATGAAAAACTGGCAATGTCAAACAAAGTTTATTTTCTGGTTAAACATAAATTTACTTAATAATTTACATTTGAATTAAATGTTTGCAACAAATTTTCATAATGTGCTAAAGAAAAATATAATCCATCGCTGATGAATATTATTATATAATATTAATTAATTAAAGGTCAGTGTCGCCACCAAAAGTTAAATTTTAAACTTTACTACGATGTAAAAAACATAGAGGGTGTTTTTATAAATAATATAATTTGAAAAAAAAAATTAAGGATATACGAGCTGTGTGTTACATAACTTGGCCCCAATCATATTTTTTCGTTTGAAGTTATTTTGCTATTTTATTTTTCGTGTAATATGCAAGAGAATTAAATAAAATTTTAATGACACATATATTAGTATGTTGTTAATACACAGATAAAACTCGGAAGTCAATCGATACATTCATCTTGGAATGACAGTCATTAAAAAAGGAAGTAAACATTTCTCTATTAACTAAAACTTTTATTGAGAAATTGTATAATAATATAGTTTATTTAAAATAATAATTAACGTTGATTTCATCCGTCAAACTGCTTACAAGATAATCATGATAGTCCATTTTAGGTTGAATTAGTTTTTTTGTAAAAAAAATGGTTGTAATACTGCCATACATTTTGTGTCTTAATTTTAAACTAGTTAAATATATTGGGATGGCTAGCTCAGTGGTATGAAGTCGGCCTGTGGATCCTGAGGTCCCTGGTTCGATTCCCACAGGCGACAAATTTTCATAATTTGAAAAAGCTATCCCTGTGGCTCCTCCACCACTAACATGTTTGGGGGCCGTGATTTGACGACTGGTAACCGCACTTCACGCGCAAAATATATCACTTAACGAGATCTGCTTCGGCAGAATGCCACACCCAGTAATGGGTAAAAGACGTGATGATATATTTATTTATTTATTTATATTCAACAACATGGTTCTTGAAGTCTACATTTTTAATGCCACTGGCCTGTACTACAAACATTCATTTATCTGATGTATATGAATAAATTGACTATTGTAGTGTTTATAATTATAATTTAACTATTAATAATAGAAATAACTATCAAAACCAGTGGCAATAAAATTTTTTACTTTAGACAAACAACCCTTAATTTTGCGAATTTAAAAAAATAATGTTTTTGTTCTATGATCAGTACGTCATCATAATATTATTATATACCCGTATTTATTATCTCCAAGTACAATAACATCCTGTATAAAGTAGGCCATGCTTACACCATGAAGTTGGTTGAAATAAATTAAAGCAAATCAAATATTTCATGTGATAATATAATATCGTTTTGCTTTTATTTATTTAAATCAAGTTTCAAATTTAACTTCCGGCGGTGCAACTGACCATAAATCGTCTTTGGAGTTGTTGTTATTAAAGTTATAAATTTTATTTTTTTATAGAGAACCACACACACAAAATCACATTGATTTAAATCTAGCGTTCTTGACTATATTTGTAACATTTTAGAATGTACGGTGTAATACAATTCAAAATAGCAATTTAAATATTTATTTCACCAACCTTTTTGTCTATAAAAAATTGTAGAATAAATTTCCAGAAATGAATATAGAATTCGTCCACATAAATTTGCAGTTATCTCAAGTTTTTATCGATCGTTGAATGTTGTCATACCTACATTTACTCCCTCGGTAACATAATTTACATTGAGCAATTAGCATCTACAGCTATCAACCAGCATGGCCAGCTACGAGTTCTAGGGTGCGACCGGACAAATTTACGACAGCCCTTGTTAACTTCAAGACAAGGGCAAGAGGAAAAACCCGGCCGTGTCGTTGTTTGTCGCTAGACATCATAACTTCTAATTGCGCACAGAGCTATCAATTATTCCGCTAAAACGCTTCTCTTTCTCTTCAAAAAATTTCCACGACCAGTAAGAATTGAATGGTGTATTGTTTAATGATGTTATGTCTTCATCCTACATGAAGTGTACCTACCTATCTATATTATTTCTAGTTCTAACTGTATTTATTATCGATTTGTTACATTTTTATTTCGTAGAAAATAAATATTCATTATTTCAGTCAGTTAGCAAGTATTTTCTAAAATAATTGCACCATAGTTCCTTAGCAAAGGAATACTTATATTTTTAAGTTTTTCATAACTTAAGAAATACTTTGTAAAAGATTGAATAACTATCAATTTTTTATTTAAAATAATGACAGAGCAAAATGTAGACATCTCCAACTGTTTGTAAGTGCAGAAAGTTGACGTTTATCATTCGCTTCAACGAAACGTCGATGTGTTAGTATCGTAATTAAAGAAATTATTGACTGAAGTCCTGTTTAATTGCATTTTAATCATATTTCCCAGTCACTTAATTTATAATCAATTAATTATAAATTTTAACAAAACTAGAATGACTAAAACTGGACATCTTCGTTTGTGGACTATATTCACCACACAAAAATTACGCTGATGTCCATTTAAACACAATTAAAAACCCCAGAATAAAAATATTAGATGTATTTTGACATTAACATTCATGCAATAAATTACAAAAAAAAACTAAACATCGACCGCTACGGGGATCATCTTTAGGAACTGAAGAAAAATACAATAAGAAAATTACATAAAGCGTACAATTACAAATAAACTATTACGTGAGAGGTCAAAATTTAAAAATACTTATCTTGGGTTGCATGAAAGTTTTATCAGTTCATTAGCAACTAACGGTACAATAAATTTCAAAAAATCGCTATTTATACTGTTGCTAGATAAACAATTCTTTAACTAAAGAGATCTTTATTAACCCAGCATTAGTGTCAAAAGTAACAAAGAAATAATAAGCCAATAATTGTAAGTTTGTATTGTATTGTATTTTTCTTCAGCTTCTGAAGATGATGATCCAGTTATAGTACGAAACCGGTCAGGGATGAGTTTTTTTTTTTAAATAAATTAACTCAAATCCAGAAGTATTTGTAATTTATTTCATACATATCCAGTCAAGAAATCATTTATCATTAACATGCATCTGTTAAATTTCAATATCGGTATTAATGTTGAAATTATGTTTATAGCTTAAAATCTTCGGCACCATCTTGCGGTCATGGTTGATAAGAACCCCGAACTTGTTGTCCATGTTCGAAACGGTGGGAAATGCGACGTTATATGTTTACAAGACTATCTTGGCCGAATTACTGCCGACGCCTGCTAAAACACACTACACATTCAATCTGCGAGATCTATCTAAAGTGTTCCAGGGGCTTCTCATGCTTGACCCGGAAACCGTTACCGTAAGTAATCATTTCACAAATAAAAGCATGGGTACTCCGGCAGGTTTTAATTTAATTGAATATTGCTCCACGAATTTAAACAACCAATAGGCGTATTCCATTTGCCATTTGGATCAGATTTAACTTACATTTACTGAACCAGATCACTTATTTATTTCCCTAGATTACTTCGCTGACTTTATTTTCAGTACTAGTATTACTGATTCTTATTTACTTAGAAGTCATTCTCCCTAGTTTGCTTAATTCAGTTCATTTAGTTATGTTGTCTAATTTATCTGAACTTGATTTAAATGAACCAAGTGGCAAATGGAATACAGCTAATAGCGTTTCATTATTTGACCACGTTTTTTGGAAATGAGTGAATTAATTTCTGAAATCGTTGTTTTACGTTTGTAATGTTCATTATTAAATCAGCCTTTTACAAACTGAAATTTTGATCACAAAAAGTAAAAGGGTCGCGAAAGAATATATTTGTGATTTTTTACTCCGAAAAGTTTGAAAATAACTGCTATAGAATATAAAATAAATAAATATATCATCACGCCTTCTACCCATTACTGGGTGTGGCACTCTGCTGAAGCAGATCTCGGTAAGTGATATTATTTGCGCGTGAAGTGCGGTTACCAGTCGTTAAATCATGGCCCCCAAAGATGTTAGTAGTGGAGGAGCCACAGGAGAAGTTTTTGAAATTATGAAAATTGTTTGTTATAGAATATATTATAATTTAATTTAATCGTTGATTGGTGAAATCGAAATCGGTAGTATACGTTCTATTGATAAATTAAATTAACGAAATAAAATACTTAACCGTGATTGTTGAAAACGGCCTATAATTTGCAGTATACATTCGTTTTGTAAAATATTTAATTATAATTGTTATATAAGTAAGTATTTGAGTAAAATTTTTCATTGGAGGATCTAATTTTTCTAATAATTGAAACATTAGTAAAGTTTTTTATTTACTCTGATGAATTGATTTAATTTTTTTTTACATATTTTTCGAGGCAGAATGTAGATTTGCTGGCTCGACTCTGGTTTCACGAAAACTGCCGCGTCTACCAAGACCGATTGGTGAATGACGAAGATCGCGAATGGTTCGACAAATTACTTCGTTTAAAACTACGTACAGATTTCAAGATAAATGTGGATGAGTGTATTGGCGATGGTACCATCTTGTTCGGAGACTTCCTCGATCCTGTCTCGGATGTCAAACTCTATAAAGAGATTACCGACATGGCAGGCGTAAGTACTTATGATTTAGGTGTGCTTATTGGGACCAAAGTAATGTACTTTCTTGGTACTATTCAATAAATCTTTATTCGCATGTTGAGCAAAACAATAGCAACAGCATGGATGAAACATTAATGTATTTTTTACAATATCTGTAGTGTAAGTTACCCATTAATAACAAAATTTGAACACAGTAAATGGAACTTTTATTGCACATTTGGTTTCCATGATTACTCAGGACTATAATATTTACTTACCATCCACCGTGAACAGTAAGAAAATATGTATCAAGGTCTTGTTTATTTTGACAGCTGTTAAATTTTAAACCTATTTTTCTATTCCTTATATTTATGCAGATATTGTAAAAAATATCTTACTAACCTCGAACTGTAATTGATTTTTTAGCTCGAGAATGTTTAGGCAATCTCGATCCAAGGGACCTCGATTTCCCAAGCTACATTTTTGACTTAAAAACTGTTACAGTTCATGGTACTTAATATACTATTTATTATTTTCCATTGTAGTTAATAAAAATACTGGAAACTTATTTAGAAGAATACAATGCGAACAGTACTCGTCCAATGAAACTGGTCCTTTTCTTAGATGCAATTAAACATGTGTCTAGAATTTCCAGAATTATTCGCCAGCCAATGGGAAATGCACTTTTGTTAGGAATGGGTGGTTCAGGTAATTCTGTTACAAATCTAATTTGCCTCATTTAAACCTAAACTATTTTGTAATTGAAACATGTTTATAATTTGGATTGCTGGCTTTTATTTATTCAAAACAAAATAAAACGACGACGTTTCTAACATTGGTTCGATTCATTTTCAAGTCGGAAGTAAAAAAGGTTTTTGTAACTTCATCTAAATTTTAAGAACGAAAACCTTTTTTACTTTCGACTTGAAAATGAACCGAACCAAGGTTCGAAACGTCGTTTTATTTTGTTTTGAATAAATAAAAGCCAGCAATCCAAACAACGTGGAAATAATTTGTTTTATTTTTTCCAACTCAATAAAATTTCTACACGGCTTAATCAATTCTCTTCAAATGTTTATAATTTGTTAATTCATTTTGACAATATGATTATAATTAATTAATTCAATAGCTTCAACAAAATTAAGTTTCACAGTATGAATCTGCAAACTTGCACATGAAAAAGACAATAACATTTTTGATGAATAATAAGACCCCATACTTCATGATCGGATAGATAGCTCAGTAGAAATATATCAGCTTATGCATTTGAGAAACCACTGTCTATTACCGCAGCCGACAAATTGATTTTTACCACATTAAAGTTATCCTTGTGTTTCTTCCTTCACTAACACCTTTGGGGGTCGTGATTTGATTACTGGTAGCCGCATTTCACGCTCTAAATATATCACCAAAGTAAAAAGGTTGAGAAACACTACGTTAACTAATAAATTGTACTCGTTGTCACAGCACAAAATAATTTTTTCCATGACCATCATGTACGTTTCTATATAAATAAAATGGTTTATTATTCAAAAATGCAGAATAATAAAAAAAAAATCAGATTGCAGCTACTATAGTATCGTCATTATTAAGCTACTACTACTAATGCAGCGCAATGATGATTATTATTATTTAAATTAATCAAAAATAAATAAATATTCCATCACGCCTTTTACTCATTACTGAACGTGATAAGTGTTATATTTATGCGCTTGAAGTGCGATTACCAGCGGGCAAAATACGGACCCCAAAGTTGTTAGTGGGGTGGGGGGAGTCACAGGGGTAATTTTAATATGATACTATTATAGTGTAGGGTTTTAATACCATTTTTATTATTTATTTATTTATTTATTCTAATCTGTACAACAGGAACTTAATCCCAATTACAGTACAGGGTCCGATCTCACCGAACCGCAGTGTCGTAGGCCATATATTTTTAGCTTGAGTGGGAACTCTGAATCTTCAGATTCAATTACAGTAACGTTAATCATATCACCGTATTTTATATACGAGCTAAAAGCAAATAACAATTCATTTTGTTGTATCAAATTACAGATTTATTTATGTATAACTCGGTTTATTCTTTTGTGAAATATTATGTTTTTTAAGGTCGACAAAGTTTAACTCGACTTGCGACACATATGGCAGAATTTGTCTGTTTCCAAATTGAATTAAGCAAAAGTTATGGACAAACTGAATGGCGAGAAGATATTAAACAACTCATGTTGAAAGCAGGACTTTATAACTCTGAAACTGTGTTTCTGTTTTCTGATACTCAGGTAAAACAAAAATATATCACATTCAAATATATTATAATTTTTCTTTTACATATTGTAAATATGTGTAGATCAAATCGGAATCATTTTTGGAAGATTTAAACAACATTTTGAATTCTGGTGATGTACCAAATATTTATCAGCCGGATGAACTGGATAAAATCTTTCAGAACATGAAAGTAATTGTTGTTGAAATGGGCTTAGCTGCAACGAAATCTAATCTATTTTCTGTATATACGAAAAAAGTTCGTTCTAATATGCACACTGTGATTCCAATGAGGTAATTTTTTTAAATATCGATTGTTCTTATCACTTCGAACAAAAAATAAAATAAAAAAAACATTAAGCATTCCGAAAACGTTAGATCTAATCAATGAAATTATTGTTAACTACAAGACAACTTTAATACTTTTAAATCTGCTATTTCTTATAATTTTACTCAAGATGTCCATATTTCGAGGCTCCTGTAAAGCAGGATGCACACCGAGGCGATACGATGAATATCGTAAGCTATATGCGATAAATAATAATTATCTTATAAGATAGGTATCGCTTATAGCCATTAAAATTGCAGTGAAATGACTAAACAGGTGCACACCATTATGATAACGATATTAATCGTGAAATTTGTGTATTAAGCGATAAACTTTGTTAGTTTTTTTGATCTGTAACGTAGGATATAATTTGGTAAAATTGAAAAAAATGGCATATTATAAAGTCAATATTTTATTTCATACTGTGTCGTATTTCCATATTTACAGTAGTAATTTCAATCCAGTAAGTGAAACTTAGTATTAGATACCGTAATGGAATATTACTGTATTGTATCGTGAGCTGCTAGATGACAAACAGTTCATGAGATTTAATTAAAATTATTTTAAGATGTTACTTTCAAAGTTAGAATAGGATAATGATGTTTAATAATTAAATACGACACAATATGAAATAAAACGTTGTACCTCATACTCATACTCATTTCGAAATTCCAGTCTCGAGCCTCGAATATTGACATCCTCTATATTTAGTAATTTTATTTCGATTTCGAGTAAAATATTTTATTTATATTTTTATTTTAGTCCGATTGGCGAAATTTTCCGGGCACGTCTTCGACAGTTTCCTGCTTTAGTAAATTGCTGCACCATTGACTGGTTTAGTGCATGGCCTGAATCTGCTCTACAGGTAAATTACTCTCCCTAAAATAATTTCAAAATTCCCTTTTCTATAATAATTTCGTAGTAACATATTATTAAACAGGAAAAATGAGAACCCAAGTTCGATTTTAATAACTGACAACTGTTTTTTGTTTGTTAATCGCATTTTAAATTTAGTCTGTGGCCCTCCAATTCCTCGCAGACATCGAAAGCCTCGAAGTAAGCGACGAGGTGCTCAACGGTATCGTGGTAACATGCCGTTTCATGCACGCTAGTGTAGTCTCCGCCAGTGAGCGCTTCCTGCAGCAATTGTCGCGCCATAACTATGTCACCCCTACGTCATACCTGGAGCTGCTGTCCAGCTACACAGAGCTGGTGGATAAGAGAAAAGGCGAGCTCATACAAGGCATCCTCAGGCTCCGGACTGGCTTGGATAAGCTGCTGAGTACGGCAGAAGAAGTGAAGGTCCTCCAGGCTAACCTGGAGAGTTTGAAACCCGCTCTGGCGATAGCTGCCAAAGATGCGGAGGTTATGATTGAGCAGATTGCTAAAGATACGGTAATGAATGTCACTATTTTTTATAAAAAAATAAAAATACGTCTTTGATGTCCCACCCAAGGCGCACAAAAAGTTCCGAGATCCTAGAAATATATTGATAAATAATTTAATGAATGTGAACGTTTATTTTTTTTAAACTTAAGTTGTAAACACAAAAAAATTCAGTTCATTTTTACAGCTAGTAGCAGAAGAAACAAAATTAGTGGTAGAAAGAGAAGAAGCCGTTGCAAATGAAAAGAAAATATCGACTGAATTAATTGCACAAGATGCACAGAAAGATTTAGGTAATATAAATTGTTGCCATGTCACCCGAATTTCCATTAGAGACCTTTTTTAGTGTTAGTGATGTGATAAGATTAGATAAATGTTGAAGTGCAACCATGTGGAGCAATATTTTTTTACACAAGTAGCATTATATTTACATATTTATTCAAAAGATACTAATGCAAACAACATAAAAATGAACTATGTGCATGAAAAGCTAATCACTATATTTGAAAAATTAATGGTCAATCTTTTGTTGCTGCACTTAGCAGTTAAATATGTATAAAAATTTCGGTACTTTTCTAAATACTAGCTGTCCATTTTCCAAGCGATACAAAGTTGGTTAAATTCGGGCAAAATAATTGTATATAAAATAAAGTCATAGGTACATTTCATAAATTAATGTATACAAAATACTCTATTATATTGATTTCATTAATTTGTTCGTAAATATTTACATATTTTATAATTGAAATTAATTTATGCATCTTGCGGAACAAAAATATTTACATTCATTATCAATGTGATCAATACCATATTATATATTAATATCAATGAGTTTCATTTTATTGTAAAATAGCTGAAGCACTGCCAGCACTAATGGCAGCCGAGAAATCCCTCCAGTCTCTAAATAAGAACGACATCACTGAAGTGCGTGCTATGAAACGCCCTCCAGTCGGTGTCATCTTCGTTATTGAGGCCATTTGTATTGTAAAAGACATCAAGCCCAACAGGGTCCCGGGTCCGAAACTCGGCGAGAAGATCAACGACTACTGGGAACCCGGAAGGAATATGATGTCTGATCCTGGACAGTTTTTGCAGTCGCTCATGAACTTTGATAAGGAATCAATCACTGAAACTATGATTAACGCGTTGAAGAAGTACGTCAATGATCCTAACTTTCTGCCTGAGAAAATTCTGCAGGTATGTAATGCACAACAGGAACTTAATCCCAGAATAGGGAGTCTACAGCTTATAGTGGAATCCCTCATTTAAAGACATTCATATTTTTTATAATTAAGTTGAAATCAGAAAGATTTGAACACACGAACTCTTGCTTCGTAAATGCAAGTTGTATTCACTATAATTTAAAGCGTTCTGGGATTAAATCCTATATCTTGTTTTATAAGTAATTACTAGAGACTATTCACCCCATTTTCAGGTTAACAAAATGAAAGCAATCTCGCTCCATTCGTGACAAAAAGTAAATTAATTTTTTTTCCAGAAATTTGATATTGATGTTTTGCTGCATTATTCAATATTTTAATAACATATAAAAGAAAAACTGAGTCTGAGAAACCCAATAAAATCAAAAGAATTCTATTTTCATATTTAGCAAAAAACTTTACTTTAGTTAAACATAAAATTTTAGATAATAAACAACATAAATTATCTTTTTACAATTTGAAGTTGTAATTTAATATTATTTATTTATTTTACTCTATACAACAGAAACTTAATCCCAATTATAGTATAGGGTCCAGTCTCACAGAGCCGTAGTGCAGTAGTTCATATATTTTTAGTTTGGGATTTAAACTCGAGATCTTCGGATTTGAATGCCGTAACATTATCTACACCACCATACTGCCAAAAATCGACAGAATTTCTACAAATTTTCTTTCTAATTCTGTTCAAAACGATTTGAAAAGCAAAACAAACAAAAAATCGGATTCCAGTATTTCCAAAAAACCGGTTAAATCGATTTTCGAATTATTATAAAAAATATAATTTTATACTGTAAAAAGTTATTTATATTTATTTTTAAATCTGTACCACTTTTCAGTATTATATATATAATAATTACATGGAACTTGAAATATATAACAAAATAAATATATTTAATTTAAAACCAAATAAAAAACTAAAATAACTAAATTCGTACAAAATATAAATTAAAAAAAATATATATTCAAAATAAGAACGTTTTTAACTAAATAATTACTTTTCATATTAATTCTAGTCTCTAAAATTCGAATTATCGAATTTTACAAATTTATTAAAGAAACCGGTTTTTATAAACCGACACACTCTGTTGACATCCAACAACTGTCTCATGTTATTTATTCCTTTCACAATTTTTCATTTATATAGTATTATTCCTTTTCGTATCCAAGGTATCAAAAGCATGTACGTCTCTCTGCATGTGGGTACATGCCATGTACAAGTACTACTTTGTGAACATGTCTGTTGCGCCGAAGAGAGCAGCGTTGAAACAAGCCATGGAAGAACTTGAAGAGACAGAGCGTGCATTAGCCGCTGCTCAGGCCTCCATGCAGAAGGTCCTCGAGAACCTCGATGTGTTGAACGAGAAGTTGCGATTGAAAGTCGAGTTCAAAGACGCCAAGGAAAATGAAATGAGATTGTGCGAAGAGAGAATGAATCGCGCCGTTAGACTAGGTAAATAAACAAAATTAAGCTGACTTTCTGGATATTTATAAAAATGTGTTCTTTGTATTCTTTCGGTAAGCGATCCAATCCGATGTAATTGAATTGATCCGATTACATGACGTCACAAGTTTCAAAAGATTTAATTGTTGTATGATTGCAGTCCATAGAAATTTGACATTTGTCTGCTTTAATACAAGTAATTGCTCTGCCAAAGTGAATTTGGAAAATTTGTTATTTGTAAGAATGTGTTCTAATTGATGTATGCTAATAATAATATTTTATTGTAAGATGAAATAACTAGAATATGTTTATCTCTTTTATATTATTAACATAAACTAATGTATACTGCTGCACTTTTGTATCTTCCATCGCATTTATGTTTCTGTTTATTTAAATATAAATCTCGAAACTTTTAACGATCCGATTGACTTGATCATTGTTTTGAGGTGTTTTTGAAAGTCCAATTGCAATCAAAAATATTGTGGTGGGGATATGTGATTAAAAACCAAAAAACGTGTACGATCCCTTTAGGATTGCTCAATCCGATTCAATTAGATTTTTTTCGGACCGAAAGAAAACAGTAGCGCTGTCACTGTCACAAATATTTTATGCTATGTAAACATGTCTTCATTTTACCGTTTTAATCAGCAACTTAGATTCAAAATCAAATACAGGACGTCCTATACAACTAAGCAATTTTTACAAATTATTCATACATCAAGAACTTCTTTTCTCTCGTAGTGGGCGGCCTGTCCGACGAGCGTGTCCGCTGGATGAACACAATCGCATCCATCGAAGCCGGTGTTGAGTACGTCACCGGCGACATCCTGATATGCGCCGGTGCTGTTGCTTATCTCACGCCCTTCACTGACGAATACCGGCGAGAGCTGCTGGCTGACTGGCTGAATGTCATCGCCCGAGAAGAAGTGCCTCACACCAGCCACGTAGACCCTGTGGCTGTGCTGGGAGAACCCGTCATGATCCGACGATGGCAACTGGATGGTTTGCCGCGAGATGCACTAAGTGTGGAGAATGCTGTATTGGTAGCACATTCTAGAAGGTGGCCACTGTTTATTGATCCTCAGGGCCAGGCTAATAAGTGGATCAAGAATTCGGTGAGTTGAGGATAAATTGCATGAATGAGATATAATTCTGGAATTTAATGAAGATTACTTCTAAGAACTTAACATATATACTAATTATTAAACTGGGAAACTTTACTAAGTAACATTAACAATGTAAATTTGCTCTTGTAAAATTAATTGTTAAAAGTTTAACGACGAATATATTGCAATCTTGAAAAAAATTGAAGCACGAGAAATTCAATGCCGTTGAGCGCATCTTCATATCTTGTTTAGTTTTTGAGATATAGCTTCGGGAAAGTCGAAACTATAATGAGGTAAATTTTTTGGAAAATTGAACTTTTCCAGAGGCTATATCTTAAAAACTAAAGAAGATATGAAAATGCAGTCAACGGTATTGAATTCCCCGTGTTCTAATTGACTTATAAGCAAATTTTTAGCGATTTTTATTTTTGAAAATTTTTTAAGGGGTACTCCTTGGTTTTTTTTTTATTTTAGGCTATTTTCAGACTATTTGCTCTAAAATTCTTCCTCGTCTAATATTGTAAAGAAAATTTACATACATATGTATTTTGACCCGCTTAATACAATGGTAAAATGCCCAAGTGCATGTCTTCTAGTTTTTGAAATATTGTTCAAAAACTGCTCGATGAGAAAATTTTGGTGAAAACTTTTTGAAAACTAAAAAATGCTGAAAATTTGTTCACAAGTCAATTGAAGCACGAAAAATTCAATGCCATTGAGCGCATCTTCATATTTTGTTTACTTTTTGAGATATAGTCCCAGGAAAGTCAAATATGACGAGGTAATTTTTTTGGAAAATGAACTTTTCAGGAGACTATATCTTAAAAACTAAACAAGATATGAAGATGCGCTCGACGGCATTTAAGTCGCCGTGCCCGAATTGACTTATTAGCAAACTTCTATGCGTTCATTATTATTATTTGACTATTTGGTCTCATTAACTATTCGAATTATTTAGACTATTCGAATATTCAATTAGTTTAGATATCCGAGCTATTCGGATATTCAAACTATCCGGATAGCCAAAACCGATATCTGTTATGTAAATATCCGAATAAAATGAACGTCCCTAATAAACAATGTAGTATTCAACTAATTCAATTCAAATAATTATGCATATGTAGACATGTATTTTATGTTTAGGGTAAAGATATGGGTATTCACGTTGTAAAACTAGCAGATAAAGATTTAATAAGAACTCTGGAATCAGCTATAAGATTTGGTAAACCAATGCTTATAGAAAATGTAGCAACTGAATTGGATCCAGCTTTAGATCCTGTTTTACAAAGACAACTTTTCAAGTAATATTTCTTTGAAATTTAAAAACAGAAAGTGTCTTTACCGCTCTTGCATGATTGTTGCCCTTGGTTACACCTCGATCAACAATCTCCATGCACGAGCGGCAATAGACTACTTTCTGCTCTAGGTACATAAATAACTATTACAATATTAAATTCCTCACATCTTTTATTTTGAATAGGCAAAGTGGTCAATGGATGTTGAAATTAGGTGACAATGTGATACCATATAACTTCGATTTCCGATTATACATAACTACCAAGTTACCGAATCCGCACTATACACCAGAAGTTTCAATTAAAGTATTATTAGTTAATTTTACCCTTGTACCCAGGTACAATATTATTGGAATTCTGCTGTACATGTCTAAAACAAAATAATAAAATTCCTCTAGCGGTCTCCAAGACCAACTTCTCGCCCTGGTGGTTATGCAAGAACGTCCAGATTTAGAAGAAGCTCGTAGTGCGTTGGTCATCAGCAGCGCTTTGATGCGCAAAGAACTCAAAGACATCGAGGATCGTATCCTCTACAAACTCAGCGCTAGTGAGGGCTCTCCAGTGGATGACATCGACCTCATCACTACGCTCGAAGCTAGCAAAATCAAGAGCCAGGAGATCAAGGCCAAGGTGGAGTCTTCGGAGATCACTCAACAAGATATTGACATGACGCGTGCGCAATATATTCCAGTGGCAAATCGTGGACAAATTCTATTTTTCTGTTTGGCGGATTTGCCAAATATAGACCCGATGTATCAATACTCGCTGGAGTGGTATATTAATATTTTTATTGGAAGCATGGCTAACACTGAGAAATGTGGTAACTATTTTTTATTATATATTTTTTGGAAATTACTGCGTCAACTTTTCAAAGCGGTAATCAGAATTGTTTATTGTGTGTAAATATAAATTTAATCATCTTGTTTTATAATCTTCACATTAGGTTACTTACATTTGTCTAATGTTTTCTTACAGAAAAGTTGGAAGAACGCGTCGAAATAATAAATGACTTTTTAACGTTTAGTTTATTCGGCAATGTATGTCGAAGCTTATTTGAAATACACAAGATGCTTTTTGCTTTTCTGCTGTGCGCTCGTATTCTCATGGATGAGGATAAAATTAATCGTCACGAATGGCATATATTCCTTGCTGGTGGGACACCCATCAATGTACATATTTTTCTCTTTTCGTATAATTTCCTTTTTGTCTCAATAATTGTGAAGTGATTAACTTATTATAAACATATCAAATAACTGATGAAATATAAAACTAAATTTTGTAGCAACTTGAAAATCCTGCACCGAATTGGTTGTCTGTACGATCATGGAAGGAGATATTATCGCTGCAAGAGCTGGAATCATTTGAAACTTTTATTAACACGTTTAGCAAGAATCTTCCACATTATAAACGTATTTTCGATTCTAAGACTCCTCACAGGTACTTGCTCTCTTAACTGCTTAAAATATTTTAAAATTTCTAAAATATCTTTAGAGAGCCATTACCACCTCATATCGACGCAAAATTAGACGACTTTCAACATTTGTTAGTTCTGAAATGTCTACGTCCTGACAAAGTAACAGACGGAATGCAAGACTATCTGGTGGAGCACCTAGGCCAGCGTTTCGTGGAGCCCCAAACCACGGACCTATCTGCCATGTTCCAAGAGTCTAGTCCTACCACTCCACTTATTTTTGTCCTTTCTACTGGTACCGACCCTGCTGCTGATCTCTACAAGTTTGCCGATCGTATGCGTTTTTCCAAACGCATGTCTGTAATTTCGCTTGGACAAGGCCAAGGTCCAAGAGCCGAAAAAATGATCGAGGATGGCATGGAAGTTGGTCAGTGGGTCTTCTTTCAGAATTGTCACTTGGCACCAAGTTGGATGCCTCGTTTAGAACGCCTAGTAGAGAACATCTCACCAGATACGTGTCATCGTGATTTCCGCATCTGGTTAACATCGACCCCATCGCCACACTTCCCCGCGTCCATCCTGCAGAATGGCAGCAAGATGACGGTAGAACCTCCCCGTGGCATCAAAGCGAACATGTTGCGTGCATACATGGCCCAGATAAGTGACATGACCGATTTCTTTCACTCAGATGGTCCGAAGGTTCCAACATTCCGTTGGTTGTTGTTCTCTTTGTGTCTTTTCCATGGTGTACTAATTGAGAGAAGGAAGTTTGGACCACTTGGATTTAATATCCCATATGAGTTTACTGATGGTGATCTTAGAATTTGTATCTCACAGCTGCTGATGTTTCTTTTGGAATATGACGACATTCCATTTAAGGTAAAATGTCGGAATTAGAATAAATTAAATACAAAATAAAAAAATAAATAAATATAGGTTCTTGTGTATACTGCTGGACATATAAATTATGGTGGAAGAGTAACAGATGACTGGGATAGACGATGTTTAATGAATCTTTTAGATGATTATTACAAGTTAGACGTTGTAAGAGATGATTATGTCTTTGATGGAGCTGGCAGGTATCATCAGGTGCGCAGAATGATCAGCAATACTATATGTATTCTAAAAACATTTCATTATCATTATCTGTATAGCTTTCGTCAGAATATACTTTGGCTGAATATTTGGATTATATCCGAAAGTTACCAATCAACGACGACCCTGATCTGTTCGGACTGCATTTCAACGCGGATATCAGCCGTGCACAGGCCGATACATACGTGGGGTTGGCCACGCTGATGAAGTTGCAGCCTCGTTCCGTCGGCGGCAGTGCCACGAATCAAGATGAAATCACCGCCAACGTCACCAACAGTGTTCTTAGTCAAATACCTGAACCCATGGACTTGGAGGCCATATCACTTAAGTAAGTGACACACAACTAAAATATTACAGTTGTTCAATAGTACAACATGAAATCAAATTGTTTTATCTATTAGAACTTAAAATATGTTATAAATCCTTAGGTATCCAGTAATGTATGAAGAATCATTGAACACTGTCCTTGTTCAAGAAGTGATTCGCTTTAATAAATTACTAAAAATTATCAAACAATCTTTACGAGATTTATTAAAAGCTTTGAAGGGTCTCGTGGTGATGTCAGAACAACTTGAAGCTATGGCCAACAGTTTGTTCATTAATCAGGTGCCCACCATGTGGGCAAATAAAGCGTATCCTTCACTTAAACCCCTTGGTAAATATTTATACAAATTAAAGAACATTGTAATAATACAATAAAAATAATTATTAGGTGCATGGGTGATGGATTTAAACGCAAGAGTAAAATTCCTAATAAATTGGGTAAATCATGGAATTCCACCTGCATTCTGGATCTCAGGGTTTTATTTTCCACAAGCCTTTTTAACAGGAACATTGCAAAATTTTGCGAGAAGATATATCGTTTCTATTGACACAATTAACTTCGGCTTTAAGGTTTCGGGAGATTACATTTTAAATTAATTCAAGAGTTGATTGACTATTTATTCTTGTTCAGGTTTTACCTAAAGCGCCAACAAAGAGACCAGCTGATGGTTGTTGTATTTATGGCTTGTTTTTGGAAGGATCTCGATGGAATCCCCATACAATGACATTAGATGAATCATTCCCAAAAGAATTATATACTGGTAAAATCTTTCACACAATTTACTGATTTCAGAATAAATTATTTTTAAATATCTTAGATATGCCTACAATCTGGATGGTTCCAGAAGAAAATCACAAGAAACCTGCAAAAGGTGTGTATGAATGTCCAGTATACAAAACATTAACAAGAGCTGGTACTTTATCTACCACTGGACATTCCACAAATTATGTTGTTGCGGTCGAAGTACCAAGTGAAAAATCTGAACAACACTGGATCAAGAGAGGTGTTGCTTTAATATGCGCATTAGATTATTAAACTATTTTACACATTTTTAACTAAAAAAAAATAAAATTCAAGTGATTATTTTAATCACTTATTGAAAAGAAAATAAAAATACAATTTCTATTAAATAATTTATTACGTCTTTCTTTTTACAAAATAATATGTCAATTTTCAATATATTGTTTTAACATATCAGGTAACAAATTTCTCTTGCTATAATCATCATTTTCTAAAACACATGATAACAATTTTGGAACACTAAGCAATGTTCCAGTAATAATACAAGGATAATGTAAGTCAAAGCCTTTTCCATAATTAAATAATAATCGTTTACTAATAAAATTGCCACATAAACTAATATTACCAACTTCTACATATTCATTTAAATGCGAAGAATATAACTGGAAGCTTGCACGCAAACTCTCCCAAGATTCTAAATCTTTTGCTGGTAAAAAGCAAACTCGAAAATGGTAACCTAACGATTCATAAATTTGAATAACGTCTTGAAGAAGTTTGTCAAATTCAACATCCATTTCTTTAATATCATCTATTGTTGCTATAAAAATATTAACTGCTGTTTCTTGTGTAACATTTAGTAAAGAATTGCTTTTATCTTTAACTGGCTGATATTTTTTACCGATAGAAAAATATTTTAACGGTAACTGAGAAGGAAATACAACATGTTTACAAAAATGAGCCATAAAAGATGATAATGAAGCACCCCCAGTTAAATGTAAACGACTATTTTCATGTTTATGTGCATTATCTTCATTTATAGCGAAAACTTTGGAAGAATTTGCAAAATCTAAACCACAGCCTTCTACAATTACACTGCGAGTAAAATCTGAATTTGAAAATGCAGAATAATTTTTTGCAAGTAAATTATCAGATAAATAAAATAAAAGGCCTATTTCAAATAACGCAGCATCATTTTTTAAATAATAATTATAAGGATTGATATATTCAATTAAATCTAAATCTTTTGCAATATTTAAATGCGATTTTGAATCAATCGTAGGTTGTTTTGAAAATGTATGAATTATATTGTTATTTATTTCAGGTGTTTTGTTATGTAAAACATTAGGTAACGAAAGAACTTGAACTGCCGCTTTTGCTTCTATTGACCAAAATTCTTCTTTCAAAACTTTTAAATCTTCTTTAATAAGTTTGCCGTGCTCTTTTAAATTATTTATTTTTTCTGAATATGTATCCCCTTTACTTAATAATTTTTTAATTGTTTGCGAAATACTTACTCGTGAGTCTTCTAAATTATTTTTCTTTGATTCTACATGTTTATAAAAATTCCACACACGAATAATATCATCTAAATTTACATTGACCTCCCTAAACTTAAGATTATTTTCGAGTTCTTTTTTATTTTGCAAACGTTCTTCAAAATCTAAATGTGGATTTAATACCGCAAATGTATCATGTGCTTTATCGCCTGTTATATATAAAGCTGATGTTGTATAATTAGAACTACATAAATTAATAGAACATACTTTTGCAAATCTACGAACTAAATAAGATGAAAACATTCTTTATAGATATTACTTATCCGATGTTTTCACTTTTTTGGATGGAGATGTATCTGAACTTTCAGTTGTTTCACTCTTGCGTTGAGTTTCAATTTTTCGTTTTACAGCCTGCTTAACGCTGCCTAATCCAGCAGCACGTTCTGAATCCTCTACAGAATACGGCTCTAATTCCAGTGCTTTTAATCTTCGTTTGTGAACCTAATACAACCACAAATATTAGAATTATATTTATATAAAGCTATTAAATATATCTAACCTTAGTTCTGAAATGGTCCTCCAATGCTGTGTTGTTAATGAAGTAACGAGAACAATGTATACAATAAAATTGTGCCTGCCCTGGTTTGTCAACGTCTGGTTCTTGGTTTAATAGTTTCGTAGATTTTTCTTCTTTCAAATCTTCATCAATCTATAACATCACGTTTTGTCAGTAATACATAACCTCAACAGTAGTGTTACTTATATTACTTCATCTAAATCTCTCTTCCTCCTTTTTGTACGCCAACCTTTTTTTAAATGTGTGTCTCCACGGTGATACTTTTTGCGTTTATAAACCATTTACGTACTGACAATTGACAAATTATTGTAAAATAATAAATTTATTTTACACACGTGTTTTCAAAATGTCAAATATAAAATAACAAGGAAGAAAAAGAAGAATCGCGGAGTGGAAATAGGAACTAACAACGAATACATATTTTATGTATATTGTTGTTAAAAAGATCAGTTACAAAACGAAATAAACTTATCTATAGTTTATATTATTTATAATAAAAATTTATCTGTAAACATTACTATTACATATTCATGTGACAAATGAAAATAACAGTGCAACATGTGTCTTCAGTTGTTCAATTATTATCGATTGTTAAAAGAAGATAGTTATTAAATACATTTTTCAAATTTCGTGTTCGAGATAATATTTACGGCGCCTGTCTGCTAAAATTTGGAACGCCATATTAAATTTATTATCGCACAGTTCGCATTAACATCAATAGAGGCCAGCCCAACGCAACATCAACAGCTGTCGTCGTCCGTAATGCTGATGACCCTGCTGGTCGAAATGTGAACTTCATAAATTTTAATTTATTTATTTATCAAGATAAAAGACGCTGCAAATACCGGATACAGAACTCCTACGTATTAAAGAAAATTCATTCGGTCTGGTAATCATCAAGTGTATTAAACGTCAAACACAAATCAGAATATTGAACGAACGCCTTTCGCGCCTATTAAACATCAGCACCGGCCGCCATGTTGTTAATATATAGTCTTGTCAAGCATCATGGGTTAGCACTATAAAGTTCGTTGTGTGTTTTTGATAGTGAATTTGCTCGTTTTATAATGTCTACAGTGTATGTTTTATTCGTTTCGAGGTGAATTTGATGGTAAAATGAACGCGCGTGTGTGATTTGTAGTGTTTATGCGTATTATTGATAGTGCAACGTTGTGCTACCGCGGGGAGTCGGCTACTGGCTGGCGGTTGCGGATCAACCCCACGTCGAGCGAGGAACAATACAACCTGGTGCGGACGCCGTCGGCGCCGGGACACGTGAACTGTGCGTCTAAATGTGCGCGTGCAACCCGTGCGGTGCAGTGAACGCTGATACAACGCGTTGCGATGGCCAGACACCTGGACAAGGACCCAGCGACGTACAGCAAAGAACGAGATGGGTTCATACGAGATCTGCACCACTTCCACGATACACGCGGGTGAGTTACTATCCTGTGCTGGTCACTCTAGGAATGCATAGCTTTCGTTACATCAGACAATAGTAATATCACCTGCATACTTATTGCTGCATCGTTCTATCGTTACACAGCCTACTTAGACTGGGTCAGAGACAAAACAAAATATTATTTTCACATCATTATGCATTGGTGTTTCATTTATATTATTACATATTCTGGTTTAACTTAAAGAATGTAATCATTCTGTTCAATGCCAATGGTCATTTTCCACCATAATGAATTATTACCAACACGTAAAGCAAACTACATACAAAATACTTGTATAGTTTTATGTCAGCCGCTGTCAGAGGCGTTCGTAATTAATGGGCACGTATGAAAAAATAAATAAATAAAACCATTTCTTTATATTTTTTTTATTTGATTTAATTGCTAAATCATGCTTTGAGATTAAAACTATTATTAAATAATTTTCTATACTATTTTATATGTATAGATCTAATAGTTTCGTTTTTTACGTCACAAAAAAGTTCATTAAATTTGTACATGAATATTTAATAAAAATAAGTTTTATATAAATCAATAATTTTAATTTATTATCAACTTTCATAAATCATGTACTTAGTTATGACGTTTAATAATGATGAAAAACAAACAACAAATTTTATATATCATGTTTTTATAAAAACAAATAAGTATTATAATGTGGGCATTTCAAACATAATGTTTAAAATAACATAGTATGATTAAAAGAAGTGCAGCAGCTATTAACTATACATAATGTTGATTTTAGGACTCCATTTCGGAGGTGTCCAACTCTCGGAGGGCACGAAGTGGATCTCTATCTCCTCTACTCACTTGTTACTCAGCAGGGAGGATGGATGAAGGTAAGTTATCACTTCTTTTCTTATCAGTAAACTGTGAGATCGGGACTCATGAAAATTAAATTTATTTATTGCATTTTAATTTTACTTCCTGGATCATAACAAAAGAAATAATTTTCTGACATTTCAAGATGTTGATAAAACTTTTTAAGAAGAAGTAAGTTTTATTTGGTGCTAACTAACCAGTTTTAACCTTGATCAAAACAAACTTCTTTCGCAAAGATAGTTAAAAATTGAATTTACATAAAAACAATTTTACTGGACAGTGTGCTTGTTACCGTATTGTATTAGTTATTCAACTTATCGGTTTGTTGATTGCTGATCAACTATTTCCAAAATTTAATCGAATTTTTATTTTAAATTTTAGATTTCGGTCTATTACAAAAATATCAATGTTCGAAATGAGCTGCACTCGTTTAAAAATTAAAGTACAAACGGTGTTTACTTTTTAAATTTTTTAATTATTGTTTCGAAGTTATGCTAAGCATATTTTTTATCAACAAGCCGTCCAAAATTCTAATTAAATCTCTGTAAGTAAATTATAAATAAAAAACAAATTATGTATTCAGATTTATCAATTGAAAGAAACTTTTAGAAATCATTTTATGAAGACAGTACAAGGTTAACTAATTTATATATTTATTCATTTATTTTATTTCTTTTCTAATGTATTTCTTTAGTTTTAATTTATATATCTAAAGTATAATTAATCTTTAAATTTTAACAAACTATAAAAATATTTAAGAATTATTATTGGTATTAATTCATACAGAAAGATAATCATCTTAATCAGTTGATTCAAACAAATTTGACTAAGGGCCAAATTCACAGTCGTCACTCACTCTCACCTCATCCTCACCTCACTCTCAAAGTCGAAGTAACTAAGGCAACTAACTCAAGAATTTGCACAATTTGAGTTAGTTGTCTTAGGGTCAAATTCCCAGTCGTGACTCACCCTTATCTCATCCTCACCTCACACTCAAAATCGAAGTAACCAAGATAACTAACACATTTGCATAGTTTGAGTTAGTTGCCTTAGTTACTTCGAATTTAAGTGTGAGGTGAGGGTGAATCACGACATTAGCTGTATTCCATTTGTCACTTGGTTCACTTAAATCAGTTCAGATAAATTAGACAATATGACTAAATGAACTGAATTTAGTAAACTGATGCACTTATTGGGTTGAATTATTTCAAAGTAAATTAGAATAAGTAATTGTAAATATAAATAAATAAATATATCATCACGCCTTCTACCCATTACTGGGTGTGGCACTCTGCTGAAGCAGATCTCGGTAAGTGATATATTTTGCGCGTGAAGTACGGTTACCAGTCGTCAAATCACGGCCCCCAAACATGTTAGTGGTGGAGGAGCCACAGGGATAGCTTTTTCAAATTATGAAAATTTGTCGCCTGTGGGAATCGAACCAGGGACCTCAGGATCCACAGGCCGACTTCATAACCACTGAGCTAGCCATCCCATTTGTAATTATAGTATTGGAAATAAAGTCAGCGAAGTAATCCAGCGAAATAAATAAGTGATCTGATACAGTAAATGTAAGTTAGATCTGATTCAAATGCCAAATGGAATACGCCTTATGAATTTGGCCCTAAGTTACTTCAATTTTAAGTTTGAGATGTGAATGAGATGAGGGTGAGTCACAACTATGAAATTGATCCTAAGAACCGGTTTTTCTATTTCCGGATAAAGTTCTCGATAACAATCGACAGAATAATTGAAAAAATATTGCATTAATATAATTATTACCATATGTGCTATGATTTCGATGCTTTTTAAAAATTTATCCTGCTGATTGGGAACTTTATCCAGAGATGGAATAACCGGTCCATAACTTCAAAGTGAGTTTGTTAGAGAGAACAAAAAGGACTCCTATAATGAATTTATTTAAAATGTAGTGCAGTGCATGGCTGAAATAAACGCGCCTTTATGTTTCGATTTCCGTTGTGTTATGGACAATGTAGTAACTGTCTCGGAACCGTTGGGTCTTTTCCCACACCGACGTTGAACTTTGACCTTGAAATGGCAGCTATATGAGAACGGGGTTGTAATATGATCTGTCCAGATTCATTTTGTTTATACAGACATCACGTTTCGGTTTAGAAATTGTGAAATGTTGTCAGCAACGCCGTGCTAACTGTAGTCAGTCGAATGAACGAATGAAAGAAAGTCGAGGACTAGAAGTGAGATTTATATAGGTTGAAATATTTCCAAGTTTCACTATTTATATAGTCAATCAACATAATTATTCATAAAACATGCTGATTACTTTCTGTATAATTTAAATTTTCATTTTTATTGAGCTCAAGTCGAACATACAATTTTTGTATGAAATTTCGGATAATAGATAAATAGTTGGTAACGCCGCCAGTTGTGGAAATTTCCACAGTTGACATTACAATTAACCCTGTAGCTCTAATTTCTTTTGAGACCATTATTTGACTGCTGATAATCGCACTTTACGCCCAATAGTTATTTGTGCACCATTTGCATGGTTGTTGATCTCCATGCGGGAGCAGTAACAGAGTACTTTCTGCTCAAGGTACACATAATAATTTTCTGCGATCATTTAGAAACTCTTGAAATAGTTATTTGTGTACCTAGAGCAGAAAGAGAGAGGCACAGCCGAAAGAATACCATGCAAGAACGGTAAGGATACTTTCTGCTCGTGGTGCACACTATATTTTTTCTGCTACCATTTAGAAACGCTTGAAATTTGGAATAATTTTTGACCATTTTTCTGTTTGGACAACAATTTTCATGGATACAATGATACACTTTTACTTTACCGCTCGCCAAGTGGCAAAGGTCAACTTTCAGCAACTGACAGTTGGAAATGTCTATTTTCTGCTCGGTTATAGGAAAACGAATTTAAAATAATTTTTAACATTTTTTTTGTTTTGAAATTCAGGCGACAGTTTCCATGTATCCATGGATACGATGATACAATTTTACTTTACCGCTCGCCAAGTGGCAAAGGTCAATTTTCTGCTTTCAACTGACAGTTGGAAATGTCTATTTTCTGCTCGGTCATAGAAAAACGAATTTAAAATAATTTTCTGGTAAATGTATGATAAGCCGATAGGATATAATTGTTGAAAAAATGGATAACTGGCTTTTTTTGAAAGTCTTTATTACGAAAAAGACGACGTTTCGGATCTGTTTAGACCCATTATCAAGTCTTGATTAAATGAAGTTAAATTACATTTTATAATTAAAATTTGCAACCGTAAGGTTGAAGTACAAAAAAAAATTAATTTTGAGTTTAACATTACTGTTTGAAAGTGAAGCTTCACTTTCAAATAGTAATGTTAAACTCAAAATTAATTTTTTTTGTACTTCAACCTTACGGTTGCAAATTTTAATTATAAAATGTAATTTAACTTCATTTAATCAAGACTTGATAATGGGTCTAAACAGATCCGAAACGTCGTCTTTTTCGTAATAAAGACTTTCAAAAAAAGCCAGTTATCCATTTTTTCAACAACTAAAATAATTTTCGACAATTTTTTTGTTTTGAAATTCAGGCGACAGTTTTCATGTATCCATGGATACGATGATACACTCTTACTTCATCGCTCGGCGAGCGGCAAATGTCAACTTTCTGCTTTAAACTGATTGTTAGAAAAGTCAACTTTCAGCTCCGTTGTAGAAAAAAGAGTTTAAAATCATTTTCGAGAGTTTGTCTGTTTTTAAATTCGGGCGACAATTTTCATGTATCTTCGGATACGCTCGGCGAGCGGAAAAAGTCAACATTCTGCTTTCAATTAACAGTTGGAAATGTGTATTTTCTGCTCGGTCGTACTTGACGAAGCGGTTGTTTGAAATACGAGGCCGCAGGCCGAGTATTTTAATCCGCTAAGTCAAGTAAAAACACTTTCCTAACGTATTATGTATACTATTTTTTCTGAAACCGTTTAATTTAATCAATATTTAACCATAAATAATTCAAAATGTTTAAATTTTTTGATATGAATTGTATTGACAGCAGACTACGTATCCAAGGTTACAATAAAAATAACAGTCAGGTAAAATCTTTACCAGACTGTTTTGTACTTTACCAGACTGTTATTTTTGTTGTAGCCTTGGATACGTACTTTACTTGACTGTTTTATTAAAAACCTATTTTCCATCCTAAAATTGGTTAGGGAAGTAGGCACTTTCTTGCCGGTTTCAGAAAAAAATATATTACTTAACGAGATTTGTTATAGCTAAAGTAGCACATTTGGCAATGGACAAAATATTTATTATAAAATAAAACCGGTTAGTTGTTTTGTAAGTTTCTTATCAATAAATATTGTCTGTTTTATTCTTATTTAACAACTATTATTGTTGTCCTCCTATATTTGATAGCAGAGCTTATAATAAAATTTTGATGAAGTGTGTTGGTCTTAATTGTTTTTGTTTTATGATGCACGTGTAAAACCTTTAACCTCTGTGTCATCGATTACAATTATATCAAATGATGCTGATTTATAAAATAATATGAACTATGATGACTAGTCATTTTATTTTATTTTAGATGTATTATTGTAAATATTTTATTTCTGAATACAGACTTAAATTACTTCAGGTAACACGAGGTAATTTTTTAATTGGCAACAAAATACAATTAATAACAAAATATGTTATGAGAAATTAGAATCGCCATTATGACTTATAATTTCAGTAAATTTCCTAAAATCTCTGTAATTAAATAAGGGACATGTCCTTTGAGTTTGAACAAAAGATGAACTATTTATTTATTTGTTACTCGGCACAACATGAATTAAATCTGAATTTTTAGTACACGGGACTCACAGTTTATAGTGGAAACCGAACCATCCAGACAAAATCATATTGTTTTAATATACTACCGGCAGAGTATAAAAGCCAGGCAATGTACCAAGTTCCAGATGCAAAAATTGGATTATTTATTAGCTATTTTTTTGTATTAGAGCACATTCTTGGCGGGATTCGCTTCGTTTGTTTTTATAACAAATCCAAAGCTCATAAAACGTGATTTTTTAAAAACTGATTGTGGTCTAATTATATTATAGTCAAAATATGTCACTTGATTCTAGTATAAAATTATTCGGATTTGAAATTTAACTTTTCCAGAAGCTATATCATAAAAACTAAACAAAATACGAAGATGCGCTTAACGGCATTGAATTCCACGTGTCCGAATTGACTTATAAGAAAATTTTTAGCGATATTTATTTTTTGAAAATTTCTTAAGGGGTACCCCTTGGATTTTTTTCGATTTTAGACTATTTTCAGACTGTTTGCTCTAAAATTCGTTCTCGTACAAATATTGTAACGAAAATTTACATACATATGTATTTTGACCCGCTGAATCCAATGGTAAAATCCCCAAGTGCATATGTCTTCTAGTTTTTGAGAAATTGTTGAAAAACTGCTCGATGAGAAAATTTTGGTAAAAACTTTTTAAAAAATAAAAAATGCTGCAAAGTTGTTTACAAGTCAATTGAAGCACGAGAATTTCAATGCCATTGAGCGCATCTTCATATTTTGTTTAGTTTTGCCTCGGGAAAATCGAAAATATGATCAGGTAATTTTGTTTTGAAAATTTAACTTCCTGAAGCTATATCTTAAAAACTAAACACGATATGAAGATGCGCTTAACGGCATTGAATTCCCCGTGTCCGAATTGACTTAGGCCGTGTGCGGATTGGTAATATTTATTATTAGGACGTTAGGATTTAGAACTAAAGATCTGTCGTGAATTCGAATACATACTATAGACATCTGTTATTTGAATTTTGAACTTGAATAAAAATTCTTTGACAAATAATAATAAATATTTATTGTATCACATACTACATATGAAGTATGTAGAAGTCATATTTAGAATAAATATTATAAAATATTTCGTTTTTACACAAACAAACTTTTCACCTTGACTTGACACAACGATCATATGCACAGACGCCATTTATTTAGTGAATTAGGGAACCCTGTAAAAACCTAAATACTTAAGTCACAATATCCCCAATAATGACGTCATTAGTGTTTAATTTAGTGCACTATCTAGTATAGATTATTTTTAAAAGAGAAAACTTGTCTGATCAAATCTTAGTATGGTCCTTTTTCGAATATGAGGTGACGCCGAAACCATTTAGCACCATCTGTCCTCAATAGACCACAGAAGTGGGCGGTCCATATTAGGGCGGTAAATTTGAATGCGAGTCGAATGGTATATGCAGTTACCATTGTCTTATCGCGTTTTTATTTTATAAGTATCAAAATTGAAATTTTTAAGGGAAACGACCAATGATGCAACAAATTACTGTTTTAATGTTACCAATATAAATGGTTATTGTTTTGAAATGTCATGTAATAGATTTTTTATGTCTATTTTAAATTTGAAAAGAAACGTATGTCGTAGTGAACTTCATATCTCTACAATCATAACCTCACAATCTTGAATTTTGAATTTTTTACACTTGTATATTTCGTTGTGATTAGAGCCAGGTGCAAAACATCACCTCATTTTAATTTATTGCACAAAAAAGCGCAAAACAAAACATGTAAACAAAAATGAGGCTAAAAATCAAATGTTTGTTTCATAAGAAGTGTGCTACGCCATACGTTGCCTTACAATAGAAAGAGATAGAACGCTTAAGCCACGCCTCCTGGTGACGTTTACTTCTGTGGTCTATTCTTTGAGACATGTAGCAATATTCTCTCGCTCTTGGAACGCCACTGGCGGCCGAGCGGACAGACGTCGCGATCGGCTCGCGCGACATCCTCTAATTTGCGGAAGCAGGGAAGGTGCAGCGCTGCAGCGATGTGGGGCAAGGTCAGGGTTTGTACTGCCACCGCCGCCGCCGCCGCCGTCGCACGCGTCGTTTATCGCTCGCTGTGTCGTGTGCTGTTCTTTCCTTAGCTGGGACTGAGACACACCCCCGGCTGAGCGCGTGCATGCTATCGAGAGCGATAATTACACACAGAGAACCATAGCTAAAATTCAGATAAACCTGTAGGCGGCTATAACCAGATTTTAATTTTCGTAAGCCGGGTCAAAATCACACGAGGGGGAGAGGACTTAAATATTATGAATTAATAAAATTAAAAAATCAACACTAGGTAGGTTTCAAAAAAGTAAATAAGTTTATTCACTATGATGATGATGGTCTAGTCGACCGAAATACGTATAGTGAATAAACTTATTTACTTTTTTGAAACCTACCTAGTGTTGATTTTTTAATTTTATTATAAAAATGTTTCAACGAGAACCAACAGTGAAATCTATTGAATTTATTATGAATTAAACTAAAAAATAGTTAAAAAATATTTCTAAACTGAACATTTTAACATAAACGTATGAAATATATACAATTGAATAAATTGAAACAAAAGAAATGAAAGATATCACAAAATATGGTAATTTACTTTTAAATCTGTGACTCTATTGCTGGGTTGCATGAAAGTTTTATCGGTTCAGTAGCAACTAATGGTTCAATAAATTTCAGAAAATCGCTATTGATACTGTTGCTAGATAAACAGTTCTTTAACTAAAGAGCTCTTTATTTTTTCTTGCAACCCAGCCATGTCTATATAATCCAAAAGACGCTAAAACTAATGTACAATTTTTCAATTCAATTCCTTTGCCACTCATCCAATAATTACTTTACAATCGTTCGACTTTAACAACAAACAAAAATCAACTTACATGTTCTATAAATATTTATTATTTGTCAATAGGAACACCATTCTTCTATAAAATGGCCCCCACACATAATTGTTTAATAGGATAATCGTCTTAGTAAAAATTTGCAAATATATAAACTTGAAATTTAAAAACTAACGATCGCTATTTTTCTATTCGTACTTGTGAACTATTTACGTGTAATATATATGCACTTTCCGTCTTTCTTGTATGTGCGTCAAATGATTTGAATGTTTTATATAAGCATTTCGAATCTTGCATTGTAATTTTATATATTAAACAATGAATTTATGTAGGTGTAGTTTTATGGATCGCATATCCAAGGTTATAATTCCTGTCATAACGTGTAATATTTTATTTTTAAAATTTTCATTCCAATTTTGTTTGTACAAAAATTATTTCAATTTAATTTATTTTTAATTGAATTAAAAAGATACCATTATCTAATTAACTTCAATATAATTTTCAACGATGTTGAATCAAGGACATGGAATATTTTTTTTCGATTTGTTTTTGTTTTGGGCATCTTAAAATATATTAAATTGTTTTATTATTATTTTCTCATGACCCCAATTATATTTTCAGTGCTGTTGTTCGTTTCTCGTTAAAATTTTGTCTTTAAACAAATAAAATAAAAATAAATATATCATCACGCCTTCTACCCATTACTGGGTGTGGCACTCTGCCGAAGCAGATCTCGGTAAGTGATATATTTTGCGCGTGAAGTGCGGTTACCAGTCGTCAAATCACGGCCCCCAAAGATGTTAGTGATGGAGGAGTCACCGGGGTAATTTTAATGTAGTGAAAATGTTTTGTTTGTGGGAATCGAAGCAAGGTTCTCAGGATCCACAGGCCGACTTCATACCACTGAGCTAAATAAGAATATGTTTGAATCTTCTTTTTAACGACGAATACTCAATATATTTCAATTTTGTTAGTTGAGTTAGCATTAATAGAACGATAGTAATGATTCATTGCGCTCGCCATAGTTTGAAACAAATATTTCGTGTATTTTTTAGCATTAAATTTAATTTAATTTTTATCCTGAGGTCCCTGGTTCAATTTCCACAGGCGACAAATTTTCATAATTTGAAAAAGCTATCCCTGTGGCTCCTCCACCACTAACATGTTTGGGGGCCCTGATTTGACGATTGGTAACGCGTAAAATATATCACTTACCGAGATCTGCTTCAGCAGAGTGCCACACCCAGTAATGGGTAGAAGGCGTGATGATATATTTTTTTATTTATATTTTTAAATTTAATAAATTTTCTTGGAAAAAATAAAAATGTAAAACTGAACAGTTTTTTATTATGTAGGTATGTGTTTCCATTGGAAAAATAATTTTAATGGTTTTTGTATAATTATTATTTTCTGTGAAGCAATAAAATAGAATCATTAAGTGTTTATGAATATTTTATATATTTATTTACTATGTCTACATAATTAAAAACCGTTACCCGTGCTTACACGTTATCGCTGATAATGAAACTACGCACTATGACTTAATCATAAACCATACCCACATCACATTATATTTGTTTTATTTGTCAATAACTTTTCACTGCTCTGGGCTTAATAACGATAACAGCAATTCTAATTGACGAAGCTCGCGGCCCGGTGACAAACCGAGTCAAGTATTGATTTTCAATGGCTTCCAATGCATCCATCCTATCTCTCACATCTTTCCGTTAACGTGCACGAAACTTCTGCGATTGTTGAAATTCACTTATTGAATTCTCTCTTTTCAAATTCTCTTTGATTTCTTTCTGAAGGCATGAGATATCGTTAAGTTGTTCATTTATTGAATTATTGAGTGAATTACAGCTTTGTGCTGTTCAGATGTGTATTGTTTTTTATTCACAACCAGTTAGTAATTTGTCATTTTCCGACCGTAAAAAGTGAAGTTAGTTATTGTTGATATTTACTTTCCAACCGGTCGGAAAGTGGTAACTTTCTGACCTCAGAAAACATTGCAACTTTGATTGTAACTGCCTCTGTCAAAAGTTATTCATTTTTAACCAAACGTCAAGGATAAAAAATAAATATATCATCACGCCTTCTACCCATTACTGAGTATGGTACTCTGCCGTAGCAGATCTCGGTAAGTGATATATTTTTCGCGTGAAGTGCGTTTACCAGTTATCAAATCACGGATCTCAAGGATGTTGGTAGTTTTAATGTGATGAAAATTGTCGACTGTTAGAAAAGAACCTGGGTTCTCAAATTCACAAGCCAACTCGATACCACTGAGCCACCCATCACAGAATATAAAAATATTTATTGACAAAAAACACGAAACAAAAATATTTTAGGTACAACTGGGCCGAAATTAATGTGTTTTAACCCTAAAAAGCGGGCTTAAACAGTTTTTTTTTGTCCTAGAGTCATAAAAAAAATAATTCCTATGGATACATAATTAAAATGATTATTTTTTGACATTTCTCAAAACCAATGAAATGCTTCATTGTATGTCACGTGTCTGTGTTTTAACCAATCCTGTCATTTTTATATTGAGAATAAAGCTCTTGTGATTATTCTGGGAAATAATCTCTGTAGGTGCTTTTTTGTTTGTCACCTATGATAGGTAGTTGTCAAATAATTATTTAAAACTGTCAACGCATCAAGTAAAATGTGTGAAAAAAAAAAACGATTTAGTTGTATTATAGGTACAGAAATACACCAACAAATTTTGGAAACAACTTCCAAGAATACATTAATAAGTAATCAATCGATATGAACCCAGTTCAAAATCTTTTAAGTTGGATGTATCGACCTCAATAGCTAAGTCAAAAAATAATCTAATTAAATATAACTCGAGAGTTGGATAAATTAGAAAATAATTCTCCAGTATCTTTCTCAAACTTGTTGACATTTGGCAATAGCCACGAAAGCCCTATGGGCTTTCGTGACTATTGCCTGGCAACAAGTTTTCGAAAGATCTGTCAAATTATTTTCAATTTATTTTCACTCTCTTGTTATATTATTACTAACAGTTTCTGTTTATTGTGAATACTTGATTTTACAAAATGTCATTTTGACATGTAACCTATTTACATATTTCAATATTTTGAACATATAATTACGAGTAAATGTTATTTTGTTGTGCATAAAATATTGTATATACCACGGGTGAAATTAGCGTTTCTGACCCTGGGCATGTTATTAGCCCTCGGCGCTTTGCGCCTCGTGCTAATAATCATGTTGCGGGCCAGAAACGCCTGTTTTCACTCTTGATACATAAATAACTATTATTTTAATTTATTTGTACATATTTTAGTTCAGAAAAAGTAATATAGATTACGGCCCTTTACTGCATATATGTTTACGATCCCTACCATAGACAAAAGATCAAAATTACAATTGTTAATTTTGCCCCATTTTGTAGAGATTTAAACAAGAATAGGCGTATTCCATTTGCCATTTGGATCAGATCTAACTTACATTTACTGAACCAGATCATTTATTTATTTCGCTGGAGTACTTTGCTGAGTTTTTTTCCAGTACTAGAATTACTTATTCTAATTTACTTTAAAGTAATTCACCCCAATAATTGCATCAGTATGCTTAATTCAGTTCATTTAGACATGTTGTCTAATTTATCTGAACTGATTTTAGTGAACCAAGTGGCAAATGGAATACAGCTTATGTAGTTCACATATTTTCGAATCCACATCCCGTTAGTGACGCAGTACGCTCCTAACGAAGCACGAGCATTAATCCATCACTAGACCACTTTCAAATTTCACTTTCATGCCGTCTACAACTAATAAGCGTCCATAGTTGCGACGTTGCCAGCTTTTCTACCAGCCTGTGCTGGGTGTACTGTTTCGAGACATGAAGCAAAGCAGGACGTTGTAGCACGTGGCCTTTCACGTGTGTCGTTCACGCGCACGCGCTGGCACGCCAATTGACACGCGGCCACGGCATCAGTGAACACCCTGACCTAGAGCAAACACGGCCACAGCACTTCCTAGCGGACCACGGCGTAGGTTGCACACCCACTACGAGTGGTGAGTGCACTGGTTCGGGTAAACAATACCGTTGACGCGACTACTTTCTTATTTTGGCGCGATCTCGAAAAATTTCTCTTCTCATTCTGCTCTAACAATCATTTATTTTGTGTGAATTTTCAAGACGAGACAAAGATTTATTGCCACAAGACGAGAAATATATACAGGGTGGTGAACGCGACTCTCGAACATAGGGATTTAACATGTAAAATCATATTTTTGTAATTTCCTGCTTCCCTAATTATTTTAAACAAAAAAGCTTCAAATAAAAGGGCATAAATTCTGCATCTAAACCAATAAACAGTATTAATTTTGCATGCTTCCTAATGGCACAAATTAGATCTGAAAATAACGAAAATAGCCTCAAAACTATCGATAACCATGGAATTGAAACAAAATTAAACAAATGTTTGACGTTTAACCTATCAAAATAATTTCTCTATTTATTCTGTCATTTATTATGACATTATGGTACTAGTTCTTTAATATACTATTTTTATTTTAAATAATTAAAAAAAAAATTAAAGTATACTTATTATTTTTTTATGTATAAACAACACAAACACTTTACGACAAAAATTAAAAAAATATTTCCAGTGGTGACACTTAAGCAAACTCTGCGGTGAATTTAAAACAGCTCTTCATGATGTAAATATAAAAATACGAATCATTTGAATTAATTATAAGTTTTAAACCAATAAACAAATGCCATCAGTTTAAAAATTTAGATGACAGTGTAAACAATTACATTCCGTTTCAATATTTAGAATAATTTAATATTCATTAACAGGCAGATTCATAAAGCAGATTAGCGCTAATATACTCCATTCCCTGTATGGAAACGATGATGTCATATGTGGACGATGTTATCATAGATACGATGAAATATAGCTATCTTTTTTGAATAATATTATTCGTACCTATTCGAATGACAGCTAAATCATCGAACGCGCCGACGCTAATTCATCGAACACGCCGCCGCTAAATCATCGAACGCGCCGACGCTAATTCATCGAACACGCCGCCGCTAAATTATCGAACGCGCCGGCGCAAAATCATCGAACGCGCCGACGCTAATTCATCGACCACGCCGTCGCTAAATTATCGAACGCGTCGCCACTAAATTATCGAACGCGCCGCCGCTAAATCATGGAATGCGCCGCCGCCGATAAAAATATTGAAATGTAACGTCTTCAGCATTTTTTCGAACATTTGTCGCCACCAATACAAACACAATCACAGGACAAGTCTACCTTCATTCATTTTTCTGATTGGAATCTTCTTATAGAGAACTGACTATATTTAAAAATTTCCTAAAACAAATAACAAAAAATGTAGCTGAGATTAAACAGTGACACATTAAATATATACAAAGTTTAAACATCAACAGTATAATTTATATTTATTTTAAGAAACATGGTCACAGATCATTCAGCTTCTTTCTTTTAGTTAGTTGACATGGTTCTATCTGATTTGATGTTAGTTAACTAAATAAATAATAAAATAAATATAAATATATCATCACACCTTTTACCCATTACTGGGTGTGGCACTCTCTGTAAGTGATATATTTTTGCGCGTAAAGAGCGGTTACCAGCCGTCAAATCACGGCCATCAAAGATGCAAGTGGAGCCAGAGGAGTAGTATTAATATGGTGAAAATGTTTGTCGGCAGTGGGAATCAAACCTCAAACCAAGGTTCTCAGGATCCACAGGCCGACACGATACCACTGTGCCACCTACTCCATTGAATAGTAAATTGAATATGTAATGTATATGTTTATTACCGATATTTCAAATTGATTTTTTCAAAATCAAAGTGAGACCCGAAAATTTATTATTTCTTGTCTAAAACTGAAACGAGAAATGAATAAATCATAAAAATGTATTCTTATACAAATATAAATTATTGTAAAATATAAATTGTATGGAATGTGTTGTTTACTTATACAGATTTATAGCATTTTATAATTTAATGTGTTATTCATGAAACAAAAGATTGCAGAATAAAATTTTGATAATATTTCCACATGACTACACTAAAGTTATAAGAAAGAAGGCAGCAACAACAGCTAGTATTAAAAACCGGTTACACTTTGTTAGATGTTAAGATGGTTGAGTAAAAATTATCTTGAAAAATATAACGAGTATCCTCAATACTTATTTTAAAAGTACACATCGGTGCGTAAAATTAAAAATTATATTTCTGCCACGCGTCATTGCTTTTTATGTATTAATTTTTTATAGTATTCCAATTCGTATATATTCGTGTTTTCTGTTAAAAGTTCAGCTAACTAAAAATCATTTCAAATATGGCGGCATGTTTGTGTTTACCTTGAATAATACAATACAATGGGCGAGAATCTGAGTGAAGTGATATAATATGTAACTTCCTGTCAAAAGGCGTTGTCATTGTAACCGGAAATAGTAACAAGTTGTGCGCATGTACAACATAGAAACTCAATCTTTTCACTTGTTAGTTCCGACACACTAATTATTATTAAAAATTAACTACGCAACTGCAGTTTGTTAGCAATATTGATTTCAATAAAAAGAAAGTACAATCATGAGTATTTAAGTATGTATAAAGTCATAAAAACAATGAAACAAAAGAGGTAAAAGCAGTCTTTTATCATGGACTCGTCCGTCTGCAGTTTTATTTCCACCAGTCTCATTTCAACCACTTATATTTTTTTTTATTTTGACCACCGAAATTGTAATAATTCAGAAATTACTGGGATGGGATGGCTAGCTCAGTGGTATGAAGTCGGCCTGTGGATCCTGAGGTTCCTGGTTCGATTCCCACAGGCGACAAATTTTCATAATTTGAAAAAGCTATCCCTGTGGCTCCTCCACCACTAACAGATTTGGGGGCCGTGATTTGACGACTGGTAACCGCACTTCACGCGCAAAATATATCACTTACCGAGATCTGCTTCTGCAGAATGCCACACCCAGTAATGGGTAGAAGGCGTGATGATATATTTATTTATTTAATTTTATTTAAAATAAAATATAATGATGTCATTAAAATAAAATGAATCTTTCCCACTGTCAGATGTTCTTCGATTATTTTAGAGCTAAATGACCTTGAACATAGTTAATTATTTTTTTTAAGGTTGAATACATTTGATGTTTTTCTTTGTGTGGTTATAGTTGCGGGCAAGTTTGCATACGCGATATTTACATTTACAACAGTTTGACACCACTAACATCTTTGGGCCGTGATTTGACGACTGGTAGTCGCACTTCACGCGCAAAATATATCACTTAACGAGATCTGCTTCGATAGAGTGCCACACCCAGTAATAAGTAGAAGGCGTGATGATATATTTATATATTTATTTTAGTTTGACACTTTATATATTAAATAGTTTTCTATAAATATGGGTAGAGCTCGACAAACCAAAGTAAAACCGTGACTGGAATGCTCTTTAACTCTACCTATTCGGGTATACAGGCTGTTCCATTTAAGTGTGCCACCATTGCTATCTCGAGAACTATAAGAGCTACGAGATTGGTTAAAATGGCAAAGAACCACCATTTTACAAGACTATTGCAATGAGTAAAAAAAATATTTTTTTACTCATTGCATTAATGGCGGTGGCTCTACTTTGACGTGAAAGTGAAATAAGTAGTCTTAGTGAAAACAATTGGCCGCTGCACATGCGCATTTATGCAAATTTATTAATGATAATTATCATTCCTTTGACATGCTATTTTTAAAAATAGATTAAATTACACGCCGTTTTATTATTTCATAAATTCAAATAAACCGCCATTTTTTATCCAACTTTTGACTCTAAATGTACCGACGATAGCAGCAATCTTGGAAGATGCTCCTCTCAGGGTTGTAAATTGCTTTGTCCAAAAGTGTAAAATTATATTTGATTGATGGATAATAAAACCCGTCAAAAATGATTTTCAATTATTTTTCAAGCGTTTCTGAATGGCCGTAGATTTATATTGTATGCACCACCTCGAGCAGAAAGGGTCCTTGCCGCTTTTGCATGCTTGATAATAGAATACTTTCTGCTCTAGGTACACAAATAACTGTTACCGCGCGTTGCTATGGGAAACGCGCAGAAAAATGTTTATTTGCTTGTTCCTTAGTAACCATCAACTTTACGTTGACAACTGAAACCATAAATGTAAACTTTTCATAGTAGTCATAGGAAAAATTATGTAAAATAATGATTGTCTAAAACGGGCTTTACTTTTAATACAGTCGAGTCGAGAGTATTTTACGATGTGAATAGCTAAAGTGGCAATACTATCCATGTTCACTTGTACAGTTTACAGTGTACAACTAGGTTCAGCTTTGATATAAACAAAGCGGTGTTATGGGTGGGAGTGTGGCGATCAATTCCTGCGCGGTTCAATATAAACACAGCATCACATCTCACGAGAGTAGCGGCATGTCGATAGAAGGTGCTGTTATCTTTACGCTGCTGCCGTAGCCTTGTTGATCAGCCAGAGCTGAGACTTGGCGCTCGGTGCTCGCTACTAACACTAGGGGGTCGCTGAACCCGCCCGCAGTACTTACAACGCAGCACGGACCATAGACGTTACAAATAGGACGCATGATTTGATGCATGCTTCATTTTAATCATCTTATTGTCTAGTCTTTTAAAAATAATAATATTAATGGTTTTTAAAAGCATTTAGAAATGAACAAATGGTCTGGCATATTGTTGTGGCGCCACCTATTGGACTACTTGGTTTCAATAAAATTTAAATTTTAAACACTATAGGATCCGGGCACTCACGTGACACTGTGATGTTTTTGTGACGTAAAAACAGTTGTTCGGGGGCAAAGATCACTGCGCCACCTACAAAATGAACTATTTTTCCGTCACAGTGTCACGTGAGTACCCGCATCCTATTCCTTCCCTATAGGATGCGGGCACTCACGTGACAATGTGACGTAAAAACAGCTGTTTGGGCTGCGATCACTGCGCCACCTACAAAATGAACTATTTTTTTGGGAGGAGATTTGAAAAGATTTGTTCTTAGTTTTGGTTGTAAACAATTATTTAATAATAATAAAGATTTTTATTCGCCAAAGTTCAGCTAAAGCTGTTCTTACACCTAATCATTTTACAAAAATAAATACAAAATACAAATAAATGAAATATAGAAAAAAAAAACAGAATTATTATAAAAATATACACGATTGCGAAATAATTAGAATAATCAACATACAAAAGAAAAAAACTATAACATGTTTATTTTAAATTTAGCATGATAAAAAAAAAATACAAATAGGTTTTATAAAGGTGAAATTTATTGGTTATTTCAGAATAAATGTCTTTTATACAAAATGGCGAATTTTTTCAAAGTTTTAAAAGTTTTCTGTGTTGAATTTACCGTTTGTATATAATAATATACATATCTGCTTATTTATTATTTATTTTATTAATTATGAACTATAATTAGTTGTTCATCAACTTCAGGTCGGTTACGTGTCTGCCCACAACCTATTAGATTTGTCATAAATAATAAATAAACGATAAAATCAACACAAAAAACTTTAGATTATTGTTTACAACCAAAGCGTATAACTAAGAATGAATCTTTTCAAATCTCTTCCCAAAAAATATAGTTCATTTTGTAGGTGGCGCAGTGATCGCATCCCAAACAGCTGTTTTTACGTCACATTGTAACGGAAGTGCCCGCATTCTATTCTGTATCTAGATTTTTAATAAAACAGTGTTTTGCAGTTCATTGTAATTATTTTATTATAAAATAATAAATAAAATATAAATAAATATATCATCACGCCTTCTATCCATTACTGGGTGTGGCACTCGGTAAGTGATATATTTTGCGCGTGAAGTGCGGTTACCAGCCGTCAAATCACGGCCTCCAAAGATGTTGGTGGTGGAGGAGCCACAGGGGTAATTTTAATGTAGTGAAAATGTTTTGTTGGTTGTGGGAATCGAAGCAAGGTTCTCAGGATCCACAGGCCGACTTGATACCACTGAGCTAGCCACCCCATAATAAATAATAAAATAAATAAATATATCATCACGCCTTCAACGCATTACTAGGTGTGGCACTCTGCCAAAGCAGATCTCGGTAAGTGATATATTTTTGCGCGTGAAGTGCGGTTACCAGTCGTCAAATCACGGCTCCCAAAGATGTTAGTTATAATAAATAATAATTTCAATAACTTTACATGAGCTGAGCAAAATCAGCTAAAGAGATAGATTTATGTTTGACATTTTTACAACTAGACAATTCAGCAACTTCACAAAAAATATCCTCAAAAACAGTTGTACAAAATTGAATTTTATAGCACAGTTCTTGACAAAACAGTTGAACAAATTTCACTTTGTAAACGCGGTATAGGAAAAATATTTTGTACAAATAAAAATGTTGCGATCTTCCAACGTAGATTCTATGGTGCGTTCGCTTATGGCATGTTATGTTTAGGGCGTCAGCGGCAGATGGTTAACCGTGTGGCTTGTGGCTTTCCTTTTTCAAACCACTCAAAGCTATGCTGCAGTAACCCGATTAAAGCGCTCAAGGGCTCGTCAGCCTTCGTACGCAGTGGAAAATTACCTGCCATCATCTCAAACCCTCTTGTAGCTAGCCAAGCAACCAACCTTGAATCCGAATCATAAACCTTCAACTATTTACTGCTAGTTGCTGTTTGTTCTGTTCTTCTTAAGCTACGTTTCGACGTCTTAACATAGTCTTTGTTTTTGTTTTGTTTCTGTTTATGTCAGAAAAATTCCAGCCATTTCCAGCTCTTAACATAAACATAACCTTAAGGAGGGACACCCGTTGAAAATTTTCAAAAAATCGAATTTTTTTTTTTGCATTTTCGGCATCTTTTTACTGTCTAGAATGTACAAAGTTGTTACGAAGATACAGCGAGAAATAGGGAACTGAGCAGATATAAAACTTAAATAAAACTCAAGTCTTAAAGGCGTTTTTCACGAAACCACATTTTTTTACCTTGCGGGACAGAAATTTCTGAAACTATTCGATCAATTTTGCTGATTCTTTCGGTTTTCTATGTAGAAATGAATTATCTGAAAGGTAGCATAGGATTTTTCGGATATACCAACTTTTCGATTTTTTATGCGCATTTTAGTAGCGATTTTTTCAACGAAAAATTGAACTTTTTTTTTGAGTGCCGCCATTTTGTTAATTTTGCGAATTTCGAAAAAATCCTATACTACCTTTTAGATAATTTTATTTAGAACCCGAAACACGAATCCATTTTTTCTCCAATGTTTCAGTACTGAACGCGCATCTATAGTTGCCACCCGTTCCCAAATCTAATTTTCTTTTTCCATGTTTATCATGATATCTATTAATAAATCCATTTCTGTCACTGGACTAAATGATACATCATTTTGCACCCTAGCTCTCTAACTATTAATGCTCAAACTTAAATACGAGTATATTGATCCATGTTTAGCTTTAAAAACATTGACACCGTATAAATATTATTAGCTTCAATTTTGTTACGTATTTAAAATAAAAATCCTAGTACAATATAAATAGAAATACTGTGACGTCATCCGAACCAAGGTTCGTGAGTTCGAATCCGCCTGTCGACAAAGCATGATTTGTCGTTAAAATAAAAAATACAGTTACTTGTATTAATCATACTCGGGCGCTATAAGCTAGTCACTTATACATATGCCTTAAAAGTAAGTAACATTGACTCAGAAAACCCAAAACCGGCAATACGGCAGCGTAAAAACTGCGGCTCGGTGTGCCCGGGAGGCCCAGGCCCGACTCGGTCTGTAGCGCCAGTAAAGAAGAAGAAGAATACTACTCCTGTGGCTTCCCCTCCACTAACATCTTTGGAGGCCGTGATTTGACGGTTGGTAACCGCACTTCATGCGCAAATATATATCGCTTACTAAGATCTGCTTCGGCAGATTGCCACCACCCAGTTATGGGTAATAGGGCAGATATATTTATTTTTAACATATGAAAAAGAATCGTGAATAAGGGATGTTCCATTATCAAGTGATACCGTTACTTATTGATAATTATCCTGGCGTCAACTTAGCACGATCTTGTTTCTGTTATTAGTATTAGCGTAGTGTGCTTTGTACAGTAAGCACGTGTATGAAACAGCTGCCAACATGATATCAACATTCCATCTGCTTTCTGTTTAGTACCGGTCACTATTTACTAGTTACTAGAATGCTCTACACACCACGTGCTTTTCGCTATCGATCTCTCTTTTAATCGTTAACCTTCTCTCTCGTTCTACCTAACATTCCATGATATTCTCCGCTCTGTGAACTTCAAATTTTACTTTTGTACGACAAGATGACTGTCAGGAATAGATGTCAGGAATATGTAAATGTCAAAAATATGTATTTTAGTTTATTTTTGTCCGCTAGATGTCTCTAGCAGTAAGTAACCATAGATACGTTGTTTAAAAAACAGTAGTGAGTTGTAAGTAGAATTTGACTGAAGTATTTTGTATAATTCATCCAAATAAAACTTTAATATATTTAACTCCATGAAATACAGGCGTATGATTGTGAGTTTGGTGTTATTATTAACAATGACACTTACAAATTTTTATTTTTTTATTAGTTTTTTTGCTGCTTTTAACCAATAGGATGCGGGCACTCACGTGACACTGTGACGTTTTGTGACGTAAAACAGCTGTTCGGGCAAACATTACTGCGCCACCTACAAAATGAACTATTTTTTTTGGGACGAGATTTGAAAAGACCGGTTCTTTTAAAATCCTGTTGGGCTGCGAGCACTGCGCCACCTACAAAATGAACTATTTTTTGTGGCGAGATTTGAAAAGAAAGGTTCTTTTCAAATCTCGTCCCAAAAAAAAATAGTTCATTTTGTAGGTGGCGCAGTGATGTTTGCCCGAACAGCTGTTTTTACGTCACGAAACGTTACAGTGTCACGTGAGTGTCCGCATTATTCAGTTTATATTAAGTCTATAGCCCAGTCGATTCTCCGTGCGCAACTTTCCTTCAAGCTACGTTTCCAACTCTTTCTATAGTCTTCATTTTGTTTTTCGAGATAGCCTAAATGTCATTATCGACGTATTTTCGATGCGTTTACAGACTTACAAGAACACCAAAATAGAAAAAACCTCTTTTCGCAAGAGTTCTGTCGATTAAATTATTTTTATATGAAAATCTTGAAAGTAAATTTTAAAACAGTTGTAATGCCGAAATTATCTTTTTTCCAATTCAATTTTAGAGTATATAAACAATTTTCTTTTGTTCAAATATAATTATCATATCTTCAAACACACTTCACACTACCTATTAAAACAATTTGCAACTAAATAAAATGTTTATTACAAAGCTAGGGTTGTGGAGTAAGTGGCACAGTGGTATAGTGTCAGCCTGTAGATCCTGAGAACCTTGGTTCGATTCCCCTGTCGACTAACATTTTCACCACATTATTACTTTTCCTGTACCTCCTGTACATCTTCGGAGGCCGAGATTTGACGGCTGGTAACCTCATTTCATGCGCACACTTACCGAGATCTGCTTCGGCAGAGTACCACACCCAGTAATGGGTAGAAGACGTGATGATATATTTATATTATTTACAAAGCTACGCTCAATCAAGTACCAATTTGATTTAGTAGCGCGAGGCTTTGTTGTGTTCAATGTCAAAAACTTGTTACCTAGCAAACTCATGACATAATTGTTAAACAAGTTTAAATAAACTTGAATCTCACTCAAGTTGAAAATAAACGAATTATTAACTGCAATTAGGATTCAGTTCTTGTTATAGATAGTAGCATAAATAAATAAATGAAATTATATTACCATATTATTTTGAGATAAATTTAGCCAAATGAAAATGTAGAATTTGGTTGTTGTTAAGTTTAAATTTTGTTGGAATTTAGAATTGTTGTTTTGTCAACTATAATTCATAAGGAATAGGATTCGTTGGTATTTCAAAGAATTTTAATGACTTCGTTTTTATAAATAACATAAAACAAATGACAAATATAAATTATTTATTTATTTAGCTTGTACGTGTTTGTGTATAAGTATCGTGTGTACAAATATTTATCAACATTCGTTTCAAGGCGCACCCATATTAACTGTGATACTGTGAAATATTAACACCTCGCCATTTTATTTCATATTTTAATATGAATTATGTCTTTTTTATCTTTTCTACTTTGTCAGGTATGATAATATGAAAAATAATGTTAATCAAAATAAATAAATGAGAAAATAGAAATACATAAATCCTTTAGTTTTGAGATTAGGATAGAACAAGCATTATTTTAATTTTCCATTACGTAGGCCGATATTTTTATATTACACAGAAGATGAACGTTTTTTCCACTAAAAACATTTTTTTCTTCTAAGAAGTGGGGCCCGGACTCGGTTAACCCTAAGATCGCATGTATATCCTTAAAATAGACACTTTAAACTTTTTCGCCCTTGAAAATTCATCCAAATTAGCTAAAAATTTACCAAGTGATAACGGTTTGAAAATTGGGAAAATTTCACGAATATCAAGTGTTTTTTTTTATCACCAGTGTATTTGATTTGTCTCAGGAAATTATCTTATCTAATGGTACGCTATCTCAGATTTTCTCTAGATCATTTTTTATATTCAAGCACTCATTTTTACTTTCTTATACGCAGTATAAGGAAGTATTGGAATCGTGAAAAAAATCGTTGATGAGATTTTCGCGGAAATACGTGTTTTGAGGTCCACTGAATCCGTTTTGATCATTTTTTCAATGATGTGTGTGTGTGTGCATGGATGTGTCAGTCCGAGTATGCAATATCTCATGAATGAGATAATATTTGTTACCGAAACTTGGTAATTATAAGTTTCATGAAAATACGAAGAGCTGAGTTGATTTTGAATGAAATTGAAAAACCGGAAGAGGAAGTTTACTGGACACACAAAACAATAAATTCCATTTATTTCAAAAATGAAATCAGTTACAAAAAAAAGTTTCAAATGAAAGATGTTGACAAAAATATTTGGAACAAAAAATGTTATTTGCAATTTTCCTGTATATGCGCCTAATTATGAGAAGAACTAATTTTTATATTTAATAATATATTTCAATAATCATAGTAGCAATAGAAACAAAAAACATAAATTTTAATTTTCGCTTTATCTAGTTATCTATGTCTTTTTTCGGAAAAACAAATACATCATTAAAATGGTCAACTAATTTGGCAATTTTGCCTCAATTTAAACGACTTCGTATCTCACGGTTCTTGAGATACCAAGGGTTAGGCTCGAAAAACGGACATTCTGTATATGCCTCATCAGTAAAGTTAGACATAAAGTAGTCAACATTACTAAAAAAATATACGTAAACAAATTTGATATTTTATGTTTCAAACAGATAAATGCTGAATTAATGAAAAACTAAATTACATGTTTAATAATATTATATAACATTCATATATTCTAAATATTAAATATGCTGTGTATAAAAAAGTCGTGTGGTGCTTGTTAAAAAATCTCTAAATAAACTGACGTCAAGTAAAACCGCGCATATGTTATTTATTTATAATAAAAGTTAAGCTGTCACAAATTCTTGACTTCATATTTTAAAGTCGTTCGAAATATGAATCTTTAATGTTTACGTCAAGGATTGAGACAAGATTTACTTCAACCAGCTCAAACTTAGTCCTTAAGAACACCTCAATCAGTTTCCCGCCGTTGTGCTAATTCTCAGGCTCAAGTAAATGATATAAACACGAGTTCGTCTGGCGCAGTGAAAAATCAATAAACCACGCCCCCGACTATATCTCTGTCTAGCAACAGCGCAGCTACGCGGCAGCCGCATCGCACAATAGCCGTCACTCGGCGGGTGCAGACGTGCAAACCCGGGGAATTGCATCCATCAGCGTTCACCGGGCGAGACCCGATAATATTGTCACAGTGCAAAACGGATATCAGCTGCGACACAACGGGATTACTGTTTGATTTGATTTGAACAGAACACGGAACTCAAAACGGGTTCAAATTCGTTTTGGTGATTATAATGAAATTGTATGATGAATTTTAATTAAAAGGATTTGCGAGTGGTAATAGGATTGAAGGCTTGCACGCGAAATCATTCGGTTTTAATTGTGAATATATGAAAACTGATTTATTGGTTTTCCTACTTCTACTATTATATTCAAATATGATTTCCGTAAGAACAAGATTCCAATTATTCCCTTGAACTAATCTAAGTAAAGATCGTCCAGATGAAGAAATAACTTAGACAAGTCATTATAAAGTCATTATGTATTTCTTTATTTCTTACGGAAATCGTAATCCGATTCATTAATTACTGGCTGTAACCAGTGCTGGGCAAGCTACTTTAAAAAAGTAGCTAAGCTACAGCTATTCTTTAAAAAAGTAGCTGAGCTACAGCTATAAGCTATATTTTGTGAAATATAGCTAAGCTACAGCTAAAAGCTTTCGTTAAAGTAGCTGTTAAATTTTAAAGCTACTTTTTTCAATTATTGTAAATTATTAAATTTGGCTTGTCATTATGATCAGTCTTTTGTTATAATGACTGTTAATAAATATAAAAAATCGCAAATGGACAAATGTACTGTTAATTTGTTATGTTATAATTCTTATTTATATCGGAATAAATTAGCAAGCACATTAACAGAAGACTCATAAACAGTCAATGTTTAGTTCATCTAATATTTAATACGAAACTAGGATAGGTTAAGAACAAGTGAAAAATAAAATATGTTAATAGATTTTAAACTATATAATAACTTGTTATCCTACAGTTATAGAAAACAATAAAGAAGGTACAATTCAAATACAAAACAAAAATTAATATGTGTTTCTTAACGAACAGTGCTAGCTTTAAGCTACAAAAAGTAGCTTTGGGCTACAAAAAGTAGCTTTAAGCTACAACAAAGTAGCTTTAAAAGTAGCTTCAGTTGTTATAACAATATTTTTAAGCTAATAGAAAAAAATATATAGCTCGCTGCAAGCTACAGCTATATTTTTTCACATTTAGCTAAGTTACAGTTAAGGTAAACGTAGCTAAGCTACAAAAGTAGCTAGCTACTGCCCAGCTCTGGTTGTAGCCAATCAACGGAGCGCAATAAGGACTTTTACAATTTTACAATACAAACTACATGGAAAACTATGACAATCAGTGAAAGCACGGTGTTAAACTTCCTTATATTAAGTGAGATATGTTTTTTGAAGTTCTGTAGGTTCTTGTGACGTCACAAGTATATTTTAATGTCTTTAAATAGTATTAAATTTGTTTGATTCCATGAATGCAAATAAGTATAGGAATTATTAATTAGAAAATAATCTTGCTATGTTGAACTTTTCCTCCCTCCTCCATTATCATATTTCAAGGCTTTGTTTTTATGACTACTACATCCATGATGGATAAAAAATAGCGAGAAGTTGATTATTATTTCTTTTTTGAAGTTTTGATCACAGGGGAAGCACATTCAAATTTAATTATCAGCATTTTGCAATGTAAAATTAAAACTGTTCACAAGCAAAGTTAATTAATGTGGAAAGGATTTATCCACAAGCGTGGGATTTTTGATTATTTCGAAATAATAATTTTATTTTTTTTTTGCAGGTGAATTCGCGGAACGAGTGGCAGAATATATTTGAACAATTTGATTTTCCGGCAAAATGTGTCAACAGTGGAGTTGCATTGAAGCAAATTTATATCAGGTAAGTTTATTTATAATATTTTTCCCACAACACGATTTATTCATTTTAGATATTTCTCTGTATTCGTTTGTTGAATTAATTATTGATGTCAAACTTTTAAAATATGCAATTAACTCTAATTTTATTGTTTAGTTCACATTTTCTAAAACAACAAGTTACTTTTGGTACACGCAACTGTATAAATATATAATTATTAAAATAACTAGTTCAAACTTATACGATTAGTATGTTGTAATCTTTACGAAAAAGCTATAGAAATATGTAGAAAATATTAAAATATGAACGGAACGTCATGTTTGCACAATATAAAAACAACATCCTCTTATAATAGGCGTATTCCATCTGCAATTTGGATCAAATTTAACTTACATTTACTGAACCAAATCACTTATTTATTTCGTTGGATTACTTCACTGGCTTTATTTTCAGTACTAGAATTACTCATTTTAATTTATTTTGAAGTAATTCACTCCAATAAATGCATAAATAAATATATCATCATGCCCTCTACCCATTACTGGGTGTGGCACTCTGCCGAAGTAGATCTGGGTAAGTGATATATTTTTGCGCGTGAAGTGTGGTTTCCAGTCGTCAAATCACGGCCTCCAAAGATGTTAGTGGTGGAAGAGCCACAAGGGTAGTGTTTTGAAATTATGAAAATTGTTTGTCGCCTGTGGGAATCGAACCAGGGTTCTCAGGATCCAGAGGCCGACTTCATACCACTGAGCTAGCCACCCCATGCATCAGTTTGCTTAATTCAGTTCTTTTCGTCATGTTGTCTAATTTATCTGAACTGATTTAAATGAACCAAGTGGCAAATGGAATACAGCTAATATTTGGTAGAAAGGTTCGACTATTTTCCGCTTGAGCGCTGGCATCACCAACCGAATGGCAACAAGTTTTTGAAAATCTGTCGAATTGTTTTTAATTTATCTTTTCTTTTATTGTTACTGTTAGTGTAGTTCAATGTTCCCTCATGTTTTCCTAGTGTCCTAAAATAATAATAAAACATAAATATATCATCACGTCTTCTATCTATTACTGGATGTGGCACTCTGCCGTAGCAGATCTCAATAGATGATATATTTATGTGGGTGAAGTGCGGATACCGGCCGTCAAATCACGACCTCCAAAGATGTTAGTGGAGCGCGAGTTACAGGGGTAATTTTAATGTGGTGAAAATTGTTTATAACCGTGTATGTATTATTTGACGGCCGTGTCTTGGCCCGTTTGAGAATTTCGAGACCTGGTGGTAGAGCGCTACGGCGCTGCGTCCATCTGAAGTTCTCGAGTGCTCGTCCGGCGACTGCGACTGAGTGCCTCACGAGAGGAGAGTAGTAGTACTGCTCCTACGAGCACCCTCGTTCCCCTGCCCCATGTTCTGCTAGTGAATGAATGAGACGCCACGTGCCCCCTGCCCCCACTACTACGCTGCCATCACTGCCGCCGCCGCCGCCGTGTGGTGACGGTGTTCCCTCCGCGCTCCGTTCATTCATAGCGCCGATGTCAGTGCGTACGTTTGTGAGCCACTGAGTCACTCACATAGTCCGCCAAACGTTGAACGGGTGAGTCGGTGAGATATCCCGCGAGGACTTCGCGATGCAGTGGCGTGCGCGAAGGTACGATGCACGAAGCAGGGGCACCCTGCCAAGCACAAGAATAAGAAGTTATTCGCGTTTGACAATAATATGACATCAGCCCCCGGATCGCGCCATGTAGAATTATATTTGTGACAATAGAATAACTGTCATCTGTCAAGAAAAAATATGATTTTATATAATACAGCGTAAAATGATCGGTGATGTTTGTATCAGATAAATGATGTAGACTACGATTTCTATAAAATTATTTAGAACGTAATACTAATTTGACGATTTTAAAATTATCGCCTACATTTTATTATGATTGATCGACAAAAAAATTTGAGTTGGCTACCCTGTTTAGTTGGCAAGCCTCGTCACTGACAAAATGACATCTCTTGATTAATTTTTTACGTTAAAGTTCCTCAATTTGAATCGGATTGAGCAATCCAAAAGCGATCGTACACGTTCCTTCGGTTTTCGATCACATACCCCCTCCACAATATTCTTGATTGCAATCTGATTTTTCGAATCGCTTCAAAACAGCGATCAGGTCGATCGGATTGCGGCATTGCGGGGATTAAATATCTACAGAAATTGTTGTTCCTTTTTTGATTGACTTCGTTTGTGTATATTTAAGTAAATAAAAAGAAATATGAATCAAGTAGAATATATTAGATTGTATTCTTACAAATAATAGATTTTTTTCTAAATCATGTTGGTAGAGCAATCTTATATTGAGGTTACAGCAGCAAATGTCAAATTTCTATGGATTGCAATCATACAAAACGTAGTTCTTTTGAATCATGGTTTCAATCAGTTATGACGTCATACAATCGGATCTGTTCAATCAGATTGGATTGGATCGCTTAGCGAAAGAAAACAGCTATCAATAAAGGTGTCACGTCCGACAGCTCCAAGAATGACTGAAAATTGCGTTTCTACAAAAAAAATCTAAGTAACAAAGAATTTTATCTAATTTTAATGAATATTTAAAATGCACTAGTATTTGAATAAGTATTATGTTATTTTTTTATATCTATTTAACTTCGGATAATTCTGTGCTAATGATATATAATCACCACCCATCTTATTAGAAACAAAATCCAGGTATATTCATGAGGAATTAAAAAACATATTTCAATGTTTGTAATTCTGAAGCATTAGTTATATTTTGGTTCGTATATTTTGAAATTATATTAACATAAGTACAACACGGTGTGAAAGAAAAGTGCTTCTATTTGATATATGGTAAGTTTAAACGCAGATTCCGAATATCTCCTTGATTCAGGACTATCTGTGAATTATCTATGGGATGGCTAGCTCAGTGGTATGAAGTCGGCCTGTGGATCCTGAGGTCCCTGGTTCGATTCCCACAGGCGACAAATTTTCATAATTTGTAAAAGCTATCCCTGTGGCTTCTCCACCACTAACATGTTTGGGGGCCGTGATTTGACGACTGGTAACCGCACTTCACGCGCAAAATATATCACTTACCGAGATCTGCTTCAGCAGAGTGCCACACCCAGTAATGGGTAGAAGGCGTGATGATATATATATATATATATATATATCTATGGGTTTGTGGTGAGGTTGTGGGATCATAAATTATCGGCTTATTTCAGCGACGAGCAAATGCACTCACTATACCACATCACAGATCATCGCAGAAAAAAATAAGAAATATGCTTAAAAAGAAGTTAATATAGTTAATAACTAATAGAAATATATTGTTTAAAAATATAAGAAATTAATTTCAAGTTATATTATTCATCACACCATAAATAGCTTCCGCGACAACTACTGTTCTAAATACGGGCACGTACTGAAGATAATGAAATATAATATTGTCCGATATTATTTAGAAAGTCTAGTTAAGTTAATAATCCTGGTTTAAAACTCTACGAAATCGAATTTTTATCCTACTTACTACTTATAAAATGTCATAGAATGTAGATTATTTGATAAACGTAAATTAGATTATTTTATAGACGCAAATCTTGTTACAATTTTGATGAGCATAACCGAAATGAAAATAATTCTATAACTTTTGAAATTGAATATTTCATTATATAAAACAATTCGTTGTGCCTGTTGTTCAGTTATAATAATTTTAAATCCTGACGTCAACTTAAAGATGTTTACGAGTTTACAAATTCAAATTAAACAAGAAAATAAATTCTGCATGAGTAACCTGCCAAAAATAGCAGCAGTGTATTGGTATCTCTGGCGTTTGTAAAATTCAACATTTATAAATATAAATAATGGTCCATAAAAAAGTGCCAATGTTTTCAGGCAACCAGACATGATACATGCATAAATGTGTTGCGGGAAACATGCCGTGTTAAATAGTTCAATGACCTTTGACATGTTAACGGGTTGATCTTTAAAAAGAACCCATTGACATTCTATATCCGGGAGGTAGAACAGGATATTGCTTTGTTGAATAGTAATTGTGTTGATTATCATATTTGTTTTAAGAAAAAGTAATGCATACAATAGTAGAAAAAACGCCCACTTCGTCAAATGGCTTGATAATTAAGTCATTGAAATTGTTGCCAGTTAAATCAGATCTAACTTACATTTACTGAACCAGATCACTTATTTATTTCGCTGGATTTCTTCGCTGAGTTTATTTTCAGTACCTACTAGAATTACTGATTTGTATGTAATTTGAAATAATTCACCCCAATAAGTGCATCAGTTTGTTTCATTCAGTTAATTTAGTCATGTTGTCTAATTTATCTGAACTGATTTAAGTGAACCAAACGGCAAATGGAATACAGCTATTTAATTAAACATAACACTAATATGGGGTAATGGCTGAGTGATATCCGAGTCGGCCTGTGGATCCTAAGAACCCTGGTTCGATCCCCACAGCCGACAAAACATTTTCACCAATTTAATATTACCCCTGTGGCTCCTCCACCACTAACATCTTTGGAGACCGTGATTTGACGGCTGGTAACCGCACTTCACGCGCATTAATATTTCACTTACCGAGATCTGCTTCGGCAGAATGCCACACACAGTAATGGGTAGAAGGCGTGATGATATATTTATTTATTTATAACACTAATTTGTCATTCTATTAGACTGGTTTACTTTGCTTACTTTACACCCATGCACTAATAGATTTACTGATTCAGACTCAGTTTGAAGTAATCTACTTTGTTCCTTCTAAAGTGCGATTTCAAATCGTTTTATTAAATAGATCTAAGAGTCCAGAGGTGGAAGCATGCTCTACATAATTCTGTTGTAGAATTCAGGCGATATTTTTCAAATAGCCAAATTAATACCTTATTCTAAATAATTTTGCTGTAGAACTGTAGTTAACATCATTTGTGCACTGTTTGATACAGAAAACATCGATTATTTTATGCTGTATTAGAGAAAATCTGGTAGCGTAACCATAGTTTATTTATTTTCACAAGCGTACTATACGGGAAAACTTTGCCAAAGGTCGGCATAGTATATTACATAATAAGTCAGGAAAGTTATATTTTACTTGACGAAGCGATTTTAATCCGCTGAGTCAAGTAAAAACACTTTCCTGCCGTATCATATATACTAATTTTTTTTTAACCGTTTAATTTAATCAATATTTAATCATAAATAATTCAAAATGTTTAAATTTTTTTATATGAATTGTACTGACAACAGACTACGTATCCAAGGTTACAACAAAAATAACAGTCAGGTAAAATCTTTAACAGACTGTTTTGTACTGTACCAAACTGTTATTTTTGTTGTAGTCTTGGGTACGTACTTTATATGACTGTTTTTGTAAAAACCTACTTTCCGTACTAAAATTGTTCAGGAAAGTAGGACTGTTATTTCTCGTAGCCTAGCAACGACTCTATAATACCGGAATTGCACTTTGCTGATAACAATCACAATGGAATGGTGGCAGTTTTCGTCCGATTTAAAAAAAAAATAAAAAAATTTCAGTATCCATTTTCAAAAGGTTCAGATGTCAACTTAAATGGAAGCATATTTATTTATTTATGCTAATCTGTACAACATGAACTTATACCAATTACAGTACAGGGTCCGGACTCACTGAGCCGTAGTGTGCTAGTTTACATATATTTTTAGCTTGAGTGGGATTCGAACTAGGGATCTCCGGATTCGAATGCCAAAATGCTACCCATACCACCGTACTCTTGGACGTATATTAATTGGAAATAAATAATGAAACGTGCGCAAAACACGAGAGCGATTGCGACGATGATAACATTGCAAACAGAGAAATTGTATTTTCCTGCGGGATTGTATGATGGTCTTTCTATGGGAGTATGAGTGCCGGTCTGCAGATAGTCCTTGAAACTCATGCTCTTATCTGCCTAGTAAAGATTCTTTCGTAGAAAAGTGTTATCTGAAGGCGATAGCAAGAGTAAATGGAATTTCTGTACTAAACAAGATACAATTGTGATTGTTCGTTGAGCTCTTTCTTGGGCTGGTAGCGGTAGGATAGCGATTGTACGCTGCGCAATATTGGAGGACAATGTTCTAGCTGCGCAGTCCGTACCGCCCGACGGTCGCCGGGTGTCTGTAGGACGGAGAGCTCGAGCTCTGCTCTAGCTGTGTGCAAGTTGGGCGCGTGACCACGTGCGTGGTCTCCACCGTCTCCGCCGCCGCCGCCACGCTGCCACCAACACACGCTGTCTACAAGCGCATGGCGCGAGACTTGGCCCAGGTCAGGGCCGTGACCCTGCCCCTGACTCACTCTCTCACCCAACTAACAACATCTTCATTTTACACTTGGGGCGCGGGTTCGTTATTGTCCTCTCGCTGGACTGCCTAGTCGATCTAGAATGCCGTTTTCAATATTTTAATCTAAAAGAACTTGGATCAAAGCAATAGTCTATTTCAGCAATTCGGCGATTAAAGAAATATTCAAGACACTTCAATTTTAGCAGTAAAAGGTCACAATAGGATGCGGGCACTCACGTGACAATGTGACGTAAAACAGCTGTTTGGGCTGCGATCACTGCTCCATCTACAAAATGAACTATTTCTTTGGGACGAAATTTGAAAAGAACGGTTCTTTTCAAATCTTGTTAGACTGCAATCACTGCGCCACCTACAAAATGAACTATGTTTTGCGACGAGATTTGAAAAGAACGGGTCTTTTCAAATCTCGTCCCAAAAAAAATTAGTTCATTTTGTAGGTGACGCAGTGATCGCAGCCCTAATAGCTGTCTTTACGTCACTATACGTCACATTGTCACGTGAGTGCCCGTGTCCTATTAAGCTAAAAAAAAATGATCAAAAGTAACGTATTCATATCTAAAATATTTAATTAAAACGTGTATTATTCAAAACGGTCGCCTTGGTGTTCTTCTGACGTAGGTAGCACTAGTAAACTGCAACTTCACAATGTGAGGCAATGCGCATGTCCACCGAGATAAAACATATTATTTGTAGTGCGCGTACATTGTTGTGTTCAACGAGTGCCTTATCATTTTAATACGAATATAATTCTTCACAAATTTCGTTTAAAATCAAGTAAAAATTGTCAAAAACACGTGTTGACTGTAACCTAAACAAGCGTGAACTCAGTTCCGTGTGAAGTTTCGTGCTCTTTCAAAGTATACCCATCTCTCTAAAAAAAGAAAACTTTCTTCCTCTCTCAATATTAATGCTATCTTTATCGCCAAATGCTAGAGCTACATCACGTTAATAAATATTTATTTTTGTTTCCTTTAGTAGGAACTTTATAAAAAAATAATAATAATAAAAAAAAACGGAAACATTTTTCTGCGTAGATTAAAATGGGGTAATGGCACAGTGATATCGTATCGACCTGTGGATCCTAAGAACCCTGGTTCGATCCCCACAACCGACAAACATTTTCACCAATTAAAAAATTACCCCTGTTACTTCCCCAGCACTAACATCTTTGGGGACCGTGATTTAACGACTGGTAATCGCACTTCACGCGCATAAATATATCACTTACCGAGATCTGCTTCGGCAAAGTGCCGCACCCAGTAATGGGTAAAAGGCGTGATGATATATTATAAAATAACAAAAATTTTGGGGACTAGCCTATTAGCTTATTCATTTAAGTTAACTGAAGAGTCTGCTGTAACCTACCTTGATATATGTTCTGTCTCCTTAAATTGAAATTCAAAATAATGAACGGGCATAATGGATAATTTGTTTATCTTGCAATTAGTCAATGGTCTCACTCCCACACCAGTCTGGTACAATAAATAGTAAAAGCAACAACGCCTAAGTCCAGGAAGTCAAGTCAAAACAATAAGTAATAAAATAACCTAACAGTAACCTACATAAAAGAAACTCGAGATAGACGTATGATAAAATATATTACCAGAAACCTACAACGAATCGGATAACATTGAAAATGACTATGTGTACTCTTATATGCTGCGTGATAACGATAAAGTAATAGAAACAATCTTATTTTTGTTTATCGTTCATATATTAACGATCAATTGTTTTGAATTTTTGTATTTTATACTTCATTAAAATATTGAACTCGCTGGTTCACGTTTGATGGAGTTTATATCTCCATTATAGTTTTATGGCTAGTTGCACAACTTTTAGTTTTGCGGATTTCTTAAAATTAATGCATTCTTTGAAGTTTGAATGCAATGTTTAGTAACTCATTTAAGAGTAAAGTAAACTTTAAATGTTTGCAGCACTGGTGTTTGGATGAAGACAATTTATTTTTGTTTGTTATTCATTTTTCATTTATTCTAAAAATATTCCTTCGACTAAAATTTGGCACAGATACCTGTAAAATAAAAAAATTCTTGCTAAGAACTTATATCAAAACACATAATTTATTACTGTTGTTTCTTCAATATGTTTTGTCATTTTATAATTATTTGTTTGTTTGTGTCGAAATCGTCCAAGGATTTCCCGAACACGATTTCTGTTGAATCCACTCTCGTTTTTATTTACTGATGCCATATGAGATATCTCATCCTACGACTTGAAAAAAAATATATGTCGCGTCGTAGTTTCACTCATTAGAACTTTATAATTATATTTTATATAGTGGTAATTTTTAACAGGCAGATTCATATAGCGGATTAGCGCTAACACCATTTTTTATTTCATTTTTAACTCTCTTTTCAATGTACGAAACAAGTTTATATTAACTTGAGTTAAAAAGACAGTTAATTAGTATCAAATTGAGTTCAATTCTTTAATCTGTTTTAATTTGAAACAGAGTTATAGATAATATTAAAAACGGTGTTAGCGCTAATCCGTTTTGTGAATCTGCCTGTAAATGATTATTTTTTGACGTTTCTCAAAACCAATGAAATGCTTCATTGTATGTAACGTGTCTGCGTTTTAACCAATCCTGTCATCATTATACTGAGAATAAATCTCTTGTGATTATTCCCGGGAATTATCTCTGTAGATGCTTTTTTGTTTGTGACAAATGATAGGTAGTTGTCAAATAATTATTTAAAACTGTCAACGCGTCAAGTTAAATGTGTGAAAAAATCGATTTAGTTGTATTTTAGATACAGAAATACACCAACAAATTTTGGAAACAACTTCCAAGAATACATTAATATGTAATCAATCGATACGAACCCAGTTCAAAATCTTTTAAGTTGGATGAATCGACCTCAACAGCCAAATAAAAAAATAATCTAATTGAATATAACTCGAGAGTTGGATAAATTTGAAAATAATTCTCCAGTATCTTTCTCAAACTTGTTGCCATTTGGCAATAGCCACTCAAACCTCGCGGGTTTTCGTGACTATTGCCTGGCAACAAGTTTTCGAAAGATCTGTCAAATTAATTTCAATTTATTCTCAGTCTCTTTTTATATTATTCCTGAAAATTAAAAGTGATTTTATTTCGTTCATGAGATTGGTTCAATCAGCTTCGTCTCGTTCCGCAAATTTCTCCACTCACAAAATAAAAGTCACTTTTAACCCTCATATCATAAATAACTAAAGTATGTTTTGTATCATAAACAAAATCAGATACACAATTGTCAGATCAGTTTTTTATATTATTTTAGCAAATATTTCAAGTAAAACATCTATTAATTTATAACAAAAATGACAGTCACAGCAGTGATCGATATTGTCACAGAAAAATATCATAGTTACTAGGCGATTTTATCAAACTAAAATAAATATTATTCTTGGTGATAAATAACTACGCCTCATCACTGAGACTTCTATTTTTGTTATAAATATTAGTAGGCGTTTTTATCGAAATATTTAATTGATTTCTATATTAAATAAAGTGTTTGAATATAGCTAGTATGCCATATGTAATTTGGTAAACCATAACTGTTAATCGGTTTTATACGAGATCAAAATTCATAAAAATAAAATAGAAAGAACAGAATAAATTATTTTAGCCACTATCAGGCAGATTCATAAAGCGAATTAGCGCTTACACCATTTTTTATTTCGTTTATAACTCTCTTTTCAATGTATGAAACAAGTTTATTTTAACTAGAGTTAAAAAGAGAGTTAATTAGCATCAAATTTAGTTTATGGGGTGGTAGCTCAGTGGTATGAAGTCGGCCTGTGGATCCAGAGAACCCTTGTTCGATTCCCACAGGCGACAAACAATTTTCATAATTTCAAAAGCTACCCCTGTGACTCCTCCACCACTAACATCTTTGGAGGCCGTGATTTGACGACTGGTAACCGCTCTTCACGCGCAAAATATATCACTTACCGAGATCTGCTTCCATCCAGTAATGGGTAGAAGGCGTGATGATATATTTATTTTTATTTTAGTTTATTTCTTTAATCTGTTTTAATTTGAAACAGAGTTATAGATAATATTAAAAACGGTGTTAGCGCTAATCCGTTTTGTAAATCTGCCTGAAAAAGTCTAAGTGGGGTTAATCTACAACGTAATCATGAAAAAAATTGTTGTCATTAACTTATTGATCAGTAGCAGATAATGATTCAGTTACAGAATAGGAGGGAATGTTCAAATAAAAAATAAATATTATAGCTAATTTTAAAATGTATTTTAGAAGCAATAATTTTGGAGATTACTACCGCTTTATCTATCTCATAGTTAAGATAAACTCATGCTACTTGACTCCGGAGCAGATGATCAGAGAGAGCGTGTTTGCTGTTTACGTATAACCGGAACAAGGAACAAGTGCAATCACTGGTGGTGGGGCGGCGGTGTGTGACGTCGCCACCACGGCCGCCGCTCCTTTACTTTATCTTGTGGTAGGTCAGTACTTGCGCTCTCTACGCGGACATCGCAGAAACAACGTAAATATACGCCTACTTCTAGACTACATTTCACAAAGACGCGCACACTCTTCGTTTATTCGATCCACAACGTGCCTCACGAAAACTGCGTCATTTTAGAGGGACAGACTATGTTAGAAATTTGAGCTTTGCTTAGTAATCAAAATATACCGATATATCAATATTGAAATTCCGACATTTTATAAAAAAATAAAAATAAATATACCATCACGCCATTTACCCATTACTGGGAGTGGCACTCTGTCGAAATAGATCTCGGTAAGTGATATATTTATGCGCGTGCAGTGCGGTTACCAGCCGTCAAATCACGGCCTTCTAAGATGTTAGTGGTAGGGGAGCCACAGGGGTAATTTTAAATTGTTGAAAATGTTTTGTCGGCTGTGGGGATCGAACCAGGGTTCTTTTGATCCACAGGCCGACTTGATACCACTGAGCCATTACCCCATTAAAACCCCGATATATTGATAAATATCGATATTTTCCTAATGTCAAATATCGATATTTAAATTTCACTATCATCCACTCCTAATAATAACTACAGACTGATCAAAAGGAATTGTTACAGGTGGCAATAAAAAAAAACTACTTGAAATTGGTAAGCCTGATACATAAATTCATTTCCTATTGTTGACAGTGACATTTAAAATTTAAATTTGAGTACATTTATTATTACATTTATTTCTAAAGTATTTCTAGTACTTAAAAAGTCAAAATTCTATTACTCCTGACATAACCTATTTGTATTTATTAGAAATGTCAAATAGCATTTTCGCCTTTATCTGACGTTGTGCCAACTGTGGAATAAAAAGATCACTGGAATTGTATTGTCAACTATAACAATTCCTTTTGATCACCCTGAGTAAGACAAAAGATTTGGTCAATGTTACATTGAAAGTCTATCTTTTCTCCTTTGGTCCAAAGTTACCAAAACATGTAAATAAAACTACAAGATATTTTCTTTCTTTAGTGTCTGGCCATTTATACGTCACAGTGACATCACGTATGCCTTCTACTAATTCATCGATTTAATTAAAAAACGGGTATTTAAATTTCTTGTCTAAAATCTAAATTTAGTGGCACCCTCATTGTTTCGTTTCTTTAATTGTTCTATTAAATTCTAATGTTTTTGTGATTAGGCACTTATTACTTTACTTGTTCTGAATTTTGTGCCTGATAACTTTTACATCTATCTAGTGTACTTTATAATCCTGTTTGATATTCTACGGCAATAACAAGCAAAAACTTATAAATGCACTGTAGAAAATATCTAGAAAATATGTATTTATTTTAAAGTATATATATTTCTTGTGCTTTAATGCAAAGGGAAATAACAATATAATTATTTTAAAGGGAACAGATAACAGATGACTAGCAGAGAACAAAAAATTATGTTTCAGAAAATTTTATGTTCTTGAAAAGAAGCTTAATTAAATTTTAAATATTTACGGGCAGATCCATAAAGCGGATTAGCCGCTAATACTACTTTTAATATTGTCTTTAATTCTGTTTCAAATTAAATCAGATTCACAAAATTAATTAATTAATTTGTTTCGTGTATTGGAAAGTAAATTGAATATATATCATCACGCCTTCTACCCATTACTGGGTGTGGCACTCTGCAGAAGCAGATCTCGGTAAGTGATATATTTTGCGCGTGAAGTGCGGTTACCAGTCGTCAAATCACGGCCCCCAAACATGTTAGTGATGGGGGAGCCACAGGGATAGCTTTTTCAAATTATGTAAATTGAAAACGGAATAAAAAATGGTATTAATGATTTATTCGCTTTATGAATCTATCTGTTTATGATTAAAAAAGTGTATTACATGAACTTATATCATTATCTTGCATAAAAATCAGACAATTTCATTGGAAAGTAAAATATAAAAATGCATTTCAGTTGTCGGTTCCTCATATTTCTACACTCTACAGTATATTAAATACATTTTCTATAACTGTCGAAAAGTACGACATTTTTATATCATTATTGACACGCGAAGTTTGTTTTTTTCACACGTGAAAAATAGCTATCTTTTTTGACAGTTGAAGAAAAAATGTTTTGTATTTTGTGGATGAAATTCGTGTTTTTTTGACGCGTTCGAGTAACTTTTTTGTCTCGACTAAAAAGTGACATTCTCACCACAACAAAAAATACTTATTTCGCGCACTTAATACAAAAATAACTATTATTAAATATTCCGATATTTTTAAATAAATAAAAACTTGTGGACTGGAATACCTGGAATTCCTGGAAATTCTGAAATTAAAATCCTCTTTACGGGATGGCTAGCACAGTGGTATGAAGTCGGCCTGTGGATCCTGAGGTCCCTGGTTCGATTCCCACAGGCGACAAATTTTCATAATTTGAAAAAGCTATCCCTCCATCACTAACATGTTTGGGGGCCGTGATTTGACGACTGGTAACAGCACTTCACGCGCAAAAATATATCACTTACCGAGATCTGCTTTAGCAGAGTGCCACACCCAGTAATGGGTAGAAGGCGTGATGATATATTTATTTATTTTATTTATTTTAAAATCCTTAAAAAATCATTCTGATTTATTTATAATACCTGGCAAAAATATTTACAATCTTTTCATTTACAGAATGTTCATGGAAATTGTTTTTACGCAGCAATTGCGTTCCAGTTAATTGAAATAATTGTTGGCAATTTTTAATGCAGTTTTTACTTCACGTGCAAAAATGTATCACTTACCGAGATCTGTTTCGGCAGAGTGCCACACCCAGTAAAGGGTAGAAGGCGTGATGATATATTTATTTTATTTATAGAAATTAGCTTAATAAAATTTGTAAAATATTATTATTTTTATTTTCGATAATTTTATTTTGTACAACTTTTTTGTAAAGTATTTTTCACTAAAATAATTTTAAGATGCAAAGACAGAGTTTGCTATAAATTTTATCTGCAATTTTTGTAATATATTCATTAAAATTCTTAAATATCCTGGAATATATTTTGAAAAAAAAAATGGATCAAGTATTTATCTTGCTTTGTCTTGTCTTGCGGAACATTGTGTCAACTAGTATTTTCAATTTCATGGTTGACGTATTGTTGTTGTTACAGATACTTGGACCGGTACGAGAAGGTGCACTTCCTGGGGGAGGAGGCAGACCGCGGCAGCGACGACGACGAAGAGAGTCGTCACAAACGCTGGTCGGCTCGTGCTCTGCATTCTGTACCACTCAGTTACAACTACCATCAGCATAATATAGCAGGTAACAAACACCGTTCATATCCGCCGTTACTCACACATATATAACATTTATATTTTTGTTTGTCATTGGAAAATTTCCAGTTTATAATTTATTTCATTTTGTATTTTTTCATTTCTATTGGTTACATTTTATATAGTTTGTTGGTATAACCATGTTTTATGTAGCAAATATTAGGAATTTTGTAAAAGCATTGTTTTATGAAACAAAACAAAACAAAAATATTTTACCAAATTGATAACAAATGTATATGAATGCTTTATGGTCGTACAAAGAGATTAAATAATGGAAAATTGAACTTACCAGTAGAAAGAAATTTATATGAGGACTGTATTTTTATTAGAATTTCAACACTTGAGATAAGGGTTGCAAATCTCTGAAAAATATCGGTTCAGTTTCGGTTTGCGATTCGTCAAGATTTGTCGGTTCTGTTTTAATTTCGGTTAAGGTAGTACTAGCGTGAATTTTTTTTTTGCAGATCTGAATGAAATTTAGCACACGTAAACATTGTATAGTCATACGCATCCTGTTAAAATATGAAACACATTCATCGTCTGTGAACAAATATATTCGTTTGTAAAGTTGAGTTCTTATACACGGGGCTTATGGCGATCATCACTGAGAATCGCACATATTTGGTTTGTGTACCTCTAAAATTTTGCAGTTTCATTTGAAAAACTAGTATGATGTTCTAGAACTATTCATGTGTATTGTATCAGAAGGAGAAAGTTTTTTATCGTTTAGTAATGGATATATAGCCATGCAAAGCCTTGTTTTTAACGAAAAATTCAGAATCCCAAATTATAATGGCAACACCACACGGTGGTATGGTATTTGAAAATTCACTAGACCAGCAACCTGTTAACAATTCATGATATTCAAATCATAAAAGGTATAAAACACTTATTTTATTCAATTTTTATATTTTTTTGAGCGTCAGTTTCACCACTTGACAACTGATGGCGCCACCGTCACACTAGTACTATCTTAACTAACTGTTCATGAACCGATTCACAAGATCGATTTGTTTTATTCGATTTTCCAATTTAAATATACAAGTATATATTTGTAAAACGTACCAACATTCTGTAAATATTTAAAAATATCGGTTAAAACCGGTTCGAATGTTTGGTTTGCTACAATTATCCGTTTCTACATGAACGATTTGGTTCAAATGCGCGGTTCAAGGAAAAGAGCTGATTTTAGATCCCCAAAGATGTTAGTGGGGTGGCTAGCTCAATGGTATGAAGTCGGCCTGTGGAACCTGAGAACCCAGGTTCGATTCCCACAGGCGACGAACAATTTTCATAATTTCAAAAACTACCCCTGTGGCTCCTTCACCACTAACATCTTTAGGGGCCGTGATTTGACGACTGGTAACCGCACTTCACGCGCAAAATATATCACTTACCGAGATCTGCTTCGGCAGAATGCCACACCCAGTAATAGGTAGAAGGCGTGATGATATATATATATATATTTATTTTTTATTTTAAAGATGTTAGTGGAAGGGGTAGTTTTAACGTGGTGAAAATTATTTGTCGGCTGTAGGAATCGAACTCGGGTTCCTTAATCCTCAGGTCGACTCGATACCACTGAGCCACCTACCCCATAACGTTAATATTTAACACTAGTTAAAATTGTTTATCAATGAAATAATACATAGCAACTGGTTATTATTATTATTATTATTATTATTATTATTTTATATTATTGGATAAAATCAACAAAATTCGCCTATAAATATAACTGATGGTTCTTGAGATGCGAACGAATGGTTTGCGTAAGTTTTAACTATTTAAATACGAAATAACCCTTGAAAAAAATATATATTTTCACTTTCAGTATTTTTGGTGTTTTGCATCAGAAAAACTTTAAATATGTTTATTTAAAGTTTTTAACAATCAGTTATATTTATAGGCGAAATCTGTTGATTTTATCCAATAATATAAAATAATAATAATAATAATAACCAGTTACTATGCATTATTGCATTGATTAACAATTTTAACTAATGTTAAATATGAATATCAGAAAAACTTTAAAAAGATCAATTAAAGTAACAAATTAGCAATGACATTATTCCAGGAAGTAAGTGATACTCGGAAGCGCATTGTTGTCGCACGCATCGTGTTTACTTCAGAGGGCGGTGGCGGTGGCGGCGGCCAAGTGGCGCTCGGAGCTAGCGGCGGACCGCGCAGCCGGCGCCCGAGTTCCGTGCGCAATCGATAGTGGAGCGTCGCGGCGCTATTTCAAGCCGCCACCGCAGCCGCACGTCGACCATACGTCACCACTGTCGCAGCCGCTTCAACCGCGGATAAATTGTTTCGCACATTCTAATTAAATATGGAATTCTAGATTTAGAAAACTTACTAGTTCCTAGTTTGTAACCTATTTATTATGACATCTGGTGATACAATTTGGTACTAAACCTTTAATAATTATATTCTTCCCGATGTCAAATGTAAATTTTGCATTTTGGTGTTCGTATTATACTTTTATTGTAAATTTGGCATTGACTGTAACTTAAAAACAAAAAAACGGAAAAATCAACTGAATGAGTAGATTTTTACATTCTAGATTTGTTTAGTTTTATAACCCGAAATAATCACCTGGAATTTTCAGGTGTATAAAAACAAAACCGACCCTGTTATATGACAAAAAGTTTTTTTTTTTGGTTTCCTCTAGTTCTATAAGAAATTTAAAACGAATTTTTAAACAGCCTCTTCAAAAGACAGTCGTAGCCTTTTGGATCTAATTTGCCAACCACAAAGCAAGTTTTTTGTATAAATATTGTATCTGAATGGTTCGAATTTCACTGTAACTTGTAGACCAATATACTGTGATTGGGATTAAGTCCATGTTGTGCAGAGTAAGAAATAAGTAGATAATTCGTCATCCTGGCATCGCGAGGTTACTTTCTAGTCAAACAGTTCTTGTTTCTATATTTATTTATTTATGCTACTCTGTGTACAATAGGGTGTCCGTTATTTTTGCAAAGTTGGAAATTTAATGCTCGCACCCTCTAAAACTATTCAAAATAAATTTTAAAAAAAATGAACTTAAATCCCAGGTCCGTCAAATGACGTTAAAACGTGCCACTAGAGGGCTAAATATTTGCACGTAGTATAAATGGGGAAATTGCTTTTCTCGGTACTTTTATGTCTAACTTTTTACGATTTAGACCTAAAAATATTTCAAGATAATTGCCAGAAAGCTTATGAAATAAGCTTCCAGGCAGACTAAAATTTAAGTCATTTGGATAAAAAACAACGGCGTAGCGTCAATTTGAATGATAAGAAGTTTGTAGCAAAAAACCGGCAAAGACGTAAATATATGTTTGACGTTCTCAAACTTGGTAGTCTTATGGTTTTAACATCGCTCAATCAGAATCTGATGTCAGAATTGACATTTTTGTTATTGACAGTTGTCAATAAAGCTGTCAACAAATGAGTCTAAATGTTTTTACTTCATTTTACCGGTTTTTCGACATTTTAATTAGTTTTCCAATTTTGACAGCTAATTGACAGTTGTCAAATGTCAAAATATATTGTTTTTAACAAAAAATACGAATTTAGCCTTGAAAAACTAACTAAAATCTCGAAAAATCGGTAAAATGAAGGAAATCCATTTTATACTCATTTGTTGACAGCTTTATTGACAACTGTCAATAATAAAAAATGTCATTTCTGACATCAGATTCTGATTGAGCGATGTCAAAACCATAAGACTACCAAGTTTGAGAACGTCAAACATATATTAACGTCTTTGCCGTTGTTTTTTTATTCAAATGACTTAAATTTTAGTCAGCCTGGCAGCTTATTTCATAAGCTTTATGGCAGTTATCTTGAAATATTTTTAGGTCTAAATCATAAAAAGTTAGACATAAAAGTACCGGGAAAAGCAATTTTCCCATTTAAACTACGTGCAAATATTTAGCCCTCTGTTTTTAACGGGCCTTGGATTTAGGCTCAATTTTTTAAAATTTATTTTGAGTAGTTTTAGAGGGTGCGAGCATCAAATTTCCGACTTTGCAAAAATAACGGACACCCTACTGTACAACAGGTACATAATTCAAATAGGGTCCGGATTCATATGAAAATTCATATATTTTTGTAGCTTTAGTGGGATTTGAACTCGAGATCTTTGGATTCGAATGCTGTAACGCTAAGCACACCACTATACTGCCGATATATAAATTCTACAAAAATTTCTGAAATAGTGGAATAAATAATGTAAACCGATATTACCGTACATAAACTTTAAACGTGATACGTTTCGTATGACGAGAAAATGACACAGTAAACAATAAGTTGCGTTGCGACTTTCACTGAATATCAAGTATTTAAGTCGTGAATGATGGTCGAATGATGAGTCACGCAATATGCAACAGAGAACTGATGCGCGAGACTTGGGACATGTGCTGCCATATCCAAGGTTTTGCGTGTTTATAATAAGCATAGTACACGTCTCTTTCCCCGTGTATGTTGTGTGTGGAACGGATATATTTAACTTTTCGCGAAGCACGTCACTCTCGTGCCAGAATTCTCCAGGAATGAGCTGTGTGCTATCATCGCGAATGAGAAATATTTCCTCGGATAAGAATCTGGCGTTAGAATTTGAATATTTCAGGCATTTTCAGGTCAACATTCTCGAAAAAGATACGATATTATTTCAAATATAAACCATATTCTCAAAACGGATATTAGGTACCTATTCCACTATTTATTTATTCTACTCTGCTCAACAGGAACTTAATCAAAATTACTGTATAGAGCCTGGACTCACCGAACCGCAATGTGCTAGTTCATATATTTTTTAGCTTGAGTGGGATTTGAACTCAGGATATAGAGATTCGAATGCCGCAAAGCTAACCACACCACTGTTCTGTCGGCAGAACGCCGAATATTAGTTTACTATCCAGTCGAATACCGAATAGTTTGACGTAACAGTTCATATTCGAACTGCGGTATCTAATTTTGATATTTAATTAGTAATTTAAAAAACAAAAACAACAAATTATTCATTACATACTTGGGTATTTTGTATAATTATTTATGGGGTGGCTAGCTCAGTAGTATGAAGCCGGCCTGCGGATCCAGAGAACCCTGGTTCGGTTCTCACAGGCGACAAACAATTTTCATAATTTAAAAAGCTACTCCACCACTAACATCTTTGGGGGCCGTGAATTGACGACTGGTAACCGCACTTCACGCGCAAAATATATCACTTACTGAGATCTGCTTCGGCAGAGTGCCACACCCAGTAATGGGTAGAAGGCGTGATGATATATTTATTTATTTTTATTTATTTAATAATAAACAATATAGATTACAAAAAGAGGTTCAAATAAAAAGTTAATGAATGTGAGTTAATAATATTTATAATGAATGATTAACTAATCGCCGTAATTTTAAAATTTAAAAGCGACAAATTATGATATTGAGATTTTCCGCTTTCGTTGGAAGTAATCTATAAATATATAATCACGCCTTCTTCCCATTACTGGGTGTGGCACTCTGCCGAAGCAGATTTCGATAAGTGATATATTTTGCGCGTGAAGTGCGGTTACCAACCATCAAATCACGGCCTCCAAAGATGTTAGTGGTGGAGGAGCCACAGGGATAGCTTTTGAAATTATGAAAATTGTTTATCGCTTGTAGGAATCGAACCAGGGTTCTCAGGATCCACAGGCTGACTTCATACCACTGAGCTAGCCACCCCATAAACATAAAACTATTAATTAACATTTTGAGTCTGTTTGTAGTTGATTTAGAGTTCATGGTATCTACCGACTGAAAATACTGAAAAACATCTGAAATTGAAAAACCTGATTTGAAATCTATAAAAACCATTGAATTTATACATAATACATGGAAAACAAAGATTTTTAGTCAAAAAATATTTTTTTACTTTAGTTTCCTTGTTTCATAAATGGATAATTCAAGGAAAACAGTTTTTACGTAGCAATTGCCTCCCAATTAATTGAAAAAATATCTATTTCGCGTTACTTTTAATCCAGTTTTTGTAGCAAAGAACAAAATTAATTTAAAAATATAACTTTTTTAACTTTTCTTTGAAGCATTCCACTAAAATATCAAGATTATATGTCATTTTGATCGGAGAACCTGCCGCTTGGTTCTGGTGTATTTATCTTTATATCATTGTGTTAGAAAATATTCTGTTTATATTTCAAATAATTGAATGTCATTTTGATTAATCATTTTCAACACAATACGCACATTTTCAGAAGGAGCTGCCTACACTGCTGCCTATTCCGATGAGTAATTATAGACACGTAATGAAGAACGGTCATAATTAGTTTGACCATCAAATAATTGCAAAACTCGACTGATTAATTATACCATTTTAATTACCAATCTATTGTACTTCGAACGTTCCAAAGTTTTTCTCTGTTTTTCGGACAAAGTCGTGGATATTGTATTAATTATATTCCAACGTGTCAAATGCAAAAGACTGAAATTGATAAGGAAATTAATTAATCGTCAAATTATTAATTATCAAACTGTACTTTTTTGTTTAAAATAGAATCATTCTTTTTATAGCGATACATTTGTTAAATAAACTATTGAAATACAAAATATATATTAAATAAATATACAAACAATTGTTCAAGTAATCTGAAGCAGTTAAAAAGCACTTGAGTACTTTACTGAAAGAAAAACAGTTAGTGAAACTTTTGACTCTGACCTCAGCATCCTTGGATTGCAACTGGAGCTGTAATTAAAAATACAAAATCTGTACTAAAATATATTGTATTAAATAGAATTCCTACCTATATTATATCAAATTATTGTAAATTTTCTACTGTGAACGTTTTTGAATGATTTAATCAGAAAAATGTTTAGAATAAAATTACAAAACTATTCTTTTATTGAAAGTATTTATTTTTGAAATATATTAGAAACTTTATAAATTCTCTATGGGATTGATTTGATAATCAATGATTGAAACATGTCGTTGTTATAATCATAGAAAGTAAACAAGACCTTTAAGTGCATGAAAATATTTCAATTCGTCATGAGATAAATTGTCCGCCACATTTAATGACAGATGTTATTATAACGATAATTTTCTTGAATTCATTTTTTAGTTTCGTGCAGTGACAAATAAACTTTCTGCGATAAGCATTAGTTCAACTTTCAAGACCTAAATCTCACGTTGCCGGAATTATAAAACTTTTAAATGTACATTTATCGTTAACTACAGTTTAAACTTTGACAGCAGTATTAATCATTTTCCATAAGTGAGTCACTATTCTATCTAGATTTAAGAAATAAGTAGTCAATAATACTGGCCCTAAGACTGCTAGTATTAATCCAATTTAGTAAATTATGGAGTAGGTGGCACAGTGGTTATCGTGTCGGCCTGTGGATGCTGAGAACCCTGGTTCGATTCCCACTGCTGACAAAACATTTTCCCCACATTAATACTACTCTTGTGGCTCCCCCTCCACTAACATCTTTGGGGGCCGTGATTTGACGACTGGTAACCGCACTTCACGCGCAAAAATATATAACTTACCGAGATCTGCTTCGGCAGAATGCCACACCCAGTAATGGGTAAAAGGTGTGACGATATATTTTTTTTTTTTTAGTAAATTGATTCATTGCTGCCCGGTATTATGAAAGGCAGAATAAATTTACTTTCATAGTAAATTTAATTTAATCAACTAATTCGAATCGATTTTATATATTGTATGACAAATCAAACATTGCTTTAGAAAATTAAACTGTTATTTGAAGAAATAAATTTTATACACTTTAGAAGCAAATTAATTTCTTCGTGAATTCATTTAAATTTAATACTATTTGAGATTTCGAAATACTGCAGTAGTACTGGGCCATATTCTGCACGCGTACTTAAAGTTGAAATATTTGGCATGGTTTATTAATTATAATTAATTCGCTTGAATATAAAAGGATTTTCAAAAGATCGTGACAACTTTTGGCAACCTCTTTTTTGCTTTCAAATGTTTTTGAACTATTTTAAATATGTTTCATAATAAAATACAAGTCTAGAACCCATTGAATTTATTGACATAATCAACCCTTTGTTATATAACAAAAAGTTCTTATTTTGATATCCTCTACTTGCTTTAAAAATTTGTAAAGCGAATTTTTGAACGTTATTTCATTAAAAAATATACTTAAAATATTATCTAAATAGGAGAAAACGTTCGTAAATCTACTACTACGAAATTATTTTATATGTTTAGTTATATTTTAATTAATAAAATTTTTTTAATCTCTCTGATAGCGCATTGTCTGCTAGCAACCAAAGATCACCGAACAGATTGAAATTTTAATTGCACCGGAATGAATTTATCTCGGAACAAGTAATTGTAATTAAATCTTCATCCTAGGTCTATTGAGATGATGACTAGATCTGTTAACGTGATAGTATTTAATATTACTGAATGTATCTTCTAAATAAATTGTACACTGACTATTTTTTAATTCGTGTTCGTTGCAGACTCGACTCGGTCGTACAATGGACTGTCAACGACGCTGTACAAGGCGTCGGATTATGAGCGGCTGGCGCTGTCGTTGATCTCGCCGTTACCGAACGAGCAGGACTTCGCCGTGAACGTTTGCACGCTGCTGTGCAATGAGGGCAAACACACGCTTCGGCTTGACCGCTGCCCTCGCCTCGTCGACTATCTGCTCGCGCACACCGGCGTCTTCGATCACGGTGAGTATCAACCAATCAACAATCGAATCATCTCCATTTATCATCTAGATCAGATCTAACTTATATTTACTGAAACAAACCACTTATTTCGTTTCTATTTGACTGGATTACGTTTTTTATATAGCTTCGCAGTCCTTGTTGAATGTCTAATGGTTGTTGTTAAAATTGTGGTGATAGATTTAGTTTAACCCGTTTATTTTTATGTTATGAGAAAAATATATTTTCTGCTATATTTTGATGTAATTTTAAAAGATTTATGAGTAAACATAATTTTGTATCAACAAGAAGTAAGGAAATATCTAAGTATCAATTCGCATTACTAACATTTTACATAAATCAGTTAAATTATTTAGTTTTATTTTAAATTTAAATATAGATTATGTGTAATACTGACCTTAAAAAACAATTTTGTTTAATTTTTCGTTGTATAACTGAAGTGCATTATTATATTAAAAAAAATAGAAGTACTTGTGTTCCAAATGCATTTATAAACATAGTTAGTTTTACTTATTATTAATTGCTGCAGCTTTAGGACGTTATTAAAGTCTTAAGAAAGTGTTATTTTTCTTGCAATATAAATACACTTTCTAAATTGTTATATTTACAATTTAGATCAATGTCATTTATGTACTTTATGCTTATGAAAGGTACAGTAATGATTAATGAATATAATTTTAATTTATATTTAAGTATTATTTGCATCTTTTTTAAAGAATAACATACGAATAGAAGTATATTTAAGCGCATTAAATTGTAAGTTTTTAATACTTTAAGAAATAATAATTGTATGTTCCATATATTTTCAGGTTCATTACGACAAGTTTTCACAGAAGTATATTCTAAAATAAGAAAGCATTCCCTTAATCACTTCTGGTACGATATTTTGGAAAGCGGTAATGTTCTTGACCTGGCGAACGAAAATAACTTTATTGGAGAGAAGAACAAATCCACCGACAACAAACCTAGTAAAACGCCTCCATCTCCACCGTACAAATGGCGGGCCAAGCACAAACCACAACTAAAGTCCAACAAAGAAGAAATAAAATCAGACGCCACCAGTGAAATAAGAACTGAAGATAATACAGGGAAAGCAGAAGAATCTCAAACACAAAAAAGTGCTAGTGAAAGTGAAAAACAAAAAACTAACGACAGAATAGTGTTAAGTGATTCAGACAGTGATTGTGAGTTATTTGCAAGTGAACAAACAGTAACCAAAGGCAAAGGGTTTAAATTAAAAATAGAATCCTCCGATAGGGAACTATTTTGTACGGGTCGCACGCTAGGAACACAAGACTATGTTGGGCAAAGAGTATTACAGATCGCTCACATATTACGGAACTTAAGCTTTACAGACGATAACATCCCAGTGTTAGCAAGCAATCGGACATTTTTAAGATTTTTACTATTGTGCGTTAGTTCGAAATGGAATTCTATTCATCAGCTAGGTTTAGATATGTTAAGCAATATTGCAGGCGAATTATCATTAAAAGATCAAAACGAACGAATAACAGAATGTTTGATAAACTTTGTAACAAATGGGCTCCACAGTCAGGATAGGGTCATGATCATAGCGTGCTTAGAAATCCTGAACAAGCTGAGTCAGCGAGAAGCGAACGAAGATTTCATGTCTCGATCGCTAGAACGCCGTGCTTACGTTCAAGTGTGCTCCTTCCTCACTCTTCACGATGTCATGCTACTGATTTACACGTTAGAGTGTTTGTATGCGTTGTCTTCTCTTGGTGAGCGTGCCTGCAATTTTATCGTCGAAGTCCATGGCATCATCGACACACTGGTCTCGCTGGTGACTGTGGAGGGTAAGAGCTACGGTCCCAAGGCTTGTATCGGTATGAAGCTGGTGGAGACCGTGCCCGGAGTAATCAATGCGCCCCAAGTACAGACGACGGTGCAACAAACACCGCAGCAGACGCTACAGTCGTCTCAGGGAGTGGTGTCGTCTAGCACACCAGCTCAGCATGCTACACCGGTGAGAACTATACAAACAACCGTGCCAAGAAATATTGCGGCGGCTTCGCCAAAGGCACCTGCGTCACCGGTAAGCCACATTTGTTATTATTTACAATTATATCAATTTTCATTTAGGTATACAATATGTAGATATTAACAATATATTGATTACAAAGTGATACAGATTTTAAGTTTTCACCGACTTTGAAAAGATTCTAAAATAACAATTTATTTATACTTTTATTTTATGTACAAAATTGTAATAATATAGATAAATCTACAGCAAGTAGATTCTTTCTTGGTGTACAATTAATGTTCATTGTTGTTAATCAAAAGAATTTCAAATTGTAGCACTTTTTTAATGACTTATCATGATGTGAACAGGCTCCAGCTACTCCAGTTCAGCAACAACCGCAGCAGACAAGTGCGGCGTCAGGCTCGGTGACACCGCAGCTGTTGATCCAACAACAGCACGCACATCAGCAGGCTATCCAGGAGAATGAGCAGTTTGCGCTTGCGTGGTTGCGGGCGACATACGAACCTTGCGGCCACGGCCGCATCGAGCAGCAAGAACTCTATAAACAGTACTTAAACTCCTGTGGGAAGATTGGACGAAGAGGTGTCATTGCGCCGTTACATTTCCCACGATGTGTCAGGTTAGTTACTTCATGTTATTCTTATAAAGAATGCAGATGTACATACATTACGACCAGTTGTAATTAGGTAAATAAAACTGGTCTCTCAAGTGAGTGACTGCGAGATGATTACCTCCAAATGATTCGGATTTCAGTATAAGTTGTAGGTGTATACAGAGTAACAACATTCTTGTCTTAGCATTTTATCAGTATTCATAATTCCTCTCAAACAAATTCTACCTACTTGATCACAGTGTTGCACGTATACGTTACCACTGTACCAGGGTTGTCTCCATCTGTTTTTGTATCTGTAATAAAGAGATCTAGATTCAAGACTATAGTTTTTTTTATATTGCATACTTGCAGATCTGTCTTCGGTGGCACAGTTGGCCCAAACCCAATGAAGAATATTGAACCGCCATCAACCTTATTGTACTATGAGGGCATCCGACCTCGAATAGTACCACTAATCATAACCCTCCCTTCAGCTGCGCTGCAGCACACAGTCCATCACAGCAAGATGGCGGCAGCAGTCCAACGACGTAAGATGACAAACGCAATTGCTCAGCCTATCATCACTCCATTGCTCACAACAGATCAATCAGCGAATAGTGCCAACATTGTTGACAATCATGCTATTCCGTCACCAGCGTCGCCGATTCTCAAGGCACAACTGAGTGCTCCTCCTAAACCGAGAGAGTCACCTACTAAAGTTGATGTTAAGAGTCAGGTGAGTTTTTATAAATAGAATCATCTAGTCTAAAAAGCATTAAATATCTTAATGTGTATTTTGTTAGGTTTTGGCACACCCGCACTTGAGCCAAGCGTTACTAGGAAGTAACGTGCAGAGTACTAGTGGCAAGGACACAACAGTCAGTGCGGTAAACCCAGTGGCGGGATCGGCGTCGAGTACAACGGGCGGTGCAGGTCAGAGTAGTACTTCGCTCATCAAAAGCCTGCTCGCCACAAAGGTAAACGAGTGCATGTTACCCACGCACGCTGCACCCAGCATGAGGAGCCCGACGGCCGCAACCCCCGCGGGTGCTCAGGACAGCGGCTTGCAGGTAACCACCGCCACTCACTTTAACACGATACTAACACACAATCTGCGAACCCTTTCGTTTCAGAATTATTCGCTTTGTTTTTATTCTAAATATAAAATCAACGGTATGTATTCATTATTTGAAACGTGTTGTGCATTTTGTTTTTTAATCATCGTAGAGTAATCAATAAAAAACAATAACAAATAAACTAATTGGCACGATTTTGAGTTGTCTAATTATGTGTGCCACTAACTTGTTATGCCGTGATGTTGTTTTACAGTTTTACACTAACCAGATTGAAAAATAAAATAATAATGGTAGTTAAATTTGAGTGAACTGTATTGTACAATTATATTTACTCAATTTTGTAAAATTAGGTGGCTCAGCGCCAGCAACAACAGCGGTTACTTGCAGCCCAACAGAACCAACAGACACAATCCTCAGGCCTCCAAACATTCACAGCAGTGAACAAGAAAGTTTTGCCAAAACCGCAGCCAAAAATTGAACCAAAATCAAAACTTTTACGCATGAACGGTATCCGAGTAGCCGAGGCAGAATCTAGCGGTGGTGCAGACAGTGTATCATCAACTTCACAAAGTCAAGATAAAAACTACGCCACTGGCATGTCTGAGAACCATTATCAGCCGCCTCCTGCAGCGGTAATCAGTGGTATCGGCGCAAATTCTGCGTTCCGGGGCCGCCGAGAACCACCGCAACCGCCTCCACCTCCTTTGGCACCACTTAGTGGTTGCGCCAATTCCAGGGCCAAAACTCCCAGGATGGATATCGAGGATTCGGATTCTACGGGGAATAACTCAGTAGCTTCGAGCACTGGTATTAGCAGCAGCAACGTTGCTGTTTCGTCAGTATCATCCACAGAAGACGGAGAGAATTCATTAACCAGTTTTGAAGGCATCTTGTTGAATGGAATACCGCATTCTATTGATATTGATGCACCTTGTAATGACGACAGTAATTCAAAAGACTCAATTCGTAACACGAAAATAAATAAGCCGTTAATGTTAGCTGATTTACTAGAGAAAAAAGTTGAAAAGGACCCTCCAATTTTAAATGGTGTTGTGTGTAAAGAACTACGTATTGGTGATAAAGGTTTAGAACTTGTGGATAATCATATCAATAAAATACTTAATGACAATACGAATAATTCAATTGTTGAAACTAATAATGAAGTGTCGGTTATCGTATCATCTGACGTAAGAACTCAAGATGTGATTAGTGTGTGTAATAGTGATGGACAGTCACAAAACGATTTAAAAACTGGAGTTAAACGATCTGCCGAAGAAGATATTTCTGAAGTTGATACGAAAAAACGAAACGTGAGTCCTTCCGTAATCGTTGCGAATAATTTAAACGGTGTGGATTCGCCAAAACCTGAATCTCTAGATTCAAATGGAGATGATGGAAATGGAAACGTGTCCGCAACAGCTGCAAATTTGTACGCATCACTAGCAGCTGATGTTCTTGAAGATGAAGACGAAGAATTATTGATGCAACAAGATCCGCCAGCAATATCATCGGTGCCGGTTGATGAAGTTTCTGTTCAATCAAATGTTTCGACAGTTCAACAAACTCACGTTCAGACTCAACAGCAAGTTCAAGTTATGCAGGGGCCTCCAATGCAGCAGATCATTACAGTTGGACAGCAATCCGATCAACAGCTTATTGTCACCACACCTAGGCAAATTATTGTCAGTCAAGGTTAGTGACATATTTATATTTTCAAATTTTATGTTCAATTAAGTCGAGAAGTTTATTCCATAAGCTAGAAAATGTAATTATACAAAAATATATATATATATATATATATATAATTTTACTGTTAAAAAAAACACCTTAGCTAACTAAATTTAAACTACAAATGACACAAATTTGGTTCGCAACGTCCTGTAATTATTAAATTTATCGTACAAGGATCGATTTTCTTCTACCTTAAAGTATTTATATTTTCCATAAAATTCCTAACTTGCGTTCGAATAAGTAGAACATCAATTTATTTCTCTTATTTGATAATATTTAACAATATGCTGTCTTTCGAAATTTATTCAGAATTGGTTGAAAGGTTTCGTGATGTATTTATTATTTGGCTTGATCGATTTTGAATTTATGTGGCGTCCGTAGTTGTCAACTGATGCCACACCCAAGATTTTAAAGTATATTTACTTTGATTGATTATAATTTATGTAAATTCCAGGTCAAATTCAGACAGGTGGTCAACAAATGCTATTTACAGCTGGTGGTCAAATAACCTTACAACAAAATCCAACGGGAGCAACAATTAAAACGGCAAGTGGTCATCAAGCAATGCCTGTTCTGGTTCAATCATCAAGCGGAACCACGATGACTAGCTCTATACAACAGCGTACACCCGTTGTCTTATCCCAGCCTGGAGGAACTCCAATCCACTTGGTGGGCTCGCAGCTGCAGCAAATGCAAGGCCAATACGTGTTGCAAGGAATGCCGACGGCGGCGGGCAGCGGTGGCCAAGGTCAGACGCATTATGTTGTGACGGCACAACCGCAAACGGCGCTCGTTCAGGGCACGCCGCAAACCGTGCTGGTAGCACAGACACCGCAGCAGCAGGGCACTCCTACGAAGACGATTATCATCTTGCAGCCGCAGACGCAGTCTGTTTCCAATCAGGCTACTCATCACCAGAAAGTTGTCGTCACTCCGCAGGGACAACAAGTAGTTGTCACACAGGTAAAATTTTTCAGTCTACATTTTATTTATTATATTTATTTTATTTATACTCTAATTTTTTCGCAAATTTTTAATTATTTGTTTACACAATAAATGTTCAATCGTCCCTCACTGATATATTGCGGCAAATTTTTATACGAAAGTATTATTATTAAACGGTAGAATTTATATTATTTAATTTTTTTTGTTAATTTTGTTCCCAGCATTCAAACCATCATTTTTAGTTAAATTTCGCGTAGTTAGATATAGAGAAATGAAATATATACTTGGGAACGAAACGACCCCTTACCGCAATATAGAAAAGTATTTCTAGGGACAGTATGTCTAAATGTATTACAAAAAAGTCTTTAAAATATTCACCACATTAAACGTGTTAATGAAATAGAGATTGTTCATGTTTTTATTCCTTAGTTGCCAAGTCAATATTATAAATTTCCTGATAAAGAATTTAAAAACGCGCTATAAATTATTTAAGAAATGACATTTTTACAACTTTAAGTAATTTTTTTTTTAGTTTTGATACATTTGACAAATAATATATTTATCATTTTATTAGGATTTTAAAATTCTTGATTTATAAATCTTTGAACATTAATATTATAACAAGAAATATATTTTTAACATAAATCATATTACACCACTGTAGTTTTGTTGCGAGAAATATTATTTCTTGACGCTGACAAAAGTGATTATGTTAGATGCAGCGACCAATCCTGCAATCATCAACAGTAACAAACAACATTCCACCTACGCTGGTGTCAAACGCCTCAATCTGCAACTCTAATATAAAGTCCAACCAGGCAACTGTGATAACTCAGAACACGTCGACAGTTATGACGATGGGTTCGCCGAGTAAGACAACGCCGATGATTATCGCACCGAAGGATCGGAACTCGCGACCGCAAACACCTATTGCTAGTACGAGTGAAATGTTGAAACCTGCAACATCGCCCTCGCCACAGCCTCTACCACCGCCTGTTGTCATCAGAGACTACAGCAATCCGTACATCTGCGAATGGAGAGGGTGTACTAGGTAATTTTTGTTTTTCTCATTTTTTTACTTTTTCAAGCTATATATTAGGGAAAGTATGGTGATTTATTCCCGATTTCGTTAGATCCTATTGAACCATAAAAACAGTTCCAAAAAAGCCTGTCGGTTTGTCTGTAAGCAAGATAACTTAAAAACAATTTTTGTCAATTTTTTTTTTTCTAAAATTTGTTCAATCGGTGCTCTTTTCATATCAAATTAAATTAAAGCTCTTGGGCACATAATTCTAGTAAGTTCTATAATCTTTATTATGTCCATTGTACATAAAACATTTTATTTTATTTTTGTCCTTGAAATTAAAGGATTCAGTCAGTAGGTATTCGTTATCGTTTTGCTGGCGTTGTTAATTTTAGGTATGCTGTGGTTTCTATGCATGTACGTAGATTTTTGGTATTGTTGAATTATTTGTTTACGAACAATTTTTTTTTAAATTTATTTTTAAATATATTTCTAAATTTATGAGCGCAACAGTACTATTGTGGGAGACAGTAGATTTTTTTAAATTTTGTGTTAATGTTTTCTTATGATATTTTTGTATTTGTTAGTACAAAGAAGTACAAATCAGCGAACGAGGTCTATATGCATGCATGTGAGGCCCATGTAGCGGCTTCAGCTAGCGTTCCCGGAGAAGAACTGCAGTGTCTGTGGGACCGGTGCGACTCGATGCGGCGGAAACGTTTCTCATTACTGACACATTTACATGATCGGCACTGTAGTCCAGATATCATGAAGGCAGTGGCAACACGCCGTCGTCAGCTTTCACAGACTGGCAAGACAGAAATCGCGGCACCAGCGCCGCCGCCCCCTCATCCAGGCTATGCCCCCGATGCAGCCTTACATGCAATCAAGAGGCATGCACTCGAGTTTGTTAATCCAAAGGAGCTGCAGGTAAAACACTAAAAACATCTTCATAGTGTAGTAGTTTAATGATCAAGTGAGTTAGTTCATTTCATCGCTTTACTTACTATTTATTCCAAATATGTAAATCCTCCTTTATAATAGAATAAGGCTGATATTATAATCTGATAGAAAAATGTAAATAATATTTCTCGACTTGGAAACATAGAAAGCGTACTCGATAGGATTTGTTTAAATTAAATAGCAATAAATTCAGTTCATCTTAACGAAGAAGAAGTAAAAAGAAAATAGAAGAGGAACGTATCTTGACAAATAAACTTCATTTTTATTTAAGTTTTCAAATCGAGAAACTTGTATTTTCCTCTAAAACTATAATCGAATAGTTGTACTCTTTTTTGTGGGTTCAGAAACAAATTCCAATTCGTATTTGTCAGCCGATTCTTGTAAAAGGACATATTGCATGTTTCTTAGATTCCTTGTAGTTGAAATTACGGGATAGAATAGCTTAATTGTGGATTAAATAACTTATACAGCTTATTACTTCGAGATTCAAGTAAATATTGAAATATGGGAATGTGTTTTGGTAAAACCACATTGGTATTGGGTTGTTGACTATGGTGACGGGTTTTTTTGGTTGTATGATCAGCAGAAGAGCCAGGTGCGGCCCGGCACCGGCGCCGTCCCTGTTCGGCCTGGCGCGCACCCCACTGAGCAGGTGAGACTTGAGACAAGCTCCTTGTTCATCCTCGCCATCTTGTGTTCAAGTGCATGTATATTTTGATTTGTTGGTTGTGGCGTTTGCATTTTATAACAGTTAAATATGTATTAATTGTTTTATTTAGGATCTGTTTTTCCATCTCCGATTAAAGTTCCCGGTAACTATTAGCGGTATAAATGAAAAATATCGCATCAACATAATTTTTTGATGCAATATGTATTTTTATTAAATCAGCCAATAATTACTGGAAATCTTATCCGGAGGTGGAGAGTCTCGGTCTCTATTAAGTTGTTGATGTTAATTTATTTTGTTATAGATATTTATTTTAATGACGTTTACTTTTAATTAATAATTATCCATAATTCTTCATTTCTACAGTTCGGTTTATAATTTTTTAATATTTATTGTTAAACTTGGTTTGGTAAGTATACAAGTCGTAGATGAGTGTAGAGAGTAGATTATATGATTCATTAGAAACTTAATTTTAAAAACAAAGTAATTTATATTAATGCTCGATTTCAGAATATAGAATTTGTGGTTTTGCTAAAACACGTTTATTGCGAATTAAAGTATTCTGCTATTTAGCAGCATGATTTAACTTAGCATGTTTGAACTAACATTTGTTCGTGCAAATATTTATTTAGTAATTTATTAAAACAAAACGAAAATATTCTGATTACAGGATGACAACGAAGGACCTGTCACAAAAAGTATCAGATTAACAGCTTCGCTGATATTACGGAACCTAGTCATCTACAGTAATAATAGTAGAAGGTACGATTGAACTTATTTATGTGAAATGTGATGATTTAGCCATGTAGAACGTTTGTGGAATGAATGATTGAAGAAACATGTGAGTATTGATAAAATTCAGGGTGAGAGATTGTATGGACGACTTAAGAATAAACTAAAATGGCTAATGTTTAGTGAATATTTCAAGGATATCGTGATTCTATGTTTATAATTTAATAACATATCATTAACTGATTGTATGTTTAGGTACTTAAGGCACTACGAGCCACATCTGGCAGGGGTGGCGCTCAGCAACGTTGAATCATCAAGAACGATTGCGCAACTGCTGTACGACATGAACGATTCGAGCACGTCGCGCAGGTGACCCCAGGACAAGCGGCTATCTCCGCCGTTCTACGGCCTCGGCTACGTCGCATCCACTCTCTAAGTGGAACGGAAACAGGGAATGAACCGTTCCTTTAGAATCCAATCCAGTGTCGATGTCGATACAGATACAACATCGTGTCCGCGTTGTGTTTATTAGAGTTATCCGAATTTTATCTCGTCCTTTCACTTAACACAACTGGTATGATTACGAATTTATATTCAGAATAATAAAGTAACTAAATACCTAAATGGAATATTGTACAAATTTATATTATACTATTTTTATGTTTTGTTTCGCTGATAGTTATCTTCAATTAATTATAGAAACACAAATTATGAATCGGTATATGTATACGATTTTTATTTATAAAACCGTAAAACTCATTGTACAATTATAGTTTTTTTTTATACATATAAAGATTCATTACTGAAGAAAAGTTTCTTTTGTAGTCATTGATTTTATTAAGAATAATTTATCTAATGCTTATGTAATCGAAATTTTTGATTATTTTTTTTTTAGTTGCAAGCGATCATGCATTTTATTTTGTTTTTTTATAGAACAATAGAATTGTCAACACTTGAATTTATGTTTTTATATAATGATGTTGAATGTGCAATTTGTTTATTATTAGTATTTATTAGCATTATTTCATTGTATAACATATTGAAGTAGCTACTTGTACATAAACGTCCGGAGTTTATTTATTATTATTTTTTTTGTTTCATCTTTTTGTCTTCTCTGTAATCATCAGCGATATACATGCAGTACACTCGCAAAATCAGGCGTCACAATTGAGTCAAGTTGTTATTTTGATTAATTAATTGTAAGAAGAAGAGTTTTATGTAGGGACGTCTGGTTTTGCAATTGTACTGTAATATAAAATCGGTGTTTTGTTGGTATAATGAATAAGCTCTCTGTCTCTCGCATCATTCTATCTTTTATGTGAAGATCTGTTTCACTCAGTATTACAATCGGCACAACTTGAAAAGAAATTTTCAATCTTGTCAAATGAACGAGGATGACTGACCCCGTATGGACTTTCAACTTTTGTACGTATTATTGCCTACTTAGAATCGTGAGGCTACAAACTTGTAAGTCCCACGACTGATACACACGTCGACAATGAAAGGGGAACGAACCTTTTTATTTGTAAATAGGCGTGTACTGTTATTAACATGGTCTATTTTTCATGTGCTTTATTGTAGTTCTTTTTGTAAGACTGGACTTATAAGTAAAGCACTGTAAATTGTTTATGATATATCAAACAATAAAATGCATTTATTGTAATTATGATATAGGGAAATGTTTTTTAAAACAATTATATTAGTCCTTTTCTATCTTTTTTAATTAGAAAGACATTTGATGATCTTCAAGAATTATGATTTTATTATATTAATAAAAGATTGTTAGAATTTGAACTTATTTCCTGTACAAAAATAAATCTGTATAGAAATTATGTTAAAATCAAATAAACAAGGTGCACATTTTTTTTTAAACTTCAGTGATGTTTTTATAACATGATTTTACGAACAGGTATATTTCTGTTATAAAATAAAACATTGGTAATTATTACTTTCTAAATCGGAATATATCAAATTCTATACATTTTATCATCGATTAATAATACAATTTTTTGTAGATGCTGTGCTAATTCGATAATTCGAAATTTTATTTTTGAATTCAAACCACAAAACAAATGAAGGCAGCACTAGTCAGTAACTTTTTCAATAAGATAAAGTAAGGTTAATTTCAGCGTGTGTTCTCGAAATAACCATGGCGTCAATTTTGCGTAGTGCAAAATTTGTGAGATATGTAGCTGGTTTTGCAAGAAATATAGTGATTAATCCTCCAAGAGAGTTTGATGCAAACCTAATTAATAATACAACATGTTTATGTGGTGGATTACAAAGGTAATTATTATTTAATGCTCTCTGGTGTCCACCGGCATGATCTTATGCAATACTTGCATTATTTGTTTTTCATTTATCATGTTTCTTTACGATAAAACGAAGCACGTGTGACTAAAACTTGTTCTAAATATACATGATTTTTTAAAATTCCTTTACTAAAACAGAATTTTTTTCATAGATCTTTAGCAACACAAGCGTCATCTCAAAGATCACAACATGATCAAAATTTGGAACGCAGTATTCGGCGTCTCGATCAAGATGTGCGTAGATCTGGACGCATATCTCGACGTGACATAGAAGATATTTTAGAAGAAATTCGACACACACGCTCAGCCACAAGCTCACAATCACTGTTGGTGATTCGTTGTTGTGGTAATTTAGTTCCAGAAGAATTACCCGAAACTCGGACAAAATTAGTGCAAGAAATATGGAACACATTACTGAAACTGAATGTTCCAATGGATATCTCTCATTACAATGCTTTGTTAAGAGTTTATTTGGAAAATGAGCATCCTTTTTCTCCGACTGAATTCTTAACTGAGTTGGAAGCAAAAGGAATAGAACCTAATCGCGTGACATATCAGCGATTGATTGCTCGTTATTGCCAGTTGGGAGACATTGAAGGTGCAACACGAATTCTGGAATTCATGAGAGAAAAGCAATTGCCAGTCAACGAAAACGTATTTAATGCTTTAATTATGGGACATTCACACACAGAGTAAGTAAATTTATTGTTGATAATTGTAAAGTGTTTCTGTTCGAATGATTTGATGACTGATTATACCAAATGAATTAATTACCTAATTTGTATACTTGTGTAGTATGTAGTAATGAATAAATGTTCAGTTCAATGACAAGGACCCATTTGATGTAACATGATGTTTGTTGCGTGATATTATGTATGTATTTGTGTTGAATTTCTTGTAAAATGTAATTCTTTTGTAGCGATATGGAATCAGCTCGAGGCATTTTATCAGTGATGCAACAAGCTGGCTTGGAACCAAGCGCTGACACTTACACTACTCTTCTTTGCGGATTCGCGCGAAAAGGCGACATTGAATCAATACAATCAACACTAGGAGAATGTGAAACCAAAGAAGTGTACCTTCTCGATAAAGATTATCTCGATATATTATTCGCACTTTCGACTAACAATCACAATGAGCATGTACCTTACCTTTTATCTAAAGTTCGCAAATCAGTGGGTTATCACCAAGATGCCATCAACTTAATACTTCGTTTAATTAATCATGGACAAGAGGACACAGCTATTGAAGTTTTGAAGACAATTCCAAAGAGCTCTAGAATTGAAGGTCAACAACAACCAATAGGTAACTTTTTAATTCGTCAGTTAGTCAAAGTTAATCGGCCAGTTGAGAGAATTCTAACAATTTGTCGCTATTTACAAGAATATGACATCAATAGTAGAGCTTTATTGTATGCAGTTGAAACGAGCTTACAGATGACTGATTCTAAATTAGCTTATCAACTATTAAAAGAGTTACAAAATGAAGGTCAAACTATTCGCCAACACTTTTTCTGGCCTTTAATCGTAAGCCAAGGCAAAAACAAAGACGTAGATGGAATTATGGACACTTTAAATAAAATGTCTGAATTTAATTTAACTCCGTCTACTGAAACTATCCGCGAATATGTGTTACCTTACTTATCAGGAAATGCAGATGAAATTATTAACACACTTAGAAGCACGGGCGTTTCGGTGGGTTCAGCTGCAAGCAGTATTATCCACAAATGTCTCGTAGAAAGCAAAATAAAAGAAGCTGCAAGTGTTATCAGCCGTATTCAGGCTTATTATTCTCCATTATTATTACGTCGCCCTCTGACTTCTGCATACATTAAAACACGAGATATTGAATCATACGTAACGATTGCTCGAAGAATTTACGACAATTTTGAACGTCGCGAAATATTTTCCCAAAAAGATGAAGGCGATGATGCCGGACCAAAAGCTGATAAAACTGATATTATTGGATCATTTGTTCTTGATGTCATCCATAATAGACCGAAAAATTATATAACAATGATTGAAGAAATTCTAAATGGTTTAGTTGACCAAGGTTTAAGTATGAGCAACGCATTAGCTGAGAGAATTCAGGAAAAACTTGGCGAAAAACTTACTCCGGAAATTTCAAGTTTACTTGGTAAGATGACATCTGGTGAATTATCTCCAGTGCCACTTGAGAAAACTGAACCGCATTATACTCCATCAAGTGCAATGAATATTCCTCAGCTTGAGCGACTTATTGCTAATTTAGAAGCAAAAGGCGAACAAACTAGTGGACTTAAACGCCAGTTACTTTCTTTGTATTCTCGATCTAAAGAATTGGAAAAAACTGAAATTCTTTTACAAAAGATGAAACCTGAAGAATTTACTTATACATCTGGTGTTTATGCTCAGTTAATTGATTTATATGCCCACCACGAAAAATTACCTGAAACTTTAGAATATCATAAAAAATTAATTGAATTAGATCCTAACATAATTTTAGACGATTCAAAAGTTATTAAAGTAGTTTCATTGTTAATCAAGAACGATAAATTTGACGAAGCGTTACAGTTTCTGAACAGTCAATCCCGAGATCGAAAACAAGAAGACCGATCTTTTACTTATTCTGCAATGTGTTGGCGATTGTTAAATTTTTTGGCAGAGCAAGGAAAATCAGATCAACTAACTACATTATTCGATGCTCTTGTTAAAAATGAATTCATCGAAGTAAATAATGTACTTTTAGGGCCTCTCATCAAAGTGCATTTAATCAACAAAGATTTAAATCTCGCAATGTCTCAGTTTGAGTGGTGTTGTACCCAATATCGTTCAACTCCATGGAAAAATGAACTCGCATGTAAATTAATTCAGTCGGAAGACGCAGAAAAACTACAAAAGTTAACAGATTTAAGTACGAGCATTCACGGAGAAGTGAACAGTTTGTACGATTTGGTATTTGCTTTTGTGGAATGCGGCAGAATCAGACAAGCTCGTAAAATTTTAGAAACCCCAGGTTTACAAAGTCGCCCTCAAAGATTAAATTCAGCTTGTGAAAGATACCGAGAAGAAGGACTTGTCAAACCATTGGAAGGATTAATGGAAGCTACTAAAGATTTATCTCATATTGATCGTACTGATATTTATTATCAATTGTTACTAAGTTATATAAAACAAGATGACCCCGAAAAAGCAGTAGGACTTTGGACCCAAATGCAAGAGGAAGATGTTCAACCAAATGATGAATTTTTGAATAAATTAGGCAAATTTTTAACATTAAAAAATCTTGAAGTTCCGTTTGCTATGCCCGAGGAAGTTACTCCACAAATAATTAAACCAAAAATTGCAAAACAGTTAACGGAGGATCATTTGAAAAATGATATTACACGCTTTAGACAAATTATCAGAAACGGACCAATTGACGAAGCAGCTCAAATGAAACATAAAGTTGTAAATTATCTTAATGCAACTGACTATTCTTTGCTTTTGGAAGGATTAGTTAAAGAAGACAGACACAACGAAGCAACAAAATTATGTTTTGAGATGTTACAGCGAAACATGCATCCTATTCCCAGAGTATTCAGATTTTTTCTAAACAAAGTTGCAAATAATGGCGATGTTGATACTATGGAACGAATAGGCAATAAGTTAAGTTCTGATAATAAGAAAATTTTGTCCTTCGACAACAGATTATGTCATGCAAATATTGTAGCAGGAAAAGCTGATGCGTATTTGGATATTTTGATTAAAGAAATTGATCACGCGAAAGACGATCAAGTGCACATTTTAGCAGAGAAATTCCCAAGAGGTGGCGCAGTTGGAATCTTGGAAAAATGTCCGGAGCTCACTGAAAAATGTAAGTAATTTCTATAATTGTGTTATTTCTTTTTAAAGGAAATTTGGGGTGGCAAATCGGTAAATTTTCAAAATCACAAATTCTCTTAAATGCAAATTTACTAGGAATATTTCTATTATATATAATTAAAAATTTGTATTTTTATCTTCTAAAAACAGTACAAATGAACGTTAGTTAAAATATTTCAAACAAGATTTGTGTATTATTTAATTTTCTACAGCTTTTTAGAAACATTTGCAAGTAAAAACTGTAATTTTAAATTATTGTGAGTTAATGCCGCATTTTTCATGTTTGAATCTAGTGAGTTTGTTGAATAAATATCTTAATTTTATTTTCATTATTTTCAGATGAGTCGCTGGCTGAAAAATACGCGAAACGCGGAGTAATAGCACCAATGAACGTTCTCTGGGCACAACATTTCATAAACAATGACACAGAAACAGCAAACCGCGTTTGGAAGACATATCTAGCCGACACACCAAGAATTATGTTCCAACGAGTTGTACAACTTGCTAGAGAAACTAAAAACGAATCTCTAATCAGGAGACTAATTGATCATCTAAAGAGCAGCAAAGTTTCTGAAGGAGCTCTTGGAAATGCGTATAGTTGTTTACTTGATGTCTTAGTTAGCTTAGAGAAACATGATGATTCAGTAAAAACATTTGAGCAAGCGGTTGCAGAAATTAATATTGATCATATTAACAGGACAGCATTATTAAGAGTAAAAGAAGTTTATGAAAAAACAGGAAAATCATTCAGTCACCAAATTCCTGCGAAAAATGTTAAATCTTCCTCCTCTTCTTCGTCAAGTGATGATGATAAAAAACATAAAAACTAGTTGTGCATTCATACTTCTAATTAATGGTAAGTAGTATGATTACATCATTTATATTAATAAAGTTTTTGTAGCTGTTAACTTTTTTTTTACGAAATTAAAAATCAGTATTTAACTGGTAGAGAATAATATTTATTTGTTTCAGTTACTTAAAACTATACGATTATTTTGTTGTTCAAAGTGCAAAATATAAAGTGTAAATCATACCAAATAAGTCATTGTTACATTATCGTTCATTTTTATTAAAAGAAAATCTATTACCCCAATTGTGTGTGTTGATCTGAATAGTATAATAATTAGTGAGGAACAAAGTGAAATAAAGAAAGATAGTATTTTATTTTCCGATCTCCTAAATAAGAATCATTTATCTACATTAAAATAACAATTTAAATTCTGCGATAATATAAACGCAGTTCAATGATTGCCAATATTACAAATCTGTACAAATGTTTTGATGTTAATTCAATTACTTCATATCACATCCACAAATTGAATATTCTTTTTTAACTATTCAACTTTTTGTCAAATATGAGCATATTATTTTTTCCATTATACGCTTTATATTTTTCTTTGCGGATTTATGTCAAGTTGATATATTCAAAATTACATACATTACTGAATATTATGCTAAAAATACCACAAAGAAAATGAAGAAAAATATTAGTACCGCGAATATTTTAATCATCAACCATCGGTTTGATGTCACAGACTGAAAATATTTTAAAATTTGTCCGTGTGCTGCGTCAATGTTAATTTCGGCATCTTGAACATTGGTATCAATTCTTTCTACCATTTCCTCTTGTTCTTTCACCATATGAGCAAGCTGTTGGAAGATCCCTCCTAGTTCTACAATGGTTGACTCGATGTTTTGCATAGTTTCCGCCCTGCTCTGAAGGTAATTGTCCGTTTCATCGTAAATCATGGCCTGCTGCTGCATCCGAGGCACTAACTGGCTGCTGGATTCCAAGTCGATACTCACTTGTTCGTCTTGCAGCAACACACTTCCGGAAACGGCTGATGGAAGACTGCTGGCAACAGGTCCCTGTGAAAACTGATCACGACGATTCTTTTGCTGCTTTAGATTTTCTGTTCTAACTTCCAGAATTTGTTTAAAGTCCGTTGACATTGACGCAAGCTTAGACTGTAGAGCCAAAACCACGCTACTTGAATGTGATTGCAAATGTTTTCCATTTGTTAAAGATCGCTGAATTTTAGAAATTTCTTGCAATCTGGCGATTTGTTGATTCAAGTTGTTCAAATCTCCTTTAATTATATAAGTTAATTCTTGAATTTCCGCTGATCTATCATCAAAAAGAGATTTCCGTTTTGCCACTAAAATTAATATAAGAGATGTTTACATTTATTATGAGTTTGTTTATATTTAAATACTTACACAATGTCAACTTTTCTAGTTTCGTGTACGTGCTAGCAATATTTTTACCAATAGATTTAGCAATATGCATAAATTCAGAATGACTTTGTATCACTCTTGCTTTTTTTGGGTCCCTTACTGCAACAGCCCTAGCAATATTACGGCCTTGCATGGACCGAATTGCAGTTACAAATTCGGTGGTTCTATCGCGCGATGTCATGACTGGTTCAATATCAGTTGTCTCGGTAATATATTCAGAATCTACAGTATATTCCTGGGTAGGAGCATACGAATATGTACCAGGTTGCCAAGTTTGTTGGTTAGAATATGGGTGAGATTGTTGTATTGGCCAATTTTTAGCATTATCTGTTACAACAATAAAAGGTTGCTCAGATTCTGAGCCAGTATGACGTCTTCTTGCGGGCATTGCATAGTCAAATTAATAATTTTACATAAAAAGTAAGACCCACGTATGTCATCTGTCACTTAGCACCATTTCATGATTATAACTTTTAAGTTTTTTATAACAGCACTGTGACACAATTTCCGATTAAAAATAGGTTAATTTGACATTTACATAGAACCAAATTTTGTATGAAATATCTCAAAATTATTGAATTTACTGAAATACACACGTATCGTTCGTGACGTTTCAATGCTAGGCAGATTGATGATATTTGTGGTGACGTCAGCGATTACAGCGCCGTGACTTGGAACTAATGCAAACATTTTTGTATCATTATTTGTTGAGGCATAAATAAAAAAATATTAAAAATATTTAAAACAAGGTTCAATTTACTCGTAGTTAAATTAACTAGTAATAGTTTCTAGTAACTGTGGTATTAGTGTAGGTACGTAGCAGTTTATGTAAAGAGGTTTCTTTATTTGATTTATTTAAGAAATTAGAGTGATTATTATAATCCAAAAGACTGTAGGTCGCTTGCTTTATAATAATTAGCTGCATTGTTTTGTACAAGCAATGCAGTTAATTCGAAGTACTTGGATATACTAAAATATTTTGTACAAATTGGATTTAGCGCGGTTTAACTTACGAACATTCGCTTACGAATCGGATTCACTAACTATTCGCGATAACTACAATAGTTTTTATGTACACTTAAAAACTGCAGACCTCATCTGTCAAACAGGATACCGAATTAAGAAAATAAAGACAAAGAAGTAGACGCACAACAATAGGTTGCGAACAATCACATGAGAGAACTTGAGGTGGAAAACTATCCATAATTTCTGTATATTTGGATATATCAATACTTGTTTTACTATTTATAATAAAATATTTGCAAATTTTTGTTTTTAATTATTATTCTTTTTTTATGAAACTATACGATAAATTGTGACGATCAGTGAAAACGCTGGTTGAAAATTCTTTATATTACAAGATATATGATTATTTTAAGTTTTGTGGAGTTGTGTCGTCCCAAGTTTGGTTCAGTGGTACTTATTTCGTTCAAAGTAGTGCGCATCATAAATATACGATTGAATTCTTGAAAAATAATCTTATTATGTTGAAAATAATATTTTATTTAGAAGTCCAAGAAAATGAAATTAAATTATAGTAATAAATACAAAACGTGTTAAACACGTAGATACCAGCAAACGGCGAACAGTTTGAAAAACCAGTGCTGAAATGGTATATTTAGTTACGTTCCACTCCGCATATGTCTCTTATTTACCAAGCGAAATACTTGTGGCCAATAAAAACCTTCTGGACATGTGATGTCACTATATTTATAATCGCTTATATCTCCGATGACAACCATTTTTCCTAAGAAAAAAAAATTATGAAACAAACGTACAAATATACTAAGACAGAAAAAGGATTATTTATTAATGAAACAGGTATAAATACAATATTTTTTATAAATAATAAATTATCGATGTAAATTATATAGCAAAACATTTTGATGTGCACTGGAATGGAATGCGGCTTGCGGATTCGTTGGTTGGTCTGGTCATTATCAATGGGATGGGACATGCGCCATGCCATAGAAAAGAGAGGTAGAATACAATGTTTATTGCAATTGTTTTATTTATTTCTGACTACATTTATAATTGCAATTATTTTGTTTATTTGTGAATACAATGTTTATTGCAATTGTTTTATTTATTTCCAACTACATTTATAATTGCAATTATTTTGTTTATTTGTGAATACAATGTTTATTGCAATTATTTTATTTATTTGGTGAATACAATGTTTATTTGAAGTTGGTATAAAGCCTGGATGAGTGACCTGGATAATGTTCAGGAGCAAGTCGCTGATCCCACCTTCCCAGCATTCGCTGTCAGCACCAAGAGGAAAACTCCGGACAAAAACTCTTGGTAGAAGGCTGGCTTCTTCACGGCTGCAAACAACTGCGTCTGCAAATAAACAAACAAATCATTACTAATATGCACAAATAATATCATCATCATTACAAAATACAAAACTAAATTATTGTATTTATTACACATTTGTAAACATTATTTATTCAAACAGCTCGGCTGTCAATTTTAAATAAATATAAATATATTATAACTCCTTTTACCCATTATTGGATGTGGCAATACTCTGCCGTCGCAAATATTTATAAGTAATATATTTATGCACGTATGAGCCGGCAAATCACAGCCTCCGAAGATGTTAGTTACGGAGAGAAGTCAGAAGGGTAATTGAAAATATAAATTAATAACGTAAATATGGCAGAGTGATACACCCAGTAATGGGTAAAACACGTGATGATATATTTCTATTTATTTACTTTACAAGTTAGTTATACTTCCAAATAATTTAAAACAATTTTTGACACCACTGACAGGATTTAATTATTATTTTTAAATTTGTTTACTAATGAGAAACAAATAAAATATTATACAATACACGCAAAGTAACTGTTTTTACTGCCTCAAAGCGTAAATTCCTCATTTCAACAGTAAAAACTATTTTACACTTATTAGTAATCATTACAAATAATATCTTCATTATAATATAATACTAAATTATTTTATTTATTAGTCATTTGTAAACATTATTTATTCAAACTGATTATTTTATAGCTCAACTTTCAATTTTAAATAAATATAAATATAATGCCTTTTACCTATTATTGGGTGTAGCAGTACTCTGCCGTCGCAGATCTTGATAAGTGATATATTTATGTGCGTACCCGCCGTCGAATCAAAGCTCCCAATGATGATAGTGAAGAGCAAAGCCACAAGGGTAATTTAAAATATAAATAAATAAATACGACAGAATGAGTAAAAGGCATGATGATATGTTTATTTTATTTATTTAAAATTACCCCTGTGACTTCTCCTTCACTAACATATTTAGGGGTCTTTGATTTGGTAGCTGGTACGCACATAAATATATCACTTATCAATAATAGGTAGAAGGCGTAATTATATATTTATTTTATTTATTTAAAATTACCCTTTGTGCCTTCTTCTCCACTAACACCTTTGGGGCCGTAAATTGACGGCTGGTGCGTGCATAAATATATCACTTACTAAGATCTGCTAGCGCAGAGTGCCACATCCAGTAATGAGTGAAAGTCGTAATGATATATTTATATTTATTTACTTAACAAATTAGTTATACTTTCAAATAATTTAATACAATTTTTAACACAACTGACAGGATTTAATTATTATTTTTAAATTTGTTTACTAATGGAGAACAAATAAAATATTGTAAAATACAAGCGAAGTAACTCCTCCTTTTAACAGTAAAAACTGTTTTACTCTGCTAGTCATGTAAGAAATTATAAAAAGGGAATAATTTAAATGAGCACCGAAATAATTTGATCAATAATAATAAATTAATGTTCCCAGAAATAATTTAACGAATACCAAAAATAATAATTGAGCACAAAAAATACTAAACAATTTTTAAAAGTAATTGTTGGAAATCAACAATAGTAAATAAGCTTTTCAGAAAAATAAAATGGCAATACAGGGTTTGAAATAAGTAAAGAATTTTAAAATTATCTCCTGAAATAATCATTTAAAAAATGTTTCGAAACGTCTTTTTTCTTAATTATTTGGAATAAACGATTATTTCAAGAGATAATTTCAATATTCCTGACTTATTTTACACTCTGTATATTGTGTCAAATACTTATTTTTGCTTTGTTACAGCAAATATTAATTGTATAAATTGATAAAGAAATTGACAAACTTTAATATTTTGATGCTCGTTTAAATACAACCCATTTAAAAATAATAATGTTCTTACATTGTTGCTGCGAGCTGCGTAGTTGAAGATATGTTGACTCAGGTGATGTTGTCCACGATGATACAGACTCCGCTGACGCTGGTTAGAACACCAGCTGCTCCAGGATGATGCTGAGGCCGTAGGAGATGCTTGCAGGTCCCGTGATGTCCCTATAAACATAAAAACAATGTATTAGTAACATAGAATAGCTGGAAACATTAGAAAAAACATACATAAAGACATTTGATGATTGTTGAACCTGAAACAGAAACTCAGAACAAAATGCAATAAAATAAAATAATAGACAAGTTATGATAAATCAGCATACAGCATACACCATTATACTACACATTCCATTCATCCCATTTATACATTTCTTGATCTTCACGTAATCTTCAATGTTGATATCTTTGTTCTTTCTTCGCTTCTGTTCTTGCCTTTACCCTACCTAAGTTTTTGTGTACGAATAGCTAATTAGCCGCAATGAATCTACGGCAAAGCAACCGGAAGTGTGCTTGCCTTTTTACTAAAACGCTGCCCATATTCCGTGAGCACGACCTTTCGGTTTCCGCGTACTGAACCTACCCGAGCCGTAGGAAGAGTATTTGCAGTGCAATGGAGGAAGCACGGCCTCTAGGACTCTCCAGGATACCATGGACACACCCTAACGGGGGGATTTGGCGGCGCCGCCTCCAAAGACATCGGCAAATCTACTCTCTAGCTGGGCGACCGGAACCAAACTACGGCATTGGTCGCGATGGTCTCGCCCCACCCGCCTGCGTACGCTAATCAAATCTTGCCTAATGTATGTAGCAAGTTATGTTGGGCCCCCACGTGAAGGCACTAGCGTGTTCGGAGGACAAGTTTTAGGAATACAAAAGTACGAAGCGCGATTCTACGTCTGTACACAAGAACGATTTCGAGGCAAGTGGTGATTCTTGCGCAACTATTCCATTGATTACAATGTGCTAGAGAGAGATAGACAATGCTAGCCCGAGCGATGTTACGTGTTTGCAGGTTTCGACCGGATCAATTACTCACTAATTGTGAAAGAATTCTAACTAAAGTTTATAAATGTTACCTTGAACGATACAAGAATAGAAATATACACTGCATATACAATATTTATAATTTTACTTTTGATATTATTATAAACAATAATTTTATTATTGCTACTGTTTTTTACTAACATAATAATTGTAATATTTGTTTTTAAACATGTAAATTATAATGTTTCTATTCTATTTACTTTTAAAAAGTTAAATAAGGATTTACCACGTAAAACATATTTGATTAAAAGAATATTTCATCATTTAGGCCAAATGTAGATAAGTAAATTAAATGGCTTTTACGTAGCGTATCATAAAAAAACAACTGCAAATAACGCTAATATTTTTTTAGAAAATAATTAAAAAGTTCCCATCAAATAGGGTGGTAGCACGAATCCCTAAAACATTTACAGAACATCCGCTCATTAGATTTAGCAAAAAATCAGTCTACGACAAACATTTACATCACGCTATATCCCATTAAATAGGGTATCACGAACTCTAAAATCATTCATAAAACATTTACTCATTACTCAAACAAAACATTCTTTTATTCATACTCATCAAATCATCAAAACGCGCCTTACTTTCTCTCCTACCTCTTGTATACTTCTAGGCATATCTTTTATATTTAGAAAACGCAAATACGCTGTCTTTTACTTCATCATTCCATCATGCAAGTGCCTAAACTACATTCACCACAAACTTCTTTTGCACAATTAAAAACTGTATCCTTAAATTTCAACCAAACATCATTTATGCTACAATCAAAATTAAGCTCACACTGCCTGTGCAAAGATTCATTTATTTTCTCAACAAACATATCTCTAACATCCTCATTCTGCAAGTACACTGAATTTCACACGAAACTTTTGATACCACCAAATAATGGTCATTCGTACCCAATTCAGCACCACATTTTACACGCGTATCTGTAACTAAACTTCTCAATCAATAAGTATTATTATTTCATTTTAGTAAAATAAAAGTTTTTCTGAAACCGGTAAGAAATTGCCTACTTTCTTGACTAATTTTAGTATAAAAAGTAGATTTTTTACAAAAACAATCAAGTAAAATACGTATCCAAGGCTACAACAAAAATAACAGTTTGGTAAAGTACAAAACAGTCTGGTAATGATTTTATCTGACTGTTTTTTTGTTGTTGCAAGCTTGGATACATAATCTGCTGTGAATACAATTCATATCAAGAAATTTAATTATTTTGAGTTATTTATGATTAATTATTGAGTAAATTCAACGGTTTCAGAAAAAATAGTATACTTAATATGTCAGGAAAGTGTTTTTACTTGACTCAGCAGATTAAAATACTCGGCCTGCGGCTTTGTATTTTAAACAACTGCGTTGTCAAGTAAATTATCACTTTCCTGACTTATTATGTAATATACTATTAATAATTAAATGATAAAATATAATTACCTCAAATATAAAAGTATCGAAGCTCACAAAGATAAAACGGCTAATATTATGAAATTGGATCCTCTTATAACATCAGAATTTATTTGAAATTGTCAAGAGTAATTCGATAAAGCGAGAGACCGGAAGAGCAAACCACCAGCCACACATGCCAGACCATAAAACTCCGAAGCTCCGGGGACTAACAGAGACAGTATTTCGTATATTCCTTCAGTGAGAGAGAGAAAGAATAGAAGTCCGATCTGTAGAGAGCTGTAAAAACATAATTAGAGTCGGTCAAAGCACAAGCGTTGATAAAAAAGGAAAAGTTCTACAGAGAAAATACACTCACTCGCCAGCTGTAGGTATTAACTCCTGAACTTATGAGCACCGACACTGCACTTCTGTATAGACTCATCAAATTGTTTGCCTTCCACTTCGTTACATTTTCCTGTAAGAGTAAAATTAAATAATTAGTTCAAATTTCAGCAATTCTTTTTACAAATAAATATTGATTACTATAGGGTTTTGAATTATTTTCAATATGCAGTTTATAGATTTTATGTATAACAGCTTCATAAACATAAATCAGTAATTGTTTTACATATGTATATGATTTAAGTTGAGATAGTTTAGCGAAGATTAATTACAAGATGAATCCAATGATTAGATAATATACCGGGTGTATCACGAACAGTGGGCCATAGGTGTTTAACATGGGAAAACTGTTTTTCAATAAGCTGCTTTTTTTCTGTATTTTGTAAAGGTAGAAATTAAATTTGAAAATTTACAAAATTTCAATTTAATTAGTTTCAATCACGGAATTAATTATTTGCAATGTTTCCTCATGTGAATAATTTTACATTTTCAATAAATTTGTAAAAATAATGTAAAATTTACAGACAGCTTCAAAAACTTACTCAAAACTATTTTATTTCTGTACAGAAATAAAAATCGAAACTTTTAATTTGTCTATAAAATAAATAATTGTATTTTCGTGTCACTTTATCCACCGTTATCGGTTTAAATAAAAAGCCCGCAGCTTTTGCAAAGACGTCATATCGTTCTCAATCATTTGTCAATAGGCCGGTTGTCGGTGAAGTAGAGAGCAACTCGCCATCTCCTCACCGCCTCCAATTGGCGCGCTCGTATTTTTTGCGATGTGGGGCAGCGCTGTATGCGTTTAGTAGCGGCGGAAGCGACGGCGGTTCCCAGCGGAGGCCTATCCTAATGCAATTTATTGCCCTAGTAAAGATATCATGAGCTTCGGCTGGCTTGAGTTCGATTCCATTGTGGTGAACGCGCTCCAAAGGAAGGAAGGTCTATTTTATGTTTTTATTCCCGTCATAAATAACATACTGTTTTGTAACAATACATCGTAAATTGTTTCATTTGTTACGATATTTAAAAAGAATATGTTATACCTCGTCGAAGATATATGCGTCCTAGGAAAAGAAATAAACTACTTCGCTCATCCATGATCTAAATATTTCTGACGTTTGAAATATTATTTTACTACTCGCGAATTCCCATGTTAAATTCCATTACATCTCTACTATGAGTGAGTTTTGAAAAAAAACTTTAATACAAAATTGGTCAGCATTTTATTCCCAATCAAGAAGATATTAATTTGTTTGAAAAGACGCATAATAATTATTTGTACACATTTGGTTGGAAGTATCTTTGCAGCCTTGGTTCGCAAAGATTCTTTTAATCAGAGGGGTACGACACTCAAAATAGTTGTACAATTTTAATATTATGTTACGATAGTAGATAAAACTATAACAGGCAGATTCATAAGACGGATTAGCGCGAACACCGTTTTTAATATTATATATAACTCTGTCTCAAATTAAAGCAGATTAAAGAAATGAACTAAATTTGATGCTAATTAACTCTCGCTTTAACTCAAGTTCAAATAAACTTGTTTCGTACATTGAAAAGAGAGTTAAAAATGAAATAAAACATGGTGTTAGCCACTTTATGAAACTGCCTGTAAATAACTTCCTTATTCATTTTAATTTGACATTTGGTTTTCATTTGTTCATAGCATTTTTTCTTTTCTTTTTAGAAAAAAATGCTATTTTGATTTGATTATTCATAGTTTTATATTTTACGCGTGGAAATGAAATTCGTAAAAGTTATAAATAAGAGTAGGAAATACTTACGTCTTATAAAAGATCCAAGACGATAATTTAGTGCGACGTGGTATTCTCCAAATTTTCGGTTCCGGTCATAAAGGAACGCAAGAACGATTTGTAGAGTTTAATCTGCGACCAATATAGCAGCGAATAGGAATTGATGGGCTTCGGTATTAGAACTTCCTTGTCTCCGTCCAGTCAGGATGCGTATTTTCATTTTACCATCTGTTCTAGTTCAAGAAAATATTATCATTATTTGATTACATTCGTGACATTATAACTAGAAAAATTACTGCGAATACAAAGTTTGGTTCTTGTTATCATGCCTTTTGCCCAGTTCTGAGTATGGCATTAAATGACATTTTAAATTTGTATTCACAAGATTCTTTTCCCAGTTCATCGTAAAACAAAATATAGTAAGCGCTGGATATATTATTCTATAATTAATATAAGAATCAGCCACTTATGAGAACCAAAATTAATTAATCAAACTATTTTTTCATCGGTTAGAAGAATAATATTTTCGGTTATCATGTATAAATAAATTTTGGGTATTTCTAAAGCAGGTTTTGCAGATAATGCACTTTAAAAATCTAGAAAGTAATAAACATAGGGCCAAATTCACAGTCGTCACTCACTCTCATCTGATCCTAACCTCACTCTCAAAATCGAAGTAACTAATGCAACTAACTCAAGAATTTGCACAATTTGAGTTAGTTGCCTTAGTTATTTCGATTTTAAGTGTGAGATGAGAATGAGTTGAGGGTCAAATTCATAGTCGTGACACCCTCACCTCATTATCATCGCACACTTAAAATCGAAGTAACTAAGGCAACTAACTCAAATTGTGCAAATTCTTAAGTTAGTTGCCTTAAGTTACTTCGATTTTGAGAGTGAGGTGAGGATGAGATGAGTGTGAGTGACGACTCTGAATTTGGCCCTTAATTTGCTATCCCATGTTCTTTCTTGGTACGTTACTAGAGATATTGTATTAATTTCCAAAACTGAGACCGCGAAGAAGATTTATTAATTTTGTTTTTTTATTTCCACAAAAAAGATTAAATGTATTCAACTTATTTTCATTAAAATTAAAAATGTTGTTCTAAATAACTAGTCAATAATAATTATGAAATATGTTTACCTTGAAGTGACGACCAGCTGTCAAATTGCGATACCCATTCCAATGATGTTACTAGGTGATACAATTTTGAAAGTAGAAATAATTTCTGATATAGATTGAAATCGACATCAGACATCGGTTTCAACTGTGACACATTAGAAACTAGAATAAAATAAAAGTTAAAAATGAGGTTAAAACACATAATATTGATAATGATTACATCCGACAGTACGGTGGTGTGGTTAGCGTGAAGGTATTCGAATCAGCAGATTCCGAGTTCGAATCCCATTCAAGCTAAAACTATATGAATTATACCACACTGCGGCTCGGTGAATCTGGACCATATACTGTAATTGGGATAAAAATGAAATTCCTATATAAATAAATACGAGTATTTATCATACAAATACTGTCACATTATTATAAATTTATGAACTTTAATAATACTCGTATAAAGCATATGCGAGCAAATATCGAATGAAAATAATTTATAAAATTGACAGCATCACATGAAATTTATGATATTTACAAGTTTTTTTCTTTTATTCACATAAATTTAGATTTACATTTTAAAAAATGAAATCAATAAAATATTACAAGCTACAATTGTTTCCAAAATATTTTGAACGAAATTCTTACAGCAAGATGTGAATAGTTGTTTCTATCACATGAGTATGAGGTTATGTGGATGATCTAGTAATAAGTGAATTGATATGTGAAGATTTGTTGCGTGTATACAAAAATATGCTTTTATGAAAGGAATTATGAATGTAGATGATGTGAGATAAGAATTTTTAGCGAAGTGACAGAATGAATATCAAAAAATATTCAACGAATTTTTTTTAATAGGTTGCTTGTTCTGTCCTACTCGATCGGTTATGGCGCAATGTAAGAAAATGCCTTGTCATTTTACAAAACGCAACCAAATTGTCAATCTGGCTAATTATTTTGTAAATCGGCTGGACTTTTTACAAAAGGACAAAAAATGGACGGCAACATTGTTATATTTTTGTATTATATTACCGCTGGTTTTACATTTTGCGATACAACATATTCTAATTTGTTTTCACTAGGGATGTGCCGACTATGACTTGTTACGATTATGACTAGCCAGATTGGAAAATAAATCCTATAATAGAAATGTTTACTTACGTAATCAAAAAAGTAGCTAAACGAATGATGTAGTGTACCGTTATGTTAACATGGTAGTTTAGTTTTTACAATAAAGTCTTTAACAATACACTTTTTCTTTGTAAAAATTCACAAAAGGTCATAAATTAGAAACAAATGTTCAATGTAAAACATCACGAATCACTTGACAGATGTATGACATGTAAAGGTGCACCAGTATTGCCAATCTTAGCAAAAAAAAATAATACTGTTATTTTTTCCAAAAAATAAACTAAAGATTAAAAATTTAAAAAAAATAGTTATTTTATGTATTAAGGGCATAATTAAAAGATTATACTACTGAGAAAATGTTTAAAGCTTGACGCGTAGCGGAAAGCTTAAAATTTCCAGAGTACTATAATCTTGATTATGGCCGTGGTATATACGACGTTTTATTTTATTTTGGTTCTAGAAATTAAAGGATACAGTCAGTATGTAATCTTTATTGTTTTGCTGGCTTTATTAATCTTCGATAATTTTAAATATGCTGTAGTTTCTATGCATGTACGTAGATCTTTGGTGTTGCTATATTTTTTGTTTACGAACAAAAGTTTTTAAATTTATTGTCAAATAAAAATGGAAAAATGGAAAATTAGCACCATAGAAATCAAAAATAAAATTGTAATTTATCGAATTTATTGTGTTGTCTGACATTTATCCATAAATCACGATTTTGATTTATTTAAATAGCTGTTGCTTGTCAACTTTATACTCCTGAGGACGATAATAGCATAATTACGCCCGCTTTTGATTTTTACTTCCTTGCTTTTTTATATTGCAGTAATATTTTATAGTTTTATTAATTTTTTTCACAATTGATGACGTAAGTCAATTCCTTAAATAGTTCTATTATAAAATTAGGACGAAAATTTGAGAATTTGACTGCGTTATATAAATTGACAGTGAAAATAATTCGAAAAATACATTTACAAATATTTAACTAATTAAAGGAATTTGTAATTGACTATTCCTGTAAAAAGTCCTCCGGAAAAGTACTGCTGAACTCAATGTTATGAAATATGAAAGTGTTTAATAATCCAGACAAATCTAAAACTTAACCGAAGAAAAACGTAGGAAGGCGGTATCGCATGGTGCCAGTGCACAAATGGGAATGTCCTCGCATCGTCGTTTAAACAAGATATATGCGTACATTTGTGAATTTTCAGGGCTGGGACACAAGTCGCACTTTCTCGGTTTAATGGTATCGGGACTCAGTTCTCTGTTCCGAACATTTCAAACCGGAGATGTGAAATATTGCTGTAAGTAGAAGTAAAATTTATAGCCTATGACTACAAGGATGATATAGTGAACAAGGTTCCAACATAAATTTCAAATGTGGACTACGGAATTATATGAAACTTTATACAGTGTTGGTAAGTGTGGTTTTAAATTTTGTTCGCGGTTACTGTGGATACGTTTCACAAATTAATCATTTTGTTTTGACGGACAAACTAAATAGAGCACAAACCATAAATGTTGCCGAGAGTAATAGCACAATCTGTTTAGTTTTCATTAAACTATTCTTTTACAATACTTATATTGTAAGTTACCTATTACTGACGAAATTTAAACATAGTAGGTGCATTCCATTTGCCATTTGGATCAGATCTAACTTACATTTACTGATCCAGATCACTTATTTATTTCGCTGGATTACTTCGTTGACTTGATTTTCAGTACTATAATTACTTACTCTAATTTACTTTGAAGTAATTCACCCCAATAAGTGTATCAGTTTGTTTAATTCAGTTCATTTCGTCATTTGTCAAATTTATCTGAACTGATTTAAGTAAACCAAGTGACAAATGGAATACAGCTAATAAGTGGAACTTTTATTGCACAGTGGTTTCCATGGTTATATCAGGACTTTAATATTTACTTACTGTCCACCGTGAACAGTAAGTCAATATTACATATCAAGGTCCTGTTTATCTTGACAACAATTTGACAGCTGTCAATTTTGAAACCGATTTTTCTTTACCTTCTATTTGTGCAAGTATTGTTAAAATAGCTTACTAACCTCGAACTGTCAGTGGACAGTAAGTAAATATTACATATCAAGGTCCTGTTTATCTTGACTACAATTTGACAGCTGTCAATTTTTAAACCTATTTTTATTTTCCTTCTATTTGTGCAAGTATTGTAAAAATAGCTTACTAACCTCGAACTGTCAGTGGACAGTAAGTAAATATTACATATCAAGGTCCTGCTTACTTTAACTACAATTTGAAAGCTGTCAATTTTGAAACCAATTTTTCTTTTCCTCCTATTTGTGCAAGTATTGTAAAAAATAGCTTGCTAACCTCGAACTGTAAGTGATTTTTTTAGGTCATTTACTGTTCATGGTACGTAATATACTATTTATTTATGAGAACTTGGTTGCCTGGTAATAACTGATGAGAGCAATTAATTTGAAAAAAATGGCGATATGTAAATTAAAAATTCCTTTCCAAGTAGCAAATTAACTGATAATTTAAATAGCTACCTACTTACTAGAGTTTGTTGCCTAGGTTATATTTTATATTTATAACGATTAGAAAGAACGAATGATATTTGATATTTAGGAACTAATGCAATGGTAACTCTGTTTATAACAAAGGAAAGTGGAAAATGTCGTTATATTTCAGTGTTGGTTTTACCGCGGAAGTGTTACGTTACAAATTTGTATGAAATTCATTTATTCTTGCATATTTTAACTGACTTGAAATTGAATTCCGCACAAAAAGCCGAGGTGGGTGGCGCTAATTTCCCAGGAGATTCAAATTCCTGTATTATAATTTCAAATTAGACTGGAAAAAGTTTTAACACCTTATTTGCTTTTAAAGTATCGACAAATTAAAAGCAAATATTTTTCTTTAATGCATTTTTATCTTCGTGTGATTTTTATATGCTTTAATGAAAAAAAGAGAGTTTTTATCAAGAAAATATTTAAATTATTTATTTCGTTTTTGCATTTTGTTTTTAGTCTGATTTTATTAATAAATTAACATGAAAGTTTCGCTAAAATATACAATTTTTTTAATGCTAGGAAAAAAAGTTAGTTTTAGAAAAAATAGTTATTTATGTACCAAAGGTGAAAACAGGCATTTCTGACCCGTAGCATGATTATTAGCACGAGGCGCAAAACATGCTCAGGGTCAGAAACCCTAATTTCACCAGTGGTACATACAATATTTTATGCACATCAAAATAACATTTAATTACATGTTCAAAAGATTAAAATATATAAATAGGTTAAGTCAAAATGACATTTTGTAAAATCAAGTATTCTCAATAAACAAAAATTGTAATTTTTTTATGTATCCATAGGAAGTATTTGTTTACCAATGACAACAAAAAAAGTCATTTTTTTCACGTTTGAAAAAATAATTATTTATGTACCAAAGATGTTTCTGGTCCATGGCATTATTATTAGCACGAGGCGCAATGTCAGAAACGCTAATTTCACCCGTGGTACATACAATATTTTGTGCACAACAAAATAACCTTTAATTATATGTTCAAAGGATTAATATATGTAAATAGGTTAATATGTCAAAATGACATTTTGCAGAATAAAGTATTTACAATAAACAAAAATTGTCATTTTATTTATGTATCCATTATTTCTTTTTGGCCCGTGGGGCAAAAGGAAGTGTTTAAGCCCGCTTTTTAGGGCTAAAACACATGCTTTTAGGCTAGGTTGTGCATAAAAGAAATTAATTAATGTTCTCAAGATACGTATCACTTACTAATCTCCGAACAGATGCTCCAAGCTACATATGTTCTACCTAGGCATTATAAGAATATTTTTTTCTATTTTTTAAGGTATTTGTAAAAATATCTAGAATATTTTTATTATCGCAGATTGATAATTTAATATTCCAATCGTGTCGGATAATTTAAATGTAGAATAAATTAAAAATGTATGGAAATTATAAATAAAAAAGAATAATATTCTGGTTGATGCAATAAAATTAGATCTTCAAAATTCGGTCTCGTTCAAATGAATATAACTGTTGAAATTGAAACAATGATTAGCAAGAATTATTTATTTATTTTACAATTATATTCTTGTAGAAAATACTACATTAGATTTAAGCTAACAATGATTCCATTTAGTACAAACTATAATAATATATATCTTAAAAGCAATAGTGTTTCTTTTTTACATTTGTCATGAACGAAACAGAACACAGACCTAGCAACACTCTAACCTTAAGTAACATTTATACATTTCGCTATTTACGTTGTTATGTTGGCAGCAACATTTACATTGAATAATAATTAGTAGGTATACTATTTATATATGGCAAAGGTACACTTACAAAATGACACACTTTTATAAAATACTTGCTGCCACTAAATAAAAAATTTCAAGTTATAAAAATATTGTCAAAGATTCAAATTAATATGATTATGCTACACCTAGTTGGTTAGTAAAATATATTGTTTCTTATACGTTTAGTTACAATACAAATATTTCTAAATGCTATGACAAATGCTTTGTTCACATTGAAAGAGTATTCGTACCATAACTACAGGCTCCTATTTATACAAGACTTTCGTCTGTTTTTTCGCGACATTATCCATAATATAGGTAACATAAGGGGCACTTGGTGGCAACAAATTACTTCAATTTAACTAACATCTTTATCGATTGTAAACGCTGCTTAAATGCTAACCAAAATTTAGAAATATTTGTAGACTTCTCGATTGTACACGAAATTGCAAAACAGATAGAATAGAATATACAGACTGATCAAAACCAACTGATAGTCACGTGATCTGAAACTTTCCTCAATGACATCAAAACTAGACTTCTAGCAAGAAAAGTTTGGTATCCAAAGTCATGGGCGCCTGAATTAAGATAATAAGGATGTTTATTTTAGTAATTTTATTAAATTCTATATCAAAATCTAAAATAATCACAAAACAAGTTACAATAACTGTTCGAAATGGAGCCCGTTAACTTGTAAACATAAATTAAACTTAACCTAAAACAACACATTGATTAAGCTACATATTAAAATTATTTTACAAACCAAATAACGAAGACTGTTTTCCATAATGTAAATAAGAAACGCAAGTAATAAACACGGTAAAAAGAAAAAAAAACAAACAACGTAATGGATATTTATTGACATAGGATACGGGCACTCACGTGACACTGTGACGTTTTTGTGACGTAAAAAACAGCTGTTCGGAGCAAAGATCACTGCGCCACCTACAAAATGAACTATTTTTTATGGCGAGATTTGAAATGAACGGTTCTTTTCAAATCTCGCTACAAAAAAATAGTTCATTTTTTAGGTGGCGCAGTGATCTTTGCTCCGAACAGCTGTTTTTTACGTCACAGTGTCACGTGAGTGCCCGCATCATATTGACAGTTTTACAGAACAATATACGCCTGTGAATTGCACTGTAGTACTAATACTTATTTCCGCGGAGTAAAGATTGAGAACTACTCAGGTCACGTGATTATCAGTTAGTTTTGATCACTCTGTATAAAGATAGATAGTATAATAAATGGTACTTACGTAAATATTGAGAATTTCCAACAAAGAAAACCTGTAATTACGGTGCCTATGGAAGCAAAATTGTGTCAAATATAGATTTAAGATTCTACTGCTGACCCAGTCGCTTGTGGTTATGTACAGACATATTTTCTTACACAATAATAAATGCAATTAAACAATTTCTAAAAAGAAGACATAAAAAATCAGACAAAATATTTGATACGTATTAAAATTCTAGATACTTATAAGAACATATTTACGTAGCAAGGATTCTGAAAAATATGACATTTCGCAATAAACAAGATATAATTACTGTGATTTTACTAACACCAGTAGATTTTTGAAATCAATGAATTTAATACATATGAAGAGTAAATTAAATATAATGAGCATAAAACAATAGTTTCAGAATTGGTTATGTGTTACTAATAAATTACATAATTTGCCAACCTATTCTGGATTGTTTTTAACGTTGTTAAACGAAATTTTATAAAAACTGGAGAAGTATTAGAAAAATGCTGGATTTAAAGCAAAACTGCTGGATTTAGTAAAAAAAATATGTGTTTTTAATATTATAGAAATACGATTTGTAACTTGTTCGTATTTAAATGATGTAAATTAAAATAATAAATTGAATATGCAAATTTATGTATTAATGTAAATATCAATAAAATTTCAGTAATATTTATTTATTATGGCACAATATATACTAGTATAAACAAAATTATTAAGTTCGCCAGTACGCTGAGAAAATTTTGAAAATGTTGGAAGACTGATTTTTTATTCTGAAATTGGAGAAATTCAGCAAAAGATGAGTTTCTGACAACAACAATTATTTTCTATTTCGCTAATTTATACGCAGACAAGTAGCTGTCCCACGGCCAAAAAGTGAACTAATTTGATATTTCTTGAAAAAAATTATATTTCTGTATTTTTCAATTGTAAAATAAGGAAGCATATATTAAAATAACTAATTATTACAGATTAATCATTAGTACTATTTAATTTTCAAATTTGAGGTACGTTTCTAGTTTATAAAAAAAATTCAGACTAATGTTAAAACGACAAAATTGAAGTGAAGCAGTAACGATAGCTTCAAATTTATGAAACCTTAGTCTGATTTATAAATAGTTTTAATACTAATAATTTCAATTTAAAATAAAAGAGGTATTAGTTACTCCAAATTTAATACTCTTGCAGCCCAATTCTCCCAAGAGTTTTAGCTAATCCTGAATTTTGGATTAGTCAAATTAAGCTAAAATATATTTTTGGAAAGGTTTAAATAAATTCTAATAAAATCTTGCTACTATTTTGTTTTTGGGAGGTGTTCTGGATCAACTTTTTAAAATCGGACTAGAATAAGAAGAGCTAATTCAAAATTCAAGATTAGCTAAAACTTTACTGCACATTTTAGAACAAAAGTAAAAGAATTAAAAATTGTGTAAAATTAAATTTTACATTTAAAAAGATTAAATTTGTTATACAGCAAGCCTGTAATTTAATCTTTTTAATTTTACATAATTTTTAACTTTTGTACTTTTGCTCTAAAATGTACGCAAGAGCCAGTTACCGCATATTTTTAAAATCCTACGTTACACTTCTACATATGTTCCGCATTTCTGTGCATACCTGTATACAAAAATTATATCTTGTTATTAGCTCATTGCAAAATGTCATTTTTTTCAAATGGCCTACAGTATCGCGTACGTGTACTGAAATAGTATTTTACAATACTAGTACGGTAAAACAGTTTTACTGTCGAAAGGAGGAATTAACTGGCGAGCCTGCTATCTCCTTGAGGCAGTAAAAACAGTTACCTTGCGTGTATTGTATAATATTTTATTTATTACGCACTTGTAAACTAAATTAAAAATTATAATTTAATTTTATCAGTTACAATTGTTGTGTTAAAAATTGTTTTAAATAATATCTCATAAGCATTACTGTGGTAATACGTATTGTTTAAAACTTGTAAAATTGACAGCTGACCTATAAAAATTTTACAAGTTAGTATCTTGTAAGTATTAATTTTCAAAGTGAATAAACGGTGTTTACAAATGAGTAACAAATAAAAAAGATTAACCAAGTTATTTTTTACAAGTTTGGAAGAATAAATAAATCCTGTGTTCTCTAATAATACGTGTATCGAAGCACTATACCACACGAATTGTATAGAAGGTATAAATAATTGCTAAGGCCCCACAGAATTCAACATTTACATTTACAGTAGCTATACAACATACATGACGAATGAAGATGGAAAATGATCAAAATAGTCCGTATGTTTTAGGTGTAACCCGATTTATATCGAAAAAGAAACTTAATATTTATAATAAGTAAAAATTCCATTATATACTCGTAGTATGTCAAATATTTACAGAAATAGAAAAATAATTTCTCAAAAAGTTATAATTGATTGAAAACAAGTTACTATTGTCTGATTGAATCTAATATGAAAATTAGGCGACTTAACTTTAATTTATAGTTACACATACTAAGATTAAAAATAAATGTAGAAATACCGTCGAGAAGAAATTAAAAAATTAAAATTAGAATGTTAATGGCAGTGCCTAATTTTATTCTTTGTTCAATAAATGCAATAATTAACTCTAATAAAAATAATGACTCGTAATAATTACCGGTAGGGAAAATAGTTCGATTTCGCTTTGGCTCACGTTTGTAATATTAATTGTAACCGCAACAGAAAAATAATAATAAAAACAGTTTTGTCTTGATTTCAGGTCAAAATTTAAATATTCGCAATATAATAAATTGCGATGTTGAATCCTCATTGAATATTTTTAAAGATACAAAACAGCATTTATGTCTTTTTTTAAGTCTCCGAAAATGTAGATATATGTTATTTATGTATGCAAAAATGCATGTTACGCCTGAGATGCAAACAATATTTTTTCCATGAGCATTTTATAACGATAAAAATTTACTGAAAAACGATCTTTAGGTTACTGAGAAACAATAGTTTTGGTAAACGAATAAGTAAAAGACTTAGGGCAAAATAGTATATTATACACCAAGGAGGAAAAGTACAAGTTTTTTGCCCGACATGTAAATTTTACAATACAATGAGGGAATATTATTATTAAATATTATTATTACATAATAAGTCAGAAAAGTGATATTTTACTTAACGAAGCGGTTGTTTGAAATACGAGGCCGCCCTACCACGGAAAAGATATACTTAACGTTTTACAAATTATGCCGTTTTATGACCAATGACCAGAGCTGGGCAGTAGCTAGCTACTTTTGTAGCTTAGCTACTAGCTTAGCTACATTTACCTTAGCTGTAGCTGTAGCTTAGCTAACTGTGAAAAAATATAGCTTGTAGCTAGCTAGTTTTTTTTCTATTAGCTTAAAAATAACAACTGAAGCTACTTTTAAAGCTACTTTTTGTAGCTTAAAGCTACTTTTTGTAGCTTAAAGCTATTTTTTGTAGCTTCAAGCTACTTTTTGTAGAAGATTGTAGAAGATCAACAAAGTACGCATGCGTACAAGCTAAACCCACACAACATAATTATTTATTGCCGGTTCTAACTGGCTCTAATACGCAAAAATACACAGTAGGTGCCAGATGGTATTTGCTATTTTTGATATTTATGTATATAATAGTAAATTAACAGTCATTATAACAAAAGACTGATCATAAGACAATGGCAAATTTAATTATTTCACAATAATTAAAAAAGTAGCTTTAAAATTTAACAGCTACTTTAACGAAAGCTTTTAGCTGTAGCTTAGCTACTTTTTTAAAGAATAGCTGTAGCTGTAGCTTAGCTACTTTTTTTAAGTAGCTTGCCCAGCTCTGCCAATGACATTTTTGATCGCTCGTGGGAAAATAATTTTAGGGTCAATTTCATTAATATCGGTTTTTGTAATTGTTTGTTCAACTGGGCCGGAATGTAGTTTTAAATGCCGACGGTAATCATGTATAAAACAGGAATGAATGAACAATACTTACGATCTACACCGTAATCCTTATCTCTAATTAAAAATATGTCTTTATGAAAAAATAGCATCTCTTACGACAGAATCCACCGTCGTCGCCGTGGCGCGCCGCAGGTCCTCCAGTCCGAAACCGACCTACAGGAACAGCCACACGGGTCATGTGTGTCAGTCATCCCACAGACACATCTGTTTCTGAGCAACGAAGTACGAGAACAAGTAGTTCTTCTTGCATGTCTTGATGCCACATCGGTACGTCATGGCTTTCTCACCGGTGCCTCCACGACCCTTGCAGTACTTCAGACCGCAGGGGTACCAACCGATGCAGAGCTCCAGGTGGCAGCGACACGCTGCAGACATGGACGGCGTGTCAGCGCAGCTCGTTAAGGAATCTACTTCTTCCTCGTCGGCACCTGCTGCGGCCCCCACATCGATGGTGTTGTCTGCGAGTTTGGAATTTGAAGGGAATTTGTGGACTGCGCGAAGGAGGTTGGATTCTGATGCACCTGGAACAAAATGACAAATTAAGAAACTTTTTAATTGAAAAACAAATATTTATTATTTGGCGTAGTTTCAAATTTCACCACTAGGTTCACATACTTATTGAGATATTCCAATAGGTGCCTCACTCAATCAAATTACGTCAAATTATGTTATTTATATAACATATTTTGTATTAAATAATGTAGGTATCTTGGAAATAATAGTTATTTATATATTAAGAGTGAAAACAGGCGTATCAGGCCCGCGGCATGATTATTAGCACGAGGCGCAAAGCGCTGAAGGCTAATAACATGCTCAGGGCCAGAAACGCGTCTATGGTTAAAGCTGAACTGACCAGCCGTTTGTTGATGACCTGAGAAGTTGATGCAAACGTGCTGTAAAACCTCTGTGGAATTACGAGACAAGTGATAGAAAATTTTTTCCTATTTTTTCTTATTTATTAAGACTCAATTCCACATCGCAATAGACATTTTGTCTTTTGTATTATTTCATATGAATGACTTTGAAGTTTGATAAATTTAAAGTTTATGACAGAAAAATTCGGGAGATGCCCGAACTTGAATTTTTCTGTCATAAACTTCATATTTATTTACTTATATGCTCAAAAGATTAAAATATGTACATAGGTTATATGTCAAAATTACATTTTGCAGAATCAACTTTTCACAGTAAACAAAAATTGTCATTTAATTTATGTATCTATAGGAATAATTTTTTTATGGCCGTAGGGCAAAAAATGCAGGTTGATCAAAAGGAATTGTTACAGTTGACAATACAATTCCGGAGATCTTATTATTCCACAGTTGTCACAACGCCAATAACAGGCGGAAATACTATTTGATATTTCTAATAAATACAAATAAGTTATATCAGGAGTCTGACAGCTAATAGAATTTTTACTTTCAGATTAAAAGAAATAATTTAGAAATAAATGTAATAATAAATGTACTCAAATTTAAATTTATATTTTCAAATGTCACTATCAACAACAGAAAATGAATTTATATATCAGGCTTTACCAATTTCAAGTAGTTTTTTTTTTATTGCCAACTGAAACAATTCCGTTAGATCTCTGTAAATGTTTAAGCCCGCTTTTTAGGGCTAGAACACACGCTTTTAGGCCCGGTTGTGCATATAATCTGTTATTCAACATTTATTAAACAATTAATATTAATTAAAAATATTGTACAAATATCACATTATTGTTGTTATTATGTGCAATACTGATAGTACTATAAGTTGACTGTACGTAATTCTAATACACACACGATGTTTTAATTATTGATAAAATATACATTTAAGTTATTATTTATGTCTAATTTATGGATTCATATTTAATATCTCATCACTGATTGCAATTAATTTAAATGGTGCATAATTCATTAAATGTGTTCCACAAATTCATCAATTTGCTAAACAAATAATACAAGTTAATTTATTGAATCAGACAGATTTCATAGAATTTACTAATTAATATTATGTATGTATTTCGTTTTTCATGTATCAAGTATCACATTAAAACCAGGATTGAATTTTGTATATGGAAGGTAGTCACGTTGAGTGAAAAACGAGACTGTAATTTATTATCCCGACTGAAAATTGAAACTTGGATCCAGGATTCCTGTGTAGAGGGAGACTTTGCAGTGAAATGCCATGGGATTAAATTACGCATCTGTATTATATCAACTTTCAATTAGTTTTTATGTAAAGCTGCAAAGAAACTAATATTTGCCAATTTGTACATTGACAAAGGGATCGAGTTTGTGGCAGAAAAGTGAACTATAGATGCTTCGCTCAAACAATGACGTTCGTTCATTTACGACACTAATTATTTAACCAATCTGGGGATAAGAAACATAAAACAAACATTTTTATTTTGCCAAAATAACGGCGGAACGGCGGATCACATGAGTCAAATAAAAAATAAATAAATAAGAATTTGCCACCAGAGCCGTAATTGGCAATTTTTGCGCTCGAGCAGTTGATTCAGATGAACGATCATTTTGACTCTTAAATGGCTAGCTCAGTGGTATGAAGTCGGCCTGTGGATCCTGAGGTCCCTGGTTCGATTCCCACAGGCGACAAATTTTCATAATTTGAAAAAGCTATCCCTGTGGCTCCTCCATCACTAACATGTTTGGGGGCCGTGATTTGACGACTGGTAACCGCACTTCACGCGCAAAATATATCACTTACCGAGATCTGGTTTAGCAGAGTGCCACACCCAGTAATGGATAGAAGGCGTGATGATATATTTATTTATTTTTTATTTATTTAAAGTCGAACATCTGGAACTCAAATTTGAGTAGTTTAACCATAATGGCTATTGAAACAGAATTATTACAAACTCTAAGTTTTACAGAGATTGTTAAAGATTTTGCTAACAACAAATCATGAAAGAAGAACTTCAATTAAGGTTTATATTTGATTGTTTTTTTTTCTTTACAGTATGTTGTTTTTCTTATTTTGAAAATATTTAAATTCCTGATTGATCCCTTCACCTTTACTTATTTTCGGTGATAAAAATAAAGTTTGCCTTTCGTGATTTTCTGTTAATACTATTATATTCTCTATTGTATATTGGAATTAAGTAATGTTTAGGTTTTGTATAATGAATGTTTACTTTTTTATTAAGGTAGTACTAGTGTGATGGTGGCGCCATCGGTTGTCGAGTGGCGAAACTGACGCTAAAAAAAAATATAAAAATTATGGTTTGAATATCATGAATTGTTAACAGGTTGTTGGTCTAGTGAATTTTCAAATACCGTACCACCGTGTGGTGTTGCCATTATAAATTGGGATTCTTAATTTTTCGTTAAAAACAAGGCTTTGCATGGCTATATATCCATTACTAAACGATAAAAAACTTTCTGCTTTTGATACAATATACACGGATAGTTCTAGAACATCATACTAGTTTTTCAAATGAAACTGCAAAATTTTAGAGGTACACAAACCAAATATGTGCGATTCTGAGTGATGATCGCCATAAGCCCCGTGTATAAGAACTCAACTTTACAAGCGAATATATTTGTTCATAGACGATGAATGTGTTTCATATTTTAACAGGATGCGTATGACTATCCAATGTTTACGTGCGCCAAATTTCATTCAGATTTGCAAAAAAAAATTTCACGCTAGTACTACCTTAAACTATGTAACACAAATCAAGTTTTAAAATTAGTATATTTAGGATGCTACAAATTTTGGGCCTAAGGAACTTATATTGCTTAATACGCCACTGGTTAGTAGTATCGATGTGTTGTAACCAAGGAAACGTGAAAATGTTTGCTAAATAAATTTTTTAAATTGTCAACAAATTATTTTGAATTATCACTGAAAAAAATACAAACTGTCGGGTTAAAAATTATATATTTCAATTCTTTTAGTAAGGTTTGATACAATTTCTTCTTTTTAATTTAAAAACCATGAGTCTCGAAAAGAGAATTATTTAACCGTGCCAACATAAATCACTTTCATTTCAAAAAACAACATTCGTAATATCATAGCATGGCACCCTGACATCATAATAGAAAAGCCAACCTTACACAAGAAAAAAATAATATAGGTGAACAAATGTAATCACAGGTGAAGTGATGGAATACGAGAACGGTAACGTAACGTAAGATACAGGTGGCGCTGTTATGTTCCACCCTCACACCCCCATCGGGATGATTGATGTTCGCGCACGCGCAATGACTGATGGGGCGCCAGTCACTACCGCACATGTGATGTGCAGGGGTGTAACGAACAATTTCAACATAATATCACGCACGAAATACTGGCTAAACCAGTTACTTTATTATCTGTTCAGGAATGGATTCAGTTTTCTGGAATCCTAGATAATTTTTTTAAAAATTTAAATAATTTCGGTTCATTATTCGTGTTTTACACTTTCGTTTACTTCGTTTCTTTACTTTTTTAAATAAATAAAATAAATATATCATCACGCCTTCTACCCATTACTGGGTGTGGCACTCTGCTAAAGCAGATCTCGATAAGTGATATATTTTGCGCGTGAAGTGCGGTTACCAGTCGTCAAATCACGGCCCCCAAACATGTTAGTGGTGGAGGAGCCACAGGGATAGCTTTTTCAAATTATGAAAATTTGTCGCCTGTGGGAATCGAACCAGGGACCTCAGGATCCACAGGCCGACTTCATACCACTGTGCTAGCCATCCCATATTCTTTTTTAACAGCAACATATACGAAAATAAAGCAGTTACCATCGTAAGATCGTCATCATCCATTTTCGAGCATAAATATAAAAATAAATATATCATCACGCCTTCTACCCATTGCTGGGTGTAGCACTCTGCTAAAGCAGATCTCGATAAGTGATATATTTTGCGCGTGAAGTGCGGTTACCAGTCGTCAAATCACGGCCCCCAAACATGTTAGTGGTGGAGGAGCCACAGGGATAGCTTTTTCAAATTATGAAAATTTGTCGCCTGTGGGAATCGAACCAGGGACCTCAGGACCCACAGGCCGACTTCATACCACTGTGCTAGCCATCCCATTCGAGCATGATCGAAATTATAATTGTCAAAATAATATCCAATGTGGCAATAATTTAACACGATGAATATAGCTGGATATAATTTTTGTGCAAAAAAAAAACTTGAAACTATAAAACCTTAAAAATCTCTTATGTTATGATATGCTGTGCTATGTTATGCTACGTAAACTATAAATCCCGCATTAATCTCGTCTCGTATCGTCTCGCAGCAAAACTACTTTAATCATCGAAAAGGAAGAATAAAGTAAGTCATTTACTCCCGGAAGTGTCAAAAATAAAATATAGATAACTACGTGGGCAGGGTGAAACGTCCCTGAAAAAGAAAACAGATGGCGCCACAATCGCAAATCTCATGTGACATTTGTGATGTACCATCTTTAACTAGAACGCATTAAAATTTTCAGACTGATATGTCATTCAGTTCTGTTTTGACACCCATCGAAACAAGCAACCTTAAGATTTTTGAAAACATGGAAAAAAGTGAATTTTGCGTCTTGATTAAACATTATTTCTTGCGTGGCAAAAACATTACGCAAACCAACGCATCGCTTGTTAAACATTATGGGGACTCCTCACCATCGATTGTAACGATTCACAAGTGGTTTACTGATTTCCGTTGTGGTAGTATGACCACAAAGGACGCCGAACGTTCTGGTCGTCCAATTGAGGTTACAATGCCAGAAATCGTCGATAAAATCCATGGTATGATATTGGACGATCGGCGAGATAAAGTGCACGAGGTTACTGAGGCTATGAGCATTTCAACCGAACGGGTACGGAACATTTTGCATAAATTTTTGGATATGAGAAAGCTATCTGCCAGATGGAGCCGCATTTGCTCTCTGTTGATAACAAGCGCGACCGTGTGACAAGTTCAAAGGAATGTTTGGCGATGTTCAAGCGCAATGAGAAGGACTTTTTGCGCCGTTTCGTAACCGTGGACAAAACATGGATCCATAACAACACACTAGAGACCAAAGAACAGTCCAAACAGTGGACTTGTCTTGGCGAATCGCTGAGATAAAAGCCTATTTTGAAGGATTTCCAAAATCGTATTATTTGGAAGGGATCGAAAAATTAGAAAAACGTTGGACGAAGTGCATCAAAGAGATTATGTTGAGAAATAAAATATGTCTTGACCAAATAAATCATTTCTTGTTTCATTTTTCAGGGACTTCTCACTCTGCCCTCGTATATGATATAAATATAGGTATAATTTGTATACTATTATGTATTTACAACTAGATTATATAATAAGAAGGGTGCAATTTCACCCTTGCACCCCTCCTGGGATTAGCACATGTGTGCAGCCCGCACCGTTGTTACTCTGAATCTGAAACACAACACAATGACTGGCGCGGCTCGCATTCGCACCTGAATTATGTAGTATGTCTGCGAGACTTGTTAATATTTAACCAGCTGAGGTGAAACTTTGACAGTTCTTCGCAAATGTCGCTCCTGTGAATTCAACACCCGTCCTTGTTTGTTTGCTTTGCTTACAGATACACTCTACTTACGAATAAAACTTTACTTGAAGATCTTGTTTGTATAAATTTGTGGTATTTTGATTGTGCATGAATAATGCAGGTTGATTATATTTCTTGCCTGTGTTTTAAAGATATTATGCAAAGCTTAAATAATTATTGTTGCGTTTACTTACAGATTACGTAATTTTTACATAACTAGTAAATATCGTTTTACACTGAATTATTAGTAAAACAAATAAAAACTTTCGCTACAAAATACGAAGCAAGACTGAATTACCATCCGAACGAGTTAACCTCCTAAATAACGAGAACGAAGTCAGAAGGCTAATTAGAAGGAAACCACTAGACTTAAGTTTTAATTAAATATAATGTAATTATAATATGACAAATTAAGAAGGCACACCGTTAGGTGATTCCTTCACACATGTTATCTAAATATATCAAATTTGCTGGTTGGCCTAAATTCAGGCTAGTTGTAAATAAATTTAAATAATAATAATAAACAAAAATTATTAGTAAAGACGACTTTAAGCCTACAATTCCTATTTGAATCTTTACTTTCTGTCTATTACTTATGTACATTTTTTTTTACTTTCTTTTTGAAACACAATAACATCGTTACATTGGCTACTGTCTTTCGAAATTTTGATAAAAAAAAACTTGCATTTTGGAGGAATGTCAACAAGAGTGTGGTGGCTTTGAAATTTTTAAGAAGAACGTCTTGTTTTGATTATGAATGGACATGTCGCATTTTTAATTGTTAATTACTTAAAGACTGGATGCGTTTTAATAGTTTTCAATTTTTTTTATACGTATTGGAAAAATGAGGATACATTTTTATTAAATATTTCTAAAACCGGCAAAAACGTGCCTATTTTCCTGACCAATTTTAATATAATTAGAGAGCTAGGGTGCAAAATGATGTCTCATTTATTCCAGTGACAGAAACGGATTTTTTAATAGATTATGTCATGATAAACATGAAACAAGAAAATTATTTGGGAACGGGTGGCAACAATAGATTTTAAGAGTGGTTGTTGATCCCTACACCAGTCCACTTTCAGAGCTTCTGTCACCAATGAGCAACCAGCAATAATTTCTGTCAATAATTTTTTTGTCTGTATTCGTCGTGAACAAGTAGTAATATGTCACACGATACCATAAAAATTGCTTACTTTGACCGGTTTTGTCGCGCATGCGTCATCAGCCAAAACTTCTGTCTATTATTTTTATTACTTAATTATACCAAAATCTATAATTTAAACTGAAAATTAGCCTGTAAAAAATATGTCAACAACCACCCTTAAAATCGGCGCATTCACATCGGCGCCATCTATAGTTGCCACCTGGTCCCAAATCCAATTTTCTTTTTTTCATGTTTATCATGACAAAATCTATTAAAAAATCCATTTCTGTCACTGGAATAAATGAAACATTATTTTGCACCCTAGCTCTCTAACTAATATAGAAAGTAGATTTTTACAGACAAGTAAAGTACGTATCCAAGGCTACAACAAAAAAAAAACAGTCTGGTAAAGTACAAAACAATCTGGTAAAGATTTTACCTGACTGTTATTTTTATTGTAACCTTGTTGTAACTTAGCGGATTAAAATGAAAAAAACAACTGATTCGTCAAGTAAAATATAACTTTTCTGACTTATTATGTAATATATTATTACATATTTCTAATACTTGTATTTAATAGGTATTTGTAGATCAAGGATTTAAAATAGTTATTTGCCGACTGGGATATAAGATGACTTAAAAACCAAAACAAAATCACGACGATAGTAATTTTAATTTTTTTCAGGTTCCAACAAAATATGCATTTCCACCAAAACTCGTTACTGAGTTTTCATTATTTCACAATACAACAAATTCAATATTCAATTCTGTTTACAAAAAACGCATCAAATGTCACTAAAAAATTGACATTCATTATTAATTCAAAACTTTAGTATGCGTTGTTAAATATAATTCAATATGACATGCCACTCATGCAAGGTAGAAAACCAACTTTTTTCTATGATGGCCAGGATATCATATACCAATCCAACATGTTCATTTGTTCGTTGCGTGATGCTTTCGTTTTTGAAATTGAAAGAACGTGTACTACATAAATGTAAATATAACGTGAAATACTTAACATGCAACGTATTGCACCAGGACCGAACTTAAATCAAATATCTTATTGAAAAAGAATATAATAAAATATCCCTTTGACTACATTTGTCAAAGATGATAAATAATAGAAGAAATATCATTTGGGACAAATTTCACGGAATTTATTGAAGAAAATTGCGTGATGCGGTTCTGTATTGCGCTATATATTTTTCTATGTTGCGTGAATCACTGAAAGATTCAGATCAGTCAATGATGTCAGTTACATGTGTAATGTCACAGCCGTGGACCAAGCGATGTGATTAGCGATATTAAAACAAATGCATATCGGTTCAGCGAGCGTCGATGCGTGTTTGTCAGCTTCACAGCTGGGGCCGCAGCAAATCATGTGACGTTAATGGAAACAAATGAACGATAGTCTGTGGCATGGTGGTACATCACATGCTCGATCAATGCGGTTTTATATAATTATAAATTATTACTGAATTTCATATATCGCATAATGGAAGGAGCTATGGTAGTTTTGTACTTTTCTTACAGTGAAAATAAAGTAATTTTGAAAGATTTCTAAAAAATAAAAAAAAATATATCATCACACCTTCTACCCATTACTGAGACGGCACTCTGCCGAAGCAGATCTCGGTAAGTGATATATTTTACGCGTGAAGTGCGGTTACCAGTCCTCAAATCACGGTCCCCAAAGGTGTTAGTGGTGGAGGAGCCACAAGGGTAGTTTTTGAAATTATGAAAATTGTTTGTCGCCTGTGGGAATCGAACCAGGCCGACTTCATACCACTACAATCGAGAAATTATTTTTCCACTTGAAAATCTTTAGAGGCCGTGATTTGACGGCCAGTAACCATACTATTGGTTAAAAATATAATCACTCGCCGAATCTACCTTAAAACCGATGTGAAGAAATTATGTTAATTTTCAGTGTAAAGAAAGCATTTCCGGATAACTTCTTAATTTAATTTAATTAAAAAGTCGCTCTTATACAGAATGTTTCTATACTTCATGATCAAACTTTAAGAGTATATCAATGATTTTCTGATAATGGAACAGAAAGATTCCCCAAAATTGAGCGTGGTTTACTTAAAATAAACATTTTTAGTATTACTAGTTCGATAGTTATTTCTACTTCGTAAAATTGAGGGTGGTTTATTTAATGTAAATATTTTTAGTACCACTGGTTTGGTAGTTATTTCTACTATATTAATAATTATAAACACTGCAATAGTAAATTTATTCATTATACAATATCAGATAAATGACTATTTGTAGTACTTACAATTATGGTTTAAATATTTTGATATTAGAAATTACAATCAAACCAATCATACTAAAAATGTTTACTACAAAAAATAAATTACTTAAAAATATATTTTTCACTTAAAAGGCTTGTGCAAATTATCAAACCATTGGAAATTGTTTTGCATTTATTTATAATTTTGTAGAGCGACACTCCCTTCCTTTCTTATCTTTCAATTCGTTTTCAGTTCTTACGTAGAGTGTTTACTACAATTGTGTGGAACTCACTTTCAAAAACATGCTTCCTTTCTTATCTTTTTGTTTCATTTTCAGTTACTGCATTGTGTGGATTTTTCTTTCATATACAAGTGCAGACTATCGCTTTTATCTTTTCTAATCTTTGTAGATTCTTTTTTAGGTTCGTTATTAGATTCGTTGTTACGATGAGGGCTGATTATTTGATGAATGTAATGAGTGAATATTTTATGAATGATTTTAGGGTTCGTGCTACCCCATTTGTTGGGATATAGCGTGAAGATATGTATGTATGTATGTATGTATGTATAATTTTGTTTAAATTCAAAATATGTGAACTAAAGAGTAATGTAATCAGAATATCTACAAAATATGTGAAATTTGACCAATGATACAAGTCTTTTATTGTTTTAAAATCAATTATAAGTTTTCTCAATATTAGGTATTTATAGAGGTTCTTAGGTTGGTTCATTCTGCAAATAAAATACGAACAAAAAGCAATCTTTATTCGATCGGAGCGTCCGAAGATATACTTTCTATCGGTTTATCTGTAGTCATTGTATTTCCTAAAAATAGAAAGGAGTTAAAGATGATATTAAAAACAGTATTAAGTATGTTTGTAACGATGCAATAAAACAGCACCATTTCATTATTCTTTTTGCCATCCTACAAAACAAACAATCTTGTAAGACCTCTCCCTTTATGAGAGCAATATTATGACTACTTATATTCACTTTATAGTTTTAATATTCTACTATTCGCTTTGAAATTCCCAAGCGAAATCTAGTATTCTGTAGCAGAACCCCAATATAACATTTGCAGAAGTTATACGCCTGCCTAAATTTCATTTTGAAACAATATTGTGGGTTGCAGCGTGAATTTGCTCAGTTGATATGAGGGATACCAATATAGGGGAGACAAAACAAAAGAAAAAAACTCTCAGCAAGGAAGTTCCTTGTACAATAAAACGCGTCCTAGTTTCTCTTTCCTGCGTCGGGTGCGCTTCATAAACACATGTAAGTGCGTGTAGGAACCAGTGTCCTGATTCATCCCGTGCGTATTTGTCCAGAACGCTCACTTCTGTTACTAAATTATTTGCCTAAAGGACTGAATATACTGATAAGATTGTCTGTTATATGAATGATATTGGTGTGTTAATGCCTATTTTAATGTGAGTATAAAGTATAGGAAGCACGAATGGAGTATAACAGTGGCATTTAAAGTTTTCCAATGCCGGTGTCATATTGTAAGACAAAAACAAGAAATGTTAAGGTATTTTAAACAAATGTGGTCAAAAACTCTAAATACGACTGGAAACGTTACTTATTCTATTTGCAACATGATAATAATCTAATGGGGCTCAGTGGTATCGAGTCAGCCTGAGGATCCTGAGAACCCTGGTTCGATTCCCTCGACCGACAAACATTTTCACCTCATTGAAATTACCCCTGTGGCTCCCCCATCACTAACATCTTTGGAGACCGTGATTTGACTGCTGGTAACCGCACTTCACGTGCATAAATATATCACTTACCGAGAACTGCTTCCGAAGAGTGCCACATCCAGTAATGGGTAAAAAGCGTGATGATATGGACCGTTTATTTTGTAAGTGGTGTAAGTCCATCTTCTCTTGTTTCGAGAAAATTAAAGGTTAACATATTAATGGTTACGCAATTTCTCTTACCGGCCAATTTTTAATTGGACAAAGCAAGCGCATTTTTTAAGAAATTAAATACTTACTAGTTATAAATACAAAGTTTACATTAAATTAAGCATAAATTGCATGATATCTCATTTTTTGTAAAAAAAATGGACTAACACCACTTTCAAAATAAATGGTCCATATATTTATTTATTTATTTTTTTGTTATAATAATTATTTTTATATAGTTTGCGTTCACAATCGGTTCATTATTATACTGAAAATAGTTTAATAATAGAGATTATTGTTAAACTGTTTTTGGTAAGTTTTTATTTTGTAAGATTGGTAATACTACGCAGCCATCATTTTAAAATTATATTAAAATATGAGTGGACATGTCAGTATAGATGGTTTGGCCATCATGAGGAACATATGCCAAATAAAAGTTAGATGAAACCGATTTTGTTGAAATTGAGGGTGAGAGACTACGTGAACGACCTAGGAATAAATGAATGTATATGACTGAAGGTTTTTTTGTCTGAACAAAAGATAAAACGAGTTTGTATAAAACGAATTATGAATGTGGACGCAACGAAAGTGAATGTTTAGCGAAGGTAAATTGTATGAAGAATCTACTGAATATTTGATAGGGTCGTGCTACCCCATTTAACAGGGAGCATTGATTTGGTTGGACTTGTTCCCAGTGGACGGAGCCCTGTCTAATGTCGCGTGTCGCGTGTCGCGTGCCCCGTTGCTCATGCGCCACCCTCGCTAAAATAAAATAATTTATATTCTTTACGGAGAGCACCATAACGCTCTGAAACCTCTCGGGACCGAGTGTTTTTTCTCAAGGAAAATGCAAAACCGGCCGAGTAATGTAATGTATACATTTCTGTGTAAAATGCTAGATTGAGTTCGTGTTAGTATATATACGAGCTGAATTTTGAATTCATTCTCTCAGGTGATATAAAAACATTGCCTAATATAAGGTAAGTAAATATGCTAACAAAGTACATTGAATTTACATTGCGGATAGAAATTTATACCTATATACAAATTGTATAAACAAGCTTTACAGAAGGTTATCAGTGCTTTGTATAGCAGATTGTACAATCGTTAGGATTGGAATGAAATTCATTTAGGCAACACAAACAGATTATTGGAATGAAGTAAATTTAATTACAATTTATAGTTATGAAATTTTAGTTTCACTGAAGGGTACGTATTAAGCGGTTGCATTATATTATATAGATGCTACTTTATCAAATAGAGAAAATAAACAAAAACAAAAATGTATCTGTCACAAAACGTTAGTTTTAATTTAATAATATTTACATAAGTTAGTAATTAATTCGTCTTTATGTTATCAGTTCGTATTATATTAATTTATAATAAAGGTTTATGTAAGGAGTTAGACCGATCTTACACAGTAAACAGATTTCTTGCGTTAGTTTCTGTTCATCGGTTGAGGAGTAAAGTTGTAGCGCGATAGTTAAGTTGGTAGTGATCAAGTCGCGGTGGATAGTGTTTGGTTAGTGTTGAGTTGTTACATTAGCGAGGTGAGTGAGTCAGTTAATCTAGAGCATGTATGAATGATGCTTAGGTTTTGGTAGATTGACTCCTCATTGAGTTTGTTACTCACGGTTTGGTTCTTACAGGCATTTATTGGTTCACGCTCGCGTTAGGTGACACGCGGATTGTTCCATTCAGGTTTGCTTAGTTTTGCGAGTACATTTGCTTTACGTGTCTACTTCAGGTGAGTCTCGTTTATATTTGTTATTAAGGCATTAGTGGGTACAAATGTAGTCTGGATTAATTATACTACACACCCATTGTATAACAATACGAATGATTGATTATTGCTAATGGCAAGAATTGCCCGTCTAATTTTATCATCGTGACATATCTAAAATCAGTTAAATTGTTATAGTACATTTAGTGGGTAGGTGTCTCAGTGTTATTGAGTCGACCTATGGATTTGAAAACCCGGGTTGGATTCCCACAGGCGACAAAAGATTTTCATTACATTTAAACTACCCCTGTCGCTTTCTTTCCACCAGTGTTGCCAACTAACGTTAACAAAAACTCTAGATTGTATTAAAAAAGTCTCCAGAATATCTCTAGGTCATAATTTTTAAAAACCTCCAGATATCTCTAATAAAATATAAAAAAACAACTTGTAAACTTGGAACTTGGAACGAAGTTAGGTTATTAGTTGGAATCCCGTAATACCAACAACAAAAAGATTCCTGTTAGAATTATTTATATAATATGTTGTATTCGTACGAAATCTCCAGAAATGTCGCTAGTAATGTATTTAAAGTCTAGATTTGCGACAGGTCGCAAATTCTTTTAAAAAGTCGCGTAACGATAGTTAATTTCTCTAGATTTAGCGACAAATTCTCCAAATTGGTAACACTGCTTTCCACTAACATCTTTCAGGGTCGTAATTTGACATTGGTAACCGCATTTCACGTGCATAAATAAATCACTTACCGATATCTGCTATGGCAGACTGTCCACATCCAGGAATAGATAAAAGGCGAGATGTTATATTTATTTTTTTTACATTTAGTGGAAATTAGTCAAAAAGGAAATGGAAAACAACTTCGACTAATTCAGTCTTAATTCTTTAGGTAACATTTATAAAATTGTGACGGTAACTATAGCTGAGTTTACACGGAAAGAGCTGCCATCTTTGTACTATTTAGTTAACTATTCTATACACAAGCATATACAAAATACTTCGGAATTAAAAGTGATACTTCAGTTCTCGAAGAGAAAGAATAAAGTAGGTAATATATTCCCGGAAAAGCAAAGAAAATAATAAAAAAAAAACGCTTAGTTCTAGTCGAATATTTACAAGTTTGATGGTTTCGTGTAGCTTTACGAAGAGCGGTACAATTTTTTTTAAGATTATCAACTCAGTATTAATTGAAGAATCATTCAACCTAAAGCATGTCACCCATTTTCTGAACATCTTGTATGACGATGTACGCAAAAAAATAACCTCAAAACTAACTGTCAGTTAAACGAAGATAGAATACAAGATAGTAGAAAGAAATCTGAATAAAATGATGCACCAGAGGGTACAGAAGGAACTCAATGATTTGACTTCAATGTTAATGTCATAAAAATATTTTAATAATTAAAAACTTTTTGAAACTTTTATCGTCTCTGTCTCTGCTACGAAGTTTTTGAATCTAGACCTAAACAGGCAGATTCATAAAGCAGATTAGCGCTAACACCAATTTTTATTTCGTTTTTAACTCTCTTTTCAATGTACGAAACATATTTATTTTAAGAACCAGTTAGGAGCAGAAGGTTGAAAAAATATATACTCCATAATGTTTGGATTGCTTGGCTTTTTTCAAATAATTTTTTTACAAAATAATTACAGCTGACGACGTTTCGGGACTATGGGTTGGTCCCATTATCAAGTCAAAAATAAATAAGTTACAATAAAAAAATATAAATAATTTCGTGTGGAAACTATAGTCAAAGTTTACAGACTTAAATAAACTATCATTATAACATGTTAAAAACGGTGATAACGACACCATAGTCAAAACAATAATGGTCGTTATTGAAACGTTATTTGAAAAAAGCCAAGCAATCCAAACATTGTGGAGTATATATTTTTTCAATCCTTCTGCTCCTAACTGGTTCATACAATAAACAGCTTAATAAAACGGATCTCCATTTTGAGATTCCACATATTATATTTATTTTAACCTGAGTTAAAAAGAGAGTTAATTAGCATCAAATTTAGTTCATTTCTTTAATCTGTTTTAATTTTAAACAGAGTTATAGATAATATTAAAAACGATGTTAGCGCTAATCCGTTTTATGAATCTGCCTGTAAATGACTACTTTATAGAGGAGAATTTCATTATATTTTTGTTTCGATTAATGAATAAAATAGAATTCTAAATTATGAAAAGAATAAATATATATTGGTGTATACTTGAGACAGCCAAACGTTCCTGATATTTTGTACACTATAAAATCTCTATCTAAATCTCAATAAGATTGCAAAGAACGTGGATCCGTTCGTATGTAAGTAGATATGATTACACTTCCACAGTGCGCAACATTGTCAAATCAGTTACACCAGAACCAATTCCACTGACACTAAACAAGTTCCGGGCAACAGAAACAAGACAAGTAATATCGAACGATTCGAGAATCGAGCAGTGCGGAACAAAAGGAAAAATAAATAGCACCATCAGACGTGCCGTTACACAGACAATGCTACATCTCCGTTAAGACGAAGAAGAAGATATTTTATAAATTGGCCTCGTTTGGTAGCAAATCGGGCTCAGGCCAGCGCGCTATGCGTCTTGTCACGGCCGGAAGAGTGATATCGCCGGAGGAACCAGCGCCGAGCACTGAGTTTTCAAAGAGTCCGATCCACGATCTGAGATCGGAATAGGAACGTGCTGAGGCTGATGTTGCACGATCGACTGCCAACTGATGGTCAGTTGACTTGTTATAATTCACTTACAACCAGATTCTCAAAAGAGTTTTAACTAAAATCAAGCTAGTCCTAAGTTTTGGATTTGTCAAATTAAGTTTTAATATACTTTAATATAATCTTCTTACCATTTAGTTTTCGGAAAGTGAATTGAATCAACTTTTTTAAGTCGGACTAGCATAAGACTAGCTAATCCAAAATTCAGGATTAGCTAAACTTTTTTGCGAATCTGACTGTTAATGCCTCTTTGTACTCGTATCATTCAAAATAAGGTTTACGAAAGTTTGATTTTGCGCACTAGTGCTTCAAAGTAATTAAAAAAATACCCATTTTTATATTCTAAATTTTGACTATTAAAACTCTTATTGTACTTATTATAAATAAATAAATATAAATAAATAAATATATATAAATAAATAAATATATATAAATAAATATATCATCACGCCTTCTACCCATTACTGGGTGTGGCACTCTGCCGAAGCAGATCTCGGTAAGTGATATATTTATGCGCGTGAAGTGCGGTTACCAGTCGTCAAATCACGGCCCCCCCAGATGTTAGTGGTGGAGGAGCCACAGGGGTAGGTTTTGAAATTATGAAAATTGTTTATCGCCTGTGGGAATCGAACCAGGGTTCTCAGGATTCATAGGCCGACTTCATACCACTGAGCTAGCCACCCCATAATACCTATTAATTTGTAATTACTTATTATTTAAAGTTTATGCGTAATATTGTAATAATAAAAGTAGCTATCAACCTAGTGGCCCAAAACTGTTCAATAGGATGCGGGCACTCACGTGATTCTGTGACGTAAGAACAGCTGTTTCGGGAAAGATCACTGCGCCACCTACAAGATTCCGTTTTCAAATCTCGCCCCAACAAAATAGTTCATTTTGTAGGTGGCGCAGTGATCTTTCCTGAAACAGCTGTTCTTACGTCACAGAATCACGTGAATGCCCGCATCCTATTGTTTATACCCATTTTTCAATTTACGAATTCCAACAAAGTTCTTATTGATTCAAAATCAGTACGTCTAATACTATATACTCTTAAATTTTATTACAATATTATAATGAGAAATGATGATAAATCATTCTGTAATTAATATAGTCGTAATTTAATTTTCACGAAGAAAAGTTGATAAATGGCAAATGGAAATTACGTATTAAGATTAGGTTAAAATGACATAATACGCGATAACAACAATAGCAATAAATTTCAACAGCAGTTCTCCACATTAATATCAGGGTAACACAGATAGAATCATAACATTCCAATGTTTGTTTCTCTATCACATATCATCCGCTTTCCGGGCATCCAGCATCCGTCACTTCCTGGCAACGTCCCTTATCAAGGATTAAACATTATTAATCATTATTCCCGTGACCGCGTTCCTGAACCAAAACTGTCAGCGTCTATCTGCCAAGGTACGTAATGAAATATGTGTGATTATCTGTTACAACCAAGAACATACGTCATCTGGGGTAAGATTTTGGCAGAGGAACTGGAACATCTTGATCTTGGACGAATTTCTATTTCGGCTATTCCCATCTCGACACTTGGTTCGTTTGTTTCCCATTGGGAATTTCTATAATTTTTTTGAGATGAAGTAAAATTCTAGTATGATATCTATTTAGAGAAATTTGACAATAATTTTATGTGGTCGACTTGAGTCCTCAAATTGTAGGTGTCCTTACATAAAATGAATAATGTTGATGACATATCAAAGAAGCCGTATTTTATAAATATTTAAGTTTAATTTTCGAATGTCGATTTAATTCGTGGACATTAAATAAGGACACTAATAGATAATGAATTATAATTTTATAATATACAATTCATTTTTAAAGGAATTAATTCACAATTCAAAATAAATAGTAAATACGAGAGCAGAGTGAAAAGTCCCTGAAAAATAAAACAGATGGCGCCACAATCGCAAATCTCATGTGACATTTGTGATGTACCATCTTTAACTAGAACGCATTAAAATTTTCAGAATGATATGTCATTCAGTTCTGTTTTGACACCCATCGAAAGCAAGCAACCTTGAAGATTTTTGTAAACATGGAAAAAGGTGAATTTCGCGTCTAGATTAAACATTATTTCTTGCGTGGAAAAAAACATTACGCAAACCATAGAATCGCTTGTTAAACATTATGGGGACTCCTCACCATCGATTGGAACGATTCACAAGTGGTTTACTGATTTTCGTTGTGGTAGTATGATCACAAAGTACGCCGAACGTTCTGTTCGTCCAATTGTGGTTATAACGCCAGAAATCGTCGATAAAATCCATGGTATGATATTGGACGATCGGCGAGATAAAGTGCACGAGGTTACTGAGGCTATGAGCATCTCAACCGAACGGGTACGGAACATTTTGCATTAATTTTTGGATATGAGAAAGCTATCTGCCAGATGGAGCCGCATTTGCTCTCTGTTGACAACAAGCGCGACCGTGTGACAAGTTCAAAGGTGTGTTTGGAGTGGTACGAATTGGTTCGTCATCCACCATTTGACCAAATGGCTCGGTGAAAAGAGATTTGGCTCCAACGATGAGATCATCGCTGAGACAAACGCCTATTTTGAAGGATTGCCAAAATCGTGTTACTTGGAAGGGATCGAAAAATTAGAAAAACGTTATCGAGCTACAAGGAGATTAGGTTTAGAAATAAAATATGTTTTGACCAAATAAATCATTTCTTGTTTCATGGACTTTTCACCCTGCGCTCGTACATAAGCCCTAAATAATCGTTCATGAACTAATAATAATCGACATTAGCGTCCAAAACTACAAATATAATTGAAGATAAAAGCGTTGCCATTTGAATACATTTAGTTAGAGGAAGTGTCACTATTTCTCTGGATTCGTAATTTATTCAAATAATAGTCAAGTTCATTGGCGATTGAATTTCTTTCCGAAAAATCTAATTGCAATCATGTGTCCGGCGGCCAGATATTCGGCAATTCATTATCCATTGCATCACCATTCTATTTTGGTTGTTGTTTTTCTGAATACAATTAAAAATAGAATCGTAGGTTTTGCCTAAATGGATGAAAACTCAATTGTTATTCGTGTGTGAGATGGGAGTGGCCGAAGTGGCAAGTGGCAATCCCCCTGTAGACATATGTTCATGGAAGTGGCCACAGAAACGTATTAAACCCAAGGAAAGAAAAATGTAGTTCGCAGCGGTTTTTTGCTAATTCCTTTCGCGGGCACGCTCGGCCGGACTGTCACTATATTTTTGCCCGCTGACGTTTATGGTTCTGTTTGCGGACATGACTTGGATAAGATACTCCCAAGTCGTATTTTAACTCTTTTCGACGGCTGTTCAAAAATAATTTATTGTTTCTGGATGATAAGAAACATTCCTACATTTTTTATTGACTGTTATTTATAGAAATGAGAGAAAGTTATCATTTGTTTTATACGAGAACATTATAAAAAATAAGAACAATTTGTCAACGGCCATGGCTGCACTCGTTGGAACTGATTTAAGCGATAACGCGAGTTAAGTAACGTTGCGCGCTGGTAGTACTTGGATGGGTGACCGTTCAGAGAAAACCCGCGTTGCTGTTGACCATAATACCTAAAACGCAGATCAGGGCGTAATGGCGGCATATGACCTAAGTAGTTGATCCGCCAAAGAAGCCACAGAAAAAAAAAAGAACAATTCGTCCTTTTTCTTCCTGTTCATTTAATTAATATTAAATTTGGAGACATATTATGTATATGTTAAACTGAAACCAGTGGCACAAAAAATATTAAGAGTTCGTGCGGTAGTAAAACGAAATTATTATAACTAATATAACATGTGATATGCCAATAACATTTTGACATGAATTATAAATAAATAAATTAAATATATCATCACGCCTTCTATCCATTACGGAGTATGACATTCTTCTATAACAGATCTCGGTAAGGGAAAGTTTTAATGTGTTGAAAATTATTTGTCGGCTGTTGGAATCGAACCCAGGTTCTCAAATCCACAGGTCGACTCAATACCTATCCCATATGAATTATGAGTGCTGCGCACTTGCTGTATTTTCGATTTTCGTAACAACGAATTTAATAAATTTATATCAAAATATTATCTGACAATTATCATATTACGTGAGAATTTAACAAGTATAATCTTTTGACTTTTTAGTATTTTTTGGAAATTCTTCAATCATAAAAATAATTTCTTCTGTAGAAGTAGTTACTCATCGAGAATTTGACATTTCGATAGATTATTTTCAACTGACATTTATGAAAATTCCATTCATTTCGTGGTTTATTTTCAAACAAATTCGTGATTCTATTTGTTGTCACATATGAGGTGTGGTTATTAAATAACGAGACTGATGCTGTTTTAACATTTTATTTTGATTCCATGCCTATTTACTTTTTATCACTTTCAATATACACCCCTTCTCTATCCCTACAATACTCCATGTGAATCTATACGGCTATACGGATTTGTTTACAGAAGTGAGAGATACTGCATTCGAAAGAGAAAGCTTCACACTAAAAAGCTGACGGTTGCTGATGTTTGGCGCATGCGTACTTCGTCTGTAGCAGCGTCAGTCTCGTTATTTAATAGTCACATCTCGTATACATGATAAAATCTCAATTATATTTTGTGATTTATTTAATTAGATGTAGATAGTAGTTTTCAACTTTGAACAGTTTTTCTGAATTTACAATTTCATCCTCATGCTGGGTTGCATGAAAGTTTTATCAGTTCAGTAGCCACTAACGGTTCAATAAATTTCAGAAAATCGATATTGATACTGTTGCTAGATAAACAATTCTTTAACTAAAGAGCTCTTTATTTTTTTCTTGCAACCCAGCATAAGACTAATAGAAAAAATAAAATACCGGCATATACAAATTTTAATAATGTATTTCCTACATAATAGAAAAAAGTAGACACTCGGTATGTATGTATGTATGTAAGATATAATCGCTTTAAGAAGTTTTTTCTTAAATAAAAATATTCCATATTCCAGAAACCTAACGTTGAAAACGTTGAGCAGATGCCTCATACATACACATTTGCAGAAGATTTAGATTCCCGATGCAACTGTATTTAAAATCGAAAGCAACAAAGATAATTCGTAACAGAGCAGTAGATCTCACGCACAAAGAAGTCTGAATGGACAAGATAACTAGCTAATAGTAATGAATAATGAGCAAACGGTCTCGCGTGTTCGTGCAGAATGACTTCAAAGTCGAATGTACCCTGCGCCAGCGTAGCCGCAGGATATATGCAAAACGGAAATTAACATCGACTACGCCAACTTAAAGTTCCATTTCCTGATACTAAAATAGTATTGTATGGCCGTCGTCCCTGCAACAGAATGCTGCCGAGCTGCTGCTGGCTTGGAGCGTATTACTGTTAGCCAATGCCTACTGTTCATTTTAAAAGAATTTCGTTTTTCCACTGGAAGGACTCGAAGTTTGTAATGGCGTTTGAATGCTTTATTATAAACAGGAAATTTTATTTTTATTTAATTCTAATAGTATACTGAACACACAGTAAAAAGAGACGTTAACTAAATTGTGAGCTAACAGCATGTTAACGTTAACAATGGCCACATTTTACATATTTTTCGTATTTTCAAGTTAAAATTATTTCAGATTCCGAATTAAAATGCGTATTGTTATAGTCTGTTTTTTAACCAGGAGGAGTAAATGCACAAGTTACCAAAGAAAGTTACTAGATTTTTGTTGGCGCGAAATACAAAAATTTCTTACACATTTGCACTGATTAAGTCTCATGGCATTTATTTTAAAATACAAATGACATTATAAACTCTAATTTATCACTCCCTATATTATTAGTTCTTAAAAGAACTGATTTATGTTAATGTCACCGAAATGCAAAAAACCAACAAGAAAACAGATAACCTCAAAACTTATGACAGCTCTAATAAATCAAATGTAAAATCTATGTACAGTGTAAACTGGACGAAGCAATAGCCAATCAGAAGCGTCAGTTTTAGCGGTTAAAATTTAAATTACTCCTCCTGGTTAAAAAACAGAGTATAGTTACATATCAATGAAGAGACAATATTTGTAATAAATTATTATTTTCTGAAACCGGTAAAAAAGTGTCTAATTTCCTAACCAATTTGTGTTTTTTTTATTCTAATTCATAAACCAGCATTAATTGTGAAATTTGTTCTAACATACAGTAAATAATATTACCATTTTTAATAAACATTGAAAGCTTCAGTTAGTCATCCAATAATTATTAGTATTTCTGAAATCCGATTAAAAACACAAATATAAAATCGTTAATTGTTTTACGTATTTCATAATACCGTGTTAAATAGGTAACTTGCAGAAGCATCTAATCCTTTAATCAGATTTGTGCTGTTCTAAAATAAAACTTAAGTTTTAATTTACGCCAAATACACAACTCTAGTTATATTCTCCGCCTCCGACAAACTTTGCCGACAGCAGCAAGAGTTTCTGGGTAATGAGTGCGAGTGCGACGGACAGATAAAGGACACGTACGAGACTAACAAACAGCAAAATAGCAGTTGGGCGGACGTACGAAGGACTACAGACTAAACTTTAAAGCTTGATTCACACAAACCGTTCACGCAGGAAAAGTTGCCGTCGGTGACGGCGTCGTTGATATATTTCTATTTTTCAACCATGTACTACGATATAACTTGGAATTAAGGTAGTACTAGCGTGAAAAAAAGTTTTGCAGATCTGAATGAAATTTGGCGCACATTGGATAGTCATACGCGTCCTGTTAAAATATGAAACACATTCATCGTCTGTGAACAAATATATTCGCTTGTAAAGTTGAGTTCTTATACACGGGGCTTATAGCGATCATCACTCAGAATCGCACATATTTGGTTTGTGTACCTCTAAAATTTTGCAGTTTCATTTGAAAAACTAGTATGATGTTCTAGAACTATCCATGTATATTGCATCAGAAAGAAAAATTTTTGTATCGTTTAGTAATTGATATATAGCCATGCAAAGCCTTGTTTTTAACGAAAAATTAATCCCAATTTATAATGGCAACACCACACGGTGGTATGGTATTTGAAAATTCACTAGACCAACAACCTGTTAATAATTCATGATATTCAAATCATAATAGATATAAAACACTTATTTTATTCAATTTTTATATTTTTTTGAGCGTCAGGTTCGCCACTCGACAACCGATGGCGCCACCGTCACACTAGTACTACCTTAAATTGAGATAGATAAAATTACAGTATAAAACTTGTAATGTAGCTTACTTTGAGGAGGAATCAGTTAGCAGCCACGTTACACCTTGTCCCCTACCAAATCAGCACACATTGGGATCTTATTACGCTCATCCAGTTTATTCCACAGCACTGCCATTCAAATATTAATGTTTATTTTATATATCACACATTAATACGCAAAATAAGACACAATTTACGTATTAAAATACCACTAAATATTCAATGGAACACTCACGAAATACGGAAATCACTTCGATCACTACAGCAGCCCGCACTCGAATAACTCGACACGAATTAACGAATATACAACGTTGTGAACTAAATGGTAAGATATGTTTTAACTTGCTGGGGAACGCTAAAATATTTTTATATATAATTAAAAATCAATACTCATATCTCCTAAATATAATGTACAGATGCTAGAACTCACGGATTTTTCCGATAATGAACGAAAGAACCCGATTTGCGATTTTCAAAATGTGAATCTAGCTTTACAGTACTGTACTCTAGCGGCGCTTGTTTTAAATATTCGCATATCACATTGCCATGTGGCGTACTTGAAATAAATGACAATTGTTTCGTTTTTGTTCATTGTTTATAACTTACTCTCTGCGGATTAATGTAGCGACATTTGGAACACGGTATAAGCCGACTGTAATGCGCAAATGCGCTGCTTTGTTGCAAACAAATGAACACGAGGACATAATTCAACCAAGAAAGAGTAGAAAATGACAACATGTTGTAACAATAACAGGTCGTTTCAGTTGCTAGACAACGAGACTGAGAGATGATTTAATTTAAAACAATTTGATTGTGTATGTCTCGCGCAACTGTTTCATTGTGTCATGTAAATGTTATGTATAGTATCACGGTATTTGTTATTTACAATCAGGCTTTAATGAGTTTTTAGGTTTTGTCCAGTAAATTAACATTTTCAAATAGGATCTATTGGGATATTGAACTACTAAGAGATGGCGTTGATCACGATATGTCAACCTTGAGACAAAAATACCACACTTTCAGTTTATCTACATAAACTTACTATTGCTGTCACTTATATATTTTTTATATATAATTTTGTGTACAGGCTTGTGAACAAACATAAAACAAAATACAGAGTGATCAAAAGGAAATATTACAGTTGGCAAAACAATTCCGGAGATTTTTTTATTCCATAGTTGGCACAACGCCAGATAAAGGCGGAAATGCTATTTGATATTTCTAATAAATACAAATAGGTTATGTCAGGAGTCTGACAGCTAATAGGATTTTGATTTTTTAACTAATATAAATACTTTAGTAATAAATGTAATAATAAATGTACTCAAATTTAAATTTAAATTTTCAAATGTCAGTCAACAACAGGAAATGAATTTATGTATCAGGCTTACCAATTTCAAGTAGTTTTTTTTTATTGCCAACTGTAACAATTCCTTTTGAGCACTCTAGTTATTTTCCCACGAAATTCAAACAACAAACAACTGTCAAAAAATAATAATACAATAATTATTGATTTATTTAAGTAAATTGAAAGGAAAGAATAAAAAATAATATAATTTAATGTGTTGTAACCAAGGAAACGTGAAAATGTTTGATAAATATATTTTTTTAATGTGTCAAAGATTATGAAATTTGACATTTCAATGACTAAAAAATGTAATTTTTTTCACGTGTGAAAAAAATTGTTTTTATGTACCAAAGGCGTTTATAGTCCATGGCATTATTATTAGCACGACGCGCAATGTCAGAAACGTTAATTTCACTCGTGGTACATTCAATATTTTAAGCTCAACAAAATGACATTTAATTATATGTTCAAAAGATTCAAATATGTAAATAGGTTATATGTCAAAATGACATTTTCTAGAATCAAGTATTCACGATAAACAAAAATTGTCATTTTATTTATGTATCCATAGAAATTATTTCTTTTTGGCCCAAGGGCCTAAAAGAAGTATTTAATTCTGCTTGTTAGGGCCAAAACATATGCTTTTCGGCCCGGTTGTGCATAAAAATTTCGCGTATCCATAGCGATGTAAGAAGTAATGTTTTTTGACAGTTGTAAAAAAACAATACTTATGTCAACAGTAGGAAATGGTCCAATTTCACTCGACAAAGACAAAAACAAAAACAGTGACTAAGTTAAGAGCTATGAATGTGGCTTTAGTTCAATAAATTTAAAGCAATTTTGCTGTTTTTTAGATACATTTGAAAATATCAATTTAGTGGAACATTTGATACGGAAAATACTAAGTAAACAGATAAAAATAATGTTATTTATAGTAAGTAATACGACAAAGAAAATTTTATGATTATTGCAACATGCTATCTCCTGGAATAACTATAATACATAACAAATTTCTTTATGAGAAATAACGATTTCTGTGCTCGGGTAAATAATATACGACAAACAGCGTTATGTCCTCTAAGAAGCTCGTATAAAGTTGTAGCACAAAACATGACATAAAACAACGATATCGAGTTCATTTTGTGTTGGGTCTTACATGCTATCATTGAAGCCTGATGCGACGTCGTAAAATTTTATCTTTGAGGAAGAAAGTTCATTATTCTGCTGCGTACTAACACATTTGCCACGAGTACTTCATTCTTTCACCTAAATTACATTATCATTCATTGCTGCACAAAAATTATATTTTGCTTTTAAACTAAATGAAGCTTACAAATTTTTGAGGTTATGTAGGATCCTTGACTATACGTTTATGTAATTGAAATTTAAGGCCTTCAAAATCCAGAACATGGTAAGAAATACATAGATTAATAGTTTTTCTGTGTATTTCTTACCATGTTCTGGATTTTGAAGGCCTTAAATTCCAATTACATAAACTTACAAATTTTATAATATGGTTATTATTTCTACGTTCATAGTTAACCCAATTAATAATTTCAATTAACAATACTATACATAATCACCAGCATTCATACCGACAAAATCTAGGTATTAATTGCAAGTACTAAGTGAAATATTTCCAAATTGTTAAACTGTAAATAAACTTGTGACAAAAAAGACGAAACACTTGTAATGCCTAAAATTATCCCAATCTTTAAACCGTCATAACTTGGCTAATTTTCAGTTAATTTGGACGAATTTTTAAGGGCGAAAAAGTTTAAAGTGTCTACTTTAAGGGAATACATGCGATTTTATGGTTAACATCATCCTCTAGAAGAAAAACAAGGAAAAATCGTCAATCTTTGACGATCTGTACGGAATTAAGAAAGCAAAGAACAAAGTTCCTATGTTGATTTGGCAAAGAGTTATGCGTGTTTGAAGTTGAATATGCATTTGGGGGTTTTTGGCTTATAACTCTGCGACTTTTCAACAAAATTGAACGATTATTTCAGAAAAAAAAACTAGTTTGTCTTTACTTTAAGGGGCTGTACGCGGAATTAGGATTATTCTCTTTTGCACCCTTCAACCCTCTCCCCCACCCAACAAATAACACATTTTTTGGCCAAAAGCCCCAGGGTTGAAAGAAACCCGTTTTTTTTTTATAAAAACCCGACGCACTGGTTTTTTTTGGGTTTATTTTGGCATTATTGGAGTTTTTATAACATAGACAAATACACTTTTTAATTCAAGTTATTTAATTCTAGATTAATTTTGTATATATGTTTAAAATATATACATATATTGTGTACTACTAAACATTAAAACAAAATTTATGTACTATTATGTAATAATTGCAAAAAATATATATTTATTTTATTGTGAATTAAAAACATAATACGCTCTATATCATGTTATTGTCATACTTATTTAATTTAAAACTATATTTCAAATTTGCCGGTAAAAAGATTGGATATCAATCAAATAATATTTGGTCTTAAACTAGTTTGATATTGACATTTGTCAAAATAATGCAATGTGATACTACGATATAATGTAATAAATGATAATTTAAGTTAAACGTTTTATTTTGTAAAGAGATTATGTATTATTACACTGTAAAATATATAAAAGATATTTATATTCCGAGATTTGACTCTAGTTTGAAATTCACCCTGGGTGAATTTTAAACCATTGAACCAAATGGGGTTTTTAATGGGTTTATTTGAGTATTTTCAGGTGGGTTTTATAAAAAAAAAAACAGGTGGGTTGTTTTGGGTGGGTAAAATATGAACAACCCTGAAAAACTTCCAAATGCACATTGCGTCCTTTGCAAGGAATGGAATAAACTCTATTGCTCTGATGGTGAATCGAATTCACAGATCGTCAAACATGGACGGTTTTTCCACTAAAAACATTTTTTTCTTCTAGGGGGTTACGAAGGGGCGGAAGGGGTTAACCCTAAGATCACATATATCCCCTTAAAGTAGACACTATAAACTTTTTCGCCCACGAAAATTCATCCAAATTAGCTGAAAATTCGGCAAATTATGACAGTTCGAAAATTGAGAAAATTTCACAAATTTCAAATGTTTCGTCTTTTTTGTCACAAGTTTGTTTACAGTTTAACAATTTGCAAATATTTCATTTAGTACTTGCAATTAATATTTTAATTTTGTCGATATGAATGCTTTTGATTATTGTGTTTCGTTTTTTTATTATTTTTTTGGTCACCAGTGTATTATGATCATGTAGAATGGGCTTAAAATATGTTCCACATTGTAAATGTGAACTGCTTGTTAACATAATCAAATTTTCCGTGGAGAGAATCATATTAACCTAGCTAATTGATACACAAGAGCATCTATTAACAAGATTACGATACAATGTTCAACCGAGTGTAGTGCAAGTGCGTTGTCAACAGAACATAATACAAAGTACCAATACCGGCTCGACTCCATCCGCAACTCAATGGAAAACAATCCAGATCGCAGACGGTGCTCGCCAGCGAAATAATCGAATTACAGTAATCATAAATGAGTTATGCGTTTACGGTGTCACGTGTATCCGAGGAGGGTACACATTAGAGGAGACGTGACCAGAGTGAAACACGAAATATTTAAATCGCGCGTTCAATATTCAGCACACGGTAGGATTAGAAATGATATGGCGGTATTAATCCTTGCAGGATAACCAATAAACAGGATCCGAATACGTAACGACGATTCCCAAGAACGAATTTGGGTTAAACGGCTACAAGCCGGAACACTAATACCAACTTTCGAGCGCTGAATACCACCGTCTTATAATGTACTAACAGAGACCGACGAGTAAGATTTGGTTTATGGAGAAGTACGTGCCTGGTTCTAGTTTCGATGAAAGCGAAAAGTCTTCGTGATCTACGGGATTTAACCACGGAATCTCCTATTATTAAGATATTTAACTTGGTAAATTTCTAAATGGTCTGATACAAAACAGTGCTAATATTATTATGATGATGACGTGAATGTTATTTATTATTGAACATAACCTTAGTTTTAACGGTATTGGATTAAGGGTTGGTATTTCAATCTCCTAATAAAGTTTCTAAACATATTTAGATAAACAAGCCATATATAGCACATAAAAAATGACAGTTAATAACAATAATTAGTTTATGGATTTTGATTTGGAATGTAATATAACCAAACGATAACTTTTTTGCTAGTTCTTATACCGTCCTCATATTACGAGCCCGTTCCCGCTTCAGTTGGCCCGAATCTAATTTTTTCCTTAAAAATTTAAATAATACTAAAAACCCAGGTATCTTACATTTACTAAATTCTACAATTAATTTTCAACATTTTTAACTAAATTTAACATTAAATATATCTTAAACACAAAATGTGTGGCAGTATAACTCAAATTTTTTTTCTTCACATAAACTAAATCAACACACAAATGAACTATCATGATTATTATCTTGTGGGCAGTTTGGCGGATGAAATTGAAGTTTATTATTATTTTAAACAAACTTTATTATTATATAGTTTTTTAATAAAACAAATTTTGTTTAGTGAAAACAGAAATGTTTACATTCTCTTTCAATGGCTGTCATTTCTAGATGTATGTATCGATTGACTTAAAATTTTATCTGTGTATTAACAACATACTAGAATATGTCTCATTAAAATTTAATTTTTTTTGCATACTACACGATAAATAAAACTGTAAAATCAAACGAAAAAATAAAATTGGGCCAACTGAAGTGGGACCTGGCTCGTAGACTTTATACACATTAAAATTTTAAGTAGATATTGTTATTGCCAACTGTAACAATTCCTTTTGATCTCTCTGTAGTATTTATTAATAAATAAAACTTCTGGATAGGCTTGCCACCTCTTCGGGTTTGACCCGGAGACTCCGGGTTTCAGTGAGTTATCTCCGGGCTGTTATCTAGTTTAATTTCTGTCACTAAATCTTCAAATTGCTTGATTTTATCCTTAAAGGAAGAATTTATACAATTAATTTCGGTTCTAATAGTTGATATATCATCTTGTATCAGATCTAATTTTTTAGAATTGTATCAAGTTTTCAGAAGTAGACATAATTTTGTCAATATTGTTACAGTTTAATCGTATATATGACGTTGAATACACTAATTTTATTGTTACAGTAGATTTATTACTTCCAATCTTGTTTTAGTTTATTTTATATGTAATGATAACAAAAACACTTGTCTTTAACAAAACAATGTAACCCTTTTTTTATCAAATATGGTAACAATAATAAAATTGCAGGATTTTCTTTAAAAAAATAGTCATCGTCTCCGGGCGAGACTTAGTTCTGAGGTGATAACTCTACTTCTGGAATATGTTTTCTCATTGTTTGACATAAGTGATGTCGAAACTAGTAAAATATACAAGTGACTGAATGCCAGAAATTTTATTTATTGAATACCATCTTTTGTCTCATTCAACTATTAGTATTTTACTTGTAGGTCTCTAGAAGAAGCAAGGTTCATTAGTGCTCGCGATATTATGTCGATAACAAACAGTTAAGCTACAAAACGTGAATAATCAGCATGAAGCTAAGGAGACAATCAGCACGGTTGGGTAACGTAACAAATCAAGTCATAATACTCGTACCACATCGGATCGCTTCCGCGTCATCTCGTTACACGAATCTAATGAAGACCTCAACTCTTTGATCAGCAAACTTCAGCACTTATCCGGATTTCATACCCGACGCTGACAACTTCCACTAAGAAGCGTCACAGCGACATAGAGACGTCGCGATGCTATGAACTATCACGAGGAACTCGGTTCTGATCGACGGCGTTCCTCTGACGTTGAATTAAGCTGTGTAATTTCATTTGGGGGTTGCTTCGTTCGCTTCTGCGTTCCAGCGAGCGAATGACGACACTCCAATGGAAATTTATTGCGGAGAATCTACCTGAGGTTGTTTTATTGCAGTGTTTTTGATTATTTCCAAAGCGTTTTCCAGAAATGTTTTATTCACGAGGTGGCTTTGTTTCTCGGATCTTTTTAATTACTGTTTATTTACGCTAGAAACGGACTACCTGTTGGCTATTTTATTTTTTAACTGCAATTGGTTTTTTATAAAGATTAAATATCTACGGTTGATCGATGTTCTTTGGCTAAAGATAAATTTAAATATTCCTACAAAACTACAATTTTATGGATATAACTTTCATCTCAAAAGTGAGAGTTCTCTAGGTCAAATTTTGCAGGATAACTTTGTTCGAGTGGTTCGTATTGCATTATAAGCTGTTAACTCTCTGAATTACAATACAAAAATTGACAAGTACCTCTTAACAGGATGAGAAAAATAGTTATTTGTTGAAAAAGTCGAAATAATAGTGTTATATTCAAGTAGGTGAAAAGAAGTAATTTTTTGACGTTAATAACTGCTATCGACTAATCTGAATTATTCACATACCTGTACACTATTAATGCTTGGTTGCACCGTTAAAAGTTAAATTTTAAATTATGTTTAAATAAATAAAAGCAAATCCAATGTTTGCCAGCACTTATTTAGACTATTATGAACTTTAATTTTTGGCGATGTAGCTGACCAACATTAAAGATTTTAAGAATCATGTTTGATATTTTTATAACTAGACAATGCAACTACTTCAGAAAAAATATCCCTAAAATCTGTTTAGAAATCGTGGTATCAATTAAAATAACGAGGTTGGTTTACATAAACATGAGCTACTTGGTTCATTTAGTTAATTCAGATAAATTAGACCACATGACTAAATGAACTCAACTAAGCAATTTAATGGACTTATTTAAAATTGAATCTGAATCAGTAAATCTAGTATCGAAAAAAGTGAGCGGAGTAATCTATTCAAATAAATACTTCCAAGTGATCTGGTTTTGTAAATGCAAGTTAGATACGATCCAAAAGGCAAATGGAATACGCTTATTGTTACGAAAGTATTTATCGTAGCAATCTTTTACACATAACAACCTTAAATGAATGTCATTCTCTGAATAGATTAATTTGAATAAATTCTAATTTGTATAACAATATTTAAAATTAACGTTGCACAAGCGATACTAACGACATACTTTGCCAAGATATAAAAAAATCCTTGTTTCTTGTTCAGCCTACGTAAATTGTTCCAACTTTTTCCAACAAAGGATGTCATCAGGAAATGATGTCCTTTGTTACAGTTGATAAAATGGTGAAAAATGTCGCCAAATTTTACCTGGTTTTCAGTTCTTACAAAAAATTACTTTCTTTATTCTTCTTTACTTTCATTTACTTTGTCTATCAAAATTATACACAAAGACAGAATTTAACGCGTGTTATAAATGATTAATTACATAGCAAGAAAACAAAATATGCTATTTCTAAAAAAATGATAATTTTGTAAGGGATGATTTGTCAGGATGTTTGGTGATGATTTTACTAAAACAATAAAACACAAACATTTTCAAACAGAACGAAGAATGATAATCTATTTTGCCGCGAACGCATACAAAACAATAATGGCTGCATCTCTTCACTGGCTCACATGCCACACACAGTCTTGTAGCATTTTATGCTACCAGCGCCATCTATTGACGTGCACCTGAACTTATAGTTGTTTTCTTTTCTTTAAATTAAATTATCTTACAATTTGATTTCTCAGTCTACGAACAAAAATTTATTTATTTTAATTTTGTTGTAAAGTTCCTACTAAGGGGGGAAATATTAAAGAATTATTAATTAATCGATACGTAAGCACTTGGTGACAAAGATAGCATTAATATTAAGAGATAAAGAATAATAAGAATAAACTAGTAGCACTCAAGGACGTTGAAAGAAGGGGGATACGGCATTAAAGTCAAGACTGGGAGGCTCGGCAGATTGACAAAGACAGAAGTATTATTTCCTGTACCGTGCTTAGCCCCTGCTATTGAGCATGTGTCATGAAGAGATTTGAAATTTAAACAGGACAGAACAGAATCATTCTCCCTAAAAGATTATACATTTTTACAAGGCAACTGAAATTATCAACGTTTATTATTAATGTGATCTATCGATTAAAATAAATATTTGTAATTGTAATTGTTGAACAATATTTACTATTAATACTAAATATAATTAATATGAAAAAGAAGTTTGAGAATAAATATCAAATTTATGTTTTTAAACAAATCAAAACTACAATTACTTCAACAAACATAAGTGTACAAACTAAACACTTAGTTACCATCTTATCCACAAAAAAATATGTCCAATTTCACACAGCGCAACGATTCAAACACAAATGAACACCTCGTGGTTATATTCACATACAACAACGCCCCCTGACAACGTCTAAACGCCACTTTTCTTACACAAAAATTCAAAATATTTGGAAGAAGAAGAGATTTGGCTAAGCACGGTGCAGAAAAACTATTGTTGTCTCTTTCCCTTGCCCAAGCCTCACTTCAAGCAATGCTACAGTATCGTAATGCCATATCCCCTCCTTTCAACGCCCTTGGTGGAACTATCCTAATTGCAATATTGCTTGAAGAACAACCATTCATATTTTCGTTTGTCAAAATTGTTTGTTAATTATGGTCATAGTTACTATACCTTGATTTTATTTCTAAAATTCTGACTTATGGGAGGTGATTATAGCATGTTATTAGCATCGGATTATCCGTAATTTAAACTCATAGAAATATACAAAATAACAGGTAGGTATTCAAATAGATAAAACACTTTGTTGGCCCTGATTTTTTTTTATGAATAACATAGTTTCCATTATTATTTGATCATGATTAACATTAATGAGAGTAAACCGGTGATTGAAAAACTGGACCTTAGTGATGTTTTTGTCTTTCCAAAAAAATACATGCATCACTAGATATGAGCGAAAATGTAGATTTTATTATTTCACTTTTCTTAATATCCATCTAATATCTAATCACGTGAAATATACAACTATTTTAAATAAAAATGAGGTAACAGATTCTACGCAAGTTGTTCTGGAAGTAAAAGAAGAGTGCAAGTGAAGTATGGAACCATCACTTTGCGTAATTTGTAATCGCAAGCAGCGAACAGTGTTGATAAATAGCCAGGTTGCAGTTCAGCGCTTAAAGGCAGAACCGCACATTTAATAAGCAATCAGGACATCCGAGAGTAAATTATCCTTATTTTCCTCCTTCCTCATCCCGTTAATCACTCGCCTAGCGTCGCCGCCGCCATTGCCCCCGCCTCCACCACCGCCGCTAACCTTCCAACGGTTACAATTAACCTTCGTTTAGGTTATGACTGCTTTACACTGAGTTAATCCGCCTAATAAGTTCCCGCCTGTTTCAGATGCTAATTTATATACATAACCGGCGATGTGCTGCCAGGTCCATACCATCAACATCCGCATCTAAGCAGCTGGAATCGTAGCAATCCAACCAAGAGGAAGAGATATTAGATATTATAGCTCTGTCTTAATGTTTCCTATCCTTTACCTTCAGCGGTAATGTTCTCAAAGTGGTCAATTGTAAACTACCCCTTTTCCAGGACCGTATTTATATATTCAGGAACATATTTGAAATCTTCTTGATTCGATACGAGAAGAGTAATATTAAACTCTTGTATCATCTTAATTAATATATTTACATAATCTAATAGGGTAATGGCTCAGTGGTATCGAGTCGGCCTGTGGATTCTGAAAACCCTGGTTCGATTACGACAGCAGGCAAACATTTTCACCAAATTAAAATTACCCCTGTGGCTCCCCCACCACTAACACCTTTGTGGGCCGTGATTTGACGACTAGTAACCGCACTTCACGCGCATAAATATATCACTTACCAAGATCTGCTTCGGCAGACTGCCACACCCAGTAATGGGTAAAAGGCGTGATTTATTTATTTTATGTAATCCAAACTTTGAAATATTAGATACATTTCTAGAATATTGAATTATCATTTTAAATAAGAAAAATAGGAAAAAATTTTCCATCATTTGTCTCGTAATTCCACAGAGGTTTTTACAGCACGTTTGCATCAACTTCTTAGGTCATCAACAAACGGCTGGTCAGTTCAGCTTTAAACCATAGACGTACGTTTCGTCCTTCCGGACTCATCAGTATGGTGCGATCATATATCCAACTACATCAACTAGGAACTAGAGGATTGTGATACCGACTTAGCTGAACTGACTGATGTTAACCTATCTACAACGGTAACATGACATGAGAGCTATGGAGCCACTCGTGGTGCCATCTACCGACAAAATCGCAAACTGCTTGACAGCTATTTGATCAGCTTTATTATTTTATCACCAAAGTGCAATTTTTAAGGTTAGTGTTATATATTTTATAATATATTTTCTCTGTTTCGACATTAGGATAATATATTCTCGCACGCATATTAATGCTAGAATAAGCTTCATTCTAAAACAATTTTTGGTGACTTATTGTTATTATAAGTTGATATAACTACATTAAAAACATAAAATATCTAGGCAACGGACAAGATAAAGAACACAATTTATATAAAAATCAAGGCAACAGACAAAATCAATTAGATATTACAGTCACAAACTGAACTATTCAACCAAAAATTTCCCTTAATGGAAAAAGTCAACTATTTTTAGAAAGAAATTATGAAAAGAACGCCGAAATAGAGAAAATAGTATAAAACATTCATCAGTTCGTCTCCTCGCCACTGCGCAGCTCGTGTTCGAATTTCGAATTCGTGCTAGAATAGGTTGCCTTCTGTAACTTGTATCTTAATATATACTATTCCCCAACCTATAATTTCACACTAGATTGTACTTTTTCAACAAAAACAAAAGAAAAATGCCATATAATACAATAGAACAAAGCATGCTTTGCCTTTACTGCAAATGGCGGCATACTTCCACCACTTTCCTCTGTACGCGTAAGTTAGCTAGTATTCAAGGAAAGTTACTGAACCAAAATGTCTAGTAACCATGAATACCAGAACTAACAACAAACAGTAGGCATCTTCAATTTTCAATTTCGATCAGATCTAACTTACATTTACAGAACCAGATCACTTATTTATTTCGCTAGATTAATTTTCAGTATTAGAATTACTGATTCTAATTTACTTTGAAGTAATTCACCCCAATCTATATGACAATATGCCAAGCTCAAAAATGTAAAGTGATTGTAGAATCTGTATAAAGTGACACTGCGATTATAAATATTTTACTATTAGGGTTACACGTAATACATGAACCTCTCTGCCGACCAATACTAACTGTAATAGACCAGTGGAATAAATACAATTTCACACTGACGTGATTAAGTGAATTACTCATTAGGCGTATTCCATATGGATCAGATTTAAGTTACACTTACTGAACTACATTATTTATTTATTTGACTTACTTACTTCGATCACTTGATTCCCATTATTACAATTAATTATTCGGATCCAATTTGAAGTAATTCATCATAATAAGTGCATCACTTTCTTTAGTCATGTTGTCTAATTTATCTGAACTGATTTAAGTGAACACAGTGGTAAATGGAAGACAACTACTTTTGACAAAAGAAAATTTGAATAGTGGTTCAAGTAATATTGCAATAAAGGTAATCTAGTAAGTCTCTTTTGGTTGAAACTATAGACGAGACAGATGTCTCCATTGAATAAAACGAAATGGTTCCAGCATCTGTACAATCTTCTCCGCTGATAAGCACTAAAATCTTAATCATTATAACTTGAACGGTAGTAAAATCTGTCGCGAGCCATCCATTAATTTCCGTGGCGTTGGGCGCAAGGCACTCGAACCTTAACGACGCCTCATTTACGGCCCACTTTCGTAAATCATCGGCCGTCACTGCTACCGTTATTAATTACTTTCGGCAGGCGGCGCCGCGACGCTGTCAAACTGGCGGATTTAATATTCGCTATGTGTCACCCGCTTTTTTCGCCGTTGGTCAACGAACACATTCTTTTCTCTGCCACCGCCGCCGCTGCCGCCGTCTCCGTCCCCCATTCTAACCACGTCGTTTATAATGTAATTTCTTTAATATGAAGCGATATTTTTGGTTGCGTGTTAGGCGAAGCAAACACTGAGAAAATGTTGAAACGTTTTATCAAGTGTTACTGCCATTTAATTTACTTTTAATTTTATACTATTCAGGCAATTTTCTAAACTGTTGTACTTTTTTTTATGCTGAACTTATCCAGAGTTTTCCAACTATTTTTCTGAGTGACATATTAATAACATTGTCATTTTATAGGAGCAACTTCGAAGACTAAATAAATGTATAAATAAGAAAATTAAAAAAATATATCATATTAAATAATAAAGGCAAAAATTGGGAATAACGCCAGGATTTGAACCTAGGACCATATGAACTCCGGTCATATGCTCTAACCATCTAAGGGCCGGTTTCTGAAAACAAATTTAACTGGTCAGTTAGTTTAACTCTTCGATAAACTGTCAAATGGGTTTCTGAAACATTATATTGTTATTCAACTGGTCGTTAAGTTAACGCGGCAAATTGGACCAGTTAAATTATATGACGCATGCGCAGTTGTTTCATAAATTGCAAATAACGGCTGACAGTGACAGTGCTCATCTTTCCTAACCTTGTTTTAAAAACCAATTCGTTAAGCCGCTGTGTTAGTGTCGTTTGGCTTTGTTGGTGATTGAAAAAAGGTTTAAAAACACAGTACAGGGCATGAAATTGCTTCGCAGTTCTATGCCCTGTCTGATTTTACGAATTAAATTCTTTAGCAATTTGTTTTCATGCTAAACTTTTTTGCGATTATGACAATATACAATAGAATTGTAGCACGACGGAGGGTCTGTACATCGCGAGTGCGTATCGTTTCTCTCTTGATGGCGATTATTAAACGTAATTATAAAACAGAAGCGCGATTGTTAAGACACAATAAAACACATATAACTTTATTGACAAACTTAATAGACTAATGAGTAATGAAACAAAATATAAACTAAAGCGTAAACTAAGATAAAATAACTAAATATCCGCGCGAAAAGCGGAACGGCTGCGTTTTGGTCACATCTTGACCAGCCGAGGACACGAACGTGACATCACTGACTCTGCCGCTCAAAAACGGACGCTATGTTTTTGAGCGGGGTGAAGAGTGGTATTTTCGGGGGGTGCAACGATGGCTGACGACTGCAGATAACCACACATATTCGTTGTCACGATAAGATTTCCCTCAGAATCTTATCCGGGAAGCAAACCAATAGGATATTTACAGTCAACTCAAAACCACTTTGTTACAGAATGCTATAGGGCATGCTTCCACCCCTGTGGCATTACCCTTAAAAATTGGAAATAACTGTTGCTAAAAGTTCGATATAGTACTCGAATGCACATACCCGTACATGTTGTGAAACATATCTGATGAATGTTCCTTATTGAGAGCAGTATTTCAGCTATCGACTGTTGTACATACAACTGTATATATTTATAGGAGCTAGATATATGTGACGTTTTTATTTCCGACAAGCCAGAACTGAAAAAACAATATTGCGCTGTCACATAGCAACCATTCTCAACGTAGAGTTCATGGCTATAAAATCATGAACAAAACTCTAGTCAATAAATTTCTGTGAACAAATTATATGAGGTCTGGAATGCCTCGAACAGAAATGTAAGTTGAAATTCAACCACCGATAATAAAACCGTCTAGTTTATTGAAAATGATGACGTATCGTGCGGAGACACAATATAAGTCCAAGTCAGGAATATCACTACGTTCCTTTAAATGGTTAGCTATATCATTTCACTTTTATATCATATTTAGTTTTTATTGCCACTGGTTATCGACTGATACATAAATATTACTGCTAGATTCATCATATTTAATTTAACTATGTTATAAATTTTTTTTAAATCACTTACATTTCGAAGTTAGTAAGCTATTTTTTACAATACCTGCAAAAGCAGAAGAAAAATAAATTGGTTTCAAAATTAACAGATGTCAAATTGTTTCAAAATAAACAGAACCTTGGTCTATAATATTTACTGACTGTCCACGGTGGATGGTAAGTAAATATTAAAGTCCTGATGTGACGATGGAAACCAACTGGGCAATAAAAGTTCCACTTACTGTGTTTAAATTTTGTCATTAATGGGTCACTTACAGTACAGGTATTGTAAAATAGTATATTACGTAACATGAACTGTAAGTGACAGTTTTTAAGTCAAGAATATAGTTTAGGAAATCTCGACCCTAAGAGCCTCGATTTCTTAAACTACATTTTTGACCTAAAAATTGTCACTTACAGTTCGTGGTACGTAATATCCTATAGATTGCGGGCATTCACGTGACACTGTGACGTTTTTGTGACGTAAAAACAGCTGTTCGGGCAAAGATCACTGCGCCACCTTCAAAATGAACTATTTTTTTATGACGAGGTTTGAAAAGAACAGTTTTTTTCAAATCTTGTTGGGCTGCGATCACTGCGTCACCTACAATATGAACTTTTTTTTTGTGGTGAGATTTGAAACGAACGGTTCTTTTCAAATCTCGTCCCAAAAAAAAATAGTTCATTTTGTAGGTGGCGCAGTGACCGAACAGCTGTTTTTACGTCACAAAAATGTCACAGTGTCACGTGAGTGCCCGCATCCTATAAAAATAACTGCATAACCTTGACACATTTGGTATTGCATATTTTCTGTTGCCAAAAATTATTTTAGAAAACAATTCGTCAAATAAAAATGGCAAATGATAATTAAATTTTCTATATCTTTTACGTGGACTATTTTATATTAATATAATGTGTCACATAGTCAATGTCTTAATTCTTGTTTGTCAAATTATATATGATGACGTCACGGCATTTAATTTGATAAAAGATGAAAACTATACTTTATTCTTGTTAAGAATGGAGTAGATGGCACTGTGTTCGCGACCGGTTTTACATGCTCAGGTTTATCATTCATAATAAAATTAAGAGGAAGTACAATAATTTAAAAAAATAAATAAATATATCATCACGCCTTTTACTCATTACTGGATGTGGCACTCTGCCGAAGCAGATCTCGGTAAGTGATATATTTATGCGCGTGAAGTGCGGTTACCAGTCGTCAAATCACGGCCCCCAAAGATGTTAGTGGTGGGGGAGCCACAGGGATAATTTTAAATTGGTGAAAATGTTTGTCGGCTGTGGGGAGAGAATAATAATAAAATAAATATATCATCACGCCTTCTACCCATTACTGGGTGTGGCACTCTGCCGAAGCAGATCTCGGTAAGTGATATATCTTGCGCGTGAAGTGCGGTTACCAGCCGACAAATCGCGGCCTCCAAAGATGTTAGTGGTGCGGGAGCTACAGGGGTAATTTTTGAAGTTATGAAAATTGTTTGTCGCCTGTGGGAATCGAACCAGGGTTCGCAGGATCCACAGGCCGACTTCATACCACTGAGCTAGCCACGCCATATAAATATATCATCACGCCTTTTATCCATTACTGTGGGAATCGAGGATAATAATAATAATTATAATAATAATAATTAATTTACTCAAATCGAACTTTGGCATTTCGGTTTGCTCTGATGCATTTCGAGTCCTGTACGGCAGGAGAAACGCGAATTCTGTTTTTTATATCTTGCAGCAACAACTCAAGTAAAATATTTGCCGAAGTGTTGATAAAAGGCGTAAATCAAAGTAACCTTTCTTTTCCAAACTAATGTCCGAAACAGACATAACAAAACTTTAAGTAAAACTTTAATCCATTATGCTGCAGACATAAATCTATATAAAACCTTAGGTAGTAAAACGCGTCGTTAGAAAATATGAATATTTTACTCGGCGGTTCCCATAGGACCGCACTCACGACCTACATCCTCTGCTCACTTAGTTTTATCAAAATTTATTATTTTTACCTTTCGTTTATCTGCGAGTTAAAGGTGGAAACGTAGCCACAGACTAAAAGCCTTAGTCACAGTCGAGCCGCGGACGACCGACCCTTTTTGTTCGCGGTGCTCAGTGGGCTGTGAGCGGGAGATTCGTGTGCAGTGGCCCGCGACACGGAGGTGATAGTAGCCGCCCGCCCCTAATCTACCCCCATGTCGCTGGAGAGGTACGAGCACAGCCTACATGGAACCGTGTCTCCAGGGGTCTACTCTAATTTCCTTCTACATGCAGACACTCAAGTACCTCTCAATTTTGGTTAGTCATGAAGTATTTAATCAATTTTGTGAGCTATTACGTCAAATTTTGGTGATATGAAAATATTTTGCTAGCATACATATTCCATCAGTTGGGGAGCACGAACCCTAAAATCATTCGCAAAACATTCACACATCAGACAATCACTCTTTGTCAAATATTCTCGGTAATAATATAAGAAGAGAGTGAAAATAAATTGAAAATAATTTGACAGATCTTTCGAAAACTTGTTGTCAGGTAATAGTCACGAAAGCCCGTAGGCACAGATCATAATATACTACTATAGATAAGAAACTGCCATGATACGCACTGGGACTGTATTTTGCGCCATCTGAGTAGTGGAAGTCTAACTAAAGTCAGGTATATAGACAACCCGATATGCATATTTAGACAGCTTGTAATTTTAATATTATTTTATATTTATTTAAACTACATAACATAAAAATTAATTAATACAATATAAACATTTATTAAAATATCCTCGTGTATACAATTTACTTATAATTTTAATTGTTTCAATCGCAGTTTTATCCAATTCGTATGAACTTGAAAATATATTAAGACTTCCTCATCTAAGTATTATTTATTATATGATCATTTACTTGCCAGTAGCAGTTCAGTTTTTTACACAACAATTGATATTATTGACATTATTTATATGAAATTATTTCACAAATAAAAATTAATTGATTATTTTGACAGATTAAAAAATTTGAACTATATTCAAATGACAACTACAGGATCAATCTAGTAACCAATGATTGGCGAGATTGTAGTTACCTAAAAAGGTTGTCCTCACATAAAGACTATTAGCGCCGCTTCTTAGGTGGAAGACTAACTATAAACACAGTCTCATGGTTACCTATATAACTTTCTGCTGCTGTCACGAAAGCCCGTAGGGCTTGAGTAGCTATTGCCAAATAGCAACAAGTTTGAGAAAGATACTGGAGAATTATTTTCTAATTTATCCAACTCTCGCGTTATATTTAATTAGATTATTTTTTGACTTAGCTGTTGAGCTCAATTCATCCAATTAAAAAGATTTTGAACTAGGTCCATATCGATTGATTACTTATTAATGTATTCTTGGAAGTTGATTCTAAAATTTGTTGGTGTATTTATGAAATGGAACTAAATCGATTTTTTTCACACATATTACTTGACGCGTTGACAGTTTTAAATAATTGTGTGACAACTACCTATCATTTGTCACAAACAAAAGCACCTACAGAGATTATTCCCGGGAATAATCACTAGAGCTTTATTCTCAGTATAATAATGAAAGGATTGGTTAAAACGCAGATACGTGACATACAATGAAGCATTTCATTGGTTTTGAGAAACGTTAAAAAATAATCATTCTTATACCCTACCCTCGCTTCTACCACATTTATAGATCCCTCCATATAAGCTCATTTACTCATCCCACAACAAACCTTCAATCGCATCCATTCAATCATTCCTATTCATTTTTCATTAATCTTTCTTTGACCTACGTACATATTTCAAGGTTTCGTATTATTCTAGTTTGGGGAAACGCAGAAACCTCGTTTCTCATGTTATACATAATTTTTTGGAAAATGTAAAATATATTATTTTTGATTGTGGGAAAGTGTTTTCTTGAATTAAATATAATACACCGTGTAATATTGAGTAGGTTTAACAAAGTTTGATTTTCAATTAATAACAAAACAATAGCTGTATTACAAAGGATATAAAGTTCGAATAACCAATTGTGGTAATTTATTGCAAATAAAGTTTGACATGTTAAATTGAAACGTCCAGGTGTAATTAAATAAATTTCCAAACTATATGGTATAAAATTATAATTATTTGTAATATAATTAATTAAAAGTTTAAAAAAACAAACAAACAAATTATTTCATTTTAATAACTTCTTCAGTTATGTTTATAAAATTAAGTAGTACTACCGCGAGGCAAAACGAGACAAAGGATGTCTTGTTTCGGTCTCGAGTATAATGGTCTCGTCTCTATTTCGATCTGATCATGAGTATTTAAGTCTCGAGTCTCGAAATTATAAGATCAAATTATTATAATACTTACATTAGCATATTTCTGTTAAATAAATAAACCAAACACTTAATAAATAATATTAGCTATTAATAAATACTATTTATGCACAACCGGGCCGAAATTCATGTGTTTCAGTCTTAAAAAGCGGACTTAAACAATTCTTTTTGGTCCCAGCGCCATAAAAACTAATTTCTATAGATACATAAATAAAATGACAATTTTTGTTTATTGTGAATACCTACTTGATTTTACAAAAGTCATTTTGACACATAACCTATTTACATATTTTAATCTTTTGAACATATAATTAACTGTTCTTTTGTTGTGCATAAAATATTGTATGTACCACGGGTGAAATTAGCGTTTCTGACCCTGAGCATGTTATTAACCCTCGGCGCTTTGCGCCTTGTGCTAATAATCATACCAAGGGCCAGAAACGCCTGTTTTACTCTTGATACATAAATAACTATTTAAATGAAGTAGTATCATTTGTATTAATTTTTAAATGTAATTATCACAGCCGACAAACCATGTTTACCCATTTATAATTACCCCTGTGGTTCCTCCACCACTAACATCTTTGGGGGCCGTGATTTGACGGTGGGTAATCGCACTTCACCCGAATAAATATATCACTTACCGAGATCTGCTTCGGCAGAGTGCCACATACAGTAATGGGTAAAAGGCTTGATGATATATTTATTTTATTTTATTTATATCGTTAATATTTCTTACTTTTGTTACACCCTGTATAATTCTTATTTGAATCAATTTTGCGTAAAATAGTTAAATCAAAGGCAAACGCTGATAGTTTTCGTGAGATACCTGAAGGTGTAGTGATTATCGTTCCATCAAAATTATAAATAGTAAATAGACAATTTAATGCTGATTAATTAATATTAATAAATATAAATAAAAAGGCATCAAGATACAATATAAAACGTTTTTTATTATAGAGCTGATGATGAATGTGTTTTACATTTGAAACGTCCTATAATAAAAAACGTTTTATATTGGATCTTGATGCCTTTTTATTTATTATTATTTATTTATTAATTTTATGATTTGGATTCTAAACTTATATATTTTGAATTAATTAATATTATTAATCCGCTATTTAAACAATAAATTTCGAGTACATGGAATGATAATTAATCAATGTACGAAAATCCAGAAATAATGATTTTCATCGCAGCCATGACAAGTAAAAAAATTGAATATACCGCGAGACACAAAAGTGAAAAAAGGTAAAAAGCGAATAAACCAATACAGTGCAATGACAAATTAGCACTTGAAAGGGCTGCGGCGCCATTATATCCTGGTTATGGTCAATCCAGGGTAGCACGAGGCCAACGCGTCCACGTGGAAAGCAATTAATTAAAACATGGAACGTAGTTATTTGTCACACTTCGGTGCACCATTACACCACGGGAGCGCCCGTCAAGGTATTTGCGACGGCGAACCGCACTGCTGGGATTAACTACGAGATATAACATGCGCGTTTTACGGGCCTGGGGTGTAATCCTTGCACGGAGCATCGCAGAGGATCTCGTGTTGCGGCTGGAGAAGACTGTCCTACTCGCAAGACTGGAGTATACTACTCGTTGGACATTATGTGCAGATCTAGACAAACGCTGCTGCAGCGAGACTCGTTCAATGGCTTCCGAAGATAATGTGCATAATGGAGTTGGGGTACTAAACACAACGTGCGCGAAACTGCACCCATTGGGATCATTTCTTCAAGATGTATGCGTTTATTTTTATGAATTAGTTGATACTTCGATGCAGTGAATTGAAATCAAAAGTGCAACAGTTTAAAATCACTTTCGATGGTTAAAGACGGAAGATAATCAAATAGTGCAAAATAGCTATTTACATAACAAGTGCGCGAATGATGCAAATGACGTCTTCGTGGACGAGTTTTGTACAATGCTTTTTGTAACGAGCAAAAATTATATATTCGACAATGAGGGAATTTATTAAATTTGAAGCGTGAATTTATATTGACAGTTTCGTATGCCATGAATAGGATGCGGGCAGCCACGTGATAATAAACAGCTGTTTTGGGAAAATTCACTGCGCCACCTACAAAATGAACTATTTTTGGGGACGAGATTTGAAAAGAACCAATAGGATCCGGGCACTCACGTGACAACTGTCACAGTGTCACGTGAGTGCTCGCATCCTATTGGGTCTTTTCAAATTTCGTCCCAAAAAATAGTTCATTTTGTAGGTGGCGCAGTGAATTTTCCCGAAACAGCTGTTCATTATCACGTGGGTGCCCGCATCCTATAGGGACTTACAATTTTGACGTCACATGCAGCAGACTTGAAGCAGACCCCCCTCCACCCAATTTTGTGTGAAACAACAAATTTGTAGAAAGAGCGAGGTGACACCATGCCGAGTCGAACAACTGCTTTCTCCTTTCAACACTGCTGCCCTCAGATCCCCCTATTTATTTGATGTTTAACGTTTAGATCACGTGATAAACGTCAAACTGTAAAGCTATACCATGTTCGCTACATAACAAATTATTAAATTCTGTTTTACTCACTAGATGGCAACCGAAAAATTTGAATTGTATAAGTCCCTCTTGACATTTGTTATTTGAAAACAAATTGTTTATTTTTTCTCGTAAAGTTTGTTAAAATATGTCTGATTGATAGCGTTATAAGCAAATGTCTCTATTTATTTTATAAATTCCTTAAAATGTGTGTATATAAGTACAATTAGCGCAAAATCAAACTTTCCATTGGTTTCAAAGGTTATGAAAACCGTATTTTGAATGTTGCGATTACAAAAAATCATTTTTACCGCTTTATAAACACTTGTGGCAAATCTATCTAGTAGGTATTGTTCATTATTATTATCATAAATTTTGTTTGTCTAGAGATAATTGTTAAGGAAATGTTAAAAAGTTAATCTGGTAATCAACATCCGTCAGTTCAGCCTAAACAGTATCACAATTCACTAGCTCCTAGTTGATTTAGCTGGATAGTTGATCGCACCATACTGATGAGCTCCCACAGAGCGAAACGCGTCTATGGTTAAAGTTTAACTGACAAGCCATTTGATTAAAATGTGGTTATTCATCGTCTGTTACAAGATTGAAAAGAGAAATTATTAGTCGTAGATGTTTAATTTTTCTTGAAAATTTCTCATTCCGTTTTGTCATCATTACCTTTATGAACCACAATATATTAGATTAAATTACAACGGTAAAGCCATTTCAGAAAGCCAAAAAAATGAACAGACAACAAAACAAAGAAATAGCGAATAACCTATTTAGTGTAGTATGGTACAAACGAAGCGCAAATCAAATTGTCGCCAGTTCGTCGTTGAAAGACACGTACTTCATACATACAAATGTAATAAATTACAGTGGACTGAGACTTGATTAGGTTGAGTGGAGTAAGCGACAGTATCTGTGTTCAAATGCGTTAATTCATGCGACACTCGCGTAACCGAAATGATATTAATTCTGCGCAACTACAGAAAGCGTTAAATTACTACGAGTACTATTAGGTATCTAGTATTACAATAAAACTAGTTTCACGAGACCGAGTTTCTCATTTGCGAATTACCGAGCTCTTTAGCTTCGGTGCAATTCACCTATCTTCTGCATTTAACTTCGCGTGAACTTTGAAATTATATAAAGTTCATGTCACGGACCGGTACTTGCATAATAATTTTTTTTTTTAATTTAAAGCATTTCACTTTCCTTTTCTCTCATAACAATAGACTCATATTTATTTGGCTATCAATTGGTTCTTATTTAAACTATAGAAAAAAAATACTTAGCATCTAATCTTTTATAGCTAAATTAATAACAGAATTTACCACGTATATGTTCTAACCAATAAAATACCACGAATATGTTTGAAAATTAACCAATGTAAATGAAAGCTATTTTGATATTTTTCCACTAGTGAAATTAATAAGTAATAATTTTTCAAATGGGTAGCTAGCTCAGTGGTATCAAGTCGGCCTGTGGATCCTGAGAACCCTGGTTTGGTTCCCAGAGGCGACAAACAATTTTCACCATTTTAAACAAGCTCTGACTTTATTTTCAGTACTAGAATTATTTATTCTAATTTATTAAATTTTTAGTACTAGAATTACTGATTCTAATTTACTACGAAGTAATTCACTCCAACATGTGCATCAGTTTGCTTAATTTAGTTTAATTATTCATATTGTCTAATCTATCTGAACTGACTTAAGTGAACTGCTCGTAAGTGGCAAATGGAATACAATTATTATATCAATTATGAAAATGAACCAATTCAATGAAAGCTATTTTGATAGTTTTCCACTATTGAAATAATAAAAGATAATTTTTGTTATTAAATCTCCTTTATTATCAGTAAAATAAATGCAATTTTCATAAATGTAAATTGAAAACAATCTATTCAAATGTCAAATTCCCGATTGAAAACTACTTCTACAAAAGAAATGTTTATTAAAATTGAAGAGAACGTTCCAAAAGTTTCCAAAAAAATTAAAGATTATGCTTGATAAACTCTCACAAAAATACGCAAAGCTTTGTGTTTCGCGAAACACGCTTAATAACGAAATAATTAGCGATATTCTACGGCGTAACTAAGAAAAATTGAGTTATCTGATTGGTCTATTTTCTATTAAATTGTATATTGTACATTAATCATTTATGAATTTATTCCACATTAATAAATAATATTGCCATATCTTTTGTAGTATAAGAAATTATTTAGACTTTCTTAAAAATGCAAAAAAAAAATCTGAACAAGCATATACTATTGTCAGAAATGCTAAAAGTGAATATAGACCAAATAAGTAATAACCCGACGATATAACGAACATCTAAACCAATTAAACAACGCAGATAACACTAATTATAAAAACACGTAAATATAATTGAAAAGTGTCAACTCTGGAAATAAATAGTGCGAAATATCTTTGTATCTGATGAAAAAAATGCAACGGCGGCTAAAAAACACGATAAATGTTTTAAAAATATACGCATCAGGTGTATAAATCTAAATAAAAATCGCGTTTTATTTTTTCACTTCGTACTCTTCCACAGCGTAAAAAAACAAACACGACACTGTTCATGTGCAATGAAAACTTAACTCGGACGGGAAAATTTAGAACCTCGCGGACATAACGGATAGTTATTATTATATGATTTCATTCTACTTTAGCCCTTCAGGATATGGTTTTATTTACCATGGAAAAAGCATTTTGTAAATATCAATAAACTTTGATATGATTAAAGAAAATTCTGCGAATTCTTCGCAAGAGTACTTTTAATCTTTCAGTACTTCAAAGAAAATATGTTTGCAACATTATCAGCATTTTGGAAATTCCTCAATTGGTTATAATGTCCAGTAAAAAAAATAATAATTTCAAACTAAATTACTTCTCCAGTGCATGCGTTTATAAAGGACAGAATAAATTTACTTTCACAGTAAATGTATGTAAAATAAATAAATAAATATATCATCACGCCTTCTTCCCATTGCTGGGTGTGGCACTCTGCCGAAGCAGATCTTGGTAAGTGATACATTTTTGCGCGTGAAGTGCGGTTACCAGTTGTCAAATCACGGCCTCCAAAGATGTTAGTAGTGGAGGAGCCACAGGAGTAGTTTTTGAAATTATGAAAATTGTTTGTCACCTGTGGGAATCGAACCAGGGTTCTCAGGATCCACAGGGCGACTTCATGTAAATGTATGTAACTTAACAAATTCGAATCAATTTGATTAATGTTAAGGAATATGTAATATTACTGTCAAAAGATCGAATGTTATTTGAATGAATATATTTTAGTTACTTTGAAATTAATTTGCAGGACATAATTGCCATCATCGTTCAGAAATATATCACTTTTCCTACTAGTGACATAATATACTATTACTTAGTAGAAATTTTGAATGTTTCTAAGATTGTATAAATTCTTAAGTGCCAGTAATTATTATTTTAAAAAAGTTTTATATAGCTCCTACGAATATTAGTTCATTACATTATCTAATAATTATATTTGTTGCGCATTGCAGATTATAAATGTGTAATAATAAAGTTGTTCTTACCTGAAACAAAAAGAAAATCAATATTAAAATTAATATTAACTAATTATTATATATTTAAAAGCGATAAATATTTATAATTGTGTTTTATGTTATTCACTAAATATATACTCGCTAATGCTAGGTTTATGCAAACATTTCATAATTTAAAAAATTATACTTAAAAAGATAAATGATAACACGTTTATGCACAATTTTAAGAACTATTATATTTAAGAACTAAACTAAAAAGATGAGTAACTTTCATCTTTAACACTTACATATTTATTTATGTGTCAAACTTTGTGTTTTATTATATCGCAACTAAAATAAGTGAAACCATTTAATAGTATATTATTCAACCAGCGTATAATGGTAACTATTGCTCATGAGGATGAAGTTTGCGAGACGAGCCGAAAATTACACTTTTAGGTCTAGATAGGTAAGTTTGATAAGAATTATTATAGTTTTTAAATTCATATTGATTATTTTATTCAGTTTTTTTTTATAATTTAATTTGATTTCATAATTAAGAGGTTAAAATAAAAGAAGATGAATGATAAGTGAATAGGAGTGATTGGATAGATGTCATTGAAGATTTGTTGAGTGATAAATGATTTCGATTATATAAATAAATGAGTTTATATGGAGTGAAATGTTTGACGAGGACTGATTAATTGATGAATTTAATGAGTGAATATTTTATGAATGATTTAAGGGTTCATGCTACCTCATTTGATGGAATATAGCGTGATGATATGTATGTATTTATGTAAAATAAAAAAATTAAAATAAATACATCATTACGTCATTTACCCATTATTGGGTGTAATTTTAGTTTAGGGGTTTAATTTTTTCTTAGTTGAACTATTGTTAGCAATTGTTTTGAACCAGTCGCCAACTCAGTCGATAAGTCATATTTGTATGTTTTGTAGTGACAGTTTTTGAAAAGTTTTATTATTTTGAAATCGTTCTTATAAAACATTAAAATAATACAAAATATGTATAATAACCAAGTGGACTTGTTGACACAAACAGAAAATGCGGCAACAGGTTTACAGAAATACCGCACTAAAATATAGAAAATGTTAAAAAAAATCGTTTTACAAATTTATACAGTAAGTAGAGGAGACCAAAACAAAAACTTTTTGTGATATAACATAGGGTTGGTTATATTTATAAAAGCCTGAAAACCCCATGTGATTATTTCGGGTATGTTTATTAAACTCAACAAATCTAGTAGGTGAAAATATACTCATTCCCTTGATTTTCCATTGTTCTCAAATGTCACTATCAACAACAAGAAATACATTTTTGTATCAGTCTTACCAATTTCAAGTAGTTTCTTTTATTGCCAACTGAAGCAACTATTTTTGATAACTCTGTATAATGCAGATGGGAGTAATTTCCAGAGGAAAAACAAATGCTATTTTCTCCAGCAACAATGTTTGGCATCGTTTCTATATAGTATTTATTCTGTTGTTACGTATGTAGGTAGTTATATAAAAGCAAGCACTTCAATAATACTATTTTTGTTTGCTAAAACGTTGCCATTTAATTGTATTGTAAACTATGCAAAAAAAATAAAATTTTAAATTAAAAAGAAAATCGTAGAAATGTTAAAATTTTCGAGAGTTCCATATTTTAAAACGACATAATTTCAATAGTGGATATGCAATAATAGTTATTTATGTATCAAGGGTGAAAACAAGCGTTTCTAGCCCGCGACATGATTATTAGCACGAGGCGCAAAGCGTCGAGGGGTAATAACATGCTCTGGGTCAGAAATGATAATTTCACCCGTTGTATATACAATATTTTATGCACAACAAAATAACATTTAATTATATGTTCAAAAGATTAAAATATGTACATAGGTTATATGTCAAAATGACATTTTGGAAAATCAAGTACTCACAATAAATAAAAATTGACATTTTTTTAAGTATCCATAGGAATTATTTGTTTACGGCCCTAGGGCCAAAAAGAAGTGTTTAAGCCCGCTTTTTAGGACTAAAACACAAGAATTTCAGCCCGGTTGTGTATAAAATAATTATTACTATTACTATAGCTAAAATATGTTTATGCAACCGACCGATAAATATTTAGTTTATCCATTGCATTGTTTTTCTTTATTTTGTTATTTTCAGCGAAGCTTCTATAGTTCAAGAAAAGCGCTGAATTCGCTCAAAGTTTTATTTAATATTATTCTTTTTCATGGAAATATAAATGTAATTTTCTATCACTACACAAGAAAGTCTCGAGAGATAAGGAAAAAGAAACAAACTGTTCAATTATTAAATTGGAAAAAGTAATATTTTATTTGTGTCTGGGTGTTTCGGTCGACGTCTGTTCTTTAGCCAAGTGTGAGAAAGTAATAGTTGTGCCCAGTCACCATGGTTACACTCGATACAGTGTCAATCCAATCAATGCTGTCAGATCCGTTGATTCGCGAGTGGAAGTTCCGGAAGATCGACGCCTGCATCGGATATTGACATATACAGAGACAAAACACACGGTAGCTATGGAATTAGTTACTTCCCATTTCGAACTTTCCATATTGTTCATATGGACATATGATGTACCAGAAATTGCTAAGTATAGCAATTGCTAAGATCTCAAACAATAGAGCCAATTTTTGTTACAGATTTGGTCCAATAATATCCTTTCATCTCGTTTTTGACAACCAAATTTATAGATAAATAACAATTTTGCAGAATTTTCAATATGAAACTTTTGTACAATATCTACCAACATTTGTAAAGATATGAAACAATAAAATTGTTTAAGTGCTGCCACCTTAACAAGTTTTGTTATGCATACATGTTATTTTGACTATTTTGTCAGCCAATCAAAATCAATGGATTTTAGTTATTTCTAATATTTGTAACAAATCTGACAGTTATAGTGACAGCGATCATTTCCATGGCACATTTAAGAAAAATGATTATTATTAGGCAATTTTTTCGTCAATTTGTATTTTTTAAATTAATTTCTCTAATTTGTGGCATTTAAATGACATAATCTGTGTTAAGTAGAGATAGGGTCTAATATTAGTTGTATTTCATTTGCCATTTGGTTCACTTACATCAGTTCAGATAAATTAGATAACATGACTAAATGAACAGAATTAATCAACCAGCTCCACTTATTGGAGTGTATTACTTTACAGTAAATTAGAATCAGTAATTCTAATAATGAAAATAAAGTCAGTGAAATAAATAAGTGATCTGGTTCAGTAAATGTAAGTTAGATCTGATCCAAATGGCAAATGGAATACGCCTATTGTTATATGGAATTTCATACCATAATGATTTGCAGGAAATTTTTGATTTGTAAGAAAACTGATTTGGTAAAAAAATAAAAATCTACACATTTCTCAATGACCAACTAGTGGTGCTGCTGTGCCAAATCCACTAAACTAAAAATAGGGAAGTACGTTATAACCTTGCTGCTTTGCATGGAAAGCGCCATCTTGATAGGTTGACAATTGTCGAAAATACACTTTTAATGTTTTCATTTCAGCTTCTACAAGTATTACTCAAAATTAATTTGTAAGCTTTATTTATATTACATTCTACATAAATTAGTGTTTTATTGAACGCACAGAAAAATCGTTTGAAATTAGATATTTTCAACTATTTTAAAAATAGTGTAAAATAGCAATACTGAATGTGTTGTATAGGATACCGTATTCCCATTGGTCAATTCCACATATTGTATAAATTTATTTCAAAATGTAAAAGTTGGTGGCACTGAAAAGTGTGTTTCTAACAATTGACAACTTAAACTTCATTCTCGCTTACATTTTTAATAGCATTCCCGTTATTTATCTACATTTCGGTGGCCAAAGCCAGTACTAATCATTTCCCTCTCCCCTTCCATATTTTTTACAATCGTTGGTTTGTAAAACGATACAATGCGTAAGCGCAAAATGACCGAAAAATGAGAAACTATAATGAACTGGTACAATACTGCCATCTAGGAAAGTTTGACATGAGAGCTCTCATTGAAAATGTCCAATATTTCCAATATGTTTCACGCGAATAGTTCTCGAGATTCTAACAACCAACTGTGGGAAAAGATAAAAGCACAGAGTGTGGAGAAGGGCAAAAGGCGTGTCGATTATTTATTTATGATTTCATTAGTGCCCTGGTCAGGAATGGTCGAAATGACAACAGTATGGCATCAGGCTTAACTTGACATTTATTACGGAAGCGGCGAATGAGGCAACGCCATAAAGCAATATGTCGAACGCTTTGCGGCATTGTCTCGCGCATACAAAGCGGAGAGGTTTCTCTTATTGCGGATGTGGATCAGCGATGTGTTATTGTGTTTTTCTTACCGACATCCGGAAAGGAAAATTGAAAAAGTTTCGGGAAAATGTATAACTTTATGCGATGTAAAATTTAATGCGGTTTTTATGGACAGCGAACGGGAGATACGAGTTTGGATACCCGCGGGCAGCCGAAGATAGAAACGCTTACTTGTGAATTTTACTGTCTGTTGTAATCTTGTGGTTCATTTTTACGAGTTACTTTAACAATGTTTGCAGAAAGTTTCACGAATTCCTTCCAACTCTCAAGGACCACGAATTTCTAAATTATTAACCGCTATAAACTAAGAATATTTATTTTACAGCTTAACTTTACTACAGTGCTTCGGTTTCCGGCAAACGAATTTTAATTAGCTATATTAAAAATAATTCCATAGAGTTGGACACAGCAATTTACAACCCTAACAGAAGTGTCTACAGAGGTCGCTACTATCGATAGCATATTCAGTGTCAAAAGTTGGATAGAAAATGGCGGTTTATTTGAATTTATGACATATTATGACGGAGTGTAATTCTTTCTATTTATAAAAAAAGAATAATAATTATGACAGATTAATAATAAATTAATATAACATTAATAAATGCGCATATCGTATATAGTGGGACGGCCAATTGTTTTCACTGAGACTGCATATTTAATTTTCGCGCCAAAGTAGGGCCACACCATTCGTTATATTCCTGAATAGGTGGAGTTTAAGCGCATGGCAACAACGGTTTTACTTTGATTTGTCGAGCTGTTTTTAATATCAAAGTGTGTTTATTTATTAACCGATTTTTGACAAATACATATTTTTAATACATCATTAAGACCAGCTTTCCAATCACCGGTTTACTCTCGATTAATGTTAATCATGATTAAATAATAATGGTAACCATAGTAACCATGGGGTGGCTAGCTCAGTGGTATGAAGTCGGCCTGTGGATCCTGAGAACCCTGGTTCGATCCCCACAGGCGACAAACAATATTCATAATTTCAAAAAAGCTAGACCTGTGGCTCCTCCATCACTAATATCTTTGGAGGTCGTGATTTGACGATTGGTAACCGCACTTCACGCGCAAAATATATCACTTACCGAGATCTGCTTCGGCAGAGTGCCACACCCACTAATGGGTAGAAGGCGTGATGATATATTTATTTTATTTATTTTATAGTTTCCATTACTATTTAATTATGATTAACATTTATCGGTGATTGAAAAACTGGCCCTTAGGAAATGTAAAAAAGTTTTTCCCATTTTCAACAAAAAATATGATACATGTTATCATTAAAAGAATAATATACATTTTTTTTTTACTTATATAATCTATTTCATCAAAATTTTTCATCTCTATAAAAAAGCAATTATTATATAACTTTAAATCTGATTATTTCGACTACAAAACGTGCAAAATAAAATGCAGAATTTAATTGTCTAAAACATTTTTGTGAAAAATGAATTAGCTACTTGTCCGCAAGGAAATACTGACTTCCTATGTTAAACAGCTATGGCCAGGTTTCTATATTATACCCGCTTTATGTAACTTGCAACAATATTCCTATTTCCTGTAAAATTATTCGTTTTACATATACCTTCATTGTAATTTGATTTCTTCTTAAATTGTAAAATGTGTGCTATTTTGTACCAATAATATTTATGCCTAGCATTTCATAGGCAAATAAAATATAAAACTCTATCACGTGGCATTAAATGCTATTCATGTTGGAGTTACAGCGAAGATATTTAAATTTCTAGATATAAAGTAGCAACTATCATTTTCCATTTTGTTGCAAGTTATATTATAGTTACATGACGCTGAGAATGCAGTATTGGTATCATAGAAAGTATATTTCCATGATTGTGACTGGCCTGAATAAACATCAACTTCAATTCCAAAGAACTATATTTAAGCATAGATATACACAGGATATTCAAAAATTTGTTTTACTAATTTTTAAGGTAAGTATAGGACACCAAAATAAAAACTTTTTGTTATATAACATAGGGTCGGTTATGACTTTAAAAACCTAAAATCTCCATTATTTCGGGTATTTTTATTAAATTCAACAAATCTAGTATATGGAAATTTAATCACTTGACTTTTCCATTGTTTTTAAAACAAATATATTTGCCAAATTATTTTCAACTTACAAATGTTTTAATTTGTTCAAATTCCATGACTATCTATTTAATTTTGATAACTTAATATTAACAGCAACTATAAATAATGAAATATAACCGACTGCGCCAAAAATATTATGTATTGCTGTATTCAATAATAAGAGCAAAATGTACGAAATTTACAGTATCTTTATTTCATGTAATATTATTAAATTATACAACAAAATGTCATTGTGTTACCCACGGTAACCATAGCTATCTCAACACATAACAAATATGAAGACTAATTTAAGTTTTCTAGATCTTTATTTTCAATCTTCTCCAATAAAATAAAAAACAACAGAAAAGACAAATTAAAATGTTTCAGATTGCACATTATCCATAATTTTCTTAAATATCCATCACGGTGTAAGGCATTTTCTTTTTGTTACAATAAATTGTTGTTTTAGTTGAAACTTCATGAAGGTAAGGCGTTTAGTTTCACACGGAAACTTTACGCACTTGAGGCAAATTTTAGATGATAACAAGTCAAGAGAAACTACAAGATCTCTTGCACATAGTTTTCTATTCTACTGAACTCTACAAAACTTCTATAATACACATATTTTTTTTCTGTTACAAGTTTTCAACTATAATTTCTAAATAATTAACTGTATATATTTATAAACTGTTGCGCGTTCAGGAATGTACTTCACTTTGGGAACTTCTGGCGTGGCTGAACCCACTTACTACGCACTGCATTATCATCTTAACGAGTTCGTAAACTTTTCAAATGGCACTTAATTACAACTGACGTTTTTTAGAAGAGTTTTATCAAGCCACGAGCCCAAAGAAATTTTCTTAATAGTCTTCGATTGTTTTTTCCTTCGGAAAAGGTATGCATAATTTAGGGATTCGATAGCATCTCCTTCAGAAACATTGTTACGTATCTTAATTAAAAATATGATTAAAATTTCTTTACGTAAATTGTTCTTTAATCGAGAAAATTAACTTTTTATTATTTAAGATAAACCTTGAGATAAATGGTCGTTAGTGTAAATAATTGATTCAAGATTGTGCTAGTTTTTCGATTTTCCCGAGGCTATATCTTAAAAACTAAACAAGATATGAAGATGCGCTCAACGGCATTGAATTTCTTGTGTTTCAATTCACTAGTATACAAGTTTTCAGCAATTTTTAAAATTGTCAAAAATTTTACTAAACTTTTTTTCTAAAACAGTTTTCGGACAATATCTTAAAAACTAGAAGGCGTATGCACTTAAAAATTTTACCACTGGATTCAGCGGGTCAAAATACATATGTATGTATATTTTTGTTACAATATTCGTACGAGGAAGAATTTCAGAGCAAACAGTCTGAAAATAGCCTAAAATCGAAAAAAATCGAAGGGGTACCCCTTAAGAAATTTTCAAAAAATAAAAATCGTTAAAAATTTGCTTAAAAGTCAATTCGGACACGGGGAATTCAATGCCGTTGAGCGCATCGTCATATCTCGTTTAATTTTTGAGATACAGCCTCCGAAAATGTTGAACTTTCCAAAAATTTCACACCTCAGTTTTTCGACTTTCCCGAGGCCATAACTCAAAAACTAAACAAAATATGAAGATGTGCTCAACGGCATTGAATTTCTCGTGTTTCAATTAACTTGTACACAAGTTTTCAGCAATTTATAAAATTAAAAAAAATTTTACTAAACTTTTTTTCTAAAACAGTTTTTGGACAATATCTTAAAAACTAGAAGGCATATGCACTTGCAGATTTCACCACTGGATTCAGCGGGTCAAAATGCATATGTATGTTTGTTACAATATTCGTACGACGACGAATTTTAGAGCAAACGATCTGAAAATAACCTAAAATCGAAAAAAATCCAAGGGGTACCCCATAAGAAATTTTCAAAAAATAAAAATCGTTAAAATTTTGCTTATTAGTCAAATCGCACACGGGGAATTCATTGCCGTTGAGCGCATCTTCATATCTTGTTTAGTTTTTGAGACACAGCTATCGAAAGTATTGAACTTTCCAAAAATTTCAACACGAAAGTTTTTCGACTTTTTCGAGGCCGATCTAAATGGGAAAAGGAACGTTTATAAATAAAATTATTATAATTACCCTTTTTTCTATAAAATTCGATCAGATAAAAGAGTACGTGTAACACATAGGAAAAATAAACCTTCCGAAATCCTGAGATTGCAAAACTCTGCTAACGACTCATCCCACAATTGCCACCATTGTTCGGAAATATATAACTTTTCCTACGAGTTACATAATATACTATTACCGTCAAAAAGTAATTCGGCCTACGACGAAAAGTATTACTTAACAACTACAACAAAAAATAATATTTTTCTGAAATCTTTCCCGTACAAAAATATCCTAATAAAAAACGCCATATTTTTTTTGTTAAAATGTTTCATATTTTTGTTATTACTTGGTATTCTTATATAAATGAATCTAAAAAATGTAAACGCTGGTTTATTAAATAAAAATGTTAAAGTTTTTGTGATTATTTTTAAACAGTTATTCACTTTAAACTTTAAACCCAGCTAACTTTATTTTTGAATCGAATTATGCTAATTGTTATAGTACAACGTATAACTATTAGGGGACTGGTGAAGTAATTTTGCAGTGTAATGAAGCAAGTGCCATGCGCAAATGGAAAACAATGATACTAAAACGTCTATTCAGTAATTCAGTCCCTTGAATATTTAACCAACATCTGAAATAATTATACCTGTAACATTACAAATGGTAATGGATTTCGCTGTGTGATAGGATTATTTTAGCTTGTCTAATATCCAAACATAACCTAATACATACAGCATAAAGCGTACCCGACTGCTAATTTATCTCAGCACACAAATTACTAGTTGTGATTATTGTGACGTAATCACAAACACAAAGGCTTTAATTAAATGAGTCAAAATAATAACATGTTGTTTTTCAGGACAACAGTTTTTCATTACAACGAGACTAAAATGTTATTTTAAACTCAAATTTCAATTCATTTTATGCTACACTGATGAAATAGAATTTAATCACAAAATGTACAGAATTAAATAATATTGACTGTTTTAATTGTCAATACGCAATACGGTATCTTCATTAATATTAAATGATGTTCATCAAAGCCAGCATTTGTTAGATGAAGTGAATCAATGTTGCATGAATTAATGACTGTTAACATAATTAGTGTGACACAGATAGAAGACAATAATTAAGAACATCAGAGTAAGTAGTTTTATTGTTTGGCCAATCTTTTATATCCCTATTTTTATGGGGTAATGGCTCAGTGGTATCAAGTCGACCTGTGGATCCAAAGAACCCTGGTTTGATCCCCATAACCGACAAAACATTTTCACCAATTTAAAATGACGCCTGTGGCTCCCTCCACCACTAATATTTTTAGGGGCCGTGAATTGACGGCTGAGATCTGCTTCGGCAGAGTGCTACACGCAGTAATGGGTAAAAGGCGTGATGATATATTTATTTTATTTTATCTTTTATTCTATTTTGGCACGATGTCCGAATAAGTACCTTTTTTAACTAAAGTTACTATTTTTTATTTGATTGTACAGAATTTTTTTAATTCAAATATTATTTTAGTACTTTTTGTCCTCGGTCAAATAATCTTCATGTAGCAACCACAACAAGCATTAATGTTTCACTAAAAATATTAACTACAAATATTATAACAATAAATGTAACTTTTTGATACAATTGAACAAAAGAGTTAATTGTGTACCCTGAGCGCAAAGTGAGCTTTTAGTCGCATGGGTAAAGAAATTATAAACCGACTCATGCCGAAATCTACTTTACATCGACGGGAAAAGTACTTTATGCACGTGATATACATCATATTTTTTATCTACGACAGTGTGTAAAATAGATTTTTAATTGGCTAGTTCAGTTAGTAAAATGACTGTTTAACAATAAGTTTTTATTACTCACGGGTTGACAAGCAACCTTGTATTCAAAGGATGCCATTCATGTTTACAATTTTAATATTTGTACGATATAACATATAATGATCGAATTGCAGAATAGTGGAGACAATTAATAAATAAAATAAATAAATATATCATCACGCCTTCTACCCATTACTGAGTGTGGCACTCTACCGAAGCAGATCTCGGTAAGTGATATATTTTGCGCGTGAAGTAAGGTGACCAGTCGTCAAATCACGGCCCCCAAAGATGTTAGTGGTGGAGGAGCCACAGGGGTAATTTTTGAAATTATGAAAATTGTTTGTCGCTTGTGGGAATCGAACCAGGGTCCTCAGGATCCACAGGCCGACTTCATAACCACTGAGCTAGCCACCCGATAAAAAAAAGAAAATAATATTTATTAATGGTGTACTTGTATAATATTTTATTTATAACAAACAATTTCACCACCTTAAAACTACCCCTGAGGTTATCTGTCCACTAATATCTCTGGAGACCGTGATTTGATGGCTGATAACCGCACTTCACGAGCAAAATTAATTACTTATCGAGATCTGCTACGGCAGAGTGCCACACTTAGTAATGGGTAGAAGGCGTGATGATATATTTATTTATTTTATGTATTATTTTATTTCAGATAGGTAGTTTGAAATAAAAAAGCATGCTGCAGGTGTATGATGCACGAACATGCATATTTCCTGGTATAATATTTTCCAGTATCACAGCAGAACTTTTCCCAAAATAAAAGGAGTTGGTAGGCAACAAATCATCTCTGATTAAGTGCACATGAATCTCAAAAACGTCAAAAGGACGCATGAAATATGGGTGACAGATAATCGCGCAAGCGCGCAGGCGAAACAAATGACGCGGCTCCAATTAATTTCGTTAACTGTACAGTGACGCGCGACAATCATCTGGCGGCCGCTGTGACGCGCTATGATTTATTTCAGCATCGCGACGCCTGGAGGGATCCAAGCTCTATGCTATTTGCATATAGAATTAATTACTTGATTCTGATATTGCTGTCACCGAAATAACGATTTTAATTATCTAATCGAAGAAAATAGTTAAGAGTATTGTTCGTATAGACTGATTATTATATTTCTTGCCGAAAAAAATGTGAACTAAACTGTTATTTTATCTAAATTTCGATAAAATTTGGCAAATCTAAAGCTAGATTTAAAATGAAATAATACGAATAGTATCTGTAATGTAAAAAATTGAGCGTGTGCCAGAGATAGTAATGATTTATAATAAAGTAAAGTAAAATATGTCTATACTGAAAACGTTATAAAGATGAACTGACGTCATCAAAAATATAACTAAATGAATGACATAGGGTGCTGCTATGTTTACATGATATATATGTAACCAGTTTTAAATTGTAATGCGCAATACTTCCTTGGAGATGACAAGACTTCACTTTTCTTTGAATTTGCCGATGTTTTAGAGACTATGGATATACTAACTTTTAATGGGTCCGGTACTCTGTAATAAATTTTAAATTAATAAAGAAAATTAATGACATTACTACAACTGCGTTACCTCTTATGTTACTTCATTATAAATCCAGCTTAACTAATGATAAATGTAACTTAGGTAGGTTAGAAACAGAAAAATGTTTACAAATTTTGTTTCTTTTATTTGTACTTTCTTATACGCAGTATAATGGCTCGTTTCCATGCATCCGTCGCGTCCGTTGCAGTGCGTCCGTCGCGAAATTTGATTGGTTAAATTTGAATAATTAAAAAGGGCGCGAAGCTACTTGCAGTGACGGACAGAGTTCGTCTACTCTCTACTCAATGCAGTGTGACCTTGATGGCGGACGCATCTCTCTCATATAATATGAGATAGCACTAGTGACAAATATCAAATACCGTGTATTTATGGCTTGGTTAATTATTTTATATTATCTACATATGTCTTCTGTAAATATATTTTAATTTTAAAGAAATACTTTGCATTTGGTTAATGATTATTATAAATTTATAGGTAAAATTTTATTAACGATGCAGGAACATTTCATTTGCTGCTTTTTAACATATTTGAAATATAAATATGAAATAATAAATATATTATTACCCGACATTTTTTAGGTTATAATTAATCAAAAAGACGGATGCATGTGAACGCCTATATTTTCGTCCGTCGTGCAGCGTGCAGCGCTGATCTACTGCAACGGACGCGACGGATGCATGGAAACGAGCCATAGGAAGTATTGGAATCGTGAAAAAAATCGTTGACGAGATTTTCGCGGAAATACGTGTGAAAATGAACAATTAATTTTATGTTTATTTTTAATTCTAAAATTTTATAAACGATTAGCTATTTTATGTTTTATTTCTCATGCGGTATGAAAAGTTGTATAAACCAGTCTTAAGTTAGCTAACTGTAAACCAAATTGAAATACGTGTATAATAGTTAATTTTCTCCTTTAAATTCAGCAACGTTCGGATACGTTGTTCTCTGAAACAGTTGAACGTTTTCCCAATTTCTCCTGCAGCTATTTGTGTTTACAATGCATCGAGTGGCAGTCGGGCACAATCGGTTACATTATTAAACCAAAATAGTGACTAGCGTAGCAGGCAATTCATATCGAACATGATTACTACTCGTATGTACTGTGATTCCATCATAGTACTTTGTTCGCAACGATAAATTGCCATACGGATTACAATAATCCACTACAATATTGTTGTCACGGTTGTGGCAGTTAATAGCAAGTAAATATTAATGCGTATCCATACGATGCGATGAAGATTGCTTTTTGTTCGTAATTTATTTAAAAAATGTACGAATCTAAGAATATCTGTAAAAGAGCAGAGTGCCACATACTATAGTATAAGTGACGTGATTTTATATTTATTTATTTATTTATTTTATAGTCCAGTATTCACTTTGCCGTTTATAACTGATTTAAAAGGCAAGAAAAATGACACAAGCCAAAAAAATAAAAATCTGGTGTGGACACCACACGACTTTCTTATACACAGCATATTTAATATTTAGAATATATACGGCTGTATCATGTAACATATCTTTAATAATAAGCGACGTCGATAAATTTTACAAGTTTTGGCATCACCGGTTTTGTCTTGACGCTTGTCAAATTTGTATTTATATGAATAAAAATTTGACAAACGTCAAACCGAAACCGATGTTACCAAAGCTAAAAAAAGTTATCGATGTCGCTTATTATTAACGATGTGTTACATGATACAGCCGAATATATTATTAAACATGTAATTTAGATTTTCAGTAATTCAGCATTTATCTGTTTGAAACATATAAAATATCAAATTTGTTTACGTATATTTTTTAGTAATGTTGACTACTTAATGTCTCATGCGGTGAAAATGTTTTGTCGGCTGTGGGGATCGAATCAGGCCGACTTGATACCACTGAGCCATTACCCCATAATTAGAAAAGCAGGAAACTACAAAAGTATGATATTACATGTTATAAATAAATAAATATGTCATCACGTCTTTTACCCATTACTGGGTGTGGCTCTCTGCCGAAGCATATCTCGATAAGTGATATACTTATGCGCGTGAAATGCGCTTACCAGCCGTCAAATCACGACTCCAAAGATGTTAGTGGGGTAATTTTCATGTGGTGAAAATGTTTGTCGGCTATGGAAATCGAACCAGGGTTCTCAGGATCCACAGGCCAACTCGATACCACTGAGCTACCTACGTCGAATGAAAGTTTTATAAAACAGTTGAAGAGGAGTCAATAGATGGATGTGATTTTGTTTTTGTGTACAAGTTGACTTGATGGATCTATATTTTATAAGCAATTGACGATTTAAAAATTGAAAGGATAATATTTTCACCTGTGGAATCATATATTAAAAAATAACAATTTAATTAGCATACTCAATTAAAGGTGTTTCATGTTGGACGAAATAAATCGAATGCATTTGAACCGTGCAAAAAATTCTGAGTGTATTCATGTCTGGTGGTTGTTATTAGCACAAATTGCAAATATCCTTCGGGCGTCGTTTAATTAAAAACTGTACAATCTACACCGGAAATTAAATTAGATATTTTGCGAAAATAATTAAACTTGGCAATGATGTTTGACAGTGGCGTAACCAAAAATTTTAGGCTCCTCATTAGACCACTGAAATAGATAAGTATGCAGGTTCTATCAATCAAATCAATTTTTCTTCTATCTAATGATTTTGGAGAAAAAGAGATATGGATTATATAGAAAGGAAGTGTCATAATTCTGTGGTTGTTGAAATAATATTACGAGGGGAGTGGGGCGGCGGAGAATTAAAAAAATATTTTTGTTCAAATGGAATACTGTTTTCACAGGAGATAATCATATTTTTGTTTGTTTGATTAATTATTAAATGTTAATATACGACTGTTTTGTGAAAAAATAAATACATTTTGATATTCATTTGTTTCTATCATAGCTTGTTGATTCCTATGCGATTTGAATTAAATTAAGATCAATATAATTTGCATTTTACTCTAAAAAAAAAATTGTTATGTGAAGGTATTGAATTAACCTTTGTATTCGTTGAATTCAGAATAAAATTCCTTTCCGCACAATTTTTTTTTGTTTTTAATGTTTTTATTTAAACAAAAGAAGTTTGATTTATAACTGCAAGTATTAACAATAATAATAATAATTTATTGACCGCCTTCCTTGTTTCATAATAGTTACGCCACTGGTGTTGGGTAAATACGCGAAGCAGGTGGTAATATCCTGAAGGTATCATTTGCTGATCTTTATCAACAGAAACGTTCAGTTTTTCTAAACGATTTCTGGACTGTAAAATGGAGAGTATAACCAAATTAGTATTAGTAAATCTACTCGCAGTAACAGTACGCGAAGTAAGCTAGTCACAGAAAAATAGTATATAACATAAGGAGTATTCCATTTGCCACTTGGTTCACTTAAATCAGTTCAGATAAATTAGTCACCGTGACTAAATTAACTGAATTAATCAAACTGCTGCACTAGTAAAATAAATAAGTGATCTGATTTAATACATGTAAGGTAGATTAGATCCAAATGACAAATGGAATACGCCTATAATAAGTCAAGAAAGTGATATTTTACTGGACGAAGGAGCAGTTTGAAATACGACGCAGCAGGCCGAATATTTTAATTCGCTGATTTAAGTAAAAACACTTTCCTGATATATATATATATATATGTATATATATATATATATATATATATATATATATATATATATATATATATATATATATATATATATATATATATATATATATATATATATATATATATATTTTCTGAAACCATTTAATGTAATCAATCAATAATTAATAATAAATAATTAATAATGTTTCAATTTTTTTATGTGAAGTGTTCTGACAGCAGATTACGTATCGAAGGTTACAACAAAAAAAAGTCAGGTACAATACATAACAGTCAAGTAAAATTTTTGTACTTTACCAGACTGTTATTTTTGTTATTATCTTGGATACGTACTTTATTTGACTGTTTTGGTAAAAATCTACTTTTCATACTAAAATTGGTCAGGAGAGTGGGCACATTTTTACCGGTTTCAGAAAAATATTGTTGTGTTTTCGCCCTAAAAAGCAGGCTTAAGCAGGCTTAAGACCATAACAGAATAATTCCTATTTATACATATATAAAACGACAATTTTTCTTTATTGTAAATACTTGATTTTACTAATTTATTAATAATGGAAAATTATTCACATGAAGAAAAATGACAAATAATGAAACGGCATTATTCAAAGGAAAGTTTGACAAAAAAAACTTAATGTATTTGTTTGTTATTTTGTTATCCGTAATTAACAGTAATTAAATTGTAATTTTAATATTTAATTGAATATATAGGGGGGCTTTATTAGTCCGGTCCTGTTCTAACTATAAAATGAGATGTCACGTCACGTCGCGTCACCGTGCCAGCCGCCTCTGATACTGTTATTAATAACATGTCAGACTAACGAGCGACACGGGAGGAGACAATGCAGTAATTTACTAACGAAGTGAGTTCGACGCCGAACGTCGTGACGCACTGCGTCATCGGTAGAGCGTGGAGGTACAGTGGAGGTTGACGATTGACGCTCACCGGGTGTGTGTTATAGCAGACTAACTATTACGTTGTTATTTCTGGATTTACCCGCAAGATTTATTCACGGAAAATGTCAAATTTGTATTATAATGTCAGCGGCAGAATCTGGAAGGTCTCAGGGTTAGTCAAGTTAATTTCGATGTAGTTATTTGTTTAATCACGAGTTTAATCTATACCCCATTCCAGACAGTTGAGAAATACGTATTTACGTATTAATAATGTGGTACAAACCCTATTTAAAATGACAAAAAGTTTTCTTAAAATTAATAAATATATCATCACGCTTTTTACCCATTACTGGGTGTGGTACTTTGCCGAAACAGATCTCGGTAAGTGATATATTTATACGCGTGAAGTGTGGTTACCAGCCGTCAAATAATGGCCCCCAAAGATGCTAGTGGTGAAGGAGCCACAGGGGTAATTTTAATTTTGGTGAAAATGTTTGTCGGCTGTGGGAATCGAACCAGGGTTCTTAGGATTCAAAGGCCAACGATACCACTAACCTACACCAAAAAATTACATGTCCAATGGATTAATTGACACTGTTGTCATGCATACGTTTTGCTTTTATTTATTTAAACCAAGTTTAAAATTTAACTTTTGTCGATGTAACCGGCCACTAAAGTTCGAATTTTAAATGCATATTTAATTGTAATACTTAGGTTATTATTAGCTCAGCGGTATGAAGTCGGCCTGTGGATCCTGAGAACCCTGGTTCGATACCCACAGTCGACAAACAATTATCATAATTTCAAAAGCTACCCCTGTGGCTCCTCCATCACTAACATCTTTGAGGGGCGTGATTTGACGACTGGTAACCGCACTTCACGCGCAAAATATATCATTTACCGAGATCTGCTTCGGCAGCGTGCCACACCCAGTAATGAGTAGAAGACGTGATCATATATTTATTTATTTATTTAGGGTATTAACCAATAGAGTGAGTAATTGCAATTGTGTGAAATTTTCTTTCAAATTCAAGCGCAGCCTATCGCTCTCTTCTTTTCTAATCTTTGTAGTTACGTTGATACAGCAGTGAGCGTGAGTAATGTGAGATGTTTTGATCATATGAAACGTAAGTCGAAAAAAGATGAATGAAAAGTTTATAGAAGTGATTGAAGATTTGTTGTGTAATAAATGATTCGGAGTGTGATGAGTAAAGGAGCTTTTATGGACGGAACTATAAATATGGTTGAGGCGAGGATGGTGTGTTAGAATGAGAATATTTGCCGAGGACTGATTATTTGATTAATCTGATAAATTAATGATTTGAAAAGTTTTTTTGAGAGAGGTGGACAAGAGCGCGAAAAATCTCATAGAACTGAGTTCTTGCTTCTTTACATTTTAGTCAACACGTGTTTTTGTCAGTTTTTCCATTATTGTATAGGTTATATTTTAAGAAATTTTTAAAGACTTATATTATGTTAATCATGTTCGAATTTGTAACGAGTGTTTTATACTATTTTTTTTTATGTCGGCTTTCCTTTAGATAACTTCTTTATAAAATTACTTGATATTTTCCATAAAGGCAAATTTTTGATATAGAACTAGATAAGTTGGTGACAGTGATTTACGACTGATTTTGTTTAAATTGCGTTTTTTATTTTGTCCGTTACTATTTTGTGTATTTAATGCAGTTATACCAATCTATAAAAACAATATGTCACCAAAAATAGTTTAAGAATGATGCTCATTCTAGCATCAATATGGGTGCGAGCATATATGTTATTCTAATTCCGAAACAGAGAATAGCCTATTCTGTATCTCGAATACCAATTTACTGTAACAAACGGTTAATTTATTTGCAAAATTAACAACCATCATTATTTTGTCAAAGAGAACAAAGTCAAATCTGTCTTCCACACAGAATGCTTAAAACTCATAATTGGGATTAAGTTCCTGTTGTGCAGAGTTGCAAAGTAAATCAACATTTGTGTTCCTAATATCAACACGAGATCATTTGTAGAAACGAAGCTCGTCGAAATCGGATTGAAGGTTAAAAAGATGAACGTATCAGTCGGCCTTGTCTCCAGGGCGAAACACGTGGCCATGAAACAAAGTGAGATTAGTAATTTCACCGTTTCATCTGGCTGGTTATTGCGCTTTGTAGATATTAAAGCTCCCACGGCAGGAAGAATAATATAGCAGCGTTTCATATAAACAAGAGGATATAACCGTCACGGTTTTCGCAAAAAAGGCACAAGATAGCGGACAGAACAATAGAATTACAACGGAATCCGAGCAGAGTGTTGAAAATTTAATGAAAAAAGAAAAAGATGTCCGCTCGTGAAAAAATAAATGCGTCGTGAATTCAAGACTTCGGAAATTAATTCCGAATGTGCAGCGGTGCTATCGGTTATCAATTTTGGAGATTTGTTTCTCTATGTAGAAGACCTTCTGCAAATTAAATATTTTGCGAGATATTAAATATTAACACGACATAACATTTCAATTTATAGCTGCGAATTGTTAAAATTTTATAAATTTACTTAGGTATTGTATAAATAACGTTTAAATTGAATTTTGAAATTTGATGAAATTTTATCTAAAAGCTTTTCAAAATTAATAATAATATATACATAAACAGTAAAAATATAAAGTTTTAATTAATAAATCGAAACTCTATTGAATAATTAAATTTTCATAAAATTTTATGATAGTAGATCAGAAACTTCATCATTAACTAATTAACTAAGTCAAAATGGGGTGGCTAGCTCAGTGGTATGAAGTCGGCCTGTGGATCCTGAGAACCCTGATTCGATTCCCACAGGCGACAAACAATATTCATAATTTCATAAATTACCCCTGTAACTCCTCCACCACTAACATCTTTGGGGGCCGTGATTTGACGACTGGTAACCGCACTTCACGCGCAAAATATATCACTTACCGAGATCTGCTTCGGCAGAGTGCTACACCCAGTAATGGGTAGAAGGCGTGATGATATTTTTATATTTATTTTTTTATAAAATGATAAATATTTAATGAAAGTGCTGTAGAAAGAAAAACAATGCTCAATAGTATATTACGTACCATGAACTGTAAGTGGTAGTTTTTTAGGTCAAGAATGTAGTTTGGAAAATGGAGGCCCGCAGGGTTGATATTACCTAAAAATTCGCGACCTAAATATATCAGTCTGAGGTTAGTAATCTACTTTTTACAATACTTGCACAAATAGAAGGAAAAGAAAAATAGGTCTCAAAATTCGAGATTTCCTAAACATTCGCGATCTAAAAAATCACTTACAGTTCGAGGTTAGTAAGCTATTTTTTTACAATAATTGCACAAATAGGAAAAGAAAAATAGGTTTCAAAATTGACAGCTGTCAAATTGTTGTCAAAATAAACAGGACCTTGGTATCTAATATTTACTTACTGTCCACGGTAGATAGTAAGCGAACATTAAAGTCCTACTGTAATCATGGAAACCATTGTTCAATAAAAGTTCAACTTACTGAGTTTAAATTTTGTCACTAATAGGTAACTTACAGTATAAGTATTGTATAAATGTTTTTTTCTGCTACCGGCCAGAAAATAAGTCCTTTCTGATAACTTTTTAGATCGATAAATCCATCTTTCTCGATCTAGGTCGGAAAGTACGACTAGAAGGTTCGGTAATAGTATATTACATAATAAGTCAGGAAAGTGATGTTTTATTTGACGAAACGGTTGTTTGAAATACGAGGCTGCAGTATTTTAATACGATATATCAATATTGGATTAACAAAGAAAATTAACAGCCCAATTCTCAAAAGGGTTTTAGCTAGAATCTAGCTAATTCAGAATTTTGGATTTGTCAAATTAAGCTAAACCAGATTCCCAAAAAAGTTTAAATAAACTTTAGTAAAATCTTTTTATCATATAGTTTTCGGACAGTGAATTGAATTAACTGTTTTAAATGGGACTAGCATAATATTAGCTAATCCAAAATTCAGGTTTAGCTAAACCTGTTTAAATTCGTTTCATATTTCATTGCCGAAGCATTTATAATGATTTTCATCGCAAAAATTGTTCATCACAGAAACAATGACATACTGAACTATCACTCTGTGTGGTCATCAATAAAAAGTTGGACAAATTTCCTGCGAGGAAAGGATCCATCAAAGGCTTTCGAACGTTCGCCTCAAGTTCTGGAGGCAAGAAACAATGAGGCAATGACTTGAAGACGTCTCGACGTCTCATCGTCCCGACGTCAGAGCTCAGCGAGGTTAGAGTTGCAGTGCAATAACCCGATAACGCGGAACACAGGAATCGTAATTCTCGAATGTCAAGTTGGAAGTTGGCGTGGCTCGCCCCTCTTGACCTGTCATTCATTTGTCATTGCTAAGCCTGCTACGCGAACGAGAACTCGCTTTGCTCATAAGTGGATGTTAAGGCGATGTCTGTCAAGAACTTGGAAATTTCACTTGACCTTCGTCTGATAAATGAAATACCACACGGACAAAGCAGAGAACTGAACCATGTTTTTATTCTTACTGGTTATTATTACTAACCACCATTTTACATATTGTTGTGATAGTAGAATTCATTGTCCTAATGTTAGATTCATAAAACAGGTAACGCTAATAACATTTTTATACGTTGCGTTCATCGATTCATCATTATACTGAAAACAGTACATTACAAAAAATAACTATACCATCATGTTTTTTAGCCACTAGTGGGAGTGGCACTCTGTCGTAGCAGATCTTGGTAGGTGATATATTTATGCGTGTGAAATGCGGTAACCAGTTATCAAATCACGGCCTCCAGAGATGTTAATGGAGCAGGAGCCACAGAGGCAACATATATAATATAAATATATCATCACGCCTTCTACCCATTACTGGGTGTGGCACACTGCCGAAGCAGATCTCGGTAAGTGATATATTTTGCGCGTGAAGTGCGGTTACCAGTCGTCAAATCAAATTTATAGAGACTGATATAGGTATTTTAAATGGTAAACTTAATAATAAAGGATAAAAGTATATTTTTAAGAAACAAATCAATCGAAATATGGGGTACATGTCTCAATGGTTTAGAGTGGGCCTGTGGATCCTGAGAACCCTGGTTCGATTCCCACAACCGACAAACAAGTTTCACCACATTTTAATTACCCCTGTGGCTTTCCGACCATTAAAATCTTTGGGGACGTGATTTGACGGCTTACCGAGATCTGCTACGGCAAAATGCCACATTTAGTAATGAGTAAAAATCGCCATTAAAAATTTATATTATTAAAATCAAGGGCAACACTCTAAAACAAAGGACTGTCATCTATGACATATGGTCACCGTACAAATATACTATTGTAGTTCCCATTTTGACTCGAATTCTAATTCACAAAAATAATTGATAATAATGACACCAAGTTTTACGGCGACAAAATTATGTACAACTTATTGTGATGTACACATATGAACAATAATTCCAAACAGACAAACAACCTTATTTATTTTGTTAATACCAAAACCAATAACATTCAACGAACTACAAATTTAATCCTCTTTATGAATCTGCCTATAAAATACGCTGTATATACATATGTATGAGTATGAGGATTGAGTGAACGATGCATGACGTGAAGGCAGGAAAGATGCTGGAGGAGTAAGGGAAGGACAAGCAAGAAATCCGCGAAAACTTCAATTGTGTGGGAGACGAAAGAGGTAGAGCGGCATTGTGCTCGGGTCCTCGATCCGAGATTAATGTGGAGGCATCTATCAAAAATATGGCGCACATGAAATATTTTTTCGGGCGCTGAAACTTGTATTAAAAGCTCAACGAAGGCTGGAGCTCGCTGCAGAGCCGTCGAGCGGAGTGATGCGTAGATGAATATATCTGAAACACGCGCCCCAGTTTTTCATCTCTTCGACATTGGCGCATACATAATTAAACTGGCGCTCGCTGCCCGGATAAACCTTGTGGATATTTTCAAACGGATGGAGTTGTTACTTTTTTTTTAATAACATCCGATACAAAGCACCGGAACTTCATTCAAACCAAGCGAATGGAATAGAGAATAGGAAAAGTACCATAGAACATCAAACTTCTTCTTAAATTATGAAAATATTCAACTGCTTATTAAACGAGTTTTTATATTTTAATTAAATACATGAAAGCAAAGAAAAAGTATAGAAAAATATGAAGACACTCAGGTTTTATAAGATGTAGCACATACTAATTGAATTAGGACACTTCAAAATGATCTTTGACAGCTGTCATTGTATGGGTCGCTTCTAATGATCAATTATTTTAAAACAAAACAACATATGACCGGTTTCATCATCAAAAGTTAAATTTTAAACTTGGTTTAAATAAATAGAAGCAAATCAAAATTACATTTAAATAAATTAAATAAATAAATATATCATCACTCATTATTAGATGTCTGCCGACGCAGATCTCGGTAAGTGATAAATTTATGCGCGTGAAGTGCATTTACAAGCTGTCAAATCTCAGCCCCCAAAGATGTTAGTGGAGGTGGAGCCACAAGGGGTAATTTTAATGTCGTGAAAATTGTTTGTCGACTGTGAGAATCGAAGCAGGGTTTTTAGAATCCACAGGACGACGCGATAACACTGATACACCTACTCCAAAAATTACATGTCAAATGGTAAAGGACATTGCTGTCATATATTCGTTATGCTTTCATAAATTTAAACCAAGTTTAAAATATAACTTTTGTTGGTGAAACCGGCCACTAAAGTTCGAATTTTAAATCAATATTTAATTGTAATATTTACGTTATTAACAGTACTCTGGTTTGGCTATTGACCAATAAAGTGACTAACTGCAATTGTGTGAAATTTTCTTTCAAATGCAAGCGCAGCCTACCGCTCTTTCTTATATTATTTGTAGATTCGTTGATAGAGAAACAAACGTGAGTAATTTGAGATTTGTAAAATTTCCTTAAAAAATCAGATTGTGTCGCTACAGACGAAACCTGTTGTCAATTCCTGTGAAACATAGGAGTCTTGGGATCGATGCTGTGTTAGACACTAAGACAGATAAATTCGGTTGACGCCGATTCGTTCAGGGGAGCCGTGGCTTAGTGGTTAAAGCATCAGCCCGGCAAGCTGAAGGTCCTCGGTTCGAGTCCGGGCGTCTCCCGAATTTTTCTGTCATAAACTTTAAATTTAACAAACTTCAAAGTCATTCATATGACTTAAATTCTTTAAATTTAATTTGAGATGTTTGGAGCATATGAAACGTACGTCGAAGAATGATTAACAAAAAGTGTATAGGAGTGATTAGATGGATGTAATTGAAGGTTTGTTGTGTGATGAATGATTCCGAATGTGATAAGTAAATGAGCTAATATGCTGGATGAAAATATTTGACGAGAAATGATTATATGATGAAGCTGATGACTGAATGTTTTTATGAATGATTCTAGGGTTCGTGCTACCCCATTTGATGAGATATAATGTGATACTGGGTTATATAATAAAAAATAAAGGAAATACAATTAAAAAGTGAAGCTGGTCTCGGACTATTTGAGGATTGCATACTTTTGGGCAGTCTTAATTTTAAAATGATCAGGATATAATCTATTCGAACTCACTGATTATTAATTAAAAAAAGATCTTATGCAATTATGATTGAATATCAACATCTTAATTTGTTTCAAACTTAAACTGATCAAATAAAAGTAATTAAAATCTGCATCTACACTTTAAAAACCTATGAAAATTTGATAGTGAAAGGTCTAAAACAATAAATTCTTTATTTTAATACAAAAAAAGTTACAGCTAGCGTTTGACTTTTGAATTAAAGAATTCAGTAACAAACGAATACTTTTCTGTCTTTAATCTGAAATACTAAAAGCTAAATGATAACAAAAAAAACTTGAGTAACAGAAGAAAGGACTATGGTCCATAAACTGAATTTATAAATTTTACTGCTGAACTTAAATAAAATTTCTGTATGGAGCTTCAATCCCGTAAGAAGATTACAGCAACAAAAATAGAAATCTCCTGAGCATTCGTACAATGACTTTCAGTTAAAATATAAGATACAGACAAACGGAAAGCAGGGAAGCAGGAACAGGAGTTGTTTTTTCCTGTGGCAGCAACAGGAGACGCCTAATGAGGCCGAACTGGCGCGACAATGTGTTTCTTAGGACCGAATTTAGCCGAAAATCATGGCCTTGCGATTTTATTTCATTATAATTTTCAAGTTTAGTATATTTACTTTTGAAATTTTATACGCCATTTTCTCAAACAGATATTTTCTGAACCTCGCAGATACTGATTATATTTTATTTTTGTTAGATATCTAATAAATATAAGAATGATCTTGATTTATCTTTTGTTTAGCTAATTTCTTCAATTGTTGCCTGTTATCTTATCTAGATATTGAAATAGCGGTTATCTTTATTTTTATCTAGATGAAAAGTACTACTTCAACTCTGTTACTGGACTAAAGAGCTGATTTTATACGAGACACTGTAACCCTGTATCGATTGAATACTGTCAACAGATTGTAAGAAAACTGTAAATACTTTAGTGAAATACAAGACGGTAAGCAGTTGTTACACTGATTGTATCAAAAAATGTACATAATGTAGAAACGTTTGTCAGTAGAAAATATACGATATGGAAATGTTCAAGATAAGATATTTTAAATGCTTCAATTGTTTCATCAGATATTGTTTTAAATGAAACTTATGTAATAGTTTAATTTCTATTACAAAAATAGTTCCTCACTTGTCATAAAATTGAAATCCGGCCCTGCTGTTTTTCATTTTCAATGACCACGGGGCTTATTATCTGCCCGTAACACCGTCATTTATCAACAGGACCAGCATTCCTTATTACACCGTGTTTTGTTATATTGTTGTTCTCAACAACAGACTTTCGTCAAGATTTTTATATCTTGTTGCTTATTATAGTTCACGTAATAAAGATTATTAAAGGAATTTTGCTCAGACAATAATTTAAAAAATGAACTTGAATAAAGGCTTATTTTTAATACGAAAAATATTACTCATTGTATTAGGGATTTATATAAAATTAAATATTTCAAAGATTTTCAGAACATCTTTAAGCAATAAGTATTTTGTATGTTTTTTTAGAGAGAAACAATATAAATTTATAGACGATAGATACTTATTTAAAATGAAGTTATAATAAAAAGTAAACAAGACCTTCACATTTTCTCAACGCTCTTGGTACATATTACAAACAAATTTATAGCTACCCACTGCGAAAAGAAATTAAAATGTCTTCAATATTTTATATTTGTCAACTGCGATTATCATTGTAAATGTTTATTTTTTTTAGCTATGATTAACATATATTATTTCCATAATAATAATGTCACATTTTTAATTACTACCCATAACCGGTAAATAAGCCATTATATCCCTGTTATTAAGGATATAATTATGTACTTAAAGGTCCCGTTTATTTTGACAGCTGTCAATTTTGAAACCTATTTTTCTTTTCCTTCTATTTGTGCAATTATTGTAAAAAATAGCTTACTAACCTCGAACTGTAAGTGATTTTTTAGATCGCGAATGTTTAGGAAGTCTCGAATTTTGAGACCTATTTTTCTTTTCCTTCTATTTGTGCAAGTATTGTAAAAAGTAGATTACTAACCTCAGACTCTAAGTGATATATTTAGGTCGCGAATTTTTAGGTAATATCAACCCTGCGGGCCTCCATTTTCCAAACTACATTCTTGCCCTAAAGAACTATCACTTACAGTTCATGGTACGTAATATACTATTGAGCATTGTTTTTCTTTCTACAGCACTTTCATTAAATATTTATCATTTTATAAAAAAATAAATATAAATATATCATCACGCCTTCTACCCATTACTGGGTGTGGCACTCTGCTAAAGCAGATCCCGGTAAGTGATACATTTTGCGCGTGAAGTGCGGTTACCAGTCGTCAAATCACGGCCCCCAAACATGTTAGTGGTGTAGGAGCCACAGGGACAGCTTTTTCAAATTATGAAAATTTGTCGCCTGTGGGAATCGAACCAGGGACCTCAGGATCCACAGGCCGACTTCATACCACTGTGCTAGCCATCCCATTACTATGTAAGGATTGAAAATAATATATATTTCGCAGTTGTATTATGTTCGAGAACACATACGGAAAAAAATAATTAATATCACTAGCGGTTCTATCTAAAACTCTAGATTTGAGACAGATCGCAGAATCTTTCAGAAAGGCGCGTTTCGAGTTTTAAAGTCTCTAGTTTTAGCAACACTGTCATTCATACCGCGGCACATGTAATTCAAAACAAATATAATACTTTTAACACTTGCGCCAGCGGGTGGAGCTGGTATGCAAATTTGGTTGATGTTAGTTTCGTCTAGTGTAAAATAAAGGCGGCGTGGCGCTTATAGCAGCACTTTGTAAAACTCTAAATGCGACGCAAGCAAGAAGCAAGCAGCTGCCGATGGCGGCGACGGTGGCGCCACTTGAGATTCGGTAATTAATGGCAGCGTTAACTTGTGACGGGAATAATGATGAGGAAATTGACGTGAAAAATTAATATTTTCCTCTGCCGTTTGACTAAAGGTAATTTTGGAAAGCTATCGCTCTTCTGATTTTTATAGTATTTTTAATCAAGAAGGCGAAGACAGAAATTCATTTGTCATTGCTGAAAGAAGAAATAAAACAGTATTGTGGACTGATAGCTGTTGGGAATTGAAATTTATAATTTATTTTCATACCGTGACTTGTTATTTCCAAGACTTGAATGCGCACTAGTTCGGCTATTATTAATGTTGCATTATCGGAAATATAGCAGAGCAGCTTCGCGCTACGGCACAATATTCATTAATATTAGTTGCTATTCAGATGTGATGGATACTGCTATTTTCAATTCAGTTATATCGTGACTAACATTTATATTTCAATGGTAAATGCGTTTAATATAACCTAAACATTAAGCCGGTGACACACTCGGTCAATTTTTATATCATACGTATTTATTTAATTATGTACAATGATGTCACATTCACTAAAGGTAAAAACTGCCACACAAACATAACTTAGGTTATGTTACATTTAAACTGCACTTAACCAGGGTTGAGAGATTTAAATCAAATTGATTTAAATCATGATTTAAATCAAATGATTTTTTTTAAACCATTGATTTAAATCAAGATAAATTAAATTTAATAATTTAAACATAAATGAATAATTTTTGTTATTGTATATGTATTTCTTAAATTAAAAATACAAAAAAAAATTACAGTAAAAAAATAAAACCATGTTTTAATCAATTATAAATATTTGAATATGAAAATATAACAATTCAAATAACAAAAAAAAAGTAGAAACGTTTATTCATTTAGTGGTACATTATTATTAAAATGTTTAAATAAAAAGACCAGTTTTCCAGCCTTTTCAGATCCTAGTCGGTTTCTCAATTTTGAATGCACAAGTCCAAATGATGAAAAAACTCGCTCAAGACGAAGTGGCGCATAAAAGTGATTTTATAATTTTCAATATTATATCTTTATTTGGTCCTAATTCATCTTTTTGGGACATCCACCATTCAACACTTGAAACGTTGTTCAGAATTTCTTTTGAAAACATTACACAATACGTAATATTTAAAAATGTAATTCAAAATACCTGTTTTTAAAAAAATAATTTAAAAAATCTAATTTAAATCAAAAAATCTGATTTAAATAAAAAAATCTGATTTAAATAAAAAAATTGATTTTATTGATTTTTTTTTTAAATCACGTTTTTTATCCACCCTGACTTAAACTGCATTTATATTTTCCTATATCGCGTTTTCCTAAAATTCAATTTTGAACAACTGTTTTTGAGAATATTTTTCTTAAGTTGTTTTAAAAATGTTAAAACATAAACGTATCACTTTAGTTGTCATTGATCAGTAAAATGATTGCAATTATTTGTTTTATACATTAGCAACAATGAAAGATTTAAAAATTAGACTGTTAAATAAGTCACACAGTCTAATGTCTAATTATACAGAACTGCGCTGCGTTAATTACTTATTTATTTTTTAACATTTATTTAAAATGTTTGACGAATAACTACCAAAAGAGCTATTTGTATGTGTTAAACATAAAATAATGTACATTTAAATTAATTATTTAATGTGCAGAAAAGGGCACAGAAAACCCAAAACCTAAATCAACATGCTGTGTGTTGCGTATGTAAATCAAATATACATTTGCAATAAATAGTACAGCGATTTTAAATATTAATTATTGTACAGCAGTATTAAACATTTATCCATATTAGAAAAGAAAGTACGCGGCCTAGTATAGTTTTCTATATTATTCATACCTTTGCCGCATAATGCCAGTATTGCAGATTTAATATGTAAAAGTGTTCTTACCTGAAACAAAGAAAATCAATATTAGAATTATTGCAACACAAATAAATAAATAATATCATTATTTAAACTCTGACAACAAAATAACTAACATTATTTTACTTAAATATTGAAATTAAATATAAATATATAACATCACGCAATGTCCCTATAAAATGGAGAAGAACCAAAATGCATTATATATACATTCATCGACAAAAAAAGGATCACTTAAAATTTAAATATTTTATATATTTATTTATTTATATTTGAGAGTGTTAGCTGTCGAAAATGTAATTGACGTGGAAAAGTATTCCTCAAACCGATATTCAGGCCATTTTTAACATTATGTGCAGAAGAATAGAAGCTATAATAAGAACAAGAAGAGCAAAAGCGCGTTTTTGATAACGTGATAAATTATGGGGTAGCTAGCTCAGTGGTATCGAGTCGGCCTGTGGATCCTGAGAACCTCGGTTCGATTCCCACAGCCGACAAACAATTTTCACTACATTAAAACTATCCCAGTGGCTCCCCTCCACTAAAATCTTTAGGGACCGTGATTTGACGGCTGGTAACCGCACTTCACGCGCATAAATATATCACTTACCGAGATCTGCCCCGGCAGAGTGCCACATCCAGTAATGGGTAAAAGGCGTGATGATATATTTATATTATTTAATTTAATAAATTAATTAATTAAAATTGGTTTTTTAAATATTTTTTTGTAAATTTGTAAAGCTTTCTAATTTTATTTATAATTTATAACTAAATCTTTTAAACAAATTAAAACTGCTTAAATTGTTGTAAAATACTGCCAGTTACTGTGTTATTGCAATACATCGGTATAAAACAATCAAATAAATAATTAAAATTTTGAAATTACAAGTGATCCGGCTTTTTTGTCGGTGAGAGTATATATGATATTCCAAATTGATTGCATATGACATCATAAAAAATATAAATCTAAAACTGTATAGTATTTTCTATCAGTTTTTTTTAATTAATTAATTAATTTATTTTGTAACTCTGCACAAAAGGAACTTAATCCCAATTACAGTACAGGGGGCCTACAGCTTATAGTGAAATCCGAACCACTCAGACACAATCGTATTTTTTTGATATAAGTAGAAGTCAGTGAGATTTGAATGCACGACCTCTTGCTTGCTAATTAAGAAACGCAAGTTTTACTTCGCTTTAATCTAGTAGGCTACAATTGCCTATAATTTAAATAAGTAATTCCAGAATCCTCATAACGTTATAAGCAATAAATTGTTAATATTGTGTACCATATATCTCACATTTGACAAACAAGAGAGAAAAGCGATTAGTTATCCCATTCATGTTTGAAATTTCCCTCACAACATATGTTTAAAAAAATATTTAAAATAAATAAATAAATATATCATCACGCCTTCTACCCATTACTGGGTGTGGCACTCTGCCGAAGCAGATCTCGGTAAGTGATATATTTTGCGCGTAACGTGCGGTTACCAGTCGTCAAATCTCGGCCCCTAAAGATGTTAGTGGTGGAGGAGCCACAGTGGTAGCTTTAGAAATTATGAAAATTGTTTGTCGACTGTGGGAATCGAACCAGGATTCTCAGGATCCACAGGGCGATTTTATACCACTGAGCTAGCCACTTCATAAAAAAATATTTATTCGAACTTTAAGTACACATTCTAGTAGATACAATAAAGGTAATATTTATTTAAATCAAATTAATTTATATTGCCTTTGCAAGAATGGTACAATTGTTTAATGTTAAAAGTTTTTTAATTTTATAAAATAACATCCATGGAACACTTCTATTTTTATTCTCTCTAGAGAGGGAAAACTCTCTCGCGGAAAGCAAGTCGAGTTTGAGGAAAGCGATATTTTTCCCACTCGAGTTCAAAGCAATTGAACAACACTGGAAAAGCGGTTTCCTCTCGTGTTAGACATAATATATTTCACGACATTCTACAAAAAATATTTATTCGAATTTTAAATAAACTCAGGGAAAAGCTCGCATACCTATTAATTTATGTAATTGTCAAATTTTTTTGGAACAAATGATTCACACACATAAACTAAATTAAAGCCTGAATTTCTTATAAAATAAATAATAATTGAAATAAATTTGAATGAAGAATGAAAACATCCAAGTAAATTGTTTTTAATAATAACAAAGCTCTACATCTCGTATGAAAATAAACGCGACCATGTGGCAATGTCTGTTGGTTTTACGGATTATGTGGCGAATTTTAGGGGTGGATGGGATGGGTAGGGGGTTGTTTGCGAAGCCAGGATTTGATAATTTCGCCACCAGCTACCAGCCTCGCGCATGGTTCCTACATAAACCGATTCTGATTATTTTATAATTAGGAATAGAAGTGAAACAGAAAACACACGCAAAAAGCGCTGCGCTGCGTTGCGAAACCCGCTGCGGTTAAGCTGATTAGCAATTTCAGTTTTTATCATGAATAATTTAATTAAAATATTTCAGATGAATTAAATCAATGTGTTAATTAAAAATATTTTATATGAATTTTTATATTCAAATATCCGCATATCCCTTCTTAAATGTTCATTATTATCAAATACCCCCTTGTCATTACTAGTAAAATAAATAAATGAATATATCAACACGCCTTCCATCTATTACTGGGTGTGGCACTCTGCCTTGGCAGATCTTGGTAAGTGATATATTTTACGCGTGAAGACGGTTACCAGCCATAAAATTACGACCTCCAAAAATGTTAGTGGAAAGGGAGCCACAGGGGTTTATAATGTGGTGAAAATTGTTTGTCGGTTGTGGGAATCGAACCCGTGTTCTCAAATCCACAGGCCGACTCGATACCATTGAGTCACCTATTTAATAGTAAGATATGATAGAAAGATTGCATATTATAAAAGGACGCTATAATGGATTCTATTATTAAATAAGAAAAAATAGGAAAAAATTTCCATCACTTGTCTCGTAATTCCACAGAGGTTTTACAGCACGTTTGCATCAACTTCTCAGGTCATCAACAAACGGCTGGTCAGTTCAGCTTTAACCATAGACGCGTTTCGTCCTTCCGTACTCATCAGTATGGTGCGATCATTTATCCAACTAGTTGGATGCAAACGTGCTGTAAAACCTCTGTGGAATTACGAGACAAGTGATGGAAATTTTTTTCCTATTTTTTCTTATTTATTAAGACTCAATTCCACATCGCAATAGACATTTTGTCTTTTGTTTGATTCTATTATTCTCAACGATGAAGTTTACAACACGAGCAAAGTATACTATAATTTAGTTTAACCGTAGAATAAATTTTATTCTACGGTTAAATAACTTTAACTAGAGTAGGATATTCAGGGCCTAAATGTAATAATTGATTTTATATACTGGAGGAGTACGAATAGCATTACGAATAGAATTTAATTAAAAATTAGAGAGATTTTTTATTAAATTGCGTAAATGGAAGGGTTTCATAAATTTCTTCGCATTGCTGGATTCCTCGTTATAAAGAATGCTAGCTTAGGGAAATGCAATTATATTTTAATTCTTGACTTTCCGTGCTTCGCATAATTTAGAATATTTTGCTCGGATCGATAGCATTCCTCACAAAAAGAAAATAACTAAACTCTGAACAATGTAGATTTCACAGAAATTCATGGTGTATTTGTTAATTTTGCTGCAGGATAAAAATATGAAACTCTGTACGAAATAAAGCTCTTGTTACAAAGTTAATTAAATTAATTATTACCTTATGCAGTGTGATTTCATTAAAATACATAATGGCAGATTATGTTTCAATGAATCATTAAAAAACCAAATTGAAATCAATATAATGCTAATATCTATTTTATGGACGGAAAATTTAGGTCATATATATGTGTCATTAAAAGGGGTAGCACGAACCTTTGATCATTTACTTGTTAGATTCATTTTACAATTATTTTCGCCGAACATTTTTATCCTAATAAGCGACTTTTGTTTTATCCATACTCATAATTCCTTTCATACAAACTCGTATTTGTTCAATTATATCCATTCATTTATTTCTAGGTCGTCCACAGCGAAAAAAGTGTTTAATCGAATGTTAGGACTTGTTTTAGAATTTAAAGAATATTTGGGTACATATTTTAGATTTTTTTGAAGTGTAGTCCAAGCAAAATTAATTAATAACTTTTTAAATTTTTAATGATTTGCTATGAAACTGGTACTTTTAAGGTGAATAACGTTCGAAGCTGACACTTATGATGTTACGGAACTTTTTATACACTGCTGAAATAAAAAAACGAAACACTTAGATATCGTGAAATTTTCTCAATTTTCAAACCATCATAACTTGGCAACTATTTAACTAATTTGGACAAATTTTCAAGCTAGAGAAAGTTTAAAGTGTCTACTTTTAGGGAATATATGCGATCTTAAGGTTAACCCTTTCCGCCCCCCTCTTCAACTCCCTAGAAGGAAAAAATGATTTTATTGAAAAAAACGTCCAACTTTGACGATCTGTACGGAGCTAAGAAATTTTTTTTGGCTCAATTCACTAGCAGAGCGATAAAGTTTATTCAATTCCCTGCAAATTACGTAAAAAACGAAGTTTTTACGATAATTTGTTATGCGTGTTTAAAGTTAAATATGCATTTGGGAGTTTTTGGCTCATAACTCAGCGAATTTTCAACATAATTGGACGATTCTTTCAGAAAAAGAAACAGTTTTGTCTCTACTTTAAAGGGTTGTACGCAATATTAAGATTATCTCCTTCCGCCTTCCCTCAAGCCCATAGAAGAAAACTTGTTTTTAGTGGAAAAAACGTCTATCTTTGATGATGTGTACTGAGCTAAAAAAAATTTTTGGACTCGATTTACCACCAGGGCTATTTAGTTTGCTCAATTTCCTGCAAATCACGTAAAAAACGAAGTTCCTACGATGATTAGGCTCAAAGTTATGCGTTTGAAGTTGACTCTGCATTTAGGGGTTTTTGGCTACTCCGTTTTTGAGAGCCAATATACAAGTTTATGTTGCCAAAATAAAATAAAAAAAGTTTATATCACAGAAATTCATGTATAATTACCAATTTATAATATGATCGTGTATAAACATATTTATTTAATTGATTTATTTTCTGTTACCCAGTAAACTGACAATTTTTTGTAGAGAAAACAGTATTATAAAGAGGTATAAATTAGCAACGCGGGATTAATTATTGTTTGATCAATAACATTTTAATTAGCCAGTTCAGAATGCAAATATCGCGAGCAGTGGGTATTGCATGTGTATCGGTAGAATATTTCCAGTTGAAACAGTGAAGCAGTGAAGTCTAGACTATCGATTAAGCAACAGCGTATGAAATGCACACAGCCCGAGTTTATCTCTACAACATAACGAGCTAATGAAGTTTCCTCTGCGTGTGTTGTATGCAAATATATCGCGGAGGCGGCGGCGGCAGCGGAACAGATGAGGCAGAAACATTTAACTATCTGCCGGTAAGTTATTACTCGAATTAAAACTCTATTAAAACAAACGTGAACTCATTTGCAGTGCTATGAGGCACGCGCGAGAATCGTATGACAAACTTCCTGATAATATGCAAATTTGTATACAACGCTTAAATGCTCAAGAGAAGAACAATGCCGCATAATTCTCACCGCTGATAACTGAGAGAAATTTTATTTTTATTTTCTTATCGGCAAACCTGTTGTATGACAAAGTTAATTTTTTAACTTACGAAGCTTGCGATATTGGTTATATGCTAATGTAATAAAAAAATAATTTTAGCACATTATTATTGTGTGAGTGAACTCATTAATTTGTTATTAATTTTGGTACAAAATTTATATCCCTATTAAAGACAGTTCTTTAATCTTGTCTTAGGGCAGTGATGGACAAACTACGGCCCGCTGAAATGTTCTATTTAAAAAAGAATACAGGCTATAAGGAAAATATTATCCTCTTTTTTCTTCTCTTTGTCAAAAAACACATTTCTTTTTAAATGTATCATTTTAATTTTTTAATAAATTATATTGGCTCGCCTAAAGTTTGTTTCCTTTCCTTTGGCCCCCGTCTTTAAAAAGTTTGCCTATCACTGTCTTAGGGGATTCAACCCGGTTCTACCCAGAACCAAGTACTCGAGTAATAGATTTTTTTAATTCGTATCGTTGCCCTAATATTTTACAAAAGAAACTTTATCTGTTTCAAAACATTAACATAAGCGAACATCTAGTTTATATGTATATTATTTTTGCTTTGTGTTGGGTACCAGAGATTTTTCTCAAAATAGTTATTTGTGTACCTAGGGTAGAAAATAGTCTAGTGCCACTCGCGCATGGAGATTCTTAATCGAGGCGTAGCAAAGCGACAAGGATATTTTCTGCTCGAGGTGCACACAATATGTTTTCTTCGACCATTTAGAAAAAGACTTTAAAATAATTTTTGACAGTTTTTCTGTTTGAAAAGTCGGGCGACAGTTTTCATGTATCCATGAATACGATGATACACTATTGCATTGACGTTTAGTAAGTGACAAATGTCAATTTTCTATGAGGCGCCGTTTGCGACAAAACGTTTTGAATATTTCATGTAAATTAAAACAATATATTCTATGATTAAACGTATATACAAGATTTATGTAGTAAAATATTACACATTTTGAGGAAATATACTAAATAAATTGAAAAATAGCAACTGTGTAAAATATTACCTCTTGCATTTTGTCGTACTTCAAATGCGTATATCAGACATAATTCTAGAATACAGACTAGGATTAGAACATTTGCCGCAAGATGGCTCTGCTTATTACAGTGTTCTGTAGCAATTTAAATTAATTTCCTACTTTACCAATAGTGTAAAAATCAAGGATGACCAAAGTTTTAGTGAGTAAATGGTTGCCTATTTCATTGACGCCAACAAATATTTTTAATTAAACAATAAATAGGTACAGTTTTCTATTCTAATGTCCCAAGACAAGAGAAAACAAATATTTGACTAATAAATGACAAAACTTTTACAAATAAATTATTACTTTTTATTTCACAACTTAGCCAAATAAGTTTTATGTACTATATCTTGAATACTCAAGGTATTAAGCAGCTCCACCGGCTATAAATTTAAAAATAATTTTTTGCGTAGCCGTTGCGTCCCAATAAAGTTTAAAGAGAAAATATTCAAATAAAAATTGTAGATATTTCAATATTGCATATGTTTAGTTAACATTTCTTGTTTTACTTGATTAGTTACTGTAAAAACTAGATTAAAATTGACTAAGTATGTGGAAGATGATCGAAATGCGAACAAATAAAAATTTTAAATGTAGAAGATGTCAATGAATAACACCGATTAATAAACAACGTAGATAAACAATAGATTTGCATAAGTTATCCCGGTACTCCTTTTTATGAGTACTTATGTGATTTATTTGCCTCGATTGATTACAAACACAAAGTTTAACTTCTGTCTATGTACACAAATAATAATTATTATTAATGCAAAGTATCTTTGGTCTCAACTAAAATTATTGTTTTTTTTTTGGTAATGGCGTCATTTTTGAAACATGTATTATAAATTTATGTTTACTTTTTGGTTTTTTTTATTTTCGGAATATTTTGTTGTTATTCACAAGACTACTACTTTATTTTAATATTTGGAACAATTGCTTTGCAATAATTATTGGTTACCACATTTTTTTTTTATTTACTCTTTATTCCCTAGTTAAATAAATAATCATCACACCTTTTACCCATTTCCATGTGTGGCAGTCTGCCGGGACAGATCTTGATAAGTGATTTATTTATACGCGTGAAGTGCGGTTACCAGCCATCAAATTACAGTCTTCCAGAGATGTAAGTGGTGAGGGAGCCACAGGGATAATTTTAAATGTGGTGAAAATCAGTTGCCGGCTATGGGAATTGAACTCGGATTCTAATTTCCACAACCCGGCTAGCTACCATTGTGTCATAAGTTGATAAGTAGCCCATAATAAATAATAGTCAAATGTTCAGAAAAAACTGAAAAAAAAATCGGAGAAATTATAAATTTACTATAAATGGCTCAAATATTAAATAAAACATAAATAATAAATATATTTGGGGATGTAACTATGACTATAACAACAACGAAAGTAAAAAATATTTGTAAAAGAAATGAAGAGAACATTTTTTTCATTACATTAAAAAATATGTATAGGAAATATCTATCTACATTAGACAACCAAATACACATCCCGAAATAAGACACATTGCAGAAGGTACTAATGACAATCTGTTACCCGATAAATCCAAGAACAGATATTGCACTAACTGTAATGTCAATATAAACTATTTTGATTCAAGTAAATAAAATATTACCCTCATTCTACTAATCATGTCAATATAAACTATTTTGATTCAAATAAACAAAATATTACCCTTAGGGCCAGTTTTTCAATCACCGATTAATGTTAACCATGATTAAATAATAATAGAAACTATGGTTTCCATTATTATTTAATCATGGTTAACATTAATCGAGCGTAAACCGGCGATTGAAAAACTGGCCCTTATTCTACTAATCTTTTCTTAAAATGTATTGAAGGTTCGAGACAATCGTTTTTAGAAACATGTCGTGAAAAAAATGTGGTGTCTAACACGAGAAGAAAGAGTTTTTTCCACTCTCGCTCGAATTTCCTCATGAGCGAGTGGAAAAAAGAGGCACTTTCTTCTCTAGTTTAACAAATAACTATTTATAATGTCTCTATGTAATATGAATTTATCATAACAATGATATAATTTTCCATAACATACAAATTTAGAAGTATTTATTTTTAGGTTACTTAAAAATTGTAATCTCATTTCCGTTAGCTATAAAGAAATTCCAGTTTTGTTAATGTTACTTAAACTAAACCTAAGATAGTTATTTTAAATCCGGAGAAAAAGATTAAAAATAATATTTTGTACACCCCTCGGGTGTACATTTCATAGCGCCATTTCATTCGAATGTTGCACTATCTCTCCAAAATGCTGCTTCAACTACCTGAAATTCAGCGCCATCTCTGAATAAGTGGCACAATCCTGTTCTGTATATTTTTTTAACGCGACAAAAATATCACAATATACAGGTTTATAATATACCCGATTTTCTTAATACAGTACACAAAATTTGTATATATACAATATTTTTTGTGATATTGTAATAAATTTAATATATATACAATATTTTACGTGATATTGTCAAAAATTTAGTATATATTGTGAAAAGAATTGTATATTTACGAGTCTGTATATTGTCGCAAACGGCGCCTCATAATTTTCTGCTTTCTACTGACAATTGGAAACGTCTATTTTCTGCTCGGTCGTAGAGAAAATATTTTGATAGTTTGATTAATCGGTTGTTTATGTCATGATTCTAAAAACAAATGACATAAAATTCCATTTTAATGGATTATTTATGTGAATGACATTGGTTTATCGAATGCGGTAGAGAATAACAAATGCAGTTGTAAATTTTATTTTATTTACTAGAACTATAGTTTGTACAGGAGTTGATAAATTTATTTCCAGTACATTTTAAAATTTTCTCTTTAATACCAAAAATATTATTATTCAGTATTTTCAGAAAAACCTTGCCAATTACGTCAACGAAAATGTGTATATTTAATTCGCTGATAATCGTTCCCAAATTATGTTTAAAAAAAAAGTTTCTGCAATTGTTCTGTAAAATAGTTTAGGATAGTTTGACAGCGGAAAAGCTAGATTGATGTCACTGTCAAATTTTTCTGAAAATGGTATAGAATGTAAAACAGTAGCAACCAATGAAATATGATTACAGTAACTATAATTTTGGTTTGCAAATAAACTGTAACATAAATGTAATCATTTATCATTATAAATACATAATTGACACATGACCAGTCAATAAAGTAATTATTCATTATGAACATAATGTCGTATCAGTAATACGGTCATTAATTTATTTTATTGAATAATTATATGAACAATGACATATAATTAACAATAACATTATTACACAAAAGTGAAATATAATAGCAGAAATTAATTGCTGTGGTAATGTGAGTTCGGCCCTGCGTTGTAGCCACGGAGCAGAGGGAGGTCCGATTCCTCCTCTGGTGATGATTTTACAATAAAATTTTCATAATAAAGAAATATTATTTGTAAGCTATTTTAAATTTTTCTAAAGTAAAAAATATAGTGCATCATAACACTTACATTTAATAAAAGAAAAGTAAAAATATATCATCGTGCCTATTACCCATTACTGGGTGTGTCACTGTACTGTAACAGATCTTAGTAGGTGATACATTTTTACGACTAAAGTACAGTTAGTAGCAGGCAAATCACGGCCCCCAAAGATGTTATAGTGAAGGGGAAGCCATAGGAGTAATTTTAATTGAAAATTGTTTGTCGATCGTGAGAATAGGACCCGGGTTGCTGTTTACTATAAGACCTAAAACGCAGGATCAGGGCGTAATGGCGGCATATGACCATAGAAGTTAGTCCGCCAGGAAGCCATAAAAAAAAACATCTTGTATAGTAATAGAAGAATTAATTGCAATAATGTCTACCCAATATCCTGTCAAGTTTTCAGGTCAAAAGGTTGACTCCACCCACGTGTCAATCGCGAATAGGAGAAGAAGAAGAAGAAGGAGAAATGGGAATATATGACAGCCGCAAGTAAGGTCTCCATTACAAAAACAAAATCAACAGCCCACAACGGTTCAACACGTGTGATCACACACAATTAATTACTCGCACAGATAGGCCACATTAACCGGAGAGCCAATTGTAATTTAGCCGAGCAGGGAATTGCTCCCAGCGGTCGCATTCGGTTAGAATTCCAGTTAGCGTCAGCGACGTCGCGGCGCAGTTATCTGGTGCCGCATTATCGGCCGTTGATTTAGTGGACGCCGAGGATATGGCTACCGCATGCTGGATCACTAATTGAGGTGTCGATATGGGACAAATTATTACCCGGATGCATTACATTGCCATGAGTGAATTTGAAGAAAACAATGGATGCACGAGCATCGACGACCACTACAACGTACGTTCTGATATGAATCAGCTTCAACCACAATGAAGTTTGATGGGCGCTTGCTGCTTCTATGAACGCGAGTATGTATTCAGGTGTGAAACAATTATATGCTATTCGATATTCAAACCTAATTTCTAATTTATTGTTCTTTGTTGATGTCAGAAATTACTCAGTCTCACCATTGACAACATCCAAAAGAGAGCTTTTTTATTTTAATTCTATTATCATGGTGTCTACCAATTTCAAATGATAAAATTCCAGGAGATTCAAGAATTTTAAGGTACATGATGTTACAAGATATATCCAGGTAATTTCATAAAATAACTAACAAAATTTGTAGAAATACATTTTCCAAAATGAAACAGCAAACAAGCTGTCAAGTTCTTGTACAACACAAACGCTATGACTTATTCAAAATTCAAACATAAACACGAGTTTTACGCTGGGTTGCATGAAAGTTTTATCGGTTCATTAGCAACTAACGGTTCAATAAATTTCAGAAAATCGCTATTGATACTGTTGCTAGATAAACAATTCTTTAACTAAAGAGCTCTTTATTTTTTTCTTGCAACCCAGCATCAGTCAGTCAATAGAACCCTTCTCTATGATGCACGTGTAACAAACAAAAATAGCTGCGAACTTTCAAACATTCAAGGATATTTTTTAAGGATTTCAAGGTATGTTTTTAAATTTCAGGCTTTTTTCAGGTTTTACAGGAATTCCCGGTCGGTCAACAATACATGAGGCTGTATCTCAAAAACTAAACGAGATATGAAGTTGCGCTCAACGGCATTGAATTCCCCGTATCTGAATTGACTTATCAGCAAAATTTTAGCTCATTTGAAGCGATTTAATTTTTTTTATATTTTTAATTATGTTTTTTACGATTTTCAAATAATTTGCTCTAAAACTCTTTCTCATACGATTATTGTAACAAAAATTTACATACATATGTATTTTGATCCGCTGAATCCAATGGTCAAATTCTCAAGTGCGTACGCCTTCTAGTTTTTAAAGATATTGTGCAAAAACTGTTTAAGAAAAATGAAAGGACGAAAATTTTTGAAAATTTAAAAAATCGCTGAAAATTTGTATACAAGTATTCAATGTCGTTGAGCGTATCTTCATAACTCATTCAGTTTTTAAGATATGACCTCGGGAAAGTCAAAAAACTGAGATGTTGAAATTTTTTGAAAGTTCAACACTTCCGGAAGCTCTATCTTAAAAACTAAACGTGATACGAAGTTGTCCTCAACGGCATTGAATTCCCCGTGGTCGAATTGACTTATTAGCAAAATTTTAGCTCATTTGAAGCAATTTATTTTTTTTGATAATTTAATTTTTTTTGAAGGGGTACCCCTTAGGTTTTTTACGATTTTCAAACAATTTGCTCTAAAACTCTTTCTCGTTCGATTATTGTAACGAAAATTTACATACATACGTACTTTGACTCACTGAATCCAATGGTCAAATCCCCAAGTGCGTAAGCCTTCTAGTTTTTAAGATATTGTCCAAAAACTGTTTAAGAAAAATAAAACGATGAAAATTTTTGTAAAATTTTAAAATCGCTGAAAATTTGTATACAAGTTATTTGAAACACGAGAAATTCAGTGCCGTTGAGCGCATCTTCATATCTCTTTTAGTTTTTGAGATATGGCCTCGGAAAAATTGAAAAACTGAAGTATGAAATTTTTTTAAAACTTCATCACTTCCGGAGGCTCTATCTCAAAAACTAAATGTGATACGAAGTTGCGCTCAACGGCATTGAATTCCCCGTGTTCGAATTGCCTTATTCGCAAAATTGGAGCTCATTTGAAGTGATTTAATTTTTTTGATATTAATAATGATTTTTCCAAGGTTTTCAAACAATTTACTATAAAACTATTTCTCGTACGGTTATTGCAACGAAAATTTACATACATATGTATTTTGACATGTTGAATCCAATGGTCAAATCTCTAAGTGCGTGCGCCTTCTAGTTTTGATGATCTCCTTACCTATGGCAACAGTTTACATGTCAAACTACAAGTACTTGTACAAATCTATCATCTTCAATAACCTTCTTGATTTTATTATTTCAAAACGAAGACACTAAAAGGCCGACAATAAAATGAAAATTTACTTGGTGGATTTATATTTTACGATCGTCTACAAACTCTAAATCTAAATCAGTGACAAACCACAAGTCACTTTGTGTAGCAGTATTTTATATTGAAAATAAAATTCCATCTAAAATCTTTCACCACATTTATAGCTTGGGCACAATAAACATTTTGATATGCGTACTTAAACGGTTGACTGAGCTAAATCTTCAGGAATAAAATGAAAGAACGAACAATCGAAATGCCAATAAAGAAACCATTAAGTGAAGGGAAGTTAACGAGAATTACGCGCACGGCACGCACACACAAACACACACACACACACACACACACACACGCACACATATACAACTCCTAAATTGACTTTTTATATCCACTAACATTCCCTAGTGAAGGTTTGTACTTTGAACTTCATTAGAATCATTTTGAACGTAGTGGAAATATTTATTTTGGCCTCTAACGAGAATTTGATAGTTGTATAGCCTATTTGTAATACAGTGACTAGGCAGGCATTTTATTTGAACCAGCAAATATTTAATTTTTTTTAATATAGTTTCTTGGTGGACAAACTATCCTGATCCGCCTTTTTAGGTCTTTTTAGTCAACAGCAACGCGGGTTTTTCTGAACGGTCATAGATTTTCGATTGTCAAGAGCAAAAAGAATTGAAAATTTAAAGTCATTCTTACTAGTTTCCTTTTTCTAAATTTTTATGAGAGACTTATCAATTTTGTGTTACATAATATTATATTAAAGAACTAGTTTCATAAGGCAATCTGTTAACCCACGAGTCCAAGTTTTACAAAGGACGAGTGCGATAACAGACCTTATGAAACGTGTTCTTTATACTATTTTTTCTATTGAGGTAATTCTGTTATATTTAAAAAACTGTGACTTGTCAAAAATATAACTTGGTGTTTTTATCAGTTGTGTTGGTAGCGCTTCTCATAACAAAAACAACAAAATTAAATTTTTTTGATAATCAATGTTTATATATATATATATATATATATATATATATATTCTATATATATATAAAAATTAATGTTTGTTTGTCTGTTTGTTTGTTTGTCCCTTATGCGTTCCTATATCATTCATCCGATTGCGATGAAACTTTGCTAAGTTGTTGTGTACACCCCCGAGAAGGTTTCTGACTTAGCACAAGTCCAATCCGCCATCTTGAAACAAAATGGCCGCTAGCTATCTTGAAAAGTACTACACTGATTCGATTCAAATTTGGTATAGACATAGACGGGAATCAACTTTAACATATAGGCATAATAAATATTCAATCCGCCATCTTGAAACAAAATGGCCGCTAGCTATCTTGAAAAGTACTACACTGATTCGATTCAAATTTGGTATAGACATAGACGGGAATCAACTTTAACATATAGGCATAATAAATATTCAATCCGCCATCTTGAAACAAAATGGCCGCTAGCTATCTTGAAAAGTACTACACTGATTCGATTCAAATTTGGTATAGACATAGACGGGAATCAACTTTAACATATAGGCATAATAAATATTCAATCCGCCATCTTGAAACAAAATGGCCGCTAGCTATTCTGAAAACTACTGCACTGATTGGATTCAAATTTGGTATAGACATAGACGGGAACAAATCTTAACATATAGGTCTAATAAAACTTCAGTCCGCCATCTTGAAACAAAATGGCCGCCAGCTATTCTGAAAACTACTGCACTGATTGGATTCAAATTTGGTATAGACATAGACGGGAACCAATCTTAACATATAGGTATAATAAAGCTTCACTCTACCATCTTGAAACAAAATGGCCGCTAGCTATTCTGAAAACTACTGCACTGATTGGATTCAAATTTGGTATAGACATAGACGGGAACCAATCTTAACATATTGGTATAATAAAGCTTCAGTCTACCATCTTGAAACAAAATGGCCGCTAGCTATTTTGAAAACTACTGCACTGATTGGATTCAAATTTGGTATAGACATAGACGGGAACCAATCTTAACATATTGGTATAATAAAGCTTCAGTCTACAATCTTGAAACAAAATGGCCGCTAGCTATTCTGAAAACTACTGCACTGATTGGATTCAAATTTGGTATAGACATAGACGGGAACCAATCTTAACATATTGGTATAATAAAGCTTCAGTCTACCATCTTGAAACAAAATGGCAGCTAGCTATTCTGAAAACTACGGCACTGATTGGATTCAAATTTGGTATAAACATAGACGGGAACCAATCTTAACATATTGGTATAATAAAGCTTCAGTCTACCATCTTGAAACAAAATGGCCGCTAGCTATTCTGAAAACTACTGCACTGATTGAATTCAAATTTGGTATAGACATAGACGGGAACCAATCTTAACATATTGGTATAATAAAGCTTCAGGCCGCCATCTTGAAACAAAATGGCCGCTAGCTATCCTGAAAAGTACTGCACTGATTCGATTCAAATTTGGTATAGACATAGAACGAAACCAATCTTAACATATTGGTATAATAAAGCTTAATTTCGCCATCTTTAAATAAAATGGCCGCTAGCTATCTTGAAAAGTACTGCACTGATTCGATTCTTATTTTGTACGGACATAGACGGGAACCAATCTTAATATATAGGTATAATATACCTTCAGTCCGCCATCTTAAAACAAAATGGCTGCTAGCTATCCTGAAAAGTACTGTACTGATTCGATTCTTATTTTGTACAGACATAGACAGGAACCAATCTTAATATATAGGTATAATAAAACTTCAGTCCGCCATCTTAAAACAAAATGGGCCACTAGCTATCCTGAAAAGTACTATACTGATTCGATTCAAATTTGGTGTAAGCATAGACGGGAACCAATCTTAACATATAGGTATAATAAAGCTTCAATCCGCCGTCTTGAAACAAAATGGCCGCTAGCTATCCTAAAAAGTACTGCACTGATTCGATTTGGTATAGGTACAGACGAGAACTAATCTTAACATATAGGTATAATAAAGCTTCAGTCCTATGCCATTCGAATTCAGACGTTTGCAGTTTCCGGTACGACTCGCATTTGCAATGACCATCAACAAAGCACTGGGACAGTCGCTACAAGTGTGTGGACTAAACTTGGAAAATCCATGCTTCTCACATGGACAGCTGAACACAAACACTTTCTTTGAGTTGCAATGAAACGCATGCGGGATACTCGCATTAAATTGTAGACCACGCGAACGAAGTCGCGGGTAATAGCTAGTATATATATATATATATATATACAGGCTGGTGAACGCAACTCTCGAACATAGGGATTTAACATGTAAAATCACAATTTTGTAATTTCCTGCTTACCTAATTATTTTAAACAAAAAAGCTTCAAATAAAAGTTTTAGGGCATACAATTCTGCATCTAAGCCACAAAATTAACTTTTCATGCTTCGTAACGGCACAAATTAGATCTGAAAATGACAAAAATAGCCTCAAAACTATCGATAGCCATGGAATTGAAACAAAATTAAACACATGTTTGACGTATAATCTGTCAAAATAATTTCTTTATTTATTATGTCATTTATTTTGACAGATAAAACGACAAACATTTGTTTAATTTTGTTTTAGTTCCATGGCTATCAATAGTTTTCAGGCTATTTTCGTTATTTTCAGATCAAATTTGTGCCGTTGCGAAGCATGCAAAATTAATTTTGTTTATTGTATTAGATAAAACTTTTATTTGAAACTTTTTTGGTTAAAATAATTAGGGAAGCAGGAAATTACAAAATTGTTATTTTAGATATTAAATCCCTATTTTCGAGAGTTGCGTTCACCATCCTGTATATATAGACATGCTATGGGGTAATAGCTCAGTGGTATCAAGTTGGCCTGTGAATCCTAAGAACCCTACTTCGATACCTACAGCCGACAAAACATTTTCACCAATTTAAAATTACCCCTGTGGTTCCCCCATCACTAACATCTTTGGTGGCCGTGATTTGATGGCTGGTAACCGCACTTCACGCGCATAAATATATCACTTACCGAGATCTGCTTTGGCAGAGTGTCACACCCAGTAATGGTTAAAAGGCGTGATGATGATGATTGATTGATTTATTTATTATGCAACAATAATTCATTAATATTTACTTCTTTTAACTCATAAAATTTTAAACACGTAGTTAATATAGCGGCATTATTTACCTAAACTCACAGATAATGCTACGTTACCAAATGAAATTTGCTTAGTCTAGACTAGCTAGTCAAGACTTTAGTCAGGAGCTCAGAATAACAGCCATGGTGTTTAAAAATGTTTTAATGTAAAATTTACATGTGAAAAAAAACAGCAGACAAGTTGCAAGAAAAGCCTATTATGCACCGTTCAAACCATCAAACATGTATCGTTTCTTTGTCATTAATATTCTAGCATAAACACACAGCGCTTGCATTTCAGCACAAAATCTCAAAGCAACGCCGCCTCGAGCAAAGAAGTGTTCGAGGCCGAAGGTAATAGGAGCAGGCGAGCGCAATATCCCGAATATATGGATATCTCTATTAAGATTCCGTGAGCCGCAGGGAGGAATTCCCGCAAAACGGTTTAGAAGATAATGAATATTTAGCGCACGATAAAAACATAATCGCGTGGAAATACCATCCGAGCAAGCGTTGGAATGCATTCGGAATTTCAGTCGCGACGCCTGGCGCCAGAAAAGCGTCGCTACGCAGAGTTTTTCGATCGTAAGCAGACTCCAGGGATTTGTAGCACCAACCGCAACGACGATGACCGGGAATATCCGATGTCACCCGATACAGAACAAAACTATCAACTTGGCTTTGCATAAACAATGAACTTTATCGTCTTTGTTTAGGTTTAGCTGCTCCATATTTCCTATCTACAAAAACGTACTTTTTTGAATGAATTTGTTGGATAAATTTGTTTAGGGCTTTTTTAAATAGATTGCAAGGGATGATGAGGACTTAAATGTGGATTATTTATATATTTATGGTACTCTGTACAACAGAAACTTAAAGGTAACTAAAAATAAATTTAACCCCTAACCCTTAATTAATATAAAAATAAATATAAATACGTATTTAGATTTATTTTTCTATTGATTAAAGCTTAGGGGTTAAATTTATTTTTACTTAGTTCTTACCCTTAGATTTTTACTTTTTACTTTAGGAAACGTAAAACCAATTAAGTTTTTAGCGTGACTGGGATTAGAACTCGAGAACTTCAGTTTCGAATGCCTTAAAGCTAACCACACTATTGCACTGGTTAGACTTATACTTATGTACCTATAAAGTTATTTTATTTATATACAGGGTGATCAAAAGGAATTGTTATAGTTGGCAATACATTTTCAGAGATCTTTTTATTCCACAGTTGGCACAACGTCAGATAAAGGCGGAAATACTATTTGACATTTCTAATAAATATAAATAGGTTATGTCAGGAGTCTGACAGCTAATAGAATTTTGTCTTTTTAAGTAATAGAAATACTTTAGAAATAAATGTAATAATAAATGTACTCAAATTTAAATTTTAAATGTCACTGTCAATAACAGGAAATGAATTTATGTATCAGGCTTACCAATTTCAAGTAGTTTTTTTTATTGCCAACTGTAACAATTCCTTTTGATCACTCTGTACATGATGTTCCAAGGAAACGTATTAAATGAAAGTTATAGCCAAAGTAATTAAAATTATATATTGTTTGGAACATAAGTAAGATTGCCAAACGTCCTATTTGGAAAGGGCAATCCTTTTTTGAGTACCTTCTGTCCTTTTTAAAATTGAAGGAAATAAATAGTTGTACGTCTTACGTCCATTTATAATTTTTTACGGTACTCATTTAGAAATTCCTTCGTCGTCTCGTCCAGGAACATTTTTCTAGAAACCATAGAAAATTATTTACCGGACTTATAACATAAATAACTTTATATTAAAGCTGTGCTTCAAAATACTAAAAATATTTGAATAGATTTTTTTTATGTTGGTAGAAAATAATTCGTATGTATGCCGAGCGTTAAGTGAATTTAAAGATTTTTTTAGGACACGAAGCATAACCTTAAAACATCACTTGTCGCTCTTGGTATATAAATAAATATTAAATTGAAATAGTATACCGAAAAAACTTACAATTGAATCTATCACATAAATATTTTTAGTAAACTTTTTCCTTTCGATACAATATATGTAGATAGTTCTAGAACATCATATTTGTTTTTCAAATGAAACTGTAAATTTTTAGAGGTATACGAACCAAATCTGTGCGATTTTGAATGACGATCGCCATAAGCCCAGTGTATAAGAAATCAACTTTACAAGCGAATATATTTGTTCACAGACGGTGAATGTGTTTCATATTTTAACAGGATGTGTGTATCTCATGTTTACGTGCGCCGAGTTTCATTCAGATCTGTAAAAATGTTTTTCATATTAGAACTACCTTAAAATGAAGATTGCAAAGATTTTAAGAATGATTTCAAAGTTTCTAAAATTTTAGTTAATTTTTCGGACTGCAGCTTAATTGTAGAGATTACAAGCATTTGTTCATTACAGATTGTGAATATCAATTAGGTATTGTTGGAGTAACTAACTTTTTGGCTTTGTTATTCTAAAACCTAGAGACTTGATAATAACATGCCGTGTTCGTATTTTCAACAAATTTTATTCAGAATTAATCATTCATTTATATTAAAATATGCGGTTGTTTCATACCCTATCAACAATGTAGGAACTTTATTCTGAAATTCAATATTTGCCTTCGTTTTCACAGAAATTAATTAATATGCAAATGTTTTATTTCAAGAGACTTCCTATCTATAGTCAAAGTTTTATTTTCGACAACGAGTTGAGTGGGACACTGTGAATACATATTGGTTATCACGCGGTTTGTTTTATCTCATACGTTTTAAAAATCTGATAACGCTCTGCCCTGAATTTCAACAATGTACGAATTAGCATATTTGTTTTACAGAAAGATAATATAAAGACATTTGAACACAATATTGACCCTGAGCTCTGGCGTGATTGTACGTACATATGACTCCGCTTATTATACTGATAATATAAGTAATTTACGGAGAGGTAATAATGGACGAAAGGCTTAAAGTTGTAGTTATTTTATTGAAGATGTAAAGACAACGTTTCAGCCAAGGTTATGGCCATCTTGAGGTCAAACATTAAAATAAAACGAATAACAACAATTTAGAAAAAGTTACGAAATTATTTATTCAGGGCAAACATATATCAAAAAGAAAAAATTAGTATGAATCTAAACATAGCAAAAAAAAAGGATCTAAATTACGAGATGTTTGCCCTGAAGAATCAGATCGTCGACTCCACTATTACGCTGTTGACCGATAGATGTCAATAGTGCATAATTCCACCTAGAGTGGTTAAATTAAATATAATGGAGATGTATGTACGTGTCCGTTATTTTGGCAAAGTCGGAAATTTGATGCTCTCTCATCCTCTAAAACTACTCATAATAAATTTTAAAAAATTGAGCCGAAATCCCAGATCTGTCAAATGACGTTAAAACGTGTCGCAAGAGGGCTCTATATTTGCACGTAGTTTAAATGGGAAAATTGCTTTTTCCGATCCTTTTATACATAACTTTTTATTATTTAAACCTAAAAATATTTCAAGATAACAGCCAGAAAGCTTATGAAATAAGCTTTCAGGCAGACTAAAATTCAAGTTATTTGGATAAAAATCAACGCCTTAGCGTCAATTTGAGTAATACGAAGTTTGAAGCATAAAAACGACAAAAACGTTAATATAAGAATTTCGATTAATATTTCAGTTCTCACCCGTAAAATTTATTCAAGAAGGTCAAAAAATCAGATCTCCAATGTTTATATACAAAAAATTTAAAATTCATATTTGCTTATAAGCTCCGAAGCATTCTCCCATGAGCACAGAATGCTGCTCTGGTCAGTCTATCAAGAAATATTAAATAATTAGTTTCTTGCAAAGAAAGTCCCGTTGCAGTAGACTTTCGACATCACCTTACGGTAACAATTATGAATTTTAAATAATAAGACAAAATCAAATTATACCTAGTAAGAAGAAATGACTTAATTTATATTAAAGTTTGCATTTGGAATATAGGTAGGAATAAAGATAGGTAGAGAACGAATGTTGTTTTTTAAAAACAAATTATTAATAAACCAAGAATTGTTGCGGTTCAACCCACATTCATGCTTTTGTTTCCTGTGGTTATGCGTCCATTTTCCCACACACGCCTCTGCAAACCTAAACTGTAGGATTCGAGTTTAATTTCTATCTAAGGGTTGAGACATCATTATCTGATGATTCACCCCTTTATCAAAACGGCAGTATATCATATTTCATTATATTAATGAAAAACAATTAATTCCCTGATGTTTATAACTGATATAAATTAAACATCACTCGCATATATTCACCTAATTTCCTTGAGCTTAGTAAAATTATTACGTAGAGTGATATTTTGCACATGAAGCTCGAGCTCAGGTTCAATATTCATAATGAATTTGCAGATGGCAGTAGTAGTGCAACAGGAACTAAATCACACCAAACAGAATGATGAATGATATGCTTCTGTATCATATATATGTATGCGCATACTTACGGGTATGATTTCAATCAAATGAAATAATTTCATTTTGCTTAACTTTGTATATTGGTGCACACTATACGAGGGTAAATTAAATTATTAAATTAAATAATTAATAAAATGAGGTAGGTTGCTCAATGGTATCGAGTGGGCCTGTGGATCTTGAGAACCCTGGTTCGATCCCCACAGCTTTCACCAAATTAAAATTACCCCTGTGGCTCCCGCACCACTAACATCTTTGGGAGCCGTGATTTGACGACTGGTAACCGCACTTCACGCGTATAAATATATCACTTACCGAGATCTGCTTCGGCAGAGTGCCATACCCAGTAATGGATATATATATATATATATATATATATATATATATATATATATATATATATATATATATATATATTTATTTTATTACTAAAATTTTAATTATTATCTTTTTATGGGGTAGGTGGCTGCAGTGGCGTACTTAGAACTTTTGCCGCCCAGGGCTGTCTTAAATTTGCCGCCCTTTCTAAGTCAAGCAAGTGGTGGTTTTTATAAATTAATAAACATAAATAAATAATTGTAATTGAGACAAACTATAGGTGGGGAACTTTTGTACCATTGGATGCCATATTTAAATTAGGCAGTAATAAAGGAATTTTTCGAGATAATATTTTCAACCTTACATTGACTTAACGATGAAGAAAAATATTCGAAATCATATAGTAATTCATAATTCGTAGAAATCGAATAGTGATCTTATGAAGCGAACAAGTTGTTTTTTACAACTAAAACTAAATATAAAAGTGCCGCCCCAAAATATGTGCCGCCCGATGCGGACCGCACCCACCGCCTCTCCTTTGGTACGACACTGGGTGGCTGAGTGGTATCGAGTCAGCCTGTGGATCCTGAGAACCTGGGTTCGATTCCCACAGCCAACAATTACCATCACATAAAAAATTACCTTTGTGGCTCCCGCTTCACTAATATCCTTAAATAAAAAACCCTGATAGTTTATTTAAAAGTTAATTGAAACACGAGAAATTAAATATCAAAGAACGCTTCTTTTATCTCGTTTAGGTTTTGAGATATAGCTTCGCAAAAGTACAAAATCTGATGAGGAAACATTTCTACTTTTCCGAAAGCTATATCTTAAAAACTAAAAACTAGTAATTCCAACTCTTAAATCGGAACCTCAAAATTGAGTGAAATTCTTAACATTGAGCAGTTATGCCAACTTATTAGTTAAAACATTATTTTGTTCCGTTGAAAACCGACAAAAAATGAATGTTGGACAAAATGACGGAAACTTATTAATGTTGGACAAAATGATGTACATTTATCAATGCTGGACAAGTCATACAATGCTGGACGGATGGTCACTTTATTTTAAAGAATATATTATATAACGAACAGAAAAAAATGTTAGTCAGGTAAAATGTTTCAGTCTCTTGTAATATAGGTTAAAATGAATAATTGCACAAGAGTTCAGTTTTCCCGTTTTTATAAATGAGCAGACATCCGAGCGTTTCAACGCAACAATTTAATCACTTAGTCGGGACTTCGGGACTTTTAATATTGGAGGCGGCAGTGGTGGCAGCAGTGGAAAACGTCAACGAATAAAACTCCCTAGCCATGTAATGGATGGATAAATTGGGAACTACAGTTTTGTCAGCTATAAACTTTATTGAATTATGATACGGCTATTGTGTCACGCAAATGAGATTTATTTTCAAACTATCCTGTTCACTTCGATTACACAATAAAGAAACATTTCATCGAATTCGCTTTCAGCAATAAAACTTTAATTCTATCCAAATAAACTACTGTACAAATACACAACTTCTGCAACTGAAATAATATGAGAGCTTGCATTGAATACCATGTTTATTTTATGTTTATTTATTTATGCTACTCTGTACGTATTTACGTTGGTATTTATTAATAATAATTCATTTTCATAAAAGGTTTTCTGGAGCTGATGATTCGATTAAGAGATTTTGACATGTGGTGTGAATATTTGCTTGAACTAGTGCAAAAATTGAAAAAGTTTCAAGTATAAATAAATAAATATAAATATATCATCACGCCTTCTACCCATTACTGGGTGTGGCACTCTGCGGAAGCAGATCTCGGTAAGTGGTATATTTTGCGCGTGAAGTGCGGTTACCAGTCGTCAAATCATGGCCCCCAAAGATGTTAGTGGTGGAGGAGCCACAGGGGTAGCTTTATTGAAATTATGAAAATTGTTTGTTTCAAGTATAATTCTATATTATTCAGAGCATTAAAATGTTCAATGTTTTTAAAATTTTTGAGTTAAACCGGGAAAGTACAGAATCTGATGAGGTAAAGTTTGGGAAAAATTCAACTTTTCCGGAGTTTATATCTTAAAAATTAAACAAGATATGAAAGATGCGTTCAACGACATTGAATTCCTCATGTTTGACTTGACTTATTAGTTATTTATGTACCAAGAGTGAAAATAGGCGTTTCTGGCCCGTGGCATGATTATTAGTACGAGGCGCAAAGCAGCGAAGGCTAATAACATGCTCTGGGTCAGAAACGATAATTTCACCCGTGGTACATACAATAGTCTATGCGCAACAAAATAACATTTAATTATATGTTCAATAGATTATAATATGTAAATAGGTTATATGTCAAAATGATGTTTTGTAAAATCAAGTATTTACAATAAATAAAAATTGTCATTTTATTAATGTATTCATTGGAATTATTTTTTATGGCCCTAGGGCCAAAAAGAAGTGTTTACGCCCGCCTTTTAGGGCTAAAACACATGCATTTCGGTTGTGCATAAAAGTAATTTTATACACAACGGAAATTCATGTGTTTTAGCCATGCAACGCGGGAGTAAACTCTTGTTTTTGACCCTAGAGCCATAATAAAATAATTTCCTATGGATACATAAACAAGCCGACAATTTTGCTAAATGTAATTTTGACATAAAAATGTATGTTTTTATTTTTGGATTATAAAATTAAATGATCTTTTGTTGTGCATAAAATATTGTATGTACCACGGATGAAATTAGCGTTTCAGTTGAGCTTTAAACATTCCCTCAATGTTATAATCTTTTGATTATGTCCTTCATACATAAATAACTATTAAAATGCTGAACTGTCAAAAAAATTACATTTCTTATAGATGCAATTTTTTATGGGGTAATGGCTCAGTGGTATCGAGTCGGCCTGTGGATCCTGAGAACCCTGGTGCGATCCCCACAACAGACAAAACATTTTCACCAATTTAAAATTACGCCTGTGGCTTCCCCCACCACTAATATTTTTAGCCGATAAATATTTTCACCAAATTAAAATTACCTCTGTGGCTCCCTCAACACTAACATCTTTGGGGGCCGTGATTTGACAGCTGGGAACCACACTTCATACGCATAAATATATCACTTACCGAGATCTACTTCGGCAGAGTGCCACACCCAGTAATGGGTAAAAGGCATGATGATATATTTATATATATATTTTAAATTCAAATTCAACTTTTTCACTTAGTTAACTACGAGATTAGCCTTTGTTTTGCCCAATATTCCAGAAATATATTAAGTTCAATATCAAATGGCTCAGTGGTATCGACTCGGCCTGTGGATCCTGAGAACCCTGGTGCGATCCCCACAGCCGATAAACATTGTCACCAAATTAAAATTACCCCTGTGACTTCCGCACCACTAAAATCTTTAGGGGCCGTGATTTGACGACTGGTATCCGCACTTCACGCGCATAAATATATCACTTACCGAGATCTACTTCGGCAGAGTGCCACACCCAGTAATAGGTAAAAGGCGTGATGATATATTTATATACATTTGTTTTTTAATTCAAATTCAACTTTTTCACTTAGTTAACAACGAGATTAGCCTTTGTTTTGCCCAATATTCCACAAATATATATAGTTCAATATCAAATAATACTACTGTCGTCATACCCATACCGTTCAGATTTCAAACCAAATGCATGTATTCACCCGCATGTGGCTAGATTCAATTATAACTATAAAAGATCTTTTTCAATTCCCTCCAGTAGCCATCATGACAGTTCTCAGATAACAACACTAACATGACGTCATCTTGACATACCGCGACGCTAAGTTAACGCAAACGTCGTGTGGATTGATTTAAATCCAGCGATGCACTGGTCTGGTTCGTTATCAGGATCGAGGCGCCTATAGAAACGACGCCACGATGGAATTCTAACCCAGGAGCGACAAGGAGACATGCAACGTCTCATGCATATGTTATGAGTCTAGTGCAGACTAAATGATGTTGACAGGCCACCAAGGGCGATGTGCAAAGTCAATAGGCAATCGGATCGTAAAGCTGCTATTTAGATTCTGTAATTGATGGATAGAGTACCTAGGATGCCAACATTGCGAAGTTTGTACTTGGAAATTATTGAGATTACCAGTAAGTTGTGCAATGATTTTTTTATTTAGTGTTACAGCCAGTGATGGATGATAGCATAACCTGACTAAGCTACAGCTTAGGGCCCCAATACATTCGGGGCTCCGCGAAATTTGTAAAAAAAAAAATTAAAATTAAAAAATTAATAATGATTATTTTTTGATATTTTGACTTTATACACTAAAAAGTAGTATTATATTTCTACACAACTTGGTAATTTAAACTATACACATATGTATATCCCAAAAATAACGAAACTTTTAATTTAAATCATAGAACACGTAGCGCAATCTATTGAACATACACATTGTTCGAAAGATACATCTTTCCTCTTTCGAACGCACACAGCTTGATGCAATGAGGTGACAGTTTAAAAATATACGCGCATTTTAATGACAGTAGTTTTTGTGTTTATGTTGTAAAAATAGAATGGAACAACGAGCAAATATTAAACTTTGTGTTAAACTTGGAAAAAAATTTGCTGAGACATACGAATTGATGAAAAAAGTTTATGGTGATGATTGTTTATCTCGTTCACAAGTTTATAAGTGGTTTGCAAAATTTAAAAATGGTCGAGAAGATTTAAATGATGATGAAAGATCTGGACGTCCAAAAGCCGGAAATTGTGCTGAATTAGTCGAACAAGTGCGTGAAATCATTGCTGTCTATGCGAATTCTACTGTTAGAATGTTGGGTGAAGAATTAAAATAAATAAATAAAATAAATATATCATCACACCTTCTACCCATTACTGGCTGTGGCACTCTGCTGAACCAGATCTCGGTAAGTGATATATTTTGCGCGTAAAGTGCGGTTACCAGTCGTAAAAATAGAATTCTAACTGAAGATTTGTGTAAAAGAGAGGCTTGTTTACATTTTGTTCCACATGAATTAAATGAAGACCAAAAAGTCGCTAAAAAGTCAACTAACTTTTGATGAAAAAACATATTTGTGTCATCGACCACCCTCCGTATTCGCCTAATCTATCACCATGTGACTATTATCTTTTCCCAAAACTGAAAATTGCTTTGAAAGGAGCGTTTTATGATGATATTCCACCCATTCAAGCAGCCGTGACACAGGTGTTAAAGAACGTTCCTTTAGATGGCATAAAAAATCTATGCATGCTCTTGTTGATCGTTCTAAAAAGTGTATTGATTCAAATGGAACCTATTTTGAATAAATATTAAGTTTCAAACATAATACAATGCGTGTTTTATTCTATATCTAAAGAATTTCGTTATTTTTGGGACATACTGTATAGGTCTAAAATTAAAAATAGAGAAATTAGTTATTTGTTCCTATTTTTCAATCACGCGGATTAAAATACTCGGCCTGCGGCCTCGAACTTCAAACAGCCACTTCATCAAGTAAAATATCACTTTCCTGACTTGTGTAATATACTATTCCTTCGTTTCTGGTATGAATATAAATGTCAAATTTACTAATTTGTGACTATAATGTAGGGCCATATTAAGCTTTATCTAAAATAGGATAACATGAGAACTACCCATTACATAAAATCGTAGCTCTCAGATCTCAAACGTGATGTTTTCCAATTTACGGTATATTCTACGGTACGTTAGCTTACAGCACGACAAACTCAATTACTTTAGTGACCACGAAGCAATCATATCATCTCTCCGCTTCCGTTCCTTATCGTCGCTTTAGCAACCAGCACGGGTCACCACCACAAAGAGAGAAAACTATTTCATTTCATTTATGTATTCCCGTTTGCACGCGGTGATGTCCGCCGTCTTGGATCGCAAGCAACGACCGTGGCGACGCCGTGTCCTCGCCCTTCTCGTCCTCGTAAAGCTGGAGAGAAGAATCACGTTCGATGGAAATCGCGAACGCGCATCAAAATACTTTTTATTTACATTGTCTTACGAAGATGACGGAGTTTTCTTAAGTTAGTTTACGAACAAAAAGATAAAGTTTTACTGGGATAAAATCGATATTCAGTGTTTGATAGCATTAATCAATTAATTATAAGGGAAACTAATTTTAAATTGATTAATTAATCAATGTATATTGGCGAAATTGAGGGTGAGAGATTGCGTGAACGAGTTAAGACATGGCCAACTTCGTTGAATTGCGCTACGCTTATTATGGCCGTTTCATATGTCATTAAAATTCTTAGTTTCAAATTTACAGCGCGGGCACGTCAACTAGCGCCTTTGACGAGAAACTTTGTAACTAAATTTGAAAATAACGTCTCTTGCATTAATTGAAAAAACCTAAAAACAAGCCTAGTCATTGTGTATTTATTATTATACGATCTTTACCATAAAATACTAACCGTTGGCACCAATAATTCAATAATATTTCCTTGTTTTGACCTATAAACACTACAAAATTTTTAAATAGGTACACAATACGGCGGCATTATTTACCTGAAATGACAGAAAATGCTACGTTGCCAAATGAAATTAACTTAGTCTAAACTAGTCACTTTAGTCGAACGCTCAGAATACTAGTCATAATATTTAATAATATTGAATGTATAAATAAAATATCCAGTTCCATTAAATGTATTTTGTTTGATCACATAAACTTCAGTTTTCAAATATTTTAAAGTTGTTTTTGTAACTTGACAGCGTTGCCACTTTAATAGAAATAAAAAGCACTACTACAAAGCACAAATTTTTATATGGCAAAACGACGGAATGAAACCGCTATAATAAGCGTAGCCAGAGCTGGGCAGTAGCTAGCTACTTTTGTAGCTTAGCTACTAGCTTAGCTACATTTACTTTAGCTGTAGCTGTAGCTTAGCTAACTGTGAAAAAATATAGCTGTAGCTTGTAGCTAGCTACTTTTTTTTCTATTAGCTTAAAAATAACAACTGAAGCTACTTTTAAAGCTACTTTTTGTAGCTTAAAGCTACTTTTTGTAGCTTCAAGCTAGTTTTTGTATCTTCAAGCTACTTTTTGTAGCTTCAAGCTACTTTTTAAGCAGAAGGTCAACAAAGTACGCATGCGTACAAGCTAAACCCACACAAAATAATTATTTGTTGCCGGTTCTAACTGGCTCTAATACGCAAAAATACACAGTAGGTGCCAGATGGTATTTGCTATTTTTGATATTTATGTACGTAATAGTAAATTAACAGTCATTATAACAAAAGACTGATCATATGACAATGGCAAATTTAATTGTTTCACAATAATTTAAAAAAGTAGCTTTACAATTTAACAGCTACTTTAACGAAAGTTTTTAGCTGTAGCTTAGCTATATTTTATAAAATATAGCTTATAGCTGTAGCTTAGCTACTTTTTTAAAGAATAGCTGTAGCTGTAGCTTAGCTACTTTTTTTAAGTAGCTTGCCCAGCTCTGAGCGTAGCGCAATTCAATGAAGTTGGCCATGGTTAGGAATGAACGGATAGGTATGATTGAAGGTTTGTATGAAATAAAGTTATGAATGAGGAGAAACCGAAAGTGGAGCCACAAATAAAACATACACTGGCGAGAAAAAAAAAAGAAACTAAAATTTAGTGAAATTTTCCCAATTTTCAAACCATCATAACTTGTCTAGTTTTTAACTAATTTGGACAAATTTTCAAGCTAGAGAAAGATTAAAGTGTCTACTTTTAGGGAACAAAATTGGACGATTCTTTCAGAAAAAGAAACAGTTTTCTCTCTACTTTAAGGAGCTGTACGTAAAATAAGGATTATCTCCTTCCGCCTCCCCTTAATCCCCTAGAAGAAAACTTGCTTGTAGTGGAAAATAGGTCTATATCTGACGATCTATACGGAGCTAAAAAAATTTGTTGGACTCGATTCACCATCAGGGCGATAAAGTTTGCTTCCCTGCAAATCAAGTAAAAAATGAAATTCCTACGATGATGAGGCTCACGCCCAGTAATAGATAAAATGTGTGGTGTTATATTTATTTTATTACACTTTAATTCACATATTTTCGGGGATTTACTTGTAGTTGGTTGCACTGTACATGATTCTGTTTCGGAATGCATAACAGCTATTTCCGTAAACTAATGATAGTATTATACATGCAAAGTTTTGGACAGTGACGTCACTGTCACTCTGTATGTGAGACAGGTATTGCATAATGTTAATTTCCGTAAAGTAACGTTAATTAGATGCAGGGGGTGTTAATTCCCCGGTAGTAAATTAAAATCGTAGCGTGTATTAGTGAGCGTGGAACGCAAATGGACATCAGTTTAGGCAGCGTGGCGTGTGACGTCATAGATGACGTCTACTCATTTCGACAATTCCCATCTCGACAATTAAATTTCGTAATGAGTTGGGTGCTCTGGGTACCTTTGTTGGAAACGTAAATGTATCCAGAGATGCTCTAATGAGTGTGTTGTTAGAGTCTACTTTGATAGCAGTGGCGAAGTCAGTGGAGTGGCGCAGTGACTCGGACAATAAAATATGTTTTTTTTTTCAGTAAATTTAACACCATACGCAAATCTACAATTATATGAAAGTTTACAAAAGCCATCTATGTTAATAAATGCATATTTGTAAACTAGTGAATTTTATCAATTGAGCGCTCTTTTTCGATATTAAGATTGAAATAGTTATTTTTATGTGCCGAAAAAGGCTCGTTACGTGCAAGTGCAGAATTTAACGCACGAGGCTTGCCGAGTGCGGAAATCTGCACGAGCACGTAACCTTTTTCGACACGTGTTATAAATAACATTTTTCCTACAACTGTGCGATTTAGAAAATCACTAAAATATTATCAAAATTTATAAAATTTTAATGATATTACACGAGAACGATATTTTACGGCGTTGCTATGGTTTGTTTGTTGATTGCTTGCACATTGTTCTACGTTATTTAAAAATATTTCACTAATGTTAAGATAATTTCTTCAAAATCGTCTAGATTGGAATACTACAGTGAGTGATTCTTCTTTATCATAAACACCTCCAAAGATAATTGAAGCCCCAGATCATGCTATGTTGGATCTATTTTCGACAATGACAATCAACCTGCTGCTGGTACTTCTAAAGCATCCGAAATTGTTCTCAATAATATTACTGTTAATACTATGAACAGGTACGGAAGAAATCAATGTTTCTTTAGACAGTACAAAAGTTTCCACTTCGCGTTATGTCAATATAAGCAACTGTTATTAATATACACAAAGAATAAATATTAAGTATTTCACTCAAAAAATCCTAAATCCGTCCATGTATGAAAGTACAGGAAAGTACGTATTAAAATTATTTATCTACTACCAATGTCAAAAATATGTCATTTTAGAATACTTTTTTGTGTCAAAAGGACGTAAAATTATTTTGCATGTTGCCATTAGTTACGTACAAAAAAAAAATTAATTAAATAGTTGCTACGAAAAAATTTAACTATATAATCTACAAAAATAAATATTGTTGACGTTTTAAATTTCATTAGTTAAATTAGTATCATTAGTTGATTGGGTGTTTGTATTTTTATATGGACAGTAATATACTATTAATTAGTTTACTATAGTAGAACCCAATTCTGACATAATTTAGCCCCCCTTCTAGAAACTATTCTCCGGACGCCCATGGTCCATCTGTACGAAAAAAAACCCATTCCTGAATTTTTTTCCTCTCATCATTTAAATACGAGATCTAATGTGGCTGAACTATGTAGAGATGGAAATGGGTGAAATGGGAACTCGCCATCACAATCGCCGCCCCCATCGCCGCCCCACCGACACACAAACGCATCAATCACTCACAGTGGCGGCGCGACCCGGCCTTCTGCATGTGTCAGCCCGATATACAAATTACCGGAACATGAGACGGCCGCATGCATATACATACAGCACGTGTACCCGATGAAAAATGTTCTCGCACAACACACTTTTTATTTCGCTGGGCTATAAGAGCCACTTTGCCTTAATGCCAACTCGTCTGTGGGGAATTTTTTTATTGTAAAATTGTAAATGTATTGTGCTGCGAAATAATATAAGTTAAAGCAGCTTCTACGGTTGGTACAAATACTGAAATCTTTGTATACATGGTTTGATGTTAGTAAACGGTAGACATTTTGAAATAATACCTGCCAGAAAGTTCTGAAATCGTTTCTTTGAATTCCGCTTTGTGTTGTGAAGCTTGAGAAACTGGAATATCTCCAAATTTCTTGTAGATGACAGGGGTTCGTATTTATACAAATATTACTTGATCACAAAACAGATGAATCGAAACTAAAATAACTTTTTTATACCGGAGGCTAATTCAGAATCTTCATATGTCATCAATTTGAATTTGACAACAAAAGAACGAGCGGAAAATATGATTGATAATGGACATAACAAAAAACGTTTATCTTTTACTGTACTGTAAATATGGAATCAAATCATTTGTTTTTTATTTTACTGTCAAAATTTTTTTTGCAGATCCGAATGAAATTTGGCGCACGTAAACATTGGATAGTCATACGCATCCTGTTAAAATATGAAACACATTCATCGTCTCTGAGCAAATATATTCGCTTGTAAAGTTGAGTTCTTTTACACGCGGCTTATTGCGATCATCACTCAGCATCGCACATATTTGGTTTGTGTACCTCTAAAATTTTGCAGTTTCATTTGAAAAACTAGTATGATGTTCTAGAACTATCCATGTATATTGTATCAGAAGGAGAAAGTTTTTTATCGTTTAGTAATGGATATATAGCCATGCAAAGCCATGTTTTTAACGAAAAATTAAGAATCTCAATTTATAATGGCAACACGACACGGTGGTATGGTATTTGAAAATTCACTATACCAACAACCTGTTAACAATTCATCATATTCAAATCATAATAGGTATGAAACACTTATTTTATTCAATTTTTATATTTTTTTGAGCTTCAGTTTCGCCATTCGACAACCGATGGCGCCACCGTCACACTAGTTCTACCTTAATCGTTTGTGCAAAAAGTTAGTCATTATGTACTTATGTTCAGTGTGAATATTAATTTGTGTCCCAAAGTATAAATATGGGGTGGCTAGCTCAGTGGATTCTGAAAACCCTGGTTCGATTCTCACAGGCGATAAACAATTTTCATAATTTCAAAAAACTACCCCTGTGGCTCCACCACCACTAACATCTTTGGTGGCCATGATTTGACGACTGGTAACCGCACTTCACGTGCAAAATATATCACTTATCGAGATCTGCTTCGGCAGAGTGCCACACCCAATAATGGGTAGAAGGCGTGATGATATATTTATTTATTTATTTAAGTATAAAAATAGAAAATAAATTCTCAATAAATATTTGACATTTTAGCAGTTTTAGCGGACGTTGCTAATAGAAACGGCCAATAAAATCATTTTAACGGTCGTCGCAAATAGTAATATAACTAGCGGTCAGCCTGGCTTCGCCAGGCCTTCACGCTATGCTCCGCGGACACTGAGATAGGATTCACTTCTGTAAGACAATTGACACTATATAAATCAAATTATTTCCGAAGTAAAAGTTTTGCATGTCTGTCCTTTGAAATACATTTAATTGATCCAAACACGATAGGTTACGAAGCTCTGGCATTACAAAATTGACAATAAAAAAAAGGCCCATTTAGCACACGAACTTTTTAAGCGACCTTTCATTTGATACCAAACACGTTAGGTTTTGATACATTTTTACTAAAACAACTGCCGATCGAATAATATTTAGTTTTCTACGCGAGCTCTTCAATAGGCCTTTCATTTGATACCAAACACGATAGGTTTTAATGCATTTTTACTAAAACAATTGCTGATCGAATAATATTTCATTTTCTACGCGAGCCCTTTAAAAGAACTTTCATTTGATACCAAACACGATAGGTTTTGATGCACTCTTACTAAAACAATTGCGATCGGATAATATTTAATTTTGTATGCGAGCTCTTCAAAAGATCTTTCATTTGATACCAAACACGATAGGTTTTGATGCATTTTTACTAAAACAATTGCCGATCGAATAATATTTAATTTTCTACGCGAGCCCTTCAATAAACCTTTCATTTGATACCAAACACGATAGGTTTTGATGCACTCTTACTAAAACAATTGCCGATTGAATAATATTTAATTTTCTACGGGAGCCCTGCAATAGACCTTTCATTTGATACCAAACACGATTGGTTTTGATACATTGTTACTAAAACAATTGCCGATCGAATAATATTTAATTTTGTACGCGAGCCCTTTAAAAGAACTTTCATTTGATACCAAACACGATAGGTTTTGATGCACTCTTACTAAAACAATTGCCGATTGAATAATATTTAATTTTGCACGCGAGCCCTACAAAAGACCTTTCATTTGATACCAAACACGATATGTTTTGAAGTACTTTAACTAAAACAATTGCCGATCGAAAAAATTCAAATTCTGTATGTGAGCCCTTCAAAGGACTTTGTATTTGATACCAAACACGTTAGGTTTTGAAGCACTTTCACTAAAACAATTACTGATTGAAAAAATCTCATTTCTACATGCGTGACCTTCAAAACTTTGGTATTATACCATATACGATAAATTTTGAATTTTGATAATTAATTTCAATAAATAATAATAAAATTGTATTTAATGTACATTACCGTGAACAATATTTGCTTAGTTTTACTATATATTATTACCGAGGACAATTTTGGTTTGGTTTACCTGTATACTTTATATAACTTGTCAATTTGACGTTTAAACCAACTTCACAGTGAACTGTTAAAAATTTACTTTTTAAATACACATAGTTGAAATGTGTAATTATAATAAAAACGTCCCCTCATTTCCCCAATATGTGTAAAATATTTCAAAACTACTCACAGATATTTCATATTTACGTAATTTATAATTAAAAATGCGACATGTCCACTGACAAACGTCAAAGTGACGTTTGATCTTCTTCTTAAAAATTTCAAAGCCTCCACACTCTTAGTTGATTTTGCCCCAAAAACGCATGTTTTTTCAAGTTTTCTCGCACATCATGCGTAATAAAATTATGAATTTATAAAAAGGTCACATTTCAAGTTGGCCTCTATCAAATAAAAAAAGTTTCAAATTAATCGGACAAACCGTCTAGGCTGTAGAGGTGAGCAATTGACCGTGATGAATCCAAACAAACCTATTTACCTCTTACGCTTTTAGTATATGGATACTATTCTACAAAAAATAGTCAAATTATTCTGGAAATACTGTAGGTTCACAACAGTAGTGAAACTCCATTTAACGCGTATGCTTTCGGAATACTAAAATTAGAAATACAATACATCACATTTGATGTACATAAATTAATAGTTACGCACGACTACACTAAAATAAAACTTTGTATACATATACTCTCAGTGCTATAATCTTTTTTTTTTTGTTTGTGATACGGCTTCAACTGCTTTGGTTACTAGCCGGTATGATAATGGAAGCGTCTGCGCTGTAGTCAGCTACAGACGCTGATTGATGCCAGCCCTAACCGGGAATCGAACCCGGGACCTCTGGGTCAGTAGCCTAGTAGTCTAAACCACTGAGCCACAGAGGTCGGCGCTATAATCTTTTGATTATGCCTTTAATACTTAAATAACTAGTACGCACTAATATAATAAGTCATGATATGAATAAAAATATAAAATATTAAATACGACGCCCCTTTGTCGCCCCCTGGGAAATACAATCGCCACTCATTTTGAGAAGCCCTGATCTAGATTATTTCAAACGTCTATCAAACTCATACGGCCTGAGTTATGGGCACGAGATGCAGGAATCGCGTTTTGCAGTTGACATTAATCATGACGGACCTGCGTGGCTGTTATGGGAGCTCTAATTGGCATTCGAGGCCAGAGAACACATATCTAATCGACAGCTTGCCGCCACTGACTGACATGGACGAAATCATATTATTTTATACCTTCTCCCATTACACAGATAGACCTCAGCAATAATTAATTAATAGTTATTTAACTAATTAATAATCGTTAATTGTTGACATCTTTATAACAAAAGAGGATCTTGTGACTAACCTGGTAGCGTCCCCCAGAGCTGTATATCCGAATGTCTCGTGTAGGTGGCGTCAGCAGCTTCAGAGCAGAGTCCGGCGATGTGTTTGGAGATGACTGCTGATCGCGAAAGCTCCACGAAATAGTCCATAGTGTAGTTTTCATGTCCGCGGTCTTCTTCCGGCGTACGCACAGTGCCTGCAATATAACAACAGGTTGTAGAGGAAATGCCAACTTCAAGATGCGGTAACCTCAAAACTTAATAGTGGTTGAAATACGGACAATGGTATTTGGTATATTTGTAATAGGTTGTTTTGTACGATCAGTTAAAAAATGAGGTTTTGAGAATGTCATTCGATCGTAGTATAGTATATAGAATGCGGGCAGTCACGTGACATGTGACGTTTTATGACGTAAAAAACAGCTGTTTGGGCTTGCGATCACTGCGCCACCTACAAAATGAACTATTTTTTGGGACGAGATTTGAAAACAACCGTTCATTTCAAATCTCGTCACAAAAAATAGCTCAATTTAAGGTAGCGCAGTGATCGCAGCCCAACAAGATTTGAAAAGAATCGTTCGTTTCAAATCTCGTCCCAAAAAAATAGTTCATTTTGTAGGTGGCGCAGTGATCGCAAGCCCAAACAGCTGTTTTTACGTCACAAAAAGTCACGTGAGTGCCCGCATATTATTGAAAAACTAATGTTAGAATTATAACATGTGTTTTTCATACTATTTTTCCTATATTGTATTCAGTTACTTTTATTTTTATTAAAAATAATAATAATAAAATTTCAAGATGGTATTACTGACAGATTCAATAAACATTTTAAATTTATTTATTCTGACATTTATTAGTTAGGTTAGAGTTCAAATTCATATTTATCTGATATGTTATAAAACTAAATAGCTACTTTTCATTTTAAAATAAAAGAGTGTTTCGCAAGATATTATAATTATTTAATTATAAAACAATAACAATTGCAATAATTTTATATGACCTGAGCAATGAGAGCTAGACAACTAGACAACTCAACAACTTCATGAAAAAATGTCCTCAAAAACAGTTGTAGGAAATTGAATTTTATAAAACAGTTGTACAAAATTCACTTTGTAAACGCGATATAGAAAAAAATTGTATGTATACCGATGCTTGAAAAATCTTTGCAGTTGAGGTTAGAAATTATAACAAGAGCTACTTGCATTCCCTGATATACAAATAACTATTTCATGGTTAAAATAAAATTTACTTACGGCCTTTGCAACAAAATTCTATGGAAATTATTGTAGTTTATTACCAGGCTTCTCAATCATAAATAAATATTATAATACACAAACACAAATCACTAGTACGAAGTTATAAATGGTACTGTCTACGTACTACATCGCTGTCGTCTACCTGCAACCCTCGCTCGACCCGTACAAGCAGAAATGTACAAAGTATAACGCTCTGTCATGGCACCAAACAAAATTAATTTGAATAAAATAATGTACATATTTAAGCGCGAAAATTTGAATGTTTAGTAATAGGATTGTTTATGATTAAATAATTGATTTAAAAAGGAGACATCATGTCCATAATGGTACTAAATTGAAATAAATAAATATAAATATATTATCACGCCACTTTACGTACTTTCGAGTGAGACACTCTGTTATGACTGCAACTAAATTGCTCAAAATAATTCGCCTAGATAGGAAATCGAACCTTGGACCACTGAAACAAAAATTCCGTAGTCTCCTACTAAGCTATTAATGCTATTATTTTGCACATTATCATAATCACTCAATGAGTTTAAAAAACAGGAAAAATAAAAATAAATATCAACATTGCTTTCTTCTACTGTTCAGAGAATTTTAACATTAGATATTTGTAGATACTTTTATTTATGTATTTAATTTATTTTTGCTGAAACCGGCAAGACAGTGCCTACTTTCCTAATAAATTTTAGTATGGAAAGTAGATTTTTGCCAAAACAGTCAAGTAAAGTTCGTATCCAAGATCACAATTTTTTGTTTAATAACCTTGGATACGTAGTCTGTTGTTACTATGATCTTAAACAAAATCTAAACATTTGAAATTAATTATTGATTAAATTAAACTGTTTCAGAAAAAAATAGTATATACAGCGCCATCTTTTGGCAAAATGTCAAAAAAGGCAAGAGTTACTGGAATTTTACTAAAATATGTCATGTTCCGTAAGAAAAATTAATAATATATTATCCGTATTAAAATTTACATTTTTCATAAAATGACGGTAGAGCGGTAGAGGTTAATTAAACTATGAAAACGGAAACATATGAACAAGGCACCTTTCATATATCGTCAATATTGGATTTACTGCAATGGAAGAAACGCATTTATAGAAATCTACTATTAAAGTCCTATGATCACCGAGTTCTTCTCCGATAGAGTGCCACACCCAATAATTGGTAAACAGTGTGAACATCTCGTAATTGATTATTTTCGTATTAACATACCTGGATTTTTCTGCCGGAGTTTTGCCATAGCATCAGAAGAAATGAATTCACCCTTCTGGAAATGGCAGACGAAGCACATGACTTGATATTGGCTTTGACCACGTTCTTCTTCACCAAGAACCAGCGCTTTCAGTATCTGCACATCCTGAAACAAGTGAAACATGAAATTATAAACATTTCCACTGAACGCTTGCTTATTTACAGAATTAATTCCGATAGGTTACACTTCTAATTCTCCAGAAGAGGAAACTTTTTTTAAAAAGTGAGTGCTGGCATACAGTGACATGTGTTGAAACGATTGCACTCGCAATGTGCGCTGACGACTCTGACACTCAGAGTAAATATTTCCCCGGATGGAATATTTGCACGTAAACTTCCAGTGAAGTATTGCGGTATGACATGTTTAGAAACATGACTAGACTTTTCAAGCCGTTGCTCTCTAGTGTAGTTTTCATGATGTTCAAATATTTAGTGCAGCTGTTATTGATAGATGTACATCGATATTTCAACTACAAAGTTTTATTGAAAACAAATATCTTACATTTCATCTTGTATTAATTTTACGGCCGGTATTTCAATCGCCTAATAAATAAAAAATAAAATAAATATAGCCTTTTACCCATTATTAGGTGTGGCACTTTGCTGTAGCATATCTCGGTAAGTGATATATTTTTCGCATGAAGTGCGGTTACCAGCCGTCAAGTTACGGCCTCCAAGGATGGTAATGGAGAGGGAGCCAATCAGTGGCATACCTAGAACTTTTACCGCCCAGGGCGGTCTCCAATTTGCCGCCCTTTCTATGTCAATTAAATGGTGGTTTTTATAAATTAAAAAAAATAAATATAACAAATATATCATCACGACTTTTACCCATTACTGGATGTGGCACTCTGCCGAAGCAGATCTTGGTAAGTGATATATTTATGTACGTGAAGTGCGGTTACCAGCCGTCAAATCACGCACTCCTAAAGATGTTAGTGGTGTAGGAGCCATAGAGGTAATTTTAATTTGGTGAAAATTGTTTGTCGGCTGTGGGAATCGAACCGGGGTTCTCAGGATTCACAGGCCAACTCGAAACCACTGAGCCAATACCTCATTAAATTAATAAACATAAATAAATAATTGTAATTGAGATAAACTATAGGTGGGAAACTTTGTTACCATTGGATGGCATATTTAAATTAGGCAGTAATAAAGGAATATTTCGAGATAATATTTTCAACCCTACATTGACTTGACGATGAAGAAAAATATTCGAAATCATATAGTAATTCATAATTCGTAGAAATCGAATAGTAAACTTGTGAAGTGAACAAGTTGTTTTTTACAACTAAAACTAAATATAAAAAATGCCGCCCCAAAATATGTGCCGCCCGGTGCGGAACACGCTGAATGCAAACCAAAACAAATATATATTTTTACAGGCTTAAAACTACTTAATGCGCGTGGTGTTAAGTGTATAAAGTAAAAAAAAATTACATTGAATAAATAAAAATTAGTTTTGAAATACAGTAATGTTTACTATGTTAGGCAAAGAACTTATCGATATACTCTCGTAAATATATCACTTACCGAAATCTGCTAGGGCAGAGTGCCATACTTATTAATGGGTAAATGGCGTGATGAGATATTTATTTTATTTTATATTTGACTATTTTGTTTACCGTTTTCATTTTGTAAGGTATGTATATTTGTTATATATTAGATCTAGATTGAAGTACTAAAATTTTGGATCTGTTTAATAAATCTCCGTGACAACTTTGTTTCTCGAATAGTTGTAAATAAAATAAAATAAATATATCATCACGCCTTCTACCCATTACTGGGTGTGGCACTTTGCTGAAGCAGATCTCGGTAAGTGATATATTTTGCACGTAAAGTGCGATTACCAGTCGTCAAATCACGGCCTCCAAACATGTTAGTGGTGGAGGAGCCACAGGGATAGCTTTTTCAAATTATGAAAATTTGTCGCCTGTGGGAATCGAACCAGGGACCTCAGGATCCACAGGCCGACTTCATACCACTGAGCTAGTCAGCCCATAAAGAAAGAACCTAAATGCATTTAAATTAAAATAGTTTTAGAACTAAAACTGATGTAACATTCATAATGAAGTACTTATTGTTCCCATACTTTATGTAGTAAGCCACCGTACAAAATTACCGTAAATAACCCTGGCAAACTATCAACCATTTTGTTATCCAGAACAAATGGAACACAAAGTTGCTCCACGTTGGCCAAGCGCAGGGTTTTTGCGCGGTCCTCACAAACTTCGTAATATGCAGGGAGCAGCGTCGAGGGCGACGCCACCGCGACGAAAAAAGCAAAATTACGCGACGCTGACATTCGACTGAAATTAATTTCGTCGAGAAACGTAATTGCACTTGTAATTAAGTAGTGCATGTCTTACTAATTAAACACATCTGAAGCTACACGGATACGAGTGGTAAATAATAGTCAAGTATTTTTCGACAAAGTTGCAAATAGCTACGTTGAATTTTATGCAATTAGAGAGAGAACGAAATGATGAAATATTTCAGAATATCTCCTATAAATGAAATTATACTTTCAAACGAGATGAAACTTTTAGTCACGACGTTGTTAAAAGTTTGGTGACTGCTAATGATGAATGATACCCAGATGAAATTGGATATTTATTAAAATATTAAACTACTAAAAGTAACTTTCAAAATGAAAAATAAAATAAGAATATGCCTTATGGCTCTAGAGTATTATCTATTTAACGAAAATATGCTCAACTAAAAGTTATACTAAGTTATACTATGGCTATAGCTAAGGGATAAAATGTCCGACTGCGAATTTTATAATTCAAAAACAATAAAATTATCAGTAGTAATATAACAAGAGAGTGAGAATAAATTGAAAATAATTTGACAGATCTTTCGAAAACTTATTGGCAAATGGCAACCAGTTTAAGAAAGATACTGGAGAATTATTTTCTAATTTATCGAACTCTCGAGTTATATGTAATTAGATTATTTTTTTATTTAGCTGTTGAGGTCGATTCCTCCAATTAAAAAATTTTGAACTGGGTTCACATCGATTGATTCCTTATTATTGTATTCTTGGAAGTTGTTTCCAAAATGTGTTGGTGTATTTCTGTATCTGAAATGAAGCTAAATAGATTTTTTTTACACATTTTACTTTGATGCGTTGATAATTACTTGACAACTACCTATCATTTGTCACAAACAAAAATGCATCTACAGAGATATTTCCCGGGAATAATCACAAGATCTTTATTCTCAGTATAATAATGACAGGATTGGTTAAAACGCAGACACGTGACATACAATGACGCATTTCATTGGTTTTGAGAAATGTCAAAAAATAATCTTCATTAAAATCTTTGATTTTACCACTGGTAACCTGTAATGGATGATATATTTTTTATATTCTATTTTTTTTTATTTAATATTATTGTACGAAACCAGAATTGAATGTAGTATTGATTATACGGGGTGGTGCTTGGTACGGAAGAACATAAGGATTTAACATGGAATATTACTTTGATGCAATTTTCTGCTTTCTTATTAAATTTACGGAAAACACTGTAGAAGTGCAAAGATGTTTAGAATTAAAAGATGCGCTCGGCGCGAAATTTAAATCGCTCTCAGTTAAATTTTTATTTTGACAGTTTCGTAAGGCACAAACTACTTTCGGCACTTGTGCATTTCGTTTACAAAAACGCACTTGGTCTGCATTTGTCTCCTTTCCACCCATAATCAAGGCAATAGTATAAATAACAAAAAAATCGCACAGTAGTAGGAAAAATTTATTACATGATGATTCCCTTCTAAAATGCACACCCAATTCTAAAACTCACAGCACGCCACTGATATAACTAGTTCAAAGTTCAAACTATGAAACGACTAGGTAGGTACATATTAATTTAACTAAGTATAAAGTACTCGTTCCTATATTCCACATTTTTATCATTTCTTTGTTCATTCCTTTAAAGAAATGATAATCAGCAATCACATGACTAACTCTAAAGAATTCGGGAACTCGCGTGACTTCATCAAATTAAAGAATGATGAACAAAGTACTTCGACCAAAATAGAAAATTAAATATTCTCTATCGAGACCGAACGCAAGATACAATTTAAAGATACGGAGTCAGCACCAGAAAAATAATGGATTCGCGGATCCTTTCAAAAAACCTGCCGCACCCCAACATTTAAAATTAATAAGAAAATAAATTAAAACTCTTGTATCCATTCAGAAATATCTGATCAGACCCGCATGATTAATTTTCTTTACCTTTTAAATAAAGAATGTGCGTATTAGGGCAGTAAACTTGCTAAATTAAAAATACATAATCATAAATATATCAACACACCTTTTCCTTAATGATATTCACGAGAACGATTTTAGGGCGTTGGCGTTGCTATGGTTTGTTTGTTAATTGCTTGCACATTGTTCTACGTTATTTTTAAATATTTCACTAATTTCAAGACAATTTCTTCAAAATCGTCTAGATTGGAATACTACAGTGAGTGATTCTTCTTTATCATAAACACCTCCAAAGATAATTGAAGCCCCACATCATGCTATATTGGATCTATTTTCGACAATGACAATCAAACTGCTGCTTGTACTTCTAAAGCCTCCGAAATTGTTGTCAATAATATTACTGTTAATAATATGAACAGGTACGGAAGAAATCATTGTTTCTTTAGACAGTACAAAAGTTTCCACTTCATATTATGTCAATATAAGCAACTGTAACAACTGTGTTAATAATATACACAAACAATAAATATTATGTATTTCACTTACTCTTTAAATAAAACCATTTATCGATATATTTTACTTTGTTCGGTTCTTTTTAATAATTGTGTACAGATTAGATATGCTGCAATTTAAGGTTATGTTTATAAACGTCAAAATATACTACTGCATATTTACTAGCGCTGCCTCACCGCATCTTCTTCTTCCATAAGCGTCTGTGGCCAAAATATGAATTCCGCGCTGGGCGCGAAATTTAAATCGCTCTCAATACAATTTGTTTTTACATTTGCGTAATGAATTACTTTCCGCTCTAGTGTTTCTTTGCTTACAGAAACGCACTTGGTCTGCATTTGCCTCCTTTCCACCCGTAACCAAGGCAATAATAGTTACGTAATAACAAAGAAATCGTATAGTTGTAGGAAAATATATTTACAGCAGATATTTTATAGAATAAATATAATAATATTACAAAAAAATTTAAATAATTACATATAAATATATCATCACGCCTTCTACCCATTACTGGATGTGACACTCTACCATAGTAGATCTCCATAAGTGATATATTTTGCGCGAAAATTGCAGTGAACAGCCGTCAAATCACGGCCCCCAAAGATATTAGAGAAAGGGGAGCCACAGGGGTAGTTTTAATGTGGTGAAAATTGTTTGTCGGCTATAGTAATTCAACCCAGGTTTTCAAATCCACAGGCCGACTCGATACCACTGAGCCACCTACACCATAAAAAATTTCCATCATATTATCCTTCTGGCTCCTCCTCCACCAAATATTGTATTAAGTACTTAATTGAAGAAGCACTTTTCATTTACCAATTATGTCGACTTTCTCTTTGAACTTTTCTAATTGTATCCGTCCTAATTGCACCACAAACATCTCATACAAATGTTGAGTGTTCTTCAATTCATTGTACATTTACAACGCTAAAGTAACCACTAGCCACACAGTACAACAATAGTATAAAATACTAGACAAAGTTATACAATGGATGAACTCTCCACGCAGCTCGGTGGCGATGCAGCAGTGACATCGTAGTGTCCACGGAATTAACGCGACGCCCGAAGGATGCTTCGGCGGTGGTGCTGCGAACGCGAACCACTCCGTGCAGTTTGTCTCGACTGAATAAACTACTAGAACATTGTGCAACACTCACCGTAGATGCATTGTGCAAACCGGAAGGTAATTTTGTTCCGGCGTAAATGAAGATTAATGTTTGGTTAGTATCTGACAGACCGGAACTTTATATCCATTGCTTGCTAACAATTACAAGGGTATTGTTTGTATTTTTGATTAAGGGAAAAGGTCATTTTATATGTTAAACACTGATGATTTTCTAGCACAAATAGTACTCGGAGAGTAAATCCCAAAAAATATTTTTTACTCTATAACATTCCCAGAATAATTTAGAAATAAATGCATGGTACAAGAGCTACAAATCATTGCTTTCCGCACCTCCGTCTCACATTAACAGTATTATATATCTCAAAATCGTTTAAAACCTATCAGGTAGATTCACAAAACGAATTAGCGCTAACACCGTTTTTAATATTATCTATAACTCTGTTTCAAATTAAAACAGATTAAAGAAATATACTAAATTTGATGCTAATTATTACTCTCTTTAACTCAAGTTAAAATAAACTTGTTTCATACATTGAAAAGAGAGTTAAAAACGAAATAAAAAATGGTGTTAGCGCTAATCCGCTTTATGCATCTGTCTGTATGTGTTTACCGAACGCCATTCAGTAGAAACTAAGGACTTTTGTAATGTTAGTATTGGCATCACTGGCTATCAGTGTCAGTGCGTACATAGAGGTTATAAATTTTTACCAATTTTGGAGCAAATTTTTTCATTGTAACTCAAATGAAAGCAATTATAATTCACGTTACAGTTGCTGTAGCTGTAGCTGTCATAGAAAAAATATATTTTAAATTTAGTAAATATTTTTAAAACAAAAGTATTGTATGTAGATATGTATAAGGATCTATTTAGCAAATCAATAAACTCGGCGGATTAAAATACTCGGCCCGCGGCCTCATATTTCAAACAACCGCTTCGTCAAGTAAAAAACACTTTCCTGGCGTATTATGTATTGTATACTATGTTTCTAAAATCGTTTAATTTAATCAATAATTAATCATAGAGAATTCAAAATGTTTAAATTTTTGATAAGAATCATATTGACTTATCCAAGGTTACAACAACAAAAAAACGATCAGGTAAAGTCGGTACTTTAGCTAACTTTTTTTTGTAATCTTGGATATGTACTTTACCTGACTGTTTTGATAAAAATCTACTTTCTTTACGGTAAATATAACTTTTAATATGACCAAATTAAAGTATATTGTAACATTGCCAATCAATCAAAACAAAAATAATAAGCCTGAACAGGGAATCGAGCACTGGATCACTGGCTTAAAAATCCAACACTGAGCTGTTCAGGCTATTAAACAATTATTTATTAATGTTGTTTAAAAAAGCAGAAACTCTGGAGAAAAATAATACAATTATAAAAACGTTAATATTCTCTGCATAATTAAATCGTACACGGCAATTTGATGAATTTATAAACGTATTTCTTTCTAGCAGAATTAATTTTTCATGCGATTCTAAATTGAAGTGTACATTGAGGTCGAGTCGTACAGGATTATCAAGTAGTTTCAGAGTTGTTTAAGTACGAGACCTGCATTGTGAACAGTCGTAATTGAGTTAAAATGTAGTTAGAACTTTAAACCTTAGGCTGCAAAGCTGTGCTTGGGAAGTAAGCTCGGTATTTTCAAAACAATCAAACAAAATCCTCTACATGCAAACAATGCAACTTGATATAGTCATGTATTACGTCATCATAAGTGTGCGTCAGAGCTGGGCAAGCTACTTAAAAAGAGTAGCTAAGCTACAGCTACAGCTATTCTTTAAAAAAGTAGCTAAGCTACAGCTATAAGCTATATTTTGTAAAATATAGCTAAGCTACAGCTAAAAGCTTTCGTTAAAGTAGCTGTTAAATTTTAAAGCTACTTTTTTAAATTATTGTGAAATAATTAAATTTGCCATTGTCATATGATCAGTCTTTTGTTATAATGACTGTTAATTTACTATTATGTACATAAATATCAAAAATAGCAAATATCATCTGGCACCTACTGTGTATTTTTGCGTATTAGAGCCTGTTAGAACCGGCAACAAATAATTATTTTGTGTGGGTTTAGCTTGTACGCATGCGTACTTTGTTGACCTTCTGCTTAAAAAGTAGCTTTAAGCTACAAAAAGTAGCTTTAAAAGTAGCTTCAGTTGTTATTTTTAAGCTAATAGAAAAAAAGTAGCTAGCTACAAGCTACAGCTATATTTTTTCACAGTTAGCTAAGCTACAGCTACAGCTAAGGTAAATGTAGCTAAGCTAGTAGCTAAGCTACAAAAATAGCTAGCTACTGCCCAGCTCTGGTGTGCGTGCATTTATTCACTCATTTTATGAATAAACGAAGCATTATTTAACATGCGGTGAATAATTAGGAAAAAATATATGGCTATGGTACTGTCCTTATATTAAAAATATGGTAAATAAGAAAAAATAGGAAAAAACTAAATTTTCCATCACTTGATGATTGAGAACACATTTGAATCAACTTATCAGGTCATCATCAAACGGCTGGTCAGTACAGCTTTAACCATAGACGCGTTTCGTCCTTTAGGGACTCATCAGTATGGTGCGATCAACTATCCAACTAGACCAACTAGGGGCTAATGAACTGTGATATTATTTAAGCTGAACTAACGGATTTTTGTCGGTAGATGGCACTACGGGTTGCTCCGTAGCTCTCATGTCATGTTACCGGCTTACATAGTTTTTAACATCTGTACTAAAAATAAACAAATATTTCATCACACCTTTTACCCATTACTGTGGGTGGCAGTCTACCGAAGTAGATCTCGGTAAGTGATACATTTATCCGCGTGAAGTGTGATTACCAGCCGTTAAATCACGGCCCCCAAAGATGTTAGTGGTAGGGGAGCTACAGGGATAATTTTAAATAAAATAATAAATAAATATATCATCATGCCTTCTACCCATTACTGGGTGTGGCACTCTGCCGAAGCAGATCTCGGTAAGTGATATATTTTGCGCGTGAAGTGCGGTTACCGGTCGTGTAATCACGGCCTCCAAAGATGTTAGTGGTGGAGGAGCCACAGGTGTAGCTTTTGAAATTATGAAAATTGTTTGTCGCCTGTGGGAATCGAACCAGGGTTCTCAGGATCCACAGGCCGACTTCATACCACTGAGCTAGCCACCTCATAATTTTAATTTGGTGAAAATGTTTCGTCGGCTGTGGGGATCTAACCAGAATTCTTAGGATCCACTGGCCGACTTGATTACCCCATATAAAATAACTTTCAAAATTGACAGCTGTCAAATTGTTGTCAAAATAAACAGAACCTTGATACGTAATATTTGCTTACTGTCCACGGTGGACAGTAAGTATGTAAATATTAAAGTCCTGATGTAACCATGCAAACCACTGTGCAATAAAAGTTGCACTTACTGTGTTTAAATTTTGTCATTAATAGGTAACTTACAGTACAAGTATTGTAAAATAGTTTATTATCCAGTTGCAAAAACAAAACAAGACTCCAAGCAGGCAATTAATGCGTTCGTAAATGATCGACAGTTCTCGTGAGGTCGGCAGAGAATCAGTGTAAACACTCATCGTTAATGGCCCGTGTGTTTACCGGTCCTCTGCAGACTAAGTGGCAAGTTGCCGGGTCTAAGTCCTCCACGCTCTGGTGACGTGCACGTGTGGCTCCGGACAGGTTAATGTGTGGACACCAACACCAACACGACGGCGGGATAATGGCCGAGTTAGGCGGCTGTGAATTATGCACGCGTCGCTTACGAATTTAGCACGAGCGAGTGGTGTGTATGTCAAGTGTCTTCGGTGTTGTTAAAGTTTCAGTGAGCGGGATTGCAGACCCCATTTTCCTGAAGGAACTTGATGTATTTAGGGGTTTTGACAAGTATTCCTTGTGCTATTCATACGTTACTGTTGGGTAGCGATGGAAATGGTTACTCATATTTTGTGCCGCGTTTGTGAAAGCGTATATTAATCTATAAACACAAATGTTTAAAGCGGTTTATCTACCATTTATTTTCTAGAAATCTAGAATACTATTTGTATGAGGTGGTCACCTGATAAGAGCCAAAAAATAACTTTTTCTAAATGCGAAATTTACAAGGATTCGTGATAATCTATTTAAAATAATAAATAAAATAAATAAATATATCATCACGCCTTCTACCCATCACTGCGTGTGGCACTCTGCCGAAGCAGATCTCGGTAAGTGATATATTTTGCGCGTGAAGAGCGATTACCAGTCGTCAAATCACGGCCTCCAAAGATGTTAGTGGTGGAGGAGCCACAGGGATAGTTTTTGAAATTATGAAAATTGTTTGTCGCCTGTGGGGATCGAACAAGGGTTCTCAAGATCCACAGGCCGATTTCATACCACTGAGCTAGCCACCCCATATTAAAATAATAATAATTTATTATACAAGTGTTTTATTGGGTATATAAAACACGCAAGAAAAGTTTAAACACGAGACCGAAGAACGAGTGTTTAATATTCTTAAGTATTTTATATAGCAATAAAACACACAAGTGTAATACAAAATTTTATCCACAACTCATAATTATAGGTATCGAAGAAGATTGGTCGTAACATTTAACGTTGATTCAGTAATATATAGTTTCTTAAAATACGGTAGATCATGAAGTGGTTGCTAAGTAACAAGTTGTTTACAGTGTTTTATGGCATATAAAACACTAGTGTTTTATGAGCCATATAATTCAACTGAAATCAGTGTAATAATGTCTTTATTATATATGACTGGTGGATAAATAAATAAATACATCATCACGCCTTCTACCCATTACTGAGTGCGGCATTCTGCCGAAGCAGATTTCGGTAAGTGATATATTGTTGCGCGTGAAGTGCGGTTACCAACCGTCAAATACCGGCCCCCAATGATGCTAGTGGAGAGGGAGCCATAGGAGTAGTATTAATGCAGTGAAAATGTGTGTCGACAGTAGGAATCGAACCAGGGTTCTCAGGATCCACAGGCTGACACGATACGATTGTGTCACCTACTTCATAAATGTAACATATCGTGATATTATCTACACGTGTGTCGACAGTGGGCATTGAACCAGGGTTCTTAGGATCTACAGGCTGACACGATACCACTGTGCCACCTACTCAATAAATGGAGCATATCGTGATGTTATGTACGTATGTATGTAAATTGGGAATAAAGAAAATATGAAGTAATGCAACAACAAAAATTATATCCATGTATGGTAGTAATATAAATAGATATTACTTTCCTGCATTTATTACACAATCAAAAATTTTAATTTATATCAAAACAAAAATAATAAAATGTAATCCAAATAATAAAACAGCATTATCACATTTCCTTAACTAAACCAACTATATATTTAACCTACTTTCCAAACGGCAAACGGCAACGTCATACTTTTCAATATCTATTTAATAAATTATACTAACATATTTGGGGGCCGTGATTTGACGACTGATAATCGCACTTCACGCGCAAAATATATCACTTACCGAGATCTGCTTTAGCAGAGTGCCACACCCAGTAATGGGTAGAAGGCGTGATGATATATTTATTTAATTTATTTAATTTAAATTATAATAATTATATTTCAAATTCATTAAATAGTGAATTATATTTTAATGGGATAATGGCTCAGTGGTATCAAGTCGGCCTGTGGATCCTAAAAATCCTGGTTCGATCCCCACAAGCGACAAAACATTTAACACCAATTTAAAATTACCCCTCTGGCTCCCTCCACCATTAATATCTAATATCTTTATATTGAAACTCCTATAGATAAGGAAATAAGGAAAAAGTACAATAAAAATCAACGCATTTAAAAATTATCATCTTAAATTTCATCATGTAACGCTTACGTACGAATATTATCATATGTTCGCGTCATCTCCGGTCAAGTATGGTATAAATATAATTCAATATTTTGACCGCACAATAGTAACAAAGTAGTCAGCAAGTGTGAGCAAAATGATTTTAAAATATCTTGTGGTATTTACAGTTGTCTGCATTGTGCAGGTATGTTTATTTAATTATTATTAACTAGATACATTAGTACATCCTGTATCTATTTTATAGATCAAAACAGATGATCTGGCTGTACTATCTGAAGAAGCAAAAAAGTTATTGGAAAGATTCGACACAGAACTTGATAAGGTTAGTAAAATTTGTTTTTGCATAGTGAAAAAAGTAAATTACCACAATTTCTTTCGTTTAATTTTTATTTTTTTTTCACTATTTTTATTTATTTATCTGCTTGCAGATAATTTAATATTTTACAAATCAATATTGAAATTTTTACATGACAAAATCTTCGTAGAATCAAACTAATATTAATACGTTAAAAAATGAAGTGAAACATATTTCACGTCTGTTAGAAAATAATTTGTTTTTTCTCTGAAACAATTAAGGATTGGTTTTTCCATCCTCGGATAAAGTTCCCAATAACTATCAGCGGGATAAATTAAAAAAATATCGCATCGAAATCATAGCACAAAAGATAATAATTATTGTTATTTTTTGATATTATATTATTTCAATTCTCCTGCCGATAGTGAACAAAAATCTTATCTGGAGAAGAAAAAATCATGCCATTAGTGATACTTTTTACCACTAGGGCAGAAAGTAAAGACATATGGCACATAGCAACTGGATAACAACGGTATGATTTGAAATTAATCTGCTAGCAGAATAATAAATCTAATCTACATTTGAAATTTATTTCTGAAACTTATGCTTTTTAATATAAAAATAAATAATAAATAAATATATCATTACACCTTTTACCCATTACTGGGTGTGACACTCCGCCGAAGCAAATCTCGGTAAGTGATATATTTATGCACGTGAAGTGTGGTTACAAGCCGTCAACTCACGGCCCTCAAAGATGTTAGTGATAGGAGAGCTACAGGGATAATTTTAAATTGGTGAAAATGTTTTGCCGATGGGCGAAAGGTAAAATAATTTTTATAACGAAAAATAATTTTTATTATATTTACAAATGATTGATTTATATTTTAATTTATTTTATAGGGCGAGCGAGGGTATTCCGGAGAGAAAGGAGATATAGGCCCAGTGGTAAGTTACAAACTACACTTTCCACTACAAACTTTTAAAATTAATCTATCAATTTAAATACAGCAGCATCTAAAACACTTGCATCTGTTTATTAATTTAATCATACAACTGAAAATTATTCTTAAGGTGGTTCTATCATGACAGTCTCATACAAAAGTATACGTGACCTAAAAAGTTTACAAAAATAATTATTACATTTTTGTATGGTATAGGTTATTAACAGAATTAATATTTCGCTGCAAATATCGTATAATTAATAATAACATTGAATATATTAAATAAAACTATTTAACTAGTTTATGAAATTCAGTAACATACCAAAATTTTTGCAAGTGAATGTTTCATGCCAACCAATAGCAGTGTAAGATTTTACACAGCAGAAGCTATGACAACAAGGTTAGAGCCACAAGCGGCCAGTCGGTACGAAACGTAACTGTATTATCGATACATCCTGTTGACATTTCATAAGAAAAATGAGAAAAATGCACCAAAGCAATTATTATCAACTGTAACAACAAATAAATAAATATAAAATGCTGTAATATTTTTTTTTGTATTAAAATGAATATATTTTACTGATCGAAATAATAACATTCATAGTTCATCTCTGTCTAGTGTCTACCTGTGCTGTGCAACGTTGCCAAGCATTTCTGACAGTTCTATTGATTAGCATAGAATATCCAACTTTCATCGCCAATTTCTTTGAAACTAATCCGGTAAGGCATGGATTTTTAAATTCTCATACCTTTATCTTTACATGATGTACTGTGTGTTAGTTTTTTGTTAAAAAATATGTATAATATATGAATTTATTACGCAGTAAGCTGCCTCGCGACGTACAGTTCCTATAACGCCAATGCATTTTTGATCAACTTTGGTCAACTTTAACATTACATTACTCAGCTCAACAACGGTAAACTTAAAAAAAAATTTGCATACTAGTGTACAAACACATGAAAAATAACATATTTACATTTCATTATAATCCGGGTTATATGCTTCCATGATAGTACCACCTTAATTTAGAATTATCACTCGCGTGCATTTATTGTAAAATAAATAAATAAATATATCATCACGCCTTCTAATTATTACTGAATGTGTTGCGTTCTGCCAAAGTAGATCTCGGTAAGTGATATATTTATACGCGTAAAGTGTGTTACCAGCCGTCAAATCACGGCCCCAAAGAAGTTAATGGGGGGAGAGAGTCTCAGGGGTAATTTTAATGTGGAGAAAATAGTTTATCGGCTCTGAGAATAGCACCAGGGTTCTCAAATACACAGGCTTTATTCATATTCGTAATATCTTTATAGGGTAGGTAGCTCAGTGGTATCGAGTCGACTTATGGATTTGAGAACCCCGGTTCGATTCCCACAGCCACCAAACAATTTTCACCACATTATCATTAGACCCTGTGACTTCTCCTCTATCAACATCATTAGGGGCAGTGATTTGACGACTGATAACCGCATTTTACGCACATAAATATAAGAGTTACCGAGATCTGCTGCTGGAGAGTGTTACACCCTACAGGGTAAAAGATTATTTCTTCCACTAGAAATCGTTCATTTAATTAAGCACATTATTTATTCCTGTCGTTGACATAATATCTCTCCTTTAATTTCACCAACATATACTTGTTTCACTAGGTAATCATTTAATTGCCAGACATTCCACATCTTCAAACTTCAATTTTTGTTTGTTGATGACCTGAGAAGTTGATGCAAACGTGCTGTAAAACCTCTGTGGAATTACGAGACAAGTGATGGAAATTTTTTTCCTATTTTTTCTTATTTATTAAGACTCAATTCCACATCGCAATAGATATTTTGTCTTTTGTTTTATTTCAATAGCTGTCAAGCAGTTTGCGATTTTGTCGGTAGATGGCACCACGAGTGGCTCCATAGCTCTCATGTCATGTTACCGTTGTAGATAGGTTAACATCAGTCAGTTCAGCTAAGTCGGTATCACAATCCACTATTTCCTAGTTGATCTAGTTGGATAAATGATCGCACCATACTAATGAGAACCGGAAGGACGAAACGCGTCTATGGTTAAATCTGAACTGACCAGCCGTTTGTTGATGACCTGAGAAGTTGATGCAAACGTGCTGTAAAACCTCTGTGGAATTACGAGACAAGTGATGGAAAATTTTTTCCTATTTTTTCTTATTTATTTATACTATATTTCATTTATATTCATAATTCTTTCTATAAAAGTTTGTCTCAACTTCACTTATATCCATTAATTTATTCCATAATCGTCACGCAATCTTTCACCCTCAATTTAACCAACATATACTGCAGAGTGCTAAAAAATTAACTGTTGCAGTTGGCAATAAAAAAATATACTTGAAATTGATAAGAATGATACACAAATTTATTTCCTGTCATTAATGCCAATGGCACACTGGTCGAGGAGCATAAATGAGCGTCGAGGAACTCATCGATGAAACAACAGAACGCCACCCTGACTGATAAAATAAACAAACACGAAAAAATAGCACAAAGCAAAACCAAAATGTCAGCCCACGCTAACATGAAATGAGACACAATAATACGTGTGAAATGAGACAGAATCGTTTCATCGAGGAACTCCTCGATGGAAATAGAGGCGCCCCTATTTTTCATCGATGACGGGTGCGTTCTGTTGTTTCATCGAGGAACTCATCGACGCTCATTTATGGTCTTCGACCAGTGTGCCATTGGCATAACAGTGACGTTTGAAAATTTTAATTTATAAAAATCGTTGTTTTCCTTACTTACATCCTTTTATTTCTTAACATTACTCACAAAACAACAATCTAAAGTATTTCTATCACTCAACCTATTTGTATTTATTATAAAAATGACCTGACAAATATTATTTCCGCCTTTACCTGGCGTTGTGTCAACTGTAGAATAAAAAGGATTACCAGAATTCATCAATCTTTCATTCGATATATGTTCCTCATGTCTAAACTATCTCAAATGATACATTCTCACTATTTTATAATTAAAATAATTTATTTATTTTAGGGTCCAATGGGATTTCCAGGAATTCCGGGAATGACAGATCGAGTTAGGCGGGAGGTTAGTTATTAAGTTATATGATATACTCATATTTTAACAAAATTTAAAATGGAATACAATTTTAGGGTCCTCCAGGTCCATTAACAGTTGATTAAGGGAGTATGGGTATTATGGGAACTTCTGGTGATGTAGATCAATCCACAGCGCCTCCAAAGTAAATAAATTTATCTGTAGCGATAATATAAGATTTATCCTACAATATATCGAATCTTGCAAATATGATGTTAAATGTAAAGAATATTATCATTTGTACTACAATAAAATTGTCCGCTAATGTAAATCAATAAAAAAAATCAAAATTCTAATGGAGAAATCATCAGATTCGCATAAGTCTAGTTTTTAAGTTATAGGTTAGTGAAAGGAAAAAATTTAAAATAAGATTAAATTTCCTAATGAAAAAATATTATTTTTACGAGACCGAAAATCAAAATCTTATGAAGGTTTAAAATAAATAAATATATCATCACGCCTTTTACCCATTACTGGGCTTAGAACTCGGTAAGTGATATACTTATGTGCGTGAAATGCAGTTACCGATCCACAGGGTTAATTTAATGTCGTCAATATTGTTTGTGTGTGTTTGAATCGAACCCACTAACCCACTTATCCTAATAAATAAATAAATATATTTCTGCGCTAATTTAAAGTAATAAAAATAAAAATATTTATTGAATTTCATAATCAAGTCTCTATGTTTGCACGTACATAGTTAAATTTTTGAGTTTGTGGATAATATATGACGTCAAATATGGCACTTTTATAAATTCTGTACATACGAGCCCAACTCCATAATAGTTCGGTCGGAATAAATTTCAAACTTTATGCTTTACAAAAATGTAAAAATATAGTAAAAAATGTTTTATTCTTACAACAAAACTATATCTACGTTATTATATGAATCTTTAGTTGTCTATTACTGAAAAGATATTTTAAATAATACGAACGTTTACAAAACTATCGTCAAATAAGTATTACGGCAACAGATTCATAAAATTTCGGCCAACAAAAATGTATGTCTTAGAAGGGATTTATTTGCGTATTTGAAATTAAATAGTTGTTAAAGCAAAACACAAATGAAACAAATCAATACAAAAATGTCATTGCCGTTTGCCGATATTATTTTTTTTCAAATAAAATGGCTCGTTGTAAAGCTTTAAGCAGAGATTTACGGTGGTCTATAATAAATGGTCATTTAAATTGTATTTCTGCAAGAAAAATATCTATTTCTCATTCTTCGCCAGAAACTGTTAGAAAAATTTAAATATTTATAATGACACTGACAGATGACATTGACAGATTAAAATATTTAAAACAAATTTTAAGCACTTTACGTCAATAACAATAAAAGAGTAGGCGAAAAATTAGGATTTATTTTTACTAATATCATTAAATTACGCTATCAAAATCGAATAATTTGTATTAAATAAGATGTAGGCATATTGGAAATATTTTTATTTACAAAAAACTGTTCTAACATGTTAACTGCTTATGCCAACATTTACGTGGGTGTGACACTCTATCGAAACAGATTTCGGTAAGTGATATATTTATGCGCGTGAAGTGCGGTTACCAGCTGGCAAATCACGACCTCCAAAGATGTTAGTAATGGGGGAGCCACTGGGGTAATTTTAATGTGGTGAAAATGTTTGTCTGTTGTGGGAATCGAATCAGGGTTCTCAGGATCTACAAGCCGACTCAATATCACTAAGCAACCTATCCCATTATATTATACATCAATAGTGTTTGTTCATATATATTTAACGATGGAACAAGGAAAATACCTGTAAAATATAAGACCCTAATAATAAAAAACAAAAAACATAGTAGTACAAGCAACCATAATGGAAACATAATATAATTACGTTAGACCAACAGCGTGCACATTTCCACGTACACGCAGAGAAATTCGTAATGAGAAATTAACTTTTTATGGAAAATTTATGGTTGGAGTTGGAGGTACGCACGTTCATAAAAAAAGGAAATAAAGTTTGGTTAAGTTCCTGCAACGAATTAAAACAAAAGACAAAATGTCTATTGCGAAGTGGAATTGAGTCTTAATAAATAAGAAAAATAGGAAAAAATTTTCCATCACTTGTCTCATAATTCCACAGAGGTTTTACATCACGTTTGCATAAACTTCTCAGGTCATCAATAAACGGCTGGTCAGTTCAGCTTTAACCATAGACGCGTTTCGTCCTTCCGGACTCATCAGTATGGTGCAATCATATATCCAACTATATCAACTAGGAAATAGTGGATTGTGATACCGACTTAGCTGAACTGACTGATGTTAACCTATCTACAACGGTAACATGACATGAGAGCTATGAAGCCACTCGTGGTGCCATCTACCGACAAAATCGCAAATTGCTTGACAGCTATTGAAATAAACGAAGTTGGAAAACAACTAACACCCTGATTATGGCCAGCAAACAAAACTGGCACAGTTGGAAAGTTTGTGGGAGTCTGCCAAGTCAGTGCATGTCAAACTGGGCTTAATATGTACCCAGATTTACCCAAAAATAGGGTAAGTATCTTTAAAATCAAAGTTACAAGAAATAAGCGCGGCATAACTCTCGAACGTTGCTGTCAGTTTCTTGTTAATCTTTTACAATATTATTTTACAACAGTCACCAAAATGTAAGGATTTCAGTACTAAATTATGAATAATAATATGACCCTAAGAATACAACATATATACAACTAATACAAATAGATATTACTTTCCTGCATTTATTACACAATCATATATTTTTTATATATCAAAACTAACATAATAAAATGTAATCTAAATAATAGTTAAAAAAAACAGCGTTGTCAACGGCCATGGCTGCGCTCGTTGGAACTGATCTAAGCGATAACGCGAGTTAAGTAATGTTGCGCGCGGGTAGTATTTGGATGGGTGACCGTCCAGAGAAACTCACGTTGCTGTTGACCAATAACAACTAAAACGCAGATCAGGGCGTAATGGCGGCATATGACCTAAGTACTCGTAGTTGGTCCGCCAAAGAAGCCACAAAAAAAACAGCGTTATCACATTTCCTTAACTAAACCAAGTATATATTTAACGTACTTTCCTTAACGGCAAAAATAGATATACGTCATGCTTTTTAATATCTATTTAATAAATTACAATAATAAGATTTCAAATTAATTAAATAGTGAATTATATTTTTATGGGATAATGGCTCAGTGGTATCAAGTCGGCATGTGGATTCTAAGAATCCTGATTCGATCCCCACAATCGACAAACATTTTCACCAATTTAATATTACTCCTGTGGCTCCATCCGCCGTGATTCGACGACTGGTAACCGCACTTCACGCGCATAAATATATCACTTACCAAGATCTGCTTCGGTAGAATGGCACACCCAGTAATGGGTAAAAGGCGTGATCATATATTTATTTATTTTATTTTTTATATTTTTATGGGATAATGGCTCAGTGGTATCAAGTCGGCCTGTGGATCCTAAGAACCCTGGTTCGATCCCCAGAACCGAAAAACATTTTCACCAATTTAAAATTACCCCCGTGGCTTCCTCCACCACTAACACCTTTGGGGGCCGTGATGCAACGACTGATAACAGCATTTCACGCGCATAAATATAGCACTTACCAAGATCTGCTTCGGTAGAGTGCCACACCCAGTAATGGGTAAAAGGCGTGATGATATATTTGTTTATTTTATTTTTTATATTTTTATGGGATAATGGCTCAGTGGTATCAAGTCGGCCTGTGGATCCTAAGAACCCTGGTTCGATCTCCAGAACCGAAAAACATTTTCACCAATTTAAAATTACCCCCGTGGCTTCCTCCACCACTAACACATTTGGGGGCCGTGATGCGTAATGCGTAAAAGGCGTGATGATATATATTTTTATTTTTTTTAATTTATATTGACACTCGTATAAATAAAGAAATAAGGAAAAAGTACAGTGAAAATCAACGCATTTAAAAATTATCATCTTAAATTTCATCATGTAACGCCTATGTACGAATATTATCATATGTTCGCGTTATCTGCGGTCAATTATGCTATAAATATAATTCGAAATTTTGACCGCACAATAGTAACAAAGAAGTCAGCAAGTGTGAGCAAAATGTTTTTAAAATATCTTGTGGTATTTACAGTTGTCAGCATTGTGCAGGTATGTTTATTTAATTATTATTAACTAGATACATTAGTACATCCTGTATCTATTTTATAGATCAAAACAGATGATCTTGCTGTTCTATCTGAAGAAGCAAAAAAGTTATTAGAAAGATTCAATACAGAATTTAATAAGGTTAGTAAATTTAGTTTTTATTAGTGATCACGAAAGTTGTCTTTTTTAACTAAAACTTTTTTAAAAAGTGGTAAATATTTGAAAATGTTTACAAAATTAATGAAATAAGTAAATACTAAAATTTCATTAGACTAATTATTATTAATTTATCTCCTTGCAGATAATTTAAGATTTTACAAAACAATATTGAAATTTTTGAATCTGTCAAAATTATTTTTAATTTTTATCTTTGTAGAATCAGTCTAATATCAATACGCAAAAAATAACGTGTACATCACGTAATGAAAGCATATTTCACATCTCTGTTAGAAAATAAAATTTTCTTCCCTTATTCAATTAAGGACTGCTTTTCCATCACCGGCTAAAGTTCTCAATAAGCGGGATAAATAAAAAAATATCGCATCGAAATCATAGCACAAATAGTAATTATTACACTGAACGTCATTTTCTGTTGCGATATTTTTTCAATTATCCTGCCGATAGTTATTGGAAACTTTATCCCGAGATACAAAATCCAAGCCCTTAGTCATACAACGGTATGATTTCACATTAATGACATCTCCCAAGAGAATAATAAATCTTATTAATATTTCTAATTTATTTCTGAAAATATTACTTTTTAATAGGACAGTGAATAGTTATTTTTATAACAAGTGCCGAAAAAGGTTCGTTACGTGCAAGTGCGGAAATCTGCACGAGCATGTAACCTTTTTCGGCACGTGTTATAAACAACATTTTTCCTACAACTGTGCGATTTAGTAAATCACTAAAATATTATTAAAATTTATAAAATTTTAATGATATCGTATTACATGAGAACGATGTTTTACGGCGTTGCTATGGTTTGTTTGTTGATTGCTTGCACATTGTTCTACGTTATTTAAAAATATTTCACTAACGTCAAAATAATTTCTTCAAAATCATCTTGATTGGAATAGTACAGTGAGTGATTCTTCTTTATCATTAACACCTCCAAAGATAATTGAAGCTCCGGATCATACTATGTTGGATCTATTATCGACAATGACAATCAACCTGCTGCTGGTACTTCTGAAGCTTCCGAAATTGTTACCAATAATATTACTGGTAATAATATGAACAGGTACGGAAGAAATCAATGTTTCTTTAGACACAAAAGTTTCCACTTTACATTATGTCAATATAAGCAACTGTAACAACTGTATTAATAATAAACACAAACAATAAATATGAAGTATTTCACTTACTCTTTAAATAAAACCATTTATCGATATATTTTACTTTGTTCGGTTCTTTTTATTAATTGTCTACAGATTAGATATACTGCAAATTAAGGTTACGTTTATAAACGTCAAAATATACTACTGCATATTTACTAGCGCTGGTTCACCGTATCTTCTTCTTCCATAAGCGTCTGTGGTCAAAATATGAATTACGCGCTCGGCGCGAAATTTAAATCGCTGTCAAAACAATTTTCTTTTGACAGTTACGTAATGAAGCACTTTCCGCACTAGTGTTTCTTTGCTTTTGGAAACGCACTTGGTCTGCATTCATCTACTTTCCATGCGTAACCAAGGCAATTATAGTTACGTAATAACAAAGAAATCGCACAGTTGTAGGAAAAAAATATTATATGTATATACCTCGTGAAGAAACTGTCATTCTGCCCTTAATATACAAATAAGAATTTAACACGACCCGCTCAGAAAGTAAAATTTTCTTCCATCAAATGAGAGAAGAAATTGATACTTTAGAACCATCGAGAATTTAAAGTAAAGCCATATCCAGGGCTACGGGAAAACAATAGTATTATTCGATATTAACATGGCCAACTTATTAAAATTCCTAGTTTCAAATTTGCAGAGGCACGTCAACTAGCGCCTCTAACGAGATGCGTCGTAACTAAATTTGAAAATACTGCCGCTTCTATTGATTGACAAAAATCCTAAAAACATGCCTAGTCATTGTATATTTATTATCATACGATCATTACAGTAAAATACTAACCGTTGACACCAATAATTCAATAATACTTCCTTCTGTTGACCTATAAACACTTCAAAATTTTTAAATAGGTAGACAATATGGCGGCATTATTTACCTGAAGTGACAGATAATGCTACGTTGCCAAATGAAATTCACTTAGTCTAGACTAGCTAGTCACTTTAGTCGAAAGCTCAGAATACTAGTCATAATATTTAATAATATTGAATGTATAAATAAAATACCCAGTTCCATTAAATTATTTGGTTTGATCACATAAACTTCAGTTTTCAAATATTTTAAGGTTGTTTTTGTAACTTGACAGAGTTGTCATTTTCCTTTAATTGAAATAAAAAGCACTAGATAGCATTACTTGACGTACCAAAACTGTAAAAAACTCACGACAAATTTTTATATGGCAAAACAATGGAATGAAACGGCCATAATAAGCGGAGCGCAAGTCAATGAAGTTGGCCATGATATTAATGACATCCAGGTGACATCTGTTAAGAGAATAATAAATTATATCTAAATTTCTAATTTGTTTCTAACAATTTTATTTTCTGATAGGGTAGTGAAACAAATGTATACTTCGTGATTAAATATCTGCTCCCCTCAAATGCTTTATATTCCCTGCCATCAGCTCGGGAAATGGAACGATTTCTTCTGAAAGAAATGTCTCAATTTCTTTTCTGATATAGAAATAACTAATTATGTTCTAATTACCAGACAAAACAAAACAATCCAAATGCTAATTATGTGAACGAATTAGCCGGCAAACTGAGTCAAATAATAAATACCGGTAAAGAGCAGGTAATCTGATAACATAAAATAATGTCAAATGTCAATATTAACTTATTTTATTTTAGGGCGCCCAAGGACCGAGAGGTGAAAAAGTGAGTAATTTTTAATTTTAAACATAGAATTGTGTACCAATATATCAGGTGTGTCTTTAGGGTGAAAAAGGTGAAGTTGGTGCACCTGATTTGATAAAAGAAGTGATATCATTGCGACAAGAAGTACAACAACTTAGAACAGAATTAAATGGTTTTAAAAATGAAAATAGGAAAGTAAGTAATAATATTATTTTATGTTTTTACCATAAGATTCTACTCCATGAAAAAGACAAAATATTAATACAATGTTGTTTTTAAATATAGGGAGAAAAAGGAGACACCGGATACCGAGGTGAAAATGGGTATGATGGGCAAAAGGTAAAATAATTTTTATAACGAAAAATAATTTTTATTATATTTACCAATAATTGATTTATATTTTAATTTATTTAACAGGGCGAGCGAGGATATTCCGGAGAGAAAGGAGATATAGGCCCAGCGGTAAGTTACAAATTATAGAACACTTTCCACTACAAACTTTTAAAATTAATCTATCAATTTAAATACATCCTTAATTTTGTTTAAATACGCCGAAAATATAAATAAAATAAATAAATATATCGTCACGCCTTCTACCCATTACTGGGTGTGGCACTCTGCCGAAGCAGATCTCGGTAAGTGATATATTTTGCGCGTTACCTGTCGTCAAATCACGGCCCCCAAAGATGTTAGTGGTGGAGGAGCCACAGGGATAGTTTTTGAAATTATGAATATTGTTTGTCGCCTGTGGGAATCGAACCAGGGTTCTCAGGATCCACAGGCCGACTTCATACCACCGAAAATAATATATGTATTTGAATTATTGGTATAAATGGATCACAGGCTTAACGTGGTAATAAATTTACAAAAAATTGAAACAATTTTTAGTTAACTTTTATTAATCAGCGAAGTTTCGGCGCAAAAATTTAGACCATTTTCAAGCAATTTTTTAAGAATATTGATAATAGTTACATTTTAAATAATGAACAATAAAATTGAATTAAAACATGGTTCAAAGAACCTCTTTGTAAAATACTAATAAAGTTGAGGTGAGCATCGCATCAACAGTCACACAATGAAATGAGTATCTTTCGAGATATGTTCCTCATGTCTAAACTATCTCAAATGATACATTCCCACTATTTCATAATTAAAATAATTAATTTGTTTTAGGGTCCAATGGGATTTCCAGGAATTCCGGGAATGAGAGGTCGAGATGGTCGGGATGTAAGTTATTAAGTTATATGATATACTCATATTTTAACAAAATTTAATATGGAATACAATTTTAGGGTCTACCGGGACTAAAAGGTGATAAAGGGACTATGGGTATTATGGGAACTCCTGGTGATGTAGATCAATCCACAGCGCCTCCACCAAATAATCCTCCTATACTAAATCCGTAAAGTAAATAAATTTATCTGTAGCGATAATATAAGATTTTTCCTAGAATATATCGAATCCTGCAAATATGATGTAGAATGTAAATTATATTATCATTTGTACTGCAATAAAATTCATCCGCTAATGTAAACCAATAAAATAAAATCAAAATTCAGGAAATTATTCTAATATTCTATATTCACCAGATCTGTATCAAGTCTAGTTTTTAAGTTATAGGTTAGTCAAAGGAAGACTATATTTCCTAATGAAAAAATTTTATATTTACGACACCGTAAATCAAACTCTTATTAAGGTTTAAAATAAATCAATTAAAATAAATATATCATCACGCCTTTTACCCATTACTGGGTTTGGTTACCAGCCATCAAATCACGGTCCTCAAATATGTTCGTGATAGAGGAGCCACAGGGGTAATTTTAATGTGGTGAAAATGTTTGTCTGCTGTGGGAATCGAATCAGGGTTCTCAGGATCTACAGGACGACTCAATAGCACTAAGCCACCTATCCCATTATACAGAGTGATCAAAAGGAATTGTTATAGTTGGCAATAAAAAAAACTACTTGAAATTGGTAAGCCTGATACATAAATTCATTTCCTGTTGTTGACAGTGACATTTAAAATTTAAATTTGAGTACATTTAGTATTACATTTATTTCTAAAGTATTTCTATTAATTAAAAAATCTAAATTATATTAGCTGTCAGACTCCTGACATAACCTATTTGTATTTATTAGAAATGTCAAATAGCATTTCCGCCTTTATCTGACGTTGTGCCAACTGTGGAATAAAAAAATCTCTGGAATTGTATTGCCAACTATAACAATCCCTTTTGATGACCCTGTATTATACATCAATACTGTTTGTTCATATATATTCAACGATGGAACAAGGAAAATACCTGTAAAATATAAGACCCTAACAATAAAAAACAAAAAAATAGTAGTACAAGCAACCATAATGGAAACATAAACATTTCATATGTTTGGCAAATGTACCGCAATATAATTACGTTAGACCAACAGCGTGCACATTTCCACGTACACGCAGAGAAATTCGTAATGAGAAATTAACTTTTTATGGAAAATTTATGGTTGGAGGTACGCACGTTCATAAAAAAGGAAATAAAGTTTGGTTAAGTTCCTGCAACGAAGTTGGAAAACAACTAACACCCTGATTATGGCCAGCAAACAAAACTGGCACAGTTGGAAAGTTTGTGCGAGTCTGCCAAGTCAGTGCATGTCAAACTGGGCTTAATATGTCCATCTTTAAAATCAAAGTAACCAGAAATAAGCCCAGCATGTCCCTCGAGCGTTGCTGTAAGTTTCTTATTACATTATTACAACAAAATTATTAGACAACAGTCACTCGAAAAAAATCCTAAATGTAATGAAATGAATTAATTCAGTACTAAATTATGAATAATAATATGATATATTATTCTCAGTGGTATTGAGTCGGCCTGTGGATTTGAGAAACAGGGTTCGATTCCCACAGCCGACAATTTTCACAACATTAACACCAGAACTGGGCAGTAGCTAACTACTTTTGTAGCTTAGCTTCTAGCTTAGCTACGTTTACCTTAGCTGTAGCTGTAGCTTAGCTAAATGTGAAAAAATATAGCTATAGCTTGTATCAAGCTATGTTTTTTTTCTATTAGCTTAAAATATTGTTATAACAACTGAAGCTACTTTTAAAGATACTTTTTGTAACTTAAAGCTACTTTTTATAGCTTAGAGCTACTTTATGTAGCTTAAGGTACTTTTTGTAGCTTAAAGCCACTGTTAATTAAGAAATACCTATTAATTTTTGTTTTGTATTTGAATTGTACCTTCTTTATTGTCTTCTATAACTGTAGGATAACAAGTTATTATATAGTTTTAAATCTATTAACATATTTTATTTTTCACTTGTTCTTAACCTATCCTACTTTTGTATTAAATATTAGATGAACCAAACATTGACTGTTTAGGAGTATTCTGTTAATGTGACTGTTAATTTATTCCGATATAAATAAGAATTATAGCATAACAAATTAAAAGTACATTTGTCCATTTGCGATTTTTATGTTTATTAACAGTCATTATAACAAAAGACTGATCAACTACTCATATGACAATGGCAAATTTAATAATTCACAATAATTGAAAAAGTAGCTTTAAAACTTAACAGCTACTTTAATGAAAGCTTTTAGCTGTAGCTTAGCTATATTTTACAAAAGTAGCTTATAGCTGTACTTCAGCTACTTTTTTAGAGAATAGCTGTAGCTGTAGCTTAGCTACTTTTTTTTAAGTAGCTTACTCAGCTCTGATTATCACCCAGTAATGGGTATGTTTCGTAATCAGAGCTGTAACCTACAAACTATACGCGATACGGACATTAGAATAATTTCCTGCATAATTATGATTTTTTTTATTGATTTTCATTAGCGGATAATTTTATTGTAGTATAAATGATAACCTAGTTTACATTCTACATATGGGGTAATGGCTCACGTTTGCACATCCCGTATACATGTAAATTTTTATTAGAAATAATTGTATAGCAAAGATCGCAAAAATAACAACATATCTGAAAATTTGTTTATAAGTAATTGTAACAACGAGAAATGCAATACAATGGGGGATTCAAGTGGAAGAGCTTTTTAATACATATTTAATACAATAAAGTCTTGACCGTACATCATATTTAATTCAATATAAAACCATACCATAAATGATATCTTTATTGCTGAAATATGAAAGTTAAAGTTGAATAATTCAAAACGCTCATTTAAATTTCGCACTGCCATATTGCAATTACGTAGTTGCATTAAGCCAATCACAGAGCTTTGTCGGAAACGTTAGTTGATGCTCAACTTTACTGAGAAGAAGACAAAGAAGAAACAAGCATTCAGCATTCTACGATTCTACTAACAATGACACACGTTACGTGACGTTGTCTGTCTTATCTGTCTCTCTTTAATCCAAGATGCAACTACGTCATATTCGTTTGATTCGAAAGTTTCAATATTTTTATCATGCTTAATACAAGTTTAAAAAAAAATTAAAATTTTGGGTATAATAATTTTATTACGTAGATTAATATATACAAATTTCAAAAGTCTTGAAAGGCCCATTGAGTGCATCTTTAAAACTTGATGAGATTTTGATTTACGATCTCGTAAATATTGAATTTGTTCATTTTGAAATTTAATCTCATTTTAAATTTCTTCTTTTAACTAACCTAAAACTAGACTCCATACAGACGTGATAATTTCAACATTGAATTTAGAATAGTTTCCTGAATAAATATAATTTTATTTATTGATATACATGAACGGATAATTTTCTTTTATAACAAACTATAATATGGTTTACATTCTACATCATATTTACAAAATTCGGTATATTTTAGGAAAAATCTTATATTATCGCTACTGATGAATTTATTTACCTTACGGACTTAGTATATAAGTATTATTTATTGAACGAGGTGTGGAATCATCATCACCAGGAACTTCCATAATACACATAGTTCCTTTATCACCTTTTGGTCCATGAAAACCCTAAAATTGTATTCCAAATTAAATTTTATTTAAATATGAGTATATCACATAATTTAATAACTAACCGGCCACCCATCTAGACCTCTCATTCCCGGAAATCCTATAGAGCCTTTTGGACCCTTCAAAAAATTAATTATTTTAATTATGAAAGAGTGAGACATGAGGAACATATCTCGAATGAAAAATATATGAAACAGATATAGTATATGTTGGCATGGGCGTCCGCAGGGGGAGGCAAAGTGGGGATATTAACTAGGGTGGTGACAACGATTCTCGAATATAGGACTTTAACATGTAAAACTATAATTTTGTAATTTTCTGCTTCCCTAAATATTTTAAGCAAAAAAACTTGAAATAAAAAATTTTGGACATAAAATTCTGCATCTGAAACAATAAACAAAATGAATTTCACATACTTTGTAATGACACAAATTAGATTTGAAAATGACGAAAATTGCCTCAAAACTATCGGCAGCCATAATATTGAAACAAAATTAAACAAATGTTTCATCTGTCAAAATAAATGAAATAATAAATAAAGAATTTATTTTGACAGTTTTAACAGATTGAACGTCAAACATTTGTTTAATTTTGTTTCAATTTCATAGCTATCGATAGTTTTGAGATAATTTTAATAATTTTCAGATCTAATTTGTGCCGTTACAAAACATACAAAATTAATTTCGTATTTTATGCCCTAAAACTTTTATTTGAAGCTTTTTTGTTTTAAATAATTAGGGAAGCAAGAAAATAAAACAATATATATTACATGTCAAAATGTTCGAGAGCCGCGGAGTAGTGGCAAGTGCTCTATAATTTGTAACTTACCGCTGGGCCTGTATGTCCTTTCTCTCCGGAATATCCTTGCTCGCCCTGTCAAATTAATTGGAAATATAAATCAATTATTTGTAAATACAATAGAAATCATATTTCGTTATAAAAATTATGTTACCTTTCGCCCATCTGCTCCAAATTCACCTGAATATCCGTGCTCTCCTTTTTCTCCCTATGTTTAATAACAAAAATGTATTATTGATACTTTGTCTTATTAATGTATTAGAATCATACGATAAAAATATAAAATAGAATTATTACTTACTTTCCAATTTTTATTTTTAAAATCCTTTAATTTTTTTCTCAGTTTTTGTACATCTTTCCGCAATGATGTCACTTGTTCTATCAAATCAGGTGCACCAACTTCACCTTTCTCGCCCTAAGAACACAACTGATATATTGAAACATAATTCAAAATTAAAAATTACTCACTTTTTCACCTCTCGTTTCTTGTGCGCCCTAAAACAAAACCAGTTAATATTGACACATGACATTGTTTTATGTTACCATATTACCTGCGTATTAATGGCATTTATTATTTGACTCAGTTTTCCGGCTAATTCGTTTGCATAATTATCATTTGTATTGTTTTGTTTTGACTGGTAATTAAAACATAATTAGTACAATACTTATTTCTATATATATATATATATATATATATATATATATAAAAGAAATTGACACATTTCTTTGCGAAGAAATCGTTCCATTTTCCGAGCTGATGGCAAAGGATATAAAGCATCTGAGAGGAACAGATATTTAATCACGAAATATACATATACGAGTAATTTTTCTTTCACTCACGTATCAGAAAATAAAATTGTCAGTAATAGTATAACAAGAGAGTGAGAATAAATTGAAAATAATTTGACAGATCTTTCGACAACTTGTTGCCAGGCAATAATCACGAAAGCCCGTACGGCTTGAGTGGCTATTGCCAAATGGCAACAAGTTTGAGAAAGATACTGGAGAATTATTTACTAATTTATCCAACTCTCGAGTTATATTTAATTAGACTATTTATTTATAAATGAGTAACAAATAAAATATTGTACAATACACGCAAGGGAACTGTTTTTACAGCCTCAAAGAGATGACAGGTTCGATAGTTAATTCCTCCTTTCAGCAGTAAAAACTGTTTTATCATGCTAGTAATGTAAACGACTATTTCTAATATGGACGTGAAATATGCTTTTGTTACGTGTTGTATACGTAATTTTATGTGTATTGATACTTGACTGATTCTACGAAGATAAAAATTTAAAATAATTTTGATAGATATAAAAATATCAATGATTGTTGTGTAAATTTTAAATTATCTGAAAGGAGATAAATAAATGAAAATAGTGAAAAAAAGTAAAATTTATAAAAAAAATATATATCATCTACCCATTACTGGATGTGGCACTCTGCCGAAGCAGATCTCGGTAAGTGATATATTTTGCGTGTGAAGTACGATTACCAGTCGTCAAATCACAGCCCCCAAAGATGTTAGTGGTGGAGGAGCCACAGGGGTAGCTTTTGAAATTATGAAAATTGTTTGTCGCCTGTGGGAAGCGAACCAGGGTTCTTTGGATTAAATTTAACTAATTTAATTGTAGAATTTACTTATTCATTATTTTCTTTACATTTTCAAAAATTTATATTTTTCTAAACATTTTTTAGTTAAAAAAGACGACTTTCGTGATTACTTGCAAAAACTAAATTTACTAACCTTATCAAATTCTGTATTGAATCTTTCCAATAACTTTTTTGCTTCTTCAGATAGTACAGTAAGATCATCTGTTTTGATCTATAAAATAGTTATATACAGATCGTACTAATCTATATAGGTAATAATAATTAAATAAACATACCTGCACAATGCAGACAACTGTAAATACCACCAGATATTTTAAAAGCATTTTGCTCATACTTGCTCACCAATTTATTACTGGTGTATGGTCAAAATATCGAATTATATTTATATCATAATTAAACATATGATAATACTCATACATAGGCGTTATATGATGAAATTTAAGATGATATTATATTTATTCTTATATTTTTTCCCTAAGTATAAAAAATTAAATGTTGAAATGCGTTGATTATCACTTTAATTTTTCGTTTCCTTGTTTATACGAGTTTCATTAAAAAATATATATAATTAATTATTTAATAAAATTGTCATATTATTATTGTACTTTATTAAATATATAATAAAAAGTATGAAGTATATCTATGTTTTTTATTAAGGAAAGTATGTTAAATATATAGTTCGTTTAGTTAAGGAAATATGGTAACGCTGTTTTTTTAACTATTATTTTGATTTAATATTTTTGTTTTAATATAAATTAAAATGTATGATTCTGTAATAAATGCAGGAAAGTAATATCCAGTGGCGTACCTAAGGGGGGAACTTCGCACTGGGCGGCATTTTTTATAGTGTTCACTTCATAAGTTTACTATTCGATTTCTACGAATTATGAATTACTATATGATTTCGAATATTTTTCTTCATCGTCAAGTCAATGTCAAAAGGAATATGCCTACTATGTTAACAGAAAAGTAACAAAATTCATTATCCTAATTATTAAGGTATCCATCATGGCGTATAAACTAGATTCATGTTTACCAGAGAAGTGTTTAAAAATTTAGAGTCCCTTTATTTGCATTTGAAAAGTTTCGGCAAGCTCTAAAAAGAGAAAATAAAATAGTAGTGAAAACATTTTGCGTGTCACTGGTATAACTAAGAGTTTTCCAGGGGATTCCCGACCGATAGTGTCAGCGCTTGAGAGTTTCTAGATTTATACGCGTGGGACAGTTGCTGAAGGCGGTAGCGAAGGCGGCGGTGTCGCCGTGTCGGACAACCGTCGCGACGGCGGCGATACAACAAATCGATCGCGCACTCCAATATACCTGCGAACGGCTTACCGATGTTTGCTTTCTGCTCTCGATATCCGCGCCACTTTGTAAGAGTTGAAACTCTATGAGATAAATCCGCACTTTCAGGATTTCGTTCGAACTGAATACTTTAATAACAGATGCTATACTAGCGCGGTTGTTTGTTTTCTTAAGCTACGTTTTCACTTCTTAATATAAACATCGTCTTGAGATGTTTGACATAAATGTGCAGCAGATTATTTTCAGATATTGTTTTCTTTATACTTTATTAAAGCACTAGTGCAATAATATTTTCAAAAACGCACTAGTGCGTTATATAGTATATTACGTACCATGAACTGTAAGTGACAGATTTTAGGTCAAAAATGTAGTTTGGGAAATCGGGGCCCGAAGGGGCGAGATTTCCTAAATATTCGCGACCTAAAATAATCACTTACAGTTCGAGGTTAGTAAGCTATTTTCTACAATACTTGCACAAATAGAAGGAAAAGAAAAATAGGTTTCAAAATTGACAGCTGTCAAATGATCAAGATTAATAGGACCTTAAATAAAAATAAATAAATATATCATCACGCCTTCTACCCATTACTGGGCGTGGCACTCTGCCCAAGCAGATATCGGTAAGTGATATATTTTGCGCGTGAAGTGCGGTTACCAGTCGTCAAATCACGGCTCCCAAAGATGTTAGTGGTGGAGGGGCCACAGGGGTAGTTTTTGAAATTATGAAAATGAAAATCGACCCAGGGTTCTCAGGATCCACAGGCCGACTTCATACCACTGAGCTAGCCACTCCATACAAATCATTTAATCTAGATATATATATATATATATATATATATATATATATATATATATATATATATATATATATATATATATATATATTTCAAAAGTAACGAATAATTTATAGTATTTAAGTAGTATTTACTAATATGTAACGTTTGCATGTCAGATAAATACTATAAACCTGATTTCAAAAGTAATTGAAATTTTTAGTCAGATTTTGATGTAGAATTTAATGCTCTACAACTTTTATTAGTACACTTTTAAACTTTTCTATTTAATTATTTTTCAGAGTAATTTTTCTAGCTATAAAAACTAGTTAATAGCCCTAGTTTGTATTTTGAGGTTAAGTCTAAATGATCGAAATATAATTGAAATTAAAAGAATTACAATGTTGCTGGTAGAAACATAGCTGTACGCATGGCAATACTGCGGTTTCAACGTCTTTATAAATCATAAAATTATACCTTTCGCTCTGTTGTTTTTTTCGTATTTCATGAACTTGTGTACATTTGTACGGGAGATGAAAGAAAGTAAACTAATGAAACTTCTGTCGTAAAATTTTCCTTCTCTTGTGATGGAGTCGTAAAAATAGAAATTTTATTATGCGTATAAGGTTTCGGATTTTTTTTTTTGCTTCGTTCACTAATATTTTCATTTGGGCTTCTAATTAAAATTTTGTTCATGTGCTTTTTGTGTTTTTATCCGTTGTGAAAAATTTAATTTCTAAAATTGATAAAATTACGGCATACGTCACAGGGCTTAACTTTTAATAATAATGTTTAAGACTGCCGTCTAATATACTAAAAATACATAGTACAATGTATCTCAAACATTTTGCTTTCTGGTCTATACGGCGTGTCCGGAAATATTGGAGCCATAGGGATTTTTTAATGATTAATATTAGAGAAAAACTTCAAAGAAAAAAAGTTGCTACTTTATAAGAAAATTACATTGGCATTGTCAAAATTTGTGTAATATTTACAGAATGTTCATGAAATCGTATTGAGGACCAAAATCAAATAGAAACTGACAGTTTAATAAAATGTGTGGTTAAAAAATAATATTTTATTTATTTTGGTTCAGTAATGTGTACTTTACAAAACCAATTGTTGTAAATGTTGAAACGTCACTGCTTGTAATAAGTATGAATATCAATCACTGTTACCAACACTCAAATAAAAAATAAAATATTCCTGATTAATATCTTTACATTATAAAATGAAATAACGCATATTTTTAAACATATTTTATCAAAAAAAAAAAAAAAAAACACGTTTTATAAGACTTTTAGTACACTTGACCATTAGATAACTCGTCGCGAACGACTCGTTTTCTAATGAAGACGCGTACGCTAAAATAGTGTCTTACGAAACTTGCATTTTAATATACAATTTATATACTGGCAACTTCGTACCAGAGTAAAATACATAAAAGTAAAATGGACATAATAGAATAAATGGTTTTGGTCATAAAATATCGAAAAGGTGGTAATCGTGGAATATAATTGTCATTAATTTATCAATCTATTTGAAATATGATTTTTATAGTAATTAAATAAATAAAATGAATGAAATTTGGCGCACATAAACATTGGATAGTCATATGTATCCTGTTAAAATATGAAATACATTCATCGTCTGTGAATAAATATATTCGCTTGTAAAGTTGAGTTCTTATACACGGGGCTTATGGCGATCATCACTCAGAATCGCACATATTTGGTTTGTGTACCTCTAAAATTTTGCAGTTTCATTTGAAAAACTAGTATGATGTTCTAGAACTATTCATGTGTATTGTATCAGAAGGAGAAAGTTTTTTATCGTTTAGTAATGGATATATAGCCATGCAAAGCCTTGTTTTTAACGAAAAATTAAGAATCCCAATTTATAATGGCAACACCACACGGTGGTATGGTATTTGAAAATATATTAGACCAACAACCTATTAACAATTCATGATATTCCAATCATAATAGGTATAAAACACTTATTTTATTCAATTTTTATATTTTTTTGAGCGTCAATTTCGCCACTCGACAACCGATGGCGCCACCGTCACACTAGTACTACCTTAAATGTAGAATTTAATCATCAACAATTTAATTTAATTTAATTTATTTTCTCTCTAAAATAGCTTGAAACCAACAGTATAACAAGAAACTTATTTTCCATTTTAATTATCAATGTCAAAGTTTTTGGGAAACACGCTGTGTCTATTAAAAATATATTAATTAGTAAAATTAATTTCATATTATGTCTACAATATAAATGATGTGTATATGACTTTGAAATATAATTAGTTATCCATTACCAACTGTAGTAAATTTCAAGGATGAGACATATTAAATTATGCATGTTTCAAATGTAATATGTCATTAAATCAAATTAAATATTTAATGTAACAAATTATCTAAATTGCCTGTATTTGTGCGACTGCTAAGTGTATTAAATATTAACGTACCATCAATCAAAATGTGTCAAAGAGTAAAATAAGAAATAAGTCGAGGAAGAAAAGAATAAGGGTGGCCGTGAGTGGAAAATGTAAAGAAAGCAATTAACCAAACTCATAAAATAACCAAAGTGTTTTTCGTCGAAGCTCTCAACGCTTTACTCGATTTAATCAATTCCACGCTAAAGAAATTCCCTCTAAGAGTTCCGTTCGTCAACCAACCATTTTCGTTTTTATTTCACTTCACAGGTGCTTTTCTCCAAGTACAAAGTTTTTCTAAGACTGTTCTACCATTTGATTGCTTTGATTTTGATGGAAAACCAAAGTAATGGCTTGGATATATTTAAACGTACTGACAGCATTTATTCTGCGGTGGATGTTCGATTTAAAACATGAATAAAACTAAGATTGCAGATTGCACTAGAAAATAATAAAAATTTTAAAAATAGTTTGTTTACATCAAGAGATTTTAGCGCCAATGTAACGAGGCTGCAACTAGTTAAGGTCTGTAAAGGTACTTTCTACGGTCGAAAAATATATTAATCGATTTTTAATTGTAATTCATAAAAATTTTGAATTTTAGGTAGATATTTAGGAAAATAATACAGAGAAAATAAAAATGAAAAAATAGTATTAAAAGCGAGAATTAAGTTTTCGAGATAAAAAGTCATTTGAACGCGCCAAAAAACGAAAATTTCGTCCTCGAAATGTAAACAATATTTTTTCTATAACTGTCAAAAAAGAGTAACACAATAATAATTAATTTATTTAAGCAAATTGTAGGAAAAAAATTCCGAAATTATATGGATTTGGTATTATTGATGTATTGTAACCACAGATCACAATATACTACTATAGATAAGAAACTGCCAGGTTCCGCACTGGGACTGTATTTTGCGCCATCTGAGTAGTGGAAGTCTAACTAAAGTCATGTAAATATACAATCCGGTATACATATTTAGGCAGCTTGTAATTTTTATTATTATTTTATGTTTATTAAACTACATAAAATAAAAAATTATTGTTACAATATAAATATTTATTAAAATATTCTCGTGTATAAAATTTATTTATCATTTGAACAGTTTCAATCGCAGTTTTATCCAACTCTTGTGAACTTGAAAATATATTATGACGTCCTCATCCAAATATTATTTATTATATGATCACTTACTTACCAGTAGCAGTGCAGTTTTTTACACAACAATTGATATTAGTTGATGACATTATTTATATGAAATTATTTCGCAAGTAAAAATTAATTGGACATTTTGACAGATTAAAAAATTTGAAATATATATAAATGACAACTACAGGAACAATCTAGTAACCAATGATTGCCGATATTGTAGTTACCTAAAATGGTTGTCCTCACATAAAGACTATTAGCGCCATTCCTTAGGTGGAAGTCTAACTATAATCACAGTCCTATGGTTACCTATATCACTTTCTGCTGCCTGGTTGTGACCCCCAGGTTAAGACAAAAAAAAACATTTTATCATATTAAAAAGAACTCAGGTGGCTCCCCCTCTAGTAACATATTTAGGGGGCTGCGATTTGACGGTAACCGTATTTCACGCGTAAAAATATCCCACTTATCGAGATCTCTAACGGTAGAGTGCTACATCCGGTAATAGACAGAAGGGGTGATGATGCATTATTATTTTTTGTACATTTAGTTATAATTAAAAATTATTTATTCTTCTAAAGAGCTTTTCAGTAACTCCTAGGATTTTAAGTCATCAGCAGCAACAATTACTATACTTGAAGGATATCAACGACCTCCCTTAAACCGTTTCAAATTCGAATATTGTTCAACAACTGTGTAGAATCCCTCTTGTAGCCCATAGGTGAACTCATGCATAATCACTTGTTGGTGCACAGTGCACACGGAGGCTTGTGAAGCACACAGCACACTGCGCACATTGAAGAGCTCTCACTCATGCACGAGTGTTTGCAGCAGATAGGCTTATCTTAACCGGCACCACCAACAGCGCCAATGTGATTCGAAAGAAGAGCATACAAGATTTAGTATTGTGTTTGTACGATATACAAATGGATGTATTTTTATTTTTGCGTAATATTCGTCCAAGTATAGTACTAGCAGTCGGCCTTCACGCTAGTCTTCGCGGACACGTAGAATTCACTTCGATAAGACAATCAATTTTGAAACTTTTAGAAAATTTTGTAGATTGCTGAAAACTTGAATACACGGGAAATTCAATGTCGTTGAGCGCATCTTCATATCTCGTTTAGTTTTTGAGATATGGCTTGGGGAAAGTCGAAAAACTGAAGTGATTAATTTTTTGGAAAGTTCAACATTTCCGGAGGCTATAATCTCAAAAACAAAACGAGATATGAAGTTGCGCTCAACGGTATTGAATTCCCCGTGTCCGGTTTGACTTATTAGTAAAATTATAGCGATTTAAGTTTTGGATATTTTAAATTATTTTTTCCAAGGGGTATCCCTCAATATTTTTACGATTTTCAATCAATTTGTTCTAAAACTTTTGTTCGTAAGATTATTGTAACGAAACTTTCCATACATATGTATTTTTACCTGCTGGATCCAATGGTCAAATCCCCGAGCGCGTACTCCTTCTAGTTTTTAAGATATTATCCAAAAACAATTTTAGAAAAAAAAAAATTGAAAATAATGGAAATTTTTTAAAATAGCTGAAAACTTGTATGCAAGGTAATTGAATTCAATGCTGTTGAGCATATCTTCATATTTCGTTTAGTTTTTGAGATATGGCCTCGGGAAAAGTAAAATTTTTTTAAAGTTCAACTATTCCGAATCCTGTTTCTCAAAAACTAAACGAGATATGAAGTTGCGCTCAATGTCATTAAATTTCTCGTGTTTCAATTGCCTTGTATTCAAGTTTTCAAGAATCTACTTTTTTTTTTCTACGAGGGCAGGGTGAAAAGTCCCTGAAAAATGAAACAAGAAATGATTTATTTGGTCAAAACATATTTTATTTCTCAACATAATCTCCTTGTAGCTCGATACACTTCGTCCAACGTTTTTCTAATTTTTCGTAAAACAGTTTTTGGACAATATTTTAAAAGTGACATTTCAATCCTCGCAAAGGAAGAATAAAGTAGGTTAATTACATCCGGATGTCGAAAAATATTAATCCCTTGCCTTGCCATCATAAAATGTGAAAATTTATCTCAACGGAAAAAATATGAAACATGAAAATACTTTTATTTTAAAACGCATGTAGTACCTCTTTCCGTCAGCAACGTTAAATATAACTGTTCAGTTCAATATTGGCTACTGTCAACATCACCAAACCAATTTAAAATGAATGTTGTCGTTTTAAAAACTGCGAATTCGGTATTCATCCCATGTAACCACGCAGCAATCTCAGGTGCGTTGCACGTATCTACCAAAATTCCACATACGTCACGCAAACACACACACACACAAATGCAAACATCGAGGCTCAGGACTGTTAGGTATTCAGAGCGCCTGCAAAAGTCTAAACGGAGGACTTTTCGTCCTGCTTGGAGCAGTGGCGCACCCAGGACGATATCAGAAACAAGAAGAAATTCTACAATTTATATATTAATTTATTTACTACTTATGAAAGTCCAAGGGATTTTAGGGTTTCATGGTGTACTTGGGTGTTTTTTATATTAAGAAATACGGGTATTTCTTATATGACGTATGGAGTAAATGGCTCAATGGTATCAAGTCGACCTGTGGATCCTAAGAACCCTGGTTCGATTTCCACAATCGAATAAACAATTTTACCATATTAAAATTACTCCTGTGGCTTTCCAATCACTGACAACTTTCGGGCTCGTAATTTGACGGCTCGTAACCGCACTTCACGCGCATAATTATATCACTTACCAAGATCTGCTTCAGCAGAGTGATATACTCAGTAATGGGTAAAAAGCGTGATCATATATTTATATTTATTTTATTTACGTAATTTTTATTTTATTTACAACAGGAATTTAATCCCAATTACAGAACAGGGTCCGAACTCACCGAGTCGTAGTGTGGTAGATCGTTTATATTTTGCTTGACTGGGATTCGAAATCGGGATCTCCGGATTTGCAAAATGTACACTTTCAGTGCCACTGGACGAGGCGGAGGCGACATACGAACAATTATTAATCGCAGCGGTTCTTAACTTGCGTTCCACGGATGTCTAGATCCGCAAAATTAATATTTATTTTATTCTATGCAACAGGAACTTAATCCTAATTATATGTATATATATATATATATATATATATATATATATATATATATACATATATATAATATAGCAATTTACATTCTTCAATATAACGCTTTGTTTGCAATACCGCTAACGATAATAATATTAATAATTCATACAAATACAGTTTATACCTAATCATATTTTCTTTCCTCACAAAAAGTACTCTATGCAAAATATAATGCATTCCTTAACAGTTTCATCACATATGTTTGAAGTTTGAACTGCAATGCACCGCAGAACACATATTAGCATAGTCATAAATGTGTATGCATAATAGCGTACATATCATACATTGCACGAGAGCTGTGACCGATTTTCACCTCAATGTCATGAGGCACGAGGTCTTAAGACTCAATCATATATATATATATATATATATATATATATATATATATATATATATATATATATATATATATATATATATATATATATATTGTTTGTTTTTAAATATTATTAATTTTAATAATATTGTAGTTACACCATTGTTTAATTTGTTTATTTTTCAATTATTTTCTATCCAAAGCACTCTTGTTTCAGCCAGATATAAATAATACATATATGTTAAATTTAACATGCATTTTTCTCAGTTATTTTGTTATATTAGAATATGATATTTTTATATCGTTGAATTCAGAAAAAAAACGAATAACCTAAAAAAAACATATGTTCCCATTTAAAATAAGATATGTCCCGTATTTTGAGAACCGCTGATAAAAAATATATTTTTAAATTATTGCAATAGTCTTTTTAAATGATGGTTCTTTGTTAATTTAACCAATCTCGTAGCTCTTATAATTCTGGAGATAGCAATGGTGGCACCCTTAAATGGAACAACCTGTATAATAAAAATAAATAAATATATCATCACGACTTTTACCTATTACTGGGTGTGACACTCTGCCGAAGCAGATATCGGTTTGTGATATGTATATTTATACGCGTGAAGTGCGATTACCAGCTTTCAAATCAAGACCCCCAAAGATGTTAGTGGTGGGAAAGCCACAGGGGTAATTTTAATGTGGTGAAAATGTTTGTCGGCTGTGGGAATCGAACCAGGGTTCTCAGGATCCACAAGCCAACTCGATAAAACTGAGCTTAACATGATACCAATGTAAGATATAATTTCCATGCAATATTAATATTCAGCTGTAATAAAGTCGTATATTTCAGTACCGCATGGTAATTCAGTTTTCTCCCGTCGAGTTGCAATTAAAAATGTAATCCGATTAGTGAGTGCAAGAGAGAGGAAGAGAGTACAAATAGAGACAGAGAGGGGTGCAGGGGTGAGGGTGGAATGGCAGCAAATCCCTCAGTTCATGTCGGCAGCGCCGAGAGCAGCGTCGCGCGTCGAGGGCGTCGAGATGACAAGGGTCCGCGGGGACGCGCGTGGCCAGGTCAAAAGGCCGCCCGACCTTAATCATACTCGCAAATTACATCTGTCAACTCGTGCCCGCGTCGATTCATGGCCTGCTAGAGAATGACTTCACAATAAATATTCAAAGCCTGTTGTATTTCCGAATGGGACACACGAGGCCGCCGTCGAAAGCTACAAAAAACTCAAAAAGGAAAAAATGAAACAATCTGGATGATATTTTTCATTGGTGGCTGTTTTATTTTACTAAAACGTTTGAAGTTGGAGCAAGAGTCTGCACAAAGGGCTTTGTGTGACATTAACGTCCAGTTAAATTTGTATGTATATGTATTTTTAAAATGTTTCACATGTACGTACAAAATTGTGTGAGAATTTTATAAAAATGAATTCGAAATAAACTACAGAACTTATTTCAAATTTACTTGAATGTGTATTTTCAACCAACTGTATTTAGCATATTTGTATGCAACACTATTTACAGTTCAGAAAATAGCACAGCATAAATATAAGTGACTTTAATAAATTATTAGTCAGGAAATTAATAACCAATAATTAATAGTTGTCGTTTCTCACTTCGATTACATGTATTACATTTGACATTTGACAACGTTGTGACAACTGTTAAAAAACACAACTTCAATATGACACTATTAATTCAAGTTTGTGACTATCGTCTGTTTTTTAACCAGGAGGAGTAATTTAAATTTTAATCGCTAAAACTGACGCTTCTGATTGGCTAGTGCTTCGTCCAGTTTACACTGTTCATAGATTTTACATTTGATTTATTAGAGCTGTCATAAGTTTTGAGGTTATCTATTTTCTTGTTGGTTTTTTGCATTTCTGTGACATTAACATAAATCAGTTCTTTTAAGAACTAATAATATACGGAGTGACAAATTAGAGTTTATAATGTCATTTGTATTTTAAAATAAATTCCATGAGACTTAATCAGTGCAGATGTGTAAGAAATTTTTGCATTTCGCGCCAACAAAAATCTAGTAACTTTCTTTGGTAACTTTCTATAGTGTAAATCTGACTTGTGCATTTACTCCTCCTGGTTAAAAAACAGACTATAGTAATAGAATGCTATTTCGGGAATGTTTACGTTAACGTTTTTCAGTCTAGGATCAAAGATAGTTTTTTTGTTACAATTGTCGTGGTGAAAAATAATTTGTCAATTTGTTTCATTCTAATTTGAATAAACCTACGAAATTTCTAAATAAGTGGAGAAAAAATAATATGTTTCAATCAGACTAGAAATACTATTTCGAGTCTCGTAATATTGCCAGATTCCGGCAACGTTTATTACTCGACTCAAAAACTTGTATTTTTAATCGTAAAGAAACAACGTACATTCATGAAGACTTATATAAAATTGCGTTGATGTAACTAATCGTTTAATACCAATACTTTAAATTTTTATGGGGCAATAGCTGAGTGGTATCAAGTCGCCCTATGGATTCTAAGAACCCTGGTTCGATCCCCACAGCCAACAAACATTTTCACCAATTTAAAATTACCCATGTGGCTCCCCCACCACTAACATCGTTCGGGGCCGTGACTTGACGGCTGGTAGCCGCACTTCTCGCGCATAAATATATCCACACCAATAATGGGTATAAGGCGTGATGATATATTTATATTTTTACTTTAAATTTTTAATTCTTCTTCAGCAGTATTTATTTTTTGCAATTTTTACCATATGAAAAATCTTGTATAAAAGGTTTTTTGTTTGAAATGAAAATAAAGAATAAATTGTCAATTTGGATTTTTGTCAGATTAATTTGTATAGTTCCCTGATAACAGCTATATCAGTTTGAGTCGGTGTTGCCAAATTTACATTTCTTTTAAGCAGCAGGTGTGGCTTTATAGATGATCGTAAAAAAATTGCATTAGGGATGTCGACTCAGAATTAATCAAAGAACCATTCTAACTGAAGCTTGTCACCCATTTCTGAACAGCCTATATAAATTTGTAATAAATTTTCCAATTTTTAGTGAGCATAATGCAGTTGCACAAAAACTATTCCTACCGCCTCAGCCGACAAGTTAATTCTTCGATACGTCAGTTATTTAGCGAACGCATATAAATAACATGACAAAAAAAACTGCGTAGTAAGAAAAAAAAAGTAAGATCATACTGTTTATATTTTTGATAGTTTATTTAACATAAAACAATAAAACACAAAAACCTGAAAGTTTTTTAGTTCTAAGCGAATAGTTGCAAGTTCGCAAATGTTTAGAATTATGAGGCTGTATAATATAACTGCGCCAGATAAATCATTTTAGGTAACCCACCGTAGCACATTTAGATAAACCCTCGGCGTCGCCCGGCGTCTAAAAGCGTCCCAGCCGTTCAAGAAATCAAATAAAAATAAAACAACATTTAAATGGCTAACGCGTGAGCGGGCGACAGCGCTAAATCTATTCAAGGGAAACATTTCGAAGCAAGGCACCGTATTTTCACTCACTTGCAACATTTTGAACATGCTCATTCTTTTCTTCCATGTCGTTTCGGATTTTTCCTACTCGAATAACGAAAAACATAATACAAGAACTGCTTTATTCACTGCGTAGACCTTCAGACGATGTATTGAAGAAAATAACTTATATTGAACTATTGTACAGTTACATGACGGAATGTTCTTTCAAAGCATTTGAATAAGTACTATGCATTCTACATATTATTTCGTTCTACAAATGTATGTCCAATATTTTTTAGGAAAGGTCACTCCCATGGTGCAGTAAGATTTTACTTCTAACATTACTGATATTCAGGCGTATTCTGTTCATTTTTGAAATATGAAAATGTCATTCCTTTGTCAAATTATAACAAATTATTTAAAAGGAAATATTTGTTCTCCTTTTTTATTTGGCGTATTTTTCTTTAAAATTATTTTGAGCGTTTAAATATATCTATGTATTCGTATCTGCCTTTTTCAAATTTTATTTAAATATTACAAATAAAATATTATTCTATTAAATAAACAACAAAACTTCCGTTGAAGTAAAAATAAAAAATGTACCGAAAACATATTATTAAACGTGGAAAGTGATTGCAATTGTGGTATATATTTTAAGATTATTTTTTCGAAAAATGTTAAAATATGGTTCTATGTAATTCAAACTACAAGAAATTGAATGCCGTTGAGAGTATCTTCATATCTTTTTTAGTTATCGAGAAACAGCGATTTTTTACTTTTTAAAAATTTCAACTTTGGAGGCCCATATCTCAAAAACTAAAAGAGATATTGAAATGTGGTTTGAACGAGTATGTTTCTCGTGCTTTAATTACCTTATACAAGAATTTAGAAAATTTTGAAATTTTTACTATTTTTTTGGAAATTTTCATTTTTCAATATTTCAAAAAAATTAAATGATAATGAAAATCTGAGAACATCAGTGAATTCCTCTCGAAAATATACATAGGTAAGCAAAATTTTAGGCAAAAATTCGCAAGGATAAATTTTTTATTACAAAAAAACAAAAATCACTGTTAAAAATCTTAAGATTTTTATTTATTTTGGCCATTTTTAATTTTTTGCCCTAAAAGTTTTATCCGTGGAGTAAAAATTATAAAATTTTACATATGTATGTACTTTTATGCGAGGAATCGACTGGTATTTACAGATTTTCATTATCTCTTAAAAATTTTAAAATATAGGACAATAAAATTTTGCTAAGAAACAGTAAATTTTCAAAATTTTCAATATAAGTTAATTGAAGCACGAGAAATACACTCGTTCAATCCGCATTTCAATATCTCTTTTAGTTTTCGAGATATGAACCTCCAAAGTTGAAATTTTTAAAAAGTAAAAAATCGCTGTTTCTCGATAACTAAAAAAGATATGAAGATACTCTCAATGGCATTCAATTTCTCGTATAAGTTATATAGAACTATAATTTAAAAATTTTCGATTTTTAAACTGGTTCAACCAAAAATATGGCATTTTTATTAACCACATTTTTTGGGATCATACTAAAAGCCGTAGGGACATATCTATTATATTGTGTCAATTGTCTTACAGAAATGAATCCTACTTCAGTGTTAAGTAAATGAATGTAATTTAGGAAAAATAGTATGTAAAACACATACTAAATCACTCCTTGTACCACTTGTTTTTCACTATAGTCTAGGAAGTATTGAACACTTCTTTCTACCAATTTATTTTCTAATCATATTTATTTTTGAAGAAGTAGCGATAAAACAATCTAGTGTTGGATGCGTGAACAACTCGCATGTTGAGGTTACACGTACAGGAACCGGTGCGCCGCGACGTCGCGTAGCTTCCGTTCTATTTCGCGAAGCCTTCGGGCCGGATTTAACTTATCAAATAAAGTTAAATTTAAAGCAGTCCTCTCCATCCTTAACAAACATAAGGGCGCCCGCGGCCGCTGCGTGGAAATTTGCAGCGAAAACATATCAACCTACAACCGGAGCTAGGAAGCAATTGGAAAAATGGATTATGTTTTCCGATCTAGTGAAGGTTGGTGGTGACTGACTCTCAATATTTTATTAAGGTAGTACTAGTGTGACGGTGGCGCCATCGGTAATAGAGTGGCGAAACTGACGCTAAAAAAAATTAAAAATTCAATAATATAATTGTTTTCTACCTATTATGATTTGAATATCATGAATTGTTAACAGGTTGTTGGTCTAGTGAATTTTCAAATACTATACCACCGTGTGGTGTTGCCACTATAAATTAGGATTCTTAATTTTTCGTTAAAAACAAGGCTTTGCATGGCTATATATCCATTACTAAACGATAAAAAACTTTCTCCTTCTGATACAATATACATGGATAGTTCTAGAACATCATACTAGTTTTTCAAATGAAACTGCAAAATTTTAGAAGTACACAAAGCAAATATGTGCGATTCTGAGTAATGATCGCCATAAGCCCCGTGTATAAGAACTCAACTTTACAAGCGAATATATTTGTTCACAGACGATGAATGTGTTTCATATTTTAACAGGATGCGTATGCATATCCAATGTTTACGTGCGCCAAATTTAATTCAGATCTGCACTCTAGTACTACCTTACTTGTACAGGATGTCATATGGAGACTGCGCCATATTCGTAGGTAATTGACAAGGAAAATAGGTTTCCTATTAGAAAGTTTCCAACGTATCAAACAATTTTAATTTCCCCTCCACTAACATGTTTGAGGGTCGTGACAAATCATGACACCCTAACATGTATCTCCACTTCACGCGCATAAATATATCATTTACCGAGATCTGCTTTGGTAGAATAGCATACCCAGTAAAAGATAAAAGGTACGATGATATATTTATTTTATTTTTGTGTTATTGTTCTTTTACAATGTAACTGTGTATTTGAAACTATAATAAATCTGTATTAGAAAAAGTTATTGTATTAGTTATTTTTTATTAAATTATAATAATATTATTTATCTACGACTGAGCAGGAAATACAATTTTCAAACTGTCAGTTGAAAACAATAGTTGACATTTGCCGCATGCTGTCAAAAATTATTTTAAATTAATTTTCAAGCGTTTCTAAATGGTCGTAAACTAGTTATTTGTGTACCTAGAGCAGAAAGTAGTGCATTTCCGCTCGCGTATGGAGATTGTTGATCGAGGTAACAACTATGCATTTTAGCTACTGCGATCAATGTGTGAAGCTATTACTTCACGCATAGGAGTAGAATAGCTATTTACGTAACTAGTGCGCGAAGACATACTTTGCACATGAGCGCAATTTGTGCGAATGTTGCAAATGACGTCTTCGCGCACGAGTTTTGTACAATGCTTTTTGTAACGAACAAAAATTATATAATGGACAATGAGGAAATTTATTAAATTTGAAGCGTGAATTTATATTGACAGTTAAGTATGCCATGAATTGACATTTGTTATTTGAAAACAAATTGTTAATTTTTTTTTTAAGTTTGTTAAAATATGTCTATTTGATGGCTTTATAAGCTAATGTCTCTACTTCTGCTATAAATTCCTTAAAATGTGTGTATATAAATAAGTACAAATAAGCGTTTTAATAGTCAAAATTTAGAATCATATAAAATGGGTGTTTTTTCAATTACTTTGCGCACTAGTGCACAAAATAAAACTTTCCATCGGTTTTCAAGGTTATGTAAAAATTATTTTGAATGCAGCGAGTACAAAAAAAAAGATTTTTGAAATTACTTTGAAACAGAATATTTCAATATTTCAGGAATTAAATTACATGGCAGATATTAGATGATATGATTTAAGATCAAAATTATAATAAATTTCTGTATAAATAATGAAATAATTATTTATTATTGAAACGTTATATAATATAATTTTTAATATTAAAATCATAGTGATATTATTAATATGTTAAAATGAATCCAGGGACACTAAAAATGTGTATTTCATGTGCAGTGCAACAAATTTTACGCATTTAACGACATTTCTTTTTAACCTGGGATTGGGACATCATATGTCATTTAATTATATTCCTGAAGTATTGAAACATCCTGTATAAATTTATTAATCACTATCAGAAACATGTAAGAAATTAATAAGAAAACCCTGCATGCATTGTTTACAACACACGTTACATAACAGGTAACGTAACGTATAGGTAATCTTAATCTTTAGAACAAACAGCAAACATGTTATTAATTTTCATAAAACCGATTAACAAGTTTAACAATGTAAATGACGTTAACAGCAAGACAAAGTTTAGTCTGAGAATTCCCAGCATAGAAAGGACGAAAAACGAAGTTTCGTAGCTGTTTTCATCTTCATTAGTTCAACCGCGACTATGAACGCAACATTCGCAATATATCAGACCCGTTGTTAATTATTCAACACTACACTTTAGCGGTTAAGCAATGAATAAATCAACATAAAATTATACCTCTCTTACAGAAACATTAAATAATTTCTATTATTTTATGATGTACCTCTGCCGACCGGAATAACCTGCCACAAGAATGCAATTTGTATACTGTGTTTCATGCAAATTGCATGATCAATTCTAAAACTTAAATTCTTTACGATTCAATCTGAGAGAGTATTCAAAACTAATGGGAAACAATACTAGAGTATACAGGATATACCAAATAATATATAATAAAACTAAGCAAACATATAACTAGAATTGGAACCAATTTTGGCACTTCTAAATTTTTTCGATAATTGTTTAATTGAAAGTGATGCAAAACCTATCGCATTTGGTATAATATGAAAGTTCTTTTGAAGGTCACGCGTGCAGAATAGATATTTTTTATAATCAGGTTTGTGTATAAATTCACCTTTATTTCTGTTTACGATTAATTTAAAATAGTATTATACTAGATATGAAATATTTCTTTAATCGCCGAAATCATGATCACAAAAATTTCGGTTAATGAAAATGCCAATTTTTTGGTTGAACCAGTTTAAATATAGACAAATTTTAAAATACGGTTCTATATAATTCAGACTACGAGAAGTTGAATGCATCTTCATATTTTTTTTATTTTCATAAAAACAGCATTTTTTGACTTTTTGAAAAGCTCAACTTTGAAGGCCCATATCTCGAAAACTAAAAGAGATATTGAAATGTGGTTGCAACGAATGTATTTCTCGTGCTTCAATTAACTTATACCGAGATTTTGAATATTTGGAAAATTTCACAACTTTTTAATTTTTTTTCTCAATATTGAAAAGATAATGAAAATCTGTGAACACCAGTGAATTTCTCTCGTAAAAGTACATAGGTATGCAAAATTTGAGGCAAAAATTCGCAAGGATACAGTTTTTATTACAAAAAAACTAAAATCGCTGTTTTTTGAAGATTTTTGAAGGGGTTTACCTTAAGATTTTAACGAATTTTGACCATTTTTAGTCTTTTTGCTCTAAAGATTTTATCCGTGGAGCAAAAATTCTGAAATTTTACATATGTATGTATTTTTATGCGAGGAATCCGCTGGTTTTTATAGATTTTCATTATCGAGTCAAATTTGTAAAATACGAAAAAATAAATTTTTTATAAAAAAAATAGTACAATTTTAACATTTTTAAAAATTTCAGTATAAGTTAACTGGAGCACGAGAAAAACACTCGTTCAAACAGAATTTCAATATCTCTTTTAGTTTTCGAGATATGGGCCTTCAAAGTTGAAATTTTAAAAAGTCAAACATCGCTGTTTCTCGAACACTAGAAAATATATGGAGATGCGCTTAACGGCATTCAATTTCTCATAGTCTGAATAATATAGAACCATATTTTAAAATGTTTCTATTTTTAAACTGGTTAAACCAAAAAATAGGCATTTTTATTAACTGCATTTTTTGGGATCATACTAAAAGCCGTAGGGGCATATCTATTATATTGTGTCAATTGTCTTACAGAAGTGAATTTTACTTCAGTGTCCGCGAAGCCTACTGAGAAGGCCTGGCGAAACCTTGCCGACCGCTTGTAAAGTTCTAATTTTGGTCTTCTCTACTTGCAAATATGTATTTCATCTTCAGAGCAAAGCATACTTCCTCATGTCACTATTAGACAATTTGACAGTTATTGTATTATTTGACAGATAGTAATATTGCAAAGATAAATTCCAAGAGCCAATAGAGCAATAAATTCTAGAATCAAATAATTTCTTTTCTAAGCTAAAAGAATGAAAACAAAAACAAGAGAAATCGCCAGTCGAAGCTGCGATATTTTCATCAAGTGTTCAAAGAGGCAGAGACGTTTTGTCGGGTGAAAGGCGTCGGCGTAGCGCGTGCCACAGTTTCAGCGAAGCGGAACCCGTGCCGCTGGTACACATTGACAAGACAGACGGGTGCCGACGCCAGGATCACATCTAGGGGCAATATTTTACAAGATTTTTGACTGAATTTAACATTCGTCTTTAGCTTATACATAGAGCTAATATTTCAGTTCCTAACAACTTATAATTACAAGAGTTTTTGCAACTTTAGGTATTAAAAATACTCGTTCATTTTGTCTTACGTAAAATGCAAAAGTCTGGAGTTTATAGTTTGAAAATAATTTACAAACTAAAGGAAACATAATTAATAGTTATTTTTACAACAAGTACCGAAAAAGGCTTGTTTGCAGCAAGTCTCTTGCGTTAATCTTTAAACTTGCACGTAATCTTTTTCGATACGTGTTATAAACAACATTTCTCCTACAACTGATAATTTAGAAAAACACTAAAATATTATCAGGATTTATAAAATTTTAATGATGTTACATCAGACCGACGTTTTACGGTATTGTTATGGTTTGTTTGTTGATTGCTTGCACATTGTTCTACATTATTTAAAAATATTTTACTAACGTCAAGATAATTTCTTCAAAATCGTCTAGATTGGAATAGTACAGTGAGTGATTCTTCTTTATCATAAATACCTCCAAAGATAATTGAAGCTCCGGATCATGCTATGTTGCATCTATTTTCGACAATGACAATCAACCTGCTGCTGGTACTTTTAAAGCCTCCGAAATTGTTGTCAATAATATTACTGTTAATAATTTGAACAGGTACGGAAGAAATCAATGTTTCTTTAGACAATACAAAAGTTTCCACTTTACATTATGTCAATATAAGCAACTGTAACAACTATGTTAATAATATACACACACAAAACATATTATGTATTTCATTTACTTAAAACCATTTATCGATATATTTTACTTTGTTCGGTTCTTTTTATTAGTTGTGTACAGATTAGATATACTGCAATTTAAGGTTATAAACGTCAAAATATACTACTGCATATTTACTAGCGCTGGTTCACTGCATCTTCTTCTTCCATAAGCGTCTGTGGCCAATATATGAATTACGCGCTAACCGCGAAATTTAAATCGCTCCCAAAAAAATTTTTTTACAGTTGCGTAATGAAGCACTTTCCGCACTAGTGTTTCTTTGCTTTCAGAAACGTACTTGGTCTGCATTCATCTACTTTCCATACGTAACCAAGGCAATAATAGTTACGTAATAACAAAGAACTCGCACAGTTGTAGGAAAAATAATTTACAAAGCAAGTTTTGAGAAGATGCTCAAAAAATTTGAAGCAGGTTTTGCAAAGAGACATTTTAAATACGATTCTCTATAAAATGAAAGACGTTTTTACAATTGAAAATATATGTAACGATAGGTAATTCTAATCATCAAATTTTGCAGAACGCGAGTTTTGAAAAAATCGGTCCTCTACTCTAAAGTTGAAGTATACAGATCACATATGAATTTGACTGACCATTTTTTCTACAATCCATCCCTGTAGCCGTGTACCGGTCTCCCAGCAATTTTACTCACCATTTCCTGTTGAAAAGCTCGGATGGTTGGATGGCTTCGTTCTCATGTTGACACTTTCACGGAACACACACACAGACAAGCGTCATGCATATCGCGAACCGCGGAACGTGAACATGTGAACGAGGCACTACTGTGACAGATGGGAACGAGTGACAACGTTAGCTCTTACTACTTGGGCTTCATCCCACATGAATGGAAATGCTTTAATGGAATTCTGTGTTGAAGTAGAGCTTTGTCTGTTTTAAGCTTTGTTACGAGTACTCAATTTTTATACCGCTTCAATGATGTGTTACGTAGATAGACAATGGAAATGTGGATGGGGAGATATTCATTATCATTTTGTATGAAATGTTTGAAAAGCACCAGAATTGTTTATTGTTTGAAACTACATTTAAAACATTTACATATCTACAAGTATGAATAAAATAAATATCTAAAAGTTTGTTCGCTATCATTATTATCAGTAATAATATAACAACAGAGTGAGAATAAACTGAAAATAATTTGACAGACCTTTCGAAAACTTGTTGCCGGGCAATAGTCACGAAAGCCTGTAGGGCTTGAGTGGCTATTTCCAAATGGCAACAAGTTTGAGAAAGATACTGGATAATTATTTTCTAATTTATCCAACTCTCGAGTTATATTTAATTAGATTATTTTTTGACTTAACTGTTGAGGTCGATTCATCCAACTTAAAAGATTTTGAACTGGGTTCATATCGATTGATTACTTATTAATGTATTCTTGGAAGTTGTTTCCAAAATTTGTTGATATATTTCTGTATCAGAAATGGAACTAAATCGATTTTTTCACACATTTTATTTGACGCGTTCACAGTTTTAAACAATTATTTGACAACTACCTATCATTCATCACAAGCAAAAGCACCTACAGAGATTATTCCCGGGAATAATAACAAGAGTATAATAATGACAGTACTGGTTAAAACGAAGACACGTGACATACAATAAAGCATTTCATTGGTTTTGACAAACGTAAAAAAATAATCAAGTAAACAAAACTGTCTATACCGATAGAGAATTTTAAAATAGCGACGTCTTATTTGGTTTAAACGTTTTTGTATCTGAAATGCAACTAAATCTATTTTTTTCACACATTTTACTTGAGGCGTTGACAGTTTTCAATAATTACTTGACTACTACCTATCATTTGTCACAAACAAAAGCACCTACAGAGATTATTTCCAGGATTAATCACAAGAGCTTTATTCTCAGTATAATAATGACAAGATTGGTTAAAACGCAGACACGTGACATACAATGAATTAGTCAAAAAGAAACGTCAAAAAATAATCTGTGATACATAATAAGCACGATCGCACTATCTTCCTATGGAAAAGCATAAAATATAATGAAATGAGTTAATTCTTACCAATCTAATATTATGATGATAAATATTAAGCATCATTTATAATATAAAATTAGACGTTATACTTAGTAGTTATAAATAGCAATTATAGATAGTATTTGTGTTGTGCATACTGTCGTTCATAATGCAAAAATTAGTGGTGCAATTAGTGACATTGTCGGTAATGTAGAATACTATTTTTAATGTAGCTGGCTCAGTGGTATCGAGTCCGTCTGTGGATCCTGAGAACCTCAGTTCGATTCTCACAGCCGACAAATAATTTTCACCACATTCAAATTACCCCTGTGGATACCCCTTCACTTATATCTCTGAAGGCCGTGATTTGACGACTAGTAATTGGACTTCACGCGCATAAATATATCACTTACCGAGATCTGCTCCGGAAGAACACCAAGTAATGGGCAAAAGGCGTGATGATATATTAATTTTTATTTATTTTAATAAAATAAACACTAGTTTTGAAAGAAATGTTAGATATCAGAGGTGCTATTCTTGAAACCAAGCGAATTGATTCGCATATGGAATTATTTCGCATGCTTAGTTACGCATGCGAACGTTCAAATACTAAACAATTCTAGTCTTGATGACCATTCGAATTTGTTTATCAAAATTCGCATGCGAGTATATAAAGCAAGAAAAAAAAACGTACCTATAGCGGAAATCAAACTTAAGTACTATTCAGGTATCTACAGGCCGACGCGATTCCACTGAACTACCTACTCTATAAATAAATGAAATAATAAAATCAATTTACATGTGTTACATTATTATTTTTATTACTATCATGGAAGTAAAACAAATGCAAACAAATGTATTAATTGTAAGACAAATATTTTAAATTCCTTTATAACAGCAAATAAATTAGTAAAAATTGAATGTTTTTGTTCCAATGTAATTAAAAATACAATGAATTTCCGTTGTTATTTGTCTATACCACAATTATCATGCACAACGGTTTTTAAATAATTCAGTGTATAACAGACAAAAATGTTTTCCACAATATTTCTTTTTTATTATTATTAGATCAAGTTAATTTTATAGTTTTGTAATGCAATAAAATATGAAAACTCGTTATCGCAAATGTACTTCTAAATTAATTTTTCTTTTATGTACTGCGATAAATTAAAATATTGTTAGAATAAATACAGAAGCAAAAAAGAAACGAGTAATGGAATAACAAGAAAAAGTACAAAGAAAAACAAACGATTTTATTGTCAAAGTAGAATGAAAAATAAAGATGCTATTGCTCGGGCTATTCTCGCATGAAATGTCTTTACTAAACGAGTACAAATGTATAAAATGGAAATTTATGGAGAACCTTACAGAATATTTGATTTCGGGACAACCTACAAAATACCACTTACATGTATCCTGCATTATAGGAAACAAACTACGTATTTCCGGAAAGATAAAATGTGTCTATATACTTTTTATTACATTATCTATACAGAGTGTTCTAGCATTAGTCCAGCAACATTTAATAGCTGATTTCTAAGGTCATTTTAAGTAAAAAAAAATATATGAACATAGATTCCATTTCGCTTGTTTACCAAAACCTGTACAAGAGGTCAAAATTTTATAAAAAAACAAAATACGATATGGCCAACAAACCAAAAAGTAAATATATTATCATGTCTTTTACTCTACAGTGTGCGGCAGTCTGCCGTAGTAGACCTCGGTAAATTATATAGTTATGCGCGTGAAGTACGGTTACCAGCCGTCAAATCACAGTCCTCAAAGATGTTAGTAGAGCGGGAGCCACAGGGGTAATATTAATGTAATAAAAATTGTTTGTCGATTGCGAGAATCGAACTCGGGTTTTCAAAACCACTGGCCGACTCAATATTCTCCATAAAAAAATAACACAATAAATATATAAATTGATTAAATTTAATATGAAATATCGTAGCAAAACATGGAACAAGAGAGGATAACACAATTTGGGACAAGAAAAACAAATTATATTATGAGCGTTACTATTACAAAATAAATATATAAAAACAATATCAGGGTATTCCGTAGCACTAAATATATCTATTGTAAATAAAATAAATAAATATATCTTCACGTCTTTTACCCATTACTGAGTGTGGAATTCTACCGTAGCAACAAAATAACACTGACTGTTACAATTGAAGGGACATGCCATCAGAACTTTGACATGGTGTCTACCAATTTCAAATTATAAAATTCCAGGAGATTCAAGGATTTCAAGGTACATATTACAAAAAAAATCCAGGTAATTTCATAAAATAACTAACAAAGTTTATAGAAATATATTTTCCAAAATCAAACAGCAAACAAGCTGTCCTGTTTTTGTACACCAACACAAACGCTATGACTCATGCAAAATTCAAACATACGCACGAGTTTCAGTCAGTAGAGCCCTCACTCTGATGTACGTGTAACAAAAATAATAATAATAATAGTAAAAATAATAATAGCTGCGAACTTTCAGACATCAATTTCATTCCAAAATATAAGAAAACTTAATTTAAAAGTATTGTTTGACGGCAAATAATTTTTTTCCAGGTATTTAAATAAAATTTCTAGGATGGGGTGGCTAGCTCAGTGGTAAGAAGTCGGCCTGTGGATCCTGAGAACCCTGGTTCGATTCCCACACGCGACAAACAATTTCCATAATTTCGAAAGCTACCCCTGTGGCTCCTCCACCACTAAAATCTTTGGGGGCCGTGATTTGACGACTGGTAACCGCACTTCACGCGCAAAATATATCACTTACCGAGATCTGCTCCGGCAGAGTGCCACACCCAGTAATATGTAGAAGGCGTGATGATACATTTATTTTATTTTATTATTAATAAACGTCAATATTTGAAGATTATAAACGTCTATCTATTTTATAAATGAAATAAAATCAAATAGCACAGTCATGACTTAATTTTCGTGAATTATTAATTATTATGGGGTGGCTAGCTCAGTAGTATGAAAGCGGCTTGTGGTTCCTGAGAACCCTGGTTCAATTCCCATAAGCAACAAACAATTTTCATAATAAAATAATACATAAGTCAGGAAAGGAATATTTTACTCAGCAGATTAAAATACTCGGCCTACGGCCTCGTATTTCAAACAATCGCTCCGTCAAGTAAAAACACTTTGCTGCTCGTATTTTTTCTGAAACCGTTTAATTTAATCAATAATTAATCATGATGGGGTAGTTAGCTTAGTGGTATCAAGTCGGCCTGTGGACTCTGAGAACCCTGGTTCGATTCCCATAGACGACAAACAATTTTCACCATTTCAAAAAACTACCCCTGTGGCTTCTCCACCACTAGCATCTTTGGGGGCCGTGATTTGACGACTGGTAACCGCACTTCACGCGCAAAATATATCACTTACCGAGATCTGCTTTGGCAGAGTGCCACACCCAGTAATGGGTAGAAGGCGTGATGATATATTTATTTATTTTTATTTTGTATTTACATTCCAGGCTTTTTCCAGGTTTTCCAGAAATTCCAGATCGGTAGACACCATCCTTTAAAATAGTACGAGTACCTAACAAATATTTACGCTATGTTGTAAATTTAAATAAGTTTTTTATCATTGTGTTGAATGAAAAGAAATCGTGGTAATAACTTCTCTACAGCATTCTTAAGTATCGCAAGATGAAGGTTATGAAAGGACTAAAATTTAAAGATTTATGAAAGTCTTGAAAAGTTAGAAAATTATATTTACAAACTTCTTCTATTGAAGAAGTAAAAACATGAGTGTTACACTTACGGAAATATGAATTCCTTCTGATAATTTTCAAACAAATGTAAAGTACTAGTAGGTTTTTTAGGTGAAGAGGTTCAAGTGGCTAGCTACATGAAATAAGAAAAGCGGGGTAATAACTTTTAATATTTTAAAGGCGCTTTACAGGAAAACTTGTTATAGAGTCTTAGGTTTAGTACCGTACGAACGAGCCAAGTTTGTTCGACAAGTTTTTGCTCCAATGCTTGAGGAAAATTTATCAGTTTCTACCACTTTTTTACTTCTTATTTCTCATCTACTTGTTTTAATTAAAAAGGGAGAGTTTATTAAAATATTTATACGAGTTTAATTGAAACTGCATATAATTATTACAGACTGATATTGACATAACATGTTAAGTACATAATTATACTGGAAAGAGAATTATTCATTTAATTACGTCCGTATTTTACAGCGTTTTGTTTCTATTAGGTGGCAAGGTCTATGACTCGTGTCTAGAACGTAGCAAACTAAGTATTGTGTTAGCAGGAAATCAAAACCCAGTGGTTTAATCCAAAGTAACACTTGCATTTACTACTTAATAATCAAGAGGTCGTGCGTTCAAATCTCGCTGACTTCAACTTATGAGTATTTTTAAAATTACGATTATGACTGTTAAACTGTAGGCAAGGACGTTTGAAAGGAGGGCATGTGGCATTACGATACTGTAGCATTTCTTGAAGTGAGGCTTGGGACGAGATTTGAAAAGAACGGTTCTTTTCAAATCTTGTTGGGCTGTGGTCACTGCGCCACCTACAAAATGAACTATTTTTTGTGGCGAGAATTGAAAAGAATGGTTCTTTTCAAATCTCTTCCCAAAAAAAATAGTTCATATTGTAGGTGGCGCAGTGATCTTTACCCGAACAGCTGTTTTTACGTTACAAAAACGTCACAGTGTCACGTGAGTGCCCACATCCTATTGATATTATACCAATTATCCCAAACAATACACACATTTGACAATTATAAACAAGGAAAACTATATAGTTGTATAGCTACGATTTTCCGATTGGTCAATTTCTATGTTTTAAAACATAAAACTAAAACATAAGTTTGGAGATTGCAAACTTTTAAAATCACACTAAATACTAATATTTGAATATTCCGATAATTTCTAATTTCCAAAATATGTACATATAAATATAATAAATGTAATAAATATATCATAACGCCTTTTACCCATTACTGAGTATGGTACTTTGCTGTAGAAGATCTCGGTGATATATTTTGCACTTGAACTGTAGTTACCAGTCGTCAAATCACAGCCCTTAAAGATATTAGGGGAGGCACAGGGATAGTTTTAATATGGTGGAAATTGTTTGTCTGCTGTAGAAATCGAACTAGGGTTCTTAAATCCACAGACCGACTCGATACCACTGAGCCACCTTACCCCATAAACATATTTCTAAAAAACCTTAAAGATTTTATTGTAGCAATTTCTAATTTTGTCTGTAATATATAATATAAATAAATAAATAAATATATCATCACGCCTTCTACCCATTACTGGGTGTGGCACTGTGCCGAAGCAGATCTCGGTAAGTGATATATTTTCCGCGTGAAGTGCGGTTACCAGTCGTGAAATCACGGCCTCCAAAGATGTTAGTGGTGGAGGAGCCACAGGGGTAGTTTTTGAAATTATGAAAATTGTTTGTCGCCTGTGGGAATCGAATCTAGGGTACCAGGGTTCTCAGGATCCACAGGCCGACTTCATACCACTGAACTAGCCACCCCATAATATATAAGACCAATTAATAACACAAATTTGCAATCAAGACGGCGTAGCGTTAACGCAATCAAAATGCAATTAATTCCTAACCAAATTAAATAGTTGATTTGACCAACCAATCATCTAGTGTTCAATTATTGGAAAATAACTAACTTTGAGGTTCTTCCAGCATACGTGCTCCAATTTCCAAGATTAATTTTATCGTTGAGTAGTAACAGCAGACCATTCGGTTATAACATCCAACGCAGTTGAAAGCAATGGCTATATACCTTTACATGCCGAATTAACAAGCGTAGAAGGAACAATATTATGATTATATTAGTTCATTCTGTTAATGTACATGCGTACTTGTCGTGTTTAGTAAAAGGGCCTTTGTTGTGTTCGCCGGCGGCTGGCTGGCCACAAGCTTCGAGGATCTCCGGTAATGACTACATGAAAATTTAGCGAGAGTGTTTTGTGTATGTTATGGTCTGTGCTGGGCGGTTATGATTAAAATGAAACTAGTACTGCAATACCATTGGCGTAGCTTCAAATTTTGTCTCTTACCATCACCCTGCGAATATTTCTTAAGAGTCCAATCGGTAAAATCTAGTGACTTTTGTAATATTAGCATTGGCATCACTGGCTGCCTGCTGTCAGTGTCAATGAGTTCTTAGAGATTAATTTTATTAAATAAGAAAAATAGGAAAAAACTTTCCATCACTTGTCACAAAACCCACAAAATTTACAGCACGTTTGAATCAACTTATCAGGTCATCATCAAACTGCTGGTCAGGTTAGCTTTAACCATAGACGCGTTTCGTCCTTTAGGGACTCATCAGTATGGTGTGATCAACTATCCAACTAGACCAACTAGGGACTAGTGAACTGTGATACTTTTTCAAGTTGAACTAACTGATGTTAAGAAGTATGTAAGCCGGTATGCCTGACATGAGAGCTACGGAGCAACCCATGGTGCCATCTACCGACAGAAATCGCAAACTGCTTGACAGCAATTGATATAAAATAAAGGCAAAAAGTTTTTTCCTATTTTTCTTGTTTGTTAAGACAGTTCCACATCGAAATTGACGTTTTGTCTTTATTTTATTAATTTTTTAACAATTTTAGTGCTAATTTGTGTATTGTAAACTTAAATGTAAGTAATTATAATTCAATTTGTAGTTGCTGTGTCCAACTAATCAAAATGTGTATACAGATAATTGATCTATCTTTAATAAATAATATTTATAGTGTAATAAGCCGTAGAGAAAATTCAGCTGGGCGAGTCCAACATGTGAAAGTGGGGATGTTTATGTTGTATAATAATTTCATTTAAATCGACGCGAAAAATCTTGTGCATCATCACACGTCCAGAAACTATTTTGCGAGAACTCGATAAAGTCCGTTTTCCGGCCTAGTGATGCAAATAACTATTTAAATCCATGCAGGTAATTAATTGTACTAAATAAATGCAGACATAAATGCAAATCAGCAATTTTTTTAATGCCATAAACTACAGAAATTATTTAAAATGTTTCGAGAAAATCTAATATTAATTAATGTTTTTTTGTAACAACTGCTTTTTTGCTATAGATATTAGAAATTAATAAGCGTTTTTATAGAAATATTTTAATTAATTTCTGTAATTAAATTAAATATTTCAACAGAAATATTTATTAATTTCTAACAACTCTCATAGTGAGAGCACTTGTTTCTAAGTCATGAGTATAACAAAAAAATATAATTAACGATTTACTTCAATTACTTTAATTAACTTATTCAATTTGCGGCAATAAAATGAGATAATCTCTACAAATAAGATAAGTGGACCGGTATAATAATTGTTTTCTGACATACTTTTGATTCTCACAAAATTGATTCCTCATGTTAAACACCTCTTTCTCTATATATTTGGGGACATGCAGTATATGTTATAAATTCGATCTTCATTTCTTAATAGTCTTCATAAATTTGAAAACATTAAATTTATATTAATTTGGTTTATAAAAAAATCAGTTTTACATTTGCTATTGGCTGGATAAACATGTTTACTGAATTTTTTTCATATCCTTCCTCTCAATTATTTATGATAAATTTATTGAAATGTTAAACTAATTTTGCACTATTATTTGCATTTGAATTTATACTGTATTCCAAAAATAAACCAGAATGTGGTCACGATTGTACCACGGTTACAATTTTTTTGTTATCATAATAAAGTCAAGCAAAAAGAATAACAAATTTCAGAAACCGTGTATCGAAATTTTATTGGTAAATGGAAAATTTACCACGGCAAACTTGGAATGTTTTCGGAATACACTATTAATGCTTTCAAATGAATTTCAATGTTTTAACTATTACTTGAAAAATTTGTAGAATATATATTACGTTTCATTGATAAATACCAATAATATGTTGCAGATATGTTTATCAATATTTTTTTCCTGAAGGCACTGAGTCAAGTTCATTACTTTAACGCTCTCGACTATCAGGTACACTTCGCAGGAAGTCATAAATATGCGATTATATTTTAAACATTGTCATTCTGACAGTAGATAAACATGAAAAACAATTTTTTAATAACGATAAAAAATTTGAAACATACAAATTGCAGGAGTAAAGTACCTACGTAATAGTTATTTGTCTAAAGATAAATAACTGTCAATGTAGTAACTTACCTATTGAAAAAAGAGAAAGCAATATATTCTCGATTATATAGTAGCTAATGTTGTTTCTGATTGACTTTTACGTACCTGAAAACAAAGAAATACGATATTAATATCAGGAAATTTACGGCATTACATATATTTACTCAATTTTATTACGTTCGAATTGATTTGTTATTTACAGTTAATGTATGTAAATGCGTACCTTTAATTTTAACTAAATGATAAATAGATAAACATTTTCAGGCACATTTATAAAGAGTATTAAATTCGGGGTTAAAACTATTTTTCCTACAACTGTGCGATTTCTTTGTTATTACGTAACTATTATTGCTTTGGTTACGGGTGGAAAGAAGACAAATGCAGACCAAGTGCGTTTCTGTAAGCAAAGAAACACTAGTGCGGAAAGTACTTTGTTACGCAACTGTCAAAAGAAAGTTGTATTGAGAGCGATTTAAATTTCGCGCCGAGCGCGGAATTCATATTTTGGGCATAGACGCTTATGGAAGAAGAAGATGCAGTGAACCAGAGCTAATAAATATGCAGTAGTATATTTTGATGTTTATAAACATAACCTTAAATTGCAGTATATCTAATCTGTACACAATTAATAAAAAGAACCGAACAAAGTAAAATATATCAACAAATGGTTTAATTTTAAGAGTAAGTGAAATATATAATATTTATTGTGTGTGTATATTATTAACACAGTTGTTACAGTTACTTATATTGACATAATGTGAAGTGAAAACTTGTGTACTGTCTAAAGAAACATTGATTTCTTCCGTACCTGTTCAAATTATTAACAGTAATATTATTGACAACAATTTCGGAGGCTTTAGAAGTACCAGTAGCAGATTGATTGTCATTGTCGAAAATAGATCCAACATAGCATGATCTGGGGCTTCAATTATCTTTGGAGGTGTTTATGATAAAGAAGAATCACTCACTGTAGCATTCCAATCTAGACGATTTTGAAAATATTGTATTGAAATTAGTGAAATAATTTTAAATAACGTAGAACAATGTGCAAGCAATCAACAAACAAACAATAGCAACGCCGTAAAATATCGTTCTCGTGTAATATCAATAAGATTTTATAAATTTTTACAATATTTTAGTGATTTTTTAAACCGCACAGTTGTAGGAAAAATGTTGTTTATAACACGTGCCGAAAAAGGTTACGTGCTCGTGCAGATTTCCGCATTCGGCAAGCATCTTGCGTTAAATTCTGCACTTGCATGTAACAAGCCTTTTTCGGCATTTGTTATAAAAATAGCTATTATTTACTGTACAGAATAACATTGTTATAGACAATGATTTAAGGCGCATTCCATTTGCTATTTGGATCAAATCTAACTACATTTACTGATTCAGATCAGATCATTTATTTCCCTGGATTACTTCGCCGACTTTATTTTCAATATTAGAATTACTGATTCTGTTTTATTTTGTAGTAATACATTCCAATAGGTGCATGAGTTTGTTGAATTCAGGTCATTTAGTCATGTTGTCTAATTTATCTGAACTGATTTAAATGAACCAAATGGCAAATGGAATAAAGCAGTAAATGCCGTATTAGATTATATATTTGTGGACCTAAATATTTAATTCCATAGTTACCAGCTATTTCAGCAAATTAGAAATTGGTATTAAAATAGTATTACGCTAATTTATTTAATTAATATGTTTGTTAATGAGATATGAGGCTGTAATTAAAATTAATGATTACAAAAACCAGAATTGCAGATTTCATATTTGTAATAAAATACCCACACAGTTACGATACATTTATATTATAATGTTGTTATTAATTATTAGGACTCGGAATGAAAATCAAATATTTACAGCAGCTGTAAATTCCACAATATACAGTATTTGTGTTTGACACATTGCAATCTAAACCTTTATATTCTATAATTGCATTATTATATAATAATAATCATGATTACAAATTATTATAATATCGGAATTAGGTGATCAGAATGCATTTTGCTTACTTAAACACGTAGCTGGAAACTTCCTAAAGATATACTTAAAAAATATTATTTTTACAATACTTGTACTGTAAGTTACTTATTAATGACAAAATTGAAACACAGTAAGTGGGAATTTTATTGCACAGTGGTCTCCATGGTTATATCAGGACTTTAATATTTACTTACTGTCGCCCGTGAACAGTAAGTAAATATTACATATGAAGGTCCTGTTTATTTTTACAACAATTTGACAGCTGTCAATTTTGAAACCTATTTTTCTTTTCCATTTGTGCAAGTATTGTAAAATATAGCTTACTAACCTCGAACTAAAAGTGATTTTTTAGGTTGCGAATGTTTAGGAAATGTCGACCCTTCAGGCCTCGATTTCCCAAACGACATTCTTGACATAAAAACTGTCACTTACAGTTCATGGTACGTAATATACTATTTCAGACGACCCCTTATGAAAGTAACCATAACAACATCATAAACTACTACGGAAAGTTAAATATAACATACACTTCTAATATATCAGGTAAAGTTCCACTGATTGACAACAGATGGTGTTACAATGAAAGAAAATAATAAAATAAATGAAAAGAATTTGTACTATTATTTAAACCAAAGTATTGGCAGATTTTTCAACACATTTGCATAGATAAATATATATTTTTTTAATTAATTATTACTTATTTACTAATATTTTAGCATTATTTAATATTTTGACATTACGGTTAGTACAGTTGGTATCACAATACCTAACCTCAAACGTCAAACGTGTGTAACAACATTGCTCTTGTAAACTGTTTTTAGAAATATTTTTTGGTCGTCTGAAAAATAGTGTACATAACTCGCTCGAAAGTGTGATAACTGTGCTCGTGTACTTAAATCGCTGCGCGCCTCGTTTGTCAATTTGTACACTCGCACGTTATCTTACACTTTCGATGCTTGTTATGTAATATACTATTTTATATTAGCAGCTCCCGATAACTATCGGCAGGGCAATTGACAAGGAAATTCAATAAATATGTAAAGCCCGATTTTCAAAAAGTTTATCTAATCCGATTTAAAAAGGTTAATCCAAATCACTTTCCGAAAAGCAAATTAGCTCTAAAATTGGTCAAAGTTTCTAACCTCCAAGTACTCACTGACACTGACAACCAGTGAAGCCAATGCTAACATTACAAAAGTCCCTAGTTTTTACCGAATGGTGTTCGGTAAGCTCATGGCTTCCGAATGATTTTGAGATATGTACAATTGTCAATCTCGGACGGAAGCGCGGAAAACCATAAACAAGCAAGATATTTAATTGGCTAGAATACACAATCTGATAAAAGAATAATTAACGATAATTGTTTTTCTGACGAGGTCAACTGTATTGTTGTGAAATATCAATTTGCAATCTTGCAGAAAAACCAATAAATCTCATTTTTATTTAGTTCCGTGTGCAGGAGTACGGTTTGCCTAGAAGTACGTCTGGTCGCGTTGGCCGTGATCATGGCCTACTCAGCCCTGCGCGTTATCCGACATCGTTATATTAGACGCACACCGACCACTTGTTGCCATTCTCCCCCTCTGTTTCGCTTATGTCAGCCTTTCCTCTTTTCTCTTCTCTTCTCTTTCCATGATTCGTGTTCCAGTGTCTTGAGTCTTGACCTATTTGCTTATACACAGATTTTCTACATGCAGATTATATCCTGCAATGCTGCCGCTTTATTTTTTTCTCTCTCATCTGTAACTTGGAAGGTAATCAGAGGTTAAGTGGCTCGATGATCGTCATCAGAGACAAAGGAATTATGGGGCAATTTCTTTATTTATGTGACACATGCGGTATTAGTTTTATGTAATTTCCTGCTCTTTTATTAATTTTACGGAAAAAACTGTAAAGTTCAGAGATGTTCAGAATTAAAAGAGGAAAACAAAACTGTTTTTACATTTCATATTACGGGTGTAGTTTAGCCACAACTTAAAAAATAAATTTCTCAATTTTTGTTAAATTGTAGCAATAGCCATGACTTTTGTTTTACATGAATTATTTATAAACATAAACGTTTTAAGTTTATAAACGTAAATCTATTTTATAAATTAAATTAGATGAAACAAAATAAAACTTTTATTATTATAAATAAATAAATAAATAAATATATCATCACGCCTTTTACCCATTACTGGAGGTGACACTCTGCCAAAGCAGATCTCGGTAAGTGATATATTTATGCGGTTACCAGCCATCAAATCACGGCCCCCAAAGATGTTAGTGGTGGGAGAGCCACAGGTGTAATTTTAAATTGGTGAAAATGATTTGTCGGCTGTGGGGTTCGAACCAGGGTTCTCAGGATCTACAGGCCGACTTCATACCACTGAGCTAGCCACCTCATAAACTTTTATTATTATAAATAAATAAATATATCATCACGCCTTTTACCCATTACTGCGTGTAGCACTCTGCCAAAGCAGATCTCGATAAGCGATATATTTATGCGCGTGAAGTGCAGTTACCAGTCATCAAATCACGGCCCCAAAAAATGTTAGTGAAGGGGGAGCCACAGGGGTAATTTTAAATTGGTGAAAATGATTTGTCGGCTGTGGAGATCGAACCAGGGTTCTTAGGATCCACAGGCCGACTCGGATACCACTGAGCCATTACCCCATATTTATTATTTATTTTATTATTATGTTTTGTTTGATTATGATAAATTGGTTTGAATTCATTAACACTTTTCATTTTTACCTAGACATCAATGAAGTAGACTCTCACAATGTTACTTGTAATTTCACTCAACAAAATTTAAAAGTATATTGTAAATTTTAGACTTATTAAAAAAATAAAATATAATAAATAAATCCTTAATATTTTTTCCTTTGTTGATTAAAAGTATTGTTGTAATAATACAAGGCTTCATTTTTTCCTTTTATGTTAATAATGGGATAAAAAGAACGTTTCATTATATTTTTTTTATACAGTACAGTTATTTGATTATATCAAAGGATTTTATTCGTATTTCCATTTATGAGGGTAGAAAAGAGATAAATTGCAATGGAAGTTCATTAACAAACCTGTATAAAAATAAAATAAAATGTTATAAATGTTCCAGCAAAAAACAAAACTGACTCATGAAAGAATGTGAATATGCTCAGGGAGTGATATCTATTGGCTTTCCATTAATTATGAAAATATTAACTTGTCCAAATCTAAACTGTCATTGTCACATTTTTGTCGGATATAAACTGTCAATCTTTGTATAAGGTTTAACCTAAATATGTCAAAACGTCATAATCAGAACATTAACGACAAAAAGCGATGCAGGAGCCAAACTTTTGACACTTTGTCATCCTGTCAATTTAAAATGTGCAATACGAAATTATTATTAAATATTTAAACAAGGGAAAAAATGTAACCGTCATTCTACAAAAATTTTCTCTGCGATCGTTGTTTTCCTGTGTACTTTAGAAGAAAAATTTGTTTCACTTTTAATTACGTAAATATATAGCGGAATAATAACATATTTTTTTGTTTTTTAAAGAACTTGATTTTCTTTCTAGTCTAATTTTATATGTTTTTAAAAATTATTCATATTTAAACTCAAAATAATGTAATGTTATGTAATGTTATTTGATATGTAACTTCGCTTTGCTTTTTATAATTTAAACCACATTTAAAATTTAATTTTTCTACGACTGCTATGAAAAGTTGACAAGTACGCTTTCATTTGTCACCGTAAAGTGAAACAATCGCTTTTATTTTAACTCTTTTAATAGTTTACGATGCAATCGTAGCAAAAATTATATGTCTTTGTTTCTCTTATACTATTGCAGTTCTTGCCTTCGGCTCGTGCTACAATTACCGTATTCAAGTAACAAAGAATCACTTTACGCTCTTAATACGGAAATAACTATTTAGGCCCAGTGGTAATGATAGAAATTTTGAAACAGATGGAGCGGTGTGAAACTACTTTAAAAAAATGTTGTACTATGTAAACTAATCATCGTTTTGTTAGTCAATCATAATACTTCCTATATGTTGCAATGTTGCGTTTTTATTTGGGAAAATATGTCTTATCTGTATTGTCTCGCGAAATTGCTATTTGTGGCCCAACTTTAAACAACACTATACGGTCATTTAATTTTTTTTTTAAAGTACCTAACCTATTTCTATCGAACACCTTAGACAAGTTGTTTTCAAACTTTCGGGAGCCATGACCCCCTTGGAGGCAAAAATCACAAATAAATTCTTTCGCGATCCTCTTACATTTATGTGTCCAAAATTGCAGTTTGCCAAAGGTGCGTTACAAAAATAGAACTATAATTATAAAAATTAGTAAAGGAAAAACTTCTCATAGTATAGTTTAAAAAAAAAGGAATTAACAGTCTTTACAATACTTGTATTGTAAGTTACCTTTTAATGACAAAATTGAAACACAATAGCTGTATTCCATTTGCCACTTGGTTCACTTAAATCAGTTCAGATAAATTACACAACATGAATAAATGAATTGAAATAACTAAACTAATGCACTTATTGGGGAGAATTACTTCAAAGTAAATTAGAATCTGTAATTCTAGTACTGAAAATAAAGTCAGCGAAGTAATCCAGCGAAATAAATATGTGATCTGGTTCAGTAAATGTAAGTTAGATCTGATCCAAATGGCAAATGGAATGCGCCTAGTAAGTGCAACTTTTATTGCACAGTGGTTTCCATGGTTATATCAGGACTTTAATATTTACTTACTGTCCACCGTGAACAGTAAGTAAATATTATATATCAAGGTCCTGTTCATTTTGATAACAATTTGCCAGCTGTCCATTTTTAAATCTATTTTTCGTTTCCTTCTGTTTGTGCAAGTATTGTAAAAATAGCTTACTTACCTCGAACTGTAAGTGATTTTTTATGTCGCGAATGTTTAGGAAATCTCGACCCTTTGGGCCTCGATTTCCCAAACTACATTCTTGTCATAAAAACTGTCACTTACAGTTCATGGTACGTAATATATTATTTGCTACCATCTTGTCATTAGTTCATTAATGGCTAGTTGCATCGCTGATACTTAAATTTAAATATGTTTTTAATGAACAACATATTATCGAGATGAACTGTTAATTGAGTAATTAGATTCGATATTTCCCATTTAAATAATCCTTCAACTTTAATTGAACGCAGTGCAATTCGATGAAACTTTTAAAACATGTTTGTCCTCCAATGTCTTCCACTCTTTGAAAAGCACTGCCTTAGAGAATAATATATAACAAATCAACGCTTTATTTATAAAGTGTTTCGTTTATCTGAACAACATCGTTTTATTCCAACATTTCGAAGCATGCAAGCAGTGTAAATGTTCTTCACTGACTATATCTCCAATGACCCCGATGACCTGCTCATAATAAAGATGATTATCTAGAAATGACATCGACGTTGACGTCGCCGGGAAGGGATATCTCGTAAGGGAGAGTCTCGCTCGCCACGCCACTCGCCAACAGCGGTTCAACATGAAACCATTAGCGCCGGCGTTCGTATCTGCTAATGTTTGTTTCGAACGACTTGCCAGCTCGACGAGACTGTTCATAGAATGTTATTGTTATTTCAGTGACGTTCTCTGCTTGTTGAGTGGACGGCAACTGGGCTATCCGATAGCCTGATGCTAAATTCTCGATGTATGATGCGAAATGTAAACTGTGGTTTCCAACTAATGCACCATGTACTTGGGATTCTGATTCTAACTGGCTCATATTATGATATTGGATATCATAATGTAGGAGTTTAGAACTTCTGAATTTGTAGAGCTGGGAGACAAGTGAATTCATAATAGAGGAGGAGCACGTGTCGTAACTATTACCTCATATTTACTAAGTTTATTTATAATAAAAATATTAATCAATTTCAACAAATGTTCCAAGGACAGAAAAAGGAGGCTTATCTAAGAAGTTACAGTGTGCATCATGGCTACTTGAAACTGTTTTCCAACCAGTGGCCTAAAATTTATTAGAGCGGAAATAAACAGCTTTATCGGTAGTCACTTTTGATGTTAGGATTACGTTCAGACACAAAGCTTCTTAGCTTATATAGTTTTCGAACTACATTACATAGATGCCCTACTTACTTAGCCACTTATTGACTTAGTGTACTGGCCATAAAAATATTGAAATATTGTTGAATTTTATTTTTCATAAAATAATACTCAACAATAATCCGATTTACATTTATAATTTATAAAATACTTCCATGTTATTTATTTTTCAGGGCAAATTTTTTTATAAATACAATATTTTAATGTAATTAAACAGTAATCCGTTTCTATTTTAATTTTAATTAATTAAATATGCAATAAATGAGTAGAGTATGCAGTGACGAAACAAGGTTTTGAGTCTTTTCGGGGCCTCACTTAAATTTATGTACTTATAAAACTGATTACATATTATGATAAATAACTGGATCGATTCCCACAGGCGACAAACAATTTTCATCATTTCAAAAACTACACCTGTGGCTCTCCTAACACTAACATCTTTGGGGGCCGTGATTTGACGACTGGTAACCGCACTTCACGTGCAAAATATATCACTTACCGAGATCTGCTTCGGCAGAGTGCCACACCCAGTAATGGGTAGAAGGCGTGATGATATATTTATTTATTTTATTTCTGTTCTAACGTAATTCTAATTCAGTGGTATCAAGTGGATCCTGAGAATCATGGTTCGATTCCCACAGGCGGCAAACAATTTTCACCATTTTAAAACTATCCCTGTGGCTCCCCCACCACCAACATCTTTGAGGGCCGTGATTCGATGGGTTGGTAACCGCACATCAGGCGCAAAATATATCACTTACCGAGATCTGCTTCTGCAGAGTGCTACACTCAGTAATGGGTAGAAGGCGTGATGATATATTTATTTATTTTATTTCTATTCTAAAGTAGTTCTAACTCAGTGGTATCAAGTGGATCCTGAGAACCTTGGTTCGATTCCCACATGCGACAAACAATTTTCACCATTTTAAAACTACCCCTGTGGCTCCCCCACCACCAACATCTTTGAGGGCCGTGATTTGACGGTTTGGTAACCGCACTTCAAGCGCAAAAAATATCACTTACCGAGATCTGCTTCGGAAAAGTGCGACTCCCAGTAATGGGTAGAAGCCGTGATGATATGTTATTAATATTATTATTACTGTTTTAACGTATCTAAATGTAAAAATATGGGTTAATAATTTTTGAGAAACAAAGCAAGTGATTTTTTGTTCCAATTCCAATTTATGTACATTCTCTCGTAAACAACTTTCCTCAGTTTCCAAAAGCCCTAGAGGCAGGAACATTTACATCCAGAAAAAAGCACTTTATAAATCCTTAACCAAACTTTTCCGTTCAACAAGAAGCACAAAATATAACCTAAAACTAAACCACATCGACAGTTTTAAATATTGACACCATCTCGGGAAACAGACAAAGTTATTGCTGCGGTCTCGGAGGGTCGCAAGTTCGCAAGTCTTCAAACTTTCTAACACGTTTTACAAGTAATCGCAGTAGTACCACGCAGCGCCGCGTGGTGCGCGCCGCGGCGACGTATCGCTGTAATGACATCTGAGACTACGCGCGGTTTATGATGATAGGTAGACGCGGCCCTCTGAGGTTGCTAACTCCTCGTAATGTGTTCCAACTTACAGCAAGGAGTCTTGACGATGCCTTCGGAGTGTTCACGGAGTCTTCACTCAACGCAGAGATGAGTTATGGGCGGGAAAAGTATTTCGTCAGTGTTTATGTGAAGTGTAATTGGTTTAATGTAGTTGCTTGTTCCTTACAACTATGAACAAGTTATTTTCAGCGTAGATTTGAGGTTGAAGGAAAAAGGGACTCATTTTAGAGATGTGGTGGAATTTGCTTTTGACAATGAAAAGGTCTAACTTGGCAGTACACAAGATATATATTAATTAAGTTTTTAATTAGAACTGTCACATTGAACACTACTTTAACTTGTATTCAAGATTTTTCTAATTACATACATACAAATTATAACCCTATGTCCCATGAATTGGAGTAGAACGAACTTTTGAAAAATGAATATTTATTTACCAGATTAATCACGCAATCCATCTATGCTACACATTCCTACCCTGACACGCCACTTTCGCTTCATTTACATTCAATTGTTATTTGTATTACATTTTAAAATATGGTTCTATATAATTCAGATTACGAGAAATTGAATCCCGTTGAGCGCATATTCATATATTTTTTAATTTTCAAGTTACAGCGATTTTGACTTTTCGAAAATCTCAAGTTTGAAGGCCCATATCACGAAAACTATAAGAGATATTGAACGAGTGTATATCTTATACCGTAATTTTAAAAATTTCTGTATAAGTTAATTAGAGTACGAGAAATAGACTCGTTCATACCGAATTTCAATATTTCATTTAGTTTTCGAGATATAGGCCTTCAAATTTTAGATTTTTTAAAAGTAAAAAATCGCTGTTGCACAATATCTAAAAAATATATGAAGATGCGGTCAACGGCATTCGATTTGTCGTAGTCTGAATATAGAACCATATTTTAAAAATTTTCGATTTACAACTGGTTCAACATTCGCAGTTTCATTAAACGAATAATTTGAGATCATGATTTCGGCGATTAAAATTTTTTTTTCAGGATCAAAAATGGTGAAATCTTCGATTTCATAACTAGTGTTATATTATTTTAAATTAATCCTTAAGGAGGTAGTATCACGTACGACAGATTTTAATGAAATTTATATATGTTATTTTTCAAGAGTTTCTACACTAGCATGAAAATTTGTTGTTTTGTTTATAATCTATACCATACATACTTGTTTTTATAAACTTTTTCGATTACCTATACTTTTATGAGACAGTCATGACATAACCACCTTAATGAGAAATTTTTAATTTATTAATTTCTGAAATCGTGGTTCTATGTTGGTAATGTACATTATTAAATCAGTCTTTTACAAACTGTAATTTTGATCACATAAAAAGAAAGGGGGTCGCGAAAGAATATATTTGTGATTTTTGCTTCCAAGGGGGTCATGGCTCCGAAAAGTTTGAAACAAACTGGTTTAGACCATCTGGGATTACCAAAATTCCGCCATGATTCGCTGCAAAAACGCTGAGTCTGCCCATATGTTAATTACGAATATTACCGGACTAAGAAATCGCTTCACGAACTTTGATATTTATGTATGATACAAAATTGTTACAATTAAACAAAAACAAAATAAAAATACAATGCAAACTAAAAAGGATAATGGTGATGAAAGGTTATACATATGATAATTGCATTGAATATGTTCGTAAATACTTTGGCTTCTGTATATTTTATATAATGGTGCAGATCAAATTTGTTATTGTTTTTATTTTCAATTGATGAGAGTTTGTTTCATTTATGAATTTAATTATTGGTGAATTGTCTATCATATTGGTAAATTACATTTGTGATAAATTGGATTTTGATGAATGGTTAATTCCGAAAATGTTATCTATAGACTTACTGTGGCTTTAATTTAATTAATTTTCACGGTTTTGGTAGTATAACTATGCATATCTTTGTTGCTAATTTATCGTAAATTCTGACAAATTATTTTCAACTGTTAAAATTATATTCAAATATTATCTGTTTTATATTTAGATAATATTTTAAAGTTTAACAGGCAGTTCACAAAGCGGATTAGCGCTAACACCATTTTTTATTTCGTTTTTAACCCCCCTTCCAATGTATGAAACAAGTTTATTTTAACTGGAGTTAAAAAGAGAGTTATTTAGCATCAAATTTAATTCGTTTCTTGAATCTGTCTTAATTTGAAACAGTTATAGATAATATTAAAAACGGTGTTAGCGCTAATCCGTTTTATGAATCTAACTTTAAAAGATTAAAATATAAATATAATAATTCTATTTATTTAGGTATACTCCTGTAGCTGTGTAAGAGTATATCTCAAATAGAATATGATTTGAAATTCAAATAGTTGAATACATATATTAAGAAATGAAGAATTTTAAACTTTATAATACCGAATTAATAGTTTTAAGTTTTCTTTCACAGAATAAGAGACGACGTTGTTAAAAAGTTAAAGTATTGAATATTTAAAAAGTAAACGATAGCATTAATATCGAATAAAAGTGTGGAGGAAAATGGTTTCTTTTGTCTATTTCTTGGTTTCTTATTTTTCATTGCGAACTTTTCATTTTACGTTATTTCAGAGAGAATCTCGGTCTTCTAGATATTTACAGTTATAACTTATAATATCTAGATAAATTTTAGGCAAAAATAAGACAAAATTATAAACAAGAATGTGGTGATATACTTAAACAATAGCAATTTTTATTATTATTATTATTATTTAGATATCTTTGAAGTTAATTTTAAAAGCTAAACATGGTGTCTACCAATTTCAAATTATAAAATTCCAGGAGATTCAAGGATTTCAAGATACATATTAAAAAAAACCAGGTAATTTAATAAAATAACTAATAAAATTTGAGGAAATATATTTTCCAAAATAATACAAAAATCAAACAGCAAACAAGCTGTCAAGTTTTGGTACAGCAACACAAACGCTATGACTCATGCAAAATTCAAACATAAACACATGTTTCAGTCAGTAGAGCCCTCACTATGATGCACGTATAACAAACAAAAAATAGCTGCAAACTTTCAAACATCAATTTTATTTCAAAATATAAGAAAACTTAAATTAAAAAAATTGTTTGACGGTAAATATTTTTTTTCCAGGTATTTTAAGAAAATTCAAGGATATTTAAGGATTTCAAGGTAAGTTTTTAAATTTCAGGCTTTTTCCGGGGTTTCCAGGAATTCCAGGTCGGCACACATCATGCTAAACTAAACAGGATTTTACGAGAAATTGATTTAGCCGCATGTCATTGATTTTATTTCTAAAATTTTTCAAAAAGCTACAGTAGTATATCAAGTTTGAAGCAGGTACATATATTCGGGATATCCATACATCCGTTACGAAGCAAATTCTGTGATTTTGGTTGGTTGTTACCAGAGCTGGGCAGTAGCTAGCTACTTTTGTAGCTTAGCTACTAGCTTAGTTACGTTTACCTTAGCTGTAGCTTAGCTAAATGTGAAAAAATATAGCTGTAGCTTGTAGCTAGCTATTTTTTTTTCTAATAGCTTAAAAATATTGTTATAACAACTGAAGCTACTTTTGAAGCTACTCTTTGTAGCAAATGGCAAATTTAATAATTCACAAAAATTGAAAAATTTAGCTTTAAATGTTTAACAGCTACTTTAACGAAAGCTTTTAGCTGTAGCTTAGCTATATTTTATAAAATGTAGCTTATAGCTGTGGCTCAGCTACTTTTTTAAAGAATAGCTGTAGCTGTAGCTTAGCTACTTTTTTTAAGTAGCTTGCCCAGCTCTGGTTGTTACTAAGACGAATGAAATATTTTCGTACATATTATTTGATCTATTACTAGTATTTAGTCAACTGCCTTAACTGTTAATATTCTAATGTGGTCAGTAAAATGAGCAATAATTGTTTAACAAGGTGAAATAAATCAATTGAGTTAGGGTAGTAACGTATGAAAATGCAGGCATTTTGATGAAATCACATTAAGCTTGAATCCATCAGAGTGGTTTCCAAAATGAATTAAGCAGATGTGCGTGTGAAACGCGCAGTAAAACCCTTTAAAATCATTAATTGCAACAATGACGGTTATGGCATGACGGTGCCGATAAGCTGCTCGTGGCGATTATTCAATTTATCCATTAGTCGCGTCGATGAAGCGCTTTGCGCACAAAAATATCCATTTATACTTATTTCCCGTTCCCGCCGAAAATCAATCGGCAATGAAATTGTTCAAGGCATCAGTTATTACCTACTTCCATAGCTAAGTGAAATAGATGATAGCTATTTCAATCAATACGCTTACAAATAACTGAACTTCGAATACAAACAATCTAAAGTCGTCTGTCATTTTGTTGAAAGAGATTTCAATATTAGAAAATTGTACATATACGATAAAAATGATAGAATACTTCAATTAGTTTATGTCGTTAGATAATTAACAAATAAATAAATGTCTACACCTTATGTATGAAATTCTTTGCTGAGAAACGTAAGATTCAGAATATTGTTGGAATGTGGACAGATGTCGAATGAAAGATTGATGAAACAGGTATTCATGATAGAAAAATGAATTAAATCATATTGTAATAAAAACTACAGAGTGATCAAAATGAATTGTTTCAGTTGACAATACAATTCCGGAGATCTTTTTATTCCACAGTTGGCACAACGCCAGGTAAAGGCGGAAATACTTTCTGACATGTCTAATAAATACAAATAGGTTATGCCAGGAGTCTGAAAGCTAGAATAGGATTTTGACTTTTTGATATAGAAGGAAGGGTGAGGGAAACAACAATTTTATTTATGAATATTTAAGAAAAATATAACTAAAACCTAAATTCAAGTGTTTTAGCCCTAAAAAGCAAACTTAAATACTTCTTTTTGGCCCTAGGGCCATAAATAAATCATTCCTATAGATACATAAATAAAATGACAATTTTTGTTTATTGTGAATACTTGATTCTGCAAAATGTCATTTTGACATATAACCTATGTACATATTTTAATCTTTTGAACATATAAATAAATGTTATTTTGTTGTGCATAAAATATTGAATGTACCACGGGTGAAATTAGCGTTTCTGGCCCTTGGCATGATTGCACATAAATAACTATTATACATTTATTTGGCTAAATAACAAATTTTGCAATAAAAACTTGAATCTCTGATATTTATTTGACGTTTTAAATTAAAAACTGTTACCTACATAAAGTATAGAACTATAAATAAAGAAGCCCCATTCAGAAATTGATTTTCCTCGATACATCATAAAATAATAAAACCTAAAAGATGAGCAGAAAATAAAGTACACTGATCTTACAAAAGCATCCATCACTTATAAGGGAATAAAATATGATACGTTTTCGATAGATCGTACATTTTGCATTGAATATCTCGCCTCGTCTAAGATATCAATGGTAGGAAGAAAAACGAAACAGAATTCCAGACAAATGTATATGCTTTCAACGTTCCAACTCGCTTTCAAAGTAAGATATTTTATTTGTCTTTAAAATTGGAGATGTAGTAAAGAACCGCAGACGAAAGCAAACTTCAACTTTTTGACTGTCAGCTGCAAAATTACATTTTCGGGAAAAGTTTATAGCTGCAACTTTCAACTTCAAATTGTTTGGATATCTTGAAAATATTCAGCGAATTTTATTCTCAAATATTTTTTATCATATTTGCTAAACTTTTTAATTAGCATATAACTGGATCAGAAATTTAACTGGGAAAACGGATAACAATACAAAATTTATTGAAAAATATGAACGAAACGAAAATGAATATCAAATAAGGACCATTATGAATTATAAAGTTTGTTTTCCATTGTTTCCATGAGAACCACTGCCAGTTCAGTAAATTCAAATAAATATGAGACATATTACCTGTATCCTGTTTTCCACAGGCGTATTCCATTCACCATTTGGATCAGATCTAACTTACATTTACTGAACCAGATCACTTATTCATTTCACTGGATTACTTTGCTGACTTTATTTCTAGTACTAGAATAACTTATTCTAATTTACTTTGAAGTAATTCACCCCAATAAGTGTGTAACAGACAGGATGTACAATAAATAATCGTTTGCAAAATTGTTGATTAGATTGCGTCTTTAAGACACATGTCATGTTATTCACCTTTTGGAACACGCGCGAGCGTTTGAGGCATTTGTCACATTCAGCGAAATAGTTAAGAATAGTTAAGAGAGAGATAGTATACAATGTAGCATACAGTTCGAATGTAGTAGATAGTACGTAAGTAGTTAATAGTTATGATTTATGAGTAGAAGAATACTCGAGGGTGTCTATCCCGCGAATATGATGTTATGAATTTGTTATTTGTTGTTTAATTAATTCATTATCTTTATTTTATGTTAGTTCTTATTATGTTGTTTTAATAAAATATTTACGACTCGCACTTGCAGCATTATTACTTATTATTCAACTGCAGCACGACGACAATCGGTGGTCAAGATAAATTCTCGTTTTGACCACCATGATTTGTTACAAGTGCATCAGTTTGTTTAATTCAGTTTATTTAGTCATGTCCAGTTTATCTGAACTGTTTTAAGTGAACCAAGTGACAAAGGGAATACAGCTCACTTGATTCACTTAAATCAGTTTAGATAAAATAAATAACATAATTAAATTATGGGGTAATGACTCAGTGGTCAAACCGGCCTGTGGATCCTGAGAACCATGGTTCAATCTCCACAGTCGACAAACATTTTTACCAAATTCAAATTACTCCTGTGGCTCCCCTACCACTAGCATCTTTGGGGGGCGTGCTTTGACGGCTGGTAACCGCACTTCACGTACATAAATATATCACTTACCGAGATCTGCTTCGGCAGAGTGCGACACCCAGTAATGAGTAAAAGGCATGACGATATCTTTTTTTAATTTTTTTTTTATATATTAAATAAAGTTAACTAGCAAACTGATGCATTTAACGGAGGGTATTACGTTAACCTAAATCCAAATAGATAGATGGATAGACTTTTATTTATCTATATCACAAGTTATTCCTGTTTATAGCATATTGCACTTTCTTCATTTTGAATGACGTTTGACGTTTTATTTTAGGTTAAATTATATAAATAAAGTACAGACATGTGTTTCACAGCCCATAGTCACCCAGGACTAAAAGATTTAGTGAACATCCTACATAAATGATCTGGTTCAGTAAATGTAAGTTAGATATACCCGAACAAGGTTCGTAAGTATTGAAAAAAAAATGGAGCACAGGAAACATTTAGAATAAAATTTGAAGTCAGAAGAAACAAATTGTCATTTCAAACGAAAACAACAAAAGAAGCGACAATCGACATAGGATTTCGTGAAAAACTGCCGAATGTATTAGAACAAACGAATTTTTCCTTCGAACGAGTTTTCCACAAAGTTGATGGCGTTTGAGTCCACTAGAGTAAAAGAGCGATTTCCGGGCACGTTCACAGATAATTGTTACGGTTTATTGATAACGACTCGCAGGAGAATAAAACTTTCACTGAACTTGAGTTCCCATTATGTTAATGACTGCGGAACGTATTTTAAAACACGGACACAACTTTCTGCAAAGTAAATCGAGCGGACGAGGGGTCACAATTCCTTCAGGATTACAAATAAAATATGGCGCCGCTTTAAATGTTACTATGGGAATTATATTATTTATAACTTAGTTCGTGCTTGGAAATTTACTTCGCTAAGATTATTTAACCACAGAAGAAGTATTGCTAGATTTTAAAGAACAGTATTTTTTAATAAAAATAAATAAATATATATCATCACGCCTTGTACCCATTATTGGATGTGGCACTCTGTCGAAGCAGATCTCGGTAAGTGATATATTTGTTAGCGTTAAGTGCAGTTACCAGTCGTCAAATCACGGCCTCCAAAGATGTTAATGAAGGTGGAGCCAAAGGAGTAGGTAGTATTTAATGTGGTGAAAATGTTTGTCGGCAGTGGAAATCGAACCAGGGTTCTCAGGATCCACAGGCTGACACGATACCACTGGTTTGTATTTAATCGCTCAACGATTGATGAGTACTTTTTTAAGTTTAACCAGTAATATATTAAAAAAATAAAATTAATATATCATCACGCCTTCTACCCATTTCTGGGTGTGGCACTCTGCCGGAGCAGATCTCGGTAAGTGATATATTTTGCGCGTGAAGTGCGGTTACCAGTCGTCAAATTACGGTTAAGGTAAAATTATATTTTCCAAGTATAAAATATCCTTCATCTGTAATTTTTGCTCAGTAAAACAAATTATACAAATTTTTCACTGACTACGTTTTATGCAACCAGGCCTAAGTATAATTTAAGGAAAATTATATTGAAAAATAATATTAAATGAATGAAATAAACACTACTGTCAAAAATTGGATTCGACATTTTTTTTCTTAATACATAACCATAAATCATTTATAATCGGTAAAGTAAGTAATAAATTATATGTTACACTGTTTCCTAATATTGGATAGTTTTCTTAGAAATTTTCTTCATTTGTTCAACTAAAGTAAAAATAAAAACCAATGTCCATTCGATCAAAACGCTCGAGGATTAATACTTCCTGTCGAATTATCTGTTCTTTCATAAAAAAAAAAACACAAAATACAAAACGTAACTACAAACAAGTAATTTAATAACAAATAATAAGTAAACAAGTCACTAAGTAACAAGTAACGAAGTAAACAAGCAATTATATTTTCTTAATTAAAAATAACCAAGTTTTATGCAATTCACTACCATTACAATAATTGTTCATATAATTATAATTACATTCTTGTATTCTATATTTCGATAGTTTTTCCTAGTCAAGAAAATACTGTACATACATACATAACTTCACGTTATATCCCATCAAATGGGGTAGCACGAACCCTTGAAATATTCACAGAACAATCAGTCTTCATCAAACATTCTCATTCTCGCTTTAACCACATTCATAGTTCCCTCTATAGAAGTACTTCACACATTCGGAAACTTTCATCACGTAACAAACTTTTAATCACATTAAATATGTGTTTCATTAATTTTTCATTACTCACGCTTTACCAACAAATCTAATAAATAAGATAGGAAGGGAGTATTGTTAAAATTGTTTTAATTATGAAATTATTTCTTATTTGGTTACAAGGGCGGATCCAGGAATTGTCCAAGAGGGGGGCCATTGACTTTTTTTTTTTTTTGATCAAACAATAAGTCGCATGCGAAAGGGATTCAACGACATGTACATACGAACAGAAGCAAATATATTTCTTTAGAAACAAACATTTTCGCTTGTTAAACAAATATATACATAACTCTTGTATCGTTTATTTACACATTGCGTACTTAGACAATTAGGGTACAACATCGGGTTTTGGACTTTGCGAATCTATCTAAGATTCTTTCAGGATTCAGCGGAATGTCTGTATGCAAATGCATCAACGCGAGTCCCACGAGACGGTCTTGGATCATGTGGCTCCTGAGCCACGATTTCAGCCGACGCAGGGCTGAAAAACTACGTTCTGCTGAAGCCACGCTAATTGGCAGACTTAAGAAATTTTGCGCAAATTGTGTATAAAAATGATAACAAAATAAAATAAAATAATTTCATTTTTACAATCGAATTTCAGTTTCACTCAGTTCTGTCAGAATAATAAATTTATCACTAATTACATTTTTTCCTACAGTTCAAGGTTTGTCGAATATAATCACGAAACTTATAGAAAATCCCGACTACAAAAAATGACCCAAGGGGGGGGGGGGCATGGCCCCCATGTCCCCCCCGTGAATTCGCCCTTGTTTGGTTATGTACTTTCGTAATTAAACATGCTGTATTGCAGAATAGATTAATAACTATTAATTAATAAATGTTTGACTAGTTGCCAATTAATACAATAATTATATTTGCTAAAATAGAATCATTAAATAGATTGCATTCTATTTATGTTGGATACTAATTAATTTTATTTGAATTAATACAGTGAGTCATTTATGTTTCATATTTGAATTTATTACAAGTTTCGCCTATTTATTTATTACTATATTATAATTAGTGAATATTAAATATAGATGAATTTTGTCTAAAAGTTGTTATGCAATAAAAATAAATATTTTAATTTTATATGTAGAGGAACATAGCAGTCAATTTTTTATGAGTTACGGACCTCGATTTCCGAAACATTCGCGACCTAAAAAATCATTTACAGTTCGAGGTTAGTTATCTATTTTTTACAATACTTGCACAAATAGAAGGAAAAGAAAAATAGGTTCAAAATTAATAGCTGTCAAATTGTTGTCAAGATAAATAGGACCTAGATATGTATTACTTACTTACTGTCCATGGTGGATGGTAAGTAAATATTATAGTCCTGATGTAACCATGGAAACCAACTTACTGTGGTAACTAAGACAACAGGTATTGTAAAATAGTATATTACGTACCATGTACTGTTTGGAATGTTTAGGAAATCTCGACTCTTCGGGCCTCGATTTTCCAAACCACATTCTTGACCTAAAAACTGTCACTTACAGCTCGAGGTTAGTACGCTATATTTTACAAAACTTGCACAAATAGAAGGAAAAGAAAAATAGGTTCAAAATTAATAGCTGTCAAATTGTTGTCAAGATAAATAGGACCTAGATATGTATTATTTACTTACTGTCCATGGTGGATGGTAAGTAAATATTATAGTCCTGATGTAACCATGGAAACCAACTTACTGTGGTAACTAAGACAACAAGTATTGTAAAATAGTATATTACGTACCATGTACTGTTTGGAATGTTTAGGAAATCTCGACTCTTCGGGCCTCGATTTTCCAAACCACATTCTTGACCTAAAAACTGTCACTTACAGCTCGAGGTTAGTACGCTATATTTTACAAAACTTACACAAATAGAAGGAAAAGAAAAATAGGTTTCAAAATTGACAGCTGTCAAATTGTCAACATAAACAGGACCTTGATATGTAATATTTACTTACTGTTCACGGAGGATAGTAAGTAAATATTATAGTCCTGATCATGGAAACCACTGTGCAATAAAAGTTGTACTTACTGCCTTTAAATTTTGTCATTAATATTTACAGTACAAGTATTGTAAAATAATTATTTTAGTACCCCAGAAAAGAAACTGCAAATAAATATATCATAAATTCTGTGGCAAAGGTAAGAAATGAAGAAAAGTGGTTCTGATAAACGTCAATAAAAACACCAAAATAAAACATAAAGCACAAATCTTTATCCGTTTTCAGTCGAGTGGAGATTTTTATTTTAAAAGAAACATGGCTACTTGATCCCACCTATAAAAAATGTTCACAATGTGAGTTCAAGCGGTGAAACTGTCATATCTCTGGAACAGGATCTGCTCTGAAAATTGGACGCAGAAAGCCCGTATTACACTCGGTCAGTTTATAGGTATTGGTGGATTTACTGATCTTGTACGAAATTTAACTTTATGCTTCCACTATAAAAGCTCAAATGCTGGAAAGTTTCTACGACGATCATTTTCCAGCGAATAGGAAAACGGTTAAGTGTATTAATGAATATTTAAAATTAGCAATGAATTTTAAGTCTTCGAAAATATCTGATCAAGTTTTAAATATTAATTACATATAAATTGTTATTTAATTGTCAATGCAAGGAGATTCCTGTTTTCGTGACGCATTTGGTGATAACTATAATGATGAGATAATAGTAATTTATTGTACTAGTATGGAATGTGATATATTAGTCAGGAAAGAAAAAAAATATAACGTAATATATCATTATGCTTTTTATCCGTTAGTGGATGTGACACTCTACCAAAGTTGAGCTTGGTAAGTGATACATTTATGTGAGTGAAGTGTAGTTACCAGCTGTCAAATCACGACCCTTTAAATATTAGTAGCATTGAACCACGGAGGTCATTTTTAATATAGTGAAAAACAGTTTTCGCCTATAGGAATTCAACTTGTATTTTCACTGATATATGTGGGAAATATATATTTTTTTGTACTTCTTCAATATAACTCTACTATTTAAATTTTTTCAAAAGAACGCTATTTCAAGAATGCACGAATTTCGCCTACGAAATACATACAACATTTTTTCTACAACTGACAAAAAATAATAATACAATAATTAGGTATTGATTTTATGTGTAGTAACAAAGGAAACGTGTCAATGTTTGTTAAATATATTTTTTTTTAAAGTGTCAAAGATTATGAAATTTGATATTTCAATGACAAAAAAAGTGTGTAAAAAAAGATCAATTATAATTTTATCGAAAGAATGACATGTTTCATGATAACGTTTTCATCACAAAATATTGAACTGCGAATTTCGAATTTGAGTATTAAAATCTCTAGTTATAGCTTAAACATTTTATCAGTAATAAAAAAAAGACTGATGATTATATGTATAATTATTCAAAATTAATTCTGTTAAATATTATAGTTTTATGTACTCATAATTAATATTTAAATGAGTTTTTTGTTGACCCTGGAAACTATTTATTTCCATTCGCAATACATAGGAAGTTAATGAAATTTGACCTACGGTTTTATAGGTATGTAAACAAATAAATAATTCATTATAAAAATTATTTATGTTACAACTGAATTCTAAACAACGTAACTACTACGTCTCATGTTTCAAGAATGCACCACAAAATTGTTTTGAAAAATTAAAAAGAAATATTGCTGTAAAATAATCGCAGTAACTGATAAAATTTTAGTGTTCTACAGTCGAAATAAAACATGAAACAATTATTGTAATAAATACAATAGCTTGAAGCTGAATCGAATGAAAGCACAATTGAAAATATATATTTTATTGTTTTATATTTTTAAAACTAAAATATATTTACACAAATATTCAACACACAGATAAACCTAAAACACTGCTTTTATTTGATGAAAGTTTCAATCGAATCACAACTTATTAAAATACAAATAAAGTACACAGAATAGACTTTGTATTGGTTTCACTGCCAAGCGTAACGCTTTTAATAATTAATTTCTTCCTGGTTAATTCTAATTAATTACGACACTACAAATTCCCAAGGAAGAAAAGTGACTGTCAACGCAAGTCTGACTAGCAGTAAGACTTGTAATACATAACATTATTTACAACAATAAATAAATAACCATTTTTCCTGAAACCAGCAAGAAAGTGCATATTTTCCTGACCAATTTTAGTATGGAAAGTAGATTTTTATCAAAACAGTCGGGTAAAGTACCTATCCAAGGTTACAACAACAAGAACAACAACAACAAAAACAGTCAGGTGAAGTACAAAACAGTCTGATAAGATTCTACCTGACTGTTTTTTTTAAAACCTTGGATACGTAGTCTGCTGTCAATATGAGTCATTCAAAATTAATCATTGATAAATTAAAGGGTTTCAGAAAAATGAGTATACATAATACGTCAGGAAAGTGTATTTCGCGCCTCCGTACAAAATTGACAGTTTTACATATTTCAAAATCGTTCGGAAACCATTTGTTTACCGAACGCTATTCGGAAAAAACTGGGAACTTTTGTAATGTTAGCATTGGCATCACTGACTGTCAGTGTCAGTAAGTGCTTGAAGGTTAGAAATTTTGAACAACTTTAGAGCTAAATTGTGTAATGTAAACTCAAATGTAAGAAATTATAATTCAATTTGCAGTTACTGTGAACAACCAGTAAAAATATATGTACAAATAATTGAACTTTTTAATAAATAATATTTATAGGGTAATATGCCGTAAAGAAAATTCAGCTGGACGAGTCCAACATATGAAAGTAGGGATGTTACGATGTTATGAGACTGACTGTCAATTTCGTGCTTGGAATTTCAAATCAATAATTTCAATTAAATCGCGCGAAAAATCTTGTGTATCACACGTTCAAAAACTGTGTGGCGAGAACTCGCAATTTACAAATCTCGCCTTCGGCACGGCCTGCAAAATATGCTCGCACTCGCGTAAGTCCAGTTTCCGACCTAGCGATACAAATAAACAAAATAAATTATTTTTTCTGAAACTGACAAGAAAGTGCCTACTTTCCTACTTTTAGTATAGAAAGTAGGTTTTTACAAAAACAGTCAAGTAAAGTATGCGTCCAAGGCTACAACAAAAACAACAGTCTGGTAAAGTGCAAAACAGTCTGGTAAAGATTTTACCTGACTGTTATTTTTGTTGTAACCATGGATACGTAGTCTGCTGACAGTACAATTCATATCAAACAAATTTAACATTTTGAATTATTTATGATTAAATATTGATTAAACTAAACGGTTTCAGAAAAAATAGTATACATAATACGTCAGGAAAGTGTTTTTACTTAACCGATTAAAATATCACTTTCCTGACTTATTACGTAATATAATATTACTTCACTCAGTAGATTAAAATTCAATAATTGCTTCGTCAAGTAAAACATCACTTTCCTAACTTATTATATAACATACTATTACACCGAAAGTAATTCAATTTCAGAATTACAGCTTCGCGGCACGCAACCACGACAATTTCTATGATACTTCTGCGCAAAAAACCTCGCGTAATACTTGTAAGTGGTGAAGAGTCCAATAAAAAGTATCACTACACTAACGATAATACAGAACGACTTAATCTGCTGTACAGCGCTGTATAAACTTGACATTAACGAAGTATTCTCGTTGAACATTGCCGTCAAAATCGTTGGCTCTTTCTTCGGCGATAAATCATCAGTACACGTAATCCCATAGATGTTCTCTCTATCCAAATGATATGTCTCTTTTGACTTTTCCACCGTGACATCAGTCTCTTCGATATAGTGCAACATGGTGGACAGTCTATGACAATTCCAGAAATTGTCGTTTATGTTCATGTATTTTAGTCGTCTTAGACGCGATAACAACACGGCGTAATCAATGTTTGTAAGATTGTTATTGTTTAGATAGAGAGTTGTTAGATATCTTAAAGGATGCAATGCTGTAATCTCCAAGTTGATAAGCTTGTTGTAGGATAGATCAAGAATATTTAAATTGTTAAGTCCAGAGAATATTCCATCGGAAAGCATTGTTAATCCATTTCCTTGAAGCTCCAATTCAGTAAGATTTACAAGTTTACTAAAAGATCCGAGGGGTAATTCGTCTATTTCATTGAAAGACATCACAAGTTTTTCAAGCCCTAAATAATTGAAAGACTTTGGAAAAATTATTTTAATTTTGTTCCATGATAAATCTAAAATTCTCGTATTATTTAATCCATAAAATAAATCAGGATCCAACGCGGCAATGGAATTGTGGCTCAGATTTAATGCGTTTAATTCTTCCAATCCATTAAAACAGTGCGGTTTTAAATGGACTATTTTCAGCCCTGACAAATCTAACTTATTCACCCTTGTCAGCCCTAGAAATGTTCCATTCTCCAGACCGTCTATAGTGCTCATTTTTATTTCTAAACTGGTCAAATAATTTAAACCTTTAAACGTATATGGCTCGATAAATCTTATAGGATTATGGGTAAGATTTAACATGACTAACTTATCCAACTGTCCAAATGTATCGAAGGTTAAATTTTGAAGGTTGTTATATTCAAGATACAAGTGCGTTAAAGACGATCTGCTCAAGGCATTTGGTTGAATGTAGCTGATGTTATTGCCTGATAAATTGATTAGTTGTAGTAAATTATTAGTTGAAAATGTTCCGGACGATACGGTTGAAATTAAATTGTGATCTAGTATAATGTTTTCTAAAGCTCGGTTTTCCGAGAACGATTCTGGGTCAATACTTTGAATTAAATTATTTGATAAATCAATGGAAGATAAACTTTCGGCTCCCGAAAAAGAATTGTGTAATATTTTATTTATGTGATTGTTATCTAATAGTATTTGTTTTAACTTGGTATTACCAGCAAAAGCAAATGGTTCTATGGTAGTAATTTCACCACTTGAGAATATAATTTTATTTAAATTAATAGCACCTTTAAACATGTTCGACCTCAACTTCAGTAACTGATTTTTTTCTAAAGTTATTGTAGTTAAATTAACATGATTTTCAAATACGTCTAGTTCTATATTTTTTAACATATTTGAGGATAAACCCAAATATTCCAAATTTGAAGTTCCTTGTAAAGCATTTCTAGATAAAGTTTCAATTTGGTTATTTTCTAGTTTCAATACTTTTAATTGGGAAGAATTACTAAAAACATATGGTGATATTATTTTAATTAAATTAAGTGTTAAACTTAAAGTAGTTAAACTAGGGTTATCCGCAAATAGTCTAGATGGTATATTTGCAATGTCGTTATTGTCTAAGTAAATCGAATTGATTACATTCAATTTTTTAAATGTGTTTTCATCTAAATTGGAAATCTGGTTATTTGATAAATCTATCGTAGTCAAATTGGTACAATTATTAAAAAGTACTACAGGTATTGTTTTTATTTTATTTCGTGGAATATGAAATGAAATAAGCTTTGGAAGATACCCTAATGAATTGTCTTCTAATATTGCAATTTGACATGAAGATAGGCTTAAAATTTTTAGTGATGTCAGTCCGTTAAAAGTTCCGTTACTAATAATTGTAATATTATTAAAATCGAAATATATCTCTTCCAAAAATGTCAAGTTGTTAAACAATCTTGGCGATATATCTTTGACATTATTATGAGTGAAATAAATTGTTTTCAATTGTTGATTAGTATTGAAGATAGTAGAAGGTACATTAGTGACTCCATTAAACTTTAAATTTAATGTCGTTAAACTGGTTAAACTCTTAAATGCATCAGAACTCAAAAATTTAATATTAGAGTAGGACAAATCCAATGCTTCCAACATTCCTAAATATTTAAAGAATTCGTCTGAAATTTTCGACAATTTATTATTCTTCAAATTTAAAACTTGCAAGGTTGGAATATTCAACGCTTCATTTTCAATTTCACTGATGGAATTACTTTCCAAGTTTAAATGTACGAGTTTCTTGAATTTGAAAACTCCTCGTTGTAACACCGTCAAATTATTAAAACTCAAATCCAATCGCACCAAATTATCGAAACCATCCAAAGCTCCCGTTTCTAAAACATTCACTGCACTGTTTGTTATCACAACGTATATTGGTTTAAGTTTATCAGAAGATCGCATAAAGTTAAAGGTGTTGTTGTTAAGTTCGTTGATTCTCGATTCGGTGATCTGAAACTTCTTGCACTGACTAAACTGATTAAACACGTAGCTTCCGGTGTTGTAGTCAAGGATGTTCTGAGTGATGTTGACGCAGGAGATGACGTTGTATTCGGAGATGCCTAGTTGGATGTCTTCTACAGTGAGCTTGTAGCGGTATCCGTAGTAGTCCTGGAGGTAGCAGCCGAAAAGTGATGTGTAACTGGCTAGACTGCTGGTGATCTGGTGCAGTATGAGGAAGATGTATAGGCACGGGAGTAACATGTTACCTACAACATTTGAAATTGATTCTTTTTATTTTTATTAAGATTTAGATATAGAAAGTGTCATATGAAATTTAACTTGTTTAATTGTATACAGGATGTTTAATTTAAGTATGCCACCATAGCTATCTCTAGAACTATAAGAGCTACAGGGTTGGTTAAATTAGCAAAGAAATACCATTTTGCAAGTCTATTGCAAAACTAAATACAACAATTGTTTTTTCGAAGAGTGGTTCTCAATATGCGGGGTACAACTTTCTTATTTTAAATTAGAACATTCTGAGTTCAATGAATACAAAGTTGAGTACCTCCACATTATTTTTCTGAGAAAAATGCATATTAAATTGACAATAATTTATTTCAAATCGTATAGGAATCAGTGTGCTATGAAAGAAGCAAATGAACAAATCATATTTTTAATTGTTTGATTACCTATTGAATGTAAATACGACTATTTTAACTGTATTCCATTTGCCACTTGTTTTACTTAAATCAGTTCAGATAAGTTGAACACATGATTAAATGAACTGAATTAAATAAACTGATGCACATATTGGGGTGAATTACTTCAAAGTAAATTAGAATCTGAAATTCTAGTACTGGAAATAAAGTCAGCGAAGTAATCCAACAAAATAAATAAGTGATTTGGATCAATAGATGTAAGATAGATCTGATCAAAATGGCAAATGCAATACGCCTTTTGTGAAAAATATAAATAAACTTTGATATTCATTTGGTTCAAATATGAATTAATTTTAGAGCAGAAGTGTAATGAAAAAAACTGCATCCAATGACTACTAAGTTAGTTCTTCAATTGTTTTTTAAGTACAAAGTAGAAGCGAAAGAAAATACACGATTTAATGCAATTATCTAGCTAAATGTAATTTGGTAAGGTAATAATAAACATAGGCATAAGTTGTTTTAAGATAAAGAAAATGAAATATGTACTTACAGTTCAAAATAAAAATAAAAGCTCTTTATAGAGCAAATTAGTTTTCAAATTTGCTTTATTGTAATCAGTATTGTAGTAATTTTAAAAAGAATTTATGTTCCTTTCAATTTTTAAATATTATACGCGAAAGTATAGCAAACAAAAATTTTAAAAATTTGGTTCATAAATCAATTAAGCATAAAGATAATAATTTTTAGTGTCATACAAAACATAATTTATATATATGTACAGAGCTGTTTTTCATATTTTTTCCTTACATTTATCAAAAATTAAATAATAATAAACAATCAATGATTTATTATAAAATGTAAAACAAGAATGATATTTAATTTTACGACCTTGACAAATATTCAATAAATTTGAATGATAGCGCAATGTAGCAAGTATTTGAATCAAATTTAATTAGAAATATTAATTAAGTACTAATTACAACAGTAATAACAACGCTCATTAAAATGACGTGCAGTCCACAAAAAGCTGCATCATCATACCACAAAACAAACTAATCAGATTCTGCGGTTTTTCCGTATAATTGGTATATATTTTAATTTACTATTTATAAGAGAAAGTTGCACGTTTATAATTTCTATGACAAGCAAAATGTACCCTTTTATATTAGTTAGATACTTACTTGTTTACATAGAAAAATGTAGTGAACAGATATTCATTGGTTTCCGACTCTTGGTCCAATCATTTCAGATCTCATTTTGTTAAATTGTCTCCGTTCCAAGGAGTGTCATGAAAAATCACCTCGTGCGTTTCACTGCAATTATGCAACAGTCATATGAACAAAAACTAAGTAATACATGTACAGGAAGAAAATATCCTGATTACAATATTGAAAGTTGAAGTGAGTCCCTTGATTGTAACAGAGTGGACACTGGACAAGCCGCCATTTTTATCCAAAAACGCGTTTACTTTTTGTTTCCTCTAGTATCACTCCTTATGACCAATTGTACCAGTTGTACCAAAATAATAATAATAAAATAATTGCATATTGAATTTACAATTAAATTTAACTCTTTATGGTGTGACAGTATTTGGCTGTAATGGATAATAAAAAAAATGAACTAGAGATTACATTAACTAGCCCTTTACTGCCAAAAATCATCTTAATATCAAATAAAAAAATATATTAATTTACCAACCAACCAACGTATTAGAATTTAAAAAATAAAATAAATATATCATCACGCCCTTTACCCATTACTGAGTGTGGCACTCTGCCGAAGCAGATCTCGGTGACATATTTATGCGCGTGAAGTGCGGTTACCAGCCGTCAAATTACGGCCTCCAAAGATGTTAGTGGTGGAGGAGCCACAGGGGTAATTGGTGAAAAAATGTTTTGTCGTCTGTGGGGATCGAACCAGGATTCTTAGGATCCACAGGCCGACTCGGATACCACTGAACCATTAGAATTTTTATATAATATTTTAAAATATGTTTTTACATTCAATATGTAAACATTTCTGTATTTTAAATTAGGTTTGACTTAGAAAACTGCTGTAAAAATAATCGTAATTAATGCATTTATGCAAGTTAAAGAATGTTAGTAATAGGAAGCAAACAGCACCTTTTTTGGACAAAAGTTATTGACAGGTCCCTTTTTAAAAGTTTTAATATAAAAAGGTAAGGTTATTATACAAATAGGTAATAACAACATAGTTACAGTAATGTCCACATATTTTGAATATTTAACATTGTATATTATCAGCTGTCAATGATTTGTATATTATTTTATTTTGGCATCATAAACTTGTATATTGGCCATTAAAATTGAGCGTAAATTGCCTATTATAGCCCTAGGGCGTATAACCAAACAAATAAAAATCGTGATTTATGGATAAATGTCAGAAAACACTATAAATTCGAACTTCACGCGCAAAATATATCATTTATCGAGATCTGCTACGGCAGAATGCCACACCCAGTAATGGGTAGAAGGCGTGATGATATATTTATTTATTATATGTTTTTCGTAAAGTTTTTATGACTTCTGTGGTACCACTGTTTCCTGCGCAAACTCAAATTCATCCAATATTTCTTTGGAATAGTTGTTGATATATTCCATTTTTATTGGACAATAAATAAAATCAAAAAATTAATTGTTCGTAAACAAACAATTTAGCAACACCAACAATCGACGTACATGCATAGAAACCATAGCATACTTAAAATTAACGACTCCATCAACACGATAACGAATACCTACTGACTTAATCCATTAATTTCGATGACCAAAATAAAATAAAACGTTGTATATACGAGTACCACGGGCATAATCAAGATTATAGCACGCGGGAAATTTAAACATTCCTCAGAGCTATAATTTTTTTATTATGCCCTTTATACATAAATAAGTATTAAAGCAATATACTTAATGGGGTGGCTAGCCCAGTGGTATGAAGTCGGCCTGTGTATCTTGAGAACCCTGGTTCAATTCCCACAGGCGACAAACAATTTTCGTAATTTCAAAAACTACCCCTGTGGCTTCTCCACCACTAACATCTTTGGGGGCCGTGATTTGACGACTGGTAACCGCACTTCACGCGCAAAATATATCACTTACCGAGATCTGCTTCGGCAGAGTACCACACCCAGTAATGGGTAGAAGGCGTGATGATATATTAATTTAATTTATTTTATTTACTTAAAATAAAAGTTATACATAGATACCTAAATTTTCTAGCATCTGCATTTTTCTCTAAAAATAATCTTTGTCAATCCAATTCTCAACAGAGTTTTAGCTAACCCTAAATTTTGAATTAGTAAAATTAAGGTAAACCATATTCTCAAAAAAGTTTAAATAAACTCTAATATAATCTTGTTACTATTTAGTTTTGGAAAATGATTTGGATTAACTTTTCAAAATCAAACCAGAACAAGATTAGCTAATCAAAAATTCAGGATTAACTAAACCTCTTTTGAGAATTGGGTTATAAAAATGTTTAACAGTAAAAAATATACAATGTCTATTCTTCAACATAAAAGGGATTTATCAATAAATTGGAATTTTGGGGTTTCAAATATGATGGACCCTCAGCGTTTATCTATTTTGTTTAGACTATAAGACACAGAAATATTTGCACGAATAGGAAATTGTTATTATCTAATTGAAAGTAAAAATAGATTTGCCATTTACAACAGAAATATGCGATTTCTAAGTAAATTAGACCGTATGAAATTAATCAACCGAAGTGACTATGCATTTGAAATTTGTTAATTGGTACTACTTTCTTTGTTGCTTATTGTATAAAATTAATATAACTTGCCTTATGCACGTTCTTGTACAAACATTTTATAACTAATAGACATATTTACTGGCAAATTAATAATGGACATAATTATAAACAACTGTTATCTATTATTTAGTGCCACAAACATTATCTTTTACAAAAATTTAAATAACAAAAACCTTGACAAGTTATTTAAAATTGAAGTAGAACAAGTTAAACAACATTTTTAGTTTATTTTCTGTCTCGATGTTCAAGATCGCACGCACAATACTACAATAAAGTCATTGACTTATTTAAAAAAATCATTAAAATAATTTTACATAAATTTGGGAAACATTTCAATTTAGAATTGACTTATGGAAAGAAAAATTGGGATATTTGAGTTCAAAGATCCCAGGTTCAAATCCTAGCGGTTTCTTAATTTTTCACAATCAATTGTTAAGTATCTACTTAAATTCAATTTAGATATTTAAGTATATCAACAAAATAATTTGCTAAATAAACTGCATAAATACCTGTGTAAATTAAGGGAGAAACAATTGAAGATTGCACGTCAATTGTTTCACGTTTCCGATGTCACTTTCATTTTCACTAAAGCACTTCCTTCACACTGCACAATCACTTAAAAATATCGTTAATTATATATATATATATATATAATACATGAAGATGATAAGCTCAATACATATCCAATATCCGTAGCGGTCTGGTTCGAAATGTAACGCATGCGCAAGAAACGAACCAGGTGACAAAAGAGAACGTAAACAAATAAGAAAAATAAAGCGCTACTAGTTTTTGCTAAACTTGAAACAGCTCGCCATGCTTCGGCACACGACGTCGCCAGTGGCGTAGGGAAATTACTTCGAGAAGGGCACTAAGCATTCATCATTTCCGTAATTAATAATAGTAATAATACTGCTCATGGTCAATTACAATATCTTGATGATATGAGTTTGGATAAACGGCCATATTTATCTCAAACTGCATTTGATTCTTGTTCTTCACTATCATTATACTGACTTCAAATTTACGGGGGTTGGCGGTCAAAGTACCAACAAACTTTGGTGCATATTTCTTATAAGTTGAGATGATTTAGGCAGAATTTTCTCATGTCAATATTTCAAAAATATTGATAAATATCGTATACAATAGACCATTTTAAAAATTCATTGCGCATGTGCAAATGTTCGACGGAGATAAAAAAGTTAGTGCCGTATACGCATCTTCCTTTATGATTTGACAAGTGACAGTTCGATTATTTTTGTTGGTTAGTATTTGTTTCTTAATTGAAAAGTAATTAATAATAGTAATTATGACGGGTACTATATGCTGTGTACAGAGTTGTAATAATAATTTAAAAAAAAAACAAGAAACATTTCATTTCACTCTTTTCCTCATAACAGAAGAAAAGAATGGATATGTTATTATACGAAATCTATCATATTAACATAATTTATAAATAACTGATGAATATACTTCATTTATTTTGATACTACAATAAGATTTCATTTTCACTATAAACATTTTACTTACTTTGTATTTAAATTCATTTTGAAATATCTCGTTCGCCGCCATTTGGCGGCACTAAGTTATTAGTTCAAAAAAGAAACACTTAGGGGTCGCGGACATTTTTGAAATGGTCTATATCAAGTGGAAGGGTTGGAATAATTGTAACTTAGGCGCTGTCATTTAAGTTGGCATCACCAATGGTGAAACAAATGAGTGTTGATAAAAATGTGAGTAAGAGATGGCGTAGACAATTCAGGAATAAATAAATAAATATGATTGGAGTTCTGGTACGAATATGAGGAATATATGAGCTTTTACGAAAGTAATTATGAATAGTAATATGGCGGAACGAGACAAGATGAGATATAGTTACTTTTTATCACGATTCTAATATTTCAGACGAGATTAAGTATATTCTCGTCTCGACAGAGTAGTTCTCGTCTCAATCTCTATTTAGAAACGCTTGAAAAAAGAATTTTAAATAATTTTTGACAGATTTTCTGTTTGGAAATTCGGGCGACAGTTCTCATGTATCCATGGATACGATAATATTCTCTTCTATTGCCGCTCAGAAAGCGGAAAATGTCAACTTTCTGCTTTCAATTGACAAATGGAAAAGTCTATTTTCTGCTTGATTATAGAAAAATACTATTTCGAATCTCACAATATTGCCGTCCTCCGCTACGTATCGTCCGGCAACCTTTATTACTCGACCCGAAAACTTGAATTTTGTCCTAATAATATAAATAACTATTAAAGTGATTTTTAATATAAATTTCATTCAATGCATTTAAAAACGTTTGGAAATCCCTACATGACATTGCGTTGCCCCTGTACTTTAATTAAGTAATTGAGATATATTTCGTGTTGTGCAGAATACCACATAATTTTCTTTCTTGTCTCAAGGATATTTCTCTTGCCTTGATTCGAAAAATCGAGACGAGAATCATACATACATACGTACATATCTTCACGCTATATCCCAACAAATGGGGTAGCACGAACACTAAAATCACTCATAAAACATTCACTCATCACACACATCAAACAATCAGCCCTCGTCAAACATTCTCATCCAAACAAACTACCCTCACTTCAACCACATTCATAGATCACTCCACATAAACTCATTCATTTATTACACTCGAAATAATTTATCACAAAACAAATCTTCAATCACATCATTCCTATTCACTTATCATTCATTTTCTTTCTTCAACGTACATAACATATGCATAAAACATCTCAAATTTATTTATTTATTTATTTATAGAAATAAGAGAACCAACAGTATAAATACCAATAATAGGTTCTCACGGATTAGCCATAGAATACAAAATTACTCACGTTTACTCCTAACAACGAATCTAATAACGAAACTAACAACGAATCTACAAGATTAGTAAAGATGAAAGCGATAGCCTGCACTTGTATATGAAAGAAAAGTCCACACAATGCAGTAACTGAAAATGAAACAAAAAGATAAGAAAGGGAGGAAGCTACTCTCATTTAAAATTTCTCGCATATTTGAGTCGAGATTTAGCAGCAATGAATATTAATGAAGCTAAGGTGATGCGTCAGGATAAAAATGTTTTCCGAAAATTAAGTACAAGATGAATTTGATAAATAAATTCTGTTATTGTTTCCAGGATTCGTGCTACCTCATTCAATGGGGCTTATACAGGGTGATCAAAAGGAATTATTACAGTTGGCAATACAATTCCAGAGATCTTTTTATTCCACAGTTGGCATAACATCAGATAAAGGCGGAAATGCTATTTGACATTTCTAATAAATACAAATAGGTTATGTCAGGAATCTAACAGCTAATAGAATTTTGACTTTTTAAGTAATAGAAATACTTCAACCATAAATGTAATAATAAATGTACTCAAATTTAAATTTTAAATGTCATTGTCAACAACAGGAAATGAATTTATGTCTCAGGCTTACCAATTTCAAGTAATTTTTTTTTATTGCCAACTGTAACGATTTCTTTTGATCACTCTGTATAAGTATGCATGAACATTCTCAATGCCAACTATAGTTCAGAAAAACTACAGCTTATAGTGAAATCTGAATCGCTCAGAGACAGAAAATAAATTGAAGTCAACTCGGTTTGAACTAAGGAACTTTCGCTTGAGAGACGTTATTTTTTCTTAGTCTTCCTTTTGTATCGATATTAACATATTCTATTTTCATTTTATTATAAAATGGCTGCACTAATGGCAAATGACCCATGTTTATCTAGACTCTTACTATTTAGGGACTTCACGATTAATTAGATTGGTACAATAAACAAAAGAAGTGGTTCCAATTAGAAATTATGCGAGTACTTCCATCAGTGGACGGCCCTGAGTGAAATATCATCTCAAGAACTCGCTGCAATCATAATTAACACGACTAATTAAATATCAAATTATATCTCAGACTTGTTTACAATTATTACTGCGTGCAAATGTAGCTGAAGTTCACGGCAAACACCTGTTCAACTTGTTAAAAACCCTGCAAAAAACATTCGTATTTTAAATGGTACACATAGGAATAAAAAGTTCGCTAACATTTGCGTGCAAGTAGGTAGGTACTATAATTTATACTTCATGTTTTTTTAGTTATGATTTATTTTGAAAAGTACCTAATATACTTATTTTTTATGTTGGTAAACAACAAGTACTAAATTGTAAAATATTGTTGCGTCGAAACAGACAGAAATAGTGCTACAGTCCATTGAAAGTTAACGTCACTTTCAGTTTCAATAAACAAAATTAACATATTTTAGATAAATAATATTAATTTATTATGAATATTCATATTTTATGCAGAGTATCTATGAATAGTTATTTGTTTTAATAGGACTAGTGATGCACGGCGAGGCGAGAGTACTCTCGCATCTCGTCTCGCCTCGCTGCATTATGCGAGACGAGAACGAGAGCGAGATTGCGATTTAAAATTCGAGGCGAGATCGATACAACATCTGCGAGAAGCGAGAAATCTCGCGAGATTCTCGCGAGAGTCTCGCAATAAATAGAGAAAAAACGAAAAATTAAATGTTTTTCTAATATAATTTTTAATAGGTTCATACAGTGTGTCCCAGAGCTTGGTTGGCATAGGCGTTTAACATGAAAAAACAGTTTTTTGAAAATAATAAGTGTCCGGCTATCAATTATGTCATCATATTGCACAAGGCCGTACTATATTTATTCCTATATCTATTCTAATATAGATTACCTGATTGTAATAGCGTAATTTGACAAAATTAATAAAAACAATTCCAAATTTTTTGCGTGTTACTTTTATTTCTACGGAAGTAAAATGTCAAGAGTAAATTACAGTAGTGTAGGGGGTTAAGCTTTGAACTGCGGAACCAAAGGTTCACAGTTCAAATCTCCTCTAACTTCTTTTTATTATTTTGCTAGTTTTTTATGTTAGTACAAAATTATTTTTTATAAATCTTTTAATAAAGCAACTAATTAAAATATCATAAATTAATAATAAATAAAAAAACCAATAAATCAAATTTATTAACAATAAAACCAATATCAAAAGAAAGAGTAAACTAAACAAATCATCAAAACAAGTAAAAAATCATATTTAGAAATTAAGTAGTTTAGGTCTACCCGCAAACAACAGAGTAATTGAAATTTACTAACAAAGTAAGCGTAAATCTAGCTAAAATAGTCGAACACTGGTAATTAATTTGTATTATTTAAATTAGGCTCATTAACTGGTTTATAAACAATAATAATTTGACATTAACTTAAATAAGAAACAGAAAAAATAATAAAAAAGAAAAAGCTTAGTAGAGATTCAAACTGTGTTTGGTTCCGCAGTTCAAAACTAAACCCATTCGACCACGGCAATATATTTTCAGCATCATACTTCCGTAGAAATAAAAGCAACACGCAAAAAATTTGGAATTATTTTTGCTAATTTTGTCAAATTACGCTATTACAATGAAATAATATGTATTAGATAAGATGTAGGAATAGGTGTAGTATTATCCTGTGCAATCGTAGCTAAAAGCGAGGTAAAACTTGCGTCTCTTAATTAACAAGCAACAGGTCGTGCGTTCAAATCTCACTGACTTCTACTTATATCAAAAAATACGATTATCTGAGTGGTTCGGATTGCACTATAAGCTGTAGGCCCCCTGTACTGTAATTGGGATTTACTTCATGTTGTGCAGAGTAACAAAATAAATAAATAAATAAATATGGTGACAATTGTTTTATTAACAGAAAACTGTTTTCCCATGTTAAACTCCTATGTCAACAAAGCTCTGGGATACACAGTATATATTATATAAAAAATAAAAGTTTTGTATTTCGGACTAGGCAAATAACATAATAATATGGTAACTCCAGATAAAATTAATATACGAGTATTGATACGTACTTTCTATAAACGCGAAAAAAAAACAATCTTAGTTATTAAATACAGAATTATAGATAGATAACAAATGATAAAGAAGTCCAAATTAAATAAATATACCGGCACCTACTCTTAGGTTCATGAGCATATAGATCTCATTACATAGACATAATAACAAAAAAAAATCAGTCTTCTTAATAAAAAAGGAAACAAATCTAAGAATACTTACAAATTATATAAGTATGTTGATTATAAAAAATGTTTCAGAACTCAACACAATAATAATTCACCATTTAGTTTATGTGCTGCAAACTTTATTCATTTAAACCCGACGTCTCCTTTCGACAACATGCAATGCTGCCTTTCCCTAAAGAAGGCAGCAGTGTATGTTGTCGAAACTTTGGGTTTAAATAAATAAAATATACGGAACATAAACTAAAAGTTTGTATTATTGTTTTTATTACGTTTCATAAATTATAATTTGGTAAAAAATACATATTACATAAAGAATAAACACATTTAAGTACTAGAAAGATAGAAAAATAAAACTTAAAACAAAATAAACTAGTTTCACGTTCAGATTCTGTGTCCGTGTTAACTAACAATGTGTCACTTCTGGAATTGGTTGGTTTTGGTTTTTGTATTATGTTTTTAACACTATAATTACTTTTTAATCTCTTCATTTTGGTTAAATTTGATAGCTGAGAGTAAAATATCACTTTTAATATCTACACTGTAAATAATACACGGACGACTGGTGCGAACTTGTCTCTTGTAGGTTTACTGTGACGCATATACGCAGTGCGCAAGCGCATATTTTTATGCGAGATTCTCGCGAGACTCTCGCGCGAGAACGAGATGAATCACGAAAAAATATGCGAGAACGAGAGCGAGATCGAGATTACAGATCCGTAAACGAGACGAGATCGATATTTTATGTTTCTCGCCTCGTCTCGCCTCGCGTGCATCACTAAATAGGACTAAAAATAAAAGTTTTTCGGAAAGAACTGTGACGCATGGTAACGTCCTAAAGTTTAAATAATAGTGTCATATTTAAGTGGATGAAAAAAAATAATACATAATAAGTTAGGAAAGTGATATTTTAATTGACGAAGCGGTTGTTTGATATACGAGGTCGCAGGCCGAGTATTTTAATCTGCTGAGTCAAGTAAAAACACTTTCCTGCTCGTATTTTTTCTGAAACCGTTTAATTTAATCAATAATTAATCATAATGGGGTAGCTAGCTCAGTGGTATCAAGTCGGCCTGTGCACCCTGAGAACTCTGGTTCGATTCGCATAGACGACAAACAATTTTCACCATTTCTAAAAACTATCCACTAACATCTTTGGATGCCGTGATTTGACAGCTGGTGACCGTACTTCACGCGCAAAATATATCACTTACCGAGATCTGCTCCGACAGAGTGCCACACTCAGTGTGGGTAGAAGGCGTGATGATATATTTAATATATATTCAAAGTAAAATTTAACAAAAAACGATGACGAATACTCCTGAAATAGCGTTTTTTTACTATTGAAAAAGTTGTAATAATAATGTCATATACAAGTGAGTGAAAAACATATTTTTTTCTAGTTTAAATTATGGTAAGTACGTTGCGCAAGAAGAAATAAATTCGGTCTATTATCATTCATTTTCATTAATTTAATTATTTTTTATGTACTTAGTTATTAGCTAAGTAGCAATTGTAACTTTGTTCATTACTACGAGTATGAGCGCATACTGATTTTAAAATCCAAATAGGCAGCTATGCTATTACTCATTCAGATAAATTATGATACGAGCTGAATAATTCATCCACATGAGTTATAACTCTCATTACATGTGCATTGAATAATATGCTATTATCTTAATTGATAAATTAATAATGGTTATTGTCAAAACAACAAGTAATAGATCATATTGTTTTAATCGATACTTGCATAAGTAAACCTTTTCACTTTTTAAATATTTTTTAAAATTTATTGTGAGATGCAACTGTTTTTTTTTCCTTATACTCAGATAAATATCCTGTAAAATTTATGTTAGTTTAACCAGTAAATCTTCAAAATATAAACAAACTAATTATTCTTTAAATAAATAAAAAATAAATATATCATCACGCCTTCTACCCATTACTGGGTGTGGCACTCTGCCGAAGCAGATCATGGTAAGTGATATATTTTGCGCGTGAAGTGCGGTTACCAGTCGTCAAATCACCGCCCCCAAAGATATTAGTGGTGGAGGAGCCACAGGGGTAGTTTTTGAAATTCATGAAAATTGTTTGTCGCCTGTGGGAATCGAATCTAGGGTACCAGGGTTCTCAGGATCCACAGGCCGACTTCATACCAGTGAGCTGGCCATCTCATTATTCTTTCACAGTTCTAATTAGCTCAAGGCTATATAAAATGATAAAATATGAATTACTGTTAAACAATACATTTATTAAAAGAGTAATTATTTTAATTACATTTCCATCAACTTTACGTCAAGAAATATAATCTGGTTCTACGAAATACTGAATATCTACAAAATATGAAACGTGTTTTAATTAGTTCGATAAATATTGACTTCCTATATATTTACTAGCAGTTAGTATGAAATGAACAGAATGATTTATAATTGGCGAATGTCAATAGTGGAGTGCAGTATCGCTGCAAGGTGCAAGCGCAAGTGCATTTAATCGAGTTGAGCAGGTTCAGGTTCCAAATGAAATTCACTTTCAGTTTCTACGGTGCGCAGATCGCGTGACGTAAACATAACCGCTTAAGATATTTCCGCAGGAAACTGTTATAATATTTACTCCAACAAATAAGTTGCCGCTTGCCTAATCATTTACAGCTAGATTCTCAATAAAATTTTAGCTAATTGCCAAAAAAGTTTGATTTTTTGTTTAGTCAAATTAACTAAACAACATTCTTAAACATGTTTACTTAATAAACCGTATCTTATTACTATTTGATTCTGAGAATATAATTTAGATTATCATTTTAATACCCGATTATAAGATTAGCACAACCTTTTTTTGTGAGAATCTAGTTTTTATAACGCGTGTTCAATAAGTCTTGTCGCATGTCTGTACTTTATTCATACAATTTAACCTTAAACGTCATAATTTATTTGACATAAATTAAAGTAAAACAATTATTTATTTTTGATAAATAAGAAAAATAGGAAAAAAACAATTTTCCATCACTTGTCACAAATTCCACAAAAATTTATAGCACGTTTGAATCAACTTATTAGGTTATCAACAAACGGCTGGTCAATTCAGCTTTAACCATAGACACGTTTCGTCCTTTAGGGACTCATCAGTATGGTGCGATCAACTATCCAACTAGACCAACTAGGGACTAGTGAATTGTGATACTGTCTTAGCTGAACTGACTGATGTTAAACTATGTAAGCCGGTAACATGACATGAGAACTACGGAGCAACCAGTGGTGCCATCTACCGACAAAAATCGCAAATTGCTTGACAGTTGATTCAAACATGCTATAATTTTTTGTGGAATTTGTGACAAGTGACGGAAAATTTGTTTTTTTCTATTTTTCTTATTTATTAAGTCTCAATTCCACATCGCAATTGACATTTTGTCTTTGTATTATTTATTTTTGAACTGTCTTACAGTAAAATGTTTATTCAGGAACAAAAAACATTTGTAGTGAAGTCGTTTGACGTTTTATTTAAGGTTAAATTGTATGAATAATGTACAGACATATGTTTCACAGCTCATAGCCACCCAGGACGACAAGACTTATTGAACACACTATAGTTTTAAATCTTTAGAATTATAATATGTGTTAATACGTAATAGTTATTTATGATGATGTGTATTATTAATCTGTGCATGTTTTATTTTTAATATATTTGTTAATACCCATTAAACACATAATAGTCTGGGGATATACATTTTTCTTCAACATAACTTTACAACACATGAAATGGATGAATAAAATGAATGATATAATATATACTCTTTATGCTTATGTTTATATTCACGTTTGTTTCTATTTACGGTTAATTTAAATAAGTACGAAACTATAGATATGAAATTGGGGATTTCACCGTTTAATTCCTCATATATTTATACATAATTATGCATTTTTGATCTTCAATATATATTTTTTTTAATCGCCAGAGTCGTGATCACAAAAATTTCTGTTAAAGAAAATGCTATTTTTTTTGTTTAATCAGTTTAAAAACCGAAAAATTTTCAAATATATTTCTATATAATTCAGACTACGAGAGATCAATTGCCGTTGAGCGCAGTTTCATATCTTTTTTAGTTTTAGAGATACAGCGATTTTTGACTTTTTTAAAATCTCAACTTTGAAGGCCCATATCTAAAAAACTAAAAGAGATATTGAAATACGGTTTGAACAAGTGTATTTCTCGTGCTCTATTTAACTTATACCATAATTTTGAAAATTTTGAAAATTTTACAATTTTATCAAAATTTTCATTTCTCAACATTTTAAAAAGTTGAAAAGGTAATGAAAATCTGTGAACACTAATGAATTCCTCTCGTAAAAGTACATAGGTATGAAAAATTTCAGGTAAAAATTCGCACAGATAAAGTTTTTATTACCAAAAAACCAAAAATCACTGTTTTTAATTATTTTTGAAGGGGTAGCCCTTAAGAATGTTACAAATTTTGGCCATTTTTAGTTTTTGTACTCTAAAAATTTGATCCGTAGAGCAAAAATTCTGAAATTTTACATACATGTGCATTTTTATGCGAGAAATACACTGGTTTTTACAGATTTTCATTATCTCGTGAAGTTTTTGAAATATGGGTAAAAGAAAATTTAAAAAAAAAGAAAATTTTCAAAATTTTCAAAAGTTAATTAGAGCATAAGCCTTTTGAAATTGCCATTTTGATCACATAAAAAGTAAGGGGGTCGCGAAAGAATATATTTGTGATTTTTGTCTCCAAGGGGGACTGGCCCCCAAAACACTGAAAACCACTGTTCTAAGGGAAATCTAAGTCCCTGGACAAATACTTAAAATACCGATTCAATGATCAGATGACGCCCCACCTTCCGTAATTCAATGAATAGTTTAGGATCATCATCATCAAATTGTCATGCATTAGCTGTATCGTCCGGCGGCGCCATGCGACGTCCATCGATCGCCGGCAGACAAGGTGTTGTAATAGTCCGTTGATACACCGCCCCCACCACCGTCACCGCCACCACCGCCGCCAACGCCGCCGCCGGCCGACACATAACAACCGCGCCTAATGGGCTGCAACCCTGTGTGCGGTCGCGCGTGGCGGGATAAACGCCTCGATGAAAAATTCACACAGTTGTGTTTTTCTATCGTATAGCCATCGCGTTGATGGGAAATTCGTTCAAATGGAAATATGAGTGAAGGTTTTAATACGCTTTCAACCAGACTGATGCTGTATTGTGCACATGGTGGCTATTGAACATATATTGAGGCTTGGATCTTGTTTTCAAGAGGGATATTGGGTTTCGTTGTATAATGTAACTCATTTCAAGTGTTCTTCTTTGGAATCCTTTGTGGTTTAAAAGTCATTTGCTCATTGCCAGTTCGGAGAATTCGAATGTGTATGATTGATGAGTGTAGTTCTATTCAAGAATACAAAATGCAAATAATGTTCGCAATAAATTAAAAAGACCTAATTTCTAAACCGTTTCTCGTGTATGCATAGCTTTTTATTACATACATACATGCATATTTTCACGCTATATCCCAACAAATGGATAGCACGAACCCTAAAAATAATTCATAAAACATTCACTCATCACACTCATCAAACAATCAGCCCTCGTCAAACATTTTCATCCAAACAAACCACCCTCACTTCAACCACATTCATAGATCACTCCATATAAACTCATTCATTTATTACACTCGAAATCCTTATCGCACCTTCAATCACATCTTTCCTATTCATTTATCATTCATTTTCTTCTTCAACGTACATAACATATGCATAAAACATCTCAAATTACTCACGTTTACTCCTAACTAACTTTTTATTATTCTATCATAATCATTATGGGGTAATGGCTCAGTGGTATCCGAGTCGGCCTGTGGATCCTAAGAATCCTGGTTCGATCCCCGTAGCCGACAAAACATTTTCACCAATTTAAAATTACCCCTGTGGCTCCTCCACCACTAACATCTTTGGGGCCGTGATTTGACGGCTGGTAACCGCATTTCACGCGCATAAAATATATCACTTACCGAGATCTGCTTCGGCAGAGTGCTACACTCAGTAATGGGTAAAAGGCGTGATGATATATTTATTTATTTTTATAATTACGAGTACTCTTAGTGCTCTGCAGCAATATTTTTTTGGGACATGCGACCTCGTATTTCAAATAACCGCTTCATGAATTAAAAACATTTTCCTGACGTAATAATACCATTTTTCCTGAAACCGTTTAATTCTATCAATAATTAATCATAAATAATTCTAATGGCCGGTTTCACCAACAAAAATTAAATTTTAAATTTCATTAAATAAATAAACGCAAATCAAAATTACATATCAAATGAAATAATTAACATTGCTATCTTACATTCGATTTGCTTTTATTTATTTAAACCATGTTTACAATTTAATTTTTGTTGATGAAATCGACCATAAATGTTTAAATGTTTGATATGAATTGTATTGACAGCAGACTACATATCCAAGTTTACAACAAAAAAACAGACAGGTAAAATACAAAACAGACAGATAAAATACAAAACACTCAGGTAAAGTCTTTACCAGTTATGAATTATATTGAGAGCAGACTACATATCCAAGGTTACAACAAAAAAACAGTCAGGTGAAATACGAAACATTCAGGTAAAGACTTTATCAGACTGTTTTGTACTTTACCGACTGTTTTGTACTTTACTAGACTGTTTTTTTGTGGTAACCTTGGCTACAATTATTTATCTGAAATAAAAATAAATATATCATCACGCCTTCTACCCATTACTGGGTGTGGCACTCTGCCGAAGCAGATCTCGGTAAGTGATATGTTTTGCGCGTGAAGTGCGGTTACCAGCCGTCAAATCACGACCACCAAAGATGTTAGTGGAGGGGGAGCCACAGTAGTATTAAGGTGGTGAAAATATTTTGTCGACAGTGGGAATCGAACCATGGTTCTCAGGATCCTCAGGCCGACACGATAACTACTGTGCCACCTACTCCATTAGAAGTAGTATCTTGAATTAATACGATACGAGATAAAAATATTTGATTGTTCAGTTGTATTCGCTGCAGTTATTGAAATATTTGTGCAAAAAACAAAAACCCCACAGAAATTATAAAATATAAATAACGTACCTTGTATTGAAAATGATGATATTTGTTAAAATAACTCGTCTACTATGTAGGTATTTTTTGTTTGTGAATTGACAAATGACAAATGTTTACAATAACGAAAAATAGAAAATGAATAACAATACAATGGCATGATTTTAATTCGCAAATTCATGTTCAATTTTAATTTGAATTAGCTACTGAATACATGTTTGCATTTTCAATATATTGAATATTTTTTTTAACAAAATACATACATTGATATGTTCATACAAAAATATTATAAAAAATTAATCCGCAACTTCAAAAGGCTTCCCCGGCAGATACGTTCAATGCAGCTCACAAAATCAATGCAGTATTAATGATTTTTCAATCACAGTACAATGAATCTAATTAGGTATAATTGCTAAAAGTCTAATGAATAAAACATCTCATTAAAACAGAGACGCCTAATGAATCGTACAAAATAATTACAGAAACAATTAAAATGTTTGTAATTATACGGGATTCACGTTAACGATAAGCCGGTGTGGAAATTAATTTCATTACATTTAAAGCCAGGTATTTTGTAAATTGCTTATGTACACGCACTTAATTGATTTTGGAAGTTAGTGTTAAGGCATTTGTTGAAAATGAAACTAAAGCAATGAGCCAAAACGGAATTGAGTCTAAGATCCTGTATAATAAACTCCTCCATTGCCCTTATTAATTAATTAATTAATTAATTTCGTTTTAGTTCTTACAATAGTGTGTCTAATTATAATTGTGTGAAATTTTCTTTCAAATACAAGCGCAGGCTGTCTCTTTCTTCCTTTCTAATCTTTAAATTTGTTAGAGGAGTGAGCGTAAGTAAATTGAGACTTTTGAGTATATGAATCGTATGTTAAATGAAACATAAAAAAAAGGCTTTGTTGCGTGATGAATTATTCCGAGTGTGATGAGTAAATGAGTTTGTATGGAGAAATATTTATTTATTTATTTATGCTATTCTGTCCACAAGGACCTTAATCTCAATTACAGTACAGGATCCTGAATTCTACCTGAAATGTCATTGACTCTTTTGTAAACTATTGTAAATAAGCTTTATAGTGATACTAATTACTGTATTTTCGTTAAAAAAATAACGTAGTTATTATTTTTTTAAAATTATTAAACGTTAATGCATTATCAGTTTTGCATGATATTTGTACCTTTTTGGTTTGAGGAAATATTTGGAAGTTTAACTAGGGCTGCGAAGTTGGCAAGAAAAATATTCGACTCCAATTCCGATTTCGACTCCTAATAATTTTAGTAGTACGATTCAGACTTCGTCTCCGACTCTGGCAATTAAATAATAAGACTTTTTACGTGTAATAAAAAAGATCACTAAGTGATATATTTTGCGCGTGAAGTGCGGTTACCAGTCGTCAAATCACGGCCCTCAAAGATGTTAATGGTGGAGGAGCCACAGGAGTAGTTTTTGAAATTATTAAAATTGTTTGTCGCCTGTAGGAATCGAACCAGGGTTCTCAGGATTCACAGGTCGACTTCATACTGCCTATGCCAACATTTACGTGGGACATACGGTATATATATATATATATATATATATATATATATATATATATATATGAAATGTAAATTCCTATATAAAATTGAAATAAAAGTTCTGAGACAAAAAAGTGTTCCTCACATAATTTGTACATTGCGTGTATCGCGACAAAATTATATATGAAATGCAAGAATATCTAGCAGGTAAGCGATTATTAATTCATGCTTACCGACTCAGCGTACTTTCGTAGATCACTCTACGTTGATAAATATTTATCGCCTGATAATTAATATATCGCATGTCTCATATACCTAAAATACATACAACTATATACATAAATATATTTTGAATAAGAACTATAAACAATTTGGCTAATTAAGAAAACACTACTTTTATAGGCAGATTGACTCTGTTAAATAATCAATAATTACTTCGATTCTAAATTATTGCCATTAGAATTATTTACGAAACAGAATACGGTTTTGCCTTCATGATAATTATTTATATATTTCGAAATGTCAATTTGATCTTCTATATCTATTAGTTTATTAGTACATTTAATAATAGTATATTGCAACACAAGTGTGACAAGGCTGTCATTACAAAACAATTATGAAGGTTGGGACACAAGCATCGATGAATATTTCTAATCATACGAGTTTTGCAATGGCAGTTCCCACACGTATGTTCATACTACTTGTTCTACTGACGTGAAGTTTTATTTCTTAAAATCAATATTTGAATCGATATTTAATATCGATCAATACTGTTATATTTTAGATTAATTTAAAAAAATATATTGTTCTTGCTACACTGAATGATGTACTGAAGTTCCAAAGAGATACTTTCTACACTCATTTTGAATGTTGACTTTTCAACACGACCGAAGAAAAACATTAATTCAGAATTCTTAAAATATTTCTGTAGGATTACATTAAATTTCTAAAATATAAACAGTATTTTACTTTGGATACCAAATAATTTTTGACAAAATTGATTACATCTTTCTAAAAATATTTTTTTGAGATACATGTACTCGAAGTCTCATTTTTCAACACACTTGGTGTTTTAATTAAATAAAAATAAATATATAATCACGCTAATGAATGTGGTACTCTGCCGTAGAAGTATGCGCGTGAAGTGCAGTTACCAGTTGTCAAATCACGGCATCCACAGATGTTAATGAAGGGAGAGTTACAGGGATAATTTAATTATGGAGTTCGTCGGCTCAAATTTATTTACGATCGAATTATGCCCTTTCCTTAAGAAGACGCAAAGCAAATTGAAACGTTGAAAAAGACACAAACGTAAAATAAATTGACTGAATTAATTAATATAAGTATTATTTATTTGATGGTAAATTTTGAAACAAGGCGTTGTAAATTTATTTATTTGTTACTCTGCACAAAAGAAACTTAATCCTAATTACAGTACTGGGGACCTACAGCTTATAGTGGAATCCGAACCACTCAAACACAATCGTATTTTTTGACATATTCTGAAGTCAGTGAGATATGAACACATGACCTCTTGCTTGTTAATTAAGAAACGCAAGTTTTATCTCGCTTTTGTGCACTAAGCCCCGATAGCCTGTAAATTGGCAACGTCGGAATTTCCTATCCTGTTTAGTTTTGGGTCACGTATGATACTTTTTGAAAAGTGTATAGCTATTGAAACAGTTTTATTTTTAGTTCTATTGCTTTCCTCAGCTCCCGATCATAAATCATTTCCAGCGATATGTCATTATCCATTGTTTCAAGTTAGGTGGAAATCGCGAAAGAACAAGAAAAACTCCTCTGAAATACGCAGCATGAAGTGTTTCGGTAATGCGATCGGTAGAGCTACCGTTTCATGCGTCGTTCGCGGGGCTATAACTTTTGCACTTAGGCCGCTTGTAACCTTGTTACGGGCCTGATCGGAATACATGGCTTGCGACGCGACGCTGGCGCTGTGATGCTATGGCATCGTGGCGCCCTCTCTCGCGCGAATGCCGTTCTAGAAGCTATTCTTCTCTCGTCAATGATTTTATTGGTTTATTTCGTTTTGCACGGAGCGCTATTGTATTTGAAAATTAGGTTTTATTGTGATTTTATTTGAGTAAATTCGTCATGACCGAAGACCTGCGGTATAGATTTTCTACGTTTTTGTTGCCGAGTTTTTGTATGTTGGTTTTCGTCTTTTTATCGCTTGAATATTGTGTGCAGTTTTTGTTTCGATGATAAGATAAATTACTTTTTTTTAAGCTGAGTTAAATATTGTTTTTGTTTGTTTTATTTTCCTCGGCTGTATTAAAAGAATTATACGATTATAGGTATATGGTAGATAAAACCATAGTCCGTAACACTCAGCTCTTATCTTTAAAGGGTTCTAGTTCGATCTCAGGGTGTTACTATGTTCAAAAACTACTTTAACGCTGCAAGAAAATATTATTAACACACATATCATGTTATGCCGCATCAAATGGCGTAGCATGAATTTTTGAAACATTGATTGAACATTTGTTCATTATATTCATCTTGCCAAACATATATTTTAATTTATAATATGGAAAATATGGAAAAATTTTCTGCAGGCATTGGCCAGTATGCTCCATTCTATAATTTTGTATTTAAAATATCTTTTTCTATTTCGGTGTTCTTATAAGTCTATAAACACACTGTAAACACGCGTTAAGCACACTGTTTTTAGTTCTTTTTATTTTGTAGTTGTGCTTTTAAATCTGACATATGAATAACAATTAACCTCAAAATTGTAAAAGAATATGTAATAATCAGACAAAATTCACTACATTCACAATACAAAAAAAAATATTGACTAATTGACAAAAAAATTGAATTTTCAATTGTTTATATTATGAGAAGGGCTACCAACACAACTGATAAAAAAACACTAACATATAGTTTAAATTTTTTAAATCTAACAGAATTGTAAAATTACCTTAATAGATAAAGTTATATAAAGGACACGTTTCATGAGTCCTTTTTAAAACTCGACAAATTTGGACTCGTGCGCAGTGGCGTACCTAGAACTTTTGCCGCCCAGGGTGGTCTCCAATTTGCAGCCCTTTCTAAGTCAATCAAATGCTGGTTTTAAAAAAATTTATAACATAAATGTAAAATAAATATACCATCACAACTATTACTGGGTGTGGCACTCTGCCGAAGCAGATCTCGATAAGTGATATATTTATGCACGTGAAGTACGGTTACCAGTCGTCAAATCCCTACATTGACTTGACGACGAAGAAAAATAAAAATCGTATAGTAAACTTATGAAATGAATGTAAAAAATGACGCCCCAAAATATGTGCCGCCCGGTGCGGACCGCATCCACCGCCCCTCCCCCCTCTAGGTACGCCACTGCTCGTGCTTGCCTCATGAAACAAGTTCTTTAATATATTATTTTCTACGATCGTGTGAAAAGTGTGTCATTATGTATTCATTTTCAGTGCAAAGTGATACTTTACTTGCACTGATGATTTTTTTTCAAGATTAAGTGTTTCTCTATTTCTAATCACAGATTCTGATAATAAATAATCAAAGAAATATTAAATTTGTCAGATATTTCAGAAACAACGAATGAAGATCGCTTATCAGCCGTAAAATCACAGTGTCCAAAGATGTTAGTGGAGGAGAAAGTACAAAGTTAATTTTAATGTGGAGTTTAAAGACCTATAGAATTGTTGAAATATGAAAATGATTCGTGTTAAGAGAAGGCGTTTATTGTCCAGTAGAATGTCAATGATTCGGACAGCAAAATCGCGGAATCGGAAACAACGATGGTTAACGGCGATCCGAGGATCCAGGATTCGGAGAGGGACGAGTGCGACGACGTAGAACACAACGGAATCGTTCCGGCAATTGGCTGAACGTAATTCTCGAACATGTTCCGACTGCTTCCAAGTTTTTCTCCGCTGAATCCAACCGAAACGCGGGCGCATTTCGCGTCTCCACTCATTTCGAGTCGCGCCCGGGGTTGTTTTAAAGCAATTTACACACTCAAACAAATACATTCCAGTTTTATGGAAAGCTATTGTGAAAATGTTGAAGTATTTACACTTTTTAACGCAAATACACCGTGTTTTTTTTGGTTGGAGATTTACGCCTCAATGCTTTACATCTTGCATGTTTCTTTGAGCATAAAATATATTTTAATTAGACTTGTAATCGACAAAGATAAACTGATTGTATTCTCTTACTCTTTTTGGGATTATTCCACATTTTGTACTATAAATATTATACACACTAATAAAAATCTATTTAAAAAATAATATACTTATTTACAGAAATCTATAAGAAATTTAGTGGTACAATTGTTAAGTCTATTTCTTATGGTTCAGGGTAGGAAAAAAAAATAGATGAAATTTGAGACTTGCGCTCTTTCAGTTGTTTTATAGAAAAATACTTCAAATATTTTTCCAAAATTGATTCAAAAAAAAATAAAACCTATTTATTGCTAAAGTCATATAAAATAAGGACAAAAAGTCAATTGCAATGTGGAACTGTGTCTTAATAAATAAGAAAAAGAGGAAAAAACTTTCCATCACTTGTCACAAATCCCACAAAATTTACAGCACGTTTGAATCAACTTATCACGTCATCATCAAACGGCTGGTCAGTTCATCTTTAACCATAGATGCGTTTCGTCCTTTAGGGACTCATCAGTATGGTGTAATCAACTATCCAACTAGACCAACTAAGGACTAGTGAACTGTGATACTTTTTCAAGCTGAACTGATGTTAAAAAGTATCACAGTTCTTGTTTAATCTCCATGGCTATCGATGGTTTTGAGGTAATTTTCGTCATTTTTAGATATTTTATATATTGATATAGATGTAGGATTTTATGCCCTAAAACTTTTATTTGAAGCTTTTTTGTTTAAAATAATTAGGGAAACAGGGAATTACAACATTATGATTTTACATGTAAAATCCCTGTGTTCACCCTTATCAAGTACCCCCGATATATCAGTGTAGATGGTTTGGTTAATGAAGTAGATGGCTCAGTGGTATCGAGTCGACCTGTGAATCCTGAGAACCCTGGTTCGATTTCCCCAGCTGACAAACATTTTCATCACATTAAATTTACCTCTGTGACTCCTCCACTACTAACATCTTTGGAGGCAGTAATTTTACAGCTTCTAAAAGCATTTCACGCGCATATATGTATGTCTTACCGAGATCTATTTCGGCAGAGTGCCACACCCAATAATGGATAAAAGCCGTGATGATAAATATATTTATTTATAATTACTTATTTATGGGTGGCTAGCTGAGTTGGCCCGTGGATCCTGTGAACCCTGGTTCGATTCCCACAGGCGACAAACAATTTTCATAATTTTAAAAACTATCCCTATGACTCTTCTACCACTAACATCTTTGGGGGCGGTTATTTTACGGCTGCTAACCGAATTACACGCGCATAAATGTATCACTTACCGAGATATGCTTCGGCAGAGTGCCACACCCAATAATGGGTAAAAGGCGTGATGATAAATATATTTATTTATGGTTTGATCATGTGAAATGTATATCGAATGAAAGATGTATGACTATATTCGTGGTAACAAATACAATTTGAAAACTTTATCACATTTTCCAGAATGCTACAATTTGCATAAAATAACTTCAGTATGCATTTCATAGTAGTGTTCAGACAACAGACAACCCTTTCTTGTCAAGTACGTAACTTGGAAATTATATGTACAGCAGTAACAAAGAACGTAATCTAATCTATTTTCTACTCGTTTGAAAAGTTTGTCAGAATCCCCGGAACAAGTCTACAACAATTACAACATCGAGAAGGCGGAACGCTGCTCGGAATTAGGTTCGCGCGGGCGTGAGTCCCGAGAACGAAGTGCGCTTCGCTCAAAGGAACATCCACCTAACTAAATCTTAGAGAGAGTGCTGCTGCTTGCTGGCGCTGCTCCTTCTTCACATCACTGAAACTTTCTGAAAACTAGAACATCGACATGACACTAGAAACTGCAACCACATACACCAAGATTATACACGTTTATTTTAATCTTACAAAAGAAGGAAGTGTTCTTATTCATATCTTAAAAGGGATATGTGCTTTGTAGTTATTTATTTTTTGAACTTTTATTGACACAAAAAAGTATATTTGCATCACTAGGTACGCGAGGCGAGATGACACAGACAAAAAAAATTGGCCTCATTTTTTGATTAGCAATATCTCTCTCTTGTTCTCACATGAAATTTACATTATCGCGTCTCGTTTTCCCGAGAGAGTCTGACGAGAGAATCGTTAAAAATAAATGGTATTAAATTTTTTGAATTGACTTATACGCTAATTATTAGCGATTTTTTTTTTATGACCGTCAGAAAATACGTTGTTTTACGCACACAGTACTATCACGTTATGACTTTTAAGATTTTTCAATTTTAGAGCAATTGATTTTTCTTACGGATATTGTGTCGAATTTACATACATATGTATTTTGACCCACTGAATCCAGTGGTAAAATCCCCAAGTGCGCTTTCTAGTTGTGTACAAGTTAATTGAAACACGAGAAATACAATACCGTTGAGCGCATCTTCATATTTCGTTTAGTTTTTGTGATATGGCCTCGGGAAAGTTAAAAAACTAAGTTGTTGAAATTTTGTGAATATTCAACACTTCCGGAGGCTCTATCTCGAAAACTAAACGTGATACGAAGTTGCGCTTAACGGCATTGAATTCCCCGTGTCCGAATTGAGTTATTAACAAAATTTTAGCTCATTTGAAGCGATTTAAATTTGTAGAAATTTTAAATTATTTTTCCTTGGGTTTGAATGAAAATTTACGTACATATGTATTTTAACCCGCTGAGTCCCCAAGTGCGTACGCCTTCTAGTTTTTAAGATATTGGCCAAAAACTGTTTAGAAAAAATAAAAAGGCGAAAATTTTTGAAAATTTTTAAAATTGCTGGCAACTTGTATACACGTTAATTGAAATATGCCAAATTCAATGCCGTTGTGCGCATCTTCATATCTTGTTTAGTTTTTAAGATATGGTCTCGGGAAAATCGAAAAACTAAGAATTATTTGACAGTTCAACACTTCCGGAGGCTCTATCTCAAAAACTAAACGTGATACGAAATTGCGCTCAACGGCGTTGAATTCCCCGTGTCCTAATTGACTTATTAGTAAAATTTTAGTTCATTTGAAGCGATTTAAGTTTTTTGAAAATTTTAATTATTTTTCCAAGAGGTTTTTTACGATTTTCAAACAATTTGCTCTAAAACTCTTTCTCATATAATTATTGCAACGAAAATTTACATACATGTATATTTTGACCCACTGAATCCAACGGTAACATCCCCAAGTGCGTACGCCTTCTAGTTTTTAAAATATTACCCAAAAACTGTTTAGAAAAAAGTAGCGAAAATTTTTGAAAATTTTCCAAATTGCTGAAAATATGTATACAAGTTAATTGAAACACGAGAAATTCAATGCCGTTGAGGGCATCTTCGTATCTCGTTTATTTTTTGAGATATGGCCTCGAAAATATCGAAATACTGAGGTGTTGATGTTTTTGGAAAGTTCAACACTTTCGGAGGCTCTATCTCAAAAACTAAACCAGATACGAAGTTGCGCTCAACGGCATTGAATTCACCGTGCCCGAATTGACATATTAGCAAGTTTGACCAAATCTGTTACGTGTACTTGGCGACCATGTTGTGACGTACTACACCCAGGTACGAGATGTATAGAGTTATATTCAGGGCAGTTGTGGCGAGAACAAACTTTGTTGATTTAAACTCATAGCGATTATTTTCGTGTGGTTCATATTACAAAAATACATACATAAATCAATAAACAATAATAAAAATATGTATTATAAAATCGAATGAAAACAAGTTCTATAATTACACCGCATTGATTTTATTTAATATTCATGAAATTCATTTATACGGAAATAAATATGTACATACAGAAATGTGAACACCATTTAACAAATAAAATTTTAATTGAGGTTATAATTCAATTAATTTAGAAAACTCGATACTCCAAGCATATTCTTTTATAATGAAAAACTATATAAATTTAAAGTTATCAGAAAAAGATGCAACTATTTTATAATAAATTACTTAGTACTTAATTTTCGTTGCATCCAATTTAACAATTGTCAAGACTTTTCAGTTTTAGAATTCATCATCAGCGACAGTTGATGCAGGTCCTACTATTTCTATTCATAGCTAGCCTTTATATTTCAACATACCTTCTCTCATTTTTCAGAGCGCCTAAATCTTTATCCTCTTCCTGTCCCTTTTAATTTCTCCACCTATTATTCCTTCTATTACGGCCTTCATTACAGTATTTCTTCTAAACGCATGCCTCAACCATATTTTTCTCCTTTTCAAAATAGGCTCATATTGGACAACAATAATTATTTATTAATTAAGAATTCTCGATTCGGTTACCTCCAAGACCAGAACGCGCGGTTCGGCTGGCATTTTGTAGACAATCATTGTAAACTTTACTGTAAACTTCACTTATATAAATAATATAGACCCGTTTACGTTAACAGACTGTGTGTGTGTGTAATTCCAAACTACCCTTCCTACTTACAGCACGTCGTGGGACGACACCGAGATACAGGTAAGTATAAACTTGTTTATCTATTTATCATCCCGTATAATTCGGTACGTCGACGGGGGTTGTGCTTCATTGACACAACCCACTGTTACAATTAAACATAATTCTTTATATAATAAGACCGTTGAATTACTGTTTGACGTAAAGAAAAACCAATTTGTCAGCCGAGGTAGACAACAATCTGAGTACGCGAAACACACTGCACGGTCGAGATGTACACAATTTTTTTTATGCAACTTCGTATAAGATGTTAAATTTATGTGTGCCGCCACTGCTATCTTCAAAACTGTAAGAGCTACAAGGTTTGTTAAGGTAGTACTAGCGTGAAAACAAAATTTGTAGATTTGAATGAAATTTGGCGCACGTAAACATTGGATAGTCATACGCATCCTGTTAAAATATGAAACACATTCATCGTCTGTGAACAAATATATTCGCTTGTAAAGTTGAGTTCTTATACACGGGGCTTATGGCGATCATTACTCAGAATCGCACATATTTGGTTTGTGTACCTCTAAAATTTTGCAGTTTCATTTGAAAAACTAGTATGATGTTCTAGCACTATCCATGTATATTGTATCAGGAGGAGAAAGTTTTTTATCGTTTAGTAATGGATATATAGCATTGCAAAGCCTTGTTTTTAACGAAAAATTAAGAATCCCAATTTATAATGGCAACACCACACGGTGGTATGGTATTTGAAAATTCACTAGACCAACAACCTGTTAACAATTCATGATATTCAAATCATAATAGGTATAACACACTTATTTTATTCAATTTTTATATTTTTTTGAGCGTCAGTTTCGCCACTTGACAACCGATGGCGTCACCGTCACACTAGTACTACCTTAAATTAAAAGTTTGCAAGTTTATTACAAAACTATAAACAATTTTTTTTTTCGTCTAGTGGTTCTCCAAATATAGGGCAAAACTTTCTTCTTTTAAATGAAAACATATTTTTCTTCTTTTATTGTGCGAAAGGGAATTTTATTCTGAATTCAACGAATACAAAGTACAAAATTATGTCACATGTGAAAAGCAATTATATTCATCCTAATTTGTACATGTCCTTTGGAGCTTACTGAATGTTGACAAGAAAATTAAATTCTTAGATTCCAGGAATACCTAGTTTATACAATACTCATGTCTTTGATATAAAGAGAAAAACTACAAAGATTTAGTTGTTGTATCAGATGTCACAGGTAACGTACAGCTGCACATCACTAGCTCCAATTTTAAGCACGGTTTATCAAACGAACAACATTCGTTTCTGTACTTACCACAAGTCGTCAAACAACAAGCAAACAAACAAAGTGAAGAAGCCAACTGTGATAAGAAATACTGCTTGTGAACAAAGTCATGACAACATATTTATTCAATTGAAATAACGAGAAAATGCCATTCTAATGCTGGGTTGCATGAGGGTTTTATCGGTTCATTAGCAACTAACGGTTCAATAAATTTCAGAAAATCGCTGTTGATACTGTTGCTAGATAAACAATTCTTTAACTGAAGAGCTCTTTATTTTTTCTTGTAATCCAGCATTAATAATTCTCAGGCAGATTCACAAAACGGATTAGCGCTAACACCGTTTTTAATATTATCTATAACTCTGTTTCAAATTAAAACAGATTAAAGAAATGAACCAAATTTGATGCTAATTAACTCTCTTTTTAACTCAAGTTAAAATAAGCTTGTTTCATGCATTGAAAGGAGTGTTAAAAACGAAATAAAAAATAGTGTTACCGCTAATCCGCTTTATGAATCTGCCTGTAAATGGCTAAAGCAAAATATTATTATAATATTGAACGAGAATATTTTATCTTTTTCCAGTGTGAGATTGAGAAGAATGCTATTAGAAGACTCATGCTGGGTTGCATGAAAGTTTTATCGGTTCATTAGCAACTAACGGTTCAATAAGTTTCAGAAAATCGCTATTGATACTGTTACTAGATAAACAATTCTTTAACTAAAGAGCTCTTTATTTTGTTCTTGCATCCCAGTATGAATAAATGTGTCAGTTGGTGAAATTGAGGATGAAAAATTGCGTGGATAATTTAAGAATAAATGAATGATTTGTTGCGTGAACAAAAGATGGGACGAGCTGGTATGAAAGGAATTAATGATACGAAGATCAATTAAGGTCCAATGGAATTATGAATATGTATGAAACACGGTGTGCCAGAATAGGAATGATTGGTGAAGGTTAAATGTAGAATGTTTCAAAGGATCTTGCAACCATATTTAATAGGAGATAGAGTAATAGATATTATGTATATTCGAATGCAATTAATTTAATTATATCAGATGTATGTTTGGATACAATTTTTCAGAATAAAATTGCCTAAAATCCAATTTAAAAGTTGAAAACAAAATCATTCGGTTGATAAAAAAAAAATCCATACACAATCCTCTATTGTTTTAAAAAGTTATACCTATAGTATGTATAAACTTATGATCGGCAAAGTACTGTATTGGTCCCAGAACATTTTTATGAACTGCCTGTTTTGTTTTTTACGTTGCTATTATTTTTAATTTTATATTTTTATATAGGTATTTTTTTGTATTTTCGTTTATGTTATTTAATGATTGAAGAATAATTAATTTTTATTATTAACAAGTATTTCATTTTAACTTAAATTTAAGCTTTACTAAATTGATAAATAACCATGAATTTACTTTACCAAATAATAGTTTACCATCTTTATCTCTACCTGAGCAGTAACAAAATCCATGAAACATATATCACGAGTCCACACACACGAGTAAAATTTGTTATTCCGTTTCCACCTTTTCCGTACATGTACGTATTATAAATTTAATTTCACCACATCTTACATGGTACAGCACTAGCATATAAACACCGCAGTGTGTGCGACCTCTTCTGCGCTAACAGTGCCTCTCTCGACACGCGCACGCAATGGAAATGTTGTGTTCTGTGTTTCGACAATCAGCGTGGTATTGAACCACCACCACGCTGCATCCACATTCACGCGCTGTTCGAACGTGATTGTCGTTCAGGATTAACGCGTTGTCTTGCTGTAAGGACTTGGGGATGTCAAGGGAAGCAGAGGACAAGGGATGACCTAATTAACGCACCCTGAAGCATTCCCACTTCATGTCGCCTGAGATATTGCTATCAGTACATACCAGATGACATATGGTGCGGTGGAGTAATTAAATTGAATGCAAACGCAGAACGTTTCATTAAAATCTGTTTACTTCTAAACAATATATCGAAGATAATTGAATTGTTGAAAGGAATTAAGTATTTTATACCTTGTGCTAAATTTAGAAATAATAATTAAATGAGATATAAGAGTATTGTGTTGTTGAAGATAAATTAAGTCCTCAAGGATTGCAGTTCAATTAATTTGTTTTTGTTCCTTCATTATTTATTTATTATGCTATCTTCCAGAATGATTCTTAAACATAAAGCAAATCTTTGAAGTTTTGTTAAGTCGCATTCACGCTAAGGGAACGAACACGAACCAACACAAAAAAAAAATAAACGAACGAACTAGAAAGAACGCAGTACAAACGGCACGACGAACATATCGAGTTGTCATTGATCTGTCAAATTCATCAACTGTTTCAAACATAAAAAAATCTGTTTAAGGCCTTTAATGTTCACCTACATTAGTTTTTAAAAGCTATATTATAACAATGTCGAAGAGAAGAAATTTGTCAAAGAATTCTTCATTTACAAATTTATTTTAAATAAAAATATATAAATAATGGACCGCTTTTAACCCGCAAGTGCTGCACGAGAGGTAAATTACAGAGTGATCAAAAGGAATTGTTACAGTTAGCAATACAATTCCAGAGATCTTTTTATTCCACAGTTGGTACAACGCCAGGTAAAGGCGGAAATACTATTTGACATTTCTAATAAATACAAATAGGTTATGTCAGGAGTCTGACAGCTAATAGAATTTTGACTTATTGAATAATAGAAATACTTTAGAAATAAGTGTAATAATAATTGTACTCAAATTTAAATTTAAATTTTCAAATGTTACTGTCAACAACAGGAAATGAATTTATGTATCAGGCATACCAATTTCAAATAGTTTTATTTTTATTACCAACTGTAACAATTCCTGTTGATCTCTTTGTAGTATATATGTAGTGACGTATATACTACAGAGTGATCAAAAGGAATTGTTTAGTGAAAAGTCTAAAATATCTGCGAAGTCAAAGAAAAATGAAATTTAAAATTAGTTGCATATAAACGTAGCAACACCCTATGTAATTCATCTAGTTATATTTTTTGATGACGTTAGTCGATTTTTATAACGTTATCAGTATAGAAAGAAAATTTTAATATTCCATATTCCCAAATATTAACACTTTTCATATAAGCTGTATTTGTTTATCTGTATTTAATATTAAAAATACAAATACGGTTGTAAATTTGTTCTGTAATAGATTTAGTTAAACATTCCAATAAAAATGTCCCTACATTTATTACATAAAGTACTTGTTCACCACGTAGTAGTTTTAAGTAATAGTTGGAAAGAGTTTAAAAGGACCACTTGAATGCATATTTTCATATTACAATGAATCAGCTGGCAAAACTCTTTACGTCAGAGACACGGCGTCGCGCCGACGTCCAGGTGAAGAGACGCGGCCCGAGCGGTGCTTGAAAGTTTAGCAAACAAGTAATTTCACCGTTCTCATCCCAATTTTAAAATTTAAATGAAAACCAGCGTTTGTGACTGGAATATAAGTATCTGCAAAGCGAATCTGGTAATCAAATTAGTGCAGTTTTTAAACTTTATTTTTCCATTACACGTTGGATGGTGAGAAATCTTTTTCAACAGACAGATGTTGTTTGAAACTTTTTCTTTAAATTGAATGCTACGTTTGAAGTTCAGATTAAACTTTATTCTTTTTTTTTCAATTCAGTGATTTTAATTCTCGAACGAGATACAAAAGCTTTTACCCGTTCAAAAGTTTACAAAATTGTATCGGCATCTAGAATGTTTTGGAATGTTGCGAAAAGGATTGAACATCAAGAATTTTACGCCTCTTCTCATGTTCGGGTTGTCAATGTTTCATATAAATGTTATTACTTGATGTTTGATATTTAAACAATTGAACAGTTATAATTATTAACACAAAACAAATTCATAGCAATATTTTATTAATTTTCTTATAGCATTTGTAGTTTTGCATTTTTTCTGTCCTTCTTATAGGTTTACTGTTAACTAAACATTTTTTCAGGACTTGTCACTTTGGTTATAAGTCAAAATTTGTTTCGTTAATAACCAATTACTGAAAATTGTGGCTCAGGAAAGAAATACTAATTTTTATGTTTTCCATAGTTATGTTTGTTATACTAAACACATTTAAAGTGACGTGATCTCTTTGAAACCAAATATTATTGTTATTCTGACAAACAATTTTCATAATTTCAAAAGCTACCCCTGTGGCTCCTCCACCACTAACATCCTTGGGGGCCGTGATTTGACGACTGGTAACCACACTTCACGCGCATAAATATATCACTTACCGAGATCTGCTTCGGCAGAGTGCCACACCCAGTATTGGGTAAAAGGCGTGATGATATATTTTTATTTTATTTATTTATTTAATTTTTGTGTTATGTTCATGCATTTTGTATACTAATATACGTAGCTGTTATTATAAAAAATAATATAATGACAGCCCACTAACAGTTCCGTAAAAAGTATGGTTAAATATATATATATATATATATATATATATATATATATATATATATATATATATATATATATATATATATATATATATATATATTTGTTTTTATACTGGCAGTTTTATGCGAACGTAAAATGCATACAAGTAAAATGAAAGTAATAGAATAAAAGTTTTTAATCACAGAATGTCGAAATGGTGGTAATCTGCAGATTAATCATAAAAAATAAGGGTTGTCATTAACTTATCGATCATTAACAGATAATGATAGGGTTATATAATAGGGGTGAGTATTTTTAACCATTACTTCGCAATGAATATATCTCAAAATTAAATATAAAATTTTGTTTCAAAATTAGAACAAGTTTTAAAGATATTTAAGTCACAGATAAACCGATCTATAGAACAACTATTTCAAGCACTGTAATTTATGTGAAAAAAGTCTAAACAATTTAATAAAATGTAGAAATACTACTTGTAATCATATAAATAAATAAATAAATATATCATCACGCCTTCTACCCATTACTGGGTGTGGCACTCTGCCGAAGCAGATCTCGGTAAGTGATATTTTGCGCGTGAAGTGCGGTTACAAGTCGTCAAATCACGGCCCCCAAAGATGTTAGTGGTGGAGGAGCCACAGGAGTAGTTTTTGAAATTATGAAAATTGTTTGTCGCCTACGGGTATCGAACCAGGGTTCTCAGGATCCACAGGCCGACTTCATACCACTGAGCTAGCCACCCCATATATCTTGTATAATATAAATATAATTTTATTTAAAAATTAGTGTTATTAATTGGTCTTATATATTATTATTATTATTAAATGGGGTGGTTAGCTCAGTGGTATGACTTCGGTCAGTGGATCCTGAGAACCCTGGTTCGATTCTCACAGGCGATAAACAATTTTCATAATTTCAAAAACTACCCCTGTGGCTCCCCACAGGGATAGCTTTTGAAATTATGAATATTGTTTGTCGCCTGTGGGAATCGAACCAGGGTTCTCAGGATCCACAGGCCGACTTCATACCACTGAGCTAGCCATCCCATTACTTGTAATCATGAAGAAGTAAAACTAAATAATCTTGAGTTACAAATGTGAAGTTAATAATTCATCCCTATTTTAGTGCAGTTTGATATCTAGAGCACATTTCCTTTGAAAAATAGCAGCATGCATATCTCACACATGTTACAAAGTATATAAAATATCGCATACATTCTTTATATGAAAATGAATAATATTCTGAAAATGGAGCAGCCTTATTTTATTGAGTTTCTTCTAGACACTTTATTTATTTCCAGCAACAAACGCGTACACTTGGTTATTTTCTAATATAGATCTCAATGCGTACTAGACAATAAACATTCTCATGTTGCAGAAAACAAAAACAAAACAACAAAAAACATTTTGTGTAACTTTGTTTGGTAATAGTTTGCAAACTTCCGAATAGTAAGTGTTAAAGATGGATCCCCAAGGATCAACAGCCATGTTTCTCTATTACGATGCCTTCCGTAGTTTATTCTGTTTCCGCTCTTTTATTGCGATTATCGCGTAAATTCTGCTTTACATGATCACTTTAGTTTATTCACGAGACCATTTATTCCACATAATTGTTTCCACGTAGGACAAAATTATAACAAATTATTTTGTTCATGGAATATCATAGTTTCAAATAAACACACAGATTTTTTTTATTGCAAATTCAAAATGTCCAAAAAATAACATACGAGTAGAATCAAATTGCATATAATCTGTCCATATACAGTATTTATTATACAGAATGTTTCTATACTTGTGGATCAAACTTTAAGGATATATATTATATGATTTACTGACTAAAAAAATTAGATTTTTTTTTAAATTAGCAAAATTAAGGGAAGTTTAGTTAAGTCAACAGTTTTAGTACCACTTGTTTGAAAGTTATTTCAATAATTAAATTATAATTATAAATACTATAACAGTCAATTATACATTAGAAAATACTTGCAGCGTTCATTGGTTTATTTAATTATTGTTTTATTAAAAATAGTTAGCAATCCAGTACCACACAAATTTACATTGAAATTTATTTTGCGTATTTTTGAAAAACTTTTTTATTTCGTGATCATTACGTCATATCGAATGATCCACTAGTAAACAAATGCATGTTACCTCATTCTAATGCTATAAATTAGAGACATTAATTTAAATAGTTAAACATAAAGTAATTATTGTTTAAAAGAACATTTACAGAAACCAGGACAAATTAAGAAATATGGTTGTACATACCATAAACGCCAGAAAGATACAATTAATGTATTGAAATATTGTAGTCTTACCTGAAAAAGAAAACAGAATTAATACATGCAATGTATAAAATATAAATAAATATATCATCACGCCTTCTACCCATTACTGGGTGTGGCACTCTGCTGAAGCAGATCTCGGTAAGTGATATATTTTGCGCGTGAAGTGCGTTTATCAGTCGTCAAATTACGGCCCCCAAACATGTTAGTGGTGGAGGAGCCACAGGGATAGCTTTTTCAAATTATTAAAATTTGTCGCCTGTGGGAATCGAACCAGGGACCTCAGGATCCACAGGCCGACTTCATACCACTGAGCTAGCCATCCCATATTATACAATGTAACTTGTACATAATTTTAATAACTTTTAAAATATTAATTACATAGGTAGAAAATAGAAATAAGTGTAGTTTCAGTTCACATAATTAAATTTATATAAATAAAATAAAATATAAATATATAATCACGCCTTCTACCCATTACTGGGTGTGGCACTCTGCTATACCAGATCACGGTAAATGATATATTTTGTGCATGAAATGCGATTACCAGCTGTCAAATCACTGCCCCCAAAGATGATAGTATAGGAGGAGCCACAGGGGCAATTTTAATTTGGTGAAAATTGTTTGTCGGTTGTAGGAATCGAACCCAGCTTCTTAATCCACAGGACGACTCGATACCACTGAGCCACTTACCCGATAACTTTGTATCTAGTGATATAAATAAATATAAATATATCATCACGCATTTTACCCATTACTGGATGAGGCTCTCTACCATATGAGATCTCGGTAAATGATATATTTTGCGCGTGAAGTGCGGTTACCTGCTGTCAAATCACGGCCTCCTAAAATGTTAGTGAAGGAGGAGCCACAGGGGTAGTTTTAATTTGGTGAAAATTGTTTGTCGGCTATGGGAATCGAATCCGGGTTCTCAAATACACAAACCGACTCGACACCACTAAGCCACCTACCAGATAACTTTGTATTTAATGATATAAATAAATATAAATATATCATCACGCCTTTTACCCATTACTAGGTGAGGCTCTCTACCATATCAGATCTCGGTAAGTGATATATTTTGCGCGTGAAGTGCGGTTACCAGCTATCAAATCACGACGCCCAAATATGTTAGTGGTGGGGCAGCCACAGAGTTAGTTTTAATTTGTTGAAAATTATTTGTCGGCTGTAGGAATCGAATCTGGGTTCTCAAATCCACAAGCCGACTCGATACCACTGTGCCACGTACCCCATAAATTTGTATCTAGTGATAATATACGAGTATCCAATCTTGTCAAATTAAACAGTAAATACTGTGTATACTTTAACAAAGTTAACGAAGCCATAAAAATGAATGTAGAGAAGAGTGAGTAGGAATATAACTGAGAGCGTATTCCGCATGGCGTATCAAAGGGTAATAAAGTTACTTGAATTCAGTGTGTTTTGTAGATGACTTCAAATTCATTTTGTATGCTTTGACTACGTGTCTTTATAATTCAATGAAAACACTTTTAAGTTCATTAACAAACTTTTAAATTGTTTAAAGAGAGCCCATTAGTCATTATTTGCCAACAGAGAGATTTATATTTATTTATATTCATAAATTATTTATCTTGTTTGTAAGTGCATTTGTATCTGAAAGAAAACTACAACGTATTTACTGGTGCTGTAACCGGTACCAGTTTTCTACACGAGTTTTCTTAACTGATTTATTTTAACCAGTGTTTTCTAAGAAAATTCTGCATTTTTGAGGACCAGTCTATTAACAAGCCTTTAGATGGCATTTTAATCATTTAAAGCCTAATTCTCAAAAGAGTTTGAGCTAGAATCGAACTAATCTGGAATTTTGGATTTATCAAATTAAGCTAAACCATATTCCCAAAAAAAGTTTAAATAAACTTTAATATAATATTACCATTTAGTTTTTGGAATGTGAATTGAATTAACTTTTTGAAGTCGAACTAGCATAACATTAGCTAATCCAAAATTCAGGATTAGGTAAAACTTTTTTGAGAATTTGGCTGTTAATTTTTCCAGCCTTTTCCTATAACTTAGATTTTTGCCAGTATTTGTATTGATTACCTTGACAATTATGTAGGTCATTATTATTAAACAAAATTAACGCAACAATAATCTAAATATGATGTTGTTTTCTTAACAAAATATTTAATAATATATTTCAATAATCATAATAGCAATGGGATGTTTAGCACAGTGGTATTAAGTCGGCCTGGTCCCTGGTTCGATTCCCACAGGCGACAAATTTTCATAATTTGAAAAAGCTATCCCTGTGGCTCCTCCACCACTAACATGTTTGGGGGCCGTGATTTGACGACTGGTAACCGCACTTCACGCGCAAAATATATCACTTACCGAGATCTGCTTTAGCAGAGTGCCACACCCAGTAATGGGTAGAAGGCGTGATGATATATATTTTTTTTTTATATAATAGCAATAAAAACGAAAAACATAAATTTTAATTTTCGCTTTTTATCTAATTATCTATATCTTTTTTCGGAAAAACAAATACATCATTAAAATGGTCAACTAATTTGGCAACTTTACCTCAATTTATTCCACTTCGTATCTCACGGTTCTTGAGATACCAAGGGTTAGACTTGAAAAAACGACTGTATATGCCTCATCAGTAAAGTTAGGCATAAAGTAGTCAACATTACTAAAAAAATATTCGCAAACAAATTTCATATTTTATATGTTTCAAACAGATAAATGCTGAATTACAGAAAAACTAAATTACATGTTTAATAATATTCATATATTTTAAATATTAAATATGCTGTGTATAAGAAAGTCATTTGGTGCTCACACCAGATTTGTTTGTTAAAGTAACAGCAAATTATGGGATTTTTGTAAGAAATATGTTTTTATGGAAACCAGAACTAATTTTTCCCCATTATTTTCAGCGGTATTCAATAAGTTGGCGTTAATATAAAAGAACTTTAATTTGCTGTAATTTTTTTGATATTGAGTTTTGTCAAAAGTTTATTGAGGACATTATTTTAGGCGCTCTATCTCCACTTTCAACCTTTTCGGTACCTTATGAATCACCCTGTATTATTCGTATTCTTTAACAATTATAATGTGGTACATCAGTTCGTAAAACAAAAGTTAGTGATAGTTATTTGCAAAGTTGAAACCAATATAACAGATGAAGTAAACATAAAGAGAATACGGGTGAATAATCAAACAGAATAGCAGGTACGTAGTGAGAACATGTGTTTTCTATCTCTACGCATAATCGTCTCGGCGTAATAACGGTATTAGAACAGAACTAATTCTAAACGTGATTATCCACGAATCTGGTTGAGCCCTTTAAGCGTCTATGCAGAGTTCGGATTGCTGGTCTATAGCGTCAATTAGTTAGCAAACCAGCACCGCGTTTCGACATTTCGCAACATCGTCCTCCAGAGTGGTTCGCTTCAACAGTTCACTTCGCAATCAGCTCACACAATAAATCGCTAATGAACGCAAACACGCATTGGGTTGGCCGGACGACCAGCCCGACCGCATCAAGGGCGGCTGCGACGACTAGCTCCTGCCACCATTCTGACATCACCAGCACATCCCATTGCCCTCGATTACGTTATTTACGGACTGGACACTATACGTAAATTACACATTCTTTAAACAGTTTTATAGACGTATGCAGCTTGCATCATCACAGTGTAAAGGTTAGTTATGCCCAATTTGACTAAAATCTACGCTTACACTTTTTGCACATGCTATTCTCAACAACAAGAATTTACAATAGCTTTAAAATTAATTTTAAAAATACGTATAATACATATCATATTTAAAATTAATATATCACTTACCGAGATCTGCTTCGGTCGAGTGCCACACCCAGTAATGGGTAGAAGGCGTGATGATATATTTTTTTTATTTTTGTTTTGTTTCAGATGCCAACTTAACAGGCAAAAATAGATATTGTAGTCCTTATGCGTTGATAAAACTTTTCTATAGTTATTAATGCTTTTTTTGCTTTATTATGACATTAATAATTAACAAAATTAATATGAAGTTTAATAAAAGTGAATGCAATATTCATGTAGCTACATAAGTAGATAAATACGTAAGTTGTAAATGTGAAGCTCGCATGCATACATGACATAGCGTAGCGATGGTATTGTTTTAGAATCACGGAACATTTAAATGTTTTGTGAACAGGCAAACAAGGCTAATCAAACTTTTCCATTTACTACGTTTACTTCCCACTAACATTACTGGTTCAACTCTCAAGTCACTTTTAATTTAATCCAAACTTACGTTTACATCGGGATTTGTTTGGCGATTTGATATAAACTGAATTTGTTTTTATTTTTTAATTGCATTTCATTTATTTTAAACTTTGTACATAAAAGATACTTTAACAGAAAATAATGTTTAGAATTTATTAATTTCCTAAAATTTTCATATAACACATCTAAGATCATATTTGACCTTAGAATATTCTAAATTGTACTACATTGAACTAAAATAGAAATAGTAGTAGCACCGTACCATTTTAAGAAAAAAGTACTACATGTGGTACAAATTCTGAATTAGATTTATATTGCTAAATAAATTCATTTGGAGTTTAATAATTTAATGCACAACCGGGCCGAAATTCATTTGTTTTAGCTCCAAAAAGCGGGCTTAAACATTGGTTTTTGACCTTAGGGCCATAAAAAAAAATAATTCCTGTGGATACATAAATAAAACGATAATTTTTCTTCATTGTGAATACTTGATTTTACGAAATGTCATTTTGACATATAACCTATTTACATATTTTAATCTTTTGAACATATAGATAATAATTATTTTATTGTGCATAAAATATTGTATGTACCACGGGTGAAATTAGTCTTTCTAACCCTGAGCATGTTATTAGCCCTCGGCGCTTTGCACCTCGTGCTAATAATCATGCCACGGGCCAGAAACGCCTGGTACATAAATAACTATTTCATAATATGCGAAGATTTTTTCTAATGTCCATTTGCATCAACGAAACTTCACTTTTAAGTTTGACATGACATGACAATATTGCATCAATTGTTTGGTAGCAATGTTAATGTCATCATATGATATTTTACTTCGATTTGATTTTATTTACTGAAGTTTCATTGGCGCAAACAGGCATAAGAGACCTTAGATATCATTTTGAAAAAAAATATTGGGGTTAAGCACTTTTATAAATACCGTCAATATACAAAATTGGCAAAAGTGTAGTATCACTGACCAATTTTTTAAAATGTAATTTTAGGTTGGTAAAATATTGTGTATTTCAAAATTTCCTAAAAATTATTAAATAAACCAGTGTTTCTAAACTATTATTTGAAAAGTATTTTCCAGCTTCAAATCTCAAGCATGATGTAGTCTACTATTATCAGGAAATAAAAAATAATTATTTCTAACCTAACCAAACCTTATCTCAGTCATTGCCATTTTAATGCATTTATGACAGTTACAATCCTTTGTGATGAGCTTCAAATCTCTGAAAAAGCTTTAGGATCATTGATAAGTAAATGTCATTATAGTAGTGGGGAAATTTTAAAAACTGGTCAGTGATAGAGCACTTTAGCCACAAAATGTATTAGGAGCAAGTAAAATTTGTTAAAATTTATATGAACAACTTATATCTCATGTAAGTCCCGATACAAGTTCGTATGTAAACATGACAAACTTTCACGAACTTCGCATAGACTCATCAGCTTAAGTGACTTCCGAAAGCGTGAAATCAAGTCATTCACGATACGCACAGCAGTTTTTCATCCCTACTGGAGATTGGTTTAAATGAGTAAACTGGTGCAAAGTAAACGTAGTGATTTCGCGTGGCTTTATTCACAGCGTACCGATTGGAAACATCACCGCAATGAATCGTGATCCCGACATTTTACACGCAACCGACTGACGTCCCTATAAACTGGTCTTGACAGTTCGTTCAGAATATCGATCCTCGTAAAACTATTCCAATTTGCCTGTGGATTCAACTGTAAAAACAAAGCTTTGCGGATTTTACGGAACTTGTGATTTATATGGCACATTGCAGGCGACGTAGGTGCATATCTACTACACATGCTCGCGGATTGCCTCTGCGATGGACGGGATCACGGCTCAGAAACTGTGTCAAACTAGACACTTTTTTATATCGCGGATATCAGATTCGTACACTTTTCAACATGTCACGACAAACATATAGAATTTATGTATGATATATTTTGTACCGGATCTTTTTTGCTGAATCATTTGTGCGCCATTGATTTCTACAGAGTGATCAAAAGGAATTGTTACAGTTGGCAATAAAAAAAAAACTACCTAGTACATAAATTCATTTCCTGTTGTTGACAGTGACATTTAAAATTTAAATTTGAGCACATTTATTATTACATTTATTTCTAAAGTATTTCTATTACATACTTAAGAAGTCAAAATTCTATTAGCTGTCAGACTCCTGACATAACCTATTTGTATTTATTAGAAATGTCAAATAGCATTTCCGCCTTTATCTGATATTGTGCCAACTGTGGAATAAAAAGATCTCTGGAATTGTATTGCCAACTATAACAATTCCTTTTGATGATCCTGTACTTTAATACAAATTATACATATTAGCAGTAGCAGAGATCGGAAACCGCAGAATAAAAGATTTGGTTCAGGGTCGGGTTCAGAGATAGAAAAAAAATGGATTCAAATTCGATTCGTGTTGAGATTTTTTTAAAGTTCGATAACAGTTCAATTTTGGTGACATATTGTTATCGTAGATTGGTATAACTGCATTAAATACTATACTGAAAACGTTATAAACATCAACTGACGTTATCATAACATATAACTACAGAGTGATCAAAAGGAATTGTTACAGTTGGCAATACATTTCCGGAGATCTTTTTATTCCACAGTTGGCATAACACCAGGTAAAGGCGGAAAGGTGAAAATCAAAGACAAACAGATTTTTTTATGTTTGAAACAAATGATCATGAATCTGACAGATCAATGACAACTCGATATAGACAGAAATTATGTGTCATGTTATCGGGCAAAATATAAAATAATTATTAATAATGAAAAATAATTATTTTCAATACATGAATCGATAGTAAATATAGCTATTATTCAATATGCTTATATAAGATTTGTTTCAATGCCCTTTTTCTTTTTAAATTGTCATTTAAATATTGCACTAGTTGCTTATGATTTTATTAAGTTTTATCAGGATGGATGACGTTAGTAGATCTTTATAACGTTTTCAGTATAGGCAACTGACAAAATAAAGAAACACAATTTATACAAATATCTAGGCAACGGAGAAACAAATTACAAATCAGTGTTACCAACTTAACTATTCTACCAAAAATTTCCCACAATGGTAAATGCCAATTATTTAAGGAAATCCGAAACAGAGAAAATAGTACAAAATACTCGTTACAGAAGGAAATTCTAGCGCTCGTTCATTAGAATAGGTTATCTTCTGTAACTTGTATTTTAATGCACTATTTTGATATGAAATATGAATCATTCGTGCGTACGTCACTAATAAAATGTTTCATAAACATTAAAAAAACAAATCTTATTTCTTGAAAGAAATTGCCGTGGAGAAAATATAAAATATTTGATATGCATGCATGGCTGGGAAAATGAATGTGTGAAATTGACAGATCGAGTGAAAGCAAATGAATTGTTATGATAGAATACTTTTTGAAGAAATGTATAAGATTGAAACTGACATTTGAAAGTAAATGAACCGAAAGAGATACGTCGTGAGCACTCATGTCAAAAAGAAAAGAGGAAGACAGCATTATACCTACGTATTTTTGTAATTTTTTAAACATATACTTGACTGCATACTCCTCTTTTTCGTTGCTCAAAAGCAGTGGTTTTCAAACTGTATGGCGCGACAGACGGATGTTAAAAGTTATGTCAGCCGGTAACAAGGCATGAAAGCTACGGAGCATGGCCAACTTCATTGAATTGCGCTACGCTTATTATGGCCGTTTCATATGTCATTAAAATTCCTAGTTTCAAATTTACAGAGCGGCCACTTCAACTAGCGCCTCTAACGAGATACGTCGTAACTAAAATTTGAAAATACTGCCGCTTGCATTGAATGAAAAAATCCTAAAAACAAGCGTAGTTATTGTATATTTATTATCATACGATCTTTACAATAAAATACTAACCTTTAGCACCAATAATTCAATAATACATCCTTCTTTTGACCTATAAACACTTCAAAATTTTTAAATAGGTGAACAATATGGCGGCATTATTTAGCTGCAGTGACAGATAATGCGACGTTGCCAAATGCTATTCTCTTAGTCTAGACTAGTTAGTCACTTTAGTCGAAAACTCAAAATACTAGTCAAAATATTTAATATCAAATGTATTAATAAAATACTCAGTTTCATTAAATGTATTTGGTTTGATCACATAAACTTCAGGTTTCAAATATTTTAAGGTTTTCTTGTAACTTGACAGCGTTGTCATTTTCCTTTAATTGATATAAAAAGTACTAGATGGCATTACTTGACGTACCAAAACTGTAAAAAACTCACGACAAATTTTTATATGGCAAAAGGATGGAATGAAACGGCCATAATAAGCGTAGCGTAATTCAATGAAGTTGGCCATGTACGGAGCAACCCGTGGTGCCATCTACCGACAAAAATCGCAAACTGCTTGACAGCAATTGAAATAATACAAAAACAAAATGCCAATAGCGATGTGAAACTGAGTCTTAATAAATAAAAAAAAATAGGAAAAAATTACATTTTTCCATCACTTGTCAAGATTCCACAAAAATTTGCAGCACGTTTGAATCAACTTATCAAGTCATATCATGTTACCGGCTTACATAGTTTTTAACATCTGTCAGTTCAGCTGAGACTGTATCACAATTCACTAGTCCCTAGTTGGTCTAGTTGGATAGTTGATTGCACCATACTGATGAGTCCCTAAAGGACGGAACCCGTCTATGGTTCAAGCTGAATTGACCAGCCGTTTGATGATGACCTGATAAGTAGATTCAAATGTGCTGTAAATTTTTGTGGAATTTTGACAAGTGATGGAAAAATTTGGTTTTTTCCTATATTTTTTTCATTTATTAAGACTCAGTTCCACATCGCAATTGACATTTTGTCTTTGTATTATTACTATTCTCATGCTATTCGTAGTTGTCCTAGGCTATCCGATATACGAGTATTTATGAAATAAAAGTGGTGTGCCAGGAAAGAAATGTTTGGCGAAGATTAATTGCAAAATGAATGTAACGAATTCATGTTCAGTGAATATTTGCTACACTAGTTGACGTAACATAGCATGTGATGTTATATAGAAGTAAACAGCTAATACGTAAATGAAATCACAATCAATCAGTACTCCATTTAGTCCATACAAACACACCACACCTTTCTGTTGAGCAGCTATCATCAATACCATCGTACTCAACATGATTGAAATGGAAATAGTCAAAACAGCGAGTGCATTGGTTTATGGCATATACTCCTAATGTATAATCTCTCTTGTGCAGTGTAAATGGTGCTCTAGCACGAGTCACTGGTAGTGTAATTATGGCTGATTGTTCGGTGAGACTGCGATTCATCTGCTATGATTGCAGCGATGCCAAAGCTGATGAGGAACGAACTGTTCTGGATACTCAAGTTCCATCAAGAGTGCAGAAATAGATTATATGTATGTCATGTGATAGGAATAGTAAATTGGAGAGTTTTATCTAGTGCTGGGGTGCCAGTTTGGTTGAATTACAAGGAAATTCCGATTCATAGAAAATATCTTCACTTTCAAAAACAAGCGCAGGACGATACTCTTTTCCTTTCTTATCTTTTTGTTTAATTTTCAGTTACTGCATTGTGTGAATTTTTTTTTTCATATACAAGCGCAGGCTATCGCTTTCATCTTTTCTAATCTTTGTAGGGTCGTTATTAGATTCGTTGTTAAGAGTAAGAGTGAGTAATTTGAGATGGTTTGCGCATATGTTATGTACGTCGAAGGAAGAGGACGAATGAAAAATGAATAGGATGTGATTGAAGGTTAGTTATGTGATAAATGATTTCGAGTGTGACAAGTAAATGAGCTTCTATGGAGGGATCTATGACTGTTGTTAAAGTGACAGCATAAGGGGGGACCCCATCCTGGAATTTTAAAAAAATCGATTTTTTTTTTGCATTTTGCGATCCTTTGGGCCTCTACAATGTTGTCGTAAAACGATTTTTCGATATATAACTTCGTTTGAAAGATACATCGAGAAATTTTATCATATATAATAACACTGTAAACTGAACTGGAAACTTTAAACGCATTTTTCTCGAAACCATGCTGCAGAAAAATCTCGGGATCTATCCAACCGATTTCGCTCTTTTTTTGTGTCCAATACGTAAAAATGTATTCTCTATGGTTGAGCATAGGATTTTTTTGATATTTCAATTTTTCGATTTTTTAGATAATTTCATATAGTTTTGGGTTTTTCAAATCGGAATGTTCTGCGATGTTTCAAGACTTCCCGGTGCATGCAGCCAACGAGGAGCAGTTTTGAGAAGGCGTGTGTACCCGTGCCACGGAATAACGGATCGATATTTTTACGTAAAAATGTCAAGTAAAGATGAAATATAGCTGAATATTATACAAAAAACCCTGAAGAGATTGCTTCATTTTTAATACCAGAAAAAAAATTGTGAAAATCGCTTATTTTTTGACTCTCCAGGGTGGGGTCCCCCCTTAAGGCTGGCAATTTTAATTTATGTCTATCTCGTGACAGGAACGCACTGTATTAATAAATTTGGACTCATTTGACGCAGTTTTTAATTCTGAACCATTTTTTTTTGCATTCACACTTTTATTCTAAAATGAATAGGACAGAAATGACCGTCACATGAAATTTTTACTATTATACTTCCTATGATCCATTAAAGAGTAGACCTCCAGCAAATATTTGTATTTATATGAAATCCTTAGCAACACTAACTGAAATAGCACATCTCAACTTAAGCATCTACATCGTTTCAACGTCCAGTGCTGCTTGTTCGGTTGTCGCTCGCCGTTTGCTAATGGCGCTCACGTTGATTGATATTTACAGATTTGAAATGTTTAGCTGCGTGAATGGTTCTGGTTGCACGGCCGAACAACGAGGAGACACGATACAATGGTGATGGCATCTGGCGTGCAAATATTCAACGACATTGGCACACTATAGTTGTTGATTTTGTTATTTGTTTGAAATGAAAGCGTTAGTGAATGTGTTGAAATTGTGATTGGGTTAGTTGATAGTTGTTTGCAGCCAAATTTGTAAATAAACAAACTAGTAGCGCGTGATCGCATTAATCGGAACGGTGTATTGTATTATTGTAGCAACGAGCTTGTTTACTATCTTGTAAAATTGATAGCTGACTTATAAAAAAATTGTATAATCTAGAAGCTTGTAAAGATTCATTTTCATACTGAATATACAGTTTGAATAAATGACGTTTACAAGTGAGTAACAAAAAAAACTTACTTGCCATGTTAATCGCGAATGGCATAGTGATATAGAAGACCCTTAAAAATACATTGTAATTTAGTATATTTTTATATATGTTATAATATACTGCATATTGAACAGAAGTAGGTTGTGTCAAAAATTCAATTTTTAACAATGTCGGGCAGTACGGTGGGGTGGGTAGCGTTACGGAATTTAAATCCGGAGATCCTGAGTTCGAATTCCAGTCAAGTTAGAAATAATAAAAACAACCACTCTGCGGCTCGGTGAGTAATTGGGATTCAATTCCTGTTGTACAGAGTTACATAAATAAATAAATAAAAATAAAATTAAGGATAAATTCAAAATATAAATAATTTTGCTAAAGAAGGGTAGTGCAACTGGCCATTACAATTTAAAATAAATTGTTTCTCTTGCTCTCTAGTTCCGCCATCTATGATGTTACACCTAATAAACCTCATATTTGAATTAATAACCAATTAATAATGATTTCAATCACTCAATGCACAACTGACCAAGAACATTCATGTCATATTAAAACCTCAAGGGAAGTAATTACTGTCACCCTCATATCGTGCACGCGTGAATTCATCACCATATCACGCATTCTATCACATATGCACGCATAGTCATCCCTTCGCTAGATGCGTGTTCACATTGTCAGCCAGGGCCGGACTTTATACTACGCAAATAAAATGAGAATATTTTACGGGCAGTTTATCTGTCACAGGGTTGAGAGATTTAAATCATGATTTAATAATTTAAACATAAATGAATAATTTTTATTATTGTATTTATTAAATTAAAAATACAAAAAAAATTGCAGTAAAAAAATAAAAACATATTTTAATAAATCATAAATATTTGAATATGAAATTACAATTCAAATAACAAAAAGAAGCAAGTATAAACGTTTATTCATTTAGTGGTACATGATTATTAAAATGTTTAAATAAAAAGTCCAAATGATGAAAAAACTCAAACTCAACACAAGCTGAAGACGAAGTGGCGCATAAAAGTGATTTTATAATTTTCAATATTATATCTTTATTTGGTCCTAATTCATCTTTTTGGGACATCCACCATTCAACACTTGAAACGTTGTTCAAAATTTCTTTTGAAAACATTACGCAATACATAATATTTAAAATTTAAATTCAAAATACTCGTTTTTAAATACAAAATTTAAAAAATCTAATTTAAATCAAAAAAATTTGATTAAAATAAAAAAATTGATCACGATTTTTATCCACCCTGATATGCCAAATAATGGAAGACTTAAGAAATGCAATACTCGAGTTCCCAGTTCCTGGTCCGCGAATAAAGATGGCGTTAATAATTTATGTTTGCAATCGAGGCGAAAACCGAGGTTAGCAAATCAGATGAGGATATAAAAGAATTTTTCAACCGAGACGAACACAACGGGAGATCTGCTACGGCAGAGTGCCACAACCAGTAATGGATAGAAGACGTGATGATATATTTATTTATTTATAAGTTACTTTTACTTACACAACATAGTGTTAATAAAAATCATCAATTTGATGGGGTGGCTAGCTCAGTGGTATGAAGTCGGCCTGTGGATCCTGAGAACCCTGGTACCCTAGATTCGATTCCCACAGGCGACAAACAATTTTCATAATTTCAAAAGCTACCCCTGTGGCTCCTCCACCACTAACATCTTTGGGGGCCTGTGGAAATCGAACCAGGGTTCTCAGGATCCACAGGCCGACTTCATACCATTGAGCTAGCCACCCCATATATAACCATATATTCCAAATAAATAGAGACAGATGTTTTTTGCAAATTAAAAATGTCCAAAAAATTATCATAAAATCAAAATGCACATTATCTGTACATATACAGTATGAAACTGCTCGCAGCGCCGCCATCGGTACTTTAAGTTGACAATAGTACTTCTTCTCAGTGGTATGAAGTCGGCCTGTGGATCCTGAGAACCCTGGTTCGATTCCCAAAGGCGACAAACAATTTTCACCATTTTAAAATTAGCCCTGTGGCTCCTCCACCACTAATACCTGCGCAGGCTGTGATTTGACGACTGGTAACCGCCCTTCACGCGCAAAATATATCACTTACCGAGATCTGCGTCGGCAGAGTGTCACACCCAGTAATGGGTAGAAGGCGTGATGATATATTTATTTTATTTTATTTATCAATTTGAAATTCAACAGGAAAACTACAAAGGGTATCTAAACATCAACTATAGTTTTCACTGTAAACATTCAAATTGAATATGATTCGTTCGACTCTAAATATTCTAAATTCGTCTCTGTGATGTGCACACCGCTGTTGCATTCCACATAGTGCCGCGTAATTGAAAACCATCAAATATTACCCTTACAAACAAGCGCGAAGTGATAATCAACGATAGATCAGGCCGATATTTGCATTTACCGTGTCAGACGAGAACGCGCCATAAATAAATTACTGTAACAACTGTTGACGCTATACTACAGCAACTATGTTCGCTTCATGGTAATGACACTACAGCTAAATGGTAAATATAAATCATGTCACAGATTTACATACAAATTATGGAGTATTGAGTGAAAATGGACGAATTATTCAAAAGAATTCTAGTGTGTAGTTTGTGGAACAATTTGAAATTTCAGTTTGCATATTTAAACGTGAAATAAAATATACAGTTCAGGCTATAAACACTTTTTTATAAATCATTTCCATGTAAATACTGTTTTTATGCATGGATGCTCAAACATTTTTTACTGAATTTTAAATACATTTTATCATATTAGAAACGCATTCACGCTGTTTTAAATAGATATTTTGTTTAATATACACTGGTACTAAACGGCTAAATATAAAATATAAATTTTGTACCTCAAAATAACAAAATGTTCGTCACTAGAGGTATACTCGCAAATACATTATTTAATATATATTGGCATATAGAATAAGAATTTAAAAATAAGGCAAAACAATATTTGTCAAATAATGTAAATATTACTATTTAAGAAATAATTTACCTACTTTAATTTGTGCATATGGTTTGTAATACATTATTTTATAACTATCTGGTTTTTTGTATGTTACTAGCTTAAAGCTAAATAAGTATATATATATATATATTATATTATATTATTATATTATATAAACATGTAGATTATAGAATTTGTATTTGAACTTTGAATCGGTATAATTTTTGATGAAAAAACATATTTGTGTCATCGACCACCCTCCGTATTCGCCTGATCTATCACCATGTGACTATTATCTTTTCCCAAAACTGAAAATTGCCATGAAAGGAGCGTTTTATGATGATATTCCAGCCATTCAAGCAGTCGTGACACAGGTGTTAAAGAACGTTTCTTTAGATGGCATAAAAAATCTATGCATGCTCTAGTTGATCGTTCTAAAAAGTGTATTGATTCAAATGGAACCTATTTTGAATAAATATTAAGTTTCAAACATAATACAATGCGTGTTTTATTCTATATCTCAAGAGTTTCGTTATTTTTGGGACATACTGTGTACATCGATGATATTTGACAATTTTTAAAAATAGATATCAATTTTAGTTCAAACCTTTCTGAAACCGACAAGAAACTGCCTACCTTCCTGACTAATATACAATTAGTCAATATTATTTATATAAAAAAATTAAATATTTATGATTAATTATTGCTTAAATTAAACAGTTTCAGGAATAATAGTATACATAATACGTCAGAAAAGTGTTTTTACTTTTCTCATTTATTATGTAATATACTAATATTGTGGAAAATGTAAAATGCCGTACAATTTGGAAAAATCTACATTTCCAGAGATTACATCCCAAAAATTAAGCATGATATGAAGATGCGCTCAACGGCATTGGATTCCTCGTGTCCGAATTGACTTGTACACATATTTTCAGCAATTTTTTTATTTTTGATATCTTGACCAAAATTCTCGATATACACAAATTTCTAAAGCCAATATCTTCAAAACTAAAAGAATTACGAACTCAGGGATTTCACCACTGGATTCTGCGCGTCGAAGTACGTATGTATGTAAATTTTTAGTGTAATATGCGGACGAGGAAAAATCAAAATCACTGAAAATATGTTTATAAGTCAATTCGAACACGAGAAATTCAATGCCGTTGAGCGCAATTTTATATCTTGTTTAGTTATTGAGATATAGCCTTCGAAAAAGTAATATTTTGCATAAGTGTCATCTCGTTTTGACGTAGCTTTTCCTTAGTTTCAACAACCGCTTCTTCAAGTAAACCATCACTTTCCTGACTTATTATGTAATATACTATTACCAGCTATTAAATTATGTCCTTTTAAAATTTCAGTGAAAAGGAAACCACAGAAGTAATATTTCATTTAAAATATGAATTCTTTTAAAATATTAATATAAAAAAGTATTTTCCTAAGCATTTACGACATAAAATTTCTCTTGACATTCATATTTCTGTGGAAGGAAACAAGAAAATGTACTTATAGCAGTATTTTTTTGTTTTACAGTAATTATACAAAGTCGCTTAAGAGTAACACCACAATATTTATGTTTATCTCACGCTGTTTAATCCGCATTATTAAATCCACTGCAATAGCTCGTAGCAACATTAATCTAGGCCGAAAAAAAACCTCGAAGCGAGTGAAGAGGGTTATAAAACGTGAGGGAACTAAAATTGGGTTAAGAGACTATTAAAAAAGGTTCCCAGCGGACTACACCGCGAGTACATTGTCAGCACCGCGACGCGTGGCGTCTACATGACGTGCTATTTCGTCTCTTTCTAAAAACCGGCGTAGAACCTTTTTAAGTTTCTTTAATATTGTTGCAAGTCATATTTCAAGAATAACGCCAAATATATTTTAAAATTTAACAGAAACTTAATACCAATTACAGCTTATCATGGAAACCAAACAAAATAGACAGTTATTTTTATGGAAAAACGATCCATATACATTTAATTATAGAAAATCAATCTATTGAATTTATAAACTGTTATGAAAAATAGCCCTCGATTCAGATGAGTTTCACATCCCTGCTTTTTAGGATCAGGAATGGAATTGAAACAAAACTACAAACAATTGTATGACATTGTAGTAACTGAAAAAGTTTTCTTGTATTCGCATCATTCAAAATAAGGTTTACATTACCTTGGAAATCTATAGAAAGTTTGATTTTGCGTACTAGTGCGCAATGTAATTAAAAAAACACCCATTCTTTATGATTCTAAATTTTGACTATTAAAACGCTAATTGTTCTTATGTACACACATTTTAAGGAATTTTAAAAAAAGTATGGGGTGGCTAGCTCAGTGGTATGAAGTCGGCCTGTGGATCCTGAGAACCCTGGTTTGATTTCCACAGGCGATAAACAATTTTCATAATTTCAAAAACTATCCTTGTGGCTCCTCCACCACTAACATCTTTGGAGGCCGTGATTTGACGACTGGTAACCGCACTTCACGCGCAAAATATATCACTTACTGAGACCTGCTTCGGCAGAGTGCCACACCCAGTAATGGGTAAAAGGCGTGATGATCTATTTATATTTGTTATTTATTTTAAAAAGTAGAGAAATTATTTATAACGCCATCAGGCAGACATATTTTAACAAACTTTACGAGAAAAAATAAACAATTTGTTTTCAAATAACAAATGTCATTTCATGGCATACTTAACTGTCAATATAATTTCACGCTTCAAATTTAATAAATTTCCTCATTGTCGATTATATAATTGCGCTCATGTGCAAAGTATGTCTTCGCGCCCTTGTTATGTAAATAGATATTTTTTTTTACTATTAATGATTAATAAATGGCGTAATGGTACAGTGGTTATCGTGTCGAACCTTGGTTCGATCCCCGCAGCCGACAGAACATTTTCACCAATTTAAAATTACCCCTGTGGCTCCCTCACCACTAACATTTTTGGGGCCGTGATTTCACGGCTGGTAACCGCACTTCACGCGCATAAATATATCACTTACCAAGATCTGCTTCGGCAGAGTGCCACACCTAGTAATGGGTAAAAGGCTTGATGATATATTTATTTATTTATGTTAATAAATAAATATATTCTTGTGGTCAATGCCGCACCGAACAAATTCAAAGGACAAGAGCGTTCATCGGGAAAGGTCATGCAGGATAAGAATTCCACTGTTTCCATAAATTACTAGCGACCGAACCGCCTCATGCGCGGAAAACGCGAACGAGAACGAGAGCCAACCCTAACGCGATAAACAGAATAAATTATTTATTAATCTGGCAAACGCGAGGGGGGCGCGTCGAGCCACGTTAACAAGTACATTCGACGCGTAACGAAATATTTACGAGGGGCGATCAATGTATCTGATCCTGCACGGAACCTACCCTAATTTAACGAATAATTGCTGACATTTGTAAATAACCTAATTTTAGTTACCCTGTATATGGGTTATACTGGATCAATCAGTCGCCATTTTATGGGATAATTTTAAAATGTGGCACAATTTCGGGATGCTGCCGGTATAAATTTAACACCAAATGGCACACACAATTTATGTAACATATTGTCTACTGAAAAACATTTATTTTGGTAGTTAATTTTAGTAAGCCAAAAATATTGGATAGAAATACTTAATGGACTAAGATTTAAGTTGTTAGAAATTCTTTATTCAATATTGGACAACGTTTAGTCCAAGGTTATGGTCATCTTAAAATTGTCAGTACAGAGTTGGCTACGAACTGCTGCCCCATCCACCGTATTCTCCGGATTTGGCCCCGTGCGACTTTTTTTTGTTTCCAAATTTGAAAAAGTCCCTCGCCCGGCAGAAATTTGAGTCGAATGAGGCAGTTATCGCCGCCACGGAGGCCTACTTTGCAGACCTCCAGAAAACGTATTTTTCAGACGGAATAAAGAAATTGGAACATCGCTGGATCAAGCGTATCGAACTCAAAGGAGATTATGTTGAAAAATAAATCGCCACTTTTCCAAAATTTTTGTTTTTCTTTTGTAGGCTAAGTACTTATCGGACCACCCTCGTATATCAAAACATAAACATCCTGATTCTCAAAAAAGTTTGAAGTAATCCTGAATTTTAGATTAGGTAATCTTGTGCTAGTCCGACATTAAGAAAGTTAGATCAATTCACTTTCCGAAAATTAAATGGTAAGAAGATTATATTAAAGTTTATTTAAACTTTTTTGGGAATATGGTTTAACTTAATTTGACAAATTCAAAATTCTGGGTTAGCTAGATTCTAGCTAAAACTCTTTTTAGAATTGGGCTGTTAAAATATCAGTTGAACAATATTATTCGGGGCAGATATTGAAAAATGTAAAAAAAATAGTTCTAATTTAAATAAATCAAAAGTTGACGACTCCAAATTTCATGTCTGGTCACGAAGAGCAAAATAGCGATATCCAGTCGTAATGCGACTCTAAAATTAAACTATTCTATTTTACGTTCATATAGAAGTCAGTAGCTGTATTCCATTTGCCATTTGGTTCACTTAAATCAGTTCAGATAAATTAGACAATATGTCTAAATGAACTGAATTAAGCAAACTGATGCACTTATTGGGGCAAATTACTTCAAAGTAAATTAGAATCAATAATTCTAGTACTGAAAATAAAGTCAGTGAAGTAATCCAGTGAAATAAATAAGTGATCTGATTCAGTAAATGTAAGTTAGATCTGATCCAAATGGCAAATGGAATACGCCTATTATGATAGACAGTTGCGTATAGAAAGAGCTTTTATTACAATAAGCAAAAGTCCGCCAGTACGGTGATGTAGTTAGCGTTCCGGAATTTAAATCTGAATATCCCGAATTCGAATGTCACTCAAGCTAAAAAAATATGAATTACAGCACTGCGGTTGGTGAGTCCGGACCTTTTACTATAATTGGGAGTAAATTCCTGTTGTACAGAGTAACATGAATAAATAATGAATTAATTATTATTTTAATTATTATCGATGATACAGACGTCTATTACCGATAACATAAATTCGTGTTTTTGTAAGTAGACGTACTAAAAATACGAATGTTTGTAAGTAGTTCGGATTCCGCTATAAGATATAGATAATTGGGATAAAGTGCCTGTACTACACAGTATGAAATAATAACAAATACAAATGGAGGGAACTACGATAGAGAACATGTGTCTTGAGACAAATAAATAGCTGTCAAGATGACACACATTTCTAATAAATGTTATAGCAGCAACAGTAGAATTTCTAGACATTCAAATTCAAATATTAAAAGTTTCTTCGGTAACAAGTGACAGATAAATGAAAGTGACAATCGCAGAATTCATCAAATAAAAGAAAAATAAAAAGTTTTCGTTGACTGATGCAATAACGAATATTGAATGGTAAGCCAGCATGTCTACTACATCATATAGGTAATATTTCAATGCATGCAATAAATATTATTTTCTCGTCCATTAAAAAGTAGTTGCTAAATTAATGCAAAAGAGAGAGAGAAAAGAGATTAATTAAAATAGAGTTTCATTTCAGTTCATTTGAAACCCGTACAAGTATACGTATAATAGATAAAAAGTATCAGCGTTTTTTAAATAGCGGAAAAATAAAATACGATTCTGAAAATTCCAATTAAAAACATTCCATCAAAATATTTAAAACATTTTCCTCACGAATAATTAAACATTCCTGAAAACAAAGGGTTAAAGGAAATATTGAAATAATGATAGGAATGCATTCGATATAATTAAATTGATATAAACGTAATACATGACTCAAATGAAACGTATCAATGGTAAAATAAACTTACTAGAAGTATAATGCGCAAGTAATACATAATAAATTAGACGCCAAAGTTTTACTTTGAATGCAAACGCTTTAGTGGTTTTCAAAATTTTTGGAACGAGGATCCCCTTGGAGGCCAAATCACAAGTAAATTCTTTTGCGACCTATCTTTTTTTTTGTGTGTGATCAAAGTTTGTACGAGTCTGATATAATAATGTGCATTACAAAACAGAACCACAATTTCTGAAATTAATCAAAGAAACCCCATTACAACTTTGGTATAGTTTTTATAGGAATTTTGGTATGTTGGTATAACAGTTTCTAGAGTTAATTTTATTTTGCTAGCAAGCTTATTATTTATTACCAGTCAACTTCGATTTGTAGTAGGCAGAGACATTTCAATTGTTTTTCAGTATTGCCAGCTTCCGGTTAAGAAATAGTATAACGCAATAATATCCCTTATAGCGAATTGTATACTATACTTTATCTACAAAAAAAATTATATGTAATTTCGTTTCATAATAATCCAAAACTAATAAAATTACATGAACATTGCAATATTTTGTGATAGAACTATGGTGATTGAGAAATGTGATTTTGAAATGTAAAAATTTTTGGACATTTATTTTTTTTTTTTTAGTTTTTCATAATTACCTACCAGTCTTCATGTCTTTTATTTGCACAGAGAAATTGATTTAGGCATAATAATTTTCCCCACCACTAACATCTTTGGGGATTGTTATTTGACGGCTGGTAACCGCATTTCACGCGCATAAACTTACCGAGATCTGCTTCGGCAGAGTGCCACACCCAGTAATGGTTAAAAGGCGTGATGATATATTTATTTATAATTTTTATTAAGTACAATAATTTACATAACATAAAATACGAGTATATTAGATAACAGTTATTTGTTTCATTAGGACTAAAAAAAAAGTGATGATATATTTATTTATTTATTTATTTATTTTATTTGAAATAGTATTTTTAGTTCCATTGTAACATATTATTCTATTTTATCCACTTATTTAAAATATTTCGTAGATTTGTTCTACCTAAATGAAACAAATTAACAACATTATTATGCTATTTTTGGTCCTAGATCCAAAAAACAATGACGTATCCATGTCAACGTAAACATTCCTGAAATAATGTTCTCTCACTACTGAGAAAGTTAAAATAATGGTATTATATTCAAGTGAGTGAAAAAAAATAATATATTTTTTGCAATCTTCCAGTTCTCATCCAATTTGAATCAATTTTTTTGAAGATCAAGTTTAGCCTATAAATATTGCAAAAATAAATAATTTTTGCAGTCTTTAAAATAAAAAATTTATTTCCGTAATATTCAAAGTTACGATACATTTAATTTTAAAGGACTCACGTGCAAAATTGGATTTTGTTAATTGTCGTACAAATGTGAATTCGATAACAGTGTTCACGGAACGCAAACAATCACTGTTTTTTAAATTTTCTAAGTAGCATCCGGCGACCCTCCTCCATTGTCTTTGTATCCCCTTCTCTCCGGAGGGTCGCAACCAACACACTGAAAACCACTGGTTTAGACAATTGAGGATATTTTAACCATAAGGTATGTGGTTTCCCAGATCGAAGCGTCGTGTGCCCAACCGAGTTACAACTTCCGTTTCCGGTGACACGTCACGATCAGAACTTCCAAACAAAATTCGTTAATGAAATTTATTTGTTGGCGGTCGATTCCGGGCACTCCAACTGACCACTGTCAATTAGAAAGTTAACTTGGCCACTTGATTTGATTATTTTGTTCGCTGGACAAATAATTGATAATAGTCAACAGAGGACTCTGCGCAGCGCACACTAACTTACTTTGCTGCTGTAATGAGCAGTGAACACCAATATAAACTTTTGCTTCGGTCAGTACTGGGGATTATACAATTTTCATATTTAGAGTAAGTTTAAAACTTGAATACTTTTTCTGGATTCAGAACAGTCTTTAGAATATTATATCTCTGTTTTGGCATTAGAATAACATATTATCGTACGCATATTTATGCTAGAATGAGCTGCATCCTTAAAGGATTTTTGGTAAAATAAATAAATAAATATATCATCACGCCTTTTACACATTATTGGGTATGGCACTCTTCCGGGGCTGATCTCTGTAAGTGATATATTTATGCGCATGAAGTGCGGTTACCAGCCATCAAATCACGGCCCCTAAACTAGTTAGTGTGGAGGAAGCCACAAGGGTAATTTTAATATGGTGAAAATTGTTTGTCGACTGTGGGAATCGAACCAAGAATTGTGGCATTCTGCCGTGGCATATCTCCGGAATTGTATTGCCAACTGTAACAATTTCTTTTGATCATTCTGTATAAAATAAATATAAATATATCATCACGCCTTCTACCCATTACTCAGTGTGGCAGTCTGCCGAAGCAGATCTCGGTAAGTGATATATTTTGCGCATGAAGTGCGGTTACCAGTCGTAAAATCACAGCCCTCAAAGATGTTAGTATAGGGAACCGAGGTTCTCAAATCCAAAGGCCGACTCTCGATGCCACTAAGAATATTATTTATCAATTTAATCTTGCCGCCTCGAAAATAACATGTGTCTACGGCCTTGTCTGAATTCGGATATAAAAATATATCAAACAAAAATATCTGCTGTTTCTTAGCAACTAAATAGATTCAATAATATTGATCAAACTACCACACGCGAAATATACATGAAAGAATAAAAAAAACTTTTTAAATATAAATACAAAACATCACAGAATGAAATACTAAAAAAAAAAAAACAGATACCATTCTACTAAGTACTTAACAGTACACATACATGTCCTATATAAACTATTAATTTATCCGGCAGGAAGATAGTGTCGAAAGTGTTGCGGCATTCGAATTCGAAGACCGCTTAGGTTTCTTACGATTTTTGATCAATTTGCTCTAAAACTATTTTCCGTACGAATATTGTAACGAAAATTTACATACATATGTATTTTGATACGCTGAATACAATGGCCAGACCCCTAAGTACATACGCGTTCTAGTTTTTAAGATATTCACCAAAAATGTTTTTTTGATAATTTTGAAAATTGTTGAAATCTCGAATACAAGTTAATTGAAACACCAGAAATTCAATGCCGTTGAGCGCATCTTCATATCTCGTTTAGTTTTTGAGATATGATCTCGGGAAAGTCAAAAAACTGAGGTGTTGAAATTTTTAGAATTGCCACATTTCCAAAGGCTTTGTCTCAAAAACTAAACAAGATATGAAGTTGCGCTCAACGGCATTGAATTTCCCGTGTCCGAATTGACTTATTAGCAAAATCAGAGCTCATTTGAAATGATTTAATTTTTTGGATATTTTTAATTATTAAGATTTTTAAATATTTTCAAACAATTTGCTCTAAAACTATTTCTCGTACGACTATTGTAACGAAAATTTACATACATATGTATTTTGACCCACGGAATACAATAGTCAAATCCCCAAGTGCTTACACCTTCTAGTTTTTAAGATATTACCCAAAAACTGTTGTAGAAAAAAAATATATAGAAATTTTGTGAAAATCTTGAATATTGCTGAAAACTTGAATACAAGTTAATTGAAACACGAGAAATTAAATGCCGTTGAGCGCATCTTCATATCTCGTTTAGTTTTTGAGATATGGCCTCGGGAAAATAAAAAAAACTGGTACTAAAATTTTTAGAAAGTTATAGACTTTCGGTGACTCTGCTTGTAAGGTTATTACTTTTGGCTGCACCATAATCAACATCTCCAGGCACGAACGATAATAGACTACTTTCTGCTCTAGGTACACAAATAATTATTTTACTATCAAAAGCTCGTTCTGCGTTGAAATAATTATTAATTTATAGATCATTACTGCGGTTTTTAAAAACAGTTGAACCAATAGTAAAAACAAAGTAAACAAATCACCCAGAGCAAATTTCAATGAACGCAATTAAAAAATCCATTAGGCAACATTGACTACCTAGAGGAAAATTAATTAGTCAGGCCACATATTGAATTAATAACATGTAATCTACGGAGAAACGGTCAAAACTTGTAAAATATGAATTTCGCAGGCAGATGCTCCCACTAAACCGAATTTATGGTCAGTGTCCGAGCAAGGCCAGAGGTCCCCAACCTGTGCAATGTGACTGATGGTGGATTTGCTTGCGTGTAGCGCGCGACGATCGATGCGATGCTATACTTCAATGGACGCGGTCGTTGTTTCGAAGCACTTCTACGCTAGTTATGTGGATTGGAATATACTACTGTTTGTGTTCTGAATCGATTTAGCATTAATGAGAATATAAAGGGGCTGAGGTTAAAGAGTAATGGTATACTCTGATTACAGTGCAATCCAATCATGGAACTAAAATTAGAGCTACCCTATTTTACATATATTTGCTAATTTGCTACTATACGAGTACATTAAAGTACTAAAACTATTTATGCAGCACATCAAATGGGAAGAGTCATTGAAATTATTTGTATCATATTGATTACTGTATGGGAATATATTTCAAATAACACTAATAGTAATTAAATGTTACATCTAAATCAATTACCACATTCATTTATGCATGGGGTAGTTAGCTCAGTGGCATCAAGTCGGCCTATGGATCCTGAGAACCCTGGTTCGATTCCCACAGACGCCAAACTATTTTCACCATTCTAAAAAACTATCCTTGTGGCTTCCCCACCACTAACATCTATGGGGGCCGTGATTAGCAAATTTATTTTCAAATCTTGTTACATTGTTCAATGATTGAAATATTATTATTGTACGAATGGGTTTTCTGGTGCTTATTTTGTAGCAACAGATTATTGAATAATCATTTTATAGAGTAATGGCTCAGTGGTATCGAGTCGGCCTGTGGATCGTGAGAACCACAGTCGACAAACATTTTCATCACATTATAATTACCCCTGTAGCTCCTCCACCACTAACATCTTTGGAGGCCATAATTTGAAGACTGGTAACCGCACTGCACGCGCAAAATCACTTACCCAGATCTGCTTCGGCAAAGTGCCACACCCAGTAATGAGTAGAAGGGGTGATGATATATTTATTTATTTATGCAAATCTGTACAACTTAATCCCAATTATAATACAGGGTTCGAACTCACCGAGCCTGAATGGAATTCGAACTAGGGATATCCCAATTCAAAGTCGTAACGCTACCCACACCACTGTACTGCTGGATAAATTTAAACTTACTTATTTCATTACTTCTCAAACAGATGTAGATAGTTGTTAAATACTGATATCATTTATTTAGTTATGGAATTGAAAGAAATGTAAAACGATTAAATGCCACATTAGTTATTTGTATACCAAGGGTTAAAAGTAGCTATTTGCAAACCCAAGCTAAAGATTTTAGTCCGAGGTAGATAAGATGATACACTTTTAAATTGCCGCTCGGTAAGTGGCAAATGTCAACTTCCTGCTTTCAACTGACAGTTGGAAAAGTCTATTTTCTGTTCGGTTGTAGAAAAAAAAAACACTTTCAACCAGAGATATACACTACATTTTTTTCTAACATAAAGAATGAACGTTTATCGATTTTTAATTGCTATTAATATAAAAAAAAATAACGTAGGTAGATAGGAAAAATATAAACGAAAAAATTTATATGTATGGTGTGCAAAGAGGCTTGTCAATAGACCATTTTAAAAATGTCCGCGACCCCTAGGTGTTTATTTTTTTAACTAACAACTTAGTGCCGCCAAATGGTGGCGAACGAGATATTTCAAAATGAATTTAAGTACAAAGTAAGTAAAATGTTTATATTGAAAATGAAAACTTATTGTAGTATCAAAATAAATGAAGTATATTCATCAGTTATTTATAAATTATGGTAATATGATAGATTTCGTTTAATAACATATTAATTCTTTTCTTCTGTTCTTGTTTTTGTTTGAATTATTATTACAACCCTGTACACAGCATATAGTATCCGTCATAATTACTATTATTAATTACTTTTATGAAGAAACAAATACTAAGCAACAAAAATAATCGAACTGTCACTTGTCAAATCATAGACAAAGATGAGTATACGGCACTAACTTTTTTTATCTCCGTTTAACGTTTGCACATGCGCAATGAATTTTTAAAATGGTCTATAGAAACAGTGTGTAAAGAGTCTTAGTATGCACTTATACGCGTTCTGTCATCAAATGAAATTCGAAACAGTTTCTTGTTTAACTACGACAAAAAATATGATTTTGTGACCCGATCGATAGCAAGGGATGAAGGGCAAGAAACGGTAATGATTTTTATGCATTTAAAATGATGTTTTCCATTTAGATTATCCATTCCATACATAGCAATTTTGATAAATGTTTCCTATTGGTGATATTGCTACCCTAATATTATAATGCCATTATGCTTTCAGCTAACCTTATAACTAAATCTACGATACGATAAGAAAGAAAAGGTATAATCTAAGAACTTTTCGAATTATTGAAATTTCACTTCAAAATTAATTAAGCAAAATAATAACAGCTTTTATTTGTTATTATTCTCTGATCACAAACATTATTTGTTGGTACATGCAACAAAAATATTAGTGGCAAAAAATTGGATCATTTTAAATACAGATATAAGACGCATTCCATTTGCCATTTGGATCAGATCTAACTTACATTTACTGAACCAGAACACTTATTTACTTCGTTGATTCTATTTTCAGTGCTAGCATTACTTATTCTAATTTACTTTGAAGTAATTAACCCCAATAAGTGCATCAGTTTACTTGCTTCAGTTCATTTATTAATTTGTTTATTTTATTTGTTACTCTACACAACAGATATTTAATCCCAATTACAGTATAGGGAACCTATATATTATAGTGAAATCGGAACCACTCAGACACAATCGTGTTTTTTTTTTAATATATAAGTAGAAGTCAGTGTGATTTGAACGCATAAATAAATATATAGAAATATTTGGGGAATCCCGGAAACACTGTACAGAGCAGACCTTGGACACAAATAAATATAAAAATAAATAAATAAATATAAATATATCATCACATATTTTACCCATTACTGGCTATAGCACTCTGTCGAAGCAGATCTCGGTAAGTGATATATTTATGCGCGTGAAGTGCAGTTACCAGTCTTCAAATTACGGTCCCCAAAGATGTTAGTGGTGAAGGAGCTACAGGGGTAACTATAATGTGTTGAAAATGTTTGTCGGCTGTGGTTCTCAGGATCCACAGGCCGACTCGATACCACTGAGCCACTTACCCCATACATAAATAAATGATTGTTCAATAATCTGTTGCTACAAAATAAGCACCAGAAAACACATTCATACAATAATAATGTTTCAATCATTTAACAGACAAAATTTAAAAATAAATTTGCTATTTGGAAAAAAATAAGCGAAGTACGAGTAATTAAAACTTTCAATACTTGAATTATTTACGAGTAACACGGCACCATTGTAAGCCTCCCTTATTTAAAGGAGAATTAACAAATAATTTATATGGGTTCTTGTCAGACTGGAGAAAGGACAAGTACTAGGGTTGTTGTAAATAAGTTTGTACTTACAATATGGTTCAACAAATAACAAAGATTTATTCACACTTACTACATGGTTGATGTTGCCGAGTTCTTACTGAACTCTCGTATTGACTATCTGACTATGTGACTGCATCTGACTGTATTTTGACTACTGTCGTTATAACTGACCTAACGCTACTATATATCTAATTACAAAAGTACTAAGTCAGCAAATAGTTAGCTACTTACGTCAAACAATACTATTTAGAAAACTTGACCTCATTACATCATGCTCTACTTTACTTAATTGTATTCACTAAGAATGTGCTGACTTTGACTTGTTACACCATGTATTTCCGGTACTGAAAAACGTTTAAAAGCGGAGAATATTTGAAACATAAATGTGAAGATCTTTTAAAAAGTTATATTATGCGAATAAACTTAATCAAATTTTAACGAAAACAATATAATGTAAGAAGAGAAGTTCGAGTGCAATGAATTTCCCTTTTTATTGTGAGTAATCTAAAACTTACGCTTAACAAGCCTACAGGCTCTTCCATGAAATTTATTTAACGGTTGTTCTGACACAAACGGCTTATCTGAGACTCAAAACAGAGACATTACTGTCGGGCTAAATATACTGTACCATATTTTAACTCAAATGTGTAATAAAGTTTCAAATCTAGTCTTAATCTTGTATGGTGAATAAGTGAATCATTTGCTTCTTATTCTATGCAAGTTTTAATATTATACAGACTGCGCCAAATATTTATTGCACGTTCTAGGTATACTATTAAATGCAACTATAAAAACAATTACATTCAAGTATATGATTTGATCCCCAAAGTTCATCTTTTTTTTACAATACTACTTTATAAGACTTTGCCAAAAGTAACGTCCATTAAAATGATTTTATCGGTCGCTGCTATTGTCGATACTAAATATTTGTTGGAATATGAATGGCAAACAAGATTACTCCGTTTCTTTAATTACAAAATCAAACTTATCAGTATAAAACGATTTTTAATTCGCCAAGTCTTCTCGCTTGGCACCGCAGACATTTTTTGGTTGAATCAGTTTAGAAATCAAAATTTTAAAATATAGTTCTATATAATCTAGACTTCGAGAAATTGAATGTCGTTGAGCGCATCTTCATATCTTTTTTAGTTTCCGAGTTACAGCGATTTTTGACTTTTTAAAAACCTCAACTTTGAAGGTCCATATCTCGAAAACTGAAAGAGATATTGAAATACGGTTTGAAAGAGTGTATTTCTCGTACTCCAATGAATTTAAAGTGAAATTTAAAAATTTTTTCAATTTTTCAATTTTTCAAAATTTTATTTTGCCCATATTTTAGAAACTTGAAGAGATAATAAAAATCTATAAAGACCAGTGAATTCCTCGTAAAAAAGTACATATGTATGTATAATTTCAGAATTTTTGCTCCACGGATACAAATTTTAGAGCAAAAAAATTAAAAATGGCCTAAATTCGTAAAAATCTTAAGGGGTACCCCTTCAAAAATCTTCAAAAAACAGTGATTATTCGTTTTTTTGTAATAAAAACTCCATCTGTGGGAATTTTTGCCTGAAATTTAGCATACCTATGTACTTTTACGAGAGGAATACAGTGGTGTTCACAAATTTTCATTATCTTTCCAATTTTTTGAAATATTGAGAAATTAAAATTTTGAAAAAAATACTAAAATTTTCGAAATTTTCAAAAGTTCGGTATAAATTAATTAGAGCACGACAAATACACTCGTTCAACCCGCATTTCAATATCTCTTTTAGTTTTCGAGATATGGGCCTTCAAAGTTGAAATTTTTAAAAGTCTAAAATTGCTATTACTCGAGAACTAAAAAAGATATGATGATGCGCTCAACGACGTTCAATTTCTCATAGTCTAAATTATATAGAATCATATTTCAATTTTTTTTTTGATATTTCAACTGGTTCAATAAAAAAAATGGCATTTTCATTAACAGAAATTTTTGCGATCATGACTCCGGTGATTAAAGAAATATATATTGAGGATCAAAATATACATAATTATGTAGAAATAAATGAGGAATTAAATGGTAAAACCCTTAGTTCCATATCTAGTTTCATTTTATTTTTAAATTAACCGTAAATAGAAACAAAAGTTAATATAAACATATGCATCTAAATAAATAGTATCTTTAATAATGGTATGCGTAAACAAAAGATCTCTAATTAGAAATAAACGAGTTTGTACAAAAGGCATTATGAATGCGGATGAAGTTAAATAAATGTTGAGTTACTATTTTAAGAGTTCTGGCTTCTCCATATTATGGGACATAAGCGTCATACTAGGTATGTAATATGCATATATGACTATGAAGTAAAACTTTGATATCAATATATTAAATATTTTATTACATTAAGTTTAATTAATTTGAACGTGTGACGTAAACGTGAAGTAATTTAATTTCCTGTTTTATAGAGTCTGAGTTTTAAAACAAACAAAGTACTATTAATATTAATTATGATCGAGCAAGGCGGAAGTGAACCACCGTTTGGGGACTGCGTGCGCGTCGCGACGTTCCTGCCGACCGTAAGCGAGAAGTTCGTCGGAGCACAGGATTTATAAGGGAATCCGCTCAAATTTATTCATAAATGTTTGTTATAATTTTGGGCTTCCTTTGTCTTTATTCGTGTTTTACATGGCCGTTTATCTGCAGCGAGTTATTACTTAGCAGATGCGGGGATTTACACTGAAGATATTATGTGCATACTGTTTTAAGATAGCTTTAAAGAATTTCAGGAAAGCGGGAAAAACAAAGCTAAGGATATCTGGTAATGTGTCGTGGCAAATAAATTCAGATTTTTATTATTCAGATAATATCGGAAAAATTAAGTCGGGAGCAATGTTTTTCACAATATTATTGCGTTTTCTATTTAAGAGAAAGATACTACAAAAATAAGTAATATAGGGTCATACTACTCGTATAGATAACTACAAAATCTACATAATATGATTGTATTTGAGATGATTGGGTTCTATTATAAGCTGTACGCTTCCTGTACTGTAGTTGGGATAAAATTTATTTTGAGCAGAGTATATAGAATCGCAAGGCGACACTCCCTTCCTTTCGTATCTTTTTGTTTCATTTTCAGTTACTGCATTGTGTGGACTTTTCTTTCATACACAAGTGCAGGCTATCGCTTTCATTTTTTCTAATCTTTGTAGATTCGTTGTTAGGAGTAAGCGTAAGAAATTTGAGATGTTTTACGTATATGTTATGTACGTCGAAGAAAGAAGATGAATGATAAGTGAATAGGAGTGATTGGATAGATTGAAGGTTTGTTGTGTAATAAATAAATTAGTTTATATAGTGTGTTCTATTAATGTGGTTGAAGTGAGGGTGGTGTGTTTGGATGAGAATGTTTGACGAGGACTGATTATTTGATGAATGTAATGAGTGAATATTTTATGAATGATTTTAGGGTTTGTGCTACCCCATTTGATGGGATATAGCGTGATGATATGTATGTATGTATCATAATAATAATAATATATCATCACACCTTCTACGCATTACTGGATGTGGCACTCTGCTGAAGCAGATCTCGGTAAGTGATATATTTTGCGCCTGAAGTGCGGTTACCAGTCGTCAAATCACGGCCCCCAAACATGTTAGTGGTGGAAGAGCCACAGGGATAGCTTTTTCAAATTATGAAAATTTGTCGCCTATGGGAATCGAACCAGGGACCTGAGGATCCACAGGCCGACTTCATACCACTGAGCTAGCCATCCCATATCATAAATGATTAATATACCCAGGTGACCAAAAAAAAACGAAACACTTAAATCGTGAAATTTTCCCAATTTTCAAATCGTCATAACTTGACGAATTTTTAGCTAAATTGGACGAATTTTCGACGACGAAAAAGATTAAAATGTCTACTTTAAGGAGATATATGCGATATTTGGTTAATTCCTGCCGTTTCGTTTCTACTTTAAGCCCCTTGCAACAGTTTTTTTTCTGAAAGAATCGTGCAATTTTGTTGAAAAGTTGCCGAGTAATGAACCAAAAACCCTCAATTCACATTCAATTTTAAAGACGCATAACTCTGTGTCAAATCATCGTAGGAACTTCGTTCTTTGCGTCCTTTAAATTGAATAAACTTTATTGCCCTCTGTACAAATTGTCATATATAGAAATTTTTTCCACTAAAAACATTTTTTTTCTTCTAGAGGATTGAGGAGGTACGGAAGATCCGCCTCAGTTCATACCTCCTCGAATCATATAATATACTTACATTCCTTGTAGCTTAAATAAGTATTATTTGCTTTACAATATGCAGAGAAACTATGCAAACTAAAAATTCGTTCCCTACAGAGAAACTAAAATAATCTGCAAACAAAAATGCTTTATATTTCAGAGAAAAATAATAGCGAATAAAGCGACAGTATAATATTTTTTAAATACATATTTAAGAACGTAGACAGCAGGGGTATTATATTATTCCTGGCGATATTTATTCATCGTTCATTGCCGTGCACATTAACAACAATATGATATTTTTCCAGAAACACTATCGCAGGTAACAAAATATAGTTATTAAAGGTATGTGACAAAAACGAGGCGTCAGTCCGCACGCAACAAACTCCGCACGAGATGCAAAATGGAATTCATTTATTCACACGAAAAGTCTAGCGCAGCAGTCAGACCGAGCAACTAATTTGTATAAATTAATCCTCAACCTTTGTGGCGTTCAGAAAACTCAAAGGGAAATGGAATTGACTAAACACGCGCTTTGAAAAATGTAAGCCAATGCAAACCGGAAAGAAACGAAGGAAATTTAAATAGAAAAGCAGAACAGTAACATTTCCCTCCCAGAAGCGTTACGCATAAATAAATACCTATACCACTCTATTTTTAAAAGTGTCAACGAAATGTCAACAGTTAGTTTCAAGTTTCTCTGCGAGTTTAATTCTATGTTTTAATAATTATATACATAATTTATAAGGACTAAAATAGCTGTGGTATAAAACGACCAACGACCACCAACCTTGAACTTCATCAAAAGAAAATATCTCTACAAAGGGTAGCCGCTGAGTTACGAAACATAAAAAGGAAAATAAAATAACCTTTACAAAACGATTTTTCACGTTTGCGAATAAACCATTGAATGAGGACATACTAGAAGTTACACGCGAAACACTACTACTAAGATTCAATATCCACGTAAACGTAAAAGATTTAAAAAACAATAATTATAAAAAAAAATTACATTCTACACAATGAGTTTTTTTTGTTTACTTACAAAAAATATTTCAAATAAAACTGTAATAGTATATTACGTGATTTGAGTTGTAAGTAGCAAATAACGTATGAGTATAAAAGTTGCGAACGAGCCACTTAGTGGGGAGTGTTGTAATTATACGAAAGCGTTATTTGCTATTACAACTCAAGTATTTTAGTATATAAATAAGAAAAAATAGGAAAAAAATTTTCATCACTTGTCTCGTAATTCCACAGAGGTTTTACAGCACGTTTGCATCAACTTCTCAGGTCATCAACAAACGGCTGGTCAGTTCAGCTTTAACCATAGACGCGTTTCGTCCTTCCGGACTCATCAGTATGGTGGGATCATTTATCCAACTAGATCAACTAGGAAATAGTGGATTGTGATACCGACAACGGTAACATGACATGAGAGCTATGGAGCCACTCGTGGTGCCATCTACCGACAAAATCGCAAACTGCTTGACAGCTATTGAAATAAAACAAAAGATAAAATGTCTATTGCGATGTGGAATTGAGTCTTAATAAATAAGAAAAAATGTTTCCTATTTATTTATTAAGACTCAATTCCACATCGCAATAGACATTTTGTCTTTTGTTTTATTTATTTTAGTATATTTTCTTTATGACATCATTATGCATAAACAGCTCAATTATCAAATAAGTTTTAGCTAATCCTGAATTTTGGTTTAGTCAAATTAAGCTAATATTCTCAAAATGGTTTAAAAACTTTGATACAATCTTGTTTACTATTTGATTTCCGAATAGTAATTTGGATTAACTTAAAGTCCGACTAGAATAAGATTAGCTAATCGAAAATGCAGGATTAGTTAAAACTTTTTTTAGAAGCGGGCTGTTATTTATTAATTTATAATAGCGTAATATACATAGAAGTGTTTCATATTTAAGTTTCTTTACTTTTATTGCAAACTATATTTTTTGGTTTTGCTTAAGTAAGGACGCTCGCTCTAAATAGTTTTATGATAAACATAAAACTCATACCAACCTAATGAAACATAAATTCTGCATTCCGCTGTCATAGAAAATTAAATTAAAAGAAAAATGAAGGTAGATATAATATTAAATTAATTATTTTGATACAATTTGTCAAATATAGAATATAAAATAAATATATCATCACGCCTTCTACCCATTACTGGGTGTGGCACTCTGCGGAAGCAGATCTCGGTAAGTGATATATTTTTGCGCGTGAAGTGCGCTTACCAGTCGTCAAATCACGTTCCCCAAAGATGTTAGTGGTGGAGGAGCCACAGGGGTAGCTTTTGAAATTATTAAAATTGTTTGCCGCCTGTGGGAATCGAACCAGGGTTCTGTGCGTAAAACAACATCGGTCGTAGAAAAAGAATCTAAATCTATTATAATATTTCGTTTTACTTATGAAACGTAAGTCGAATGAATGATTATAATGAAAGATGTATAGGAGTGATTGGATGGATGTGATTGAAGGTTTGTTGCATGATGAATGATTCCGAGTGTAATAAGTAAATGTGCTTGTATGAAGAGAAATGTGGTTGAATCGAGGATGGTGTGTTAGAATAAACATGTTTGCCGAGGTCTAATTATTTGATTAATCTAATGAGTGAAGGTTTAATAAATGATTCTACGGTTCCTGCTACGCAATTTGATGGAATATAACGTGATGTATGTATGTATATATGTTACTGCTGAAGTAAAGTTTAAATGTTGTAAAAAATTTGTATTATTTACGTAGTCACGAAAATGGAACAAATTCAAACAAATATATAATATTTTGCTCACATACATCATTTAAACTTTTAAAGTAAATAAATAAAATGAAATATCTACACAGATTTAGAAGCGCAATTTAATACTCTAAAACTTTTATTTAAACAGTACAGTACACAGGGAAATAATAGTAGCGAAAATAGCTATTTGAATAAGGTACAAAAAAAGTAAAATGGTGAAAAAAACGAAACATTTTCCCAATTTTCAAACCGTTAACTTGGCGAATTTTCAGCTAATTTGGAGTTAAGGGCAATAAAGTTGACTCAATTCCCTGCAAAGGACGCAAAGAACGAAGTTCCTACGATGATTTTGTACAAAGTTTTGTGTGTTTGAAGTCGAATGTGCATTTGAGGGTTTTTGGCTTAAAACTCGGCGACTTTTCAATCAAATTGGACAATTCTTTCAGAAAAAAAACTGTTTTGTCTCCAGTTTGAGGGGCTGTACACGAAATTAAGATTATTTCCTTTTGCACCCTTCAACCCTCCAACAAACAATACATTTTTAGGCCAAATAAAAATCATCACAATTATTGAAGCATCATTAGTTCATTTACTACACCAATTTAAAATTTCAGAGTTAGGACATTCCAATGTAGCTTTAATACCTACTATTATCATTTGCGTGTTCAAAACGAAATACAATCAGATTTTCTGAATGTCCGTACTCAAATTTCAGCAATTAAAAACTAGAGATTTATAGTAACATAATGACTGCATTCTATTCCAGAAAAATACGTCGTTAGTTATAAATAATGACAGTCATTTGGGCTATTTTAATTGCGACATGAGGAGTAATCCTGTTTAGCGAATTCGCTGATGAATAGTCCGTAGCGTTTTTTTGCGCGAGAGTGTGCGGTGACCACGTTACTAACGAGGCAAACAGACGTTAAATTAAATTTCCATTTTCGAGCGGCTTCGGAATTCTCGAACGGGGGAACCCTAGGCGTTACACCGCTCCAAGCATATGATATGAATGTAATTAGTCCAAGTTCAGCTCGACAACATCTGCTCGTGTTATCGATGGCTCTGAAGCACGATGCGAGCGAAACGGTAGAGAAGTCACGTCACTACCAGCTATGACACGTTATTCAAACACTGTATTTGTGCGGTATTCTCATGATTTCCTTCTTATTATACTCGGTAATGCGGTTTCATAGAACGCTAACTATTGAATTGATTGCTTACAGAACAATCTTTAAAACTGGCGTTTGCAACCGCGTTAAGGGTATTCTTATGCACAACTGGGCCGAAATTCATGTGTTTTAGCTATGATAAGCGGGCTTAAACACTTCTTTTTGGCCCTAGGACCATAAAAAAGTAATTCCTATGAATACATAAATAAAATAACAATTTTTGTTAATTGTGAATACTTGATTTTGCAAAATTTTAAATTTCTCTTTCGAATTCAGTACATCTCGCTTCTGTAAACAAATCCGTATAGCCGTAGCATTCGTTCTAATTAGAGTTGTTTTTTTGTTTCGCCGAAAAAATGTTAAGTGCAACATTAGAGCAACGAATTGTTGTGAATTTTCACATGAAACTTGGCGAAACTTCTACTGAAAAAAGTATCCGAATTATGGAAGGACAAGTCATGGTTTCTCCATTAAAACAAAGCGCTGGCTCATTCCACAATGTCTGTCAAGAGATTTCTAGTCAAGTACAGCATCCCAGTGTTGGACCATCCGCCTTATTCGCCAGATCTTGCACCATGCGCCTTCTATCTGTTTCCTAAGGTGAAATTTGCCTTAATAGCAATCAGATTTGAGCTATGAAAGAGAAATCGGCACGCGTTCTGAAGGAGCTGACAGAAGAAGACTTCCAGCACTGTTTCGAACAATGAATGTACCACGGATGAAATTAGCGTTTCTGGCCCTGAAAATGTTATTAACACTCGGCGCAAACCTGTTTTCACCCTTGATACATAAATAACTATTACGCAACTACCAAACAAAGTTTAGGAGCACAATTCAGCATGCTAAATTCAACTTTTTTGTAAAAGTCCGATAAACAGTAGTTTACAATAATAGCATGGTAAAAGAGTCTCCACTGACAAAAGGAAGATTGACTGGCGAGCCGATTAGGCAATGGCCAATCAGGCGCTGCACTGACCATTGGCTTACCGTGTACGATCTTTAAAAAAGGATCAAGCAGTTGGGGACAACTTGAAGAAGACCAATGCAAACTAGGACAAAAACTGCGCAATTTTTTTAAATATGCATATTTCAAAAACTTTTCGATTGCATCTCGTAAACTATAAATAAACTACTTGACATGAAATGCCAATAAGTGTTCAATATTTTGGAAGGCGTGAATCTAAGTTTTAACAAGCTGTCCTTGACGCGGGAGTAGTGAAGGGCCATCGGTGGTACTTGGCCTGTTTGCAAGTTTACGACGTCAGGAGCATGCATATGCAAATAAGTCATGTTTCGCCTTGCCTTCTCGCCAATCGATATCGAGTCAGGTGAAGGGTTACGAACCACATTACGGAAATAAAACAGAAATATCGCTGGATTTTTGCTATTTTAGATAGAACCGTACTTTTATGTTTAGTTTAAGAGGTATGCCCAGTCGTGCAAAATAAAACTACAATTAGAAATAAATTTTGAAAAAGCTATGAGCGTTCGCCGGGATTTCAACCCAGAACCTTTCATTCGCATGAATGTTATTTCTAACAATTACCAACTGCCCATGTGTCACTAAAATTATTTCTTAAAACAACAATTAATTCACGATTTTGACTCTCAAAGAAACGATTTTTGGTGATAAGTACGGTGTTTGTATCATCAGAAATAATAGCTGTATTCTATTTGCCACTTGGTTCACTTAAATCAGTTCAGATAAATTAGACAACGACCAAATAAACTAGTTTCAGCAAACTTACGCACTTATTGGGGTAAAGTAAATTAAAATCAAAATTAAGGAGTAGGTGGCACAGTGGTACCGTGTCGGTCTGTGAATCCGGAGAACCCTGGTTAGATTCCCACAGCCGACAAATATTTTCACTACATTAAAATTACCTCTGTGGCTCCCTCACCACTAACATCTTTGGGGACCGTGATTTAACGACTGGTAATCGCATTTCATGCGCAAAAATATATCACTTACCGAAATCTGCTTTGGCCGAGTGCCACGCCCAATAATGGGTAAAAGATTTGATGATATATTTATTTACATTTATTTTACCATCATTTTTAAAGAACTACTGTGTTAAACTTAAAAAAAGATTGTCAATTGTCTTAGAAAAATGCCCAGACTAATCACAGATTTTATTATTTTTTTGTAATCATGAAGGATCTAAAGTTAATAAACTATGACAATCAAACATTAAAATAAGAACTAAATAGACCTAGCATAGATTTAAAAAATAAAAAAAGTTAATTTCCTGATGAATAGCTATTTACATGTGCGTGAATGGTGCAAATGACGTCTTCGTGCACGAGTTTTGTACAATGCTTTTTGTAACGAGCAAAAATTATATAATCCACAATGAGGAAAATTACTAAATTTGAAGCGTGAATGTATATTGACAGTTAAGTATACCATGAAGTGACATTTGTTATTTGAAAACAAATTGTTTATTTTTCTTGTCAATCCTGTTAAAATATGTCTGTTATAACCTAACGTCTCTATTTCTTTTATAAATTCGTTAAAATGTATGTACATACGTAAGTACAATTAGCGTTTTAATAGTCAAAATTCAGAATAATAAAAATGGGTGTTTTTTTCAAATACTTTGCGCACTAGTACACAAAATCAAACTTTCCATCGACTTCCAAGGTAATGTAAACATTATTTTGTATGCTGCAGGTACAAAAAATCATTTATTTTTACTATTGCATGCAAAGGAAAACAACGATTCTAATAAATAAACGTTGTCTTATCTTCAATCAAACTTACAACAATTTAAACCCGCATTATTGTTTTCCGATTATAATAAATGATGAAGTTTTCTTTCCGATTGGTGCGTGCTGCATACGACTTTTTATAAAGACGGCTCTGATTTTGTGAGTGCATGAATGTACACAAACTGTTTGTTATTCCTGTACTCATACTCATATATTTATAGGTTTGTTTCAAACGGCCTACCGTTTGTTATAGTTATGGTAGTGTAATAATCATAAATATAAATTTATAATGTTTATGTACTAAAACGCAATGAGGCACACGTATACGCTATGTGCACTGCTTATGACCCATGACATACACATGTTTATGCGTTTCCAACTTATATATTTAATTAATTTAAACCGGCAATAAATAATCGACATTTAACAGTTATTTTATAACGTGTAGGAATTATTATAATAAATAATCGCAAATAACACGGATTATATAACTGCTATATTGCGTGTTACATGTCAGGAAACAAATAATGAAAACAATATTTCTTCATTTCGTCATTTACAACTGGGAAATACGTACATTTTAAAGTACTTTTCTAATACTTTTGAGCAATTCTGAAGTATTTTTATACTTGTACTTGAATTTCAAGTACTGCATGTAAAGTACTTATAAAGTGACGACAAAAAAAGAAATACTTGTAATTCATAAAATTTTTCTCAATTTTCAAACCGTCAAAACATGCTGAATTTTTAGCTAATTTGGTCGAATTTTAAAGGGCGATAAAGTTTTAAATGTCTACTTAAGGAGATACATGTTATCTTCGAGTTAACCCTTTCCGCCTTCCCCTCAACCCCATAGAAGATATAATGTTTTTAGTAGAAATAATGTCCATCATTGACGATCTGTACGGAACTGATAAATAATTATTGACTCGATTCATTGTCAGGGCAATAAAGTTTATTTAGTTCCCTGCAAAGGACGAAAAGAACGACAGTCCTACGATGATTTGGCACAGAGTTATGCGTGTTTGATGTTGAATGCGCATTTGGAGGTTTTTGGCTCATAACTTGACAACTTTTCAATGAAATAGAACGATTCTTTCAGAAAAAAAAAACCGTTTTTTTTTTACTTTGAGCCCCTTGAAATAGAGACAGAACAATTTTTTGTACGAGAGAATCTTAATTGTTAAATAAATAAAAATAAAATAAATGTATCATCACGGCTTCTACCCATTACTGGATGTGGCACTCTGCCGAAGCAGATCTCGGTAAGTGATATATTTTGCGCGTGAAGTGAGGTTACCAGTCGTCAAATCATGGCCCCCAAAAATGTGGTGGGAGAGCCACAGGGGTAGTTTTGAAAATGGTGAAAATTGTTTGTCGTCTGTGAGAATCGAACCAGGGTTCTCAGAATCCACAGACCGACTTGATACCAGTGAGCTAGCTACTCCATTATTGTTAAATATAAATAAAATATAAAATAAATATATCATCACGCCTTCTATCCATTACTGGGTGTGGTACTCTGCCGAAGCAGATCTCGGTAAGTGATATATTTTGCGCGTGAAGTGTGGTTACCAGTCGTCAAATCACGGCCACAAAAATGTGGTGGGAGAGCCACAGGGGTAGTTTTGAAGATGGTGAAAATTGTTTGTCGCCTGTGAGAATCGAACCAGGGTTCTCAGGATACACGGGCGACTTGATACCACTGAGCTAGCTACCCCATTATTGTTAAATATATTTGGTTAAATAGACAATAATTTTAAAATAAAAATACTTATGGGAATACGTACGAGATATTATTTTATTATTAATTTTAAAATATTTAAAAAAATTAAAACAATAAAAATTTGCTTAATAGTCACTTCGAACACAGCGCATTAAAATGTATAGATCCTCAAAGTTATTACTGTTTTTTTATGCAATTAAAAATTTGGTAACAGTTAATCTCCTTTATAATTTCAATCATAAATTCAGGACATAATTGAACTAATGAAATTAGCAATTTAATTAAAAGTTACACACGGACTGTTTTGTTTGTTACACAAATAATTAGAATTGTCTTTAAAATCCAGTTTGCTTAATGCATGTTTAAAACCCGATTCACGAAAATTTCCACAAAATATACCATTATCTCGCGCGCTTGCAAACCTTTTTCTCTTCTCTCGGCGTCGGCGTCGGTGTCCCGCTGTGCTGTAGTGGTGTGCACGCGTCTATTTGTATTCGCAAATTAAATTTAGCGCAGGCAGACCGGCGATATGAGTTACAGAATCCTCACACTACCGTAACAAATGTTAGAGCGGGTCCTTCTGATTCGTGCCACACTACTTCATCATCAGAAGAAAGGACCAATTTTATTAGTACTATAATATGTTATAAAATAAATTCAGAAAAGCTTCATATTAACCATTTACTCCCATAAATCAATTTGATTGACCCATCCCATTGGCAAATCAGGTGTGACCAAATTATAGTCGTACATATAGTATCATCAAGAATGTAAGGTTATAATTTGAGTGAGTTGTAGGACAAAATAGAATTTTGGGTCTAGGATGAAACCGCAAAGGACGAATAAGAGGAAAGTGGATTACCTGTGCGCTGTGGGTCGGCGGCGGTCGCGGTAGGCCATGAGAGCTAATGTAATTGAAAAAGTACCCGCCACGTGCGTGCCAAGATCCAGCGCCTACTACCTACTTCAGCCTGAAAGAATTCTGCTCCTTTGAGTTTTATTTTGTAAGACGCTAACCCTTTCGAAATAAGGAAGATTTTATAGTGCCCCATAATATATACAGGATGTAACATAAGTAAGGAATATTGATATTATCTCTTCAAATAATCATTTTATCTCCATAATTAAGAAAACAACGTTTCAAGGGTTTATGATTTTGGATATTTTGGGAAGATCAGATATTTTTTATCGATAGTAATTTTTTGTGTTGAACAAATACATTTTTACTGATTTTAACCGGAAATGGATACATACATACATATCGTCACGCTATATCTCATCAAATGAGGTAGCACGAACCCTAAAATCATCGATAAAATATTAACTCATTACATTCATCAAATAATCAAACAGTCTCATCCAAAAACCACCCTCACTTTAACCACATTCATAGACCACTCCATATAAACTCATTTATTTATTACACTAGAAATCATTTATGAAATAAACAAAAACCCTACAGACGGCTGTAATTCTTGAGAATAACAATCGGCACTATGGTTTTTGTTTATTTTCTTATGTCAAATTTAAATATATATATATATATATATATATATATATATATATATATATATATATATATATATATATATATATATATATATATATATATATATATATATATATATATATATTTAAATTTGACATAAGAAAATGTGGGAATCGAACCAGGGACCTCAGGATCCACAGGCCGACTTCATACCACTGAGCTAGCCATCCCAAATTTATTATTTATATATATATATATATAAAACATAATTTTAGTTTGATTACCTGTCATTGTCAAACTTTATTTCACCCTTATTGATTAAAATGGTTATTTACAAGAAAATCTAATTGGAAATACAAAACCTACAAAATGTATCAAGAGATGTCATGTTGACAGAGACGAGGCTTGCCAACTAAACATGGTAGCCAACTAAAGAAAAATTGTCAATTAGTTATAGTGTGCTGGTTATATAGAAAATTATTTTGAATTCAATGGTGCAGTCGCTAGATTCGTACATAGTATAGTTTTAAAGTTACAAGTATAAAAACAAATTTTAAATTTGTGAAAAACTAATTTCCCAAAGCTAGTTTTATTACCGGGCCGGTCCTGTGCACGTCTAATACATGCAGCGCTATTGATAAAGTATAATAAAGTCATAAATCAGAAAACTTCCCGAGAAAATCAATTTCCAAAGTTTTTATCACATATCTCAATTACATATTTTATAAAGTTTTGAATGGCTCCTCGTTCTGTAAGTGGCACGTGACTGCACGTACAAACTGTGATTTGCCGATGTCGTTTCTTCAATTTATTTCAATCAAAATCGTCCTACGTCGCTTTGCCTCTTACTTCTAAAGTGGCTTTCCTGCTTTTAACGATTATTTCGTCTTTTAATGAATGTCATTATTTGAATTTCTACTTTCGTCTCGACGTCGCTTTCATATTTGTAAGAAGCTTCAAAAACACGGCTTGTTTTTTCTTAAGAAATCAATATCTTCAACTCAAAACATTCGTTAACTTGTCCGAAAGTACACTCAATATCTCAGTCGGTAATTAGTTGACGAATCACCGCTGTTATAAACATGAAAGGATACTTACTTATTGAATGTTCGAGTTTAGAACATTGTCTTTTACCTTCGTATTAATGTATGTAGATATAATAAATAAATAAATGAACGAACTGATATAATTTATGATTAATTTTCTGTTTATCACAATAGGTTTCGTTGTTTCATTTGGAAGAAGTTAGTAAAATTGAAGTTGTGAGATTGCTAGAGCGTGCGGTACGTTTTAAAATTCGGTGTGCTTTTCTTTTCTGTGGCGGTTAATAGAAAATCATCATTATAATATATTTATATCATATTACGTACCATGAAATGTGCGTGACAGTTTTTAGGTCAAAAATGTAGTTTGGGAAATCGAGGTCCGTAGGGTCGAGATTTCCTAAACATTCGCGACCTAAAAATCACTTACTGTTCAACGCTAGTAAGCTTTCTATAAGACCTGCACACATATAGAAGGACAAAAAAATAGGTTACAAAATTACCAGCTGTCAAATTATTGTTAAAATAAACAAGACCTTCATCTATAAGATTTACTTACTGTCCACGGTAGATGTAAGTAAATATTATAGTTCTGATGTAACCATGGAAACTAACTGTGCAATAAAAGTTCCACTTACTGTATTTAACTTACAAACATTGTAAAAAAGTCTTTTTTTGATACATTTACTTGTAAATACATACATATATATCTTCACGCTATATCCCATCAAATGGGGTAGCACGAACCCTAAAATCACTTATAAAACATTCATTCATGACATTCATCAAATAATCACCCCTCGTCAAATATTCTCATCCAAACACACCACCCTCACTTTAACCACATTCATAGATCACTTCTTATAAACTCATTTATTTATTACACTTAAATCCATTATTCAAGGGCCGCAGAACGTGATTGCAGTGGGGGCTGAGCCCCCTTTGAAAAAATCCAGGAGTCTGTCTCACTGCTGAATTTTAAAAGAATATCACAAAAAAAATAGATTTGCCTACGCTACTGAATATACCTTTAAAATGTCTAACTTTTCTATTTGAAACATTTTCCTCAACATGCAACTGTTTAGGAATGAATTACAAAAATGAAAATCTACCAAAATCTGTTTTCGCCATTATCTAGTGATCCTAATGGTGAGCCTTGAAATATGGGCACTCATGTACCAGCAGGACGATGGTATGGATAGCGTTACGGCATTCGAATCCGATGATCTCGCGTTCGAATCCCAATCAAGCTAAATATATATGAACTACTACATTACGGCGACCGAATCCTGTATTGTAATTGGTATTCTTGTTGTACAGAGTAGAATAAATAAGTAAATAAATAAATCGAAAAGAAAGTCACAAAAATGAATAAAATATCGAGGGATATACGATAGATATTTCATATGTACTACACGTATAAGTTTGCATCGTTCTAGTCTTTATAACTTTCCGAGTTATCCTTTAATGCAACATAAACAGCAGAGTACCAAACTTGTAAGGACCAAGTTTAATGTCTTCGAAAACATTAAAAATTTAGAAAACATTAAGCTATAAAGTATAACTCCCGAATATCCCAAGTTCAGAAACTTCTCAAATTTCTAAAGACAACTGGAATTCGAGTCGGACACTTTTCTGTCAGCACTCAAACTAACAAACAACAAAACTTTAGAAAGAAGGAAACTACTCGAATAAAAAACAAGTAGGAAACAATCCCTAAATATTTTATCCGCCAGTAATCCCATCTCGGGGTCAAGATAGAGAGGAAGCAGTGCAGATGAACAGGAGCGGCTTTAGTTAAAAATTGCGAAAACTAAGCTGAAAAACATGCCAGAAACAGTTAGATGTAATCGCTTCAAATCATAGACCGGTAGTATGACAAATGATTAATTCTCATTTAACTAACTATATGTGTGCCACATCCAATAATGGGTAAAAGGCGTGATGATATATTTATATTTATTTATAAATTCCTGAATTTGATTCAGAACCTATTAACTAAGGTCATATATTTTAGCTAACTAACCTGTGGTAGCCATAAAATTTATATCTGATTTTTTTTTTGTGGCTTTTTTGGCGGACCAACTACTTAGGTCATATGCCGCCATTACGCCCTGATCTGCGTTTTAGGTATTATGGTCAACAGCAACGCGGATTTTCTCTGGACAGTCACCCATCCAAGTACTACCCGCGCGCAACGTTACTTAACTCGCGTTATCAGTTCCAACGAGTGCAGCCATGGCCGTTGACATATCTGATTTTATTCCAATTGATATGTATTTAAGACAGTCTCCATCTTATGACTCTTTCATATACTTACTGAAGAGAGTCATCTGCAGTGACCCTGTTATTTGAGGAAAATATTTACCAATTAAAATTTAATTACAGAAATTAAAATGAATTATAAAGATAATTTTTGACGTTTCTCAAAACCAATGAAATGCTTCATTGTATATCACGTGTCTGCGTTTTAACCAAACTTGTCATTATTATACTGAGAATAAAGCTCTTGTGATTATTCCCGGGAATAATCTCTGTAGATGCTTTTTTGTTTGTGACAAATGATAGGTAGTTGTCAAATAATTATTTAAAACTGTCAACGCGTCAAGTAAAATGTGTGAAAAAATCGATTTAGTTGTATTTTAGATACAGAAATACACCAACAAATTTTGGAAACAACTTCCAAGAATACATTAATAAGTAATCAATCGATATGAACCCAGTTCAAAATCTTTTAAGTTGAAAATCTGTAATATTTGTATCTGTATTATTATTTATTTATTTCATACTCTGCACGACAGGAACTTAATCCCAATTACAGTACAGGGGACCTACAGCTTATAGTGGAATCTAAACCATTCGGGCATAATCTAATTTTTTATATAATTTGAAGTCAGTGGGATTTGAACGCGTGACCTCTTGTTTGTTAATTAAGAAACTATTATGTTATGTTTTCTTCGAGAACAAATTTTGCGATGCAGCTTTCCTGGTTCTAAAGCCGTCCCTGCAGATTGATTCACGTAAGATAGAGATGTAGCGAAGTAGGGAATCGGTCAACATCCTCGTGCATGATTCACGAGACATGTTGGACGGCGGGCTCTCAATTATTCGCGAGGAAGCTGTGGTGAACAACACCATCGCCGCCACCATCCCCGACTACCTTCACCGGATTATTTCCGGATGCGATACTTCTAAATCTACTTGATAACACCGTGATTTGTTTGTTTTCTAACACACGCTCTACGATTAAATTCGTTTAATAATAAATTTCGGGACATGCATGCTTGATTTTCAGTTGTTTGCCGATACTTTCAAGATAAAACTATCTAAGCTAATGCTTTGCAAATCGTCACCCTAAAAGCCTAAAGTCGTAAGTGACAATTTTGCATTAACACTGTTTTTATATATAAAAATATACGATATAATGTCATTGTTTAATAGTAGGAAAACAAGAACATTATAAGAAAACTTCAGTTGTTCGTTCATGAATTATTCGTGCAAGAAAAAGGAATATAAGAAAATGTAAACAATGTCAAACAACCACAAATGGCAATCAGAAACTTTGGTGGTTGTCAGGGGCAGGAAACGTAATCTGGGTGGGGAAAAACAAGAAGCGATTTGGTACTGAGACATTCGTATGTACTTGACAGCCGGGCTTGAGACGGCAGCGCCAGAAAACAAGTCGAATTGCATTTCGAAACATGCTTCGCAGATGCATTACACTTATGCTGGATTGCAAGAAAAATATAAAGAGCTCTTTAGTTAAAAAATTGTATATCTAGCAACAATATCAATAGGAATTTTCTGAAATTTATTGAACCGTTAGTTGCTAATGAACCGATGAAACTTCCATGCAACCTAGCATTATTCTGTGATAAATCTATAAGTTTATAAATCTATAAATCTGTAAATAATGAACAAAATCACATCAATATTTGTAGAAAAGTAAAACATATTACATTTCGTTGCGATTTTATTCAATACAAATTTACGGATCTGCAAAACTTATGAGATCCACTATTAGTTCGGAATCCTATAGTAGGAGATATGAATTGAAAAATATTTAGTTTTTATATTTGTAAGGTAGTCGTATAATCGTAACTAATATAGCAAGTGTTGTAACAATTGCCGGTAATAGCTGTATTCCATTTGACACTTGGTTTACTTAAATCATTTCAGATAAATTCGACACGTAATTAAATGAACTGAATTAAGAAAATTGATGCACTTATTAGGGTGAATTACTTCAAAGTAAATTAGAATCAGTAATTTTAGTACTGGACCAGAGAAGTAATCCAGCGAAATAAATAAGTGATCTGGTTCAGTAAATTTAAGTTAGGTCTGATCCAAATGACCAATGGCATACGCCTAATATGTTGACATGAATTAAGAGTTGTTATGGAAATATAGCGAGGATGCAGCACATAAACTGTATTCATATTATAAATAGGATTATTGTACCACTTGTTTTTCAGTATACTATTTTACGATCACTTAAAAATTAGGCTTTTTAACGACTGTTTGTGGTAGAAAGTAAACAATTTCAAACCAATGATTATTGCAGACCGTTGCTAATAGAAACGGTATGCATTTTCTTTTCGTGAGGTCATTTTTAAAGTGTTGTAATTTTATATGGGACGTACTGAAATCTTTTGCACAATTTGTTCGATGTGAAGGGAGAAAATATCGAATACTCGTAAGTGAAAGTTGTTCATCACCTACCTTTGTAAAGTCGATGAGCTGTGTGACGAGCGTCCCATCGGAACGTTGGAACTCAAGCGTCACGGTGTCCTCGGTCACGTTGGACACAATCGTTTCTTGCACTACGTCACCACCCTGGAACCAACCATAAATGTTTATCACTCAATATAAAATAAACGTTCAATTCATAACATTAACGTAAACATAACAAATCAGAGTACATTAAAGTAAATTGTTTGTAAAGTATTTTAGTGTTTATAATTATATTTACAAAAAAAAACAACCTGTAATCGTATGTATTATTATGTATTTATATTATTTTGTTTTCGGAGTGTGATTTGTATTAAGTTTCTAATATCAGGTTAGAATAAGGTTACCTAATCCAAAATTTGGAATTAGTTAAAACTTATATTAAGGCCCAACAGACTTAAGCCATTATATTATAATAGAATGAAAAGTGAAGAAACACTGTAATTTATTTATTTTATTTATTTATTTGTTACTCTGCACAACAGGAAGTAAATCCCAATTACAAGGGGCCTACAGCTTATAGTGGAATCCGAACCACTCAGACACAATCGTATTTTTTTGGATATAAGTAGAAGCCAGTGAGATTTGAACGCACGACCTCTTGATTGCTAATTAAGAAATGCAAGTTTTACCTCGCTTTTATCCACTGAGCTACGATTGCCTGTAATATCTATCTATCTACCAAAAGATTAAAGTATTTATAAAAAAAACTGTATTTTAATAAACCTTACGGCTCTTAAGATCACAGACCAGAGTCCGCTAAACCATTTATTAAATTCTGTATATTACATTTTCAAAAGATGTTGAACATAGTAAAGCTTCTAAATTATTTTGGTGAAAAAAGTTTCAAATTAAAAAACAATATCTTTTATTTTAAATACATATTTTTAAAAATAATTTAGCAGTGTTTGACAGCATAAAATATCCGATAAAAAGTTATTTAAAAAATCCTATATGTCTTCTGTTAATAGAATCATGCAGGTATTGAAAACAAAGAGACAATGGATAATAAATAAAGTTTGATACAGGAAAATAATAACAATAAAAAGAATGATTTATTTAGTGTGGGCGAATTGGCGAGCTGGAGGCATGAGCGAGGCAATCAAGAGTCGACTTTATAGCGGACATTATCTATTTGTAAGTTTCATTCAAGTCGAGCGGAAGTACTAAAACATGGAGCCGTAAACGACCTAAATTGAAAGTGCCAAATATAATGGCGAGCACTTCCGCTTCTGAACTATAAAAGCACGTCAAAATTCAATTAATTCAAGCGTCAGATGAACAAGCAGAAAACACCGAATATTGGTTTCAAAGCCTGCATGATCGAACAGTTTATACCGCACAAACACGGCGCAGAATTGCTGTCAGCATTTGCTATTATTTACGGTATATGGATTCATTCTATTAATAACTACCTTTTTTCATTTTTAATTTAAAGAAAAACTTATGGCCCAAGCCGGTATATGAATCAGAGACTCTTTGATTCTAGTTAAGTGTCTTCTCACCTAGACCAAGTTGGCCGCGGACAGATTTTCTCTTTACATTAATTATTTATTTATTTAATTGATAATTATGAATTTAGATTTTTTGGCAAAGATAATTAGAATATATTTTGTTTGTACTTTGTCTTGATAAAATAAATATAAATAAATATAACTATATCATCACGCCTTTTACCCATTACTGGGTGTGGCACTTTGCCGTAGCAGATCTCGGTAAGTGATATATTTGTGCGCGTGAAGTGCAGTTACCAGCCGTCAAATCATGGCCCCCAAAGATGTTGGTGGGAGAGCCACAGGGGTAATTTTAAATTGATGAAATTGTTTGTCGGCTGTGGCGATCGAACCAGGGTTCCTAGAATCCACAGGCCGACTTGATACCACTGAGCCATTACCCCATACTATGTCTTGATGATAGCTCCTAATCCTATACTCTACATACAAACCCTAAAATAATTCATAAAACATTCACTCATTAAATTCATCAAATAATCAGTCCTCGTCAAACATTCTCATCCAAACACACCACCCTCACTTTGACCACATTCATAGATCACTCCATATAAACTCATTTATTTATTACACTCAAAATCATTTATCACACAACAAACCTTCAATCACATCTATCTAATCACTCCTATTCACTTATTGACAATTGCACTGATAATATAGCATTCACTACTTGATTTAAACGTTTTAATGAATTTTAACATTGTGCTGCGATTACTCCATTTTATATCTCTTTTGCGGATTAATGGAAGATAAAAAAAAATATTTGTTACTCTATCAATCGTCCTAATTTACCATATAAGCGTTAACGTGCATTTACAAAACAGCTTGTATTACGAGAATATAAATAACATGCTCGTTCTTTAGTATTTATAAATAATATTTCAAAACTTCAATAAAAATGATGGATTTATTCAGGATTATTGTTTTTATGTTGATTTGGAAATACAGTTATTTTTATATACGGTATTAATGATTTATAGCATGAGTACTTTTTAAAATAAAATGCCTGTTTCTGTCTATAACATATTTCATTAATCATTGAAATTAAAACCATTTAATATAGATTAATAAATATGTTATCACACATACTTTAAATGAAACGTTGAACATACATTTAATTATTGTAGTAAACAGCTATGACATCACGGTTCCTAAAGAAATTAGTGGAGTAATTTTAAGGTGGACCTAACAGTTGTCTGGCGCAGTACTAGCTGCAAATGATTTCAAGTCGATATTTTTTGTTACTATATAATATTAAAGTAAACCATACATAAAAAAATTATTATAAAATCGGTAATGCCATTTAATTATATTACAATTTTTATTATTGGTTTTCAATTACCATGTTTATATTAACGTCATATTTGATTGTATTGGAAAAAATATTCGAGTACGTAATAACAATTATTTTAAGGTCAGTATATAGTAAATTTTTAAAAATATGAATTTTCAGAAGCAATTGGTATTTTTTTACCAAAATACTCTGTTTTATCAATTAAATAAAATCGAACAAGACATAACTTTTATTATTTTGGTATAAAAGTAGTTTTGCTTGATATTATTTAATTCATAAAATAGATTGACGGTTATAACCCTCAAACATTGACGTTTATAAATAATTCATGAAAAACAAAAGTCATGGCTATTGCTACAATTTACCAGAAATTTTCAAAATTTATTTTTAATGTTACTGCTAAACGAGATATATAATAAAAAATATAAAAAACATTACTGTATGCATTTTTTAATACTTTACATAGTTTTTTCTGTAAAATTATTAGGAGTACAGGAAATTGCATAACACTAATATCCCATTTTAAATCCGTATGTTCGTCCTAACGAAGCACCACCCAGTATAGTTTACTTTAAATATTATGTAGTAACAAAAAATCACGACTTGAAACCAATTGCAGCTAATAATACTGCGTTAAGCGATTGTCAAATTTCACCCTAATGTGAATTTTTGTCTGTTTTCATTAGAAACGGATTTTTATTTTATAAATACTAGACATAATTGATGATATAACTTGTCGTCCTGGGTGGCTATGGGTTGTTAAACGCATATCTATACTTTATTTATACAATTTAACGTTAAACGTCATAATTTATTTGACATACATTAAAATAAAACATTAATTTATTTTTGAACTGTTTGACAGTAAAATGTTGACTCAGGACCAAAAAAATATTTATACTGAAGTCTTATTTTCACAATAGCGAAATGAAAACCTCATTTTGAATCACGTTTGTCGTTTTATTTAAGGTTAAATTATATGAATGAAGTACAGACATATGTTTCACAGCCCATAGCCACCCAGGACTATACGACTTATTGAACACTCCATATTTATAATGAAGTAAAGCTCTTCAAAGATGTATTATTTATAGTATTTCTTTAGATCTTCAAAATTAAAAAAAAATCTATGAAATCTTGAGTGAAACTACAGGTACAGGTACGTAGTAAATTCGGAGCAAAAGTGAAGACCGTCGCTGATAACAAGCTATCAATATTTGAATTTCCAGCCTTACCCAGTCAAGTGCATTAACTCGAGTAAATATTCCAACATCAAAATGTCAACATGCCAGGTTTGACCCAGATGCATAACTAACCATGCTTTATGATCAAATAATGAACTTTCTGTTGACAAATCAACGCTTTCAGGATCAAATTAAATAGTTTACTTTACTTTGTGCAAAAAAAAAACGCACAATACGCACAAACTATCTATATTATCAAAATTACTTACGGTACATATTACTGTTAATAATGTGTATTTTTATGCAGTTAGTTGATAAATTATAAATTTGAAAATTTGACCATCTTTTACATTCCAATAAAAAAATTATCTTTGACTAAATATCAATAAAAATATGTATGTTGATGCAGAAAATTATGAGGAATACAATGGTGCATTTGTTAGGCCTGTATCTAGGCTAGTTTTTAACATATAGGACAGTTAGCGGAAAATGGTCAAAACGAGATGTAATTTGAGCAAAATTTTACTTTTCCGAAGGCTATATCTCAAAATCTAAACGAGATATAAAAATGCGCTCAACGGTATTGAATTTCTCGTGTTTGAATTGACTTATAAACATATTTTCAGCGATTTTGGTTTTTTTAAAATTTCTTAAGGGGTGCCCCTTAAGATTTTGTCGATTTTAAGCCATTTTCAGACTTATTGCTCCAAAACTCTTCTTCGTCCGAATATTGTACTAAAAATTTACATACAAACGTATATCGACACGGAGAATCCAATGGTGAAATGTATGAGTTCGTATCTCTTTTAGTTTTGAAGATATTGATATTGAAATTTGAGTATATCGAAAATTTTGGTCAAAATATCAAAAATTAAAAAATTGCTGAAAATATGTGTACAACTCAATTCGGATACGAGGAATCCAATGCCGTTGAGCGCATCTTCATATCTTGCTTAATTTTTGAGATATAAGTAGATTTTTCCTAATTTTACGCCATTTCACATTTTACACAATATTAGAATATTACAGAGTGAAAATACTTTCCTGACGTATTATGTATACTATTTTTCTAAAGGCCAGTTTTTCAATCATCGGTTTACTCTCGATTAACGTTAATCATGATTAAATAATAATGGTAACCATAGTTTCCATTATTATTTAATCATGATTAACATTAATCAGTGATTGAAAAACTGGCCCTAAAACCAATTAATTTAATCAATAATTAATCATAAGCAATTCAAATTGTTTAATTTTTTTCTGTTAATTGTATTGACAGCAGAGTATGTATCAAAATTAAAAAGTTTTCTTTACTTTGTGCAAACAGAATTTGCAGAACGCACAAACTATGTTTATCATCAAAATGACTTAAGGTACACATTACTGTTAATAAAGTGCGGTAGTTTAGAAAATGATTATGTACAACTGGAAATACAATCCCAGACTCACATCATTTGGCCCATAATACTTTTTTCGTTAAAAATTTAATTAATACTAAAAACGAAGTAATTTTATATTGACTATATTTTTAAATTAATTTTCAACATTTTTAACTTAATTTAATATTAAATACACCTTAGACACAAAATGTATAGCAGTATTACTACGAATATATTTTTTTTTACAAAAAACTAATTCAACATTCAAATGGACAATCATATAAGTAGTTTGATGAATGAAATCAAAGTTAATAATCATTTAAAACAAACTTTATTATTATACTGCTTTTGAAAAAAAAGAAAAAGTTTTGGTTAATACAGAAATGTTTACTTCCTCTTTCAATGGCTGTCATTCCAAGATGTATGTATCGATTGATGTTAAATTTTATCTGTGTATTAACAACATACTAGTATACGTTTAATTAAAATTTCATTAAATTCTCTTGCGTACTTCACGAGAAATAAAATTGCAAAATAAAACATCAAACAAGAAAATTAGATCCGGACCAACTGATGTAACGCAGGACTCATATGTATGACCTCGTATACTCGTATATTACACGACTTTCAATTTTTAATGATAACTCAGTTTGGTTTGCAATTAAAACATTTCAAGATATTCTTAAAACAATAAAGATTGAAGAGTTCTAGCTTTAGTGATTACTAGCGATCGGCCTGGCTTTGCCAGGCCTTCACGCTATGCTCCGCGGACACTGAAATAGGATTCACTTCTGTAAGACAATTGACACTATATAAATCAAATTATTAGGTTTTGATGCATTTTTACTAAAACAATTGCCGATCGAATAATATTTAATTTTCTACGCGAGCCCTTCAATAGACCTTTCATTTGATACCAAACACGATAGGTTTTGATGCGTTTTTACTAAAACAATTGCCGATCGAATAATATTTAATTTTCTATGCGAGTCCTTCAATAGACCTTTCATTTGATACCAAACACGATAGGTTTTGATGCATTTTGACTAAAACAATTGCCGATCGAATAATATTTAATTTTCTACGCGAGCCCTTCAATAGACCTTTCATTTGATACCAAACACGATAGGTTTTGATGCATTTTTAGTAAAACAATTGCCGATCGAATAATATTTAATTTTCTGCGCGAGCCCTTCAATAGACCTTTCATTTGATACCAAACACGATAGGTTTTGATGCACTCTTACTAAAACAATTGCCGATCGAATAATATTTAATTTTTTACGCGAGCCCTTCAAAAGACCTTTCATTTGATACCAAACACGATATGTTTTGAAGCACTTTAACTAAAACAATTGCCCATCGAAAAAAATTGAATTCTACATGCGTGACCTTCAAAACTTTCGTATTATACCATATACCATAAATTTCGAATTTTGATAATAAATTTAAATAAATAATAATAAAATTGTATTTAATGTACATTGCCGTGAACAATATTTGCTTTGTTTTACTATATATTTTTACCGAGGACAATTTTGGTTTGGTTTACCTGTATACTTTATATTACTTGTCAATTTGACGTTTAAACCAACTTCATATTGAACTGTTAAAAATTTACTTTTTAAATATACATATTTGAAATGTGTAATTATAATAAAAACGTCCCCTCATTTCCACAATATGTGTAAAATATTTCAAAACTACTCACAGATATTTCATATTTACGTAATTTATAATTAAAAATGCGACATGTCCACTCACAAACGTCAAAGTGACAGTAGATCTTCTTCTTAAAAATTTCAAAGCCTCCACACTCTTAGTTGATTTTGCCCCAAAAACGCATGTTTTTTCAAGTTTTCTCGCACATCATGTGTACGAAAAATCTAAGACTAACAAAAGGCACCCCTCATGATTGACCTCTATCAAATAAAAAAAGTTTCAAATTAATCGGACAAACCGTCTAGGCTGTAGAGGTGAGCAATTGACCGTGATGAATCCTTATATATATAGATATGCCCCTTACGCGTTTAGTATTAGGATAATTACTATTTGCATCGTTACAACATTGCGAATAGAAATACTTCAATTATATGCAGTGCAGAGATGAATTAAAATCCATTTCTCTAAGAAGATAACAATTACATAAAACAAGATATGATGACGTTCAACAATTATAAGAAGAACAAACAATGCATCAAGAGCCATGTTTCAAATGTGACTGAAAAACGAACAACATGGGACAGCAATACACAATTTATACCATCACGATAATGAAATTTCAAGAAGACATTATTGCGAAATGAAACACCGAGCGCCAAGTTTCCGTTTTAATTACAGTTTTATTGTGCAATTGAATAACACGACTTTAGCAACTTGGCATACTTTGAAGATTTACTTTAAGATTTATAAATAGTTTACATTGTTTGCCTTTAAGCTGAATCGACTTAGTGCTTGTAGACATTGTTCTGTCGGCGCTCTGCGGAGAACAAGTCCTTCTGCGAGACCGCGATATACGCTCCAGAAACCCTTTCCTAAACTATAAATTATCAGGATAACGATTCTTGCTATTGTGAAAGATTAACTTCTTAATGAAGTAATCAAAGAATCAAGTAATTTCAACTTGTTCTTCGACTTCTAAACTTCTTATCTTTAGCACTATTCTCAGACATGCAGATGAAGCGTCTACTCAAACTATTAAGGTGGTGCTATCATGGAAGCATTTAACCCGGATTTTAATTAAATGTAAATATGTTATTTTTCATATGTTTCTACATTAGTACGCAAATTTTTTTAAAAGGTTTACCTTTGTTGAGCTGAATAATGTAAAGTTAAAGTCGACCAAAAATACATTGGCATTATAGGAACTGTACCTCGCGAGGCAGCTTACTGCGTAATAAATTCATATATTGTAGTTATTTTTTAACAAAAAACTAACACACAGTACATCATGTAAAGATAAAGGTATGAGAATTAAAAAATCTATGCCTACGAAACGCGTCTATGGTTAAAGCTGAACTGACCAGCCGTTTGTTGATGACCTGATAAGTCGATTCAAACGTGCTGTAAATTTTTGTGAAATTTGTGACAAGTGATGGAAAATTAGTTTTTTCCTATTTATTCTGAGAACCCTGGTTCCATTCATCACATTAAAACTACCCCTGTGGCTCCTCCACCACTAGCATCATTGAGGGCTGTGATTTAACGGCTGGTAACCGCACTTCACGCGCATAAATATATCATTAACCGAAATCTGCTTTGACAGAGTCAACACCCAATGGGTAAAAGACGTGATGATATATTTATAGTTAGAGAGCTAGGGTGCAAAATGATGTCTCATTTTTTCCAGTGACAGAAATGGTTTTTTTAATAGATTATGTCATGATAAACATGAAAAAAAGAAAATTTTATTTGGGAACGGGTGGAAAACTATAGATGGCGCCGATTTTAAGGGTGATTGTTGATCTTTTACACCAGTCCACTTTCAGAGCTTCTGTCACCAATGAGCAACCAGCAATAATATCTTTTTTTTGTCATGTATTCATTGTGAACCAGTAGTAATATGTCATACATCTTAAAAATTGCCTACTTAGACCGGTTTTGTCGCGCATGCGTCACCGGCCAAAATTTTGGTCTACCATTTTTATTACTTAATTATACCAAAATCTATCATTTAAATTGAAAATTAGCCTATAAAAAATATGTCGACAACCATCCTGAAAAACGGCACATTCACATCGGCGCTATCTATAGTTTCCACCCGTTCCCAAATCTAATTGTCTTTTTTTCATGTTTATCATTACGTTCGAGTGTTTAAAATTCCACATAGCAAATAAATAAATATTGGCATATCATACCGTAGGCAGAATTCATAGAGTTTGCTGAAGTATATTTCGCTAGACAATGTACATATTTACTGAACATGAAGTAAATAAAAGAAATCGCAAGTACAATAAGTTCAGTGTAAGTGAAATAACAAATGCTGCAGCGGTATTGTCGTTCCTGCAAAGTAAGTCAGTCACACGAAACAGGCATTAGTACCGAGAACAACCAGCAACGTAGCGAGGGCGCCACGGGCGCAACGTCGCAACAATAACCGCTTACACTGCTGCGTTTGAATATAAATTGTGAATAGTAATTACGAGTTTCATACCAACCGGCAAACAATAAAATCCCCAGTTGCAATTCAAAGCGTAATGCAGAAATAATTTGATGTGCCAGATAAAAATTACTGAATAGCAAATTTTGTATCCAAATTGTGTAAAATATTTAAGTTTTATTGTTGCAAATTAGTTTTATCTCTTGTGTAAATAAATTATATATTATTATGCAGCATAAGTTATAATTATAAAATGTAATCTCGTAGATATGATAATAATAATATGCAAAACCTATAGTCGTAATTTCGTTATTTATTCTATATAATTCACAACCAATAAATATTTATTTCTACTTAACTTCAACAAAAATACAATATTACTCTCGTCTTAATATATTTCAATCATAGTTGTAGATTAGTAACTTATCAAAGTTATTAATGATGATTACTCCTTGAAAAAAAGGCCGCTAGATGTCAATAGCGCATTATTCTACCATGGCCAACTTCATTGAATTGCGCTATGCTTATTATGGCCGTTTCATTTCATCATTTTGCTATATACAAATTTGTCGTGAGTTTTTTTTCAGTTTTGGTACAAGTAATGCCATCTAATGCTTTTTATTTCAATTAAAGAAAAGTGACAACACTGTCTAATTACAAAAACAACCTTAAAATATTTGAAAACTGAAGTTTTATTTTCACCATTTTAAAAGTACCTCTGTGGCTCCCCCTCCACTAACATATTTGGGAGCCGTGATTTTACGACTGGTAACCACACTTCACGCGCATAAATATATCACTTACCGAGATCTGCTTCGGCAGAGTGCCACACCCAGTAATGGGTAAAAGACATGATGATATATTTATATATTTATATTTTTAAGTTTATGTGATTAAACAAAATACATTTAATGAAATTGGGTATTTACTTAAGTGCAGAAAATAATCTCTTTTCGCACGCAAATGATCGCGGAAAGTGAGTACTTTCCGCACTGTAAATATTTTTAACAATAGCACTTTCCTTGGTTGAATATGAAAATTGAAATGTTTATAAGTTCCTTAATGTTCATATCACGCATTTCTTTCCAAATTTAAGACTTTTCAAATAACTGAAATAGAACAAAAAGGTACGCTAGGTGTGATACTGCATCATATCACCATCTCAAGAAAATCAAATAAAGATACTTGAATAAATCTAATCTGTCATTGCTCGATTTTTTCAGAATTTAGGCTTAAAATTAAGATTAGCTTACAAATATTTACATAATAAAAACAAAAAAACGTATACACTCTTTTAATGTAATAGTGTTATCTGTTATTAAAGACGCCAAACTACAAGGTCAGAAATATATGATACTTTATCATACCATGACTTCAAAATTTCTGGAAATTTAGTATTAAGTTAAAACAGTTCCAAACAACATGTGAAATAAATTCTTAAATATTTAAAATTTTCAGTCATAAATTTGATGAAACGGAGATAATTTCAAGTAATTTTTAATAAATACCAATCAATACAATATGTCAAAAAATAACGATAGTACTAGAGGTAAATATGTGAAGTTTATTTATAATGTGATAACATGTACTGCCAAATTCTCAAAAGAGTTTTAGCTAGAATCTGACTAATCCTGAATTTTAGATTTGTCAAATTAAGTTCAACAATATTCCCAACAAAAATTAAATAAACTTTAACACATAACCTTCTTACCAATTAGTTTTCGGCAAGCGAATTGAATTACCTTTTTGTTTAAATTGAACTAGCATAACATTAGCTAATCCAAAATTCAGAATTAGGTAAAACCTTTTTGAGAATCTCGTTGGTAATGATTTATTTTGTTTTCATTATTACAAGACGATCCTGTGGAATTTGAGGATGCCGTTTCAGAAACAGGTAAAATCACAAATCAATTTAAACTGCATATGCGTTATACAGTGTGTTCATCCAAAACCCGAACATAGGCACATAACATGTGATATCAGTTTTCTGGTGCGCATTGCTTCCCAATTAATTTTATAGGAAAATACTTCAAATAATAGTTATAGAGAATAAAATTACGGATTTTTTGATATAACATACATATCATTTGTGTGTTTCATCAAAGCGCAAAAATTAATTAAAGTCTTGTAATATTCGTAAAAATAAAGCTATCCATGAAAAAAATTAAACAATTTTCTACTGTTAAAAATTTTGACAGTAGAAAATTGTTTAAATTTTTTCATGGACAGCTTTATTTTTACGAATATTACAAATATTTAATTAATTTTTGCGCTTTGAGGAAACACACAAATGATATGTATGTTATATCAAAAAATCCGTAATTTTATTCTCTATAACTATTATTTGAAGTATTTTCCTATAAAATTAATTGGGAAGCAATGCGCACCAAAAAACTGATATCACATGTTATATGCCTATGTTCGGGTTTTGGATGAACACACTGTATACATGTTTGACAGTAATGCATATTAACATTATATATTTTTTTAAACATAAAGATAGATATAATGTATTTGCATGGACATCATTTTAATTTATTTTGTGTTACCTGTGCACGTGCCAGTGTCTCTCAAACAGTGGGGTGTGACACAATCCTGTTTCTAAATAAATCAAATTATTATATAACGCTATTTTACTCATTTCTACGTACAATACTCTTCTACAACTAATGTGGAAAATTTTGAGCATGCTGTGAGGTTATCGGCCTTCTAAAATTACCTTAAAACAAATAATTTTATGTGGAGAAGATAAGATATATTTGATTTTGTATTATAATTAGTTAAAATTACAGACAGATAATTTGACAATTTATATAAAGAAAATACTTTTATGCACAACCGGGCCGAAATTCATTTGTTTTAGCCCTAAAAAACGGGCGTAAACACTTGTTTTTGGCCCTACGGCCATAAAAAAATCATTCCTATGGATACATAAATAATATGACAATTTTTGTTTATTGTGAGTACTTGATTTTACAAAATATCATTTTGACACATAACCTATGAACATATTTTAATCTTTTGAACATACAATTAAATGTTATTTTATTGTGCATAAAATATTATATGTACTACGGATGAAATTAGCGTTTCTGACCCTGAATATGTTATGAGCTCTCGGCGCTTTATGTCACGTGCTAATAATTATGCCGCGGGCCAGAAATGCCTGTTTTCGCCCTTGATACATAAATATTCTGTAGGTATGGGCAATTCTGATTAACGTAATATCTATATAACAATAGTAAAAAGCGTCTGATTTTTTTGTCTTTGTTTCTGTAAACATTGTTTTTTGTTCTTTGTTTGTTCAAAAACATGCATACAAAATTACCTATATCAAATATATGCTTTTATAAACGAATCTATAATTGTCATTAATAATATAATCGTGCTGTTTAGCATATAATTTCAAATTCGACATGCTAATGTTATATATTTCCTACAAATTCAATGCAATCAACAAGAGAATATGAAAAACTGAGAATTAAAAAAAAAGATGCAAAGAAATAAATTTGGGAAACGCTGTATATTTTTATTATAAATAACAGCTGTCTATCTTATTTAACATTGACATTTAGGTTATCAATATATAAATAATTATTTTAAATTAACAATTTCCCAAAATATATGATTTATTTTATTATTTTTTCACTATCTTGTACGGAATGTTCTTTGTGTAAACGTTGCAAACTTATACAAAACAAAAAAAAAAACAGTATTTCTCATGTAACTGATTGTGTGTGTGTGTGTGTGATCCATAAATAAATTTGTATTATTTTGCGATTCACTTGCTCTACCTCAAATTAATGATTGTACAGGAAACTTACAGCTTATAGTGGATTAGAATCACACTAACCTATTCGTATTTTTTATATAAGTTGAAGCCAAAAAGATTTCAACACATATCCACTTGCTTGTGACATAAAGTTTATCTCAGTTACTCCCTATACATCCAAAGGAATATATTTATAAATCAAAATTTGTAGATTAGTGACCAAAATTATTGAACTTTTAAAAACGCATTTATCTTTAACTAAAATTTTAATTTTAATTTTCATACGTAATTCGCTGTCTTTCTTATACAAAGAAATAAATATCGTTGATTATACCGGCCCTTCGTTGCAGTTAATATCTAAATTTGTAATTTCTACTGAAAGACTACGACCTAGGGTCAAATTCACAGTCGTGACTCACCCTTACCTCATCCTCACATCACATTCAAATTCGAAGTAACCAAGGTAACTAACTCAAGAATTTGCAAAATTTGAGTTAGTTGCCTTAGTTTTTCCGTATTTAAGTGTGAGGTGAGGATGAGGTGAGGGTGAGTCACGACTATGAATTTGGCCTCTAAACTCGTATTATAAAGCTACAAAGTGATCAAAAGGAATTGTTACAGTTGGCAATAAAAAAACTACTTGAAATTGGTAAGCCTGATAAATAAATTCATTTTCTGTTGTTGACAGTGACATTTAAAATTTTAATTTGAGTACATTTATTTCTAAAGTATTTCTATTACTTAAAAAGTCAAAATTCTATTAGCCGTCAGACTCCTAGCATAACCTATTTGTATTTATTAGACTCGTCAAATAGCATTTCCGCCTTTACCTGACGTTGTACCAACTGTGGAATAAAAAGATCTCTGGAATTGTATTGCCAACTATAACAATTCCTTTTGATTACCCTGTAGTTGGGTAAATGTCACTACTCAGCATCACTTACAGAGAATTTCAATATGCTTTTAAGGTTTCGGCTGGTACAACATAAATCTGCTAGTCGTATGCGGCATCAGCCTGATGTCCGTGATAATGGAAACAATGAGTATGAGCTACGTGGTTCCCGCAGCCAAATGCGAACTCGAACTCACTCTATCTGACAAAGGAACTTTGTCTTCTGTTGGCTTTCTTGGTAAGATACGAACTCAACAACAACTTTAAATTATTCCGCACTACTGTTCCAAAAATGAAATAAACAAATACAAAGACAATCATCATTAAAACCCTGAAAATACATCAACAAAATACGTTGTTGTTTTCTCGAGATAATGTAACAATCAACAATGGTCACCACAAACAAAAATAATAAGGAATGTGTAATTTTTTTCAATATGATATTTCTGTTACTCATTTTATTTGTGATAGTAACCATTTCCCTCACTAGAGATGAAAGTCATTTATTTTCATCACTAGTGAGAGAAATGGTTACTATCACAACTAAATTGAATGAGAGAAGTGTTTCCAAGTTATGTTGAAACATTCATTTTTAAATGTGAAAAAAATATATTTCGCATGCTCATGGCGATATAAAAAAGTATACTAAAAACGTTATAAACATCGACTGACGTCATCAAAAAATATAACTAGATGAATGCTACGTTTATATGAAACCAATTTTAAATTGTATTGCGCGTTGCTTCTTTGGAGATGACAAAATTTCATTTTTCTTTAACTTCGCAGATATTTTAGAGACTTTTAGTGCATCTAGTACTCTCTAATAAATTGTAAATTAATAATAAAAATTAATGACTTATATACTAATTTACCTATTGTACAGCGGCAAAAGCGGTTCATTATTTGTATATTCTTATTCAAAATAAATTATTAAATGAAGAATCAGCAATCAACATATCTTTGACAAATTTCTTCCCTTCGGCATTGATATAATATAGCTTTTAAAAACTAATGCAGATAGAAGTCAAAGATCTTAAACAGATTTTTTGATGTTTGAAACAATTGATCATGAATCTAACAGATCAATGACAACTCGATATAGACAGAAATTATGTGTCAAGTGAACGTGCAAAATATAATATAATGATTAAAAATGAAAAATAATTATTTTCAAAACATGAATCGATAGTAAATATAGCTATTATTAAATATTCTTAGATATGATTTGTGTTTCAATGCCTTTTTATTTTTAAATTGTTATTTAAAATATTGCACCCGTTTCTTATAATTTTATGAAGTTTTATCAGGATGAATGACATCAGTAGATCTTTATAACGTTTTTAGTATAGTGTTTTTGACAGTTATAGAAAAAAATTAATTTATGATAGAGTCGTGAAAAAACAAATTCAATGATGCCAAATTTTGCTAGAAAAATTGTAGTCCGTTGCTGGGTTGCATGAAAGTTTTATCGTTTCATTAGCAACTAACGGTGCAATAAATTTCAGAAAATCGCTATTGATACTGTTGCTAGATAAACAATTCTTTAACAAAAGAGCTCTTTATTTTTTTCTTGCAACCCAGTATGAAACTGTGTTAATATAAATTAATACCAATAAATATGGGCTGGTTAGCTCAGTGGTATGAAGTCGGCCTGTGGATCCTGAGAAGCCTGGTTCGATTCCCACAGACGACAAACAATTTTCATAATTTCAAAAACTACCCCTGTGGCTCCTCCGCCACTAGCATCTTTGGGGGCCGTGATTTGACGACTGGTAACCGCACTTCACGCGCAAAATATATCACTTACCGAGATCTGCTTCGGCAGAATGCCACACTCAGTAATGGGTAGAAGGCGTGATGATATATTTATTTATATTTATTTAATACCAATAAATTTACGCATCGACAGAATAAAAACAATACAGGAAATATTTTCAAAAATTAAATCTCGTTGTTACTGAAACCGAACACAAAGCACTAAACTAATATTTCATCAATTTCCGAGAACAAGTAGCTTTGCAAATGAAACACTTTAATTCCTGTAGGGCTTTACAACACCGGGACAAATCCAGGAACAATTGTAATGTTTGTATGATGTTGAAGGTGTTGTGCTGAGCTCGTTGCTATGGGGCTTCATCGCAGATACAACGGGACGGAGGAATGTAGTGCTGATTACGAGTTACATTAGCTTCCTTGCTGGAATTGCCTCCAGCCTGGCTCCCTACGTCTGGCTGCTCATTCTGCTGCGTTTTCTCAATTGCTTTTTGTAAGTATTCCATTTTGTTGCAACTAATGTATTTCTTATACAGCGCGGATAACATTTTACTTGTGTTTCAAAATTCATTACATAACATTTACTTACGAAAAAACTATTCCATTTGCCATTTGAATCACCTCTAACTCACACTTACTGATCTACGTTACTTATTTTTTTCACTGGTTCACTTCGTTCACTTTATTTCCAATACTAGATTTACTTATTCGGATTTAGCTTCAAGTAGTACACCAGTTTGTTTAGTTCAGTTCATTGAATCATGTTAACTAATTTATCTGCAGTAGGATTCTGTAACTTTAAACTGATACTTTTGTCACGTTTTATGACGAAATCAAGAAAATTTTATACATGACATTAATGTTTAGTGCAAACACCGGAAATAAAAATTAATCGAACATATTTTCAGTAATAATATAACAAGAGAGTGAGAATAAATTGAAAATAATTTGACAGATCTTTCGAAAACTTGTTGCCAGGCAATAGTCACGAAAGCCTGTAGGGCTTGAGTGGCTATTGCCAAATGGCAACAAGTTTGAGAAAGGATACTGTAGAATTATTTTCTAATTTATCCAACTCTCGAGTTATATTTGATTAAATTATTTTTTGACTTATCTGTTGAGGTCGATTCATCCAAAATAAAAGATTTTGAACTGGATCCATATCGATTTATTATTTATTAATGTATTCTTGGAAGGGGGCACGGTGATCGAGCGTGTTAATGCACATCTTTTAATATGCTGTGACGTCACCCGAACCAAGGTTCGTCAGTTCGAATCCGCCTGTCGAAAAAGTATGATTTGTCGTTAAATAAAAAATACAGTTACTTGTATTAATCATACTCGGGCACTATAAGCTAGTCACTTAAACATATGCCTTAAAAAAAGTAACATCGACTACGGAAAACCGGCAGTACGGCAGCGTAAAAACTGCGGCTCGGTGTGCCCGATAGACCCAGGCCCGATTCTGCCTGTAGCGCCATTGAAGAAGAAAGTTGTTTCCAAAATTTGTTGGTATATTTCTGTATCTGAAATGGAACTAAATCGATTTTTTCACACATTTTATTGACGCGTTGACTGTTTTAAATAATTATTTGACAACTACCTATCATTTATCACAAACAAAAGCACCTACAGAGATTATTCCCGGAAATAATCACAAGAGCTTTATTCTCAGTATAATCATGACAGTACTGGTTAAAACGAAGATACGTGACATACAATGAAGCATTTCATTGGTTTTGACAAACGTCAAAAAATAATCAAGTGAACAAAACTGTCGATACCGATAGAGAATTTTAAAATAGCGACGTCTTGTTTGGTAACCACGATTTCACGACTACCGACATTATATACATAGGTTGTACAGAAGCGGGCTTAAGAAACAATCACGACTAAAGGTACAGGTACGTAATACCTAATACTAGTTTTAAAGGGGTTTCTTCTAGGTGGGTAATTATAAAAGTTAATTAATAATGTTATAAACTTACAATAAACTAGTTTACGATACACACAGTACCTCCTGCCACTTTCTTGTTAATAAATAGAGAAATAATTGTATTTATAGAACAAAATGTGTTTGTCGAGAAAATAGGTATTCTACTAAAACTTAATTAATCTCTATATTAGTTCTACATGCCCACGTACATACGTTCAGCTACGGTAAACTAAACCATAGTTCCCAGAATAACACCTGTACATGATAATATAATAACAAGGATATTTACTAAAGTTGAAATATAATTACATTTGTAATGAATGGTTATTATTTGTAGATTCAATTAATTTTACAAACATACATACATAACATTACACTATTTGCATGAAATGGGATATCACGAACCGTTGAAACATACACTGAACAATTACTTATTAGATTCACCAATCAGATATGATAGAATTTCTGCATCTTCCGTTTAACTTTGATTTCTCTTGTTTGAACTTCGGCAGAAATCTGTCAATTGGATAATGTTGCATGATTAAAATCTTTCGAAGATTTATGAATTTCTATTAATTCCAGAATTTTGCGATCTATTTTTATGTAACACCAAATTAAACAAGTACACGCCCAGATTTGATTGAAAATATTGATCACCGATTGCTGGAATATCAAGGCGTATTCCATTTGCCATTTGGATCAGATCTAACTTACATTTACTGAACCAGGTATATTATATCGCTGGATTACTTCGCTGACTTTATTTTCGATACTAGAATTACTGATCCTAATTTACTTTCAAGCAATTCACCCAAATAAGTGCATCAGTTTGCTTAGTTCAGTTATTTTGTCATGTCTAATTCATCTGAACTGATTTAAGTGAACCAAGTGGCAAATGGAATACAGCTTCAGAAGACCATCTCCATGGCAGAGCTGGGTAGTAGCTAGCTACTTTTGTAGCCTGGCTACGTTTACCTTAGCTGTAGCTGTAGTTTACCTAAATGTGAACAAATATAGCTGTAGCTTGTAACGAACTGTTTTTTTTTCTATTAGCTTAAAAATATTGTTATAACAATTGAAGCTACTTTTTGTAGCTTAAAGCTAGCACTGTTCATTAAGAAATACCTATTAATTTTTGTTTTGTATTTGAATTGTACCTTCTTTATTGTTTTCTATAACTGTAGGACAACAAGTTATTATATAAATAAAAATTATAGCATCAAAAATTAACAGTACATTTGTCCATTTGCGATTTTTTATATTTATGTACAAAATAGTAAATTAACAGTCATTATAACAAAAGACTGATCAACTGATCATATGACAATGGCAAATTTAATTAATTCACAATAATTGAAAAAAGTTGCTTCAAAATTTAACAGCTACTTTAACGAAAGATTTTAGCTGTAGCTTAGCTATATTTTACAAAATGTAGCTTATAGCTGTAGCTTACTTACTTTTTTAAAGAATAGCTGTAGCTGTAGCTTAGCTACTTTTTTTTAATAGCTTGCCCAGCTCTGCTCTATGCTTACGTAAAAATGTTGACATCTGATTGACACGAGGTAGAGTATTTTAGGTAACAAAAGCAGAAAGATAAATATTGGTTATATCATTCTTTGCGTCGTTTAACCTTGCTAATAACTTTATTTGATTATAAATTATTACAAGCTGTAGCACGCGCTCAACCTTTTACAATACCAATACAATTCGCGTTATTTCATTATAAATTCAGCTTTATATAAATCTGACTATAATATTTCTATCTACAGCATCGGCGGTCCCTCCGCAGTAGTGATCGCCTACCTCGGCGAGTTCCACGGTCTTCGCTACCGAGCTCGAATAATCACTCTCTCAGCCACGTTCGTCGCAGTGGCCGGCATAATCATGCCTGGTCTAGCATGGCTGGTGTTACCGCAAACCTGGGATCAACCGCTTCCTTGGCTTGGCATCTCCTGGCGTCCGTGGCGTCTCCTCATCGTTCTCTACGGTCTACCGACGTTCCTTTCAGCCACGTGGTTGCTCTTCCTGCCAGAGAGCCCGAAGTATTTGTGGGCGGTCGGAAAGAATCAAGAAGCGATCGATGTGCTCAAAGATGTTTTTAAGAGGAATACTGGCAAGGAGCGGGATAAGTTTCCGGTAGGATTTTAATTATTTGTTTCTAAGTTATGATTATTTTGATGTATTGTTTAACAATTTATGGCAGTTTTTCTGTTTGGATAATAACAACGTATTTTGTTTGTTATTGCGCTATCTTGATATAAAACATGACGTACTTGTCAAGCTAGTTGATATAAGGTGCTATTCAGTGTATGCAAAATATATGGGAATATTTTAAATATAAAGTAAATAGCATTGTATGGAGCTTAGTGAAAAAATGGAAAAATGTTTAAAATAGAAACCACTTAAATGTATGTACATATGTACTCTAAAACATTTTCCAATTTTGAGTAATATTATTTAAATATTTGTAAATAAAATATAAATATATCATCATGCCTTTTAGCCATTACTGAGTGTGGCACTCTGCCAAAGCAGATCTCGGTAAGTGATATATTTATGCGCGTTAAGTGCGGTTACCAGCCGTTAAATCACGGCCTTCAAAGATATTAGTGGTGGAGGAGCCACAGGGGTAATTTTAAATTGGTGAAAATGTTTTGTCGGCTATGGGAATCGAACCAGGGTTCTTAGGATCCATATACCGACACGAATACCACTGAGCTATTTATGCTCAGCTTTTGAAATTATGAAAATTGTTTGTCGCCTATGAGAATCGAACCAAGGTTCTCAGGATCCACAGGCCGACTTCATACCACTGAGCTAGCCACCCCATAAATCTGAAACAACAAATTTCTTTTTAGGAAATAAGATTTGTAAATAAATATAAATATATCATCATGCCTTTTACCCATTACTGGGTGTGGCACTCTGCCGAAGCAGATCTCGGTAAGTGATATATTTATGCGCGTTAAGTGCGGTTAGCAGCCGTCAAATCACGGCCTTCAAAGAGGAGCCACAGGGGTAATTTTAAATTGGTGAAAATGTTTTGTCGACTGTGGGAATCGAACCAGGGTTCTTAGAATCCATAAACCGACTCGGATACCACTGAGCCATTTCCCCATCAAATTTGTATGACTCGAAATTGGAAATAATAACACGTTCATTTCGCTGACCATTTTAAAACGGATATTCAAAATACAATTACATCAATGTAAACTATATTTTCAATTAGAATTTTAAATTTTGCAGGTTACAAAGCTTGTGACATCAAAGGAAAATACAAAAATAGAACAAGGAGATCCTGTTCATTTTAAAAACACGAACATAATTGCAGAGTTTTTCAAACTCATAAAGGTGCAAATACTTCCAATATTTTGTCCACCTCTTGCTATAAGGACGTTTTTGACATCGTTTTTACAGTTTGGCGTTTTCGCAGGGTAAGTATACTCCACTCAAATTACTTTTTAATTCAGCAACTATAGTCTGTTCGGTGAGTAATTACAATGTGGTTGTACATGATGTATATGATAATGATTCTTAGGGCCAGTTTTTCAATCACCGATTAATGGTAATCATGATTAAATAATAATGGAAACTATGGTTTCGATTATTATTTAATCATGATTAACACTAATCGAGAGTAAACCGGCGATTGAAAAACTGGCCCTCATTGTTTTATCAAAACGTCAAATATATATTTACAATACATAGCACAAAAAAACTAGTGAAAGAGAAGCCACAGGACTCATTTTAATGTGTTGAAAATTGTTTGTCAGCTGTGGAAATCAAACCTGGGTTCTCAAAACTACAGTCCGACTCGAAAGTACTGAGCCATCTACCCCATATGCATAATTTAATCTTAACAAAATTATATTTGATATTCGAGTTACTATAAAAATATAAATTTCTCAGAAATGAAGAATTTATGGGCATATGCTTAAACGTACTTTTTGTCATCATTTTTGTCTCTTTAATGCATGGTTTAAGTTTGGCGAATTAAATCTATGTAAATATTGAAAAATAAAAATAACTACAGCAAACCTCCAGAAATATTTTACGAGCCTCTTGGGATCGCGACCCACACGTTGCGTATCTATCCGATACCATAAAAAATAGGAATAACTAAATTTCAAATTACTTTAAAATATTTTAGAAATGTTTGACAATGAAAAATATTCAAACATTTTAATGTCAAATGTCTTAAAAGATTTTGAGGCTTCTTCTGCAGAAATAATTATAATTTCTATTGCAAACTCTCTTCGTGTTTGTGGACAAGTACAAAAACAATTGTATATATTTTTACTTACAGGTATAATTAGATTACAAGTATAATAAAAGTACTTAAAATAGAATCAAGTGATCGAGTCAATACTTAGCGTAAGAAAATGTCCTGTAACATTATTATTATCATTATATTTGAGATATTTGAAAATGCAACTCAATGATTTCAGAAAAGTTACTGTTCAAGACATAATCATTTAATATTTTCCTTCTCTGTCTAGATCAAGTGGCCTACTAATGTGGTTACCAGAAATTCTAAACAAAGTAGCAGTACATTCAGAACAATTTAATTCTACAATTACAGTTTGTGAAGCTATGAGATATAGAAGTATACTTGTCAACGAAACTCATGTAAATAAAACAATGGAAAATTAATATAGCTCATTATAACTAATTGTTTTTGTTTATATTTTAGCCGGGAATGGTTGAAGAGTGTACTGACACTATGAATGTAGAAGTTTTCAAAATATCGATGATAGTAGCAGTAGCATTTGCAGCCACATATATTTTTATTGGAACTTTTATTAACTACACTGGAAAAAAGAGATTATTGGGTAAGTTATTTAAATCACATACATATGCGAAGCAATAAGTTCTTATAAATAATAAAAAAAATCAATAAATTATAAAGGCTTCATACAAAACATTACTTTGTCAGTTCTAAAATAATGTATAAATTAAAAAAACAAATAATTGTTAATAACTACTTATAAATTATATTCCGTTTGGTTGCTATTATTTTCTAAATATAATTCCACACGATTCAAAAATGCTTCAGAAGTAGCCTTATTAATTATTTCTGGCGTTTAAGCCCCTCTAATTTGGTCCATCAAATTTTCTTTCATTGATACAAGTGTGGAAAATAATCTATTCTTGAGATGAGTAATCGCAAAATACAAAATAATTTACAACAATTAGGACCGGTTTTTCCATTTCCGGATAAAGTTTTCGATAATTATCGGCAGGATAATTGAAATAATATCGCATCAGAAAAGGGCATTCAGTATAATTATTACTATTTGTACTATGAGTTCAATGCGATATTTTTTTATTTATTCCACTGATAGATATTAGCCTTTTTATATGGAGATCGAAAAATTGGACCATAGTACGACAAAATTACTTGACAGCAGCTAGATTTTGTTCTTTTATATTTCATCCATTGCCTATTGTACACTATTTATAAAAAAAAAATATTTTAATTTCAATCACATTTTTCACAGTATATTTATTAAATAAGAATATAAAATATTTTTGCACTTCTATGAATAAATGATCTAGTTTATTCTTTTCGAGGACTGAAGTGTCAATTTTAATAGTTCACCTTGTTTATGTTGCCTAAATTATCTAAAAATTAAATATAAATAAATAAAATAAAAATTTATCATCACGTCTTTTACCCATTACTGAGTGTGGCACTCTGCCGAAGCAGATCTCGGTACGTGATATATTTTGCGCGTGAAGTGCGGTTACTAATCGTCAAATCACGGCCCCCAAAGATGTTAGTGGTGGGGGAGCCACAGGGGTAGTTTTTGAAATTATGCGCGTGAAGTGCGTCAAATCAGGGCCCCAGAGTTGTTAGAGATGGGGGAGCCACAGGGATAATTTTAAATTGGTGAAAATGTTTTGGCGGCTGTGGAGATCGAACCAGGGTTCTTAGGATCCACAGGCCGACTTCATACCACTGAGCCATTATCCCATTCATGGACTCTTATCTCCTGATATCTGAGCTTTCTAAAAATTAAATTAATAAAAAAGAATCGTGTACATCCGTCAGGACTAAAGTGCATTAATCCCTCAGATGATTATTTCCCTCACCTGCGCCTCGTGATATAAACTTTACCCTCAGGATAAACTTAGTTTAGTCCCTTGATATATAATGGGGTGGCTAGCTCAGTGGTATGAAGTCGGCCTGTGGATCCTGAGAACCCTGGTTAGATTCCCACACGCGACACACAATTTTCATAATTTCAAAAGCTACCCCTGTGGCTCTTCCACTACTAACATCTTTGGGGGCCGTGATTTGACGACTGGTAACCCCACTTCACGCGCAAAATATATTACTTACTGAGAGCTGCTTCGGCAGAGTGCCACACTCAGTAATGGGTAGAAGGCGTGATGATATATTTATATATATTTATATATAATGTGATAGTTGTGAATTGCTGTTCGACAAAGTTATTTTTATGAGACAAAATAATACTTGATATGTTTTTCATAATTTATTTCGTTAAATTCGATTATAATTACAGACCCTAATGTTCTTAACAGCCATGGTATCAGAGTGGTTGGGATTCTATAACAATTGGAAGTAATTTCGATTTTGAAGAATTAACTAATACACATTTTTCCTTCAGGTGGTCTGATGTGCTTCAGTGGTTTGGCAGGAATCATCACCAACTTCATGGACTCTTATCTTCTGATATCTGTTCTCTCCGGGTTGTTTGTGATCGGTGGTGCGGGTGTTACCATCGTGAATACTGCTGTCGTGGATCTGTTCCCCACACAATACCGCTCGGTAGCAATGGCGGTATCGCTTATGGTGGGAAGAACAGGAGCTGTGGTGGCATCGCATTTAATAGGTTATTTATTGGAGTACACATGTGAAACGACGTTCTTCTTATTCGGAGGAGAATACTTACGTAAGTTTTTATATTATGATGAGGGTTTTAGGACTAGGTAGGAAATTGGGGATTTCACCATTTAATTCATCATATATTTCTACGTAATTATGCATATTTTGATCCTCTATCACCGGAGACATGATCGCACAAATTTCGGTTTACGAAAATGTAATTTTTTTTTGTTGAACCAGTTTAAAAATTGAAAGAAAATTAAATATGGTTCTATATAATTCAGACTACGAGAAATTGAATGCTAAGCGCATCTTCATATCTTTTTTAGATCGCGAGTAACAGCGATTTTAGACTTTTTTTAAATATCAACTTTGAAGGCTCATATCTCAAAAACTAAAAGAGATATTGAAATGCGGTTTGAACGCGTAAATTTCTCGTGCACTAATTAACTTAAACTGAAATTTAAAAATTTTTCAAAATTTTACTATTTTTTGGAAATTTTAATTTATCAATATTTCAAAAAATTTAAAAGATAATGAAAATCTGTGAACACCATTCAATTCCTCTCGTAAAAATACATAGGTATACAAATTTTCAGTCAAAAATTCGCACAAATAGACTTTTTATTGCAAAAAAACAAAAATCACTGTTTTTTAATTATTTTTGAAGGGGTACCCCTTTAGATTTTTACGAATTTTGGCCATTTTTAGTTTTTTTGCTTTCAAAATTTTATCCGCAGAGCAAAAATTCAGAAATTTTACATACGTATGTATTTTTATGCGAGAAATCCACTGGTGTTTACAGATTTTCATTATCTCTTCAAATTTTTGAAATTATGGCAATAGAAATTTTTGAAAAAAAATTTAAAATTTTCGAAATTTTCAAAATCTCGGAATTAGTTAATTGAAGCACGAGAAATACACTCGTTCAAACCGCATTTCAATATCTCTTTTAATTTTCGAGATATGGGCCTTCAAAATTGAGAAAAAGTCAAAAATCGCTGTAACTCGTAAATTAAAAAATATATGAAGATACGCTCAACGGCATTCGATTTCTCATAGTCTGAATTATATAGAAAAGTTACACTTACAGTGTCTAAATTTTATCATTAATAGGTAACTTATAGTACAAGTATTATAAATAAAAAATAAATAAATATATCATCACGCCTTCTACCCATTACTGGGTGTGGCACTCTACCGAAGCAGATCTCGGTAAGTGATATATTTTTGCGCGTGAAGTGCGGTTACCAGTCGACAAATCACGGCCTCCAAAGATATTAGTGGTGGAGGAGCTACAGGGGTAGCTTTTGAAATTATGAAAATTGTTTGTCGCCTGTGGGAATCAAATCAGGGTTCTCAGGATCCACTGGCCGACTTCATACCACTGAGCGCTAGCCACCCCATAAGAGTTTCTAAATAGTTGAAGAAAAAAATATTGTACGACCCTCGAGCGGAAAGTATTCTCGCCACTCGTAGACTACTTTCTGTTCTAGGTACACAAATAACTATAATGTATCTACCTGAAAAATACCTACATGTGTTATTTCTAATGTGTTTTTTGTTTTTCTTTTGTTTTAGTTTTAGCAGGAATTGCGCTTCTACTACCGACCAGTTAATAAACAGAGAAGATAAGAATAATTTTAATCTGTATAGGAAGGAAGGTTGTACAAACTGTGTAAAAAAGCTTTTAATTTAAAATGTCGTATATTAAATAAAAAGAACATATATATTCAGTGCTCAGTGAACTAAAACAGTGACATTTTAAATAACATTCAGCAGTCATGCAGAGCGTCGCATTTCTTTTTAAATTAATTTTAGTAATGTAATACCTACGTTATTACAATTCTCATACATTAATATTATGACTGTAATAACAGTACCTGCTGCAGTAAGTGCAAGTTACATCTGACCCAAATGCAGGGCCGGATTTTCGTATAAACAAAATACGCAGTTGATGAGAGCCACCATTCATCGGGGGCCACAAAAAAATCACAAAGTATTTGTATCTGTAAACTAATTTCTGATGAAATATTTTATTGTATTAAACAATTTTTATTTATCAAAAATGTATTTAAAAAAACATTTAATGAATAATAAATTATTTTAAATATTGAATACATATTAAATTTGTAACTGAATGTATAAATTCTTTACAGTGTCCTTCAAATTTTCAGACTGATGCCATTTCTTCATTTGTTTACAACTTAAAAAAATTGAAATGATTCGCACATTTATATTACATTAGTGTCGCCACTGTAATTATTTTTTTCTTTATCGTATATGTATTTGTATTGTATTACATCACATCGTAGTATCACATTGAATTACTTTGATAAATGTCAATATCAAACTAGTTTAATACCAAACATTATTTGTCTTATATTATATTAGTATTACAAAAATTGATTGATATCTAATCTTTTATCGGCAAATTTGAAACATAATTTTAAATTAAATAAGTATAACAATAATATGATAGAGCGTATGAAGTTTTTAATTCACAATAAAATAAATATATTTTTTTGCAATTATTACATAATAGTACATAAATTTTGTTTTAATGTTTAGTAGTATACAATATACATTTTAAACATTGTATACAAAATTAATCTAGAATTATGTAACTTGTATTATTAAAAAGTGTATTTCTCAATATTATAAAAATCTCAATAATGCCCAAATAAACCCAAAAAACCTAGTGGGTCGGGTTTTTTTAAACCCGAGTATTTTTCAGCCTTGCTGGCGAGCCTGCCATCTCCTTGAGATAATAAAAAATAATTAGAATGTCATCGGATTTGAATTACTTGGGAACCATAGCTCGCTTGGTTGGAGTCCAAAAGTTTCGGGTTCAAATCCCTAAGAGTTTTTATTTTGTAATAAACTATTAATTCTATTAGAGCTAAAAAGTTGGTTTCTAAGATTTGAAATTTCTGGACCCAGTCGGAATTTGCTAGTGAAGCAGACAAGAATTGTTATTTTATTCATGAACGGTTTTATTATTTTGAAATTAAACCATTAGAAAATAGAGAACTGTACTTGGCGTGTGGTGTAATCTAATGAATTAAATTGTTATTTTCAGTGACAGATAAATTTATATTTCATAGAAGTGTCACGTAAATCAATATTGCATGTAAATTAATTTATTACTATAAGCTTGCTTTAATTCCATATTGATAAAACGTCATGAAACTAAAGCTGCTGTATTAAGCTATGAATTACTATTACTATTTTCAATTATACCCCATTTCACATACGAATGCACTAATTTTAAATGTGTAGAATGTATACACGCGAAATACCAATTATAATTAGCTATTAAAACGGTAAAATGAAGTGAGAAATACTATTATTCTATATGACATTTATTTACTTTTATTTTAAATTTATAGAGTAGGTGACACACTGGTATCGTCTCGGTCTAAGGATCCTGAGAACCCTATTTCGATTCCCACTACCGACAAATATTTTCACCACATTAATACTACTCCTGTGGCTTTCCGTCCACTAAAATCTTTGGGGGCAAAAATATATCACTTACCGAGATCTGCTTCGACATAGTGCCACGCCCAGTAATACGTAGAAGGCGTGATGATATATTTATATATTTTTATTATTGATTTTCAATTTCAATTTAAGAAATAATAAAATTTCAAGATGATAATACTGATAGAATCAATAAATACTAAATGCATCTTTAGACAGAATCTGAAAAAAGTTCGACACTCCTGATTCACAACAATGAAAAGTATGTATAATACATGCTAATGCTGAATACAATTGTTTTGTTTCGTATAGTTGTATGTATGCTGCGAATAAAGTAATTTGATCGTGCACGAAACTTTAATAATCCCGCGAATGAGACGTTGAATCTCGAGAGTCGACTTTTTCATGTCTACTGTCGACTTAGACACTCATTCCCTTCTTGAGAGACGGTATTTCAATAAGCCGACAGCAATTACGAAGATAAAAACGTGTTTGCCAAAGGTTTGCAGAATCTAACAATCTTTTTACTAATTATCTAACTAGTTACTTGTTACTGCAATTATAATTTTAATTCATAAGATTATTTCATTATTAAAGTAATATTAATATAAAATAAATAAAATAAATATATCATCACGCCTTCTACCCATTACTGGGTGTGGCACTCTGCTAAAGCAGATCTCGGTAAGTGATATATTTTGCGGTTACCAGTCGTCAAATCACGGCCCCCAAACATGTTAGTGGTGGAGAAGCAACAGGGATAGCTTTTTCAAATTATGAAAATTTGTCGCCTGTGGGAATCGAACCAGGGACCTCAGGATCCACAGGCCGACTTCATACCACTGTAATATTAATTAGTTCTTATATTTCCGAAATATGCTTAATTTTTAATTTATTTCATTTGCCTTTCAAATAAGAGGTTGACAATGACGTCAAAGAAAAATACTTCAAATATATTAAATTATACATATCTTTTGTTTGGAACAATATGGGAATGTTTTATGATGTCCTAAAAATTGTATATTTGTGTAAAATATCTTGATAGTTGATTTATTTAAGTGCTTGGAATGCTGTTACCAAACGAAAAATCACGGCCCTCAATGATGTTAGTGGTGAGGGAGCTACAGTGATAATTCTTAATTTGAAAATCAGGTTTTCAGTTGTGGAAATGGAACTTGGATTCTCAAATTTCTTGGATCATATCATATCCATCCATTTATTCATAGGTCCTCCATGTAATCTCCCATCCTCAATTTCACCAATATAAACTTCTTATTTCACCATCTTAACTGACATAAACCTATTCTTTTAACAACATTCTTCTCATGCTGGGTTGCATGAAAGTTTTATCGGTTCATTAGCAACTAACGGTTCAATAAATTTCAGAAAATCCCTATTGATACTGTTGCTGGATAAACAATTCTTTAACTAAAGAGCTCTTTATTTCTTTCTTGCAACCCAGCATCAATCTCACTTTCATCATACAACAACAAATAATTTAGACTTTGAAAATTAGTTTGTAAAAATCAAAGTATTCAAATTTTAAAAGATATAAACTTTATAATTTATTTCCTTAAATTATACCTGCTTTTGGTGTTAAAAATATTTTGATATTCAAATGTATTTAAAAGTTTCTGAAATAATCTCTTTATCCAAAGTATTCTCAGTAGAGATTTGCGTATTAAAATACGTTGTCCTGGGAAGGAGTTTGGCATTTTCTTCTTCAATACTGAAATTCAGTCACGCCAGAGTTACAAGGACAAAGATTAGACGCTATTGCATTTGTAAACAATACATTTCTGACGCCGAATTCTTCGCTGTCTCATAAATATTGACATTTATTTGCTTGTGTTTATTTTTGATACGGAAAATTTTGTTTTCTCTCTGTGTATCCCAGTGGAAAACGAATACTTTAGAAATAAGATTATTCAGAACCTCCAGAGATATATTTTCGTAATGTACTTTTCTTCAAAATAAAACAAACACAAATATTTTATTTATTTATTACAATTATTAATTTACAGTTTTGTTGACAATGGTTGTTTCTTGTTTTGTTCTACATCCAAAATTGATTTCTATGAATCTAGTGTGATCTGATAACTGATGGTAACAAATGATATTTTAATAAATAAGAAAAAAAATTTCCATCACTTGTCTCGTAATTCCACAGAGGTTTTACAGCACGTTTGCATCAACTTCTCAGGCCATCAACAAACGGCTGGTCAGTTCAGCTTTAACCATAGACGCGTTTCGTCCTTCCGGACTCATCAATATGGTGCGATCATTTATCCAACTAGATCAACTAGAAACTAGTGGATTGTGATACCGACTTAGCTGAACTGACTGATGTTAACCTATCTACAACGGTAACATGACATGAGAGCTATGGAGCCACTCATGGTGCCATCTACCGACAAAATCGCAAACTGCTTGACAGCTATTGAAATAAAACAAAAGACAAAATGATATTTGTTAGTTTGCTCGACAAAAAGACATGAAATTCTATTTGAGCTTCCTGTGACTACATTGTATAAATTTAAGTTAAAGTTTCTTTCTCTACGGCTACTGTTGAAGAAAAATATGTTGCACCCTTAGATCTAGAATTCAAAGGTTGAGAACATATGTATGACTAAGATTAAGAAAATTATGCTTTCAATCACTCCTTAGTCTATCCTGTCGGTTATTTTCTCTTTTTTTCCAACTTTTCCTTTTAAGTGGATGACAAGTAACAACGTTCTTATTGACTAGTAAAGTCAATAAGGCGGAATGATAATGGATGATATTTCTATGTAATTCTCCGCTGACGTCAGCTGACAATTAAATAACGATTGGTCGACGATAAAAAGAAATCCTTCGTTCATTTTCACTTTCTGCGGCAGTCGGCATGCGGCAGCCAAGTGCAGAATCGACTGAATTAAAACGCAAGAACAAAGAAAAGAAAGAAATAAATCAAAAACTCGCTAGCTCTTTCCCGGATTATTTATTAACATTAACTCGCTAAGCATGAATTATTTGACATTGCACGGACGAGAAAAATTATATAATAAGCGTGAAAATTGTAAAGTCGCAAGTTTAAATAGGGCGTGATTCATAACTACTTTGTGCTTAGAAATGAAAACAAATGTATTGCGCCCGCTAGGAAAAGAAGAAAACAGACGTAAATTTACGGAGAGCAAGCCATAAAGTTCAAAAGCCTTGAATAAACGGCTCTAAGTGTACGAACAACTTTACATATTACAAGAATAAGAGGAAATAAAAGGAAAGTTATGCTTCCGGGTAAATATTTGTCCAAGTGCACAGTTGATGTGTACTTTCTTACACACCACTGGTTATTTACCCACTTTTTACAATTCTTATACAAATATCACATAGTAGGTCAGGGTATATACAATTTACAACTAGGATCAAATACTATTACTTCATTTAGGAAACAACAATCTTTTGATAAATACTACCAAATGTATTGTAATAACTTAGACCAGGAAACCCAGCAAGCTCACATTTCAATCCCGTCTTAATAATACTATTTTAATACGAGCGAAGTGCAGTTATCAGCCGTCAAATCACGGCCCCTAAGGATGTTAGTGGGGAGGGGTCACAGAGATAGTATTAAAATGGTGAAAATTGTTGGCGCCTGAAATTTTAATGTGCTTTTACACTACATATTTTCTGCTGAAAACCAAAAAAAAAACACAACTGAATAACCAGTCTTGCTTCTGCTTTATACGCAACGAATCACGGCTGGATTTGAGAAAGACAAAACTGTCTGCTATCAAAAGAAGAAATAAACACCATCTTAATAGCCTACAATGAAATATCGTATCTCTTTTGCGGATTAATGGAAGATAAAAAAAATATTTGTTACTCTATCAATCCTCCTAATTTACCATATAAGCGTTAACGTACATTTACAAAACAGCTTGTATTACGAGAATATAAATAACATGCTCGTTCTTTAGTATTTATAAATAATATTTCAAAACTTCAATAAAAATGATGGATTTATTCAGGATTATTGTTTTTATGTTGATTTGGAAATATAGTTATTTTTATATACGATATTAATGATTTATAGCATGAGTACTTTTTAATATAAAATGCGTGTTTCTGTCTATAACATATTTCATTAATCATTTAAATGAAAACCATTCAATATAGATTAATAAATATGTTATCACACATACTTTAAATGAAACGTTGAACATACATTTAATTATTGTAGTAAACAGCTATCACATCACGGTTCCTAAAGAAATTAGTGGAGTAATTTTAAGATGAACCTAACAGTTTTCTGGCGCAGCACTAGCTACAAATGATTTCAAGTCGATATTTTTTGTTACTATATAATATTAAAGTAAACCATACATAAAAATTTATTATAACATCATTAATGGCATTTAATTATGTTACAATTTTTATTATTGGTTTTCAATTAACATGTGTATATTAACGTCATATTATAAAATTGTTAATTACTCTAATTCTACTTTTTTCTAAGGACTTATTGAACGACCCTCGTAATATACGAAAGAGATACTAACCGCATTATCAACTCGTCATATAATCCTTTCTATCAACTCTATAATTTCTCCCTAAACTTCCTCGCATTCACAATCCCCTGTAAAATCCTTGTAATTTGCAATCACCTGCTTACAGTTAATCCTGTTTCCTTTTACTTGAGGTACACATGAAAATTTTCCAATCAAGTCATATGTGACATTTGCAACCGACACAAGCCTGATGATCTTCATCATTTCTTTTTTGAATGTATAATATTCTCTCCTCTTTGGGCACAATTTATGGAGAAGTATCTACCCAACTTCAATTCGACTTCAACCTTCAACACAGGAATGCTTCTTAGACACCTTTCCAGAAAGAAAATCTTCGACATTTATAAATTTGTTAAAAACTCCCTAAAGTTGCATGCATTTATTGTAAATTATTAAAGAAATATAACCTTCAAATTATATTCTAAACATTACGAAATTTTCTTTATTATCAGTACTTTGGTACAGAAGTCTTTTTTTCTCTTCTAAATATAATAAATGAATTATTATTATTATTATTATTATATTGCATATTTTTTGTTATTACTTATGTATCCTTATCTTATTTTCTGTTGGTTATGAAATAAAGAAACGAATTAAATAAATTGAAAATATATAAGCCCAATTTTCTTGAGGTTAGCGAAACACAAATAATAATAATATGATTTTAGCTTCTATTATCTGCATAATGCAATAAACATATTATACATACTTTGCAACAAATAAAATAATAATTTATAACTGATGAATATTTAAATTAATAACAATAACTGGATTCGAAGTTTATGTAAAATACTACACTATTATTATAAACTTATACTTTTTATTTTGTTTCTGTATATCTAGGATAAATGTATTATCCGGCGTATCTTTTTAAAACTTTACTAATTAAAATTTAATGCTTATGATACAAAAATAAATACAGGATTATTTTAACGCATTTACATATTTTACATAAATGAGAGAAAAAGTAATCAATTCTTATTCCGTCTTAAATTTCCAGCTTCATTGTTTCTTTCATAGCACGCTGATTCCTATGCGATTTGAAATAAAATAACGTCATATTAAAATAAGAAAAAAAGGAAAAAATAAAACCTAGTGCACATGTCCAGCAACCAACACCTCGTTCTAGTACTACAGGTTGCGGACACAAAGGCGTCATTTCTCCTTGTAGCTGCTGGCCTCACACCTTCCATGGTGTACGGGTTGCCGAACAAGTAAACGTGTGAGTTCGAACGACTTTAGTGCCTTTTGCGGCGGCTCGCACGTAACAACAAAGGATAGGTAGTGAGCACACGCGTCTGCTGCGTGCACGCGTGCGTGTCTACGTCACGTAAGTAAACGCCGGACTAAAAGGAGAGCTCTAGGGAAAGCAAAGCATAAACCAGTGGCGTCCATCAAAATACCGAGTTAGGCAGATTTGTAAAGATGAAGAATAATGAGTTATGTACTGGAAAGTATATAACAAGAAAACTTAGAAAAAAGAAAACTACATTAAAAATTATTTTCGAATATTGAATATCTTTTTTGCTCTATCGACTTTATTGGAAAATATAGTAACGAAAAGAAATTAACGACAAAATATCAAAATGATGGCAATGAATCATAACGATCTTTTCCTATGACAACCACTGTATGTTCGGTAAATTCAAAATGACAATAACAGGTGTTTCCGATCTGCTGTTTGGATGAGATTTAACTTAGACTTTCGGAAACAGATCATTTATTTATTTTCCTGCCTTACTTCGCTGACTTTTCTCCCAATACTAGATTTATTGTGAGTCATGTGAGCTAACTTATCTAAATTAATTCAAGTGAGGCAAGTGACAAATGGAATATGCATAATTATGTTGGTAAGTGTTGAAAAAAAACTATTAACGGAAAACTAAATATATTGAAATATAACTTGAACACCAGCATACCTATATAGAAAGGCTGTTTTCATACCTTAGAAAAAAAATAATGAAAGGAGTATATTATTAGGGTCGTTGATTTCCACCGAAGTTCGAATTTCTGAACGTTCGAACATTCGAATGTTTTGAAGCTTCGTCAGAAAAACTTCAAAGCTTCGAATTTACGAATTTTCGAATTTTTTGAAGCTTTGAATTTACGAATTTTTTGTCTCTGAATTAACGCCATCTGTCATCTCCAAACATGCTCACGCATAATTCGCGGATAGTCGGCCACGAATTAAATAATAAACTCGGCGAAGTATCCTGCAAAAACTCTGCATGTTTTTGCGTCTTAATTAAGACATCTAGTCGCTTACCGTCCATCTAAATACTACAGACTTTTAGTAAAACGTTTTAAAATGAGATTAAAAATGATACAAAAACATCTTATTTAATACGTTTTTGACAGTGTAGCGAAATTATAAGTCTAACATTTAATAATAATAATTAATAATAATTACTTACGAATTAATACAACACTCTGCAAATGAGTTTATTCTGACAATAGTTCATATCAACATGCCATGTTCACGTTGGGATCCAGAGTCACAATTCGAATAATTGGAAAATTCGAAAATTCGGAATATTCAAAAATTCAAATCTAAATTCGAAGATTCAATAAATCCGAACATTCGAAGTCTCGAATATTCGAAAAATCAAGAACCCTATATATTATAAAACGTACTCATTATAAGAAAAAATCTAAATTTGCAAAATTAAGAACATGGTTTTTGAAGTGTATATTTTTAATGCTACTGATTTATCTATTGTATAATGAATAAACTGACATACAGTGTTTATAATTATAATTTAATTATTAATATATTAAAAATAACTATCAAACCAGTGGTTCTAAAAATCTTTACTTAAAGTAAATCATCTTAAATTTCGTGAATTTGTAACAAGTCTTTTTGTTCTTTGATCAGTACGTTATATAATATATACCCTTCAATTTTTTCCCGAAGTATAATAACACCCTTTATTTTTCCATATCCCATTTGCTAGTTTACGAATGGTAAAAAGTAATAATAATAGTACTTTACTAAAAAAAATCATGTATTTTATATGTCATTATGAAATTATATTTAAATTAAGCTGCAATCACAGTATTCATAGTATTAACAGAACTCAGTGTAATATAAAATTACCACTTCAAAAACAACGAAAAGGCGTAATGGTATTAAAAATTAAAATTACACATAACGGTAATTGTAACTTTAAATTTACTAAAGTATATTCTTAGTTTAATGACTTGATTAAGAAGCAAGTGAAAAATGCGAGTGTTCCTTTCACGATTTTCTCATTTCACACCTTGAAAGAAAACCATTCCTCGTTCGTAACACGTCACTGGTTCGGTTCAGTGGGATCAGGATCGCAGACGTGTAGTGCGCGACTTGGAAAAGCCATTAATAGAACCCTCACACACTGTTTGCTTAAGTAATACCACTCCTTATCTCTTTTATCGCCTTTCGTGCCTTTCGACTTTTTATAAATTCAATTTATTTACGCCCAAATACTAGATTTATCGATCTCGTTCGAGGGTAATTTCATTAGTGGTGAGAAAAATGATTGATAGGTGAAATTAATGGCTGGAATATATTGGTAGTTTGGAAGGTAATTAACTATAATGCTCTGTTACAATATTTTTAAACTGAATTTCTAACATTAATGACGACTTATACTATTAAAACTTTTCGGTTGCCATCTAGTGAGTAAAGTAGAATTTAATAATTTGTTATGTACGGAATATGGTATGGGGCTTTCAAAATTAAAACACGCTAACTAGTGGTAGATATCTATATTAAACAAAAGGTATACATTTCATTGCACGGTCTAGTATAATTTATTATAAGAATATATTATCTGCTATTGCTTTTCCTTTTAAATTAATAACAATAGTAATTTGTAAAGCATCAATAATATATGCTTCATGTAAACTTGAAGAATGAAGATTTTTAAGAGTTAAACTTGTTTTATATTTATTTATTTATTTATTTCAATATATTTTAAGATTCTGTAACCAGTTTTAAAGACTGTTATCCAGAACCTTATATAACAGTATACAGAGAAGAAATACACTTTTGAAGTAAAATAATAAATTTTGATGATTAAGGTTTGAAGAATAGAATTGAACTGCTGAATAAATTTTCACAAGTTACAAAGATAAACATAAACAAAATAATGACAATGGAAAAAATAAAAATATCTTCAAGGAGAAAAATAATGTAGCAGCGCAAATAAATAAACAAATCCTTATTTATATATAAAAATAAAAAGTAAGTGTTATATTATGGATAGGATGGGATTTTCTCCAAGAAACGATTAAAGACAGAAAGGTTTGCTGTATCTACGCCTACAATTATGCTGCATATAAAAAAGCGATCCGTCCTGATTCATTTATTTCTCAAAAAATGTGAAAAAATAGATTTCATGGGCACAGTCGGGCCAAAATTCATGTGTTCTAGCCCTATAAAGCAGGCTTAAACACTTCTTTTGGCCCTAAGGCTATAAAAAAAATTCCTATGTGTACATAAATAAAATGACAATTTATGTTTATTGTGAATACTTGATTCTGCAAAATGTAATTTTGACTATAACCTATGTACATATTTTAATCTTTTGAACATATAATTAAATGTTATTTTGTTGTGCTTAAAATATTTGAAATTATCATTTCTGACTCTGAGCATGTTATTAGCCCTCGGCGCTTTACGCCTCATGCTAATAATCATGCCGCGGGACAAAAAGTCTGTTTTCATCCTTGATACATAAATAACTATTATTTTACTCTCGTATCCTTGTTTACAAATATCCGGAAGTTGTTAACATACAAAATTAATTTAAATCAGCTCGAAAAATCTTGCATATCACACGTTTAGAAACTGTTTTGCCAGTACCCGAAATTTGCAAACCTCGCCATAGGCTAGGCCTATCAAAATATGCTTGCACTCGCAAAAGTATAGTTTCTAGCTTAGTGATACATATAACTATTAACGGAGTTAAAATTCAACAGGTATGTTATAGAATACTATTACGTAACTGAAATATGAGACAGCATTTGTTCTAGTTAATTGCAAGAATCTAATATATATTTTAATACGAGTATTTGCTTAAAGCTCACTTTTAAAAATGTGAAACTAATGAGTTTTTCCCAGAAAGGATTTTCTCGAGAGTTTTAAAAATTACAGCGTATAATAAGGGTTTATATATTGCAAGAACAAAGATTCATAAATATACATAACATATGAATATTCATGTGTAAAGTGGCAGCAACATGAAGATTAAAACCTGGCTTATACTTAGTTTTACTGGGATACACAAAAGAATAAATTTCTAACAACTAATTACTATGAAGGGAAATGAATTATTACGTCACTGACCGCTGCAATTATACAGAGAAACAAAAGAAAACTCTGGGAACAACAAGTAGTAGCATTTAATGGCGGAGGCGCCAAGACAATTAGATGAAAAACTTAACGCACTATTATATCGAGTGATGTTGGGTAAGGGCGAACGCAAGGATTTAACATGGTATATTAGTTTCATAAAATTTCCTGCTCCCCTCTTTATTTACAAAAAAACAATTGAGAGAGCAAAGATGTTCAGAATTAAAAGATGCGTACTAAATTGTTTTTATATTTTTCTTTATGAGGTGACTAGCTCAGTGTTATCAAGTCGGCCTGTGGATCCTGAGAACCCTGGTTCGATTCCCACAGACGACAAACAAGTTTCACCATTTCAAAAACTACCTCTATGGCTCCCCCACCATTAACATCTTTGGGGGTCGTGATTTGACGACTGGTAACCGCACTTCACGCACATAAATATATCAATTACCGAGATCTGGTTCGACATAGTGCCACATCCAATAATGGATAAAAGGCGTGATGATATATTTATATTTATTTATTTTATTTTATCTAAACGGCTTGTGTCTCTTGAGAATCCTGGTTCGATTCCTACAGCCGACAAACATATTCACCACATTTAAATTACTCGTGCGGCTCCCCCACTACTAACATCTTTGAGGACCGTGATTTGACTGCTGGTAGCCTCACTTTACGCGCATAAATATATCACTTACCGAGATCTGCTTCGGCAGAGTGCCACACCCAGTAATGGGTACAAGGCGTGATGATATATTTATTTATTTTATGGTTTAGCCCCGCAACTATAAAAATTAATTTCAAAATTTATGTTAAATCGTAGCAATAACCATGACTTAATTTTCATGAATTATTAATAAACGTCAATATTTGAAGATTATAAACGTCTATCTACATATTTTATAAATGAAATAAAATCAAATAAAACATAACTTCTATTCCAAAATAATAAAAGTTATATTTTGTTTGATTTTAGCTAATGAAATATGGCTTTAGTTATTCAGAATTATAAACAGTGGTGTTGCTATGGTGATACTGAGTTGTATTAAGCAGCTCCTGTTTAATTAAATCAATTATTTCTTGTAGTCCTTAGAACATTTGTTAATTTAAATCTTAATTACTTTTTCTCTTTTCTCTCTATCTTTTCAGGTTTTTATTCTGAAATTGTATGATAATTGCAGTTGAACTGTTCCAGTGAAACTTTTTCAGAGACAATTAATCGTACTTCCATCACGTACTGTTAAATTACAAGTCTCGAAATTTCGATGCAACCTTGAACGAAACAAAACGAAAGTCAGTGCAGGCTCAGAATGTAAACACTGAAGAACAAAGAAAAACGAAAGTCGTTTGCGCACGAGGGAGGGTAATTAAAAGCCGAGTTAATTTACAGTTGTAAATAAAAAACCCTGTCGTCTACAAATTAGCTTCGTACGCGGTCTGCTCGGAAATATTCATGGGACTTGTTGCACGCTATTGATATTTATTGATAGCACTGCACCAATATAATAATTAACACTGTGCGAGATATTCATTCACTGGCTTCACAATTCCTGCTGATTGTACATTTAAACATATATAAACAAAAGTTACAATTACATTTAATAATAACCCTATATTTACCATATGGAAAAACCTTTCAGAATTCAATATAATCATTGACAACCAGATTCTTCAAAATTTTTTAACTAATCCTGAATTTTGAATTAGCTAATCTTATGCTAAATAGGCGCGATGGGCGAGTGTGTTAATGTAGATCTACTAACATGCTGACGTCATCCGACCATTGGGTCGTCAGTTCGAATCCGCCTGTCGACAATGTGTGATTTGTCGTTAAATATAAAAATACAGTTACATGTATTATCACGCTCGGGCGCTATGAGCTAGTCACTCATACACCTGAAGTAATCTAACATCGACTATGAAAAAACCAGCAGTACGGCAGTGGAAAACTGCGGCTCGGTGTGCCTGGTCTCCTATCTGGAGCATGCCAAAATCCACAAAGGATTGTAGTGCAATAGGAAGAAGAATCTTATGCTAATTCTATTTAAAAAAGTTGATTCAATTCATTCTGCGAAAACGAAATGGTAAGAAGATGATATTAAAGTTTATTTAAACTTTTTTGGGAATCTGGTTTAGCTTAATTTGACAAATCCAAAATTCAGGATTAGCAAAATACTAGCTAAAACACTTTTGAGAATTGGGTTATAAAAGTTATTTGCATATCGAGGGATGAAAGTAGCTGTTTGCAGATCGAGACTAGAGATTGTAACACGAGGGTAGCGAGGGTTGAAACTAGTCGAAGTCTGCAAAGATCCTTTCAACCAAAGGTGAACAACTTTTTTCTATATATATATCATCATCACGCCTTCTACCCATTACTGGGTGTGCCGAATCACGGCTCCCAAAAATGTTAGTGGTGGAGGAACCACAGGGGTAGTTTTTGAAATTATGGAAATTGTTTGTCGTCTGTGGGAATCGAACCAGGGTTCTCAGGATCCACTGAGCTAGCCACCCTTTTTTCTATGATCGGAAAATAAAATTCACCAATTTTTATGTTAAATATTTTTTACAACCCTAAAAAAAATAATCTTTTTTTAAATTCACTTGAAAATGTTGACAGTTTTCAAGTATCCCTAGATTCTCTTACTTTAATGCTCGGCGAAAATTTTCTACACCCAGTTGATAGTTGAAAATATCTACTTACTGCTGGATTGTAAAAATAAATAGTTCATAGAGCTAGATTGCCAATAGCAATAGTCTACAAAGGACACTGATCTGCAGTTGTTCACTTTAGATCTCCAAATGAAAAGCCTACTTTTTTACTAATCATAGAAAATAATTATTTATCTACGAGTATATAGGCCATAAAATAATTATTTGTGTATTAGGAGGGTAAAATGATTCTTTGTTACTCGAACACTGGAAACGCGCGCAAAAATTACTAAAATTTGCATATGAAATGTTGTGTTTGATACCTGATTTTGACATTTATGCAATTATTCAAAAGTTCGCAATCATTTTTAATTAAGATATTATTTTTATTATTACTGTTAGATTTTGTGTACTTATTTGTGGAAGATGAAATCAACTATACTCCGCTTGAGTTATGTTAATTTGAAAGCAAAGCAAAGAAATTTTGAGGTAGTACTGAAATTTTGATGTTTCCAGTTTGACAGTTACAGTATGTCATTAGGTATTACCAACCATATAAAACAAAATGTTGCGTACCGTAATAAACGCTCTTTCGATTCGCAACTGGGTTTTATAATGAGTTTCTTATATACGTAAAATAGAAAAAGATATTTTCAGCAGTTGAGATTGACATGTAAATTTCGTGTTTGTATTAACGTTACCCGCGATTTAAAAGTCAAATGTTAATTTATAATACTCTCTAGTCTGAAATCCAGAGTATACAATGTTGATGATAGATGATGAACATGCCAAGAAATAAGACAGATGGAATTAACTCCACTTAATCACACAACAAACTATAGCTCCCGGTCTTTAATTAATTACAGGTAAAATTCATGAAACTGCTATTTCCATTGAAATTTCATAATAAATGAATCCGGCGTCGTATTTAAATCCTCGTAAGTCGAGTACACGGCAACACAGCACAAAGCTTGGCGCCGCGGCGCACTACAGCACACACGAAAGAGGCACATTACATTACCATGATGCGGCCACAAGGACGTAAATATCCAGAGGGCCGTGCACGGAGTGTGAGGACTTAGAGGTGATGGATGGCGCCCCAACCTTCGCGTAATTGGTATTCCAGAGGCAGCGCTCTGGACACATGAGGAGGACACGTGCTGTTTCGGACACTACATGCCTCGACACTCATCGAATGAAAAATTGGAATTTTACAACTAAACTATTAAATAAATATATCATCATGCCCTTCATCCATTACTGAGTGTGGCACTCGGCCGTAACAGATCTCGGTAAGTGATATATTTATACACGTGGAATGCGTTTACCAGTGGTCAAATCACGGCCACCAAAGATGTTAGTGAAAGGGAAGACACAGGAGTAATTTTAATGTGGAGAAAATTGTTTATCGACTATGATTGAACTCGGGTTCTCAAATCCACAATCCGACTCGATATCACTAAGCCACCTACCCCACAAGAAGTTTGTATATTTTCCGGTGTTAAAAAATAAATAAAACAAACAAATATATCATCAAGCCTTTTACCCATTATTGCATGTGGCACTTTGCCTAACAAATCGCGGTATGTGATATATCTATCCAGCCAGCCTTCAAAGTTGTTAGTAGTGGGGAAGCCACAGGGGTAATTTTAATGTAGTGAAAATGTTAATTCTTTTATATTCTTTTTTTAATATAACTCATGATTCGCTTCAAAACTAATAATGTACCCAATTCTGTAGCACAAATTACTAAATATTGGGATATTAAACTATTAGAGATGGCGTTGATTACGATATGTCAAACTAAAAAGAAAGATACACTTTCAATTGGACTCCATAAGCTTCCCATCGTTGCGTAGTCGTTGCAGTTTTGTCGCTGAAATTGACATTCGTGACACTTTAAAAATATTATCGAAAATAAACTCACCACCCTTAGCAGTATTTAAGGATAAAAATTTGAACAGTTCAAAATGCATGAAATATAGAAATTCTATTTGCCGGGGCTCAAAAATTATTTTCTTATAATTACGAGATAAGACAACCAAATTTCACATCATGAATATTACTTACAATAATATATTACGTACCATGAACTGTAAGTGACAGTTTATAGGTCAAGAATGTAGTTTGGGGAATCGAGGCCCGAAGAGTAGAGATTTCCTAAACATTCGCAACCTAAAAAAAAATCACTTACAGTTCGAGATTATTAAGCAAATTTTTACAAAACCTGCCCAAAATGGACGAAACAAATTTGGTTTAAAATTTAACAGCTGTCAAATTGTTTTCAAAATAAACAGGACCTTGATCTGTAATATTTACTTACTATTCACTGTGAATAGTAAGTAAATATCATAGACCTGATGTAACCATGGAAATCAACTGTGTAATAAAAGTTCTATTTACTGTTTAAATTTTGTCATTAATGGATAACTCACAGTCTAAGGGCCAGTTTTTCAATCACCGATTAATGTTAATCATGATTAACACTAATCGAGAGTAAACCGCCGATTGAAAAACTGGCCCTTAGTATGTGGCAATATTTATAATTTAGGCTATTATTGTTAAATTATGTGTTTAGTTTTACTCGTTTCAGTTAACTTATGGTTATTGGTTTTAGAAAATATTAAGTATCGTGAGAATGATATGTTTGGGGTTGTGTTTGTGTTTCTAAACTAATAACCATAAGTTACCTGAAACGAGTAAAACTAAACACATAATTTAACAATAATAGCCTAAATTATAAATATTGCCACAAGTATTGTAAAAAATATATTTGCTCCTTCTTTCTTCGTAGCGACACTAATAAAAATATTTCGTTAGTCCGAAACCGGCGCGGCAGAAACCGTAGGTAACCAGGCGAGAAAACGCAGAGTAGCGGACAACAAGGTCGTAAGCTCCAATTAAAAATGTTATATCGCGGCACAGAAGATAACACATCGGTGAAAGGGTATCATCACGGTAATTAGTTGCGGTTTTCCGCCGCCATCGCCGCCACCAGACAATGAATTGCTTGTCAATGTCCACTATCACGTGCATTGTCATTGGTTCGTCGCTATTGTCATTCCATCACGAGGCATTTATGTGCGTTATCTCGAACCATTTCAATATTATTTTAATGGGGTTGTTATTTCATCATTTGTTCTCATTGTTTACATTGAGTGATGATTTGAAATTTATTGTAATTGGTATTTGGGGTGTTGTACACAAGTTTTTTTTTTTCATTTGGGAAAACAGGTATTGTTGCTATTGATGTACTTAACGAATGAAGTTGTAATGACATTTTTTTTAGTTAATATCAAAGTGTAAAGATACGAAGTAGAATGAAACAATTTACTATCACAATTCTATAATAGGAATCAAATTTATTCTTTTTGTTAGCTAGCGAAATACCACGGATCCTAACCGAACTGTTCATGAAGAACTGGTAATTGTTCCTTTTTTTGGCTATTTACTAAAAGAAACTGAATTTTACATTTTTTAAATATTTACAGTAAGTAGGTATGTACTGTATCCGTATATTTAAATAAGAAAAATAATAGTTATTTATGTAGCAAGAGCGGTAAGTGCTGTTTTAAGGCTAAAGGTTTTGTTTTGAAAACAAAGCACAGCCGAGAATCCCAAAAAATCCGGTGACCTTTAAATTTACATACAAAATTTCGTGTACCAACAGTGAAAAATAAATGAAAATATCTTAAAAATTAGAAAACCGATGATTATTAAATTGCTACCATAACAGTAATGTCAAATTTTTATTATCTGCGATGATTAATGTGTGGGTAATGGCTCAGTGGTATCAAGTTGGTCTGTGGATCCTAAGAACCCTGTTTCGATCCCCACACCCGACAAAACATTTTCACCAATTTAAAATTACCACTGTGGCTCTCCCACCATTAACATCTTTGGAGACCGTGATTTGGCGGCTGATAACCGCACTTTAAGCGCATAAATATATCACTTACCGAGATCTGCTTCGACATAGTGCCACATCCAGTAATGGGTAAAAGGCGTGATGATATATATATATATATATATATATATATATATATATATATATATATATATATATATATATATATATATATATATATATATTTTCTTTTTCTGTGGCTTCTTTGGCAGACCAACTACTTAGGTCATATGCCGCCATTACGCCCTGATCTGCGTTTTAGGTATTATGGTCAACAGCAACGCGAGTTTTCCCTGGACGGTCACCCATCCAAGTACTACCCGCGCGCAACGTTACTTAACTCGCGTTATCCCTTAGATCAGTTCCAACGAGTGCAGCCATGGCCGTTGACAATGATATATTTATTTATTTATTATTTTATTAATGTATTGTTACCATAACAATAATGACAAATTTTCCTTTATCGCTAAATTACTAATTACTAATTTTAAGTTAGCAATAAAAGGAATTACTTGAAATTGGTAAGACTGATACAAAAATTTATGTTCTGTTGTTGACAGTGGCATTTATATAATAACATATTATAACATATTTGTATTTGTTCTAAAAATTACATGCCAAATAGTATTTTCGCCTTTACCTGGCGTTGTGCAAACTGTGGAATAAAAAATCCCCTGAATTGTATTGTCAACTGAAACACTTACTTCCGATCATTCTATACTTACTATGCTGAAGGTAGAAATAGTATATAACTTTAAATAAAATAAATATTTTTAATACCACCTATTTGATAATTACAATTATAATTGTAAACACTATAAACACTCATTTATGTAATGTTGTATAAAAGTACAGAAAACCTGCAGTTTTAGGTAACATATAATGGTACAATTCCTTACAATTCCCAGAAATAATTCATCATTCTATCAGAATTTCGAAATTGCTTTCCGACAGTTCTTGAAAATAATATTGCGAAAAGCCTGGCGAGATGAATGACAATGAATCGATGATATACGTACTTGCTACGTCAGCGTGCATAAAAGTTAAACAAGAAAGGCGTGTTGAATATGAAATGCTTGCGAGCTGAGGGACCTCGATTCACCTCGCCATAAATCTCCGAAAAATAGACTAAATCTAAAACTTTGGATGAGCTCCAAAGGAAATTTTACTGTGAGCAATATTTCAAAAATGACATCAATACTAAAGTCGCGACGAGTCATTCTTATTCTGTATTAATCATTCTAGTTAGTAGTCTGAATGGAAATTCTGGTCGTTGTTGTATAATTAGAATCATCCAGGCTAACTTCTAGAAGTTATGAGGTCTGTGAGTTGTGTAATTATATTAGGACTCAGGACATACCTATCTAAAAATATTTGCCTGAGGACATTGTTTGGATTGTATTATTTGTACTGTCTGTCTATACCAGTGGTGTTCAAACTTTAAGCAATATAATCACATTTATGACATTGATTATTTTTGATGTTCTCAAAACCAATGAAATGCTTCATTGTGTTTTAACCAATCCTGTCATTATTATACTGAGAATAAAGCTCTAGTAATTATTCCCGGGAATAATCTCTGTATGTGCTTTTGTTTATGGGAAATGATAGGTAGTTGTCAAATGATTATTTAAAACTATCAACGCGTCAAGTCAAATGTGTGAAAAAAATCGATTAAGTTCCATTTTAGATACAGAAATATACCAACAAATTTTGGAAACTACTTCCAAGAATACATTAAAAGTAATCAATCGATATGGACCCAGTTAAAAATCTTTTAAGTTGGATGAATCGATCTCAACAGCTAAATCAAATAATAATCTAATTAAATATAACTCGAGAGTTGGATAAATTAGAAAATAATTCTCCAGTATCTTTCTCAAATTTGTTGCCATTTGGCAATAGCCACTCAAGCCCTACGGGTTTTCGTGACTATTGCCTGGCAACAAGTTTTCGAAAGATCTGTGAAATTATTTTTAATTTATTCTCTCTCTTGTTATATTATTACTGATAATTATTGTGAAGAAATGCTTTAAATAGACTGTAGCTTGTATTTATACATACGTAGTAATAACATATAATTATATATAATACGTACCAGAACTCATAGCAATGAATGATGAATGAAGGAGCATAAAATTAAACTCACATACCTGTAACAGAATAAATCAGTATTAAAAATTTTAAAAATACTAAATAAATATTTAAATATAAATAAATAGTGATATATTTATGGGCACGAAGTGAGATTACCAGCCACCAAATCACGTCTCTCAAAGATGTTAGTGATGAGGGAGCCACAGAGGTAATTTTAATGTGGCGAAAATGTTTGTCGACTGTGGGAATCAAACTACGGCTCTCAGGATCCACAGGTAGATTCGATACCACTGAGCCACCTACCTCATTCCAAAAATTTTATATATATATACATATATATCGTGTCGGCCTGTGGATCCTGAGAATCCTGGTTCGATTCCCACGGGCGACAAACATTTTAACCACATTAATACTACTCCTGTGGCTCCCCCTCCACTTACATCTTTGGAGGCCGTGATGTGACAGCTGGTGACCGCACTTCACGCGCAAAAATATATTAAATCTGCTCCGACAGAGTTCCACATCCAGTAATGGGTAGAAGGCGTAATGATATATATATATATATATAATAAATAAAATATATCATCACGCCTTTTACCCATTACTGGATGTAGCACTGTGCCGAGGCAGATCTTGGTAAGTGATATATTTATACGCGTGAAGTTCGGTTACCAGCCATCAAATCACGGCCCCCAAAGATGTTAGTGGTGGGAAAACCACACAGGGATAGTTTAAAAATGGTGAAAATTGTTTGTCGCCTGTGGGAATCGAACCCGGGTTCTCAGGATCCACAGGCTGACTTGATACCACTGAGCTAGCTACTCCATTCAAAAAATTATAATTAGTTTTTTCTGGAAATATATTAATGTGGCACCTTCTACAAATATACGTTATACTGTTGGCCCAAGTGTCAATCACTAATTAAAAAGAGATGTAAGCTACAGATTGCAGACAAATTAATTTTTTGTTTGTATGCCTAACCTCACGGAATAACAAATTAATCCACTCAATGTAATCAATAGTCTAATTAAGTAGTGACAATTGAAAACGTTTAACAAACGTAAACAAGTTACTATCAGCACACAAGCGCCACCTTCCTCATTATTAATGCACCGCGCTGCTGTTCTTCCCACTGAAACGAGCAACAAATGATATGCCATTAATTTTGACAGATACAATTTAATATTAAAACAAGTGAAGCTTATTCCGGCCGCGAAAGCGCGCTGTGATGAAGAGAACAGTTGAACAGCGCTGTGGTGCGGGGTTATCCAAGCATGCTGTAATTTTTCTCGGCGTATCAGTCCATTATTGCGGGAGTGTGTTATTATATTAGTAAGTTTAGCGTGCGCTAGTGTGACGTTAATAAATCTAGCTAATGGAGTGTCTGAACTTGCTGCATGTTTACTGCTGGCAACATACATTTTATGCCATGCATTAGGTTTCATAATAATATAACTTATTTTGTAATTCACTTCATTGTAAGCTGGAAACCATCTTAAGGTTTTTTGTGTAGCGCATGTTTTGTTGGGGAAAATTTATGGTATTATGTATTTTCCTTTCTTTTCTGTAAAAACACAATTTTGTACTTAAAATTATTTACCTATATTTGAAAGAGAATTTTTAGTCGGTGCAATATAATAAATCAAAATTTAGCTCTTTCATGCATCTTTTTCTTATTAGTTCATCATAGTGTATAGGGTAATGGCACAGTGGTAACAAGTCGGCCTGTGGATCCAAAGAACCCTGGTTCGATCCCCACAGACGACAAAACATTTTCACCAATTTAAAATTACCCCTGTGGCTCCCCCACCATTAACGTCTTTGGGGGCGGTGATTTTACGGCTGGTAACCGCACTTCACGCACATAAATATATCACTTACCAAGATCTGCTTCGGCAGAGTGCTATACCCAGCAATGGGTAAAAGGCTTGATGATATATTTATTTTATTTTATTTTTTATAGTGTATGCTTCTCTGTATTTTGTTGTTTTTAGAAATCTTCTTTAGTTAGATAGATGGCTACCCCCATAGCTTCCCCTACACTAACATCTTTTGGGCTGAAATTTGACGGCTGGTTACCGCACTGCATGCGCAAAATGATCACTTACTGAGATTTGCTAAGGCAGAGTGCAACATCCAGTAATGTAGAATCGTACACAGATTTCAAATTCATTGAACCACCTACCCCATAACACATATAATTAGAATAGCTGTAAATGAGTAATTTAAGTTTTAATTTTAGAGCGACAGTCTCTTCTTTTCAAACCTTTTAATTGGTTTTCATTTCTTTCATAGAGTATTTGATTGCACTTGTGTAAAATTCACTTTCTAAAACAAGCGCAAGGCGACACTCCCCTCATTTATTATCTTTTTGTTTCATTTTCAGTTACTGCACTGTGTGGACTTTTCTTTCATATACAAGTGCAGGCTATCGCTTTCAACTTTTCTAATCTTTGTAGATTTGTTGTTAGATTCGTTATTAGATTTGTTATTAGGAGTAAGCATGAGTAATTTGAGATTTTTTGCGCATATGTTATGTACATTAAAAAAAGAAGAAGAAGAATATTGAATAGGAGTGATTAGATGGATGTGACTGAAGGTTTGTTACGTGATAAATTATTTCGAGTGTAACAAATGAATGAGTTTATATGGAGTGATCTATGAATGTGGTTGAAGTGAGGGTGGTGTGTTCGAATGAGAATGTTTGACGAGAGCTGATTATTTGATGAATGTAATGAGTGAATATTTTATGAGTGATTTTAGGGCTCGTGCTACCCCATTTGTTGGAATATAGCATGAAGATATGTATGTATATTGTATGTATATATAATTTAAGTTTTAATTTTTATGCTATAGGATACCAATAAGACAGTAAGTAACTTTTTTTCGAGTGACATTTCTCTACATTTTGCAGCACCAATAATTACGTAACAGTCGCACGATTAATTACGCTAATAATTAAAACCACAATACGAAAATGGAAAAAACAAAGCTTTCATAATAATTTAAAATTTAGAACGAGAACATCTGGGATCTGCTTGGCTTGCGGCGGCTGTTTTACGTTCGTTTTTCACTTTTATACAAAATTAATGTCCAATTTAAAGTCGGGCCCCAGCTTGCTCCGAATTGCAGCGCGATAAATACTCCAGAGTGTATTTATATATCCACAGCAATACTTTTAATTAATCTTAATAAACTAAACGACAGATTAATTAATACTAATGAAAGCAAACCCCATTACCCGTGAACAATAACTCATGAAAACAGTGTACACAGTATAAATATTTTATTTACATTGAAATAAATCTGCAAATTAATATTAATTGCCGGGTTCCGTTCAATACGTCTTTGTTGCTTTTCATATTCAATTGTTGTATATAAACAGACATACGTTCATCTTCTACATCAATTAATCTAAATAAGTAATCTTACAATCCATTATAACTCATTTTATAGATAAATTCTAATTTAAAATTGTTATATTAAAATAAAATAAATATCACGCCACCTATTACTAGATTTGGCATTGTACCGTAGCCGATTTCGGTAAGTGATATATAGAGGTCGGCAAACAAAATTTCTTGAATTCGAATATCAGATTCGTATATTAATCAGTTCTCGAAAATTAGAATGTCAGATTCAAATATTAATTAAATCTCGAATATTTGAACACCTTGAATATTCTAAAACTGTAATGGGGGGGTTCAATTGGTAGAGCTTTTTAATATATATTTATTACAATAAATTCTTGACCGAACATCATATTTAATACAATATAAAACCATACCATAAATGATATCTTTATTGCTGAAATATGAAAGTTAAAGTTGAATAATTCAAAACGTTCATTTGAATTTCGCACTACCATATTGTAATTACGTAGTTGCATTAAGCCAATCACAGAGCTTTGTCTGAAGCGTTTGTCGGTGCTCAATTTTACTGAGAAGAAGACGAAGAAGAAACAAGCATTCAGCATTCTACGATTCTACTGACAACGACACACGTTACGTGAAGTTACGTGTTATTTATCTCGGTCTTATCTGTCTCTCTTTAATCCAAGATGCAACTACGTTTGTTTCGAAAGTTTTAATATTTTTATCATGCATAATACAAGTTTAAAAAAAATATAAACAAATTAGGTTTAATAATTTTATTACGTAGATTAATATATAAAAATTTCAAAAAAGTCTTGAAGGGCATATTGACATCACATATCAAAACATATAAGTAATGCTGGTGGCGCTTCTAGTATAATACAAATCATTTTTTTTCATGAGACACTTAGGTTATATGCTTTTTGCTTCTGCGACACAATTCTACAAAAAGAAATAACTGTTTTAATAAGAAGAACTTGCAAGATTTATATTTGAAAATAAACATAAAAATCCTTAAGCACGTTTTGCAATAATATATTTTCTGAAATAGAGCAATTTTCCTTAATGTCAGTAGTTATTTGCAAAGACGTGCTCAAGATACATTTTCATAACAAGAAACGCAACAAAAAACAAGCGAGAAATGAATTTCATCTGGAAAATAATTTTTCTTAGCATATCTGGCAGTTATCTTCGGCACGTACATTTAGTCTGAAATAATGACGCAGTGAAAGGAAAGCACGGTACGACAAAAAAGTACATAAGAAACGAAATGGAAGAAATAACGAGAACGCAGAAATACAAGCTGCTGGGATGAGCATTTCTGTTCTAATACATGCCTAACTGAGTGCGCCGGACAAAAACGTCGCCTGAGAAATTCTTATTATTCTTATGAACTCTGATGGCCATTTTTTACGCTGCCATTTTCATACGAATTCAGATTCGCCAGTTTTAACTAGGAAAATTAATCATTAATATTACGCAATAAACAATTCGCCATTGCAAACTTTTTTATTTATTTATTAGTAATCACAAGTATAGTACAGTTGTCCTGCAGCTTATTCGAACCACTCAGGCATAATCGTATTCTTTGGATATAAGTTGAAGTCAGTGAGATTTGAACGCAAGACCTCTTGCTTGATAATTAAGAAACGCAAGTTTTACTTCGCTTTAATCTAGTGGGATACGATTGTCTGTATTTTAAGAGATAGAGAGAGGGTTAAAAGGATAAAGTAGATAAGTGGTTATCAAAATGTTGGTCGCGACCACTAAGGGGGTCGCGAAGATATTGAAAGGGGGTCGTCGGATGCTATTTACAAATTTAAAAATACATGTTTCCAAAGATTCGTTCCGTTGCAAGCTTTAATTTAAATTATAAGGATAATTGAAATGAAAAATATAATATATACTATTTATTTAAATGTTTATATTCACGTTTGTTTCTGTTTAGGGTTAATTTAAAAAAATATCAAACTAGATATGAAATTAGGGATTTCACCATTTAATTCCTCATATATTTACATAATTATGCATATTTTTATCATCAATATTTTTTTTTGTAATCGCCGTCGTCGTGATCGCAAAAATTTCTATTAATAATAATGCCAATTTTTTGGTTGCAACAGTTTAAAAACAGAAAAATTTTAAAGTATGATCACGAGAAATTGAATCCCGTTGAGCGCATCTTCATATCTTTTTTAGTTTTTAAGTTATAGCGTTTTTTGACTTTTTGAAAAGCTCAACTTTGAAGGCCCATATCTCGAAAACTAAAAGAGATATTGAAATGCGGTTTGAACGAGTGTATTTCTCGTGCTCTAATTAACTTATACCGAAATTTTGAAAATTTTGAAAATTTTACAAGTTTTTCAAAATTTTCATTTCTCAAATAATTCAGAAAATTTAAAAAATAATGCAAATATGTGAACAGCAATATATTCCTCTCGTAAAAGTACATATGTATGCAAAATTTCAGGTAAAAATTCGCACAGATAAAGTTTTTATTACAAAAAAACGAAAAATCACTGTTTTTTGAAGATTTCTTAAGGGGTACCCCTTAAGATTTTTACGAATTTTAGCCATTTTTAGTTTTTTTGCTCTAAAAACTGTATCCGTGGAGCAAAAATTATGAAATTTTACATAGGTATGTACTTTTATACGAGAAATCGACTGATGTTTACAGATTTTCATTATCTCGTCAAGTTTTTGAAATATTGAGAAATGAAAATTTGGAAAAATTTTGAAAAATATAGAAAATTTTCCAAATTTAGAAAATTTCGGTATAAGTTAATTGGAGCACGAGAAATACACTCGTTCAAACCGCATTTCAATATCTCGTTTAGTTTACGAGATATTGGCCTTCAAAGTTGAGCTTTTCAAAAAGTCAAAAATCGCTCTATAACTTAAAAACTAAAAAAGATATGAAGATGTGCTCATCGGGATTCAATTTCTCGTGGTCTGAATTATATAGAACCATACTTTAAAATTTCTCTGTCTTTAAACTGTTGCAACCAAAAAATTGGCATTATCATTAATAGACATTTTTGCGATCACGACTCCGACGAGCCATTAACTATTATTAATAGCCATTAACTACAATAAATTAATGGATGACCTCAATCTTTGAGTGATTTCAGAAAATTAATTATTTTCAGTAAACAATAAAGTTAAGTGGTAGTTGCCGCTCGCGCTGCAATCTTTGGACTGTCAATATTCCCAAGTGATCGGCGCGAGCCGATAGCCAACAAACACCCCAAAAGTTGCAACCCTCGTTAATACCGGCGAAAGCACAACAAAATATGTTCCGAAGATTTCTAGCAGATTTAGAAGTTTTTCGGTTAAACAATTTTCAAAACAAAATCCCAAATCCCACGACAGATTGATAAAATTTGAATCCGCAATCCGGACAGAGTTTCAATCTGAAGTTTCTGAGGCGCCGAAGCGGTTTTGGAAAGTGCGTACGACCGCTGAAATGCGTGCACGCGTGCACACATTCACACAAGGACACTCACAGATGTGAGGAGACATCCGAAATTTCGGAAGGTCCTAAACAGGTACGTCACAAAAAAAATTCAAACATAATTAATTGAAGCACGATATCACAAATTTGGTTCACAGCACAGTGACTTTTACACTTTCTACTTATTTAGAACTTATTTTTAAAAGACAGCTGACAGTTCAAGCAAGAGAAAACACCATTTTATATCTGAAATACAGCGAGCGCGTAGAACCTGCGCAGTTAAAAATTTACCTCAACAAAATCGGCGAATGTCTCATCTGTTTACGAAATATAGGTAATCTCTGGTAATAACTTGTGCCTTTAATATAAATCATCAAGTTTGTTTACTTTACTTTTTACTTTACTCTAGCTTCGTTATCATTTATGTTACTTCATCCAGCTTGATTGTTCTAAATATAAAAATATATCATCACGCCCTTTACCCATTACTAGGTGTGGCACTCTGCCGAAGCAGATCTCGGTATGTGATATATTTATGCGCGTGAAGTCCAGTTACCAGTCGTCAAATTAAGGCCCCTAAGGGCGTTAGTGGTGGGGGAGCCACAGAGTTAATTTTAATGTGATGAAAATGTTTTTCGGCTGTGGGAATCAAACTAGGGTTCTCAAAATCCATAGGACGACTCGATACCACTGAGCCATCTACCCTATAAATATAATATAATCTAAGCATAATGATATATATAGGAATGGATGAAACGAGAAGCATCCTTTTCTAATTCTGCACAAGGCTTCTCGAACACTTCTAATCGCCGTAGGGGCTCACGCCACAAGAGAACAACCCAGATTTTGCTAGACAATCCAAGATAGCTTTAAGGCGACCTACTTTGTAGAGTATTTAACAAAACATAGTCATTTAATTAAAACAAAATTAAAAAATTATGCTATTAATGTTTAGTTATTTGTTGAAGTAGGCAAAAAGTAGCAGATTTACAGCCGCAGTTAGCGTTTAAAAGACGAGAGGAATTATTTTTTTTATTGACTGTTATTAATATTAATTTAGAGCAAGATTTTCAAAAAAAATTACCTAATTCTAAATTTTAGATTAGCTAATCTTATGCTAGTCTGATTTAAAAGGTTAATTCAATTCAGTTTCTGAAAATTGAATAATAAGAAGGTTGTATTAAAGTTTATTTAAACTTTTTTGGGAGTATGGTCTACCTCAAGGATGTTGAAAGGAGGGGTTATGGCATTACAATACTGTAGCATTATTTGAAGTGAGGCTTGGGCAAGGGAAAGAGACAACAATAGTTTTTCTGCACCGTGCTTAGCAAAATCTCTTCTTCTTCCAATTATTTTGAATTTTTGTGTAAGAAAAGTGGCGTTGTTTTATGTAAACATAACCACGAGGTGTCATTTGTGTGTCAATTTTTGTGTTGTATGGAATTGGACATATTTTTTTGTGAATAAGATGGTAACAACGTATTTAGCTTGTAAAAGACGTGGAATTACGGGCAGTGGAATCAGTTTTCACCAGTAAGTAAATGTAGACCATGTTATAAAAGAAAAGGAAAATAATTTTGTTTGTTTTATAGATTACCTAAAGATAAAGAGTTTCGAAAAGCATGAGTAGAAGCGTGTTGTTTGAATGAGTTGTATATTAGTCAGATGAATGCTGGCTATAAAATTTAAATTTAAAATCTCTTTATAACACATGCGCAATAGCAGGCTAAGCACGGTACAGAAAATAATACTTCTGTCTCTGTCAATCTGCCGAGCCTCACAGTCTTGACTTGAATGCCATATCCCCTCCTTTCAACGTCCTTGGTCTACCTTAATTTGATAAATACAAACTTCAGAATTAACTAGATTCTAGTTAAAACTCTTTTGAGAATTGGGCTGTCAGTGATTTTCAATAGAATTTTAAATAAAATAAATAAATATATCATCACGCCTTCTACCCATTACTGGGTGTGGCACTCTGCCGAAGCAGATCTCGGTAAGTGATATATTTTGCGCGTGAAGTGCGGTTACCAGTCGTCAAATCACGGCCTCCAAAGATGTTAGTGGTGGAGGAGTTACAGGGGTAGTTTTTGAAATTATGAAAATTGTTTGTCGCCTGTGGGAATCGAACCAGGGTTCTCAGGATCCACAGGCCGACTTCATACCACTGAGCTAGCCACCCCATAATAGAATTTTAATGCTATATTTTCAAAAAAACTTTCTTCAGTTCTTCTTCTTTGTTTCTCAAACAACTTTTCCAGTGTGCACGGGGAATTAAATTACCTATTTGGCGCCCCCTCCACTAATATTCTTAAGGGCCATGATTTATCGGCATTTCACGCGCATAAATATATCATTTACAGAGATTTACTACGGCAGAGTGCCACACCCAGTAATGGGTAAAAGACGTGATAATATATTTACTTATTTATCCCTGTGGCTCCTCCACCACTAACATGTTTGGGGGCCGTGATTTGACGACTGGTAACCGCACTTCACGCGCAAAATATATCACTTACCGAGATCTGCTTTAGCAGAGTGCCACACCCAGTACTGGGTAGAAGGCGTGATGATATATTTATTTTATATTTATATTTATACAAAACAAATAATCTCAAATAATACTAGTAATCCACTCATTCAGAAACACATATAGCAACTCAGCTCTTTTATCATCTATAAATAGATTAATCAAACTATTATACAAAAAAAGAAAAATGGTAGAAAATGCTATCGCATTAGAGTTCCGAAAGCGAGCACTAAGCCGATTCTGCATGGTCCGAAAATTCGGTCCACACAAAACGTCGAGTTTTAAACAGCGTGAGAATTCAAGCAGGCGCTGCTGAAAACAGAACAATATAAATCTATTACAGCGGCCAGCAACAGACGGCGCTGGCTTCGACAATGAACGCCATCGCCGCCGCCCGCGAGAATACGAGGGACATTTGAGCAGAAATTGGCTATTCGGTAAAATAAGAACAGCAAACTACGCGGACCGAACGATGGCTATTTATGGTTCAATGCTTTTTACTCTTACAATGGATTCCATTCTGATGGCTTGTTGGAATTTTTTACACTACAGATTAACCATTCGAGCTTAGTTAATAGCGAGATTGTGTTTTTTAGATTTTAGTTCTCAGTAATATCTTATTTATAAATATAGTTATTTGTATATCCATGGTTAAACATAGCTGTTTACAAATTGACAATAAAGATTGTAGCAGGAACTTAGCGAGGGCTGCAACTAGTAGAAATCTACAAAAATACTTTCAACCAAAGATGTACACAACATTTTTTTTCATACATATCTTCACGCTATATCCCAACAAATGGTGTAGCACGAACTCTAAAATCACTCATAAAACATTCACTCATCACACTCATCAAACAATCAGCCCTCGTCAAACATTATCATCCAAACACACCACTCTCACTTCAACCACATTCATAGATTACTCCATATAAACTCATTCATTTATTACACTCGAAATCATTTATCATACAACAAACCTTCAATCATATCATTCCTATTCACTTATCATTCATCTTCTTTCTTCAATGTATATGACATATGCATAAAACATCTCAAATTACTCACGGCTACTCCTAACAACGAATCTAACAACGAATCTACAAAGATTAGAAAAGATGAAAGCGATAGTCCACACAATACAGTAACTGAAAATGAAACAAAAAGATAAGAAAGGAAGAGAGTGTCGCCCAGCGCGTGTTTTTGAAGATTCAGTGATTTTTAAATTAAAAAAATAAATAAATATATCATCACGCCTTTTACTTATTACTAGATGTGGACTCTGCAGTAACAGAACTCGGTAAATGTTATATTTATGCGCCAAAAGTGCGGTTAAGCCGTCAAATCTCAGCCCCAAAGATGTTAGTGGTGGGGGAACCACAGGGTAATGTGTTGAAAAATTGTAGGTTCGAATCGAACCAAGGTTCTCAAATCCTCAGATCGATTCAACACCTACCCCATATTAAAAAAATAATAATAATGTAAAAATTACATTTGTGATCTGTCAAGAGCCTTGGTCTTGGTCTTGTTAATTTTGTTGATACAGAAATGGGGTAACTAGCTCAGTGGTATGAAGTCGGCCTGTGGATCCTGATAACCCTGGTTCTATTCCCACAGACGACAAACAATTTTCACAATTTCGGCCTGTGGCTCCCTCACCACTAACATCTAAGGGGGCCGTGATTTGATGGCTGGTAACCGCACTTCACGCGTAAAATATATCACTTACCGAGATCTGCTTCGGCATAGTGCTACACTCAGTAATGGGTAGAAGGCGTGATGATATATTTATTTTATTTATTTACAGAACTAATTTTGTTCTTGTCATTTATATTAAAAGTGAAAAATTGCGTGGACAACGTAGAAATTAATGGTTGGATAAAAGTGCATGTTTGTTGTGTGAATGAAATGAAGAAATAATCATAAATCGGACGAGCTTCCATTTTACATCATCAAAACTGTGGAAAAATCTACAGTTGGATACTATTACATTACAATGTTCTAAAACAAAACAAACTGAAAACAAATACAGCGATACGCATCACTCTACAATATTTACAACAAAACATTTGAAATGTTTGTTTATAAACAATAAAACAAGAGATAAGGTTTGTTTTAATTTACAGTGAAGTAAATATTATTTCTCGCTAATTACATTTACTATCAAAACATAATTAAACTGAAAATTAATTCTCTACAATGAGAACAAACAGTCAAGAGCAGCGGAAAGTACTTATTTACCGATTACTAACATTACCAACGAATCGGCTTTATAAATATTCCAAACATAGGAGATAGATATTATCATTATGTAATAGAAAATCATATATCTCCAACTTACTACGGATATTACAGATCAACAAAGAGATGTTTAGTTTGGTTGCTTTATTGACGATAACATTTGACAAAGAAATCGCCAGTGGAGATATTTTGTCTAATGTTAAATTTACCTCAAAATAACCAAATTTAAGTGAAGGATATACAAATTTGGCCTGATGAAAAACTATACTCCGATTGGTATTTATTGAGGCAATTTACCGAATGGAATATTTTATTAAAATTATGAAATTTATATTCGCCATTTCCAAGATAATAAAGATAAATAAAAGTTTATCTATTAGAAAACAGTTTTCTTCTCTGTTTATCCAAATTGATAAAAGTAACATTTTTAAATGAAGTTTCTATACAAGAACCAGGGTTGAAAAAAAAACCGGGTTAGTTATGAAAAAACCCGACCCACTGGGTTTTTTGAGTATTATTGGGTTTATTTGGGCATTATTGGATTTATTGAAATATTGACAAATACACTTTTCAATTCAAGTTATTTAATTCTAGATTAATTTTGTATATGTTTAAAATATGAATTAAAAACATAATACGCTTGTCATACTTATTTAATTTAAAACTATATTTCAAATTTGCCGGTAAAAATATTGGGTATCAATCAGTTTTTGTAATACTAATATAATATAAGACAAATAATATTTGATCTTATACTAGTTTGATATTGACATTTATCAAAGTAATGCAATGTGATACTACGATATGATGTAATAAATGATAATTTAAGTTAAACGTTTTATTTATTTATTTATTTATTTATGTTACTCTGTACAACAGGAATTGATTCCCAATTACAGTACAGGGTCCGAACTCACCGAGCCGCAGAGTGGTTGTAATTATAATTCCTAGCTTGAGTGGGAGTCGAACTCGGGATCTCCGGATTAGAATTTTTTGTAAAGAAGTTACGTATTATTACATTGTAAAATAAATAAAAGATATTTATGTTCCGAGATTTCATTCTATTTTAAAATTCACCCTGGGTGAATTTTGAACCATTCAATCAAACGAGTTTTTTAATGGGTTTATTTAGGTTTTTTTTTTGTGGGTTTTATTAAAAAAGCCAGGTGGGTTTTTTTGGGAGGTTAAAATATGAACAACCCTGACTAGAACCGAATAATCTATAATAAAATAGAATGAATCAATGATAAACTTAGTGGTGTGGAAGTTTTGCGATTCCCACAAGCGACAAACAATTTTCACCACATTAAAATTACCCCTGCGGCAATCTCTTAGTAGTAGTTGAGAAAAAGAAAAGCGTACGTTAAATAAAAATGCACACAAATATTTGTGAGTGAATATATATAAAACAGGTTTGGGATTTGAATTTCCATCCCTTCATTGCATTGTTAGGGTGCAGCAGCCATCAAAACAACATTCATTTTAACCCTCGCGGCTTTATTTCGCCCCTAACAGTAAAAAAACATATTTTTCAGAGGAAAAAGATCTATAAAAACATTTTTCTTTATCTCATCTTGGATGCAAGAATACCATCATTGTTTCTACATTTATTTACACCAAGCTATGATTTATATACTGACGGCTTAAGTAATGTGTGTTATGAAGCAGATCTGTTTTAATCCGCCTACAGTGTGACTTTAGAATGTAGCCTAGCGTATATATTTGCAATTATTTAATAAGTTTTAAATTTGCAAAGAATTGTATAATATAAAAGTGCTAGTTAATTATTAAAACTATATAAAAATTAATTTTGTTCAATGATTAAATTTTAATATTTGAAGTTTTGTTGATTGACAGTTACTGACAGATTATACTTCCAAAATTTTATTTTATTGGGCAATTGCACAAACAAAAATGAAATTTTAAGCTTAGTTTAAATAAATAAAAGCATATCAAAAATTCGACAGCAATATCAATTATTTCATATGACATGTAACTTCGATTTGCGTTATTAATTTAAACCAGGGTGCGGTTAAAATTAAAATCGCTATAAATTTGTTTGTAAGTTAATTCGAGTACGAGGAATTTAATGCCGTTGAGCGCATCTTCATATCTTGTTTAGTTTTTAAGATATAGCCTTCAAAAAGAAGAAAATTTTTCTATCAGATTTTGTACTTTTCCGAGGCTATATCTTTAAAACTAAATGAGATATGAAGATGCGCTTAACGGCATTGAATTTCTCATGCTTCAATTAACTTGTAAACAAAATTACAGTGATTTTTATTTTTTGAAAATATGTTACCACAATTTTCATATAAAACTATTTTTGAATAATATCTCAAAAATTAGAAGTCATATGTTCTTGGGAACTTTACAATTGGATTCAGCGCGACAAAATACATATGTATGTAAATTTTCGTTACAATATTCGTACGAGAATTTTTTTTTAGAGAAAACAGTCTGAAATTAGCTTAATACTAAAAAAAAATCAAGGGGTACCACTTAGGAAATTAAAAAAAAATTAAAATTCCTATAAATTTGCTTAAAAGTCAATACAGGCACGAGGAATTCAATGCCGTTAAGCGCATCTTCATATCTTGTTTAGTTTTTAAGATATAACCTTCGGAAAAGTTGAAATTTTTCTCCATCAGATTTTCCGAAGCTATATCTCAAAACCTAAACGAGATCTGAAGATGCGTTCTTCGGTATTTAATATCTCGTGTTTCAAATAACTTCTAAATAATTTTTTTGCGATTTTTATTTAATTCTCGTTTTGCATTAAGAAACTTAAATTTAAAGTTTGACATAAATAAATAAAAGTTAATCGAAGTAAAATATCATATGATTACTTTACATTGCTGTCAAACATTTAATATTGTCAATTTACAACAAATTTAAAAATTAAGTTTCGTTAGTGCATCGTATAAGTATAATGGGTAGGTTGCTCAGTGGTATCGAGTCGGCCTGTGAATCTTAAGAACCATGGTTCGATCCCCACAGCCAGCGAACATTTTCATCATATAAAAATTACCCCTGTAACTCACCCACTATTAACATCTTTGGGGCCTGTGATTTTATGATTCACGCGCATAAATATACTATATCACTTACCGAGATCTGCTACGGCAGAATGCCACACACCGAAATGGGTAAAAGGTGTGATGATATATTTATTTATTTTATCGTATGTGGGCCAGTTTTTCAATCACCGATTAATGTTAATCATGATCAACATTGTCAACGGCCATGGCTGCACTCGTTGGAACTGATCTAAGCTATAACGCGAGTTTAGTAACGTTGCGCGTGGGTAATACTTGGATCGGTGATCGTCCAGAGAAAACCCGCGTTGCTGTTGACCATAAGACCTAAAACGCAGATCAGGGCGTAATGGCGGCATATGACCTAAGTAGTTGGACAGCCAAAGAAGCCACAAAAAAAAATGATCAACATTAATCGAGAGTAAACCAGTGACTGAAAACCCGAGCCTAAGTATGAGATAGTTTGTCAACATGGCCACAACTATAAGCACAATCACCATCATCATAAGGTAAAAGAGCACAAAGGCGCAAAGATGAATTTACGTCCGTTAGTTTGGTGTATAATTATAAGTGTAGATAAGACAGTGTTTGTGGATGCAAATCCCTGGCCACGCGAATGAATACTATTTGCCTTTGTAATTTGCTGAATTGTTGCGGCGCGCTATGTGTGAGCACCTTTCGCGTAATAACATTAAATCAAGAATGGAATATTTAAACTCCGCGGCTTTTCGCAAGCGGAATGAATAATTACGGATGTGGATTGCTTGTGCAAGCAAGCTTGGAGCAAATGTTAATGAGAAGAAAACGAGCCACAACATCGGTTTTCATATTGGAGTCATGAAGTAATGTCCTTTTATTTCAGACACTAGTTCGTTATGAGCAAATGCAACGTTCGGGGTGGATTCTTCTTCGTTTACAACTTATTCACGTGTTTATTTTGCGATACTGGGATATTCAACTACTACGAGATGGCGTTCATCACGATGATATGTCAAAGTTGTGACAAACGTACACTTTCAGTTGATCATAAGCTTACCATTATTGTTACATGTATTTCTTTGTTTTTTATCTTTATTTTGTGTTTGCTAAACCAACTGATGCACTTATTGGTGTGAATTACTTTAAAGTAAATTAGAATAAGTAATTCTAATACTGACAATAAAGTGATCTGATTCATTAAATGTAAGTTAAATCTGATCCAAATAACAAATGGAATACGCCTTGTGTAGTCGATAGTAGAAATATAAGTTGCTGTCTGGGAAATCCTATCGTAAAACATTTTAAAAAAAATCGATCGTGCATAAAACATTGTTTTTATTAATAAGTAATTAATATCTCTCCAAAATGCAGCAAACTAAATTAATCAAAAACCTACTCTACTAAACGAGCATATAATTTGAGAACTAATCAATTACGCAATAAATACATGTATGCTGGTATCACTTCGTTTAGCAGCAAGCCCACGTCTCTATGATGCGCAAATTGTGCGCTAATTACGAGTAAAGAGCGATGATATTACGCCAGCAATCGATCACACTGCATCGATAATGAAATAACGCGTTGCTGGCAGATCCTCAAAGTAATACCAAAGTATCTACATATCATATAGCGTTAGAGAGTTGTTTACAACTGATGAATCGATTGAATAGTGAAATTGCATTCTAGATTTATTGATAGCGGAAATATGCAGAAATATACATACATATCTTCACGCTATTTCCCATCAAATGGGGTAGCACGAACCCTAAAATCACTCATAAAACATTCACTCATAACATTCATCAAATAATCAGCCCTCGTCAAACATTATCATTCAAACACACTACCCTCACTTTAACCACATTCATAGATCACTCCATATAAACTCATTTATTTATTACACTCGAAATCATTCTTACATAACAAACCCTCAATCACATCCATCCAATTACTCCTATTCACTTATCATTCATCTTCTTTCTTCAACGTTCATAACACATGCATAAAACATCTCAAATTAATAATAGTATATTACACAATAAGTCAGGAAAGTGATATTTTACTTGACGAAGCGGTTGTTTGAAGTACGAGGCCGTAAAAATGTTAATTTTTTTTATGAATTATACTGACAGTAGACTACGTATCCAAGGCTACAACAAAAATAACAGTCAGGTAAAATCTTTACCAGACTATTTTGTACTTTACCAGGCTGTTATTTTTGTTGTAGCCTTGGATACGTACTTTTATTTGACTGTTTTTGTAAAATCCTACTTTTCATACTAAAATTGGTCAGGAAAGTAAACATTTTTTTGCCGGTTTCAGAAAAAATATATAAATATATCATCATGCTTTCTACCCCTTACTAAGAGTGGCACTCTGTAGTAGCAGATCTTGGTAAATAATATATTTAGTGTGTGAAGTGCGGTTATTAGCTGTCAAATTACGCCTCCCAAAGATGGTAGTAGAGGGCAAGCTACAGGGGTCGAGTTAATGTGGTGAAAATTGTTTGTCGGCTTTGGGAATCGAACCCGGGTTCTCAAATCCCCAGGCCGACTCAATATCACTGAGAAATATATATATATATATATATATATATATATATATATATATATATATATAAATTAAATGAATGTTTGTTTGTTTGTCCCGTATGCGTCCCTATATCATTCATCCGATTGCGATGCAGTCCACCATCTTGAATCAAAATGGCCGCTAGCTATCCTGAAAAGTACTACACTGATTCGATTCAAATTTGGTATGGGCATAGACGAAAACCACTCTTAGCATATAAATATAATAAAACTTCAGTGCCCTATCTTGAAACAAAATGGTCGCTAGCTATCCTGAAAAGTACTGCACTGATTAAATTCAAATTTGGTATAGGCATAGACGAGAACCAATCTTAATATATAGGTACAATACAGCTTCAGTCCGCCATCTTGAAACAAAATGGCTATTCTAAAAGTATTGCACTAATTCGATTCAAATTTTGTATATGCATAGACGAAAACCAATCTTAACATATAGGTATAATAAAGCTTCAGTCCTATATTTTCATTTAAATCGACTCGAAAAATATTGTGTATCACCTATTCAGAAGCTGTTTTGCCATTACTCACAATTTGCTCGCTTTCGGCTCAGACTGTCAAAATATGCTAGCAATTGCAAAAGAACAGGATCTGGCCTAGTCATACAAATAATTATTGTAGCTGAATTTTTACAAAAAAATAATCAGTAAACCCAAATAACAAAAATGCATGTACCCCAGTGATTTATTCTCGTGAAACAAAACAAGAAACCATTTGAACCATTCCAGTCTAGGAGCAGGGGGTTATCAACCCTTTAATACGTGACAAAACTTAATACATAAATTCAGTTCTAACACAAAATATCATTAGCATTTAAATGCTGTATAAACACGGCGGCGTTCGTACTTCGTTTATATGGAAACGAAACAGCGTAGCAGTCGAGTCCGCCTCGCGAGGTGCGAAATTACGCGAGATCGCGCACACGCGCACAATGAACGTGAAATAAAACGTATTTTACATTTTAATTAGCTGTGTAATAGTCCTAGGTGGAGAGGTTGGTAGAATTGTATTCGTGCTCGCCAAGCGACTCTCCCGAAGCTGGAATTCTTGGGAATTTAGTTTTGCAACGTTTGCCTGTTCGTCGCTTGTTGAGATACTTACTGAAATATTTTTTATTCTAATTTTAAGAAAAAAACATTTGGCCTCATTTCTTTTCTTTAAATTAACTTTAGTATTTTTAATCGCAAAAGAACCGGAACAGAGAATATAGCTGCTTTGTAAATTAAAAAGTTTTTTTTTTTGCAGTATTAATATCATTTTAGAAATAACGTAATTAATAATTTTAACTTTTGAGATACTGCTGATCTCATTACTAAACAAGAGAAAAGAATTTTTTGTTATATTAAGTATATAAATTTTCTTTTCAATATTCGTATGAGAAAGAATTTTAGAGAAAAGAAACTGAAATTGGCCTAAACTAAAAAAAATATCAAGGAGTTTCAAAAAATAAAAATCGTTATAAATTTGCTAATGTCTATTCGGAAATGAGGAATTAATTACCGTTGAGAGTAGCTACATATCTTGTTTAGTTTTTAATAATTCGGAAAAGTTGAAATTTTCCTTTTCAGATTTTGTACTTTTCCGTGGTTATATCTTTAATGGGGTAATGGCTCAATGGTATCAAGTCGGCCTGTGGAACCTAAGAACCCTGGTTCGATCGCCACAGCCGACAAAATATTTTCACCAATTTAAAATTACCCCTGCGACACCCCCACCGCTAACATCTTTGGGGGGCGTGATTTGACGGCCGGTAACCACACTTCACGCGCATAAATATATCACTTACTGAGATCTGCTTCGGCAGAGTGCCACATCCAGTAATGGATAAAAGGTGTGATGATATATTTATTTATTTTATTTTATATCTTGAAAACTAAACGAGATATGAATTTCACGTGCTTCAATTAACGTGTAAACAAAATGACAGAGATTTTTATTTTTTTTAAATATGTTACCAAAATTTTCTCACAAAACAGTTTTTGAACAATATCTCAAAAAATAGAAGACATTGCACTTGGGAACTTTACCATTGAATTCAGCGGGTGGGAATACATCTGTATGTAAATTTTTGTAACAATATTAGCCTTCAGAAAAGTAGAAATTTTTCCTTATAACATTTTCTATTTTTCCGAAGCTATGTCTCAAAACCTACACGAGATATTAAGATGCGTTCTTCGGTATTTAATTTCTCGTGTTTCATCTAACTTTTAAATAAAGAAGAGATTTTTATTTTATAGAAATTTTTCACCAAAATTTTCTCCTCAAACAGTTTTTGATTAATATCTCATAAACTAGAAGTCATATACACTTGGGGTGTCCATTAGATTTAGTCGGTCAAATACGTATATGTAATTTTTCGTTACAATAGAGAAAGAATTGTAGAACAAATGGACTTCAAAGTGAGAAAAACTCAAGGAGTACCCGTCCTTTACAATTACTCGATGTGGTACTCCACCATAACAGATCTCGGTAAGAGATATATTTATGCGGGTGAAGTGCGATTATCAGCCGTCAAATTACGCTCCCAAAAGTTGTTGGTGGAGACTCAAACCCACTAAGCCACTTATCTACATGCCTTGCTATAACAAATAGAGAAAATAAAATATAGAAATTCCAGACGAAACTAATTGAAGATCCACACGAACATAAATGAGATTTTTTTTAAATATCGCATTACGTCTGAGTTTCCAAGCTATACTCGCACTTGTATAGATTCAGAAAGAAAACTTGTATGCAACTCTCGCGTTGTTTACTTTTAATTTAACTTCAAGTTTTGTTTCGCTGTTTTATTTCCCGCATGTTAGGAATATAAAACTTATATTTGCTCTTCATAATTTGTAAAATTCCGCTTTCAATATCAGCGACCAAATAAAAATTCAACTTGGAGCAAATAAAATAAAACCGTTTCTTTTACACACATTCAATAAAATTTACATCGAATATAATTTATTTCGATGAATTAGAACAGCGTGGAATTATACACAATTATTAAATATTAAGAGCCCATTTAAGAATGATGGATTAAAATAAATATTTTTTTGCACAACCGGGCCGAAAAGCATGTGTTTTAGCCCTACAAAGCGAGCTTAAATACTTCTTATTATTTGCAGCGTTCATTATTTTATTTTATTATTGTTTTATTAAGAATAGCTAGCAATCGAGTGGCTCAGAAAGTATTCTACTAAGATACATTCTTTTTGTTCCCTTAAAGTTTGATCCACAAGTATAGCTACACCCTGTATAGTTCATGTATGTATGCCAATATTTGCAAAATTCCCCGAAATTCTCGTTCATCCCGCTGATTTCATAATTCAGCGAAAATCGTAAGTAATGTCAATAATTACAGGAATTCGCATAGTTATCTTGTTATCGCGCACAAATTCCCTTACATTACTAGTAATATTGAAAGGTCTAGTCAGTTTCAATCATTTTGACTTGGAATCTAATTTTAATGATGACATATTAATTTCATAATGAATGTATACAAAATTTTAATGCAATTATCACTTATTAATTCACTCATTTCCATGACAACGTGATCAAATAATAAAACGCTATTGGTTGTTTAAAGTCGTAGTACAATAATCACAAAAATTTCTCAAAAAACAGTTTTCAAACAATATCTCCAAAACTAGGAAAGGGACTTTCCCAATGCATTCAGCGAATCAAATTAAATACGTATGTCAATTTTTAGTAATAATATAACAGGAGAGTGAAAATAAATTGAAAATAATTTGACAGATCTTTCGAAAACTTGTTGCCAGGCAATATTCACGAAAGCCCGTAGGGCTTGAGTGGCTATTGCCAAATGGCAACAAGTTTGAGAAAGATAGTTGGAGAATTATTTTCTAATTTATCCAACTCTCGAGTTATATTTAATTAGATTATTTTTTTACTTAGTTGTTGAAGTCGATTCATCCAACTTAAAAGATTTTGAACTGGGTCCATATCGATTGATTACTTATTAATGTATTCTTGGAAGTTGTTTCCAAAATTTATTGGTACATTTCTATATATGAAATGGAACTAAATCGATTTTTTTCACACATTTTACTTAATGCGTTGACAGTTTCAAATAATTATTTGACAAGTACCTATCATTTGTCACAAACAAAAGCACCTTTTGAGATTATTCCCGGAAATAATCACTAGAACTTATTCACAGTTTAATAATGACAGGATTGGTTAAAACGTAGACAAATGACATACTACGAAGAATTTCATTGGTTTTGAGTAACGTCAAAAAATAATCATTATAATATTTGTGCGACAGATATTTTTAGAGCAAAATTGGCCTAAAACTAAAAAAACCCTTTAAATTTTTTTTTTAAATTTACTAAAAATTAGTTCACAAATCATTTCGAACACAAGAAATTCATTGCCATTTAGTTTTTATTTTAGCAAGACTGTCGTAACACTCTCGCCTAAAAACGACAAGAAATATGGTAAATTATGCAGGTTCGAGAATAGATCAATATTGCTGATCAAAAAAGTTATGGGCGAGCTAGCTCAGTGGTATCAAGTCGGCCTGTAGATCCTGAGAACCCTGGTTCGAGTCTCACAGACGACAAACAATTTTCACCATTTTAAAACTACCCCTGTGGCTCCTCCACCACTAACATCTATGGGGGCCGTGATTTGACGCGCAAACATAATCACTTACCGAGATCTGCTTCGGCAGAGTGCCACACCCAGCAATGGGTAGACGGCGTGATGATATATTTATTTATTTTTAAAAAGTTAGACAAAACCGATATTTTCTGTCTCGTCTCGACTCGCGAGTATCACTAGTCTACTATTTCTACAGTAAATATAATGAATCATCTGCAAACTTTAATTTAAATGCACAGGAACTCCTTTGGCTAAATAATGCACAGAAAACACTTTATCAATTTAAAACAATAATTCGAAGCTAATTAAAAGATCAAACAGCAGTAAAGGGAAAACAGGAAGACGCATGCGAAGGCAGGTTGAAGCAGAAACAGCATCACGACAGTCACTTAACCGGTAACCAAGGTAACCATGTGCTCGACCGGTGATAAGCCGGCAGAGACAAAATTAGATTAGCATCGTGTATGGAATAAATAACGTATAAACACAACATTGCTTATAAAATATGAACGGGTGGCGGCAAGCTTCGTGTCTTTGCCGTCTTCGGCATTGCTGCCGCCAGGAATTTCCTCCGCGCATAACTAGATGGCACTGTGATAAGGTTTTTCCATTTTAATGTGAGGTTATGTTTACTTTTATCCGTAAAGCCAACGGATTTCATTCGTTTTGTGAGGTTATGCCGCACGGATCTGTAAACAAATTATTGTACTGCAGACAGTCTTTTTTTTATGAGTAATAGCTTTTGAGTTTCTTTTTTGTTATTTTAATATAATAGGTGAACACAATGACTACGTTTATCTTGAAGTACAAAGCCGTTTGAAATATGTAAACCAAACAATCTAATATTTTATTAAAGAGTGCTAAGTGGCAAAGCATTGGAATGTAGATTTGAGAATTTGAATTCAATTCCTGCAGGCTAAAAACTATACGCGCTAATTCTAGGGACCGAATACCTTTGGGTGACTTAAAATTTTAATAAACTTTATGCTTTTAATAGAAAATAGTTCAAGTAATATATATTTTTATTTATTTCTATTATTATACCTATTTGATTTTAAAATATTTCAGTTTATATTATTAATATTTTAAGATTAGTATTGTTATATAACGCCCAATGCACCAAATAACTACTAATACAGGTTAACCACAACAAATTATCAGTAATAATATAACAAGGGAGTGAGAATAAATTGAAAATAATTTGACAGACCTTTCTAAAACTTGTTGCCAGGCAATAGTTACAAAAACCCGTAATGCTTGAGTGGCTACTGCCAAATGGCAACAAGTTTGAGAAAGATACTGGAGAATTATTTTCTAATTTATCCAACTCTCGAGTTATATTTAATTAGATTATTTTTTGACTTAGCTGTTGATGTCGATTCATCCAACTTAAAAGATTTTAAACTGAGTCCATATCGATTGATTACTTATTAACGTATTCTTGGAAGTTGTTTCCAAAATTTGTTGGTGTATTTCTGTATCTGAAATGGAACTAAATCGATTTTATTCACACATTTTACTTTGACGCGTTGACAGTTTTAAATAATTATTTGACAACTACCTATCATTTGTCACAAAAAAAAGCACCTACAGAGATTATTCCAGGGAAAAATCACTAGAGCTTTATTCTCAATATAATAATGACAGGATCGGTTAAAATCCAGACACGTGACATAAAATGAAGCATTTCATTGGTTCTGAGAAACGTCAAAAAATAATCGACGAAATTTTTACAATTTTAATAATTTATCCAACGTTATTATAGTTAAGTATTAAGGGCATAATAAAAACATTTTAGCACTGAGGGAATGTTTAAAGCTCTCCGCTAAGCATTGAGCTTTAAATTTCCCGAGTGTTCTAATCTTGATTATGCACGTGGACATCCAACGTTTTATTTTACTTTCATCCTCAAAATTAAAAGATTCAATCAGTATGTATTCATTATCGTTTTGTTGGCGTCATTAATTATAGATATTCTGTGGTTTCTATGCATGCATATAGATTGTTGGTAATGTTATATTGTTTGTTTATAAACAAACATTTTTTAATTTATTGTCAAATTAAAATGGAAGATATCAATAACTATTCCAAAGTAATATTGGATGAATTTGTGACTGTACAATAGTCAAAATTTAGAACCATAAAAATGGGTGTTTTACAATTACTTTGAAGCACTAGTGCGCAAAATGAAACTTTACTTCGGTTTCCAGAGTATTGGAAACCTTATTTTGAATTATGCAAGTACAAAAAACACTCTTAATTCTGAACTCGACAGTTTTACGTAAAATGAACAGGAGAACAGAAAACGTTCACCCTTGACAAGAACGATCTGGTTTAATATTCCCCAGAATATGAGTATCTACATGAATAAATTCCCAATTCACTCTTGAAAACTGATTTCATATAGCAAGCTGCCGTTGACAAGTCGTCGACATTTATCTAGTCAGCTTAGGCTGCATGCGTCTTGAAGATAGTGTCACGTGACACATGACGTGCAGCTTATTGGATATAACGGTACTAAATGCACAGTAGACAGATCTAAGAAAACTTGAATCATGGTAAGTGAATTACATCGGGAGCTCTAGTGAAAGACTGTGACACTAAACGGATTTTAATTGTATATGCTATCGGTTAGAGCTATTAGAATTCGATTTGTATAGGTGGCTGTGAAAAGACAGGCAGATAGTCGGTGGTCTGGTTTGAAAAGATTTATTCAGACTTAATTCATTTGATAGGTTAAAAGCTATCAAATAACGGCCCCCAAAGATGTTAGTGGTGGAGGAGCCACAGGGGTAATTTTAAATTGATGAAAATGTTTTGTCAACTGTCAGGATCGAACCAGGGTTCTTATGATCCACAGGCCGACACGATACCACTGAGCTATTAACTCATAAATTGACTATTATAATGTTCACAATGTAATTATTAATATATTATGAATAACTAATTAAACTACAGGTGCTAAAAATATTTATTCAAAATAAACTATCTTCATATTTCCGAATTTGTATACTTCAAGAACCAAATTCTTAATTTTGCGAATTTTGAAAATAATCTTTTAGTTTGCCACTTGGTTCACTTAAATCAGTTCAAATAAATTCGAATCATGACTAAATGAACTGAATTAAGCAAACTGTTGCACTTATTGGGGTTAATTACTTAAAAGTAAATTAGAATCAGTAATTCTAGTACTGGAAATAAATCAGTGAAGTAATCCAGTGTAATAAATAAGTGATTTGGTTCAGTAAATTAAGTTAGATCTGATCCAAATGGCACATGGAATACGACTTATGTCACACGAAATTTCGTGAAAAATACAAAACACATTGCGCTCGCGGCACATAAATAATATTAATATAATCAATCACTATAAAAATATCAAAGAACCAATCACAGATATACTTGGCAACGAATTCTGCCTATTATTTTAAATAAACAAAGTAGCATTTAGTGAATAAATCGTAGCTTAATTGTATTTTAAAATGTATGGAATATCTAGCGCCCAAAAATATATTGTAATTTTATATATATTTTTATGCTTCAGTCAACACAAAAATATTTGTTCCTTTATCAGCACGCAACTAAAAACCATTATTCTGCTCTTTTGCGCTATTCACATTTCAGCAGGAAATTTATTTGATTTTTACATCACACACATCATATCACACATATGTGCGCGAAAATTTCAAAACAAAATTTAATATTTAAAATTTTGTTATGCATCAATGAACACTGCGAGCACGGCGAGCATAAAACGTAATAAATAACAGCATATTATATTTTAGCACGTTTAATGTTCACGTCAACAGGTATTTCAGCAGGTGACCTGGCTCGCAGCTTGCAATTTCCTGCTACATTACAATATGCAAACATTGTTAATGCTATCATCAAAATAAAATTTACTACAAACGCCTCCGTGAACAGATCAGAGCTTACAATAAACATCTCGTTCAGATAGACCGTTATTTCTGGACGAATGTCACTCAAATCGTAAAGCGAATTTTATTGTGCTATTATTGCAAATTGTACATACCTGGGTTTATTTTTTAGATGTGGAATATAAAAGGGTGCTTACCTGAAACAAAAGAAATCACCATTAAAATTATTGTTATGAAACAAATATACAAAAAATCAAGCGATAATTTTTTAAGATTTGTAACTGTTAAAAACTCTGTTTACGAAATTAATTTTTTTTCAATGGGACGAAAACTGACATCTTTCCGGTGTGTGTATAAATCAGACTACGAGAAATTTAATGCCGTTGAGCGCATCTTCGTATCTTATTTAGTATACAAGATCCGGCGATTTTTGACTTTTAAAAAAACTCAACTTTGAAGGCCCTTATCTCGAAAACTAAAAGAGATATTGAAATGCGGTTTGAACGAGTGTATTTCTCGTGCTCTAATTAACATATACCAAAATTTTAAAATTTTTGAAAATTTTAGGTTTTTTATCAAAAAAAATTTTTCCTCATATTTAAAAAATTTGAAGAGATACTGAAAATCTGTAAAAACCAGTGAATTCATCGCGTGAAAGTACATATGTTTGTAATATTTCAGAATTTTTGCTCTACTGATAAAATTTTTAAAGCAAAAAAACTAAAAATAGCCCAAATTCGTAAAAATCTTAAGGGGTACCCCTTCAAAAATAATTAAAAAACAGTGATTTTTCATTTTTTTTTAATAAAAACTTTATCTGTGCGAATTTTTGCCTGAAATTTTGCATACCTATGTACTTTTACGAGAGGAATTCATTGGTGTTCACAGATTTTCATTTTATTTTCAATTTTTTGAAATATGGGCAAATAGAATTTTGAAAAAAATAGTGAAATTATCAAAATTTTCAAAATATCAGTATAAGTTAATTAGAGCATGAGAAATACACTCGTTTAAACTGCGTTGCCATATCTCTTTTAGTTTTCGAGATATGGGCCTTCAAAATTGAAATTTTAAAAAAGACAATAATCGCCTTAATTCTATAACTAAAAAAGATATGAAGATGCGCTCAACGGCATTCGATTTCTCATAGTCTGAGTTATATAGAACCATATTTTAAAATTTGTCAATTTTTAAACTGGTTCAAACAAAAAAAAAAAAATTATATATATATATATATCATCACGCCTTCTACCCATTACTGGGTGTGGCATTCTGCCGAAGCAGATCTCGGTAAGTGATATATTTTGCGCGTGAAGTGCGGTTATCAGTCGTCAAATCACGGCCTACTAAGATGTTAGTGGTGAAGGAGCCACAGGGGTAGTTTTTGAAATTATGAAAATTGTTTGTCGCCTGTGGGAATCGAACCAGGGTTCTCAGGATCCACAGGCCGACTTCATACCACTAAGCTAGCCACCCCATAAAATTTTTAAAAGACAATAATCGATTAACTCGAAAACTAAAAAAGATATGAAGATGCGCTCAACGGCATTCGATTTCTCATAGTTTGTATTATATAGAACCACATTTTAAAATCTTTCGATTTTAAACTGGTTCAATCAAAAAAATTTAATTTTCAGATATTTTTGCAGGCACTATACATTTTTTTTGTGTGACTCAAGTTGATTTTTTTCAATTATTAAGTAACATTTACGAACGTTTATCGACCCATTTCTTTCAATAAATAAAAAGTACTTACAGTTCATTAAAATCACACTCGTTTTTCTTATTTAACATAATTCATGATTGATTTTCAAGAATACTATAAATAATAGCTTTTTAGTAAGATATAGTATATATTTGTAAATAAATGTGAAAAGAAACGGTATCAGAGTAAATCAAAGTCTGTTCTCCACAAACAACAAACAGCAGATGAAATCCGTAAATATCGCATTTCATGTTGACAAATAGAGCACCTGAACGTAATCCAGCTCGGGCTGTAGCTTAGCCGAGTCGAAGAAGCTGTAGTGGGGGTGAGAGGGGAAGACGGCTGGACCGAAATGCTACCTCCTGCCTCCCACTTGCCACATCTTTATAAGTCTATCGCGTTTCTTTTTGCAGCTGTGATTCATGGCCTGCTTTTCCAACTTTTCATGAGGTCGTCCGACGCGACACTTTCATCCCAGATCGCATTTAGTTCACGAAAACCTTCCAATGCTCCGAATTATCAATATCTAGTTTATTTCCCGCGTGTTGTAATTGAATTTTAAATTTTACTATCGAAAGACTAGTTGCACGATAGTTCCTTAAAACTGTTCTTCAGCTCAAGGATATTTATTTTACATATGCTTTAATTTTATTTTCATTGTGCCTTTCCGGGTGGTGCTTTATAAGAGTGGGATTTAAAATAAATATATCATCAAGCCTTTTACCCATTACTGGGTATGAGAATCTGCCGTAGCAGATCTCGATAAGTGATATTATTTAGGCGCGTGAAGTGCAGTTCACCAACCATCAAATCACGACCACCAAAGATGTTAATAGAGGAGAAGTCACAAAGATAATTTAAAAATAAATAAATAAATATATCATCACCCCTTCTACCCATTACTGGGCGTGGCACTCTGCCGAAGCAATCACAGTAAGTGATATATTTTGCGCATGAAGTGCGGTTACCAGTCGTCAAATCACGGCCTCCAAAGATGTTAGTGATGGAGAAGCCCAAGGGGTAGCTTTTGAAATTATGAAAATTGTTTGTCGTCTGTGGGAATCGAACCAGGGTTCTCAGGATCCACAGGCCGACCCGGTAACATTGAGCCACCTACCTCATAACGGGATTTAAAATGGGATATTAGTTTTATGACATTTCCAGCTATCCTAAAAAAAACGACCATTTAGAAAGGATTGAAAAAGGATTTAAAATAATTAGTGATAGTTTTTTTTTATATTTAGACGACAGTTTTCATGTATCCATGGATACGATAATACACTCCATACATTGCTGCTCGGCAAGCGACAAATGTCAACTTTCTGCTTTCAATTGACAGTTGAATAAGTCTATTTTCTGCTCGGTCGTACAAAACAAATTTAAGTATCTGTATTTCAACCGGGTATGAGCCAATTGAGAAAATTTGTTGGGAATTATGAGCCATGATACTCGAGTCCTGGAAACGTCGGTTTATGTGCGAGGCCGAGTGACGCGTCGCGACGCCGACGCCAAAAGACACCATTGTCGCGATAAAACACTGACCGAGAGATTTGTAGCTTTAATTCTGCATCGTGTTAATGGCGCCATTTTTGTTTTTACAGCGCACTTTGATGCTCACAGTAGATTTACTTTTTTATTAACGCAGAACGTAGATAGTTTATAGCGTAAATTTGGTGCAGGAATTGTCAAATGATCTTAAATCTTTATTACTCTGTACTTTACATTCTTTCAACACGATTTAATATAGAAAGTAATTTTAACAAAATTAAATAAGATCATTAAACCATAATACAATTCAGGACTATTATAAGACTAATTTGTATTAATATAATATAAAAGACAAACTTATAAGTTCGTTACCTAAAAACAGATCACCAACAATGTACAAGAAGGATCATTTTGATTTTCTGTAGGCAACTCCACCAAATGTCGAAAAATAAATAATAATATTACAAAAATATTATTGCAAAATGATTTTTTTTTTATTTCACATTTTTCTTTTTTGTTCTTATTTGAGATGTGAGTTGGTTGATTCAATCAAACGTAGATTTCATTTTTTGTTTGTGTTGGATTACCATTTTACTGTCAAAATTCATTACAGCACTTGTATCATAGAACTCATTACGACATGCTTCTTAGTATTGTAATATTGCTATTACGTTATGAAATTAGGTATAGCATATTACAGCACTCAGTATACGACCTGGTAATACTGTAATAATGCATTTCTCCCACTAGTAACATACTCGTAAAACCTATTACGAGTTTGTAACTGCATTATAAAAATATGTATATGACCAAATTGCAAAATTTATTACATATTTGAATTTAAATATTGTTTTCTACGTATAAATATAATTCTATAAATTAAAAAAAATGGTATATGGAGTCGGACTGTGAATTTAAGAACTCGGGTTCGATTTTTACAGCCGACATATAATTTTCACAATATTAAAATTACCCTGGTAACTGCATTTCACGTACATTTGTTATGACAGAGTAATTTATTATATTTTACAAAATCATTTTAATTGACAAATAAATAAATAAATAAATATATCATCACGCCTTCTACCCATTACTGGGTGTGGCACTCTGCCGAAGCAGATCTCGGTAAGTGATATATTTTACGCGTGAAGTGCGGTTACCAGTCGTCAAATCACGGCCCCCAAAGATGTTAGTGGTGAAGGAGCCACAGGGGTAGTTTTTGAAATTATGAAAATAGTTTGTCGCCTGTGGAAATCGAATCAGGATTCTCAGGATCCGCAGGCCGACTTCATAGCACTGAGCTAGCCACTCCATATTAATATTAGTTAATATTTTAATTGACAGGCGCGGTGGCTGAGCGTGTTAATGCACATCTCTTAGCATACTGTGACGTCACCCGAATCAAGGTTCGTCAGTTCGAATCCGCCTATCGACAAAGTATGATTTGTCGTTAAAATAAAAAATACAATTACTTGTATTAATCTTACTCGGGCGCTATAAGCTAGTCACTTATACATATGCATTAAAGTAAGTAACATCGACTACGGAAACCGGCAGTAGAGCAGCGTAAAAACTGCGGCTCGGTGTGCACGGTAGGCCCAGGCCTGACTCGGGCTGTAGAGCCGTTAAAGAAGAAGAAGAAGAATATTTTAAATGTCCGTTTAAATGTCCGTTAATGTAATATTGTACAAAAAAGATTCGCGGAATAAATCACGTACTTCAATGTTACATTTTTTTGATAGTTACATAAAATAAATTTTTACAAATCGGATTAAATTGCATTAAAGAGTAACAAATCACCAACAAAGTTTCAGTAGAAAATTTTTAATGCTACACGCTATTAACGTGGTATATAACTAATGTCAGGCAAAATTAATAATTCATCCCCTGTAATGCGCCTCCATAAATAGCAAAGGTACTAATTACAGTCTTCATATATTTTAAATTTTAATAAGCCCTGGTAAGTTCCCGAAGCGCGGTGCATCGCCTATTTCTGGCACGTACGCCATAAATTTTACATATTTAATTCCACGGATTACTGCATACATTTACAATATGGATTTATACTTGCGCTCATCCTCTTTATCTACATTATATTATACATGCACGTAAACGTGACATTATACGACTTATATTCTAAATGAGATATTTTCACAATTAAAATTTATGTGAATATTCTGCTCTTAACGTTAAATATTCTGCCTGAAATTCGTTATGAATAACAATTTGTTATTGTCTAAATAAGGTTTCTAGTAGTCTGAATTGAGTAGCAGATAGTAAGAAAAAATAATAGGAAAAACATTTGTCTAAGTTCCACAAAAATACAGCAACTGAGTCAACCTACTAAGTCATCGTCAGTTGCTGGTCAGTTCAACCCGTAACCATAGACGCGTTTCGCTCTACTGGAGCTCATCAGTATGGTGCCACCCACTATTCAACTAGACCATAGACAAAATATACTATTAGACCTAAAACTGCAATTGGACCACGCCGAACCTTACCCCTGGTGCTTGGAATTAGAACTAAAATGTAAATTAGGCAATCCGCTACACATACACAAATAAATTCTAGTATCGCTGTTGAATAAAATGTATTTTGATATAATTAATGTTAAAATATATAAACTATAAACAACACACAAATTTATGTGTGTATTGTCACAGTTCATATATTTAACATAAATTATAATATCAAAATACATTAAATCAACTTATTTAAAAAAACAAGTAAGAAGGTTACAAATTAAATAAGTATTATTTCATATTATTTAATTTTTTTGATTTTAACACTTATTATATTTATTAACCAATAGCAGTATTGCAGTAAATTATATCTCTTTTTAATTACTAAAAACAATATCAAACAAACGTTAAGTATTCGTTTATCTTGGACATCTTCGAATTGACAGTTGTATGTTGATAAAACAGAGAATTTCGTTATCTTAAAACATTTCAAAAAGCTAAAAAGGCTGTCAACGCCATCTAGTGATTGGAATAAGAAACACAGGACAAAGTCCCAGCAGCAATAATATAAGATTCCAAAGCATGAACTAGACCAACTAGGGACTGTTTCTAACAGCTACTGTCAAACTTTTAATCTCCATGTTTACGTACACTGTGTGTACATCAAAGCACACATCATTCGCGTGAAATAAATATTTGTCGAAGTAAAAGTAACAAATTCAACTATTCAAATATTTGTCATATTTATTTTTATATAAATAAAAAAGCAAGTGGTACAAAATGATCTTTATACATTCTACTTTGAGAATACCAGATATTTTTATTCGTTTGGAAAAAAAATAAGTTTATTATATATTACAGGACATCATAGCACTAAATTAAGAACATGCTTCTTAAAGTGTATATTTTTAGTGCAACTGGCCGACACTACAAACAATCATTTATCTGATATTGTATAATTATTATATTAACTATTGTAGAGTATACAATTATAATTTAATTTCTTAATATATTACAAATAACCATCAAACCAGTTGTACTAAAAATGTTTACCTAAGGTAAACCACCCTAAATACTGCGAATTTAAAGAAATGTTTTTTTATAATACTTGTACTATAAGTTACCTATTAATGACAAAATTTAAACACAGTAAGTGGAACTTTTGTTGCACAGTGGTTTCCATGGTTATATCACGACTAAAAAATTTACTTACGATCCATCGTGGACAGTAAGTAAATATTACATATCAAGGTCCTCTTGAAACCAATTTTTCTTTTCCTTCTATTTGCGCAAGTATTGTAAAAATAACTTACTAACCTCGAACTGTAACTGATTTTTATAGATTGCGAATGTTTAGAAAATATTGACCCTTCGGACCTCGATTTTCCAAACTACATTCTTGACTTAAAAACTGTAACTTACAGTTCATGGGACATAATATACTATTGTTCTATAATTAATGCGTCATGTAATATACTTGTATACCCTTAAAATTGTGTCTAAAGTATAAAAATACCCGGGATATGGATTAAAAAAGAAGCATCGATTTAAAAATAAAAACAAAATAATTATACGGAATAATTATTTTAATATAAACTAGAAGACAATGAATTCTCGATTCTATTAATATGATAATGTATAAAGAAATATCTTCGTCTAACAAAAACATATTATGTATGCATCCATTAGTATGCTATCCTGAGGTACTTACGATTTTTTCACATTTTTTTCACTCTAATTTCTTTTTCAATACAAACAAAAAAAACTTCAATATCCGCGTCATTTATTATCCATTATGCATCCTTCAATCACCGTGAGAGACCAACCACAAAATCAAACAAAAACAAGAAAGTAATGAAAAACGGACAAACATTTCACGCGAAAATCTAATAAAATAACAAGCAAAGGATTACTTCTGGTCTGTCAAAAACAGATAATGGCTGTCAATAAACAGAACCTTCTGCGCAAACTGTTAATTTTCAAGAAAAATATGAAATGCTTACACTGCAGAAGAAAGCTTTCTTACGCGTAAAATATCATGAAAGAGAAGACGTTCATCCCAATTTCACACATCGATTTTAAGTCGTATTAGTTCTAGTTTAATTACAAGTATAATAATACTTATAGCCACCTGCTATTTAAATAAAAGCATATCAATTGATTCGCTTTGCTTTTATTTGTTTAAATAAAGTTTAAAATTTACTTTCTGGCTATGTTAATGGCCATTATATATATATAAATTGCAAAAAACTACTGTACGTCGTAATTACTTTTATTAAAAAAAAAAAAAAATTTCATAATTTGCTCAATCATCAACATTGCATATAAGTTGTAAACTCCATTCCCTGTATGAAAACGATGATGTATGTGGACGAGGTTATCATAGATACGATGAAATATAGCTATCTTTTTTTAATCATAATCGTATCTATTCGAATGGCATTAACGTATGTCTTAATAAGTAAAGACACACGTTTCATGTTTTTTCACATTCTATCACATTAATTATTTTAATGAAAACATATGACAGTTCTTACTAATACGAAAATTTATATTTACTTGGTTCACATTTGTTTATAAAATAAAAATAGAGACCTATGGCCATGATTTTGTTATATTTTCGCCTGTCATTTCCAAGTTTGTGACATTTTTGATACATAAATACAGACTGAGAAATAAGAAATGGCTTGAAAAATTTTGGGTAATCAAATGCAGAAATGCGTTTGTCATCTTAATGATTATTTTGCGCTGGAGTTAGATAATCGAGGACCTTTAATTAAGTTCAAGTTAAAATTATTGTAATAATGTGCAAATAATAATAGAAAACTATACCTACATTTTGAATTAATTTCTCAAAACGGTTAAATCTAAGAACAAACTGGGATGAATATTTGAACTACTAGCATAACAAACCATCTCCGTTAATCGTTAAATAACAATTTCATTATGATTATACTCGTATTTAGCTTTTATGAATTTTACTGCTACTGACATACTGGAAATAATTAAAACTGAAAATACTTCGTTTGATATTAATTGAAACTGAAAGTATTCGAGCTAAAACAAAATTACAAATTTACATTAATTATTTTTAAATGTATCTACATTTTGTCAAATTATTTATTGAACATGCGAATTTCAACCTTGTTAACATTATACTCGAATAAATAAAAGCGCTATGAAGCTTCACAAGAGCAAGTGATATATAACAAAATTTGTTTGTGTGCCTTCGTTTGTTCCCGCCCCGACTTTGTAAAAATATTTATTAGTTATTCACTCATATTGACAGCAGATGACGTATACAAGGTTACTAAAAACAAAAAACAATCAGATACACTACAAAACAGACTGATACACTTTTTACCGGACTGTTTTGTACTTTATCTAATTGTTTTTTTTTTCCTGTAATTCTCCTTTCTCATTTACATCTCTTTTACCCTTCGAGTGTAAATTGCTGTAATGCAGTTATATATAATTTTATAAATATGTTGAATCTATAGAGTATCTGGACAGGCTGGACTGCACCTAATGTATTTTTATGCAATTATTTGACAAGTCAGTGGTATGAAGTCGGCCTGTGGATCCTGAGAACCCTGGTTCGATTCCCACAGGCGACAAACAATTTTCATAATTTCAAAAAAGCTACCCCTGTGGCTCCTCCACCACTAACATCTTTGGGGGCCGCTATTTGACGACTGGTAACCTCAAGTAGATGACAGATTCACCTAATCGGGTCGCCAGTCAATCTTCCTTTCGGCAGTAAAAACTGTTTTACCATTCTAGTATTGTAAACTACAATAATTTGAACTTATTCTGTAACAAAAAATGCTAAGTATAGCAATTGCTAATATGATATGATAGTCGGCCTATGAATTCTAAGAACCCTGGTTCGATCCCCACAGCCAACAAAACATTTTCACCAATTTCAAAAGCTACCCCAGTGGTTCCCCCACCATTAACATCTTTGGGGGCCGTGATTTACGGCTGGTAACCGCACTTCACGCGCATAAATATATCACTTATCGATATCTGCTTCGGCAGAGTGCCACACCTAGTAATGGGTAAAAGGCGTGATGATATATTTATTTATTATTTAATAATAATTTGCAAAAAAAAACATGCATATGTAAAAAGAACATACCCAGGAATATAAATATTTAATCAAATAGCATCCACTTTCTCCTCTACAATATTTACTTTTCATTTTCTACAACATCAACAACAACAACAACAATCTGAGAATTGGAATCTCGAGAACGAGTTTCTGAACAGCGAACCGAACGAAATGAACAACAAACAGTAGCCATGTCTGAGGGTGGCGGCGCGACGGCGCGGCGACCCAGCGACGAGCTTATTTAAACGTACAGCGGTGATAAACAAACACGACAGGCGAGCAGTGAGCGGCGTCGCCTTGATAAAAGAACCATGTACCGGAACGACGCCTCCGAGACGCCAACGGACACGCCAGGACGCAACAGAAAATCAGTGTACTTGTGCACAGCTGAGAATGTGGGAAATTTAGTTTAAGGAAAGAATAAATGAAATACCCATAATATAATGGGGTCTGTAACCCAATTTTTTTTTATTCGGGGTGGTATTTGAAATTCGGACACGAGCAAGATAGTTGCTGGTGTTCGCGTTCATGTTTTCTCCTTTTTTTTGTTTTTCGGCGTCGCGGACAGCCTTTATGTCATCTTATTTATTTGTCACAGTTTCATTTTTTGGTTAATAAAATTAGTTATCAAGTTAGGTTATCGTTTTTTTTTCCTTTCCACTGCCCCGATCTGTTTTTCAGCGACTTTGAAAGTACCGCTCCGGCTGTCAATTTCGAATATTTTACCTTGCCCTATCGTAGTCTAGCGGATGAGGACCACTAGGCAGATTACGTGGCGCCCCTTTACCCAACCCACATCCTTCTCCCTGAGAAGCCGGCAGCCTCATCCCCGTGAGGTAATCTTTATTACAACCCCCGTGCGGTACGTGATACCGCGCAGCGGCGAGGGGACGAACGAACGAGTGGTGTCTTCTATAACGAGTGTTTTATACTATTTTCTCTGTTTCGGCTTTCCTTACATAATTTCTTTATGAAAATAGTTAACATTTGCCATTCAGGGACATTTTTAGTGTAGAATAGTTAAGTTGGTGATAGTGATCTGCAATTGATTTTGTTCGTTACCCAGATATTTATATAAATTGTGTTTTCTATTTCGGCGTTCTTAGCTCTATAAACGCACTGTAAACTCGTCGTCAAGGAGATCTATAAGCGCCCTGTTTTTGGTGCTTTTTATTTTGTAGAATTGGTATGAATGATATTAAATCAGACAGATGAATAACATATAATCTCAAAATTATAAATTATCGGTGTTGAAATATTACTAAAAGAATATGCTATAATCAAACAAAATTCTCAACATTTACAATACAGAAAAAAAACGAAGATTAATTGTCAAAAAAATATATTTTTTGTTTGGTTTTTTTATGAGAAGCGCTACCAACACAACTGATAAAAAACACCAACTTATATTATTGATAAGTCGCAGTTTTTTAAGTCTAATAGAATTATAAAATTAACTCAATAGAAAAATAGTATAAAGAACACGTTTCATAAGGCCTGTTATCGCACTCGTCCTTTGTAAAACTTGGACTAGTGCGTTAACAGATTGCCTTATGAAACTAGTTCTTTAATATACTATTTTATTTTGTCCGTTGTCTCGATATTTTGTGTATTTTATGTAATTAATAAATATTTATACAAAGGCTTCAAGATCCAATAATAACAACAAGTTATATATAAAACGTTTTTATTTGTTTCATTTTAACACCATTTTGAAAATTCGTTTTTATTTTATGACAATTTTAATCTTTATATTTTGGTAAATATTTTATATTCTGTGTTTGTTACTTTTTGCTCTTCATTTTTTGAGCTGATGATGAATGTAGTATACGCTCGAAACGTCCTCAAATAAAAACGTTTTATATATAACTTGATGTTATTATTGGATCTTGAAGACTTTTTATATATATTTATAAATTTTATGATTTGGATCCTAACCAAATCTAAAATAACAATATGTCACCAAAAATCGTTTAAGAATGAAGCTCATTCTAGCATCAATATGCGTGCGAGAATATGTTATTCTAATGCCGAAACAGAGAAATTATCTGAAGAATAACCTAGAACTTAGAAGAAAAATAACTTAAACGATTATTAGTGTGTCAAAGTATCAACAGAAGCCATTTAGCTGTTTGTTTGTAACATAATACTCCATTCAAAATGTAACATTCTTGTTTGTAACATCGGAGTATTTTCACGTAGTTACAAAGTGTTTGTTTGCGCGATATCTTCTTACCGTTGGCGCCGGGAAATTCCATTGGCGTCGCAACGCGCCGCGGCGTAAGCCTCACACGGCAGGCGTCGCGGAGCCTCTCTACATTAAATCACATATTACAAGCCTCGTTCGCTTATTATGCCGCGAAATATGCATGCTTCCGTGTATTATGATCTCTCCCTGTTATTACATCACAAAATGTGCACCATCGTACGATATTACGCTACAAATTATCTACTTCGCGCCGGTAGACAACGCGTCACTAAAATGCTGATGTTGAAATATGAAATACGTTTTCAGTATTTCACAGTTTTTTGCTAAATTAGACAATTGTAATTTTATTCATTTGTGTGAAGCAATTTTTTGCAAGGTAAGACAAGGAGTATTTAAAATGTTAAATAGTTTCCAGTAATAATATAACAAGAGAGTGAAAATAAATAAGCCTACGGGCTTTCGTAACTATTGCCTGGCAACAAGTTTAAGAAAGATACTGGAGAATTATTGTCTAATTTATCCAACTCTCGAGTTATATTTAATTAGACTATTTTTTGACTTAGCTGTTGAGATCGATTCATCCAACTTAAAAGATTTTGAACTGGGTTCATATCGATTGATTACTTATTAATGTATTCTTGGAAGCTGTTTCCAAAATTTGTTGGTGCATTTCTGTATCTGAATTGGAACTATGTAAATAGATTTTTTCCCACTTTTACTTGACGCGTTGACAGTTTTAAATAATTATTTGACAACTACCTATAATTTGTCATAAACAAAAGCACCTACGGAGATTATTCCCGGGTATAATCACAAGAACATTATTCTCAGTATAATAATGACAGGATTGGTTAAAACGCAGACACGTGACATACAATGAAGCATTTCATTGGTTTTGAGAAACGTCAAAAAATAATCGTTCTGTACAGAGCTAAGAAAAATTTGTGGACTCGATTCGCTATCAATGCAATAAAGCTTATTCAATTCCCTGCAAAGGACGCAAAGAACGAAATTCCTTCGATAATTTGGCACAGAATTATGCGAGTTTGAAATTGAATGTGCATTTGGGGGCTTTTCAACAAAATTGGACGATTCTTTCAGAAAAAAAACTTGAACGTGAACTCAACTGGAACGGAACAGTAACCGAACCATTTAAAAAATATTTTTCTGAATCCGGACTGTATCTGAACTCAATTTTTTTTCAATTCTGAACCCGATCCCTAATTGAACCAATTTTTTTGCGGTTTCCGAATCCTGTTTTGTATACATGAATGAAAATCACTAATGAACGATCAAAGGAAAATTATTTTTATAGCTAAATGTCATTTTAATTTGGATCCTTATCCATGTCGCAGTTTGAGAACCCCAAGCTCTCCAGCGACGCTGTCTGCCAGAGATACGCGTCTCGACGCTCGGCGCCTGTATTCAGCCGCCGCCGTCGTGTTGGCGACGTCTCGACGGACACTACTGCGTCTCTTTCTCCACTCCACGAGTCGTGTACCGCACCGCAGACAACTATAAATTAGATTCACGGAAAACTCCGAAGCTTTTCGCAATCGAGGTAGACTCAAACATGGAATCTTATGCGAAACTAATTCCACGACAGGATTGGCAAGGCAAAAACACGGAGCGCTAGAGCATCCTTATACATACTAGTGGGAATTTTAAATTGGACCTGATACTGTGAATTAAATAGAACTTGTTTACAATAACGTAAATAATAACCTTGTTATTTGAAAATGATGAGAATTATTCATTTCTGAACGGGGTTGCTATTAACTGTCTTTTGTCCAAATACCTAACAAGACCTGTTAATTTCAAGGCCGGCAAAACGGATAAAACTCGGGTGTAGAGTGAGAAAGTGGGGTAACGGGTGAAAAAAGGGTAAGAAGGACGCTAATTTTATCTGAATTTGAACACCGTGCTGCCATCTCTGATTATTGTTCAGTTTGTTCACAATATGTACTTCTGCCACAAAAAAATTCTATTAGCTGTCTGTCAAGGCACTGCTCTCAATTATGATTAGTATGTGTTTATGTACACAAGAGGCGCTGTTCAGCACACACATAATAATATGGGAGTTGACGGGGCCCAAGATCGCAATGACGCAGTGATACATTTAAATTTCTTTTTCTTTACTCTAGGCATAGATGAATCTAGAACGAAAAAACTGCATGAAAAATAGAAAAAGCCCTTTAAAATTTCGGAAGGGTAATGTAAGTTTCATGTTGATATACCTGATTGTCAAATTCAAATATGTCAAATAAAATATAATTATAATTTGATTATTTGTCATTGTTAAACTTTTTTTAAAGTCCTTACACTTACACATCAAGAAATACTGAACTATAGTCTACCTAAATAAATAATAAAAACTACTGAAAATATAAAAATAAAACAAATAAATATTACAACCTATAGTGACAAGTAATCAAATAACAATTATAGGAATTCAATAATGGACATAGGCTTAAGTTGTAATAATTTAATGAAGATTAGTTGACAACGTTTCGACCAAGGTTATGGCCATCTTCAGGTGAAAAGTAAGATGTTAAACAACAATAAAAATTAGTTAAAAGTTGAAGTAGATGTTTCAGGGCAAACAATTTATATTAAATATTGTTGATCTGCATTTAGGTCACGTTTAAATAAATTAAACAATTTATTTATTATCAAATATACAGAGCGTCAAACGTTTCGAATTTCGACGAAATTCTTCATCAGCGACAAAACAATACAATAAAATATTAATAAATATAAACAGGCAAAAGCTGTAGTCGAAAAAAATAAACTATCATAGACAAATCCTAGCAAACAATTTAATTGAATCTAAATAAAAAGCAAAAAACCCTGATTGTAAATTCTATGTTTGCCCTGAAGAGTCGAGAATAACAATTATATTTTATTTGACATATATGAATTTGACAATCAAGTATACCAACATAAAATTTTAAATATATAGGGTATCACTAAAAAAAAACAATGTCTATCATTTATAGTTATTTGGTGTAAAATATGAAAAAATGAACAGAAAAATTCTACTACAACGAAAGCTAAAAAAATAACAACCATTGCTGACTGTGGTACTCTATCGTAGCAGATCTTGGTAAGTGATATATTTACACGCGTAAAGTGCGGTTACCAACCATCAAATCACGACCCCAAATATGTTAGTGGTGAGGAAGCCACAGGGGTAATTTTAATGTGTTGTGAAAATTGTTTGTCAGCTTTGGGAATTAAATCCGGGTTCTCAAATTCACAGGCCGACTTGATTTAGATTGCAACATATTTGAATAAATTTTATTTATTTTCCATGAAGGATTAATGGTGGAATTCTGTGATAAATCTACAAGTTTACAGATTCGTTAATCTACTAATAATGAACAAAATCGCATCAATATTTGTTGGTAAGTAGAATATATTTCAAACAGTCATAAGTTTCGCTGCGATTTTGTTCATCATTTACACATTTACGAATTTATAAATCTTATATGGGGTAATGGCACAGTGGTAGCAAGACGGCCTGTGGATCCAAAGAACCCTGGTTCGATCCCCACAGCCGACAAAACATTTTCACCAATTTAAAAATTACCCCTGTGGCTCCCTCGCAACTAACATCTTTGGGGGCCGTGATTTGACGGCTGGTAACCGCACTTCACGCGCATAAATATATCACTTACCGAAATCTGCTTCGGCAGAGTGCCACACCCAGTAATGAGTAGAAGGCGTGATGATATATTTTTTTTTATATAGATTTACATAGAATCCCACTATTAAATTTATAACCAGTACTACGGACTTACATTAAAAATAAACATATTTTTTACTCATTACTGGGTGTGGCACTCTGCTGTAGCAGATCTCGGTAAGTCAACTCATATTTGTTATTTACATAATATTTCATAACTTTTTATACTTGCATATGACATTTAGAATATCGAATAGATACACCATTTTCTGTATTATATTACAACTCTTACTAAAATATGTAGGAGAAACGATTTTTGTTTCAATAATAAATATGTCATTACTACATTTTATTTTTATTGTGCTCGCTACAACGTCGTATTACATTGTTTTAATCATGTTGATAGCATAAAATAGTATGTCATAAAAATAAAATTTATGTTATTACTACAGAAATGCCATTAACAAGGTTTTTCTATAATGACAAAATCAATTGTGTCCTGAAGAAAATTATATTTGTATACTACAATAATTTACGAACTATTTATTTATTTACTACAGGAAATTAATCTCTGTGGAGTTTATAAAACTGACGTCACGCAAAAGAAAGAGATAAAGGAAGCCCTATTGGGGTATTTAACTACTAAGAGATGGCGTTGATCATAATATGTCAAACTTGAAACAAAGGTACACTTTCAGTTTGTCTGCATAAGCTACCATTGTTGTCACTTGTTTTTCTTTTTATTTTTACTTTCTTATACACAGTATAAGGAAGTATTGGAATCGTGAAAAAAATCGTAGACGAGATTTTTGCGGAAATACGTGTTTTGAGGTACACTGAATCCGTTTTGATCATTTTCTCAATGATAATCTGTGTGTGTGTGTGGATGGATGAATGGATGGATATATGAATGGATGGATGGATGTGTGTCCGAGTATGCAATATCTCCTGAACGAGATAAGATTTGTTAATAAAACTTGGTAATTATAAGTTTCATGAAAATACGAAGAGTTGAGTTGATTTTGAATGATATTAAAAACCGGAAGAGGAATTTTACTGGACACACAAAACAATAAATTCCATTTATTTCAAAAATGGAATCAGTAACGAAAAAAGTTTCAAATAAAAGATGTTGGCAAAAATATTTGAAACAAAAAATGTTACTTGCAATTTTCCTGTATATGCGTCTAATTATGAAAAAAACTAATTTTTATATTTAATAATATATTTCAATAATCATAGTAGCAATAGAAACAAAAAAAATAAATTTTAATATTCGCTTTATCTAGTTATCTATGTCTTTTTTCGAAAAAAACAAATACATCATTAAAACGGTCTAACTAATTTGGCAACTTTGCCTCAATTTAATCGACTTCGTATCACGATTCTTGAGATACCAATTGTTAGGCTCGAAAAACGGACATTCTGTATATGTCTCATCAGTAAAATTAACATTTTAATAGTCAAAATTTAGAACCATAAAAATGTGTGTTTTTTAATTACTTTGTGCACTAGTGCGCAAAATCAAACTTTCCATCGGTTTCCAAGGTAATGTAAACCTTCTTTTGAATGATACGAGCACAAAAATTAATTGTCGACTACGGGAATTGATTAATCGAACACAGAATTTCACTGAACTGATTATTTTCTCACCTTCACAGGTCCTTAACACAACCAAAGGATGAATTGAACACCAAAGCTTTCCCTTTCAAATACAGGATGAAATCCTTTCAAAACAAATCCTGAATAGATAACGAAATTAAAATCCTCACGCTGTGTGAATTAATTTAAAATGAAACTCTTCATTCATTCATGAACACTTAAGAAGACAGCCTCACAAAATAATAAAGAGAAAGTACATAATCCCCGCACACATTGCAATCAATGTGGCACGCGAATTTATTGTAGCCGTCTGTTATCGCGCGGGTCTAAACATCAAGATATGAAGACGCTAAGAAGAAGGGATCGCACAGCCGGTGCGAGCCTTAGAAATACACCAATTAACTCCCATCATTAAACCCAAAACAAAACATCAAAGTTCTTTAGCGGTGTCTCTAAACAAACTTAAATTAATTAGTCCCCGGCCGCACAGAGGGCAGCGCGGTCGATGATGGCGGCGGCGAAGGAACGCCGTCGACATTTCGCCTGCTAAGAGGAATTCCCACTATTACTAATGTTCGATTTCCATAACATTCACAGCAAATATCATCGCTGATATAACAAGTGAAATGATAATAACTAATAATATTTTGACATGAATTACACTATGTAACAAAATTTTACTTTTTGTTCTGCCTAACTTTCATAGTACGAGTACCTCAGCTCGGTTTCTGATACAAAATCATTCAGGAAAATCATAGTCGCAAGCCGAAAAGTTTGCTTTTGCGCCCAGGGCGAATTTTTTTTTAAAACAGAAATGTTTCCACGAATATGCTGAATTAACTCTATATAACCATAACTTATTACTTGTTGTTTTTTGACTAAACTTATAGAGAAATGTCTGAAGAAGTCAGCCAAAGTGCCAAAAGTAGCATATAAGCGGATTTCCGAAAGTTATAGGCCAAAAACTTGAAAAACAAACTCAAATTTAATGAAATTTCACCTAAAAATCGGCAAATAAAAAATCGTAGCTCAAATTTTACGAACAAATATTAATGTTTTACTGTTTGTATCCCTAGAGTAACTTATTAGGAAGCGTTATATGCTATTCGTTGGTTATAACTCACTTGTTCTTGTCATTTAAACACATTCGCCCTGGGCTCAAAAGCAAACTTTTCGGCTTGCGACTATGATTTTCCTGAACGATGATCAGAAACCGAGCTGAAGTACTAAGAAAGTTAGGCAGAAAACCTTGTTACATAGTGTTATGAGTTAGAAATAGAAATATAGCGAGTGCGCAGCACAAGCTGTATTTGTTATTTCCTTAACAACAAATTTAAATTTATATCAAAATATTATCTGAAAATTATCATATTACGAGTTATAATTTGCGTGATTATTTTTTGACGTTTCTCAAAACAAATGAAATGCTCCATTGTATGTCACATGTCTGCGTTTTAACCAATCCTGACATTATTATACTGAGAATAAAGCTCTTGTGATTATTCCCGAGAATTATCTCTGTAGATGCTTTTTTGTTTGTGACAAATGATAGGTAGTTATCAAATAATTATTTAAAACTGTCAACGCGTCAAGTAAAATGTGTGAAAAAATCGATTTAGTTGTATTTTAGATACAGAAATACACCAACCAATTACTGAAATATTTTCAAAATATATTTTTATGCCAATTAATTCAAAATTAATTTTAATATTATTCAGATTTTAATTGTAACACTTGAAATACCTAGAATAGTTAAATTATAATATTATTTATGCATACTAATGAAGCAGTCTCGAATCGTGATTAAAATATTAATTATTCATTAAAATAGTTCGGTACAAAATTAAACTCTAGATTAAAAATTGTTAAAATTTTATTATTCAATGAAATGTTTAATTATTGTAAACAAAACGTGAAATAATTAAATAATAAAATTTGTTTTATAGTTATTATTTATTTCGTACATGTTTTATATTAATATTTTTTAAATATTCATTTCTATAATTATATTTTGTTCAATTCAATAGTAAATATTATTTTCATTTTCAATACAATTGTATAAAAAGCGAATGAAAATAAATTGTTTTTTTTTTTAATTAAATGTATAAATTGTATTTACTGTACTTAAATAGGAGGTAGAGCAAAATTTATTTACATGAAAGATATTCCAAACACATTACAAATTATAATTTTATTAGTATTTTCCATATTAATTACACTTAATTTGCATTGTTTTGTTTATATCTAAAATTTCAATTTAAATTTTATATATTTTTTTTGCAATACGTACATTCCATGCAATGCATTTCTTATGAAGTATTTTTACGCAATATGCTCATAAGAGCTCTTACCAAGGGCGGATCTAGAAAATTTTCAGGGAGAAAGACGGCATTTCGTTTTTTTTTTAAGGAAAACATCTAATACTGACAAACAATTCTGTAATATTTTTGTGGAATATATATACAGAGTGATCAAAAGGAATTGTTACAGTTGGCAATAAAAAAAACTACTTGAAATTGATAAGCCTGATACATAAATTCATTTCATGTTGACAGTGACAATTAAAATTTTTAAATTTGAGTAGGTACATTTATTATTACATTTATTTCTAAAGTATTTCTATTACTTAAAAAGTAAAAATTCTATTAGTTGTCAGACTCTTGACATAACCTATTTGTATTTATTAGAAATGTCAAATAGCATTTCCGCCTTTATCTGACGTTGTGCCAACCGTGGACTAAAAAAATCTCTGGAATTGTATTGCCACCTATAACAATTCCTTTTGATCAACCTGTATTTGTATATATTATGTATTCTGTTCTTATTTTTTAATTTTAAACAGTCTGAAAAACTCTGAAAATGTCTGACAATCAAAATTTTGAAAGCTTTTCAGAGTTGTTTCAGAGTATTACAAAGGTTTCAGCGATTTTATTTCTATAAGAGTTATCAAATTCGAATAATAACACTTATAACAAACTGGAAACAAAATTAATAAGCCCAAGGGGGGGCATAGTCCCCATGGCCCCCTCCGTGGATCCGCCCTTGGCTCTTACGCATACACACCAAGAAATACTGAACTATAATCTACCTTTAATATTAATAAAAACTTAGAAAATACTGAAAATATAAGAATAAAACAAATAAATACTACAGCCTGTAATGTTATATTTGTTCAACTTTTGACATACGGGTTTCAGCGCCATCTCTTATTAATAAGAATACAGAAACTAACTGCTTCGGGGCGTTTATGTAACTAATGTCAACCCTGTATTGTTTTTAGTTTTCATTAATAATAATAATTCAAATCTAAATATTGTTGAATCTTTCTACAAGACATTTTCATGTGTACTATAATATAATAAAATTCTCCTACAGACATCAAACGAACACAAATTCATTTTCCCTAAGTAAAAAACCATATTTACACAATTGTAGAAGCGTGTATTTAACTCTATAAAATAAAAGATAAAAGGGCACGAGCTCAAAGAAAACGATAACAAGACGCGGATAGAATGAACCGCAAGCATAAAGACTAAGGCGATTTAATAATGGCACTCCGCATTTCAAACATTGAGTACTTCAGTACAGCTTCAGATACATACACACATTTTGTACATTCGTATACGTTCACAATAAGAGGAGAGGGTCGTCTGCGAAAGAGAGAGAGAGAGAGAACAGACATTGGGATAAAGACGGCAGTGGTTCTCAAATTGGAGATTTCGATAAGTTTCGGTATTGAAGATGGCGCAAAGTTGAATTGAATAAAACAATTGTAAATGTGAAGTGATAATATTCATTCTTATTCTGTCACCGATCGATAAATTATTGACTACTGTTATTTTTACTTTCTTATACATAGTATAAGAAAGTATTGGAATCGTGAAAATATCGTTGTCGAGATTTTTGCGGAAATACGTGTTTTGAGGTCCATTGAATCCGTTTTCATCATTTTCTCAATGATGTCTGTGTGTGTGTGTGTGTGTGTGTGTGTGTGTGTGTGTGTGTGTGTGTGTGTGTGTGTGTGTGTGTGTGTGTGTGTGTGTGGATGGATGGATGGATGGATGGATGTGTGTCCGAGTGTGCAATATCTCATGAACGAGATAAGATTTGCTAACGAAACTTGGTAATTGTAAGTTTCATGAAAATACGAAGAGCTGAATTAATTTTAAGTGACATTGAAAAACCAGAAGAGGGAGTTTATAGGACACACAAAACAATAAATTCCATTTATTTCAAAAATGGAATCAGTTACGAAAAAAAGTTTCAAATAAAAGATGTTAGCAAAAATATTTGGAACATAAAATGTTATTTGCAATTTTTCTGTATATGCGTCTAATTTTGAGTAAAACTAATTTTTATATTTAATAATTTATTTCAATAATCATAGTAGCATTAGAAACAAAAAACATAAATTTTAATTTTCGCTTTATCTAGTTATCTATGTCTTTTTTCGGAAAAACAAATACATCATTAAAATGGTCAACTAATTTGGCAATTTTGCCTCAATTTAATCGACTTCGTATCTCAAGGTTCTTGAGATACCAAGGGTTAGGCTAGAAACACGGACAGCCTGTATATGCTTCATCAGTAAAGTTAGACATAAAGTAGTCAACATTACTAAAAAAAATTATAAGTAAACAAATTTGATATTTTATATGTTTCAAACAGATAAATGCTGAATTACTGAAAATCTAAATTATATATTTAATAATATTCTGAATATTAAATATGCTGTAGGTATATAAGAAAGTCGTGTGGTGACCACACCAGATTTTTTATTTTGAGGATGAAATACGCTGTGAAGATATAGAAAGGAACAAAATTGGATAATTGGTTAGTATATTTTATTAATAATATGGTCATACGATGTTCCGGAATTTTTTTGATTTTATTTATTTATTTTATTTATGGGGTAATGGCTCAGTGGTATCTAGTCGGCCTGTAGATCCTAAGAACCCTGGTTCGATCCACAGCCGACAAAACATTTTCACCAATTTATAATTACCCCTGTGGCTCCTCCAACCTTCTGCAAAGTAATACCAATAACATTCTAAGCAAAGTTTGAGAAGCAATGTCTACTAACACGCGGCAAGAACAGCTCTCAGTCCGCGAAACATAATATTAAAGCCAACACGAGAACCACAATATTATATGCGATGTTCCCTGCGGTGTAACCTGGAGCAGGGAGCGTACATACGTCGAGCGCATGTACAATGCTGCCAACTTGCGCGCCGCCAAAACCAAACTCCCTAGTTTCACCGCGCCAGAATGTCGGCCAATATAGCCGTGCGGTCGGAACGGAATGCTCTCATGCTCGAGACCATGGGGTCAATACCAAAAACATTGGAGCGCCCGAACCTCAACACAGTGGTGGAGATACTGTCAAGATGTCATGTAGGGGAGGTGATCGTTTCGAAGCCCTATATGAAATGAAAACGAAATATATTCTTTCATTTGCGTGATGAGTATTTTATAGTATATTACATCAGGAAAAGGATGTTTTACTTGACGAAACGGTTGTTTGAAAAAAAAGTAAGCACTTTTTTGCCCGTTTCAGGAAAAGTACTTTATCCAACACTGACTCATAATAAGCCTGTTTCTATATTTGAATTAAATAATATTCATTTGTCAACAACTTACTGAAAGGATTAAAATTTTCATTTTAATACGGTTCTATATAAACTAAGACACGAGAAATCGAATGCCGTTCAGCGCATCTTCATATCTTTTTTGGTTTTTCAGTTACAGCGATTTTTGATGTTTTTCATATCGCAACTTTAAGAGACTATATCTCTAAAACTAAAAGAGATGTCGAAATGCGGTTTGAACCAGTGTATTTCTCGTGCTTTAGTTAATATAATAGCAAATTTTGAAAATTTTGAAAATTATTAAAAATTTTCGATTTTTTTCAAAATTTACCTTAGCTAATTTCAAAAAGTTGACGAGGTAATGAAAATCTGTAAACACCAGTGAATTCCTCGCGTAAAAGTACGTAGGTATGCAAATTTTCTGGTTAAAATTCGCATGCATACATTTTTTATTACAGAAAAACGAAAATCGGTTAAAAATCGAAAATTTTGAAGAGATTTACCTTAAGATTTTTACGATTTTTGGACATTTTTCGTTTTTCTATAATAAAAAATCTATCCGTGTGATTTTCTTCGTGAAAATTTACATATCCATGTATTTTCACACGAGGAATTCATTGGTGTTAATAGATTTTCATTATCTTATTCCATTTTTGAAAAATAGCCAAGGAAATATTTTGAAAAAATCGAAACAATTTCAAAAATTGTTATTATATTAACTAAAGCACGAGAAATACACTGGTTCAAACGGAATTTCGATATCTCTTTTAGTTTTCGAGATATAGCGTCTCAAAGTTGCAATTTTCAAAACATGAAATATCGCTGTAACTCGAAAACTATAAAAGATATGAAGATGCGCTCAACGACATTCGATTTCTTGTGTGTTAAACTAAATAGAAACATATTAAAAAATTTGAAAATTTTCAAACATTTTAACTGAAATTTGAAATGACAATTGAATGTAGATGTCACGCATGATGTCAATACCTTTAGTTGTAGTCTCATCTTACTATGACTTAGAATAGGATTCCAGATCCTTCAGCTTAACTGAATTCTTAATTGAACATATAAAAGAATATTATGGAGTAGTGGCTCAGTGGTATCGAGTCGGCCTGTGGATCCCAAGAACCCTGGTTGGATCTCCACAGCCGACAAACATTTTCACCAATTTAAAAATTACCCCTGTGGCTCCTCCACCACCAACATATTTGGGGGCCGTGATTTGACGACTAGTAACCGCACTACACGTGCACTTACCGAGATTTGCTTCGGCAGAGTGCCACATCCAGTATTGGGTAAAAGTCGAGATGATATATTTATTTTAATTTTCATTTATTTAATAGAAAAAGTGCCTTCAGAAATTTGTAGTGACGCCACTGGCGCAAGCAACTTATTATAGCGCGTGTTTCGAATGTCTGGATTATTATTGTAGGGCTTTTACTTGATGCGATTTTGTTACTACATGTGGGATATCCGAACAGAAATCCAAGAAACGAATCGACTTGATTACGGATTTGAGACATTACGTGAGCAAAATCTTACATTTTTCAATATTCTGCTAAGCCCCGGGCTATGTACTAAATTGTTTATTAATCCATTGAGGTTTTGGAACATTTCAACATGAAAAAATAAGAAAATAGAAATCCAAAGGTAAACTAACTTTTAATCAAGCATGGGCTTCTAAATTTGAAGATATTTTTCATGAATTAGGTAGTTATATTTATGAAGATTAACTGTTTGGATTGGGATTATTAAAGAATGTAAAATTCGTGCGTGCAGGCAACATTCCTGGATTACAGCTATTTTATGTAAAGCATTAAATCCTTGATGAAATATCGGGTAGTGTACAAAGTAAACAATTCTACTCTTTTGTGTCGTTGATGTAAAGACACCGTTAGAACTTCATGTTATGTCATGCTTTCGTTATGAAACGAAACAAAAACGAGATTTCGAAGAAGGTCTTATGTGAAAAGACATTCTCGTAGAAACTGTATTATAACGTATTTATAATTATGATGAAAATAAGAGATTGTGTTAATTTTTTAAATAATAATAATATATCATCACGCCTTCCACCCATTACTAGGTGTGGCACTCTGCCGAAGCAGATCTCGGTAAGTGATATATTTTACGCGTAAAGTGCGGTTACCAGCCGTCAAATCACGGCCACCAAAGATGTTAGTGGTGGAAGAGCCACAGGAGTAGTTTTTAAAATGGTGAAAATTGTTTGTCACCTGTGGGAATCGAACTAGGGTTCTCAGGAATCACAGGCCGACTTGATACCACTGAGCGAAAATAATTGTGAATATCGATAAGGCGAAAGTAATGTGATAAGTGTTCAGTGAATTATTCCAGTGTTTGTGCTACCCCATTTGATGGGTCCTATGGCAAAAATGATTAAACTTTTAAATATGCATTCATTGTTAACTACAGTTTAAATTTTGATAGCAATGTTAATTTCCTATAAGGCATAAGTGATTCGCTATTGTTTTAAACTAGATTTAAGAAATAAAGTTGGTGATAATACCGACACATAGCCTGGTATTCTTCTTCCTCTTGTACAATATTCGAATTGTAATATGTTCTACAATAATCAATGGATTATCAAACTCGGCATCGTTCGATTTTGTTTCTCATCTCGTATTGTACTATATTATACTACATTATAATATTTATATCGTTAATAACTAATATTTGTCATGACAATCTGAAAAACTAAAAAAACGTTCAAATTGTATTTTCTATCAATTAAAAGGTAGGTTTTTCGAACGTAATTTGATGACAGAAATTGAACAATTACAGACCAAGCTTCTTTACAGACTGCTTTTTGCAGTCCATAAAAGTTAAACTTTCTGTAAATTTTAATTTTGTTTGTACTGTTTACCTCGCTGGGCTCATGCTACAATCTCTAGCACCAATCCGCAAATAGCTACAGGGTGATCAGAAGTAATTATTTGTAAGCAATAAAAAAATTACGTGACACTGTTAAGACTGATACATCGTACATTTACAAGTTTTTATTAAAATGGTCTTTACACTCTTAAATATCGCATATTCTCGAAGTATTTCTATCTCTCAAAATCGAATTCATTGTTAGGTCCCTAACATAATCTATTTGTATTTACTTATTCTAAAAATGATATGCCAAATAGTATTTCCGCCTTTATCTGTGCAATAAAAAGATCCCCAGAATTGTGTTGCCAACTAAAACGTTTACTGTCGTTGCCAAGAGGAATACCAAAAGGGTAAGGGTAAGGTGAAATTGTATATATTCCACTGGTCTATTACAGTTAGTATTGGTCGGCAGAGTGGTTCATGTATAACACACTAATAGTAAAATAGTAAAATATTTCTAATCGCGGTGCCACTTTACACAAATCCTACAATCATTTCACATTTCTGAGCTTGACATACTCTCATTTAGATAACAATACTCCTAATCACTGTGTACTTTCAACCCTTTATATACAAATAACTGTTTTATGCGCAACAGAACTTTATAAAAAAATATCCAAATAAACGGGACAAGGTTTATACTTGTATTTAATAATGTCGGGAATATTCAACTGAAATAATACAAACGAAACTAATTATAAAGACAAACATTTACTTTTGTTGATAGAAACAAAGAGCGCTTAAATCAAACAACACATTACCGTCCGGTTTGAATCTCTGGAGAGTGGCGGCGGCGGCGGCAGTGGGGGTGGAGATAATCCATCCAATACGGTGTAATTAAACTGTTGGCAAAGTTGGCGCTGTGTGAGAGGCACGTGGCGGCACCAGATTAAACTATAAAGAGAAAACTTGCTACGCGTCCACTTGAGTTTCTTCACAACTTGTAGGATTTCTCCGTACTTTTAATCTGTTAATTGTTTACTGATCGGTTTACAACCTTGATTGTGTGAGGAAATTTGTTCGAAATCATGATGTAAATTCTGTATTTATCAGAAGAATTTACATCAAATCTTCAAAGTGCCTAGGGATATAGCTTGCGTCTATTAAACAAGAATAAATGCATTCAAAACGAAAGATAATACTGTATCTGAGTAGTACAAATTCCACTATAAGTTCTTGTTTGGTAGAGTACGAAATAGTTAACCAAATATAAATAAGATATAAGATTTGTAATGTCATCCCCTGAAAATATAATAAAAACTAACGACGTCCTTATAACCAAAACCAAAATTATTAGTAAATCAATATTTAAAAACTAAATAGTTATTTATGTATCAAGGGTGAAAACAGGCGTTTCTGGCCCGTGGCATGATAATAACATGTTCAGGGTCAGAAACGCTAATTTCATACATACATACATACAATATTTTATGCACAACCGGACCGAAATTCTTCTGTGTTAGACCTAAAAAGTGGGCTTAAACACTTCTTCTTGGCTCTAGGATCATTAAAAAATAATTCCTATGGAAACATAAATAAGATGACAATTTTTGTTTAATCTTTTGAACATATAATTAAATGTTATTTTGTAGTGCATACAATATTGTATATACCACGGGTGAAATTAACGTTTCTGCGCCTCGTGCTAATAATCATGCCACAGGCCAGAAACGCCTGTTTTCACCCTTGGTACATAAATATCATACACAGAACATTTAATTTTAAATTAAAAAGATTTAAATAGGTACACTTATATGTCAAAGTGACATTTTGCTGAATCAAGTATTCACAATACACAAAAATTGTATTTTTTTTATGTATCCATATGAAATTATTTTATTATGGCCCTAGGGCCAAAAACAAGTGTTTAAGCCCGCTTTTCATGGCTAAAACACATTAATTTCAGCCCGATTGTGCATAAAGAATATTAAAAATATTATATATTGACATCACAAGTATTGAATGGGATGGCTAGCTCAGTAGTATGAAGTCGGCCTGTGGATCCTGAGGTCCCTGGTTCGATTCCCACAGGCGACAAATTTTCATAATTTGAAAAAGCTATCCCTGTGGCTCCTCTACCACTAACATGTTTGGGGGCCGTGATTTGACGACTGGTAACCGCACTTCACGCGCAAAAATATATCACTTACCGTGATCTGCTTCGGCAGAGTGCCACACCCAGTAATGGGTAGAAGGCGTGATGATATATTTATTTATTTTATTTACAAGTATTGAAGCGTTCTCGCTAGCCACTTTTTTCACGCGAAAAATAAGAGATATATGCGAAGAACTAACTTCAGTGAAATGTCATAAGTTTAATTAATAATTTTTTGTTTTAATTTTGAATAAGTAATTATTCCGAGTATTCGAATATTCGAGGTATTTGACTATAAGAGATCAGATTAATCTTTGAATTCAATATTCGAATTAGAGAAATTGTATATGAGTATTTTCCCACCCCTACTGTCTGTGATGAAAGTAACAGCAGAGGGATGCACGAACAGAGTATGAATATATAAAGGTTTCTCCATAACTATACATAGAAACATAAAACGAATCATGACACAAACATTTTCAAAGTAACTCCAGCATAATAGAACAACAACATTCTCTTAAGTGTAAAAGCCTAATGACATTATAATTTAACTCGAATTTCTACAAAAGCAAAACTTTCTGACGAGAGCCACAATCCAACAAAACCACCAAATTCACAAAGGCAACGTAAAATTCAATTAAAATAATGACGAAAGAAATCCAATTATGTAAAATAAATCAGCGTAAACTTGAATTCAACAAACTGTCATCTTGAGAGCCAACAATACGTGGCACAGGAATCACAAATGCAGCTCTGGTAATTCCACTAATACAGCACGTAGCAAAAGCGCGCCATTGTGTTGAGCAACGGCACGCACAAAGCGCGATTCACAATGAAACTTTACGGCGGTGTGATATAATCCTATCACACATTTATTCAGGATACACTCAGCGGTCTACGTCAAACTTTACGTTCATACTACGCTCCACGTATTCCTTCTGCCTCTCTCAATGTTTCATGGAAAGTGAAAACAGTTTCAAACATTGCATGAACGAGAGACTGATGTCACTTTCATCAACTATTAATTAGTTAATATATAGAAAGATTGACAATCTTCTGGCTTTAAGAAATTAATATTTAACGTTATTTCTTTGTGAAACATACATATTTCATTTTCTCGTTTAAAAATAAAAATATTTTTAAATTGTGAAAACATCTAAGAACTTAATTTATTTATGGTATTTTAGTAAAAAAAACTTTGGATCTAGCATTTTTCTGGAGAGATATGAACAAAAATCATTTAAGGAGCTTTAAACGAAAGAATTTAAGAAATTCTTATTTAACGTAAATTCTTTTTGAAACATACATTACAGTAGTTATATTAGGTCGGTTCTGGACTAGTTCAAGGTTACATTTCTTCCAAGTGTGAAATGGAGTGGAGTCTTGTTAGGCCCCATAGTTATAGAGATGGTGTTCATTAAAGTAGTACTAGTGTGACGGTGGCGCCATCGGATGTCGAGTGGCGAAACTGATGCACAAAAAAATATAAAAATTCAATAAAATAAGTGTTTTATACCTATTATGATTTGAATATCATGAATTGTTAACAGGTTGTTGGTCTAGTGAATTTTCAAATACCATACCACTGTGTGGTGTTGCCATTATAAATTGGGATTCTTAATTTTTCGTTAAAAACAAGGCTTTGCATGGCTATATATCCATTACTAAACGATATAAAACTTTCTCCTTCTGATACAATATACATGGATAGTTCTAGGACATCATACTAGTTTTTTAAATGAAACTGCAAAATTTTAGAGGTACACAAACCAAATATGTGCGATTCTGAGTGATGATCGCCATAAGCCCCGTGTATAAGAACTCAACTTTACAAGCGAATATATTTGTTCACAGACGATGAATGTGTTTCATATTTTAACAGGATGCGTATGACTATCCAATGTTTACGTGCGCCAAATTTCATTCCGATCTACAAAAATTTTTTCACGCTAGTACTACCTTAACTACATAAATTCAAATGGCAGCACTTTTATCAACACAATTTATAGCCTGTGCGCTAATGCCGATTTTGTTCATGGATAATTAGTTAGACCACTAAAATAAAGGAATTATAATTTGAAATATTCTACATATAAATCTAAGACATTCCCCCCTATTTTGTAACTCGATCATTATCTGTTAATGATCCATAATTAATGACAACCCTATTTTTTTATAATTAATCTGCAGATTACCACTATTTCGGCATTTTGTGACCAAAATCATTTATTCTGTTACTTCTATTTTACTTTTATGCATTATGCTTTCATACAAAACTACCAGTATAAAAAATATTATTTTTAACCACACTTTTTACGGAACTGTCAATAAGCTGGCATGATTTTTTTTTATTATAACAGTTACTTACGTTAGTAAATAAAATCCATGAATATATTATAAAAATCCTAGGGTAAATTATTCTGTTCTCAGAATACTCATCATTACCTTATCGATCATTAACAGTTAATGATCCAGGTACAGAATATGGGGAACTTGTTGACAAATGTCTGCAATCTTTTTAGATCCTGTTTATTTTCGTTTCACATTTTAGTGCCTTTTAGTAGAAGAGTTTTAATGTTTGTCCTGAAGAGGAAAGGTCAATATAAACTGAGAAATATCAATGTTTTGCCGAATGCAGTTCTTCTGTCGATTTAATTTATAAGTACGTGCAACTATTATTCATTTGTTAAATGAGTACATACATTTGTGCATTACATTTTGCGATCTGTTTTAAGATATTGTTTCATTTGTTTCCGGCTGCACGCAACGTTGCTACGTAATATCTCGTTAAAAATATACGGTAAATACAGTATTTTATTACTGCAAATGCCATGCACCATCAACTAGATACGTGTATAAGTTTCTTTTTGTGAGCCCATTTGAAAATTAATTAATTTTATTTTCATTGTAAAATAGAATATCACGTTTTTAATTCTAGTGAAGGTAAAGGTATAAAGTTTTTTTGGACAACGAAAATTTCTTGTAGTAATGAAGTGGAATCCAAGATAATAATACCGTAGTTGACAATTCAACTATTACTTTCTTTTAAATAACATTTGATATATCTGTTATATGTTTTGAAGTTAATAAAATTTAGTTACTAAAACAATGCTCCACATAATCCTGAAAATATAACATGAAAGAGCACAGAAATAGCATATAAATATTTGCACGCCTTTTCTCCACTTGTTTGAATATTTGTAGCCACAACATCCTTCCTACCAAATCCATAAATTAAGCAAATGCAGAGAGAAATATATTCAGCGCACTAAGCTCTATATCAAATCAACATCAAACTGTAAGACCGTGTTATTTGCTTATAATTTACTGCAAATATTAAACGTTCGCAGCCTAATCCGCAAGCATATTGACGAAGTACAAACCAGCGCGTTTGTTTCCCCTCCTAAACCAACCCTGACTTTATGGTCGAAAACCGCGACGGCAGAGCCACGGAGCGGGGGCTGCCCCAATTAATCTACATACGAAATATTGATAATTAAACTTCATATTGCGATGTACGGAGATGAAAACGTGAAATAATAATACAGCTTTCATTTTTTTAAATAAAATATCATCACGCCTTCTACCCATTACTGGGTGTGGCACTCTGCCGAAGCAGATCTCGGTAAGTGATATATTTTGCGCGTGAAGTGCGGTTACCAGTCCCCCAAATATGTTAGTGGTGGAGGAGCCACAGGGGTAATTTTTAAATTGGTTAATATGTTTGTCGCCTGTGGGAATCGAACCAGGGTTCTCAGGATCCACAGGCCGACTCCATACTACTGAGCTAGCCACCTCATTTTTTTGTAAGAAATAAAATTAAAATAAATATATCATCACGCTGTTTACCCATTACTGGGTGTGACACTCTGTAGCAGATCTCGGCAAGAAATATATTTATGCGAGTGAAGTGCGACTAACAGCCGTCAAATCATGGCCACCAAAGATGTTAGTGGAGAAAGAGCCACAGGAGTAATTTTGATGCGGTGAAAATTGCTTATTGGCTGTGGGAATCGAACCTAGGTCCTGAAATACAGTCTGATTCGGTAGCACTGACTCACCTACCTCATATTTTTTGTGACAATGTAATAAATTTATTTATTCACAATCAGTTAGTAATCAGTACGTTTTCAACCAATAAAACAGTTGAGAAGTGAATAATTGAATACTTGATTTTTCCAGCTAACTGGAAATTATTTTTTTCTACGACCAACCAGAAAATAGAGTTTTCCAACTGTCAGTTGAAAGCAGAAAGTTGACTTTTACCGCTACCGGTTAGTGAGTATCATCGTATCCATGGATACATGAAAATTGTTGTCTAAATTTCCAAACAGAGAAACTGTCAAATAGTATATTACGTACCATGAACAGTAAGTGACAGTTTTTAGGTCAAGGATGTTCGCAACTTAAAAAAATCACTTACAGTTCGAGGTTAGTAAGCTATTTTTTACAATACTTGCACAAATAGAAGAAAAAAAAATATATATATCATCACGCTTTCTACCCATTACTGGGTGTGGCACTCTGCCGAAACAGATCTCGGTAAGTGATTTATTTTGTGCGTGAAGTGCGATTACCAATCGTCAAATCACGGCCACCAAAAATGTTAGTGGTGGAGGAGCCACAGGGGTAGCTTTTGAAATTATGAAAATTGTTTGTCGCCTGTGGGAATCGAACCAGGGTTCTCAGGATCCACAGGCCGACTTCATACCACTGAGCTAGCCGCCCCATATATATATATATATAAAGAAAAAAAAGGTTTCAAAATTTACAGCTGTCAAATTGTTGTCAAAATAAGTAGGTCCTTGATATGTAATATTTACCTACTGTTCACGACGCACAGTAAGTAAATATTATAGTCCTGATATAACCTTGGAAACTACTGTGCAATAAAAGTTGCACTTACTGTGTTTAAATTTTGTCATTAATAAGTAACTTACAGTACAAGTGTTGTAAAAAATGATTTTAAATACATTTTCAAGCGTTTCTAAATGGTCGTAGTTAAAATATTTTGTGCACCTTGAGCAGAAAGTGTCCTTGCCGCTCTTATATGATTGCTGTTTTCAGCTAAGCTTCGAACAATAATCTCCATATGCGAGCGGTAATAGACTACTTTCTACTTTACGTACACAAATAACTATTTCGAATAGCTTATGTCACTTTCTAACTCGTAAAACAAGAAATAATTATAGAACGCAGATTTACAGACTTGGCTAGATTCTGCTACTTTTTTTTATCTAGTGAAACAAATGACTATTATTTTCATTATAGATACATTTTTTAAAAATCTCTGATAACAAACTTGTATGTAAACTTTAAAAAATATAAAATAAAATAATTATCATGCTTTCTCTTAAAACTAAATATATTACAATACTAAATAAACAAAGCAGTTAATTGAATTATTTAAATAAAAATTTTAAAAAGAAAATAAATTTGCCTTCGGGTAGAGCAACCAGTATAACGTGGCAGTATATCGGCACAAAAGGTGCATAAAAAAGTAAGTGCTTTCAACCGACATTTTATGAACATCGTTATTATGCATATTTAATTATTTGTAGACGTTATAAAATAAACATATTTTTAGAACGAAGTTCCGCACAATACCAGAGTAATATAATAAAAATTTAAAATACAAAATGAAGCCATACATGCATTATTCATTATTTTATCCGTTTAGTAAACAGAAATGTGAGAAAAATGTCCAATTTAATGTGCACAATACAATCCCGAATCCATGAACACAAGATTTTTTGCAGCACATTAAACATTAATATTAACAGATTCCACATGAAATAAAATAACAGCACCTGCGTCCACTACCTCTGCAATCGGCGAAACCAGTGGCGTCTCGTGCCGCTTTTTAAATGGGCGACAATTGAAATATCTCAATAAGAATGCGAACCAAGCGGCGAAATTTGAAACTAAGACAAAGGAGCACTTTCATGATATCTACTATAAAAGTTAACTTCTAATCTTGAGGGAACTTAAATTTAACTACAACAGGAACTTAATCCCAATTAATTAGGGTTATTGATTTTACGAACATTCGAGGCTTCGATTATTCGAATTTATTGAACCTTCGAATTTAGGTTAAAACTTTCGAATTTTGGAATATTCCGAATTTTCTAAGTTTGGAATATTGCGAATTTTCGAATTATTCGAATTATGAATCTGGATCCTAACGTGAACACTGCATATTTATATGAATTATTTTCAGAATAAACTCATGTGCAGAGTTTTGTATTAATTCATAAGTAACTATTATTAATTATTATTATTTGCCAAATTAATTCAATTTAGACTTAAATTTTTTTAATTAAAACGCTCGGCGCGAAATTTAAATCGCTCTCAAAACAACTTTCTTTTGACAGTTACGTAACGAAGCATTTTCCGCACTAGTGTTTCTTTGCTTACAGAAACGCACTTGGTATGCATTCATCTACTTTCCATACGTAACCAAGGCAATAATAGTTACGTAATAACAAGAAATCGCACAGTTGTAGGAAAAAGTTTTATTATTTTAAATATATTAGATGGCAGATGTAGATATTTTTATAAAGTCAAGTTTACAAGATACGACTACAAACTTTTATTTTTACACAGGAACCTATAATTATTTTACTAAAATATAAACCGACTTTTTTGTCTTTTCAACGATGTATTACTTTTAAATTAATGCATAAGTTTTATTAAAATATTCAGTGGCTATGTGAAAAAAAGAAGAAGAGGTTCATACGGTCATTTTTTATTAATCAACCAAAATCGAATGGTGAGAATGCGCCTTTATTGGAAATTCAAATTCGACGGATCGTCCTAGCATGAACGTCACTGAAACCAAACATGCAAAAACATTCGCAATTTTATGATTCAGAAATAATTTATTCGGCAATGCATGTCACAGTAATTATAAACATGGATTTAAAATATATTATTTATTCATGACAGCTACATGTGCAGTGAAATGCATCCGAACACACACGCGTATATAGCTTAGTGACACTCGTGGAATAAATGACGATGAATGATAAATTACGTTAGCCCATTAACGAATGAATCCGACACACCTGTATCAGACAGCATAGCATGGATTCCATGTAAATAATACTAACTATAACTAAATTTCATGTATCCGATTACACATTTGGAAGAATATCAATATCATACCAATTGTTATTTCGTTTTCAAACACATATAATCATTAAATAAATATTTACTGTTTTCCTAAAATCATACAAATTCAATTTTATACACATACAATGATATTGTTTTTATAGAAAATATTAATTCAAATACATGTATTCAAAACAATTCGATAGAGTTAATACTTCTTTGCCGACACAAACAATTAAACTATCATAATTTAACGAATTATTATCTGACAGCATGATTTTCAAAAAAGTTTCAGCTAATCCTGAATTTTGGGTTAACTAATTTTATTCAAGTCCGATCACTTTCCAAAAACTAAATGGTAACTATAGGCGTATTTCATTTACCATTTGGATCAGATCTAATTTACACTTACTAAATCAGATCACTTATTTACTTAAGTATATTACTTCGCTTACTTTATTCGCATTACTAGAATAATTTATTCTAATTTACTTTGAAGTAATCCATCCCAATAAGTGCATCAGTTTGCCTAATTCAATTGAGTTAGTCTAATTTATCTGAACTGATTAAGTGAACCAAGTGGCAATCGGAATACAGTTAAGATTATATTAGAGTTAATTTCATTGTGTTTGAGACGATGATAAGCACCTGCTCTAGTTTATAAGTCGCCCCGGACAAAAAGACAAATTGCCACCGCGTTAAACATATACTTAAAAATAGTTATTTTCATAACAAGTGCCGAAAAAGGCTTGTTCCGATGTTTTACGGCGTTGCTATGGTTTGTTTGTTGATAGCTTGCACATTGTTCTACGTTATTTCAAAATAATTATATATTCTTCAAAATTGTCTAGACTGAAATACTACAGTGAGTGATTCTTCTTTATCATAAATACCTCTAAAGATAATTTAAGCCTCAGATCATGCTATGTTGGATCTATTTTCGACAATGACAATCAACCTGCTGCTGGTACTTCTAAAACCTCCGAAACTGTTGTCAAAAATATTACTGTATGAACAGGTACGGAAGAAATCAATGTTTCTTTAGACAATACAAAAGTTTCTACTTCACATTATGTCAATATAAGCAACTGTAACAATATATTATTAATATACACAAACAATAAATATTATGTATTTACTCTTTAAATAAAACCTTCTACCGGTATATTTTACTTTGTTCGGTTCTTTTTATTAATTGTGTACAGATTAGATATACTACAATTTAAGGTTATGTTTATAAACGTCAAAATATACTACTGCATATTTACTAGCGCTGCCTCACCGCATCTTCTTCTTCCATAAGCGTCTGTGGCTAAAATATTAAATTCCGCACTCCGTGCGAAATTTAAATCGCTCTCAATTAAACTTTCTTTTAACAATTGCGTAATGCACAAATTACTTTCCGCACTAGTGTTTCTTCGCTTACAGAAATGCATTTGATCTACATTTGTCTACTTTCCATACGTAACCAAGACAATTAACAGTTACTTAATAGCAAAAAAATCGCACAGTTGTAGGACAAAATATGTACTTTTTATTTTAAATAAAAATCAAATGATCGTCAGACATTTCTAAACCGAAAGACATATCAAATTAAACAATATAAAATACAAAATAGTATTAATAATATAATAGAAAAATAAACGAAATGTTAAAATTGAACAGTGTTTAGCTTAAACACAATTTTTATTTCAGAATAGGATATTTAATATTATATTTAGTTAAAAATATTAGAAATTAATCATAGAATTTAGTAAATATTATTTTGTGCTCGTAATTGAACTACCACACTGCCTCGATGTTTCCGAACCCCGTACTGTAATTGGGATTTAGTTCCTGTTGTACCGAGTAGCAAAGTAAATAAATAAATAACGCGAACTAGCTTACAAAATGAAAATTTAGTAAACATTAGCTATGATTTCCACATGAATGTATATTCCCTCCTGTTTACAAATCATGCAGTTCAAACAAACAATACATGCAAGGTACAAATTACCATACCAATAATCAAAACCAAAACAACCCCAAAGAATAACACCAATCACCCGGCAAACAACGTGAGAAATCGATCGCTGCTAAATCAAACAAAACTTGCAGCGACTAAAAATAAAATTATATTCTACCCGAGCTAACGCTGGCTTCCCCGAGGAGATGGAATGCGTCGGTCGAAGGACGGCGTCGCGACGGCGGAGACAGAGAAAGTGTCGTGGGAACGTCGATGGACCACCGCAGGGACGGACCAGCCCGAGGGACACAACTCCACCATATGTAGGTCATATTTTGTGATTTATGTTAACACTTCGAGGTTTTTTCTTTAACTTGTTTTTATTTTATTCTGTTAGATTAATCAATAATGTTGGCGGCCAGTAGTTAATATCATGGTAGTTTTTTAACAACTGTCAAACTATTCAATATCGAATAGATGATTAATATAACCTACTAATTCATTTTTTTTTTCGCGTCACTAGTAACCTAACTGTAACTTACTTTTAAAGCAATAAGTGATTCATAACATTTTTTTTGTGGCTTCTTTGGTGGACCAACTACTTAGGTCATATGCCGCCATTACGCCCTAAACTGCGTTTTAGGTATTAAGGTCAACAGCAACGCGGGTTTCTCTGGACGCTCACCCATCCAAGTAATACCCGCGTGCAATGTTACTTAACTCGCGTAATCGCTTAGATCAGTTCCAACGAGTGTAGTCATGGCCGTTGACATATAACATTTATTATTTGTAAGGTTGTTGATTTTTCGAATATTCGAGGCTTCGATTGTTCCGATTTATTAACCTTTTTCGAATATTCGAATTATTTGGAATACATACATTATGAGGTAGATGCCCAATGAAATCAAGTTCGATACCTCTGGCCAACAAACTTAACAACACACTAAAATTATGCACCACTAACATATATATATATATATATATATATATATATATATATATATATATATATATATATATATATATATATATATATATATATATATATATATATATATATATATATATATACAAAAAGACTGTTCGTTTACCAAATAAATCACTAAGGTGAACCAAATTATTTTCACTAATTTGTTATGGCAAATCCTACCGACTGCGCCAATTATATTATTAAACAAATTAACTTTGATTTTAAAAAGTATTTATTTTACTTTAGGAGTTCCTACTAGTACAGATTCTGAGCTAAGACTAACTTAAAACATACAAGGAATATTCCATCATTAAACTACAACTACGTATAATGTAATATGATAATTCTACATAAAGTCACGTTCTTAAAAGTATTCATTGTCTATGTCAGCACTATTCCACACTATAACTTGTATATATATATATATATATATATATATATATATATATATATATATATATATATATATATATATATATATATATATATAAAACTTTCACTCAAGTACTGTACTTACTAGAGTACCACCGGATCGGTATGTTGAAATTCTTTAAATAAAGCAGTCACCACCCCAGCAATACGAGTATTTGTATGGAAATACAAAGGTAATTTATCATTCTGTCATTCGTTAATTACATGTTTTATTTTTAAAACTCAAGCTTTAATTGTTATACTGTACAGTAGTACCAATTATCTGTGTGTAAATTTTTATTTTTTCTTAATTTGACGTTTACGATCATAATTTGGCGAATTTGTAGCTAATTTAGCCGAATTTTCGAGGTCGAAAAAGTTTAAGATATCTACTTTAATGGGATACATACGATGTTAAGATTAACCCCTTTCGCCCCTCCTAAACCCCCTAGAAGAAAACAAATATTTTTAGTGGAAAGAAGAACATCATTGACAATCTGTACAGTGCTAAAAAAAAGGGTTACCAACAGGCAAATATAGATTATTCAATTTCCTGCAAATGACACAAAAAACGAAGTTCCTACGATAATTTGACACAGAGTTATGCGTGATTGAAATCGAATGTACATTTGAGGGTTTCTGACTTTTCATCAAAATTGGACGATTTTTTCAGAAAGAAAAAAACTGTTTGTCTCTACTTTAAACATCTTATTATTATTCGGCTCATTAGTAAACGTATTTAAGCAATAAATTCCATAACAATAATTATAGTCCGTGCCTGCGAAAGTGAGCTATTCAACAAGAAAATGTTGGTACGGCTCTTAAGGGCAAAGCGCGTGCACGACTCCGATAACATCAGGTTAAAAGCTGACTCCACGAACTTGGAAAGCAAATGGAAAACTTGTTTGTATTTCCACGGCGATTCAACAAAAAAATCATGCAAGAAACGCTATTCAAAAGCGATTTTTTATGTTCCTTTATGCCCCGTGTGACAATAAATATCAGCCGAGATGATGACTTATGGCGTCGGGACGCGCAGGGCGCTGTGTTTCCACCTGATCAACACGGGAATTGAAAAATCGACGAGATCTACGACTTTCTGTTTTACGTCAAACGCCGGGAAAAGGTACACATTGCCTTTGATCTATCGAAAGTTAAATATAACTTCACGATCATTATTAGGGTGAAAAAGTTGTCAAGAAAAATACCACCCAAGTACCAACATATAATGACGAAAGTAACTCATATTTACTCCCTAACTGAAAAGTCTCATTAGAGTACATTATAATGATTTTTTATAGGGTAGGTGGCTCAGTGGTATCGAGTCGGAATGTGGATTTGAGATCCCGGGTTTGATTCCCACAACCGACAAACCATTTTTACCACATTAAAACTATCTCTCTGGTTCCTCTTCCACTAACATCTTCGGAGGCCGTGATTTGACGCTAGTAACCGCAGTTCACGTGCAAAATATATCAATTGCCTAAATCTGTTAGGCAGAGTGCCACATCCAGTAATGGGTAAAAGGCGTGATGTTATATTTTCCTCGACAATATTTAAAATAAATACTCAGATTATATTGAAACAGTAGTGTTATGAAGTCGGCCTGTGGATCCTGAGAACCCTGGTTCGATTCCCACAGGCGATAAACAATTTTCATAATTTCAAAAGCTACCCCTGTGGCTACTCCACCACTAACATCTTTGGGGGCCGTGATTTGACGACTGGTAACCGCACTTCACGCGCAAAAATATATCACTTACCGAGATCTGCTTCGTCAGAGTGCCACACCCAGTAATGGGTAGAAGGCGTGATGATATATTTATTTATTTTGTGTTCTATGTAACAGCGTACAAATCTCATGAAAGTGCTCCTTTGTCTTAGTTTCAAATTTTGCCACTAGGTTCGCATTCTTATTGAGATATTCCAGTACATTATATATACCTGTCTTTTTTTTTAAATTACGTTCCTAAGTAATGATACAATGTTAAATAACTAAAGTAAACCACAATCTAAATCAAAAAGTTTTACTTTTTTCAAAATGCGCATTCGAAACAGTAGTCATAGATACCCGCAGTCTTATTTTTCAATATGGGTCGAAATAGGTAAATTATATGCTATATCCAGAGTTGGGCAGTATCTAGCTACTTTTGTAGCTTAGCTACGTTTACCTTAGCTGTAGCTGTAGCTTAGCTAAATGTGAAAAAATATAGCTGTAGCTTGTAGCGAACTATTTTTTTTTCTATTAGCACAAAAATATTATAACAACTGAAGCTACTTTTAAAGCTATTTTTTGTAGTTTAAAGCTACTTTTTGTAGCTTAAAGCTACCACTGTTCATTAAGAAATACCTATTTATTTTTGTTTTGTATTTGAATTGAACCTTTATTATTTTCTATAACTATAGGATAACAAGTTATTATATATTTTAAAATCTATTAACATATTTTATTTTTTACTTGCTCTTAACCTATCCTACTTTTGTATTAAATATTAGATGAACTAAATATTGATTGTTCAGCAGTCTTCTGTTAATGTGACTGTTAATTTATTACGATATAAATAAAAATTATAGCATAAAAAATTAATAGTACATTTGTCCATTTGCGATTTTTTATATTTATGTACATAATAGTAAATTAACAGTCATTATAACAAAAGACTGATCAACTGATCATATGACAATGACAAATTTAATTAATTCACAATAATTGAAAAAAGTAGCTTTCAAATTTAACAGCTACTTTAACGAAAGCTTTTAGCTGTAGCTTAGCTATATTTTGCAAAATGTAGCTTGTAGCTGTAGCTCAGCTACTTTTTTAAAGAATAGCTGTAGTTGTAGTTTAGCTACTTTTTTAAGTAGCTTGCCCAGTTTTGGCTATACCTATATAGAAAAGATTTTTAGTTTAGTGAAATATATTTTTAAATATTTTAATAAACAATAAATAATAAATTGTCAAACAAAACAAAAATAAAGACATTTTCTTTTCAATAAAAATTAGATAAAATAACTAAACACCAGGCATAAAAGGGGAGCGGGGTTCATCGACCGATTGGACCCCCCTGTGGGCACCCATAACAGCAGTTGATTAATGAACAACATTAAATATATTCCTAATTTTTTCGCCGAATGTGTCTATTTTTTTACAAAATATTTCATATATATTTTAGTAATAAAACAAATGTAACTTAAATTAATTAATCAATTTTTGCAATTTATATGCGAGTAATAAAATGTATTTGTAATTTTATTCTACTAAACTTTATGGATAATAATATAATAAATATTTAATTTAATTGTGTATTAAAAATAAATAGTCGTGATAAAATCATAGAACCAATGACATATATGCTCGTATTATGAGAAATCGCATGCTGGAATATGCTTCAGTTGAACATATCATTCAATTTGGTTTGGTTATATAATGATGAGCATTTAATGTTAATAAGTATAATTCTCAAAATAACGGACGTTTATTTATATTAACAGTCAAAATAAATATGCAATCAAAAACCATTTCATAAATAAATAGAAAACAATTTTTAGTAAAAATGATTAAACCTAAGAAAAATTAAATTTTATCCCACAGTATTTTTAGAAATAATATTTGAATTAGTTATTCATATTTAACCATAAAACTGTGATTAAAATCTTTCAAATAAACTTGAATTTATTTCGTAATAAATTCTTAAGAAAGAAATATATTTTCCATTGCAATTAAAACACATTTCACTATAAAAAGCAGGGTAAGAAAGAAACCAAGCGACCTCATAATTATTGAATTTTATTTCAAGTTCACGTGCTAGTATATAATATCAAGCGAAACAATATATCAAGGTAATGAACTTAATATTAATGAATTCTGCGATAAAACTATAAATAATATGTACGGCATTATTTTACGAAACTAATTTTGTTTATCAACAAAACGTCAAAAAAATTTAAACCGTGATTTTGCGTACAAAATTACATATTTCTAATATAAATAACATTAAACAGAAGCTGCATTATTTGTTATTGTTAAAGATACTTTCAGAAGCAGTATTAAGATTAGCAATAGTTTGACAGTACAACAGTATGAGATCAACAATGCACATAACCTCAATATGTAAGTTAGTAGTTTAAAGACAAAGCACAAGAATCATATTTCAATGACAATATTAATTGTTTAGAATGAATCATGTTATTTAACAGTGTTAAATATACATTGCAAAATACATGCTTCAATCACATGGTACGTAAATATAAATATTTGAAACATACCTGATTTCTCACGTTGATCAGCAGTTGAGTGTCACCAAAATGAGTTAAAAACATCACAAAAAATAATACGAAATCAATACGGTTCAATTTATAATTATTGGCAAACATTTTCACGCGAATTTTAATAAAACTGGACAAAATTACGAGCACCGTACCGCCATCGCAACAACAACGATGAGAATGCATGTATAGCACGCTTGTGAACGACCGATCTCCAGCGAACTTGCCCACTGAGTTTGCGCAAGTTTGACGTTCGAAGTTAAGGACGAACTTGCTCGTCACAGCTTCGGGCATCCTCGCAGATAAAATTGTGTTCGGGATTATTATTGGAAATATGAAGAAAATATGTTATAATTTGTAATTGTGAGCAATAATAAGTGTAATGAATATTAAAAAAATATATATATGTATATCTAATTAAGAGCTGAGGAATCGACTACATTGTTTCTCTTGATATTTTAATGTTTTTGGAATTTGAAAACTTTCAAGCTAAATCTCATTCTCGGAAATTTTCATTTAGTACGTTATTTTGTAAGCAAATTGAAAAAAAAATAATGAAAAATTAGTTTTTTAAAATATAGGCATGTGAGTACTTTAGGAAAATGTAATTTGACTGAAGAAAACCAAACTCTGCTTTCGAGATATGAGCGAAAACTTGAAAGAATATTTAGAAGAAATGTTGTTTTTTATCTATTTCTTGGTTTCTTATTTTTATTTTAAACTTCCTTTTTCCGTTAATTGCCGAGCGAACCTTGGTCATTCAGTTCAGATATTGACAATCCTAAATCAGTACGTGAAATATGAAAATGTACCTACAGTATTTCCGTTGCAACGACGCAAATTGAAGTATGAGAAGCAGATATATTAGTACACTAAAAACGTTATAAGGATGGACAGACGTCATTCATTCTGATAAATCTTAATAAAATCATTTAAAAAAAAAATGGTGCAATATTTAAATGACAATTAAAAAAAAACAATGAACCACAAATCTTATATACGAATATTGAATAATAGCTACATACATTTACTATCGATTCATGTATTAAAAACAATTATTTTCCAGTTTAAAAATTATAATGTTTTTTGCACGTTCACATGACATAATTTCTGTCTATATTGAGTTGTCATTGATCTGTGAGATTCATGATCAATTGTTTCAAACATCAAAAAATCTGTTTAAGGACTTTGACTTTGACCTACAGTTGTTTTTAAGGGCTGTATTATAACAATTACTGATTCTTCATTTAATAATTTATTTTGAACAAGAATATGCCAATAATGGACCGCTGTTACCCTTAAGGTACTACTAGTGTGACGGTATCGCCATCGATTGTCGAGTAGCGAAACTGACGTTCAAAAAAATTGAATAAAATAAGTGTTTTATATCTATTATGATTTGAATATCATGAATTGTTAGCAGGTTGTTGATCTAGTGAATTTTCAAATACCATACCACCGTGTGGTGTTGCCTTTATAAATTGGGATTCTTAATTTTTCGTTAAAAACAAGGCTTTGCATGGCTATATATTCATTACTAAACGATAAACAACTTTCTCCTTCTGACACAATATACATGGAGAGTTCTAGAACATCATACTAGTTTTTCAAATAAAACTGCAAAATTTTAGAGGTATACAAACCAAATATGTGCGATTCTTAGTGATGATCGCCATAAGCCCCATGTATAAGAACTCAACTCTACTAGCGAATATATTTGTTCACAGACGATGAATGTGTTTCATATTTTAACAGGATGCGTATGACTATCCAATGTTTACATTCGCCAAATTTCATTCAGATTTGCAAAAAAAAAATTCACGCTACTACTACCTTAGTACGAGAGGTAAATTCGTATTAATTTTCATTATTATTTTAAAATTTACTACCTAGTACTGGACGCACTAACAGTTAGTAGATCAATGGTTTCTAAAATATCTGAGAAATCTAAGAAAAATTAAATCTTGTCATCTCTAAAGAAGAAACGCGCAATGCAATTTAAATCCGGTTACATATACCATGTAAACGTAGCAACACCATATGTCATTCACCTAGTTATAGTTTTTAATGACGTGAGTCCACTATTATAACGTTTTCAGTATAGTAGAAATAATACCAGTATTGACTAAAAAAAATTACATTAGCGACAATAGTTATAAACATTTATAGTTGATAATTTTGAAATAAAGAAATTAAAAAAACAAATACTAACGTTAATACCAGTCGTAATTGATTTAATATAAATATATAATTTATTTCCAATATTGACGAAGTGTAGCTGAAAATATAAAATTAAAATTAATAATTAAAATGAAATTGTAATATTCATACCAAACGACATTTATTGATTTGATATAGATATATTATAATTATTAATTAATAGTTACCATTTCACAAATATTAATATTAGAATTTAAATATTCATTATTCAGAGACACAGAAAAATTACATTGACTGATCAATCAATCATTTGCCAAATAAGTATTATCATTTGTATTTCAGCCTTTTGGGTATTATGGCCAGTTGCACAAACAAAATTTTTAGTACCTATACTATAAAAGCAAATACGAATGCAACTGACAATGAATTGTTTAGAGTTGGTCTTCCTCATTTTGAATAATTAAGACGTGTATATCCATGACATTAGTTCCAGTGTGTCCCGTCTTGATCAAGTAGCGCCCGTCCTCAAACAAGCGATAGAAGTTGTAAGAATCATTGCGGCCGACGTAATCAAGAGGATCCATATCGTGCTGTATGGCTCGAGTGTAGAGTTGCGGAAAGCCAAGAGCACCAGCTGCATCCGTCGGTCCATCTATGCCGTCCGTGCCGCAACTCAGCAATGCAATATTCATGCGTTTGACACTTCCACTCCAGTGGCGCGTTGCATTGTTGACATCGATCGCGAACTGAAGAGCTAATTGCTGATTCCTTCCGCCGCGACCCGTCCCCTCCACCCGCACCGTCGGTTCCCCACCGCCAATCAAACACACCGCCGGCCCGGATTCCAAGTTCAGCGATATTAGTTCGTCGATGACTTCCTTCGTCATATTTAAAACGGGCTTCAAGTTTACTAGACATTTACGCAACTTGTCTTTTGATGAAAGCCCTTTCATAACTTTCCCTGTTTCAATCGCGATACGCGAGTACGCGTCACTTATCGTGGAAACATCGCCGCTGACGGCCAAAGAGATAACGCAACATTGATAGCCAAGACGCTCGGCTTCTTCACGCGCTTTGCTCGCCGCGAGTTGGTTATTTCCAATCACGAAATTTGTCATGTGGATGAAATTTCCATCCGGAGCTATCGAGATACGCTCGTGTATACTGTCTGCTTTAGAGAGGAGAATGGTTCGAATCGAGTCGGGAAGCTGTTCGCTAAGGACGTATTTTTCGATTATCTTCATGGCGGCGTCGGTAGCGTCGTTATTTGGCGTCGTGGGACCGCTGGCAATGCAGTCTAGAGGGTCGCCTATTATGTCTGACAGTATCAGTGCAACCACATTTGCCGGATAAGCTAGTTTGGCCAAGCCGCCACCTTTCACTTCGGACAGACACTTTCGGACACAATTTAACTCTACTATGTCAGCGCCTCGAGTAGATAACAGTTTTATTAGTTCATTTTTCTCTTGCAATGTTACTGGTGGTTTCGGAAGCGGGAGCAAAGCTGATCCTCCTCCGGATATTAAAACAATTAGAAAATCATCCGGTCTCAAGTGTCGAACAAGTTCGACTATTTGTTGTGCAGCGAACTCAGATTCGGAGTCCGGTAAATTGTTTTCAGCGCCCTCTATGAAATCGAAATGAGAACACCCGAGCGCTGCTTTTTGCGCCGTCTCTGAGGCAAGTGTACCAACTGGAATGCTTATTATACCACGCACTAGATGGCGGCAGAGTATCGATTCAATTGCCAGCGACATGTTAAACACTGCTTTACCGAATCCGACAACATAACAATTTTTGTTCACTTTGATTTGTTTATCACGAATAATTATAACATTTTTATTCAGTTTCACTGTATTTTTTATTAATGTATGTGGATTAACTGCCTCCACTGATTTTAGAAATATACCTAACGCGTTTTCTTTTATACGTTCCATTTTCATGTATTTCACAATACTTCTTTTCAAAACTTCAGTTTTAAAAAGCACTTTTCTGAAACTAATCATAACACGTGATAGTTTTAATTAATTTTACAACAATATTTAGCAAAACGTTCGTGATAAGAACGACCTCGAAACTGACCTTTATCATGTCTTTTTATTAATTATTTTAATTTGATATATAGAAACATTGAACTATAATAATATAATCAATTGTGATAAAAACAATTAGTATTTAAAATTTATTTTATTAGTTTTTTATCGGAATCAATAAAAATCATGAGATTGGGAAGTGCTGCCACCAGTTATATAATACTGTACTATATATTTGAGCGGGAAACTAAATACATGCATACATAGTACATATTTATAATTTAAAAGAAAACAATTTGGGTTAAAACTAAACACTTTAATTAATTTAAATAGTATAACTAACGAATATTTATTATTAAAAACATTTCAACATTATGTATAAGGCTCATATGATACAAAGTAAAAAAAATAAATGTGAAAGTTATTCCACGAACTCCCTGCACTTGTGTTCTCAAGACAATGCGTCATTGCTTTTTACATGAATAAAAAAATTAAATTGTCAGAAACGAAATTTGGGCAATACGTAACATAATTTAATTTAGAATGCAATCATGATCATACGACACGCAAAATTAATGAAACATATATTATCATATTTGTAAATTAGGACAAATAAAATTATGTAATTTTTGCAATGTAAGTAACAATTAGTTAAAAACGCATGCGACGAGAATGTTGTAATAATAAAAATTGTCTATAGTTATGAGCAACTTCCGCGTAATATTTTAATGCATAATAATTAATAAACCAATAGTGTTTAAGGATACTTAAATAATTATTATTAATTATTAGCATCTATTAAATTTATACAATATATGTTTGTTACCTTCAATTCCAGCAGTTTAATAAATAAATAAAATAAATATATCATCACGCCTTGTACCCATTACTGGGTGTGGCACTCTGCCAAAGCAGATCTCGGTAAGTGAAATATTTTGCGCGTGAAGTGCGATTACCAGTCGTCAAATCACGGCCTCCAAAGATGTTAGTGGTAGAGGAGGCACAAGGGTAGTTTTTGAAATTATGAAAATTGTTTGTCGTCTGTGGGAATCGAACCAGGGTTTTCAGGATCCACAAGCCGACTTCATACCATTGAGCTAACCAATCCATTAATATTAATATTAGCTGCATTCCATTTGCCATATGGTTCACTTAAATCAGTTCAGATAAATTAGACAACATGACTAAACGAATTGAATTAAGCAAACTGATAGACTTATTAAGGTGAATTACTTCAAAGTAAATTAGAATAATTAATTCTAGTACTGTAAATAAAGTAAGCGAAGAAATTCAGCCAAATATATAAGTGATCTGGATCATAAATGTAAGCTAGATCTGATCCAAATGGCAAATGGAATACGACTATTCTGCTGTTACTTGAAAATAAAAAAAAAGTTAACAAACGAATGTAACATTTTTGACATGCGTCATTTTTGTTGTAGTTGCAGTCTGTACCCTATTTCTATACAGATTAATCTAAAATTAATGTTTTTAATTACAGAAAATGAATTTAATTCCATAACGGATTGAAGAAAGAAAATGAAACACATGATTTACTGGAGGTCAAATTCCATGTTCTTTTTAGTGAAAGTCTTCTTGTTAGATTAATGAGTAAATGGTACCTATAGGAAGTTTAAAACCCGAGTTCTGGGTATATTTGTACGTAATCAAGCATTGTAATATCGGGTATTGTTCATCCAAAATGCATTACAAAATTTTTCTAAATACAACCTGTACTACAGGATGATCAAAAGGAATTGTTATAGTTGGCAATACAATTCCAGAGATCTTTTTATTCCACAGTTGGCACAATGTCAGATAAAGACGGAAATACTATTTGACATTTCTAATAAATATAAATAGGTTATGTCAGGAGTCTGACAGCTAATAGATTTTTGACTTTTTAAGTAATAGAAATACTTTAGAAATAAATGTAATAATAAATGTACTCAAATTTAAATTTTAAATGTCACTGTCAACAACAGGAAGTGAATTTATGTATCAGGCTTACCAATTTCAAGTAGGTTTTTTTATTGCCAACTGTAACAATTCCTTTTGATCACTCTGTAGTTTAAGACACAAGAAATCGAATGCATCTTCATATCTTTTATAGTTTTCGAGTTACTCAATGTACTCAAATTTAAATTTTAAATGTCACTGTCAACAACAGGAAATGAATTTATGTATCAGGCTTACCAATTTCAAGTAGTTTTTTTTATTGCCAACTGTAACAATTCCTTTTGATCACTCTGTAGTATCTATTGTAGTCTCTACTGTGTAATATTAACCTATTATGATGTGCACACGAATTCACGATAACTTTGGACACAGTACAATAAAAGAATGATACAGTTGTATTAACAGCGAGTGAATGAATGTGATTGAAGATTCATTCCGTGATGAATAAATGATCTTGTATGGGAACGGGAATGAAGTTGAAGTGAGGATGGTATGTGAGGATGAGAATGTTTGATGAAGATTAATACTTTGATAAATCTGATGAGTTGATGTTCTATGAATCTATTAGAGGTTCGTGCGGTGCCGTATTGTCGAAGTTCAAAAAGCTCGGGCTTGCGACGTAAAATTTTTGGGAAGCGCAAAAAAATTTCAAGAATTATTAAATAGTCGTTTCTCTTACGAAATAGAAATTCGCGGGCATGTTTTAAAATGATGAAAACTAAATAATTTCAAGACAGTAGACGAGCAGACAATATGATCACTAAGAATAAATTCTTGAATTTGATTGAGCTTGACCTAATTAATTTCGAACAGATTTATATGCCCAAAACTTGATTTTTATTTTAAGTAGGTTGTTAAAAATAAATTATTTGTTAATTTCAACATGTCGCATATACATACCTATATCTTTTACATCAAGTTTTCTCTTAGATGTTCTTAGAGAACGAGAACTTCTTTCCATCGAAAGTAACAACGCGTAGAATGTTTGAAAGTGTATTATTAGATTCACTACTTGCTGTTTTCATTTTCAATAAAATAAATTTTACGATACATTTAAAATATAAAATTTACATCTTCTGAATTGTAATGAGACTTTCACTTTTGCCAAAATTAGTGAAATAACATTTTTTATATGCAAAACTGTTTAATAATTTCAAATTTCATCATTCTTCAGATATGTCGCAGCAAACTAGTTCTTGCTGTGAATATATTTTCATTTATCGCAAACCATTAATGGCATCTATATGTTTATATCTTGCACAGTTGCATTAAATTAATGTCATGAAACTGGATCAAAACATTCCTGAAAACGTAAATTTTTTTTTCTGATATTTTTATTTATTACAGACACATTACACTTTCATTTTTACTTACGTAAAAGACTATTAAATCTGCTAAACATTCTCGTATTTACTTGAAAAGATAAAAAAACAACAAATTTGAATCACATTTAAATTTTGAATATAGACCTTGACAATTGGATTTGAAGCGATGGATAGCATGTAGCTACTAGTATCGCTTATGCCAATGGCACACTGGTCGAGGAGCATGAATGAGCGTCGAGGAACTCATTGATGAAACAACAGAACGCACCCTGACTGATTAAAACACGAAAAAATAGCACAAAGAAAAACCAAAATGACAGCCCACGCTAACATGAAATGAGACACAATAATACGTGTGAAATGAGACACAATCGTTTCATCGAGGAACTCCTCGATGGAAATAGAGGCGCCTCTATTTTTCATCGGTGACGGGTGCGTTCTGTTGTTTCATCGATGAGTTCCTCGACGCTCATTCATGTTCCTCGACCAGTGTGCCATTGGCATTAGATTTAAAATTGAACCGTCTATGCAATGTGTTTCCATATTTCAAATGATAATAAATAAAATATTAAATCTGCCAACATTTGATTATTCATTAAGTTACTTAATTGTCAGTTCTATTTATTTTCTGGAGGGTGAGGTTTGAAATTAGTTCGGTTTTTTATCGTGGTGGTCAGTTCCGCTTCGTTTTATTTATAGTGGCTATATAAGTACATTTTCAACATATGGAACAGACGGCCATATTTTTACTAAATTGAACATAATTTTAAATTAGATAAATTATTATTATTATTTTGTAATAAAATTTATTCATTTAAACAAATTAAATAAAAATTTATATTTAGTGAAAATTCCTATAATACCACCTGTCAAATTTAGTAAAAATTTGTCATTTATTCACTGTAGTTTTAGGCCTGTTTCACACGAGTGATATTTTATCGTATATTTTTGTATCGTATGATATGCTTAAATGCATTGAATGCATAGGTTTCATTGTGCAATCATGCAGAAAAATTATAAAATAAAAATAAATATACCCGTAGCGCTGACACTCTGCCGTAGTTGATCTCGGCAAGTAAGATATATTTGCGCGTGAAATATGGTTACTAGCCGGCAAATCACGGCTCCTCCAAAAATGTTAGTGGAGAAGGAGCCATAGGGCTCCGATATAATATCGCTCGTGTGCAACTTTCATTGTACAGAATGTCCCACAAAAACTATGCCTTAGCAGGTGATTAACAAGGGCAACATTTTTGCACTACTATTGCTTCTCTGATTATTTTACAGGAAAATGTTCCAAATACAATAAATAAATAAATAAATAAACATAAATATATCATCACGCATTTTACCCATTACTGGGTGTGACACTATACGGAAGCAAATGTCGTTATGTGATATATTTCTGCGTGTGGAGTCGCAGGGATAATTTTAATTTGGTGAGAATTGTTTATCGGCTGTAGAAATGGAACCCTAGTTCTCAAATCCACATTCCGACTGGATACCACTGAGCTACCTACACTATAAAAGTCGTAGAGAATTAATTTCTACATTTACATCAATTAACTATATTTTTTTATTTATTTCACTGTTATTAAATTTTATTGTAAAACTTATCAAAAAAAAAAAAATATATATATATATATATATATATATATATATATATATATATATATATATATATATAATTTTAGGTTGGTAAAAGTTAGTGAATTTCAAAACTCCCTAAAAATTATTAAATAAACCAGTGCTTCGAAACTGTTTTATGAAAAATATTTTCTACTTTCAAACCACAAGCATGATGTAATCTACTATAAAAAATAATTCTTTGTAACCTAACCAAACCTTATTTCAATCTTTGCCATTTTGATGCATTTATGACATTTATTCTCCTTTGCGATGAGCTTCAAATCTCTGCAAAAGTTTTAGGATCACTGGTAAGTAAATGTCATTATAATGGTGGGAGAAATTTTAAAAATTGGTCAGTGATACTGCACTTCGGCCAAAAATTTATTTTATCTATAAAGTAACTGGAACAAATGCAAAACAAATATATAACGTTTAACTGTCACATACTTATTAGATTTGAACAGAAACTAAATAAGAGAAATGTAATACTGAGACCGATTTAGAAGGATAATTTAATTCTCTAAATATTCGTTTGAATATTGTTCCTGTTATCATAGAAGCAATGGTAACGAAAAATGTATTTCCGGTATTACTCGCCTAGGGCAAAATTTTCCTGGGATATATTTTGTATGTATACTTTAAACTGAAAATTTAGTGCAATCATTCAAACTGTAAGACACGAAGAAATTTAAACTGTGTTGATTTGAAAATTATACTTTCAAAATTAAAACAATGAAATATTGTAATTGAATATAATTAAATGTCAAACCATCAAGCTCTCGTTTCTTACAGACACTCTACCACCAAAGTCGATGTCATCATTAAGTTTCTTTAAGAAGAAAAAAGTAAGAGTGGGACATACCGCAGTGTGGGACCTCAAGAAACCATCGGCGGTCATTCCTCAGTCTTCACGTTCGTGACTTTCACGTTTGTCGTGCAGCGTGAGTCAGTGGTGGCCGCAGAGCAGAGCGCAGAGGCGCGTCTGACGAAAGCGAACGCGCGAAATGACAGCCACGTGCAAACATTCACGTGTGATCCGTGCTGCGCTGTTTGGATTGTGTGTTGTGATTGTGGGTTTTTGTTTGACTGGTAAGTTGATTTTTGAGGATTTTATTGCTGTTCTCAGGAGAAATTTTTAATGAAAGTGAAGGACTGCATTTCTCTGGTATTTTAAAACCGGATTATTTAAATTAATAGTAGTACAAGCTTACATAGTTGTCGTGAAGTTTAATAAAAGACATCTATTTAAAATGAGTTATGTACTAAATATAATTAATATAATTTAAATATATTCACGTACTGTCTACATAAAACAGTTTCTCTCTGACACATGATATACATATTTTGACATATAATAAGGTGTTGCCATTTATAACTGTCAACACAATTTATTTTTACCGTATTAAAAACGATTTTGACTACCTAAAACATAATAATTGTTTTCAATTTGCTACTTGGATTAATAAAATCAATTCAGATAAATCAGAAAACCTGATTAACTAACTGATTTACCATAGATGGGTTTAAGAAATAATTTTTGACAATGCAATGAGCATATCGCTTCCAATAAGCTAAAATATTGCTAATAAGTAAATTCGAACACGGGGAATTCAATGCCGTTGAGCGCAATTTCGTATTACGTTCAGTTTTTGAGATAGAGACTCCGGAAGAGTTGAACTTTCAAAAAATTTCAACAACTCAGTTTTTCGACTTTACCGAGGCCATATGTCAAAAACTAAATGAGATATGAAGATGCGCTCAACAACATTGAATTTCTCGTTTTTTAATTAACTTGTATGCAAATTTTCAGTTTTTTAAAATTTTCAAAAATTATCGCCATTTAATTTTTCCTAAACAGTTTTTGGCAATATCTTAAAAACTAGAAAGCGTACGCACATTGAATTCAGCGGGTCAAAATACATATGTCTGTAAATTTTCGTTACAATATTCGTACGAGAAAGAGTTTTAGAGCAAATTGTTTCAAAATCGTAAAAAATCTGAGGGATACCCCTTGGAAAAATAATTAAAAAATCACAGCCCCTAAAGATGTCAGTGGAGGGGGAGTCACCAGAGTAATTATAATGTGTAAAAAGTGCTATATTTATAAATACAATACAATATTAGGTAGTTAAAATTCATCTTTGAAATTTAACCAAGGTAAACTCTGTAATTTAAAAATTGGTAAATAATTTGACCTCCATTTTATACGAGTTGTGTAATATCATTAAATTTCTGTGACATTTGAAGATGTTTTCTGAAATCTCAAGCAAATAAAACTAAAATAACTGCTAACGAATACTATTTCAGGATAGGAACGTTTGGCGAAGATTTTTTGTGGGATGAATCAGATGATTTAAGAAGAGTGCAGGATTTTTGATTTTAGTGTTGTTTAGTAATTTCATTAGAGTGTTTACCTGCAAGTGTGGAATTCGCTTTCAAAAACAAGCGCAGGAACGATACTCCCTTTGTTTATTATCTTTATTATTCGTTTTTTTTTTGTTCTTACATAGAGTGTTTAATTGCAATTGTGTGGAATTCACTTTCAAAAACAAGCGTAGAGCGACACTCTCTTCCTTTCTTATCTTTAATTCGTTTTCAGTTCTTACATAGAGTGTTTAACTGCAATTGTGTCGATTCCACTTTCAAAACAAGCGCGAGGCGTCACTTCCTTTCTTCCTTATCTTTTTGTTTCATTTTCAGTTACTGCATTGTGTGGACTTTTCTTTCATATACAAGTGCAGGCTATCGTTTTCATCTTTTTTAATCTTTGTAGATTCGTTGTTAGATTCGTTATTAGATTCGTTATTAGGAGTAAGCGTGAATAATTTGAGATATTATGTATGTCGAAGAAAGAAGATGAATGTTAGTGAATAGGAGTGTTTGGAAAGATGTGATTGAATGTTTGTTGTGTGATAAATGATTTTGAGTGTAATAAATAAATGACTTTATATGGAGTGATCTATGAATGTGGTTACAGTGAGGGTGGTGTGTTTGGATGAGAATGTTTTGACGAGGACTGATTATTTGATGAATATAGTGAGTGAATATTTTATGAATGATTTTAGGGTTCGTGCTACCCCATTTGATGGGATATAGCGTGACGATATGTATGTATGTATGTATGTATGAATACTACAGAGTGATCAAAAGGAATTGTTACAGTTGGCAATAAAAAAAAACTACTTGAAATTGGTAAGCCTGATACATAAATTCATTTCCTGTTGTTGACAGTGACATTTAAAATTTAAATTTGAGTACATTTATTATTACATTTATTTCTAAAGTATTTCTATTACTTAAAAAGTCAAAATTATATTAGTTGTCAGACTCCTGATATAACCTATTTGTATTTATAGAAATGTCAAATAGCATTTCCGCCTTTATTTGACGTTGTGCCAACTGTGGAATAAAAAGATCTCTGGAATTGTATTGCCAACTATAACAATTCCTTTTGATCACCCTGTATTTCATATATGACAAAAGTAAAGGTAGGTAGTTTTGTAAAGTGACAAGAGATTGTGAAACAAGACGTATTGTCCTTGCAAATTGTTGGCTAAATTATAATATTAATTGTAAAGGCAGTTCCGTAATCCATGCAGTATTAGTATTTAGCAATAATGTTAGATAATGCAAAAGAACATTAAAGTAATTTTATTGATTACTGAGTGAGTACCTGCAGCAATAATAATTATAGTTCATGTATAGCTATATATTATTTATCTACGAATGAAACTAGTGTTTATTAGGTTTACCAACACAATATTTTGTAATAAAGATTAACCATATTGTATGATAGTATTTATACGTTACTATGGTCACATAAATTTTAAACTTGGTTTAAAATTAAGTAAACATAATATTGATATTACTAGAAAATATTCAATTTGATTTAATTTATTTTGAAATGCACTTACCGGTCATCAAATCACGCTTTCCACAGATGTTAGTAGTAGGGAAGCCACGTGGGTAATTTTAATGCTCAAGCCAAAGTGATGCCACTGAGCTATCTACCCTATTAATATAATTATTAATAATTACTTAATTTAAAATAAAAATTTCATATCATGACAGAAGTAATATTAAATGGTAAAATCACTTTAAAATAATTTTGACATGTTTGGAAAACTAATAATAAACTAATTTTTACGTAAAATTTCTTTGTTGAAGCAAATCGTGTGTATTAATTTTGTTAATAAGATTGTATATTTAAAAATATCGATATAAAAACAAGTATATCTGACATTTCATTTTTGTAAGAGCCAGAGGCAATGCTCCTAATACTTCCTCATTGTATAAATTTAATTTAAATATATTTTTTTATCTTCCTTTTGAGACTTAACTTTATTTACCTTGTTAATTTGTTTTTGTATGTATTCGTGCTAGGATGTATTTCTTAATTCATTGATTATTTAAGCAATCATCTGTAAAAGGTTAAAAAAATATATTCCTCACAGCATACAAGGTTAATGATTAGACATTAGAATTAGTGTTTTTTAAAATATTAAGAATATTTCTAGAAAATTTGTAAACTAGTTGACAATTTTATATTTTGTCAACAAATTCTTTGGATAATAAATACGTAAAGAACAACCAGTAGCCTTCCTAGGTTAATTAGGTCAACTAGTTTGTTCAGTTCTTATACAGTTTAGATAAAATCACGTGAGACTAACTAAACTGAACAAAATTATTGTTTCATAGTTTATTTTCTATAAAGAATTCTGTAACTAGAAGACTGATTTACAGTAACAATTTAGTTACAAACTTTGGGACCCATCTTTATTTTATTAAGAGGTCGTGCGTTCAAATCTCACTGATTTAGTACGTGTACGTGAGATCTGGTCCAAATGGCAACGACAATACGTTTAATAAATGATGGTTATCGGCAATTATAATAATTGGTATTTCTTTGCAGATGTAAATGGCCAAGACACCGAAAAAAACAAAGATCCAAAAGATATCAAAGACTTATACAACACAAGCTCATGTATTGAGAAGCCGTATGTTTGTCCTCACCCGAAGATAAATTTTTATCTGTACACTAGGTAAGTGAAACGCTACTAAATGATGAAATGCACATTTTAATTCGCAAGTCAACGCTACCTTCTATGTAGACTTCTAGTTCAAGTACATAAATACAAAATATTACACTGTTTACATATTAAGTAAGTATTTATGCAGCATTATGTAATACAGTTTATTCAAACTTATTACAAACAAACCCATTTATAATATCATATTGTTTCTGTAGAGTATTTTCAAATATATTATGTCTTTTTCGTTATCATACATTTCTAAATAATTTAAATGAAAGAAACAAAAAACTAAATTATAGAACATCCATTTGATATGAATTGTATTGACAGCAGATTATGTATCCAAGGTTACAAAAAAAAAAACAGTAGTTGTAGCTAGGCTATAAAAGTAATTAGCTTTGGACAGCTATATGGGGTACCCAGAATTTTTTTTTTGTAATTCTTTTTCTTCTTCATTACCATCTCTTTTACTTTCTCGAGTGTCAGTTTCTGTAATTCAGTTATATTTAATTTTGTAAATATGTTGAATCTATAGAGTGTAATGATGCAGTAATACACTTAGCGTATTTTTATGGAATTATTTGATAAATCATAAATTTGAGAATTTGATCATGTTTACATTGCTATAAAAAATTTATTTCTCAATTTATATCAATAAAAATATGTATATTTATGTAGAAAATTATAAGGAATACAATTGTGGATTTTCCAGGCCCGTATCTTAGTTAGTTTTTGACATATAGGGCAGCTAGTGGAAAATGGTCAAAACGAGATGAAATTTATGCAAAATTTTACTTTTTCGGAGGCTATATCTCAAAAACTAAACAAGATATAAAAATTCGCTTAACGGCATTGAATTTCTCGTGTTCAAATTGACCTATAAATATATTTTCAGCGATTTAGATTTTTTGAAAATTTCTTAAGGGGTACCCCTTAAATTTTTTCGATTTTAAGCCAATTTTAGACTTTCTGCTCTAAAAATCTTCCTCATCTGAATATTACCCTAAAAATTTACATATATACGAACCTCGATGCGCAGAATCCAATGGTTAAATCCCTGAATTCGTATCTCTTTTAGTTTTGAAGATATTGAGCTTAGAAATTTATGTATATAGAAAATTTTTGTCAAAATATGAAAAATAAAAAAATTGCTGAAAATATGTGTACAAGTCAATTTGAACACGAGGAATCCAATGCCGTTGAGCGCATCTTCATATCTTGCATAAATTTTGAGATTAACCTCTGGAAGAGTAGATTTTGCCAAATTTTAGGCCATTTCACATTTTACACAATATTAATATATTATATGGGATGGCTAGCACAGTGGTATGAAGTCGGCCTGTGGATCCTGAGGTCCCTGGTTCGATTCCCAAAGGCGACAAATTTTCATAATTTGAAAAGCTATCCCTGTGGCTCCTCCACCACTAACATGTTTGGGGGCCGTGATTTGACGACTGGTAACCGCAAAATATATCACTTACCGAGATCTGCTTTAGCAGAGTGCCACACCCAGTAATGGGTAGAAGGCGTGATGATATATTTATTTATTTATTTATTTATTTATTTATTTGATATATTATATAATAAGTCAAGAAAGTTCCTGACGTATTATGTATACTATTTTTTTCTAAAATCGTTTAATTTAATCAATCATAATTCAAAATGTTTATTTTTTTTTATTTGAATTGTATTGACAACAGATTACGTATGCAAGGTTACTTCAAAAAACATTAGGATAAAACACAAAACAGTCAGGTATAGTTTTTACCAGATTGTTTTGTACTTTACTACACTTATTTTTGTAACTTTGGATAAATACTTGACTGTTTTGGTAAAAATCTACTTTCCATACTAAAATTGGTCAGGAACGTAGGCATTTTATTAGCGACTAAATTTTCGTACTAAATTTCTATTTATAAATACAATGTTCTTATTGTTTTTATATAAAGCATAAAATAATATCAAATTAAAATTATAAAATGCAAAATAATTGTAGGTAGATATTGATTTTATTTAAGTATTATATGTCTATTTATAATTTATGTGTTACCTACTGTTTTTATTTAAAAATAATTAATGTAAAAAATTGGTTTTTTGATTCTACAGCCTTGACTTTAAACACTATTTACAAATAATTATTTCAGCACCAGTACAGACAGTACTTACTTTCAAATATTATTTAACTATGTTAATAAGTCAAGAGAAAAGATGGTTTGACACTGAAGGATAGAGGTCAAAGGTGAATAAATACATTGTAATTAATTACACCCACAAATTAGTTTGTATGTACACAATAAAAGTTAATAAATATCAAACAGTTTCACTGCAAAACTGTGAAAGTGAAATTACTCGTATCTGTGCCATCTGGACTTACATACATGGATTAATAGAATCATTTTAGTTGATCAACCACTTTCTATATTAGTATTAAGCAGTTATTACTTGCACGAATAAACTACTGTAACATATGGACTTTGTTTACTTTCTTTGTTGATTTCGTTTTCAAAATATTTCGTAATACATTATAATAATAATAATTTAAATTTCATTACGTATTACTCTTTATATCAATTGTGTATGTTTGTGTTGAAAACAAAATGTAGATAACACCTGTCGTATTACGAAATTTTATTTCTTTTAATTATAGATATATGCTCTACTTGGGTATATTTCAAAAACTAAACGAGATATGAAGATGTGCTCTGCAGCATTGATATTCTTGTGCTTTAATTGACATATAAATATATTTTATAAAATTAACATTTTAAAATATAGATATCTTGAAAATTTAAAGAGAGACATGTAAAATATGCGTTTCTTAATTAACAAGCAAGAGGTCCTGTCTTCAAATCTCGTTGATTTCTACTTATATCTACAAAATGCCATTATGTCTGAGTGGTTCGGATTCCACTATAAGCTGTAGGCCCTCTGTACTGTAGTTGAAATTAAGTTCCTGTTGTGCAGAGTAATAAATAAATAAATATGCACTCGAATAGTTCACTAAAAGATTCATTGCGTTGGAATACATATGTAGGTAAAATTTTAGCAAAATATTGGAAATAGAAAGCATTATAGAGCAAAAGTCTAAAAATTTGTCAAGTTTGTTATGGTCAGAAATTAGAAATAGCTGAAAATTTGTAAATAAATTAACTGGTTCACGAGAAATCCAGTGCCGTTGGGTGTATCGGTGCATCTTGTTTAGTTTATTATATATATATATATATATATATATATATATATATATATATATATATATATATATATATATATATATATATATATATATATATATATATATATATATATATATATATATCGGCACTGGATTTCTCGTGATCCAGTTAATTTAATTACAAATTTTCAGCTATTTCTAATTTCTTAAATTTCAAGTCTTATGTTTTACGTAAAAAAGTGACCATTGAGAACTCTTCAATACTTGTGATATTACTATATTTTTAATCGCTTATATTTCTGGAGTAAAATATTATTTTTAATAATTTTTTCGTTAGTAGTTGTACTTAAATACATATTTTATGTTTTATCATTAATTCTTGTTACTTCGATTATGGTATAAGAGCCCACCATCAGTTTACTTCAGGTATAACCAATGAATACCACCATAAATAAAAAACAAAATATTTATATTATATTATATATTTATTTTTTTGTTCCAATATTTACTAACCATCTAGAAAGTGTATGTTTAAGGAGAAATGTATCACTTAGTAACCACATTAAACGTTATCTTTCCGCACAAAATATCCTAAAAAAATGTAATTTTTCCGCAATCGAATAAAATACCTGTAATTGCAATTTCAGGAAGAAAGGAATTTTTGAGAAAGCTGTATTTCAATTGTACGATTACAATGATGTGTCTACTATCCGAACTTCATGAATGATTAAATAATTAACATTATTAGTAGCTTAATTAAACAATATTGTACACAGTTCTTTGGACAATTACTTTTGTAAGATGCAAATAATGAATGGGAATTTACTTTTCTCATAATTTCATTCTTCATTAGCAAACTAGCTATTCGTAGACACCATCAAAATTAGCAGCAGACAGCAAAATGACGTTAACTAGAAAATCTCTCTTCAAAAACGAAAGTAATAAATGGCGAGACAATGCCTTTATTGCCTTATAAGACAATATGCTGTACATACCATTACAAGTACATAATATTTCCTATTTGGTTGCTGTATCACGCATGTAGTGATTTCCTACTCGCATGTTCTTTTAGGTTAATAGCAGACTTGTAACCAGAAAGTGAAACCACACCAGTAACATAGATAAAAATAACCCGATATTAAATGAAGAAACTCGGTATCTCCCACATTACCGGTAACACAGGAAATCAGCTTGAATGACGTTGAAGTTATTTTAATATTACCTTAGTCGAATAATCTCAAAACATATTGGGTTTTTACGTAAAAAAGTCAGGAGAAAGTGATAACGAAAACGGAAGCATATACAGTATGTTTATGAAGTAATTAATGATGTTTCACTTGCTCTCTACTATATAATTAGTTGGTATATCGTAAAATATCAAACAAATATCTCTGAGGTACTCAAGAAAACAATTTCTATTGTTTTATACGTTTAGATAGACATTCCTATCAATTCATATTCTATTGTAGTTTTTACAAAATGTTTTGACATTTCAGTATAGAATTTATTGTGCAGAGTAATACTTCTCTTTTGTGAAAACAACTGACGAAAGCATAGTCAAAAAATCGCTACACTTCTTCATCAATGACGCAGATCCTAAATGCCTTCTCCAATTTCTTCTATTCATTGCCAGCCTCTTAATTTCTACATAACTTCTTCCTTCTTTCAGGTCGTCTATCATCTTGCTCCTTTTCTTGTCTTTTTTACCTTATTCTTCTACTGTCCCTTCTATTACATCCTTCATTAGAGTATCCTTTCTCAACGCATGTCCCAACCATATTCTCTGCCTTTTCAAAATAGTCTCATAGAGAGTTCTATGTTCTTCTGCTCTTTCCAACACTTGTCAAATTGCAACCAAATTGAAGCAAAGTAAATACAAAATTGGCCTAAAAAAAACTAAATCACGAACGGTATTTATGGAGATAATTTACCGAATTTATTAATGGGATGGCTAGCAGAGTGGTATGAAGTCGGCCTGTGGATCCTGAGGTCCCTGGTTCGATTCCCACAGGCGACAAATTTTCATAATTTGAAAAAGCTATCCCTGTGGCTCCTCCACCACTAACATGTTTGGGGGCCGTGATTTGACGACTGGTAACCGCACTTCACGCGCAAAAATATATCACTTACCGAGATCTGCTTTAGCAGAGTGCCACACCCAGTAATGGGTAGAAGGCGTGATGATATATTTATATTAATATATTTATATTCGCTGTCTCTAAGATGATGAAGGTAAATTAAAGTTTATTGTTATGACAGTAGGAATGGAAATTTAGGAAAATTCCTTTCGTAATATATAAATTAAAAAATATTTATTTTGTGTTTCAAGATTTTGAACATGCTAAAATTTTGTTTAATTTAGAATTTGTATTAACTTGAAAACCTTAGTTCTGAATCGTCGTCTGTGTAATAAAATTTAAAATTGTCAAATAAAGCTAAATTACCGAACAAAAGGAATTTAGCTCTAAATTCCGTTTCTACTGTCAATGTCAAATAAAAATTTTGCGACTTAATAAAATTCGGAAGCTTTTGAAAACCTTTATATACTTTCCAGTTCTCTGCTAATCGATATCAAACTGACAAAAGTAGCAATTCTTCAAAGTTTTTATACATGATTAGATTTATTGGAGCACGTAATGAATTTAAGCACACATGATTAATGAGGAAATTAGCTGCCATTAAATGATCGCGTGTCATCTAATTATCGTATTTATTTAATAAGTTTAATTACTAGTTATTGTTAGATAACTAATAAGAGATGCGAATGGTTACATCGTCATCTTCGACAAATATATTTTCTTTAAAAATAGACTTACTTATTTTTTATCTCCCTTTTTAATACATAAAACAAATTAATTTCTACTCGGGTTAAGAAGAGTTGTTCAAGCATTAAGTAATTTAACTCAACTTGTGAATATGCTTGAATATGACATGTAGTTATAAATAACAAATAATTAATATTTAAAATAGTGACAAGCTTATTTTATGTAAGTGTTTATATAACAGAAAGATTTATAGTACGATACGATATCATTTTTCTGTTTACCTATGTAGGAAATGCACCACTGATTTATTTATTGACTTTTACATCCGCTTTTATGTACTTTTGAATAATATTGTGGTGAAAGGTTATTACCCTTGAAATGAGAAAAATATACTTACACTCTTGTATCATGATGTCATTGGTTATTATTTTATTTGGTGATATTTAAAGACGTAAGTTTTTTAGTAAATAATTTTATTAATTAATTGCAAATTATAGTTAAAGTTTAAATAAAATCCACAAAACTTATTGATAAATGATAACACGTTACACTGACCTACTAGTCTGTTCCGTGAGATATTACATCGTGCTTGTACATTACATATTTGATCTTGATTTTGATTGACGGATCAAAACGCCATGAAAAATACATACTTATATTGCATAAAAACCTTATGATACTAATGGTCACCATCGCAAAAATTAACTTTTAAAGAACACCAATTTTTCTGAATTCAGTTATTATAATTATTTTTATTTAATCAACATTTCGAATAATTCTTTAGCCTTCTTCAATACATAACTAAATTTTAAACTTTGTTTAAATAAATAAATAAAAGCATATTTTAATGTTAATCAAAAACAGGACAAATTCGTTAATAAACTAATTACAAATTGGGAATAATTTTCTTATCTTGTAGACGCACAGCAGACAACCCGGAGATACTGGACGTCCTTTCCAGCGACTCCCTTTTCAGTTCTCAGTTTAATCGAGCGAACCCGACCAAGATTCTGGTTCATGGCTTCGGCGGAAGTCGTCTGTGGTCGCCTAGCACTGACTTCCGCGCTGCGTACTTTACCCGGGGCAACTACAACATCATCGTCGTGGACTACAGTACGCTTGCCAAAGAGCCGTGCTTGAGTCAGATGCACTGGGCGCCCAGATTTTGCGCTAGGTGAGAAAATTACTTCTACTTATTAAATTTATTATAATTTATGAGAATATGGTAATAATTATTTACGTTAAGTCCGGTAAATGAGATTTACGCTACTCATTTCGAAATTCGTCGACTCGTCAGAAAACGTCTTACTCGTACTTTTTTATGACCTAATCAGAAAACAAAATCTTTAGAAGTAAATTTAATTTTAATTTTCCCTAGGGATCAAAAGTATCACTACCTTCCCTTAATTAAGGGAAGGCAATTTTACCACTGACAGGATGGTAAAAAAAATTAGTAATTTAAAAAAAAGTTTCTGGGTTCCTTCCCCTTGACAGGACTATGCTGATATACTATTTCAGTTCAAATTTTAATAATATATTTGGAATAAATATATTTTTTGCTATATTATTATAATATACTAATATATCATCACGCATTCTACCCATTACTGGGTGTGGCACTCTGCCGAAGTAGATCTCGGTAAGTGATATATTTTGCGCGTGAAGTGCGGTTACCACTCGTCAAATCACGGCTCCCAAAGATATTAGTGGTGGAGGAGCCACAGGGGTAGTTTTGAAATTATGAAAATTGTTTGTCGCCTGTGGGAATCGAACCAGGGTTCTCAGGATCCACAGGTCGACTTCATACCACTGAGCTAGCTACTCCATATATTATATAATTATAATAATTATTATAATTCATCATATCAATCATATCTCAATTTGTCTTGAAATTTTGAGATAGGATGATTGTCTAGTTGTTCTTGTTCTAGCGACATTACGATGAGTAAAAAATTGGATACATGCATGAAACGCTTTCCGATTTTGCTAGTCATGCATGCTTATTGTTGTGATCAGTCTCTTACATATAAACATCTTGTAAATTGATGTTCATTCTAATTCAAATTTTGAATTGGTTTTAAACAATGAAGATATATCGAATATGTCGATATGGATGAGGGAATATAAATTACTATTGTATTTTTCAAGTAAATTACAATTTGTATTTACTAGGCAAGCATCCACGCGTAGAAATTTCGTTTACATTTTATTTTATTCGTTGCCTACTTTGTATAACAGGAATGTCAGCCTAATTACAGAACTAGAGGCTGACATCTTAAAATAAAATCTGAACCATTCAGACACAATTGTATTTTCGGGATATAACTTTCTTTCTAGTTACGTAAGTTATTTTATTTTATACATTTGTTGCCTACTTTGTATAACAGGAATGTCAGCCCAATTACAGAACGAAAGGCTGACATCTTAAAATGAAATCTGAACCATTTAGACACAATTGTATTTTCGGGATATAACTTTCTTTCTAGTTACGTAAGTTTTATCTGGGTTTTATCCACTTCGCTACGATTGCCTGTTATTTTATGTATATCTAAATTATGCGGCTATGTCTGAGTGGTTAGAATCGGGATTAAGTTCCTGTTGTGCAGGATAACTTGAAGCGAATATAAGTGTAACATATTTGTGTAGATGTATAGCACAACTCGTGGATTACCTCAGCACGCATCCAAGAGGCGTGAAAGCTGATGATCTTCACTTCATCGGATACAGTGTAGGAGCTCACATAGCCGGTCTAGCCGCCAACTACTTGGACAAAGATGTACATGGAAAAATTGGAAGAATCACAGGTAGAACAATCACCTATGAACGACTGTATACTTACTTTCAATGTAGCAAAAGTGAATGTTTGTGATAACCACTTTCTTTTGTTGTTTTATCGAGCAAAACAATATTTTCCTACAACTTACAGCACACAGCAGTCTTGCAGGAAAGAGGTTTTTTCTTTACAGCACCAAGGGCATTCTACAAACCTACTTAAAATACCAGTATTTATGTTATGCAGACGTAATCAGAGTTGGGCGAGATATTTTTAAAAAGTAGTGAAATTACAGATACTGCTACTCTTTAATAATATAGCGAAGCTTACTAGCTATATTTTGTACATATAGCTATAGCGTATAAGAAAGTAAAGACTGCGTTTGAGTTGTTTGGACTTCACTATAAGTTAATTTAATTGGGAATTAGTTTAAGTTATGTAAAGTAAATAAATATTATATATAGTATATAAATAAAAAAAATGTGTTCGTTCAGCTCTGGATCCAACAATAGTGTTCTATGCCGGAAGCAATAATTCATGGAATTTGGATACAACAGATGCACATTTCGTTGACGTACTGCACACAGGAGCCGGCATTCTGGGACAATGGAGTCCTAGTGGTCACGCTGATTTTTACATTAATGGAGGTACTAGTCAACCTGGATGTGCTCGAGACACCATCTTCCGTAAGCATACAAAACCATTCAACTAAGTTACATTCATTACTATAATATTTAATTTGATAGAACAATAGGGCGCGTGATGTAATATATGTTTATTTTAGAAACATTATCATGTGACCATACGCGAGTGTCCCCATTATTCGTGGAATCAATCAACAGCAAAAGAGGTTTCTGGGCCTATCCATGTTCAACCCTACTCACATATATGCTGGGAGTTTGCAGTCCACAGGACAGCGAATACGTTCTCATGGGCGAACATGTCAACCATAAGTTAGTATAAACTCTGCTTTCTGTTTAAATATTTCAATAACTTAGATAACTGATATTGTTATTTATTTCAGAGCAAGGGGTGTATATTATGTAGCAACAAATCCAAAAAAGCCTTACGCCCAAGGTGCACCAGAAAAATTTAGAAATTTGATTCAACAAAGAAGAAGGCGTACTAGACGACATTTAAATTTAATCTAATTCCGTAATTATTATACATTGATAGTATATTATTTATTAATTTAGGAAGAAAAATTCGGACAATGTCGGGCGTTGAACACAGGTCATAAAAATTAACTGAATTGTATTTATCACAATTTACAACAAGCATGGATGTTTCCAATTCAGATGAATTAAAAATATGGACTAGGTAGCTCAGTGGTATCGCGTCGGCCTGTAGATTTGAGAACTCTTGTTCAAATCCCTGTGGTTCTCCCTCCACTAACAATTTTGGAGGTCGTGATTTGACGGCTACTAACGCGCATAAATATTTCACTTACCGAGATCTGTTTTGGCAGAGTGCCACACCCAGTAATGGGCAGAAGACGTGATGATATATTTATATGTATTTTATTTCATTATTTGGATGGCTAGCACAGTGGTATGAAGTCGGCCTGTGGATCCTGAGGTCCCTGGTTCGATTCCCACAGGCGACAAATTTTCATAATTTGAAAAAGCTATCCCTGTGGCTCCTCCACCACTAACATGTTTGGGGGCCGTGATTTGACGACTGGTAACCGCACTTCACGCGCAATATATATCACTTACCGAGATCTGCTTTAGCAGAGTGCCACACCCAGTAATGGGTAGAAGGCGTGATGATATATTTATTTTATTTATTTATTTCATGAATGAAAAATGAATATTCCATGCAAGTTGTACACTATGCTTTCTCTACGACTACGATATTACTGCCCTATTAATTATATTTTAATGTTAAGTGTGTCCCGATGTCACTATTTCAATATGACAATACTAAATTAGTATTCTATAGTAACCTTGAAATAAAAATGTGTGTATAATGTACTGCATTTCAGTAGCAACGACAAGTATACAATAAGCAAATATTTTAAGGTAGTACTAGCGTGAAAAAAATTTTTGCAGATCTGAATGAAATTTGGCGCACGTAAACATTGGATTGTTATACGAATCCTATTAAAATATGAAACACATTCATCGTCTGTGAACAAATATATTCGTTTGTAAAGTTGAGTTCTTATACACGGGGCTTAAGGCGATTATCACTCAGAATCGCACATATTTGGTTTGTGTACCTCTAAAATTTTGCAGTTTCATTTGAAAAAGTAGTATGATGTTCTAGAACTATCCATGTATATTGTATCAGAAGGAGAAAGTTTTGTATCGTTTAGTAATGGATATATAGTCATGCAAAGCCTTGTTTTTAACGAAAAATTAAGAATCCCAATTTATAATATCAACACCACACGGTGGTATGGTATTTGAAAATTCACTAGACCAACAACCTGTTAACAATTCATGATATTCAAATCATAATAGGTATAAATCACTTATTTTATTCAATTTTTTATATTTTTTTGAGCGTCAGTTTCGCCAACCGATAGCGCCACCGTCACACTAGTACTACCTTAAGGGTCGAAGAATAATATTGCTTTGTAATAATTTTTTTTATAGTAAATAGATTTAGTGTCGTGCAAAGATTTAAAAGTTTACAGCACGATTCCATGTGATAATATATTGTCAGGACTTTATTTTATTATTTAATTTTGTATTAGTTAAAGCATTATATGAATTATTTTACATACCAAGTTATATTATATTTTATAAATGAAATGTTATTTCGTATATTTATAGTTAGTATAGAATTACCTATTTGAATAAAGTTGCCATGTAGAATTACAAAACACTTGACGCTATTTTAGTTATTTATTCAATGTATAATTTGAATAAATTTGTTGTTGAAGCTTTAAATATATAAACATTTATTAATAATGACAAATTTATTTATAGTATTATTTTAATCAATTTCTGAAATACAAATTGACTTATTATTCAGTTTCATTCTACTTTGTTTTTATTTAAATAGTTTTTATTTTCCAGGGCTTTATTTCCTTTGTTTACCTTTATGCTTGTTATTTATTCTAAATAAAATATACTAGATTCTACACTGATTCGCGTCTAAATGACGCATTTAAACAAGAATATTCCTAAGCTTGAACATACGGCTGACCATATCGGACAAGTTTTCGCTACGAAGCAGTGAAATTTATTTACTTTTTGTGGTCAGTTGTTTCGGTGCCAGTATCGTGAACACATTTGAAGTGGTTACATAGTATATTTCAATAACAAAAAATACATTAAACTGTGCTAAATTATTATGAAAATGTGAATTTAAGTTAATACGAATGATAAAGTAATATTTGAAACGAAAATTAAGTAATATTTCCGAGTTTATTAAATTACCTTAATGTTAGAATAGTTAGATGTTTCGAACATCGTTTCGTTTCATTTTCAAATCGATTAAAATAATTTTAAAATTATTTGAATCGACTTGAAAATGAACTGAAACAAGATTCGAAACGTCGTCGTCTAGCTATTGTAATATTAAAGCCAAGTAATCTAATAAACTCGGAAAATTATTTGTTCCATTTTGAATAATCCTTTTCGGCTTAACAAATCTATTTAAAATATTGTAAAAGTAATATGTCAGTGATCAGTGAGTGAAGTGAAATTTCAATTGAATTTAGTTTAAATATTAAAAGTGTTGTTTAAAATAAATATGTGGAAGTGGATTGCAGAGACTAAAAGATGGTTCCAGTTCTAGAGGACTTCAACAAGCCTTCTCTGAGATACCTACACTATAACAGATAATTTATTTTTGCAATCAGCTGAGTTTATTAATTGATTGTTAAGTAAATGTAAATTAACAGCAATATAATTGTTATATATTCACATAACAAGCGAATACTTACAATAATAATGTAACAGTAGAATGGAAGTGAATATTATTAATTTGATTTTTAATTCTATTTATGTGAGAAGTACTTAATAATTTTTAATTAATTTCAGAATTCGGGGGACATCAGAAGGCAAAGGTTAGATTTTGATTTTTATTTAAAAATTTTTTTTTTGTGGCTTCTTTGGCGGACCAACTACTCAGATCATATGCCGCCATTACACCCTGATCTGCGTTTTTTAGTTGTTATTGGTCAACAGCAACGCGAGTTTCTCTGGACGGTCACCCATCCAAATACTACTCGCGCGCAACGTTACTTAACTAACGTTATCGCATTTTATTTATTAAAAATCTACTTGTGCAGTAGAGACCTACTATAAAGTTTTAAACGATAATTTTCATATAATTTAATCATATTTATTACTACCATTCAATATAACGTTGAGTATTAGCTCCTGAGAATAGTAATATTTAATTTTAATTCATTTCATATACAGACGAATTAACTGGAAGAAAATCTTTGGGTGCTGTGATTAAGGTAGTACTAGTGTGACGGTGGCGCCATCGGTTGTCGAGTGGCAAAACTGTCGTTCAAAAAAATATAAAAAATTGAGTAAAATAAGTGTTTTATACCTATTATGATTTGAAAATCATGAATTGTTAACAGGTTGTTGGTCTAGTGAATTTTCAAATACCATACCACCGTGTGGTGTTGCCATTATAAATTGGGATTCTTAATGTTTCGTTAAAAACAAGGCTTTGCATGACTATCCATTACTAAACGATAAAAAACTTTCTCCTTCTGATACAATATATATGGATAGTTCTAGAACATCATACTAGTTTTTCAAATGAAACTGCAAAATTTTAGAGGTACACAAACCAAATATGTGCGATTCTGAGTGATGATCGCCATAAGCCCCGTGTATAAGAAACTCAACTTTACAAGCGAATATATTTGTTCACAGACGATGAATATGTTTCATATTTTAACAGGATACGTATGACTATCCAATGTTTACATGCGCCAAATTTCATTCAGATCTGCAAAATTATTTTCACGCTAGTACCACCTTAAATCTTGTTTGTTTTTTATTCGTATTTAAATCAATCTAAGATAATCTCTAAAAGATATCTAATATAAAAAAACCAGTACAACCTCGAGTAAAACATATAATTTAATAAATATTTACTTTTAAAAATTTATTTCAAATGTAGGGCCCTGTATAAAAGGCGCGATGAATTCTTTTCCGTGTGATGGATGCGGGCAAATGATTATTAAATCCAGTTCAAAACAGTAATCTTTAATTTTTGTTGATATATATCTTCATACATACACATATATATATTACATGACATAGTACAGTGTTCACAGATTTGCTGCAGCAAGATATGTAATGAGAATAGCCACAAACTAAAGTAGAATACATGCTCTTAGCTATTTTACACATTCATACAATTTAATAACACATTAACTACATGGTAGCGATTAACTTCTTAATCATAACCATATCTTGAGATTTCAAATACATTTTTCAATTTTTGAATTTACAGTTTAAACACTTTTAAAGTTATTATATGAATGGTATAATTACAAAATGGTAAAATAACTAACAAATAAGTAGGTTATCGATATTAATATTGCTACAAGAATTTAAAAACATTCATTGTATTTACACGAAGTGCAGTATCTAACTTTGATAATAAAGAGAAACATATCTTTCATTAAATATGAGTTTAGTTAACAATGATTGATATTCTGAACTTTTAAATAAAGGCTACTAATTAATAATCGACTAAGGGTTGAATGTAGTTGTTTGCAGACCGAAGCTAGAGAATGTAGCACCAGCGTAGCAAGGGTTGCAACTAATCGAGGACTGCAAAGATACTTTCAACCAGAAGTGTACACAACATTTATTCTACGATCGGAAATTATGATTAACTCTTATTTATAAATAATGAATATTTTAAATGTAGTTAACTATGAAAACAATACAAACAAAACAAAAATGTACAAAAAAAAATTGATAGACCGTTGTTAATTGCAATGATTGGCAAAGAGTTCAGTTGCCTATAGCGACGGTCTGCAAAAGGCCTTAGTCTGCAATTGTTCACGTTTTGTCCGAAATGATTTTCGAAAAGCCCCTTTTTACTGATTGTCGAAAATGGTATATTACGTACCATGACCTGTAAGTGATAGTTTTTAGGTCAAGAATGTAGTTTGAGAAATCGGGGCCTGTAGGGTCGAGATTTCCTAAACCTTTCCTAAAATATCACTTACAGTTTGAGATTAGTAAGCCCTTTTTACAATACCTGCACAAATAGAAGGAAAAGAAAAATAGATTTGAAATTTAATAGCTGTCAAATTGTTATCAAAATAAACCTTGATCTATAATATAAACTTACTGTCCACGTAGGTGGTAAGAAAATATTAGTCCTATTCCATTTGCCATTTGGATCAGATCTAACTTACATTTACTGAACCAAATCACTTATTTATTTCGCTGAATTACTTCACTGACTTTATTTGCAGTACTAGAATTACTCATTTTAATTTATTTTGAAGTATTTATCGTATGACAATTTAGACACGTACATATTGAAACGACTTATAATAATAATAAGAATTAATTTGACAAATTCGTACCATAGGTCCAAATTTTCTAGTCGGGGGGACCTTAAGGTCCATTTATTTCATTTGTTGTCATATTCAAAAAGAAGCGTAGAATGTGTCTTGTGGTCAGGAGATCCTAAGATTATCTGACCGCCAGTATATGCTACTTCATTTAGCGTTACCCAGGGTGCACTAGCTCTGAAGTAATTTACCGCAATAAATGCATCAGTTTGCTTAATTCTGTTCATTTCGTCATTTTGTCTAATTTATCTGAACTGATTTAAATGAACCAAGTGGCAAATGAAATACAGCTATTATATTTCTGATATAACTATGAAAACTAACTGTGGAAAAAAGTTCCACTTACTGTGTTTAAATTTTGTCAATAATAGGTAACTTACAGTACAGGTTTTGTAAAAAAGTAATTTCAAAACAACTTTAACATTTAACATTACATTTTATATTGTCAAATATTTTAGAAAAAAATGGGAGCTAACTTAATTATCAGTATTTGAAATATATATTTTCAAATTATTTAGAAACGTGTCACGGTGGAGAATGTACAAAACTAAATGTCCAAATTGTTTTTAAATTGCTGTTACTTTTCTTTATTAACTTACGAATATTCTGTCGACAAATATTTATAAATTACAAAATATTCTTTTAATGAATTCTACTTCCTTTTATAATTATTATTTAATTTAAAAATATTGTACATTCCTCAAATAATAATTAGTAATCCTTAGTAGAATCGTTCAGTATAAATATAACCTAACTTTTCTTAAAAGTGCTATAAAATAAAGTAATAGAAACACGTAGGAACAATAACATCGAGTAAAAACAACTATCCTTGGTACCGTCTCCCACTAACATCGTTAGATTCGTAGCGCGTATACTGTATTGACCAAGAGAGAGAAAAGACAAATATTATGAGTTGAACAAGTAGAGGAATATGAACACTAACAACAACATTGTGACATAAACGTTTTTTACATAGAGTGTACAGCAAACATCTGATTATATGTAGGTACTTATAAATCGTTGTTGCATTTTAAACAAGTAAGGAAACATGTAAGTATTTTACAAAAGTGGTGTTTCTTACATTTGGTTCTCCATAAAACGAATCCGAAAATTTTCGAAAATCGAATGTTTTATTTAATCAGGCACTATTAATTGGTGGAACAAAGAGTGAAAAGTGTTAGTTTATTAACTAATGCAGGAATATTCATAATTGGAGAGAATTTGTACTGCCAGTTTTTGTTGATTGCTAGTTATGAAGTAACCTCAAAATTCGATTTATTAATCTGTATGAGAAATATTTTTACCGAATAATACAGAATGTTACATGAATACTATATTAATATGTAGCATAGGAATTCAGTTTTTACGCAGAAATTGTTCCTCAAATTATTTTAGCGAAAATGTTTAGAGATGTAAATTGTAAAACCAGTGAACTATTTTTATTTTATCAAATAATTATTGTGAAAATTAAATTTAAAATTATTATAAATTGCTATTTCATTTGTTGTTTGGTACAGTTCCATAAGAATTTACAGCTTAATTGTTTAGGATGTATTTGATCTTGATTCTAATTCTGACCCGTAGTATGATTATTAGCACGAGGCGCAAAGCGCCGGGAGCTAATAACATGCTCTGGGTCAGAAACGCTAATTTCACCCGTGGTACGTACAATATTTTATGCACAAAATAACATTTAATAAAAATTAAATAAATAAATAAATATATCATCAGCCTTCTACTCATTACTGGGTGTGGCACTCTGCCGAAACAGATCTCGGTAAGTGATATATTTTGCGCGTGAAGTGCGGTTACCTGTCGTCAAATCACGGCCCCCAAAGATGTTAGTGGTGGAGGAGCCACAGGGATAGTTTTTGAAATTATGAAAATTGTTTGTCGCCTGTGGAAATCGAACCAGGGTTCTCAGGATCCTCAGGCTGACTTCATTCCACTTAGCTAGCCACCCCATAAATATAATTATGTGCTCAAAAGGATAAAATATGTACATGGGTTATATGTCAAAATGACATTTTGTAAAATCAAGTATTCACAATAAACAAAAATTGTCATTTTATTTGTGTCCATAGGAATGATTTTTTATGGCCCTAGGGCTAAAAATAAGTGTTTAAGTCCGCCTTTTAGGGCTAAAATACATGAATTTCGGCCCGGTTGTGCATAAAGGATTTTATTCTCTGAAACTATTATTAAATCAATTTTTCTTGAAGACAATTTGAGATGCAATGGCTACGCAAAAAATAATTTCCTATCTATGATCCATATTCATGCAACATTGTGTATATAATTTTTAAAGTAAACAATTCATATTGATAATAATACAATATGAAACTGTTACGGACCCATATTATGAACCAGCGTATATAATTCACAAATCAATCCAGTCAATAAGTAGTAACAATAACATCAAGTATGACATTTATAGATTACATGGTAAACTATTGCAGTTATACACATTCTGTATTACGTATTTAGTTAAATACAGACAGATAATAAATGGACAAATTAAATACATATTTCAGACAAATACGACGTATTCCGTTTGCCATTTCGATCATATCTAACTTACACTTACTAACTGAAATAAATCCGTTATTTGTCATTATTCTATTTATTTTAGATTCAGCTTGAAGTTATATATTTATAGGTTAGTCAGTTGATTTATTTCAATTAGTTATGTGGTTTTATTTGTACTGATATAAATGAGCCAAATGACAAAAGGAATGCAATTAAATAAATTATTTAGTGCATGTCAAGTTGTCATGTGCTTTTCCCTAATAGTATCTTTCTTTTGAAGTCTGGAGTATAATAGTAGCCTACCATTAAAATGAAAACAATATGTGTTCCAAATGTACCTAGTCCTTTTTTCCATGTCTCGTCTAGTTCTAATTAACCTATTACTGTGTTACTACAAAATTTAATCTTCTATTACTCTGTGTAGAAAGTTATATATTTCTAAATATATATTTCGGTGAACAGTTTCTTTTGGTCTCTGAAGAGTTATAGTTTTCTATTTGGATCAAACTTCGTAAAATAAGTTTTCATGGTCAATTTTAGTATGGAAAGTATTTTTACCAAAACATTCAGGTAAACTATATAACAGTTAAGTACACTATAAAACAGTCAGGTAAACTATAAAACAGTTAGGTAAACTATAAAACAGTCAGGTAAAGTAAAAAAACAGTCAAATAAATTGAAAAACAATCAGATAAAGTAATAAAAAAACAGACAGGTATAGTACTCAAATAAATGTTGTACTCTTGGCTACGCAGTCTGCTGTCAATAAGAGTCTTACCAAAAAAATTAACATTTTGTATTATTTATAATTAATTATTATTGCTTAAATTAAATGGTTTCAGATAATATTGTATATATAATACTTCAGGAAAGTGTTTTTACCTTCCTGACTTATTATGTAATATACTATTACTTAATTTCATAACGTAATATCAATATTATAATACTAAAAAGCGTGTCGTAATGAGTTCTATTACGACACAAGTGCAAAATTCAATCATCTTACTCACGCCACAAATAAAAACAATAAAGAAAATGGTCTAATTTAAAACAAAAATGATAGTTTTACAATAATTTTTTCATATCATGAAATTAGATAAAATATTGTACGATATACATATTACACAATACACTATAAATTATCAAACTCGGCCTGCGCCCTCGTTCGACAATTTGCCAACCTCGTATTGCACTTAATTTTACTTGATAGATACTGCTATTATAAACCAGATCAATAGTAAGTAAGTGCAAGTAAACGCTTACGTCACAAGTTCCTACGTTACCTATTTTAATAATAATAATTATGAAAAATTCCATTGATATTGTTATATGTATATACACTCACAGATATTACATATTGAACAGATATGACACAATACATGTAGAGCCATTGGAAACTGTCATTCCTCTAACAAACTAATACTTATCGATCATTCAACGTTATGCAGAGCTAGTCTAGTGTAAATCAGGCTCTATACAGAACAGGCAAGCAAGGCGAGAAATCACATTTGCTAAAATTGCTCAAACTGTAACTTCCTTAAATACAGGACATAGAGAAATCTTTTATAACAGATACCTATTCCATGCGAATCCCTTTATTGAACAGATATTTTTTTTGGTATCATTCCGAGTATTTAAAAGAGAAAGCCATGAAAATTTGATATATTTATCTCTTTGAAGGCCGATAATAGCTTTATTCCATTTGCCATTTGGTTCACTTAAATCAGTTCAGATATATTCGACAAATGACTAAATGAACTTAATTAAGCAAACTGATGTACTTATTAGGGTGAATTACTTCAAAGCAAATTAGAATCTGTTATTTTAGTCCTGGAAATAAAGTCAGCGAAGTAATCCAATGAAGTAAATAAATGATCTGGTTCAGTAAATGTAAACTAGATCTGATCCAAATGGCAAATGGAATACGCCTGTTATAAAAGCAGTTTAAATTTTGCTCCATAGATTGAACAAAAATTATGGGTGTCTGTTTAATGGCTTTTTATAAAAGACAAAGTAAATAAGATTCATTTAAATGGCAGTCGACCTTTTGATAATTACCACAAAATAAATAATACTGATTTGAATTCTGTCCTTTTTGAAACCGAGCATAAATAATCTGAGTAAACTTAGCAAATCAGATAAGCCTTAGGCTAGAATCTTCATATTAATTTACATTCTTACACAGATTAGCAACAATTGAGTCTCAACAATAATTGCATTCATAAGTGCTGTATATTATATACATTATTCTAATATTTATACTATTCTTCTAAAGTTCATAATTGATTCATAGTAATTTCAAAATATTCTATTATCAAACTAACATGTTCATATCTTTTAAACGCGACCATTTGATCAATAAAATTTTGTTATTTAAAGAAACTAATAAACTTGGTTAACAATCATATTACTTAGTTATAGATATTTTTAATATTTTTATTATTTATAACATGTTCCACATTTACCGAACGAGACAAAATGTCTAATATATACAAGAAGTTATATTATAGTCTGTTGTTAACCAAATGCGAATATGTAGTTATACTCGGAACCAATTAGGAAGTTCGTTACGTCATCTAAAGTATGTACAGAAAAGCGATATTAAGGTTATAGGAAGCGGGCACTCACGTGACACTGTGACCTTTTGTGACGTAAAAACAGCTGTTCGGGCAAAGATCACTGCGCCACCTACAAAACAAACTATTTTTTGGGGACGAGATTTGAAAAGAACGGTTCTTTTCAAATCTTGTTGAGCTGCGATCACTGCGCCACCTACAAAATGAACTATTTTTTTGTAGCGAAATTTAAAAAGAACGGTTCTTTTCAAATCTCGTCCCAAAAAAATAGTTCATTTTGTAGATGGCGCAGAGATCTTTGCCCGAACAGCTGTTTTATGTCACAAAACGTCACAGTGTCACGTGAGTGCCCGCATCCTATTTCCGTCAAGAAAACAACCAAATATTTCTTTCATTCTTGCTTTGTTAGGTTCAATTTGATGACACCACAAATTTCCAAATTGATCCAATTTTTAAAAATTATAGATATACAGCTTACCTACAATGCAACATAATTTTAGTTAACAGTATTTTAAGTACATCTTAATATACTTATTACTAAGGGTAAAGCTGGATTTACACAGCTATGCTAGTATTTATTCCGCCGAGTAGGAATTTATGGGTACTGCGATTATACTTGAATATAAAAAAACAAATTATAAAAATAATAAAAAATACATAATATAATCTTATATATTTATATTTTATTTGGAATTTGAAATTCAATTATGCATTTCTCGTGACGTAGAAATGATTCAGCATTAATTGAGGTAGATCAAGTCACAATATAAAACTTTTTTCTTTGTTCTTCTTCTATAAATGTAATCTGTGTTTCTCTTTTAAGTGTAGAAACAGATGGATGTCAGAGTGAGAAACAAAACTTACAAATGTACCTTTTTATCTTTCTTTCCCCATATGTCAATATTTCTTAGATTTGCTACTAGTAATTTACAGTGAGATCATATATCCCTTCTATAAATTTTTATAATTTTTTTCTCGTTTACTATAAATAAATAATCAATTTTAAAATATGGGTATTTTAATTTCTTGTTTTGAATCATAACTATATTACAAAAAAAAAATTTAATCTAATTAGTTCTAAATATGATAAGGTAATAATGGACACAGGCTTAAGATGTAGTTCATTTAAAGAAGATTCATTGACAACGTTTCAGCCAAGGTTATGGCCATCTTCATTAAATAAACTACAACTTAAGCTTATGTCCATTATTACCTTATCATATTACATGTGAACATTCTACTAGTTCAAAATATGTTTGCAATTATTTTCATCAAATTTATTGGCTTCACATTGTAATTTTAATAGCAAATAAGCAGTGCTCTTATTTATAATTTATGTTTTCTAATAAAAAATTTACAGTCTTTACTAAATGTAGAAAATTTTAATGAATTAAAAAATAAGATCAAGTTAATACAATTTTATGTGATACTGTCACATGAAATAAATCATTTTTGTACTAAAAAAGTGATTTTAAGAATAATAATTTGTTACACATCAAGAGATTCATTGTAATTTACAATATTATCAGTACCTAGTTCTCTTTGCGCATTTATTATTGTAATGAAAATAACTAATATAAATCATAATAATTTGAAAATAATAAACAGTATCTCAATTTCATTATACAGAATTTAAAAAAATCTTACGAATAAATGTTTCAGTACGACTCGACTTGTCTTGAATTCAGTGAAATTACTAGCAGGTGTAAATCCAGCTTTATAGTGAAGATATAGCGCAGAATGAAGTATACAAGACACATCGATAATAATTTCTCAACATCATACAAATTCTAATTAGTAATGTCATCATGAACACCCTATTTAAGATCCATAAATTTAATTAAACACTAATTTACTAACTTTGAAGGATGGGTCGCACTGACCATGACTTCAAAGTAGACATCTCGTGGTTAGTAATGAAAATATCAATACTGAAATATATCTGTACACTATGAATAATTATTTTAATTTTAGTGTGGCACTTAGTGCCCCACTTATTATTGTCAGCACAGCCTTGAGAGTGAGATTCACCTCAACTATCCTACCTAAGTTATACGTCCTCTTCTTATTCGGCATTTATTCAAAATTAAAATTATTTTCCTTCTTTTTTTACATACTTTAGACATGTAGTTTACAAAAGGTAAATCGCGACCCTCTGCAGGAGGTCGTGAGTACTTTGGAATGGGGTCGCCAGATGATAGTTAGAAAATATATATTCAAAAAGTGATCCACTTGCATCGTGTTCACTTAAATTTTAAGGATTACTTAATTGAAAAATATCGAATCAAATGTTTAACAACAATGTTAAATTACTCATTTGACAGTTCATCTCGATAAGCTCTTGTTCATTTAAAGAAAACTTAAAATTTAAGTGACAGCAATGCAACTGGCCATTTAAGAATTCAGTACAAGCTTTATAGCATTATACTATTAATTATTTTTTTTAAGAAACTATATTCAAGTTCTAATGAGAAGTTTTTCCTTTATTAATTTTTAAAATTGTCCAACGAATTACATTATTATGGATGATAAACCTGAGTATGTAAAATCAATCGCGTACACGGTATCATCTACTCCATTTTTAACTGGAATAGAGTATATATAGTGGATGATTTCGTGGGCAGAGTTCGCAGTAACATAATTAAGAACTAATATATAATTATGTCATAATAGTTAGAGAGCTAGGGTGCAAAATGATGTCTCATTTATTCCAGTGACAGAAATAATAGATGTCATGATAAATATGAAAAAAAGAAAATTAGATTTGGGAACGGGTGGCGACTATAGATGGCGTCGATGTGAATGCGCCGATTTTAAGGGTGGTTGTTGATCCCTACACCAGTCCACTTTCAGAGCTTCTGTCACCAATGAGCAACCAGCAATAATTTCTATCAATAATTTTTTTGCCATGTATTCGTTGTGAACAAGTAGTAATATGTCACAGGACACCATAAAAATTGCCTACTTTGACCAGTTTTGTCGCGCGTACGTCACCGGCCAAAACTTCTGTCTATCATTTTTATTTCTTAATTATACCAAAGTCTATAATTTGAACTGGAAAGTAGCCTATAAAAAATATGTCAACAACCACCCTTAAAATCGGCGCATTCACTTCGGCGCCATCTATAGTTGCCACCCGTTCCCAAATCTAATTTTCCTTTTTTCATGTTTATCATGACTTAATCTATGAAAAAATCCATTTCTGTCACTGGAATAAATGAGGCATCATTTTGCACCCTAGCTCTCTAACTATAATAGTTGCCTGTTTTACTAATAATATATTGGATAATTAAATATGTACAATATAAATAAATGTATACGAATTTCAGAAAGTTGCAACATGAAAATCAGTTTTATTTTCTCCATAGCGGCAACAACGACTGAGGCTTTAACAGTCTTCTTTTTGTTGTTTTTAAATGTCAAAGTAAAATAATTTTAATTTTGAATTCCGGACACCTTTAATATTTATTTTGTTATTTGATGGATATATTTGTATTATAATACCTCTTTCGATTGGTATACTCCTCCAAACCATTATTTTGATTTCTTAAAATTAAGTTATCAATATATTTTAATAATAACATTATATCTAATATGAATTTTTAATGTTGTTTGAAAGTCACTAGTACGGAGGAGGAAAAAATAGGACCAATGGGAAGAGAATTTACATTATTTACTCTAGACGTTGATGGGTGTACGGCAACTGGTTAGTGCCGAAATATAACCATCAACGTCTAGAGTAAATAATGTAAATTCTCATCCCATTGTTCCGATTTTTTCCTCCTTCATACTAGTGACTTTCAACCAACATTAAAAATTAATATTAGAATATTTACAAGTCAAGAATTCCCAAATTATAATAACATTATATATACACATTTTGTTCTTGAACATAAATAAAATATTTTTCAAATGACAACACAGGTTCTTGATTTACCTGCCTACGTCGTACTTATGAAAATACGAGTTATTTTAGATTAAATGTCTTATTTCTACAATGCTTGATTTGACTATCTTAGCTGAGTGTATCTCAGTTTTGATTTTAATAGAAACTTAAGTGAGTATTTATCATTATTATACACTTTAACATATTCTACCCTACTTAAACTGCATTTCTATATTATTTACACATTTATATTTCGAAATTGATAGCAGCGTGTACAAATTTTGTATTATTCTTTGTTAAATTGACTTGGTATCAAATTTAGCAACAGATATATGATGTAAATTTGTGCCTTTGTTAACAAATGCATATTATTGTCTTAAGATTCTAATAGATTACTCTCGTCTCATCTTATTTATAACAATCACAACATATATCTAATTAAATTATTATAACATAACAATTTTGATATAATAACTAACAATAATTTAACAAATAACTGCGTGTTAAATAAAGAGAATTAAAATGCAATAATTTAGGAAGTTTCACTAACCGGCCGCTAGTAAGTTCTGTCTTGAACATTTCCATGCATGTAAGTGTCATGCGCAGTTGGTTGAACTGTTTCCTCGGTAACTTGATTTGAATAAACAAATGGATTACCTGTCACGTGTTCTGTTGCACCGTAGTTGATCGCTTTTCCGTTTCCGCTGAGCTGATGTTGAAGCTCCGGTTTCTCATTTTGCTACAGAGACAAAAACGATGCAGTTAATTTTCTTTTCTTAATTTGTATTATGATTAGTTAACATCGCAGGCAAGTTTACAAACACAGTTTCACAATTATTATGCGGAAAATACGGAAGGTATGGGAAATGTGCTTTATTTTGTGTTTAAAACATCTTTTAGAAATCATTACCAACGAGGTGTTCAGTGAAGATGTAAAGTAGTTGTCTGCTGCGATTTTCTACCAAATGTCAAAACTGTTTACTTACCGATGGAGATTGCTTGAGACTATGTCCTTGGAAAGCATCGTCGAAGGGATTCCAAGGCTTTTCCTCCTTATTGGTGACGGGTTCAGCCCAAGGTTGCAAGTCACCAGAAGCGAATATTCCATAGAAGATAACGCCACTGAAGTGAATTATCGCGGCGAGGATAAATACTATCTTCCAACTTTCCCTATCCTGTAAATACATCATTCGTTTAATTAGGATTTCAAATTCAAAAATCTTAATATTTTAGCAATACTCATGCTGGGTTGCATGAAAGTTTTATCGGTTCATTAGCAACTAACGGTTCAATAAGTTTTAGAAAATCGCTATTGATACTGTTGCTAGATAAACAATTCTTTAACTAAAGAACTCTTTATTTTTTTCTTGCAACCCAGCATCAATGTTATTATTTGAATTTTAATGTTCCTAAAGTCATAACTACAAATAGGGGGATATGGGGAAAACAACTGTTGTATTTAATATGTGGTTTTATATTTCGGCACTGTTTAGTACCATCTTCAGATATATGTTGGCGAGTGTTGAAGATTTATCATTATTCACCAACTATGCAAAATCGGCAAGGACACTTTCTGCTCAATCTGCACACAATATTTTTCTACGAGCATTTAGAAACGATCATTTAAAATTATTTTAGACAGTTTTTCTTTATCCATGGGTATAATGATACACTTTTCTTTTATCACAAATATCAACTTTCTGCGTTCAACAGAAAGTTGGAAATATCTGTTTTCTGCTCGGTTGTAGAAAAACATAATTTCTTTTACGAATTAAAAGAAGAAACCACTAATCAGTCCCTCACCTTTTTCTCCGTGAGATGATCAACAACGATGGGACAAAACAGTCCAGCAATGGTACCAATACCATTCGACATGCCCATAAGAATACTAGCGTATCGTGGCGCGATGTCCAGATGATTGACGTTGAACCCGGAGATAGCAAAGCCGCTGAAGGCGACGCCGAAGGTTAATGCTAGCGTGGCCTGAGTGGCACTCTTCGCGTACGCTACCACCAGGAAGAACACGGCTTCCATTCCGAATCCGCCGCAGTTGAAGAGCTTACGCACAGTTGTTGTGGTCATGATCTCCTTCGATCGAAGGTGATCGGCCAGCAAGCCGCCGCATGGGACGATGATGGTCATTAGGAGATGGGGAAGTGAGCCCACAAGGCCTGTCTAGAATTAGGATAAGTTAGAAGAAACTTAATATGTATTATATTAGATATTTAAATGAGAAAATAAATTCACAAAGCAAAATTGATATACATTTAACTATTCGATATTATATTTAATTTTTGTTGAATTATAATATTTTACTACCGCTGAATTGACATTTTCTTGCTTTTTTTAACGTCTCACTGTAAGGAGGTGTTTAAAAATACTTTTTTTTTATTCTTTTCAAGCAACAGAAAATTTTACAACTTATTAAATTCAAAATTTCAAGAAAGTAATTATGATTTTTATTAAATACGAGTAATATTCATCACTCGATTAATAATTCAACTTGTTTCATTATTATATATTAAATCGCAAGGTGACTCAAATTCAGTAAATTTAGTAATAAAAATTAAAAGAAGTAAAGCAATCAAATAAAAAGCTTATAAAGTTATAAATTATAGTTTCGCATAAAAAAATATGTTCGGAATTAAAAACTTTAAGTAATGTGTTCATAATTGATTAAACGGCTTTTGTGAAAAAGTGTCAAAATAAAATTGATATTCTTTAGTTAGTTTCGGAATACCATGAGAAATAAAATAAATAAGTTATTTGAGTTTAATATGTCCTATTTGTTATAAGTGATAATAATTACTGGCTTGATTAAATTTATTAATTTTGATCAATTCTATGGCAGTACGAGCTCGGCCCCACTTCAGTTGGCTCAATTTTATATTTTCATTTGAAGTTATATTTTATAGTTTTATTTCTCGTGTAGTATGCAAGAAAATGAAATGAAATTTTAATGAGACATATACTAGTATGTTGTTAATACACAGATAAAATTTGAAGTCAATCGATACATACATCTAGAAATGACAGCCATTGAAAGAGGAAGTACACATTTCTGTTTTAACTAAATAAAAATTGTTTTATTAAAAAACTTTATAATAATAAAGTTTGTTTTAAATAATAATTAACTTCAATTTAATCCGCCCAACTGCCCACAAGATAATAATCATGATAGTTCATTTGAGTGTTGATTTAGTTTATGTGAAGAAAAAAAAATTAAAATTATACTGCTACACATTTTGTGTTTAACGTATATTTAATGTTAAATTTAGTTAAAAATGTTAAAAATTAATTGTAGAATTTAGTAAATATAAGATACCTGGGTTTTTAGTATTATTTAAATTTTTAACGATAAAATTAAATTCGGTATAAGCAACAAAACAACAGAGTTTTTAAAAATATTTGTAATATATCCAATAATCTATTTTAATCAATCTATAATTTCACATTTAGTAGTAATTATTCAATACATATACTAGAGTAATGCATGGTTTGCCTTTCCAATGGGGGCATACGTCCCACCACTCGCCTCACTTGTACGCGTAAGCCAGCTATCCAGTGTTCATATAAAATCATTGGTGCTGTCCTATTTGTTGAGCTATAGCTTGATATTATGTAAGTAAGTAAATAAAATAAATAAATATATCATCACGCCTTCTACCCATTACTGGGTGTGGCTCTCTGCCGAAGCAGATCTCGGTAAGCGATATATTTTGCGCGTGAAGTGCGGTTACCAGTCGTAAAATCACGGCAATCAAATATGTTAGTGGTGGAAGAGCCACAGGGGTAGCTTTTGAAATTATGAAAATTGTTTGTCGCCTGTGGGAATCGAACCAGGATATACAGGCCGACTTCATACCACTGAGCTAGCCACCCCATATGTAAGTAAGTAAGTATGAAAATAACTTACCTCTTCTGTTTGAAGCCCAAAAGTACTCTGCATGTAGGAAGCTTGAAACAACACCAAAAGATAAAAATTCCACGACCTACAAAAGTTAGCAACAATAATCGCATAAACTGGCATAGATGTAAAGAACGCTTTCCACGGTGTAGTCTTCAATGTAGGCATCGTTGTCATCGTGGTCGTCCCCAACGACTGTTCAATGTACAGTAACTCCCTCGCCGAGATAGTCGGATGTTTCGCTGGTTTCTCAAACGTCAACCACAGCCACGAAAGGTACCAGATCACACCCATGACGCTGTAGAAGTAAAATGGCGCTTGCCAGGCGATCCAACTGATAAGGATTCCTGATAACGGCATGCCGAAAAACACCCCGGCGTAGGTTCCGCAGAATGCCAACGTTGCGAGTCGAGAACGCTCTAGTGGCGGCGCCCAGAACCTCCAGATGCCGTGGCAGGCGGGGTAGGTGAAACCTTCCACCAGACCTAGAAGAGAAAAGATCTCACTGTTCTGTTAATTGATTATTGTCTTTAATAATGTTAAAAGATTTGGAATTTAATTAAGTCGTAAGTTTTTTATTTGAAGGTAGGAATGTTAAAAAAGAAAGTTTTATTTGTGATTAACTGGACGACGTTTTGGAACTAATGGTTGGCTCCATTATAAAGACACTAAGAATTTAAATTATATACAGAATTTTGAACTGTATGTTCAAAAGTCAAAGTTAAAATTATACCGGGTGGTGCGTGGTAACGACAAATATAGAGCTTTAACATGGAATATTAGTTTTATTCTATTTTCTACTTCTATTAATTTTACAAAAAAAAGATGTTCAGAATTGAAATATGCATACAAAACTGTTGCATTTTTTATTACGTGTCTGGTTTAGTCGTAATTTTAAAAATGAATTGGAAAATATCTGTGAAATTGTAGCAATAGCCATGACTTTTGTTTTTCATGAATTATGTATAAACGTCAGTGTTTGAAGGTTATAAACGTGAAACTGTTTTACAAATAAAATAAATTTAAACAAAACAAAACATTTATACCAAAATAATAAGTTATGTTTGTTGTATAGCAATATACTAATAAAAATCGTAAAATTAGGAACATGGTTTTTGAAATGAACATTTATTGCCGCTGGCTGAAACTATAAACAGTCAATTATTTGATATTGTAATTATAAATATATTAAAATAACTATCAAACCAGTGGTACTAGAAATATTTTCTTCAAGTAAACCACCCTTCATTTTGCGAATCTTGATAAAATTCTTACTGTTCTATGATCAGTAAATCTATAATATAAACCTGTAAATTTATTCCTGACATATATAAATACCCTGTATAGAAAAATAAGGGTTGTCATTAACTTATTCATAGGTGAGTTATAACTATTGACAGGAAATTAAAGCTATCTGAGATTTAAAACAAAAAGACGATGCTTTAATTTAAAAATAAATATGAACCCTTTTTTGAGAATTTTTACACACTTGAAGAGTATCGAAGCTTATGCACAAAAAAGAACAAGAATCAAATAAAGCAAGAAATGATTTTCACAAACCTTGCATTACGCGGATCAAGATGAGTACAGTGGCGTTATACTGCATCGCCATAGGAACCAGCAGGTGGAGCAAGGAAGAGCACCCGATGGCGGTGCCGAAGATTATATTAGCGGGGTATTTAGCGGCGAGGAAGCCGCCGGGTACTTGGGTAACCAGGTAGCCCCAGAAGATGGACGAGTCGATTGCGCTTGCTGTGCCCACCGTCCAGTTGAAATTCACGTGCTAGATTCAGATGTAATTTATCAAATGCAAACATTCATCGAAATACGGTATTATTAACTAAGTTTTTGATACAGATACAAACAAATTTTAGTACTTCTAATTATCTAAATCTGTATAAATCTGGTTGATAAAAAAATGGAATATATAATAATTTTTCTTTATACTTGATAGTTATTGCATTATTGAAGAAAATATTGAAATGTATTTTCTTAAAATAAAGTTTCTCTTGAAAACAGAATTTTATATTCAAATAAGTCGATGTTGAGATCATTAATGATTTCTAGTATATAACGACTTATAACAATCAATAATGGAACTAGGTTTTCTAGGGCTGAACGGAAAATGACTACATGAAAATTGTTCAGATGTCGCCCGAATTTCCACTATAAAAATTAAAATTTATAACAAAACAAAAAAATCAACAAACATCTTAAAAATAAAATAAAATAGTAAAAGAGATTCGTCTAATTCTAATTCGTCTAAATTATTATAATAATGTTGACTGTCAATTACTTTCAGAGGGAGGTAGTATGATATTCATTTAACTATTCGATTATCATGATTTTTTTATTGAATTACAAAATTTTGCTTTCTTCGTTTTCTGGTCTTTTTAACTTGTAAAAATTTAGATGCATTTCATTAGATATACAATAGAAAAATTTACTTATTAAATATAAAATATCAAGGTAGTAATTATATTTTCTATTAATTAATATTCTGCACTAAACTAATAATGAAAATATGTAATAAGTCTTTCATTTTTATCTGAGTATCAAACTGAAAAGCAGAATTTTCTCTATTAATTAGCAAGTAGAAATACGATATTTTTATCCTGCTCCATGAATAATAAAACCATATTCATTCATTCATTCATTCCTGCTCCGCGTGCACATTTTCCCTACATTGCGCTTGTTTGTCGGTGCGTTTGAGCGCTTCCATTGTTGTCCCATTCCCGCTCGTTGGGGTAGCAGACCGGGAACCGACAACGTCGCGGACGCTGACACCGGCAACGGGGTAGATTCAGACGCCGCGACGCCAAAAGCGTTTTGTAATTGTGATTCTATTCGTGACGCGTCGACGCCTTTCGCCCGCACTCGCACTAACAAACGGCTCCATTTCCTCTGCCGAAAGCTATACATTGTGGTGACGTCACGTGTTATGACAGCTGAAAGTGAGCTTTGTTACACGTCATAAAAGCTACTTGATGTACTGTTGTCGCAAATGAGAAATAACTTCAGGCTAATATGGATACTGTTACTCGAAAGGCACAATACAATCAACTGAAAATGAAAGGTTTCATATGTGAATTTGTATTCGTTAGTCTAGTTATTTGTAGATGTTTAAATTCCGGATTTGTTCAATTGTTTTCTCCTGGTATATTAATTTGACAGTTTGCGCGTATAGTTAGAGAGCCAGGGTTCAAAGTGATTATATCATGATAAACATGAAAAAAAGAAAATTAGATTTGGGAACTTTATTTATTTGAATATACTACGAAATAATACAACTGGCTTTTATCATCTAAATTTTGCTAAGATCTATAATATGATATTATAACAGTTTTTAACGCATTTTGAGAATGAACTGAGACTAATTTCTCCCTCTTTGTCTATGCTGAGTAACCTAGTGCGATAAAGCGTGTTGAGTTAGGTTTATTTTTGAGCGAAGGTATAGATTATTGCATTCGTATTTTTTTAGTGCGCGTTCTATTTCTTATGGAACTATCTCAACTTCTCAACTCACTTCACTTCAATCTCATCTCATTTTGAGAACAATTGAGGTAAGAATGCAGTTAATATCTCGCTCACCCCCTTGTCCGTGCTAAGTTTGGCCATGCCCATGTTGCACCGCATACCGAACATGATGATGAAGCCCATGCAGGTGAGCACGGCAACAGTCATACGCTTGCTGAAGCACGGACACTCAGGCCGGATATACTTGTCGATGTGACGTAACGGTGGCCGTTCCGGCGACGGCAGCGACTCCGGCGGGCTGATGTCCTCCACCAGGCCGCCGCCGCCCACCCCAGCCATGCCGCCGCTCTCTGCCTCCAAACCCTTTGCATGCTTCGGCAGCTCGAACTCTTCATACTGGATGTTTCTGAAACAGATATCATAGAATTAATTCAAATTAAAAAATAAATATATAAAATAAATAAATAGATATATCATCACGCCTTCTACCTATTACTGGGTGTGGCACTCTGCCGAAGCAGATCTCGGTAAGTGATAGATTTTGCGCGTGAAGTGCGGTTAGCAGCCGTCAAATCACGACCCCTAAAGATGTTAGTAGTGGAGGAGCCACAGGGGTAGTTTTAAAATGGTGAAAAATTGATTGTCGCCTATGGGAATCTACTCAGGGTTCTCAGGATCCACAGGCCGACTTCATACCACTGAGCTAGCTGCCCCATAAATAAATATATCATTTCGTCTTTTACTCATTATTGGGTGTGACATATCTCTGTAAGTGATATTGGGCAGCTTAAATCACGTTTAATTTTCTTGTTATTTATTTAATTGCTATTCTGTACTACAAGAACATAGTCCCCATTGAAGTACAGTTACAGATTTTAGTAAAAAAGTGGAATCCGAACCTTTTAGACTCAATAGTATTTTTTTGGATAACACAAGTTTAAAAATTGTTAATAGCTGTACTTTTCGAACATAGATTAACGACATTAACACATCCATCTGACCATAAATTCCCTTTTGTCAGTTTGCTTATAAAACACAAATAATATATCAAGCCAGGAAAAGTTCACAAAATAATATGGTTATTGTGGGCGTTCTCGTCATGTTGTCACGCACAGTTATTAATGGCAGTCCATTTAGCCGAGCTCATCGGAGCCTTGTCCCCTTGCTGGGGGTTGGGGGTGCATTAGCATGCGACACAAAGCGTAATGCAACCATTATATCCCATGAAAGTAAAGTTACGTATCAACTACATTAAATCGTTTTATTATCTGGTGTGCGTTTTACTTGTACGCTAACAAAAAGATTTTATCGATAAACTAAATTTTGTTGTAATGTAATTTTCATGAGTAAATGTTAACGTTTCAGTAAATTAATTATTTGTTTAATTTAATTTCTGTAACAAGGTAATACGTAGTATTAATTTCATTTCAGTTATTAATTAAATTATTATGGGAATGTAATTTAAATTTCTGATTGGTGGAAATTCTAAATCGGTATTTTAATATAATAAATTCGTTATTTTTTATTTGTTTATCTAAATAGAACAATAAAATGTATTGGAAAATGTATTTATGCAACAATAATAAAATTTAAAACTGTAAAATATATTACAAATTTTAATTTAAAAACTGTTTTGTGTATCTACATATGAGTATTTAATTATGGACACTTGTTTAAAATTTATTGCCAATACAAAATATTAGGTATTTTAGTATTTATAGCGACTGAATAACAACGTCTGATAAAATCGTTTTCACGTCTGCGGTTATTGGTAACATTAAATAAAACATTAAACAGAAAATTATAATATTGTGGAGAGGATTGCGTACGTATGTGTGCATTAATTGAACTTCACTTTGAAAGTGGTGTGAGTCCAGTAAAAAAAAATGAGGTATTTATACTTAATTTAATGTAATTTTTTTATTTATAACTAGTTAGTATTTATTTTCTTAAAAAATGCCCATGCTTTGTCCAATTTTAAATTGGTTGGTAAAAGAAATTGCAAAAATATTAATTAGTAACTATTAATTTTTTTGAAACAAGAGAAAATGGATTTAAACCACTCTCAGAATAAATGGTCCAATTAGTGAAATACAAATTCGTGTTTATGAACAAAAAAAAACTAATTCTTAAGAATTATGTTTCGTTTATGATTATGTTTAGTTTAGTTTTTTACTTTTTTTATTAATGTTTTAAAGATTTTCTTAGATTTGTTCATTTTGCACATAATGTACGAACAAAAAGCAATCTCCAGTCGAAAATTGTTCGGTTCGAAGTGTGATTAAAGTACAAATAATATATATATTTAATAAATAAATAAAATTACCAGAGTAAAAAAAATATAAACTTCATATTATTATTAGGTTTTATTACATTTCTAGCGATATTTAGCATTCATAAATGTCACTGAGTTATCGCGATGCATGTAAACGTTGTGGTGATTGGAATCTCCTTTTTACAGGAATCGAACTGTTTGTATATTTGTTTGTAAAATACTCGTAAATAACAGATTATTTAATCCGAACTAAATTATTATTATTAACAATAATTAATAATTTAAATTCAACAAAAAGAGATCTGCATCCTTAGCTGTCCTTTTCCATTAAATACCCTTCATTTCATACTGATCATCCCACATTACCTCTAACGATCGTCCACCAAACAAGATACCATCCATGTTAGGAAATATCACGATCCCATCGAGTCCTCAAGTGTTAATATCGCGAGAACAATGGTCCTGATGGCGCGCTTTGTTGCCAAGGGCAGAGTGGGGGGCGCAGTTTCGCGAAAGCAATATCGCGCGGCCACTCCACGTCACTTCCAACTGCCGCTTGGTATTCATGACTCGAAAACGCGTCTCAAGTCAGCGCTTCCGTCTTAGCGCGAGAAGGGAGAAAAGAAGACATCGGGATGGGTCTATTTCGTGGAGGTGGTTTGGTGTTGATAGTGGATTATGTGTAATTAGTAATGTTTAAGCTTCAACGGATGGACTACGGAATAGACGGATGTGGTACAATTAGAGCTGTTTTCTTTATCCACTGTTGAGATTTGTAATGAATATTAAGATATCTCCGTTCCTGTTCTTCCACAAAAAATATAGTATTTAAAAAATATGCTATTTTTATTTGGAAGCAGGGCGACAAAAATGAATAAGTACGAGTATTTACAAAATTTGTTGAAGCCTACAACGAAAATGATCTTTAAACTGAAATGCATTTTAGGGAGAGAAATGCATGATTTTTCATGAAGTGAAATTTGTAACACGAGGGCGAAGGCCAAAGGCTACAAAGCACCGAGGGAAAAATAGCATTCACTGCCGAGGTGTTCGTATATACAGAGTGATCAAAAGAAATTGTTACAGTTGGCACTAAAAAAAAACTACATGAAATTGGTAAGCCTGATACACAAATTCATTTCCTGTTGTTGACAGTGACAATTAAAATTTAAATTTGAGTACATTTATTATTACATTTATTTCTAAAGTATTTCTATTACTTAAAAAGTAAAAATTCTATTAGCTGTCAGACTCCTGACATAACCTATTTGTATTTATTAGAAATATCAAATAGTATTTCCGCCTTTACCTGACGTTGTGCCAACTGTGGAATAAAAAGATCTCTGGAATTGTATTGCCAACTATAACAATTCCTTTTGATCACCCTGTACTATTTTTTCACGATCTCAGTATTTGAAATATTTCTATATGCTTCCGTATCATAACAACATTACTCAATTTGATTACTATAATGCCATTTCATTATAGTCCAAGGACTAATCTAATATCATTGTTTTGTTTTATTTAATTCAAATGTCAAAACAATATTATTATTTATGGGATGGCTCAGTAGTATTGAGTCGGCTTGTGGATTCGGTTCCCACAAGCGACAAACAATTTTCACCACATTAATAAACTACCCCTGTGGCTCTCCCACCACTAATATCTTTGGAGGCCCTGATTTTACGGCTGCTAACCTCATTTCATGTGCAAAATATATCACTTACCGAGATCTACTACGGCAGAGTGCCACAACTAGTAATGGGTAAAAGGCGTGATGATATATTTATTAATTTAATTTAATTGTAAATGAAAATATTTACATAAGTAAATAAATTAATTATATTTATGAAGCGAAATTCCGCAATTGTTTAAATTCATTTCCCATGGGGAAAAATTAACTATTTCTCTCCCATAAGATAAAATTTGACACTTCCCTCATGATTTTGGTATCATAGAAACTTAGTTTCTCTCCCGGTCGTGAAAAATATGTAATTAAATAGTTCGTAAATAACTTATGTGTCAATCGGCGATTAATATTCTCTATGATGCCTCGATTATTAATTGTCCTCATAACCACATTGGATAGTTAAATAAATATTTGTTTCGACATGAGTTACTCAGCATCAGAGAAAAGATAATATAACAAATGGCCATCACCACATAATCTACTAAACACAATTTCACATTAACATCTCGTTGTGATCCGTTATTCCCGCCACGTCCTGCGAAAGCGCCTCACAAATCTACTTTCCGTGTGGACGATATTTAGACGTATCTGTCGCATCGATCGTGAATACTAAGTAATCGCGAGCGAGTGAGTACATACTGCGATCGGGGGTGGTTGTGAAGACGGTCACTGAGCCGAGACAAAAGCCGCGGAAACTTGTAAACGAGCTTAGATACTCAAAACGCAACTAAAGTGTGTGCGACCATGAAATTATGCACGATGCTACTTCAGCGGAATAGCAAGTTTTTTTTTTTGCCGGGGATTGTTTATGAGATTATAATGGTCTGAAATTTATACTTGTTATAAAGAGTTTTATAATTATTATATTTCTTTTAAGCATAAAACGTTTATAAACAACACTATATTCTTTTCTTCACAAGGGAAGTTTTATTGTACTAAATGTAAATTTCGACTGCCATGCAGTCATCGGCAGTAGTACAGTAACAAATTAAAAACTGATATTTATACTATTGCAGGTAATAATTCTTGTAATTAGGTAACGGGAATTTTAATAACAATAGAAGAGTAAATTTTACAGAACCGTACAGGTGCAGCGGCTTAAACTTAATTATTTGTAAGTCATATTTAACAAATTTCAATAATAAAATAACAAACCTTTTGTAACATTTAGTTTATTTAGACAAAAACAGGTGGCACTAGTGGCAATTTTCTAAATAAAAAATAGGCTAGAACTATAATTTTTTCTCTATAATATATTTGCTTTGTGGTTGGGCCTCAGTCAAATAATTATTAGTGGATCTAATTTTAGAAAAATAAACAAATATAGGAAAATATAGCTGAAAATTACATTGAACACGCTTCTATTTCTATTATAAAATCCGTTTAAAACACTCAAGAAATTAATATAAATAAATAAATATAATAAATATATCATCACGCCTTCTACCCATTACTGGGTGTGCCACTCTGCCGAAACAGATCTCGGTAAGTGATATATTTTGCGCGTGAAGTGTGGTTACCAGTCGTCAAATCTCGTCCCCCAAAGATGTTAGTGGTGGAGGAGCCACAAGGGAAGCTTTTGAAATTATGAAAATTGTTTGTCGCCTGTGGGTATCGAACCAAGGTTCTCAGGATCCACAGGCCGACTTCATACCACTGAGCTAGCCACTCTATTGCAGATTTAAAGTGGACTATTTAGATTAAACTTAACAAACGTGAAAACTACACTTCATACTAATGTTGTCTTGTTATATTATATGTTTTGTTTTTAAATTAAAATTGTTGAAATCGCTAGTTCAGTAGCAACGCGTCGGACTGTGAATCTGAGAACCCGAGATCGATTTCCACAGCAGGCAAACTGATTTTCACCACATTAAAATTACCCCTGTGGCTCCCCCACCACTAATATCTTTGGGGGTAGTGGCTTAGTGGTATCTAGTCGGCCTGTGATCATGGTTCGACCACACAGCTGACTAAAAGTTTCACCAATTTAAAATTACCCTTGTGGCTCTTCCACCACTAACATCTTTAGGGGTTGAGATTTGACGGCTGTTAATCGCATTTCACTCGCAATTATATATTATTTACCAAATCTGCTTCGGTAGAGTGCCACACCCAGTAATGAGTAAAAAGCGTGATGATATATTTACTTTTTGTCTATTTATTTAAAATTACCCCAGTTATTCTCCATCCACTAACATCTTCGGGAGGTGTGTTACGACTAGTAACCGCACTTCGCGAGTATAAATGAGGAGTGACTTGATCAAAAAAAATATTTGAGTTATTTATAGTTTTTTTTTGCAGGCATAATCTTTATTATATATAGGTGACTCAAAACATAATTTAAATGGTTTATAGAGCAATTAAAGAATAATCCTCTTTAAAAAATATATATTTATAAAAAAGGTACTTAAAAGGGTACTGAATTTTTAAAAACTGCGTTTTTTTCTGTTCAACAAAAAAAACTGCGTTTTGTACCGAATTTTCAGTAAAAGCAGCGTTTTATTAATTGTTTTTGTTTAAATAAAAAACAGTGCAATGTAAAATTAATTGTTATTATATATTTATTCAAATATTATAAACATACAAAAATGTAAAATTACGACCGAAATCGATGAGAAACTGCGTTTTGAAACGTAACGCTAGTTTTAAACGCATAAAGTAATGGAGGAAACTATGTTTTGATACGATTCACTGTACACATTATATTCAGTCTGATATAATGTACGTAACGCCATCTATTATTTAAAAAAAATATTTTTGTTAAAAACTGCGTTTTGAAAAGTCACTCCTCAAATATCACTTATCGAAATCTTCTATGGCAAAGTAATGGGTAAAAGACTCAAGCACTACATTCCATTATAAAAAACATATGTTGTAGTCTTACGAAAATTAAATATGGATTTATTTTTTAAATAACGGATTTGTAGAAAAGTCAAAAAAATATCAAAATTTGACTAAACTATATTAGATTTTTATTTTTGCATGACTGTAAATGTTGATAACCACCCTATTCAATTAAAACCTCCAGTACACGATTATTTTTATTCCAAGCGCTAACAACACCATAACGAGACAATAAAATCATAACGAGGAGAAAGACATCAAGAAATTTTATAGCGTCGTTGTCTCCGCAGTAGGCGATGATTTACCGTTGCGCAGTACATAACCAACTCACCACCGCCACCGCCGTCGCCGAGAGCGAAAGCGGCGGCAGGAGAGAGAAATGGTTACTTGTAAATAGAAATCCGCAGGACGAAAGGATCATTTTCTCTGGGGATTCAGATGTAAAGATATCTATTTGGATTACAGTGAAGTAGAAGTACTTCATGGCTGCGTGACGCCGAAAGAGAAATTCGGATTATATGCGAATTCGAAATTTGACACCATTGGCGTACGAATTGGTTTTCTGTAAAAAGATCGACAACAATTATGACCTATACGTCATGTTTAAAATTATGTTAATGAAATTGTTCATAGTAGATTTGCTTTTTGTTTCTGTGTCTATACCAGAGCTGGGCAAGCTACTTAAAAAAAGTAGTTAAGCTACAGCTACAGCTATTCTTTAAAAATGTAGCTGAACTACAGCTATAAGCTACATTTTGTAAAATATAGCTAAGCTACAGCTAAAGCTTTCATTAAAATAGCTGTTAAATTTTAAAGCTACTTTTTTCAATTAATGTGAATTATTAAATTTGCCATTGTCATATAATCAGTTGATCAGTATTTTGTTATAATGACTGTTAATAAATATAAAAAATCGCAAATGGACAAATGTACTGTTAATTTGTTAAGCTATAATTCTTATTTATTAATAGAAGACTCCTAAACAGTCAATGTTTAGTTCATATTTAATACAAAAGTAGGATACGTTAAGAACAAGTGAAAAATAAAATATGTTGATAGATTTTACACTATATAATAACTTGTTATCCTACAGTTATAGAAAACAATAAAGAAGGTACAATTCAAATACAAAACAAAAATTAATAGGTATTTCTTAATGAACAGTGGTAGCTCTAAGCTACAAAAAGTAGCTTTGAGCTACAAAAAGTAGCTTTGGGCTACAAAAAGTAGCTTTGGGCTACAAAAACTAGCTTTAAGCTACAAAAAGTAGCTTTAAAAGTAGCTTCAGTTGTTATAACAATATTTTTAAGCTAATAGAAAATAAAATAACTCGCTACAAGCTACAGTTATATTTTTTTACATATAGCCAAGCTACAGCTACAGCTAAGGTAAACGTAGCTAAGCAAGTAGCTAAGCTACAAAAGTAGCTAGCTACTGCCCAGTTCTGGTCTATACGCTTTAAAAAATATAGTGTTAAACGCTGCAATAAACTAACCAAATACAGTGTCCCCACGAGGATAAAATATTTAATGTCAACTTTTACATTTACCCAAATGTTTAATTTTAATGTACTTTAACCAAAGCTCAAATGGTTAAAGATTGTTTATAGGGTGGCTCAGTGGTATTGAGTCGGCCTGTGAATTTCAGAACTCGGGTTTGATTTCCACGACCGAAAATCAATTTTCATCACATTTAAACTACCCCTAGAGCTCTCCTTCCACTAACATCTTTGGGGGCCTTGATTTAACGGCTGGCACCAGTATATTACGCGCAAAATATATCACTTACCGAAATTTGCTACGACAGAGCGCCACGCCCAGTAATGCGTGATGATATATTTATTTATTTAATTTATTTATAATTCATTCTGTTGCTAATCTCAGCTAACACTCGTTTCGTACAACTTTCGCTTCATCCACACTCATCATTCCTTTCAATCAAGTTAGTTGTTTATATCTTTCACCCACAATCTTCCGTTCACGCAACAAACCTTCAATCATATCCATCCATTTATTCCTAGATTATCCACGCAATCTCTTACCCTCCTCACGTTACTCATTTGTCAATTACATTTTCTCATTAAGAAAACAACTACGTACTTCGATTGTTGTTGCATGCTTTAAAAAATGAAGTAATCATCAAAGCAATTACCATGCAGTTGTTAGATTTGCTGCAAGTGAAACTAATTAAAAGAATTCATTATGATCGTCTAAATTAAAATAGAATCGTTCTTCCTCTGCATCTCATTCACAACAGTCCGATTTCAATTAGATTCTACAGTGGAAGCAATTTCAGCACATCAACATAAATACAAATTAAACATTCGGCGAAACTGTTAATCTTAATTCGCGGACGTGGAACGTGCCTGGAGCCCTCGCATTTCCATTTCCCTTTGCGTCGGGAAGTCGAGGTGTTTTTTAGCTGTTTCACCTGCTGTGCAGTGCTACCGACGTTGATTGCCGGACTCAACAGGTTGAAAGGATGCTTCCCGTTTCAACCATTCCTATTTTGTCTGACAAACGTATAAAAACAAAATTACATGTCATATGGCATAGTTTATATTGTTGTCTCCATTATCAATTTATGTCAATCATATACAGAGGAATATATTTTAAAGTTGAAAAATATTTAGAAATATCGATCTATTTTTCTTATAAATTGCTGTCATTTTTATATTAATAAATACAAAAGGTTAACTTAAAATGTACATGTTACTGTGACAAATTTGGTTGTATTTCAAAATATGCTTTGTTGTTAGTTTTGTTTAACAACGTTATTAATAATTGTCAAATTGGTAAAAAAACAATTAAAATGTTATTTATCTACTATCATTATAAATATATAAAATATATATATCATCATGCCTTCTATCAATTACTGGGTGTGGCACTCTGCCGAAGCAAATCTCGGTAAGTGATATATATTGCGCGTGAAGTGCGGTTACAAGTAGTCAAATCACGGCCCCCAAAGATGTTAGTGGTGGAGAAGCCACAGGGGTAGTTTTTGAAATTATGAAAATTGTTTGTCGCCTGTCAGAATCGAACCAGGGTTCTCAGGATCCACAGGCCACTGAGATAGCCACCCCATTACTCTAATATTATATAATATCAAAATTATCTTACAGATTATGAGTGTCGTAATAACACTTTTTGCCGTGCTAGGTGCGGTAAAGTATCTATATACGAGTATATATAGTACTCGTACATCCATCCAAAACCCAAACATAGGCTTATAACATGTGATATCAGTTTTTTTAGTGCGCATTGGTTCCCTATTAATAAAAGTTGTAAAGAATAAATTACGGTTTTTTTTATATAAAATACATTTCATTTGTATATTTGATCAGAACGCAAAATATACGTAAATATTTGTATTATTCGTAAAAATACAGGCTTCCATGAAAAAAATAAAACAATTTTCCGATAACGGTGGCCGTTTTCGTCATAGTCGGAAAGGGATGTTATTGTTATGAGCACATACGACATACGTAATCACGCAAGGTACACGTATGTTTATTGTTTGTCAGGACGACAGCTGCATCGGACATGATGGATTTTGCCTTGCAAGTGACGTGTTCAATTAAAGGAATATTGATAAATTTAATTAAAATTATTTCGCAGATCGAGATGACGATATTTATAGTTTCGGTATGTAGCTTTAAATAGCACATTAAATTATATAAAGGGATTCGTAATGAAATCTCGTAGATGTAATTTCGTTGACTTATTATTCTATAAATATACTTCTAATTTTCCATTTCTAGTTCTTGTTTCTTGCTGTCTAACCGTCTTTTAGAATATTTTCCTACGACTACTACGAATAGTTAACATTTATTCTTTCAGTCGTCTACGTAAAGTTGATGGTTACTATATATTGTTATAGTTTCACGAGTAGGGTTACCACCTCAGAACTAAGTTTCGCCCGGAGACGATGACTATTTTTTTAAAGAAGATCCTGCAATTTTATTATTATTACCATATTTTATAAAAAAGGGTTACATAGTTTTGTTAAAGACAAGTGTTTTCGTTATCATGGTAAAATAATTACATATAAAATAAAGTAAAACAAGATTGGAAGTGATAAATCTACTGTAACAATAAAATTAGTGTACTCAACGTCATATATACGATTAAACTGTAACAATATTAACAAAATTGAAGATAATCACATGCAACAGAAGACATAACCTCACCTAAAATTATGTCTATTCCTGAAAACTTGATACAATTCTAAAAAATTTGATCTGATATAAGATGATATATCAACTATTAGAACCGAAATCAATTGTATAAATTCTTCTTTAAAATCATGAGGACAGAATCAAGAAATTGGAAGATTTAGTGACAGAAATTAAACTAGATAACAGTAAGATGTAGAAGATCATCAAAGAAAAAAATTTGATAATTTAGCGGCGTCGAAAATTCCGAAAGTGAGACAGATTTGTCCTGGATAACTAACTACATAGCATTACATATTCAATTTTACTTACACAACCCGGAGAAATAATAATTAAACACGGAGTCTCCGGGTCAAACCCAGAGAGGTGGCAAGCCTATTCACGAGCCTAAAGTGCGCGAGTAATAAAACATCAATTTACGCTCTTAATACATAAATAACTATTTAGTTATATTAAATTTTTCTGTAACTCAAGTTATTTTTTCCGTTCCATTCGAACTTCCAATCAAAATGATAAATTTTCTTAATTTTTAAGACATTCGTAATTTTATCAACGTAAGACAATTGCCGTCATTTTGACATGAGAGACTTAATTTTTATACTACTCTGCAAATTAGGAAGTTAATCTCAACTATAATACAAGGTCCAGAGTCACCGAGCCGCAGTGTGATAGATAATATATTTTTAATTTGAGTGGATTCTATCTCATGGCCTCCGGATTCAAATGCCATAACGCTTATGTTATATGTTCTCACATACCTTCAGAATAATGTTTTAATTCGATATTATTTTAGTAGCCAAAAAATATTTTACCAACAGTAAATTAACTATCATCTAGCAACTACAGCAAAGATTTATCCTTCACTGAAAAGGTTAACTTTTAGTACAAATATTCTAACCAAAAAACGCCACTTTTTGACACAACCAAATCGCATTAATTGTTAATGAAAAGTAGTTTGTAAATATTGTAAACTTGATTTAAATAAATCACAGCGAAGTTACATGTCGTATGTAATTAATGACGTTATTTTCAAATAATCGACTTGTTTTTATAAATTTTAACAAAGTTTAATATTTAATCTTTAGCGGAACAACTGGCCATTAGTAGTTACAATGGATGTTTTAATTTTGTCGATGGGTTCGCGGATAATTACAATTGGTAATTTATTAGCTATGAACGTTACTTATAAGTTAAATAAAAACTATGAGCCTCTCTGTGAAAAAATCATTCTGCAGCCTTCGACAAACAATGAACATAGAACAACGTTTCAGGAACACCAAACATCGAAACACGGAGGCTCACCTCTTAACCTGCATATCGATATCTCTAGGCTAAATACTGCTTTAGTTGCGATGTAGTGATAGAATATTACGATGTCTTCTCTTGTCTCTGCTGTGCACCTGCGTTCCTGTGTACGTGTGCACCCGACGCCGGTCGTCGACTGAATGACGCAGGACGTCGAGTTCCCGTACACAGAGAAATTAGTCTCGCTTTGAGTATCGTCTTTGCATTAACACTGTTCAACACGAGATTATTTCATGTTTGCGATTTAACTTATAATTGAACAATTAGATTGCTTTAACTGTTTTTAATTGTTGATGATTCATACCTATTGAGATGGGCTCCTATGCCATAATCGAAATAATAAGGATTAATGAGAAAAACAAAATATATGTATTGAGTTACGATTATTAGCAAAAAAAATTTTAATAATAATGCTTTATTGCCGAGATATAAGTGATTAAAAATATAATGACATCACAAGAATTGAAGCAATGTCATTGAACAATTTTTCCCGCGTAAAATAAGAGTCATTTGCAGAGTAGAACGCTACTAACTTCATTGAAATGTCAGTGGGATCTGTCATATTTGTTTATTTAGTAACAATAAAGAAAAATGTTTGACTAGGATTGATTATTTGATGAAACTGATGAGTAAATGTTTTATGAATAATTTTAGGGTTCGTAAATAAATAATTGCAGTACACCACCAAAAGAACACTTTCACTGAAGCAAATAAAACCCCAAATATTAAAGAGAAGAAAATATGCAAAATAATCGTTATCTAAAATTGTTTGGCCTTTTCTTGAATTTCAAAATTTTACCATGTTTTACATTGCAATAAAGAAATTATCGCTCAATTTATATCAGTAAAAAAAAGTATATTTATGCAGAAAATTATGAGGAATACAATGGTAATTGTTTTACGCCTTTATCTAGGCTAGTTTTTGCCATATAGTGCAGTTAGCGAAAAATGGTCTAATAGAGATTAAATTTATGCAAAAATTTACTTTTTCGAAGGCTATATCTCAAAAACTAAACAAGATATGAAGATGCGCCTAATGGCATTGAATTTCTCGTGTTCACTAACAACTTCATAAAAACAGTGATTGAAAAGTAATATTTTATATACCGGCAGATTCGTATGAAAGCAGAATGCATGAAATGAAAATGAAAATAACAGAATAAGGGCTAGTTTTTCAATTACATGTTTATTCTCGATTACTGTTAATCATGATTAAATAATAATGGAAACTATGGTTTCAATTATTATTTAATCATGATTATCATTAATCGGTGATTGAAAAACTAGCCCTTAATAGAGTAATTATGAAAATAAGGCCAGTCATTTATATATCAATATGTAAGAGATAATGATCGAGAAATTAAACAGAAAACTGATTAATATTATTCCATATTTCACATTATTTACATCGACTGCAAGTTCAACAGACTAATATCATACGTCTTCTACGTCAGTTGGTCTACTGACGAATGCATCTGCTCGGTTGTCCGTTGTCTGTGAGCTGCAGCGGCGGCGGCGACGGCGTAGTGGTGGTGATAACATCCCTGTCCATTGCCTCCGGCTGGGTATTGATCGATGGGAGACGCGAACCGCGTACATCTCCGCGCGGCTGCAACTACATCCTCCCGATCGCGATGTTTTGTTCTGTTGACTTCAAGAACTTGTTTGTTGGCTGATTGACTGTGGAGTAATACTATCTGCTGTCGAGAAGTCCAGTAGCATTGCTTCTTTAAGAGGAACTTGGCATATATTGCTTTGATGCTGATACTGCATTCATATTAATAAGTTCTTGAAGTTCTGTTACTTGGTTTGTTCTGCAGGAGATTATGAAATGAAATGGGAAACTTTTTGAACTTAGTGATGTGTTATTTATTTGTTATGTTGTATAACAGGATGTCATTTCCTCTGAACTCCTTGGATACTCGAAGCAATTACTCTTCTTTTGTTCATTAGCTGCTAGATTTTTACAAAGGTTTTAGCTAATCCTGAATTTTAGATTAGCTAATCTTATGCTAGTTCGACTTAAAAAAAGTTAATTCAACTCATTTTCTGAAAACTAAATGGTAGGAAGATTGTATTAAAGTTTATTACAACTTTTTTAGGAATATGATTTAGCTTCATTTGACGAATCCAAAATTCAGGATTAGCTAGATTCTGGCTAAATTCTTTTGAGAATTGGACTGTAGGTGTTTTGGGAATGATATCAAGACGGCTTGAAGTACATCAATGATGTCTAATTTTAATTCAAGAGTACAAGTAAAGTTCCACAATATACAGGCAATCGTAGCTCAGTGGATAAAAGCGAGGTAAAACTTGCATTTCTTAATTAGCAATCAAGAGGTCGTGCGTTCAAATCTCACTAACTTCTACTTAACGTATATCCAAAAAATACGATTGTGTCTGAGTGGTTCGGATTCCACTATAAGCTGTACGTCCCCTGTATTGTAATTGGGATTTACTTCCTGTTGTGCAGAGTAACAAATAAATAAATAAATAGGAATCAGTCAAAAGGAAAATGGTCCAATCAAAAGTTGGATATACTTCTACATATTAAATATAAAGCCTTCTTCCAATATCATCCTCTAAACTCTACTTCATGGGTTAATATTTTTTTACATTATTTATTAGATGTTGTGAGTAAGAATTCAAGTTGTTAATTCCAAGAAAAAGCAGACTCTTTTTCCCCTCAAAATTATGGACAGGAACAATCATATTTCTGGGAGTTATAAGATAAATAATGATAATTATCTAAACATTGTAACAATTGTAAAAATGAATGTTTAATAGAATAAACAATTCATTGTGGGTGATTAACTACCTGTAGGCAAACTAATTCTTTCTTAAATGATTTTTTGCGCTACTAACCTATTTTATCTGGCTTCCTGCACTGTTATCTACAGATCTATTTTCTCTATATATCCTGTTATAAAGAACTTACCGATCTTGTATTCTAATATAATATTAAAGATAACTGACTGAATATAGAATAAAGAGAAATAAGTATTCTACCGTTTTTATTTGAATCATTTTTCTCAAAACTAATTCAAGAATGTAAAATAAAATTAGCTAGTTGACTTTCAAAGAGACGAACTTAACTGATCGGTACGATGTCTGTGATATCGGCAATAATTAAAAATGTTTATATAGTAATCTGAAACAGAGTCCCTAGATGATGAAATCAATTTTAATTTAGATGACTTTTTTTTATAAATATATAGGTCAAGTTCGACCTGTAAATGTGTCAGTGAAACTTTTATAAAATATAGCCAACTTTTGACAGAAAATAATAGTTTCCGCAATACCCAATATTATATTTTCACCCAGCAACGGATAAAAGGCGTGATGATACAATTTATATATTTTTTAGTTTATTTTACGAAAGTAAGTAGAACTGATACTCGCTTAGAAATTTGGAGTCGCATGAAAATTGACATCGTCTCACAGCATCACAACTGGACTAAAATTTCATTAAAATTAAAACATTGCAATTTCCACTAATGGCTGAAAAATAACAAAGACTGATTGTGTCAATTTAATTTAAAGCTGTAATAAAAAATAATGCTGAACTACGTTAAAAACATGGCTTAATGATTTTGCTATAATTATAGCTTCGATGCAGAATCAGGAATCTGTCACTCAACAAAGCAAAAGCGAGCGAACGTGATACAATTACTTTACAACTAATATCGCTGCATCAGTAAAATAATTCAAACATGATACATGACAAGGGTTCCTGTACTTCAGTGCACCCCTCGTGTTCTCGCCGAAATACGACAACCATCCAGGATCGGACCCACCAGAATTTAAACTCTATGATTATGTTTTTTATTATCTATTGGGGTGGCCAGCTCAGTGGTATGAAGTCGGCCTGTGGATTCTGAGGTCCCTGGTTCGATTCCCACAGGCGACAAATTTTCATAATTTGAAAAAGCTATCCCTGTGGCTCCTCAACCACTAACATGTTTGGGGGCCGTGATTTGACGACTGGTAACCGCACTTCACGCGCAAAATATATCACTTACCGAGATCTGCTGTAGCAGAGTGCCACACCCAGTAATGGGTAGAAGGCGTGATGATATATTTATTTATTTTATTTATTATCTATTTAAATATATAGAAACTAACTAAGTAGAATACATTTATTTTTCGCTGCCAATAGACAAAAACTATAATATTATCACTTTCGATTAATGGATTTTTCTTAAAAATAATTTAGCAACAAATTTATAAATAGGACTAAATTTGGCGCAGTCGAGGCAGTACATTTTTATTACGTGTTGGGTCTAACCTGAAATGATAAAATAAATTAAAAATTTCTGTTAAATAGTAGCAATAGCCATGGCTCTTGTTTTTTATGGACTTTTTTATAAACGTCAATGTTTGACAGTTATAAAAGTCTATCTATTTTATAAATTACTCATATTTAGTTACTTTTGCATTTTGTTGTAAAACTAAAAAATCTTTAATTTGAACTGTTAACTTTGTTCTAATTTAAATGAAGAATAATTAAAGCTGCATAATGAAAAGTGGCGAAGGAGTGTTAACCCTACCCGTGATTAAAGAATCGACATGTATTGTAATTATATTTAATAAATTAAATCATGTGTTGTCCTTAGCACGAATAAGAATGCGATTCCTACAGCTGACAAACGTTTCTTCACATTAAAATTACCCTTGTGGCTAACATTTTTGGAAGCTGTGATTAGACGGCTGATAATCGCACGTCACGAGCAAAATATTTCACTTACCAAGATCTACTTTGTCAGAGAGCTACATTCAGTAATGGGTAAAAGACGTAATGACATATTTATTTTTAAATGTCTATCATATATTACATTTGTAATATTAATTCGCATTCCTTATTAAAAATTTAGCCATGTGGATCTCCCTAAAATAATATCTTTGGGCCGTTATTTCACGGTTGTTAACTGCGTTTCACGCACATAAATATATTACTTACTGAAATCTGGTACGTACCTCATCCAGTAATGGGTAAAAGGCGTGATGATATATTTATTTATTTTAATTCACATTCCAATATTTCTAGATCAATAAAAATAGTAACCATCTCCTATTTCGAACATATCACAAAGCATTCATAAAAGTGTATCGCATGTATTGTTTGCAGTCCGTGTCTGTCTCGTAGGGATGAAAGACAGCAGACAGTATATTATGTTGTGTAAAATCAGTAGGTGGTTCTGCTTCACCCCAGCGCCCGGCAACGGCTCAATGACGTGTATCTGAAACTCAAACTGTAATATACTTCACGCAAAGAGACGCGCGTCCCTCCCGTTGCTAGCTTCGCCACCCCTTCGCGTTCGCCGCCACCGTTTTGCATGAAGCATGACTTTATTTGCCGCACGAGCTTTTCATTCAGCAGCCCACAAATAATGAACTTGATGATATGTTTCAGTCTATTTGATTTCTCTCGACGTTTATATTTGATGTTTGATAATACCCGACCTTTTGGCCAGTTTGGGAACTATGGTAGGTATTTAATTTTGTATACTTCAAAAGATGTTAGTGGGAGACCCTAAGTAAGGGCAATAGTAAACTAAATTAATTTTAGTTCGGAATTATATGAAATATATATCTACAAATTTTGTATGTATTTACGTTGTAATTAGAATTCTTTATTAAATAAATATCATTTTTGCCGATTAACATGCAAAGTAGGCTTTTGTTGACAAATGACAAGTTTTAAAAGTGTTGCTATGGAAAAACAACAAATTTGACAAACAGTTTTTACTGCTGAAAAGAGGAACCTATCAGGCGAATCTGTAATCTTCTTGAGGCAGTAAAAACAGTTATCTTGCTTGTATTGTGCAATATTTTATTTGTTACTCGCTTGTAAACAGAATTAAAAACTAAAATTAAATCGTATCAGTTTTAACTGGAAAAATGATATATTCCCAGACGATGGTGGGAAATTGTGAGACAAGGTGTACGCGAGTCCAAGAAGATACTTTTCCTATATGTTACACATACTATTTTTTTGCGATTAGTTTATACTATATTTAATTAGTTTATATTTCATTTATAAACATCAAACAATCAACAAGACATTCAATTGTTACGTTTAATTGATAAACATATCTTATGATAGCGTAACCATGGTTGGTTTATTTATTTTCACAAGCGTACTATACAAAAAAACTTCGCCAGAGGCCGCGAAAGATATATCTCGGATTATTATTTATCGTAACCTAGTAACAATACTATAATATTAGAATAATGTACTTTTGCAGATAAAAAATAGTTTTCGTTCGATCAAAAAAAAGATTTTTCGATCGAACGATTCTTGAAGGGTACTTACATTTGTTCTGTGATGAAAACAGCCTATTTCAATGCAATATTTTTTCTATATATCTAATTAGAGTTATCTGTCACTTTGTATTGATATATAAATAAAATAAATAAATATATCATCACGCCTTCTACCCATTACTGGGTGTGGCACTCTGCCGAAGCAGATCTCGGTAAGTGTTATATTCTGCGCGTGAAGTGGAGGAGCCACAGGGGTAGTTATTGAAATTATGAAAATTGTTTGTCGCCTTTGGGAATCGAACCAGGGTTCTTAGAATCCACAGGCCGACTTCATACCATTGAGCTAGCCACCCCATATATTGATATATGTGTTCTTATTCTTTTTAAATAATCTAAAATTGCAATATAATATTTGTTTTCCATTAATATCAAAACTGTTTTTCTTATATATAAGAGTTTTAATAGATGCAGACAGAGATCCACGTATTACAAAAAAAAATCCCAATATAGAATGTCTTTATAAGAACGCACGTATTACATTTATTCAATAGCAACAGAATGGAGTTGGATTTTGCTGAAAAGCGTTACGATTTAGTCCGATATCCTTGGTAATCCTTTTATTGTGGCACATATCCCAGCATCACAGTCATTGTGACGCACAGGAAACGAGGATGAATCTAACGGATAGATAAGGATAGGACAACAAGACTTGTATGGAATGAAAGAAGATCGCGCATCAGCATCAGGTGACCCTTCATCTACTGAATAAAAAGAACGATCTCTAAAGAATTGGGATCAAACAAGATAAGAATTTAGAAGAAGATAACTTCCCCTAGATCGAAAGATTTTGTTGTTGAAAGAGAAGGTTTAAAATGTATTAGGTAATTTACCATTAATGTTATGTTTCAAAAATAAAATAATTTAATAATGACAGTTACTCCATTAGGGTTTTCATTTCTCCAAAATAACTTAACAAAACAAAAATAATGTTTGTATCAACAGCTCGAAATTCACTCGACAAAGACAAAGGCAAAATCAATGATAAGAGCATCATAACAGTTTTTCCATGTGAAAGTTCTATAGCAAAACTTTTGTGTTTATACTGTATATGTATGTATTGTTACAAATATCGATATTTCTAGAGTTTGTAACTTTTGTAACTAATTAACTAAACGTCCGACATGCATGGTATTCACTATAGCATTAAGCAAATGAACTATAATAGTCAAAACGATCATTTACCAAAGTCAAAAACAAAAAAAATATCGTTTAGATTTAATTTTCATAAAAAGTCTTTCTATTAAACCGAGAATACGTAACCAATCGTAATCTATTTTATTGTAAGCGAGCAAGCATTAAAGTAATTGAATCGGAACCAGGTACGGATGCGCTCTTATGTGAATGCGATGGTGTGTGTGGCCTTTGTTGCCATCAAACAGGGTGTATGTGGGTATGTATGTGGATTTTGTTTGTTGCCACAATGCGGTGCACCATCGCGCCTGGTGTCACTTACGCTAAATTAAAAAGTGCGGACTACCACTGATGAAACATTGCATGGATGATTGTTTTCCAACGAGTTCCAAATCATACCATGAGTTTTCTATCATTTTTAATGCTTATGCATTTTTGGGTTAATTTTTTGCAACATAATTTTTGATAAAATACAAATAACTATTTCACACGACCACTTATGCTAGCTCAGTGGTATGAAGTCGGCCTGTGGATCCTGAGAACCCTGGTTCGATTCCCACAGGCGACAAACAATTTTCATAATTTAAAAAGTTACCCCTGTGGCTCCTCCAACACTAACATCTTTGGGGGCCGTGATTTAACGACTGGTAACCGCACTTTACGCGCAAAATATATCACTTACCGAGATCTGCTTCGGCAGAGTGCTACACCCAGTAATGGGTAGAAGGCGTGATGATGTATTTATATTTATTTTATTTATTTACTTATGAAAGTAATCATAATATTGTCGACAAGTTGAAAAGAACACTCACTGATATATTATTATATTGAACACTTCTAACATAACAGTTGTAGTTCCATTGATTGACAATAGATGGCGCCACGATGCAAGAAATTAATAAAATAAAATTATTTTTATGTAAAGCGAAGTTTTGGCATATTTAATATAAAATCTTGTGCTGCAACATACTACCTATCGCACTTATAGTGTAGATAACTAATACTCAACTTATATTTCTAATAACCGTGGTTCATATTTGTTTAAAATATATAATTGTACAAAATAAAAAATTGTGAAACTTCGCCATTGGCTAGATTCTAATTATAATCATACAGTAAACAGAAAAGTACTCTATTAATTCATGCTGCATGGCAATATATCTGCCCTCATAAAGCCTTAGGCGATATAGAGGAAGATTCAATACATCCTCGGAACTAATTAATCCTGGCAACGATGACATAATCAGTAGATATTCATCTAAATAAAAAAAAAAACCTAAAATGAAAGTTCCCTAGCGAGGGTTGCTCATTGCTCCGTTACTTCCCTTAAACAAACGTATCTCTGGCGACGATCTTATTCACAGTTCCATTTACTCGCAATTCTTTCCATTTCCTGTCGCATTATCTGCACGCGCCGGTTAAGCGTTAAACGGTGCGCAGCCTGATAACCGCGCCGCTTTCACGGCCCCAATTATCCGAATACGCTGCGCCGTCACCGTCGCCACCGTCGCCCGGACTCCGAGGGCGTCTGCCATAATTAAAAATGGAAATGAATTCAAGGAATTTACAGACGAGGAATGGAAATGCGCGTCCTGGTTCTTCTGTCTTCGAAGATCTAAGACTTCATTCTTTATTGAATGTTAGAGTTTGAAGTCATTTGGACTGAGCTATAATTGTTTGTTTAGTATTTTTTATTAATTTTCATTATTACTTATATTTATACAAAAAATTACAGAAATGTAATTCTAGGGTATCCAACGAATCAAACAATTTACATCATCGTTTAGGGAAATTGTAAATTATTTTAATGGTATCTCATTGTTTTTTTATTGTTAATACGCCTGTTGTTTTTAGAAATATTATTATTAATTTATGTGATATTAATTTTTCATAAAACTAAATATATAAAGTTTCGATATTGAAAATACTGAAAAATATTACTGAATATTATACATTCATACTATACGTCTAACCTGTACTGGCATAGTTGTAATTTATAATTTGTTGTTAATTGACAAATTGTCAAAAACTCTATCACGACAAAAAGAAGAGTTTGTAGTAAATTTATTAGTCACTGAATTGAATTAATGAATTAATATTTCGTTCTAGTTAATAGTAATGAGGTAGATGACTCAGTGGTATAGTGTCGGCCTCTTCACTAACTTCCTTGGGGGCCGTTATTTGACGGCTGGTAACCGAACTTCACGCCCAAAATGTAACACTTACAGAGATCTGTTACGGCAGAGTACTACACCCAGTAATGAGTAGAAGGCGTGATGATTTATTTATTAGTAATGATTTGGAAAGTAATGTTAACTTATTTTTACAACATATCGCAACGTATCGTTACATTACTAGTACGTAAAGTTAGTCTTTAGCCTTAAGTAGATCAAAATTTTTTATTATTTCATTGAGCTAACCATGATAATTATGGTAAAAGTGCGTAAAATAATTTTAACCACTCATTGCTGGGAAACCTGTGTCTAATGATAAGTATATTATTATTAAACAGTTATTTTACGAATTGAAAACAGCCAACTAAAAGTCAATTTTACATACGGTCATAGACAAACCATTTTTAAATCAATATTTGTAATTAATTTTGCAATTTTTTAATGAGTATAATGCAGTTGCAAAAAAAAGGTGTACATCGTGAAATGCCTGTTACCAGCAAATGATGAAATGTAATCTGACGTCATGAAATGCAGGGTAAAGTAATTCGTGTTTAACAGCCAAAGTCCATTTAGCAAATAAGGTTGCTGTAGGAGAAGTCAAATATCGTCATCTAAAGAGAGTACACACATCAGTAGCAATTTGCATTGAATTGCAATCGACGTAGTATTGTTCTCGACTCTACATGGAAATAGCGTGGCTTTTAAAGGCAGACGAAATCACTCACGAGGGTTACGACTGTAAAACTAAAACGTTTCTTTCTGTAAAACTACACCGCATAGGCTTCGCACAAATATGGGAAGTTTTCGATTTTGGGATTTATGTGATGCGTCACAGTCGAACGAACGCCAGCCGGAAATGCTTCGGCATTGAGTTACGCTCGGATGGATGGACGCCAGGGCGCCGCGACGTCCTGCACTCGCTTCTAGCCAGGGGAGATTTTGATTTACAATCGTACATACAATTTCGTTAAAGGCGAACTGGTTTAATGGAAGCGGTAAAGACAATTAGAAATCTGCTTGCGTTGCTCGTTTTAAATTGGTTTTATGCTACGTTTATCACAAATGGAAATTTCGTTATTCATGTATGAATATGATACAGTCAATGCGTTTTAAAAAGCAATTTCCTTGCTTTTATATTCTGGAAATGAGAAAATTCATAAATATAAACATACATAACATCACGCTGCAACCCATCAAATGGGGTAGCACGAACCCTAGAACATTCACTTATCAGCAGTTCCGTCTTTTCCATAAGGGAACAAGGGGGCACCATCCCAGGGCCTCCAGCTTCATGGAGGCGTCAAAATACCGAGGTCGTTGTTTACATGAAAAATAGAGGATTGGAATTTTTAGTGCAATTTCGCTAAGAATTGTACAATTTTTTAAATTTGAATGTCGATCGAAAGCCAAATGAAATTGCTAAATATTTATTAAACTGTGAACAAAATTTTACTAAATTAAAAAAAAATTGGGGTAGCTAGCTCAGTGGTTTCAACGCGGCCTGTGGATCCTGAGAACCCTGGTTAGATTCCCACAGTCGAAAAAAAATTTCACAATTAAAAAAAAACTACCCCTGTGACTCCCCCGTCACTAACATCTTTGAGGGCCGTGATTTGACGGCTGGTAACCACAATTCACGCGCAAAATATATCACATACCGAGATCTGCTTCGGCAGAGTGCCACACCCAGTAATGGGTAGAAGGCGTGATGATATATTTATTTTATTTTTTATAAAATTGATGGAATGGCACCATTTAAAAAAAACTACCCCTGTGGCTCCCCCGTCACTAACATCTTTGAGGGCCGTGATTTGACGGCTGGTAACCGCATTACACGCGCAAAATATATCACATACCGAGATCTGCTTTGGCAGAGTGCCACACCCAGTAATGGATAGAAGGCGTGATGATATATATATATATATATATATATATATATATATATATATATATATATGTATTTTATTTTTAAAAAAATTCAAAAAAATACATAACGTAAAATTTCTCAATAAATCCTGTAAAATGTATACAAATATTAAAATAACTTTAAAATATTTAAAAGAACTTTAAGAGCATAATAGAAGATTTTGCACAACAGAAATCCCGCAAGAAACTATTATCATTAACACAAGTCCAATTCTCAAAATACAAGTAGTAATCACTTCACTCATATTTAATTTGTTTAAAGCTAACAATAATAACCAATAAAGTCACTAAATAAAAGTACATACTGATCGTTTCCATTCAAATATTTTTTATTTTTTTTACTTTATAAAAGGGCCCCAAATGCAGTGTGCCTAAGGATCCCTACATGGCCTAAGACGGCCTTGCTCATTAGATTAATCAAATAATCAGTAATATGGGGTATAATGGCTCAGTGGTATCCGAGTCGGCCTGTAGATCCTAAGAACCCTGGTTCAATCCCCACAGTCGACAAAATATTTTCACTAATTTAAAATTACCCCTGTGGCTCCTCCACCACTAATATCTTTGGGGGCCGTGATAACCGCACTTCACGCGCATAAATATATCACTTACCGAGATCTGCTTCGGCAGAGTGCCACACCAAGTAATGGGTACAAGGCGTGATGATATATTTATTTATTTATTTATTTTTAAATAATCAGTCCTCGTCGAACATTCTCATTTTAACACATCATTCTCGCTTCAACCACATTCATAGTTCCCTACTTATCACACTCATTCGAAATCATTAATAACGCAACAAATCTTGAATCAAACGTCCATCAATAATGGTTGCTAATAAAGTTGTTATAAAATTGATATCAAATACACATATGAACTAGGAAAACTGTAATTTATTTGAAGATGGTACAAGAGGGTGGATAAATTTATCGGACAAAATTCAATCAAATGAGGATTGATGCCTGACCGAATGAAACTACTGATGCATGGAATCTAATAAAAGGATATTATTAGGTTATGTGCAATTTTCTCCCATCTTTAAATATAGCGGAGTTATTACAATTTTATTGAATTTTAACTGCGTTCGTTTTGAACATACAGATTTTATTTTATGTCGTGCGATTACCATCCGTCAGCATACGAGATTGAGAAGAATGTTATTTGAACGATTTTTCTCTCTATGATAAAATAAAATTTCATAAATTATTAATTTTTTCCTTAAGGTGGTAACTATCATGGAAGCATTTAACCCGGATTTTAATGAAATGTAAATATGTTATTTTTCATGTGTTTCTACACTAGCACGCAATTTTTTTTAAAAAGTTTACCGTTGTTGAGCTGAGTAATGTAAAGTTAAAGTCGACCAAAAATGTATTGGCGTTATAGGAACTGCACCTCGCGAGGCAGCTTACTGAGTAATAAATTCATATATTGTACTTATTTTTTAACAAAAAACTAACACACAGTACATCATGTAAAGATAAAGGTATGAGAATTTAAAAATACGTGCCTTACCGGATTAGTTTCAAAGAAATGGGCGATGAAAGTTGGATATTCTATGATTTTCAATGAAACTGTCAGAAATGCTTGGCAACATTCCACTGGTAGACAGAGATGGTCGCACGCGTAAACAGAGATGGTCGCAGGCGTAGACAGAGATGGCCGCACGAATGACAAAGCAAGAACTATGAAAATTAATATTTCGATCAGTAAAATATATTAATTTTAATACAAAAAAAATTACAGCATTTTATATTTATTTATTGTTAAAGTTGATAATAATTGCTTTGGTGCATTTTTCTCATTTTTCTTATGAACTATGAACAGGATGTGTCGATAATACAGTCACGTTTCGTACCGACTGGTAATATCATGTTGCTTGTAGTTCTCGCCTTGTTGTCATAGCTTCTGCTATGGCATGAAACATTCACTTGCAAAAATTTTGTTATGTTACTGAATTTCATAAACTAGTTAAATAGTTTATTTAATATATTCAATGTTATTGTTAATTATACGATATTTGCAGCGAAATGTTAATTCTGTTAATAACCTATACCATACAAAAATGTAATAATTATTTTTATAAACTTTTTAGGTTACCTATACTTTTGTATGAGACTGTCATGATAGAACCACCTTAAATAAATACTACTTAACGTTGATCAAATACTTATTAATAAAGATTTAAGATTTTTAATAATAATATATTTGATAAATTTAAAATGTAAAACTTTCTTGAGATGAATTTCTTTAACGCATAAAAAAGAATTCTTAACAAGAATGCTGTATCAGAAATAAAAGAATACGTATTTTAAAATTCCCGACACGTAACAAATTTCGTTAAGTGTAATGTTACATTAGCGTACGGTGAGAGAACTCGATGAAAAAAGACACTGAAATGCACTTCATGTGTTCTTGAAGGAGAGACCATTTACTTTGGCTACAAAGAAAGCGGTCTCTTACAGTAGCCTGAAAGCCAGAGGGGGTTTTGATAGAAAACAAATGTGGTGTGTGGCGCGACGGTGGTCAGTCTTAGGAAGTCAACGCTGAAGGGCGAATGGAGGGTAAGAAGCACGTCACCGTGTTTCATCAATCTCAGTTTCTTACGATCTTGCTGAAAAAAGCTACTGAGATCTCAGTTATTTCGGTTTAAGTAAATTTCAGGGATCTTTATTATTTCAATGTTTGTAGTGCTACTGAGCATAATAATAATTAAGTAATATAAAGATAAGATATCAATGAATAAATAAAACAAAGACAAATTGTCAATTGCGATGTGGAACTAAGTCTTAATAAAATAAGAAAAAAAGGATAGATGGCATCACGGGTTGCTCCGTAGCTCTCGTATCATGTTATCAGCTAACATAGTTTAACATCCGTCAGTTCAGCTTAAAAAAGTATCACAATTCACTAGCCCCTAGTTGGTCTAGTTGGATAGTTGATCGCACCATACTGATGAGTCCGTAAGGACGAAACGCGTCTATGGTTAAAGCTGAATTGACCAGCCTTTGATGATGACCTAATAAATTGATTCAAATGTGCTGTAATTTTGTGGAACTTTGACAAGTGTTCGAAATATTATTTTCCTTTTTTTCTTATTTTAATAATTAAGTAACTGAATATAATTATTAAAATATTTTATCCTATTCTGCAACCATATTAGTAGCTATTATGTTAATAATATTCTTGTTTTTTAAAAATCATTTTATAAATGATCATTTTTTGATGTTCTGTGGCGAAAATAGATTACTCTGACATTTTTATGCAAAAAACATACTTCATAAGAGAGAAAATTGAATGCTATGATATCTTTACAGATAATTCCATAAAAATTTGGTGTTATGGTAATGATGATCGATACATCCACAATAAAAAAATTAAGGAAAGCCAAAAATTCCTACTATTAATGATAATACAGGATCAACAATTCTTCCAAAATACTTAGTTATTAGTTATTAGTAGCGAACTGTACCTTTATCTTAGTTCCAATTTTCACCACCATGAGCGCATTTTTATTTAAAAATCCCAATTACCTATATTAGAGTACAATAGCAAGAACTAGTCAGGCAAATTTTGATATTTGGACTCAAAAACTTGAAATTTAAAATGGAATCGATGCAGTTTCCATCATTAAAGCTAAATTTTAGAGCAAAACTTAAATGCGGACACCTTTTAATTTAGTGTTACACTACTATTTCATATTTTTCTTCGATAAATAAATACAAATTATTAAAAAATATAATACATCGAAAGAAAATATCATTACAAAAAATATAGGGCAGAAATCTTTATCAGACTAACACAGAAAGAGTAGAAAGTTAATCATCAAAACACAAAACCTCACATCATCTATCGAAGATGATCACCACGTCCCTCTGTCAATCAAGATGCGGTATTTACGGCTTGGCGTCGCGGTAATCCATCAGCGACGACCCATTCATCGGTAACATCGCCTTTCCGCGTCCATTGGAGTGTGTCAGAGATAGCGAGCAGCGTGCAGTGTTCATTGCGGAGCCGCAGACGTCCTGTGTCCTGGTTCAACTCCTCGGGGAAATCAGCTAAACCAGTGCCGCACGCGCTGTTTGGGTTTCCCGCCACACGGATTTTTATGTATTTGTTCCTCATGGCGCATGTTTTATTATGTGTTAAAATGGGAAGATTCTTTTGGAATTGATTTGAGAAACATTCAGGAATTGATATGGATTATTCCAGTTTCAGCTCGTGAATTTGACAGGGTTAATACTAATATACAAGACTTTCTGATTTTATCGAGATTTCATCAGTATATACCTGTGCTTATTGGTTGAATTTTGAAATATTCGCATTATGAAATAGATTAAGGGAAATTATGCGCTGTAATGTCCCAAGGGCATTGATAATTCTAAATAATTTTACATCAATCCAAAAAGACGATGTTTGGTAACAGTTTGAGTCCATAGGCGGAGGATTGTTACCTCCAGGAAATGTGCTTGAGGAAATTGTAATAAAATTATAAGATTTCCATCTTAGAAGAAAACTTTAATTCTGTCAGTTTAACAATTATTTTGATTACTAAACCATGAATGTGTACATATAATATAATATGTTTTACAAATGTATCTTTAATTATGAGTGTATAAAAAACTATTTTCATCGAATTATCCTCGTTGCTCTCATGAAACAGCTATTCGCTTTCAACGTCGGGTGGTTTCCAAAGTGCAATAAAAAAAATTAATATGCTGACTCCGAACTTCGACTTAAAGTTTTTATAAAAGAAATTATTTCTTTGTGTTGTTATTTTTACCAACTAGTTTTTTGGTGAGTTACTTGTTCATATTGTATGACCAACAATTATCTTATATTGTTTTAATTTTATACCTAGACCTGAAGATGGTTACATCCGTAACCGAAACGTTGTCAACTATACTTCAATAAAATTGACTACAATTTAAGCCTAAGTCCTTTAATTTCAATCCTACATTACCTTGGCTTATTAAAACACACTATCATATAATGTTGTTTTGATTGATTAGTTCCACACACATGATTAAAAATGAATGAATGTGTATGGCTAGTAAGTTCGTCCAAAATTTTCGAACTAATTTTTATTTATGAGGACATGAGAAAAAGAGAAATATACAATTTATAATTGAAACTTTTATCTCTATAAATTATTTAAAAGGAAAACTGCTATTTTCTCATATTTACTCATGACTGACCTGTTACTTTTATTGAAAAAAAAAACATTAAAGTACGTGTCTTGAAATTCCAATCGTTAGGCTTGTAAAATTGGTGTTAAATATGCAAACTCAAATCTGAAGCAATTATGCTCAAGTTATTATTTTTACCTCTTCCGAATTTTTTACGTCGTTGAATGTATTCTGCGGTATAGCCTGTCTCAATTTTAATGTTCATATAACAATTTCGTCAGTGTAAACCACCCTGTAGTGATCAGCGGCCGAGATAGATGAGGGGCTCAGCTTGGATTTCGATGGAGATATTAAGCACCGTTATGAACTAGGTTTGTTTACATTCGAGATGGATTTCGCTATATAGTCGTGTTTACGTCTCAAATATTTGTCGGCTGCAGGCGCTAGGCAGTAATATTGCTGCCCCCGGGCACGGGTCACAGCTCTGTGATCTCCTGCCGCCGCCGTCGACAACGAACAACACGCGTGAAAGAACGCGGCGCTGAGGACCAATCGATCGTATCGAGACAGAACCTACTAGAATGTTTTAGGAATGATGTGAAGATGTACAGCGATTCTTAATCGCAAAGCCGCGAAACTATAAAAAATAATAGTAGTTTTTACAATAATTTGTATTTGTCGTTCTGTTATGGTTTAACTGCATATAATGGTTTTCTAATTTAATTGGAATAGTATTATGGGCAACAAGAGGAGAATGGTACTCATTACATATGGGATGGAATTTTCTAATTCATACTATTGAAAAATAGACATTTAATTGCTAGTTGTATACTATGTTTTTCTATAACTACAATATTATTGGTCTGTTTAATATAATAAGTTAGTCGTGATTTCTCTATTCTACTACGACAATCTTCAATCCAAACAACATATAACAATCCACAAGTTTGTTTTTATGGTAGATTAAAAAAAAAAAACATTTTCCTAGAACCGGTAAGATAGTACCTACGTTCCTGACCAATTTTAGTATAGAAAGTACATTTTTACCAAAACAGTCAAGTACGTATCCAAGGTTACAACAAAAATAACATTCGGATAAAGTACAAAATAAGACGCATTCCATTTGCCATTTGGATCAGATCTAACTTACATTTACTGAAACAGATTACTTGTTTATTTCGCTGGATTACTTCACTGGCTTTATTTTCAGTACTAAAATTACTTATTCTAATTTATTTTGAAGTAATTCTCCACAATAAGTGCATCAGTTTGCTTAATTCAGTTCATTTAGTCAAGTGTCGAATTTATCTGAACTGATTTAAGTGAACCAAGTGTCAAATGGAATACAGCTACAGTCTGCTAAAGACTTTACCTGAATGTTTTGTATTTTACCTGACTTTTTATTGTAACTTTGGATACATAATCTGCTGTCAATGAAATTCATACAAAAAAGTTGAAACATTTTGAATTATTTATGATTAATTATTGATTAAATTAAATTGTATCAGAAAAATAGTATACATAATACGTCAGGAAAGTGTTGTTACATTCCTGACTTATTATGTACATACATACATACATACATATCTTCACGCCATATCCCAACAAATGGGGTAGCACGAACCCTAAAATCACTCATAAAACATTCACTCATCACACCCATCAAACAACCAATCATCGTCAAACACTCTCATCCAAACACACCACCCTCACTTCAACCACCCTCAAAGATCACTCCATTATTATGTAATATACTAATATTGTATAAAATGTGAAATGACGTAAAATCTACTCTTTCAGAGCAAATATCTCAAAAATTAAGCAAGATATGAAGATGCGCTCAACGGCATTGGATTCCTCGTGTTCGAATTGACTTATACACATATTTTAAGCAATTTTTTTATTTTTGATATTTTGACCAAAATTTTCGATATACACAAATTTCTGAAGCCAATATCTTCAAAACTAAAAGAGATACGAACTCAGGGATTTCACCATTGGATTCTGCGCGTTGAAATACGTATATATGTAATTTTTTAGTACTATATTCGGACGAGGAAGATTTTTAGAGCAATAAGTCTGAAAATGGCTTAAAATCGAAAAATTCTTAAGGGGTACCCCTTAAGAAATTTTCAAAAAATCAAAATCGCAGAAAATATGTTTATAAGTCAATTCGAACACGAGAAATTCAATGCCGTTGAGCACAATTTTATATCTTGTTTAGTTTTTGAGATATAGCCTCCGGAAATGTAAAATTTTACTCAAAATTCATCTCGTTTTGACCATTTTCCGCTAACTACCCTATATGTCAAAAACTAGTCTAGATACTGACCTGAAAAATTGCAATATTGTATTCCTCGTAATTTTCTGCATAAATATATATATTTTTATTGACTTATTATGTAATAGGTATACTATTATTTCATACTGTATATAGTAGTACTGTTTATAGTAGTAATGTCAGTCCTTGAAGTGAGACCACAGTATTAGATACCGTAATGGAATATTACGGTTTTTAATACTACCTATTTAGTGGAGTCGTTGAATTAGTTATTAAAGCTCACTAAATATGTGTAGTGATATATTAAATATATCTTTTTCTTATCTGATCTAATTAATTCATTGTACTCATAAATGTAAGTTTACTTATAATTTAAAATTGTAATAAATACCTGCCTTTGATAAAAATTAATTGCTTTGATTGAAAACGGGAAAACTCAAAGAAAATTAATTAGAAGGTATTGAAAATACCACGAAGCTCAAACTTCCTAGCAACCGCTTGAAATTTATTTCATTCACCTTAGATTCCCGAGTCCCTCGTCCTGGTAAACAGCAAACACTCCCAGTTCCTGACTATTGCAAACCGCTTTAAAAGAGTGGATGTCGGTTATGAGGCTTCGTAGGGAGTCGCGCGGTTAGGAAATCAATTTCATTACCCCTCTGCATCCCGCGAGTCCATTTAGCAGGAGACGACAGAGCGAGAGTGGGAGAGAAAGAGGAGAAGATGGGATCCATCCCCGCAGAGTGAAACCTCTGATGCAAACACTTGCATTGTGTTGCTAGTAACTCAATTTGCCACCGAACTCAGGACATTAGTTAACCGACAGAGTATGGGCTTGCTATGAAAGTGGTGACGCAAGTTCAAGGATAAAACGCGTTGTATGGAATAAGGAATGGAATATATTACGTTTTCAACCACCATATGTATTTTTACACGACGAATTTACAGGTGTTTGCTGATTTTCTTTATCTCATCAACGTTGCGAAATAAGGTAAGGAAATAATGGACGAGAGGCTTAAAGTTGTAGTTATTTTATTGAAGTTGTACTGACAACGTTTCAGCCAAGGTTATGGCCATCTTCAGGTCAAACGTTAAAATAAACGAATAACAACAAATTAGAAAAAGTTGCGTAATTAATTATTCAGAGCAAACATATATCAAAATGATAAAATCAAGTAAGAGTCTAAACTTTGCAAAAAACATGAATCTAAATTATATGTTTGCCCTGAAGAGTCAGATCGTCGACGATGGTCTTAACCTTGGCTGAAACGTTGTCATTACATCTTCAATAAAATAACTACAACTTTAAGCCTTTTGTCCATTATTACCTCACCATATTATTTTTGGCTTATTAAAATACACTACTATTAAAATATTTGTTCATTGCATTTGTTGTTGCTATGGATACGAAGTACACATTAGCTGTATTCCATTTGCCACTTGGTTCACTTAAATCAGTTCAGATAAATTTGACAACATGACTAAATGAACTGAATTAATCAAACTGATGCACTTATTGGGGTGAATTACTTCAAAATAAATTAGAATCTGTAATTCTAGTACTGGAAATAAAGTCAGCGAAGTAATCCAGCGAAACAAATAAGTGATCTGGTTCAGTAAATGTAAGTTAGATCTGATCCAAATGACAAATGGAATACGCCTTGTGACAGTTTTTCTGTGCATTGAGCAGATATTAGTCTATTTTCGCACGCGTATAAAGATAGTTGATCAAGGAGTAGCCGAGAGCACTATGCATGAGCAGCAAGGACACTTTCCGCTTGAGGTGCACACAATATTTAGAAACGCTTGAAAACTAATTTAAAATAATTTTTGATAGTTTTTCTGATTGGATAGTTTTCAAGTATCCATGGATACGATGATATACCCCTAAATTGCCGCTCGGCAAGCGATAAACGTCAATTTTCTGCTTTCAATTGACAGTTGGAAAAGTCTATTTTTTGCTCGGTCATAGCAAACACATTTTCATATCTTACGGTAACATTTAGCTGTACTCATGACAACAAAATTATTATTTTTGTACATTCATCGTTCATTTTGTAGGTTTATATATTCATTGTTGAACAACATGTGTTTTGCCTTTGTACTTAACAGATTATAATTAAAATGAAATGCATATCCGGGAGAACAAATGAACAAGTAATTAAAATGTAAAATATGTCTAGAAAACAGAATGTATACGAGATACCTACACTAGTTTAAAAGTATGTAATATTGGATGGAATGAATCTGAGCATATACTCGTATGTATCTGTCAGGAAAGATATAAGCGTCATTAACAGATGTTGTTTATTACAATGAAATACCTACGTAATTAAATTTAAAACGATGGTCAACAGTAGTAAAGGGGAAAAGTGGCATTAGGGTAGGTAACTTAGTGGTATCGTGTCGGCCTATGGATCCTGAGAACCCTGGTTCGATTCCCACAGCCGACAAACATTTACACCACATTAAAGTTACCCCTGTGGCTTTCCCTCCACTAACATGTTTGGGGCCTGTGATTTGACGGCTCGTATCCGCACTTCACGCGCAAAAATATATCTCTAACCGAGTACTGGTTCAGCAGAGAACCACACCCAGTAATGGATAAAAGGCGTGATGATATATTTTATATTATATTTATAATAAAAAACGAAAGGTTTATCAACACTGAGTTTTGAAAAAAAAAACCTGTCTATAAGTAGTTGGACAAGTAAGTAAAACAGATGAGTACAAGATAAATCATATTCATGTCTGCATAACAGAACTTACCGATCTTGTTATGTAATAATATATTACATAATAAGCAGTTACCAATGGTGCTTTTTATGAATTAGTTCGCAAGTTTTAAGATGTTCCCATTAATTGATAATTGTAATATATAATTATAATTGCTAATTAGATAGCACGATAGTAATGAATGCAGCTTCAGTTTTTCAAGAAAAGAATTTCCAGAAATATTTGGTACATAAACAGCAAAATAAAATTCATCTTATTTCACATTTATGTGCTCAAATCCAAAACAATTCTCAAACATCACGTATTTCGCTTTCCGTTGTATGTCCCTGGCTTTGGAGCAAATTACCCTAACATTCTATTTACCACGCACTTCCTACAAACGGAACAACCATCATCTTGAACTAAATTCTAAATCAATACGAGAAAGCGAGGAAACATTTCCCATCGTTAAGTGTCTAAATAGACTATGATGACACCGCGATAACACGTGACAAAGTTGAAGCGGATTTCATCTGTCTTCATTAGCTCGACGGCGATGCGAGAGTTTGTCATTTGCCACCAAACTCCGACGTCATGAACTCAGTTTGCAATTAGAGCTGGATGTACGAAGATTGGTTTTAATTTCAATATTGCAAAGTTGTTCCTTTGAATATTCTACCTAATTGCTTTCTTATTACGTTAGAAGTTTTCCCTTCCCTCCTAACATTTTTAAAGAAATTATTAATGTGTAATTTGTGCTACTAAGGATATCTTTTATTTGAAATTTATGAATTATTTAAGAACGACAAAATATCAAAACAGTTCAGCCTTTTTGAAACATTAGAATATCTATCTCTAATGCCCAATTTGTTAAGTAAATGTTAATTAACAGCAATATTTGTCCATTATTGTTTTCCAATTAATATCTTGCCTTATTAATTAATTAATTTTTAATATTTTTTTTATTTAATAACTAATTTATAAGCAAGTTTGCACAATTAATATAATATTCATTGAAGCAAATTTTCTTATTTCCAACAGTACCTATGTTACTCATTATCATTAGTCAAATTTAGCATACTTTGTAGAGATTCAGACTAAATTATACTTTAGTTGACATTTACGCCCACAGCCAATATAGCTAATCATAAACCTACGAACCTTCTTTTTTAATTATTTAATTTATTTCAAGAGATAATATCAATATTTCTTACTTATTTTACACCCTGTATGAAGAAAGTTTAAATTTTACTTTTGACGGTGCAGCTGGCTATTATTCTTCGACAACAATTTAAAATCTTTTCATAAAAACTAAATCTAGAACCTGATTAATATCCTCACATTCTTCACCCTTGTCAATATCCATCCCTACAGCACATCACGTATCGTTTAACACACAATTGCTCTGTCAGTTAATAAATCCACATGCAGTTCTAAGCGTTTGTATCGTCGTAGCTCTCGAAGCGGCTCTCAACAACAAAATCTCCTTTATTGCGCGGGCGATTTGCACACAAATCCCTTCATATAAACCTCCCCGACTCTGGCAGCGATCGCGATCCTCGCAACGCAACACTTGTCGACGTTACTACGGAGATGCCGTTACGCCGAGCTCTTCACTTTCGGAGCGTTCGCTGCAGGGGACTTGTTCTGAAAGCTCTACATTATATTCATTGCTGAGGATTGGAGAAAACAATGCTTTCATGGAAATGAAATTTGTTAAATGAGTAATGCGCTTTGGTAATATGAGTAGTTGTAGTGAACGGAATGGAATGAAAAATCAGATTTTTCAAAGTTCAACTGTTTTCAACTTTAATCTTATTTTTTCTTTTTCTATTTCTAAATACGTAATAATTTTGTAATACATTATATTAGTGTTTTTCAAACTGAGAAAAGAACGAATAGTTATTTTATGGACTCGTTTCTCAACGCTGGACTTGTAATAGATAAATCATTTGTTTCTACCGGGTGGTGTCGATGAGGGGTGAAGAAAGAAGTTTAATATGTGATATTAATTTTATGCAATTTCTTGCTACCTTTTTTAATTTCGTGAGACAAGACGAGAAATAGAAAATATCGATCTCGCATCATTTTCTGACTCATTCTCGCTCTCGCATGAAATTTCCGTATTTCGCTTTGTTCTTGTACGAGAGTCTCATCAGGGTTTTGCTAAAATTAAAGCTAAATGGCATTGAATTTCTCACGTCCGAATTGACTTATAAACTAAATTTTAGTGATTGAATTTTTAGAAAATTTCTTTCTTGGAAAGTTCAACACTATCTCAAAAACTAAACGAGATATGAAAATGCGCTCAACGGCTTTGAAGCGATTAAAATTTTTGGAAATTTTTAATTATTTTTTCAAAGGGATTTTAACGATTTTCAAACAATTTGCTCTATAACTCTTTCTCGTACGGTTATTGTAACGAAAATTTACATACATATGTATTTTGACCCGCTGAATCCAATGGTAAAAGCCCCAAGTGCATACGCTTTCTAGTTTTTAAGCTATTATCCAAAAACTGTTTTAGAAATTGGTGAAAATATTTGAAAATTTTTAAAATTGCTGAAAACTTGTGTACAAGTTAATTGAAACACGAGAAATTCAATGCCGTTGAGCGCATCTTCATATCTTATTTAATTTTTGAGATATGATCTCAGGAAAGTCGAAAAACTGGGTTGTTGAATTTTTTTGAAAGATCAACACTTTCGGAGGCTCTATCTCAAAAACTAAATGTGATATGAAGTTGCGCTCAACGGAATTGAATTTCTCGTGTACGAATTAACATATTAGCTCATTTGGAGCGATTTAATTTTTTGTAAATTTTTCCAAGGGGTACATGCCTTTTTTCTTTAATTGCATACATTATATGTAGATATCAATGCGACAATAAATAACAAATTGACAAACTAAGTTTCAGTTTAAAATAAACGCTCTTATACATTGGTGTCAAATTCGTTCTCTTCAATATGACAAATACAATGTTTCACTTTAAAATAAACTCACTGTTTTCATAGAAGAATTTTTAAAATTATATCTACTAAGAGTAGATTCCTTTTGTGAATAAATCAGTACCTGCAAACGATAACTCCAATCTAAAATGTGTTCCGCTTCATTAAACTAATAACACTAAACACCATTCTAATTCTCACTAAAACGCACTCAAATTCATTATTGTTTCACTCTGTCAACCCCTTCATGATTCATCCCCGATTCTCTGCCCTCCCCTTGCATCTACAACACCCCTGTTCCTACCCCACCGAGTCAAACTGTCACCGCGCGTTCAACGGACGTGACGTCACACGACAATCCGGATTACGCGTGCCATGTACAAAACATCATTTAGTTGGAAACTTTTTTCTTTCTGATCTTCTGTTGTCAGCTTTTCACAGTCCACTAATGATGAGGCAGCGTTATTCAGGGGCTGACGCGTTCAATGCTATATATGTATATTCTTGATGTGAATGGGTGGTGCACGCGAGGAAAGGGAACTGTCTTTTTGAAGATGTATTTATATTTTGAACGAATGTCGCTACAAACGAAAAAATTTTCATTTATAAAAATAATTGGATAAAGTGTTCAAAAATTACTGTTAATCTTATTTTTAAAAATGTCATAATACCTGACAGTACGCTCTTGTGATTCGTGTTACTGCATTCGAATCCGGAGATACCGAATTCGAACCCCACTCAAGCTAAAAGTATATATCAACTACAACACTGAAAATAATTTCTACAAAACTGCTTGTTGGTTGAACTTTAAATGTTTTTGTATTATAATGTGTTAAAAACAAGTCAAGGGGAATTATCTAATAAATAAATGATCAATGAATTTCAAGAGTTCGCGTTATCATATTTAATGGAACGTAGCGTGTTGTTATGTATGTATTCCTCCTACAATACAGTAATTTATTGCTTCATCATCAAATTCAAGAATCGAATTCCAGTCGACATCTAGCATCCTCTGGTATTTGGAGACAACTCCTCTCCAGACATCGGAATAGTTTTTTATCGATGTAAGAATTTCGGCGCCGCATTATCTGGCACTTTATTGTGTTTGTAACGGCGCCAGGCAGCACGACGCCGAGTGAAGACGTCGGGACGCCTCGACGCTCGATAGTCGTGGCTTCGCAGTTCGCAGTTGTGGTTGAGGTTCCGATCTCTTGCCTCATTTACTCTCCCTCCAATAAGTCGAATGTTGTGGAGGATGGGAGCGAGTAAGTTTTACACTCGATTGAAGTTTATTTATGGCTGAAGTTGAATAATCAAATTATTACTTGGTTTCTTATGCAGATTCCATTTTAGTTTGGTTATAGTTACAAGCTAGAACACTTTATCTAGATAAATTAGTTAGATAATATATTATTATCTACTATCTTTTAAAGATATATTTCTTCATATTTTTATCTATAGTTTTCTTTCATTTGCAATACGTCACTTTCATATATTTTGAAACTTTAAAGAATGCTATTTTCTTAAATTAATATTATCAACTTAGGTCTATTTATTATCTAACAATCTAGATAATTATAATTTATTTCTGATCAATTAATTAGAATTTGGATGTTTAATTTTTTCTACAACTGTCAAAAAACGCGACATTTTTTCATCGCTATCCTATGCGTGAAGTAGTTTGATAGTTGAGTGGGTTTTAATTTACATAAAGAAGGCAGCTTCACACATTTTTTACACAATATACTTTTTGTTTATTGATGTCAAATTTCAAAGTCGGTGTCACTATTTTTTATTTATTTATCAAACATTTTCACATTTCCTCGACTAGAACACATCAAAGACATTATTTTTAATTTTTTTCTTCACTTTATTTACATAAATGAATATTTATTGTATATTTCCTTTTTTCAGTTGTAGAAAAAGTGTTGCTTGTATTTCGTAGACAAAATTCATGTTTTTTGGCGCGTTCGAATGACTTTCTTGCCTCGACCAGACGGTCTTGTCTAAAAGTGAAATCTCATTCGCAATAAAAAAAATACTCATTTTACGTACTTAATACAAAAATAGCTATTATTGTTTTCTATTATTTTAGGTATGGGGTGGCTAGCTCAGTGGTATGAAGTCGGCCTGTGGATCCTGAGAACCCTGATTCGATTCCCACAGACGACAAACAATTTTCATAATTTCAAAAACTACTCCTGTGGCTCCTCCACCACTAACATCCTTGGAGGCCGTGATTTGACGACTGGTAACCGCATTTCACGCGCAAAATATATCACTTACCGAGATCTGCTTCGGCAGAGTGCCACACCCAGTAATGGGTAGAAGGCGTGATGATATATTTATTTTATTTATTTATTTATTATTTTAGGTAAATAAAGAAAGAGTAATTATCTTTATGTGTGTCTAGATGGATGAAAAAATTGTGTTACAACATTGACCGGAGGGAAGGTGATTCTTTGCATTTAGGAGATTATAAATATATGAAATTTAATTTTCAAAATTTTACTGAATATAAGAATAAAGAAAATTTAATAAAAATGTCTGTAATCCTCTTTAAAACATTCACCAGAATACAAAATATAAATTTAATACCATTCGTTAGTAATTCAAAAACAACTGAAATCCAAATCCGAGAACAAAAGATAACTAGAAAATTGAACAACGAAAGCAGATTGATCTTTTTCCGTGCGCACTTGACGGTTATTATAGTCGTCAGTTGTTCTAGGGACGTCGCGACGGCGTTGACAGCGCCGATGCCCGTCTGTCCATTACTCTGCTTGCTCAATCTCTTAATCAGACCATTAGCGCTTGGCGGACGGCAACGCAAGCAGGCAAGACAAAGCCCATTACGATATTAGCTATTCTCCCTCTTCTGCACGGTTGCCACGGACGAGATTCTTCATCTTGCATTAGCGGCTTGTAGCGAGAGTATTTTGAATATTAGTCTATTAGTGCGTAATATTTAATAATTAATATGCGTTACTGATAGCATAGGATCAGGTTTGCATGGATGTGTGGGTATCATTTGTCAAAGGCAAATAGTGGAATGTATTCCTATTAGTAATGACTAATGAGGGAATATGAAGAACTTACGGAAAATTTAACAAATAACAATTTTTGTGACATATATTTTCTTTCTACTACCACCGAAACAGAAATTTTTTGGTTTTCTCAAAATTTTTACTTGGCGATATTTCAAAAAGGTGACGAGATAATGAAAATCTGTAAACTCTAGTGAATTCCCCGCGTGAAAATACACGGGTATGTAAATTTTCACGAAGAAAATCGCACGGGTAGATTTTTTATTACAGAAAAACGAAAAATGACCAAAAATCGTAAAAATCTTAAAGTAAACCCCTTCAAAATTTTAGATTTTTAGCTGATTTTCGTTTTTCTATAATAAAAAATGTATACGAGCGAATTTTCTTCTGAAAATTTGCATACCTACGTATTTTTACGCAAGGACTTCACACTGGTGTTTACAAATTTTCATTATCTCGTCAACTTTTTGAAAAAAAAAGGGAAAATTTTGAAAACTTTACAAAATTTTCAAAATTTGCTATTACATTAACTAAAGCACCAGAAATACACTGGTTCAAACCGAATTTCGATATCTCTATTAGTTTACTCGATATTTAAGTAATCCTTAAAATATAAGTGAACGCAGTGTCAACACTGGATTAATTTTTGAATACATGTTTTTTTTTATAATTTCTAAATAGCATTCGGCGAATCCTCACCAATTGGTAAATTAAAAATCCGTCTTCCACTGGAGCAGAGATATAAATTCCTTTTATTTTAAGTAGATATATGTGTACAACCCTAAATTAATGTCGGAAATATTGACTATTATCAATATAAACAAATGTAGTCATACCTATTTAGTCACGAAGGTCAAAGACAGGTCATCATGCTAACAATAAAAATTTATCAAATCAGAAATTGAAAATCGAAACAACATCAAATGAAATTAAAATTTACATATCCTTTGACGCGATTACCTCTGATTAAAATGAACTGTCAATTTTGCATGATTAATATTTGAACGCAGCAAACACCGGTCGATGAATAGCGATGGAAACCATATATATTTTAGCAAGTGTGTACGCATTGATGTGCTTCTAATTAATTTTACGTCGTGTTCCTGGTACCTCGGCGAGATTCACAGTGGTGTCAAGTTTCAGAGGCGCCCGCGAGTGATAAAGAGGAGCAACTTCAGCGTGCATGAATACTTGGTATGCCGTTCGTTACGCTGGGGGGCTTCGGATTGCAGGCTTTGACACTCCGCCGCCGCCGTCCGAAAAAACCGACGTTCATTTAGCAAAATCCCGTTAGGAGTTTATAACTTTCCAGTTTCTGCATACAGTGCTTCGTGCACTGCTTCAGGACATCGGCACGTGATTAGAATTTATATACACATAAAGAGTACTTTTCAACTTTGTGATTAATAGCATATTTCGGCCTTGAATAACGTAGAAATAATACAAGATAAGACAGCTTTTTTACTAGCAAATGCAACAATATATATTTTTTGCATATTGGTCATGAAAATCGTTGTTATAGGCCTTATTTATTAACGACAAAGCTTTATGTTCAATTGCCTTGTAGGCGTTTTACTTTCTTCAAATTTGCTAATGTGAAAATTACATCTCAAATTGTGCATTTTTTAAAAATAAAATAAATAAATATATCATTACGCCTTTTACCCATTACTGGGTGTGGCACTCTGACAAAGCAGATCTAGGTAAGTGATATATTTATGCGCGTGAAGTACGATTACCAGCTATCAAATCACGGCCCCCAAAGATGTTAGTGGTGGGGCGGCCACAGGGGTAATTTTAAATTGCTGAAAATGTTTTGTCGGCTATGGGGATCGAACCAGGGTTCTTAGGATCCACAGGCCGACTTGATACCACTGAGCCATTACTCTATATAACAATTTTTTATAATCGTAAAATTTGTCAAAAATATGTTTATAAATAAATAAATATAAAACATCACGCTTTTTACTCATTGCTAGGTGTGGCTCTCAGATCTCGTGAAATGCGGTTACCAGTCGTTGAATCATGACCCCTAAAGTTGTTAGTGGAGGAGAAGCCACAGAGATAATTTTAATGTGATAAAAATTATTTGTCGGCTGTGGGAATTGAATCGAGGTTCTCAAATCCACAGACCGACTCGATACCACTGAGCTACCTACCCCATAAAAAATATGGAGATGTAAATAGTAGTAATAAACTGAGTAATGTATATCATCATTTAAATGATTCAATGACGTAATTGTCAAAGCTTTTTGAGTAGTCTATAATTGTGATGTGTGATGTATGAATATAAAAGTAGCAAACAGAAGAGAAAAGAGCAATTGGTTCAAAATCTGATAAACTAAATACAGAGTGTATGTATGGGCGGATGTTTAGCAGTGAAATATGGCATTACATTGCGAATGTAGGTGTCACCAGCGCATACAAACGACCGGGAATTAGTTAAGTGAAATCCCTAGCATGATATAGGAGACTCTGTTCCAACCTAACACAACTATACTGTGTTTCATGTCAATAGACATTTACAGAGATGAAAATTGTAATACTCATATAATTAAAAAACTTTATAGATAAAAAATATATATATATATCATCACGCCTTCTACCCATTACTGGGTGTGGCACTCTGCCGAAGCAGATCTCGGTAATTGATATATTTTGCGCGTGAAGCGCGGTTACCAGTCTTCAAATCACGGCCCCCAAAGATGTTAGTGGTGGAGGAGCCACAGGGGTAGCTTTTGAAATTATGAAAATTGTTTGAAACTTTATTATCACTCTAAAACAATTATTTCTGTATTAAGGAAAGGAAATGAGACATTTCTTCCAGAAGGTACCGTTTCATTTTCTTGTCGAAGTTTAGGAATTTAAAGCACCTGAGGAACAATGACACTTTCTTCACGAGGTGTACATACAATTTTATTTAAAGTAACGGCGTTAATGGGTCCATATTTTTTTCTTTGAACAGCTACCTGGATACCCAGATAATAAGTTTCTAGTTACCCGAAGAATCGGGTATTAAAATTTTCCATTTAATTAAAATCTCTAAGTACAACCATGCTGTAGTCTCTTTCGGACTATAGTAACATTTAAAATTTTCTGCAAATATACAAATTTTAATGTTTTTCTTGATTTCTTTTCTTGTATAAAATTTCTATAAAGATAATTTCTTAATGAAAAGCAACGCTATATAGCACAGTAAGGGGCGTCGCTCCGCTCGAAGGAAAGGGTAATAGCTATAGGGGACGCGAGCAGCAAATGAATACATTATCTTGTGTTAACACTCGTGATAATTGTTCCCGCAGCTGGAACCGAACCGGGACACATTTCAATTAAGTAAATGTTCCGCGATTTGACCAGCACTCTTTGTCTGCGCTGCGAAAGCATTTAAAACCCTCTTCATTAGACCGCAACGACAATTTTTGCAAGCTCGTCATAAAATGGAAATGGAATCACTTGTCTAACATCTCACGTTACTTACTCACTTTTATATCCATAAAGTATTCTTCAGAATTAATTATTATTTCCATTTAATTTTCGTTTTTAATTGTCCTTAGTTATCATCTGGGATTTTCAGGCTTATAAAGACATAACCGGCAATATATTATATAACAAACAGTTCTTATTTTGCTGTCCTCTACTTGCCCTAAAAATTTGTAAATCGAATTTTTTAACACCTTGTATATATAAAGACGGTTAACTAATTGCTATTTACATAAAAAGTCAGCGAAGACACTCTTTGCACATGAGTGCAATTTTAACCAGGGTTCTTTGGATCCACAGGCCGACTTGATACCATTGAACCATTACCCCATTATTGAGTGCTTTAATTTGCACGAATGGTACAAATGAGGCCTTCCATGCACGAGTTTTGTACAATGCTTTTTGTAACGAGCAAAAATTATATAACCGATAGTGAGAAAAGTTATTAAACATGAAGCGTGAATTTATATTGACAGTTGTAATAAATTGTTTATTTTTTCTCGTAAAGCTTGTTAAAATATGTCCATATGATGACGTTATTTGCTAATGTCTCTATATCTTTTATAAATTACTGAAAATGTATGTATATAAGTACAATTAGCGTTTTAATAGTCAAAATTTAGAACCATAAAAATGGGTATTTTTTCAAGTACTTTGAAGTACTATTTAATGCGCAAAATAAAAGTTTACTTCAGTTTCCAGGGTAATGTAAACCTTATTTTGTATAATGCGAATAGGAAAATGTATTTAAATGGTAGCGTTTTTATCAATGAACTTTGTAGTTCTGATCGTATCTGTATTGTAGCGCTAATGTCGATTTAGTAAATGGATATTAAATTAGAGCAATAATAGTTAAGAAATTATAATTTCACAATACACAATTCAATTGAAAAAGATTTAATTTACAATTCAAAATCGATTTTAAATACAAAAGCATTAATTGATCTTTCAGGAATTATTAACCGACATTAGCGCTACAATACAGACTCGTTCAGAACTAGAAGATTCATTGATCAAAACCGTTGTTATTTGAATATTTCTAGTTAGACGTCTGTATATATTTTGTCAGTGGTGAAAACATATGACCGGAGTTCATATGATCCAAGATTCAAATCTTGGCGGTATCCCAATCTTCCTCTTCATAATTTAATTGTTCGTCTTGTTTGATAATTACACTAGGCCGTACAAAATTATAGTAATCTTTTACCAATATCATTATCATCTAGGACACACCTTTCCTGATCTAAGTGTAAACCGGCCAATATCACCTTCGGCAGAAGTAGAGTTCATGATTCTTCACAACGCCTCAATCGAACTCTAGACGTAATTCGCCGCACGTCTAACGGCGCCTTTATACGCCACTAATACGCGGCCGATTTCGCAATTTGGTCACGTGATGCATTCCATCTTCCTCGCACATCATATCCCCACTTACACACTTACTCTGACACCCGGAGAGTAGAAATATAAAAGTTCCCGGCGACAAGGTGTCAACAACATGACGATTACTACCAATCAACAATTACAAACAAAACTGATTCTGTGAAGCTAGTATCAACTGATCAATCAACATTTGAAAAAGAAAAAAAAAAAGGAGGTTAAATTTAACTAACATCGAAATGACAATCTGAGTACAACTTAGTATAGTTGGAAAGACGCTTTGTTAGAATTTAATAGTCCCGAGTTTAAATACCGGTGTTGAACAAATTTACCTCTTTATTTTTCTACAATCGTGCAAAAAGTCATTATGTACTTACTTTCGGTACAAAAAGTGAGTGTTTATACGATAATACGTTTTATTTAGGACCGTGTATGAAACTGCTTTTTACTTAACAGTTTTTAGTTCGTAAAATGACTTTTTCATAACAAGATTTCATTAGTTACAGGTTGCCCAGCAACGAGTTGTTAAAATTACTTTATCTACGACCATATGTACAATTGTTTATTAATACGCTGTTCTCAGTTCGAAAAATGACTGTTTAATAACAGTATTCATTACAAACGGGTTGCCCAGCAACGAGAGGTAAAAATAACTTTACCTACTGTTTACGTAGATTGTCATGGTTAACTCAAAAACATAATGAATTTTTCAGTATTCAACGGTGACATTTAGGTCAATTATTTCGATATTTTTGATGATGTTGATAAAATATTGTACGATACACATACATAAAGCATCTTTAGGTACTAGTTTAGTAAATAACTATTATCTTACAGTAACGGTTTCTTTATGTACATACATTAACAATCGTTTTCAGTGACTAAAATAAGCCATTATTCACATATAAAAAGAACTAACAATTTATACCATTGCTACAGCGATATTTCACTTCAGTGGTATGAAGTCGGGCTGTGGATCCTGAGAACCCTGGTTCGATTCCCACAGGCGACACACAATTTTTATAATTTCAAAAGCTACCCCTGTGGCTCCTCCACCACCAACATCTTTGGAGGCCGTGATTTGACAACTGATAACCGCACTTCACGCGCAAAATATATCACTTACCGAGATCTGCTTCGGCAGAGTGCCACATCCAGTAATGGGTAGAAGGCGTGATGATATATTTATTTATTTTTTATTTGTATCTCCATTCAATTGGGTTTAAATCTTTTTCTAACTTTATTTGAAAAATAGCTACTGTAAGATAAAAGGTTGTACGAATAGTAAAGTCTCACTTTCCGAAAAAAATCAAGCATTATTGTAGTAATTTAGAGTTGCATTTCGTCGTTGAATTTAATTCCATTTAAGTAAGCTTGAATAATTTTGCAATATGTGACAAACGTCCACGAAAAGAGATTAAAAATCATTTTATCTCTGTTTCACTTTTACTTTTATTGAAAGTGAAGTACAAACAAAACTGAAGTGAAACAACGTTGTAATCCGAATCAAATTACATTCCGGTGCGGTTGTGTCATGTCCGGGCATAATTCGAAGCTATTTGCGTGTAACGTCGCCAGTGCTGCACTAATGGGTGTTGTTTAGCTTTGGGGACCGAAAAATTATTAGTACGATCATTTGCATTCATGGATGGCTAACCTGCTAATGATAGAGCTATAGTGCTTACCACATTCGAAAATTATGGTCAGTATTCGATTATTTTCATGTCTAGCAGAAACCTGTGTCTATTTCTTGTGCGCCTACGGCCCAGCTCTACCTGCATATGTATGTGTACTGGACACTTATTCTGTAAGTTTTAGAATTGCGAACATTTGAATAATTCGAATATCGCGCGATATTTCTTGAAACTGAAACAGCGCTGTCGTTGGCGCTTTGATGAACTTAGTTGACAGTTGTACAGTTGCCTCTTAATAGTTAAAGGAAACGAGCTTTATTTTATGTACTTGTTTACTTACTCACTTCATTTCAATCATTTAATAATTCATAATCGTAATGATTGTTTAATTAATTACCTGTAATAACTAATATTTTAAACTATCACAATCAACATAATCATTTATCGGTAATATAATAATAACATTATCATATTATTAGATCACAATTTTAATAGTCACTTCGTTATGAGTTTATCATTTATTTTACTTTTATTTATATTATTACTATTTATTTATTATATCACTATATTTCATTTACATATCATTTTAATTTCATTGTTATTTATTATTTACAATTATAAATTAATTTATGGGGTGGCTAGCTCAGTGGTATGAAGTCGGCCTGTGGATCCGGAGATCCCTGGTTCGATTCCCACAGGCGACAAACAATTTTCATAATTTCAAAAACTACTCCTGTGGCTCATTGGGAGCCGTGATTTGACGACTGGTAACCGTACTTCACGCGCAAAAATATATCACTTACCGAGATCTGCTTCGGCAGAGTGCCACACCCAGTAATGGGTAGAAGGCTTGATGTTATATTTATTTATATAAATTAAATTTATGACAATCTCAGGGTAAAATATGTTTTCGAGTTCGTTTCACGTTCACTATTATCAATTTTCCAATTCTTGCTGCACTCTCAATTTTGTTAGACACAATTTTATTACTCGACAACAACGCTGCGATTTCTCGGCGCCGGTAGGCGTCGCGGCGCTTCTATGTTCGAGGGTTCTGGAATTATGAGTCGGACTCGCTACAGGGAACCAGCTTTCCTGCCTGTTAGCTGGTAACGATGACATATAAGGAAGATAAAGCGCTGCACTTTGTATAATCGCGAAATGACAAAATGCTCTTTTTTATTTATTATTTTCGTCGTTGCTTGTTGCAAGTTGTTAGCGGTGCGAACTGAGATTGTCTTAGTTCTTCAGAATGGGGAATTTTATCTGGTTGGGGATTAATCAATGTAAATATGAATCATGTTTTTTTACAGGACGATTCAAAACGTCAAACTTTACCAGATTGTTATTTTTGTTGTAACCCTGAATACGTACTTTATTTGACAGTTTTGGTAAAAATCTACTTTCTATATTAAAATTTCCGGTTTCAGAAAAATCATTATTAAAATATTTTACAAATTCACATTTTTAATGACAACAATGTGAAATTCTTCAGACAATTCTAAAAAAGTTTTGCAACCGCACTGATAATTATCACTAAAAGCACCGTAACAAATATAATGTCTGCAATACAAAATGTCCATCCATATATAACAAATATGAGCAGAGTGATATTGATTGGAATGGCTGCAGGACATCCCGATGTCTGTACTGTACTGTAGCGTTGGCGCAACAAGAAACGCAGAAATAACATAAATCCTGGATTAATCTGACGTTATCAGCGGGACGCAGTGAGCAGTAAAAAGGGATAAGGCTTACATCAATGAGCTCAGTTTCTCCACGTTCCCTACCATCAAGCTGTTATTATGTTACAAGTTTGCGGACTGTTTTCAGTTTTCCACTTTGCTCTTTATTGAAAATTCTTATATTTTAGATATGTGGACCTATTGACATGTAAACCGTAATCAACAATACTTTATTAATAATGCCAATTCGTAAGATTTATTAAAATTAATATCAACTTTGTGATTATTTTCCATTTTGCCATTTGAATCAATCAACTTATCCTTATTTATTTGACTGAATTTCTTCGCTTATTTTATTTCAAATACTAGATTTGCTGGTTCGGATTAAGCTTGAAATAATTTACCCCAATGAGTGCATCAGTTTGCTTAGTTCAGTTCAGTTCAGTTCATGTTGGTTAATTTATCAGAACAGACATAAATAAACCAATCGGCAAATGAAATAAATTTGAATGAAAATATTTTATATCTATGGTCAGTAAGCCTATTAGCCACTACTGGGTGTGGCACTCTACCATAGCAGATCTCGGTAAGTGATATATTAATGCACGTGAAGTGCGGTTACCAGCCGTCAAATAGGGGCCCCCAAAGATGTTAGTGGCGGGATAATTTTTAAGTTGTGAAAATTTCTGTCGGTGTGGGAATCGAACCCAAATTCTTCTAATCTACAGTCCGACTTGATACCACTGAGGTAGGTACCCCATGGTCAGTACGTTATAACACATACTCTTTAAGAAAGTATAAAGAAATGTTAACCCCACCCGAGATTAAAGAAACGACATGCAGATGTAATTATATTTGTTACATTAAGGGCCTGTCTTTGATTAATGTTAATCATGATTAAATAATAATGAAAACAATGGTTACCATTATTATTTAATCATGATTAGGACTAATCGAGAGTAAACCGGCTATTGAAACACTGGCCTTAATTATAATGTCAATTTGTTTGTAATTTCACGGCAACCATTTTACAGTCCAAACTGTAATACTGTACTTTTATAGTCTAGATTGTAAAACTAGCAGTTCACAGCTGAAAATTTTTAATTTATATTATTTATATTTATATTTTAACAGGCTCAATTTTCTTCACTATTTTTACTTTTAAACCGCACAAAATGTTGTTCTTGATCGATTAAAACATCTAAATATAGATTAGGGTCAAAAACGACAAACAGACACACCGACGAATTTGAATTAATATATATTTTTTTATCAGTCGTGTAACCTTTCATTTCAAACTATATAAGTATTCGAAGTAAAAATTGTAAACCGAATAATATAAATATTAATTTTGACCGATTTGTTTGTTGGCACAAGATCAAACATTTTTAATAATTAACGGAAAATCTTTGTTAATTTTTATTGTAGATTAATTAGTTCAATCTTCAGGAGTTTAGTTAATTAATAAATAAACAGTGAAATTAAAAAAAAGATTATTTATTACTTAATACAGTAGTATCTTGTGTTAACAGTAATAAATAACTTTACCGAGCGACGAAGTTTCATGCATTTATTTCGAATGGCACATTTCATATTTTGTTCAAACGTAGAAATTCAAATAAATTAATTTACTACTTCAAAGCATATTTACAAATGAATGCAATTCAACAAAAACCTTTGTCACTTGTTTTCTTTTATATAGTTGTTATTTATTTTATTTTTACTTTAACAAAGGAAAAGTAAAACTTCTACCTTGCGCATCCAGGCATAAAAGTGTCACTTTTATCACGTTTGAAGAAAACTATTATTTCAACATGCAGCGTTTCTAGACTCCTACTTATTATTATGCATATTAATTAATAAAAACTTACGATCCGAACTTTCCGGACACTTTGTCCTTCAGGCCGCCAAAGGCAGCGAATCCGGGCGCGGGCATCTCGGCCGTCCGTGGGTGACTGCAGCGGCTGCGATCAAATAACGAACTCCGGCGCTGCTGGCATATCTCGCCCTCGCACCACTCGTCCTACTTCACTTCTTCATTTTCTAACACACGACAAAATCACTCAATATTAAATACAAATTTCAGACAGAAAATTACAACATTCATTCAATTATTAAACCTTTTCACTGTTTTTTGGCATTTTAAAACTATAATTAGTAAATATAATTTTTTTGTTTTAGGGCCAGTTTTTAAATCACCGATTTATTAATCGAGCGTAAACCGGCGATTGAAAAACTGGCCCTTAAAAATTATTTTTTGGAATGAAACGTTTTCAAATTTATTCAGAGGAACTAATTTTATATAATTTTTTTTAAACGATTCATTAACAGCAATACTACATATTATTTACCAATACAATTAGAATTTTCGTATCAATTACAATTTTTTTCTGAATATTAGAATTTACTCAGATATATGAAAATGATTGGACTTGAGCTGTTGCTAGCGCTTAATATTAAATTTGGTAGAACTTAGCAAAATCTTATTAAAATTGTGTCTTATCTGCTGGAAGCATTCCTAAATTATTTGAAAATTTTTTTCTTTATAAAATATACAAAAAAACAAGATTTTTGGCCTGTGGATCCTGAGAACCCTGGTTCGATTCCCACAGGCGACACACAATTTTCATAATTTAAAAAACTACCCCTGTGGCTCCTCCACCATTAACATCTTTGGAGGCCGTGATTTGACGACTGGTAACCGCACTTCACGCGCAAAATATATTACTTACCGAGATCTGCTTCGGCAGAGTGCCACACCCAGTAATGGGTAGAAGGCGTGATGATATATATTTTTTTTTCTATGACTTTTCTTTGAAGCATTTTTCTGTCAAATAATTTAGAAATGTGTGATACATACAATTTTTGTGACCTAATTATTAAATTCTTTTGAAAATACTATACATGTTTAATTAAGTTCAAACAACGACTAGTACCCAGAATAAATAGTAATATTTTCCGAATATTAGATAACTGTTATTATTAATTAAATTACGGAACTTTAATAAAAATAAATTACAATAACACTTGAAGCAAATTTACGTAATGACAAATAAATGAAATTATAATCGAAAAAGTGAAAAAGCAGCAGAAAAGCAGAGAATATTACCAGTTGTAGCAGGAGCAGAAGCAGGCTCGGTGTCGGCAGCAGACAGCAGGAGCAATCCTCGCGTCCGCCGCCAGCAGCGTCCCTCCGTCCGCGCCGCTGATGCCACCGTCGCGACGCCACCCCATTGGCCGCGCAACTGTAGCGGCGCGCGCTCCACCAATTCCACGCACGGGGCGTGCCAAGTCGCAACTCTTCAACATTGTTTCAATCATACCCGAAATATTTTTCTTCTTCGGCCATTTTGAATCATGGAATATATATTGTTTCGCTGATCTTATTAACTGATTGCGCGTAGACGACTCGGCCGATTTCGACGGCTTACGACAACGGCCAAAAGAAACTTCACGTGCTAAACATATTTCATTATTCCTCGGAGTAGAGCTGCACGAATTGAAACAAATCTCTTGCAGGTACGAGGATGGAATTTAAATAACGCTTCACTTGCTCGGACATGGACTTTTACAACCTATGGAAATCTTCAATAAGTGAAAATGTACATAAATACCAACGCCTGTTCAAACCATTTTGTACACCCATTTATTGTCCCTTATAACTTTTTAGGGTCGTTTTCAGTTGCATGGGCGCCTGCAGACTATTTTTCAGGGTGGGTCGAACTAGGTAAATTATATACTATATACAGAAGATATTTAATAAATAATAAATTGTCCAACATGAGCAATAGAAGTATGTAAAGTACAGAAATTAAAGATAATTATATATCTATTGTATGTAACAATTTTTTATTATTGTCACAAATAAAATAAAAACAAAATGCATAGCATTCAAAACAAAAATCCTTATTTCATTTGCAATTGAATAAAAATGTAAACTACAGGTATAAAAAGAGGGAGGTCTGTTGATCTGTTAGATCTTTTTTTAACCTAATTAACTATTAAATCTTCTGATTAACAATTATTTGACACTTGATTCACTTGAATCAGTTCATATAAAATGAACAAACTGATTGATCCAGATAGATGGATTTCTTCAAACTTTGTCATAATCAGTAAATTTAGTAATGAATGTAAAGTAAATAAAGTAAAACAATAAAATAATATGACAAATAAATGATGTGTTTCAGTAAGTGTAAGTTTGATCTGATTTTAATAGTAAATGGAATACGTTTATCACAAGTAATTTTATCGATATATTTTTGTTTCGCACACGAGAGCAAATTGCATGATAAATCCGTAGGATAAAGAGTTTTACCTAATGTCAGTTTGCAACAAGCAAAAAAATAAAAGTATGATAATTTCTCGAAACAAGTAACATAAAATAATTGTGTCAAACGGACAGCATAAAACAAATAAAATAAAATAGTTTTATATCTTGTATTTCCATGTTTTCAGTAATTATTTCAGTTAGGAAAGTGAGACTTTACAATATTAGATTCCGTAATGGTAATCAGATTTTGACATTTAATTATAATTATTTTAAGATGACACTTTAGGTTAGGATATGAAAATAATGTTTAATAATTAAATGCGATACAGTATGAAATAAGACGTACTTTAAACGTCCTTTCATAATTTCTTACTGTGCTCATTTCGCCATTCTTATTACTCGTACCGTAAAAATTATTTACTGGACTTATAACGTAACACCACTAACATCTTTGGGGGCCGTAATTTGACGGCTGATAACTGCACTTCACGCGCATAAATATATCTCTTACCGAGATCTGCTTCGGCAGAGTGCCACACCCAGTAATGGGTAAAAGGCGTGATAATATATTTTTTCATTTATTTATTTTATAACGTAAATAACTTTTGGGTCAAATTGACAGTATATAATAATTATTTGTTTCAGTAGGGCTAAAAATGCAAATTTTCGAGTCCAGATAAAAGATGACATATTCATGGTAACATAAACATTCCTAAAATAGCATCCTTTTACTGTTGAAAAAGTTGAAATAATAGTGTTACATTTATTTAGTGATGGGATTTCACACAATTCTTTATAAACAGATCAAGTAAAATTATCAGTGGTAAATTGAGCTTAGGGTTAAATTCACAAATATTTAGCATTATATTTGATTAAAAGTAGACCAAGGAATATTTTCCCTATAAAAATGCTAGAGTAATTTGTTGAGTATGTATGAGGTGTTAAACACAAACTGTTCGTTAAATTTAGAAGCGCAAAGTGCAGAACAAATTATCATTTTCGAAGATATAAACTAATTTCAATAGGATCTCTCAGGTTTTCTAATTTAACGCCCTTAGTTTTTAAATAATTTTGATGTTTTTGAGAGTTATACCATAATAGATATTCGACCGAAATTATCAATTTTTTTTAAATGCGCATTAATCGTTAAATTTAGTTTAAATTTTGACATTAATTATTCCATAAGTGATTCGTTGATGTCTTTCTTAAACTACATTTGAGAAATAAGAGTGGCCGTTAATCTTCACACGATAAATTTTTATTTACAAGACTTGGTTGATTGTTAACAACTGATGACAGAAATAGACATGGAAAAACGCGACACCTATTGTTAAATTGTTTGAGTTTCTTTCCCTCAAAGAAACTAAGATCAAGTGAAGAAAATAAAAAATTTAGCCTGAGAAAAATTAATCCCCGAGTGGTAGTATTGAGATAATTTATCGAACGGGGGAATTTATTAAAATTATAACATTTATATTCGGCGTTGAAAACTAATATTTTATATTATTCCAAATAGTGGAATAACTGCCGAATAGGCAGAATACCGCTTAGGTACCTATATATCGTTGCAACTTTAGTTTTTATACGTGAGGTGAATTATATATTTTTACAAAAAAAATCTATATTATATTTGAAACCTCGAGCTATAAATGAAATACAAATTACACTTTTATTGAGTTTTATAGCTATTTACATATGTGGTAAATAGGTAAATACGAACAAATGCGCAGTAACGCAAACTACAAATAGAAACAATTTTTGTTGGCACCCATGATTATTGAATTAAATTGCGCAAACAGCATGCGCAGTGCGCTAGAAATTGATTTTGTTACAATTGTGCGACAGAGAGATTATCCCTGAACCTGCGAATGGAATGGGTTAGGGCTTACACTGGTTTGCAATGCAGTACCTCTGCGGATGAATCGAACTACGTGGAAATTCAATAACTAACTACCACCCGAATACTCGAAACAGGATTAAATTATCAAATGAAACTGAAACTTACTCGAGTATAACTTGAACAACTCTTAATCTAATAATATTACCTCTTCTCTTTCAAAATGCGAATTAATAATCTAATAAAATGAGATGGCTAGCTCAGTGGTATGAAGTCGGCCTGTGGATCCTGAGGTCCCTGGTTCGATTCCCACAGGCGACAAATTTTCATAATTTGAAAAAGCTATCCCTGTGGCTCCTCCACCACTAACATGTTTGGGGGTCGTGATTTGACGACTGGCAACCGCACTTCACGCGCAAAATATATCACTTACCGAGATCTGCTTCAGCAGAGTGCCACACCCAGTAATGGGTAGAAGGCGTGATGATATATTTATTTTATTTTTATAAAATGAGAAAATCACAGGAGTCACACCTTACATTAATAGTTAGAGAGTTAGGGTGCAAAATGATGTCTCATTTTTTCTAGTGACAGAAATGGATTTTTTAATAAATTATGTCAAGATAAACATGAAAAAAAGAAAATTAGATTTGGGAACGGGTGACAACTATAGCCGGCGTCGATGTGAATGCGCCGATTTTAAGGGTGGTTGTTAATCCCTACTCCAGTCCACTTTCAGAGCTTCTGTCACCAATGAGCAAACAGCAATAATTTTTTTGTCATGTATTTGTTGTGAACAAGTAGTAATATGTCACACGACACCATAAAAATTGTCTACTTTGACCGGTTTTGTTGCGCATGCGTCACCGGCCAAAACATTTGTCTCCCATTTTTATTACTTAATTATACCAAAGTCTATAATTTAAATTTAAAATTAACCTGTAAATAATATATCAACAATCATATTTAAAATCGGCGCATTCACATCGACGTCGTCTGTAGTTCCACCCGTTCCCAAATCTAATTTTCTTTTTTTCATGTTTATCATGACGCAATCTATTTAAAAAATCATTTCTGTCACAGGAAAAAATGAGACATCATTTTGCACCCTAACTCTCTAACTATAACTACTAGCTATTATAATATGAACTATATTGTGATAGTAACAATACGACTGTGGATTGGAGAAGCCGAGTTCAATTCCCACAGCCGACAAAATTACTTTCACTATTTTAAAATTACCTCTGACTTTCCTCCTTCACTAACATCTTTGGATACCGTGATTTGACGACTGGTAACCATAACTTACGCACAACAATATATCCTTATCGAAATTTACTGCGGCATAGTACCGTACATAGTAATGGGTAAAAGGTGTGATGATATATTTATAGAAATTACTAAATAGCAAAATATTAGGCCGTTTAAAACCCATATCTGAATTCTTATTCGAGATATTTTAGTGATTTGACGGCTGGTAACTGAACATCACGAGCATAAATATATCATTTACCGAGAACTGTTACGACAGAGTGCCACACACAGTACTCGGTAAAATGCGTGATGACATTTTTTTTTTTTAATATATATTTGAGTACTCGTCCGTTATAGGAATGTATACATTTTTCTGTTTATTATTTTATAATTATTTCTATATTCATAAATATAACTATATGATACCTTCCGCCATTGTTATGAGCAGTGCTCGATATATAAATGAATATTATTATTATTAAAAATAAGAATTGGAAAAAACAAATTTTCCATCACTTGTCTCAAAATTCCACTAAAGTTTTACAGCACCATACTGATGAGTCCCTAAAGGACGAAACGCGTCTATGGTTAAAGCTGAACAGACCATCCGTTTGATGATGACCTGATAAGTTGATGCAAACGTGCTGTAAAACTTTTGTGGAATTTTGAGACAAGTGATGGAAAATTAGTTTTTCCTATTATTATTTTTAAGACTCAATTCCACATCGGAATAGACATTTTGTCTTTTGTGTTATTATTATTATTATATTATTATTACTTTTTTGTGTTTCCATTCGGATACATCTGCATAAATTTGGCTCTTATTTAATTATTTGTGAATTACTTCTGGATGGCTACACATTTCACTCAATGTGTAAGGTACTTGATACTAGCACCTCCCGATATTTCATCACCTGGCAACGAAATATAAAGAATTTGCTTCCTACTCTTGCACATAGCAAATTTAATTACCTGCGGAATTTATTTGTTCCGAACTGTTCCACCGCCAATTTTCAACAATCTTGTCAGCAAATCGGTATCCTTGTTTGTAGCTAGGTAATCAATATTTATTTACTTATATATTTAAATCTATAATATCAGATCGGTATTATAAATCAAGTTTATTCTATAAATGTAGTTCAAGGAATTATTTATGGGTAATTGATATTACAGATAAAATTGGACAATTACATCTTGTCGAAGTTTAGAAATTTACAAAGATTAATTTTTGACGTTTCTCAAAACCAATGAAATGCTTCATTGTATGTCACGTGTCTGCGTTTTAACCAATCCTGTCATTATTATACTGAGAATTATGCTCTTGTGATAATTCCCGAGAATTATCTCTGTAGATGCTTTTTTGTTTGTGACAAATGATAGGTAGTTGTCAAATAATTATTTAAAACTGTCAACGCGTCAAGTAAAATGTGTGAAAAAAATCGATTTAGTTGTATTTTAGATACAGAAATACACCAACAAATTTTGGAAACAACTTTCAAGAATACATTAATAAGTAATCAATCGATATGGACCCAGTTCAAAATCTTTTAAGTTGGATGAATCGACCTCAACAGCTAAGTCAAAAAATAATCTAATTAAATATAACTCGAGAGTTGGATAAATTAGAAAATAATTCTCCAGTATCTTTCTCAAACTTGTTGCCATTTGGCAATAGCCACTCAAGCCCTTCGGGCTTTCGTGACTATTTCCTGGCAACAAGTTTTCGAAAGATCTGTCAAATTATTTTCAATTTATTCTTACCCTCTTGTTATATTATTACTGATAATTATTGCAAAACATATTGTTCCACACATGTGAACTTTGACTACTTTAATTTTATATATATAAAAGACCTGAAGATGGCCTAATAAATTTATTAGAAATCATTTTTCAATGAAGGCTTTCATTCATTTAAACTTCCAATATTATCATTTCGGCTTATCCAGAACAAAATTGTGAATTAAACATCTACGTTTACTCTTCACGTGAAAAACAGAATATAACGAACAAATTTGGAATAGCTAACTGGATAATCAATAATTTAATAAACTAATTAACTCCCATTAGAGAACTAAGGTATATTAATTCTGTTAATTTCATATCAATTTAGTTTTCATATTATGACCTTTCAAATACGATATAATTACTTTCAATTGATTACTTTTTAATAAATGTAAAACATTTATTTCTTTATTATTAAGCTAAAATTAGATGAGATAAACATTGTCTTCAAATTTTTCACCTACAAATAAACAAAGCGTAAAAAGCAATCTATTTTAATTGAACATTATCAAAACTAACACAAACAAAAGCATTTGTAATTGTAGTATAACAAAGAATTTGATAAATAAAAAAAGAGAGTATCATTAGAGTTCAATGTGCTGGAAAGAGACAGAACCGAATCGGCAATCTGAGTGGGCTGCAGAAGGGGTACATTTTTCAAGAGTTAATCTAAAAGCTAAAGTACCCAGAACGGAGATAGGGGAATTTAAAGCAGACTCATCATTTTTCACCGATTTTCAAATAAATTCGCCCTTGTATCTTTGTGAACGATTCGGGATTCAGACTGCGATTTGAATTTTAATTATCTTTTTTTCTTTTTATATTCTAAACTGATCAATCAATAGCAGCCTAATTTTTTACTTAGTGCTGTAAAAGAAATCGGTTGTTGTAAGGATTCACTATTTACACAAATTATATAATCGGATTTAAAATTGAATTAAATTTTATACTCTACGGAACAGAAATAATTCGAAAATACATCAAACAAACAATTTACGGTTGTGATTTCCCTACGGTACAGCTGCTCTTTTATTTTGAATCTATTCATAAAACTATAGTCTAAAAAATTGTACAATATCGATTTAAAATTTATTCTTATTTTATTTTATTGAACAAAATATATGCAGGGTGGTGACCGCAACATGTAAAATAATAATTTCGCAATTTCCTGCTTTTCTATTTTTTTTAAGTAAAAAAGCTTCAAATAAAAGTTTTAGGGCATAAAATTCTTCATCTAAACCATCAAACAAAATTCATTTTGTATACCGTGTAACGGTACAAATTAGATTTTTAAATGACGAAAATTGCCTCAAAACTATTGATAGGCATGGAATTGAAACTAAGGGTCAAATTCATAGTCGTGACTCACTCTCAACTCATTCTCATCTCACACTCAAAGTCGAAGTAACTAAGGCAACTAACTCAATAATTTGGACAATTTGAGTTAGTCGCCTTAGTTACTTCGACTTTGAATGTGAGGTGAGGTGAGAATGAGGTATGGGTGAGTCATGACTATGAATTTAGCCCTAAATTAATCAAATGTTTGACGTTTCATATTATAAAATAAAATGACAATTTTTGTTATTGTGAATACTTGATTATGCGAAATGTCATTTTGACATATAACCTATGTACATATTTTAATCTTTTGAACATATAATTAAATGGTATTTGTTGTGCATAAAATATTGTATGTACCACGGGTGAAATTAGGGTTTCTAACCCTGAGCAAGTTATTATCCAGAAACACCTGTTTTCTCCCTTGGTACATAAATATTATGTACAACCGGGTCGAAAAGCATGTGTTTTAGCCCTAATAATCGGGCTTAAACACTTCTTTTTGGCCCATGGGCCATAAAGGAATAATTACTATGGATACATAAATAAAATAATAATAATAATAATGGGGTGGCTAGCTCAGTGGTATGAAGTCGGCCTGTGGATCCTGAGAACCCTGGTTCGATTCCCAGAGACGACAAACAATTTTCATAATTTCAAAAACTACCCCTGTGGCTCCTCCACCACTAACATCTTTAGAGGCCGTGATTTGACGACTGGTAACCGCACTTCACGCGCAAAATATATCACTTACCGAGATCTGCTTCGGCAGAGTGCCACACCCAGTAATGCGTAGAAGGCGTGATGATATATTTATTATTTATTTTATTTACATAAATAAAATGATAATTTTTGTTTATTGTGAATACTTGATTCTGCAAAATGTCATTTTAACATAAAACCTATGTACTGTACATATTTTAATCTTTTGAACATATAGGTAATTAAATTGTTGTTTCACCCTTGGTACATAAATAACTTTTATTTATAATTCAAATTTGGAAATAACTCAATGATTCACCCCTTTCTACAATGTCCAACTTCCGTTTTCCCAACAATAGCCCGTAACCAGATATAAAACATCAAAAAACAAATCGATACAAATTGACGTTAGCGCTTTCAAACATGATCACATCAGTTTACGTATTTGTAACATAAGCCTGGCTTAATCGCAGTAAGCGGCGTTCCACCACACTGCCACGGGGTACAGGGTGTGAAGAGTGCGAGGGTGCAGCGCAACCCCAGCGTGGCTCCGGGGATCGCTTTCGTCCCAGCGGGAACGCGGCCAAGGTGTAACCGTGTGGAAATCATCATCGCCGATAAGTCACATTACGACTTTATACCGCTGAACTGGGGGATGGCTTTGTTTTCACTCGTCATGGTGGTTAAATGGTGTTTTGGGCTGCGCTTGTGACCTTGCAGGACGTCAGTATAGGCTAAATTAAATTTGACACATTATATACAGGCTGTTAAAGAATGGGTAAATATTTTTGATAGTATATACATTTTGAAGTCCTGATTTACAAACAAAAAGAATTTTTTTAAAATTTGCAAAATTAAGACAGGGTAAAAAGTAAAAATCTAAGGCTAAGATATAACTAAAAATAAATTTACCCCTAAGCCTTAATCAATATAAAGATAAATCTAAACACTTATTTCGAGAACTAAGTTCTCATCATCAGTAGACGAAAAAAGGGGAAAAACCCAAGATTACACGACTTGTGAACCAAGCTAGTGGTCAAGGTTGCTTCGTTTTAGTATAAATTGGTAAGTACCTGTTCGGCAAGGTGGATCAACCTTGACCAATAGCTTGGTTTACAAGTCGTGTAATCTTTATTTATTATTATTTCTATTAATATTTATTTCTATCAAAAATACAGTAAATAAAAGAGATTATTTGTTAAAATAGTATATTACGTACCATGAACTGTAAGTGACAGCTTTTAGATCAAGAATGTAGTAAACATTCGCGACCTAAAAAAAATCACTTACAGTTCGAGGTTAGTAAGCTATTTTTTGACAATACTTGCACAAATAGAAAAAAAAGAAAAATAGGTTTCAAAATTGATAGCTGTCAAATTGTTGTCAAAATAAACAGGACCTTGATATGTAATATTTACTTACTGTCCACGGTGGATAATAAGTCCTGATGTAACCATGGGAACCACTGTGCAATAAAAGTTCCATTTACTGTGTTTAAATTTTGTCATTAATAGGTAACTTACAGTACAAGTATTGTAAAAAATTATATTTTCGATTTCAAAAAACTTTCAGACTAGAAATCAATTGTTTTCAATTAATGACACTTACACCCTTTGAATTTAAAGTACGAGTACATTTTATCAAAATAATAATTTCCCGATTTCCCAAAGAAAAGATACCAATCTGAAACCACAATTTCACTTACAAGTAGATGAAATCCATGTGGGTGCATTATGTTTTGAGAGCGGAACAAGCCTTGTTGGTGGAGCGCGGGGCGATGGGGCAGCGCTCCCAGGGGAATCAATACGCGCTCCTGTGTGATGCGGTGGCGGCGACGGCGACGGCGGCGTCACATTAGCATAGACACACATTGCCGAACTCGCAAGCTATTTGTTTTGTTGCCGATTGAGACTTTCATTTAAACGATTTACAAAGCGGGTAGATTGTTGGATGGGAGATATGTTTAAGCTGGATCAAATAAGTGAAGTAAATGATTGACTAATACAGGGTTGGTCTGAGGAGGACAGAAGAATTGATTTTTGTTCCGGATCAGTAGGATAACTAAAAATGTACTAAGGTGTATTTGTTTTCATGCGAATGATAAAGGAATAGACTAGACATATTTGTATATTATATACCAAGGGACTGAAGTACTTTATGTTTAACTTTACTTATGAAGCATATACAGGATGTCCTTTTTTCGAGCCTAACCCTTAGTATCTCAAGAACCGTGAGATTAAAGTCGATTAAATTGAGGCAAAGTTGCCAAATTAGTTGACCCTTTTAATGATGTATTTGTTTTTCCGAAAAAAGACATACATAACTAGATAAAGCAATAATTAAAATTTATGTTTTTTGTTTCTATTGCTACTATGATTATTTAAATATATTATTAAATTTATGGAGTAGGTGGCACAGTGGTTATCGTGTCGGCCTGTGGATCCTGAGAACCCTGGTTCGATTCCCACTGGCGATGAACATTTTCACCACATTAATACTACTCCTGTAGCTTCCCCTCCACTAACATCTTTGGGGGCCGTGATTTGACGCCTGGTAACCGCACTTCACGCGCATAAATATATCACTTACCGAGATCTGCTTCGGCAGAGTGCCACACCCAGTAATGGGTAGAAGGCGTGATGATATATTTATTTATTTTATTTATATTAAATATAAAAATTAGTTTTTCTCAAAATTAGACGCATATACAGGTAAATTGCAAATAACATTTTACGTTCCAAATATTTTTGCTAACATCTTTTATTTGAAACTTTTTTTCATAACTGATTCCATTTTATAAATAAATGGAATTTATTGTTTTGTGTGTCCAATAAACTTCCTCTTCCGGTTTTTCAATTTCAATCAAAATCAACTCAACTCTTCGTATTTTCATGAAACTTATAATTACCAAGTTTCGATAACAAATCTTGTCTCGTTCATGAGATATTTCACACTCGGACACACATCCATCTACACACACACAAAGACATAATTGAGAAAATGATCAAAACGGATTCAGTGGACCTCAAAACACGTTCACGATTTCAATACTTCCTTATACTGTGTATAAGAAAGTAAAAATATGATTTCCTAATTTGTTACTAAGTCTTGCTATAAAGACAATTTTGTGTAGAGCTGTCACGCAAAATATCATAGCCGTAGCCACAGTCACATCTCGCTATGAATTAGAATAGACCCCCTGTTCTTTGAAAATACTATGACTACTACTACTCGTAGTACATAGATGTAATTTGATCCCCTAACTTATAACTAGGTTAGTCGTGCTACAATTTCCAATAAAACTCTGATTCAAACTTCACTATGAAACGGAAAGTGAACATATCAAATTTCCCACTTACTTCTATCTCTCTTCTACACTTGCAGCGCATCCCCTAGCAGTGCACAACCCCATTCCTCCACTGTTGTCGCTCGCGTATGTCATATTTCACTAGCCGCCGCCACTGCCGCCACCGTCCGGCCCCCATCGAAATGAAGTTTTCATGGTACGGTGGTTTTTCCGCTTCTTTATTACGGCTACACTCAATACTCGCTACATCATAGCGTTTTATTTGAATGCGAGTTACTTGATTTTTATATTTTTTGCTACGCGTCTGGTGTAAAGAGACATGTTATAATCTAGTAAATTCATTTTGTGATGTATATAAATTTCCGATTCTGAGAACACGAAGAGGAAATTAAAATTTGAAAAATTGTGAAAGAAGTTTTCCATTCTGAATTTAATTTTACTCAGAATTATTTGAATTCTAGTTGTATTTAACCTGCAGAGTTTGCATTTACTTTGCATGCATTATTTGTAATTATACAGTGCTAACACAGGATGCAGTTTATAAAGCCACTGATAATTGAGCGTCAAAATTTATCTTCAAGTTAAGGAAAAATGATATACAGAATAAAAAAGTATAATGATAATTTCAACCAACAAGCAGAGTTTAGAATCGATATTTTTAAAACGTCGCTCATGTTAATCCCAACTACTGCTTCGGAAATTTCGTTACTAAGGCAAAAAACCACTAGTAGGATCAAATTTTATTTATTATAAATTGTCCTTTTTATTTACAGATTTAACTGTTAATGTTGGCCGCAATGATACAGGGTTTAATGTAAATAAGTAATGATTGACTTTATTATTTTAGTGATATCTACATATTTTATGTTTTAAGTTGATTGTCATATTTCGTCTTCTTCTTCTTCAATGGCGCTACAGCCCGAATCGGGCCTGGGCCTACCGGGCACACCGAGCCGCAGTTTTTACGCTGCCGTACTCTCGGTTTCCGTAGTCGATGTTACTTAAGGCATATGTTTAAGTGACTAGTTTATAGCGTCCGAGTATGATTAATACAAGTAACTGTATTTTTTCATTTAACGACAAATCATACTTTGTCGACAGGCGGATTCGAACTGACGAACCTTGGTTCGGGTGACATCACAGTATGTTAATAGATGTGCATTAACACGCCATCGCGTCTGTCATATTTAAATATGTCAAATAAAATATAATTGTAATTTAATTGTCTGTCATAGTCAAATTTTTTTTCACCTTTAATTATGAAAATTGTTATTTATAATAACACCAAACTGAGAAAAATTTAATCTAAAAAATTCATCAAAAGATGTCATGTTGACAGTGACAAGGCTTGCCAACTAAACAGGGTAGCCAACTCAAAAAATTTTGTATTTCGTAATTTTGTATACAAATATTTAGTGCAATTGTAAAAATTACCCTAAAATATAAATAAATAAATATATCATCACGCCTTCTACCCATTGCTGGGTGTGGCACTCTGCTGAAGCAGATCTCGGTAAGTGATATATTTTGCGCGTGAAGTGCGGTTACCAGTCTTCAAATCACGGCCCCCAAACATGTTAGTGGTGGAGGAGCCACAGGGATAGCTTTTTTCAAATTATGAAAATTTGTCGCCTATGGGAATCGAACCAGGGACCTCAGGATCCACAGGCCGAGTTCATACCACTGAGCTAGCCATCCCATAAATATAAACAATTAAATGATACCAATATTATAAATATGAGTTCTAACGAATAGAAAACGATATTTTTTAAATCATACATTTGTGAAATTGAATCTAACGTCTTAGTAAAAATATTTTTGTCATGATGCATTAACAAGAAATTCTTACATGTCTTTACTGTTGACTTTTGCTATCTGTTATCTGAACTAGACGACTAGATACTACATATATATACATAGCATGTTACAGTATCAAACAAAGACACATTGGCTGGCACTACGAGCTCGGTTTTATTCGTAATACTGTTCTTGTCATTATCATTCATCAAAAACCACATAATGACGGAAATTCCTGCCTAATATTATTAGAACTATAGTTTAATCGGTGGAAGATAAGAGTGTGGTTGTATAGGACGTATTTCTGGTTTCTGATTGGCTAACTAAAATGTTAAAAATGAAAATATGTTTACATGGCATAAAAAACATATAACATTGGTACGCGTAGTTTTCCATATTATTACAGTGTATTATCTAAATCTAAATGTATATTACATTTATTCACTGTTAATACATAGACACAACAGCAGGCTGTATTCTGTATATTTATAGTTAAAAAAAGCGATTTAAACATATCTTTATTTTGACGCTTTGCCTAATCTGATATGTTTTCAAAGTCAAGGGTTGTTTGCGAAATATTCAATATCATCTGAGTTAAAAATAGATATTTACTTCAGACAGACAGGTTCAACAAAGAACCAATACTTTTAGGATATCAAGCACGGCAAGGGCAAATACAAGAACCGATATCAACTGTTGTTTGTCTGTAATGAACGAGGGTTAGAGGTTAGCCGATAACACTATTTACGTGGTTATCAGTTTTAAATAAGTTTTGCATTGGTTCATCTTGTGAGCTGTCAGTGTCGCTGAATCACTTGGAGTGATCACATTACACGAATGCAGTTTGAAATTGTGCTTTTTAAAGTGACTCTTAATTGTGTTTTTAGTTTCTATTAATTTTTATGTGTGAGTACAAGAAGGTTTTGACACAAAGGTAAGAATACTTTTTATTAAATTACATACATCTTACCTATGCATGTCTTTTTGATTGTTTACAATAACATTACTGTGAATAACCTATTGTTTGTTAAATATTATCAAAATTATCAGTTCAAGTTAAAATTCTGGAAAGGTCAAACAACACAAATTATTATTTTTTGCTTATCTTAGTTTTGAAATACTTGTTTAAGCAATAACAATTTCTTTAACATTAATTTCAATGACTTCATATCTCATTATCAAATTACAATTAACTAATTACTAATTGCAATAATAAAACTTTAATTTTAAATGTTCCTCAAACAACAAATATCAAATTAAATATTTGACAATTCACAGCAATATACACTTGTAACTTATTTATATATTAATAATATTAAGACTTCATATTAAAATTAATTGATTTTCTCTAATTAATCAAAGAAAATCACAGAAAAGCAGATGTAGAGTATTAGACTACATTTAAAATCTTCTATTAAATACTTTTATTTCTTTGTAACCTTGAACTTTGCGATAATTATTATCACTGCATGTATTAATAAAACAGTCGTTGCAGTACATCATAAATGTACATAATAATTACCTTTGACTTTATGAATGGTCTAAAAAATAAACTGATATATCAAAAATAATATATTCTCGGAAATATTAAATATCACTGAAACTTGTCTAGCAGTAAATTCAATGTCGTACTTATATATGTATGTATCAATTTCTTGGAATAGCAAAGAAAATATATAAAGCGATTTATAAAATACTCAGAACCAGTGATTTCCAGTATTTTTATTGTTATTAGAAAGTTGTACAATCTTCTATCGTACTTACGGCCAGTTGCACAAACAAAATTTAAATGTTAAACTTTTAAATTAAAATAAAAGCATATTGAATGTTTGACAACTACATCAATTATTCTATATAACATACATACATACAAACATACATATCTTCACGCTATATCCCATCAAATGGGGTAGCACGAACCCTAAAATCAGTAATAAAACATTCATCAAATATAATCAGTCCCCGTCAAACATTATCATTCAAACACACCACTATATAACACGTAACTGCAATTTGCTTTTATTCATTTAAGCCAAGTTTAAAATTTAAGGTCTGTTGATACAACGATACCTTAAAAAATTAGATTGTCATTTACATTTGATGCAAATTTTAACAATTCTACATAAAATTCACAGGAATGGTTCATATAAATCAATTGTTGTTTATGGACTTGAATTTAATTATGATTAAAGTTTCTAAGGACAATGATTCCGTCCATTAATTAAGACCATTTTGTCTGAAGTGATTACATCTATCTTTAGTTAATAAGTTAATTAATTAATAAAACATAAAATTATGTTCTTGTTTCTAAATGTTTCCGTTTTGTATTTTTGACTTATATTACTTTCGACTTGAGAACGGTCCTAATCAAATATCAAAGGATTGAAATGTAATCTTTGAATAACTTTAATCATAATTAAAAACAAGTATTTAAAATCCAAACAACAAAGTACTTTTATTTCCTTTTTCAAACTACATTTTTAGTTTAATTAACTTCCATCTTATATCATAAACCAAAGAAGAAAAAATCTTATTTACTAAATAAAGCAGAATGATTTTGTAAAGACAATGCTTATCATTTATATTAAATAATAAATGAATATCGTTAAACCAAACTTTTGTTTCAGTTCAAGATGATTCCTTTAAAACTCTGGTCATGGACATTACTCCTAGCATGTCTAATCACTCAAGCAACCTCACTATGCCGAATAACTCGTCCTGCAGGTTACATGTTACATTCTGACTACCGTGACGGTACCGACGAAACCGCTACCCGTCAACGCATCATTCACTGCTTCGGCCTGGTGCGACAGCTCTCCTACTACGACTTCATCAGCTACGTACCCACCAATGTCACCATTGTGGACTCCACAGTCGAAGAACTGAAGAGAGACTTCTTCCCAACGGTCTACCAGTCTCGAAGAGCTGATCAGATTATTTCACTGACGATGAACAGCGATAAGATCAAAACAATCGAAGTTAATGTGTTTGAAAAGTTTGCTGATTTGAAAGTCCTTGATTTTAGTTTTAATAATATTGAGGAAGTGAAAAAGGATACTTTTAATGTGCAGACTCTTGAACGACTAACGCTGCAGAATAATAAAATAGCGACTATTGAGGATGATTCTTGGGAGTTGCCAAATTTGAAATATTTAAATCTTAATTACAATAAATTGAAAGTAATTTCATCTAGAACGTTGTTCAATTTAAGTAGTTTAGAATCACTTTACTTATCCAATAATGATATTAATCATATTGAAGATAATTCTTTTGCGCAAGTGGACAGTCTCGAAGAATTATATTTGAGCAGCAATAATTTGTCTTACCTTCAGTTGAATTTATTTAACAAATTGCAGAAATTAAGATATTTGGATTTATCTAATAACAGTATTACAAACATGGAATCATATTATTTTGACAGTCTACCAAATTTAGAAAAACTTTTTTTGCGACAAAACAACTTACAGAAAGTTCTCAAGAATAACTTTAAGTCCAATCCAAATATTGTATACCTTGATATATCTGAATGTAATATTAAAGAAATTATGGAATATCCGTTTGGGACCAAATTACAATTAATATCATTAGGATTTAATAATATTACAAAGCTTCATTCAAAATTGTTTTTAAATGGTAGTGAAATTGAAGAACTTTATTTTAATGAAAATGAAATCTATGATATAAATTCTGATAGTTTTCGGCCTTTACTAAATTTAACCCGGTTGTATTTAAATAAAAATGAAATTAGAAATATTCCAGCAAATGTTTTTGAAAATAACGTAGCTTTAAAATTAATTGACTTATCAGGAAATCGTTTGGAATCTCTTCCAGGAATTATTTTCAAGGGTTTATTGAATTTAGAAATAATTAATTTATCTCAAAATAAAATAATTAGTCTTCAAGCTAATTTATTTGCCAATTTAAATAAACTGGAAAATCTTGATTTACGGGAAAATTTCATAACTGCGATTTTAGAAAACACTTTTAATAATTTAGCTGTTTTAAGTCATTTGCATTTAGACAACAATAATTTGAAAACAATTCATAAATCTAGTTTTAAAAATATGTCTAACCTCCGCTATTTAAATTTCGAGAGAAGTCACATTGAAAATATTGAACCTGACACATTTGCAGATTTAAAAAGTTTAGATATGCTGTATTTACAAGAAAACAATTTAACTCGTTTGAAGACAGATACATTTAAATCTGCGATTAATATGTATATTTTAAATATAAACCAAAATCAAATCAATGAAATCGAAGAAGGCGCTTTTAACAATAACAAAGGAATGCATTTCCTATCTATAGATGACAACAAGTTAACAGTCTTAAAAAAGAATATCTTCCAAGGATTATCAAACGTCTCTACGTTGAGTTTAGCACGAAACTGGATCAAAAGTATTGAAGTTGGTGTATTTAACGATACACCAAATTTGCAAGAACTGTTCTTAGATGGAAATCAATTTCAGTCTCTATCTGTTGATGATTTTCGTGCTCTTTCTAAATTGTATACATTAAATCTAACAGGAAACAGGATCCAGACAATAGAGCCTCGCGCTTTTGAAGGCTTGGAACATCTGACGGAACTCTGGTTAGGAGATAACAGTCTGTCATCTTTAAGTGCAGCGACAGTCAAGCCACGAACCGAGGGCACGTTCTACGGACTGGGTAATCTTCTCACATTGAGACTTGACAACAACGTATTGGATAACCTTCCCATGGGTATTTTTAAAGACTTGAAATCACTCAGAACATTGAGGATAGAGTACAACTCATTGGAAAAATTCCAAACTGGCGTATTTACAGGCTTGAATAGTCTTGACACATTGAATGTTTCGTTCAATAGAATCGATAATCTTAAGATATCAACCCTGTTTCCTTTAGTTACTCTTAGGTATTTAGATATTGAAGGAAATCAACTTGAGAAATTGGATTATGAATCTATTAAGAACAGAAATACAGTTCTTCATAGCATTTTTATTAACGGAAATCCATGGCATTGTGACTATCTTTCTGAAATGCTTCATTATTTCGCAAAGAAGAATATTAAGTTTTTGACAAATACGTATACAAGCTACGATCAAGAAAATATTATGGGTATTTCATGCAGAGAACATCATTTTGATTCAGTGACACCGGTGAGCAAAAGCGAAGAAATTAAAGACACGAAAACTGACGTTGATATGAGTTATAGTAATAATGTTATATTATTGATTATTTTAATTATTATGTGTTTAATGCTAGTAATTGTTATTTACATATTTCTTATGTTGTATACTAGAACACGACGAGCGAATAGTAGAGTATCGTATAGAAATAATCATATCTCTGCTTCTGAAATGGAACTTGTAAATACTCAACTTGAATAATTATTGCAGTGTCATTTGTAAATTTTTGTAATTGTATAATAAAGTTTTTTCTACTCCCATGCTTTAATTTACTTATTATGTATTATCCGTAATTCCTTACAGAGGAGTTATTTACTGTTTCATCACTTTTATTTGAGTGTAAACCTGAGAATATGAAAAATAAATATATCATCACGCCTTTTACATACCTTGATGTGGCACTCTGCCGAAGCAGATTTCTGTAAGTGATATATTTATGTGCGTGAAGTGCGGTTACCAGCCGTCAAATCACGGCCCTCAAAGATGTTAGTGGGGGGGAGGGGCACATGGGTAATTTTAATGTGGTGAAATTTTTTCTCGACTGTGGGAATCGAACCAGCGTCCTCAGGGTCCACATGTCGACTCAATACCACTGAGCTACCTACCCCATAGAGAATATACAATACAGGAATAATATAATGACAGTGAAAATATATATTCCAGATTCAAAATCATTTAAAAAATTTATAGTATAACAGCTCTGTATTTAGTTCTAAGTCACGTGAATTTCAATATAATTTTTAATATTAGTTGTTTTTATCATTTTCATGAGACAATATAATGTTTAATTTACTTATTATCTAATTTGTTTCTTAAAATTCGAACATATTAGTACAAATTGTAGAATAATGAATCTTAATAAATATAGATGTACTAAAACGTACATTATTAATCATCTAAGAAAAAAGACTTTTCCCACGAACACGTTAAGAATAAATCACAAATAAATACAAACCACTTGTCGAGCACGTCGTCTGCTGGCCTCCGCGGCAAATCCAGTGGCAGTAATCGCCCCAGGAGAGCAGAGTTTACTCTCCGCCAAACTGTCAACACTCAATGTGAGGCCATTTATCAAAGCGCTGTTCCGTCCCTTGGCTACCTTGGAGACAAGGCGATCGAGCTGCTTGCTGCCGCCCTTGTGATCGCACACGAAACTTCCTTGAGGTTGGACTTTGTGTTAAGGGAAGCAAGCCACACTTAATGAGCTTGTAATTATGTGGTATTATTTGTAATACGAGTGTTTGATGTTGTAATAGATGGTCATGTACTTAAATACTTTGCTATGTGAGTATTTCATAAGTATTTGGTTATGGTTTCATTAAATATTTCACAAGGTTATTTCATATGAGTGATATTTTATCGAACGACTTTATTGTACGATCAATCGTACGACAAACTGAAGGTAGTACTAGTGTGACGGTGGCGCCATCGGTTGTCGAGTGGCGAATGTGACGCTCAAGAAAATATAAAAATTGAATAAAATAAGTGTTTTATACCTATTATGATTTGAATATCATGAATTGTTAACTGGTTGTTGGTCTAGTGAATTTTCAAGTACGATACCACCGTGTGGTGTTGCCATTATAAATTGAGATTCTTAATTTTTCGTTAAAAACAAGGCTTTGCATGGCGATATATTCCTTTAATAAACGATAAAAAACATTCTCCGTCTGATACAATATACATGGATAGTTCTACAACATCATACTAGTTTTTCAAATGAAACTGCAAAATTGTAGACGTACACAAACCAAATATGTGCGATTCGGAGTGATGATCGCCATAAGCCCCGTGTATAAGAACTCAACTTTACAAGCGAATATATTTGTTCACAAACGATGAATGTGTTTCATATTTTAACAGGATGTGTATGACTAGCCAATATTTAAGTGCGCAAAATTTTATTCAGATCTGCAAAATTTTTTTTCACGCTAGTACTACCTTAAATGCATTGAACGCAATGACAGGTTACACACGACGATCGTGTGAAACGGTAATAAGCTTACCATACGATTTTCTTTTATAAAATAAAAATCATTCGATAATATATCGCTCTTGTGAACCGCACCTAATATTTATTACAGTATGTAACCTATATTTGCAATGTAAAATGATTGAATAATTAAACGTTAATAGTAATTTTATGGGGGGGTGTAAATTAAAAAGCGTAAACAATTATTATTCCAAATTGTAAAAAAATATATAGGTATCATCATGTATGGGAGTGACACTCTGCCCAAGCAGATGTCGGTAAATGATAATTAATCAAATCACGACTCTCAAATATGTTAGTGAAAGGAGAGACACAGGTGTGAAAATCAATTTGTCGACCGTGAGATGCGATATACAACGCAATCAACTGCTTTTATTGTTTTTCATATTGAGTAAATTAGTCCTCAATGACATGTTAGCTGTATTCCATTTGCCACTTGGTTCATTTAAATCAGTTCAGATGAACTCAATTCAGCAAACTGATGCACTTATTGGGGTGAATTAATTAAAAGTAACTTAGAATCAGTAATTCTAGTACTGGAAATAAAATCAGCGAAATGATCCAACGAAATAAATAAGTAATCTGGTTGAGTAAATGTAAGTTAGATCTGATCCAAATGGCAAATGGAATACGTCTGTTGTTAGCCAATCACATTCAAAGGCAAATATGTCCTATATCCTGCATTGCTACGTTTTTTGGTGGAACAAGATATAAAGCAAGGACCTGGGCATAGTATTCCGTTAAATTTTACGTCATACGAAAATCTATAACCACTAGAATATGAAAATTTACAGAAGTCATCTATATTAATAAATACATATTTGCCAAGTTCATTTTATTAAAATATTAAAATATTATTTCTATTGCTTTTATGCCAGTCGCGCCATGCTTAGTTAAGTGCTCTTTTTCGATATTAAGATTGTTGAAAACATATTTACGTTCTACAATGACAGAGGAAAGATTACTGCGATCAGCTTTATTTTATTTTTAAACCCCTTGAAAGTTACAAAATATTTTTGTATTGTTAAATCAACCAAGGGCCAGTTTTTCAATCACCGATTAATGTTAATCATGATTAAATAATAATGGAAACTATGGTTACCATGATTATTACTAACCGAGAGTAAACCGGCGATTGAAAAACTAGCCCTAAGATTGCTAGATGCGCGTAGCTTTATTTTCGATCGGCAAATTCTAATTTTTTAATCTAACTACTGATACATGTTCTTTTTTCCTTAAAATTATATTTGAATACGTCAAAAACAGTGACTATGTTAAGAACAGTGAATCAGGCGAAATAAGACATTCAAAATTAGTGCATCCTTACTTGTAAGCAGCTACAGATATCTATTTTAATTTCGAAGCATAATTTCCCATGTTAATGACATCTTTTTACCCTGGCATACTATCAAACTTCAAGTTGTCGCTACTGTATCTACTATAAATAAATTTCCTATACTTGTTAATTACGTTCCATTAAGGGTTGAGGGGTTTAGGCGGAAGTGCTGGCGAGGAAGACGCCGGGTGGGTGTAACAGGGAGGTGGCGCTAGTGTCGCGACGGCCGCAGGTAGAGCAAGTTTGTAGCGAGCGTCGCGGGCGGGGCACAAGCTAAGCCACCACCCACAACGCGCCGCGGATACGGCGCTGCATAGCGATCAGGCGCACAGTGCCGTGCGTGCTGGTTTGAATAGGGCATAGGGATGGTTACAATTCACTTCTGAGCGACCCTCTGGTTCTTAATATATCACTAGGTCTTAGGAATTTCTAGTATTTATAAATTTCAGGAAAAAATAATTAAGTGTATTCAGGGTCGGTTATATTAGCAAACAATTTTGGCACTTTTTAATTTTCTATCGACAATTGTTTGATTGAAAGTGCTTCAAAATAACAAGAAAGTTTTTTGAAGGTCGTGCTGAATAGTGATTTTTCAATCAGATGTATTTATATTCACATTTATTTCTGTTTACTAATAATTTAAAATAATATGAAACTAGATATGAAATTGAAAATTCCAGCATTTAATTCCTCATATATTTCTACATAGTTATGTATAATTTGATTCTCAATATATATTTTTTTATTGCCGAAATCATGATCGCAAAAATTTCTCGTAATAAAATTTTTTTGGTTGAACTAGTTTAAAAGTAAAAAGATTTTAAATTATGGTTCTGTATAACTCAGACCACGCGAAATTGAATGCTGTTGAGCGAATCTTCATATCTTTTTTAGTTTTTGAGTAACAGCGAATTTAAACTTTTTAAAAATTTCAACTTTGAAGACTCATATCTCAAAAACTAAAAGAGATATTGAAATTAGGTTTCTACGCATATATTTCTCATGCTCTAATTAACTTATACCAAAATATAGAAAATTTTGAATATTTTACTATTTTTCTTAAAATTTTCATTTCTCAATATTTCAAAAACTTGAAAATATACTGGAGATCCGTGGACACCATTGAATTCTTCTCGTAAAAGTACATAGGTATGTAAAATTTGAGGCAAAAATTCGCAAGGATATTTTTTTTATTACAAAAAAACAAAAATCGCTGTTTTTTTTGAAGATTTTTGAAGGGATTTTACCTTAAGATTTTAACGAATTTTTGCCATATTTAGTTTTTTTTATGTACTTATGCATTTTTACAAGTGGAATCTACTGGTGTTTTCAGTTTTTCATTATCTCTTCAAATTTTTAAAATATGAGCAGAAGAAAATTGTCTTACAGAATTGAATCCTATTTCTGTGCCTGCGGAGCTTAGCGAGAAGCCCTGCGAAGCCAATTCGACCGCTAATATGTGTATATTACAAAATTATCTATGACCACAAATAATTTATTAATACATCTCTTTATTCACATTTCTAAGAATGTCACATATTAATTTAAAATATGATAAATTAATATAACTGAAACATAAAAATTGTTGCGTTGGCGACACTGTTTATGTTTTAAAGAAAATAATAGAGTTGGTATCACTGTTTTGTTTTGTTTTGTTCTTGTTTTAGAGGTAACTAAGATTATTATTGTGTTGTTATGATATATGATATACTGTCATATTGTAATTAAAAAAGTGTTATAAATAAAAAGCTTCTAACAATTAAAACCTATAAACACGTAATAATTTGCTTTTTGTGTTTGTGTACGTAACAAAAATAATAGGAAAACTTTTGAAAAGTTCTGCTGCTGCCCACGTTTGACGCCCATGTTTGATGTCATAAGTTATACAACGAACAAAAAATCACATTCGGAATATTGATTCACTGTCTCATATATATAACTCTTTACGTGGGCATGGTTTTATATCTATTTTTCATTTAATACAAAAAAAATCAGTAATATTTATTGTTCTATATATTTCATATTATCCTCCTTATTACACAAATTTGTTCTTGTTCTCACATTTAATAACAGTCTCCTTCGTAGAATCTTTATTTACAGAAAACAGAGCACATGTAATAAAAAATATTTTCGCGCCAGCGGTAATGTAAGTAAAACTTACGTAAGTTGTAAGTTACTCATAACATTTATTATTTGGTTACCATTGTCAATAACAATCCTTCTAGTACTTTTACTTTTCAGTTATTTAGCAAAATTAACTATAAAAAGTTTCAAATAAATAAATCTGAACTATTAAGTGACCCACATTTGATAAAGATTTTAACATTATTTGAAGTTAATTGCTGCCGATGTTTCAAAAAATACAATAAGCTACTTGGAATGTTAGTACTACAACTATTCTCGTACGGTAATATGAACTTCATCTACGCAAGCTCAGCCTCAGTTCATACCTCCTCAAATTTACTTCCATTCCTTGTACGAGTAACTGAAATAACTATTACGTATATTGACATTACAGTAATAAATTGGATAAAACTTTATTGCAGTACTTATTTACAAAATAAGTTTTTTATTGTTTCATCATTGAGATCGTGAAAATTATACAGATAAACCGACAAAAAGTAAAAGCTCGAAAACTTTGATTGAACGATGTTGCTTTTTGGTCGTGTTTTATCTACGATGTGAACAAATCTACGAAAACATTTAAAAGACATTTTATATTAAGAAACAATATAACTATGAAGTTCATGTGCCATTTTCTGACTATTGTCTTTGACATGCTGTTTTTGCTTATTTGTGATGTTATATATTTTATTGTTATGACTATTGTAAATGTTTTTTACATTTATTTAACAATTGTTTTGTTACATTACTTCTTGATATTTGCTGATGATGTCCAGTACGCTGGACGAAACGTCCTAATAAATTTATTTGCTACATTGGTTTCGTGGCATTTACTGATCCTAAGACCTACTCTTTACTTGCTTAATATATCGATGGGATCTACATTACTTAATTCATTAATATAACATATAATTTACTACGTACTTCTTTTTCTGCTTATAATTGATTTAAAAACAATAGAAGACATATTTCTACAATTCAAATGAAAGTTCATTGAAACAAAATCTATTAACATTTTGTTTCCAATGCTATCTAAAATCCTGTATTCAAACTTTATTAACTCTATCTCTAGTTAATCTTATTGTGTAGTAAACAGTGTAGTACCTATATTATTACTCCTGCTCTCCATTAATTTCCATAAAACTATTAACACGAATACAGAGCACACAGCACAGGGTTGAATTTTCCGTAGCACATTTTCTGTTCAAGTAGCATTCATTGTAACGTCAGTAATTAGATCCCCAGAGTCTGATTTAATTTGCATTAATCCTCTCATTAAACTTCCGTGTCTCCCTTCTTAGTTCTGTCTGTTTATATCTAAACATCCTGGGAAGAGTACAGACATTAAATTCGCAAAATTCGATCGATTATCTGCGCGATCTGCTAAAATTATGCAATAAGTAAAATTATTTTAACTAAATATAAATAACTGCATGTATCATCGGCAAAACACGGAATATATTATGAAGTCATGCAAATTTTATCAAATCATTTAGGGTTTGTTTGTTTGCAGCGCGAGCGAAGCGAGCTTTATTCCGAACACAGTCAATATTAAAAAAATGTTAATACTTGGAATAATTTGAGCTAAAATCGAATATAATATGTTATCCATACGGTCCTGTTATAGAGAAGTTTTCAAAGAGAACTGAAAATTTACTATGGAAATTGTTTTTATTATTGGTACGATGTTATAAGCGATAATATATAATTTAAAAACTCTCAGTAGTAGTTATTTATGTAACTAGAGTATTATGAAGATATTTTTGCCCTCCGAGGACGGATTTGTATGTTGCCTGTGGGGTATAAACGTCATGTAATGCCCGTGGTGCATATAATATTTTATGTATTACTAGTATTTTTATAATCTAAATAATGAATATTGGATTACTTGGCAATTTTAGGCGTATTCCATTTGCCATTTGGATCAGATCTAATTTGCGTTTACTGATTCAGATTACTTATTTATTTCGCTGGATTACTTCGCTGACTTTGCAGTAATTCACCCCAATAAGTGCATCAATTTGCTTAATTCAGTTCATTTAGTCATGTTGTCTAATTTTTGTGAACTGATTTAAGTGAACCAAGTGAGAAATGGAATACAGCTATTGAATAGTAGAAATGACAGTTTTTGACAGTATTACTATAGTAACGTCACTCCTAATGATCTAGGGCCTATTGAATCATATAATGTCTTATAAAATTATGAAGTAAATAATGTATCATGTATTAATAAACAATAATGAACTAAGAAGACAAAATATAAGATTAATATTATTACACACTACAAAACACAACAAATATAACATTACTCTTTGAATTCTTGGCTAATTCATCAAGAATCTCACCCGCTTACGGAGAACTAAAACTTTTAAATGCAATCATGCAAATAATGAATAACACTAACATCAATATCTTATAAAAAGGGACTACAAAATAAATAAATAAAATAAAATAAATATATCATCACGCCTTCTACCCATTGCTGGGTGTGGCACTCTGCTAAAGCAGATCTCGGTAAGTGATATATTTTGCGCGTGAAGTGCGGTTACCAGTCGTCAAATCACGGCCCCCAAACATGTTAGTGGTGGAGGAGCCACAGGGATAGCTTTTTTCAAATTATGAAAATTTGTCGCCTGTGGGAATCGAACCAGGGACCTCAGGATCCATAGGCCGACTTCATACCACTGTGCTAGCCATCCCATACTACAAAATAAGTGTTGCAATATGCAGAATTCTGAAATGTAATAGTTTTGATGAAATCATAATAATATTGATTAAAAAATAATCACAAGAGAAGAATTCTCGCCAAACTGTAAAGTCTGACTACCCTTAAATTAAATTATAATACTATTTAATTTAGTTCCATCTTGCGGAGGGCTCAAATACCATGTAAAAATAATTCTGTAGATTTGCCAAGTATGGTTTCAAACCCGGCGTATATTATTGATCTATACGAGTTGTAGTTATACTTAGAACTAGATGGCACTGTAACTTCGCAACAAATTTCATTTCAATTTAGCAATGTATATCTATATTAAATAGATATGTTAATAATATAAATAAATAAATAGACAATTGACTTAAATCTGTAATTAAATTATTCTAAAATATCCCTCTATGAAAGCAAAACTGGACTATAAGAAATAGACACCAATATTATGCAACATATTATTGAATTTTATTTAAATAAATTGTTTATTTTGATATGTCACTTGTACAGTATTTTATGTTATTAATGATTTATTAATAAAAATAATTTTCGCCCTAAGCTAGACAATATTGATTTTAACAAGTACATCCCTTAAGTACTAGATGGCGGAATACTACAACAATATTTCTTAAATTAATGACAACAATAATAAATTTCCATGGTAGTAATATCTCTAAATTTTCATTAAATTCAAGTGCATATTATATCAAGTTTTGGAAGAATTATGGAAAATTCATTTGTGTATTCTTTATGGGAAAATAAGAAGCATTCTCATAAACATCATCATGCTTATAGAACGGAAAAATTCAGTAATTCTGCAATAACACCTAGTGAATGTACAAAATTACGTAATTCTAAAATAACATCTAGCGAATTCACTAAACTTCGTACTTCTGCCATAACACCTAGTGAATATACTAAATTACTTTACTCTGGAATGACATCTAGCGATCTTACTAAACTACGTAATTCGGCAATTACACCCAGTGATTATACTAGATTACGTAATTCTACTATCAGTTCCACTAGTTTTACTAGATTACGTAAGTAACTACTTTAATTAATTTTTAATACTTACTTATAAGTAGTATTTTATACCGAAACTGTCGCGATCTTTTGAAGATTCAAAGTGAGTAACTAGATTCTCAAAAACTTGTTTGCAAACTGACTTTTGTGCAACTGTTTTTGTCAGAAATAGTTGCACAAATAGAAGATTCAATTGTGTATAACTGTTTTTGGGGATATTTTTATGAAGTTGTTGAGTTGTCTAGTTGTAAAAATGTCAAACATAAATTATCACTTTAGCTGTCCTTGGTCAGTTCAAGTACAATTATTGCATTTATTATTATTTTTGCAAAATACTTCTTTATTCAAAATGAAAGCTGCTTTGTTTTATAACATAATCATATAAGATAATTATGCATTTGAACTGTAATGGCCGGTTTCATGAACAAAAATTAAATTTTAAACATGGTTTAAATAAATAAAAGCAAATCGAATGTATGACAGCAATGTCAATGATTCAATTTGACATGTAATTTTGATTTGCTTTTATTTATTTAATCAACGTTTAAAATTGAACTTTTGTTGGTGAAACCGGCCATAAGTTAACAAATAAATGTCAAAATAAAATAAACTTGGATGGGTGACCGTCCAGAGAAAACCCGCGTTGCTGTTGACCATAATACCTAAAACGCAGATCAGGGCGGAATGGCGGCATATGACCTAAGTAGTTAGTCCGCCAAAGAAGCCACAGAAAAAAAAAATGTCAAAATAAATTAAATTTCAAATGTTTATTGAATCTGTCAGGATGACCACCTAGAAATTTTATTATTATATATTTTTAATAAAAATTTTAGAATAAAAATAAATAAATGCGATATAGAAAAAAATAGTATGAAAAACACATTTTCCAATGACCAATTGTAAGATTTGTATTTTGCGTAACTCGCCTATGGCTCGTTGCATAAACTGTACTCATATTAAAATTAGTGTCATTGTAACACTTGTTTTTCAATATACTGTTGTGCAGATTTGATTTGTCAATGTAAAATTGACAGTATGAGAGAAACAAAATTTGTCAAAATGTCATAAAACTACTAGATTGTCATTTAGCTCTCAATGTTTGACAATTACAAATCAAATTTCAAATGAATTCGGCCAGTATTTCTGAATCATATATAAGCAGTAAGCTCGTATTAACAAGCAACTAAAATATTTAAATGATTGTAAAACCAAGTTTTAAAAATTTCCGTTTTACAGAATCACACGACAGTGGCGTAAAAACACAATCATCAATTCTTTCAATTAAAATTTCAAATGAAAACGATGAAAATGTAGTCATACAGTTATATCCAAACAAGAGAAAGAGTCGACGTCATGAAAAAAGAAAAAATAAAATCAAACATAAAAGGCAAGCTGCTGGAGGTAACGCATGTTCATGCAATCAAAAAACATCGAAAAGTGAGTGAAAAACGTATCACAGTACATACATTCTAAGTTTCAAATCTTTGTAGGAAACAAAATGGCTGACAGTGTTAAAATGTGCAACAACATATATCGTAATACATTTGGCCCAACTGTAGACGAGACGATACTTGTTGGAATGGAAACGCTTCAAAATCTATATTGTAGTGATGAAGAGGATAGCATAGCAGTAGAACGAGGATCTGATATTGAAGTTGTAGCAAAAAAAGTGGAACCTAAACATGCTGAACCTATCCGAACTGAACATATCCATATTGAACCTGAGCCGGAACTTAAGATCATTGGTATATATTTTATTTAGATGATTTTTTTATACGAATTGATATGTTCGTAAAAAATTAACTTCGCTGGTTTTACACCATGAAATTACAACATATTAAAATTAAAATAAATAACTAAATATATCATCACGCCTTTTATCCATTACTGGGTGTGGCACTCTGCCGAAGCAGATCTCGGTAAGTGATATATTTATGCGCGTGAAGTGCGGTTACCAGCCGACAAGTCACGGCCCTCAAAGATGTTAGTTGAAGGAGAACCACAGGGGTAATTTGGTGAAAATAATTGTCGGCTGTGGGGATCGAACCAGGGTTCTTAGGATCCACAGGTCGACACGATACCAGTGTCCAATACCCCATACTATATTTTTCATATAGAATATTCGAGCAAATTTATATATATGCTTTGTCCTGCAAAATTGTGTACCTCTAATTTTTGAAACACTACATACTGGGTCAGATTTAGTATTTTGAGTATTAAGTGCGGTTATCAGCCGTCAAATCATGGCCCTCGAAGATGTCAATGAGGGGAGAAGCCAGAAGAATGTATATATTTTAAATATCTTTACACCTTTTATCCTTTACTGGGCATGGTACCCTACCGTAGCAGATCTCGGTAAATGATTATTTTTCACATTAAGTGCGGCTACTAGCCGTCAAATTACAGCCTGCAAAGATGCTAGTAGAGGGGGAACCAAAGGGATAATTTTAATGTGGAGTAAAGTTTTACAGCTATGAAATTCGAACTAGAGTTCTCAAATCCATAGGCCACTGAGCTATCTACCTCATATTATGAGGTAGGAAATTGTAAATATGTTTTATTTGACTGATTCGTCCGTAATTTTATTTTCTTTACATTTTCCGTCAAGAAAACCTGTCATATTAATTGCAATTATAATTTTGTTTCAGCACCAACAGTAGATACCTCAAGTGTGAAAAGTGCTGAATCCTCGAAGAGTAAGAAAAGTAAATCTGCCCTGAGTAATAATCATACAAGTAAGCTCTATTTTCTTTTAAGGCCACACAGGAAGTCAAACTGAATTCAGTTACAAACAATTGGCTAGCAAATCAAAATGTCCATATGCACAATTTTGCAAAAAGCAAACAAACGTAAATTTTTCTTCAGGTTTAATTCCTCAAAATTATTAGTAATTCAATTGTTAATAATGTTAATTTTCTAGATATTAAGCAGAAAGATTCTAAAAAAAATTTGCTGTCACCTAGTCGCTCTATTCGTGACGGGACAGCAAATTTTTCTAAATCTATGTATACACAAAAAGAGTTAGAAATATTAAGGAAATATATTGGTAAGATATATTGAATAGATAATAAGGTACTATAAATTAAATTTTAACAAACAAATTTAGAAATTCCCGAAGCTGATAAGACTAGTATCGCATTTTGTCCGTATAGAACTAATAAAGCAGATAATTCCAAAATTACTGCATATTTCACAGTAGAACCAGGAATGGCTCCTTCGAAAAATAGCTTGGAGAGCGAATCAAATGACAGTGTAAAATTATATCGCTTTTCATTTTGTCCTGGACCTAATGGTAAATATCTTAGCTGTAGATAAACCAACAGAAAGTAAATCCTGGGATGGTTTAATTAACAGAATTTGCTTTTTAGTAGAAGGTTCTAATAAGCCAAATGTAATATGATGAGGTAATAATGGACAAGGGCTTAAATCTTCAATAAATTAACTACGACTTTAAGCCCTTGTCCATTATTACCTCATCAGAATTTGCTTTTTGTTCGTACTTTATTTGCAAAATGAATAATCTAAATCTAAAAAAAATCTAAAAGAACATTGTGACGTATTACTTAGTATGTAGTTACTTTTCTACATATAAAGCGCATTCCATTTGCTATTTGGATCAGATTTAACTTACATTTACTGAATCAAATCACTTATTAATTTCGCTGGATTACTTTGCCGACTATATTTTCAGTAGTAGAATTACTTATTCTAATTTATTTTGAAGTAAGCCAACCCAATAAGTTCATCAGTTTGCTTAGTTCAGTTATTTAGTCATATTGTTTAATTTATCTGAACTGATCTAAGTGAACCAAGACACAAATAGAATACAGCTATAAGGCGTATACCATTTGCCATTTGGATCAGATCTAACTTACATTTACTGAACCAGATCACTTATTTATTACGTTAGATTACTTCGCTGACTTTATTTCCAGTACTAGAATTACAGATTCTAATTTACTTTAAAGTAATTCACCTTAATAAATGCATCAATTTGCTTAATTCAGTTTATTTAGTCATATGTCGAATTTATCTGAACTGATTTAAGTGAACCAAGTGGCAAATGGAATACAGCTATTATTGATTTGAAAACAATAGAAATCATGTTTTTCTTCAAATGTTAGAATAAGATGACTTTTCAAAAGTCCATAGAAACAGTTAAAGATTGATTTTTCTGATGCTCGTTAAAATCAAGGAGTTTCATTGGTTCACCAGCGTCAGAAAAATTATATAGGATAAAAATATTTACTTAAGTAAATATTCCAGCGTTTAAAGAAAAAATAGAATATTTTATGTAGACCTACAGATTCGCCACAAAAAGTATAACTTTATCTTCTTATAAAATAATATATCATTTCACAATTCACATAAAAGTTCATAGAAAAAAGTCAACATTTTGCTGTTTCCTACGCTATTTTCATTATTTATTATCATTGGTTAATTTTAACATATTTCATAGAAATCCAGACGAAATTTCACTTTAGTTCACATATTTTCCGGACTTCATTTCTTGTATAATCGTAGAAAAATTGGTAATCTTACATTATTTTATAGCGCGTTCGGTGGGAGATTACAATATGGTTGCAATAGCCATTATTCAATATATATTTTATGTTTTTATTGTTCTTTCTTGTTATTTCGATTATGGTACAGGAGCCCGTTGGCATTATAACAATCACAAATTATCTATGCTATGTTATTGTGTTGAGCCAATCAGAATAAAAATAAAATATGTCCTATTCCAGCACACTATAATCTCATATTGTAAATAAATAAATAAATAAATATATCATCACGCCTTGTACCCATTACTGGGTGTGGCACTCTGCCGAAGCAGATCTCGGTAAGTGATATATTTTGCGCGTGACGTGCGGTTACCAATCGTAAAATTACGGCCCCCAAAGATGTTAGTGGTGGAGGAGCCACAGGAGTAGTTTTTTGAAATTATGAAAATTGTTTGTCGCCTGTGGGAATCGAACCAGGGTTCTCAGGATCCACAGGCCGACTTCATACCACTGAGCTAGCCACCTCATATTGTATGGAATATAATTTGCGCATATTTGATCCGAAAACTTGAATACTATCTGTAGGTTTGTCCAATTCCATGTTAAAGTGACAGATCAATTTGTTATTATGCGTTATGTAAAAAAATGTAAGATTGCCAATCTTTCCGACATTTTTATTAATCCAGTATAACCTCGGTTATAACAAAATTAACAGGAAAGATTACTGGGAAACAATGTAATTCTAAATTAAGGTGTACAAATAAAACTGAAGCTAGTAAAACAGTAACAACATCCTCTTCCTCAAGTTGCTCAAGCAAATGTAAACGTAGGAAGAAAAGAAATATAATTTCAGGTGAATCAGTGAAAGATAGTAAAGCAACACAGTATGGTAAGAATATTAAAATAGACGGGCAATGTTAGTTTCCTTTCAATCAAGATTTGAAGGTTACAGATGAAGATGGTTCTAATCGGGAACCTATACCACTTTGGCAGAAGAAGCAAACTTATCCGACAGCGTATTTTGTACCAAATGGAAGTACAAAAAATATGGCTCCTTGTAAACCTTGTAGCAAGTGTAAAGACAAAATGAGGGTTTCTTTTACGCAATCTGATCCTGAAACTGGAACAGCTACTACGAAAAGCGACAGTCAGACGACGTCACAGGAAGACAACAGTAAGAGAAATATTACTTATTTATAGTGTACTGATAGATCTAGCTCACATTAATCTTCGCTTTGGTCACTACAAGACTGTTTTAAAATGAAAATACTCACTGACCCGACAACGTCTTCTTAATATCCACATTTTCATTATTTTTGACCCGCAACCAAGGACGTTGAAAGGAGGGGATATGGCATTACGATACTGTAGCATTGCTTGATGTGAGGCTTGGGCAAGGGAAAGAGACAACTATAGTTTTTCTGCACCGTGCTTAGCCAAATCTCTTCTTCTTCCAAATATTTTGAATTTTTGTGTAAGAAAAGTGGCGTTCAGACGTTGTCAGGGGGCGTTGTTGTATGTGAATATAACCACGAGGTGTTCATTTGTGTTTCAATCGTTGCGCTGTGTGGAATTGGACATATTTTTTGTAGATAAGATGGTAACTAACAGGCCGATTTATAAAACGGATTAGCGCTAACACTATTTTTATTTCGTTTTTAACTTTTTTTTCAATGTATGAAACAAGTTTATTTTAACTTGAGTTAAAAAGAGAATTAATTAGCATAAAATTTAGTTCATTTCTTTAATCTGTTTTAATTTGAAACAAAGTTATAGATAATATTAAAAACGGTGTTAGCGCTAATCCGTTTTATGAATCTGCCTGTAAGTGTTTAGTTTGTACACTTATGTTTGTTGAAGTAATTGTAGTTTTAATTTGTTTAAAAATATAAATTTGATATTTATTCTCAAACTTCCTTTTCATATTAACGGGTTTTATATTTATTATTAATAGTAAATATTGTTCAACAATTACAATTACAAATATTTATTTTAATCGATGGATCACACTAATAATAAACGTTGATAATTTCAGTTTCCTTGTAAAAATTTATAATCTTTTAGGGAGAATGATTCTGTACTGTCCTGTTTAAATTTAAAATTTCTTTATGACACATGCGCAATAGCAGAGGCTAAGCACGGTACAGGAAATAATACTTCTGTCTCTGTCAATCTGCCGAGCCTCACAGTCTTGATTTTAATGCCGTATCCCCTCCTTTCAACGTCCTTGCTCGCAACCAACAAACAAGGTTCCAGACATCTGATCAATTTATATCGATGCGAAGATCTTGATTTGGATCTAAATACATTCTAAAATACACATACAGATTTTAGTTATTTTATATTTAAAAACATTTTAGAAGAATCTGATTCTGAAAAAGAAAAGAAAAATAAAGAGTTGGCAACATCCTCATCTTCAGCTAAATCTTCATCATCGTCATATACTCCAAGATCTACTAATAAATCAGATTGTATCAGTAAGAAAGATTCAACAAATTGTTAATAATTACTAACAGCTAAATATTTTATTAGTCTGTAATATTACTGGCAGAGAATGTCCAAGAGAACGTGATAAATGCTGGTTATCGAAACGAAAATATCCATCTGCGGTTATATTTCCAACGGGTCAAACATTTTTGCCGACATTTTTAAAAAAACTTCAGCTACCAAAACAAAGAAATGAAGTCAGAGTACAAAAAGTTGATAGGGCTGAAAAAAATCAATCACGACCTTCTTGTAAGTAAAGTACTTTACAAAATACAGTAAAATAAAACCTGGTTTTGAACAGTGTCTACGGAAGCTCAGAATGGGAGTAGCAGTAAGGATATTTCTTACTATGAATTTACCCCGCATCATTCTTCAACATTGAAAAGTTGGTACTTATTGTTTATTAAACTATTCATATATAATACCGCACAATGTTTTATCGCTTCATTCCAAGTTTTCGTTCTATTTTTGTTATGTATCACTGCAGACGATTTTCGTGTCAAGTCTTTTAATTTATGATAGTCATGGTATCGAGGTTGTCTATGACAAATAACAAAATTAGAGAGATAAATTAGAAAATAAAATAAATATAAATATATCATGACGCCTTTTACCCATTACTGGGTGTGGCACTCTGCCGAAGCAGATCTCGATAAGTGATATATTTTGCGCGTGAAGTACGGTTACCAGTCGTCAAATCACGGCCTTCAAAGATGTTAGTAGTGGAGGAGCCACAGGGGTAGATTTTTAAATTATGAAAATTGTTTGTCGCCTGTGGGAATCGAACCAGGATTCTCAGGATCCACAGGCCGACTTCATACCACTGAGCTAGCCACCCCATAAATAAATAAATTAGAAAACAATCAAATTTGAATACAGGGCGACCGTGAGACAGATGGTTAGCGCATATGACCGGAGTTAATAGGCCCCAGGTTCAAATCTGCGCAATATACCAATTTTTCTGTTTTTAATTTAATTTGATCAATTACTAAGTATTTACTTAGAAAATTATATTTAAATTAGCATAAAACTTGTAACAGTGACATTGCTGAGCCAATTTTGATAGACAATATTGAAAACTTTTATAAAATATACAGGACATTTTAGAATAGGTTATGAAATTGTACGCCATGTTTATTTAGAAAACAATTAACTGTCACTGTTACAAATTTATTTCGTAAGTATGTCTTCATTTTTGACATTTTGGTCAGCTCTCTAAATCAGAATAAAATACGTCGTTTGCGACCATACTGTAATCTCTTATCGTACGGACTTCAGTGCAAAATATATAAGAATATTTTAGTGTTACTATAGTAACACTGCTTAATACAACCCAATGAATATCAGAATAAATACTGCATTAACTTAGTCACAATAGATCTTGAAATAATTTATTTTTTAGATCCTATTTTAAAAGAATCTCCAACGTCAATCTCATCAGAATTTAGTTATTCAGAAGATATTCCAAATTCCGCATTTATTGAATCTGGTAACGTATAAAAACAAAAGACGCATCAAATTATTGTCAAACATTTGATTATTGTAGAACCAAACTTAAGCAGACAAAGAAAAAATACTAAATCAAAAAAGAGTAAAAACACTGGTAATTTGACACCAGGTGATATTACATAATAAAATACATCTTCTCGCATAAGTATCTTTAAATTCTTTTAGAAGTTTCAACTACTTCAAGTTCTAATTCTAAAAGCGCTGGAAGTACTCAAAAACAGTATTGCTTTCCGGAAGATTCATCAAAATTTTCTAGAGAGCCTAAAGGCAATTCGAATAAAATCACCTCAGAACCTAAGATGATCCGTAACAAGAAAAACGACGACGAATATGTTTGTACTCCTGAAGAATATTGCTCAACGGAGTGCGTAGAAGAGGAACAAAAAGATATTAGAAGGAAAATTCAAAAGTATCAATGTATTCCTCAAGAATATTGTTCGACAGAATGTTTCGAAGAGGAAGAGAAAAATAGAAGAAACAATGTACCATATCGATGTACTCCTAAAGAATATTGTGCTACAGAATGTTTAGAAGAAGAGAATAACCGTAGAAAATATATGCAACCGTACCGCTGCACTCCTCAAGAATATTGCTCAATGGAGTGTCTGGAAGAGGATGAGAAAGGTACTCACAGAAAGTATTCGTTACTACGAACTAAAACTATTAAAGCTTATGTCCATTGGTTATCATTGTCATAGTTTTTGTTCTTTTTGTCTTAATAATAAACATGCGTAGATCGTTTCCAGTGCACTACGAATTATGTTTCTGACATGACAGTTCAAACCTATTTTTAATTAAGTAATGAAGAAACATTTTCATTTATATTTACCTTGATATATTTTTATAATATTACATTGCAAACAATTAAGGGCCAGTTTTTCAATCACCGATTAATGTTAATTATGATTAAATGATAATAGAAACTAGTTTCCATTATTATTTAATCATGATTCACGTTAATCGAGAGTAAACTGGTGATTTAGAAATTGGCACTTAAACAATTATAAACAATTATTTGACTACAGAATTAAAAATAAATAGATATATCATCACGCCTTTTACCTATTACTAGGGTTCTTTGGATCCACAGGCCGACACGGATACTACTGAGCCATTACCCCATATATAAATAAATAAATATATCATCACGCCTTCTACCCATTACTGGGTGTGGCACTCTGCCGAAGCAGATCTCGGTAAGTGATATATTTTGTGCGTGAAGTGCGGTTACCAGTCGTCAAATCACGGCCCCCAAAGATGTTAGTGGTGGAGGAGCCACAGGGGTAGCTTTTTAAATTATGAAAATTGTTTGTCGTCTGTAGGAATCGAACCAGGATTTTTAGGAACCACAGGCCGACTTCATACCTCTGAGCAAGCCGCCCCATTAAAATATATATACCTATGTATATATATATATATATCCGAAAGTACTTAAGTCCCAGATTCTACTTGAAATAGTCCGCTCTAATAAATGCATTAAATTATTTAATCCAGTTTAGTTAGGTGATTTATTTCAAATGAACTGATTTAAGAACGCCAAGTGGCAAGTAGAATACTAATTAGAAAACTAACTAATGTAGTTGTATTTCAGATTCCAGCACACCTATAGAAAGTAGTCACCATACTGACCTGCCTGCTTATAGAAGTTTAAATCAAAATATTACTGTTCAGACTAGTTATCCTCCTCAGCGTGAATTTATAAAAGCACCTGGTAAAATGTGAAGTCCTTTATATTTGATTGAATTTAATTAATACGCATTTATTTAGGACAGAAGAAAGTTAAAGACAAAAAAGTCCGTCGTACCCCTCAAGATTATGGCAAAAAGTACTATTCAAATGAGGATGAGAAAGGTAAACAAATGATGGAATTTTAACACAACTTTTATCTGAATATATTTGTCACACATTTATTTAGGACAGAAAAAAGAAAAGTTTCTGCGTGTTCCTCGAGAATATGTGCAAAAACAACGGTTAAAAGACAAGGAAAAAAGTATACAAATAGTATTTCAAATAATTATTTTCTGATTTTTTTTCTGTGGTTATATAGAAAAGAAACAAAATTATGTAGATAAATATCAATGTACTCCTAAAGAATATTGCCAAATAGAATGTTTAGAAGAAGAAACAGAGGAAGAGGAAGAAAAAGGTATTTATCATAGCATATTTCATTTTAAGACTAATTTCTCTAGTATTCATTTAGGAAAAAAAGAAGCAAAATTTGAAAAATTTAAATCTACTAATCGAAAGAGTTGCCCACCAGAATGTTCAGAAGAAGAAGAAGAAGAAGAAGAAGAAGAGGAGGAGGAGGAGGAGGAGGAGGAGGAGGAAGAAGATGTAGATAAAGGTATCAAGTTTATTTTGAAATATAAAATTTTCTAATAAAAATAAACTAAATTATATAAATGTTGCCGAAACATTTTTTCTCTGAACTTTCAAGGTCAAGATATAGTCTTTAAAATAATCTGGTAGGGTAAGATATATTCCTCAACGAATATCTTGATGAGTAAATTTTTTAAGACGTAAGATAACAAAATAATAATAATGAATTATTTTTGTATTTAGTTGAAAGTAAATGTATACAAGTATCTATTCCTGTGAAAACGAAGAAAAAATGTAAAAAATCTCCGGGTAAAAAATGTCCAGCTCAGATTTGTCCAGAATCACAGTTTATTTGTCCAAACGCTCAAATGTTGCAATTGCCATATTGCTTGCCGTGCAAATCACGGATTTTATACTCTGTCGATACACAAACTGAAAATGTTTTACCAGAAAAATCGGATAAAGGTTCTACTAAAAGAAGGAAAAAAACTCCTGGAACTGATAAGAAATCTACTAAAACTGGTAAGGTGAAAATAGTATCACAAGGCAAAATGAATATGTATATTAAATGATTTTTTTTCTTTTTTTGTTTGTTTTATTCATTTACTTATTGCTTTTAAATTAATTAATTGTATTTAACAAACCATTTTCTAATTTTATACGGTTTAATTTAGACTCTTGGAAGTGAAGTTCACTTTCAAATAGAAATGTATAAAATTTTAACTTTTATTACTTCAACCTTACGGTTGCAATAGTTTTATTTATGTAAACTTAACTTCAACTAAGACTTGATAATGATCCTAATCAGAATCGAAACGTCGTCTTTTTAATAAAGACCTTAACTAAGCCAGTTATCCATTTTATTTTACAATTTTATACATAATTGCATAATTTAATTATTACTTTCGATTATTAAAATAAGTGTGTAATGGATAAATCACTAGCCAATTGTTTTTAGCAATTCATAAAATAAATTTTAGTTCACATAATTTATCAGATAAATTGATTTGAACACATTTTCAAATTATGATATTTTCTACTGTCAAATTATTCTTATTATAGAAATATTCTTCAACTAAATTTTACATGTATCAAATAATTTATAACCTTTTGACAGACGAAAATATATGATGTCATATGTTAAAGTTAATTTAAAAATACATTCAAATCCTTTTGTCAAGATATTCGCGATTGATATATTGACGATGCCAGCGTTTTGACAGCAAAACGGCAAACTACTGGCAATCCAAGTTTTTATAAATTGCTCACTGCCTGTTACAAAGTTATATTTTAGGACCAAATTCATAGTCGTGACTCACCCTCATCTCATCCTCACCGCACACTCGAAGTCGAAGTAACTAAGGCAACAAACTCAAGAATTTGCAGAATTTGAATCAGTGGCCTAAGGGCCAAATTCATAGTCATGTCTCACCCTTACCTCATTCTCACCTCACAGTCAAAATCTAAGTAACTAAGGCAACTAACTCAAATTGTACATATTTTTGAGTTAGTTACCTTAGTTACTTTGTCTTTGAGTGTGAGTTGAGAATGAAGTGAGGACGAGTCGCAACTATGAATTTGACCCTTAGTTATTTCGGTTTTAAGTGTGAGATGAGGGTGAGTCACGGCTGAATTTGACCCGTAGGGCCAAATTCAGAGTCGTGACTCACCCTCACTTCATTCTCACCTCACACTCAAAGTTGAAGTAACTAAGACAACTAACTGAAAAATGTGTACAGTTTGAGTCAGTTCCCTTAGTTACTTCGGTTTTGAATGTGAGATGAAAATGAGATGAGGGTGAGTCACGACTGAATTTGACCCTTAGGGTCAAATTCATAGTCGTAACTCACCCTCATCTCATTCTCATATCACACTTAAAATCGTAGTAACTAAGGCAACTAACTAAAATTGTGCAAATTCTTGAGTTAGTTACCTTAGTTACTTCGACTTTGAGAATGAGGTGAGGATGAGATGAGAGTGAGTGACGACTGTGAATTTGGCCCTTAATGTCAACATTTAAAAGCAATAATATTTAGCAACCAATTTTATCACCAGATATAATATTGCAATATGTCAAACGCGAATATTACATATTTCACATTATATGAATAAATATCAAATAATTTGAGGTATTCTAGCTATAGATGAACAAACAAAAGTGATTGAAGTATCAGAAAAATCTGTCGACGCACAACCATTTGTAAAATCGCAATTATCACAATCTGAGCCTGTTAAACAGCGTTCCATTACTACTACTACTCATGCGTCGATTTTGTCACAAACTACGCAGAAACCGGATTCTGGTAAATATATTACATTATTATTAGCTCAGTGATATGAAGTCGGCCTGTGGATCCTGAGAACCCTGGTTCGATTCCCACAGGCGACAAACAATTTTCATAATTTCATAAAACTATCCCTGTGGCTCCTCCACCACTAACATCTTTGGAGGCCGTGATTTGACGACTGGTAACCGCACTTCACGCGCAAAATATATCACTTACCGAGATCTGCTTCGGCAGAGTGCCACACCCAGTAATGGGTAGAAGGCGTGATGATATATTTATTTTATTTATGATTGTATTAGATGAGATTGTTTGGGCATGTGAATAAATGTTCAGTAAATGTTTCAAAGATTTGTATTGTCACATTTGATGAGACAAAACATGATCTGATGATGTATGTTTAATGATTTATTTTCCTGCAGATATTGTGGGTGTAATGCCTGGTTTACTGAAGCAACGTAATATTGTTCCCAACGAAACGAGATACGCCATCACTCGCGTAACGAAATATGATGATTTTACAACATACGAAGTAATGAAGTCAACAAAATTAAGACCAAAAATAATTCCATGTGTGACAGAAGGGGTATTTATCGTAAAGAACAAGGATAAGGCTAAACCAACTCCCGAGAAAATATGAATCAAGCATAAAATTTTGTTTTTCATTTAATGCTCACAAAAATAAAATGTGTTTGTATCGACACAAATGTTCAATAAGTAAAAATAATTTGTGTTCAACTATTTATTTGAATAAATGTTTTTTTATTTATAGTACGAGATTTTTTGCTAATTATATCTGATATTTTTATAAAGAAGAGAACAAACAAGAACGTAAACAGTGAGTTTGAGTAAATGTCTAGCGATGACCTATAGTTACCTAATGACACAGCCCACCACCAACGATGCGTCGTCGCCAGCTCTACACAGGACAGGATTTAACTATTTTCCCAAATATTTTTAAGGGCAATTAAATAATGACAAAAAGTTATTTTTAATAATATTCACTGAATATTTATTCATTCTATTCATTCCTAATCTGGCAGCATTTTCATTTCACCCACATTCATAATTTCTTCTTTACGAGCTCATTGATTCCCACACTCGGAATCTTTCCTTGACTGTACGAACCATTTATTGCGCAAAAATTTTCACCCACTTGCGAATCTAAGGGAGGGGCTACAGGGGCCAGAACCCCCTGCTTGAACTTGTATTTTATTATAATATTTTTAATTAACAATAATTAATATTGAAAGAAATATCAATATAACATACAAAGTAAAAGAAAATTAATAAAAACATATTTAAATAAAATAAATAATTAAATATATCATCACGCCTTCTACCCATTACTGGGTGTGGCACTCTGCCGAAGCAGATCTCGGTAAGTGACATATTTTGCGTGCGAAGTGCGGTTACCAGTCGTCAAATCACGGCCTCCAAAGATGTTAGTGGTGGAGGAGCCACAGGGGTAGCTTTTGAAATTATGAAAATTGTTTGTCGCCTGTGGGAATCGAACCAGGGTTCTCAGGATCCACAGGCCGACTTCATACCACTGAGCTAGCCACCCCATAAAAAAAAACATTTAGATAATTACTAAAATTGGAATCATTTATACATATATACCATCACGTTATAGCTCATAAAATGGGGTAGCACGAACCCTAGAATCATTCATAAAACCTTCGCTCATTAGATTAATCAAACAATTAGTCCTCGTCAAACATTCTCATCCTAATCATTTAGAACGATATATAAACAATTATTTAAATCGCGTGTTTTTACTCAAGAGGACTCTTGACTCTGTGATTGGTTGTCCAAAAATGTGTGACCAAGCCTAATACTTCATGGAGCAGTAGAAATCCGTCAATACCTACAGATGCGCCACAAAAAGTATCACTACAGCCGACTCTGCCAATACATCCAACTAGTACTAATATATCATTATAAATACTCAATCGCTCATCTCTAGATACATTCGTATTTAGATCAAAAGTTCCCAGAGTAATCAATACCTTGTAACTAGCAGTATACTCTTCTTATAATCATTTACAGGCAGATTCATAAAACGGATTAACGCTAACACCGTTTTTAATATTATCTATAGCTCTGTTTCAGATTAAAACAGATTCAAGAAATGAATTAAATTTGATGTTAAGTAACAGTCTTCTAAACCCAAATTAAAATGAACTTGTTTCATGCATTTAAAAGAGAGTTAAGGACGAATTAAAAAATGGTGTTAACGCTAATCCGCTTTATGAATCTGCCTATAAATATTTATATAACTACAATTGAAACGAACGAAAAATATTATCTAAACTTTCACTTCAGTCCTGGTCTGCGCTACCTGTCCGCCGCGGCGTCTGGGCGCTTGGCACCCCACCCTCGTATCCCACATCCCTTGCACACTGCGGCGTTTTGTCGCTCGTATATTTCTCATGTATTCAAATTTCCGTCCAGATATAAAACTTTCCGAGACATATTTCCTGCAAATGTTTGTTCAATGGTTGCTCGACTAGTGTCATATCTAAAGTAGAACTTGTTCAAGTAACAAAAACTTCTAATGTTTTTTACATTAGGGTTGTTTGTAGTTTTATGATTCTGTTTGTATGCCATTATAATTATTTTAAATTTAAAGACGCCTTTTAGTTTAACACGGTCTATTTGCTCAATTAGTTTATATAATAAATAAAAGTAATTAAAATTATTGACGTTATACCTTACTACTTTTATTTGTAGGTACCATAATCGTTATTGATTAATTGATTTCCTGACAGAGATATAAGAAAACATAAACTTTCAAGATTCACATTTCAGTGATGCCAATAAAAGCAAATGTAAAAAATACTTTTAACAAAATAGTTTTATGATAGTTTTACCGCAATTTGCAAAGAAAAATTGAAATACCTCAATATCACAATTTTTGTTTTTACAATTTAATTTGATCCATTACTAAGTATTTATTTATTTCCCACAGGCGACAAATTTTCATAATTTGAAAAAGCTATCCCTGTGGCTCCTCCACCACTAACATGTTTGGGGGCCGTGATTTGACGACTGGTAACCGCACTTCACGCGCAAAATATATCACTTACCGAGATCTGCTTCAGCAGAGTGCCACACCCAGTAATGGGTAGAAGGCGTGATGATATATTTATATATTTATTTATTTTACTAAGTATTTACTTAGAAAATAATATTTAAGCAACCAAAACTGTTAAAAGAACTAATTTTTATGTGTTTGTTTTAGATTGTATGGGTTTCGATCTGAAACTTTCAACTTTTTCCGTCCTGTGTCTAATTGAAAAAGGTAAGAATAATAATAACTACATACATAAATATTGAAATAAATAAACAAAGGGACATCAATATTTGTTTACTGCTGTGGGATACAGTATAATATGAAGATTATCCCGCAGAATGTAATAGCTCGGGCACAAGGGCAAAGTTTTCTGAGTCACTTTTCAGAAAGAAGAAAAGTTTCTTGAAAATCTGTTAGTTAAGCTACATTCACAAATCGAAATTAGTTTTTGTTTTCCATTTTTGTTTTAATAACCTTGTAGACATGTTATCTTATGCAGCCCTTCACAAAATCAGTATTTAGTTTTGGTTTTAACACAAAAGTTTGCAAACTCCAAATTTATGTTTTAATTATACGTTTTATACTTAGGAATAGACCAATAGGACGAAAAGTTGAATGATGTAGTGATATATACTTGTCTCTTTCTTTCACCCCTCGCATTGACGATAACCTAAGTTTGTTTTTATTCGAATGTCAAAATGAATGAAAATAAAAATAATGTTTTAATAGCTACTTTCTTATTATGATAATATTTACCTTGCTCTTCCAAAAAATACGAAAGTATACAAACAACATATCACAGCATGCGTAACTTAACACATTTGACAGTTGCATTTACTGTATTACCGATCTTCTAAAATTTATGATAGATGTCACTACTAACTAAAATCGACAAAAGCAAAACTATTTTGAATGGCACCTAAAAACACACAAAGACATAAAGCATAAAACAAAAACTAATTTCGATTTGTGAATGTAGCTTTACTCTTTGATATGAAATGAGTAAACTACTGTGCTATAAGCATAAAGTTAGTTACTTTCCACAAAATCTTTCTCGCGATAGACGCGCCGTTATAATTTTCAAAAACTTTCTTACTTTCTTCTTCTTTCTAAAAAGGCTCTCAAAAAAACTTTCTCGATGTGCACGGGGTATAAGGTTATATGAACATAACAGAAATAACTTATAACAAATATCAATTAGAAGCCAACAAATCGTTAAAGCAAGATTCCGCTGAAATAACATGGTCCCGAAGACCTGTCAGTATTTTTTCTATGTTTGTTTTCTGTCCGTGTTCCTTCGCGGCGAAGGCGAACAATTCGCTCTCACCCGAGTTCATTTGCCCGTGTTTGTTTTCGGCAAATAAAACTCACAAGTCGCTGATGACAAGTGAAGATTTGTTGGCCAGGATATAAAACAACAGAGGAAGTTATACGTCCGTGATGCCAACGTGTTTGTGCCAATAAACGGGATGGTTTTTAAAATCCCATTTGTTTTATATGTGGCCGAGTCGACTGGGATCGGGAGACGGGAGACTGTCTGGCCAGAGAAATTAATCATCCCTCGGTTGGGGAAATATATGTTTGCCCACAGTGAATTAACGGAGATCAAAACATGGCGACATGGCTAGCTAGCTCAATGCGGATGTATTTGAGGTTTTTTATCATTTTTTGTTTTTGTTTTTTCCGTTTCAATCTGGACAGGACCTAGGGGTGCCACGGCGTACACTATATATATCATAAAATTCAACATTTTATTTTTCATATTTATTTAATTATTAGAATTAAACTAATGTATGGAAAAAGTTTTCAGAACTCATATTTATAGGGTAGGTTCGATTTTCACAGTTGACAAATCATTTTCACCACGTTAAAACTACCCCTGTGGCTCCCTCTTCACTAACATCTTTGGGAGCCGTGATTTAATGGCTGGTAACCGCACATCGCGTGCATAAATATATCACCTACCGAAATCTGCTACGGTAGAGTACCACACCCGGTAAATTATTTTTCGGAAGACTTTAAACGGTAGTACACGAAAATATGTTACTTTTCCTTACTCATTCCACAAATAGTTATTTCATAATTTGAAGTATGATTTCAATCTAATATTTTTTTCTTTTTGTTTGGTAAGTATATTTATTAAAAACTTTATTAGGAGATTAGTAATTCATTTTATTGCAAACAGCAAAATCTTGCTATACTCTGTGATTAAAGCATACATTTGATTCCTGGAATTGGCTTCCTCAGGTCAAATTTATCGTTAGATGCAGTCCTAGGTTTAATGATATATTCGTTGGTAATATAATATAATATGGGGTAATGGCTCAGTGGTATCAAGTCGGCCTGTGGATCCTGAGAAACCTGGTTCGATACCAACAGCCGACAAACATTTTCATCAAATTAAAAATTTCCCCTGTGGCTTCCCCAACACTAACATCTTTGGAGGCCGTGATTTGACGATTGGTAACCGCATTTCTCGCGCAAAAATATATCACTTACGGAGATCTGCTTCGACAGAGTGCCACACCCAGTAATGGGTACAAGGCGTGATGATATATTTATATAAAGGATCAATAAATAACATAAATATTGTATCATTCTAAACAAAGCAATTTGGGTTCTCTGCCTCTGTAATCGTTAATAATAAATTTATTTCATATATTTATTCATTCTATGCATAGCTTAATAACCTACGGTTCTAAAACTATGAAATGCAGAGTATAATTAAAAGTTTTATTATTAAATTAGCATACATTGTTGAAGTTTGCTAGATTCTAAAAGGGTAATGAAACATCATTTAGTTTTTAAATTGTTATTAAAATGAGAAAACTTTACTCAGAAATAGTTTGCCCAGTAAATATGTTTAACATTAAACGTAGGTAATTATTTCTCGTTTATTTAAACATTCATAATGTAAACGCTAGAATGAGCAATTACCAAAAAGTTTTTGAAGTTATATGGTAAATTTTGTCCATCTATTTTCGTTTGATTCTTTTTGATCATATACAACTTTTAACTCTAAATCGATATACAATCTGGCAATGTGCATTTACATAGATCTCGTTTGTCAATGCTGGAACAAAGTAACAGGTAACTATCTACCAGAAAAGTAAAAACAAAGTATCAATAAATGATAACAACAATTCATATTTTGAACGTTGTCCTGGGCTAGTATTATGGTTAAATAAAGATGCATGTAGGACCAAATAAGGAAATCACATTACAAAAAAACTAATGTAATGTGATTTTATGTGAAGCGCTTTACAAATATTGTTTATACTTATTGACTTGGTTCTTTTTGAACTAGATTTTTGATATTTTTTATATACTTTTGACCTATAGTCTGTTTTTTAACCAGGAGGAGTAATTTAAATTTTAACCGCTAAAAATGACGCTTCTGATTGGCTAATGCTTCGTCCAGTGTACACTGTACATAGATTTTATTAGAGCTGTCATAAGTTTTGAGGTTATCTGTTTTATTGTTGGTTTTTTGCATTTCTGTGACATTAAAATAAATCAGTTCTTTTAAGAACTAATGATATACGGAGTGACAAATTAGAGTTTATAATGTCATTTGTATTTTAAAATAAATTCCATGAGACTTAATCAGTGCAGATGTGTAAGAAATTTTTGTATTTCGCGCCAACAAAAATGTAGTAACTTTCTTTGGTAACTTTCTGTAGCGTAAATCTGACTTATGCATTTACTCCTCCTGGTTAAAAAACAGACTATAGCATATTCTATTTTTAAGAGTCGCTGAGGATGGACTTTTATATGAGTCCAAAACTTTCAACAAATACTTAATAAATATTTTTGGATATAAATATTTCCTTATTGGGTCCTACATGCATCTTTATTTAACCATGATAACAACAATTATTAAAATTTATAAAAGAAATCATGGCTCACTTAATCACTTAGGGTTCTAAATCAAACTGATTTCTTCTCCATGTCTAACAAATCTGTAACAATTATTTTGTAACATTTTGTATGTTGTTTAAACCATCTCTTACAACATTCTTCTCAATAAAATTTGTTCAATTTATGGTGTGATTTCGATACAATAGATTTTTTTATAATTCTTTTTTCATTGTAGAAGAATGTAGAAGAAGTAGAATGTAATGAGTAGTCTAAGATAAAAATATGTGGAAAGAACATTAACAAGGCATCTAAGTTCTAAATGAGTTGTTATTCAACAACATGAGTCTGTGAAAGTTTGCGTGTAAAAATAAACACACTTGATATTCGCATGCCATTCGCGCTGAGTTTGCTCGGCGCTCGGAGGCAGGGAGTGTAGGTAAGGCACAAGCGCCAGCGGCGGCAAGATAGCCGGAAGTGAAAACAATTTGCGTCAAGTAGGCAATAATTGTTTTTATTTTGTCCGTTCGAGTGGCAGCGCTTCGCGTTTACCGCTCCGCCTGGCGCCAATGTGGGCGACGTTCACGCGCTACGTAAACTTGTTTCTTCAGCAACGTTTATAATACCTACACGCATCTGTGATTGGTATGTACAGGGTGTTTTTACATATCGGAAAAACGTTAAGGGTATATATTATATTTATTTATTTATTTGTTATTCCGCAAGTACAGTAAAGGGGGCCTACAGCTTATAGTGAAATCCGAACCACTCAGACACAATCGTATTTTTTTTTATATAAATAGAAATCAATGAGATTTGAACGCACGACTTCTTGCTTGCAAGTTTTACTTCACCTTTATCCACTGAGTTACGATATGATGTGCTAATCATAGAATAATAGTATATTATTTCATAAGGAGCTAAAGTGATACTTTTTGGTGGCGAATTTGTCGATATTCTACTACAGATGAGGCACAAAATGTCGCTTCCGCTGTACATAAAATATGTTATTTTTTCTTAAAACTCCGAAATATTAATCCAATGAAATATTTTTATGAAAAACACTTTTTTTGCTGCTGGTGACCCAATGAAACTTCTTGATTTTAACGAGCTTCGTAATAAGTATTTGTCAGAAAAGTCAAACTTAAACTGTTTCTAGGAAGTTCGTAGTGTAGTAGTTCATATATTTTCACCTTGAGTGGAATTCAAACTTGAAACTTGAACCGAAGCCGACCAGTAATTTTTGTGGTTCTAATCTTTGGATTGAAAGTTTGTTACGTCAACGAACCAAGTGAGAGGAAGAAACGAGCTAGAATGAAAGATATTGGGAATGTAGATAAACCGAATGTAGTATTTGAGGATAGAAATGTTTATCAGAATGAATCTAATGAATAAATTGGATGGAGAATAGTTTGTAAAGCAATATGTGCTAGGTTGTATTATATCGTATGCTGAAGACGTAGTCAGAGGCGGTGGGTGCGTCTTCATTCATTAACGGACGCCAGACGAGATTTTTACGAACGCAGTACTTCTCCTCTCCGTCGCGCCTCTAGCGCTATGTTTACAACCAAGCGTAGAACATCCAATTACACGTCAACGTAAAAGGTAGCGCATGTCATTTCAATTTTTATTTATTTGAGAAAAAGCTTATTATTAAATAAAACTCCTTTTGTATGCGACTAATTAAGATTTTTATCAGAAGATATATGATAAAATCTGAATGTTGTACCTACGTAATATTTTGTTATTGGTATGGTAAATACACAAAGATTATAATTTTAATTAAATTTACAATGCAGCATATTTTAATATAAAATTAATTTAAAATTATAATATAAAATAAATAATAGTCTTCAGGAATCCAATAATTTAAAAAAATATTCATGAACGATTCGAGCAATAAAATTTGCCCATCATCAGAAATATGTATAATATTTATAATATAAAATCAACAAATAAATGAAATTGTCAATCAAACCTTAAAAAACAAAACGTAAAATATAATATATACTATTTATTTAGATGTTTATTTCTGTTTACGGTTAATTTAAAAAAATATGAAACTAGATATGAAATTGGAGATTTCAACATTTAATTCCTCATATATTTTTACATACTTATGCATATTTTGATTCTCAATATATATATCACAAAAAAATCTGAAAAGAAAATGCCAATCAGTCTAAAAACCGAAAATTTTTAAAATATAGTTCTATATAAATCAGATTACGAGAAATCAAATGCCATTGAGCGCATCTTCATATCTTTGTTAGTTTTCAAGTTGCAGCGATTTTTGACTTTTAAAAAATCGCAACTTTGAAGGCCCATACTTCGAAAACTAAAAGAGATATTGAAATGCGGTTTGAACGACTGTATTTCTCGTGCTCCAATTAACTTATACCGAAATTTTAAAAATTTTGAAAATTTACCCAATTTTTTAAAAATTTTCATTTTTTAATATTTCAAAAGATAATGAAAATCTGTGAACACCAATGAATTCCTCTCATAAAAGTACTTAAGTATGTAAACTTTCAGGCAAAAATTTGCACAGATAAAGTTTTTATTACAAAAAAACGAAAAATCACTGTTTTTAATTATTTTTGAAGGGGTACCCCTTAAGAATTTTACGAATTTTGGCCATTTCTAGTTTTTTTGCTCTAAAAATTTTATCCGTAAAGCAAACATTCTCAAATTTTACATACATATGTATTTTTTTGCGAGGAATCCACTGGTTTTTACAGATTTTCATTATCTCAAGTTTTTTAAATATGGGCAAAAGAAAATTTCCAGAAAAATATGATAATTTTCAATATTTTCATAATTTCAGTCTAAGTTAATTAGAGCACGAGAAATGCACTCGTTCAAACCGCATTTCAATATCTCTTTTAGTTTTCTAGATATGGATCTTCAAAGTTGAAGTTTTTAAAAAGACTAAAATCGCTGTAACTCCAAAACTAAAAAAGATATGAAGTTGCGCTCAACGACATTCGATTTCTCGTAGTCTGAACTATATAGAAATATATTTTAAAATTTTTAAATTATTATTTTTTGATGGTTCAACCAAAAAAACGCATTTTCTTTATTAGCGAAATTATAAAGATACTGCCTATGACACAAAACAAAAACAGAGGGAAAAATTGGAATAAAATCATATTTGAATTCAGGGCGACCGTGGCTTAGTTGTTTAAAGTATATAACCGGAGTTCATGAGGTCCCAGGTTCAAATCCTGGCGTTATCCCAATTTTTTTTCTTTTTATAGTTTAATGAGCAACATAAGTCAGAGACGGAGTTGGAGTCGAATGCAGCCCTGAAAGAAACGTGATTTGACGACTGTTAACCACACTTCACGCGTATAAATATACCACTTATAGAGATCTGCTAAGGTAGAGTACCATGCCCAGTAATAGGTAAACAGCGTGATGTGATTTATGTTGACAGAGAGGTTAAGTTAAAAAAAATGCAGTGTGAAAGTAAAAGTATGTATTAGTACAAGTATTAGTGTTGCATTTAATTATATACACTATAAAGTTTAATTTTAGAATATAGCAAGTGGCTTCAGAAAACCTACACATTTAATAAATGCGATAAGTTGAGAGTGGAAGCACAACTAGAATGTAATTTATTTATTTATATTTATGTGTCGTCGCTTGAACACAGCTTGCGGTCATATCAAGTAATCAGAGTCATTTCATGATGATTTATCAATGGAAACATGAGTGCGTAAAAACGAAACAGCGTGAGATGTGTTTGAAATCTTCGTGATTGCCGTGTAGGCCAGCTTTCAGTACGCGTGTAGGAAACAAATGACAGAAATGTATCACCGAACAGATGCATGACGCAGAAACTAACTACGTGAAGGCATGTACGTATTTTTAACTTTTATTGTATTTTTACGCTTCGAAAGCAATTTGAAAGATGAGATCTATGGTTATTCATAAACTATAACATTGGGAATATTGGAAATATTGCATAAGAATATGTTACAAGAACTATACAATTACATTCAGAATCTGTGAAAATCACGGTCGCAATTCTCATTTAAGGTTAGAAAATTAACATACAACATTTACATCTTTATTAAAGTACACACTGAAGGAACTTGTATGCTAATTTGAACGGATGCAATGAAATTAAAGGAAAGTTTCATTAACGTTATATACATGGATTGCTCAAAAACGTTTGCAGAGTGTACATTGCTGAGGCGCTACACAAAATTCTGAATGCAAAAATTATAATTGTTTACCAGTTATTTTTTATATTAGAATGCTTTTTTGGTGAGGTTCGCTTCACTCCTACTTCTAACAAATAAATTCTAAGCTCGTAGAACACATGGTTGGTCCGCGTTAAAAAGATATTTCATGTAGAGGAACCTATAGAAATTTTGACTTTTAAATTGCTTTAATCGTCTTTACTGAAAAATGTGATTTTTTGACTTGTCACGTTTTTCCATAGTCTCTAGGGTTTTTGTTTATTTTATCACTAATATATCTATGACAACGAAAATCCATTCCCGGTAAAAATTAGTCAAATTAAGCAACACGATTTTTCTCACTTTTTTTCAAATAAAGCATTATTATTGTTTTTTATCCACAACTCATATATAATAAAGACATTATTACACTGATTTCAGTTGTAGTATATTATAAAACACTAGTGTTTTATATTCTACAACTTGTTACTTAGCAACCACTTCATGATCTACCGTATTTTGAGAAACTATATATATAACTGAATCAACGTTAAACGTTACGACTAATCTTCTTCGATACCTATAATTATGAGTTTTGGATAAAATTTTGTATTACACTTGTGTTTTATTGGTATATAAAACCCTTAAGAATATTAAAGACTCGACCTTCGGTCTCGTGATTAAACTTTTCTTACGTGTTTTATATACCTAATAAAACACTTGTATAATAAATAACTAGAATATGTTTGTACAGAGAAAAAAATTGCTCTTTCGAATAGGATCAAAAAAATTATATTTAAAAAAAATGCCGTCCCCTTGCCTGAAAAAATGCCGTCTCCCTCGAAATATTTTTTAAATTATTTAGTTTAAATTATTATTTCAGGAGATAATTTCAATATTTCTTATTTATTTGTCACCATGTATATGAAAATAAGCACTAATACACAATTATAAATAGTTAATTGAGCATCTAATACATTTAAATTCACGTTTTGTATGAAGATATGCGATTATAAAATATTTATAAACGTACCTAAGAAAGTTCGAAATCCTGGCTTAAATGATATAATTAATTATAAGCTGAGGAATGTTTTCGTTGCATTTCTACTGCACATAATGTATTTGAGTGATTAGAATGCAGTCAATAATTTCATTGGCTGCAGTTGAGACTACATGGAAATGTACCTATATATCTTAATGTAATTACTTATATTAAAAATTGCAAATCGGGTTTATTCGTCCAGTTTCGGAAAAATCCGAGAGCTATAGGTACTGTACAACATATTAAATATATACGAGTAGATGTTAAATAAAAATATGTAAACGATACCGAACAAGTTCCGGCAATAACTTACAACTTAGTTTACAACGAGTTAAGTCAGTTGAGTGCGGGCTTCTGTAGAGATCGAAGTATTTTCAATGTTTTGTGAGTGTTTTAGTGAATATTAATAATATTTTAATGCGTATATTGCCTTAAATTGTGCGTTATTTTGTGTATTAGTGTGCAGTGTATAAAAGAGACGTTAATTTATGTGTGACAGTGGCGAGGAATAGATTGGATGGACCTTATAGCATCCTAAACTGTACTGATTTGATAGTGGACATCGTGGGACGTGGCCGATAGCTGGTTCCTACTCAAAGTATGTAACATTATTATTAATAATTAATAGTTATAGAAAATACTGAACTTACGCTGCACAAATTCAAACCGTTATATTCGATTGTAGTGGAACTCAATTTGGTAAAATTCCAGAATACCTCTTGCCTTATTTTGATATTTTGCCAAAAGATGGCACTGTATAGGAACGTTCGTATTTCCAGTGACTCTAAAATAACCTAAACAAATATAACCGAACCTGACCTATTCTCCACACAAAACCATCACTACAACTAGAATTATCCACTGTTTTAGAACTGGTTGTATCATGTAAAATTTCTAATGCGACAAACTAGTCAGTCGACAAGAGGGTATACTGGAGTTAAATCCTCAGTTTTAAATATATAAATACACAAAAAAAATCTATGTTTTACAATCCTTGGTTCCAACTGCACTCGTATGTCGTTATTAAAAGTAATTATCTATGACCGTGGGCAAAATTGATTTTTAGGTGCTTGTTTTCAGTTCGTAAAATTGTAATTTATCTACGGCCGTGTGTAACGTATGTTTTTTATGGTACTGAATAATATCTTGACTAACTGTAGTTTCGAACGTTTTAGTTACGGTGTGAAATTAACAACACATTAAGCACGATGTGAAGTTAGCTTTAAGAAAAATATTTTTGAACCGTAATCAGCTTGACAAATAATACACACTCTCAACGTATGTCACCGAAGTTAGAAAACATCCTGTATTATCTTGTTGATGATCCTTTTGATCCATACTTTAAAGCTCAGTAGTTACTGTCTTTGTGCAGAGAACTCGGAGCATTTATATTTCATCCTGTGAAAATTTGTCCATAAGTTCTTGCGTGTTGCAATAAATTGGATCCTCTGAGAACCTTTCTTCGAGAAATGTTCGATTCCAACAATCGACAAGTTATTTTAACCACACTAAAATAATCCCTGTGGCTCTAGCTTTACTAACGTCTTTAGAGGCCGTGATTTGACGTCTGGTAACCGCACTTCATGCACATAAATATGTCTCTTATATTTATATTTACTTATTTTTGACTACTATAATTTCTTCGTTTCGGCGTTCGAATAAAATATTCTCGCACTGATGATGCTACAATTCTTACACAATTTTTGGTAACATATTGTTTTCACAGATTGGTATAATTGCATTAAATACATTGTTTAGGTAATGGACAAAATAAAAAACACATTTTTTACAAATATCTACGAGCCCGTTCCCGCTTCAGTTGGCCCGAATCTAATTTTTTCCTTAAAAATTTAAATAATACTAAAAATTCAGGTATCTTACATTTACTAAATTCTACAATTAATTTTGAACATTTTTAACTAAATTTAACATTAAATACACCTTAAACCAAAAATGTGTGGCAGTATAATTCTAATTTTTTTTTCTTCACATAAACTAAATCAACACACAAATGAACTATCATGATTATTATCTTGTGGGCAGTTTGGCGGATGAAATAGAATTTTATTATTATTTTAAACAAACTTTATTATTATATAGTTTTTTAATAAAACAGTGAAAACAGAAATGTTTACTTCCTCTTTCATTGGCTGTCATTTCTAGATGTATGTATCGATTGACTTAAAATTTTACCTGTGTATTAACAACATACTTGTATATGTATCATTAAAATTTCATTTCATTTTCTTGCATACTACACGAGAAATAGAACTGTAAAATATAACATCAAACGAAATTTTGAAAAGGAAAGCCGAAACAGAGAAATTACTATAAAACACTTGTTACAGAAGGCAATTCTTGCACTCGTGCGTTCGTCTCCTCGCCGCTGCGCGGCTCGTGCTAGAATAGCTTGCTTTCTGTAAATTATATTGTAATCTACTTTTTTGAAATCGCAAAGATTCGAAAATTAAAACCCTCTTTGAGTCTCGTTTTTACAACTATTTCTCATCCTCATATGAAGTACTTAACAATATTAAATTGTAATGTACTAATGTGGTTTCTTTTTAAGCTATAATTTGGCAATCGTGAAAGCTCCCACGTTTTCGGATGAAAAATAACAGTGTTTTATTTCGCACGAATCCCTAGTGGACAAATTCCTGTCACCCACATTCTCCTGGTCTCGTCAAGAGGCGGCCACGGCCCGCCGTTTTGGCACAATGCGATCGCCTTCAATGCAAATGACTCCGATCTCCGTTCTTCTCCGAGCGCTCTCCGAATGCCGGGCCCACGTGTGTCGTGCGCTAAACACATATAATGGCCGCGATCTTCTGCTGCGGCAACGGCGACGGCCACGGCGGCCAACATTATATATGGACATGCTAAAACCCTGTACAAACTTGATAATTACACGGTACGCACACAAAGAAGCTTGTTGTGGGGAAAAATCACCGCGCGTGGGTCACTGATTGACTGACAGATGCTGGCGCAAATCATCGGTTGTCGGGTGATTGTTGTCATGCTCTTCATCGCTGATCTGTTAGGATATATCCTAAATTTACGGGATTAGAATCTGGTTCCGTTTAGATTTGTGATTTGATTCCATTCTATATAAGTAGTTCGAGAGATTGAATGGCGATCTGTACTGAACAGTGGCGTACTTAGAAACTTCTAATAGAGGAGGATAAAAAAGATAATTCGCTCAATTTTTTTAGAGGTTTGATATACGCTTGTACAGGATGTTTACCATAAGAAGCTCACCATTGCTAACTTTTTATTTTATTTTTATTTTATTTTAAAATTCACTGTCTAACAGGTAAGAAAACACAATATGAGGACAGAAAATATACAAACGAATAGTAGTAAAAAACATATTTTTTTCTTTCCTTTTTGTAGATAAAGCTATATTGTATATTCTAGTTGAGGTGGCTAGCTCAGTGGTATGAAGTCGGCCTGTAGATCCTGAGAACCCTGGTTCGATTCCCACAGGCGACAAACAATTTTCATAATTTCAAAACTACTCCTGTGGCTCCCCCACCACTAACATCTTTGGGGGCCGTGATTTGACGACTGGTAACCGCACTTCACGCGCAAAATATATCACTTACCGAGATCTGCTTCGGCAGAGTGCCACACCCAGTAATGGGTAGAAGGCGTGATGATATATTTATTTTATTTTATTTTAGTTGGGATTAAACCCGATATCCCTTCTACTTTTGTACACGCGCCTGATACCGAGCCCAAAGATGTTATCATTTTCAAGTATAAAAATAAATAAATAAATATACGAGTATCATCATGCCTTTTACCCATTACTGCATGGAGCTCTCTGCCATATCATTTATATATACGTTACTCGTTTTGTTCAAAATCAAGATGTTGCTAAGAAACAATTGCCAAGCAAATTTTGACAAAAACGTCAAATACTTACTCGAAATTAAAATACTGGTAAAAATAGAATCAGCATAGTTTCAGTCGCAATTTCTCAACAGTGAAAATTATAATTATATTGATTATAGTTTGTTCCTCAAATTTAGTCCTAAAATAGTAGTAACTTAATTTTAGATCAAAATTTGGAAGTTATCTATTCAATACCTATCTTATATAGCATTCCTTATAAATATATTTCATATTTCGTACAACAAATATAAAATTTAGGAAACAACAAAAAAGTTGTGTAATCGTAAATAGTTCAGAGAAAAAATGTTGGCTGAATCTCGACGATTTCATAGAATTCGAACCAAGTAGGAGAATACTGAAGTTTTTCTTAGAAACCACATGGAAACCTGGAAACAAAAGATTATATAATATTTTATTGCCCGTGACATACTTTTATGGATGTACGTATTTCTTTTCTTCAGTACTAGGAATTATGAGAGCATTCTTATTTCTTCGATATCTGTAACAAATATACTGACAAAAGTTATGATTTTCTTCTTACCTTTTCTGTAATTGTTAAAAGATTGCTTATAAGTGTATAAACTTCTTCATTACTTATAATTTTAATAAATTTGGTAAATTATGTCTATAATACCACTTGAGGATTCGTTTTTTCAGATCAAATTTTTATTTCCTACATTCTAACTTGGTTACTCGAAGAAATTGATATAAGACAATAACTTTTCACATTCAGTATCACGATTTTTTTATGTCAATTTTTTTTTACTACTTGTTACCACGCAACCGCGTTCTTGTAAATATTATTTTTTTCACCCACTTAAATATGACACTATTATTTTGTCGTTTCCAATAATAAAAGAACACTCTTCAGGAATGTTTACGTTACCATGGATACGTCACTGTTTTTGGTCCTAGGACCAAAAATAATATTTTTACTACAGTTGTCATGATGAAAAAAATTATTTTGTTAATTTGTTTAATTTTAAATTGAATAAATCTGCGAAATTTTCTAAATAAGTGGATAAAAATTAATACGTTTTAATCGGACTAAAGATACTTTTTCGAGTCTCGTTATATTGCCAGACTGTATATGTAAATTTTCAACCCATCCAAAAATATAATACTTTACAAATATGTTACATAAATTACTGTTTTATCTCCTTTAATATTGTTCTTGAAAATTTCATATTTTAAAATAAATAAATAAATAAATAAATATATCATCACGCCTTCTACCCATAACTGGGTGTGGCACTCTGCCGAAACAGATCTCGGTAAGTGATATATTTTGCGCGTGAAGTGCGGTTACCAGTCGTCAAATCACGACCCCCTATGATGTTAGTGGTGGAGGAGCCACAGGGGTAACTTTTGAAATTATGAAAATTGTTTGTCGCCTATGGGAATCGAACCAGGGTTCTCAGGATCCACAGGCCGACTTCATACCACTGAGCTGGCCACCCCATAAAGAAATAAATAAAATAAATATATCACGTCTTTTACCCATTACTGGATGTGGCACTCTGCTGAAGCAGATCTTGGTAAGTGATATATTTATGCGCGTGAAGTGTAAAATCACGGTCCCGCAAGATATTAGTGGTGGGAGAGCCACAGGAGTAATTTTAATATGGTGAAAATGTTTTTTCGGCTGTGGGGATTGAACCAGGGTTCTCAGGATCCACCGGCTGATTCGATACCACTGAGCCACCTACCCCATTGAATATTTTAATAAAAATAATTACATAAATCAACCAACGAGTAATACAGATCCCAAACATTTGTCCTTTTGCCCTTATTTGTAAACTCTACACCCCTGCAAATGAATTAATCCTGGTATTTGTCGCAAATACAATGTGTTAATTAATAAATCCCTCTACACATGAAGCGCACTCGAACGCTCATACAACCAACGCGAAATTCTGCATGCATGTTCCAATTTGTATGTGAAATTGTGTACATACAACACCCTCTGCAGAACTCATGCCGTAACACAGATGCCGTGAGCTAGTCTGCCAGGCCCTGCAACATAACAAGCCACGGTATTTTATAATACACGTGTTTAGCATATAATGGACCCATTCAGCTCAGCGATCATTTATCATGAATCTGCGCTGCGCATTGTCGCTCTGATTGATTTCGTTTCGCGAGCGTCGCTAGTCCTGTCACGTGACATTTCAACTCGATCCCGTGGGATGAACAAGCGAGCATCGAGCTACAAGCAATGCCAACTAAATGAAAGCAATATGGAAATTTGTAATGTTTCAGTTTGATGATATTTTTAGTTTGAAAGTATTCAAGGTGCGCGCGGAAAAGTGCTACCAATGGAGATACAAGTCAGGGGTGTAACTAGGATTTTACGGGAGTGAATGTTGTTAGAAATTAGGACCTATTACTAGGGATGGCAGCTCGGTCAATTAATCGGTCAGAAGTTGTCAGTTTGACCGATGTTAGAATATTTGGCCTAATCAATTTGACCAATTAAAAAAAAATTAACTGCAAAAAACAATAGTTTATTGTATAAAAAATAAAATCTTTCTCGAAAAAACAACATAAACAATACTTTGGTAAAAAGAAAAAGAAAACTAATGCTAATGTAAATAGACTAATATTAAGAATATAAGAAATAAACACGAAACATGCGATTAGCCAATCCTTGAAAAGTGCGAACTGCATACTGAAATTACTGCATCTCGCCAAATACGGGACAAACGTCGACCTATCCAAAGAGGGTACACAAAGAATTATGCCACCGTCACGCTCCTCACACAGTATTTAACGTGGGTAATTTGACGAATGATCTGTCAAATACTAGGTCAATTGAACGAAAAGTATTTGACGAATCAATTGCTATTCCTACCTATTACTGTAAAGTCTCACGGAAAACTCAAAGAGCAAAATTGTTTAAATAGATACAAACAATTTTTCCTGAAACCGGCAAGAAAGTGCCTACTTTTCTGACCAATTTTAATATGGAAAGTAGATTTTCACCAAAACAATCAAGTAAAGTACGAAAACAGTCAGGTAAAGTACAAAACAGTTTAGTAAAGACTTTACCTGACTGTTTTGTACTTTAACAGTTTAGGCATGTATGTTTCCTGGAGTTCCCAAATTGATTTAGACTAAATCCTTTAAATAAAAAATACGGAGAACTTTTTATATCACGATTATTTGAAGCATGTTAACATAATTCAATTTTAAGATAAGAATTTGTTGATTGACAATTTGTCTGTTGGTAATTATTAGAAATAATTTTTGAAAAAGCATTGAGCGTTCGCCGGGCTTTGAACCCAGAACCTTTCATTCGCATGATGACTGCTCTAACCAATTAAGCTACAAACACTCGGCGAAAAGCATGAGTATTCGCCGAGTGTGTGTTACTCAATTGGTTAGAGCAGTCATCATGCGAATGAAAGGTTTTGGGTTCAAATCCCGGCGAACGCTCATTGCTTTTTCAAAAATTATTTCTAATAATTCAGTTTTGTTAATTGTATGTTTGTTTATTTATTAGTACATGAGAAACAATAAAACTGTTATAAAAATATGCCACCTTTCCAAATTTGTCGTACCAAACCAGGGATATCAAATCGGTGGCTCTCAAAATAATTTCTTGCCTTAACGATAGATATAAAAAAATTAACAACCTAGAAAATACTTATTTATATACTTACGCTATACAAAAGGTGTTTTTTTACGAACGTGAGTAATAATAAAAATACCTTTTTATTCGATCGTGTTAAAAACTAGCATTGATTGGTTAGGATAGTTGTACAAAAATACAACCTTTTCAGTGGTATTTTTTCGACAAAATATTTTTATGCACAATCGGGCCGAAATTCATATGTTTTAGCCTTGGAAAGCGGACTTAAACACTTCTTTTTGGCCCTAGGGCCATAATAAAATAATTTTCTATGGATACATAACAAAATGACAATTTTTCTTTATTGTGAATACTTGATTTTGCTAAATGTCAGTTTGACATAAATAAACTTGTTTTAATCTTTTGAATATAAAATAAAATGTTCTTTTGTTCTGCATAATATATTGTATGTACCACGGATGAAATTAGCGTTTCTAACCCTGAGCATATTATCATGCCACGGGCCTGAAATGCCTGTTTTCACCCTTGATAACTATTGTAGCCCATTTGAGATAATATTTGCTCTAAACTTCTATCCTAATCAACCTAGTGAGCCAAACACCTTGCAGTAAATCACATAGTCCTGATTATCTCCGAACAACAAGTCTTTCCAGGGCTCACAAATCAAATGTAAAATAGCTTCCACATTCGTGGACGTGAATTTATCACCGAACACAAAAGGGCACACGTACAACTCTTGTCAGCGTGTCACATTATGTGTAATGTGAGCACTTGAAGCCGAGTGTGAACACTGGCATCGCAGTGGGCTGCGGAACAAATAGAGACGTCGCGTGTTTATCTGTGACATGAGTAGTTCCATTAGGTGTGCATAATTACACTAATCGCATGTAGATCACCGACAACAGCTGCTTGTTCCTAATGCTTTCTCCGGGAACACGTATTTGCATTTATTGCTGTAAAAACCGCAAAGTTCGCACTTGTTGCATGCATCCATTGGATTGTGATGGCGAAGAAACATTGGATACTTCAAAAACATTTCGATAAACTTCGCAGAGTTGTAGAGGACATCAAACTAATCACTTTTTGTTAATAAATCCATGTCCGCTAATGAGCCGTTTTATCATTAGAGCAAGGAATAATTATATACATTACAAGCTGCGTAAGGAAGCTCTTTTGCCGAGATATTTTATCTATAAAACCTTTCGAGGCCTAAAAAGGCATGTTGTATTAAATTTTTACAATACCTATACTGTACGTTACCTATTAATAACAAAATTTAAACACAGTAAGTGGAACTTTTACTGTACATTTGGTTTCCATGATTACATCAGGACTATAATATTTTCTTACCATCCACCGTGTACAGTAAGTAAATATTATAGATCAAGGTCCTTTTTATTTTGAAAATAATTTGACAGCTGTTATATCTCAAAAACTAAACAAGATATAAAAATACGCTCAAAGGCATTGAATTTTTCGTGTTTGAATTGACTTATAAATAAATTTTCAGCCATTTTGATTTTTTGAAAATTTCCAAAGGGGTATCCCTTAAGAATTTTTCGATTTTAAGCCATTTTCTGACTTATTGTTCTAAACATTTTCCTCATCCGAATAATATACTGAAAACATACATAAGTATTTAGACCCGTAGAATCCAAAGGTGAAATCCCTGAGTTCGTATCTTTTTTAGTTTTCAAGTTATTAGCTTTAGAAATTTGTGTATATCGAAAATTTTGGTCAAAATATCAAAAATAAAAAAATTGCTGAAAAAATTTGTACAAAACAATTCGGACACGAGAAATCCAATGCCGTTCATATCTTGCTTAATTTTTGAGATATAACCTCTGGAAGAGATTAGTATATTACATAATAAGCAGAGTAATTTAATCAATAATTGATCATAAATAATTCAAAATGTTGATATTTTTTTATATGAATTTTATTGCCACCAGACTACGTATCCAAGGGTACAACCAAAATTCAGGTAAAATAAAAAACAGTCAGGTAAAGTCTTTACCAGACTGTTTTGTACTTTACCAAATTTTTATTTTTGTTGTAACATACTTTACTTGACTGTTTCTGTAAAAATTTACTTTCCGTACTAAAAATTGGCCAGGAGACTCAGGAAAGCACTTTCTTGCCGGTTAAAAAAAAATGTTTATATTTGACTCAACGGAATAAAATACTCGACCTGCAGCCTCGTATTTCAAACAACCGGTTCGCAAAGTTAAAAATAACTTTCTTGACTTATTATGTAATATACTATTATTGCCTAAAATCATGAATTAGACAGGAAGTAAATCAGTATCGAATTTATGGAGTTTATACCGTGGGGTAAAATGAAAGTTCATATATCAGTTTCTATTATTGTTGAAATAAATTAAACGACGAATAATAATAATATAAATATACGTATATGGAACAGTTCGATAATTAAAAGTAGATATAATAATACTAATTAAATTTTACGAAATAACTATCTGCAAGCTATGTTGTAAAATCGTAAAGAAAGTACCAACGTATTTGAATTCATATTACTAATATTACATCTGTGGGAGAATTTAATTTCACCAGGGGGAAATTCACCTCCGATTGCCCTCTTGGACTCAACACTGAAATAAATCCTCGGGTGATTTGATCGAATGATTTAGTACTAACTAATTTTTATAATAGATTTATAGAAACAAAATCTGTATATATTTTGCTATTTTCAGCGTTAACTAGGATACTAATTATCATTAGTCAAATTTGACATATTTTGCAGAGATTCAGATGAAATTACGATATACTATAGTTCACTTATTTCCCGTTTTCTGCCAGTTGCGTTTATAATCTAATCATATGTCAAAATGTTTACATTATTTATATTATTGAATTTATTTTCCCTGTTTCTATTCGTATGGTATCTAGTAACAGGTATATTTCTCGTTTTGATTCACAATAAAATTTATAATTGCCGCGGTACATAAAATATATTTCCAACACATCATAAAATAAAATAAACATAAGTATAGGTTGATGTGAGAGTTTAAATAAATCATGTTTGTTAATTGGTGTGATAATAAAACTGCCTGCGAACGCCTTAGGGAGATTAGTCACGATCGTTAATTCCTAATAACTATGACCACAACAATAATCTTACGCCAAGCACTTCTGTCCTACCTTCTACACTATGAATAGTGTTATGTAAAGGATACAGGATACAGATATACGAATAGTCCTTCCATTTCTTCTTCATTCTTGAGGATAAGATTAAGATATAATATCATAATAGTTATTTTATAATAAGGAATCAAAAGATCCAGGGTTATTGGATAAAGGCTTGAAGAATTTAGTATAATAAATTAATTATTTATTTAATTAAATAAAAGACGACGTTTCGAACACATGTTCGTGTTCATCTTCAGGTCAAAGATAATTTTAACCACGACATAGTTATTAACAATTTAAAATGAAAAATATTTTATTTAATAAATTAAATGTTTTTAATATTTTTGAGTCGCCGTCTTGACTCGGAGGTGTGCAAACTTGCATACTCCTTAAAAATAGTTAATAAAAATATTTTTTTGTAAAAAACATTTAATTTATTAAATATAATAACACACGGTATATAAGTATCAAACTTTGTTTCGAAGAACTCCGAAATTGGCGCCTGGCGCGTAAACAACGAAATTCAATATGATCATTATAGATAAATGTGTCTAAACATAATTTATGCTCGAAAATGAAGACATATTAATAACAGTTTAATAATTATTCTTAAACAAAATATTTTTCGACTTCCAACTATATAAAAAAGAGACAGACAAAACATGTAGGTAAACATTGGAGATAAATATAAAGATAAAACAATATAATTATGTCAATTTGTATCAGATTTAAATAGCAATCTGAGACGATCGATTCATTGAATATTTTCAGTCGGCGTATTCATTGGAAGGCAAGGTCAGACTGACGTATGCCAGACACCTAAAAGTTCACATTGAAATAGAGATGGATTCAATTTGCGGACTACCGATTGGATAATAATAGAATCACAACATTTACTTTCAAATATCTCACTTACTATTTGTTAACTCTGCCGATATAATAATGATATAGTTATTATTTATTATAAAATTACATTCGAATTACTAAATTTAACGTCTTTAGGTACTGCGTTTTTCCTCATCGGAAATAATATTTAAAAGTTTCATAAAATGAATCTATACTTAACTTATACAATTAATGTTAAAAAGAAAACTTTTCTTTGCTTAATTGAGAGTTGAAAGTGATACTTTTCGTCCCTAGGGAAGAAAGTATTTTTGTCTTCAGTAAGGAAGAAGAGTAAAGCCATGACAACTGGAAAACAATAGTATGATTTTATATTAGTGACATCCAGCTGAAACCTGTCAAGACAATAATAAATCTTATTTAAATTTATTTATTTATTTATGAAAACTATAATTTCTGTTAGAGTCGTGAAGAAAGTGTCATTCTTCCTTTAGGTGGTTTATATAAAAAGGCAACTTCTGCAAGAAGTGTCTTACTTACACAATATTATTTGATCAACTAGTAATGAGAGCATTACATTTTTCAATTTGCAATTTGAAGTTAGATAAATAAAAAATGATGCTTTCGTTACATACTACAGAGTGATCAAAAGGAATTGTTACAGTTGGCAATACAATTCCGGAGATCTTTTTATTGCACAATTGGCACAACACCAGATAAAGGCGGAAATGCTTTTTAACATTTCTAATAAATACAAATAGGTTATGTGAGGAGTCTGACAGCTAATAGGATTTTGTCTTTTTGAGTAATAGAAATACTTTAGATTATTGCATGTTAAGTAATAACATAAATGTACTCAAATTTAAATTTTCAAATGTCACTGTCAACAACAGGAAATGAATTTATGTATCAGGCTTACCAATTTCAAGTAGTTTTTTTTATTGCCAACTGTAACAATTCCTTTTGATCACTCTATAGTATTGTAGACATTTTTTTTTTGTATATTGAAATTAGTTTTATTTTACGCAAATAAAAATGAAAAATTATATAGATAGATATCAAAATTTAGATAGTCTTCAAGGACAAAATAGTATATTATATACCAAGGGAATAAAGTGCATAACTTAATCTTGAGGGTGAAGATTAAACTAACTAACTCCTGAAAGTGCGAAAAATAATATAAAATGAAACTAATGAAAATATATTATCTATATTGTCATTTTCTAAACCATTTTCATCAATATGCAAAATAACTATTATTAGATATTTATAAAAAGTGAATCACTGAAATTGTTTTTGTGGCTGTTATTGTACTAATTTACAAGATTTTTTGTGCTTGTCTTCATTTTGACGTTTTGGTCGGCCATTCAGAATTAAGATAATACGTCCTATACATCTACATTACAATCTTTTACCAAAAGTACTATAATTGTATAGAAAATGGTAACAATAATGAAATATTTCCACTTGGGAGGCCAGAACCCCAATATAGATTTTATAAGTGCACAATTCAACAAATCCTCCCAATTCATTCCAAGACACAATCCCAACATCCATCCCAAGAATGCCATTCTCTTCGTTAAAATGCGTCATTCCCAATTCCCCTGATCCCTATCCTTTTGTCCAACAACGTGACATTTCTCCTGGCCTGGCAGCCAGGTGTTGTCGCTTTTCCCCGTGTTGTCGAAGACGCAGACAAGGACGGAAGCGCGAGTGGCGACTCGGCGACTCGGCGACTTGGCGGACGTCTGCTGAAGGCGGGCCGCGATGTTGGCTCGCATCGCACACGGTGCTGGGATGCCAGCTAGTAGACATCTCGCTGCGCTGGCTCACGACACGATAGCGTGTCACACGCGGAGTGCATTCAGCTGGTGATTGTTTCTGTACCTGACGTACCAATAATTTAAGGTTAGTGCTGTTTTGGTTTTTGGTTTATGTGGTCAATGCATTTCTTCCCAATTCTACAAATATGTATAAAAAAATAATATAATAGCATATTAGGTATAGAACGAGATTCATAATTGTTATTTTATTTTATGAGAAAGGACGGCACCCTTCGAACAAATCATTAACTACAATTATGAAATTTGTTCTTCATACTATTTTTTTCGAGTTTGTGTCTTTTACTCTTTATTTAAATAAAAAATCTTAGTATCAAAATTTTGGAAATCTTGTGATAACTAGTGATACTGACGTGACGTTTCGATTCAATTGTGAAATTGCTGAAAATATCATCAAAACTTTACTTCCTAACAAGTCCTGTCTTTTTTAATATATTTTAGAAGAGTCAGCCCCTAGCTTATAAATCTAAATCACTCAAATTCAGGGTAATTTATTTCGAAAGTTGAGGATGGACTTAAGATAACAAATATATGACTATTAATTTTAAACGGTAGTTAAAATATACTTTTTTATTTAGTGTCGTCTCTTGTTATTAGATACAAATATTAACGAGCGTTAATAGAATACATCCATAAGGTTGATCAAAAATAACAATTTTTGCACATTCAATAAAATGTTGAATTATTCCAATAATAAAAATTGGGTAATTTTGGACGCCCACTAACAAACTTTCAAGTTATTTTATTACTTTATAAAACATCTTGGCTTACTAAATATTACAAAAATTGTACGTACATCTGTATGGATATATCACATTTTTATTTTTTAGAAAAATATCACCTATTTATTTATTCTATTCTCATTATAATTCAAATACATATAATAATATTTATAATTTTTAATTGTTTCTCTCATAAAATATCTACAATACGAGATATATTTCACGTGTGGTCTGATTATCGGCCGTCAAAGCTCGCGCTCCAAAGATATTATTGTATCACTTACAGTTACTCAGAAATTGAACAGTTAGGAGTAGAAAGGTTGAAAAAATACTTCTCAATGCTTGGATTACTTTTTTGTAATAACAATTTTAGAAATTAATTACAACTGACGACGTTTCGGGACTGAGGGTTGGTCCCATTATCAAGTCTAGAAGAGTTTTTTTTTGGATTAAAACAAGTTACAAAAAAACTCTCCTAGACTTGATAATGGGACCAACCTTCAGTCCCGAAATGTCGTCAGTTGTAAAATTGTTATTACAAAAAAAGCCAAGTAATCCAAGCATTGAGGAGTATTTTTTTAACCTTTCTACTCCTAACTGTTCAATAACATGAACGGCTTAATAAAACGGAATCTCCATTTTGAGATTCCACATATTATTTTGGTACTCAGAAATGGGTGGCATAATAATATTTTATTAATTGATTTATTTTTAAATTTGCCGTGTTGTCATGAAGGGACGATGAAACCACTTGAATTATTTTTAAATCGTTGTAGCATGAAATGAGTCAATAATTTTTATTTCGTTCGGGATCGATTGATTTGACCTTTGTTCTGGTAATTTATTCTGCATCTACGTTAGATTATAATTACATGTGTGTGCACTAGGCACTACTAATTAATGGTTTGTCATTTTTAATTAATATTTATTAAAGTGATTAATTATTTTATGAAAAAATCGTTTCATATTTGGCGACGTAAGACGAATATTTGAGAATATATAAATAATTGTTTCCACTTGTTATACGATGACGTAGAAATTACGTCGATGTGAATTGTAGAAAAATTTGCAAATGAATACAAATAATTCTAATTCTTGGCAATATGTAAATAAATCTACTCACTTAATTGAGTTATAAGTAGGTAATTATTTGTTTTTGTCGCGACTAATTGATATAAAATATGCATAATAATTAATCGTTATACAAACATACGCACGATAAATTGCATAGTAATTAATTGTACATATATTATACAGTATTTTCTGTTTGGTACAAAATTTGGTGCCAAATTTAGGTGTCAAAATTATATGGCATTCGAATACGAAGTTCCCGAGTACGAATCTCACTCAAACTAAAAATATATGGGGCGAGGGAGTTCCGCAATACCTAAATCCAGAATATACTGGAGAAAACATTGTTCCAGTTCGTGAAATTATTTTAACTTGATTTATTGCTGAAAAACAATGACAGCCTGATTCTCAACATATTTCAACTCATCCTGAATTTTGGGTTAGCTTATGTTAATCTAGTGTGATTTTAAAAATCTATTCCAAATCAGGTCCTGAAAACCAAGGGTGGATTCACAGAGACCATGGCCCCTCTTGCGCTTATAATTTATTTAGTTTTATTTTTATTCTAGTTTGATAACCCTAATAGAAATAAAATCGCTGAAAAACTTTGTAATGCTAAGCTTTCAAAATTTGTATTGTCAGATATTTTTTAAGATATTCATGCTGGGTTACATGAAAGTTTTATCGGTTCATTAGCAACTAACGGTTCAATAAATTTCAGAAAATCCCTATTGATACTGTTGCTAGATAAACAATTCTTTAACTAAAGAGCTCTTCATTTTTTTCTTGCAACCCAGCATCAGACTGTTTAAAATTTAAAAACTAAGAATAGAATACAAAATACGAACAAATATATATGCCACACAAAAATTACAGAATTATTTGTCTGTATTATAAGTTTTCTAAAAAAAAAGGGCAAAATGCTCCTCCCCCCTTGTAAAATTTCTAGATTCACCCTTGCCGAAAATCAAATAGTACCAAGATAATATTAGAATTTATTTAAACGTTTTTGCGTATATATTTAATCTTAATTAATTTATTTAATGGGATGGCTAGCTCAGTGGTATGAAGTCGGCCTGTGGATCCTGAAAACCCTGGTTCGATTCCCACAGGCGACAAACAATTTTCATAATTTCAAAAACTACCCCTGTGGCTCCTCCACCACTAATATCTTTGGGGGCCGTGATTTGACGACTGGTAACCGCACGTCACGCGCAAAATATATCACTTATCGTGATCTGCTTCGGCAGAGTGCCACATCCAGTAATGGGTAGAAGGCGAGCTGATATATTTATTTTATTTTATTTACCTAATCCAAAATATAGAATTAGTTAAAACTCTTTTGAGAATTTGGCTATAAGAAATCTTCGTTCAGGTTCATTAATGAATTAATATTAATTTCATTTGGAAACAGACTGACAAAAATGAATAAATATATTAATTTGGAGAGCATTAGTTAAGACGTGAAGAATATTATGACTTGAGAAGAAACAAAACAATTTGAGATGAATCTTTTGACTACAGGAGTGTACACTCCTTAGAAATAATTTTTAAAATGTATCATCTCATCATGTTAATTTCAAGAAACCTTTTTTTTACCTTTCGACTTGAAAATGAAACCAAGGTTCGAAACGTCGTCATTTATTATTTTGAATAAACAAAACCCCAGGAAATTCGAATAACGTGGAAAAAATTGTTTTGTTTTTCCCAAGTCAAAATATATTAATGTTGAAACTTGCAGCGAAAATGATCATCGAATTGAAACAAATTTTCTTTAGTGACATAGCTTGGAATTGTATTTTGTTATCAAAGAACTCTATAAACGAACATATAAACAAAAAAATTATAGTAATCTTTTATTACACCTGCAATTTTGTTTGAAAAATAGATCAGGTAGATGGTTGATTTTTTATTGTGGTTATAAATTCTGCAAACTACTACTACAAAATGTTACTCGCCAATTTTACAAGTTTCTTGAAGTTGTTTTGGCCCACATTTACAACAGTCGGCGAGTCTGGAGACTGGCGCAAACTTTATTTCATAAAAACTTGCGAACAAACTTAATAGAAAAGAATTCTTAGAACAAACAACTTCCTCTCAAAATATTTCAAAATAAATAACTGTTTCGTTTTATACTAAACATTTGATAGACTTTATTTATTTCATACACATTATTTTTAACTTTATTACTGCTGAATCATCATGTCATAACCAAAATTGAACGTTGAATCTTTGAATGGAGTACTCTAAGCTTAGCAATATAAAAACTTTTATGAAGTGATGTAATTATGAATAAAAGACATATTCAAATACTATACGTTTTACTTACTAATCGTTACTAATGTAATATTTGTGTCGATCTGTGATTTTTGACATGTTGTAACCAAGCCTCACTATATATTTTTATTTTGATTAATTATTGAGATTTTTAGATTTATAATAGATTTTGCCACAAAAATAATGAAATTATGACATCAACTATTTATGAAGTAGGTGGCTCAGTGGTATTGAGTCAGCCTGTGGATTTGAGAAGCCGAATTCGATTCCCATAATTGACAAACAATTTTCACTACATTAAAACAACTCCTGCGACTGAACGCGCAAAATATATCACTTACTGAGATCTGCTACGGCAGGGTGCTGCACCCAGTAATGGGTAGAAGGCGTGATGATACATTTATTTATTTTATTTTAACTATTTATGTAACTGTCAAAAAAGGTAACATTGGGTACGCGATTTCATCCACTTATTTATTTCGCTGGAGTACTTCGCTGACTTTCTTTTCAATACTAATATTACTTATTCTAATTTACTTTGAAGTAATTCACCCCAATGAGTGCATCAGTTTGCTTAATTCAATTCATTTAATCATATCGTCTAATTTATCTGAACTGATTTAAGTGAACCAAGTGGCAAATACAATACAGCTATCATGATTCGTTTTTGGAGTATAAATAATTTATTCGAATATATAAAATAAAAAAATAAAAAAATATATATATCATCACGCCTTCTACCCATTACTGGGTGTGGCACTCTGCTACAGCAGATCTCGGTAAGTGATATATTTTGCGTGTGAAGTGCGGTTACCAGTCGTCAAATCACGGCCCCCAAATATGTTAGTGGTGGAGGAGCCACAGGGATAGCTTTTTCAAATTATGAAAATTTGTCGCCTGTGGGAATCGAACCAGGGACCTCAGGATCCACAGGCCGACTTCATACCACTGTGCTAGCCATCCCATTATACGAATATATATTTCTTAAAAACAAGGTTACCGTTTCCTTTGTTACGAAATTTAGATTAAAAATGGCAACAAATTTTGTTGTTTGAAATGTAAATAACAGCAGCATACAAACTTTTGTGTACATCTCGGTCATGAAATGTGTTTGACGTTCTCAGAATGTCATCTGCCTCGATTATCACCTCAGCTAAGTTCATTCTTATTACGCTAATTTATCATTTTACTGCCTAGCTGTACATATAACTGTTAAACAATTTAATTTCAGAATTGTAGATGTTAAAAAAAGTTTAAATGAAGAAAGATAGATAATTTTAAATGTAGGTATTCACTAGCGTAAACATTTTTTACTTCCCTGACCTATATAATAAAGTATTGTGATGTACCCAAAAAACAGAGTCCCAAAAAATTCGGTCTGTTGATCAGTCTATCAGCACGAAAACTTAACAATGAGATGACATTTTGGATTTAAACTTTATATTTAAACTTTCAAATGAAAAATGGATGTTCATCGTTAATAGGCTATAGACAATCAATGGTAGGTATTAATGGATCTTTTTAGACACAAAATGCCGAAATTACGGTTGTCGTTTACTTATCGATCGTTAACAGATAATGATCGAGTTACAGAATATAGGGTAATGTTTTGGTTACAGAATAAGAGGAAATATCTGAAACAATGCCTGAAGTGTTATGACCTTGTTTATCGTATCGTGACGCCTAGTATTGCGAATATCTGAATTTATTTTAAAGCATAAAATACATGACGGTGACGTTACTTATAATACGAATTTGTCTGTAATATCATTTCATAGTTAAAAAAAGAAGAAATAATCATCGTATTACTTAATTACCTACGTAACTCTTTTATCGCAAATATTTTAATGTCTGTCGGCAGACAACAGATTATTAACTTTATTATAACGCATTATCATTGCAATAGATTAAAAACTCAGTGACTCAGTCAATAAAACCGCAATCATTTACTTACAACTATGTAATTATGTCGGTAGTAAACCTCAAAATATTCGCATAAATCAATATATACACACTAATCGATAGGTTTTTCTATTACGTGATCCTATAAAATTCTATGTGAGTAAATCATGCAATTAAACGCATAATTATCTCAGCCGCAAAGTTCCCGCAATTAATTAGAATAATCTGAACAGGTGTGTTGTGTTCACAATGCTGCAGGTGCGGGTGGGTGTTCTCTCGTTTCTTGAGAGAAATATAATGTTTGTCTTGAAGAGAACAGAGAGAGATGAAGAGAGAGTCTGATAGGCGGAATATTTTACCCACTGAAATTTCTAAATTCATCCGCAAAATTCGCTGAAAGGGCAAACACACAACAGCAAGTCAGCGAAAACAGAGAAAGTTATATTTATGTTAGTTTTACTTAAAAATATATGAATTAATATGTTTGCATAAGATTGGTACAATATTGTCAATACAATTATTACGATTCTATTAAAAGGATAATTGGATCGTAAGATTTTAAATAGATTAAACTTATGTAATTAAATGTAATTAAATTAATTACAGTAATAGTTACTTACGATACTAGTACGTAAAGCTAGACTTTAGTCAGAAGTTCGTGTTTTAAGACACGCGAGTGACTAAAGATGCTTTACTTATGTAATTAAATGTAATTAAATTAATAACAGTAACAGTTACTTACGATACTAGTACGTAAAGCTAGACTTTAGTCACAAGTTCGTGTTTTAAGACCCGCGAGTGGCTAAAGATGCTTTACGTATGTGTATTGTAGCAAAAATATCCATAACATAGATTATTGATTACTAACTAATTCTTTAATCCAATAAACAATTTAACTTTGTTAAAATTGTAACCATTCGTTTCTGGGCAACCCGTGACTAGAAATTTTGTTATTAAACCGTCATATTACGAACTGAAAACAGCCATCTAAAAGTCAATTTTTACCACGGTTAATAGTAATTTGTGTATGGGGATTGTTGATCGAGGGGCGTTGCCGAAAACAACAACCATGCAAGAGCGGTAAAGGCTCAATCAGTTTCAAATTCAAGAGCATTCACGAAATAAGTTAATTTTGATTGAAACTAGTATTCTTCATTAGGTATTTTAAAAATAAACTTGTTTCACGAATTGGAAATAAAGTTAAAAATAAAATTAAAGTGGTGTAACTAACTTTATAAATTTGCCTATGAAAGTATACTTACAAAATGAGTCAGATTTCAGCAGCTGCAGCATTATCAGATTCTCGTTTCCAACTTCGATAATTCCTTTAAAAGAAAACCAACTATTTAGAGTTTAACAAATAAGAGTAAAATCCCAAAGCTTAGAGCAAACTGTTAAATTCAATTGTCGGTAAATTTAACCGAATTACGCGTTCTCAGAAAGGAATTCAGACTAATCCTATTAGTGGCGACTGTAGACAAAGAAAGAATTTGCACTTTTTCTTTAGTGTTTTTCCTTACGATGAAAATAATTCCTAGGATATCTTACCTTTGTAATAAAATGTGCAATGAATTAAAATGAACTTAATTTTCTTAAACTGGAATGGAAACTTTACCAGAATAATATAAATGTTTCATTCATGAGTTGCTAGAATCTACTGTACCTATAACTAATTAATTAGTATAGTTTGTTATTTAGGCATGACAGATGTACGTAATGGAAACTTTTACTAAAATTAGAGAGAAATTTAGTGGATTATCACTAAAATTAACATTGCTTTTTGTTTGTAATTTAAACACCTAAATATAAGAGAAAACTAATATCAGAAAGAAGAAATAAATAAGATAATATATAAGATTATTTTTGTCTTCACTGATTTGTAAATATAAACATAATCTAAGTTCCGAAGTAAACAATATTTAACAAGCATTTTTTTAAGTAGTATATTTATTAGTTAAGGAATAAATAACATATTAGATTATGTATCAATTTTTGTATGTACCGCCGAAAGCAAAACAAAAACACCTCAAAATTAGCTGTCAGTTAAATGAAGATAGAACTCATGAAAAGTCTGACTAGACTAGATGTGCCGGAGATAGGGTTATAAAAAGATCGAAGTGCTGTTATATTTGAGTTAATATATTAAAAATCTCAAAATATATTATCAACAAAACTCAACATTTTTACTAACATGAAAAAAATGCATTGATAGTCCGAATATCAAATTCGTTGACAATTTTAATTTAGTCATCACACATTTTCACGTTCTCTTGGTTACATCACATCAAATTCATATTACTTTGGATTTTTTCCTTCACTTTACTTAAATAGACCAATAATAAATGTATCATTCTTTTAGACAGTTGTAGATAAAATGTTGTTTGTATTTCGTGGACATAATCCTTCTGTTTTTATGCGCGTTCAAATGATTTTTTTTGTCTGGGTGATCTCAACTAAAAGTGAAATTCTCACACACAACAAAAAATAAACTTGATACAAAAATAACTATTTTGATTGCCCGATATGAAGTTTTTTGGTCTAGCCTTAATATAGATAACTAATTTACTATTTTGAGACTTAGGGCCAGTTTTTCAATCACCGGTTTACTCTCGATTAACGTTAAACATAAAAAATAAAAATAAATATATCATCACGCCTTCTACCCATTACTGAGTGTGGCACTCCGCCGAAGCAGATCTCGGTAAGTGATATATTTTGCGCGTGAAGTGCGGTTACCAGTCGTAAAATGACGGCCCCCAAAGATTCTAATGGAGGCGGAGCCACAGGGGTAGCTTTAGAAATTATGAAAATTGTTTGTCGTCTGTGGGAATCGAACCAGGGTTCTCAGAATCCACAGGCCGACTTCATACCACTGAGCTAGCCACCCCATAACGTTAAACATGATTAAATAATAATGGTAACTATAGTTTCCATTGTTATTTAATCATGATTAACATTAATCATTGATTGAAAAACTAACCCTTAGTGGAGTACACTATTGAAGTCTAGTTATAACATTAAAATACCAAAAATTATCTTATTAAGTTTAAATTACGACAGAAATTAATTTATGTCACACAGTTCAGCAAACATATTGGAAACAAACTACATTTTTAACCCCAAGTTGGTATTTACTGGGTATAGTACTGCACGTGAATTGTGCTTACCAGCTATCAAATTACAACCCCTAAAGATGTTAGAGGTGGGGAAGTCACAGGTGTAGATTTAATGTGATGAAATTTGGGGATCCATAGGCCAATTCGATGCCACTGAGTCACCTACACTACTAAATTAACTTTTATGTTACATAATGGTTTTGTACGTTTCCATTAAGCTATTTACTTACTTCTTTTATTGTAATTTTCCTGTAATAACAAACATAACTTTGTAAAATAAAAATAATAATCAGATAGGATTTAACAATATAGTCTAATCAATCAGTAACATAGATTCGATTATACTTATTTAATGATGACAAATGACTATAATTCCGATCTGTTCAAACATTCCAGCATCAGCATAGTCCTCTTAAAGTCTGACGTAAACGTGATTGATAGTGAAAGATTCCACAGAAATCCGGGCGCATTTTTCCGCACAAATCAAACAATGTAGGTAAAGTAAATGGTTCGTTGCGATTGGGATCTTGTTTACCCAATTTGTTGTTGGCATTCATCCGTTTTCCGTTTTAGTTCCAATCCCACGTTTGACGGCCATTACGCCGGTTTCTAATTCAAAATCGTCACACTGAATAGTTAAATGTCAAAATGACGAATATGTGTGCACCGGAAATGTTTGATTAGTGTCAGCGGCTCACAATACGTTCGATAAATGTGAGGAAATGACAGGGACGTATTAAACAATTTTCATCAGAATTATTTACCTTTAACGGAACTAAACAGATAGCAAATTATAATTAAAACTGCGTGTCCCTTGAAATCTACACCTTAGGCTATTAACTAGGGTTATAAGTTTTTTATACCCTATCTTCTCAGATTACTTCTTCTTCTTCTTCTTCAATGGCGCTACAGCCCAAACCGGGAACACCGAGCCGCAGTTTTTACGCTGTCGTATTGCCAGTTTTCGTAGTCGATATTACTTTTTTTAAGGCATATGTATAAGTGACTAGCTTATAGTGCCCGAGTATAATTAATACAAGTAACTGTATTTTTTTTTAATCTGACGACAAATCATACTTTGTCGACATGCGGATTCGAACTGACGAACCTTGGTTCGGGTGGTGTCACAGCATGTTAAGAGATGTGCATTAACACGCTCGACCACCGCGCCTATCTCTCTCATTACTTAATAAGTTAAATAAGTCTAGATATTCAATTTTATTTGTTTAGTTACTTACTATTCAAATCAGGTTTAATTTTAAATGTGATAGTTAAGCAATATTTTTGCAATCTTTCAAGTTTCATTAGTAATCCCTAGTTGCACCACTTCGGTGTAAATGTACTTTTAATAAAACTTCGCTTAAAATGAAACAAAATTTAAAAAACTATGTTTTTACACCAAATTTCGTTCAGGTAAACTCAAATCTGACCCTGTATATATTTTTGTATTTATTCTTTTAAATATTTTATATTACCATAGACATGTAAATTTTTTTGATATTATAAACCATATTTTTATACGATTATGTCAAATAATGACGTTTTTTGATTAGGACATTTGTAAGATAAGTTAAACTTTTGTAAGGAATATTCATGTTTGTTGTGGTTGCTATGTGTTGATTATTTTACCGTCCGTAAAATACTTTTCGGCCGCTAAATTTCTTCTTAAAAAGAAATATTACTTACAGTTGGTAAACAATTTAGTATGACACGCGGACGATAAAGCTTTTTATAATCATAGGTTGTCATAATTCGTATGAAAAACTGCATTTTTCGTTATTTTGTCTTAAATAACTATTATGACATGAAATTTTTCCACGTAAAAAGTAAAGTGCATGTAAATTTTATTATTTTATTTAGAATTTACCATGTATTTGAAAGAACCAACAGAATTATGAATATGTTTGAAAATGAATCAATAAAATTAAAGCTCTTTTGATAGTTTTCCACTGGTGAAATTATTAAATGATAATATTTCACTATAATTAAATCTATCTGTTTACTAATAAAATAAATGCTATTTTCAGAAACATCAATTGAATAAATCTGACACAGCGGCAAATCTTGTTAATCATTTTTGCTTGTTAAATTCTCACGCAAAATATAACTCGTAATATGTGTCAGATAATATTTTGACATGTATTTAAATTCGTGGTTAAGGAAATGGAAATATAGCGAAGACGCACGCTTGAGCTGCATTTTTTATATAATATTATTAGCTATAATAATGGGATTCTGTGCAATTCATAAGTTTATTAATCTATAAATGATGAACAAGCAACACTTACGAAATATTTTCTACTTATCAACAAATATTGATGCGATTTAGTTCATTATTTACAGATTTACGAACTTATAGATCTATCATAGAATTCTACCATAAATATGTTAAAATAATAATAGATTCATGAAAATCGTTTGATGTTTTGTTTTTGTTTTTATTCCTATTTATTAAAGGAACTACATTCTTTGAAGTTTATTCAAAGTAATGTAACACAAAGCAACTCAGGAAAATGTAGATAAGGTTTATAAAACGTTCGTTTCTCATGTTTTTATAAAAGACATTCTAGGTAATGTAAAACAATAACAAGATTATGAGCGCACATTATCGAATATTGTAAAATCGATAAAGCTATTAAACCATGACGGTTGCTGATAGTTTAGAACAAAAACTTTTGATCTTTATTAGGCTAAAGTACCACTTAATTAAATCATATTGTTAAACAGGTTATATTAGTTTCTTTTCTTTTTTATTAGATTTATAATTCCCTGTCACATTTTATGCTTTTCATAAAATATTTCGGCATTTTATTAAATATTATTTATTTCCTCTAAGGTTCTTCCACTCTATAAAAATATATTTTGTATTTATATTTCGTAGTAATGAATTGTTATCTCAATACGATGGACAGGCAATTGTCAATTAAGTACATCATTCATCTCACAAGTGAGAGTTCGCAAATTCAAATCTCACTCACGATCAACTCAACGCAAAGACGAAGTTTGAAATAATTTTGAGCATATATCTTTTTACCCGCAAAATAATAAAATGCAGGACACAAAGTTACATTTAACATACAAACAAATTTAGTCTGAGTTTCATAAGACGATTCCAGGTACTAAGTAAAAAAAGCATAATAAAGATGTCTTTTATTATGTGGCTAGTATTGCATGCAGGTATAATTATGTTATTTCTTACTTAGTTAATTCAATGTAAAAATTGAAACCTTGTGCTTACGGAAATATGATTTTATGTTGTGAACGTTTGCTAGTTTTCTAATTACAAGAATTAACCTTTACCAGGCAGATTCATAAAACGGATTAGCGCTAACACCGTTTTTAATATTATCTATAACTCTGTTTAAAATTAAAACAGATTAAAGAAATGAACCGAATTTGATGCTAATTAACTCTCTATTTAACTCAAGTTAAAATAAACTTGTTTCGTACATTGAAAAGAGAGTTAAAAATGAAATAAAAAATGGTGTTAGCGCTAATCCTGCCTGTAAATGCATAATTTTTAGGTATGTCTTAGAAAATATATATTTTCTTCAAACATCAAAATGATGATATTTCAGAACTCTATAGAAACAGTTAAAGATTGACTTTTCTGACGCTTATTAAAATCAAGAAGTTTAATTGGTTCGCGAGCGTAAGAAAAATTATATCACATAAAATTATTTAATATTTACATAATCTGCACTAAATTTGGTTATTTAATATGATTCTACTTCCCTGCTATTTTGCTGGGTTCAACCCATTTTCTTTTTCTTTCTAATCAACTTGTGTTTCTTGTTATCCATTTTGAATTGGTGGCATCGCAATTTGTATTTAAGTACATGTCACGCTGACTTCTCCAACTGACTCTAGATGGATAATTTTTTTGGAAGTAACACTATTTAATTCTAGATCAGTTCAGGGTTGAACCCAAAGTTCTCAAAAAAAATGGATACTATACATACATTAATTGTACATGCCTGCAAAAGAAGCAATTTCTAGCTCCTCCTAAGCCCATCTCTGTGTGTGCGGAGGTGTTTGTTGAGATTTTACCTGCTTGGATGGCGGGTGATTGGGACTCGCACGTTACCTTTTGTAGCACGTTTTACGGCGCTTGAGCGTGTGCGTGCCCGACACACACGCACAGTTCCATTCATGCCTTCACTGATCCCGTGCCCCGCGTTCCGCGAGCCTGTCCACGACCCACGGTGCCGATGCGCGTGCAATGTTTAACTTTCACAATGGACAGAGTGCGACTTGGTGTGGTGATGCTGCTTCTTGGTGTTGGTGTTGAATCTCGGGGCAACAGGTTAATAATGCACTGTGAATGTGGACTCGGAGTCTACCATAGGCGTACTTGGAAATGCCGACAAGAGTGATGGTTATTGCATTTGCAATTCAGGGTTTTAATTTGAAATGAATCGGCTATTAAGGGAGGGGTAAATGGAGGAGTTGATCTGGATGAACAAACAGTAAGGTTGTCTTAAGATCATCCTAAGAGTCTAGACACAATTATTACAGACAGTTTATTTGCGATACTTTTAGTAATTGTTATTGACGTTTATGCATTTTTCTGAAACTATCAAGAAAATGCGTACTTTCCCGACCAATTTTAGTATGGATTTTCCCCAAAACAGTCAAGTAAAGTACCTATCCAAGGTTACAACAAAAATAGCAGTCTGGTAAAATACAAAACAGTCTTTGCAGACTTTACACTGGATACGTAGTCTGCTGTCAATACAATTCATATTAAACATTTTGATGTATATATAATTAATTGTTGATTAAATTAAACGGTTTCAGAAAACATAGTATACATATTCGCCAGGAAAGTGTTTTTCTTTCCTGACTTACTCGTATTATGTAATACAGCAATAATCCACTCTTCTAGAGTTTATATCTCAAAAATTAAGCAAGATATGAAGATGCGCTCAACGGCATTGGTTTCCGCGTGTCTGAATTGACTTGTACACATATTTCCAGCAATTTTTTTATTTTTGATATTTAGACCAAAATTTTCGGTACACACAAATTTCTGAAGCCAATATCTTCAAAACTAAAAGAGATACGAACTCAGGGATTTCACCATTGGATTCTGCTCATTGAAATACGTATGTATGTAAATTTTTAGTATAATATTCGGACGAGGAAGATTTTTAGAGCAATAAGTCTGAAAATGGCTTAAAATCGAAAAATTCTTAAGGGGTACCCCTTCAGATATTTTCAAAAAATTAAAATCGCTGAAAATATGTTTATAAGTCAATTCGAACACGAGAAATTCAATGCCGTTGAGCACAATTTTATATCTTTTTTAGTTTTTGAGATATAGCCTTCGAAAAAGTAAAATTTTGCATAAATTTCATCTCATTTTGACCATTTTCCACTAAGTGCCCTATATGTCAAAAACTAGTCTAGATACGGACCTGGAAAATGCACCATTATATTCCACATCATTTTCTACATAAATATACATATTTTTATTGTGATGAATTGAAAGATAAATTTTTCATTGCAATGTAATACATGGTCAAATTTTCAAATTTATGATTTGGCAAGTAATTGCATAAAAATACACTAGGTGCGCTACTGCATTATTCAGCCTCACAGGATACTATAGATTCAATATATTTACGAAACTAAATGTATCTGAATTACAGAAATTACAAAAAAAAAACACTTGAGATATCACCATAGCTGCTCATTATGTAATATATTATTACTTAATAGTTCGCGATCATTTACTAATTTTGAATTTATATCTATTATTATTATTATCAGAGTTTGTGAATACTCGTATATCATGGAAGATGAAAAATCAATTGTATTCCGTATGAGCTAGGTACAATTGTTAAAAGCACGATAATAATATATTAAATAATTAGTCAGCCGAAGCAGATCTCGGTAAGTGATATATTTATGCGCATAAAATGCGGTTACCTGCCGTAAATTCACGGCCCTCAAAGATATTACTGGTGGGGGAGCCTCAGGGGTAATTTTAACTTGGGGAAAATGTTTGTCATCTGTGGGAATTGAACCAGGGTTCTCAAGATCCACAGGCCGACTCGATACCACTGAAATGCAATAAAATATCAATATATGCTAAATATGCATATTTTTGTTAACATTTGGTATTAACTTTTTGTTGAACTGTTTACATATGAAAAGAACTTGTTGATAGGCCTAATAAAAACAATACATTGAATTGCATAAAATCCGCTCTTTACTAATGAACATACCATAGTTATTAGTATATATTTAAAATGGAAAAAACCATCCCTTTGAGTTCACAGATGCAAACACGATTATCTACAAAATCTGTTAAATGACATGTTTCACTGAAGGGATTTTCCTGTAATCCTATTACGCTTAGAATAGAGCTGGAAGCTTCCCTTTAAAGCTGTTTGCAGATTTGTACACTTTAACACTTGCACAAAACTGTCAACAAACTAATTACATTCTTAGTTTAATTAAAAATGTGGATAAAATTCTTGTTTTAATGACATACTCTTCATAATATTTACGCAAATACTCCTGCTGGCTGAACGCATGAATGAATCAGCAGTGTTACGCGATACGCGGTATTCATTACCTCCAGCTCGGTGCGTGTTGTCGCGCCGGACGATGGGCCGCGACCCACACGTCTGCTCGCGGCCGCGGCCGCGGTCGCGACAGCGCCAGCCAACGCCCACCTGGAGCACAGCGCACGCCGAGATTCCCTGCTACTTAATTCAACCTTTCTCACATCGGACGCTAACAGCATTTACTCCGTATTTCGCATTTGATAAGGTTGGCCTAATTTTCAAATGTTTGTACATTTAAGATATTCTTTATATAAAATAAATAAATATATCATCACACCTTCTACGCATTACTGGGTGTGGCACTCTACCGAAACAGATCTTGGTAAGTGATATATTTTGCGCGTGAAGTGCGGTTACCAGTCGTCAAATCACGGCCGGCCCCCAAAGATGTTAGTGGTGGAGGAGCCACAGAGCTAGCTTTTGAAATTATGAAAATTGTTTGTCGCCTGTGGGAATCGAACCAGGGTTCCCAGGATCCGCAGGCCGACTTCATACCATTGAGCTAGCCATCCCATATATTCTTTATTATCCCATATAAATTAAAAAATTGTTAGAGATGGAGGCGTGAGCAATTTTTGCTCAAAATCACGCTCAATCGCAAAATGTTATTTTTAATCTGTTCCATTCATGCACAATTGTCTCAAGAAATTTTAAGATCACGTACGTTCACGTATAATGCTCCGTGCGCACGGGGAAAGATTTCTGAGAAACTTTTTAGGAAAAGAAGAAGTAAGAAGTTCTGTTACGCTTTGATTTGAAATGAGTAAGCATGAAGTTAGTTACTTGCCACAAAATCGTTCTTGCGTGTAGAGCCGCCGCTAATTTTCAAGAAAATTACTTGATTGCTTCTTCTTTCTAAAAAGTCCAGTCATGTACGTTGAAATGGAGTAGGTGGCACAGTGGTATCGTGTCGGCCTGTGAATCCTGAAAACCCTGGTTCGATTACCACTGCCGACAAACATTTTCACCACTTTAATACTACTTCTGTGGCTTTCCCTCCGCTAACATCTTTGAGGGCCGTGATTTGACGACTGGTAACCGCACTTCAAGCGCAAAAATATATCACTTATCGAGATCTGCTTCGGCAGAGTGTCATACCCAGTAATGGGTAGAAGACGTGATGGCATGTTTATTTGTTAACATGATTTAAAAATGTGAAAATTTTGAAATAAATTTGATGTTGGGTTGCATGAAAGTTTTATCGGTTCATTAGCAACTAACGGTTCAATAAGTTCCGGAACATCGGTATTGTTACTGTTGCTAGATAAACAATTCTTTAACTAAATAGCTCTTTATTTTCTTCTTGCAATTCACGCATGAGTCTAACAAAATTGTAAGGAGAAAAATTGATACCGCCGTGATTTTAACCTGCGACCTTATAAACTCAGGTCATATCTAGCGACTCTTGTTCGTTAAAAACTATTCGAAATGAATAATGAAAAAATAGGGTTTTTCTTATTTAAGTTTTCTGAACGCAGTGACCAAAATGAGCATGGTCGACCTGGAAATTCACTGTCGTCTTCTTTCTGACCGGATAAAGCGTATTTTTCTGCCGGGATGATATATGGAGCATCGAACTGCACTTTGTATTGTTCAGACAGTTTCTATTCCAGATTGGATGAATGGCACAAATTGGAGTTCAGTGTTCAGTTTATCTCTTTGTATTTGAATACAAATCGAGTAAAGCTAAATCTTATAGTTTATAGACTTTCATATTCAGCCATTCTTACTCGATAAATAAGATAAATATAAATACAATGGTTCCTGATTCCTTATTTCAATAAAAACGACAATACATTAATAACGGTCTGATACACAACAAAGTTTTAACCAATCCTGAATTTTCAATTAACTGATCTTATTTTGATCCGGCATTAACAATAGTTATTTATGTACCAAGCGGTGATATTTTAAGGTCAAATGTGCATCTCATTTTAAGACCTTTAAATTCACTTAACGGTGCTTACAATTTTACAGCGAAAATGAAAATAAAATGTATGGAATATTTTGAAATATATATGTGAAGTGATATATGTCAAACATTTCTTTACCGACCGTGGGCGATAAATGACTCATTACATTCCTGTTACTAAGAATATAATGATGTGCTTTTTGTGTTGATGGTAGAAATAATATATTATGTACCATGAACTGTAAGTGACAGTTTTTAGGTCAAGAATGTAGTGTGACCCGTAGGGTCAAGATTTCCTAAATATTCGCGATCTAAAAAAAAATACTTACAGTTCGAGGTTAGTAAGCTATTTTTACAATACCTGCATAAATAAAAGAAAAAGAAAAATAGGTTTCAAAATTAGCAGCTGTAAAATTGTTGTCAAAATAAACAGGACCTTGATCTATAATATTTTCTTACTGTCCTCGGCGAATAGTAAGTAAATATTATAGTCTTGATGGAACCATGGAAACCATAAAAGTTGCACCTACTGTGTTTAAATTTTGTCGTGAATGGGTAACTTACGATACAGGTATTGCAAAAAAATAATATGAATAATGTTCTGAAAACAAAATAACAAGAGGTATTGATTATGGTTTATTTAAAAATAATTGAAATATGGTTTAGCCTAATGTAGACTATTCCAAAATATAGTATTAGATGCACCTTTTTTGCGAATTAGTCGTGAAAATGTCGGACAGCGGATTTGAAAAACCAGGTTCGATTTCCACATCCGATAAACTGAATTTCACTACAATAAAATTACCCCTGTGTCTTCCTCTGCACAAACATCTTTGGGGGACGTGATTTACCGGCTGGTAACCGTACTTCAAACACATAAATTTATCACTTACCAAGATTTGGTACTGCAGACAAAAAGCCTAATAAACATTTGACATCGGAAAATGTGTCCAATGCCGAATGTTCCAGTTGTTTTGAAAATAAATATTTTAAAATCATCGCAAAATGTTTGAAGCAAAAAACGTATAAAATGAAAAAGAAGTAAATCATTTCTTCCTACACGGTGTTATACGAGTATTTGCTCAAGTTCAAGAGCTATTGTTTAAAACTTTTAAAAATTACAATGGAGATTAAAAGTCTTAAAAATGATTTATTATACTATGAATAATGATAAACTCGTGTCGCACGTGTTATGAACTGGTAGGTACATCAATCATTTTTAAAAGAAACAAAAGAAAAATATACCCTATAAACGAAAATGGATTCATTATTTTTACAGAACTGAATGTGTCGATATAATTTTGTGATTCATACGCGACATAAATTTAAAATAAGCTAAATAGTAAATAACTTCGTTGTAACACATTGAACTGTCGAAATAAGAAGCTGAGATCTATTCCCACAGCTGACAATTGTTTTTCACTATACAGGATATTTAGTAAATACAAGCTTCAGGTAGAACGATTCTTTTATTAATCTGAGAATTAATTATTGAATTGTTATACCTGAAGCATTTTCTGAACATCTTGTATAAAAAAATTTCCAGTGACTTTACCTTACATACAAATATTTAAGTTTATTATTAATAATAATTTATTATTATTATTTTTAGGTCTTTATAAGTACGAGGTGTGACTTTTAAATAACGAGACTGTTGCTGTTTTAACATTTTATTTTGATTCTATACCTATTTACTTACTATCACTTTCAATATACATCCCTCCTCTATCCCTACAATGCTCCATGCGAATCTTCCATTGTTCGAAACAGTGCTGGAAGTCTTCTTCTGTCAGCTCATTCAAAACGCGAGCCGATTTCTATTTCAAAGCTCAAATCATGTTGCTATTAAGGCAAATTTCACCTTAGGAAACAGATAGTAGTCGCACTGTGCAAGATCTGGCGAATAAGGCTGATGGTCCAACACTGGGATGCTGTACTTGGCTAGAAATCTCTTGACAGACATTGCGGAGTGAGCCAGCGCATTGTTTTGATGGAGAAACCATGACTTGTCCTTCCACTTTTTCCAATAAATTATTAGTTTCAGTAGCAGTTTTGCCATGTTTCATGTGAAATTTCACAACAATTCGTTGCTCTAATGTTGCACTTAACATTTTTTCGGCGAAACAAAAAAGCAATTCTAATTAGAACGAATTCTACGCCTATATAGATTTGTTTACAGAAGCGATAGGTACTGCATTCGAAAGAGAAGCTTCACGCTAAAAAGCTGTGTTTGGCGCATGCGTACTTCGTCTGTCGCAGCGTCAGTCTCGTTATTTAATAGCCACACCTCGTATTAATTTTATTTAAAAAAAAGTTATTGTTCCTAAATCAACTGGTCCCGATTGTGGTCCGGATTCCACTATAATATGCACATTACAATTAATGCCATTTCATTTAAATTCAATTAATATAATGAATTTTATTTGCATTTATAATTACTAATTCTTAAGAACACCTGCACCATCTTGTGACAGTTTGCGTAAATCTTACTTATTTCAGCATTTTTTAATGTTTTTTAATAAACTATTGGCAATGAGAAAAGATGTTAATAGTTAAAAATAAATTTGTAACTTACCAACAGACGGAAAACCAATAAATTGCCAGAATATTTTGAACTGCACATATATGCAATAACAAAATTAGTACCAATCATACCAAAAATTGTTCTAATTGAAATAGCATAATTGACACGGCAATGTAGATGAATGCTGTTTCATTTGTCAAGCTTCTAATTTTTGTAATTGAATTAGCACTAATTGTATTCTGAATAAGCTTTAAACCTTACGAAATAAATTATTCTATAAAATAAGTAATGTAATTTATCTATTGGTAAATCCGCATCATTATTATAATAGTGATTATTAACAGCATAATAAATCATAACAAACCAACATTAAATATTTATGCCGTGTCAACTAAAGTTCAAATTAACATGAATATGTAAGCAGGTGAATATTGTGAACACTGTGATTGTGCCTGCTTGTGAACACTGTGATTGTGCCTGCTCTTTCTAAATCCATTCATAAACAAGTCATTCATAAAAGGATACAGTTAAGAAATGCTGTTCTTAGGTTTGTACTCTCTATTACATCTACAATGTATTCCATCTTCTATTCTTCAGATAAGATCTTTTGTTTGCAGTTTCTTTGTTTCAACTTATTAAGTTTTGTCTCTATAAATAAGAAATATCTACCTTTTCTAAAGATCTTGAACTCTTTCATCGTATATTTATTTTAAAATATCAAATAAAGTGGCTAGCTCAGTGGTATGAAGTCGGCCTGTGGATCCTGAGAACCCTGGTTCGATTCCCACAGACGACAAACAGTTTTCATAATTTCAAAAACTACCGCTGTGGCTCCTCCACTACTAACATCTTTGGGGGCCGTGATTTTACGACTGGTAACCGCACTTCACTCGCAAAAATATATCTCCTACCGAGATCTGTTTCGGCAGAGTGCCACACCCAGTAATGGGTAGAAGGCGTAATGATATATTTATTTATTTTTAAACAAAAATGAAAATATTGTTTAGCAAATAGTATTTCCGCTTTTATCTGACTTTGTGCCAACTGTGGAATAAAAAGATCCCCAGAATTGTATTGACAACTGAAACATTTACTTTTGATCACTCTACAGAATATATGACACCAATGACAATTAATCCTTTTGACATATAATAGTAGCTGGCACAGTGGTATCGAGTCGGCCTGTGGATCCTGAGAATCCTGGTTCAATTCCCAAAGCCAACAAACGTTTTTACCACAGGCAATCGTAGCTCAGTGGATAAAAGCGAGGTAAAACTTGCGTTTCTTAATTAGCAAGCAAGAGGTCGTGCGTTCAAATCTCACTGACTTCTACTTATATCCAAAAAATACGATTGTGTCTGAGTGGTTCGGATTCCACTATAAGCTGTAGGCCCCCTGTACTGTAATTGGGATTTACTTCCTGTTGTGTAGAGTAACAAATAAATAAATAAATAAAAATTACTCCTGTGGCTTCTCCTCCACTAACATCTTTGGAGGCCGTGACGGCAGGAAATTGCATTTCACGCCCAAAAATATATCACTTACCGAGATCTGCTTCGGTATAGTGCCACAACCAGTAATGGGTAGAAGGCGTGATGATATATTTTACATATAATTTTGATTTGCTTTTATTTAACTTTTGTGGGTGAAAACGGGTATTAAAGTTATAGTTCAGTTCATCTTTTTCGGGTTTCATATTTCGTTGGTGTAAATGTCGGTAGTGGTAATTTTAGATAGTTTTCTTTTTTTAATGTGAAACTACTTTATTTCAATTCTAATTTTGTTGAAATTACATCGTATAAAATGCTATCATTCATAGCAGAATTTTATGTACGAAAACAAAGAGAAAAGCATGAACAATTTGAAACACATTTGCGATGGGATTTATGAGTATCATTTATAAAGTTCAACCGAAATGTCAAATTTATGACCCCATTTTCATCATTCGACGATCGAAGTTGAAATTTATGTTTTCTATCTTTAGTGCACGCTGCATGGAATATCGCATTATCACAAATACTTTGCGAGAAAAGATATTGCTTTATCTGCGTCAGATGATAACATATGTTCCAAGTTTTACTGTCTTGAATTTAAGATTAAATCTTTCAAAATATTATTCCACCAAATTTTATTATTTACATATATACGGGAGACTCTCAGACAGGTGAACATTTGTTTATTTAATTTTTATTTATTTGTACGAGCCGTTTTACACGAATGATATTTTGTTGCAAGTTTTTTTTATCTCACAACAAAGAATAATCGTTCGATAAAATATCGTACGTTTGAAACGGTCCTTATTCTGCATTACGGGAGATTAATGTCAATTACAAGTAAAAAAAAGACATGTTTCCATAAATCAAATGAGACTTTACCATGTATACATACGTGACAGCCAATAGAATCATGAATTTGATAAGAAATGAACCAATGAAAAAAAAGCTATTTTGATAGTTTTCTACTAGTGAAATTAATAAGTGATAAATTATCAACTGTAATTAAATCTCCTGTCACCAATAAAATAAATGCAATTTTTATAAACGAAATGGAAATTTTGTGAGTGCGCAAAATATCGGCATTTGCCCCTTTGTTCACTTAAATCAGTTCAGATAAATTATAAAATATGACTAAATGTACTGAATTAAGCAAACTAATGCACTTATTGGGGTAAAGTACTTCAAAGTAAATTAGAATAATTAATTCTAGTAATGGCAATAGAGTTGTTGATTTTTCGAATATTCGAGTCTTCGAAAGTTTGGATTTATTGAACCTTCGAATTTAGATTCGATCTTTCGAATTTTTGAATATTCCGAATTTTTGAATTTTCGAATTTTTTAATATTCCGAATTTTCGAATTATTCGTATTGTGAATCTGGATCCTAATGTGAACACGGCATGTTGAAATGAATTATTTTCAGAATAAACTCATTTGCAGAGTTTTGTATTAATTCATAAGTAATTATTATTAATTATTATTATTTGCCAAATTAATTCAATTTAGACTTAAAATTTCGCTACACTGTCAAAAACGTTTTAATTAAGACGTTTTTGAATAATTTTTATTCTCATTTTAAAACGTTTTAATAAAAGTCCGTAGCATTTAGATGAGCGATAAGAGAATAGATGTCTTAATTAAGACGCATAAACTTGCAGAGTTTTTGCGGGATACTTCGCCGAGTTTATTATCTAATTCGTGGCCGACTTTTCGCGAATTATGCGTGAGCATGTTTGGGGATGACAGATGGCGTTAATTCAGAGACAAGAAAATCGAGAATTCGAAGCTTCAAAAAATTCGAAAATTCGAAGCTTCGAAGTTTTTCTGACGAAGTTCAAAACATTCGAATGTTCGAACGTTCAGAAATTCGAACTTCGGTGGAAATCAACGACCCTAAATGGAAATAAAGTCAGCGAAGTAATCCAACGAAATAAATAAGTAATCTGGATCAGAAAATGTAAGTTAGATTTGATCCAAATGGCAAATGGAATGCATCTATTATATTACTTGTTATATTAGTTATGATAGTTCATAGAATCGAAATTTGTCAACATTTTACTCTTTCCTATGCTACTTAGATCACACATATCCCTGATTAATTTTTTTCAACTCTCGGACTCCCATTTGTGAATACATCAATATTTTTAATGTGAAATGTCACCATAATTAATAATGTAATTTCGGATATTTATTAAAATAAATCGAATATGATAATAAATATTTACCAAGTTACTGCGTACATTATTCCATAATTAGCATACAGTGGGATGTGTTAATTAATTTTTACCATATTTTTTAAATAGCTAATTAAACACAAAAATACACGTTGTATACAGAGCTGGTACCGTAGTTTGCTTCTGCCTACAGCTGTCGCCTACAATTTATTTGTTGTACACGAATAGAGCTATTCAATGGATTGTGTTTACGGTAATATGGCGCTTTTAAGGTAAAAAACAATTAAGATAAACTTTTTAGTAAAAACATTTTTGTAGAGGGTGCAATAAAACAGATGGTCTTCCAATACATTGTTTCGTAACTGATCATATATTCTCGGAAAATTTAATTTATAATTAATCTAAAATCCTTGTGACGTAAATTCAAACGTAGGTTCTTAATTTTAAATAAAAATAATAGTTATATATCACCACGCAGTTTATATTTTCAACTTGGTTTAAATAAATAAAAGTAAATCGAAGTTACTAAGTTTAAAATTTATGTTTTGTTGTTGCAACTGACCGTAAGTGTTTGTACTCAATGACATAGGATATAGTGAAAGTAATTAATCTGTCAAATCCAAGGATTTTATACAAACACTGAATTACTTATTTGCTTTTAGCATGCTTTGGCATCTGTGAGGCAAGCATGTGGACGTCTGCCATTTGCAGAGCAGGCAAAATTAAAGCTATATTTAAATTTATTGAAAATATAAAACAAATAGTTTAATAAAGAGAGATAGGTACGTTATTCGTTATATTTGAAAATATAATAATATTAATATTAACAAAAACAAATAGAGACAAAAGGAAACTAAATAACAGATATTATTATTGAAACTATTGGGGTGGCTAGCTCAGTGGTATGAAGTCGGCCTGTGGATCCTGAGATCCCTGGTTCGATTCCCACAGGCGACAAATTTTCATAATTTGAAAAAGCTATCCCTGTGGCTCCTCCACCACAAACATGTTTGGGGGCCGTGATTTGACGACTGGTAACCGCACTTCACGCGCAAAATATATCACTTACCGAGATCTGCTTCAGCAGAGTGCCACACCCAGTAATGGGTAGAAGGCGTGATGATATATTATTATTATATTATTATTATTAAAACTATTGGGGTGGCTAGCTCAGTGGTATGAAGTCGGCCTGTGGATCCTGAGAACCCTGGTTCGATTCCCACAGGCAACAAATAATTTTCATAATTTCAAAAACTACCGCTGTGGCCCCTCCACCACTAACATCTTTGGGGGCCGTGATTTAACGACTGGTAACCGCACTTCACGCGCAAAATATATCACTTACCGAGATTTGCTTCGGCAGAGTGCCACACCCAGTAATGGGTAGAAGGCGTGGTAATATATTTTTATATTATTGAAACTACAGGTTTTGATTTATAGTTACTCGTAAATACAAGAAATATTCGGATTAATTTTTTTTAGGAAATACCAATTTATTTTTAAAAATTTGACTCAGTTATAGCAAATATAAAAAATAATTTTTGTGGCCTACCTTTAATTAATAAATTTGTATAATCAAACTTTCTAAATTTAAGATTACTAAACAAATGTTTCTGAAACATGAATCAGAATTTTACTATTATAGTCCTAGAGCTTATAAAGTTGCCAATCAACAGCTATTCAAACAAATCAAAATCGCATTTATGGATAAATGTCAGACAATACAATATACATAATGCTTCTCGTAATGCTCTTTTGACTTCAGTGGTACTAATTTTCCCTGTATAGACTAAAATTCATCCGATATTTCTTTGGAATAGTTATTGATATCTTCAATTATTATTTGACAAGAAATTAAGAAAAAATTGTTAGTAAACAAACAATCTATATACATGCAAAGAAACCACAGCATTTAACCATAAGTGTCATTTGTTGTCACTATATTTGTTTATTTACTTGACAGTACGGTGGTGTGGATAGCATTACGGTATTCAAATCCTTAGATTCCGGGTTCAAATTCCACTCAAGCTAAAACTGTATGAACTATCCCACTGGCAGCTCAGTGAGTTCGGATCCTGTAATTGGAATTAAGTTACAAAGTAGCATAAATAAATAAATAAAGGATAAGTTATGTGTATCTTTATTCCAGCATGGATAAACAGGCTTTAACTGAAATAAAAATAAATTTGTTGATATAATAAATTGTACGTTTTCTCGTGTTTTATATAAATTTAAACACAGTTTAACTGCAATGTAACAATAACTTTATTTGACACTTTTTATTTATTGTCTATAACAAACTAATATATTGTAGAAATTTATAACGGATATTGCGTATGAAATATCTCTTCGCAAAATTTATTTCCTGTTGGAGAATATTTGCTTTTAACATAAAGTTATAAATAACTGAGCTGGCGCCACGAATTGTTACTGTTCTGTACTTTGCTACCGTCTCGAGAAATCTAATATTTATGCTTCATTTTGAATCAAATTTTATCACCTAAATTTATAATTTTCCTTTTATAATCTTTTTTGACTTTGACTCACGGGATATCCTGCAGGTATATTGAAACTGGTTTGTGTTTTCAAATGAAATTATTATAATGTTAACGTAAATTCATTGTTTTTCTATGTTTTGATTCTTTCTTTTGCGTACTATGGAAAATTACAATTATAAGATTTTATTAATTTTATTATTATTTATAATTTCAACGTTCAAGACAACTAGCCTATTCAAAAGCAAATAAAAATATGCTTGTATTAATCATACTCGGGCGCTATAAGCTAGTCACTTATACATATGCTTTAAAAAGTAACATCGACTACGGAAACCGACAGTACGGCAGCGTAAAAACTGCGGCTCGGTTTGCCGGTAGGCCCACTCCCGATTCGGGCTGTAGCGCCATTGAAGAAGAAGAAGAAGAAATAAAAATATAGGTAATTTATAGATAAATATACAGGTATTAAGACTTCGCGCGCTGTAATCGAATAGAACAGTATTTTTCAAACTGTGGGTCGCGACCCCTCAGGAGACCACGAAGATATTGGAGGGGAGTCCTTGGATGCTATTTTCAAATTTTAAAAACCCATGTTTTTAAAAATTCAACCATTTGCAATTTTAAGAGTTACTTAAATGAAACACATAATATCGAATGTTTGATAGCAATGTTAAATAACTTACTTGATAGTTCATCTCGACAAGATCTTGTTCATTTTAACATTTTTCTGTTCCCAACACTACTTAGACTGCTCATTGTCATTGGTCAAATTTGACATATTTTTTAGAGATTCAGATTAAATTATACTTTAGTTCACATGTTTTCCGGAATTTACTTTCCTTTGGTTGTGTTGCAGTTATTGGTACCTTTTATTTGAAGCATTTATCTTTAAAACAATTTAATAACGTTTGATTGCGATATGATTCTATAGGTCAAATTGTGATATATTTCATGTTATTCACGACAGAAGAAATGCATTGACTAATATTTCGATACTAAAAATATTGTATGTATTTATGTTCTGTAAAATTATATTTCTTTTGTAGATGGCAGTAACATCGTCAGCAAAATTTTGTTATGGCATTCTTCTTATCATCATCTTCTTAACACAACGTATATTGACAGCAGGAACGATGCGAACAGTTAGTGACTCAATATTAGACATAATAAACACTAAAGAAGTCGAACGATTAATAGCAGAACGTGAAGAAAACGAAGCCAAAGAAGACAAAAGATATTTGGCAGAAAACGACTTGGAAGACAACTATGAAATCCTTCCAGAATCTGACAAACAAGAACTTCTGTACCAGCAGCAAACCGACTCCACTACTTATACAAACACAAAGCCCGAAGGATCAGGCAATCCTCGGATTTCCGTCGATGTTTTAATGCGACAAAATCATTCTGATCCTTTAAGAAATACAGAATTGTTGAACGAGTTACGAGGATTCAACGGTCGTAAAGTATTAAAGTCAAGTAAGAATGCTCTTCTTGTTACAAAGAAAGAATACTTAAGAAGAGATTGGTGCAAAACAGAACCACTGATCCAAAAGATAAAAGAAGAAGGTTGTTTTACTAGAACAATTATCAACAGATTCTGTTACGGACAGTGTAATTCATTCTATATTCCGAAGAATCCAAAAAAGAGAACTTTAAAGCACGGAAAGATGAACTTTGATGATGAAGATGAAGACACTGATCTAAATGGTGCAGCTTTTAAATCCTGCGCTTTCTGTAAACCGAAGAAATTCACGTGGATTACAGTGACATTACGATGTCCTTCCTTGGTACCGCAGTTAAGGAAGAAAAGAATTCAAAGGATAAAGCAATGTAAATGCATTGCTGAAGCTGTAAATTGAAATTAACAATAAGAATATAAACATTTTGGAGACTAGCATTTAATAGTGATAAAGCCACAGCATTTTGCAACTGATACATAACATCTACTTCTTACTTAATCATGTAAAAGTATCATATTAATTGCTTTTTCGGCATTTGTAACAAATGCATGTTTTGGAAAGTACAGATGGGGGAACAGTCATAATAAGGTTTCAAATATATATTAAATTAAATCTGAAACATTGTGATCTTCAAAACTCATAGTTATAAAATAGTACATACAGTTGTAATCGGCTGATACATAAATACAGAGAGATCAAAAGAATTGTTTCAGTTGACAATAAAAAAATCTACTTGAAATTGATGAGCCTGATACTTAAATTCATTTCCTGTTGTTGACAGTGACTTTTGAAAATTTAAAATCAAATTTGAGTACATTTAGGGCCAAATTCATAGTCATGACTCATCCTTACCTCATTCTCATCTAATACTCAAAGTCGAAGTAACTAAGGCAACTAACTCAAATTGTACACATTTTTGAGTTAGTTGCCTTAGTTACTTCGTCTTTGAGTGTGAGTTGAGAATGATGTGAGGATGAGTCACGACTATGAATTTGGCCCATAATTCTTAGTTTTTAGTTATATTTTTCTTAAATATCCATAAATAAAATTGTTGTTTCTCTCACCCTTTCTTTTATTACTTAACATAGTAATAATCTAAAGTATTTTTATTACTCAAAAAGTAAAAATCCTATTTGCTGTTAAACCTATTTCTATTTATTAGACATGTCAAATTGTATTTTCGCTTTTACTTCTCATTGTGCCAACTGTGGAATAAATAGATCTCCGGAATTGTATTGCCAACTAAAACAATTCCTTTCGATCACTCTGTAGTTGTTTACGTATCCTTTGACAACCGTAAAGTATGTCTTTTTTGACATCTGCCAATGACAAGCTACTTTACGGCCGCATTTAATCCACGGCCGCTATAGGCATTGCAGTTTCCTAAATATCAGGTGGAATATTGAAAAACCCGTTTGCTCGCTATTGCTTATTTTTTTTGTTCATCAAATTAATGAATCTAGTTATTTTATTTTATTACTTTTACGTTTTAAAATATTTTCATATTACACCCAAAAACCGGACTCTTAGTACGATTCAAACGGTTAAGTTTTACAAATTATCTATAAATTTAGTACAAGCGTCATTAATATCTCTACAAGAATAACAAACACAGGGCTGGACTGGCCCAGGTGGCTTAATGATAATTGTAACCAAAGTTATTTTGAAGCTATTAAAATAAGATAATAGTGTAATTAATCGATTATACAGGTGATCAAAAGGAATTGTTACAGTTGGCAATAAAAAAAAACTACTTGAAATTGGTAAGCCTGATACATAAATTAATTTCCTGTTGTTGACAGTGACATTTAAAATTTAAATTTGAATACATTTATTATTACATCTATTTCTAAAGTATTTCTATTAATTAAAAAGTCAAAATTCTATTAGCTGTCAGACTCCTGACATAACCTATTTGTATTTATTAGAAATGTCAAATAGCATTTCCGCCTCTATCTGACGTTGTGCCAACTGTGGAATAAAAAGATCTCTGGAATTGTATTGCCAACTATAACAATTCCTTTTGATCACCCTGTAATATAAGTTCCAATAAATTTATGTTATTTGGCGAAGCTTTTTTAATGAACTACAAATTTATAGATAACTTATTTATTAGGTAAATGACAAAATATTCCATCGAAATCTCGGCATAAATCACATAAATTACGTAGATTATTTTAAGATACCTTTTTTCTTCACTTATCTAACATAACTGGCCATACAACGAATTTATTTAATATTTGAAACTTCATTATGACTAATAAATGACCTCACAAGCTAAGAATATAAATTATAAAATGTAAAGTAATAAAAGTATTATTTTAAATTAGAAGTATTACTTTAGATGGTAAACAAAAACAATTATGTTATACTGAAATGTATATTTTTTTGACATTTACAGGCAGATTCACAAAACGAATTAGCGCTAACACCGTTTTTAATATTATCTATTACTCTGTTTCAAATTAAAACAGATTAAAGAAATAAACTAAATTTGATGCTAATTAACTCTCTTTTTAACTCAAGTTAAAATAAAGTTGTTTCGTACATTGAAAAGATAGTTAAAAATGAAATAAAAAATGGTGTTAGCGCTAATCCGCTTTATGAATCTGCCTGTTTAATTTTAAACTTGAAAACTTAACCTAAATCAAGAAAAATTAATAAAACATCTTAGTAACTTGTGTTCTGTAACTGTTAATTTATTCATAAAAATAATTATTGAAAATAATCATAAAAATAATATCCTAAATTATTTATAGTATGATTGAATGAGTATGATAAGACTTGCCGAACTGAAATACGAGATATATACGAGGATCATCATAAGTATCTAATTTTGTTTCTCACGTAACAAAAGCTTATTAACCATATAAAGCATTAAGAAATAGATAATGTACAAGTCTAGACTATAGTTAATGCTAAAAGTATAATTCTAAAAGTTCCTAATAATATAGATAGCTTTATATTATATAGATATAAAATACTGGTATTAAATTATACAACAAATTTCGTTAGAATATGTATGTGTCTTAAACTTTGTGTATAAATTATTTTTGTATTTATTTATGCAGAATGCAGACTGTATTTAATTTAATAAATAAACAGCTGTTTTACTTTATGTAAATTATTAATACCTGTGTTCAAATACAAAAATATTATTTCATATTCTAAATTATTTTATTGTAGTAATAGCGTAAACTAAAATATGTAATTGATAATAAAATAACAGCATTATTTATTTAAAAAATATAATATTTAAACCCAAATTCATTCATAAAACGCAGTATATATTAGAAGTTTTAAATATGTAAAAATATTTACGATTACAGTAGCTGGTTTTATAAACGACAAATTAATTTACTTCCAAAGTAAATAAAATATATTCATTCAAACAGTCAAACTTCTGACTGTAGGGTTATATTTGCCAAAAAATAAATAAAACTGATTCGAATTTGTTAATTTCCATACATTTATTATGCAAGTAAATTTACTCTGTCCTTTATAAACACAGGAATAAAATTAAATTTAGATGTTCAACAATTTATTAAACTGTATATAAAATTATATTTAATTGCGAACGGTATTTAAGTAAAACTTATTAGTCTCTTACAAGCAGATTCATAAAGCTGATTAGCGCTAACACCATTTTTTATTTCGTTTTTAACTCTCTTTTCAATGCATGCATCAAGTTTATTTTAACTTTAGTGAAAAAGAGTGTTAATTAGCATCAAATTTAATTCATTTCTTGAATCTGTCTTAATTTGAAACAGAGTTATAGATAATATTAAAAACGGTGTTAACGCTAATCCGTTTTATGAATCTGTCTGTTAATATTTTATTTCGGCTCTAAATTTAACATTTGTTTTATATGAAAACTGCTTGTATTTCATTGCAATCAATGGGAAGGGAAGCCCGTAAATTATTTGAACTAAAGTGTAAAATTTGACCAATAATAATAATTTACCAACACATGGTTGAAAACAGCAAAATATTGATAGATATTGATTTTATGAACTGTCATTTGAATTGTGCGTGTTCTATTGCTTGTAAATTAGTTATAAATAGAAAAGTAAGTATTAAATTATATGTTATATTGCTTCTTAACTATAGATATCTTTTCGAGATTTTCCTAGATTTTGAAAATAAACTATAAACAAAAGCATCCGATCGAAGTGCCCGAGGATTTATTTCTTGTGGGTTTATTTATATATGTGTCTACATATTTTTAATATCTTTGTATAATTTTGTTTTAAATAGAAATTATTCCATTCATATCTGAAAAGGTTTAAAAAATAAATTTACTATGGTGGTGGGAGGACACTGTAATATTTTGTTCTTAGGGCCTCTGAATGTCTTAATCCGACTCTGTACATACTCACCTTTTAAGTTCCAAGCTGTCATCATGTAAAGGATGACATTATTAACAATTAAAATACCTTAAAAAACAAAAAGATTTTTTTAATATAAAATAGGTACATTTTAAAATTTAAAGAAATGGTATTTTCTGGTAGACCACTGAAAACAAAAATTGTTTTATTCAAGTTATAGACTGCGGAAGATATTTTTAAGCTATAAGAATACAACCATAGTAGCAAGCATGTTAGACAAGTTGCTCTCAAGTAAATGATGTTGGATCTGTCAAAATTTTTAAAAGTTGGTCTTGAACAAGGACATTGGAAGGAGGAGATATGGCATAACGATACTGTAGCATTGCTTGAAGTGAGGCTTGGGCAAGGGAAAGAGACAACTATAGTTTTTCTGCACCGTGCTTAGCCAAATCTTTTTCTTGCAAATATTTTGAATTTTTGTGTAAGAAAAGTGGCGTTCAGACGTTGTCAGGGGGCGTCGTTGTATGTGAATATAACCACGAGGTGTTCATTTGTGTTTCAATCGTTGCGCTGTGTGGAACTGGACATATTTTTTGTGGATAAGATGGTAACTAAATGTTTAGTTTGTACACATATGTTTGTTGAAGTAATTGTAGTTTTGATTTGAAATTTGATATTTATTCTCAAACTTCCTCTTCATATTAACAGGTTTTATATTTATTATTAATAGTAAATATTGTTCAACAATTACAATTACAAAAATTAATTTTAATTGATAGATCACACTAATAATAAACGTTGATAATTTCAGTTTCCTTGTAAAAATGTATAATCTTTTAGGGAGAATGATTCTGTTCTGTCCTGTTTAAATTTCAAATCTCTATATGACACATGCCCAATAGCAGGGGCTAAGCACGGTACAGGAAATAATACTTCTGTCTCTGTCAATCTGCCGAGCCTCCCAGTCTTGACTTTAATGCCGTATCCCCTCCTTTCAACGTCCTTGGTTCTGAACCGATGATGTAGAATGTATAGTTCGATGTTGTGGAAAAGGATTTAAGATGCAGGAAAGAAAAGAACAGCATTTGATGCCATATATGATTACATATAATTTGAATCAGCAGATCTGCGTTAACATTAATAAGAGCAAGAGCAGCAAGTCAGCTTTGTAGTGAACTACCTTGCGATGACCTGCGTACTCATTGCAATTCCTCTTAGTGGATAGATCATCTTATAATGATTATACAATATCTCATATAATAATATACTCTGCTACAAACTACAATATATGTGTGAAACGGTTAACCATTTCCTTTCAAATATTCATATATAATTAGTGATTATTACAATACGCATAAATAGAATAGAATTTATGCAGGGTAGATGTTCCACACTGCAAATTACAACTAACAAATCCTTACGTTCAACTAATTGATCAAAAGTATGTTAAGAGTGAACTGAAATTCATAGTGAACTCCTAACGATCCGATAGGAGACCAGGTGCGCTAAAGTTTGCTGCAGAATGCCGTAATTTTTTACTTTAGCCATAGTAGACTGAAACAAATGAAACCGAAAATTACATTGATACGAGTAAACATTGTAAATGATACGTTTTGTTGATATTAGTACATCCAGTGACGCGAGGTCAACTGGGGTTTGGCAGAGTCCGGTGTGGTAGAAGGTGATCGGCCCCACCGGGCGCTGCAGTGCGTGCGGGGCGCGTACCGGCTTGCGGGGCCTCACTGGCCGCGAGGTGGGGGAGCCCCGGGCGCAGACAGCAGGCGCTTCCGCCCGACGCTCTGCCGCACTCCTCGCTGGCTGCCACGGCGCGCAAACCAATAGGGCCTAACTACACGACCCACACGCACACATTACGCTTCAGACTGGTGATATGTTTGTAGCGAGTTTTCTGCGCTCGCGGCGCTGCACAGCTGCAGTTTGTACGTCACATCAGTGCGCTGACGCTGCGACTCCGGCTGTGCAGAGGGCGGCGCAGTCAACGTTTGTTTCTTTGTCAAGTCCGGGAACATTAAACTGTCAACACACATGTCTGTGTGCAACAGGTAAAGTCAGTTGCGGTGGAATGCTGCAACTGCTTTCGGCATCTCGTGCCGAATGTATAGGTGCGTTTTCATGTTACGAATCATACTCTTATGGTATGGGGTTGCTATTACTTAATAATAATTCTGTTATGTTTATCTTAGGGTACGATTATCCGTTAAAGCCTCTTACAACATTTAAGTATAATTAATATTAAGTTACAAGTACACAGTAAAAGCGACACATCGAATAGGGTAGAGAAAGTGGTGATGTAGTTGTACGCCCGGACTGATTGGGCGTTGTTAGCTCGTGATCCTCCGGTGACCCTAGTTTCTATACTCTTTCGACATATTCGCTCGGCGGTGTGTGTGTGTGTGTGTATGTGTGATGTTGTCTGATGTCAGTGTGTGTGTTTGTAGGACTGACTGGGGGTTACATTATACACTAGACGCGGGCCGCATGGCACGCTGTAAACCGACGCGGGTCCAGAGACACAGCCAAGTCGTCATCGAGGCAGGCGCCCCAGTCGGGGACGTCTGAGTTGCATCTGCACTTCAGTACACTACGTTCGTTCCTTTCTTGGCGGCCACCGGCAACCGTTCGCCGAACAAATACGGGTTCTGCTGTTCTTGCTCCTGCAACATCACACAACAAACATCTATCATTTTTCATTGAAAATAAGCATATTCTGATTTACATCTTACTATTTTTGTGCCCGCTCGGTGAAAGATTACAATATAATTGTATATAACATAATTGATCTTAATTTTGATTGACTAACTATAACATGAAAATGAAGACATTTTTACAAGGCAAATAAAATTGTAAAATGCCGTATAATCGGTATTGAATAGTTATTTTTTTTTTTCTGTGGCTTCTTTGGCGGACCTACTACTTAGGTCATATGCCGCCATTCCGCCCTGATCTGCGTTTTAGGTATTATGGTCAACAGCAACGCGGGTTTTCTCTGGACGGTCACCCATCCAAGTACTACCCGCGCGCAACGTTACTTAACTCGCGTTATCGCTTAGATCAGTTCCAACGAGTGCAGCCATGGCCGTTGACAATTATAATTTAATTATTAATATGTTAGGAATAACTCACAAACCAGTGGTATTAAAAATATTTACGAAAGTAAACCACCATTAATTTTGTAAATTTGAAAATATGTATGTACCAAGGGTGAAAACAGACGTTTCTGGCCCGCAGCATGATTATAAGCACGAGACGCAAAGCGTCGAGGGCTAATAACATGCTCAGGGTCAGAAACGCTAATTTCACCCGTGGTACATACAATATTTTATGCACAACAAAATAACATTTAATTATATGTTCAAAAGATTAAAATATGTAAATAGGTTATATGTCAAAATGACATTTTGCAGAATCAAATATCAAAATAAAGAAAAATTGTCCTTTTATTTATGTATCCATAGGAATAATTTCTTTTTGGCCCGTGGGACTAAAAGAAATGTTTAAGCCCGCTTTTTAGGGCTAAAATAGATATAAAATATATTTGTTAAATATTTGCATAAATGTACAGCAGATGTGCTACTGCCAGTGTGGAATCCAGAAATTTTTTCAGGGAGGGACGAATTTTCATTTGTTTTAGTTGGAAATCATACCTGCTAGGTTAAATATATGAACAGATGATGTTAAGGTAAATGTCAACTTAGCAGCAGATGCTGTCAGATAAATGATGTGATATCTCTGTAAGCTTTCGTTCAACGGATTATAATGCATTTCATTTTACTACTGTTTTATCTTTTACGAAATAACTACTCATGCTATTCAGCCATTTTATTTAGAATAGTTTAGTTTATAGCTAGTGTCTAGCACGATCATTTTATTTTATGACTTAAAATGCTTAACAGGATTTAACAGAAAACAAAAGAGCTTACAGTATTTAAAAACAGAGAGATTTTATGTAGTGATAAAAATCAAATAAACAAAGACCAATCTTTCACCTTTAGGATAAAGGTCCGAAAAACAATGGGCGGAATAAATGAAATGATTCCCTAGATTCTGTAACTGTATCATTATCTGTTAAATTGTATTCCTCGTACTTATTTACATATTATAATAATTTAGGTATTTTGATTGAGATAAATAAATAAATAAATAAATATATCATCACGCCTTCTACCCATTACTGAGTGTGGCACTCTGCCGAAGCAGATCTCGGTAAGTGATATATTTTGCGCGTGAAGTGCGGTTAGCAATCTTTGATTGAGATAAGTACTTTATTAACGCACTAGTGCGTTTTTGTAAATATTACCGCATTGGTGCTTTAATAAAGTACTTATCATGGTTTCACTTTTTTTTTTTTTTAATTGTCAAATAATTAAAGGAACTGTCAATTCAAAATTGTTTTTGTTTCAATTTTAATTTTTTCGTGGTCATGGATAAAATTATGTACGATATACATGTGATAATGCATCATTAAAATATTGCACAACATGGCAACGCCGAGTTGTGGTGTATTTCTGTATCTGAAATGGAACTAAATTGTTTTTTTTCTTATTTTACTTGACGCGTTGACAGTTTTAAATAATTATTTGACAACTACCTATCATTTGTCATAAACAAAAGCACCTACAGCGATTATTTCCGGGAATAATCACAAGAGCTTTATTCTCAGTATAATAATGACAGGATTGGTTAAAATGCAGACACGTGACATACAATGAAGCATTTCATTGGTTTTGAGAAACGTCGAAAATTAATCTAAAATATTTTAATATTTACTTTGAAACCACGAATTTACATTGAAGAAAACTCATAAATTTATATTAATAAAGGTTTGCCGCAAATATTTCATTTTCATAAAATTTAATGTGGAAGAAAAATGTTAAATTTTAAATTCAATAAAAATGTTCATACCTTATCAAAGATGAACCAGTTAATATCTCATTTATATATTGATTTTGCGATTTTATTTATATAACATGATTTATGGAGAGACCTACACGGATAATGATTGATGTACGTATACTATGCCACCTGGTACTTTACAATCATATTATATTCAAAAGTAAGAAGAATATGACATTTGAATATATTTTATATGAAACATATACGATTAGATTGAAGTATGAGCAATATAAGCTATTTCAGATGTGAAGACAATTGAGTTAGATTGTGATAGATAGACAAACAAAGAGTAACTCTTTTGTTTCTGACATTTACATTTCTGGTCTCCAGTGTGCAGGCGATATATCAAAAACTAATAACTTAAGAGAAAAGTTTTTCGAATAAAACTTATTTAGTATTATATTCTCCATATTATAACATAGATTCTTTTTTAATTAGTTCTTTTTATTTTACAATTTTTAAATTATTAAGTAAAGTAATTTAAAAAAACACCCATTTTTATGGTTCTAAATTGTGACTATTAAAACGATAATTGTACTTATATACTCACTTTTTAAGGAATTTATAAAAAAGTAGACAGCTTACAACGCCATCAATCAGACATATTTTAACAAGCCTTACGAGAAAAAACTCATGGCATACTCAACTGTCAATGTAAATTCATGCTTCAAATTTAATAACTTGTCTCAGTATCGGTTTATACAACCGATTATACATAAAAATTATCCATTTTTGCTCGTTACAAAAAGCATTGCGCAAAACTCGTGCACGAAGACCGCATTTGCACCATTCGCGTAAATTGCACTCATGTGCAAAGTATGTCTTCGCGCACTAGTTATGTAAATAGCTATTTTTAAACAGTAAGCTGCAATTATTTTTATATTTTTAAAAAGACAATAATTTTCTGAATTCAACAATGTATAAATTTAATATTTTGTAATTTAATTTATCAAAGAGAAAGTACTCTAATATCGTGAAAAACCTGAAATAAAAAATGTTAATAAATTCTATAACATAAAACAATAGACAAAATGTCTATTGCGATGTGGAATTGAGTCTTAGTAAATAAGAAAAAATAGGAAAAAACTAATTTTCCATCACTTGTCTCATAATTCCACAAAGATCTTATCAGGTCATCAATAAACGGCTGGTCAGTTCAGCTTTAACCATAAGTTGATGCAAACGTGCTCCAAAACCTTTGTGGAATTATGAGACAAGAAGGAAAATTAGTTTTTTCATATTTTTTCTTATTTATTAAATTCTATAACGTTAACTAGCCTAAATACACAAACGGTAAAATAGCATGAATGTAAATATAATATTGACATATTTAAAAATACAATTTATTTTATTTACGTTTAGTGATTTACTTTCATTCATTTTTTAATTAAAAAATTAAATTGATACCAATAACTGCTGCTTTTAAACATGTTGCTGCCAACATAAAAATTGAAATATAGAACAGTAAACTTTTAATTACCTTTTCAATGTGGTACTTCTTCGCTACCAGGTTTTTGTGGGCGCCACGTTCATTAATCTGTAACATAAAACCGAGTTGCTTTAATTAGAATCTTCTTACTTAAAATAAATCTTATTAGCGCAATTTCTTAACTTCTACGAGACAGGCGAGGCAGCTGTTTTCAAAACACTGGATTCTAGAATCCAAGAATTTTAAACTTTTATTAATTATTATTGTTAGCACTAATTGCATTAGAATTGTCGATTCAGAATTAATCAAAAATTCGTTCTACCTAAAGCTTGTCATTTATTTTTTGAAAAAAAATATATATATATCATCACGCCTTCTACCCATTACTGGGTGTGGCACTCTGCCGAAGCTGATCTCGGTAAGTGATATATTTTTTTTAATCACGGCCCCTAAGGATGTTAGTGGTGGAGGAGCCACAGGGGTAGTTTTTGAAATTATGAAAATTGTTTGTCGCCTGTGGGAATCGAACCAGGGTTCTCAGGATCCACATGTCGACTTCATACCACTGAGCTAGCCACCCCATTTATTTTTTGAACACCTTTATTTGTATTTTAAACTGTAAGTGCACCCATAATAAAAATAAAAATTCTTTACGTATTCTAAATTAAATTATTCGTGTCTCTCTCGTGTTAATTAGTACAGCGACGGTTATTTATTTTTGTTCTGCGTAAATATAAATACATTTGTATATTAAAAAAGAAAACTTTATAAATGTAAGTACAATCATTAATTTTAATTAATACTAGTCGTCAGCAGTGTGGTATCAGTTACATGCTACAAAACTTTGCCATTATTTATGGTTTGATATTTTATATTTTAAAAAATAACGAGTTATTTATGGGGCAAATGTCGGTAAATACAATCATGGTCGTCCACGGAGACGAAAGGGACAAATGAAGCACTTGCACTAGTATCGGGTAAAATTAAAAAAGTAATATAATTATTTGTCTCGAAGCTTTATTTCCTCTTGGAAAATGTTCTGTTTATGTCGATGGATACAATATTTGACAGGATCATTGTAGAAAATAACAGGTGTTCAATAAGTCTTGGCTATGGGCTGGGAAACTTATGTCTGTACTTTATTCATACAATTTAATAAAATGTCAAACTTCATTCAAAATAAGGAATAAGGACTATTATGAAAATAAGACTTCATTATTAACGTTTTTTTGTTCCTGAGTAAACATTTTACTCTAAAACAGTTCAAAAGTAAATGATTGTTTTAACCATTACTGGGTGTGGTACTCTGCTGAAGCAGATCTCAGTAAGTGATATATTTTGCGCGTGAAGTGCGGTTACCAGTCGTCAAATCACGGCCCCCAAAGATGTTAGTGGTGAGAGAGCTACAGGAGTAATTTTTAAATTGGTGAAAATGTGTGTCGGCTGTGGGGATCGAACCAGGGTTCTTAGGATCCACAGGCCGACACGATACTACTGTGCCATTATCCCATTACTTTAATTTTTGTCAAATAAATGATGACGTTTAAGGTTAAATTGAATGAATAAAATACGGACATGCGTTTCACAGTCCATAGCCACCAAGGACACCAAGACTTATTGAACATCCGTTATATATTTACAGTATGCTAATACTATCAATGTTTGATCTATATTTTAAATTACAAAGTTGGGAGCAAATTTGAATATAATTTTTAGTGTAAATTTGTATTTTACTTCCGGTTTCTCAGGAAGCTATGTCATCATTGATTTTTTAAATGAAATGATGCATATTTTTATATCATCTGAAAGCTTTTAAAATTAGCTTTTTTTAGAAATTAACTTTGTTATTTATTATTCAAATTTTGTACTTGTTTGAAAAATCCACACTTGCACTAATCAAATTTGAAGCAACCCACATCCAAATTAAAACTCTTACGTTTCTTCTCATTGAGGGAAGTTGAACAAAAGTGACAAAAACGACATATAAGTTTTCGCAAACGTTGTTGAAATTCTATCAAATAAGATACAAATGAAATGAAATATTTACCTGCATGGACTGTTGCAAGAATCGGTTGAAATCCAAGTCGCCGAGTGCGTCGACCATGTTGTCTGCTCGCCGGATGTCCACCTCCTGACTGGGACAGTCGAACATATGCTCCGTGTCACACATGCAGTCCTGTGCCGCCTGATAGTGTCGGCTGTACGCCGCTGTGTTCTCAAAGTCGCGGGAGTTTATGCAGCCTTGATGTTCTAAGCAAATAGTTTGAAGACATTTGTTATTTAGGACTAGTTTTTCAATCGCCGGTTTACACTCAATTAATGTTAATCATGGTTAAATAATAATAGAAACTATAGATTCCATTATTATTTAATCATGATTAACATTAATTGGTGATTGAAAAACTGGCCCTTAAAGTAAAATTACAATCTAAATAGGAGAGGATTAACCTTGAGTTACAGATATTTTGATGTCTTTTCAATAGTTATGTGTTAAGTTAAATTCCCATGAACTGGTGACACCGGCAAATTTGTCGACGTTGAAGATGTTTTTTAATGTAATTGGTTAAATTTGGCGAGTTCGTACGGTTCTAAAGTTGATGACAACATTGAAATATTTTAACTTTTTAAATTGTTATTTTTTTATTATACTTGTATATATAGATTTTCCATTTTACCATTTTTATTTAGTTTTTTTCAATATGTTTGATTGATATTATTAAAATGAATACTCGACCCGAGGAAGTTATCATTTTGTTGTGAGCTTTCAGGATGATTGAATATATTTATTTTATCGAATATAAACTGAATGATCAATAAAAACTAATTAATTGAGAGACTGATGGAATTATTTTTATATTTTTCACAGTCGTATGCCTTAAACCAGAGGTTTTCAAACTTTTCGAAGCCATGACCTCCTTGGAGGCAAAAATCACAAATATTTTCTTGCGCGACCCCCTTACTTTTTATATGATCAAAATTGTAGTTTGTAAAAGGCTTGTAAAATTTGTATCATGTTTGTAATGAATTTTTTAATTGTTAGTTGCATCGCTATTACTTAAATTTGAAATTTTCTTTAAATGAACAAAATCTTATCGTGCTGAACTGCAAAATGAGTAAATTAACATTGCTGTCAAAAATTTGGTTCAATATTTTTCATTTAAGTAATGCTTCAAAAGTAAGTGAATGCGGTGCAACAGGATGAATCTTTGAATATATGTTTTTTACAATTCCTAAATAGCATCCGATGACCCCTCTCCAATATCTTACTGGCTCCCCAAGGAGTCGCGACCCACACTTTGAAAACCACTATCTTAAAAAATCATTGTTATCAAAAGAGATCCGCTGTTACCAAAATGCCGCATAAAAAATAATTCGAGAACTTAATCTAAAAAATGATTGAATTACAAGTAGTAATATTTACCTTCGTATCCAATCGGACATGGGTTCGGTGGATTGCAGTAAGCCGGTAGAGTGGCATCTGTTTTCACTTCCTGTTGGTTCTTTACGGAACCTTCCGGTTTCAGGCGTTGCTTGCCCTCCCCCGCACCACCGGATACGTACTGGTTACCTGAATTCATATTTTTATTTTTACATAATCGATGATTAATATTAAGAGTCCCTAATCAAGGGTATTGATAATATAGTATAGTACAAATTTTTTTCAATAATAATAAGTAAAGTATTTAACTAATAATTGTATTTGTTACATTTAACAATATCCTTCTTTGTAATTGTAATAGTATTAATTTTCTTTATCTTTTAGGCATATTTTTTCGAAAATATAAAAGTTAAACAGGCCTATAAATAAGAATAACTATTTAATAGTTGTCTAGGCAGAGAGGTTCGTCTTTGTTCTTCTGGCAGTCCGTTAACAGATTATATATCCAATTTGGAATATCCACTTGTCAGGCACATTACATAATCGTATTATCGCAAATACAATGACAGTTTAAAACGCAAATACTATCTTCTAATCTTATTTGAGCTATGACCATCACATTAGTTTACATTCTAAGACAGTTTTCCGTTTGCAACAACATGAGGACTACGATGATGCCGATAACATTAAAAATAATCAAAAACTTCATATTAATTTTAAACAACCAGCAAAAAATATGTGTTCAACAAGGAAAAAAGCAGATTTATGGAGTTGATTAGATTCAAAGCCACAGAAGTAAATCTGCTAATTTTTTGCCTAATTAAATAAATAAGTATTACACAATAATAAATTGCTTCATTTTTATTTTTTACCTATGACCGTGCGATAAATTCCACTTATCGCATCCCTTTTAAGATAAGTACTAACGTATTAATGTGCTTTTGGAAATATTAACGCACTATTACTTTAATAGAATACTTATCTCAATTAAAATGATAGTTACCATATTTCAATTATAAGAACTGACATTCAAAATTATTTTTGTTTTAATTTTAATTTATTCGCAAATATAATTTTGTATGATAATTCATCATTAAGATACTTGTATGATTACACAACTCGGCCGTCGCCTAGTTGAGCAAATTTCACATGCATATCGTAATGATACTGTTATCCCACTTATGTCGTAAGTAACTATTATTTTTTCTCTTTCCTTCAAAATATTTCCTAGGATTGTGTTTATACTTCGAAACACTGGCACTAAATACATTAAACTATAAATTGTTCAAATTATTAGTGTAGGTGTACAGACTATTACAATACCTCTGAAGAGCATTACATTCCTGAGAAATTCCTGACATATTCATATTTATGTTCTATTAGAGAATGACGTACCAATGTGCGATATTATTACCAATAAGAATATGAAAGATCACTACAGAATGTCCGGATTTCAAGAAACTAATAAATATGATCATCAAATACACACCAGGTACATGCATTCCATCTGAATGTTTTCTTTATTATGATGACATTTATTTTAGCACATCATGAAATTATTTGTTTTATAGTTTATGATTCGCGTGTGTATTTTTAAAATAATAAAATGTGATCAATGAATAAAATAATAGATGCTCCAAAAGAAATAAATTTTATGCGATTCAAACTGGCACGAACGCAATGTAAAGTTGTGATAAAAATATGCAAAAATAGTACAGAGTGATCAAGAGGAATTGTTACAGTTGGCAATAAAAAAAACTACTTGAAATTGGTAAGCCTGATACAGAAATTCATTTCCTGTTGTTGACAGTGACATTTAAAATTTAAATTTGAGTACATTTATTATTATATTTATTTCTAAAGTATTTCTATTACATAAATAAAATATAAATATATCATCACGCCTTCTACCCATTACTGGGTGTGGCACTCTGCCGAAGCAGATCTCGGTAAGTGATATATTTTGCGCGTGAAGTGCGGTTACCAGCCGTCAAATTTCTATTACTTAAAAGTCAAAATTCTATTAGCTGTCAAACTCCTGACATAACCTATTTGTATTTATTAGAAATGTCAAATAGCATTTCCGCCTTTATCTGACGTTGTGCCAACTGTGGAATAAAAAGATCTCTGGAATTGTATTGTCAACTATAACAATTCCTTTTGATCACCCTGTACTATGAATATGTAATTACAAGAGGGATGTAATAATGCTTAAGACCACGTGTAATGTAAGAAAATCTATGCTACGTACACAAGTGAGAAGAATGTATGAAAATAATATAAAAACACTTGGTAAATTATTCTGGTCACAGAATACTAAAATTATAATAATCTATACAGTAATCATATGGAGTAGGTGACATACTGGTATCGTGTCTGCCTGTGGATCCCGAGTATCCTGATTCAATTCCCACTGGCGACAAACATTTTCTCTACATTCATACTACTCATGTGGCTCTTCCTCCATTAACATCTTCAGGAGCCGTAATTTGACTGGTGGTAACCGCACTTCACGCGCAAAAATATATCACTTAGGTACCGAGATCTGCTTCGGCAGAGTGCCACGCCAGTATTGGATAGAAGGCGTGATGATATATATATATTTATTTATTTATTTATACAGTAATCATGACAAATAAATATTGTCATTTACTTATCGATCATTAACAGATAATGATTCAGTTCCAGAATAGGGAGGAAATATGCATCTCGTTCGTGAAATGTGTTGGCGTACTCAAACTATCATCTGATTCGGCTAATGCATCGGACGATAAGTTCATTCTCCGATGCACTAAACCCTCATTTCATGGCCTAGAACCTAGGTATACAGATAACTAATAATTGGTACTATCGTTATTGATTATTAATACAACCTATGAACGCGTTTGAAGTTGGGAGTTTCTATATTATTGAGTTTATAGCCGGAAGATAAATTGCAAACTAAATAAAATGCTCGCGAATATGAGACCTTTGATATGTATATTTATTTACAAAAATGTTCTTTTTTGTAACAAGATGATTTTTATTTTACAGATTCCCGATCGTTGGTTGCTTCGATTCAATAGCCTGTGGTAAATAAAATATTATTTTCTATATACAATTTTAATAAATGGTTGTGGTTTTTCAATCCCAAACAAATAATTTTACAATAATTTAGAAAAATATTATGTGTAAAATTTTAATTACGTTTCATTTTAGTTATTACATATTTTGTGATAAATAAAATAAAATACTTATCAATAAAATTAAAATATTGCTGGTACATTTAAACCTAATTTTCGCGGTTATTAAAAAATAAAAATAAATAAGTTAATTGGCTTAGATACAGAATTTAAATCTTTCTTATTTGAAGTACACCTCTTTTAAATAATTGGCAAACAATTAGTGACGGAAAAGATTTTCCATGTTAAATGCCTATTGCCAGAAGTGCCAACTTTTGTGGACTGCAGTTTTATCCACAAATTTTATAAAATTAGGAAGAAAAATCTGTGTAAAAAGTATTATCAGTAATTTTGTAAAAATAATAATAATATTTACTAAAGCGTAATGCAAGTTGAAGCATGTCTGTAAACATTGATTACAACAAAGAAACATTTTAACAATAAGGAAAGATTACGAAAAAAACATTGCGATTTCAACAATCAAATAATCAGTAAGTGTTATAATGTAATTTTCATTATTGTACGAACTGAATTTTGCAACACTATTTTCTATTATATATAAATATAATTAAATGTATTTAAATGGCAGCGTGTTTATCAATGAAATTTGTAGTTCTGAACGAGTCTGTATTTCGGCGCTAACGTCAATTTATTTCATGAATAATGAATTGGGGTATTAATTGTTGTAGAATTATAAAATCATAACACACAATTTATTTTAAAAGCACTTGATGAATGTCTTCGTATAAAACAATTTTGACTGTAAAACTATATTACTGGAAAACTTAAAACAGTTGAACGAATTTCTCATCCCTGTTGTATGGTTTGAACAGCAAGATTGTATTACAATGAGAGCTACAAAATTATAATTTTGGATTGATACATTTCCTAAATTATTATTTGATTTTTTTCGTACAAGATTAAAGTTTATAAAATTAGATTTATTTTGGGTGCAATTATAAACGTTTTTTGTGGGGTGCATTTACACCCATGCATCGTTGCATATGCCTATGTTCCGCTTCTCATGTTACATAAGTTTTAAGTAAATAAGAATCAACGAAGCTATTGAAAACTTTACCTGAAACTTCTATAAATAATTTGATATAATATAAGTCAAGTTTGACGTTACAAAGAGAAACTTTGAGTTATTACAATATACGCAGTTGATTTTACGCTCTTCGTAGTATGTACACAGTTAACAAGAAACGCGTTGATTACAGAAAATTAATAATAAAAGCTTGCTTACGATACTTTCCACATCATCATATCCTACCATACTAATAAGATAACTCATTAAAATTTATCCCAAGTTTAAGTTGTTGTTTGATGAAGAAAGGATTTGTAGAGTTAATAGTTTCATTAATTATTTTATATACTGTTAACTATTGTAAAGTTGGCAGCAAAATACGAATATGCCGACCTCTGTGGCTCAGTGGGTTAGACTACTAGGCTACTGATCCAGAGGTCCCGGGTTCGATTCCAGGTCAGGGCTGGCATCAATCAGCGTCTGTTGCTGATAAAGCGCAGACGCTTCCATCATCATAATCAGCGTCTGTTGCTGATAAAGCGCAGACGCTTCCATCATCATACCGGCTAGTAACCAAAGCAATTGAAGCCGTATCACAAAAAAAAAAAATACGAATATTCCAATGTTATTTATGACTTGCCTACTGTCATTTTGTAAGTAGTGACCATGAGTACAGTTTTATAATTTGTAATTAGTTATTCTCGGTTTTAATTGAAATGATTTGTAGATTAGCCCGCCTTGCTTGCGCTTTTAATAAACAACCTCTAATACCCAGTTTTATAAAGAAAAATGTATTTTAAGTGAAACTTAAATTAAATGGTTACTTAACTAAATTTGTATTAAATCTTGCCTCAGTTAACTAAATGACGAGTATCTTCACTCTTATTTTGATAAAATATTGAAGTATTCAAAATGAAACAGACTGAGAAGAAATTGATATAACATCACTAGCGTTAGATATTTTTACACTAGGAAGAAGAAATAGTTAACAAAACTATTTAAAAGTACTATTAATATATTCCGTAAAGTATCTTTGCTACCCTTGCATTACTCCAACTCGAGCCGAAATAACAAAGAATCACTTTAGACTCGTATTTCAAAAATAACTATTTCGCTACTTGTTCTACATGTTTTTTTTTGTATACTGATAATAATAATAATAAAATGCTTTTATTGCTCAATGGCAAAGTTCAGCCAAAGCTACACTTAACCATGTGTAACTTGAAAATACGCAAATGAGAATTTAAACTTGAATGTTGTTTGTTGATGGTAACTCACCCCAAAGAGAGCTATGCTCGAGGTACTCCTGGTCGCGGATGCTGGGGTTGGGATTGATGTCCGCGAACATGTCGTAGTCCACGGGGAAGAGCTGCTCGTCATTCACCAGCTTGTTGGCATTGAGACGGACCGGCGCCGTCTCGGGCAAGTCTAAGTAGTTATCCGCCGTGTCCACCAGCTCGCGCCCCATGCGCTCCACCATGTCACGGAAGAGAGCGTCCGTTAGGAAATGTTCCTACAAAAATACAAAATTTCAAGATTAATTAGTAACAGTTTTTTAGTTTCCGTCCAGTTGTGTAACTAGTGCTTGGTAAGCTTTGTATTAGTTATAGGATTTCCCGAAAATAATCTCAATGAATAAGTGATGAGTCTTTAAATAATTGAATGTCAAATGTATCAAAATCTTTTGAAAATTCTATACAATAAGTTAATTTATTAAACGACTAGTAAACAATTTGGAATGAAAATAATAAGAAAGGAATTCACTCAATTTATTTCGAATTTATGTTATTTTTAATATTTCATCTCTGCAGCCTCTTCTGGAAACTACAGACACAATTATAATTTTGTTTACGAACTGGATTCATGTCAGTTGACAAGTACAAACAGTATATTGAAAGTCAAATGTGACATTGACCTTTATTATAATGAGTACAAATTTTCCTGTAGCACACTCATTTATTTTTATTTAAAAAAATTTAATATAAAGAAAATAAATGTCAATGTGGTAACGCTGTCAGATTTAATAAACATGTGAAATTTAATTTATTTTGACATTTATTAGTTAGGTTAGAGTTCAAATTCATAATTATTTAGATTATGTTAAAAACTATATATCATTAATTTTTAATAAAAACGTCTTTTGCAGTTTAAAGAAGTTATTTTATTCAATTAAAAATGTAGTTTTGTTTGACATATTGTGATCAACGCCATTTCTTATTAATTGAATATCCTAATAGTTATTTGTCAAACAAAAGAGGAAAAGCCCTTTTGTCTCGTACACATCATTATTTTTTCACTACAAGTACAATACAAGTACAATAAAGATATTATTTTATTTATTTGAATCAAAATTGTAAGATAATTAAAAAATATAATAGTATATTACTATTATAATAAAAATATTTAGGATCCAAAATTATAAGTATAAATAAAATAAGGCTTCAGAGATCCAAAAACATCATCAAGAAACTGGACATGTTTTTAAATAAAGTACTGTCAATCATTTACATCATCGTCTAATTCATGAAACTCTGTACATAAATTTATATCGAAATTCTTGTTTAAATTATCAAACCGATGCATTTGGCAATTTAAAATATGATTTAAATTTTTTATATAATTTCAAAAATATCTAGTTGTTTTTACTTTTGACGTCATTTTGTTATAATTTTGATTTATTTATTATTTATGACATATTTCAACATTTTATTTTAATTTCTGTTATATTGTATTATTAATGGTATTTTATATTACTTATTTGTATATTATTTTGTTTATTTATATTTTATATTTTTTAGCTGATAATGAGTTTCTTTTGAAACTTGAAACGTACAATTTTAAAAAAATATATAAATAATTTTTGGATCTCTGAAGCCTTATTTTATTTATATATATATATTACTATTAAATAAGAATTTAAAAAAAAATATTTTTTTTTGTAACGTTCATGTAACACTACAATTTTTTTCTTTCTACAGGAGGAGGATACAATTTTCCTTCCTTTTCGCGAGAAGAAATTTGAATTTTCCGCTTATGTCGTGAAAAAATATTTTTACATTTTATTAAGTTTTTGGTTTCTCCACAATTTAAAAAGAAAATAGATACATTTTTGTTCAGTAGTAAATAATAACTTGGCTTTTTTCGTTATGACAAATGATTTAAATTTCATAAAAATTTATCAAAAAATTATGTTCACTATTCATTAAACATTCGTGGTTTTTATAAATTTAACTTTCTTATTATTCGTTCAAATTTATATGCAAAAGAATTTAAGCATAAAATAATAATATTATATTGTTTACGTACAAAAATGATTCTGTTTGTAATTATTTGCAGGTTTGTTCAAAACATAGTCAAACAAGTTGGTGCGCAATCTGCAGTGATAGATTTTTACTAGCAGAAATATACGAGTTTCGTTGTTAGTTGAGTGCGGGATATAGTAGTGTACTGTACGTATCTAGTTCTTAAAATATTTTGTGTTCAAAACTGGATTATTGGAAAACAGAAATATTACTATATTAACTTCCTACCAGCTTTGTTGACGTGGTAACCACACTATGTAAGTAAAGAATACATGTATGATATGATAATATTCCCTGAACTTATTCAGACCACATTTTTATTAAAAAATCTTTGTTATTTTCATTAAAATCATAGTAAATATTTTTCAGATAGTTATAGAATACTCGTTCCTTTATTCCTTGGTTTATGCGGCGATATTTAGATAGTGCAAAGATTGCAATTTTTGTTATATTTAATATATATTACAGATAAGTAAATAAACATTTATAATTGGAATTTTTGTCGTGGAATAAAATTAACCCTCGAATAACTTTTCTGACTGTGATGCTTAGTACTAACCTAACATATTTGTCATGAAATAAAATTATATTTTCTCGACATTAAAAAGAACGGAACGGAAAAATATTGTAACTAACTCAGGTGTTACTCGGCGATTAATTAACGCGTTTTAGGGCCAGTTTTTCAATCATCGGTTTACTCTCGACTAACGTTAATCATGATTAAATAATAATGGTAACCATAGTTTCCATTATTATTTAATCATGATTAACATTAATCAGTGATTGAAAAACTGGCCCTTATTAATCGCTTTCCTTAATACACTAAGGGCCAGTTTTTCAATCACCGATTTACTCTCGATTAACGTTAATCATGATTAAATAATAATGGTAACCATAGTTTTCATTATTATTTAATCATGATTAACATTAATCAGTGATTGAAAAACTTGCCCTAAGAGCCAATTTTTCAATCGCCGGTTTACTGTCGATTAGTGCTAATCATGATTAAATAATCATGGAAACCATAGTTACCATTATTATTTAATCACCGATTAATATGAATCATGATTAAATAATAATGGAAACTATGGTTATCATTATTATTTAATCATAGTTAATATTAATCGAGAGTAAACCGGCGATTGAAAAACTGGCCCTTCATATACTAGTCTATTTTCTATATTTTTTATTCAGTTTTATAATTTAACTTTAATTTAGCTGATTGCATAAACCCGGCCTAACTCTTTTAAACTATGGACAGGTAGTTAATACCATTTGATACTGTTGTGCACATATCGTGGTTAAAAAGGCTTCAGCGGGTTGTGTGTGTTAAACGTTTAGTTGCTGTCTAAAACACACAGGTGTGTGGGAGTTGTGTTAAAGGTAATAAACTATTTGAAACCAAACTATTTAAAACAAAGGCCTTTGATGTAATGGTAGTAGAGTAGGTAGTATAAAAAAATTAAAGTGTCATGTAATTTAATGATGCTTCAACGATCCGCTTTATACACCATCATACGATACGAGGGAAATATGATTGAATTAAGTATTCATTATTAGGAGGTACTTACAGGTAGTAATTAAGTTTGAAATCAAAACGGAAGTGTTACTCATAATTAGATTAAGGGAATGTGATGGTAAACAGAATATACAAAATATGATTGTTTTGATTCTGGTCGTTTTTTGAAAACAATTGGACGGTCTCAGGGAAAAAGGGAATAAGTCAATATTACAGGATTTTTGTTTATCATGAAACAAGTCTCTTGTTGCAACCTTTTCACGTGATTATTTCATTTTGTAAAACAGAATTTTTCAATATACCAATCAAGCATAGACTTATTTCCTTTTATCACGTGAAAAAGGTTGCAACAAGATACTTGTTTCACGGTAAAGAAAAATCCGGTAATATTGACTTATTCCCTTTTACCCTGAGACCATTAAATTTAATTTAAGATTAAATAGTAAAGGCCAGTTGCACCAACAAAATTAAATTTTAAAATTAGTTTCAATAAATAAAAGCATATCGATTAGCTTTTATTAATTTAAAGTAAGTAACTGGCCCTTAGATAAATGTTAATATATTCTTTATAACGAAATATTAAAATTAAATCATTTATTGTTAGATTGCAGATTTAATATTAAATTGTCAAATTGCGGCATTTTGGCCTTGAATTTTGGCCATATTCAAACAAATTGTCACATATTAAAAAATAAAAATCGTGATGATAAGACAGAGGTACATATATATATATATATATATATATATATATATATATATATATATATATATATATATATATATATATATACCTATACATATCATCAGACTAATTCCCATCAAATGGGGTAGCACGAACCTAAAAATCATTCATAAAATAAAATATTCACTTATTAAATTCATCAAATAATCGAACATTCTCATCCAAACACACTACCCTTACTTTACCTACATTCATATATCACTCCATATTAACTCATTTATTTATTACACTCGAAATCATTTATCAGACAACAAATCTTCAGTCACATTTATCCAATCACTCTTATTCACTTATCATTCATCTTCTTTCTTCGACGTACATAACATATGCGCAAAACATTTCAAATTACTCACGCCTACTCCTAACAACGAATCTAATAACGAATCTAACAACGAATTTAACAACGAATCTACAAAGATTAGAAAAGATGAAAGCGATAGCCCTGCACTTGTGAATGATGAATAGATATATGTAATATCTGTTAATTATTAACTCAGAAAAAGATGACGTATTGGTCGCCACAGTGCGGATAGACTTTACATGACGCAATAATGAAATACTTAGCGTTATATTTTCCACGATTTCCATCCTAGTTTTGTAAATATCGCACTGTATATCTATTTCTGAAAAGGATTTACAGCGACGAGTTAATTTCGTCTGAAATCGCACTCCAAAATCCGGTACAGAGGTAGCGTAGCGAGATAAACAAATAAGAGGCGTGGAGCGCGAAGATTGCTCCGGAATCCTGAGGCATTCACGCCGGAGTTCGGTCGCTCTACCGGAACACTGTGCTTTAGTTGCGGGAACGAGTGGGATGAAAACCACGTCTGGCTTCCATACGACGCATAGATGTGTTTACTAAACAGTAATACGGTGAACAAAAGCCACTAAATGTCAATTATACCCAAGTTTCCAATAAGATTCAATCGAAATTTATTTAGCTTTCAACCTCTAGTCTAAAAGAAATTCGTTTCAAAACTACTAAACAACATTTGACATCGTATATTTATTTAATTGAACTAAATAAATAAATATATCATCACGCTTTTTACCCATTACTGGGTGTGGCACTCTGCCGAAGCAGATCTCGGTAAGTGATATATTTATGCGCGTGAAGTGCGGTTACCAGCCATCGAATCACGGTCTGTAAAGATGTTAGTGGTGGAGGAGCCACAGGGGTAATTTTAAATTGGTGAAAATGTTTTGTTGGCTGTGGGGCTCGAACCAGGGTTCTTAGGATCCATAGGCCGACTCGGATACCACTGAGCCATTACCCCATATATTTATTTAATTAATGACACATAATTCATGTCAGATAAGTTAAAAAATGTCTCGTAGAAATTATAGTACCTACAGGTACAGAATGATTCATAACGTACGTAGATTGAAAGTGTAGCTAGACTTTTCGTTAATAAATTTTTGACAAAAATTCAATACCGAAAAGTTACGGCAAATTAAAGTTTTTTAACCCTCACTTATTGACTACCACTGCATACCAAACACAGCAAGTTTCAACGTACTTTCACTAAAAATAATCGAATAATTTTCAATTCAGAACCTTTTATTTGATACCATGCATAAGACATTTTGAAGCATTTAAGCTAAAACAATTGATGATCGAAAATTTCTCGCCCACGTTCCTCGATTTCCTGTCATTGAAAATTCATAATTCGACTAACCTGCTTTATTTTTTTTACATTGCTGGTGACAAACTTAATTTTATTTCATTTTTCATAAAATTAGTCAATATGAAGTTTTCTTTAAAAGATTTTAAAACGATATAAAAAACTTTTAATTGTTGAAAACATGTATTCTCAAATTCTACGCCTGTGGCTTCCCCTCCACTAACATCCTTGGGGGCCGTGATTTGACGTTTGGTAACCGCACTTCACGCACGAAATATATCAGCTACCGAGATCTGTTACGGCAGAGTGTCACACTCAGTAATTGGTAGAAAGCGTAATTATAAGTATATTAATTTTTTATGATTCAAAAACCGAGGGTACTGTCATTTTTTTTGTAGGCCGCACTTTAATTCAAATAAATGAAACGCTACATTATTTATCATTTCATTTTGTTTGTTTTTTTCTAAAATAATTTTAAAACATTTGGCAGCAAAAAATATGCCCTATTAATATTTAATTCTTAATCAAAGAAACAGTGATCATGTCGACTTTGCCTCCCTCATGCTGAGCTCTGCAGACACTGATATAGAATTCATTTGTACGACAATAATTGACAATCGATTTTTTCAATTTTGCACGCGAGTCCTTGAGAAGTAATGGAAATATTCATATCTTAAGCTCACCAATTAAACTAAGTACATAATTTTGAATATTGCGGAAATAAAATTTTTCATTTAAATTTTGCTATAATTTTTATAATTAAATTGTTTTAATCAGAAACGAGATGCACTTGACCTATAAACAAAATTTGGTTCAAATTGGTTCAAATCGGTTCAAATCGGTTCAAATCTGCAGAATTGCGAAAATTAAATATTGTTTCGCCTAAAATTTACAATCTTTAAAAATAATTAAAATGTTTCAGTAATCTACAGGCCAAACTTAACCTGTTAATTTTTTTTTATTCATATTGGTTGAAAACTGTAGCAGGAATTTGAGCGACAAAAAACATTGAATGAACGACATATATCCACCTAAATCAATGTCGGATTTGTCATCCAGGATTTCTATATACGAAAGCGTATTTTTATGTTATCTTCTTAGCCAAGAAACAAAAAAGCAACGATGTTAAAGAAACTATTATAAAATTGCTGAGACATTTATCAGTACATGTCCGAAGTTGTATTTAATTTGTGCGATTTATAAAGATTGACACAGGTTTATTTGTTGATAAAATGAGTTATTATTATTCTCGGGTTCATAAAGCAAATGAAGTTCAGCAACTAATCAATGACTTTATAGAGTTAAGGGGGAACACCCGTTGAGCCTGCTAAAAAGAAGGTATTTTTTGATAATTTTTTAGGACATTAGAATAAATGCAATCACTTTGGGTTTTTAGCATGTTATAAAGTAATATGTCAGCTTTATTTTCGGAAATTTTTAGCAGAAACAATTTGTTTCGCTACTAAAATGCGCATAAAAAATCGAAAAGTTGGAATATCCGAAAAATCCTATGCTACCTTTAAGATAATTCATTTCTACATAGAAAACCGAAAGAATAAGCAAAATTGATCGAATAGTTTCAGAAATCTCTGTCTAGCAAGGTAAAAAAATGTTGTTTCGAGAAAAACGCCTTTAAAGATTTGAGTTTTATTTAAGTGCGTTTAACGCAAGATTAACAGCGACCTAATTCATTTTGCTATTCCGGCACAATAAACTTCTCCTTCGGACTACATATCATCCTTTTCGAAGCAGCAAGCAGTTGTCGTGCTTCTTTGCTGCTCGCGTAACGCTTCACCTCAGCTTTGGCGATGCGATTTTCGTCGATCTTCTATACCTGCTCGGTTCCCTATTTCTCGCTGCATCTTCGTAACGACTTTGTATATCGAATTACTATTTTCACACAACATTCTAGACGGTATAAAGATGCCGAAAATGCAACTAGTTGAACGTAAAACTTGCAAGTTGCAATTGCAGGTTGCGCTTGCTCAGTGTAAAACAGGCATTAGGGTAAAGCGATTTGCTTCTGATAAAGCACTCAAACAAACTGTTGAACAATATGCAGAGCTAGACAAAGAATTTGTTTCTGACAGTATAAGAAAATAGAAAAGAGATGGAATGAGTGAATAAGAAATTTATAAATGATGCTTGTTTTTTATGGCTAGGTAGATAATATGAAATGGAAACCGCATTTGACGCGCAAAATATATCACCTACCGAGATCTGCTACGGCACAGTGTTACACCTAGTAATGGGTAAAAGACGTAATGATATATTTATTTATTTTATATACATCGTCCTAATTACTTAAGCTCATCTCCTTGAAAGGCGACAAGCTAAAGAATTTACGCGATCTGAAAGCACATAGCGGCAACATGAATTAAGATCAAGAAACTAATGAACAGGGTATGTATGTACTGAGGCCTGACTTCACTTTTATTTCTTAAACCATAGCGATGCAAACGGAGATTAAAGATTTAGTCGAATTACGAGTACAATTGAAATTCACATCACTGACCCAAACATTTTGAAAATGAAGGGGAATATATTAATTATATTTGCGGCTCATTGATTACACGTAAAAGCTAAAACGTGGGCGCTACCGGTTGGCAGGTTAGCGAAACGGCAACAAGAGCACAAGACACGAGCTGAGACAACTAGGGTGGTGCGCGCACGCGCAGGTCTTCGCCTTCCGTGGCCTCTCGTGCATCCCTGGAGAAATTGCTAATGGACTGTGCGCTCGCCGTAAAAAGGCAAACTGTTTTTGTTCAAGAAAGAAATGAACGCACAAATTCACTGTCTACAAACAAGGTAAATTGAACATGGGGTCATAAATGGACAGATATTACAGATCAACATTGTCGCGTTTAATTTTATCATTTTCATCTCGTTCATTTATTTGATAATCTGCATAAAAAAACTTATATTTATAATAAAACTTGGCCCTTAAGAAAAAGATCGTGAATTCAATTTTCGTTGACTTATATTTAAAAAATACGATTGGATCTTCATTGGTTTAGATTACATTATAAGCTGTAGGCCTCCTGTACTGTAATTGGAATTATGTATCTGTTGTGTAAATAAATTCTGGTGACCTATTCGCAGTGCCGTATAATCCATTAAATACAGTGGACATGCTTTTACACCCCCTTCCATCAAACCTAAGTTAAACGCAGGGTTTAAGAGCGGAAAGTAGAGACCAGAATAAATAAAAATGCTTAATCAACATAGGTCCGCAAACCAACCGTTTAAAAAAATATGAGTTATTTTCAAATATGCTTTATCTAAGAAAAAAATAGTGTATTGTAATATTAGAGAGGAAAGGGTTTCGTACGAAAGTTGGAGCAAATTTCATTTGTTTTTTAATTTGCTTATGGAGTAGGTGGCACAGTGATATCGTGTCGGCCTGTAGATCCTGAGAACCCTGGTTCGATTCCCACTGCCAACAAACATTTTCACCACATTAATACTACTCCTGTGGCTCCCCCTCCACTAATATCTATGGAAGCCGTTATTTTACGGCTGGTAACCGTACTTCACGCGCAAAAATATATCACTTACCGAGATCTGCTTCGGCAGAGTGCCACACCCAGTAATGGGTAGAAGGCGTGATGATATATTTATGTATTTTATTTTTTATTTTAATTTGCTTATCTGTCAGTTGTGTATGTTATTATTTAATTGTCTCCCTTCATTTTCTAATTGGTTTTTAGTTGTGTAAAAGTTGAACAATGAACCATCAGTATTCTAAATATTGTTACTGATACTGTTGCTAGATAAACAATTCTTTAACTAAAGAGGTCTTTATTTCTAGACACATTTTAAGACAGTACTTATAACAGCATATAAGTATACAAATATTTGATGCTAGATAATAAGAATATATTTGATTTTTTAATTGAACAATTGAAAAATGAAATAAAAATTTATTTTTAGTAATCTTCAGTATTACATACTATACAATATTGATCCCATGTACCAAGAACAATGGTTTTTATTAGAATATTTGCTTTATGCAAGTTGTGCGAATATATTTCAAGTTGGCTCGTCCTACAAGTTCTTCAACTATCAAATCGTACATGAGAGCCACGCTAGATGGCTCCTTATTGCAATTTATGGGAAAGTGAATCAAAATGATAATAAACTGACAGATAAATAAATTAAAAAACAAAGGAAAAATTACTATACCTTTTTATCCAACATTAATTTATCCCCCCTTTATAAAAACTAAAAAAAATTATATCTCTTTTATTATAAAACTTTTACTAAGGTATTCTTACGTTTTTCGCCTTCTTTTGACCTATAGTATCATCCATTAAAAAAATAAGAAGATAAGATAAGAAGAAGAAGACCTGTATATAGCGGAGTAAGCGCGAAATAAATCCCGGAATTATGTGAACTAAGCGTCATTTCGTCTGACTCGTCTGTCAAATATGAGTAGCTTATGATAGAAGCCGAACCACTCGACACAATTCCGTATTCGTATTTTTTGGATACAAGTGGAAGTCAGCGAAAATTGAGCATTAAATCACCTACATATTATTTGGAAAAACAAAAAACCTATAAATACTTCTAAAATAAGTAAATATCCGAATTTAGATTGGCGATAAAAACAAGGAATTAGTAAAGTATCCATTTCCAGTTTTATTTTTATGTTTTCCGTGATCAATTGAGAAGTAACATCTAAGAAAGTAATTAGTACTTATTCGGTTTGCTGTTCGCGTCTTTCAATAAAACCTGTCAAAAGCAGATTATTGTTTTCTTTACAGAATTTTATAGATTAATTATATCGATACTTAATTAATTAACATCCTCGTAAACGCAAAAATGTCAATTATTTTTAATATCATACCGCATCCAATTCGAAAACCTTGAATAGGAACTTTAAATTATCGAGAAAATTAAGAAAGATCATTACCACAAAACTAAACAATTTTTCTAAGTATTTGTTTAGTTTTGTTTTAATCAGCCAATTACTTTTATATGCTGCAAATATGCATAGTCATAATGTAGATTCATATAGAAAAAAAAAATTGGATATTAACTAGGGTGGTGACCACGACTCTCGAACATAGAACTTTTATATGTAAAATTATAATTTTGTAATTTCCTATTTCCCTAAATATTTTAAGCAAAAAAGCTTGAAATAAAAGTTTTAGGGCTTAAAATTCTGCATCTGAACCAATAAACAAAATTAATTTCACATACTTTGTAACGAAACAAATTAGATTTGAAAAAAAAAACAAATATTTGACGTTTTATCTGACAAAATAAATGAAATAATAAATAAAGAATTTATTTTGTCAGTTTTGACAGATTGAACGTCAAACATTTGTTTAATTTTGTTTCAATTTCATAGCTATCGATAGTTTTGAGACAGTTTTAGTCATTCTCAATTCTAATTTGTCCCGTTACAAAGTTTGCAAAATTAATTTCGTATTTTATTCCCTAAAACTTGTATTTGAAGCTTTTTTGTTTTAAATAATTATGAAGCTGGAAATTAAATCAATATTATTATACATGTTAAAAATGTCTGTGGACGCCCATGATTACATTATTAATTTATTTACATTTTCTTATCAATCTTTTCGTTTCTACTACGAGGGCAGGGTGAAAAGTCCCTGAAAAATAAAACAGATGGCGCCACAATTATTTGGAAAGGATTGAAAAATTAGAAAAACGTTGGACGAAGTGTATCGAGCTACAAGGAGATTATGTTGAGAAATAAAATATGTTTTGACCAAATAAATCATTTTTAGTTTCATTTTTCAGGGACTTTTCACCCTGCTCTCGTACACTATACGTCTATACATACATAAAAAAAATAAATAAATATATCATCACGCCTTCTACCCATTACTGGGTGTAGCACTCTGCCGAAGCAGATCTCGGTAAGTGATATATTTTGCGCGTGAAGTGCGGTTACCAGTCGTCAAATCACGGCCCCCAAAGATGTTAGTGGTGGAGGAACCACAAGGGTAGCTTTTGAAATTATGAAAATTGACTGTCGCCTGTGGGAACCGAACCAGGGTTCTCAGGATCCACAGGCCGACTTCATACCACTGAGCTAGCCACCCCATAAATGATGTAGATAAATATTAAGCTGTTTTAAAATAAATTTTGCTAGGAATTGTCTTCCAAGTTCAACGAACAAAGTAACACAATATAAGTACCTCCGGCAGTACAGTGATGTGGGTAGCATTACGTCATTTGTATCCGGAGATCTCCAGTTCGAATTCTATTCAAGTTAAAAGTACATGATCTACCACATTGCTGTTCGACGAGTCCGGACTCTGTTCTGTAAATACAAAGTTCTTTCAAATTGTGAAAATTATCAGGATAAACCCGAATGTTTTTATTTCAGTTCTTAAATTTAGATTAGTTAACATAATCTTCTTAATTCATAAATGAATTAAATCTCTTTAATAAATACTTAACAATTTAATTATAAACAGAAAAATTGGTAAATATTCTCCTTACATAATAATGTCACTGCAGACGCAGACGACTCTCGTATCAAGTCCTTCAGTATACATATGAAAGAGTCAATGGATCGAAGCTGCCTTTGGCACAACAAAATAGAGAGAAAGATTGGAATAAAATCAGATTTGAATTACACGGCGACCGTGGCTTAGTTGGTTAAAGCACATAACCGGAGTTCATAAGGGTAGGTGGCTCAGTGGTATCGGCCTTTGAGAACCTGAATTCGATTTCCACAATCGACAAACAATTTTCACCACATTAAATCTACCCCACCACTAATTTCCTTGTGGGCCATGATTTGATGGTAACCGCAATTCACACGCAAAATATATCACTTACCGAGATTTACTACGAGTGTTACACCCAGTAATGGTTAAAAGGCATGACGAAATATTTATATTTACTTTTATTTATAGATTCCATGAATTAAATCTGTATTATAACAATGATTAACCATTGAAAATGAAAACCAATTAGTATATAACTGAGTTAATTAATTGTTGTTTTAGATTATTTAATGTTATATTAATTAATTAATTACATACAGATATAATTTACTCACATCATTTCGAATTCACTCTAACAATTAAAACAGGAGTCTAGAAACTGTTTTGCGAATACTCGCAAAAGTATATTTTCCAGCCTAGTTAAACAAATAATTGTTTAATACGATTCTGTTAAAATCTGCGGCCGATAATAGTATATTATTTAATGAGTGTATAATATAAGCATTATAAACTAGTTTGACACTATTAGATTGTAATGTTGTAATGTTGTAAATTTTAATATTTAATTTCTGCTGTTATGGATGGCTAGTTCAGTGATATGAAGTCGGCCTGTGGATCTTGAGAACCCTGGTTCGATTCCCACAGGCAACAAACAATTTTCATAATTTCAAAAAGCTACCCCTGTGGCTCTGCCACCATTAACATCTTTGGAGGCCGTGATTTGACGACTGGTAACCGCACATCACGCGCAAAATATATCATAATTTTTTGGTCTTCAGACCAAAAATAACATATTTACTACAGTTGTCATGGTGATAAATAACATTTCTGAAATAGCGTTCTATTGCTATTGAAAAAGTTGAAACATTATTTTCATATTGAAGTATGTGAAAATAACAAAAAACATTTATTTATTTTGTGTTACAAACAAGACATAATTTTCATGTTGATGGCAATATATCAAAACCGTAATTCTTTTTATAAACAATAAATCTACATAAGTTATCTATAGAATTCTACTCATACTTTGAAAATTTGAAAAGTTCCCGAGAGATTTTCCTGGCTTTCAGTTGATATTCGATCAAAAATAAAATGTGTTTCGGCAGCTTCCCTAGCTAAAAAACAATATTTGCGAAGGAGTATGAAAGCAAGAAGGAATATTGTATTTGTAACTCCATTCGTCCTTTCTTCCAAATATTACGAAATACCTCATTTATGGGGTGGCTAGCTCAGTGGTATGAAGTCGGCCTGTGGATCCTGAGAACCCTGGTTCGGTTCCCACAGGCGACAAACAATTTTCATAATTTCAAAAGCTACCCCTGTGGTTCCTCCACCACTAACATCTTTGGGGGCCGTGATTTGACGACTGGTAACCGCACTTCACGCGCAAAATATATCACTTACCGAGATCTGCTTCGATAGAGTGCTACACACAGTAATGGGTAGAAGGCGTGATGATATATTTATTTATTTATTTTTATCATTTCAAATTTCATTATCATAGTTTTCTTTTAAAGTTATTTATTTTAGTTTCATTTGGCTTATTTGTTTATAAATTATAAAGTTATACTACGAAGGTATACGTGCCATGTAATGCAACGTCGACTTTAAAAGTTAATCATGTCTTGAAAAAACTGTTTTAATTTTAATTCTTCTTGAACGAGAAAGAATATTTTTAAACGACTTTAGTCTTTTTTCCTGTTTGAAATTTAAAGTTAAATGTCAGAGCTTTTACCTCGTTACTATTATTATGAAATTTAACAGAATTTAATTATAAATAATAAAGAACTAACAAAAGAATTTTTGTTCGGGTAGGAGCTTATTTATACTAATACCAGCTTAAAAAAATATATGGATCAAGGATTCTAAAAGCTAAATATCACAGGTTTTATCAATGTTGTGTTAGTGATATTGACGGTGCGATATTACATAAACGACATAAAAATAAATGTAACTGTAATTATTTCTTGTTATTCAATTACATTTTTATAATGTAATTTAGCAAAATATTTGTAATTTTATTAGCATTGAGACATAATTAAAAAAATATATATTAATTACATTTTTCCAAATTTAACTCCAACCTTATCCGGTTTTGTAACTAATAAAGGATGACAATATTACGAAACTCGACATAGTATTTTCAGTCTAATTTATTTTTTTTTTCCCGCATATGTAGAAAGTTTCACAGAGTTATTCAAATTAAAATGAAATAAATAGACAATTTTTTTTTCTCCCACTTCAATATGTGACGTTATTTATCGGCTCTGTAGTTAAATAGTATATTACATAACAAGCATCGAAAGTGTAAGATAACGTGCGAGTGTACAAATTGAAAAAAGGGCGCGCAGCGCCGAGTGATTTAAGTACACGAGCACAGTAATCACACTTCCGAGCGAGTTATGTACGCTATTTTTCAGACGACCACAAAATATTTCTAAAAAAAGTCTACAAGAGCAATGTTGTTGCACTTTGACAGCTGATGCGTTTTTGTAGGTAAGCGTTGACGTTTGACGTTTGAGATTAGGTATTGTGATACCAACTGTACTAACCGTAATATCAAAATATTGAATAATGTAAAAATATTAGTAAATAAGTAATTATTTATTTAAAAAAATAAGATTTATTGGTGAAAATGTGTTGAAAAGTCTGTTAAAACTTCAATTTAAATAATAATACAAATTCTTTTAATTTATTTTATTATTTTCTTTCATCGTAACGCCATCTGTTGTCAATCAGTGGAACTTCATCTGATATGTTAGAAGTGTACGTTATACTAACATATCAGGTGTATGTTATGTTTAACTTTCCGTAGTAGTTTATGATGTTGTTATGGTTACTTTCATAAGTGGTCGTCTGAAAATGTTATTTTTGGTCCTAAGACAAAAAAAATTATGACGGATTCATGATAATGTAAATAATTTTGTCAATTTGTTTCATTTTAATTTTAATAAACAAAACCTTTATTTGTTATCATCAATAAATATCTGCTGGACACAGGTACTATACGACTTCTCCAACTTCTTCTATTCATAGCCAGCCTCTTCATTTTACATAACTCTTCCTTCTTTCAGGTCGTCTACCATCTTCCTTCTCCTTCCTCTTTTATTTTCTCATTCTACTGTCCCTTTTATTACATCCATCATTAGGTTATCCCTTCTCAACGCATGGTCCAGCCACCTTCTCTTCTTTTTCAAAATAGTCTCATACAGTGTCCCTTTTTCGCCTACACTTTTCAACATTCGTTCGTTGCTAACTCTATCAGACCACTGAATACCAAGCATTCTCCTCCATTTCAGCCCGATTATACATAAAGAATCAAATGACAATCTCTTTAATTTAAACTAAAAAGGACTATTTATAGCAATTTTATGAATAATAAATTTCTTACTTTTGTTCGCAAGAAATTTTAATCTTCTTATAACTAATACTTCCGTCCAAAATTTCATAAAAATAAAAATGTATAAAAATAACTATACATTACTCATTAAAAATATTATTCGACATAATTCAAGCCCGGGCACTTACCATAACACAAACGAATTTAATCTTATCAATCACGCAAACTTGTAGTTAATTTGTTTATTGTGAAAGTATTCGTTCACGTTCGTTGATAACAATTTAGTTTTGTATTTCGTATTTCATTGTATGCCGAGCACGTAGGCCGCGATTTGAACCACTGCCGCCGCCGCCACCGCCGTCGCCCACGCTCCACTCGTGCGTCACTAAAGATGGGAGCACATGAGCAGAAGGGATGTTCACGTTATTTTTTCTTTCCCTCAAATTTAAATTAAGAAACCGAAGTTCAAAGTAAATCGAATGTTACAATAAAAGAAGTACTTTCGAATTGTCAAAATACATATATAACATCACATCATGCTAGATTTATGGGGTGGCTCAGTGGCATGAAGTCGGCCTGTGGATCCTGAGAACCCTGGTTCGATTCCCACAGGCAATTTTCATAATTTCAAAAAAATACCCCTGTGGGTCCTCCACCACTAACATCTTTGGGGGCCGTGATTTGATGACTGGTAACCGCACTTCACGCGAAAAAATATATCACTTACCGAGTTCCGCTTCGGCAGAGTGCCACACCCAGTAATGGGTAGAAGGCGTGATGATATATTTATTTTTTTCATGCTATATTCCAACAAATGAGGTAGCACGATCTCTAGAATCATTAATAGAATATTCACTCATCAGATTTATCAAATAATCAGTCCTCTTTAAACATTTTCATCCTAACACACCAATCTAGCTTCAACCACATTCATAGTTCTCTCCATACAAACTCATTTATTCATTACACTCAGAATCATTCATCGCGCAACAAACCTTCAATCACAATCATCCAATCACTCCGATGCTATACACCTTTCATTAATCTTTCATTCGACGTACGTTTCACATGCTCAATACATCTAAAATTATTCACGCTAACTCCTCTAAAAACATATCTAAAAAGAGTAAAAAGAAAGGAGAGATACCTGTGCTTTTATTTGAAAGAAAATTCTACATAATTCGTTAAAAACTCTTGGATAAAACTTCCCCTACTCTTGTGAATAATTTGTTCTATTCTGCTTAAGGTTTGCTTGATAGAAGTGCGAGCGAAGCGAACCTTGCCGAGAATTTGTTCTAATATAAAAATAACTGGTAAATAATAAAATAATAGAGTCCCTAAGTATTTAATGGAATAACGGTAACATATGTATTTAGTATGAATTAATTTTAATGTTGGACAGAATCTATGGTAGTTGTGAAGCAATTGTGATTAAGATTGAATTAAGAAGTTTTAATTGAAAATCCATTTAAAATCAATACCAATTATTCTAGCAAATAAATTCGAATGGAAATTATTTAATTCTTTGAAATATTAAATGTGTTTTTGCAGCAGTTCTCAATCTTTAATAGTCTGAGGACCTACTTTCAGTCCCAGATATATATTAAAAGAATTTCTTCGAATTAAAGTAACATAAAATTTAGTTTCTCATGTCTTGTATTTGAAATAATTCTCTCTGCAATAAATTTTAATGACCTCATTAACAAGTACTCTATTGGAAATACTATATTTATGTACTTAGTATTACTATTTACGTAAAGTCTTTTATGTTGTTAAAAAAGGAAAATAAGATCTGTTTTCTGTAGATACAAAGATAATAAATATTATGAGAGGCTCTCGTATATAGATGGAAATATGATAAATAAATAATTGGAGAACGCTATAATACAAATCTGTGTGGGTGAATCAGGGTTATTAGACGTCCCTATTTGCGCGAGAATGTCCCTCTGTAGACTTGGGTAAATCAATTTTATTGACTATTAACTAAACTACACCATGTTTCAAAATAAACTACTCAGTTACAGAAAACAAATCAATTGGTCGACATTTTGCTCTTCATTAGGTATATACTTCACTTTCCTTTTTGCAATACTTATGTATGTAACAATGTATTGTTGTACAAGTACGAATTTTGCTCGAACAAAGCAATGCAAAAATAGTATATTATGTAGTTTGCGATTTCTGTCGGTAGATGGCACCACGGGTTGCTCCGTAGCTCTCATGTCATGCATACCGGCTTAGATACTTTTTAACATCAGTCAGTTCAGCTTGAAAAGGTATCACAAATCACTAGTCCCTAGTTGGTCTAGTTGGATACTGATGAGTCCGTAAGGACGAAACGCGTCTATGGTTAAAGCTGAACTGATCAGCCGTTTGATGATGACCTGATAAGTTGATTCAAACGTGCTGTAAAATTTTTTTGGGATTTGTGACAAGTAATGGAAATTTGTATTTTTTTTCCTATTTTTCGTATTTATTAAGACACAGCTCCACATCGCAATGACTTTTTGTCTTTGTATTAGTATATTATGATACTAGTGTATAAGTAAGTCTTTAAAGCACGTGTGACGAATAGAAGAGCACGACGCGAAGAAAAGTGCTTTTAACGGTACTAGTGCTTTAAAGGCAGTTGTACTATTATTTATTATAGCTGCATTTTAATCTGTAAAATAGAGGTGGAAAGCAGCATTTTCATTTTAATTAATTTCATAATTTTATGTGTTTTATGTGACGTATTATCGTGCACATGGAGAGAGGTTAGCATCTGTTGTTTACGTTACTATGTGCATTCGTTGTTTAGCAAATTTATTTTGATAAATATGAGGCTCATTTCATTTGCCATTTGGATCAGATCTAACTTACATTTACTGAACCAGATCACTTATTTATTTCGCTGGATTACTTCGCTGATTTTCTTTCCAGTACAATAATTTCAGATTCTAATTTACTTTGAAGTAATTCATCCGAATAAGTGCATCAGTTTGCTTAATTCAGTTCATTTAGTCATGTGTCGAATTTATCAGAACTGATTTATGTAAACCAAGTAGCAAATGGAATACAGCTATCGAAGTATTTATGGGGTGGCTAGCTCAGTGGTATGAAGTCGACCTGTGGATCCTGAGAACTCTGGTTCGATTCCCACAGACGACAAACAATTTTCATAATTTCAAAAGCTACCCCTGTGGCTTCTCCACCACTAACTAACATCTTTGGGGGCCGTGATATGACTACTGGTAACCGCACTTCACGCGCAAAATATATCATTTTTAAAATAAAATATATAAAATATAAAATAAATATATCATCACGCCTGTTATCCATTACTAGGTGTGGCACTCTGTCGAAACAGATCTCGGTAACTGATATATTTTGCGCGTGATGTGCGGTTACCAGTCGTCAAATCACGGCCTCCAAAGATGTTAATGGTGGAAGAGCCACAGGGGTAGCTTTTTGAAATTATGAAAATTGTTTGTCGCCTGTGGGAATTGAACCAGGGTTCTCAGGATCCACAGGCCGACTTCATAGCCATCCCATATATATATATATATATACATATATATATATATATATATATATATATATATATATATATATATATATATATATATATATATATATATTTATGTATTTAAAGAGCAAAATAATTTATTGTTGTTTAGCAACTTTCAAACTGGGTGTATTTTAATGTTGAAGGATTGTTATGCAGATATAATAAAAAACAATTTTTTATTATCTATGCAATTAGCTAGATAATAAATTTTGTATTTGAGACTTACAGAGTAAAATAAAATATTCTACATTAAAATTATTATTTTCAGATACTAAAATATTTCATTATAATGATTAATTAAATAACCATGTATTTGGAACAAAGAGATACGAATGTGTAAATGTCTCTATAATTTGTTTGTCGTAATATCGACTCTTCGGAGAATGGACTCTCTCGTCGTCTCCCTTCCCTTCAAAATATTCCGTGTTTCCCAAGGGAGGCGCGCCCTATAGCCACAGGAAACAATGAGTTGGGAGAAATAATAAACATTAAATCTATAATAAAAAAAGAGAAACAAAATATAGGTCATGAAATGTTTATAAAAATGATCGAGATATATATGTTGTATTCCGGGGATTGTAAGAGTAATGCGGCATGATTGTTTACCAGCGGAGCTGTAGCAAATGGAGTAAACAACGTGGGAGCTCACACAACAACCCACAGCAATTATTAGATTTTTAAATAATTTCCATTAAATCAAAATTAATGGTATAGGCTTTCTGTAGTAGAAATTAGTTCTTTTAGTATAAAACTCCGCAAACATTGACGTACGAATTCGGGTTCTGAAATCCACAGTTCGACTCTATACCACTAAGATAACAATATGAATTTGTCTTCATTTTTTTAAATAAGCCGAATAGAATAATATTTTAAATATTGGTATTAAATGGATTACAAGCTTAACGTGGTAATAAAACTGCAAAAAATTGAACCAATTTTTAGCTACATTTGATTAAAACAGCGACGTTTCGGCGCAAAATTTTGACCATTATCAAGCAATTTTTAAGAAAAATTCATAATAGTTGCATTTTAAATAATACAGGAATGATAATATAAATATAAAACCATGGTTCAAGGAACCACTTAGTAAAATCTTTAAAAATTGAGGCGAACATCTCAACAGTCTGACAAGATATTGAGAACCTCTCTCAAACATGAATTTTTATCAATATATATTTATATGGGGTGGCTAGCTCAGTGGTATGAAGTCGGCCTATGGATCCTAAGAACCCTGGTTCGATTCCCACAGCACTTCACGCGCAAAATATATCACTTACCGAGATCTGCTTCGGCAGAGTGCCACACCCAGTAACAGGTAGAAGGCGTGATGATATATTTATTTTATATATTTTAAAAATAAGTAAACATCAATTTGAAATGGTTGAAGTAAAACTATGAAATTTTGGTGATGAACATTCTGAAAAATAAAAATCGATTCCCTATTCTAGACATAAAGTTGTACCAATTTCCGTTAAAACTGAAAATAATACATAATACTTACTATATAAATCGTTATGTTTAATTTAACTTTTATTAATAACACGGTACTACAAATAAAAAATGAAAAAACTAAATTTGACCAATCGAATATAAAGTTGACGCTGATCAACTGGTTATCTAGCTGCAAAAATTTAATACCAGAAAATATCTAGTTTGTAGAAAACCTAGCACATTTGGATTTAAATGCCTCAGCAGGAAACTTCGATCCTCGTCCATCGTACTCCAAAATTGACATATTCCACAACGTCTCAGCAGTTGGTGAACATGCAACCGACAACTAAACCGTCAAGTTTACAAATCTCACTTCGATGGTCACCCTCACGTACTGGGATCATCAATATAGTGCAGTGAAACTCAAACAGTTTCCATCGAACTTTGATCTTTCCTAAGATGTTTTCAGAGTTCTATTTTCAAATATAAATCTTAATACCACAATAGGCTATTCTATCAGTATGACGTATTGAATTGACAGAAATGTCTGGAGATGAAAACGAAGTGAGTGATCAATTGAATAAAGAATATCATTCTCACATATACATGATCCTATAACTGATACGACAGAGTGCCACACCTAGTAATGGCGTGACACATTTATTTTACTTTATTTATTTAAATTTGATCAAACAGTGCAAACTCCCAGACTTGAGAGTAGTTTTATAAAGTAGTGACTTACCTTGCCGGTCGACATGTACGATGCCATGGCTCCGATGACGGCGAACCCCATGGCATACGAGAACAGCAGACACCGCATGTTGTCGAGGTATCGATCGAGCGCGAACACCTGTAACGTCAACCACGGCTTTATCAGGGCGTTATCATCCGATACGGGCAGCAAGCACTAGCTCGGCATGCACACGTGCGGGGCAGTGTGGGTGTGAGTGACATTGACAGCGATTGATGAAAGCGTGGCCGATGATGACGCGCCGATCGATTGTCTTCCGAGACTACAAACTATATACAAGCAATAAATGACATACTTACCAAATCAAGAAATTAATAGCTTATTACAACACTAGTGAGGAAAGGGTTTCATTGTAAAACGAGTACGAAAGTTGGAGCACGAGTACGAGTTTTGCATTGGCCCTTTCCCTCGTGTGTTACATACTATTTACTTCAAAATGTGAAAATTACATTTTCATGTATGCGTTATTCATGCTGCATTGCAAGAAAAAAAATAAAGAGCTCTTCAACTAAAGAATTGTTTATCCAACAACAGTATCAAGAGCGATTTTATGAAACTTATTGAATCGTTAGTTGCTAATGAACCGATAAAATTTTCATGCAACCCAGCATCAATAAAAGAAATTTAATAATTGTTTTATATAAATCAAAGGTTGTATTTGCAAATGCGCATCACAAAAATAAAAAGGTACATGCAATTTTATTTCAAAATGATATTTCAGTCAATTTTGTTGTGATAATAAGCATATCCCTTATTAGCGATGACAACTGACAACTAAATTAGGTGAGGAAAATGTAATTTTCACAAATAATGTAAAAAAAGATATTTATCATGACCCCGTCATAGGCAAAAATCACAAATAACTTCTACTGCGACCCCCTTACATTCTATGTTATCAAAATTTCAATTTGTGAAAGACTGATTTAGGGCCAGTTTTTCAATCACCAATTAATGTTAAATATGTTTAAATTATAATGGTTTCCATTATTATTTAATCATGATTAACAGTAATCAAGAGTAAACCGGTAATTGAAAAACAGGGCCTTCATAATTTACATTACAAATTTGTTTTTATGTAATAAAAAATGTATCCGTTCAAAAATTTACTTACTCATATCTTTTTACATGAGGTTACATGAGCTTCACAAATTTTATTAAAAAAAAAAACTGAAAGAATTCTAAATTTGCATTTTTTAAATATAGTGCTATATAATATAAAGCACAAGAAATCGAGTGCCGTTGAGCGCATCTTCATATCTTTTTTAGTTTTTGAATTACAGCGATTTTTCATATTTTTGAAATCGCAACTTTGAAACGCTATATCTCAAAAACTAAAAGAGATATCGAAATTCGGTTTGAACCAGTGTATTTCCCGTACATTATTTAATATAATAGTAAATTTTGAAAATATTGAAAATTTTGAAAATTTATTCAAAATTCTTTCCTTGGCTATATTTCAAAAATGGTAAAATATAAGAAATATCTATGAACACCAGTGAATTCCTTGCGTGAAAATACATAGATATGTACATTTTCACGAAGAAAATCGTACAGATAGATTTTTTATTACAGAAAAACGAAAAATGACCAGTAATCGTAAAAATCTTAAGGGGAACCCCTTCAAAATTTTCGATTTTTAGCCGATTTTCGTTTTTCTGTAATAAAAATAATATGCGTGCGAATTTTCTTCAGAAAATTTACATACCTACGTATATTTACGCGAGGAATTCACTGGTATTTATAGATTTTTATTAAGTCAAATTTTTTTAAATAACGCCAAGAAAAATTTTGAAAAAATTAGGAAATTTTCAAATTTTTTAAAATTTGATATTATATTAACTAAAACACGAAAAATATGGCGTCTCAAAGTTGCAATTAGAAAAATATGAAAAATCGCTGTAACTCGAAAACTAAAAAAGATGTGAAGATGCGCTCAACGGCATTCGATTAAACTATATAGAATTATATTTAAAAATTGAACCATTTCAACTGAAATTTTCGATAAATTACTTTTCCTACGACCACTATGAAAAGTTTACATTTATGCTTCTAATTGTCAACGTAAATTTGATGGTTACTAAAGAATATGCAAACAAAAACTTTGACGCGCGCTTAGAAAGAAAAATTTAAGATATTTTCACTCATTTTTTATTAAAATATAGTTTTTGAAGAAATGACTGACTTTATTTAATTCGATTGTATGTATTGTCATGGTTACAAATAAAATATGAATTGGTTGAACGTAGATTGAAGTAACCGAATATAGTTATTTTCAATTTAAAAATACCGACTTTGATAATTTCGTAGTCGTAGGAAAAATTATGTATGTATCACGAGCGGAAAGTGATTATTACTCGCGCACGGTAATTGCACCGACTCGATTTTTTCTTTTAAGTAATCCTTAAAATTTAAGTAAACGCAGCTCAACACTGGATATTTAAAATGCTGTCAACTTCTTTCGCATATTATTGTGAACTTTATTGCTAAATTTAGTTTAAGCTAAATCTGCGTTGCAATGTAAAAAACCAATTTACTTTAAACCTTCATTGTGTGCAATGCGCACGTTGTGAAATTTGTTATTTCACGTGAACGGTGAGTGTCAAGGGCGAGCATAAATAAATCATTTTAGACGTGCATTTTTGCGTCGTACGTACGAGCAACAAATGGTTTTCTGCCGCAGGTTTACAATTTTATTAAAAAGTTGAACAAGTTATAAAAACATGTCACTAACATTCGTAGTAACACAACAACTCTACACATATATAAAAATAAAAATAATTGATGTTTTTGTAAGTGCATGTCAGAGAATTAATAGGAAAATATTTTATTTACGCCCTTGTGTAAAATTGACTTTTAGTTGGCTCTTTTCATTTCGTAAAATGAAGATTTCGTTGAAACTTATGTTTACTACTCAATTTATAAAATAATATTTTCCGTAAAATTTCTTTAAACTAATTTAGAAAGATTTCAAAACGGAAAATATAAAATGTCGAACGTTCAAAATAATTTTAAATAAATAAATAAATAAATATATCGTTTTGTCAACGGCCATGGCTGCACTCGTTGGAACTGATCTAAGCGATAACGCGAGTTAAGTAAAGTTGCGCGCGGGTAGTACTTGGATAGGTGACCGTCCAGAGAAACCCGCGTTGCTGTTGACCATAATACCTAAAACGCAGATCAGGGCGTAATGGCAGCATATGACCTAAGTAGTTGGTCCGCCAAAGAAGCCACAAAAAAAAATATCATCACGCCTTCTACCCATTACTGGGTGTGGCACTCTGCCGAAGCAGATCTCGGTAAGTGATATATTTTGCGCGTGAAGTGCGGTTACCAGTCGTCAAATCACAGCCTCCAAAGATGTTAGTGGTGGAAGAGCTACAGGGGTAATTTTTGAAATGATGAAAATTGTTTGTCGCCTATGAGAATCGAACCAGAGTTCTCAGGATCCACAGGCAGACTGTAATATAATATAATCATTAATTCTATATTCATAAAACCAATTTGGGTTTTCTTTGAATTGATAGCATACAAAAAAAGCAATTATCAAGAATTAATTATTTTTACTTAATTAACTTCATTGTTATTACGAAATGAAATTTTTAAATTACTCATCAATCAATGTACAAAGCAGAATATTTATTTATATATTTCGTGTTAACATCTTAATAGGTTGTATTTTTGTTTCCATAATACTTAGTGCTATAAATTATCAATTATTTTTGTGAAATGGATTCAAAAAAGAAACTATATGTCTTATCAGCAGATTGTCAGTTATTGTTTCACAAAAGCTCCGGAAATAATCGAAAATACTGCTGACTGCTGAGACGTATTGCTATTGACACACTCTCGAGAACGAAGGTGGAAACATTTCGAACGAGAGGGCAAAAGTATTTTCTATTATTTTCGATGCTTGTGTAGTGTACATAACTATTTCACGAATTGAACAAATTAACGATTTGAGATATTTTGATACTTAAATAAATAAATATATCATCACGCCTTCTACCCATTACTGGGTGTGGCACTCTACTGAAGTAGATCTCGGTAAGTGATATATTTTGCGCGTGAAGTGCGGTTACCAGTCGTCAAATCACGGCCCCCAAACATGTTAGTGGTGGAGGAGCCACAGGGATAGCTTTTTCAAATTATGAAAATTTGTAGCCTGTGGGATTCGAACCAGGGACCTCAGGATCCACAGGCCGACTTCATACCACTGAGCTAGCCATCCCATACTTAATTACAAAATAAACAATCCAGGCAAAACATATGCATAGTATACGAGTATTCCACAAATTAATAACAGAAAGAAGTGCAACGTAATGTCAAACAATTGGCACCGCCCAGTGCTGCCTCGGGTGTTCTCCTGGATCATTAATTTGACAGCTTATGCACAGGTTACTGTGATATACAAATCATTCTATTTTGATTTTATTTATTTTTATTTATTGAAGATCAAAGAATAAAATACAAATTAATCACATAAGTTTATTCTATCTTATTATTTAAAATACTGGTACATATACCAGATGGTAATAAATTTAGATGAAATTTATAGTATTAAGTCGCCGAAATTATACCATAGACACACTCAAATATTTTTCAAAATTATTCTGAAGAAATCCTAAACAAAATTATAAATTATAAATATTTCTGAGTGAAATATGAATGTACTTTCAGGATGAAGCACTTTTGTCCTAGGTAGAAAAGTATTTTACAGACAGTAATATAACCATAACATAGCAACGACAACAAACATAAAAACGTCACTTTTTGATACAATCGAATAAAATATTTATTTATGCGACTATTGTTAAAAGTGCAATAAAAGACATTTTACCACAATTTGCATACTATCAGTTATTCTGTACATTATTTTAGATTGCCAAGTTAAATTTGTTTCGAAGCAACTAATGGTAATTATGCGATAAATAGTCACTTTTTTTACTGAAGAGGAGTACATAATGACTCTCTTTCTGCATGATCGATGAAAAAAGATTTTAATTGATTTAAAATATGATAGGGTAATGGTATACTGGTATCGAGTTGGCCTGTGGATCCTAAGAACCCTTGTTTAATCCCCACAGGCGACAAACATTTTAACCAATTTAAAAAATTATCCCTGTGTATCCACTAATATCTTTGAGGGCCGTGATTTGGCGACTGGTAACCGCACTTCACGCGTATAAGTATATCACTTACCGAGATCTGCTTCGGCAGAGTGCCACACCCAGTAATGGCGTGATGATATATTTATTTATTTACTTATTTATTTATTTTATTTAAAATATGACGAAAGAGACTTTTTTATATAAATCTGTCTACCACACTGCAGCTCGGTGGTTCCGAACCCCGTACTGTAATTGCATAAATAAATAAATCAACTTAATACATTGTTTTCTATTTATTTATGACTGGAAGTAAAACGAAACGACGTAACCAGAATCAGAAAAATAATATAAAATCGACAGAAATTGAATATTTTATATGTTTCAGTAGATAAACAAGTAAAGTAAACAACGAGGATACTGTATACCTAACCTAACATTTTATTTAGATAAGAAAATCTTCTCTGATTTCATTCTCCCTATATATTTATTCACTACTTAATTATTAAATTACAAAATGTTCAGGGCCAGATCATTTTATTTAGTACCTATAGATTAAAAAAAATAATAATAATATATCATCACGCCTTCTACCCATTACCGGGTGTGGCACTCTGAAGATGCAGATCTCGGTAAGTGATATATTTATGCGCGTGAAGTGCGGTTACCAGCCGTCAAATCACGGCCCGCAAAGGTGTTAGTGGTGCGGGAGCCACAGGGGCTTATTTTTAAATTGGTGAAAATGTTTTGTCGGCTGTGGAGATCGAACCAAGGTTCTTTGGATCCACAGGCCATTACCCCATATAGATGTACTCGTATATAGATTTTATAAAATTAATCAGGCAGATTCATAAAGCGGATTAGCGCTAACACCATTTTTTATTTCGTTTTTAAGTCTCTTTTCAATGTACGAAACAAGTTTATTTTAACTTGAGTTAAAAAGAGAGTTAACTAGCATCAAATTTAGTTCATTTCTTTAACCTGTTTTAATTTGAAACAGAGTTATAGATAATATTAAAAATGGTGTTAGCGCTAATCCGTTTTGTGAATCTGCCTGAATAATTATATGGGGTAGATAGATCAATGGAATCCCGTCAGCCACTGGATTTGAGAACCTAAGTTGGATTCTCGGAGCCGATGCACTTTACTCCACATTAAAATTGTCCTTCTAGCTCCCACACTAACATCTTAGGGAGTCGAGAATTAAATTTTCTTATTGTACTGTGGTATGGCTAACGTTACGGTATTCGAAGCCTACGAGCCCGAGTTCGAATCCTAGTACTGTAATTGTAATTTAGCTCCTATTGTACAGAGTAGCATAAATAAATAAAGGCAGAATTATATAAATTTCGTTGTGCACCGCCTCTTGTTTTTCAATATATCTCAACAAACTCAGACATATCGTGTTACCAGAGGGTTACATCTTTTGTTTTGAAACAATTGAAGATATGTAAAACTGTTATAAAAAGAAAAGGCAACTTTACAGAATGGTATTTATAATGTAATATATACATTTACCGGGTGTAAAATAAAAAGATGGCCATGGGCATTTAACACGAGAAATAAGTTTTTCCTTTTTCAAAAGTTGCCAGTAGATAAAAATACTTCAAATACAAGTTGTAGACAATTATATTCTGCATCTGTAACTCTCTAATTCAGTAATCACATTTTATTTTGCACGTTTTGTAACCAAAATAATTCAATTTAAAGTTTTATACGTATTACTTTTTTATGTCGACAGCCGTGGAATGGAAACAAAATAACACACAAATGGACGACATTTTAACTATCACAAAACTTTAGTTAACTATTTTCAATAATGATATGATGACAAAAACTTTTATTGTCAGTAATAATATAACAAGAGAGTAAGGATAAATTGAAAATAATTTGACAGATTTTTCGAAAACTTGTTGCCAGGCAATAAGTTTGAGAAAGATACTGGGGAGTTATTTTCTAATTTATAAAACTCTCGAGTTATATTTAATTAGATTATTTTTTTGACTTCGCTGTTAAGGTCGATTCATCCAACTTAAAAGATTTTGAACTGGGTTCATATAGATTGATTATTTATTAATGTATTCCTGGAAGTTGTTTCCAAAATTTGTTGGTGTATTTCTGTATCTAAAAACAACTAAATTAATTTTTTTCACACATTTTACTTGACGCGTTGACAGTTTTAAATAATTATTTGACAACTACCTATCATTTGTCACAGTGGTATGAAGTCGGCCTGTGGATCCTGAGGTCCCTGGTTCGATTCCCACAGGCGACAAATTTTCATAATTTGAAAAAAGCTATCCCTGTGGCTCCTCCACCACTAACATGTTTGGGGGCCGTGATTTGACGACTGGTAACCGCACTTCACGCGCAAAAATATATCACTTACCGAGATCTGCTTTAGCAGAGTGCCACACCCAGCAATGGGTAGAAGGCGTGATGATATATTTTATATATTTTATCTACAGAGATAATTACCCCGAATAATCACAAGAGCTTTATTCTCAGTATAATAATGACAGGATTGGTTAAAACGCAGACACGTGACATACAATGAAGCATTTAATTGGTTTTGAGAAACGTCAAAAAATAATCACTTAAATAATTCACAAATCCATTCTCAACTAAACTTTGCTCTACTACAATTTCAAAATTAAAATTATTTGCAAAAAATCGCTATTTCCTCATTTTTGCTCATATCAAGTGACCCATGTAATTGTTCCGAAAAACATAAACATACTTAAATTGCCCAACTAAACTGACAACCTTTTTTAAAATTTAGCTGACGGTAGCTATTATGTTCTCATGGTCCCAATGGGTCTTCTTTCTGGAGACAGTCAGAAACTCCTTCTTGTTGGTAAAGTACAAGCAAAATGAACAAATATTAGAAAACTGGTTAACATTTTATTGTTTTCTACGCTATCTAAGTTAGGGTGAATTTATAATTTCTCATATTTTCCCAAGGATTTTATATGAATACTGGATATTTGATTTTTGCGTACAAGACAAGTGGTGAACGTATGTTGTCATTTGCAGACTCCTAATAATTTGACGCTTTAGGTCAAATATAACAACGTTTTGAAATTAACAAATTGACATAGGAAAGAAGGGTACTTCAAGACAGTTAAATAGAATGACAATAAGTCAGATCTTAACCAGATGCAAGTGATATATGCCTGCTCCTGAATCGCGCCAAATAGAATTCTATTTTCGACAATAGAATCGCTGTCACCTGCCAACTATAAATTATGATTTTACTTAATATGGCATAAGATAACCGGTGTTTTTTGTACTACTTGTACTGCAAAGTGATTTAGAACGTAATTCTAATTTGGCAATTTGCAAATTATCGCTTGAATCCTTATAGATTTCTATTTGGCGCGATCCTACTACTTATGTATTCACAAGAATAAATTAGTATGCGTTTTGTTTTTTGCTATTTTTTATGCAGCGTCACGAAAAGTCGCTTTACAAATTTCTAGGATAAGTAAAGGAGACCAAAATAAAATCTTTTTTATGTAACGTAGGCCCGGTTGTACAAAATATTGTCAGCTAATCACGTTGTCAACTAAGAGAGAAAGTTGAATTAGAAGAACAAAACGCATCTAAGAAATGCCAAAAACTTTGACAGTTCAATATTTTTAACCGTTTGCATTAAACTACTACAAATATTGTTTTACCATGCTGTTTAACTAACTATAAGCATTTTAATGCTGATATTAATTAATAATACCAGAAACATCAGGAAGTATGAAGTATGTAGAATGTGGTGTTAACCATCTTGGCCATTGTTAACTTTTAACATGCTGTTAACTATTAACATAGTTAACATTGCTTTATGCAACTGGGCCATATGGTCGATAACGTATTATTAAAACACTTACGATAAGTTTTCCAATCACAGGCTTACTCTCGATTAATGTTAATCATGATAAAATAAAATGAAAACTATGGTTACTCATTATTGATTAGCTTAATTGGGAATAAACAGATGATTGAAAAAGTGGCCCTAAATCTAATTAAAATATTATGCATTGGAAAATCTTTACAACAATTGTTCAGAATTTCTGCCACGAATGGTTACATACAACTCACAAGGACGTATTAATGACTGTCGTGTGTATTCAAAACTCAGAATTTATTCGAATTTTAAAAACTCATTGGAAAAAAACAACTACAGGATTAGGACATATACTCGAGTTGTTGAGTTTCGTAAATATACTCCGAATAATCACTTATGTTTTCAGACTTTTAAAACATAACCGACCCTATGTTATGTAACAAAAAGTTTTTATTTTGTTCTCCTCTACTTTCCCTAGAAATTTATAAAACGAATTCATCATCTGAATAGAAAGATGTATTCAAAAATAAACATAAATTCATATTTCAATTATTCTTTTAAACTTTTGTCTGTGAAACGACGAAGCTGAATTTACTTACGTGAAATTGGTTTCTACGTTTCGATATAAAACTCACTTCTAATATTCCAAAATTGTTCCAATAATATTTCTTGGAAATTTAAAAGAGTTGTAAAATCGATTCGCAGTCTTATACAGATTAGCAAATCTTATGAAAACTTCGGAATTGAAAACATAAATATTCATAAAATCATAAAATCGAGGAAATATTGGATTAGTTATCCAACTAATTATTTATAATTTACTGCTTTTTACTTTTAAATTTTAAATTTTGTATTTTAACTTTTAGCAAAATATCTATACTACTTTAATATACTTGTAACAACAAAAATATGAAAGTATGTTTCATTTTCATTTTATGCTCTATGATTTTTACTAGAAATTTAACAATAAAATTTTAACACATTAACAATTAAAAGAAAGATTAATAAATAAAATAAAAATAAATATATCATCACGCCTTCTACCCATTACTGGGTGAGGCACTCTGCCGAAGCAGATCTCGGTAAGTGATATATTTTGCGCGTGAAGTGCGGTTAGCAGTCGTCAAATCACGGCTCCCAAAGAGGTTAGTGGTGGAGGAGCCACAGGGGTAGTGTTTGAAATTATGAAAATTATTTGTCGCCTGTGGGAATCGAACCAGGGTTCTCAGGATCCACAGGCCGACTTCATGCCACTGAGCTAGCCACCTCATAAGAAAGATTAATAAAAGACGTATAATGGAGAATGGATGAATATGATTGAAGGTTTGTTGCGTAATGTGTGTTTCCGAATATGATAAATAAATTAGCTTTTATGGAGGAAAAATACTTATTAACATAATCAAGAGTTTTCTGTTTGATGTCACAGATTTGCATTGCACTTAATATTTAGTATACGAATATAAAAACATAAAAATAAATATATCCTCCTGCCTTTTACCCATTACTGGTTGTGGCACTCTGCCGCATTAGATCCCGGTAAGTGACATATTTAGTCGCATGAAGTGCGGTTACCAGCTGAAAAACTACGGCCCCCAAAGATGGTAGTAGAGAGGGAGTCTTACGGACAGTTTTAATGTGATGAAAATTGTTTGTCGGTTGTGAGAATCGAACTAGAGTTCTTAAATTCACATTTCGACTCTATGCCACTGAGCTACCTACGAGTACCTCGTATAAAAAATAATAATAAGCAAATATATGGTAAGTAATATTATTGTCTTAAGACTTCAGTTAGGTATTCGGTCCGTTAAACTGATTTATTTTTTGTAATAGTAATTTGACATGTTTATCACATTATGCATGTGAAACATGTAACTATACGAATAAGGTAATGCGATGCGTAGAAATGTTTAAGGTATTGACTTATGCTTTCAATTGTGGAAAAACTTAATAAAACCATAAAAAACTGGTGTATATTTAAGTCATATAAATAAATAAACAAGGATACACAAATCTTATAAATTCTTCTTCTTCTTTACTGGCGCTACAGCCCGAGTCGGGCTTGGGCCTACCGGGCACACCGAGCCGCAGTTTTTACGCTGCCGTACTGCCGGTTTTCTGAGTCGATGTTACTTACTTTTAAGGCATATGTATAAGTGACTAGCTTATAGCGCCCGAGTATGATTAATACAAGTAACTGTATTTTTTATTTTAACGACAAATCATACTTTATCGACAGGCGGATTCGAACTGACGAACCTTGGTTCAGATGACGTCACAGCATGTTAAGAGATGTGCATTAACACGCTCGGCCATCTTATAAATTAGTATTAAATAATAACTAAATTTGCTGTCGATATAAGCGTTATAAATAATTATTTCACATTATTTTATTTTTATTGAAACAACAAAAATTATAGAACATTTGATGTCAAGTTTAGTAACTCTGGTGTATGTTTAGGCGACATACTTGTATTTCTCGTATTACAAAATAGTATATATGGGGTACCTAGCTCAGTGGTATCAAGTCGACCTGTGGATCCTGAGAACCCTGGTTCGATTCCCACAGGCGATAAACAATTTTCACCATTAAAAAAACTACACCTATGACTCCCCCACTACTAATATCTTCGGGGGCCGTGATCTAACGGCTGGTAACCGCATTTCACGCGCTAAATATATCACTTACCGAGATCTGCTTCGGCAGAGTGCCACATCCAGTAATGGGTAGCGTGATGATATATTTTATATTTTTATTACAAAATAGTATTTTTCTTGGTAAACAATAGTTTTTAATTTAGTTTTACACATTTCAATTCAAAGAAAACTTAAATGATATGCAAAAACAGAATAATTATATTCATGTAAATATTAATTAACTTCCATGCAACGACAAATTTATAAATTTATTATATAACTTTCGGATTTTCAACCCTTGTTTGTCATTTTTTTGGAATGTATTAATAATAAGTTATTACATAATAACGAGACGCCCTTAGCTTCCGCATAATTTTCTAGAAGGTTAACTGACTACCTTATGTATTTTGATGGAACTCACTGACGCACGTGTAGCAAAAGCGAAATTAATTTGCATAGTTTAATTTTTAGCGGATGGCGTGCGCTTGTATAAATAGTGGTTAATCTTTCGAAGAAAATAACTCTGTAGTTTATATATAGCTAGTATAATTCATAGGTTCACAATTTGATAAAAATTAACCTCAATAAATATAGATCTTATTCGCCCTTAGAAAAAACACGGAAATATAGTTTTTTTTACTTCTAAAAATAACATCTAGGATTATAAGTTTGCACGTAAGGGCGGTAACCAGTCGTCAAATTAAGGCCACTAAAATACAGTGTTGCATGTTCCTCATTAATGTTTGTTATTCAAAATAAACAAAAGTAAAACTATGTTTCACTTTCATACAAAATCTAAAGGAGGTTTTCACATCCATTACTTAATCATATTTAATGAAGATAATTCTTAAGACTGTCTCGTACTTACTGTTATATTTCTGTAAGAGGATTCCAATCATTAAATTGCATAACTACCTAAGTAAAGACATGTGTATTCTGCAGACATCTTTTTTAATGTTTCTAGTGGCTGCTGTGTTTAATTTTGTCTGTATACGTATGATAAAAGTGTTTCTTCATCTGGATGGTCTCTGCTTTGTTCATGCAATAGAATGAATGTAATCTTCTTCTTACGAAAATCTGACTGTACTAAGCCCTTGTTAATTGAGAGTTTTCATAGTCGGTACTTGGTAGAACATATTAACTCTAATAAATAATCACAAAGTATTTGATTTGTCCACAGATTCTATTTCATGTAACGATCGTTTTGTCTTCTTGGACATCATCAGACTAGTAGTGGTGCGATTCTGTATTTTTCTATAACATTTTTGAATGTCTAAAGACAATAAATTTACAGTTTTATAATGTTATAGAAAATTACAGAATCGCACTATAAGTCTAATGATGTCCGAGAGGACGAATCGATCGTTACATTTAAGTAAACTAAAACCTGTGGAAAAATGAAGTACTTTGTGTTGATTTATTTGCAACATTATTGTTGTGTTTTATAAGCACAGAATTTTATCAAAAGCCTTATTTGAAATAAATAAATAAATATATCATCACGCCTTCTACCCATTACTGGGTGTGGCACTCTGCCGAAGCAGATCTCGGTAAGTGATATATTTTGCGCGTGAAGTGCGGTTACCAATCGTCAAATCACGCAAACTTAACAAAGAACAATTTTCTAACTCATTTTATAAAGAAATTTTAATTGGTATATTAGTATATTTCTTTATACAAATAACTGTATATTTACACCAATACTCTTCACTATTTTCTATTTTCTTTATGACGTGTATAAACTGATTAAGCAATTAGACCAAATATTATATAACAATCAGATGAACCAGAAACGAATTCTGTAATTTCTTACGAGTAAGAAATGGATATGCAAGTTGTACACTATGTTTTTTCTATGACTACGATATTGTTGTCTTATTAATTTATATTTTGATAATTAGTTTGTACTTGGTTCAATATTTTTTGACACTTCTAAATTAATATCCTAGCGAGGTAACAACCCGTGAGATATGACATTCAAATATCATGTTGCCTTGGGAACCGTGAAATATGAAAATGTATGTACATATTTCCATAGCAACAGCAAGCATACGATGAGGAGATATCTTAGTGTAGAAACAATAATTTATAACCAAAAAGAAAAATTTGTTTTTGTAGTTCGAGTAGGTTATCATTAGTTAATATTTAACCCAGTAATGCTTGCACTGCCGAAAGTTACATTTTAAAATTGGTTTAAACAAATAAAACAAATGTTTGACAGCAACATAAACTAATCCATATGACATAATAATCCGATTTGCCTTTATTTGTACTTTGTCATTCAGGGAAAGAATTTAAAAGTAAGGGATTGTGTAGGCAGTTCTTGGTGGAACATTTTATTATAACAAAGTTTGAATATAAAATTATGGGGTAACTAGCTCAGTGGTATGAAGTCGGCCTGTGGATCCTGAGAACCCTGGTTCGATTCCCACAGGCGACAAACAATTTTCATAATTTCAAAAAACTACCCCTGTGGCTTCTCCACCACTAACATCTTTGGGGGCAGTGATTTGACGACTGGTAACCGCAATTCACGCGCAAAATATATCACTTACCGAGATCTGCTTCGGCAGAGTGCTACACCCAGTAATGGGTAGAAGGCGTGATGATATATTTATTTTTTTATTTTAGAATATAAAATTGTGAGAATTTTGTTACAGGAGTGTACATACCATAAGGACAGTAACGCGACTGTATACTAACTTAAAAAAGCTTTAAATAATTTAGTATTGACTGTATAAGACTGTACATTGACTGTAAGGGCGAATCTCCCCTCGGTAATAATATTTACGGTATAAAGTAGGACACGAAGTGGTAGATGCTGCATTTATATGTGGAATAGAGTTTATATTTGTATAACAAATGTATAAATCTCCATGACAACACGTCAAATTGTGGAGATGAACACCCGAGTTTGTTTCCCATAGCTACAAATGAGTTTTATCATTTTAAAATTACGCCTGTGGTTGCTTTCCTACTAATAACTTTGGGATCAGTGGCGGATATAAGAATGTAAAAATGTATAATAAACGAAAAATTACAGCTTTTTTACATTTTTGTAAAAAAAAAACATTACATAATGTGGATTTTTTTTACATTTGTTTGCATTTTATTCATAAGCAAACAATGAAAAACATTTTAAAAAATGTATACCTAACTTTTAATGTTACAAACTACGGAAAACAAAATTTGTTTATTTGAATTTGAATCTCTAGAACTTTTCTCTTCACTAGGGAATAATTGTGACAGAAAAAATGATTTCTCATATTAAACCCCTATTTTATAAATGTATTAATAGAAGCAGTAGCTAAGTTACAGAATATGGCATCATTCATATCAAATCTTAGAGAACTATTCGTTGTAGACAGATTTCTGATAGTTATTAAAAGGTCAAGACATCATCATAATAATTTCCAGCAGTTGAAACTTCGAAGACTATAATTACAAAAGTTTAGTAAATTAGAAATTTATAGGTTATTTTATGTCGAACTCGTAAAGAGATACTATTTTATATGAAGTAGGAATATTAGGCACTGCTGAACCTAGTAAAATATATTATCAAATGTCGTTTATTTTGCTAAGTATTAAGGAATTATTTTTTAGTCTCAAACCATCCGCAAAGAAGATCTTGACACTAATGAACATCACGATAACAACATTCCTTTCTTCTTCACCCACTAGAGATGAAGTAAATCCGCATATTTCTCATCTACACTCACTTTAAGGAGGTTTAATTAATGCTGTGCGTCAATATTAACTTTTAAGCTGACTAATCAAAAACTTATTGATACCGAATCGGAACTGCTAACTGAAATTATCTATACTAGTAATCATAAAATTTATTTTACTAGTAGTATCTGCTGTTTTTACATGCAAATAGTTTTTTTTTGTACTTTCCTAAGTATATTAACAATAATTTAAAAAAAAAATAAAAAACAGGGAAATATTTGCCAACATTCGCGACTAATTCAATATTTACTGAGTTGTATTTCAATGCAATGTATATGCAAATATTGTTGTTAGATATACGATATTGCAATTTGGTTTTTTAATTGTATAAAAAGTAAATTTGTGTCAGCTTACAAACAAATTGGAAATTTGTTTTGGTTTGCTTTACAATATTAATTTAATTTGTCAATAAAATTTATGAAAAATCAATATATTTTAATGAACATAAAGACTACATAAACAAAAACTTATTATGAAGTGTTGTTTTAAAATTAAACAGCATCTTTGTTTTATTTGCCGAGTAATCACACACTATTTGAGCTTTAGAATGATAATGAATTTTAGGATTATAAAGTAACAGACGCTATATAAACAAAAGCTTATTTTAGAATTAATATCGTCTTTCATCCTTTTACTACAACTTATTGTAAATCCTTTTTATTATCCTCCATAATATTGCTTTAATTCATCACACAATATGTAAAGCATTTGTGGTTTAGAAATTCAATGAATTTTAAGAATAACAAGAATTTTTTTTTTTGTGATACGGTTTCAACTATTTTGGTTACTAGCCGGGATGGTATGATGATGGAAGCGTCTGCGCTGTAGTCAGCAACAGACGCTGGTTGATGCCAGCCCTGATCGGGAATCGAACCCGGGACCTCTGGGTCAGTGCCTAGTAGTCTAAGACACTGAGCCACAGAGGTCGGCCTAACAAGAAATTGAAGCTATTTAGCATAAAGCTTATTTTGAAAAAATGTAGGTATTGCTAGGTATAAGCAAATATATTTAATTCAAGAATTAATAATGTTAGACCATGTTTTTTTTTATCTCCAGTTCCCGATAACAATCAGCAGGATAAATGAGAAACATATCTCATCAGAAAATAGCATTCACTATAATTATTATGGATAGATGGTTCAGTGGTATCGAGTAGACCTGTGGATTTTAGAACCTCGTTTCGGTTCCCATAGTCGACAAACAATTTTCTCCACATTATAATTACCCCTATGGCTCCTCCTCCACTAACATCTTTAGGGGCCGAGATTTGACGACTGGTTAGCACATTTTACGCGCATAAATATATCACTTACCTAGATCTCCTTCGGGAGACTCAGTAATGGATAAAAGGCGTGATGATATATTTTTATTTTTATGTTATCATTTGTGATATGATATCGATGATATATTTTTTATTTATCCTGCTGATAGTTAATTGGATCTGTATGCTGAGATATTCAAACTGGTCATTAATATTTTTTTTTGTAACTTTTATTACACAATATAATTTATACAATTCAGAACTAAATTAAAAAGCAATATATATATCTTTTAACTTAGTTCTTAAATTAGAAAAATAACATATGATTCCAACTATATGTTTTTATGTCAAACTTGGATGATATCTACTTTATTAGTCCGCAGTTACAAACATGTTAAAAACATTCCAACATAAGTTATTACATTTTGAAGAGAGGAATTTATTTTCAAAATCTTTAGAAGTATCAGGTTAATTCTTAAATGTTAGATGCTTAGTTCTTAATGTATACGTTAATTATAAAGGTCTCTTAATACATCTAAAATAAATCGCATTTTACTTCAATTAAAATTATTTCAAATCTATTTTAATTTAAAAAACTTTATAATTAAAGTCGCTTCTTATTGCTGTCAGTTTCACTGCAACTCCAATTATTGCAAATAAGAAATTTGAAATAACTAAAAGCCCAATTCTCAATAGAGCTAATCCTGAAACTTTGATTAATCAAATTAAGCTAAACCATATTTAAAAAAAAGTTTAAATAAGCTCTAAAATAATCTTATTACGAATTGGTTTTCTGAAAGTGTTTGGGTTTAACTTTTTTTTAAATCAATTTAGACAAGATTAGCTAATCAAAAATTTAGGATTAGCTAAAACTTTTTAAGAATTGGGCTGCTAATGAATAATATTAAGATGAAATAAGCTATGAATGAGAAGACTTAAATAATCAGCAAAAAAACTGTAGTCCCATCAGGGTGTATTTTATGAAAGAACCACCTGTTAGTTTGTGAATGAACCCGACGCGAACCATTTTAAAATAATGGATTTCACACATAGAAACCATAATCCCCGTAATTTTTCGCTCGCAAAGCGAAAAAGGAAGCAAAAAGCCATTGTAACATTCCAAACAACACTGACACTTCCTTAAAATCACTACAACAAAAACCTAAAACCGTACATTACACAAAAACAAAAATAAATATCCTAGAAGCAAATATTAACAGAAGCTGATGAAATAAATAATGAACAGATAAAACTATGTGAAGTAAAACTTACGTGAATGTTGGTATCGTAAGAGAAACGATACTCACCCCAGCAAACGGCGTGCACAAATGTCGACGATCGGTCGTCGCGCGGGTATTTAATCAATGTGGGGCGGCGTGCGCATAGCGCGCCGCGGCGCTCCCGCGGACGTCGCCGACGCTCGGTATCGACTCACCAACAAAGCCGCGCCACGCCGCGCCAAATACACAGCCGACCAAATGTCTGTAATTGCCCCAAATATGAATTATGTTCAAAAGTGCGAAAGTGGACTGGGAGCTTATGGACTTTCGAAAGACCCCACGAGATTTTTTTGTAAATCGGACATAAATTATTAAAAGACATGTTCTGTGCTCGCCTGTACAGATGAGGGAGTTTGTCTCTAGCGTATTTGTGCCAAACATAGAGTGTAACGTGTCCATAAAATAATAGGGTAGCTAGCTCAGTGGTATGAAGTCGGCCTGTGGATCCTGAGAACCCTAGTTCGATTCCCACAGGCGACAAACAATTTTCATAATTTTAAAAACTACCCCTGTGGCTCCTCCACCACTAACATCTTTGGGGGCCGTGATTTGACGACTGGTAACCGCACTTCATGCGCAAAATATATCACTTACCGAGATCTGCTTCGGCAGAGTGCCACACCCAGTAATGGGTAGACGGTGTGATGATATATTTATATTTCTTTATTTGTGTCCATAAAATATAGATATAGGCTATACATCGAATCAAACTGTTTACGTCAATGTTTACGAAAATTTTAATTTCACTAGGTATACATTTTTTTTAAATGTTTTTATCGGTGTTCTATTAATTTTTGTATTGTTAATATGCATTCAGAACCACTTATATAGTTGGTTATATTAATATTATTAACTTATTTTTTCTACGGGGTGGGTGGCTCAGTGATATTGAGTCGGTCTGCGAATTTGAGAACCCGCGTTCGATTCCAACAAACTATTTTCACCACATTAAAATTGCCCTGATCTGAGTGCTGGTAATCGCATTTCTCGCGTAAAATATATTACTTACTGAGATCTGTTGTGGCTGATAAATTTATTTTCATCTTATTTTTTTGGTAATGACAACAATTAATGACAACACTGAACTGAAAAAAAAAATGTTTGAAATTAAAATATTTAAGTAATGAGTTTACAATTGATTAAATGGCTTTATTTAAGAAGAAAGAGCCAAAATATTTTTTTTCAGTTAGTTTCTAAATGACAAGAAAATAAAATAAATAAGTTGAACATTTGTATTGAGTTAAACATATCTCATTTGTTAAAATGGTAATAATTGTTGGCTAAATTCAATTCATTCGTGTTAATCAACTCTATAGAATTCATATAAATGAAAATATTGAATTACCAAAATGCACCTATAAACAACAAAAGATGGCATTTAATTAATATTTGTGTTATTTACTCAGTATTCTATTTTACTCAACCTATATTTATTAAATACAAACACAAGAAAAAAACCATATAATACAATAAACGTAAAAATAGTTTTCCAAAAAAAGAAAGTACAAGTATCATGCATTAAAGTGTCGTACTTTAAAAAAATTAAAAACTATGTTAGTTTCTGGTCAAATTGACAGGTAAACAAGCATTACCGTGACAACAAGTATATCATAAACCTCAAAATATTTCACTTGTTTTATTTTGTCTAAAGCTGTATTCCATTTGCCACTTGGTTCACTTAAATCAGTTCAGATGAATTCGACAAGATGACAAAATAACTGAACTAAGCAAACTCATGCACTTGTTGAACTGAATTACTTGAAAGTAAAGTAGGATCACTAATTCTAATACTGAAAATAAAGTCAGCGAAGTAATCCAGCAATTTAAATAAGTAATCTGGTTCAGTAAATGTAAGTTAGATCTGATCAAAATGGCAAATGGAATACGCCTTAAGCTACCTAAAAAAATGCTGTCATTGTGTCAAATCAATATCAAAATGAACCATTAATTCCAAATTTAGGGCTGAAAATGCGAAAACTAGTGTATATTCCACAGGATTAAAGTGCATTTAATCCCTCAGGTGATTATTTCCCGCACCTACGATTAAATTATGCCTTTTAGTGCCCTGGTATATAAATATACTATTAATCTTCTGAAAGGATCTTAGAGCCTACGTCCTATATCATAATGTTATTATTCTATATTAAGCTTAAGCACATTTAAAAAAAAAGCGAGAGCGAAATACTAAACTCATTAGGAACAAAAAAAGATTACCTATTTAAAAAATAATTTCTTATTTTCTTTCCTCTCTTTTCCTCACTTGCGAAGCTGGAAGAGTTGCTCCAGATTTTCCAGTTATGTAGATTTTGGAATATAGCCAAACACTCCATGTCACGTACAGCTGGTCATGGAAAGTGAGCAACAGGGATGAATTTTAGAAAGAGGAAGGATTTTATATTTTGGGTGGTTTGATCCAGGATTTATACGATCAAATGCAGTTATTTAACTACTAAATCATTCCCTCAAATCCACTTTTTGAAAGTCAATTTTACTGTGTCCTTTAAAATACTTTAATCGATAAGTGTAATCTCAGGCGCTTTAATCAAAAGGTGATTTAATTTTCTTTGTACATTATATAAAAATTAATAAATAGAGAAATATAAGATATTCTCCAAATTATACTATGACGAAACAGTATAACTTGTAATGTACAAAAATAAAATAGTATATTTTGTATAAGATGATCATTTATTTTTTAACACAAAACGGAACGAAACAAGGAATATATTGGAACATAAATAAAAACCTATCAGACCTGCGTCAAGCAGATAACTGTTGATGAAATATTTATTTTTGTTTAATAATTGAAATATAAAATAAATAACATATTATTAACTATATATTTAAAAAAATATTTAAAATTTACTCATTAGTTTTATTCACTCTAATTATAAACTGATAAAATTTCATCAGTTATGGCTATTTGTAAGAAAATTATAAGATTCTAAACGATCCTTTTTGAAATTAATTTTTATAGTAATCAGTGAGTTTTAAGTGTTAAATAGTCATTGTATTTTTTCTGGAGTCTATATTCTTTAATGAGTAAAAATTATCATTGTACACAATGCGACCGAAATTAATGTGTTTCATCCATTAAAAGGGGGCGTAAACATTTGTTTTTGGCCCTAAGGGCATAATAAAATAATTTCTTATGTATACACAAGCAAAATTATAATTTATATGTATTCTGAATACTGGATTTTACAAAATGTCATTTTAACATAAATGTACCTAACTAAAAATAAAGTAACCCCTAAGCCTTAATCAAAATGAAGATAAATCTAAATACGTATTTCGAGAACTAAGTTCTCATCATCAGTAGACGAAACAAGGGGAAAAACCAAGATTATACGACTTGTGAACCAAGCTAGTGGTCAAGGTTGAATCCCTAAATATACCTATTTTCATCTTTTGAACATAGAATTAAATGTTCTTTTGTTGTACATAATATATCACGGGTGAAATTAGCTGTTCTGGCCCTCAACATGTTAATAATCATTCCACGTATCAGAAACGCCTGATTTCACCCTTGATACATAAATAACTACTTCACTGATGTATTTGTTCCTGGTAAACATAATAGTTATTTGTGTATTAAGAGCGTAAAGTGATTCTTTATTACTGGCGCACGACAATTACAGAAAGAGCCGAAGGCGAGAGCTGCAATAGTGCAAGAGCAACAAAGACAATTCACGTTCGTGATACACACATAATTTTTCGTACAACTTAAATGATCAAAATAGATATTTTTAAATTGAAAATAACTATAGACGGTTAATTTAATTTACATTCAACCAATTCATGTTTTTTTTGTAACCATGACAATATATACAATCGAAGTAAATAAACCAAAAATTCAATTCATGTCTGTCATTTATTCACAAGTCATTTTAGTCAAAAATGAGTGAAAATATCTTAAATTTGTCTTTTTAAGCGCGCGATAAAATATTTTATCGCGCGTTGCCCTGGGAGACGTGTGGTAAAATATTTATTTGCTTGTCCCTTAGTAACCATCAACTTTACGTTGACAACTGAAAGCATAAATGTAAACTTTTCATAGTAGTCGTAGGATATATATTCTACTACATAAATGGCTCAGTGGTATTCGAGTCGGCCTGTGGATCCTAAGAACTCTGGTTCGATCCCCACAGCCGATAAAAACATTTTCACCAATTTAAAATTACCCCTGTGGCTCCTCCACCACTAACATCTTTGGAGGCCGTGATTTGACGGCTGGTAACCGCACTTTACGCGCATAAATATATCACTTACCGAGATCTGCTTCGGCAGAGTGCCACACCCAGTAATGGGTAAAAGGCGTGATGATATATTATACTGCACCATTAAAGTAAGTGGTTATAGGAAGTACCCACAAACAATTGGCAATCACTATAATCCATAATACTTCATTATACAGATCATAGATGATCGCCCAAACACATGATCGAGAATAATTTTATAGTGATTATTTTTCGACGTTTCTCAGAACCAACTAAATGCTCCATTGTATATCACGTGGCAGCGTTTTAACCAATCCTGTCATTATTATATTGACAATTAAGCTCTTGTGATTATTCCCGGAAATAATCTCTGTAGGTGCTGTTGTTTGTGACAAAGGTAGTCGTCAAATAATTATTTAAAACTGTCAACGCGTCAAGTAAAATGTATGAAAAAAAATCGATTTCTGATACAGACATACACCAACAAAGTTTGGAAACCCACAAACAATTGGCAATCACTATAATCCATAATACTTCATTATACAGATCATAGATGATCGCCCAGACACATGATCGAGAATAATTTTATAGTGATTATTTTTCGACGTTTCTCAGAACCAACTAAATGCTCCATTGTATATCACGTGGCAGCGTTTTAACCAATCCTGTCATTATTATATTGACAATTAAGCTCTTGTGATTATTCCCGGAAATAATCTCTGTAGGTGCTGTTGTTTGTGACAAAGGTAGTCGTCAAATAATTATTTAAAACTGTCAACGCGTCAAGTAAAATGTATGAAAAAAAATCGATTTCTGATACAGACATACACCAACAAAGTTTGGAAACCCACAAACAATTGGCAATCACTATAATCCATAATACTTCATTATACAGATCATAGATGATCGCCGAGACACATGATCGAGAATAATTTTATAGTGATTATTTTTCGACGTTTCTCAGAACCAACTAAATGCTCCTTTGTATGTCACGTGGCAGCGTTTTAACCAATCCTGTCATTATTATATTGACAATTAAGCTCTTGTGATTATTCCCGGAAATAATCTCTGTAGGTGCTGTTGTTTGTGACAAAGGTAGTCGTCAAATAATTATTTAAAACTGTCAACGCGTCAAGTAAAATGTATGAAAAAAAATCGATTTCTGATACAGACATACACCAACAAATTTTGGAAACAACTTGCAAGAATACATTCATAAGTAATCAATCGATATGGACCTAGTTCAAAATATATTAAGTTGGATGAATCGACCTCAACAGCTAAGTCAAAACATAATGTAATTAAATATAACTCGAGAGTTGGATAAATTAGAAAATAATTCTCCAGTATCTTTCTCAAACTTGTTTCCATTTGGCAATAGCCATTCAAGCCCTACGGGCTTTCGTGACTATTGCCTGGCAACAAGTTTTCGAAAGATCTGTCAAATTATTTTCAATTTTACTTACTCTCTTGTTATATTATTACTGAGTATTTAATTAATTTAAAAATCGATAAAGTATACTATCAATATAAACGGGACAAATGTTTATCCCCAACATATTGTTGGGGACACCGGTACGTTAAAGTCAAAAACGGTAATGTTAATCTTAATTATGTAACAAGTTTTATAAACGTCTCTTTAATTACGAATAATCTAAAGAGTTTAGAAAACAAGTCACAATCTATACTCGTTCTATGACCACAAACATAAATTAAGACATCAACAAAATGTAAAGTTTTACTAACTATTTGCAATGAAGGGTGAGTTACATTACTAGAAGCTAACTTCACTTCGTGCTTAATGTGTCAGTTGTTACTTCACGCCTTGACTAAAACATTTAAAGCCAGTATTTATTTACATGTGATTAGATGTTGTTTAGCATTATGGAAACCAATACCATGACATTTTAATAACAGGAGTAGAAAAACATGTTACATAATTCAAATGACATTTTGCTGTTCCCTACGCTATAGCTATAGCTACTTATTATCATTGGACCGACGTGTTATAAGATGGTTTATTATTTAATAGAAACAGATAAGCATAATCTTTAGATTTTTTAGTAGTTTTTGGAATGTAGTCTTCAAGTTTAATAAAAATTTCTTCTGTAGAAGCAGTTGTCCATCGAGAATTTGACATTTCGATAAATTGTTTTCAATTGACGTTTATGAAAATAGCATTTATTTTATTGGTAACCAAGGTGATTTAATTACAGTGAAATATTATTACTTATTAACTTTACCAGTGGAACACTATCAAAATAATTGTCATTTCATTAGTTCATTTTCAAAGAAATTCGTGATTCAATTGGTAAATTCTCGCGATGATTGCACTAGTGCAAATTATTACTTATTAATTCACTCATTTCCTTTATGATCAAATAATGAAACGCTATCGTGGGACAATATTCAATATATTATTGTTGTGTTTGATTGATTTCGCATACATGATTAGAAGTGGATGAATTTAATTTGAAAATCATTTGAAATAAATACTTATGTTGTGAACAGTTCTGCCATTTTCTATTTATTTCTCATAAAATTTCTGGCCATACGAGATGTAGAAAAATTACACGTTTCATTGATCCAACTTGACATATTTTGTAGAAATTTGGACTAAGATTAGTTAAAATATTTATCATTATGCATTTCCTTTTAGTTATTTTTTATTTTAGACATTTAATTTTTCAATACAAATGTTATAAATACAAAAAAATACGGCTTCATAAATTCATTTAATCAGTTTTTACTCATCATTCAGTTTACATTCGATAAAGTAAATACATTCAATCATCCTGACAGCTTTGAACGATAGCTTCGAAAACTGTTTCTTCCGTTATGTCATTTCCACACCTCCTTATCGTGTTGATATTAAATACAGTTTTTAACAATAACAATTATAGTAGAAACGCACGTTATTAATCTAGAAAAAATTTAATAAGACCATAAAAAAACTGATGTAATATGAAAGTAATGAATTTTAAATATAAAAATACAAAAACACAAAACTTATAATCAAATAAATGAGTATTGAATAATAACAATATGCTATTAATTCACGCGGTACCCTAAGCCCAAAAAATATATGCTCCATACAAGCAAGCCGTTATATTCGATTTTAGATCAAATTATTTCATACATTTATTTATTTATTGAACGTGTTTTTGGCAAGATTCGTTTCGGTCGCATTTTAAACAAACAAACCCTAATTTTTTTAACATACGCTCCAGAAATGCAAATATTTAGTTTTGGCACAATTTGCTTTATTTATAATAATAATAATAAATATATATCATCCTAACGCCTTCTTCCTATTACTGAGTGTGACACTCTGTCTTAGCGGATTTCGATAACTGATATATTTAGCACTTGAAGTGCAGTTATGAGCCGTCAAATCACGACCCTCAAGGGTGTTAGTGGGAGAGAGTGCCACAGGGGTAGTTTTAATGTGGTGAAAATTGTTTGTCGACTGCGGAAATCAAGCCTGGGCTTTTAAAATTAAATAGAAATAGTAAATCGTCTCCTTCCCAGAGAAACGAAACCGATTACGACAAGAAATTCATTGCATGTTACACTTTACCTGAATTTCACACTTTAACGGTAACATAACTGATTTATGCTGGGTTGCAAGAAGAAAATAAAGAGTTCTTTAGTTAAAGAACTGTTTATCTAGCAACAGTATCAATAGAGATTTTCTGAAATTTATTGAACCGTTAGTTGCTAATAAACCGATAAAACTTTCATGCAACCCAGGGTTAATATTTTTAAAATTATTTTATTTTTTAGAAATAATAGCAATACAATTTCTGATGTCGATATTGGCGATTCTAGTGCACGTTTATATGACACATTTCTGGATAACATTGTCATTGATCTGTCAGTCGATTCGTCATTGTGCTACATTATTGTTTCAAATTTCTAGCTGTTTTATTAATTTTTACAAAGTAAAAAGGATTTTTTATTTCAACAGTGATTTTTACAGGTTTAACTATCACAATGCAATAATCGGATGCAGATATAAAATGTACATACTGTATCAGAAACCTACGTCATTTATAGTTAAATATTTATGACGTCAGTTAAAACTTTAATCATTCTTACTATAGATATTTTTTTTTCTTTGTGGCTTCTTGGCGGATCAACTACTAATGTCACAAAGTCATTGTAAATATTTATATAATATTATATAATAATATAATAGATTTACATAGTTTGCTTCGACCTAAAAACAGACCAATTTGTCCACTCTATTTTTATTATATGCTAACTTAGAAAATAATAATAAAATGGGATGGCTAGCACAGTGGTATGAAGTCGGCCTGTGGATCCTGAGGTCCCTGGTTCGATTCCCACAGGCGACAAATTTTCATAATTTGAAAAAGCTATCCCTGTGGCTCCTCCACCACTAACATGTTTGGGGGCCGTGATTTGACGACTGGTAACCGCACTTCACGCGCAAAATATATCACTTACCGAGATCTGCTTTAGCAGAGTGCCACACCCAGTAATGGGTAGAAGGCGTGATGATATATTATTATTATTATTATATTTTTCTTAAAATGTTACTGCAGACGATTCTCGTATCAAGATTTTCAGTTTTTCACTCATGGGATCGAGGTTGACTATGACACATAACAAAAATATAGAGAGACATTTGAATATAATCAGATTTGAATCCAGAACGACCGTGACTTAGTCCCAGGTTCAAATCCTACTGGTTTTACAATTTTTCTCTCTATAAATTAATACGATATATTAAGTTAATTCCGCACTAACTTATTTATTTTACAACGAAATAATATGAGAATTAAAATTTTATATGAAATATAGTACCTAAAATAAATTTACCTCTATCCTGGAGACATGTCCATTGGTCGCCGTTATATCTGTAATTCTGAAGAAAGACAATATCTCCAAGGACCTACAACTTTCATAAGTTTGACGAAACATTAAATCAAATAAAAGTAGTTGAGGTAACTAATTTATTTCGGTACAAAATAAAAGAAGCAATGTTCAGTTCGAGAAATATTATATTTTCAGAACACGATTTTCTAGTAACAACTTGACAGCGGGGATTTACGCACATATAGCAAGACTTCAAAATGCCATCTCTTTAAAATGGGCGAAATTTCCCATTTTTTATTTTCTATACAGACTTACTAAACCGTAAATATAAGTTGTAAATTAATTAATAGGTTTGTCAACGGCCATGGCTGCGCTCGTTGGTACTGATCTAAGCGATAACGCGAGTTAAGTAACGTTGCGCGCGGGTAGTATTTGGATGGGTGACCGTCCAGAGAAAACTCGCGTTGCTGTTGACCATAACACCTAAAAGGCAGATCAGGGCGTAATGGCGGCGTATGACCTTGGTAGTTGGTCCGCCAAAGAAGCCACAAAAAAAAATTAATAGGTATTATTTATCTTTTAATAACAAAAACAAATTCAAGATTGAGTGTACAAATTTTTATTAAAGAAGTTTATTATATTATAAAAAATAAATCAAATCAAACTGGTAAATATTTAATCACTGACACAAAAAATTATAAAAACTTTCTGGTGATTATGTACTAAAAGAAAGTTTCTTTGATAGTTTCTTAAGCACTCGTCCTTTGTAAAACCGCAGAGCGCCTCGTTTTTCATATTTGGACTCGTTCTTTAACAGATCGCCTTATGAAACTAAATCTTTAATATGGGATGGCTAGCTCAGTGGTATGAAGTCGGCCTGTGGATCCTGAGAACCCTAGTTCGATTCCCACAGGCGATAAACAATTTTCATAATTTCAAAAACTACCCCTGTGGCTCCTCCATCACTAACATCTTTGGGGGCCGTGATTTGACGACTGGTAACCGCACTTCACGCGCAAAATATATCACTTACCGAGATCTGCTTCGGCAGAGTGCCACACCCAGTAATGGGTAGAAGGCGTGATGATATATATATATATAAATATATATATATTTTTTATTTCTTTAATATACTATTTCTTGATTCTTCTACAGAGTACCAATATTTCATCATTTTATCAGCAAATAGTTTATTCTATTATTTCTAATTTACTTTGACGGATAGCGCTCTCAAATAAAACTGCCAGTAAAGAAATATTACTATTTAACTACACTTTCTATGGAGCTGTTCAGTAAGCTGGCATTGTTTTCTTTTTTATAATAAGAACTATGTATATAAATAAACAAAATTCAAGGAAATAACATCAAAATGACAGGATAGATTATTTTGTTAACAAAAAACTGAAATTATTATAATTATAACATAGAAAAAATTGTTTTCAATATATTAATTGAATAGAGATATATTTTTTTTTTTCTGGCTTCTTTGGCGGACCAACTACTCAGGTCATATGCCGCCATTACGCCCTGATCTGCGTTTTAGTTGTTATTGTCAACAGCAACGCGAGTTTTCTCTGAACGGTCACCCATCCAAATACTACCCGCACGCAACGTTGCTTAACTCGCGTTATCGCTTAGATCAGTACCAACGAGCGCAGCCATGGCCGTTGACATTAGAGATATTTATTGATCTAGTTACAGAATGATGGTAATTATTGTAAAATTATAATGAAAATTCTGTAGATGAAGTTCATAATATAGATACATCTGCGTAGGTAAATATCAGGTTTCATAATAGCATTAATTATTTCATATAAATGTCACGAAGTTGTATGAATTTCGCGGTTTATCTCGTATGCGACATGTGACAAATATGAACTATGTAACTGAGTTAAACTTTCTGTTTGTACTAGGATTTAATTTTCTAATTCCTAGAACATAGAATAGAACCATTTGATGGTTGTATATATTCAAAATCATGTAGGATACATGTGAATCTAAACTCTTTGTGATTGAAATCTGCAGCGCTACTCTCATTTTGAATTAATACTAGATAAAAATAACACCAACCTGATTCATTCCTGCGAATTGTAGACGCAAATTGTTTATTTTTTATTCGTCTATTCAGAACAACATATGTAAATTAATATTTCCTAAAGTAATTGATTCACATAAATATTATGAGATATAGTTACTAGTTAGTTCTTAAATAAATAAATATAAATATATCATCACGTCTTTTACCCATTTATTAGGTGTGGAACTCTGCCGACGCAGATCTCGGTAAGTGATATATTTATGCGCGTGAAGTGCGGTTACCAACTGTCAAATCACGGCCCTCAAATATGTTAGTGGAGGAGAAGCCACAGGGGTAATTTTAAATTGGTGAAAATGTTTTGTCGGCTGTGGGGATCGAACCAGGGTTCTTAGGATCTACAGGCCGACTTAATACCACTGAGCCATTATATTAGTTCTTTGTTTATAAAAATACAGCCGAATCTCTATAATTCGAATATCAAGGAACCTCAAAATTTATTCGAGTTATAAAAATTTAGAGTTAAAGAAAATAAAAATACATACCTACTTCACATATGTTTTAAAAATAAATAAATAAATATATCATCACGCCTTCTACCCATTACTGGGTGTGGCACACTGCCGAATCAGATCTCGTTAAGTGATATATTTTGCACGTGAAGTGCGGTTACCAGTCGTAAAATCACTGCCCCCAAAGATGTTAGTGGTGGAGGAGCCACAGGGGTAGCTTTTTTTTTAAATTATGAAAATTGTTTGTTGCCTGTGGGAATCGAACCAGGGTTCTCAGAATCCACAGGCCGACTTCATATCACTGAGCTAGCCACCCCATAAATGTTTTATTGCGTAAAAAATACATAATTCTAAAACATTCTAAAATGTGCCGGTGACAGTACACTCTGTACTAGAGAACATATACTCTGTAAAAATAAGAAAAATAGGGAAAAAAATATTTCCAAAGACTTGTCTCAGTTCTATATTTTGTCTTTTAATTTTATATACTCTGTACTACCAAAAAATCAGTGCAAATGTAGATCTCGTCTCTCGTCGAGGATTCTCAAAAAAAAACTACCTAGATTGCATGCATCGTGCGGGGTAAAACAAGAAGAAGAATCTTGGCGGCCGTAAACGAAGATAAAATGCAATTATTGTGCAAAAAGAGTTGATTTTGAAGGTGAAAAATCGATTTTTAGTGACTACTATAAAACAAAAGACAAAATGTCTATTGCGATGTGGAATTGAGTCTTAATAAATAAGAAAAAATAGGAAAAAATTTTCCATCACTTGTCTCGTAATTCCACAGAGGTTTTTACAGCACGTTTGCATCAACTTCTCAGGTCATCAACAAACGGCTGGTCAGTTCAGCTTTTAACCATAGACGCGCGTTTCGTCCTTCCGGACTCATCAGTATGGTGCGATCATATATCCAACTAGATCAACTAGGAACTAGAGGATTGTGATACCGACTTAGCTGAACTGACTGATGTTAACCTATCTACAACGGTAACATGACATGAGAGCTATTGAAATAAAACAAAAGACAAAATGTCTATTGCGATGTGGAATTGAGTCTTAATAAATAAGAAAAAATAGGAAAAAATTTTCCATCACTTGTCTCGTAATTCCACAGAGGTTTTTACAGCACGTTTGCATCAACTTGACTACTATGTTGTCTTTGGATTACAAAGACTTTCGAGTTACGGAAATTCTAGTTAAAGTGACAAAAATACTTGGCAATTATAAAAAATGTACAGGGAACAACAGTAACCTTCTACTTAAGAAAAATTTCGAGTTGTAAAGATTGGACTGTAGTGTGTATCTTGATAACAGTACTCCATTTTAGGAAATTATATTATCGACTATTCTAAGAAAAGAATTATAGAAGATGTGTATATTTGAGTGACATTATTATCACTATATCAATCTTAAAAGCAATTATTTAGGTATTGCTTTTAAATGCATAATGACAGTTGCACGTTTATTAATTAATGAGAGAAAATGAAAGCGTATGCATTTCGAACAAGACACAAGTTTATTTTAAGTTTCTTGTTTTTTCTTAGACTAATTGATACTTGTACTATATTTGATTAATTATTGCGTTGATCATATTTATACATTTTCTAATGATGTAATACAGTTTGAAATTAGTTGGTTGATGTGAAATCAGTAATGATAATAATAATAAATGTATTTAGATGAGTTTAATAATATATTCAATATGCTAATAAATTACTGTATAAATCAAAACTTCAACAAACAGTCGGGCAATAGATTTGAGAACACGGGCTCGTTAGCTAAACAAACTAAATATCACCACATTATACGAGGGCAGGGTGAAAAGTCCCTGAAAAATAAAACAGATGGCGCCACAATCGCAAATCTTTAACTAGAACGCATTAAAATTTTCAGTTTAGTTTCACCACATATAAAGTACAACAAACTTTTCTAAACTAAAATAAATTGTAGTAGATATACTTTTTTCTCGACTATTTTATATTTAGAGACTTATGGCCGGTTTCATCAATAAAAGTTAAATTTTAAACTTGGTTTAAATAAATAAAAGTAGATCAAATTTACATGTCGAATGGAATTATTGACAATGCTGTCATACATTCGTTTTGCTTTTATTTATTTAAACCACGTTTAAAATTTAACTTTTGTTGGTGATTATGCCTTTGCAAATTTATTGGATGACTAACTCAATAATTTGCACAATTTGAGTTAGTTGCCATAGTTACTTCGGCTTTGAGTGTGAGGTGAGGATGAGATGAGAGTGAATTACGACTATAAATTTGGCCCTTAGGGTCAAATTCAGAGTCGTCGCTCACTCTCATCTCATTCTCACCTCACTCTCAAAGTCGAAGTAACTAAGGCAACTAACTCAAGAATTTGTACAATTTGATTTAGTTGCCTTAGTTACTACGATTTTAAGTGTGAGATGAGAATGAGGTGAGGGTGAGTCACGACTATGAATTTGACCCTTAGTGACAGAAATTAAACTAGATAACAGTAAGATGTAGAAGATCATCAAAGAAAAAATATTGATAATTTATCGGCGTAGAAGATTCCGAAAGTGAGACAGATTTGTCCTGGACAACTAACTACATAGCACTACATATTCAATTTTACTTACACAACCCGGAGAAATCATAATTAAACCCGGAGCCCGGAGACAACTCACTGAAACTCGGAGTCTCCGGGTCAAACCTGGAGAGGTGGCAAGTCTAACTACACTTAATATTATTTTGCTCTGCAATTGGTGCCAAAAACGGAGATAAAATTGGAAATAAAAATAGTAACAGCGACTAATCTCGTATGAATCTGCCTGTAAGAAAATATCTCAATTCTTAGAGCATTTTCCGCGTAATTGAACGGGCCGAGCTAATCTTGCTTTAGTTTGTCAAACAACAGGAACAGTTGGTTGTTGCAACAAGTACACATTCTTCACATTCCGGTAGAGGGTGCAAGAGCAGGGCGAAGCTGAATGGACTCGTAACTGGTGCTATTGATTGAACGCTTGCGTCGCTGGCGTCGCTAGCGTCACGCGTTCACGATGAGCTTAACGTTGGAAGTCGGTGTTTGATGGTGGAAGGTTTCACGCTCTGACAAATACCCTCGTTATCACACTGTCGATTCATATACTTTTTGTTAGGATGCTTTTGTTATAAAACGACTTTAAGATCCCTTTTTCTGGCATTAATTGATGCTAGCGATAACTTTAATCGAAACTTAATTTAGAAATTGATGATAGAAAAATAACCCTTTGTAAAACAGGAACAATAATTCAACTTCTAATTGATTATTATAATTAGGTCTATTCTTAAATATTGATGAATATTTTATTATGATTAAAAAGCTGTAACTATAGTTACAGCTTTATATATAAAGTTATGATATATAGTTTGAACATGAGTGTAGTGTAGAGATGATATTAACGATTAGGTTCATGTCTGAACTAGAGCACCAGTAGGTGCTGCCATCTGTTGGTTACAGGCGTTACAAAACTCAATGGTTCATGAACTGACCTGTTGGTATCTTATGGTATTAGAATCATTAATACTGATAAGGGTGAAACATAACAGATATTGGGAGTTATTCATCTGATTATGATATTAAACATAATAATATTCAGACGAAAATTTAGAGTGAAATTAGTATCTGAACGATATATTATTGTTATTATAAATGAAACATAATATGTTGTGTACATATTTATTAAGTTAAAGGTTGAAAGTCTTGTCCTAACTTAAAAAAATAAAACAATTATTGTATTTAGAAATAAAAATGGAATATAAAATATAAATAAATGTATCATCGCGCCTTCTACCCATGACTGGATGTGGCACATTGCAGAAGCAGATCTAGGCAAAGTTATATATTTATACGCGTGAAATGCAGTTACCAGCCGTCAAATTATGGCCCCAAAGATATTAGTTGTGGGAGAGCCACAGGGGTAGTTTTAATGTTATGATAATTGTGTGTCGGCTGTGGAACTCAAACATGATTTCAGAATTTTAATTTAAATAAATATATCAATAAATATATCATCACGCCTTCTACCCATTACTGGGTGTGGCACTCTGCTGAAGCAGATCTCGGTAAGTGATATATTTTGCACGTGAAATGCGGTTACCAGTCGTCAAATCACGGCCCCCAAATATATTAGTGGTGGAGGAGCCACAGGGATAGCTTTTTCAAAATCAGTTGGGGGCAAGATAACAAGACAAATTAGTATATTTATAAATATAATAATTTATATCTCTGTAAATTTTTATTTTTCTCTCATTTAAACTAGATAATTGTAAGAAAAAACGTTTATGTTTTATATAAATATATAATATTTTAATAAAATTCTCGACATCAAATAAAATAAAAATTTACTGAGATACAAATATATTAATATACTGAATTTTTTATTACCTTCTTACAAAGTTTCTTGAAGAACATAATCAAAATTTTTAAACACATTAAATAAGCAAACATTAAATAATTAAAAACTTGATGTACTTTCACAGAAAAAGTGTTTTATTATTTTATATTTATTTAAAAATGTTTCACCAAGTGCCTGCGGCTCAAACCTTTGATTCTATTTAAAAAATTTAAATCATTCTGCATAGTTTAAATTAATAAAGAGATATATTTTTGGTTAGCAACCGTCAAATCACGGCTCCCAAAGAGGTTAATAGAGGGGAAAATCACAGGAATAATTTTAATGTGGTGAAAATTGATTTTCGGCTTTGGGAATCAAACCATTGAGCCACCTATCCCATGCAGTAATTAATTACCAAAATAAATAAATGATGCAATGAATTAATTATCCTTATAAAATTAAGACAATTAACTTCCATTAAAATTATGTTCTACTAAGTCTTTTCTCAGTTAGTTACTATAACTGTTGGTACTTGAATTGTTCCTATTTCTTCACAATCGGTTCCTTTCTTTGAAACCGTGTAGAAATTTCACAACTAAAAGCAAACTTGTTAAGTTAAAACGCTTGACAATTCTCGCCAATTTTGTCGAGATCAAAGACAAACCAAGAAAAATAGGAGAAGCCAACATCTTCACAATGACATCATTTATTTTTTGAAGTATTCATATGTATGTTTAGTAACTTAGACAGCACTGTAAGAAATTTAAAATAATATTTGACAGATGACAGAAGAGCAAATTGGCGCTTAAAATTTTCAAATTTTAATATTTATTTTAATATTAACGTATTGATTATTTATATATTATAAGGGCAGAATCCGATAGTAAGAAATGAAATATAACTTGTATAAAACAATTATCATTCATTTACGTTTAGATAAAATGATATTTTACTTTAAAAGTACAATTTTTTCCATAAGAATACATTGGTTTCATTTTAGCTGTACTTCCTAGCATATGATTGGTGCATTATGAGCATGCGTATTGAGATAGTAATATGGTCTATTACTATATGATTTCGAATATTTTTCTTCATCGTCAAGTCAAGGGTTGAAAATATTATCTCGAAAAATTCCTTTATTACTGCCTAATTTAAATATGCCATCCAATGGTAAAAAAGTTCTCCACCTATAGTTTGTCTCAATTATAATTATTTATTTATGTTTATTAATTTAATGGGATAATGGCTCAGTGGTTTAGAGTTGGCCTGTGGATCCCGAGGACCCCGGGTCGATTCCCACAGCCGACAAACAATTTTCACCAAATTAAAATTACGCCTGTGGCTCCTCCACCAATCTTTGGGAGCCGTGATTTGACGGCTGGTAACCGCATTTTACGTACATAAATATATTACTTACCAAGATCTGCTTCGGCAGAGTGCCACACCCAGTAATGGGTAAAAGTTGTGATGATATATTTTATTAAAATTTATTTTTTTAATTTATAAAAACCACCATTTGATTGACTTAGAAAGGGCGGCAAATTGTAAACCGCTCTGGGCGGTAAAAGCTCTATGTACGCCACTGCAGTTACCAGCCCTTAAAGTAGAAGTAAAACTAGAAGGACAATTTTAATGTGATGAATCAGTATAGAATTATAAAATTTGCTCAATAGAAAAAACTGTATATAGAACATGTTTCATAAGGACTGTTATCGCACTCGTCCTTGAAGCAAAGCGACTCGTTTTCCAAATTTGGACACGTGCGTGAACAGATTGCCTTATGAAACTACTTCTTTAATATATCATTTTAAGACAGTCACTCCAGAAAGCCAGATTTCACAAAGATATGGAAATGGGAAAATTGCTCGCGAAGCTCTTTACCTCAATACAAAAAAATTAATCGTCAACATCAGCTTAAAATTTAAGTAGTATGATTCTTATAATGGCCGTATTTGTTTGGGAAATTTTGATTCAACCCTGAACTGACCTAGAACTAACTCGTGTTACTTCCAAATAAATGATGCATCTAGTGTCAGTTGTAAACACTGGCGGTAAATTTAAAATCTGAATGCATGTTCGGAGCGACATCTGTTTAGTTTTGTTTGTGTGTTAAATTGCGCTTTTAATTGGATGTTTTGAGTCATTTTTATATTTTTTATATGTAGTCAAAAAGCAAATAACGTCAGGGTTTGTTTTTTTTTTATAATTTTGTCATCAGCACTATCAAAATAATGAATTTCGGAGTCGCAATTATGTGTCGTAATATTATCCTCTGTGACTTATATTGCAAGAAGCACATAATGCATATTGCTCTTCCATCATCTGCATAAATAATAGTTTAGTATATTTTTTCAAAATATTATTATAAATTACTTACGTTTTTCATTAAAATAACTCCTAACCTCTCTATACTATTACAAATCGTGATGCCGCCACGAATAACAAGGAACACAAGTTGATTAGAAAGAGATAGTAAACGGGTTGAATCTACCAACCCTCTAAAATAGCTGGGGCAGTAGGGTCAGTTTAAGGTTAGTTCCAGGTTACTTTAAAAATCTCAAATAAATACGGCCAAAATATCGTATACACAAAAATGAGCGCGCATAAAAAAGTTGAGAAACGCTGTCATAAAGTAACAATTTTGCATTTTTCTTTCATAACTTTCTCCGCGAAGTGTACGTACTGGCGGCAGGAAACGAAGCTTTACCTGGGCTGGCGCCAGGCCCAGAAAAAGCTCTGAATTTTTAAAGCTGCTGCTAGGACCGGCATCTAGGTCAGCTGCAGGGAGCAATGACCGATAAACGTCGTTGCAACTTGTAATCTATTTTTAGTGACGGTGCGACGAATGAGCGAAAAACCGAACCAATAGAGCAAAGAGTAGATACACTTTCCGGAATCTCGTCTTCTGCGCCTGGAAAATGCAATTTGAAAACCAGAAACTGATTATGTATTTTCGCTCTATAAATCAGGGTAAAACAGGAACTTGTTATTGTGTATGTGCCAGGATATTGATTTGGTTTAGGTGTAACGCTATATCGGAGGTAAACTATAATGAAATTATTAACGTTTAGTATATGGAGCTTGCAAAAAAATTAATTATATTTTCAAAAGATTAAAATATGTACATAGGTTATTTGTAAAAATGCCATTTTGCAGAATCAAGTATTTACAATAAACAAAAATTGTCATTTTATTTATGTAACCATTGGAATTATTTCTTTGTGGCCCATGGGCCAAAAAGAAGTGTTTAAGCTCGCTTTTTAGGGCTAAAACACATGCTTTGCTTTTCAGCCCGATTGTGCATAAAAGGAATTATTTTAATTTTTATATTGACAGATCTGTCAATTATTTCTTTAATATTGCATGGCATATTGTAAAAAGCTTAAAGATGGCAATTTTAATTTAGGTCTATCTCATGACAGGAATGTATTATATTAATAAATTTTGACTCACTAGATGCAGTTTTCAATTTTTGTATGTAAACTTCTTTCTAAAATTAAAAGAGAAAATTTACAATTTCTGTAAATAGATTGATATTTCTTAAATATAGGTATTAAATAGAAAAACTACCGAAAATAATCCGACAATTTTTTTTATCCTTCTTCCGCTTCTACTGGTCGAATGAGTAGTGAAAACAGATCTCGATTCGCGAAAGTTTGAGAACCTCTATATTAGTCTAAACATCTTTCAAGTGAGTAGGCACAGAACCAACAAATTCCATTCCATCAATATCAACTCTGAGGATAGAAATATGACAATAACAAAATAAATAAAACCTTTGCAACTTGTACAGAGACTACCAGAATACGATCTTGCAAAGTGAAGTGGAAGAATATTTCATCGCTCCACCGTCGTTCTTCATCCCCAAACAACATCTCCAAATGAAAGCTAAAAATAGCCTCACGTCCTGCGCACAACCTGCTCCTACCTTCGTCGTTCTTCGCCTTATCCTCAGCCTGAATCCTCTTTTGCAACGATGTCCTCAAGTGACCCTTAGCAACTCTGGCTGCTTTTAGCTACATGGTTGCTGATACTTTGGTAAATCTTCAAGTAATGTTAAGTTGTTATTATTTATTTTAGGAGTAAAACCTGTAACTCATCTACAATGAAAACTTTTTAAAATAAACAGACATGGTGTCAACATATCTAGTTGTTATTTATTTTCCAGTCAGACAATTTTGTTTTTTAAATAAATAAATATAAATATATCATCACGCCTTTTACTCATCACTGGGTGTGGTACTCTGCCGAAGCAGATCTCGGTAAGTGATATATTTATGCGTGTGAAGTGCGGTTACCAGCCATCAAATCACGTTAGTGGAGGAGGAGACACAGGGGTAATTTTAAATTGGCGAAAATGTTTTATCGGCCGTGGGGATCGAACCAGGGTTCTTTGGATCCACAGACCGACTTGATGCCACTGAGCCATTACCTCATTTTTTAAAAAGCTCAAATTAATAACAACCTTATTTTTTATAATTACTCAATCAATTAACACCATTTCGGAATTCTATGGCCAAAATCATTTATTCTGTTATTTTTATTTACCTGTTTTTCATTTTCGTTTTATATGAATCTGACAGTGAGCTGTGAGCTGTCATAATATTTTTTATATATATAATTACAGCTTAACGGAAAATGTCTTATTAGCATATTTTGTCGAATTATCTACAAGATGAAACGCACTTTGATGTAAATATTCTATACTTTAAAGTTAAACTTACCAGAAATGAAAAAATTATGGAAGAAATATGATATCCTTCCCAAGTTCAAAATCCAAATACCAGCTTCACACTAAATGAAATTGGTAATGAAATAGCAAAAACTGTGACATCTGAATCAATTAATTTTTATAAGAGTTGCACTAATTGTAATTTTAGCATTAATATCAATATATAATTCAATTCAGTTCTGTTAAATCTAGTATTTAAAGTATTTATAAGTCTAGGATTAAAGCGTAACCTAACAATAGTTACATTTTTATATTTAGTAACAAAACCATCAACTTTTATTACTAAAAACAGTATTAAAATCATCAATTTTTAAGACGGTTGAAGAAAAAATGTATAAGTTAAAGAGATCTGCTACGATAAGCTAGTATTTGTAATGAGTAAAATCTGTGATGATATTTTTGTTTAATTTAATAATCATGCAATCGTTTTCATGACAACTAGATCAACAAGAAAATTGATGTATGCAGCATATAAAATAATATGAGAACAGGAAATTCCTCTTTTATTATTGTTTATTATCTTTAACCTTTAACATATATAAAAACAAAATACCAATAGGTAACAAACTGTCTCCATGAAGATAATTTAATTAAATCTGTTAATGAAGCGCTACACAAAATAATTTTATTTACTGATTTGAAAGGGTGACAGTGACAAGCTTATTTAAGTACTGCCAACTGCAAGGCAACCTTGAGACTTCCATTTATGATGAATATTATTTTTATTTTATTTTTCTTCTAAGGATTAAGTTTCCATTTAGTTGTACGGTCACGATATTCTTCTAGATTTTATTATGTTAATAGACCTTTTTTGCGCTTTTTCGAATATAAATAATTTTTATTTCTTCGTTAGAAAATCTTTGTAATAAAGCTTCAAGATTATATATTTAAATCTGTAGTACGTAAATTACATATTTACAGGAATGATTTTAGTCCGGTAAATTAGTTATTACTTGTTAGAATTGAGAAATTTTAATAAAGTAATAGATCTTTTTGTTTTTTTTTATAAATATTTAGAAACATTTCATTTATAATATTACTGTTTTTCTAAAAATTTGTAAGAAAATATGTATTTAATAATCCATTTATTGTGATTTGTATAAATTTAGTTCCATTTCTATGGTTACTTATTACAGAAACAAAATATTTATCTTTATGGCTGGTTTTATAAACGACAAATTAGTTTACTTCCAAAAATATAAATTTGGACAGTAATATTATATATGCCATTAAATAAATAAATTGTATATGAGTTTGTTCATTTAAATACATTTACAATGGAAATTTATTTATTATGTTTTTTATAAAGCCGAATATTATTTTATTTTTTAACAGATATTAAAAAAAAGTTAAATGAAATGTATTAGTTGATTCTTAAAGGCATATTCAACAATTGTATTTTTATTTTACAGATATCCAAATTACATTTCTGCTCTGTAAAATCTAGAGATCTTCTACACTGGTGAGTAATTTTTGTATTAATATATATTCTTTCATTTTCTCATTCATTATTATGCGATTGCTTCCTGTTTGAGATTTCGCTATTAATCTTGGAATCCGGTACAATATTTTGCTATAGAATTCTAAAGAAGCTACAGAATTATGAATTAGGAGAAAATCGGCGTGCACTGTATCTCGGTACACCACTTAATGCAAAAAATAATTTTTCCTTAATCTATATTAGTTTTTCTTTGGAAGTATTCAAGATTATAATTTTTGTTTTGAAAATTCACAAATTGGCATCAATTTTAATATTTTTTTTCATTTTTTTAGCAAAAAAACGTACTTAAATTGTTTATTGGAAATATAATTATTTATAATATATGGAATCTCAAAATGGAGATCCGTTTTATTAAGCCGTTGAATTTATGAAATGGTTAGGAGCAGAAGGGTTGAAAAAATTACTCCACTATGTTTGGATTGCTTAAAGCAAAGATTATTGTTTTGACTACGGTATTGTTTACCACCGTTTTAACATGTTATAATCTTTGACTATATTTTTCCACACGGAATTATTTATATTTTTATTGTAAACTGTTATGCTTAACTAACTTATTATTTTTTGTTGACTTGAAAATGGGACCTACCCATAGTCCCGAAACGTCGTCACCTATAAATATTATTTATTAAACATTATTGGTACAAAAGCCAAGCAATCCAAACATAGTGGAGTAATTTTTTCAACCCTTCTGCTCCTAACCATTTCATAATTATTTATAATTCTTTAAAATCGTGCATACTTCGAAAGATACTCTAGCTAAGAAGCTTCAGTTAAAATTTGAAGTAAATCCGATAAATATGGAATGAACTACGCTGCACGCCAATTTGAAAAACATAGTTTCGAGAAAAACGCGTTACTATAATATTCAAAATATAGGCATGCTATTTTTTTACCTTTACTTTGCTATCCCAGCACTATACTGCCCTTCCAAGCATGCATTTCGCTCTTCAGCCTCTTTTCTAAGCGACGTAAAGTTTTCCCGAGCGTTTTTCTGATGAATCGATGCTGAGCGGCCTTTTCAAACATTTCAGAGCCCTTAAAGGCGTCTCAAAAAATAAGATATAAAAATTGTTTTTCATAGTTTGTCTCCCAAAATAGTTTTTGAATATCATTTTCAAATAGTTTATGCATCATTTAAGACAATAAAAAAGAGACAAAAAAATGCTGGGTAGTATAACCAAGGACGTTGAAAGGAGGGGAAATGGCATGACGATACTGTAGCATTGTTTGAAGTGAGGCTTGGGCAAGGGAAAGAGACAACAATAGTTTTTCTGCACCGTGCTTAGCCAAATCTCTTCTTCTTTCAAATATTTCGAATTTTTATGTAAGACAAATGACGTTTAGACGTTGTCAGGGAGCGTTGTTTTATGTAAACATAACCACGAAGTGTCATTTGTGTTTCAATTTTTGTGTTGTATGGAATTGGACATATTTTTTGTGGATAAAATGGTAACAAAGGGTTTATAATTTCAGTTTCCTTGTAAAAATTTATAATATTTTAGAGAGAATGATTCTGTTCTGTCTATTTAAATTTCAAATCTCTTTATGACACATCTCAATCAATAGCAGGCTAAGCACGGTACAGAAAATAATATTTCTGTCTCTGTCAATCTGCCAAGCCTCACAGTCTTGACTGAATGCCATATCCCCTCCTTTCAACGTCCTTGAGTATAACCCCTTATAATTACAACATTTAAATAAAACTATATCCAGTTAAAAACAGTTCTCTTCCTTCTTTATCTGATGTAAAATTGATAAAAGTGAGGTTACTTTATGAAGGTTTTTATAAACGAGAGGAAATAATCAAAGTAAAGTTTTCCAATAGTGAATCATAATCGAAACTTACGTATGGATAGTTTTCAAAAATTATACGAGTATTATAAATAGGTAGTTGATTTTAGGAATCGATATTGTACATTCTCGAAAGCGTCGATGTAACTATAGTAATTAAGGGTAATAAGATAAATTGCCAAATGCACAATGAATGAAATTCCTTCTATAACAGGCATTAACGATTTTCCCCAAAATCTTGAAAACTAAATTCCTGACCTAGTTCACGGACCGGCAATCGGGAGCAGGAACCCTCTCTGATGCAGGGGATGAAAAGGGGTTGCGAGGAGAACTCCGCTCGATGCGGTGCGGGGTTGGCCGGGCCAACTTGTGAATGAAATTCGGCAACGACGAGCGGGGAGTCACAGCGTGGGTGGTTCTAAAAATAGCTCGCTGCAGGAGACAGAGATAGCGAATGTCTGCAGACAGAGAACGCGATATTTCACCCCCTGGCACTCGCCCCCAGCTATGCTCATTGCGAGAAACATGTTCTCGCGTTTGTTTGATCCGTGGAATATTTTTTCCGCAGTGAAAGTAGTAGATATTAAATGATACCCTACTCGGTGTATTTTAGAAATCTTGGTTTTGTATCTGTCAAAAGAATATGAAGAAAATATAGTAGGTTAAAAATATATTTTATATATGTCCATAATGGAGAGTAGGGCTTTCTACATTTATTTCATGTATGGTACATACACATTTGCCACCTACCTATGTGGAAAGTACTACTTTCCGCATACGTACACGAATGAAAAGTGAATATTCTGATCGAATAGATCATCATATCTATGTATACATGAAAACTGTCAACATTTTCAAGCGAATTTCAAAATACAATCTGTCAAAAATTATTTTTAAATTCATAAATTACATCTTAAATTAAATAATTAAATATTTTATTGATACGATATATAACAGGAAACAGGAAGTTAGACGGTAACAAATAAATTGTATATTATTAGAATTAAGAAAAATACGTTCCACTTATTCCTCAAATATGTTTAATACAGAGTGTTTCAGTTGGCAATACAATTCTGGGGATCTTTTTATTCCACAGTTGACACAACGACAAGTAAAGGCGGAAATACTATTTGACATTTCATTTTTATAATAAATACGAATAGATTGAGTGATAGAAATACTTTAGATTATTGCTCTGCGAGTAATGTTAAGAAATAAAAGGATGTGGGTCATGGAAACAACGATTTTTATTAATTTAAATTCTCAAATATCACTGTCAACAACAGGAAATAAATTTATGTATCAGTTTTACCAACTTATTTTTGTTTTTATTACCATCTGAAACCCTTTCTTTTGATCACTCTGTATTAACTACTACGTACTTTTTTTTATCATAGACTCCACGATAAAATGAAGTCCTTAATTAAAGCAAGTATTGAAAAACCTTAAAGCATACCTGTGAACGTCTCGCGGCACAACGGTGGAAAAACTCTTTTTTATTTCATAGATTTAGCTTGAAGTAAATCATCTCACTTCATATTTATCAGAACAGATTTAATTGAGCCAAGTAGAAAATGGAATACAGCTTGTACAAACCTATCCACACAACTAATTTAGTACAGATTATCTCATTTTAATGAGGGAAATAAGAAACATTAATTCAATAATTCAATACATGCTCAGAAACTCTATATAGAAATATTACTTTTGCCATTTAACAGCGGATAAACAGCGAAGAGAACTATTCGCAAGTGGATAAACCTGTATTTCACCTTCATTAGCTTATATAAATATCAGATTTTATGTATAAATGTATGTATAATAATTATAATATAATTCCTCTATTTGATAAAACTGTCTGCTAAAATCCCTTCGGTGACAGATTATCAAAACGTCCAAAGGAAATTTGTTTACGTAGCATAAAATACTTATTTTATTTTATTTACGCAACTCTGTACAACAGGAATTTAATCCCAATTACAGTACAGGGTCCGCTCACACCGAGTCGTAGTGTGGTAGTTCATATATATTTAGCTTCAAGTGAGATTCTAACTCGGTATCTCCGGATTCGAATGCCGTAACTGTATTCAAACCACCATACTGCCGGACAGATACATAGCTGAAATAAATATAATGTTTCGCATTTTTATAAAGATAAATACTTATACAAGAATATCAGGTTTTGTGTGTACGACTATGTAATAAAGTTTGTACTATACTACTTCTTGTTACAACTTGGAAAACTCAAAAACAATGTACCAACTGTCAGCGCCATAAGTTTTTTATTGCATATAAACCTGTCTTCGTTTTGTCGTTTTGTTCAGCCAATAAAAATCAAACTAAAATATTTACTATACAATCACACAGTATTCTCTCACTGAATGGACTATAATTTACAATTTCCATAGCCAGGATGTGATCAAAATCATATTTACTTTAATTAATTATTATATTTATTTTATGGGGTAGCTAGCTCAGTGGTATCAAATCGGCCTGTAGATCCTGAGAACTCTGCTTCGATTCCCATAGGCGATAAACAATTTTCATAATTTCAAAAACTACCCCTGTGGCTCCTCCACCACTAACATCTTTAGGGGCCGTGATTTGGCGGCTAGTAACCGCACTTTACGCGCAAAATATATCACGTACCGAGGTCTGCTTCGGCAGAGTGCCCACATCCAGTAATGGGTAGAAGGCGTGATGATATATTTATTTTTATTTACATATTTATTTTATCTATAGTTGAGCATGTGTATTCGCTTAAAAAGAATTAAAAAACCTATTTATATTGTATAAAAAAAACAATTAAAAGGTAAGAAACAAAACTCAGTGTTAATTTAAGGATCTCGTCTCGTTTGTGCAATAATTCACAGAGAACGCGTGACGTCACACAAAGTTATTGAGTGGCGCATTTGACTTAGTATTCTGCACGAAAAATGCTGGAGCGGCCAACAAGGTAAAAAGATCGTGTACAGAATTAGTAACAAAAGATGTGATAAATGAAGACAAATGAACGTATCTGTATCTCATTTTGTCCGTCATTTTTTATTACATTCATATTTTTCTGCCTTTAAAGTTTTTATCGTACGAGAAAATACTTCGTTTACCTACGATATGCAATGTTTGTATCTAGACTTTCTATACAGTTCCATAGATGTATTTCTAAGAAACTAATAAAATTTTAGCATTATATCTTTAGCTCTTCTTAAAGTTTAATTAACACGTAATAATTAATTTAACATTGTAGCACAGCATGACGCTGTTTTAGTACTAAAATTTATTATTATTTTTTAAACATATTTTTGAATTACATAATATTTTTTTATGAATTTTTACACAGTTCCAGTCAGAAATATAAACATAAAAATAGAAAGTACTTCATTTTAATAATAATCTAAGGCGTTACATCCATGTTAAATACTTATATATATATATATATATATATATATATATATATATATGGGATGGCTAGCACAGTGGTATGACGTCAGCCTGTGGATCCTGAGGTCCCTGGTTCGATTCCCACAGGCGACAAATTTTCATAATTTGAAAAAGCTATCCCTGTGGCTCCTCCACCACTAACATGTTTGGGGGCCGTGATTTGACGACTGGTAACCGCACTTCACGCGCAAAATATATCACTTACCGAGATCTGCTTTAGCAGAGTGCCACACCCAGAAATGGGTAGAAGGCGTGATGATATATTTATTTTATTTTTTATTTATATATATATATATATATATATATATATATATATATAACAAATTGAAAAACAACAGCGTAAATTATTAACAGAAACAGATCTTTAAAATACATAGATTTTAAAAAACAGAGTTGTTAGTTGCAGTAAAATTTGTATTCAACTAACAATATACGCGTCAGCAGTGACACCAACCCACCATTTCCATACGCAGAACGACAGATTGCAAAATTCGCAGAAAATGCTAGAGATAAAAACATGCGTATTAAATTTTCCATATCTAAATTAATTTTTCCTATTCCGGTTAATGGAAAATCATAAATTGGCATATCATTAGATGCAGAATTTTTGTAAAATGGTATATTGAAAAACAAATGTTACAATAACCCTTATTGTAATATGAGTACAGTTTGTATAATGAGCTGCAGACGAGTTACGCAAAGTACGAATTGGTCATTGTAACATATATTTTTCATACAATTTTTCCTATATAGTATTCATTTACTTTTATTAAAAAAATAACAGATGACAGATTCAATAAACATTTTAAATTTAATTTATATTGGAATTTATTAGTTAGATTAGAATTTAAATTCATAATTATTTAAGTTATGTTATAAAACAAAATACCTTTAATTTTTAATAAAGAAGTGTTGCAGTTTAGTGTAATTATTTTATTATACAAAAATAATAATTGTAATAATTTTACATGAGCAGGGCAAGGAAAATAAAGTGATGGCATTTTTACAACTGGACAACTTCATAAATAAATATCCCCAAAAACAACTGTACAAAACTTAATCTAATGCACTGTTTTTGATAAAAAACTGTTGACAAAATTCGCTTTGTAAACGCGATATAGGAAAAACTATTTAACTATTTTGCTGAGAAACAATTCGAGGGGGTTCAATAATTGTATATTTAAAAATTAATATTATTATTCCCATGGTGCATCTATGGTACCACCTTGTATATATAAACCTACAAAATTTAGGTGAGCCCATGAAGTTTTCAAAATTTTGCTTTGTGCCCTTGGAGGGTTGCCGACCCCTGGTTTCGACCATCATATTCATTAACAGCAAGAATTAATTAAACATTTTGGGGGGGACAAAGTGAACTAGAAACTAGAGCTGACTAATGATGTTGGCAGAGTGCTTTAAGCAGAATAAGATGATACAGTTAGTAACTGTTGCAAGATCTATACACACATTACGGCCAAGGCTTGGTCAAGAGGATGTTGGAACAAGTGCTATTATGAGACCTAATACTGTGTGTATGTGTGGTAGACTTTACTTAGAAGTTCGTGTGATGAGAAGTGAGGAAGGGAATGTGTTATTTCGTCCTGCACGAATAAGGATCAAGTCTTGTTTTCAAGATGACAGGCTTTTTACGATTTTCAAACAATTTACTCTAAGACTCTTTCTCGTACGATTATTGCAACGAAAATTTACATACGTATTTATTTTGATCAGCTAAATCCAATGGCCATATACCCAAGTACGTACGCCTTTTAGTTTTTAAGATATTGTTCAAAAACGGTTTTAGAAAAAAAAAATTGAAAATATAGGAAAATCGCCCAAAAATTGTAAATAAATAAAATATATCATCACGCCTTCTACCCATTACTGGGTGTGGCACTCTGCCGAAGCAGATCTCGGTAAGTGATATATTTTGCGCGTGAAGTGCGATTACCAGTCGTCAAATCACGGCCCCCAAAGATGTTAGTGGTGGAGGAGCCACAGGGGTAGCTTTTGAAATTATGAAAATTGTGTGTCGCCTTCATCTCACTGAGCTAGCCACCCCATAAAATAAATTCAATGCCGTTGAGCGCATCTTCATATCTCGTTTAATTTTTGAGATATGGCCTCAGGAAAGTCGAAAAACTGAGGTGTTGAAATTTTTTGAGAATTCAACACTTCCGGACGCTCTATCTTAAAATCTAAACGTGATACGAAGTTACGCTCAACGGCATTGAATTCCCCGTGTCCGAATTGACTTATTTGCAAAATTTTAGCTCATTTGAAGAGATTAAATTTTTTTGATATTATTAATTATTTTTGAAGAGGTACCCCTTAGGTTTTTTACGATTTTCAAACAATTTACTCTAAAATTCTTTCTCGTACGATTATTGTAACGAAAATTTACATACATATGTATTTTGATCCGCTAAATCCAATGGTCAAATCCCCAAGTGCGTACGCCTTCTAGTTTTTAAAATATTGTCCAAAAACTGTTTTAGAGAAAAAAAATATTAAACATTTTTGAAAATTTTAAAATAAAATAAAATAAATAAATATATAATCACGCCTTCTACCCATTACTGGGTGTGGCACTCTGCCGAAGCAGATCTCGGTAAGTGATATATTTTGCGCGTGAAGTGCGATTACCAGTCGTCAAATCACGTTCCCCAAGGATGTTAGTGGTGGAGGAGCCACAGGGGTAGCTTTTGAAATTATGAAAATTGTTTGTCGCCTGTGGGAATCGAACCAGGGTTCTCAGGATCCACAGGCCGACTTCATACCACTGAGTTAGCCACCCCATAAAATTTTTAACATAGCTGAAAACTTGTATACAATTTAATTGAAACGTGAGAAATTCAATCTCGTTGAGCGCATCTTCATATCTCGTTTAGTTTTTGAGATATGGCCTCGGGAAAGTCGAAAAACGGACCTGGGGAAATTTTTGGAAAGTTTAACACTTCCGAGAGCTATATCTCAAAAACTAAACAAGATATGAAAATGCGCTCAACGGCATTGAATTCCCCGTGTCCGAATTGACTTATTTATGCAAATTTATGATATTTTTGCGTAAGGCCCAACAAACTGAAGACACGCTACTGCATATAACCTTATCAAACAATATTTTAAATAATTTGAATTCTAATAAAATGTCATCTTACCTGTCACGTGCCACCCAGCATCTTTCTATCTTTAGCCGCACAACTACAACTAGGCACTAGGGTCGTATTTGCCATGGAAGTACCCCACATCCCTTGCTGGCCGGTGGTGATGCAGAACAAGTCACCCACGCGGTCGAGGGGGCGGTCCTTACCGCAACGATCCATGAATGCTGTTTGGAGCGTAGTGACGGTAGTGGAGCTTGAAGATGACAGTTTATAGTTTGTAACGGAATATCCGTTCCATCTTACTTTACTCCGAAATGTATATGCTACCTGAAATTCAAATACATATTACAAAAATAAGGGCCATTTGGCTTATCAATCATATTAATATTTTTCTCTGTTTCGGCATGGGAATAGTGTATTAAAATATAAGTTACAGAAGGCAAGTTCGAAATTTGATACCTATTTCCTCTGTTTCGGCTTTGCTTTACATAGTTTATTTATACAAATTTTCCATGTATTTTAATATAATATTATTAAACATCATTTATAATATCGCAATAAGTAATAACCCGCTAAAAAAGTCAATATTAATGATAGGTTGGAAGAACAAAAAGAAGTCTTTAGTTACAGAATTGTTTATCTAGCAACAGTATCAATAGTGATTTGCTGAAACTTATTGAACAGTTAGTTGCTAATGAACCGATAAAACTTTCATACAACCCAGCGTAATGAAGGTGACCAAATTATTTTTACAGACGGCAAAAATACATGAGTATCCTTCAAATATTGCCATTTCTTTTTCGAACAATCTGTAGATATTATTGTTAGTAATTAATATATTTAAGTACACTTTTAATATTTAAGTACACTTTTAATATTTAAGTATTTTGAGTATGTTGTTGTAGAATAAGTGAGAGTTATTATAATTTAAGCAATGTATGTTGTGATTTCGATGTAACATTTTGCATTTTCTTCTAGAAGAATTATCTATCACTTACTGGAGTAAGTGCATTAATACAATACGAATTTTGATTACTTGACAATTAATATATGACCATAGGTAATATTATAAAGAACTATTAAAATTAAAAGTAAGGAAATAAATAAATTAAACTAAATATAAATATATCATCACGCCTTGTACCCATTACTGAGTGTGGCACTCTGTCGAAGCAGATCTCGGTAAGTGATATATTTATGCGCGTGAAGGAAACGCCATACAAAAATATAATTATATCCATAAAATATAAAGGATTGTCACCCAAATGCTACGAGATGGGTGTGCGGGTTTTAATATTTATATTATAACACATTAATATTTAAAATATGGGATTACTGTATTATTATTTCAGGTTCTTCATACATTTTATATTTTCTGTAAAATAAAAATTCGTATTCTGTATTACGTGATTTAGGCAGATTAATTAACTGTGCTTATTTCTTAAAGGAAGCATAAATTTGAATTGATGAAAAAATCTTTAATATTATATACAGAGTGATCAAAAGGAATTGTTACAGTTGGCAATAAAAAAATCTACTTGAAATTGGTATGCCTGATACATAAATTCATTTCCTGTTGTTGACAGTGACATTTGAAAATGTAAATTTAAATTTGAGTACATTTATTATTACATTTATTTCTAAAGTATTTTTGTTATTCAAAAAGTCAAAATTTTATTAGCTGTCAGACTCCTAACATAACCTATTTGTATTTATTAGAAATGTCAAATAGCATTTCCGCCTTTACCTAGCGTTGTGCCAACTGTGGAATAAACAGATCTCCGGAATTGTATTGCCAACTGTAACAATTCCTTTTGATCACTCTGTATTCCTTATTAAAATTTTGATCTTATTCAAAAATTATTGCGAGAAAGCAAAGCCACTTCAGTATTAAATATTTTTGAAAATTACTTAATAAACTGACCAATTTCACCAACAACAGTTAAATTTTAAACTTGGTTTTTAAATAAACCAATGCAAATCGAATTTATAACAGAAATGTACTTATTCCATTAGGCATATAACTTCACTTTAATTTTATTTATTTAAACCAAATTTAAAATTAAAATTCGATGTAGAGAACGGCCATAAGCATAACTGAAAATAATTGAACATTGTACCTAGTTACTTGTTGCTATGTTACCCCAATATTTAGTTGACTGCCCACTCTGTGACATATTGATGACTGATGCACTTTCCCTAATATGAGCTAAAATTAATCCATTACATCACTGCGCAGTAGTGTAAATGTGACCAGATGCCAATCATTTTCCATTATCCGAAGCCAAACTAATTCCTAATTAATATTGACTCTAATCCGTATAATAATTTGCAGGTCATGCTTTACTAGTATTCCATTTTGACCTGGGTAGTTACCTGGATACGTCGGTTTTAACCTTTAACCTTTCACTGAAATCCTGGTAATATGTTTCAATGTTAACATGTTAAATTAATTCGCATAGAAATGAGTAACTGTTTATTTTATTTTATACATTTTGATTGTACTAGAGATATCGCGAGGGCTTAGCTTTTTGATATTTGAGTCGGGTAGGTTCATTATCGAGATCAGTATCTCCGAAAAGAGCTCAAGACGGCAATGAAAATACGAGGTTTGGTTTTGTTTTTCTTTTAACATACTTTTATTAACTTATTTAATTAAAATGTTCGAAGCAATTTTGAACCATCCAAATAAATCAAATACACAAACTATTAAAAATATAGCAGTAGCCCATGTGAAATGTGAAGATAAGGTTTTATTTTATTTTTGATCAGTTGCACCAGCAAAACTGAAAATTTCAAATTATATAAATTAATAAAAGCAAATCGTAGTTACATGGTGTAAGGAATAATTGATATTACTGTCAAACATTTGATATGAGTTTTAAAATTTAAATTAAGTTTAAAATTTAAGTTTTGTTAGTGCAACTGACTGTGCACAACAAGAAATTTTTCCCATTTAAACAATTGTAATTTATGGGGTAGCTAGCTCAGTGGTATCTAGTCGGCTTGTGGATCCTGAGAACCTCGGTTCGATTCTCACGGCTGACAAACAATTTTCATCACATTTAAATTACCCCTAATGGCTCAGTGGTATCAAATCGGCCTGTGAATCCCACAGCCGACAAAACATTTTCACCAATTAAAAATTACCCCTGTGGCTCTCCCACCACTAACATCTTTGAGGGCCGTAATTTTACGGCTGGTATCTAAATTTCACGCGCATAAATATATCACTTACCGAGATCTACTTCGACAGAGTGCCATACCCAGTAATGGGTAAAAGGCGTGATGATATAATTATTTTATTTATTTATATTACACCTGCGGCTCTCCCTCCAATAACATCTTTGGAGCCGTGATTTGACAGCTGATAACCACACTTCACGCGCATAAATGTATCACTTACCGAGATCTGCTTCGGCAGATTACCACACCCAGTAATGGGTAAAATGCGTGATGATATAATTATATTTATTTTTATTTAATACAGGAACAGGGGAGCAACAATTTGTATTGATTTTCAAACTGCTTGGACACTGTTGCCACCTAATTTAGTACATTGTAATACAAGGTTTGCAATGACCGTTGCCACACGTTTGATAGCAGAGAAGGAGCCTTAGGTGTAATATCATATGATGCAGGAATTAAATTCTACCCCAAAATAGATAATTTACCAAAATCTACTATAGTAAAGTGCCTCACCTAATGTTGGGTAAAAGGTGTGAAGGTATTTGATTAAAAATGACGTAATTAAATAATAGTTACATTTAAAAAATCAATATTGGAAAGATAGCAAAACATTTTTCAATTATAAAAAAATTAATTGTAAAACAAAAAGTGTTTTTATTATATCTATAAAATTTATTTTGTTTTGCTAAACACATCAGTTCCTGTCTATAAGAATAAAATTGTGATAAATGTAATAAAAATGCAAATTTTGTGATTGAATCTAACATAAATTTATTATTTATTCATAGTTCTATTTTTATGATGGTTACGGAAGGCAGACTAGAATATACACTTGAGATATTTCATTATGACAATATTAAATTTAGAGAACTTATTATATAGGCCGTGTTCGGATTGGTAATATTTAGTATTAGGACGTTAGGATTTAGAACTAAAGATCTGTCGTGAAATCGAATACATACTATAGACATCTGTTATTTGAATTTTGAACTTGAATAAAAATTCTTTGACAAATAATAATAAATATTTATTGTATCACATACTACATATGAAGTATGTAGAAGTCATATTTAGAATAAATATTATAAAATATTTCGTTTTTACACAAACAAACTTTTCACCTTGACTTGACACAACGATCATATGCACAGACGCCATTTATTTAGTGAATTAGGGAACCCTGTAAAAACCTAAATACTTAAGTCCCAATATCCCAAATAATGACGTCATTAGTGTTTAATTTAGTACACTATCTAGTATTAGTATTCTAAATATCGGAATCTGAATGCACCCATAGAAGTAGATATTTTTTCTACTTCGTTTGAAAAATCTTTTGATTTCCATATTCATACGATTTATGAAAAGTAAATTAATTATTATTTCAACACAGAAAACTTATATTTTTTAATACATGGAGTACTTTTAATCTCGGCTACACCTTTATGAAAAATATCTCGTCTCATATAGATAAATGTTACTTTCTCTTACTTTTCGCACAATTTAAATTGTTATATCTACGTCTCGCTCACGAAGCACACTTTATTTTCTTATTATATATGATAAAAATTATTATCCTGAGAACCCTGGTTCGATTCCCACAGGCGACAAACAATTTTCATAATTTCAAAAACTACCCCTGTGGCTCCTCCACCACTAACATCTTTGGGGGCCGTGATTTGACGACTGGTAACCGCACTTCACGCGCAAAATATATCACTTACCGAGATCTGCTTCGGCAGAGTGCCACACCCAGTAATGGGTAGAAGGCGTGATGATATATTTATTTTATTTTTTTTAAATTATACATTTGATCGTTAAAGATTTTAGAACAAGACTCGAAACTTGTTTTTCTCATTTTTCCTCATCCTGTTATAATGACATCTTACCACCAACAAAATATATATAGACGTCTCAATAAATTTAAATAGCAGCGTTTTGATCAATTAAATTTGTTGTTCTGGACGAGTCTATATTGTAGTGCTAATGTCGGTTATTATTTCATGAACGATAAATTAGAATTAACGTATTTAGAATTTATTTTGAATTGTGAATTAATCTGTTTTAAAATGAATTGTTTATTGTAAAGTTCAATTCCTTAGCTATCAGTGTCCTAATTCAATGTCCATGAACTAAAACGACAGTAGCGCTACACTACAGACTCGCCCAGAACTACAAATTTCCTTTTGAGAACATTTAGTTAGACGTACATATGTGTATATTTTGTCTGTGATCTTACCTATATTATATTGTACTGTTCGAAAAATTTAAAATGCAATTAATTATTCCAAGAAATAAAAATAAGAAAATGCAATAATTACTGTATTTATTAGAAAAAAGAGGTCTCATATACTGATTTAATAATACATATATCATGTGAAATAAAAAATAATACGAATATATTTAACTAGAAGAAATATTACAAGTCACACGCACAAAATACACGCAATTTAAATTTTTAATATTCAATCTTATATATAAGAAATTTCATACTATGATTTTTACTCAGTTATACATTTATTTATATAGGAACAAGTATGGCTGAACAAGATATTGTAAGTTATTTATAATTCTTTTGTTAATCTCTAACAGGCAGATTCATAAAGCGGATTAGCGCTAACACCATTTTTTATTTCGTTTCTAACTATCTTTTCAATGTACGAAACTAGTTTATTTTAACTTGAGTTAAAACGAGAGTTAATTAGCATTAAATTCAGTTCATTTCTTGAATCTGTATTAATTTGAAACAGAGTTATAGCAAATATTAAAAACGGTGTTAGCGCTAATCCGTTTTGTGAATCTGCCTGTAAAGCTTTACAAATAAATTTTATTTAATATATGAAATAAATTGCTACCCTCATTTGAAGTTTGAATTTTTCTCAAAATATGTATTTATTAGATTTAACACACAATAGTTATTTGCGCACCTAGGGCAGAAAATAGTCTATTTCCGCTCACGCATTGAGAATGTTGTTCGAGCCACAGTTGAGAGCAACAACTATGCAAGAGCGGCAAGAACATATTCTGCTTCAGGTGCACACAATATTTTTTTCTACGATTATTATGAAACTCTTCAAAATAATTTAAAATCACTTTTGACAGTTTTTCTGTCTTGATATTCATTTGAAAATGTTGCCAGTTTTCATGTATCCATGGATACACCTTTACTTTATCGCTCGTCAAACGGCAAAAGCTTATTGCCACTCGACGACTGGAAAGCGTCAACTTTCTGCACTCAACTGACAGTTGGGGGGGGGGGGGGGGGTAAGTTTTTTTTTAATAAAAATTATCAAATAATTTTAGTACCAAATTACATATGGCAATACTAGACCTATTCAAATAACTTATATAATACAGATTTCCTTATTTTAACGCTACAGATTATAAAAATTAATTAATGGGCGCAATTGTATAGACTGAATACTGACTTTCAGAATCTTCAAAGATTTAATATTAAAAATAGATTTTGAGACAAATTACTAGCAGAAAAAATTATCTTACAGATTACTACAATCGATGTAACAGTTCCGATATTAAACATGCTTCGAGTATTTGGATGCCATCCAAAAGAAAAGTCAATTATAGGACTAATTATATTCTGGATATTCAGCTTTTGTGGAACTGTGTACACCATATGCTCAATAATAAAATGCTTTCAACAAACTACATTAGAAACTTTTGCCATAAGTTATATCGATTTCTTAGTTGCATCGCAGGTACGTTACATTAATATGAATATAAATCCAAAGATATATCAAATAAATACATGAAGTGGAAAACGTAACTAACCTTCAGTAAATTTATGAAATTATAGTTCAACTTTCTTTAGTAAATAAAATTTAAATTAGCTTAATGTAACATTTGAAATATGTACGACTATTATAAGTTGTATAGACTGAGAAATATAAAATGAAAAATTTGCTACTTTATAATTTACACGGTAGGTAATAGTTATTTATGTACCATGTACCTGGAGCACTCAGTAATGGGTAAAAGGCATGAAAATATGTTTATTTATTTGTATTTAAAGATAAATTGAGATACTACCAAGATTTACAAAAATCAAATCTAATCAATTTAATGGGATGGCTAGCACAGTGGTATGAAGTCGGCCTGTGGATCCTGAGGTCCCTGGTTCGATTCCCACAGACGACAAATTTTCATAATTTGAAAAAGCTATCCCTGTGACTCCTCCACCACTAACATGTTTGGGGGCCGTGATTTGACGACTGGTAACCGCACTTCACGCGCAAAATATATCACTTACCGAGATCTGCTTTAGCAGAGTGCCACACCCAGTAATGGGTAGAAGGCGTGATGATATATTTATTTATTTATTTTATTTATTCTACCAAGATTTGAACCTGGAACCATATGATTCAAGTCTATTGTTTCAATAGACTATAGCTCACTAGGTTTGAAGTTCATAGGTCTTAGGTTGAAACCCTGACAATATCCCAATTTATCTCTACATAATTCAATTTGATAATCCTCTTATTATATTGGTTCTAATACTATAATTTGAATTTACATTTTTATTTGAACATCGAAGGTTTTCTATATTCAGTAGTATGTTTTAATAAGCCAAGGTAATGTAGGAATAAAATTAAAGGACATAGGTTGTAAGTCGTGTATTGAAGATAAGTTGACAACGTTTCGGCTACGGATGTAACCATCTTCAGGTCAGAATAATGATGTAGGAATTAATGAACAATATAAAAAAAAAATCTTTTATATGTAATAAATATTATAAATTCGAAGTTCAGAGTCAGCAATCCGAAAAATAAAAAAAAACTAGTTATGAAGCAAAAAAAACAAGTCTCTAAATTGCAATGCCTTGCTCTGAAGAGTCGATGAGACGACTATATTCATTTTAAATCATTATATTACCTAGCAAATATAGTTTTTCAAATAATAGAACGTGGTTAATATAACCTCAAGGATAATTAATTTTTTTTGTATTTTTTTTCAACAAAGTTGAAATTTTAATCCACTGTGATGCAACAGGTTACTGCTGTTCTGAATTATAACAAAAAAGTTAATTAAGAGTGAATACACTTTTTATTATTTTTTGTTTCGTTTTATTTTCTCGTGTGAGTTAATTTTCAGAATGGTTAATAATATCTGGAAAAAATTCCTAAATAAATTTCTAAAATATGTATTTTTCTGTATCAAATTTTAATTAAATCATTGTTTAAATACTAAAAATATAGGTACGTGAAACGAAAAATATCTTTTATGATGATTAAAATACGAGTATATAAACATTTTTGTTAAAATGAAGATAAAATAAATAACAGGTGTTCAATCAATCTTGTAGTTCTGGGTAGGTATAGGCTGTGAAACGCATGTCTGTATTTATTCATACAATTTAACCTTAAACGTTATAATTTCTAGTGAAGTATTATTTTCACAATAGTCAGCGAAATGAAAACGGAATTGCACTATCCTCATTTTGAATGACGTTTGACGTTTTATTTAAAGTTAAATTTTATGAATAATGTACAGACATATGTTTCACAGCCCATAGCCACCCTGGAGACCGATTCTAATTCGTAGCAACCAGCTGTAGCCACTGGCTTGACATCATTTATTGTCGCTACCGACAGTGTAGCCACCTTGTGAGATAAAATGTAACTTAGGTTTGACGTCATTATTGGCGACTAGACATTTTCTAGGGACTTACTGCTAGCAACTGTTTTGAACTAGTAGCTAACTCAGTCGCTATGTCCTATTCGTATGTTTTGCAGTGCCGTGTTTTGAAAAGTTTGGTTATTTTAATAAATAATACTAAATATAGAAACATAGTTACAATTTCAACCAACAAAGTTGACTTGTTAATAATAAACAATCACAAATAGTGCCAACAAGTTTTTCAGAAATACCGCACCAAAATATATAATCTGATCTTTGTTACCAACAGTACAAAATAAATTGCCTAGAAATTTAACTAAATCGCCTGACGTCATCAAAAATACGTCATTCAACTAAATATTTGGTTGCTTCGAATTAGAATCGGTCTCCAGGACGACAAGACTTATTGAACACACTACATATCATCACGCCGTATATCCATTATTGGGTGTAGCACTCTTACGTAGCAGTTCTCGGTAAGTGATATATTTATGTGCATGAGTGCGGTTACCAGCCGTAAGATCACAGCCCTCAAATGTGTTAGTGGAGGGGAAGCAATTTCAATGTTGGGGAAAGTTTTCGGGCAGCGAGAGCAAAACGCTACCAATTTTGTTTTAATTATAATTATGTTTTTGTTACTTTCAGACAACCATAAAAGGAGTATCTTTGTATATAAACAGAGAGCAAATGAGCAAACTCTTAGATGTATTCTGGTGCGAATTTTGGCCAGTGAACAAAATAAATCACCTAACAGATAAACACAATAGAATCTATCAAAACGTGATTAAAGGCAATAAAATGTACAGGTTGATTCTCATCTGCTGTATTACTCAAATCAGTGTTTTTGCGTTAACTGCGCCAAGTCGAGCGCTGCCTTACAATTTCTATTTTCTTGGTTATGAGTCTAATCTGTTGATAACCACACCTTATTATCAAGTTACTTACATTTTTGAATGTATCACTTTGAGCGTACCGTATGTCTTATGCCTTGTGGGACATGATATGATTTATATCGCATTTTGTGGCTGCACTATTGCGCAGTTTGATATGTTGAAACACAAATTATTAGAAATTGGAGAGGATGAAGATGAAGAGAAGTCATATGAGATTCTTAGAGAGTCTGTTCATCATCATAATACATTGTTACAGTAAGCATTTATTCATCATCAGATTACATTTTCTTCGAAATTATATTATAAAATGAACAAATCTAAGAACACTTTTAAAAGATCTAATTTTAAGAAATCATATAACATATAACTTAGTACTTACTTTTTTCTGTCATAAAAATTAACTTTGTCACTGTACTTCAAAGTCATTCATATGACAAAAAATTTACTTACTTTTTTCAGTTTACAACTGATTAATTGCCAAGTGCACCGTTAAAAGTTAAATTTTAAACTTGGTTTAAATGAATAAAAGCAAAGCGAATAATTGACATTACTATCAAACATTTGATTTGCATGTATTTATTTAAACAAACTTTAAAATTTAACTTTTGGCGGTGAAACTGGCCATTAAAAGAAGAACAATGATTTTAGAATTCAAGTATCAGTCATGAGGGTCCAATAGTCCTGCATCGGGTCGGGTTGCGGAACGGGTTTATGCACACTTTTTAGATTGCGGACCGGGTGCGGATATGAATATTCGGGTTGAGGATCGGGTGCGGATCGATTAAAGTAGATCGAAGTCACTGTTATTTTCAAAATTTATTAATTCTTCAAATAAAATACAATTGTTGTATTATTTATAAATGTACTTGTACAGGGTGATCAAAAGGAATTGTTATAGTTGGCAATACAATTCCAGAGATCTTTTTATTCCACAGTTGGCCCAACGTCTGATAAAGGCGGAAATGCTATTTGACATTTCTAATAAATACAAATAGGTTATGTCAGGAGTGTGACAGCTAATAGAATTTTGACTTTTTAAATAATAGAAATACTTTAGAAATAAATGTAATAATAAATGTACTCAAATTTAAATTTTAAATGTCACTGTCAACAACAGGAAATGAATTTATGTATCAGGCTTACCAATTTCAAGTAGTTTTTTTTATTGCCAACTGTAACGATTCCTTTTGTGTACTTCTTGTACACAATTATACATTTTCCACATCGGGTCGCGGGTTTTCTGAATTCCACTATAAGTTATTGTAATTCAGATTACGTTGTAGCATTATGTGGAAATTCCATTCCATTTAATATGTGTGATTATCAATATATGCAACTGTAATGAACAGTAAATGTTATTGATATAGATAATTTGCTATTGTTATTAGTAGTTAGTTGTAACATTAATTAATAATGCATTTCATACCCTCCATTACAGATTTGTGAAGGATTTAGAAAAGGTTGTAACCTTTCCAATTTTGAAACAATACTTGGATGCTATCTCTTGTATGGGAATATACATTTATTTATCTCAACAAGAATTCCAGTAAATATGATAAAGAAATACTTTAGGATTAACATTATATTTCGTTTAATATTTTTCAGTTTTCTCTATGTTTTTTCGCTCATGACAAACTTGTCGCAAACTCTCTTCTTTTCTTCTTTTGGGCAAATGATTCAGGACCGAGTAAGTAAAGATAATACATTACTTATACAATTAAAAATGGGAACAAAAAGAGACATCTCGTATTACTGAGAGAGCAAGTTGACAGACCATGATCAACTAGAGCATATTTTTAAAATTCCATTTAATCGGCATCGTATGTTAATAGTATGCTCCCGTTAGTCATGGTCTGTTAACTAACTCTTTTACTAGTGCGAGATATCTCTTTCTTTTGGTTCCCTTCCATCTCTCCCTGGTGAGACGTCTATTGTATAACTCTACATTATAGTAAATAAAATAAATAAATACATATATATCATCACGCCTTTTTACCCATTACTGGGTGTGGCACTCTGCCGAAGCAGATCTCGGTAAGTGATATATTTATGCGCATGAAACTGTCAAATCACGCCCCCCAAAGATGTTAGTGATGAGGGAGCCACAGGGGTAATTTTAAATTGGTGAAAATGTTTTGTCGGCTGTGGGGATCGAACCAGGGTTCTTTGGATTCATAGTAAAATAGGATATAATAAAATATTCTTTCATATTTTGGACTACATGGTTTTATTGTAAAGTTTAAATATAAAAAAAGAAAACGGACGATTTTCGGATTAAATTTAATCTATTATATTAAGAACAATCTTTACAAGAAAAATAAGTCAACCTAAAGAAGTGAACACTTCTTCAGTTAAACAACGAATAGAATCATTGTATGGCTAAGAATTTCACCAGCGCCTAAAATTTCCGTCGGCATCTCTGCTGATCAGACTCTGAAGTCTATAAACAAATATCTGAAACAAATCTGAGTATACAAATAAAAACCAATAAGATGTTAGTGGAAGAGAAATCCTACACCGAATCTGCTTACACTTGCCAATATTCTTCAGAGTTTAGCAATAGCCGACGCTGCATACGACAACAAATGGCAGATGGTCAACAGTCGTCGAGTACAACAAGCCCTAATCTTGGTAATTCTACGAGCGCAGACCAAGACTAAGATATCAGCAGGCGGATTTATCTCTTTGTCGTTCGAGAGCTTTGTGGTGGTATGTATATTGTATCCGCTAAGTACACCATACGAGTACAATGCGGATATATCGAGACATTCCTAATACCATTGCTACCTGTTGTTGGTACATTATATTTGTTTCAGATGCTTAAAACAGCTGGCAGTTTCCTAGCAGTACTTAGATCCACAAAAGAATGAGTTTTTTATGCATTGCTGTCAGTTTTCAATGATTAGATTATAGTTTACTATTATACAGGGTGATCAAAAGGAATTGTTATAGTTGGCAATACAATTCCAGAGATCTTTTTATTCTACAGTTGGCACAACGTCAGATAAAGGCGGAAATACTATTTGACATTTCTAATAAATACAAATAGGTTATGTCAGAAGTCTGACAGCTAATAGAATTTTTTTTTTTAAGTAATAGAAATACTTTAGAAATAAATGTAATATTAAATGTACTCAAATTTTAATTTTCAAATGTCACTGTCAACAACAGGAAATGAATTTATGGATCAGGCTTACCAATTTCATGTAGTTTTTTTTTATTGCCAACTGTAACAATTCCTTTTGATCACTCTGTAGTTGTTCCGATAAATAGATCTCGATACACCAAAATAAAATCGTGGCTGGAATGCGCTTTAACTCCATCCTTTCAGGTATATAATTACAGGTAATCGTAGCCCAGTGGATAAAAGCGAAGTAAAATTTGCATTTATTAATTAGCAAGCAAGAGGTCGTACGTTCAAATCTCACTGACTTCTACTTATAATCAAAAATACGATTGTGTCTGAGTGGTTCTGATTCCACTTTAAGCTGTAGGCTCCCTGTTCTCTAATTGAGATTAAGTTCCTATTCTGCAGAATAACAAATAAAAAAATAAATAAATAAAACAAATTTAACAATAAATGTTACATTTTAAAATTAGAAAATAAAATTAAATAACTCACTTCAGGAGTGCACACTTTTAGAGTTAAGTTATGACTTGCTTAAGAAAAAATATTTTATTAAATTAAACAAGAACAATAAAAATTAATTTTAACAAATTCCATGGCAACAGTTACTTGATCAAAATCAAAGTTTATTTATAAAATTTTTCCTGTTATGGATAAAATGAAAATGATGAATTAGGACATCATTAGATGCAAATTTTTGTTGTCTACAAAAAACTAATTAACTATTTTGCTGAAAAACTATTAGGGGAGCTAATAATAAAATATTTCAAAACATAACTTTGAAATTTGTATGCTTTGTTTAAAATAAAATTACTTAGCAACTATAATTGATGAAAATTTTGACAGTTGTCATTACACAGCAAAGCACATTGTTAATCGTGAATATCTTATTTTTGAGAAAAGACAGAAAGGTCAAAGTGACTTTAGATATTAGAATGTAGTTTTAAATTAATTCTCATATTTCCGTTAGTTGAGTTGTATATTAGTAATTACAAATATAACTATAAATAAAAAATAATAACAATAATTACTACAATACTTTTTTATTTGTAAATATTTCTCCATATTGTCGATCCTAACAAACATATGAACAGAAATTCAATTTCTGTTCATGGCATCTCCGATTTCCGATAATAAAAGTTAGTATAACTACTTAGAAAACTGTCAGACACAACATGCATTCCCACAATATTTCTAATCAGGAGCCGATGGTTAAAATTGACACAGTGTAATTACATGTTGTGTTTACAAATATGTGAATAAAGTGTGAGCAGCAACCTGTAGCATCGGCGTCGACGAAGTTAGTCAGTTCCCAAGCTCCTAGTTCAAGGCTATGTCTGCACGCAGCACCAATATCATTGTAATTGTATCACAAAATATGTGGAAGTGTATATCCTAACTTTGAAGCTATTTGGTGTTGACATTGAAATGAAATTGGTCACAGTGTGGTGACAATTTTGGAGATGAGCTTCAATATTTTGTAACTTTGATTATTTTCTGATGAGAGTTCATTCAAAACAGAGTATTTATGCAGAAAAATTTCATAAATATTTAGTTTTAAATATTTTTAAAACAATTTTCTCAAATTATTACTAATGACTGACGTGCAATAAGAAAGGAATCATAGAAACAAATGCAAAACGCAATTTAATTTAATTTTACTACAAAATAAATAAACCCTCATCATCTGTTACCAGTCAAAAAATTAATTATTATTCATAATTTTTCAATAAATTACCACCATTTTAGCATTCTGTGATCAAAATAATTGATTCCTATTATTAATTTTATGCATTTTGCGTTCTTGCGAAGCTACCAATTATATTCTTTTTAATTTCCTCAACGTTCTCTAAAATCGGATTTTGTTACTTTTATTTATTTGTACTTGTATACATTGTCTGAAACCTTAATTTTGTTAGGAATATTTTTTCCACATGTTTTTCAACTAGTTTTACTACTGGATTCATATTCCACCAAGACAGTAGTGTTACCAGACTACGCAGGGCGGTACAATACGCCGAAGCCCCAGATTTAAGAGGGCCTCCACGGTAATAATAAAAATAAAAAAATAGATTTTGTAGATGTAAATACGGCCCTTTTATTATTCTTAACAATTCCATTTTCAGTAACATCAGCTGAAAGATCATTTAGTATACTTAAAATTATTAAATCTTCCGCAATTATACAAGAAAGACTAAATGATCTTTTTGAACTCACATCATTCAAAATAAAGTTTACAGTACCTTGGAAACCGATGGAAAGTAATTAAAAAAATCCCAATTTTTTATGGTTCTAAATTTTGACTATTAAAACGCTAATTGTACTTATTATTTACGCACATTTTAAAAAATTTATAAAACAAATAGAGACATTAGCTTATAACACCAGTAAACAGACATATTTTAACAAATTTTACTAGAAATAATAAACAATTTATTTTCAAAAAACAAATTTCAATTCATGGCATACTTAACTGTCAATATAAATTCACGCTTCAAATTTAATAAATTTCCACATTGTCGGTTATATAATTTTTGTTCGTTGTAAAAAACATTGTACAAAACTCGTCCCCAAATCGTCATATTCGCGCAAATTAAAGCACGAACGAAGCGAGTGCTTTAAAATTGCGCTCATGTGCAAAGTATAACTTTGCGCACTTGTTATGTAAATAGCTATTCAATTATTGCTATAGAAAATGAAGCAGCTTGTAAATTAGATTTAAGTAAACTAATTAAATTTTTTTCTGATTTGAAAACTAAAAGAATACAAATTTAAATTGCATTACTTTTTTATTTAACGTAATTTTATTTAGATATATTTTCTTTTTATAAAAAATATATATAATCTTGTTATCTTTTAATCTTATAATTTGTTCCAATTTATGTTTTTGTCACTTTTCACTTTTGAAATATAGATTAAAGGGAGTCCCCAAATCAATCTTGCGCCGGGGTCATGCATTTATAGCCACGCTCCTGCACCAAAATTATTATTTTCAAAATAATATAAAGTTTACTCGAGTTTTGATGCGGGCTAGTTTGCCTGATAAACGCAGCCTTGCAAAGGTCATATCCTTATATGTTTGAAAACATTCTTCCTGTAAACACATTCAGTATCACACCTATTCTGCGAACTTTGTTGCGCATTTCACCACACTTAATAACATGCAGTATTCGCTGAGTTTAGCGTCACCGCATCACATTTACTAGTAATTTACTTGGCAAATGCACCATCAAAGGTTGTTAGAATCAGTCACATGCACACATGTTTGTCCTTGTGCCCTTATGCCCCATATCAACTCTTGCACGTTCAATGTTGTTACTGCAAGAGGCAAACACCAACACGAAAGACTTTGGATCTCTACAGAGTATATAAGAACAAGTAATGGAACATATAATGAGATTATTTACTCTCTATGGCGCTACGGTGCTACGAATAGATTACTAATTAACATTGACAATGAGAAAGGTACAAGGACAATAGCAAAAATAATTCAATCGTTGAAGAGACGAACTTTAATATCTGCGTTTGACTCATTGTAATATGACTTTTAGTGATAAAATACTGTAGTAAATATTGGTATCTTTTTCTGTTAATTTTACACTATTTATTGTGTGTTGAATTGATCAATTTTAGATTTAATTCGTATTTTTGGTTGATGTTATTATAAAATAAATGAAATATAAATATATCATCACGCCTTTTACCCATTATTGAATGTAGCACTCTACCGAAGCAGATCTCGGTAAGTGATATATTTATTCGCGTGAAGTGCGGCTACATGCCGTCAAATCATGGCCCCCAAAGATGTTAGATGTTATTATAATTTATATAAAAATGTTAGTATTAGTAGATAATGCGCAAATTGAAAAAACATCCATTTTATGTGAAAATTAAAATAGTTTTTCGTTTGTAGGTATGTACTTCATTCTTACTACTTTTACATGCTTTTAATTGTCTCTTTTGTTAATATTAAGCATCATATTGACATGTAAATCTTTATGAATAAATTATTATTATATAAAAATGTATTAGTAAGTAATATGAAATAATAAAAATTTTCATGCAAGTTAATAAGTGATAATAAAGTTCAGATGACATAATTCTGTTATATACCTCAATTTACCAGAATTTTTAAAAGGACAACAACAACAGTAATAAATTTCCTCGCTTTACGTCAGCTTCAACCTTCAACTGATTCATGGCCATTTATGATTATGACGTCAGCACCAAAAACCACAGCGCTCGCTTATTGTTAATATTCTTCAGCAAGCTCGAGCTGAGACAACTTGCTGAAGGGTTAAATGCGCTTGCGTAAAGCCGGTAGAAGGGGAGATTTGAACGTGGTGGGGGCGCGCGAAATTGTGAATGAACGCGTGTGGCGTCGGAGGGGAGAGGCGCGAGGAACGGGCGTTCGCGGGATTTAGGTGCCGTTAGGACACCCGGAAACCCCCAAAACATCTGGCGCGGCCACGTCGATTTTGGTTGCAGCGCGGCGCATCTAGTAGTATCTTTAATTCCAGATCAATACACCGCTAAACTCTCCCCTCCAATTACAAGCGAGCTTTCAGGGTGTGTAGCCAATGACGCAGGAGCTTTCATCCACGTTGGTGTTTGCCGCATTTTGACCGGTTTCGAATGTGGAAGGTGGGAGAGGCGCGATTCACCCCGCCACTGACGGTTTCATTCAGAATGTGTGGGTGAGAGATCTGCGGGTTGTGCGGCGACCAGAGGGGATGTTTCGCTTCTTATAAATAGGTGTGCCGAGCGCTCCCACTCCATATTTGTCGCAGAAGTTGAGCGGTTTACGTGTCCACAGCAAATTCAATCGTGCAAGCTTTCCAACTATTTCATCTCCATCTGATTATTCTCTAATCGTAAGTACTGTTTACATTTTATCATTTGTGTTTACAATTTCAAGTATTTGCAATATTTTCATATTACATAGTTTAACTATTCAAACTAATAAAGTGACAACTATTACTAAATTGAAATTTAGCCAATGTAGACTAATGATTTTTGTACGAAGTGTGAATGAATGAATGAATGTTCGTTTGCCGAAATTTCTATGGGTGCAAGAGAGACATCAAAACGACCTGTTGGAACTAGGTCAGCTATCGACCTCGGGAACAAAGTCTCTCTTGTACAGCATCCCTTCTGTTTGTCACTTTCGCTGTAGGTAACTCAATTATGAAACTAATTAATTACGGACAATGAACATTCAAAATGTACGTCAATATTTCAACAGTATTATCTCGTTTTTTCCAGATGACTGAGACCGTGTTCAAGCCGATCAAGCTTCGAATGATTGTGATGATGATACTAGTGCCGTATGGCTTGATGGCCTACCCTGTGTTTGGCATGAAGCGATATGGGCGGTCTACGACGCATCCTCAAAGTGGATGGGGCATGTCTTCGATGATGCACGTTCCATCTTACTACTACCAGGCTCTTCCAAGGCCGCAGCCGCAACCCCAACCACAACCACAAACATACCATCCATATTCTTATTATGATGCCATGAACTTGTACGCTCCTGAATACGACGATTATTACTACCCACAAGAGTCTCAAGTAGCTTATCCTTTCTATTATCCTATTTCCCGAGCAGGTTCCAGCAACTATGACTTTTACCAGCCCTTCGTTCCTTATTACTACACTCCTAATCCTTATACTTATTATGAGAATTCGGATCCTATGGAAGATCTACAAGAAGAGGTTCTACAAGAAGAAGAGCGTGAACAACGCGAAGAAGCTTACCCAATTGGCCAAGAAACCTGGTATGAACCAGATGGCACTGAAACTCACGAAGACTCCATAGATGATGTAAACGCAGCGTTCATGAAGAACTTGATGTTGTATAACAACGCCATGGCACAACCATACGTCTATGGAAAAGTACAAGCTGACTCCTTTCCGCAACAATATGGCGACTTGGATAACTGGAACACAAATCCTTACAGTACTGATGACAAGGACGAAGAAGAGCTTCATATGTTGACAGAAGCTCCTAAGAAACAAAAACCTAAAAGCAACAAGAAACAAAGCGCAGCGCATGAACGCATGCAGATGTTCAACAACAACAACCGAAACCAGAAGAATCGCTACGACCCAAACAACAGCGAATCATGGCTGAAGAACAAACGAACCAATACAATCACCGGTAAGGAGATGAAATACGACATGTCCTTCACATCTCGCAAGCCACAGAAGGTGATGAGTAGCGAAGTATCATCAACAGCATCGTCGACGTCGGTGTCTCCAACCAGTACGCAAGCGACGCGCGACGCCCGAGGAGGCCAGAAGGAGGTGATGATGATCCGGCCAGCGACGCCGGTGCGACGGCCGTTCTCCGAGCCCGTGATGCAGCTGTTAGCACAGCAAGGCGGACCCGAACGCAAGCGGACGCCCTCCGTCTACGACACAATCAAACACATGCTGGAGATGGAGAAGAACTTGGAAAAGGTTAGTCACTAATTGACTTTATTATTAGATTGTTACTACGGATAAAAACTTTGCATCGCTCAATGGACTGGATTGAATATTTTAAATATGTACAGATTATTAAATAAATTATTTTTACATGAACTACATATTTTTAGATTTAATTGAAACAGTATTCCCAACATATTTTAATGAATATTTAACATGCAATACCTAATAATAGATTTTGTTCAATTATTTACCCATTACCAGTTTGGTTACATGTCAGTAATTAAATATTTTGTATTTAGTAAATTACAGTATCAAATAAAATCCAAGCATAATTTTGGATATATTTAAATTATTTTCCAAATACGAATGAATTGTAACCTGTAGATAAACCACACTTAAAGCAAATAGAAAAATTTATATTTCAATAATTATGCAGTGGCGGCGTTAGGGGCTGCAAATTAATGCAACACGTTGGGCTTTATGGCCTAAGGGGGGTGGGGCACAACATTTGAAAATATAATAAAAAATAATTATTAAACAAAAATAAATAATTAAATGAATAATAATAAACAAGTCTAAAAATGTCAGATTAATTACCATTTCCAAGCAATTAATAAACGCTCTTTTATACTTAAACATGTAATTAATGATAAAACAACAACGAGAAAAACTGGTTGATTTGCCTTATTAAAAATTTTTGCGAATATAGAAGCTAGAAAAATACACTTTTTTTTAAATATATTTTTGTTAATTTTGTTTTATAACTATACTAATATATATATGGGGTAGCTAGCTCAGTGGTATCAAGTCGGCCTGTGGATCCTGAGAACCCTGGTTCGATTCCCACAGGCGACAACCAATTTTCATAATTTCAAAAAAACTACCCCTGTGGCTTCCCCACCACAAACATCTTTGGGGGCCGTGATTTGACGACTAGTAACCGCACTTCACGCGCAAAATATATCACTTACCGAGATCTGCTTCGGCAGAGTGCCACACCCAGTCATGGGTAGAAGGCGTGATGATATATTTATTTTATTTTTTTTACTAATATATTCATATTTTTCAAAATATATTTCTTAATTTAATTCATGTTATATTCTTCAATTTATAGTTTCATCACTGCGATTAATTGTTACAATACGATTAGTTACTACATAAAACACTGCAGTTAAAAATATTTCAATTGATATTGAAATTTAGAAACTTGATAAAAATATAACATGGGGTAATACCTCAGTGGTATCGAGTCTGCCTGTGGATCCTTAGAACCCTGGTTCGATCCCTACAGCCGACAAACATTTTCACAAAATTAACATCTTTGGGGGCTGTAATTTAACGGCTGGTAACCGCACTTCACGCGCATAAATATATCACTTACCGAGATCTGCTTCGGCAGAGTGGCACAACTCATAATGGGTAAAAGGCGTGATTATATATTTATATTTATATATTTATAAAAATATATATTATAATCACGAATGAAACCAATGATGCATAAATAAAACAAAATAGTCAAATATGATTAATTAATGAAAACCAAATATTAAATTTAAATTTATAAATTCCATAAATTATCGCGCATAAATTAGCGAAACAAATATTGAAATAAAAATCGAACAGTTTTATCCGAAAAATGAATTCGAGTTCTGTTTACACGTTCGGTTCGATTTTCCCATCCCCGACGGCCAGCGGTTCCATTCATAACGGGTGCCGGCGGCGGCAGAGAGCGTCGCGGCGCTAGACTTGGCCTCTTGCCAACTGCTAGTGTGTCGCCGGTATAACTCGCCCATTCACAAAGATAAACAGCCTAGGATGGCTCTGTGAGCAGAGCTGAGCACATGAATACAAATTCGAGATATTCTCTGCTGACACACATTCATTCAATTTACTCAACTAACAAAATAATTTTGTAATTGGACTATACAAATTTTAATGTAGGTCAAAGGAATGTAAATATCACACTGCTATTGTTTGAATCCCCTAAAAAAAAACATACAAATGTGAAAATAATATACGAAAAAAAATTTCAAACTAATATTTTAAGGTTAAGACAAACCTTGGTTTAAGATATGTAATATGTTTATTTACTTCGTCGTTCCAGTACACTTATCGTCTAATAATAAATTTAAAAAAAAAACTAAAACTAAGTCAGTATTTTAACAAAACTGTGGTAAGGGTTTCATTGCAAGATGTTTATGAAAATTTGGTCACGAGCATCAGCATGTGTTTCCAATCATACAAGTTTTGCAATGCCCGTTGCCACTCGTATGTTACATAATTATTATTTTTTAAATGTTCAACAATGGTTCTCTTGGAAACAACACCATAAACGATTTCAGTGTGGCGCCACGCGTTGCAAAGAAATATTTCCCACATTTTGAATATTGAAAAGTCAACATATCAACATTAAAATGAGTATAGAAAGTGTCTTTTAGAACATTCAGTGCGGCATGAAATCGTTTATGATGATATTTCCACGACAACCATTGTTGAACATTCTTTTTTTTTAATTAATATGAAATATAACAGCAGATGACAGATTTCAAATAATATCAATTCAAGCTAGCACAGTGGTATGAAGTCGGCCTGTGGATCCTGAGGTTCCTGGTTCGATTCCCACAGGCGACAAATTTTCATAATTTGAAAAAGCTATCCCTGTGGCTCCACTACCACTAACATGTTTGGGGGCCGTGATTTGACGACTGGTAACCGCACTTCATGCGCAAAAATATATCACTTACCGAGATCTGCTTTAGCAGAGTGCCACACCCAGCAATGGGTAGAAGGCGTGATGCTGATATATATATATATATATATATATATATATATATATATATATATATATATCACTTATTATTCCAAAAATAATTAAAATGAAATAAATAAATAAATATATCATCACGCCTTCTACCCATTACTGGGTGTGGCTCTCTGTCGAAGCAGATCTCGGTAAGTGATATATTTTGCGCGTGAAGTGCGGTTATCAGTCGTCAAATCACGGCCCCCAAAGATGTTAGTGGTGGAGGAGCCATAGGGGTAGTTTTTTAAAATTATGAAAATTGTTTGTCGCCTGTAGGAATCGAACCAGGGTTTTCAGGATCTACAGGCGGACAGGCAGAAATAATTCAACACAAACAAAGAACCCACACATTTGTCATCGGAAAAACAAGGGGAAAACTGTTTGTAAGTGGATAAAAATTTGATTTGTCTTCAGTACCTTGAAAACAGCGAATATAAATGTAAATTTTAATCAATTTCTGCATTCGATAAATTATCCCATTATGACTCACTCGAAGTTTAATTTTTCTCAGGCCATATTTTAATTTGCTTCTCTCAATTTTAATTATTTTGAGATAAAACGACTTAAGCAATTTGACATTAGATGAAAGCTCTTCATCTTTGGTGTCGTGAATTTTTCATGTCATTTGTCACCAAGCAGCTTCATTCTCGTTAAATATTTAAATATTTTTGATACCAATACTTTACTTTTGACCATTTTTTAAAGCTTTATTGTAACACATTTACAAATAGAATTGATGTGCATTAAATATTTCTTCAAACGCCGTACTGCTGAAATAGTCTATGCCATACATCTACTCTTCTAACAACACTCATTACACATCAATATTTTCCTATTGTTAAACATAAATTAACAAATAAATCTCGAAACACAAATTAGCAAAGTGCTCTTAACTTGTTGCAGGAATACAGGACACAAGATTACTACCGACCTGCAATGAGGAAGAGGTACGTATCCAGTGAAGAAAGCCTTGTAGAAGAATTGGCCGGTTTGAAGAAAACAGCGTAAGAATATTTCTTTCTTCATGTTTTAATCTCATTACTATCTATGTACTTTTTACATTTTAAATATGATACAGAATTTATTCTTCAAGGCAGGAGCGAATTATTGAAGGACAATCATATTTGTTTACTCATTATCCGTTCCAAAACATTGAAAACAATTTTATTGATAAAAGTATTTTTTCATAAAATTTCATGTAAAAATTCCGGGAGAAGATGTAAATTTGTACAGAATTCGCTCCAGCCAACTGGGTTCCAATCAGTGTTAATTAATTTTGAGACTGAACACATATATTAAGTGTGATGTAGCATAGCATACGATATGTATTGGAAGATTATTTCGACTGTATTTGAACGTTAATACGGAAAACGTCCACGTAGCGATTCGTTCGCGATTCGCGAAGCTGAGCATGCACAAAATCTCCATCCCGATGTTGCTAAAGTATACTTTTAATTTTTCTGCCACTAGCTATCTGACAATTAGTTTTATCTTACTTTTTTGTATAATTTCAATTGGTTATTTTATTATTTTAAAAAAGCCTAAGAATTATTAATAAAAATAATTCAAATGTTCAACGTTTTATTTGTCAAATAAATATTTGAAATAAAAATTTTGCTACATATTTCAGAGAAAACTAAATATCATTTGTTCCATTTTAATTTAATTATACGGGGGTGTATTTTTATGTTATCTACCGAACCATAAAAAAAACATGTATTTTATAAAAAAAATACACTTATGCCATTTCTTTTCTAATTATCCTGCACCGTTAGAAAAAAAATCCTTGGCCAACTCTGCAAAAATTGTTTAACAGCTTCTTCATCAAATTAAAATTACCCCTGTGGCTTCCCCACCACTAACATCTTTCAGGCCGTGATTTGACGGCTGGTAGTTACAGTTCACGCGCATAAATATATCACTTACCGAGATCTGCTTCGGCAGAGTGCCACTCTCAGTAATGGATAAAAGGCATGATGATATATTTATTTACTTTTTTATTTATTTATAGGGGTGGCTAGTTCAGTGGTATGAAGTCGGCCTGTGGATCCTGAGAACCTTGGTTCGATTCCCACAGGCGACAAACAATTTTCATAATTTCAAAAGCTACCCCTGTGGCTCCTCCACCACTAATATCTTTGGGAGCCGTGATTTGACGATTGGTAACCGCACTTCACGCGCAAAATATATCAATTACCGAGATCTGTTTCGGCAGAGTGCCACACCAAGTAATAGGTAGAAGGCGTGATGATATATTTATTTATTTATTTTATTTATTTTGAGTGCTTCATCTGAAGCAAAACACTTTGCTCTGGGATATTTTTAAAAAATATTAAATAAATAGCAGCCTCATGTCGCTAAATCAGGACTATAAGGTTAACTCTATAAACCCACAGTCATTGATTAGTTGCTGAACTTCATTTGCTTTATGAACCCGAGAATAATCATAACTCATTTTATCAACAAATGAACCTGCATATATCTTTATAAATCGCATGAATTAAATTAAATTTCGCACATGTACTTGTCAATGTTACAGCTATTTTATAATAATTTGTTTGACATAATTGCTTTTTTGTTTTATGGCTAGGTAGATAACATAAATATACGCCCTCGTAGTTCTTTCGGCAAAAAATTGTTTTTGATCATCATTAGCTGACAAAACAAGATAAAAAATTATAATTTTAAATTGATATATAAAGAAAAGTCTACAGTATTTTTTATACATAAACAAAAATAAATATGTTCTGTACTTTCCAGACTGTTCGTATACACTGTAATTTAGTAATTAATTTTGTAAAGAAAATGAAATTAATTAACTAAGTGAAATAACTTATTTGTTTCTCTGAAATAATGTAGCAGTCAATGGTTTGATAAATATTGTCATATTTCAGTGAAGTTAAAACTAATTGTTGAATTGCTTTCCGCACAAAAACGAAAAAGCTGTATACATTGTAAATAGAGCAACATCGGGATAATGCAACTGCAGAATTCATTGTCCGTGTTGTTAAGGAACCACTACTTTAATACTGTAACACTGAATTTGTGATACAAACAGAGAACAAGGACTGTGTCACAAGTAGACTTGACACTGTTGTTTTAAACTTCTGTTGATGATTATCATAGCAACGGGCCGAGAAGCAACAGTTTCACAGACCACGCGCTTGATAACTATTCGCAGGTTATGTTTGGTTTGCAAATGCTTTTTGGCTTTTAGCAAAATGCGATCAAATTCAATGCAAGTATCTTAAAATCTCATCTAAATTCTAAGGCTGATTCTGCTTCGCTAAAATAACATCACGCTCTCTTGCATTAATTTGTTGAATTAGCGGAAAACATAATGGAAATCATAAATACAATATTTATGAATAAAGGACAAGAACATAAAAGACAATTAAATTCATTCAAATTAGCGGATTCAGTACTGCTCTCTCTTTCTAAAAAAGCTTCTGTAAATATAACGACATAAAAGAAACATAATGTAATAATGAATTAACAAGAAAAACAAGTGCTGCATTCTTTCCCTGCATTGAAAATGAAATGTAGACTGGAAACAATTTGAAAACTCGTTTACGAATATAACTTAAATAAACCAGATAATTTCATATAGCAAATATTTCACCATTTTCATATTAATTTCGCAATATATTTTAAACAAATATTTTGATAAAAAAATTCGTATCTTTCGAATTTTGTAAAACCAACAAAGCAGAAAGCTAAGAATGGTATTACTTGTTGCTTGTTTCCACGGTTCTATTTTAGGAACAAATATTGATCCATTCCTAGAACGTTTCTGTTAATAATTTCTTCATTTTACATTATTGAATACTTACTAATTACATTATGTGAAATAATCCTGCTGTATGTTTTCTTTTATACAGTTTAAATACCTACATTCAACATTTTCACAATTATCTACAAGCATTTAAACTATTATTCATTATTTAACATCGTATATTTTCCGCTGTTACACTTATCTAAATTATTTTGGAGACAAATGAAGATCTGACACATGATAAAGGATATAAGTTCCAAAGTGAATATTTTACAGGAAACATCAAAAAAACTTACTTAATTGTTTATGTAAGAACCAATTTTATTAAGCAATGAATACATATTAATTTTAATAAAGTAAGAACATAGTAAGGTACTTATTAACATTTTTCAAAATAATTGTTTGTTTAACTAGGCAAAAATGTAGCAAATTTACTGCCGCGGCTTCTAGTTTCATAGCCAAGACTATTATGACTCTAGCTAAAGCAGTAAATCAGCTTTTTGTCGTGGAGAACACATTATTTTTTTACCGATTATTTAAAACTAATATTAATTTCATGATAATTTTCAATATTTTTAATGCTATTGCCATTATTGTAGTCACCTTGTTACTATATAAAACAAATCTGGTATTTATAATTTCCTGAAAGTCAATCCACTTCTTGTGATGTTTTAAATCAGTATGTATTAATTAAATTTATAATATATAATGGAAAGTGAACGAGAAATCCCATTAGAGATTAAAGAAGCGGCATGTAGATGGAATTGTATTTATGAAATGAAATCACAAATACCAAATTTGTTTTCACAGCCTGTCAGTTTTCAACAAAAGCCCACTTTTACTGTCAATCGGCAAAAACATATACAGCTCATTTGGCAAAAGAGTTTTAGGTAATCCTAAAATTTGGATTAGTTAATTGTCTCAAAAATTAATGCATCAAAACTTTCAAATCACATTCCTAATAAAATACTAAAATATAAATTTCATAGTAACAACTACTGACAAAAAGAAGTAAAAGTCAAAATTTGATATATATTAACAACAAAATTTTGAATGAAATAATGCAGATTTTCAATTACAAAAAAATGCGTTATTCTTTGTCAGTAATTAAAACAACTTCATATAATATTGAATGTGGATTTATTTCATTTATTTAACTCAAACATAAAGTTTCATTGGTGCAAACGGATATTAAAACCTCAAACTATAAAAGAACATACTGTTATATTTGTTTTATGTTTATGTTTCAATGAAGTTAATATATTATATGAAATTATCGTTCTACGTATATTTACGAGCACAACTGTAACTGAGCGTGACTGTTTTAATGTTTATCTAAATCACATCAATACTATGTAAACTATTTATATCGCAATATAAAATTCATAAAATATTATTTGATAAATTAATATGAAAAACAATACTTTTACAATACCTGTTCTGTAAGTTACCCATTAATGACAAAATTTAAACACAGTGGAACTTTTATTGCACAGTTGGTTTCCTTGGTTACATCAGGACTATAATATTTACTTACCATTCACCGTGGACAGTAAGTAATTATTATAGATCAAGGTACTGTTTATTTTGACAACAATTTGACAGCTGTTAATTTTGTAAACTATTTTTCTTTTCCTTCTATTTGTGCAGATATTGTAAAAAATACCTTACCTACCTCGAACTGCAAGTCATTTCTTAGGTCGCAAATATTTAGGAAATCTTGACCCTACGAGCCTCGATTTCCCAAACTACATTCTTGACCTAAAAACTGTCACTTACCGTTCATGGTACATAATATACAATTTATTAAAAGATGATTTGATAAATACGCTTCTCAATCATTTAACGAAAGTTAATTAATATAAATCGTATATTCAAATAAAGAGAAAATTTAGTTCGCTAAATTTGAGTTACATTTAATGTAATGAATGAAACGTGAATAATGGCTCTGAAGAACATTAAGAGGCATTGCAGTTACGCACAATTGCAGTTGTAGGAAAGATCAGACATTAAACTTGATAACTCGAAACCGACTGTTAAGACTCAAGAGTCCGAGTTCAACAGCGAGATTGATAAACCTGTAAATGCAGTAGTTTACGTCCAATGTATTGAATGTTTATTTATGTTGACACAATTTAATGGAACGTGTCTTTCAATGCTGTTCATGACAATGAAAGTGTACCGCACACGACAAATCTTAAATGCAATTGTAGAATAAGTATTTTTATTTAAAATTAAAGCTTACATTTTCAATAAGAAGAGAAAACTTTTAATTTTTTTTACTATGAGTAAACTGCAACTTCCACTTAAAGTATTTAAGAGTTTTGCCTAGAGCCGGATCTAAGATGTACCGTATTAAAATTGTACCATTTAGATTTTGAGGACACAAGTGTTGATTTCATTTGCCATTTGGCTCACTTTAATCCATATAATTTGTTGTAAGTGTCAGTTAAATAGATTGACAAATAAGTGATCTGATTCAAATGGCAAACGGAATATCGAGCTCCTTATTTATGTTAGGACTAGTTTTGCCATCTCCAGATAAAGTTCCCGATAACTATCGGCAGGATAAATGAAAGAAATATCAAATAATAAAATTACATTCTGTATAATTATTACCAATTTCGTAGTAATTTGGATTATTAGAACAATCCTGAAAATGAAAGAATGATCCTTTTGCATTTTTGACTAAACTCAATCAACTCAAAATTTAATTTAATTTACTAATTAGTTTTGAATTTGCAATAAAAAACAGAAAGTAATAGTTATTTCTATACTTAGAGCAGAAAGTAGTCTATTTCCACATGCGCAATCATTTAAGAGCGGTAAGGACACTTTCTGTTCGAGGTGTCCACAATATTTTTTCTACGGTCGTTTAGAAACACTCAAAAAGAATTTAAATAAATTTTTCGACAGTTTTTCTGTTTTGAACCTCGAGCGATAATTTTCATATATCTATAGATGCGATGATATACTCTTACTTTACCGCTCGGCGATCGGAAAAATATTAACTTTCTGCCTCCAACTCACAGTTGGTAAAGTCTATTTTCTGTTCGGTCATAGAAAAAGTATAGTTCATACTTTTTAAACGGTTGGTTCGCGGGCCCATACTGATTAAGCATTTTTAAACCTATTTTGGTCTTTACGATCGTAAAATTTCCAACCACATTTTTTAGCACCTTGTTTACTCGTAGTCACCGAGTTGGATGATGATAACTTGTACTGAAATAAAAATGAGATACAACGCGACATTCCTGAAATTGAGCTACTTTGTGTAGGCAATAGATTGCACGACTGTTTTAGATATTGCACATGTCATATTTAGTCTTAGATCCAGCTCTAGTTCTGACTAAATCAGCTACTAGACAAGAAATTAATGAGAACGTCCGTATCGAATTGATAACTTTTATACTACTAACGTCTTGCTATTACAAGCACAAACATTTTGATTTATTGTTGAGATTTTAAATCATTAAACTGATGTTACATATTCGAAAATATTTTTGCATACAAATATTTAGATATTAATATAGATATTTATTTTATCTAACGTTTTGCAAGCTTCCTTCTGATAACCTATCGATCTTCAATCGAATATCAATAAGCTATTTTTGTATAGATATAAGGTTACATTTATCTATAAAGAGAAAATGAGAGAAAGTGGTTGGCCCATTGTGATTTATATGATAATAATAACGTTTTCATGGTGTCATGTAGTTTATGTAAAATACATATATTAGAACAATTCTGTCATGTTGATAATTATTCGTAAGTACAAAATAATTTTCCAAATTTATTACATCATTATGTGTGACTGATAAGGCAACTCGTGCAATTCCCACTTTTTCAAAATTAGCTAACAACTGCCTGAAGGTAGATTTACCCTCTATTTATTGCAACGACGAAGGTTGATTCGAAGATTATACTTTCATATTTTGTCGCTCGTGTGATGGCCGATTTATTAATGCTGGGATAAAGTGACGGATAAGTCAACTGTCAAAAAACAATATCGCATCGAAATTACAGCATAAATTATATTATAATTATTTGTATATATTACATAGCTCGTGAACTTGTCAACTACAAATGACAAATTTTGATAACGCTAACCATATGTCAGTGACAAGGTGTATTAGAATATTTTGTATTTACGACTAATGTATTACTTCATCGTTGAGAATAATAGCATCCATACTAGCATCGTTGTATAATATACTATTATTAAACTGTATTATAAAAATTTAAAAACTGCAAAATTTATTACGAATTTGAATTTAACAGTTGCATAATAATTATTTGTCAAATATCGATAAGATATTTTTACATTTTTGCACAAATTAAATGGAGAAATAGTGATATTTCTTAATAGAGTAAAATATGTTCCTTCTATTATTAATGGGGTGGCTAGCTCAGGGGTATGAAGTCGGCCTGTGGATCCTGAGAACCCTGGTTCGATTCTCACAGGCGACAATCAATTTTCATAATTTCAAAAACTACCTCCACCACTAACATCTGGTGATTTGACGACTGGTAACCGCTCTTCACGCGCAAAATATATCATTTACCGAGATCTGCTTCGGCAGAGTGCCACACCCAGTAATAGGTAGAAGGCGTGATGATATATTTATTTTTTATTTATTAACTTTTTTTTAATGTAATATATAAAAATAACAAGAAGATTTGAGTAAAATGTATAATTTACCACCTCAAACACAATAACATTTATACATTTGACAGTTGAATAATCCCACTGTGTAGTACAATATTTTTTCACCAGATGCCATCTCAGAAATAAGTATAATGGCGTGATTTACTGGGTTTCGACAAAAAGGACGAAATAATCACATTGCCTTTCAAAACACACGAGTGAAAAAAAGGAAGCATCTTTCGAATCCTCTCTCGTAAATAATTATTTTGTCATATGTGGAGAAGAGAAAGCAAAATAGAGATCAAAGTTTTCTTTGTTGATTTAATCAATTTGCTCTCGCATTTGTACTCAGAACTTGTACCTATGAAATAATAGCTTTAATAGTGTAGGTAAGAACATAAAATGTTGCTCAAAATGTTCTCCCATTCTTTTCAAATTAATACTCTCTTTGCTTGTAGGGCATCTAAGCAAAAATCTCTATTTAATTTACGTTTACAAGTACAATGGAATTATTTTATAGGAATGTATAGTACAAAACAAACGCAGTGTAGATTGTAAGTTCATAAAGAGAGCTTATAATTTAGTTGTTTTTATCAAGGACGGTAGTCTGGTAATAATTAATTTCTATGCTGAATATCCTTCGGCAGTTGAGTGCTATTTTCATCAGCATTGTTTAATTTGACCTGTGATATTTAAGCGTATTACCCAACTGCTTGGAAACCATTACGCGAAGAAGTAATTGAGCATAAGACAGTTTATGAATAGTTACCAAGTACCTAATCGCCGTTGCCAAGCTTTTCGGTACAACCTAACCTAATTCGTTACTAATTGAAGGAAACTTTAAGGACTCATTTGAAATAATTCAACAATTTTGTAGAAACTCCTTTCATTTTTGTCTCGTCTAAACGCCACAACAAACTAGTACTGGGTTGCATGAAAGTTTTATCAGTTCATTAGCAACTAACGGTTCAATAAGTTTTAGAAAATCACTGTTGATACTGTTGCTAGATAAACAATTCTTTAACTAAATAATTCATTTTTTTCTTGCAACTCAGCATAGAACTACCAAACGAGACATGAATGAAATTAGTGAGAACAACTTTACAATATGAATATTCATTGTAGTCTATTTCTTGCGTCGGAACTACGACTTTTTGACAGTATTATATTGTCTTCACTAGGTAATTAACAAAAAGTCTGGACTGTTAAAACGTCGTAAGTATAAATATTAGTAAAGTCTACTGTAATTGTTGAATTATAAATTCTTTACATTCTCACTGGATGTTTTCTGTTCCGTTCAGTGGACGTCAATACTGAAGCGATGTATTTTTATGTACCCTATAGATTTAGAATTACTTCATAAGTGTATATATTTAGTACGAACCTGGCCTAATACTTCTTATCACACTGAGTTGAAGGAATATGTAATTTAAGACACTGTTTACTTAGGCTCAATACCGAATTAAGCTACCTCATTTAGGCCATCGATGTTACAGTCACTAAAATATATTATTAAACAACTCAAACTGAGTTAACATTGATGACAAAAATTTTGAAAATATATTGCAACAATTTTTGGTGATGTATGAACACGCATATCTTTCTTATTGTAAATACTCTTATATCACAAAATACTGACATTTGATATCGAATGTTTTCTGTTGTCTCATGTTTCCAAACGATTTTAAAGGACATTTCAAAAGTTACGACAAGACCAACGAGAAATATTTGATATCAAATGTTGCTAAGGGATAATTTCGATTGATAACATCGCAATATACTTAATTCGGTATTGATTAATTTAAACGTTTCGATCTGATGCACAAACTGTAAGTAAGCGACAGATTTGATTTCAGAAGAAGAGACACAACTGGCATAACTAGTAGTAAGTTAAGTAATGTGTTTTTAGATAATAAACTTATCCTGAAGGTGACTAAATGTACTTACCATATAGCTATATTCTTCTAAACCCGAACAATAAACTCAGTAAAAATATCTGACGCCATTTTGCCACCCAGTATTTTCAATACTTTAACAATTGAACTCAAAAGCTGCTCTGTGATTGTACAGACAAATAGTGTGTCCTCAACGGCCTGTTGTGAAATGTAAAAATCAAAGCTGTTGTTTATCTTAAAGTGAATGTAATTCTGAGGAAAAGAAGTCAATTTAGCGACTTGTGTGATGATAATTTTGAGGGCTGTAGACGAAATGAAGTGTGTACATATCCTTGCTTGAATATTTTATACCAATATTGTATATACTATATTTTGATATGATGTGAACTATATAACTGGATGACTACTACAGCAGACTCTATCTCGATGTATAAGAACCTTAGAAAGCAGATGAAATATAACATTCCCATAATTTTTAAAAATATAGCTTCTTTTCAAGAGCTATATTTAACATTCACTCTTATTACATTTACTGCTTTTCAGTGTACCTAACCTAAGATGAAATAAAATATTGTTACATTGATGACTGAAATATATCAATATAAATAATTAGTGTATATAAACTTGTCTTTTCTTCAGTACGTATTCCTTCCCACATTATTCTTTGCATTATTTAGATATTAATTTACTCAGTTTAACAGGAACTTAATACCAATTACAGTACAAGAGGTTCTACTACTCGGATACAGTCGTATTTTCAAATTCAGCCAGATTTGAACTTATACTCTTGTTTGAAGTGAACGACGTATCCACCACAAGTCTTCATATAATTTTACAATAACTTCAGAGCTCGATTTGGAAATTTTAACAAAACGGAACACTCAGTTTCCTTTGTTAATCTTTTATGTTCACATTTCAGACATTAACTCGATATGAATATTTAACATAAAAATTATATTTATTTATTTTATTATTCTGCACAACAGGAAGTAAATCCCAATTACAATATATATATATATATATATATATATATATATATATATATATATATATATATATATATATATATATATATATATATATATATATATATATATATATATATATATATATATATATAATTATATAAAATATGAACAACATTATATTAGTAGTTTCTATTATAAGAAACTAAGACAAAAATTATAGTACCTATATAAAGTATAAACTGCTACTCGTATAAAGAAATCAGTTACAATTTACTATTTCCAGTATATCTTTAGGATACGTATCACTCTCCTATCAGACGAATTTAGATGCGATGCGATGTTCACAAATAGTATTTTTTAGTGAAATTCATTTTTTAGGTTATCTCGCTAATAAACCCTAATTCCGCAGAACTCAAAGTCAACGCAAGTTAACAATTTTATTCGATTTTTAGGGGAATTTATTTTTCGGTTTACTCGCAGTTTTGTGAAGAAACTCTAAACCACAAAAATCAAGCTCTACATTAAGTTTTAGTGGAATTATTTTTTTAGGTTATCTCGCTTCGCGCGCATTTTTATCAAACAAACCATAACCCCATTTAACACACGCAATCCATTATGTTTCGTTTTTTGTAGGAAAAAAAACTTATGTTCGAACCATTGTTTTAGTGCCACTGAATTCTGAATAACTATTTCTATACGTTCAAGTGTCAAAAAGCGTCCTGTAGTAATTTTATTTTCAAATTGTATTTATTTCAAAATATACATTACTTGGGCTAGTTTATGACAATACCTGTAATTTTCATTTAGTACTGCTCAAATAATAATAATAATAATAATTTAATACAAAACATCAATTAAAAAATCTTAATACGCCATAACAATGAAAAAAAAATGTAGCAAAAATTAACAAATTTATTTATGAATATGGCTAGCTCAGTGGTATGAAGTCGGCCTGTGGATCCTAAGAACCCTGGTTCGATTCCCACAGGCGACAAACAATTTTCATAATTTCAAAAAAAACTACCCCTGTGACTCCTCCACCACTAACACCTTTGGGAGCCGTGATTTGACGATTGGTAACCGCACTTCACGCGCAAAATATATCACTTACCGAGATCTGCTTCGGCAGTAATGGGCCAGTAATGGGTAGAAGGCGTGATGATATATTTTATTTATTTAATATATAACTTTTTAAGCAACAAATTAATCACCATTTAACAATAAAAATATATTGAAATTCGTGTGACATGAAAGTATTTTACTGCAAATTAATAATTATTAATGCTGAATAAAATATTAACTCTTCGTAAAAAATATTTTAAATTCTGTTCTTATTCCCCTTCTACTAAGCATAACTTCGATTTTTATTGTTCTTTATCGATAATTTTCGTATATCTTGCATTGTGCTTGTCTCCAGGTTCAATTAGTTTCATTAAAATGTTTTGGTAGAAACAGGTTCGTTTGTTCTAAGTTAGAAATATTTGCATATCTCTTGCATTTATTTTTGTTTTGTGATGAGTTTAGTGATTTATTTCTCGTGTAAAAAGTATTTAATGGTGACCAAAGTGCTCTAGTTATGATTCTGGTTTGTTTTATAGTGTGGTGTGTAAGTGACCAAACATAATGTGCTTCCCATAAAGGCGACACCTGTGACGTAAGAATCGGAGGGCTACCGTGGTTGGTACCGACGGAGAAGACAACAAAAAGTAAGTCAATTTTTTCATATAAAATTATGAATTATAAATTAGATATAAAGGGTTCAAATTCATTGACAAATGCATAAACTAAGAATATCAAATGTTAAATTGAATTGAAAAAAATTATCGTAAACTGCAAATGAGACTAAACGCGCCTGAAAAAAATAAAAGAGATACTGCAGTGGAGTATTTTATACCAGTATAGCAGTATAAATGCAAAACTTTAGTTTAGGATGCTAACAAACTGTGTGGTATATAAACAATTTAAACAACGCAGATGTTTTTGAATTTTTATTTATAATAGATGCAAAATTAAAAAGAAAATAGCATAAATAACTTCTTTTATAAGACTTTTATCGCACGCGTCCAAGTTTAGAGAACGAGCCACAGGCATACATGTGTATTTTGGCCAACTGAATCCAATGGTACACCCTAAATGCATATGTGTTCTAATTTTTGATATATTGTCCAAAAACTGTTTTATGAGATTATTTTGGCAACATATTTCCAAAAAATAAAAATCGCTGTAATTTTGTTTACAAGTTAATTGTAGTATGAGAAATTTAATGCCGTTGAGCGCATCTTCATATCTCGTTTACGATCATTTTCAAGAACCTCGGAAAAGTATAAAAACTGATAAGGATATACTTCTACTTTTCCGAATTTTAAATCTTAAAAACTAAACAAGATATGAAGATGCCCTCAACGGCATTGAATTCCTCGTGTCTAAATTAACTTATAAGCAAATTTATAGCGATTTTTATTTTTTGAAAATTTTTTAAAAGGTACCCCTTGATTTTATTTTAGTTTTAGGCCAATTTCAGACTCTATTCTCTAAAATTCTTTCTCGTACGAATATTGGCCCGAAAATCTACATACATATGTATTTTCACCCGCTGAATCCAATGGTAAAGTTTCTAAAAACATATATCTTCTAATTTTTTAGATATTGTTCAAAAGCTGTTTTAGAAAAAAATGTTGGTGGAAAATTTTCTAAAATTAAAAATGGCTGCAAATTTGCTTCTTAATTAATTGAGATATGAGAAATTTTATGCCGAAGAGCGCACTTCGAAATCATTTTTAGTTTTTGAGATATAGCATCGGAAAAGTTGTAAATCTGGTGAAGTAATTTTTTTTAATTCAACAAAACTAAACAAAATATGAAGTCACAATTTTTAAACTTCAAATTAAATCGGCACCTTTTGATTGTGATTTTATTCGACGCCAATTTAATCATAAAATTAAATTGCCTGAAGTAGTAGTTAGCTATTAATAAAATAAAAGAGTATAACAGAAGAAGAAATAAAAATTATTCGTATTATGACCAGTGCTACAGCTTCTTCAGCAGGGGTAGAACGCGTTTTCTCGATTTTCAAATTAGTATTAATCAACTGGGCGCATTTTTTCACACCCTGATTAATACCATATTGAACAAACAAATCAGAGCAATAGAAAGCTATTGAAATCATAGTTTCAGTAGAAAAGGCAGTACTGTAAAACGGTTCGTAGATTTATGTAAGTATCGGGCACCTGTAGCGCCTGGCGCCGGTTGACGGCACCGGGTCGGCCGCCGTGTCGCCTTGGTGCAGCTGTGTGGCGAAGTAGGTCGCTGGGGATTGTTGATTTGGAGTTCCTCGCTGAGATAATCCTGGATGCGCCACCCTGCCGCCACCACCACCAGGTCGACAACCCCGTGCCCGGGAGCAGCACAACGCTACCGTGTGTTGTAAGGGTGCTTTCATATTTCGAACACACTCATCTCGACCACGGTTAGATTGTTCCCAAATAAATAAAAGCCAAACAAAATTACTGATCATATGAAACTATTAATATTGCTCTCAGGCATTATTTTTAATTTATTTTAACAAACTTTAAAATTTTACTATAATGGTGCAACTAACCATAAGATATAAGTAAAGCTTATTCATTTAAATTACAATAGGCTATTACACAAAAATTTGATTATTTTATGGACAAAAATTCCCTCTTTTTTATGTTGCTGTGAAGTTCTTACTAAGGGAAAAAATAATAAAATTTATTAATTAATTGTGCACTTCTCAGTACTTGTTTTAGCCAGATTTTTACTTCACGTATTTAATAATGGCGAAAGTAATAGTTAGAGAGCTAGGGTGCAAAATGATGTCTCATTTATTCCAGTGACAGAAATGGATTTTTTAATAGATTATGTCATGACAAACATGAAAACAAGAAAATTAGATTTGGGAACGGGTGGGAACTATAGATGGCGTCGATGTGAATGCGCCGATTTGAAGGGTGGTTGTTGATCCCTACACCAGTTCACTTTCAGAGCTTCTGTCATCAATGAGCAACCAGCAATAATTTTTTTATCATGTTTTCGTCGTAAACAAGTAGTAATATGTCACACGACACCATAAAAATTGCTTACTTTGACCAGTTTTGTCGCGCATGCGTCACCGGCCAAAACTTCGGTCTACCATTTTGATTACTTAATTATACCAAAATCTATCATTTAAACTGAAAATTAGCCTGTAAAAAATATGTCAACAACTACCCTTAAAATCGGCGCATTCACATCGGCGCCATCTATAGGTACCACCCGTTCCCAAATCTAATTTTCTTTTTTTCATGTTTATCATGACATAATCTATTAAAAAATTCATTTCTGTCACTGGAATAAATGAGACATCATTTTGCACCACTATAAGGTTTTTATTTAAATTACAAAGTTTAATTTTTTCAAAAAACATTGAAATACTTTATTTTTATTTATTCTTATAATGATTATTAATTATCATCCGAAAACAAAGAGTAGATATTTTTAATTTTGGGCGACTTAATTGGCCGATATGGGAACGACCGAATGGGCAATTGCATTGAGCACAACGCTTACCGTATCCTAGTTTCAAATCAGACGGAACCTCATCGCTCACTGAAGCCCCATTCCTCATTGATCGTCCAGGACCGCATTCAGTATTTTATTTACTTTATACTTCACTTCAGATTACAATTTACGGTCTTGTAATTGCTACACGGTGACCCTAATTTATCGTAAGAGCTGTAACACGAGCGAGTATGGATATTGTGTGCGGAAAGCATTAGATGAACATCTAGTACAAAAGAAATTGTCGCAGTTGGCAATAAAAAATCTACTTGAAATTGGTGAGCCTGATACGTAAATACATTTCTTATTGTTGACAGTGACATTTGAAAATTTAAAATTAAATTTGAGTACATTTAGTTTTTATTCGTTTTTAGTTATATTTTTCTTAAATATCCAAAAATAAAAATGTTGTTTCCTTCACTCTTCCTTTTATTACTTAACAGAACAATAATTTAAAGTATTTCTATTACTCAAAAAGTCAAAATCATATTAACTGTCAGACTCCTGACATAACCTATTTGTATTTATTAAATATGTCAAATAATATTTTCGCCTTTACCTGGCGTTATGCCAACTGTGGAATGAAAAGATCTCCGAAATAGGCCTTTCAAGCCTTTTTTGAATTTTTTATATATTAATCTACGTAATAAAATAATTATACCCAAATTTTTTATTTTTATTATATTTAAACTTTCGAAACAAATGAATATGACGTAGTTGCATCTTAGCTTAAAGAGAGACAGATAAGACAGAGATAAACAACACGTAACTTGTCGTTGTCAGTAGAATCCTCAGACAAAACATAACTAGACGGATAACATCGGCGTTTGTTGTGAGTCAGAAAGGGATAGAATAACTGGTGGGTGAGGCGGGTGCGCGGCAAGGAGCAACTTGCATAACATCAAAGTGTACTCGCTCCTTGCCGCGCACTCGGCGGACCCTCAAGTTATTCAATCTCTTTCTGCTTCACAACACTGCATAGACTTGAACACGGCATAATTCGTCTAGTATTATACGTCATTGGTAGAATCGTAGAATGCTGAATGCTTATTTCTTCTTCGTCTTCTTGAGCACCGACAAACGTTTCAGACAAAGCTCTGTGATTGGCTTAATGCAACTACGTCATTGCAATATGGCAGTGCGAACGTTTTAAATGATTCAACTTTAACTTTCATATTTCAGCAATAAAGATATAATTTATGGTATGATTTTATATTGTATTAAATATGATGTACGGTCAAGAATTTATTTTAATAAATATATATATATATATATATATATATATATATATATATATATATATATATATATATATATATATATATATATATATATATATATTAAAAAGCTCTACCACTTGAATCCCCCATTGAATTGCCAACTGAAAAAATTCCTTTTGATCACTCTGTATAATAGCGAGCATTTCCTCAAATATCATAATGGACCATTTGGTAGTCAGGATGTCCTCTCTTTTGTACGATATAAGCCGATATTATACGCTCAATGTTTATTTCATGTTTTTTTTTTGTCAAATTATGTATGACGATGTCACTTCATTCAATTTGATGAATGATGAAAATTAGGTATATCAGGCAGTCAATCTATTCATTAGCGTGAAGATTCTCAAACATATCCTGGGTTATGTTGTAGTAAAGCTGCACTTAAAATTGTATTTATATTAATTACATTTTAATAATTATTGTAATCATATTGATTGTTTTTGGACGTTTCTCAAAACCAATGCAATGCTCCGTTGTATGTCACGTGTTTGCGTTTTAACCAGTCCTTGTATTATTATACTGAGAATTAAGCTCTTGTGATTATTCCCGGGAATTATCTCTGTAGATGCTTTTTTGTTTGTGAGAAATGATAGGTAGTTGTCAAATAATAATTTAAAACTGTCAACTCGTCTAGTAAAATGTGTGAAAAAAATCGATTTAGTTGTATTTTAGATACAGAAATACACCAACAAATTTTGGAAACAACTTCCAAGAATACATTAATAAGTAATCAATCGATATGAACCCAGTTTAAAATCTTTTAAGTTGGATGAATCGACCTCAACAGCTAAGTCAAAAAATAATCTAATTAAATATAACTCGAGAGTTCGATAAATTAGAAAATAATTATCCAGTATCTTTCTCAAACTTGTTGACATTTGGGAATAGCCACTCAAGCCCTACGGGTTTTCGTGTCTATTGCCTGGCAACAAGTTTTCGAAAGATCTGTCAAATTATTTTCAATTTATTCTCACTCTCTTGTTATATTATTACTGAAAAATTAGTTTATTCTATTTGTCAAAACTACGAAAGTCCAATCAAAACGTACAACAGAGATTATTTGTTCAAATTTTATGAGATGACTTCATATTTTTGTGTTTATAGTCAAAAGTTACATAAAATTGTTGAAAACAATTACCGTGCGACACTGGCTTTATACTTCGTGAAGGCGAACATATTTTTCATTTTGTTTTTCCTTCCTGTTCCTTATAAGGTAATATAAATATTCAAAATTTTATAAGTTGATAATCATGTTCGAGTATTTATAAAACAATTTTCCAAGTGGAAAAAATATCCTGCTGTAGAATTTACATAATAAATTTCATCTAAAAATAGTAATTTTCCGGTCAATTATTAGTATCACGTCTTGTGATATGCAATGTTTTTTCCGTGACTCGTGTCCATTTGAAAGCGACGATAACAAGCAACTTTCTAGCGACCGCCTCTACCCCTTCCTGCGTCTATTTAATAATCTAGATTATATTAAGGCACTATTTACGAAAATTACACTTTAATACAATGACATGCAATATATAAAAATAGTATTTGAAGTTAAAAATACATCAGCGTTATACAAATCGATTCTACCTCAAACTACAAGTATTCGCAGTTGTTCTTTAAAATGGTTATGTAGTGCACGATAGCATTATACTTAAAAATATGCATTACAGGAAGTACAGTAAACACATCATTTCTCACTAATATAAGAACAGTTTCATATGAGACATTATTTACTCAATATGTTAAACATTATCTTTAAATTTTTATAGTCGTCCAATTAAGTATATTTATCTCTAATGATATGAAAAACTGTATTTCTCGTTTTAACTTTTTCTCATTTTTTTAATCTGTGCATAGCTACCTGTTATATTACATATTATTAGTTTATTTTGATCTACAAAAAAACCACGACTATAATATTTTTTTATTTATCATTATTTTTCTTCTACTTACTACACAATGCTTTGTTTTCTTTTTCTTAACTTGCAATTCTTTCTAAAATCTTTTCAGAAAATTCTGTCTACTAAAAGCAATTTACTAAATAAATACAAATAAACAGAACAGAAAATATTTATTGAAGTAAACAAAATATTTTTTTTATAATTTATTTACGAATTAAAAAGAAATTGTATTATAAATTCATCAGACATAAAATAATATCGCTAAATGATCTGCAGTTGACATAATTGACAACTCGTAACTTCTTGATAGAAATATTAAACGACGCAATGAAATTATTTAATCAATATCGTAAATATCTATTTGGATTGTTTTTCAAACTCATCTTCCAAGGAAAATTACTGATGCATACAAAAATATATATATATTATTTACATAATAGTTGGTTACAAAACTGTCATATAGGTATAATAGATTTTAACAGTAGTACCGAATCAGCTTGTGGATTTGAGAACCCGGGTTCGATTCCCATAGCCGACAAACAATTTTCAACACATTAAAACTAGCTCAGTGGTATGAAGTCGGCCTGTGGATCCTGAGAACCCTGATTCGATTCCCACAGAGCACAAACAATTTTCATAATTTCAAAAGCTACCCCCGTGGCTCCTCCACCACTAACTTCTTTGGGGGCCGTAATTTTTCGGCTGGTAACCGCACTTCACACGCAAAATATATCACTTACCGAGATCTGCTTCGGCAGAGTGTCACACCCAGTAATGGGTAGAAGGCGTGATGATATATTTATTTATTTTATTTAAAACTATCCCCGTGGATTCCCCTCCACTAACATCTTTAGGGGGTCGTTATTTGACGACCGGTAACCGCATTTCACGCGCAAAATATATCACTTAAATCTGCTATGGTAAAGTGCCACACCCAGTAATGGGTAGAAGGCGTGATGATATATTTATTATTTAATTCAAATGTATTATAAATTATAAATTTAGAACTGAATAATCACGGCGAATACTATCTGCGCATTTTTCTGAACCAAATTCTGTCCAGAAAAATAAAACATTTCCTAATTTCTGGACAGAAAACTTACCTTTATAAAAAAAACGATCCATAATATTATATTTATAATTCTGTACGAAATTATAGATCGTGATATACGGGCTTCAAAGAAACGACACAAGTAAATAACTTCATATGATTATTGAAGTAAAACGTAAAAAATATAAATCCGATTTCTACTAATAATGAACATGATCGCGTCTAAATATACTGATAAATGAAACGAATGATTTTTTATATTCACGATTCTGTCAGATATTAAAAAATTCTTACCTGAATAGAGAGAATACAGTAGTACTATTCATTCCTAGGGAAGAAATAGTACAGACTAAAAATCATTCTAATGGGCAAAAAAAAAAATTTCGCCCAATACAAACAACATTTTACTTTGTAAAAAGAAAGTGTCATTCTTTCCCCAGTTACTTTACATCCCTTGCCTTTGGTTCATTTTCTTCTTTTAACCCTTTGCACTCCGTTGGCGCCGTCACGGCGACATAGGAATCATTCTAACAAATCCAATGGCGCCGCAGCGGCGACATAAACAATAGGATTACATTTTATTGTTTAATAAATTAAAGGATCCTTTTACAAGTTTACGAATAGTTGTATTCAGTTGTATACAGTACACACTGGTGATACGTTGTGCTTTTTGCTATGTTTTACATTTATAACAGTAAATACGCATTCATTCTATTCGAATAATATAAATATGGAGGAGAATGTTGAATTTAGTGGTAGTGAAGACGAGTTTGTTTTTGAAGTGCAAAGTGACTTTTCGGATGAAATTTCGATAGAATATGACAATTTTATTATAAGTTCGAGTAGTGAGAGTGCTTTGTAGGACATAAACGAAAAAAATCGCGTGTTTTGGACTAGTGAATACTGTGACAATTGTCCTAACAAACCACATATGCATTTGGGAGACTGTTTTCTAAAATACCACATTAAAAATTTATAAAAATTAGAATATGCTTATTTTTCTTTGATTTCCAATATTATATCATAAAAAATATATATTTCTTAGCATAACTACATTTTTTTATTTAATACCTTACCAAAAAATATAGTTTTCTAATTTTTTAAAAGTTTAGTAATTTTTCCTAATAATTTCGCATTATAACCTAAAGAGTTGCCGGTATACCACATAAAAAAAAAATTGGAGTGCAAAGGGTTAATATACAAATAACTATTGTTGCTGTTTATTATCTAATAATTCGTTTCAATCCACTTCTATTGAAGCATATTTTATCAAAACTGGGATAACGGATCGTCCCAATTAATGTTTTTTTTGAACACTCAGATATTTCGCTTAAAATCGGATCAATACCAGGAAACCATGAGAATTGGTTATACTAGATTTAGATAAAATTTATTTGAATTTAGAATGTTGCTATTTTCATAGAAGACCCAGCATCAAAATTAATAAAATAAAATAAAGAAATATATAAATTAGAGTACTAAAGCTGTCTAATGATTATAGTATCTAAAAATTCCATCTGTCGTTGAGGAAAATGAGTAAAATTTAATTTCCTCGGCACTAATGAATATTTCAGTCCATTAAGAATGAACCCTTGGCAGAGATTGTATCTCAGCTCTGGTTTCACGTAACTTCTGTAAGTTGAGTAATCCGTGACTTCGACCCGTTGTAAACAGAAGAAAGCGAAGCTAACAGATTGTTTCGAGTCTCGCGTGTCAAGAAAACCGGGTTTAAATTTGTAATTTGATGGCGCACTTACTATTCCGTCGTTTCTCTCTTTATTGATTGGTCATTTATAGACGCTTGACGTTTGTAATATAAAAACTGCTAAATATAGACCACGACCTGCGGTTGTGGTACTTGTCCCACACCCCGTAAACACGAACAAAGACTCAAGAACAGGCCAACGCCAACTGCGGCTAATTATACCCTAATACGCAATAATGGATCAGTCTGCTTCCTACTTCATGAAAACTACTCTATAAATAAAATAATATGTTCGTAAGACTTTCGTACTCACAATAGAATATTATTACATATTTTTATTATTAATAACAACTTAATAATCATGTAATAGAACTAGGACGACCGGACCTCCCGATTTGTCCTTGTTTTTTGTTCAATGTTCCGATGTCCCCAAAATGTATTTTCAGAATTATTGTGTGTGTCCCAATTTTTAAATATTTACAATTTTGTATTTATCGTATATTGATAATTCACGATAAAGAGTAATTTATTGTACTAATGTAGAATGTTATGTATTAGTGACGAAAGAAAAAGTTTAGCTTCCATGTCCCAAGGGCGAGTGGCTGGTTTTCTTGAGTGATTAGTATAGATTTCACACGACTCCAATCGTTTTATCCAACATTTCTCTTAAAACGTCTTACATCGTTTGTACGCATATGTGTATCTATTTCAGTGTGTCTGTAAGTCTATAAACGTACTGAAAACAAGTCATTAAGAAGATCTATAAGCGTACTGTTTTTAGAGCTTTTTATTTTTTTAAGAGTGGTATGACTGCTTTTAAATCTAACAGATGAATAACATATGTAACTTCAAAATTGTAAATTGTTGAGGCCGAAATATTACTTTTAATTTCTTTAGGTAATGGGATGAAAAAGAATATGTTATAATCAGACAAAATTCACTACATTTACAATATAGAAAAAAATATTAATTAATTGTTAAAAAATTACAAATTTCACTTTTTGTGTTATGAAAAGCACGACCAACATAACTGAAGAAAAGTTCTATTTTTAAAGAGACTTATTCGATTCGACGCGTCATCATTGTTTTTTCTTAATCGTCAATAAAACCAAGAATTCCAAAAAAATAAATAAATATATCATCACGCCTCCTACCCATTACTGTGTTTGGCACTCTGCTGAAGCAGATCTCGGTAAGTGATATATTTTGCGCGTGAAGTGCGGTTACCAGTCGTCAAATCACGGCCTCCAAAGATGTTAGTGGTGGAGGAGCCACAGGGGTAGTTTTTTTAAATTATGAAAATTGTTTGTCGCCTGTGGGAATCGAACCAGGGTTCTCCGGATCCACAGGCCGACTACATACCACTGAGCTAGCCATCCAAAACAATGAGAAAAAATATTTATTTTTCCTCATAAAATAATTATTTTATTTAAAGAAAAAACAAAAATCATCTGATAAACCGTCAATCACGGTTCGAGAAATTTTCTTATCCCGGCAGATCAAATTGACAAGATGTGAAATTTTAAAATCCTTAGCTGAGAGCTTTTTTGCTTATGCGCTGTTTTGCCGCAGGTTTCTATGGTTACTGAAGGACTACATATGACCTTTTGGTAATTACATTCGCAACAGGTTCTAAATATCAACTCATTCTATGATTACGTTATAACATAATCATTGTCTAAAGTTATTTACAATATAATATATCTTCATAAAAGTAACTTCAAGTAGAAGAATGCTTGAGCGCCATGGGTAGCAGAATAAAATAAGCATGGATTTTTCAATATTGAAGAATAACATGTCAATAATTTGGATAGTTTTGCTGATGTTTCGGTCAAAGACTCGCGAGTGTCTAAAGTCTAGCTTTACGTACTTCTGTCTTAAATAACTATGAAAACATGAAATTTAGTTGCAAACTAGCGGTCGCCCTGGCTTCGCCAGGCCTCACGCTAGCTCCGCGGACCCTGAAGTAGAATTCACCTTTGTAGGACAGTTGCCTCGCGAGCTCTTCAAAAGACCTTTCATTTGATACTAAACACGAAGAATTTTGAAGCATTTTCACTAAAACAATTGAGGATCTAAAATTATTAAATTTTGTACGCGAACCCTTTAAAAAATCTTTCTTTTTGATACAAACGCGATAGGTCAAATTTCAACTTTTTTATTTCATTACAATTTTCTTCTAAAGCCTTTTTATACACCAATACTTTAAGTTTGAAACAGTTGACGGTTGTAAAATAATTTTTTTTTATTTCATTTCAACTTTCTTTCAAAACTCTTTCATATCACACCAAACTCGGCATGACTCGGAATACTTTCAGTTTCAAACAATTAACAGTTGTAATATTGAATTTTTTTCTTTATTCCATTTACAAGTTCTTTCAAAACTTTTTTATATGACATTAAACCCGGCATGATTCCGAATACTTTAAATTTAAAACAATTGACGGTCGTAATATATATATTTTTTATTTCGTCTGGAAGTTCTTCTAAATCCCTTTCATATGATATCAAACACGATATGATACGGAGACTTTAGGTTTAAAACAATTGAAGGTCGTAATATTTCAAATACGTGTGTTATTTCCGAAAACATTTTGGTAAACTAACTTTTTATAAGAATTTGTTTATTGACACAATTGTTTGTTTGTAGATATTATAAATAATTTTTGAAAAAACAATGAGCGTTCGCCGGGATTTGAATCCAGAACCTTTCACTCGCATGGTGACAGTTCTAGCATTTCTTCAACTAAACGTTGCACGAAAGACATGAGTATTCGCCGAGTGTTTGTAGCTCAATTGGTTAGAGCAGTCACCATGCGAGTGAAAGGTTCTGGGTTCAAATTCCGGCAAACGCTCATTGCTTTTTCAAAAACTAACTTTTTAATTATTTTATCTAAAGTTTCGTCCAAAGCCCTTTCATCTGATACCAAACATGGCATAATTCGGAATACTTTAAGTTTGAAATAATTGACAGTCGTAAAATTTCAATCAAATACGTGTTTTATTTCCGAAAAGATTTTGCTAAGCTATTAAAAATCCGTTGGATGTAATTTTTGAGTTCCACATTTTTTTATAGAATTTATTAAGTTTGAAACAATTACCTATCGTAAAATTTCATCTTTTAATATTTCATCCGAAATTTCTTTTAAAGCCCTTCAATAAGACACCAAACACGATAGGTTTTGTTGCAATTTCACTAAAATAATTACCAATTGAAAATATTATAATTTTGCCCACATGCCCTTTAAAATAACTTTCTTATTACCGATAGAAAATTTAAGACTGATCAAATGATTCCAATTCGAATTATCTGCTTTTTCTAAATTGTACTCTGACGTGGATAAAATTTGCTTGGTTTTACTGTATATTATTACTGGAGACAAATTTGGTTTGGTTTACATGTATAACTTGTCAATTTGACGTTTTGTTTTAGTGGATTGTCAAAAATTTTCTTTTTAAATACACATATTTAAAATACGTAATGATAATAAAAACTATCCCTCATTCCCCCAATATGTGTAAAATATATCAAAAGTTCTCTAAAAAATTTAATACTTCAATAATTGTTAATTAAAAATGCGATATGTCCACATACAAATGTCAAAATTAGAGTAGGTGTTCTTTTTTAATATTTCAAAGCCTCCACACTCTTTGTCTGTATATTTTATAAAACTTGTCAATTTGACGTTTGGAATTAAGACCAACTTCATAGTGGACTGTTAAAAATTTTCTTTTTAAATACACATATTTGAAATTTGTAATTATAATAAAAACGTCCCCTCAGTTCCCTAATGTGCTTAAAATATTTCAAAACTACTCTAAAACATTTAATATTTAAATAATTTTTAATTAAAAATGCGACATGTCCACTGACAAATGTCAAAGTGACGTTTGATGTTCTTCTTAAAAATTTCAAAGCCTCCACACTCTTAGTTGACTTTGCCCCAAAAACGCATGTTTTTTCAAGTTTTCTCGCACATCATGTGCACGAAAAATCTGAGACTATCAAAAGGCACTCCCCATGAATGACCCCGATCAAATAAAAAAAGTTGTAAATAAATCGAATAAACCGTCTAGGCTGTAAAATTGTTAGAATGAACGTGATGAAACTATATATACATAGGGAATTAAGCCGTTTAGTATATAAGATAATAATGAAAAATCATAATTTTTATTTATTTGTATAAAAATGGATTGAAGTAAGATAATAATAAAAAAAAATTAGTATATTTACAAATACACAACTTTAATCAATTTAAGGCCAGTTTTTCAATCACCGATTAATGTTAATCATAATTAAATAATAATGGAAACTAGGGTTACCATTATTATTTATTCATGATTTACATTAATCGAGAATAAACCGGTGATTGAAAAACTAGCCCTTAAGGACGAAAATTTGAAGAAACAATTTTGGCTTTTAAATAAACACAAATTTGATTTTTTATCAACAATGTCGAGATCAAAGGAGAAATTTATAAATATCCCGAATTTTTTCATACCCTTCCTCATGCACATTAAATTAATTAACTTTTCTAATTTAAAACAATACTTCCAACTTTTAAATTGAAAAATATGAAACTACGAGTACATGTCTCATTTTATTTTATTTCTAAAAGGTTAGTATTCAAATGCCAACGTCAGACCGAATTAGGCGCATGTTTAACTTTATTCTAATCAATATTTTAATGAGTTAAAATGTCTATCAAACTTTCATGATTCAATTACAATACCAACTTAAAATCAACTCCGCCCTATTATAAGCTTCGCGAAGCAATATTCTAGAAATTTGTGTTTGTTACTGAACAATGATGTATTTTAATGCAGTTATGTTTAAGGTCTGCATAACTATGAACCATGTGAATGTGAATTGTTGCGAACATGCACTTGCGGTCTGCGGTTGCTGAGCTTGACGCGCCACCAAACATGGTACCTGATGAAGTTCTAGACTATGTTGCGATGTTGACAAACATAACCAATAACAGTGGCGGATATAGGGAAAGGGCCCAAGGGCTCGCGTATCCCTGGAAATAAGAATGTGTTATTTTTTAGGTAAATTTTTCATCATACACAAATCTATTATTATAAAAACAAGTTTTTAATTTTATGTATGGTATAGGTTATAAACAAAACAACAAATTTTTATAATGTTGAAACTCATGAAAAATAACATATTTAAATTTCATTAAAATCTGTCGTAAATGATAGTACCACCTTAAGGATTAATTAAAAATAATATAACACTAGTTATGAAATTGAAGATTTCACCATTCGATTACACGTATATTACTGCGTAGATATATATATTTAGATCCTCAAAAAAAATTTTAATCGCTGGAATCATGATCTCCAAAATTTCGTTTAATGAAAATGCGAATTTTTGTTGAACCAGTTGACAAACCGAAAAATGTTAAAATATGGTTCTATATCAATCAGATAACGAGAAATCGAATGCCGTTAAGCGCATCTTCATATCTTTTTTAGTTTTAGAGATACAGTGATTTTTGACTTTTTTTAAATCTCAACTTTGAAGGCCCATATCTCTAAAACTAGACGAGATATTGAAATGCGGTTTGAACGAGTGTATTTCCCATACTCTAATTAACTTATACAGAAATTTTGAAAATTTTGAAAATTTTACATTTTTTTTTCAAAATATTCTTTGCTCTATTTCAAAAACTTGACGAAATAATGAAAATCTGTAAACACCAGTGAATTTCTCGCAAAAAAATACATAGGTATGTAAAATTTCAGTATTTTTGCCCCACGGATACAATTTTTAGAGTAAAAAAACTAAAAATGGCCAAAAATCGTAAAAAACTTAAGGGGTACCCCTTAAAAAATCTTCAAAAAACAGTGATTTTTCGTTTTTTTGTAATGAAAACTGTATCTGTTCGAATTTTTGTATAAAATTTTGCATAACTATGTATTTTTACGAGAGAAATTCATTGGTGTTCACAGAATTTTATTATCTTTTCAATTTTTGGAAATATTGAGAAACAAAATTTTTGAAATAATTGTAAAATTTTCAAAATTTTCAAAATATCAGTCTAAGTTAACTAGAGCACGACAAATACACTCGTTCAAACCGCGTTTCAATATCTCTTTTAGTTTTTGAGATATGAGCTTTCAAAGTTGAGCTTTTCGAAAAGTCGAAAATCGCTGTATCTTGAAAACTAAAAAAGATATAAAGATGCGCTCAACGGCATTCAATTTCTCGTAATCTGAGTTATATAGAACCATGTTTTAAAATTTTTCGATTTTTTAAACTGGTTCAACCTAAAAATTGGCATTTTCATTAACTGACATTTTTGCGATCACCACTCCGGCGATTAAAAAAAATATATATTGAGGATCAAAATATACATAAGTATATAAAAATATATGAGGAATTAAATGATGAAATCCTTAATTTCATATCTACTTTCATATTTTTTCATTCAACCGTAAACAGAAACATACATGTAAAAACATAACATATGCCACTCGTATTATATAACAGATAATTGACGAAATGAGCTTTACATGAACAAATGTATTCTAATGTAAACAAACCATTTATCCTACCAAAGCGAACGCAACACCTCCATAGTTTATTTGAGTTGTCTATATTCAACAGCCTCAATACTATGGCAATGAAAAATTTGTAGTAAGAAACGTAACTTTAGTCGCTGCCTTCCATATAACAAATCTCATCCCGCTACAACGAAATAACTTGCAGAAAATGTCCTTGAGCTTAATGCCAGGTCAAGGTTGCTGTTAGGGTAACTGAATTGATAGAGATGGCACTAGTGGCAGAGCCACACACATGTCGAGGCAGATTCCCGCTCTGGAAAGGTCACACACAATTACCGTTAACAACAGGAGGGTCGCGGCTCGCGGGCCAGCGAAGTAACGCAATGCGAAATTCCCGGGCAAGGGCGGCGACGGCACTACCAAATGTCAGAGTTCACGTCGAGGGAGATGCTGCGTGCTATGAACTGTGAGCTCGAGCCTTCTTCTCCATGTTGTACTCTGTTTTCACAATTTATAAATAATCACTCTACGAGTATTACAGCTCTTAGGCATTTACTAGATGATGCAGAAGCATCGTTAAAGCAGTTTATAAGTAGAGGTGTTGAGTCTCGGCCATTTTTTATTCCCTTGATTCGTGACATTGAAAATTAACTTGTCTACTGTTTTTATTTTATATGGTATTAAATTTATTTAAATTAAACTGGACTTGTTTTTATGGGGTGGCTAGCTCAGTGGTATGAAGTCGGCCTGTGGATCCTGAGAACCCTGGTTCGATTCCCACAGGCGACAAACAATTTTCATAATTTCAAAAGCTACCCCTGTGGCTCCTCCACCACTAACATCTTTGAGGGCCGTGATTTGACGACTGGTAACCGCACATCACGCGCAAAATATATCACTTACGAGATCTGCTTCGGCAGAGTGCCACACCCAGTAATGAGTAGAAGGCGTGATGATATATTTTTTTTTAAACCAGACTTGTTTTTATGCTTAAATTCAGTTACAAGTAATTAAACAATTTGTTTCCATGAAACAAGAGCATTTTGTGCAACTAGTAGGAAAATTTATATATGATTGATTTTGATATATTTCTTATGGGGTAGGTCATAGTCCTGCACCGGGTCGGGTACTCGCGGGTACCCACAGGTTACCTGCAATGCGGGATCGGGTTTATGCACATATTCAGTGGCGTACCTAGAGGGGGGCGGTAGGAGCGGTCCGCACTGGGTGGCACATATTTTGGGACGGCATTTTTAATATTTTGTTTTATTTGTAGAAAACAACTTGTTCACTTCATAAGTCTATTATTCGATTTCTACAAATTATGAATTACTATATGATTTCGAATATGTTTCTTCATCGTCAAGTCAATGTAGGATTGAAAATATTATCTCGAAAAATCTTTGAGAGGGCCGTAATTTGACGGCTGATAACCGCACTTTACGTAGGTACATAAATATATCACTTACCGAGATCTGTTTAGACAGAGTGCCACACTCAGTAATGGGTAAAAGTCGTGATGATATATTTATTTCATATTTATTTTTTTAATTTATAAAAACCACCATTTGATTGACTTAGAAAGGGCGGCAAATTGGAGACCGCCCTGGGCGGCAAAAGTTCTAGGTACGCCACTGCACATATTGCGGGTAGCGGGTCGGGTGCGGATTTAGATTCTGCGGATGCGGGTCGGGTGCGGGTCTAATAAAGTGGACTTGCACAGGACTCTAAGGTAGGTGGCTCAGTGGTATCGAATCGACCTGTGGATTCGAGAACCTGGGTTCGATTCCCACAACCGACAAACAATTTTCATCACATTAAGATTACCCCTGTCGCTTCCCCTCCACTCATATTTTTGGGGTCCGTGATTTGACGGCTGGTAATGCATAAATATATCACTTACTGAAATCTACTACTGCAGAGTGCCACACCAGAATGAGTAAAAGGCGTGTTGATATGTTTATTTATTTAATTCTATTTTATTCTACAAATAAATAAATAAATATATCATCACGCCTTCTACCCATTACTGGCTGTGGCACTCTGTCGACGCAGATCTCGGTAAGTGATATATTTTGCGCGTGAAGTGCGGTTACCAGTCGTCAAATCCCCCCAAAGATGTTAGTTCTGTGCAATCTATAAATCTGCCTTTACAGAGATCGTATTCTAATGTCAAATTATATCATTTTGTATAATTTTTTTGGTGCATTCTTAGGCATAATTTAGAAGTAATTCCCTACTTGTTACACATCATTATAAAGAGAAATTGATTTAGAGCCTTATTTCACAAAAAAAAATACATAGTATTTCGTTTGAAATAACAAATTTAAATATTTTTTGGAAAATTAGATGGCTATAGGATAAAAATAGTTTACACTAATTTATAGACCAGGTTCTTTTAGACAAGCCTTATATTAATTTTTTTTTATCTTAAATATTTCTGCGAATATAAACTGGACAATAATGAAAAATCAACCATCAGTATACAGAATTGAAAACTATAATTTAAATGCATATCTAGTTATTATTAATTCCCTAACTAATAAATATGTTATTGAGGTAAAAATGGTTGTTAAATATTGCTTATTTAGAAATAATGAGGTTAGGTTGGATCCATAAATCTTGTGAAATTTGAAGAAAGGCCTTGGGGATCCTCAAGAATGGATAGGAAATAAATAAATGTCGAATTTATGTCATAACAATTGTAATTTGGACGTTTCGAATCGACACGCGATTCATCATCAGCTGATAAAAAATAATATAATTTTACAAAAATGAACATATTCAAATTAGAAAACCATTCATATAATCAATTGAACTCTCCATAACAATAATAACATGTTGATGTTTAATGTATATTTTAAATATAATAAGAGCAAACAACTCAAAATTATACAAGCCAACTTAAACATGTCAAGAGACATGGAAAAAGAAAAACAACATCTCCACATGAAGGTTAGAACAGTTCTAAAAAAACAGTAACGGAAGTACAACTCAGAGGGATTATTTAGAAACTTAGGTTATGTTTACACAAATGAGGTGAAAGACATGCTGAATGGTATATTAGCAAAGCGTAGCAACGGTAATCAAACCTTTGACTAAGATAATCTTTCAGTTGATTTATTTTTCTTTCTGACCTAACACGTCGCTTACTCACTACGTGGTCAATAAAAACACTTCTTTTTAAAGTAAATACGTACAGTTCTTAATAGATTTTTTTCTATATGTTTACACTGATATAAAAATAAACATTTAGATATTAAATTTATTTTTACTGAAACATCGGTATAACAAAGGCAGACACAGTATTTTATATTTTCTTCAGACTGCCAGAAATTATATTATTTCAAAAACTAAAAATATTCACAATGCATAATAAATCCTGCTGAAGCTGAAAGGTCAAAGTGATATTCATTTGTTCTGCTACAAGTAAACAACAATTTTCATTGAAATATCCATACAAAACTGAATATTTTGAAATACCAACTTGTATTCAAATAACAGATTTTACATTAGAGCTGGGTTCGTGAATAAAAGTTACATTACGCCCACATACGAAACAAAATATTTTCACGCCCGTTCAATATATTGAAAACTCATATTAATGAAAATTATATACTTTAAAATTTGTGTGTAGCGGATAAAAATGCACGCGTTAAAGAAAAATATTGCTTACAGTTTTAAAAAATAATGATTTTCTTGCTGTATTAACTTCAAAGTTATTTGTCTGGAAGCCAACCTACGCACATTTTTAATATTCCACGAGTTTATTTATCAGCTTTTTCAACTTAGAATTATTTATTTAATAAATAGATTCCACACCTTCCGAAGAGTGTTTCTAGTTTGAAAGGAGAAACCTAAAATCTGAATTTAAAACAACAGAAAAAGAAACTTTCAATTTAAATGTATTTGTCCTTGAACAGCAGGAAATAATTTTTGTACTCGCATCATTCAAAATAAGGTTTACATTACCTTAGAAACCGACGGAAAGTATGATCCATTATTTATTATTCTAAATTATATATCATCATCACGCCTTCTACCCATTACTGGGTGTGGCACTCTGCCGAAGCAGATCTCGGTAAGTGATATATTTTTCGCGTGAAGTGCGGTTACCAGTCGTCAAATCACGGCCCCCAAAGGTGTTAGTGGTGGGGGAACCACAGGGGTAGCTTTTGAAATTATGAAAATTATTTGTCGCATGTGGGAATCGAACCAGGGTTCTCAGGATCCACAGGCCGTCTTCATACCACTGAGCTAGCTACCCCATAAATTCTAAATTTTGACTATTAAAACGATAATTGTACTTATATAAAAGAAATAGAGACATTAGCTTATAACGCCATCAAACGGACATATTTTAACAAACTTTACGAGAAAAAATAAACAATTTGTTTTCAAATAACAAATGTCAATTCATTGCATACTTAACTGTCAATATAAATGTAGAAACAGTTTTGTATGATCTTTTAATTCTGAACATCTTTTCATTCTACAGTTTTTTTCAGTAAAATAACAGGAGAGTAGGAAATTGACTAAAACTAATATAAAACAAAAGACAAAATGTCTATTGCGATGTGGAATTGAGTCTTAATAAATAAGAAAAAATAGGAAAAAACTAATTTTGCATCACTTGTCTCATAATTCCATAAAGGTTTTACAGCACGTTTGCATCAACTCTAGTTGGATAAATGATCGCACCATACTGATGAGTCCGGAAGGACGAAACGCGTCTATGGTTAAAGCTGAACTGACCAGCCGTTTGTTGATGACCTGATAAGTTGATGCAAACGTGCTGTAAAACCTTTATGGAATTATGAGACAAGTGATGGAAAATTAGTTTTTTCCTATTTTTTTTTATTTATTAAAACTAATATTTCATGTTAAATCCCTATTCACCCTTATCAAGTACCACCCGGTATAATCGGAAAAATTAAAAAGAGATAAGAAAATAAATGATTCCATGGTGAAAAGTTTATTTAATTTGCGCAAATATTTAACATTCTTGTATGAAAATCATGAATAATTTGTCACAAATATCATCGTTCGGAATACCCTAACAGAATCTTTCTGGCATCTGCGTCTTCGTTTTCACCCTGAACTCTTCGTCTCAGAAACCAATTATTATAAAACACAATAACAATTGATTTCTAACCTCAGTTTTAAAAATAGCGTATAAAGAAAAGAATGAAGCTGATGCAATGTAAACAAGAAATAGCACATCCACAGTTAATCAATTCTCTAGCAAAGCTGCTGCTCTGTTACAAGGATGAAAGACAAGCAAGTTTGTTTACGCCAACGTTCGCTGACGTACTTTGTTTCTGGTATTTGCAAGGGCACCCATAAAACATTTTACAAGAATGGGGCTACGTTTTCAGGGATCTGGAGCCCTATCACCCCATTCTATAATCTAATATACTGAATCTTTATTTATACTCTATCGATAGAGTCATAGAGTAATGACAACTTTTTTTCTTTCATAATTATTTTATTTTATAGATTATTACTATACAGATTATATTAACAAGGCAATTTATGTTATTTTTATTTATTTTATTTACTTATATACGTAACTGTTATTATAAAAAAAGAATATGACTGCTCCCTGTGAGCTTCTTAACAGTGTCATTAAAAGTAATTATTTATATAGCAAGCGTTGAAAGTAGTTCTTTGCGGGCCGAGGTTGGAGCGTCACGATGGTTGTAACTAATCAAAGTCTGTAAAGATACTTTCTATCAGAGATGTATACAATACAAACAAATAATATAAACAAACCAAAATGTAAAAAAAATACATTATGGTCTGTAGTATTTATTTTCTTACGTCAGTACAAAAAGTACCCACTCACTTTCATTTGCGTGCGGAAAGTGATTATTTTCTGCATTTGTGTCAACAGAATAACATTATTATTTTTGATTGCCATAAAAACAAAAAATGACAGTCAGATTATGAAATCCGCAACAAACTTTGATATTTTTTGAGAAAATAAAAAAGGTCTAAAAAATCAATAATTTCTGGTAGTGTAAAATGGTAAATTGTCATAGAAAAAATAGTATGTAATACACGTGTTAAAAGGCTATAGAAAAACTTGTATGAAAGGAACACTCACTTGCGCTCATATTACGTACTTCCTTTCCAATGATATCCTTTCAATACTTGCATTACAATATACTATTTTATAACAAGTGTTGAAAGTGTATTTATCGTACCAAATTGAAAGTTGCAGCCTGAGCGAACAAACCGTTTGTTTTATAATGAACTTTCGATATTTGTTAAACACACTATTTTTCTTTTTCTTGCAAACTAAATGAGCATAAAAATACAAAAATAAAAATTTAAGTTTTTGTGAAAATATCAATAGTAATTGGTCATTTTCTATTACAAAATAACAATAAATAAATAAATATATCATCACGCCTGTTACCTACTATTAGGTGTGGCACTCTGTCGAAGCAGGTCTCGGTAAGTGATATATTTATGCGCGTGAAATGCGGTTACCAGCCGTTAAATCACGGCCCCCAAAGATATTAGTGGAAGGGGAGCCACAGGGGTAATTTTAATGTGGTAAAAATTGTTTGTCGGCTGTGGGAATCGAACCGAGGTTCTCATAATCCACAGGCCGACTTGATACCACTGAGCTAGCTACCAAATGATGTTCAAAAAGCTTACTTTTATACTGTCCATAGAAATGTAATTATTTATTAATAATAATAAATTCGTTTTATTAGGCAAGTTCAGCTGTAGTTGTTCTTACACTCAGCATAGTGAAGAATATTTAATTTGAAATAGTATTCTTGTTGAGCTGTAAGCCACGTGGGAAAATATCGCCTTGGTTATTTGCATTAAAATACTGTATTTCACGGACTTCACATCTACTGTGGAAACACGTGATGTTTTCGCACCGCTTCATGTTGAAATGAAATTGCGGTAGACGTAGAAACTCATTTCGAATTGTAGACACATCAAATTTCTGCTCATGGTAAACAGATTTTAATTATATTAATTAATGCTATCACGACGCAAAGTGAGAAGAAATGTTAGTTTATTTTCGTCTCATCTCATTGTAACACTAAATGAAGCATATTTTGCCGACAAGACGATTATAACAGCGTTACTAAAATATCGGACAAAAGCGAATAAATAAAAGACAAAAGATGATTCGTGTAAACTATAACTATATTGAAATACTTATAAAAATATGAAATAGAAAAAATACAATTAATATATTATATGATTAGCATGGCAAAATTTTTTACTGCTAAAAGGAGAAATTGACTGGCGAGACAATTAGGCGAGGCAGTTATCTTGAGACAGTAAAAACAGTTACATGCGTGTATTGTATAATTTATTATTTACTTATTTTTAAACAAAATTAAAAATTTTCATTGTATCCTGTTAGTTACAACTGTTATGTAATTTTTTTTTTATATCTGCACAATAATGGTGTGGCTAGCTCAGTGGTATGAAGTCGGTCTGTGGATCCTGAAAACCCTGATTCGATTCCCACAGGCGACAAACAATTTTCATAATTTCAAAAACTACCTCTGTGACTCTTCCACCACTAACATCTTTGGGGGCCGTGATTTGACGACTGATAACCGCACTTCATGCGCAAAATATATCACTTACCGAGATCTGCTTCGGCAGAGTGCCACACCCAGTAATGGGTAGAAGGCGTGATGATATATTTATTTTTTTTTAATAATCCTTGTTTAACAAACTAAAAAGCGTGTATTATAATATATGCACTAATAAATTTGATAAACAAATCTCTGTCAGGACAACTTTTAAAAATCTCTTAAACTTAAGGAAAAAATCCTAAATATAAATAAAACAGAATTTTGAATTATTTCCCTTTGTTACAATATTTTTTTATAGTACTAAAACAAATCGCCACAGTAATATATTTTTATTCGAATGTGACAAAAGTGACGCTTTTTAATTATTTGTACGAAAAGTTAATCTTTTCAGTGAAGTATAACTGTTTGTTGTAGTTTGTTTTTAATTTTAAAAATGTCTTAAAAGGAAATATTTCTTACAGTGAAATAAATAGTGTATGACACGCGGACGAAAAAGCTTTTCTTCCTTATATCATAAATAATTATTCTCGTCTTAATTTATGGATACAATTTTACTATCTGAGAAAGAATTTGTTACCAGCCATACAATAATGTTTTGCAAGTTGTATTCTAGTAAATGTTTAATATTATTTCTCTCCTGAATATAGGCATAATAGATAAATATTGTATTTATGAAATTATTTGATATATTATTTAGAAAATGTGTTAATATTTCGTAGTAATTTATTATCTTTACTCTTCAACAATATTAAATGTGTGCATTATTTAATACATACTGACGTCATAATTCCTATACATATGTCGTCATATTAACTGGGTGTATGTGTATATTAGATAAATATTTTAATCTAAAATATTGAGTAACGATAAAATAACATTTTTATTGATAAGATATTGCAATTATTGCGACGGCACTTTAATTATTTAAATTCATATTGTGTCTTGTAACAGTAAAATATTTTTATTATTTCAAACCTTAAATTGTATAAAATTTTAATGTAACTGTGCAACTTATTATTAATATAACTAGAATTGATGATTAATTATTCTTTTCAGAAATAATTATTATGTCAAACAGATGACAAAAACAGTGGCGCAATAGCTGTTTTCCATTTGCCACTTGGTTCATTTAAATCAGTTCAGATAAATTAGACATGACTAATGAACTAAACTAAGCAAACTAATGCATTTATTGGGGTGAATTACTTCAAAGTAAATTAGAACCAGTAATTCTAGTAATAAAAATAAAATCTGGGAAGTAATCTAGCGAAATAAATAAGTGATCTGGTTCAGTAAATGTAAGTTAAATCTGATCCAAATGGCAAATGGAATACGTCTTATGTTGAGAACGGTTAACCATGCTTAAATTTATTTAGCACGTGTTAAATTCTAATTTGTCGGAAAATATTTTAACTGTTTTAAGAATGAACAGCATAAAGTTTAATATTAGAGCTTTCCATTTATAATTTGTTTCTTTTTTTATTAGTCTTTAACAACAACTAAAAATTGTTTCCCGGTATCTAACTTCAAGGCTCTTAAAATTTTGGGGCCCGAAGCACCTATTTTATGGAAAATTGGCTTTGACTGGAATTGAATCTACATCTGAATAAGATATCTAATACTCAATTTTCAAATATTATTTCTTTTATAAACGAATTAAAAAAACATAAAGAATGTAGTATTGTTGTCACTGTGACATAATTCGAACAATAGCAGATTACCATGAGTGTATCGCCGTTGACACATTCTGAATACACTCTGTGAAGAAAACCATTTTGTAATCCAAAATCACGGCATCTAACCGCATAGAAAATGTAGCGGAGCTCCCAAGTAAACACGCGAATCATTTATTTTTGTCGGGGGTGGATCTCATATTTCATTCGCGTTTATTGAACTCCAGGTTGGCAACATGGGCGCCGAATACGGGGTCAACGACGAACTTTGAGTACAAACACTTCTAGCAGGAGCACAAACAAATGCAAAATAAAATTATCATGTTTAAATATTTGTTATTCTAATTTTATATAATTAATTACATTTAGCTGTTATAATTAATAAGTACGTTGGAGTATAATTATTTTGAGATAGAAAAGAATGTTTTTACAAATGTCAGTGAGCGTCAGTTGAGATAATTTGGACCTGAGGAACGTATGGTAGTGAAATTGAGGAGAAAAAATAGCTTGAATGAGTTAAAAATAAATTAATGGATATAAATGAAAGTTTGCTGAGTGAACAAAAAATAAATAAAATTACGATGAGACGAACAAAATGTATAAGAAAAATTATAAATATGTAATTAATATAATGATATAGGCAGATTCATAAAACGGATTAGCGCTGACACCGTTTTTAATATTATCTATAACTCTGTTTCAAATTAAAACAGACTAAAGAAATGAATTAAATTTGATGCTAATTAATTCTCTTTTTAACTCAAATTAAAATAAACTTGTGTCATACATTGAAAAGAGAGTTAAAAACGAAATAAAAAATCGTGTTAGCGCTAATCCGCTTTATGAATCTACCTGTTAATGATCATTGAGAGATTGCGTAAACAGAAAAATAAATGAATAAATTGAAGGTTTGTTGCGTTTTTTGTCGTAAGGGTGTATTTATTTATTTAATTTAATAATATTTAAAATATGTTTTTTTCGATACAGGTACCATTATTTCTTTTTCTATAATATTGTCAACTATGTAAAGGTTGAGTGTAAGATTACGTACGGCTAAATTTCTACCAAATGAAACAAATTTATTATTATTATTATTAAATAGTTATATTTGTACGGCCAGTATAAAGTAGGTTTTTCGGGCGTCATTTGGTAATAGAAAATGAACAATTGCAAACCATTACTATTGGCATTGATTTGTAATGTATTTTTACTATTCCCAGTAATGGATAAATGGCGTGATGATATATTTATTTATTTTAGATTTTCATGTCACATTTTTTATTAAATGTCATTCGCAGTAATTAGTAATTCTTTCATTTGACAGAGTATAAAGAGTTTAATAAAAATCTAAAGAATCGGGATAAAAATCGATCATAATTTGTAGAACCTTCCCATATGTGGCGACAGAGGGTACACCTACGACATCACGAGTTGCGATATTTCGGGCACAAGATTCGTAATCGTTCCAGTCTGGGAGACTTGGAGACTGGCGCCGAGAGCCGCCGAACTCTGCCAATTGCTAACTTTCAGTTATAAATTCTACTAGTGTTGATTTGATCTGATATATGAAACATTTCCTTGCTGTTTTCAACTACAAAATGTATGAACACTTGAAAATAATAGCAAACGATGGAAATTTTGAGAGACATAACACAACAGAGGATGTTGCACTCACATTAAACGTCAAATGTTGGCAAAATAACTTGACTAGACTGTTATATCAACAAATTGTTGGATGAGATATGATCAAAGGCGAAACCAAGGATTTTATACAAACACTGGATAGCTAACTAAGAGTCAAATTCATAGTCGTATCACTCTCATCTCATCCTTAGGCGTATTCCATTTGTCATTTGAATCAGAGCTAACTTACATTTACTGAACCAGATCACTTATTTATTTCGCTGGATTACTTCGCTGAATTTATTTTCAGTACTAGAATTACTGATTCTAATTTACTTTGAAGTAATTCACTTCAATAAATGCATCAGTTTGCTTAATTCAGTTTATTTAGTCATGTTGTCTAATTTATCTGAACTGATTTAAGTGAACCAAGTGGCAAATGGAATACAACTCTTACTTCGACCTGGAGTGTGAGATGAGAGCTGTATTCCATTTACCATTTGGATCACTTAAATCAGTTCAGATAAATTCGACACATGACTAAATGAACTGAATTAAGCAAACTGATGCATTTATTGGAGTGACTTACTTCAAAGTAAATTAGAATCTGTAATTTTAGTACTGAGAATAGAGTCAGCGAAGTAATCCAGCGAAATAAATAAATGATCTGGTTCAGTAAATGTAAGTTAGATCTGATCCAAATGGCAAATGGAATATGTCTGAGAATAAGACGAGAATACTAATTTATAAAAAATATATTTTTTATTACTGTATTATTACTATGGGATAGGCTCAGTGGTATCGAGGCGGTCTGTGGATCCTGAGAACTCTGGTTCGATTCCCACAGCCGACAAACATTTCACCAAATTAAATAATTACCCCTATAGCTTCCCCACCACTAACATCTTTGGGGACCTTAATTTAACGGCTGGTAACCGCACTTCAAGCGCATAAATATATCACTTACCGAGATATGCTTCGGCAGAGTGCCACACCCAGTAATGGGTAAAAGGCGTGATAATATATATTTATATTTTATTACTGTAATGTAACTATAATTCTATCACTGAACTTTCTTCCGTTCAGTTAAAGTATTTAAGAGTTAAAACTATATAATGAACCGAAGCGTCGTCCTTTTGAATTTTTAAATAAAACAACATTATTAAAGCCTAGAATACAAACATAAAACGAATTATTTTTATTTTTCATACCTATAATTACCAACACGGCCTAATTAAATTCAACTTTATTAAAATTAATTTGTTAATAGTTGTAGAAGTGGTATATATGTAAAAATAAAACTCTACCTGTTTCCATTGTTTAAATGAGTAAATATTTGCAGAGCACCTATCTACAGTGGTGCACGTTTCTGTCAACTGTTCCAGTTTCAATACAAGCCATGGTATTCATTAAAACAAAGCAGTATTTCTAGGTAAATCTTGAATAATGTCAATCCCCGTACAAAATCGATATTTACCACCAATACGTTACCAATTCGTATATAGAACTATACGGCCTTTGTTATCAAATTCAATTAAACTGCTGCATGACACAGATATGCATTATCCCACGTTTAATTTTTATGTAAACATGAGAAACAAGTTGTCACGTTGCTCCTTAAAGGATCTTAACGTCACGTTCAACCAATGAAACGTGATATTTCATCAACTGGTGTACTTTACGTGTTTATTTGCTTCTTTAAAGTTTATTTAAATACTTACATTTATAAGCTTCATTACACATTTCCAAGGATATACATGTATTCGTCTAATAATAAAATAATTAAATTAATGAACTGGAAATTAATTTTCGATAAAGTTTATATTTAGAACACTGGATACGATTAAAGCGTACTATAACTTTATTAAATAGAGTTATTAAAGGTCACCGAAAATAATATACACGAAAATGAATTCCCTGAAAAATCGATATCAAAAATTTAGATTTGAAATTTATGTCCATTTAAAATAACTATATATGTGCTATGAGATACATCATAATTTATTGAATCTATAATTATTTCACTAACCAAATTTACATTATATCAATTGAATGGTTTTTCGTATTATTTATTTGTTTTCGAATTCTATATTAATATTTCAATATTTTAAAAACAAAGTAAAGGTTATATATGCCATTTTTAATTTTGAAAAATGAATTATAAATTTGTATAAAGCTGCGCTTACAACCAATTTCATCAACTTTAATTTGCAATAATCATGACTGCATACCGAACCGGATCTTAAACCGAAATCGACTGAACCGGCTCTTTTTCTTGAACCGCGAACTCGAACCCGAACCGAACCGTTCACGAAAAACCGATTAATTGAATGAAACCGAACACGTGAACCGATTTGAACCGGTTCGAACTGATGCATGTACTTTAAATAAGTCTGGTTTACTTTTCACTAAAATAAAATGGAATTGAATTTTATATTTTTACAATATTTACGTATGGGGTGGTTAGCTCAGTGGTATGAAGTCGGCCTGTGGATCTTGAGAACCCTGGTTCGATTCCCACAGACGACAAACATTTCATAATTTCAAAAGCTACCCCTGTGGCTCCTCTACCACTAACATCTTTGGGGGCCGTGATTTGACGACTGGTAACCGCACTTCACGCGCAAATATATCACTTACCGAGATCTGCTTCGGCAGAATGCCACATCCAGTAATGGGTAGAAGGCGTGATGATATATTTATTTTATATTTACGTAAGCAAAAAGTTTCTAATTACCACAAATCAAAGTTTGGACATTTTTTTTTTACATTATTATTGGTTTTTGTATTTTATTAGTACCAATATTAACTTATTTCATTTATCATAGCAACTAATTTGAAATGTCATTTTAAAGCTTGTAACATTAAAATTTTTCAGTACATGAATGCTAACATTAAAATCTTATATCGAAATTTGAAATTAATGAAAGTGAAAAAAGAACTTGTACAATAATATAAAAATTTATAGTATAAAAATTATTTATTAAGATAATGGTACATATTGCACACAAAATAATCTTGAAAATACATAAATGGAGACACAAATAAATAAATAATAAAGCACAGATGAAATGCGAACAACAACCGTCAATGAGACAAAATGAATAAAAAGTCGTATAAAAACACAAATTAGTTTTTGCGAAAACTTTTTAAAATTGGATAAATATTATCCAAAGCATCTCTTAGATCTTGTCTCGATTTAGCACCGGTGAAAACTATTTTACCGTTAACAAAAATAAGTAAAACTAATCGTGGTTTTACCATCCGGTAAATTAATCCTGGAAAAAGTTCTGGTTCATAACTGAAATTAACATTAATGTATTAAAAACAACATAAATATTATGTTAATAAATAAATCACCTGCTGAATTGTCCATGAACCATGTTTAAATTTTCCAGTTTTATCGGAAACCGTAAGTCACAAGTGGCAACAATATTTTGTACTTTAAAATCAGTAAATCTTACCTAAAAATAAAATGATACTAAATGATTTCAAATCTTGCTTTATTGAGTTAACTTACATTAAAACCTAATTTCTGAATGATACGAGCAAACTTCTTCGAAGCTAAAAGAGCATTATCTTCATTTCTTGCTCCTGTTACTACTATTTTACCAGATTTGAAGATTAAAGATGTTGTTCTTGGTTCTCGAATTCTCATGATAACTCCGTGGAAACGCATTGGATTATATTCCGAGTTTCGTGTACGAAAATTTATTGTTTGCAAATTTAATTCGCAACCTAGACTAACTGTAGCAACGCAGTTTCTAAAATGATACAATTATTACATATTTTTTAAATTAAATTCATTTAGTACTTACTGTAAAGTTACTGTACTATGAGGATCATTAATTTGTGTGTTGTTCGGTGTTAATGCATTTATTGCAGATTGAGGAGCAGTTCTTGAAATAACATGAGTCTGTAATAAATGAAAATATGATTCATTTTGCTAAATTATATTTGAGGCTAAAACTTACAGTAGAAGGTGGTCCCATATTTGATGAATTAGACCAATCTGGAACAGGAACAGCAGGCACATTTTTCACTGGATTATTTAACATAGTCTTTAAAGGGCTGGTATCATATGATTTCTGATCCATATTGACTGAAGCTGATGTAACACAGTAAAATCTGGAAACATATGTTCTATATACATTTTCAATTAAAACTTTACAAGATATTCTTACCTTGAATACAAGTTACCATAAATTTAGTTGTAATGATTTCCTTACTATAGTTATTTTAATAATAACAACTTATGTCGTGCTGTCTAACATCTGCCCAGCACATGCAACAAATCAACATAACCTCGAAAAGAACTGTCAGAAGCAAAAGTCAGATGATTAGTCGAGTGCGACAAGGTTAAAATTTTAATATTTTGTTTAAAATAGGAAAATGTTAGGATAGCTAAATATTTTATTTATACATTTGTTCTAATAGTATTATAATAAAATTATATTTTTAATTTTGGTTTATTTTACTCATCATTAAATAAATTACGCCTTTTAAAGTGCAAAGTTCAATTTATTATTTAACAGAAATTTAAAGTGTCTTTTGTTGCACAAGGTATGTTATCTATTAGATTAAAATAATAATATATTAAATATTTAAGATCATATTAATGCGAGGTATTAATATATTTTTGCAGTTGTAAGTGTTATCTTCCATCATCTTGTTTATATGTCAGGCTAGCTGTTATTATTTATTTTATGTAGATCAACTGTTAGATCACGGATCTAGAATTAACTATATTTTTAAACGCGCGTAATTTAAAAGAACAAATCACTTAAATCATTTTTTTTTTATATTTGGTAGATAGTTTCTTGTTAGATGCGTGCCTAGAATGTTTTTAAAAAGGGCATTGGAATTTCTTATTATTATTTCTGCTTAGATAAAGGTATTCTAGATACATGTAGATAAAGATTCACAGAATGCATTCTTTCCATTATCTTTATTTAAAAATATTTTTAACTAAAATATTTAAGTAGTCAGACAAAATAATAACGTCACAAAAACCATGAAAGGCATAGAGACAAATTTTTATTAAATAAAATCATACCGAAAATTAAAAAAAAAAATTCGCCCGAAAGGAGGGGTCTGCTATAACACTGCCAGAATATTCGCCTAATATGTTTATTAATTTATTATGAATGAAGCTAACATTTTAACAATCTCAAATAATATAGATAGTACCTATTTTAATAAATATTATTTTACTAGATATTGAAGCTACAATTATTGTTTCAGATTATGTCTCAGCGAACTAAAGTAGTAGATTTATATAAAAAAGTAAGTCCTTTAAATATTTAATTTAATTTAAGTATTATAATGAATAAAATTTTGTAGCTTCTCTTCCTTGGTAGAGACTGGCCCGCAGGCTACAATTTTTTCAAAACTCGTTGCCATGGAGCTTTCATGAAAAATAAAGATGAAACAGATCCACAGAAAATAGAAAAGATGATCGCTCATGGCGAGTACATTACTAAAGAAATGGAAGCATTGTACATGCTGAAGAAGTATCGCACCCTGAAAAGAAGATATTATAACAATAATTAATAGACATGTTTGTTATTACTGTAATAATTGTATAATAATTTAATAATTACAAGGTTGCTAATTATAAATAAACAACGAAATATAATGAATTATATAGTCAACAAAACGAGTGATATGATTTAATTTATTTTTATCTATTTTTAACAAGAGCATTATGTTATATCAGTAATATTATCATAACGTATATTTCATACTTATTGTTCTTTATTAGTATATAACATTTAAAAATTAATCTATATGTTAATATTTGTCAGTGCTCTACATTTATCAAAGCCAACTACATTGTAATAGTTACAATAGTCAATAACTAAAACTAGTTCACATTCCTTTACGTTTATACCCTATGAATGTCACATTTCTACTCTGTCATACAAACGATACATCCTCGTTCTGGCTGCCCCAGCACCCGAGCTCGAATCGGTTTCGAATTTCTATGGTTCTTGTTTTGCTGGAGCAGTCGCAGTAGCACTGATAGCGAAGTTAGATAAGTACAGTTACAGTAATTGGTTGCAGTAAGTAAATTCACTTTTACCAACAGCAATGACTGGATGTGTAGATTCGTTTTATATAGTTAGAATAAGTTGTTTCATTAGAGGTTATACCTGAACATTGTTACCAAACACCTACGTCTAGAGGAGCACATGGTTCGTATTAAGGCCGAAAATGAAATCATTACATGTCTGATGACTGTCAGTATAGTTACAGTAGATAGGTACGTGCGGCGTATATCATAATTGTACCAATTACACATGAATGGATTACATGAATGTACAAAATCATATCGAAATGATATCGAATTGGGCCCATCGCTTGCAATATAACGTTACCAAAATACATTGGGCAGGGTTCTTTAGGGCCAAATGAAAACAATCACGATCCTAAAACTAGAGGGTAATGCATGATGCTTTTTTATTTATATATGATATAATACTCTGAACAATAACTAGGTATTTATAGACATTATGTACACACAGTTATAGGAAGAGGGTAAATACATTTTCGGCAATGTGAGATTTGTAACGACATCGATACAAATAGCTCTAAGCTATACCCAGGAAAATGTTGCATTGTAAACACGCATGTTCACAGTAAAATGGTTCAATCATTTTAATGTGAACTCGATTCAGGTCAACATGCAGCACTTTCGGTGATATCCGATCGTTCCAAAATTTAATCCATATAAAAAATCTGCTTCTACTAAAGAGTTTCAAAATCTGAGAATAACTTAAACCGTGGATCTCATTCAAGTACGAATCAGGTCTCGAACGTACTTCTTATTGGTAGGTATATAAATGTTGTCTAGTGGACAAGTTTTTTTTTTTCTTTTAATATACACAACTATGAGCTTCAACAAAATATCTATTGTCATCAACGCTCTAATTTTAATTTTATATAATAATTTTTTATTCTTTTATTTACTCTTTGGTGACTTACTAAATAACGTCATATTTCCAATTACGTACAATTTGCATTTTACGAGATATGATAACAGCACAGCGATACTTATTTGTTAAATATTACCATGTTCAAATTAAACCACGACATCATATTCAAGTTAGCTTCATGACAGTATGGAACATTTTATGGGTGGTTATACACTTAGTAATTATCGTAACGAGATTTAACAATTGTAAGAAGAAATACGCAATTTTTATTTCGAATCAACAGCGACCAATTTATATATAAAACCTAAATATTTGCTACTTTAAAATAACAACAAAAGTATTCTTTAGATTTTTTTAGTTTACTAAAATATATCTAATACTTGAACGAAAATAAAGACTCTAAATTTTTCATAATATTAAAAAGTATAAATTTCATGTAGTAAATACGTCACTCGTTTGTTTTGTGCTGCTCGTTGTTGAATTACCCTTGCTTGGCCACTGTAAATTCAAATGGTAATCGACAGTAACAATTTAACATTACAGGGGACACGTAAATTTCCTTTTTGAAACATTTATTATAAATGGTACTTGTTTTAAGTTAAGTTATTAACTGTTGCGAAAAATTGTAGTTTAAATGAGATAACGTAAAGACATCTGGTATCTGCGTGAGAGATCACACTGGATTACCCTGAAAACACAAACAAAATGGTGATGAACCAATTTCAGTACGAAACACAATAATCAACTTAGAGCTTATAATTTCATTATTATTTTCTGACTAAATACTTAGTAATTAATCAAATTAATAATTATTAATATTCTCGTTATACAACAGTATCACTGCAGATGACTTTCGTGCCAAGTCTTTCAGTATATGAAAGAGTCATAGAATCGAGGCTGCCTATGCCACATAATACAGAGTGATTAAAAGGAATCGTTACAGTTGGCAATAAAAAAAACTACTTGAAATTGGTAAGCCTGATACATAAATTCATTACCTGTTGTTGACAGTGACATTTAAAATTTAAATTTGAGTACATTTACTATTACATTTATTTCTAAAGTATTTCTATTACTTAAAAAGTCAAAATTCTATTTGCTGTCAGACTCCTGACATTTGTATTTATTAGAAATGTCAAATAGTATTTCCGCCTTTACCTGACGTTGTGCCAACTGTGGAATAAAAAGATCTCTGGAATTGTATTGCCAACTATAACAATTCCTTTTGATTCCCCTGTAATTGAGAGAATTGGAATACAATCAGATTTGAATCCAGAGTAACTGTGGAGTAGATGGTTAACGCATATGACCGAAGTTCATAAGGTCTCAAGTTCAAATCATTGCGGTGTCTCTATAATTTATCATAAACCTTCTTTCAAAAATATCCTTAATTAAATAATGGGGTAAAACCCCAATGGAAATTATTAAATTAAAAACTCAACTTTGAATCGCACAGCCGATAATTAATTTTCACCACATTAAAATTATCCACTATCTTTGAAGTGCAAAAGAAAAACTGAAATCTGCTGTAGCAGATTCCCGACAGAATATTTTAATTTTATATTTTATAATATTTGTATTTAAAATCGAAAGAAGCCAATATATAATTATAATTTTGAATGACAATCGCTGTCGTCATCTTGGTGACAGTTACCTTTGGTCATTATTCTGTGTCTGCGTTGTGTTGCGTGTCTTAGTCCTTCTTTTCGTCCTCGGGGTCCTTGAGCGTATGCCACTGCGCGATGGGGCGGCGTGGTGACGCCAACATGTCGGACCAATGACGTAATTCTGTGCCGCTGGCGTTGTAGCCTAGTATCACCTTGCCGATAGGCTCCGAGGTTCCGATCCTGTCGTAGTCCACTACGGTCACCATCAGGTTCACTTTCTATCAGACAAACATAGCACATCGTCAATGTGATAAGGAGAATATTCACAAAAATCTTGGACTGTACAAAATAGATAACTCGTAGAAACATTCGTTGTAAAGCCAACACATTCTAAAGTGAAGGAAGGAAAATGGCCCATATAATTATGTTTACAAATAAATTTCTAATCAAAACTGGCATAATATGAGTTTGTTTTCTAATAAATATTTAATTGTACGTAAAAAAAAAATATATATATATATCATTACGCCTTCTGCCCATTACTGGGTATGGCACTCTGCCGAAGCAGATTTCGGTAAGTGATATATATTGCCCGTGAAGTGCGGTTACCAGTTGTCAAATCACGGCCCCCAATGATGTCAGTGGTGGAGGAACAACAGGGGTAGCTTTTTGAAATTATGAAAATTGTTTGTCGCCTATGGGAATCGAACCAGGGTTCTCAGGATCCACAGGCCGATTTAAGAGATTTAAAGGGAGGTGTTGGATAAAACTTTGTATTGGACTCGTGTGGAATGCATACTAGTCACTTAGGATAAGTAGGCACGATGCCCGAAGGGCAATTGGCTAAACTTTTTCTTTCGTGACTAACATCACATTTGTCAAAAATTTTGTAATTTAAGGGTAGCAAATTTTGTAGTCGTTGAGTTCAGAAAAAGATACTGAATCGAATAAACAAATAAAAAAAAATAGGTTCCCATTTAAAATAAGAAAGTTGCACCCAGTATTTAAGAACCACTAGTCGACAAAATTTTTGTTAATAGTTTTGTAATACACTTAGATAATTGTATTTCTTTGCTAATTTAACCTTCCTTGTAGCTCTTACAATTCTCGAGATAGCAATAATGACACAACTAAACTGAATTCCCTGTATAAGCAAAATTCGGAAAAATTTCACTAGTGGTAACGGGAATTTTCTTTACTATGTAAATATAATAAATAATAGTTTCTTCCACTTTCTAATGAAAGTAAAACCAAAGTTTGTTAATCGATACTTTTAAAATTTACATTAAGGAAATTGCTCATGAAATAGTAAAAAAAAACAAAATGTTATACCTGGATTTGCTCAAACGGAACTTCAAACGTGAATGATTCATTATAGTATGGGTTCAGTGTACATTTCTTGATACTTGTCTTCTTCTTCTTTAGTCGTTTGCCGTTCTGCATCAATGCGATCTTGACATAGGGATCTATACAGAACATTTACTTGATTAAAAATTAATTTCCTTAAATAGAAATAAACTATATTGATTTTCTTAAAGTTTCCTGTGAACTTTTCACCTTGAGAAGATTAATCGTTTAAATTATTAATCATTTCGGGTACTATAGATAATTCCCAACTGGGTGATCATCGCAGAGTACATCAAGTCTCAGGGAAGACATTAAATTTAGTAAATTAAAACTTGGAAATGAGTGCATTAAAGTAAAACTGTTATTCTAAACTAAAAAGAAATAAAAATGTAAACTCTTGGTTGTCTGCAAATAACCCCGTTGCCAATAGCGACTATTTACAATTGTTTACTTTTTGTCACCAAACGGGGCTCGAAAAACCTACTTTTTACCGATCGTAGAAAAAACTGTTTACAGACCGTTGCCATTAAAAATGGTCTCTAATGCTTCACTTTCTGTCACCAATTAACGGCCAAAAAGCCTATTTTTTGCTAATCGTAGAAAAAATTATTTGAAAGGCAATGATTAATAACTTAAAAACTAATTTTTTTACAACTGTCAAAAAAGCACCACATTTTTACATCGCTTTGGAGTTTGATAAATTTGAAGTTTATGACAGAAAAATTCGGGAGACGCTCGGACTCGAACCGAGGACCTTCAGCTTGCCGGGCTGATGCTTGGATATGCAAAATTTTTATTTGTTCCATTCATGTTAAATTTCAAATTCGTTGACACTTTTTTAAATTTATTCATCAAATATTTTCTCGTCCTCTTGCTTACAACACATTAAATTGATATTATTTTTTATGTTTTCCGTTCAATTTAGTTATATAAATAAATAATTATTGTATTATTTCTTTTTTGACAATTGTAAAAAAAATATTATTTGTATTCCGTGAGCGAAATTCGTTTTTTTCGGTGCGTTGGAAAGACTTTTTTATCTCTACTTAGTGGCCTCGACTAAAAAAACACTCATTTCGCGTACTTCATACAAAAATAACTATCCTAATGTTAATACAATGATATGAATATAAAAATGAGAAATTCTGAAAAACGTACCAGACAAACCGCCAACATCCATCTTCTTCAAGTTCTTCGCTTCAAGGATGACGACAGTGAGCTTACCGGCCGTGGGCACATACCGCAACGAGAAGCAGATATCTCCCAGCTTGTTATCCTGTAACGGTCACAGAGCGTCGTGTAATAATCGTGTCGTCATCGTCACGCAGGACACAGCACACGAGAGAAAGTAACACTCATAATATGAACACATTGATATAAAAAATCGGATCGGTCTCAGAAACAGAGAAAAGTGAGGGAATAGTCAGTCAGAAGAGACAACCATGAGCATGATTGACAAGGCGGTCAATATATATTGGGTACAGTAGCAATAACATCTATGAATGTGGATTCCAAGGACCACACAGGACCACATTAGGGCAGGGTACACTCACGAATACAATATAGCAAGTTGTTGTGTTCGCCTAAAAGCATCTTTTCATGTGTCTATACCAACTGCCTATGATACATCCTCACACAATGAACAACAGACAACTTCAATTGTGTCTGTACTGTAGATATTACATCTAATTTTTCTAAGTGTTGGAATCACGATAGAAAATAGACAGGTACAAGAACGTCGTAATTAATCTGACTTAAGCTTCCACACAAATTGTTCGTTACTTCAGTAAAATATCGCTAGGAGTGCTAACTGCATTTCTGCTATGATTAACACTTCGGCAAACAATAAAAAATGACGGAATATTAGTAAACCATGCCGTCGTCTATGTCCGATTTATCAACCGATTGTTAAATAAATGTTACCTAACAGCAATATAAATAATATGTATTCTTTTATATTTAACAGGCAGATAATTATAACAGGAATATAACAGTAGAATGAAAAACTGAGCATAAGATAAATAAAAGCAAATCGAAGAAAAATATCATGAAGAAATTTACAATGCTCTCAAACATTTGATGCGATATTGTCAGTTTATGTCAAAATTTAAGTTTTATTGATTAATGGCCAGTTTTTCAATCGCCGATTTACTCTCGATTAGGGTTAATCATTATTAACATTAATCGGTAAATGAAAAACTGGCCCTAAACTGACCATAAAGATTTCAAAAACTATAGTTTCTTTTTTATATTAATCGCATTTGTTTTCGCCAGTAATCATGGTAATTCGCCAGATCTTTGACAGAAAATAAGTAGCACCATTAACGAGAGTAACTGAATTAAAGGGTATACTCAATACAAAAGAATTACAACGCAACCAAAAGGAAGTAAAACCAGGAAAATATATTAACTAAAGTGTTATTTCGTTTGATTTTCCAAAATTATGTCACATTTGACCAGCTATAATGAATAACCTAAGTTGCATTGAGAACAGCTATAGCTGTATTCTATTTGCCACTTAGTTCACTTAAATCAGTTCAGATAAATTAGACAATATGCCTAAATGAAATAAATTAAATAAACTAATGCACTTATTGGAATGAATTACTTCAGAAAATAAATTAGAATCAGTAATTCTAGAACTGGAACTAAAGTCGGTGAAGTAATCTAGCGAAATAAATAAGTGATCTGGCTAAGTAAATGTAAGTTAGATCTGATTCAAATGGCAAATGGAATATGCCTGATATGTTGACATATTAAGTAATGTGAAACTATGTCTTCTTTGAGTTTACATATATTTTATACATAGCCAAGTATGTACTAAATGATATATCATACTAATTTAAAAAAATTAAAGGTTTATATTATATAACGTAGTGATCATAGATCAACAGAATTTTTTCAAAAGTTGCAAAATTAAAAGTGGTTTGATTGTTACTTATAATATATTAATAAACACTATAAATCAATTTATTCATTATACAACATCAAATAAATGACTCCTTGTTGTGTCCCTCAATGGCACTTAAAATATACACTTCAAAAACTATGTTCTGAATTTTTCAAATTTTGAAAACAATCTTTCTGTTTTATAATCAGAACGCCTTATAGTCTATGCTTGTATAAATCATCCTGTATTTTAAAGGTTTTCTTAGATTTGTTCATTTTGAATATTTTTCAATCTCCATTTGACCGAAGAAGTCGAGGGTTTACTTCCTTTTGATTTGTAACTTGTACCTGTCTAGTAAAAATCGTGATTGGAATCAATCAGTGAGCAGTTGGTGTACTCGATATAACAAAAATACCTATAATTTTTTCGCACTTTTCTGGTAGGAGAAAACGAAATAATAAGAACACTAAACTTACGTATGTACGTAATTATACATTCACGATTATAAAAAATAACATCCAATTAGGTATTTTAGTCTGCAACAATGTTTGTTGATACCATAAAATTAGCTAGGAAAATTTCGGGTATAATTGTATACCAGTGGTGAGTTTCTAAACACCCAGCTCAAACCAGCCTGTTGTCTGAACTATTGGAAATAAGTTTTCATCTAACGGAGCAGAACTAATGGTTAAAAAGCAGTTTAAATGTATGTGACGTGTTTCGCTTCTTCTGCACGCAGAGTATTTTGTCTCGGATGCGTTACTGTGTGTACAGTTATCATTAGCATGTATTGTTAGTACTATTGTGTACTGTGAGATCGATAAAAAATCTACTAATTTGAAAATATTGACTCACTTAAAATCCGCTCATACATTTCACCTCGGTCCTAACTAACAGAATCAAAAATAAGTTATAGAATATTGCGACAAGACAAGGAATTCCATCAAAATTCTACTGTTGTTTTTCGTACTAAAATATCTGCAATAGAATATTGAATCTACTCAAAAATGATCTAGAAACAAATTACTGAAAGCTGTGCCCAATAGCAAGAAAGACAATCTAATTTGAATCTTAAAATTGCATAAACAGCAAAAACATTTGATTCCTGAACTACTATTTCTTCATAGACATTTAACTAGTGTGAATGGTAAACTACCCGAAAAATATTGAAACTAAATCCTCTAGTCTATTTCACAACTGTTCTAATACCATTATTCAAAGAGATTTCTCTGTTTCAATCAATTAATGTCGTCTACAAATATTCAAAATGTTCACCAATAATTTCTAACCTTTTATTGATATTCTATAGATTTATTCTTGCCAATATCTTTTAAAGATGACAACTTAGGACAGAGAATGAATCTGTCAGATAAGTGATAAAATGTCGTATGAATAAATGACAATTATGGTGACTATTTGTGTACCTAATTAGTAATGAAAGTAATAAATTTCTCACGAATTTAAAGTTTGATGTACGACAATGAAACCGGATCAAGAAATTGAGAGAAAGTAATATTTACTTTTTATTAGGGTCATTGATTTTCACCGAAGTTCGAATTTCTGAACATTCGAAAAACTTCGAAGCTTTGAATTTACGAATTTTCGAATTTTTTTAAGCTTCAAATTTACGAATTTTCGAATTTTTCAAAGCTTCGAATTCTAGAATTTGTTGTCTCTGAATTAACGCCATCTGTCATCTCCAAACAATCTAACGCATAATTCGCGAAAAGTCAGCCACGAATTAAATAATAAACTCGGCGAAGTATCCTGCAAAAACTCTGCAAGTTTATGCGTCTTAATTAAGACATCTATTCTCTTACCGCCCATCTAAATGCTACGGACTTATAGTAAAACGTTTTAAAATGAGAATTAAAATGACACAAAAACGTCTTAATTAAAACGTTTTTGACAGTGTAGCGACATTTTAAGTCTAAATTGAATTAATTTGGCAAATAGTAATGATTAATAATAATTACTTATGAATTAATACCAAACTCTGCAAATGAGTTTATTCTGAAAATAATTCACAATTCGAATAATACGAAAATTCGAAAATTCGGATTATTCAAAAATTCGAAAGTTCGAACCTAAATTCGAAGGTTCAATAAATCCGAACATTCGAAGTCTCGCATATTTGAAAAATCAACAACCCTACTTTTTATATAGTTGAAAAATGTATAACATTCTATTCGATTTATAATTAAAAAGTCGGTCTTTATTATCAATATACAAAAAAAATAATTTGTGCAGCTAATATGCTGTAATTTCGATTCGATATTTTTCACTTATCTGGGAATTGACAAACGGATCTATAATTAATTTAAATGAAGATTAGAACAGTGTGAAAATAGTTTTTTTTTTTTAATTTATTATCCTCTTTCTATTTCTAAGTGTGTTCGTTCAGAAATGAAGTGTTTGAACTGACCGCTCGTTGCTTGCATTCATAAGAAAATGTATGTAATGTGTAAGTAGGTATTTTTGTTCTCATGATGTAGTTGATTGAAAATACGATCGATCTTTCGAGGCTCGAGTCGTAATGTGTTGTCAATGATGGAACATGCAGCATCACAGCGTTATCAAAAATAACAATGGACCGATCTCTGCCTTCGGAGAGATACGGTACGAATACGAATTATTAGAGTGGAATTCGCATGCAATCAAATCGTGCTGTCATGCTCATTGGCAAGCTAGAGCCACTTGATAACCAGAATTTCACCGATTTATTTATCATTTTCTATTTTAAAAACCAGTTTTAAAGTAAGTTTTGCCTCAAAACGAGTGTTTTTTTTGACTGACTGTTATTATTTTTGTTATAGCAAATAAAAACATTCAATATATAATACCGGGTGATACTTAGTAAGGGTGAAAATAGAGATTTAACATGAGATATTAGTTTTATGCAATTTTCTGTTCTCTTGTTTATATACATATAAGCATAAAAATGCGAAGATGTTCAGAATTCAAAGAAGCATACAAAACAGTTTTCACATTTTTTATTACGTGTCTGGTGTAGTCGCAACTTTAAAAATGCATTTCAAAATTTCTGTGTGCCCCTCAAGCAGAAAGTGTCCTTGTCGTTCTTGCATTGTTGTTGCTCCCGACTATATCTCCATGCGTGTGCGGTAATAAACTACTTTCTGCTCTAGGTACACAAATAACTATTTAAATAAATAAGAAAAAAAGGAAAAAAAAAATTTCCATCACTTGTCACAAATTCCACAAAAATTTACACGTTTTAATCAACTTAGGTCATCAACAAACGGCTGATCGCACCATACTGATGAGTCCCTAAAGGACGAAACGCGTCTATGGTTAAAGCTGAACTGACCAGCCGTTTGTTGATGACCTGATACATTGATTTAAACGTGCTGTAAATTTTTGTGGAATTTGTGACAAGTGATAGAAAATTAGTTTTTACCTATTTTTTTCTTATTTGTTAAGACTCAATTCCACATCGCAATTGACATTCTGTCTTTGTATTATCTATTTAAATATTCATCTTTACAAAGCACCACCCGGTATATATTTTTGACCGAAATAACCATAGCAACCAGTAGTAGAAAACAAAAAAATATGTAAAAATATTTTGAGTCAAATTGAGCGGTGTTTTGGTATCGAGGGACTGTAGATCAAGCGTTCAACGTGGGAAAATGAAACAAACGAAACAAACTACGAATCAATGCAAGTGAGGAATGTAAATACGATTCTCGTGTACTTGAATAGGGGTAGGAACTGCATCCATCCTGCCATGAGAGGAACACGCACAACATCTGAAAAGAACTCTAGAGTATGTTTCGACATTTACCAGCCAAAATGCAGATGCTATAACAAAAAGGATTCATGCAGAAATATTAGGAAAAATGGGCATGAAATTATAGGGCAGAACCATAGAAATATTTGGTAATAAAATATCAGAGAATAAAGACTTTTTATAACATTTACTTGAACGATATTTTCCACAAACTTGCTTCTTGTAAAACATATCACTGTATCATTTTATATGAAGTGGAAAATGATTGCAAATTGTAAAAATATCGTTCCAGCATAAACGGCAAAAATGAAATATATTTTGATACAAATGATTCATTCCATTATACTGTATGCATCATCGTACGATCTATCTAAATACAAACAATATTTGAAAACGATGCCTTGATAGTATAATGGGTTTCTCGCTCCATGAAATACAAATTTTGGGTTTTCTCATTTCCACTAGAATGAAGAAATTGTTAATTAGTAAGAAAACCCAAAACTTATCAACAAAATGTAGAAACGCGACGGGAATTTGATAAGACATGAAATTCCCAAGTCGTGTTTGTTGAAAGATTAGCTTGTCATGTGTTTGAAACTATTAAAAGTGTGGCTTGAAAATATAATAATACTTACGTGAATGATTTGTTTGATTGTATTGAAGCGGCATGCAATGCGTCAAGTCGAGGTGACAATCAACCAATAGCACAGGCCATACCATAAGCAGAGCAGAGAAAATATGAGGGAAAAGAGAAAAACAATGTACGTAAATACACTTGTAACTGCAGTTATCGAAGTAAAACATAATATTCATCATCATCATCTATATCCGAGCAGCAATAGTTTCGGGCGATCTCGTTCCTGAAAAACTCAACAGACACATAGTTCCTCCGTGGTCATGTAACACACAACGCTTAAACATAAAATGGCTATGAGATATCAATCAAATCAAATCAAATCATCGCTTATAATAAATAATGTATGATCAAAATCATGATGCAAACACTGCCAGATTTACTTATATTAATAATTGCCTATACAGTAATAAATATTTATCAAAAATGCAATTGGATTCATTGTGCAAGAAGCATTCAAATGAAATAACCAAAATCTGTTTGGTCCGAACTGGGTGTGAGAACGCGTGGTTGCACCAACGTCAACGAGCCCAACCGGAGGACTGAACGCGGTAACGAGAGCTAATACGGTTACTAGGGACAGGAGGGTATATCACCTGGCCGCCTTCGCCTTCCACGCTCTGCAGCTCACGCCATTCTTCGATCGTCTGCGCCAAGTCGATCTGGCACAACGGCACCTTCACCTCGCCGATCTGGTCGTGTTTGGAGAATCGGTCAAAGTCGAAGATTGCAAACACCAATGTCTTGTTCATTGCCTCGGCGTACGGCACGTTCTACGCATAATACAAATTCACCATTATTACTTTCCTTCACTGAAAAAATTGAAATTAGCAACATTTATTATAATAGAAAATCCTAAGGTAAACAAACCCCTTCAAAAATAATTAAAAAACAGCGATTTTTAGTTTTTTTGTAATAAAAACTTTACCTCGCCGAATTTTTGCCTGAAATTTAACATATCTATGTACTTTTACGAAAGGAATTTTTATTATCTCTTAAAGTTTTTGAAATATGAACAAAAGAATTTTTATTATCTCTTAAAGTTTTTGAAATATGAACAAAAGAATTTTTTTTTAAATAGTAAAATTTTCAAAATTTTCAAAAATTAGTATAAGTTAATTGGAGCACGACAAATACATTCGTTCAACCGCATTTCAATATCTCTTTCAGTTTTCGAAATATGGGCCTTCAAAGTGAAAATTTTTAAAAAGTAATTTCTCAAATATTTTATCTGTTTGTGCCAGCAAATAGTTTAAGGGAAATTATGAAATATAAATTTAAATGGAATAAATTATACTTTCCGCAATCATAAATAGGATGATTGCTTTGTACGAGTATATTGATCCAAACAACTCACCTTGAAAGTAAACGTCTCATTGAACACCGGATTTAAAGTTTTCCGATGGACTTTCGTCTCAAACTTTTTCTTCTTGTCCGGAAGCAAGTAGACTTTGACGTAGGGATCAGAAGTCCCTCCCATGTCCAACGCTGGAAGCTCTTCAGCTTGAATAACCGTCACTGACAAGCTGTTTGAATTGAAGTCGTACTCCAGCTAAAAGACGTCAGTGGTTTAATAATATTTCAATCTGATATTTGAATAGAAAGTATTTACTTTGTACTGTAATTTCCCCAACTTCACTTCGCTTTGTTTGCTTTCTCCTTCATCCGGTTCTTCGGCGTTTTCGGTGAGTTCGTCCATGTCGGGTTGGACCTACAAGAAATTTCAAAGTAATCCCCGTTTATTCCCTCTGGAGGACTTCTCAAACAGAAGTTCTAAACTTTTACAAGCAGATTCATAAACTTAATTTTCATTAGCTATTTTATTTACCACTCATTTAACTTCAATCTGAATTAATAAATCTAGTTAGATCAGGGATCGCTAACTGGTGGCTCTTTACTCGACCCGTGGCCTTAATAATTTTTGTAGCTAGTCGATTTTTATAAATATAATTTTATGAATGAGATATAGATTACAACATAATGTCAACGTTGATATAATATTGAAAATAATACTGACAGTTGCAGATGTTATGACAACAGTACCAAAAATAGAAGTCGACAAGACAAATGTCAGTTCTTGTTAACGTTGACAGCGGGTTTTAATAAATATTCTTCAATATTTTAACAAAATCTCGCTAGGCAGTTGTCACATTTTTTACAGTACAAACTACTAAGTCGATACAATAACAAAATGTTTTTAAAAAGTTGCCATTATCAAAAAAATTTACATTATTTTTTCCAAATGTTTTATAATAACATATTATTATTTCATTTTTAGGTAATTTTAATCTAATTATAAATCAAACGTTAAGGATAGAATATAAATGTATGTATTGACAAAAAAAAAACACAAAACAAAAAAAAAACATATTATTTTAATTTGTTTTGTCAAATTGTAGTTCATAAAAAATAATATTGATTGTAGTCTGCTTCACTTATATGATTAAATTTTCATATGGCTGTAAAGTCTACACTATTAATTTTAGAACAAAAGTGTAAATAATTTAATGCAATTTTTAATTCTAAACATTTTTTGTATTTACACTTTTGTTCTGAAATTAATAGAGTAGAAATTGCAGCCTTATGAAAATTGTATTTCCTATGATTCATATAAAAGAAGACACCCGGTATATCCAAGGACGTTGAAAGGAGGGGATACGGCATTAAAGTCAAGACTGTGAGGCTCGGCAGATTGACAGAGACAGAACTATTATTTCCTGTACCGTGCTTAGCCAGCTATTGCGCATGTGTCATAAAGAGATTTGAAATTTAAACAGGACCGAACAGAATCATTCTCCCTAAAAGATTATAAATTTTTACAAGGAAACTGAAATTATCAACGTTTATTATTAGTGTGATCTATCGATTAATATAAATATTTGTAATTGTAATTGTTGAACAATATTTACTATTAATAATAAATATAAAACCCGTTAATATGAAGAGGAAGTTTGAGAATAAATATCAAATTTATGTTTTTAAACAAATCAAAACTACAATTACTTCAACTAACATAATTGTTCAAACTAAACACTTAGTTACCATCTTATCTACAAAAAAATATGTCCAATTCCACACAGCGCAACGATTGAAACACAAATGAACACCTCATGGTTAGATTCATATACAACAACGCCCCCTGACAACATCTAAACGCCACTTTTCTTACACAAAAATTCAAAATATTTGGAAGAAGAAGAGATTTGGCTAAGCACGGTGCAGAAAAACTATTGTTGTCTCTTTCCCTTGCCCAAGCCTCACTTCAGGCAATGCTACAGTATCGTAATGCCATATCTACTGGCCCTTTGCAGCATTTAAGTTTGCGGTCCCTGAGTTAGATCGAAGTTAAATCTGATCCAAATGTTAAATGGTATATGTCTTTTATTATTTGTAATTTTCGTAGCCGAAACTAAAGTTAAGGATAATATTAAAAATTGATTTTGTATTTACTTCATTTTATGAATCTGCTTGTAAATGACTACTGAAATAAGTACACAAAGTAAATTAATAAGATCTGAACTATAAATTATATTTGATCTAATTATTATCTAAGCAAAAGAAACTGAAGAAAAGTTCAAATCTCATTAAACAGAAAAAGTTACCTTTTATTCTGTCAAAGAAATGATGATACTACAAATAATACCAGTCTAGCATGGGTAAAATGAAATGATGAAGCAACTGCGCGTAAAAAGTAAACAATAAGAAGTTTGAAATAAATATCTACAGTGTAAAATATACTCGAAACTGATTGTTGTTTGCCATTGTTAAGAAAGTAAATGTTATGTTAGTGTTCCTTGGAAGCGTCCTTGTAAGTTAGGCAAATGATTATATGAACCAGTGGCCACACAACACTCAATAATGATAAGCGAAAAAGTGTACTTTTTCTTTGTAAGCTGAACCAAGTAACTGAACTGATTTCAAGTCGACACCCTTCATCCCCTTCTTGCCGTCCTTGGAGCGACGCTTGCGACAGCATCGTCTGATGCAGCAGAAGCAGATGCCTAGGATGATGACTGTCACACCTGCACACAGAACACAAGATGATGTTGTCAGTACTACCACCTACTAACTACTAAATAAATAAATAAATGTACCAAGGGTGAAAACAGGCGTTTCTGGCCCGTGTCATGATTATTAGTACGAGGCGCAAATAACATGCTCAGGGTTAGAAACGCTAATTTCCCCGTGGTACATACAATATTTTATGCACAACAAAATAACATTTAATTATATGTTCAAAAGATTAATAGTTATTTATTATACAAGTGTTTTATTAGGTATATAAAACACGCAACAAAAGTTTAGACACGAGACAGAAGGTCGAGTGTTTAATTTTTCTTAAGTGTTTTATATACCAACAAAACACAAGTGTAATACAAAATTTTATCCACAACTCATAATTATAGTTATCGAAGAAGATTGGTCGTAACGTTTAACGTTGATTCAGTTATACCTGTATATAGTTTCTCAAAATACGGTAGATCATGAAGTGGTTGCTAAGTAACAAGTTGTTTACAGTGTTTTATGGAATATAAAATATTAATGTTTTATGAGCCATATAATTCAACTGAAATCAGTGTAATTATAAAATAAATAAATAAATAAATAAATATATCACCACGCCTTCTACCCATTACTGGGTGTAGCACTCTGCCGAAGCAGATCTCGGTAAGTGATATATTTTGCGCGTGAAGTGCGGTTACCAGTCGTCAAATCACGGCCCCCAAAGATGTTAGTGGTGGAGGAGCCACAGGGGTAGTTTTTGAAATTATGAAAATTGTTTGTCGCCTGTGGGAATCGAACCAGAGTTCTCAGGTTCCACAGGCCGAGTTTATACCACTGAGCTAACCACCCCATTAATTATGTAATTATGTCCCTATAATATATGAGTTGTGGATAAAATATGTAAATAGGTTACATGTCAGAATGAAATTTTGTAGAATCAAGTATTCACAATAAACAAAAATTGTCACTTTATTTATATATTCATAGGAATTCTTTCTTTTTGGCCTACGGGCCAAAAAGAAGTGTTTAAGCCCGCTTTTTAGGGCTAATACTTTTCGGCCCGATTGTGCATAAAATATATTATCACGCCTTTTACTCAATACTGGGCGTGGCACTCTGCCGTAACAGATCTCGGTAAGTGATATATTTATGCGCGTGAAGTGCGGTTACCAGTCGCCAAATCTCGGCCCTCAAAGATGTTAGTGGGGGGGAAGACACATGGGTAATTTTAATGTGATGAAAATATTTGTCGATTATTGGAATTGAACCAGGGTTCACAGAATCCACAGGCTGACTCTATACCACTGAACCACCCACCCCATTAATACTACTAAATATCATCTTCTACTTTGGAATTAGATAGCATGTGTGAGTTTAGATGGTTTGGGCATGTGGAATATAAGTCGAATAAAAGATTGGTGAAGCAATTGCATGTTGGTGAAATGAATGTTTGTTGCGTGAACGAAAGATTCCGACTGGGAGGAATAAACCAGATTGTATGAACCGAATTGAGAAAATGGATGAATCTAATGAATACAGAAATTTACTTAACATATTTTTCGTCTTAATTAAATGACTAAACTAATGATTAAACGATGAGTTAATGTTTTAAGAATCCATGCAATTTTATTTGACAGAACATAGCATCGTAAAAGGAAATTAATAAATTTTCAAATGACTGCAAATAAGTTACACCCACGGAAGAAAATAATTAGAACACATTAATTACCGTTCATTAATCCAACTAACATTTAAAATCCTTTGTACTGTTTTAACTATACAATTTAAAAATGAAAGGGACAAAAAATACGAGACGGTGAACAAAAAATCGTTCATAAAAGCAAAGACCAAATGCTTCACTTTGTCTAAAATAAAAATATCAAATATTGATCAAAGAAATCAAATGTAAGAAAAGAGAATCATACCTATGAGTATGGAGACGAGCGCCCAGGTTGGGATGCCCATTTCGTCCGCCACTTCTTTAATGATCTCCACGGCCTTCTCTCCCACTTCGGTTTTCGCCGTCGTGGCAGACGAAGGCGTTGTTTCATCCTTCACTAAAATCAAATCAACCAATATTAGTAACCATTTTCTATTTCTCTTTATCTGAAATATGCGAACAAGAAGCAGGAAACTGATGGAAATGTTCATTCATTTTATACGTTCCAATCGAATTTTGCTCCATTTATTTCATTCGCAATTTTAATATCACCCGTACATTTGTTCCACTTATTCTTCGAATTCAATAGTATATTATAATATAAGGTTTGTAAGTGCTTTGTAACAAGACAAGAAAAAGTTAGTGGCACCATTTTATTGAAGATTTTTTTGTTTATATTATTGTTTCATTCTTATATTTAATTCAAGATATAAATATGGGCTCCTATACAATCTATAAAACACTTTAGGTAGGTATCTATTTCACATTTTAAGTTGTAAAAACAAATGTTTCAAAACATGTGCTATTTACACTTTGCAAGGGGAGTGTACTTTGAAAGAACTATTAAAAGTTATAACGTGACTCCTACATAAACACAAACTGTAAGTTTGTTGTTGTATGAATATGTTATACACTTAAAATAGCATTTTTGTGCTCGCATCATTCAAAATAAGGTTTACATTACCTTGAAAACCGTTGGAAAGTTTAATTTTGCGCACTAGTGCACAAAGTAATTGAAAAAACAACCATTTTTTAGGAATCTAAATTTTGACTATTAAAATAATAATTGTACTTATTTATACACACACATTTTAAGGAATTTATAAAAGAAGTAGAGACATTAGCTTATAACGCCACCAATCAGACATATTTTAACAAACTTTACGAGGAAAAATAAACTATTTATTTCAAATTAACAAATGTCAATTCATGGTATACTTAACTGTCAATATAAATTTACGCTTCAAATTTAATAAATTTCCTCATTGCCGATTATATAATTTTTGCTCGTTACAAAGCATTGTACACAACTCGTGCATGAAGACATCATTTGCACCATTCGCGTACTTGTTATGTAAATAGCTATTATAGGCTCAGATTGACATGTACATATTGCACACTTTACTCACTAGAGTGTAACACGTGGGGGTATGAACATCGCGAGTGCGAATTATTTGATGTGAATAATAATAATAATAATAATAACTTTATTTAACTTAATTGACGGATTCGACGTCGGTCACATCTTGACCGGCCGACGAAGCAAACCTGACTTGACTGATGCTACAGCTCAAAACCTGACAATACATTTTTAACCGGAGGTGAAGAGTGGTACTTTGGGGATGCAACACATGGCCGAAGACTGCAGATGACCACACACATTCGTTGCCAGGATAAGATTTTTCTCAGAATCTTATCGCGCAAAACAGGGAAGCAAACTAACGGAATATCTACAGTCAACTCAAAACCATCTTGTTACAAGAGTTAGCAGCCATTGAATCTGCAGTAGTGACGTCACACGTGAATTTGAAATTTGGAGAAAATTGAAAAAACTATGTAGTTATAAGAAATGTAATAAATATTAGAATAAATAGCTCTGCTCAATCTGATTGCCTGTTTGTTTTGCACATCCACTTTACCGCACTAGAGCGGCAAAATAAGTTATTACGATTCTCAAAATAGTTAAATAATTTAGATATTATGTAACAATAGTAGATAAATAAATAAACATACTCATGTCGGTGGCTTCGGTAGTCGAGGAGGTGTATCGATGCAAATTAGCCCGCGAGCCATTGCTGCTGAAGTTCGGATGATCCAGGTTGATGGCAACCTCGGGCTTCTCTGATACGTTGTTAGTCTCCTCCACAGATTCCTTCTCAGTCTCGGCGCTTCGCTTTACCATCGCTATTATTGACGGCGCCATCTTAATATCTGAAATATTACATTCACATATTTACTCATCAAAGAATGAAACTATTGAAAAATTACAGGCAATATTCGCAATTGTTGTTTAAAACAATGTACTACAGATATTTAATGTAATTAACGTATTAGTGTAACGTATAATTTGTACCGATTTCCATGCTTTTAAATTTATTTAATTAAATGAATTTCCTTTGCAACTGGGATTTCTGTGATTGTTGAGCAGAAATAAATAAACATATACTGGATGGTGACCGCGGCTTTCAAACATAAAACTTTAACATATAAAATAATGATTTTGTAATTTTCCTTTTTTTACTATTGAGAAGGAGGCTGTATTTAACGCCGATGTGAATTAGAAAAATTCAGTTTTTAACCAATTACTTATTGATGTATTTATACATAAGGAATACACTAGATCAAACCACATTGTAGAGATATTGCTTCTCAAATTTATGATTTTAAAAACACTCAACATGAAATACTTACTGAAAGAATTCAAAATTTTCCATTTATTTTTTATATGGTTCTAAATAAATTAAGGTACAAGAAATCGAATGTCGTTGAGCGCATCTTCATATCTTTTTTAGTTTTTGAATTATAGCGATTTTTTATGTTTTTCAAATCTAAAACTAAAAGAGATATCGAAATGCGGTTTTAACCAGTGTATTTCTCGTACGTTATTTAGCATAATAACAAATTTTAGGAATTTTGAAAAATTTTAGATTTTTTCAAAGATTTTCCGTGACTATATCTCAAAAATGGCACAAGATAATGGAAATCTGTGAACATGAGTGAATTCCTCGCGTGAAAATACATGGGTATGTAAATTTTCACGTAGAAAATCGCACAAATAGATTTTTTATTACAGAAAAACGAAAAAAGACCAAAAATAGTAAAAATCTTAAGGGGTACCCCTTCAAAATTTTCGATTTTTAGCCTATTTTCGTTTTTCTGTAATAAAAAATTTATGCGTGCGAATTTCTTCGTGAAAATTTGCATACCTACGTATTTTTACGCGAGAAATTCACTGGTATTTACAAATTTACATTATCTCATCAACTTTTTGAAATATCGCCAAAAGAAAATTTTGAAAAAAAAATCGAAAAAAATTCAAAATTTCCAAAATTTGCTATTATATTAACTAGAGTACAAGAAATACACTGGTTCAAACCGCATTTCGATATCTCTTTTAGTTTTCGAGATATAGCGTCTCAAAGTTGAAATTTGTAAAACAAGAAAATTCGCTGTAACTCGAAAACTAAAAAAGATATCAAGATGCGCTAAACGGCATTTGATTGCTCGTGTCTTAAACTATATAGAAACATATTTTTAAAAATAAAAACTTTGAACCATTTCAACTGAAACTGTCGATAAATTTTCCCATGACTAACTATTAAAAGTTTACGTTTATGCTATTATTTGTCCGACCCGCTGGGGGGGAAAGTTTCTTCGACATTTTAAGGAAAATAAACATTGACTAAATCAACATCATTAAATTAATAAAATATCATTAATACAATTTCTTCTTTACATAGTAAAAAAAAATATAGATCTGATAAGGATAGATCGAAATATCCTGCTTCCCTATATGTCACAATAATTGTGCATTCGATGCAGTTTTTAAAAAATGTGCAATCTCTTTACATCACTGGTTTCATTCAATTTTAAATTGAATGACGCAGTACACTGCATTTTTAGAATGACCTACTCTCACAACTAACATTAACATTTTGTATGAAGACGCTTCGATTGTTGTATATCGGATGCCTTATTCGTTCACTTCGTGTGACTTTAGATTCTTTTTCTATTTCGCGTTATTAATATATTATTTATCTACGTCTGTAAAACTTACTTTTAGTTGTATGTTTTCTGTTCGTAAAATGATTGTTGTAACAAGTTTTCATTACTCACTCGTGGATCTTAAAACACTCACTTCGCTCGCATTAACTCTGACTTGCTTGTGACTAAAGACCAGTTTTATGTAGTAGTATCCTAAATAACTATTAATGTACTGGTTTCCATGGCGCTAAATAACATCTCAATTACATGTTGACAAACTGTGATTTCGAATGTTTTAGTTACGACGGCATAAAGTGAAATAATTAAACACGGGCTAAAATCAGTTTCCAACATCTGTTACTGTAACTTAACCTTACTGTTTAAATAATTAATAACACTTTACATTTTATTGTTGCCTTAATTTGCTGTCGTAGAAAAAGTATAGTCGCTCAGTGCTCTAACAACAAATCTACGACGATAAGAAAAGGTGAGAGCGACAAACTGAGCTTATATTTGAAAAAAAATCCATAAAATTGCAGTTAGATACTTTATTGTAAGAACAGGAAACAAATCAAATAAATACGAAAGGAAGTGTGGCTCTAAGCTTGCTTATGAAAGTGAATTTCAACCAATCGTAATGCAAACATTTGAAAATTCAACCCATAAGCACAATTTTATTATTAGTAAAATCTTGTTACTAGGGTAAAATTTCGTTACTAGCATAAAATCCCGTTAGCAAGTAAATGTGTTTATACTCATACAAAATTACTTTGCTTTGAGGAATAATCGTATAAAATAACACGCGACCGTTCAAGTTCTGTTACTTTTCGAGCACTGAATTTCTTTTTGCTTGTAAATCACGCTAGCAATCTGATATAAGATAATAATCCTCGTCCTCTAAGGATTCAAGATTTACCATCCAGTTTGCTCTGAAGCTTATTGTTAAATAAAAAAAGAATACAAAACAAAAATGTATTGTTAAAACTAGAAGCGCTATAACTTGTAAAGAAATCTCTGATTAAATCAAATAGAAAATCTGGAGAAAGGTATCAAATAACAGTTTGATTTTGTAATTACGTAGACAGAGGTAAATTTCCGCTCCAACTGAGGTTGAAAAAGCTCGGCTGAGAACAGGGACGGACTGAGGCAAGAATTGCACTATGATATTCTTAAAAAAGAAAAGAAAAAACGGGAAACAAACAAATTGAGAAATGTAGAAATATTCTTTGATTTTCGACCAATTTTTAACATACCACAATAATAGCATATTGTGTAACTAGTAGGAAAAGTGATATATTCCCGGATAATCGGGCCAGTTGTTTAAAAACTGTAATTTTTCGTCTGATCAGACAAAAACTGGTTTCTGCTATTTTATTAATTATTTCTTCCGAATCAAAGTTCATTACTGTTTCTTTTTCGAACTATTTAACATGAAATATTTTGAATTATCATTAGTGATTACTTCCCAACCAGCTTATAATAAATTTTAAGCTGGAAAAACGTCCCTCACAAAGCAACGTGTGAAAGAGAGCGTTAACATTAATTTCTAAGCTAAACCTATTATAATATAAGCGACTTATTCATCAATAATGTCTTCATATTGTCTGGCTCGGTTAATTTTTTTTTTATATATATGATTTATTTACTCTTCTACACTAATGCTTGCTTGCATCAACGAACCTTAAATTTTAGGTCGGGCTTAAAAAAACAAAAGCAAATCGAAATGAAATGTCATATGAAGACATTTACATTGCTATCAAATATTTGATGCGATATTATTAGTTTGTCAAACTTAAAATTTAAGTTTCTTTTGTGCAAACCGGTATAAATTCAGACTAATTGACTATATTTTACATGATAAACTTGTTCATTTTGTCAGTGGCCAGTCCGCCCCTGACCAAGAGAAGCAAAAGCAAGCATAGAAATGTGTGAATGAATTTGGTGTTGGAGTAGAGCAGTGCAAAGCATGCGCGTCCACGGCGTCGCGACGATCTTATTCCGTTCTTTTGACGTTACTCCGTGATAACAGCCTATCGATTGGCGCGCCACGCTGTGTTAACCTCCGAAACTACTATGCTAAGACAAGGCCTCCTTAGAGATCTGTCGAGAGCTTTTTTGATTTATATGCATTTTTATAGCTTTTTATATATTTTACACAAGCATGAGGAAATTTTATAGCACTTTAGATAAACATAAATATTAGGATAAGAATACAATTTATTTTATATTAAATATATTTATGATCAGTTGCACCAATAAAACATATATTTTAAACTTCGTTTAAGTAAATAAATACAACTCGACTATATGACAGTAATACCAATTATTCTATATGTAATTTCGATTTACTTTTATTTATTTCAACCAAGTTTAAAATTTAACTATTGTTTAACTTGCCTTTAATAATGTTTTCATTATTATATCATCTTGAACAATAAATAGAATTTTTATAAGATATTGCTACACTTAACATAATAATAATAACATTTTTAACAACGAATTTTGCTCGTTGTCTAAAGAAAAATACTTCAAATTAACTTCTACAACTTTAATAAAACGTAAGTTCCTAATAAAACTTAAAATATAACTTAAAACATAAAAATGTTTGACAAAGTAGATTTTGCGAACAGTTCTGATGCCGAATGTGTTAAAATCTGTTGTATATATGGTTACAATATGACAATAAAATAAAATAATATTTATATTGTAATCTTATCAATTATAATCATTCTGATATGTGTTAACTATCTGATGATATAGAAATTTATGACGTCATAACAGTATTCCACCCACGTATTTAAAGGAAGTAAAAGGTTCGGAATATACTCGTATAAATTATTTTAATTTCTTTATATTTCCGTAAACGCTCGATTATTTTTGTACAATTAAATATAGTAATTTAAAAAATGAAGTACTCGTATTACAAAATTTAAATTATTGTAAGTGCTGCAATAATTTAACGATTACAAAATATAATAAAATTAAATCAATAATTTGAACATTTATACCCCAGGTAATATCTTTGCAAAACACAGGTAGTGGAAATTGTAATCAATTTACATTTAAAAATTCTACAACGATGTTTTATACAATTCAAAAAAGTTTAATTCAACAATTTTTTTATAAATACAATATTATATTGTGTATAATATTATTATACTACATCAAATTATATTGATAAATTATATGGAGACATTGATATTATTGAATGAAACTTAATGTAATTATCTGATGTCCTGAATGACATTTAACGGAGGAATAAAAAAATAATGAACAAATATAAACTAATTGTTTTAACCACTGATTTTGTGTCAATTAATATATTTAAGGTGTTAAATTAAATTGTGACAAGAAATTATTTATATTTCGGGTAACAAAATCAGAGCAATATATTGATTGACATCAAATCCTACATTTTATCGATTACAAAAATAACTGTCAAAGTATTTAATAAATTTTGTAAAGTTTTGCATATGCTACTGCAATTATTGTTTCATATCACTCACATATTAAATAACAACAAAATAGGGTAAAACACGTCACACAAAACGCAATGCAGCGTATACAAATAAGTACTCACCGTTTTCTCGATTTCCTACGTTGTTATTCAAAAAACAAAATCACAAAATCACTAAACCGTTCTCGTGTATCGCTACGAAAGGTGCATTGTTGCCGCGGTACGGGCACAAATCGTACGTCGCTCGAAACGCTCACCACCAGCAGTACTCCAGCGGCAAGATGGCGGCCGACCAGCTCCCCATGAAAATCGATGTGTTGATGTTTCTATGGGGCGCACGCGCGTCGAACCAACTGGCCTATATTATAATCCTGATGTCGGCGGCGACGTTACCGATCTAAAATACTTCGTAGGGAGTTGGAGTTCATTGTGGAAGGCATTTTAGTGTTATTGGCATTTCTATTTACTTGACCGATAGGACACTGCAAGAAATTCTATGGGAACCATTTTTAAAAGACAAAATTTAATTATTTGCTTAGTAGTAAATTGATGCTAAAATGCTAAACTTGGCGAAGCTTAAAGTTTGATAAAATTAATAGTCTATTAGCAATTCAATTTTGGCAATCTAATAAATAAATAAATATAAATATATCATCACGCCTTCTACCCTTTCCTGGGTGTGGCACTCTGCCGAAGCAAATCTCGGTAAGTGATATATTTATGCGCGTGAAGTGCGGTTACCAGCCGTCAAACCACAGCCCCCAAAGATTTTAGTGACGGGGGAGCCACAGCGGTAATTTTAAATAAATAAATAAATATATCATCACGCCTTCTACCCATTACTGGGTGTGACACTCTGCCGAAGCAAATCTCGGTAAGTGATATATTTATGCGCGTGAGGTGCGGTTACCAGCTGTCAAATCACGGCCCCCAAAGATTTTAGTGACAGGGGAACCACAGCGGTTGTTTTAATTTGGTGCAAATGTTTGTCGGCTGTGGGGATCGAGCCAAGGTTCTCAGGATCCATAGGCCGACTCGATACCACTGAGCCATTACCCTATTAAATCTAAATTATTGTAATTGTAATACGTATGAGGTAGCACGATCTACGGAAATAATCACTGAACTTTGTCTCATAAAATTCACTTTGCAATAAATCTTTACTAAATATTTTTATCCTGTGATATCACTTTTGCCACACTCATAATTCTTGTCATACAAACTCTTTTAGTCCACCCACTTAGAATAGTTCATTTAATTTATTCCTATGCCATTCAGGGAGTTATATAATGTTGGGGTAAACATGAATTATGGCAACAATCTCTAAATATTTATAGATTAGATTCATCCTGCAATTGATCTTCGTCAAATATTTTTATCCTAGTACATTACTTTCGCCTCATGCGGATTCATAATTCTAGTCTAGCCCACTGTAACTTGGTAAATCCAGATCCTGTACTGTAAAGAAAGTTAAGTTCCTGTGGTATAATAAATAAATAAATAAATATTATTCCTCAAATTTCTAAGCTTTTCTTCAAGTTTACAGAATCTATAAAACCAGATACACTGTAAATCCTGTAGATTATTTTTTATTACTTACGTGTAACCTGATTCATTTGTCTCGATTCATTATTTGGAATAATAAATAAACTATTTTTTAATATTAAAAGGTAACTGACCCATTCTTTAGTCCAGGGCGTTCAAAAGTCCAGTGAAATTATTGGTGTATATTAATCAATAAATTCTAGTTTGGACTACATAGTTCTGGAATTCTAAAACTGCATTTAATTACCACAAATTTACGTAAAAATCCAATAATATTCGTAACACGAATACGCTAGTTCCTTGTACATTCATAGCTATACATGAATGTTATCGTTACGTTTTCTTTTTAATTAAATAATAAACGGAAATAAAATGTATCGCTAAAATGCAGTCACTTTAAGTTTTTACCGTTATCTATAGTTAACAATTATTGTAGAAAAAGAAATTCTGCCGGCGTCATGATTTGTATTTTCCTACAAAAAGCTAAGCAGGTCTCGGATCATCATTTTTAATTTAAATTTTACTCTTTTTGTTACGTGTTACACAATAAATAATTCTCTGTAATCAATTGATAGGTATTTACATACTTGAATACTACTAAAATTAACTATATTAATGTTTCTTTAGTATTTATTGTCTTACTTTATATTATAGTCAGATTTCCGTAAACTAAGTAAAGATATGTAGATATCATTTATAATGTGCATTAAGGTAGTACTAGCGTGAAATTTTTTTTTGCAGATCTGAATGAAATTTGGCGCACTTAAAGATTGGATAGTCATAAGCATCCTGTTAAAATATGAAACACATTCATCGTCTGTAAACAAATATATTCGCTTGTAAAGTTGAGTTCTTATACACGGGGCTTATGGCGATCATCACTCAGAATCGCACATATTTGATTTGTGTACCTCTAAAATTTTGCAGTTTCATTTGAAAAACTAGTATGATGTTCTAGAACTATCCATGTATATTGTATCAGAAGGAGAAAGTTTTTTATCGTTTAGTAATGGATATATAGCCATGCAAAGCCTTGTTTTTAACGAAAAATTAAGAATCCCAATTTATAACGGCAACACCACACGGTGGTATGGTATTTGAAAATTCACTAGACCAACAACCTGTTAATAATTCATGATATTCAAATCATAATAGGTATAAAACACTTATTTTATTCAGTTTTTATATTTTGTTGAGCGTCAGTTTCGCCACTCGACAACCGATGGCGCCACCGTCACACTAGTACTACCTTAAATACTTTTATTAATCCAAGCTGCATATAAATATTAGTATTCACATATTAGCTTTTCAGTCGGACGATCTATATATACTCGTATTTCATACAATGGAATGATTTGATTCTTTTTCGTACGTATATCTGATTGTATGTAGTATACACGGTGCACGAAACTTTAATGGGCAATATAATTTGATATACTGATTACAGAATAAAATTATGCTTCTACAACGTTTTATCTACTATGGTGAATTTTATTCAAAAATATAATAAACATAAATATATACTTTGACGTTTCAAAAAGGATTAAAAAAAGTTGTAAAGTTGCTATGAATTCTGAATCCTTACGTTTGTATTGTATATCTGCACTAGTACGATAAAATGTGTTATGACGACACTCAAAATAGTTAAATAATTTTGATATTATCAAAAATACTAGATAAATTATTGTTGTTCTTCTCTAACAAACTGAGAGTTATATTCAAATGATGTCGAAATAACAATTCAAATCCAGTGGGGTTGTTTTGTTAAAATTAAAGAATATCAGCTTCTAATTCCGAGATTCCGATGTTCACTAAATTTTCTTCTAAAATAATAATAGATAAACGAGTGATTAAATTTTCTAAATTAAGTTAATCTAAATATAAATTATATACAAATAATTTAGTACGTCGCTGAATGTTCTAGTATTTTTACCTGTAATATCATTATATGATATTGTTTACTAATGACAATCCGTGAACTCTATCCAAAAGTCAAATCACAACAATTTTATAAATAGTATAAAAGTAAACATTAAATATTGAACGTATGATATATTCATAAATATAACGACCTATCGTATTGAATTTCACTTAGCATAAATAGGTACTAAAAAATATATACAGTATGTTCCAAATCAGTAAACACATAGATATTTAACATGGGAAATACGTGTTTCATTTGGCCCGTAGTATCACCCATGAAAAAAAAATTAAAAAATAAGTCCGGAAATATCGGTCTCGAGTATTGCTATCAAATTTATTCGAACTTTTGCTGCAATATTCTTATCCCTTTAGAAAACCAAAAACATAAAGATATTCAATATACCTGCCTTTATTAATTCAGTACAATTTTAGTAGCTTTATAAATAAATTAATACATGAATACATTTTACAAAAGTTTCGCCGGAGGATATTTCCCTTGGTGGCGTAACAGAAGCCAAAAGGAAGAAAATATTATTTATTTATTTATTTTTTTTTTTTTGGCTTCTTTGGCGGACCAACTACCTAGGTCATATGCCGCCATTCCGCCCTGATCTGCGTTTTAGATGTTATGGTCAACAGCAACGCGAGTTTTCTCTGGACGGTCACCCATCCAAATACTACCCGCGCGCAACGTTGCTTAACTCGCGTTATCGCTTAGATCAGTACCAACGAGCTGAGCATTTATTTATTTATTTATTTAGTTATTTGGGAAGCCGTCAGTTACCCAATAATGGGTTTCTACATATTTACAGAACAAATTAGATTATAACAAACAAAAACAAAATACAAAAAAAAAAATAGTATCTAATAATTAAAACAAAGAATTTGGTCTTATACCTTATTATACAGTACAAAGTTCGTTTTTGAATTGCTTCAAACTTAAACAAAAAATATCTAAATACTGAAATGTGTTGTTGTAAGATGACATTATTCTGTTGACAGGTGAATTTTTGTAAATGTTACTATTAAATTTACGGATATAAAATAAATTATAATTTCTTGTATTTGCAGGCGGTATGTAAAAATTTAATTTATCGATAATGCCAAGATTATCTACTAGTTATTAATTAATTTATATTAATATACTATATCAGCGTTTGTTCTTCTTTGCTGAAGTGACAATAATTTTATATCCTTACACTAGTATTCAGAGTCGTTCGCCAGCGGTTCGCCAGTGTTTCGCCAGTGTTTCGCCAAGCGAATAGCTTATGGGTGCTTTCTCAGCGCGTCGCTGGGCGAACGACTATGAATACCAGTGTTAGAGATACTTTCACATTGTTTATTTTGAACTTATATTTTAAAAGAGATATAAATTTCTTTTGTACAGACTCAATAAGAACAATATTTTTGTTATACATGGGATTCCAAATGTGTGTTGCATATTCCACAATTGGGCGTACAAAAGAGTTATATAACAAAACTAACGTTTCCTTTTTGTCAAATGATTTAGACATTCTGTATACAAAGCCTAGAGTTTTATATATTATAATAAACAATCTTTCTTTTTCTGTGTAAACGTCAATTTCAGGCTGTATCCTTTATTTACCAACCGTTTAAACTACTTGTAGCATCTTTACGCAGGGACAAAGAAAGAAAAAGCATGATTATAGTAATATTGAGGTTAAAATTGATGTAGCAATCAAGTTCCGACGGCAAGTGACAACACCCCAAGATGATTAAATTAAAATACCTAACAAAACTAATAAAAAATAATGATATCGTAATATGAGCATTTTGGCCGTGAAAAGAGAAACCAAATATCTCGATGCAAAAATCAATGCGCGTGACGTCAGAGAGTCTATGCTGCTGCCGCCTACGTCACCTCGTGCGGTGCACACGCGTCGCGACGCTTGACGACCGTCATAGCCGCCTCCGACTGGCGCAACTCATCTCTGGGGAAAAAAGCCTATTTATGTAATTTGATTACTTTGGATGTCTCGATTATGTAAGCTAGTGAAATTTTTATTAATGAAAGAATTGCTTACCGTTCTCTGGAAATCTAGAAATCTAGATCCTAAACTGTTGGGATGATAATATTGAATTATTTCATCATAAAAATACTCGTAAAGATAGTTGTTGTAATAGTTGACATTTTATATTTGATAAAATATTTCAGCAATAAAATATTAACTCTATATTGACATTTACTATTCTGTAAATGTAATCAAATCAGATTTCCGTAAGATTAGAATCATTTCATTACTGTCGATCGCACTTATAAATATGGTCTATTTGCTTAATCATTTTATACATGTCATAAATGAAAGTAACTAAAAATGATGACGTCATATCATATAACGTTTATAAGTAGGTTCCATCGTTAATATAGTTTAACTGGTTGCTTGACAAACATATAAGGAATATATAAACATAGAAGATTCACTTTTCAGTGTTACCAGTAGATGAAAAATTAAAAAATACTTTTTACACACTTGGATATGACACTATTATTTTAACTTTTTCAAAAGTAAGAGATGGGGTGGCTAGCTCAGTGGTATGGAGTCGGCCTGTGGATCCTGAGAACCCTGGTTCGATTCCCACAGGCGACAAACAATTTTCATAATTTCAAAAACTACCCCTGTGACTCCTCCACCACTAACATCTTTGGGGGCAGTGATTTGATGACTGGTAACCGCACTTCACGCGCAAAATATATCACTTACCGAGATCTGCTTCGGCAGAGTGTCACACCCAGTAATGGGTAGAAGGCGTGATGATATATTTATTTATTTTAAAAGTAAAAGAATGCTATTTCAAGAATGTTTACGTTACCATGGATACGTCACGTTTTTTGGTCTTAGGACCAAAAATAGTATTTTTACTACAGTTGCCAAGGTGATAAACATAATTTGTTTAATTTTAATTTGAATAAAACTGCAAAATTTTCTAAATAAGAGGGTAAAAAAATTGTATGTTTTAATCGGACTAAAAATACTATTTCGAGTTTCGTAATATTGCAGACTCCGTTACGCGTCGTCACCTTATTACTCGACCCGAAACCTTATATTTTTAGTCTTAATGAAACAAATAACAATTTTGTGCTTTTATACTCTTTACTAGAGTTGCTATTGCCAAGTTTACCGATTTAACAGTGGATGTCATGCAAACAATATAAAATAAGTCCGTTATGGTCATAACGGTCCTCATTTTGTTGCAATTTTATACTTATTATAAAATAAATAAAATAAATATATCATCACGCCTTCTACCCATTACTGGATGTGGCACTCTGCCGAAGCAGATCTCGGTAAGTGATATATTTTGCGCGTGAAGTGCGGTTACCAGTCGTCAAATCACGGCCCCCAAAGATGTTAGTGGTGGAGAAGCCACAGGGGTAGCTTTTTTGAAATTATGAAAATTGTTTGTCACCTGTGGGAATCGTACCAGGGTTCTCAGGATCCACAGGCCGACTTCATACCACTGAGCTAGCCATCCCATATATTTATTATAATTGTGTAATTGTAAATATACAAATATTTATATCAATTATATTTAAAATATAATTTTTTTTATCATTTTGTTCGCAATTCATGTATATATTATTCCAGTTACATTATTTGCGTAACGCTGGCAAACAAAATTCATTGTTTGAGTTCATAGGCAAGGATGTTGAAAGGAGGGGGTATGGCATGACGATAATGTAGCATTGTTTAAAGTGAGGCTCGGGCAAGGGAAAGAGACAACAATAGTTTTTCTGCACCGTGCTTAGCCAAATCTCTTCTTCTTTCAAATATTTTGAATTTTTATGTAAGAAAAGTGACGTTTAGACGTTGTCAGGGAGCGTTGTTTTATGTAAACATAACCACGAAGTGTCATTTGTGTTTAAATTTTTGTGTTGTATGGAATTGGACATATTTTTTTGTGGATAAAATGCTAACAAAGTGTTTATAATTTCAGTTTCCTTGTAAAAATGTATAATCTTTTAGAGAGAATGATTCTGTTCTGTCTATTTAAATTTCAAATCTCTTTATGACACATGTCAATCAATAGCAGGCTAAGCACGGTACAGATAATAATACTTCTGTCTCTGTCAATCTGCCGAGCCTCACAGTCTTGACTTGAATGCCCTATCCCCTCCTTTCAACATCCTTGTTCATAGGTATCTATTTTTATTAGATGAAAGTAGTATGGTCATAATTCTTGACATTTTAAAGTCAACTATATAAAAACAGAAGGTCAACAAATATTATAGGTACCAGAACTCATATTTTAGCTTTTTGCGAGTACACCTGCGTCATCAGGAACTTATTCTAAATATGTACCTGGTTACCTGATCTATAGAATGTTAAATATAACAAAAAAAATATTGTACTTTTCAATATAGAAATTGTAGACAATAATACTAGATTGTTTAACAAGTAAAGAAAAGTTGTAGTTTTCTAGCGAGCGTAAAAGTAATTTTACACGAACTTGAAAACTCACTTATCTTATGCGTTGAACACGCTATTTTTTGTGTAAATAATAGAAAAGATGAAATTAAAATAATTTAAAATAAATTGTTACATACATTTTTTTCAATTCATTAAAATTGTCTCTTTTAACAGATACATCAAAATGCGTAGTAACAAGTAAACAAACAAAATAATTGAGTAAAATGAGTAAAGGGTTGCAAAGGAGTAAAATTGCATGTTACTATGTTGATTTGTAACTAACTAAATAACTGTTTTCCATTAAGTACACAAAAAATAGTTATTTGTGCAACTAGTGTTAAAACTGTCACTTTGTTAGACGAGCCGTAGCCGAGTGTTGCAAACCCATGAGTGCAATAAAGATACTTTTAACACGAGTTGCATACATTATTTTTTCTATCATCAAGTTTTAATTAATTTTAATGAAATAAAAAATAAATATATCATCACGCCTTCTACCGATTACTGAGTGTGGCACTCTGCCGAAGCAGATCTCGGTAAGTGATATATTTTGCGCGTGAAGTGCGGTTACCAGTCGTCAAATCACGGCCCCCAAAGATGTTAGTGGTGGAGGAGCCACAGGAGTAGTTTTTGAAATTATGAAAATTATTTGTCGTCTGTGGGAATCGAACCAGGGTTCTCAGGATCCACAGGCCGACTTCATACCACTGAGCTAGCCACCCCATAATTAATTTTACTCAGAGCTGGGCAGTAGCTAGCTACTTTTGTAGCTTAGCTACTAGCTTAGCTACATTTACCTTAGCTGTAGCTGTAGCTTAGCTAACTGTGAAAAAATATAGATGTAGCTTGTAGCTAGCTACTTTTTTTTCTATTAGCTTAAAAATAACAACTGAAGCTACTTTTAAAGATACTTTTTGTAGCTTAAAGCTACTTTTTGTAGCTTCAAGCTACTTTTTGTATCTTCAAGCTACTTTTTGTAGCTTCAAGTTACTTTTTAAGCAGAAGGTCAAGAAAGTACCCAAGCGTACAAGCTAAACCCACACAAAATAATTATTTGTTGCCGGTTCTAACTGGCTCTAATACGTAAAAATACACAGTAGGTGCCAGATGGTATTTGCTATTTTTGATATTTATGTACGTAATAGTAAATTAACAGTCATTATAACAAAAGACTGATCATATGACAATGGCAAATTTAATTATTTCACAATAATTTAAAAAAGTAGCTTTAAAATTTAATAGCTACTTTAACGAAAGCTTTTAGCTGTAGCTTAGCTATATTTTACAAAATATAGCTTATAGCTGTAGCTTAGCTACTTTTTTAAAGAATAGCTGTAGCTGTAGCTTAGCTACTTTTTTTAAGTAGCTTGCCCAGCTCTGATTTTACTAATCTAACTAATCACATTTCAAACGTCAAAAATATATTTTTTTTAGGTTACATAGTTAAATTTGTTTCGTAGCAACTATTTAATTACGTTGCAAAAAGAACGTCCTTTTGACACTAGAAAGTATTTAAAAATGACATGTTTTTGACATTGGTAGTAGGAAAATATGATTAGAAAAGTTAAAGTTAGGTACTTACATTATTATTCAAAGCTTTTTGTCACAAACTATATACATACATATGAAATATCTTCATGATAAAAAGATTTAAACGCACTTTCACAAACAGTAAGCAGGAACTAAATGGTATCGCTTTTGTTGATATCATACGAATGTTTTATCGTTCTCCTACACTTTTTTTTGTATATTTCCGGTCACTTATATTTTTATTTGTAGTTCGATTAATAATTATAATCACCACTAATTATATGTTTGCATATTTAGTTATAAATAATAAAAATAAATATATCATCACGCCTTCTACCCATTGCTGGGTGTGGCACTCTGCTGAAGCAGATCTCGGTAAGTGATATATTTTGCGCGTGAAGTGCGGTTACCAGTCGTCAAATCACGGCCCCCAAACATGTTAGTGGTGGAGGAGCCACAGGGATAGCTTTTTTCAAATTATGAAAATTTGTCGCCTGTGGGAATCGAACCAGGGACCTCAGGATCCACAGGCCGACTTCATACCACTGTGCTAGCCATCTCATATATTTAGTTATACATGTTCAAAATTGCAGTATAAAGGTAAATAAACAAAAGAAAATTATAAATAATACTAATACTGGGCACAAAACTTTTCAAAAGACTACGAGTAAATATGGCTAGAGTAAAACTTTTTATTTTCATATTTCTTTAGACGGGTGTGACTTTTATATTTATCAGATTTATTTGCTGTTTCAGGTGCACGCGCTACGAGGCACGAATGCACGAGCTTTTAACTTAAAGCATATTTATAATTTGACCTTTTCCACATTAGGTCGATAAGGTAAGCAGTCATAACAAAACTATTTCATTTGAATGTAGCAGTCTAAGAAGTAATTTGTTTTAAAATTAGGAACAATTTATTTTTTTCGTTTGTAAACTCTTGTTCAGACGAATCGACGGAAAGTGAAATTCAGGAAATATGTAAACTATATAGTTATTTCGTTTAATGGTCGATAAAATTTAAATGCGCATTGATCGTTAACTGCAGTTTGATAGCAATGTTAATCCTTCATAAGTACGCTATTGTCTATTTTAAACTAGATTTAGGAAATAAAGCAATCTCAAATATCTACAAAATATGTAAAATTTGACCAAAAATAATGAGTAACCATGTAGCATAAGAAACAGAAAAATGTGGATAGATTTTGTTTTTTGGAACCGTCAATTTAATTGTGACAACATGTCTTTATTGCCTTTAAAGGAATTATGAATGTGGATGAAGCAAAAGTGGTGTGTCAGGATAGGAACGTTTGGCGAAGATTAATTGCGGAATGAATCTGATGATTTTTAGTTTAGTAATTTCATTAGAGTGTTTACCTGTAATTGTGTGAAATTCACTTTCAAAAACAAGCTCAGGGACGACACTCCCTTCGTTTCTTATCTTTTTTATTCGTTTTCTGATCTTACATTGAGTGTTTAACTGCAATTGTGTGGAATTCACTTCCAAAAACAAGCGTAGAGCGACACTCCCTTCCTTTCTTATCTTTTAATTCGTTTTCAGTTATTTCGTAGAGTGTTTAACTACATGTAATTTTGAAACCGTTTTCAAATCATTTAAAATTATGTATGTAGTGTCAAAACGGTTTTAAGTTACCTCAAACCAAAACCCTTCATGGGTCTGATTTAAAAACTTATTTCAAAACTAATCATGTAAACACGTACGACCGAATACTCAAAAGAGTTTTAGATAATCCTGCATTTTGATTAGTCAAATTAAGCTAAAACATATTCTCAAAAAGGTTTAAAGAAACTCTACTATCATCTTACTACCCTTTAAATAAATTGCAAAACTTGATGATAATAATTTTACTCCTGCCACCTAGAGACCACATTCTAAACATCCAGCAGGACTTTAAACAACAATTAAAGTTAAACTGCTAAGATAAACATACATGACCAAATTTTTTAAATTATAATTATAATCAAAATTGTATATGTAATATTTCTATTCTAAATATATAATAATTTCCTGCACTTGATAAAAATCAATACATTTCCTGCAATACCAGCCGTATTCACTTGGAAAACTTTTGCTTTCCACGACGAGATGTCACTAGCTACACAAAACAATTTTGATTTAGTTATCTATGAAAAAGAAAAACAAAAACACGTATCCAGCGAGTGGTGGATTTCGCTAAAATGGAAAAATGAAAACGTACCTACCGGCCAAATTCGATAAGCTCTCTATCTCCTGAAGAAAAGATAAAAAAATATATTTTTGCCGAGCAAGCATAACAGTGTCTAGAAATTTGTGGAATCTTTGCAGAGTAAAGGAAAGAGACACGGAGTGATATCATCTGACCCCAGGGGCCTACGTAATTCTGTCGATAGGCTTTTGTATTGCTGCGTTGTTTACTGTACGTACGTGTACTGAACGCTTTTCGCCTTCGTTATGGTCTTGTCAGCGAACCTATTTTCAAATCAACTTGAGCTTTTTATTTACATTTGTCATACATGCGTATTTAAAACATGGTTTCTACAGAAAAAGAATGCTGTTGTGAGCTGTAACGCGTAGAATCTGATAAACTTATATTTAAATTTATTTAATTTTTTATGGATCCTAGGAAATACAATAGTAAAATTTCTATGTGGGGGTAACTCCTCTCCTATTAATTTTAGAACAAAAGGGTAAACACAAAAAATATTTAGCTGCATCCAATGAGTTCAAATTTGTTAATATAATTCGTTCGTATCACGAGATAGACATAAATTAAAACTTTTAGTATCATGGCTTCCAAATATAAATAAAAACAAGGAGATATGTAAAATAATTATTTCAAAATGTTAAATAATTTGATAGTTCTGGCAATACAAAAATTAAAGTAATTTCTTTTATATATAAATATATCATCACGCCTTTTACCCATTACTGGATGTGGCACTCTGCCGAAGCAGATCTCAGTAAGTGATATATTTATGCGCGTGAAGTGCGGTTACCAGCCGTTACATCACGGCTCCCAAAGATGTTAGTGGTGGAGGAGCCACAGGGGTAATTATAAATTGGTGAAAATGTTTTGCCGACTGTGGGGATTGAACCAGGGTTCTTAGGATCCACAGGCCGACTCAGATACCACTGAGCCATTACCCCATTTTATATAAAACCGGTAAATCGTTAACTTTATTCTTATCAAAATCATTACTTAATGTGCTACATTATTTACCAAGGGAAATAAAATGGCAAGTACTCACTAGTGAAACAAAATGATTTAAGACTATCGGTAGTGCCAGTTAGAAAAAAAACAATGGCAAAAGTTGAAGTATCACCAACTAATTTAAAAATATATAATTTTAGGTTGGTAAAATTTGGTGAATACCAAAACTCCCTAAAAATTACTAAATAAACCAATGCTTCGAAACTGTTATTTGAATAATATTTTTTAGCTTCAAACCTCAAGCATGATGTTATCCGGCAGTACGGAGGGGTGGATATCGTTACGGAATTCGAATCCGGACATCTCCAGTTGGAATCCCACTCAAGCTAGAAATTATAAGAACAACCACTCTGCGGCTCGGTGAGTCTGGAGTCTGGACCCTGTACTGTAATTGGGATTCAATTTCTGTTGTACAGAGTAACAAAAATAAATAAATAAATAAATAACGTACTATTAACAGGACATACAAAATAATTCTTTCTAACCTAACCAAACCTTATCTCAGTCTTTGCCATTTGGATATATTTATGACATTTATATTCCTTTGCGATGAGCTTCAAATCTCTAAAAAAAAGTTTCAGGATCATTGATAAGCAAATATCATTATAGTGGTGGGAGATATTTTAAAAATTGGTGAGTGATACTCTACTTTAGCCCAAACAATTTGCATCACTTTAAAGTAACCCCTGTGGCTCTTCTCCACTACCATCTTTAGGGGCAATGATTTAATAACGAATAACCGTACTTTCCGCGTATAAATATATCATCCCTTACCGAAATCTGCTACGGCGCAGTGCAACATCCAATAATGGGGAAAAGGCGTAATGATATATTTATTTATTTTTTATATTAGTTGAAGAGATAGAAAACCTTATCGCTTCAGTTCCAAAAATGTGTAAAACCGGCTAATTTAAATAAAAACTTCATTTACTTGAAAGGTTTTGACGGCAATTTGATTTAATTATGATGGTTTTGGAATCCTTGTTAAGACACAACCACTCCGAATCACACTAGTGAAATACCCCAAACAGATTATTGATATAATTGTCTGTGTTTGTGTAAAATGAGTGGCCCAGGGGAGCCCTGGCAGCAACAAGAAATGGCTGATTAGTATTGGTATCTAGCAAGTTATTTCAGTCTGAACGGCAAGACGTAATTAATCATTTAACAAGAGAACTTTGAAGTAAATGTCAACGTGATACGTCGTAATTACGTTACTTTGGGTGTGATTGTATATTCGGATAAGTATAGGGCTGATTACTGCCTCGTACTTTATATTATCATCGAGCTAATTATCGCTATATAGTCACGCTAATATGATTAGACAGTTTCGGAAAAACTTTCTCATTTGACAGATCTAAAACTTGAGTGTTTAATGGAAATAATAACTGGTATTCAGATACTTGTGGCTTCTTAAAAAGCAAAGTAACAAGTTAATACAAACGTTTTTAATATTGACGTCATCCTTATAAAAATATATCTTATTCATTTATTATGACTTATATTTCTTTATTTTGTTATTTTTGATATTTCAATCTTATTCTCTGTCCCAATTGCATTTACGACAAAGGTGTACTTTGTTATAAACCCAATTAATATTTAGAATGAGTAAAGTAATAAAACTATAATTAACTAACCTATAAAATAACTAATTTCAACTAAGAAAAACCTACAACTATGAATTACGAGGACAGGGTGAAAAGTCCCTGAAAAATGAAACAAGAAATGATTTATTTGGTCTTAACATATTTTATTTCTCAACACAATCTCCTTGCTCAATACACTTCGTCCAAAGTAATTCTAGTACTGGAAATAAAGTCAGCGACGTAATTTAGCGAAACAAATAAGTGATCTGATTCCGTAAATGTACGTTAGATGGAAAATGGAATACGCCTTTAGATATCATCTTTAGTAACCATGGAAACATCTTGTATCTTTTCCTATTAATTTATCGGTGCATATATCTTTCTTCACATTTTAGTTTCAGAGAAGCTTCTTTAATTATTCAAGGGTGCTGGATTCGACTCATTATTCTGAAATATTAGTTATACACTAAGTATAATCAAAATAATTCGTTGCAGTGTCATCTACTGCGTTCTTAGCTAGAACAGAGTATAATAAATGTACCTATCTGTCAAACAAACAAAAAATATAAATTTTAAATTTGATTTAAAAATTTCGAAAAGATTATTTACATTTCACTAAATGAAAATTGAATCTCTCTGATATTTTAAATATTTATTTTGTATCAATATATTTGTTGAATTTGTTTTGATATGATTTACTCGTATTTCATTAATTTACAAATTAATTATCATTATCAAAGCTCCAGAATGGAAACATACTCGTATTTTTTGTGTTTGTTTGAAACGATTTGTTTATTGTTTAATTAATTTGGTATATTAATTATTATTATTATCAAATATTAATTATCATTTATTTAAAACGATTATACTAATATAACTCTTATTGAGGAGAATAAAGCGGATTGTCGACAGTTTATTATTGACTTTTGATAATACGTTTTTGTCATGATTATTGTTCATTTTTATTTTGTTGTATTTACGCAATATTTAATTTATTAAAGATCAACCGTCCAATGAATTATTTCTGTAAAGGAATAACCGCAATTTGGATAGTATCGTATTAGTTTAGTAAAACGCTTACAGTCAAATACTCAAAAAAAGTTTTAGCTAATCTTATGCTAGTCCGATTTAAAAAAGTTAATTCAATTCACTTTCCGAAAACTAAATGGTAAGCAGATTTTATTAAAGTTTGTTTAAACTTTTTTGGGAATATGATTTAGCTTAATTTGATAAATCTAAAATTTAGGATTTTTGTACTTTAAGAAATTTGGCGTGTATCCGAATGATATTTCTTATGACATACTGATTGTAACCTTCAAAATCTGTACTCTTCAGCAACGTAGATTTTATTTGGATATCTTGTTTCTGTTTAAATTATTAAACTGTATTATTTACTTACCAGGTTTACTCGAAATCATTGATATCTGTGTTCCTAAGTTAGGGCTACGTAATCAAAATAATATACTATTTAATTGTAATCTCTGTTATAAGTTATCACCGTTATATCGGATTATTTATTTGTATAGACTCAGTATGTATTCTCAGCTTGATTTATTTAATTGTAACATTGCTATGTTAAGAAATGTACTTACATCTACTACTTAATTTTGTTAAGTTAAAAATTGTACTTACTTCATTTACTTAATTATGTATTTTATAATTGTTTTTTATTCTCGCAAACTGTAATTAGGTTCTCCTGTAGTTTGTTGTTCGTAATAAATAAATAAATAAATAAATAAATAAATAAATTAGCTATACTTTAACTAAAATTCTTTTGATTATTTTCTGACGTTTATCAAAACCAATTAAATGCTTCATTGTATGTCACGTGTCTGCGTTTTAACCAATCCTGTCATTATTATACTGAGATCACTCTTGTGATTATTCCCGGGAATTATCCCTGTAGATGCTTTTTTATTTGTGACAAATGATAGGTATTTGTCAAATAATTATTTAATACTGTCAACGCATCAAGTAAAATATGTGAAAAAAATCGATTTAGTTGTATTTTACGTACAGAAATACACCAACAAATTTTGGAAACAACTTCCAAGAATACATTAATAAGTAATCAATCGAAATGGACCCTGTTCAAAATCTTTTAAGTTGGATGAATCGACCTCAACAGCTAAGTCAAAAAATAATCGAATTAAATATAACTCGAGAGTTGGATAAATTAGAAAATAATTCTCCAGTATCTTTCTCAAACTTGTTACCATTTGGCAATAGCCACTCAAGCCCTACGAGTTTTCGTGACTATTGCCTGGCAACAAGTTTTCGAAAGATCTGTCAAATTATTTTCAATTTATTCTCACTCTCTTGTTATATTATTACTGAGAATTGGACTGAAAATTATTAATAATTAACAATTAACTTTATTATAGTCGAAATGTTAGAGTTACATGAAGTGTTTTATTTACTTGAGGAAGAGTTAAGTATGTCTTTATTACAACGAAAACAAATTAAAAATAAATATTCCTTTACCAAGGAAAATTTTTAAAGGATTGTGGCGGAACGGGGTATTAGTAATTGGATTTATTAAAAAGAAAATTAACTGCCGTATTTCTAAATATTAATAGAATCCGCCAGAGGCGCTGGTACCCGGTATTGTTTCAAAATCTCAGTAAATAACTAAATATATGATTCGACTGTATTTTGACATGTTTCTTGTAGTGGTCATTTCACCGTCATGTATTTTACGAGAAAATAGCAGCGTGATAGCACTTCGATTTGTTGAAATATTTTGAATGTATGTATTTATTTATGTGCCTATAAAAATGATAAATTCACGCGTTTAATATATGAATAGGGAATATGTAGCATGTTTGAAATATATATTGACTCGCCGTTGGGATCGTATAAACTATGGACTGTGCATGCTACAAAGTGGGTTAAATTGAGAAACATTTACATATTTTAAAATACATCTATGTCGAATAGTTTATAAATTATGCCACTGACTAAAAATTATGTACCTGTATGCTTCTGTAATTCATTTTTCATACATTACTTTTACATAGAAAGCAGATCTCGGTAAGTGATATATTTTGCGCGTGAAGTGCGGTTACCAATCGTTAAATCACGGCCCCCAAAGATGTTAGTGGTGGAGGAGCCACAAGGGTAGTGTTTGAAATTATGAAAATTGTTTGTCGCCTGTGGGAATCGAATCTAGTGTACCAGGGTTCTCAGGATCCACAGGCCGACTTCATACCACTGAGCTAGCCACCCCATAATAAATAAATAGGTTATATGTCAAAATGATATTTTGCAGAATCAAGTATTTACAATAAACAAAAATTGTCATTTATGTATCCATAGGAATTATTTTTTATAACCCTAGGGTCAAAAAGAAGTGTTTAACCCCGCTTTTTAGGGGTAAAACACATGAATTTTAGCCCGCTTGTGCATAAAACAAATTATAGATATTTTGATAAAACAATGAAACCTGTTTTATAACTAAATTGAAAATTATTTAAAAAATGAACTATTGGATAGTGGCATTTTAAGATTTTGTCTTGGGTAAAGTAAGAACCTCCTGCCAGTTTGTCGGTCAATCGGTCATGCATTGTTTTTAAAATCATTTGTTTTCTAGTTGTCTGCTTTTGGTTTATTCGCAAAGCTCATTAATTAAAATATTCACGTAGTATAAATAAATAAAACACCGGGATAATGGTATAAAGTCACTTTTATGAGTGTTGACGAGGTGACATAAAATGTGTCGAAATAGAAATACGCAGTTAAGTTATTACGTGAATGAAACAGAATGTGAGACACATCTTGAAACTGTGATGAGAATTTGTATTTCGCCGGTACGAAATTAAAATATATTATGTGGATTTCTTCGTTCCTGCACTACTTTTAATTAAAAAGATTCGTTATAAATGAATGTTTACTTTTCTTTGACTATGAATTGCATTCAAACAGTCTGCAACATTAATCTTTTATTTTATAATGTTGTACAAATATTTTATATTGATTGTTAATTGTTTACTATTGAGAACAGTTGCACTGTTTTTGTCAACGCAGTTGGTAAACATGAACTATTCCATTATGTTAATGTTAAAAGTTAAACATTTGATGTTGGCAGTAATCATGCTCCATTGAACTACATAATTATTAATTACTATGCATTTGTTGCAATAATGACCTATTGCACTTATGTCACTTAAATTGTGGGTAATCATTAAAATAAATAAATCAATTGCTGACAGTAGTATTTGAATAAAAAATTTGTTGCCGGAGTCTGGAATATTGCGAGACTCGAAATAGTATTTTTAATCTGATTGAAACATTTTTTTTTACCCAATTATTTAGAAAATTTTGCAGATTTAGGGCCAAATTCATAATCGTGACTCACTCTCATCTCATTCTCACCTCACACTTAAAGTTGAAGTAACTAAGGCAACTAACTCAAATTATTCAAATTCTTGAGTGAGTTGCCTTGGTTACTTCGACTTTAGACGTATTCCATTTGCCATTTGGATCAGATCTAACTTACATGTACTGAACCAGATCATTTATTTATTTCGCTCGATTACTTCGCTGACTTTATTTCCAGTACTAGAATTAGTTATTTTACTATAATTTGAAGTAATTAACTCCAATAAATGCATTAGTTTGCTTAATTCAGTTCATTTAGTCATGTGTCGAATTTATCTGAACTGATTTAAGTGAACCAAGTGGCAAATGGAATACAGCTTTTGAGTGTGAGTTGAGGATGAGATAAAGTAAGTCACGACTATGAATTTGGCTCAAAATCAAATGAAAATGAAACAAATTAGCAAAATTATTTACGTTACCATGGATACTTTACGTTTTTTGGTTTTAGGACCAAAAATCGCATTTTTTCTAAAACTGTGAAAAACACTACTTTTTAAGATCGAGCATGTGAACAAAACTTTTATATTTTTTTCACGTTTGAAAATTGACACTTTTTAAAAATTAATTTATCAAACATTTTCATGTTCCATTGGTTACAACACATCAAATTCATACTTTTTTTCTTCAATTTATGGGGTAGGTGGCTCAGTGGTATCGAGTCAGCCTGTGTATTTGCAAATCTGGGTTCGATTCCCACAGCCGACAAATAAATTTCGTCTTGTTAAAACTACGAAATTCGTACAAAATCAAAAGTTATAAATGATTATAGTCATAGAGTGCAGAAATGGTGATCATCTATAGAATAATTATGAAAAATAAATTTATCGACCGGTAACAGGTAATGATCGTGTTACAGAATAAATTTTTTTTTTAATTTTTAAATTTACGTTTCTTAGTTTTGAAGAATACATTTTCTTTTCCGACGCAAAAAGAATTTATGTAAAGCAATTTCAATTTTAATCCAATTTAAACATCTTCACTTTGTTCTATTTTAGTCTCCACTTAATTCTTCTTTGAAGCGCGTTAAAAGGTGCTAGCAATATTCATTCTCAACTAAATGAAACTCGGGAATTATATACATATGGTGAGCGAACGTTCAAAATATTGTACTTCTAGTTTTTCGCTTTAGTGTAGAAGGTGTTTTTTGTTTGGTAGAAAAACTGTCAACGTTTTAAAGCCCAGTAAAAAAGTTTTTTTTCCATATGTTAAAAATAAATTTAAAATCCACAAATTTTTCTAAAAGCTTTATCTATATGACAAATTCAAGAAGATGTTCGTGTACAGGCTATAAACAGATCATTCTCGAAACAAACCAATATGAAGATACTACAACAAATGTTAGGTTTTTTGATAAAAAATAAAAAAATAAATAAATAAATATATCATCACGCCTTCTAGCCATTACTGGGCGTGGCACTCTGCCGAAGCAGATCTCGGTAAGTGATATATTTTTCGCGTGAAGTGCGGTTACCAGTCGTCAAATCACGGCCCCCAAAGATGTTAGTGGTGGAGGAGCCACAGGGGTAGGTTTTGAAATTATGAAAATTGTTTGTCTCCTGTGGGAATCGAACCAGGGTTCTCAGGATCCACAGGCCGACTTCATACCACTGAGCTAGCCAACCCATAAAAAAAAACTAAAAAAATAAAAACGAAAAAAGTATAGGTTAATACTGTTGAACTGACGACAGTTGTCAAAAGTGTTCTGATAATGTTTTATCTCTTTCTTATATTCATATAAGTGTCTATTTAGTATTACTTCAGTCCCTGCCGACTGCGCCACTGTATGACCGGTATTAAATTGTACAAACCACGAGGAGCGAAAGAGCGATCCACGCAAGAAACGATTCCTTCGCAAACAAACGACTCACCGAGCCGAAGGGTATTTATACTGGCGACGTTGGCGACGTTGGCGACCCTGTGGATGACTGTCTGTACAAAAGCGTAATATTTTTCGGGAACAATATCGCGATGGGGCGCGCCACCCGCCACCAAAAAACCCACTGCTTTAACAATGAATGATCGCAGTGGCCGTGACGTTTCTCCGCAACTACCGACGATAAATACAAAATATATTATTCTGAAACAACAAATATTTTCTAAACTTAAGCTCTCAGAAACGGCTGTGATATTGTCATGATGCCAGGACAGTCTTCAGGATGGTTTTCCTATATTTATATATTCGTGAACAAAACAATTAATATTCAGAGCTATGTCAACTTTTAATACGAGTTCTACAGAGTGATCAGAAGTAAGTGTTTCAGTTGGCAATACAATTCTGGAGATATTTTTATTCCACAGTTGGCACAACGCCAGGTAAAGGCGGGTATACTATTTGACATGTCATTTTTATACATGCATACATACATACATATCTTCACGCTATATCCCAACAAATGGGGTAGCACGAACCCTAAAATCACTCATAAAATATTCACTCATTACATTCATCAAATAATCAGCCCTCGTCAAACATTATCATCCGAACATACCACCCTCACTTTCATTCATAGATCACTAATAAATACAAATAGGTTGAGTAATAGAAATACTTTAGATTATTGCTCTGTGAGTAATGTTAAGAAATAAAAGGATGTGAGTAAACGATTTTTATTAATTGAAATTTTCAAATGTCACTGTCAACAACAGAAAATAAATTTATCAGTCTTACCAATTTCAAATAGGTTTTTTTATTGCCAACTGCATCACTTTCTTTTAACCACTTTGTATTTAAATCATTATTACTAGGTATCATACAAAATAAGGCTAATAAGTCACCGGTTATCCAGATAACCGGTTAACCGGTAGTGCGATTATTACAAATCAATTAACTGAAAACCACGGATAATCGGTTTGGTGGTTTATCGGTTAATTAGTTAGTTGGTTAGTCACGGTTAACCTGTTAGTCGCGGTTAGTCGTTACGGTTAATCGGTTACTATTTTTAACGGTTATTGACTGCCTTTGTAATTACTTTGTAACATTTAATTACCTAATGGTCGGTTTTACCAACAAAAATTTAATTTTAAACATAGATTAAATAAATAAAAACAAATCAAAATTACATGCCCAATGAAATAATTAACATTGCTTTAAACCATGTTTAAAATTTAATTTAACCGAGCATTAGAGTATTATTTGTTTGAACATTTGAACTTTTTATTATTTAGTTTTTTTTTTAATTATAATATGTTAGTGAAGGGGAAGCCACATGGGTAGTTTTAACGTTGTGAAATTTGTTGGTCGGCTGTGGAAATCGAACCCGGTTCCACAAATCCACAGACGACTTTGATAGCACTGAACACTAACACCATAATTCATATGTGAGTTTCAAACACTATTTTTTTCTACTACGACTAAATCCAAAATCAAAATTATGAATGACAATGTAAATAAAAATAAAATAAATATATCATCACGCCTTTACCCATTACTGGTGTGGCACTCTGCCGAAGCAGATTTCGGTAAGTGATATATTTTGCGCGTGAAGTGCGGTTACCAGTCGTCAACTCACGTCCCCCAAAGATGTTAGTGACGAGGGAGCCACAGGAGTCATTTTAAATTGGTGAAAATGTTTTGTCGGCTGTGGGGATCGAACCAGGGTTCAGGATCCACAGACCGACTTGATACCACTGAGCCATTACCTTAAATGAATTTTGAAAGCAGTAATTGAGTAAAAACTACATTCCACCCCTAATGCGTCTCTGCTTCCGCAATCACAGACTAGATCTTCCATCCCCATCGGCCGGGGGCGAGGGTGCACTGTAGGGATTTGTGTATGCATTTCCGACACCCACACGCTACACGTTTTATGCCGCCCCTCGCCGCCGACACCACCGCCGCCACTGTTGGTGACGTGACCAAGTGTCCATTATTGCGACTGGAGCGATATTTATGGAGAATTGTTTATTGAAAGATCAATAGCGGATTCGACAGCCACGACCCCAACGACGGTTGGTTGCTTCTTCGAAGACAGCAAACAATGAAAAATGATAGAGGGAATGCGGTTTTGTAGTTGGAGGAATTATTAATAACCAAGTGGATACTTTGAAGAATAAATCACGGATTATTATACAGGATGGTTCTGAACTCATAAAATTTTAAGATTATATAAGATGTATTGATAACAAAATAAAAGGATATTCTTAATTCACAAAAGTAAGAGTTGTTTAGTTTAACTAAACATTATTAGTACCACTGGTGTGATAATGAATTTCATTGCATTGTTATTGGAATCTGTTATATTTATTTATTTTGGTTAATTGCTATACTTACCAGAAAATACAGTACAACAAAAAATAACACCTTCTCTGTAGCAAATAAAATCCTAAATATAATAAGACAAGACAAACGAAAACAAATATGAAAAATTATGTAAATGTTTGGCAGATTCACAAAGGGGATTAGCGCTAACACCATTTTTACTTTCTTATAAGGAAGTATTGGAATCGTGAAAAAAATCGTTGACGAGATTTTCGCGGAAATACATGTTTTGAGGTCCACTGAATCTGTTTTGATCATTTTCTCAATGATGTCTGTGTGTGTGGATGAATGGATGGATGGATGGATGGATGTGTGTCCGGTCGTGCAATATCTCATGAACGAGATAAGATTTGTTAACGAAACTTGGTAATTATAAATTTCATGAAAATACGAAGAGCTGAGTTGATTTTGAATGAATTTGAAAAACCGGAAGAGGAAGTTTACTGGACACACAAAACAATAAATTCCATTTATTTCAAAAATGGAATCAGTTACGAAAAAAAGTTTAAAATAAAAGATGTTAGCAAAAATATTTGGAACATAAAATGTTATTTGAAATTTTCCTGTATATGCGTCTAATTTTGAGAAAAACTAATTTATATCTTTAATAATATATTTCAATAATCATAGTAGCAATAGAAACAAAAAACAAAAACATGTTTAACATTTATATGTCAAATAATAATTGTCAAACGCAAGGAGCAAGTCATAAGTGTTCAATTCAGCGTTTTTAATATGAAATATGCTGTGTATAAGAAAGTCGTGTGGTGACCACACCAGAATTTTTATTTCGTCTTCAACTCTTTTTTCAATGTACGAAACAAGTTTATTTTAACTTGAAATAAAAAGAGAGTTTATTAGCATCAATTTAAGTTCATTTCTTTAATCTGATTTAAATTGAAACAGAGTTATAGATAATATTAAAAAAGGTGTTAACGTTAATCCGTTTTATGGATCTGCCTGTTAATTTCCTTTTCTTGAACTTTTAATTACTATAAAATACATATTCGGTTATTTTTCAAGAATTAAATCGTTTATTATTTGCACTCTTGAGTGAAGCAATCTTCAAAGAAATCTTTTGTAAAATTAAAATAAATAAATATATCATCACGCCTTTTACCCATTGGCTGGTACCAACCGTTGAATCATGGCCCCCATAGACGTTGGTAGAGGTAGAGCCACAAAGGTAGTTTTTTTAATGTGGTGAAAATTGTTTTGGACTGTGGGAATCGAACCCAGGTTCTCAAATCCACAAGTCGACTCGATACTACTCATGTTGATGTTGCTAATGAATAAATTGAGTATTGTAGTATTTAAAATTATTATCTAATTAGTAATATATTAAAAATAAGTATTAAACCAGTGGTACTAAAAATGTTAACTGCAGTAAACCACTCTTAATTTTGCAAATGTTTAAAAAAACTTTATATCTTTAAAGTTTAATCATCATGTTTAGAAACATACTATATAGTTCATTCATGATTCAATACATTACTATTTAGTGGGGAATGAAGAAAAAAACTGTCTTATTTTAAATGGATCCTGAGAACCCTGGTACGATCCCAAATGCGACAAACAATTTTCATAATTTAGAAAGCTACCCCTGTGGCTCCTCCACCACTAACATCTTTGGAGGCCGTGATTTGACGGCTGGTAACCGCACTTCACGCGCAAAAATATATCACTTACCGAGATCTGCTTCGGCAGAGTCCCACACCCAGTAATGGGTAGAAGGCGTGATGATATACAAGGTGATCAAAAGGAATTGTTATAGTTGGCAATACAATTCCAGAGATCATTTTATTCCACAGTTGGCACAATGTCCGATAAAGGCGGAAATGCTATTTGACATTTCTAATAAATACAAATAGGTTATGTCAGGAGCCTGACAACTAATAGAATTTTGACTTTTTAAGTAATAGAAATACTTTAGAAATAAATGTAATATTAAATACACTCAAATTTAAATTTTAAATGTCACTGTCAACAACAAGAAATGAATTTATGTATCAGGCTTACCAATTTCAAGTAGTTTTTTTTATTGCCAACTGTAACAATTCCTTTTGATCACTCTGTATTTATTTATTTATTTTATTTCTAAATTCAACAATATACAAAATAAGTTCATTATTCATTGTAATTATCATAGGATAATTTTTCAATATTATATAAAGTACATGTTCAATTTATTAAAACAATTAACTAAGATAAAACAAATTACAATTAATTTAAGTGCAATTTCTAATTATTACTGTTCTAATAAGATTTGAACCTAAATGTTCGTAACATCTTTGGGTTGTGTTTGATGAAAAAGTAATTATTGAATGATAGCTAGAATGTATCGAAACAAACAGGTCCAATGTGATCTTTATCGATGGTCAAGCTGTTGCACTGTGTTGCGACGCGTCCAGCCGGGCGTCCTGGGTGCGCGGGGATGCGGAGGTGCTGTAGCACGTGCGTGACGTCACTAGGCGCCGACACTTCGCGCGCCCAGACGCGAATCAATTAATCACACGTGACAATGTGTCAGCCGCCATATATTATTATTTCTGATCCTTTTCGTTCGCCATGATTCATCACCGGAGCCCGTCAAACGCATTTGTTACATTTTTAGACCGGATCTGGAGCGTGCGTGCGAAGATTTCGCGATAAAAAGTGAAATTATTAAATTCTCCAGCAAAAAGAGTACACCCGAATCCATACATAAAAACTGAGTTAATTGTTTTGTCGATATATTTTGGGTAGGCTTTGAATGTCGTATTTATTTATTACCCTTTTAATTAAGGTCGTGGAAAATTATTTCTCGAGTATGGCCATGTCAGTGGCGTCGAGTAAATTTACGATCGTACTATTACAGAGTGATCAGTAATAAGTGTTTCAGTTGGCAATAAAATAAACTACCTAAAATTGGTAAGATTGATACATAAATTTGTTTGCTGTAGTTGACAGTGAGATTTGGAAAATTTAATGAACTAAAATCGTTCTTAACATACAGAGCAATACACTAAAGTATTTGTATCACTCAATCTATTTGTATTTACTCGTATTATAAAAATGAGATGTCAAATAGTATTTTTGCCTTTACTTGACGCTGTACCAACTGTGGAATAAAAAGTACCCCAGAATTGTATTGCTAACTGAAACACTTACTTTTGATCACTCTGTATTACGTCACGTGAACTCACATGACGTCACTTTTCTGACAAATGCATGAGTTTGTCAACAGAAGCACACTAATGCAGTGGCGTACCTAGAACTTTTGACACCCAGGGCTGTCTCCAATTTACCGCCCTTTCTAAGTCAATCAAATGGTGGTTTTTATAAATTAAAATAATAAATATAAAATAAATATATCATCACGACTTTTATCCATTACTGGATGTGGCACTCTGCCGAAGTAGATTTCGGTAAGTGATATATTTATGTAAATTAAGTACGGTTACCAGCCGTCAAATCACAGCTCCCCAAAGCTGTTAGTGGTGGGGAGGATCCCAGGCCAACTCGAAACCACTGAGCCATTACCCCATTAAATTAATAAACATAAATAAATAATTGTAATTGAGACAAACTATAGGTGAAGAACTTTTTTACCATTGGATGGCATATTTAAATTAGGCAGTAATAAAGGAATTTTTCGAGATAATATTTTCAACCCTACATTGACTTGACGATGAAGAAAAATAGTCGAAATCATATAGTAATTCATAATTCGTAGAAATCAAATAGTAAACAAGTTGTTTTTTAAAACCGAAACAAAATATTAAAAATGCCACCCCAAAATATGTGCCGCACCTACCACCCTCCCCCCCCCCTCCTATCCTTAGAATTACCTCTTAAAATGATAATTAATTTTACTTTGCACCTTTTATGCTACAGTGATCACAACAATATCTACATTGATTACAATAATACATTGAATACAGTAATATATTGATCACAATAATACATTTATTTCAACAATGCGTTGATTTCAAAAATGCATTGATTCCAACAACACATTGATTAGAATAATTCACTGACTACAATTATAAAGTATTTAATTTAATTTAATTTGACTGAAAATTTAGATAGGTAGAAATTTGTATGTTTGCATTTTGATAAAATTGTGGTGCCGCCCATGCTATACTATTATTAAGTTCGCTTACTAAAATTAATGGTGTAATGTGCAGCATGATTACCGTGTGCGCTATTTTCGTCTTTCATATTATGCAAATGAATTAGGTACAATTTCTAATCTCTTGAAATCTAGTTTGTAAGCAAGCTCTCGCGGAATAAATAGTTGTTTGACGTTTGACCTCAGCAAAACTGGATATAAATACGCATTAAGCCACAAAGAACCGCACGCTGTTCAGTTCTTGAAGAATTCCGATTTGTGTACGGTTGGAATGCGCATCCGCATTTCCGGAAGCAACTTCACGTTTTCACGTTTAAGCGAAACCAACTCTGCAGAAACCGATGCGATATACTCTTGAATTTCGTACTACGGTAAACAATTATAATGGTTGATATTTTGATTTCATTGTAAATATCTGTATTGAGTATTTTACCTCTGTGGCTTCCCCACCACTAACATCTTTGGGGGCTGTGATTTGAGGGCTGGTAATCACACTTCACGCGCATAAATATAACTCTTACCGAGATCTGCTTCGGCAGAGTGCCACACCCAGTAATGGGTAAATAAAATAAATAAATATATCACGCCTTCTACCCATTACTCGGTGTGGCACTCTGCTGAAGCAGATCTCGGTAAGTGATATATTTTGCGCGTGAAGTGCGGTTACCAGTCGTCAAATCACGCCCCCAAACATGTTAGTGGTGGAGGAGCCACAGGGATAGCTTTTTCAAATTATGAAAATTTGTTGCCTGTGAGAATCGAACCAGGGACCTCGGGATCCACAGGCCGACTTCATACCACTGAGCTAGCCATATGGGTAAATGGCGTGATGATATATTTATATTTATTTATTTTAATTTTGTAGTTGTTCTCAACCTTGTACATTTGCAAAATTTAGGTACTTTCACAGCCAAAATTAAAGCTTTTGATGAAGCTGGTTTACTAGTGCTTATTTAGTAAATTGATACTCTGTAGAACAAGTATTAACCCCTATTACAGTACAAGAAGCGTATAAATTGTAGTAGAATTCGAACAACTCAGACACAATCGTATTTTTTTTTTATTGAAGTTGAAGTCTGCAAAGTTTGAACCAGTTTGAACTCACGAACTTTTGCTTGGTAGACGTAAAATGTATCCATTGTGTTACATTACAACCACAGAAATTTATGCTATATATATATATATATATATATATATATATATATATATATATATATATATATATATATATATATATATATATATAATAAAACAATCAGATGTATTATAGAAATGAAGACCAATTGAATGACTGCGGCTGGAGGCAATCGGAATATTTCGTTAATGTTTGGGTGGTATTCGGCGCGCTTTAAAAATAGCTTCATGTCGTGGTCATGGTGCAAGTTTTAAATAAAATGTATGTTTTAAGTTTTATACGTTTAAAATATAATAGAAATTCCTTCATGCCTGCCTAGTTCATTATTGTTTACTAATTCCATGAATTAAGATCAATTATTTAGTTCATAATGCCCTAAGGCATGTCGATCTCAATTTTCAATACTCATATCAAAATTATCGCCTGAATTCTATTATAGATGGAGTAGGTGGCTCAATGGTATCGAGTTGGTCGGTGGATTTGAGAATCCGAGTTCGATTCCCACAGCCGGTAAAACTACCTCTGTGTCTTCCCCTCCACTAACATTTTTGAGGGCGTGATTTGACAGCTGGTAACCGCACTTCACGTGCAAAAATATATCACTTACCGAGATATGCTACGGCAGAGTGCCACATCCAGAAATGGGTAGAGCGCGTGATGATATATTTATTTATTTTATTTTTATTTTATTTTATTCTCTGTTGAAATCACGGGCAAGTTTACACACATGATATTTAAATTTCCATCTCAAATTTCTCTATTCATATCATATTCTTCTTCTTCAATGGCGCTACAGTCCAAATCGGGCCAGGGCCTACCGGGCACACCGAGCCGCAGTTTTTACGCTGCCGTACTGCCGGTTTCCGTAGTCGATGTTACTTTTTTTAAGGCATATGTATAAGTGACTAGCTTATAGCGCCCGAGTATGATTAATACAAGTAACTGTATTTTTTTATATTTAACGACAAATCATACTTTGTATGTTAAGAGATGTGCCTTAACACGCTCGGCCATCGCGCCTGTCATATCATATTCTACTGTTTGACAATTTACGTATTATTAGTTGAATAAAAACACTATATGAATATAAAATTTTATTAATTAATACTGGATAATTTCAATTTATGAAACAATACAAAATATATGATAGTTACATGAATAATGAGACAGTTTTGATGAATCAATTAAACTATTCCCTAGTTCATACAATGACGCATATTTAATTCTCTATACCTAACTAAATCAGTCACTGTATACGTATAGTTTGTTCGGTGAGAGATTACAGCGTAGTTGTTTCTTAATTCTGATTGGATGACCAAAACGTCAAAATGAAGACCTGTTTACATAACTTAAAAAAAAATTATGATGTGACAATAAGAAATAGTCCTACCCAAGGAGATAATATAAACAATGTTATAGAAAATATAGAAGACGAAAAAACAATCTAAATTTTTTTAATATTTTTGCTCATTTCTGAAAACTACTATTTTTTATTTATTTTTTGGTGTGTTCCTTCATCCTTCAGTTCTTTACACTAGATAATAAATGTTTATTTAGAAAAAGGTATTTAATTTTATTTGTATATTTTGTAAAAAAAAAGTTTATAAACAAATCTAGTTTCCACGCTTTAAATTTAATAAATTTTTGCTTGCTATAAAAAGCATTGTACAAACCTCACGCACGAAGAGATCAATTGCACCAATCGTACAAATTGAAGCACTTATTTCGCTCGTTCTTTAAATTGCGCTCATGTAAGTCTTCGCGCACTCGTTATGTAAATAGCTATTTCATTTTGACGTTTTAGTTCACTAGTCAGAATCAATATTAAATGCATCTTATACAACCACGCTTTAATCTCTTACCGAAAAGACTATAGTTTTCTATTCTTCTATATTTGGTAACACTGCTCTGATAGCAGCAACTCGTGCAAGGTGTTCTTGTCTTGCTCGAGCAACTTCTGGAGTGAATCCATTCACCAGCTGAATATCTTGAGCTAACAGCCTGGGTTGTTGTACAAACTGCGCCACTTCTTGTACTGTTTGTACTTGTGGATGCTCAATATGATTCGAAACCCTATCCTCAAAATGTGCAACTTTTTGCTGTGTTGCTCTATCTCCAAAATACGTTTGTTCAAAATGATTGGTTGGTACAACATTTTGTCCAAATTGTACTTGCCGTACTATTTGCCTCGGTCTTCCAAATCTAACTGGTACTTCTTCAACTTTGACTTCAATATGCGTGGGAAGATTCTTTACCACAAGCGACCGCGCTCCGTACTGGGCGTCAGCTGTGACATCTTCTTGTGGCGAATGTTTTTGGAATTGTTGGACTTGTTGAATTTGTTGTCGGAGTACTCTTTGCGGTGGAATCACGTGAATGATTGGAACATCAGGTTCTTTATCAACCGGACTAGGAACATGATTTATGATAAGTGGAGGAATTTCATCTTCGGTCACTTGAGGAAGGATCGTACGGAGATAGTTTTGGAAGGCGATGTGGGTATCGCGAGCTGCTTGGACTTCTTGTGTATAGTCTGTGCTCACTTGGATTGTTTCACCGTTTCCTACAACAAATTTATATATTTATTTTGTTTTGGCGTCGTGAACATGTTTATTGGTTCTCAAACGTGAGCGTAATTTGGTTATTACAGCCCTCGGGTGTATAAAGTTGCCAAACAACAGCTATTCAAATAAATAAAAAGTGATTTATTGATAAATGTCAGACAACACAATAAATTCGTAAAACTATTTTGACTTCTGTGATACTAATTATGCCTATGTAGATTTAAATTCATCCAATATTTCTTTGGAATAGTTATTGATATTTTTCATTTTTATTAGGCAAAAAATAAAAATAAAATTGTTCGTAAACAAACAATACAGTAACACGAACAATGAATGTACATGTCACTATATCTAAAATTAAAAACGCTAGCAAAATGGTAACGAATACCCTCTGACTGAATTAATTTCAAAGACCAAAATAAAAAAACAAAGACGCCTATAATAGTTATTTATGTACCAAGGGTGAAAACAGGCACTTTGTGCCTTGTGCTAATAACATATTCAGGGTCAGAAACGCTAATTTCACTCGTGGTACTTACAATATTTTATGCACAACAAAATAAGATTTAATTATATGTTCAAAAGATTTAAATATGTAATAGGTTATAAGTCAAAATGACATTTTGAATAATCAAGTTTTCACAATAAACAAAAATTATCATTTTATTTCAGCTGTATTCCATTTGCCACTTGATTCACTTAAATGAGTTCAGATCAAATAGACAACAAGACTAAATGAACAGAATTAAGCAAACTAATGCAGTTATTGGGTTGATTTACATCGAAGTTAATTAGAATAAGTAATTCTAGTACTGAAAATAAAGTCAGTGAAGTAATCCAGCGAAATAAATAAGTGATCTGGATCAGTAAATGTAAGTTAGATCTGATAAAAATGGCAAATGAAATGCGCCTTTATATATCCCCAGGAATTATTTCTTTTTGACCCATGGGCCAAAAAAAAGTATTTAAGCCCGCCTTTTAGGGCTAAAACACATGCTTTTCAGCTCGATTGTGGACAAAACTATGTATTTCTTTCCAGCTCTCAAATAATATAATAATAATATATATATTATTCGTGTAGATAACTATAGTTATAAAAGATTAAAAGATTCTCATACCTGAAATTAAATGCGAGATAACTTTAAAGCCTTGGTTAGTGCCAGCCGTGTACTGCACTTCGTGCGTGAGTCCTTTCTCATCTACAAATGTGTAGTCGCCGACCATTGTGCCATTGGGGTAGCGCACCTCTCTATGGTTGTTGTAGTCATGGTTGTACGCCCCCAGCTCACCCTGGCATAGCGTTGCGCTCAGGATCAACGAGACTATCACCTTTAACAAGACAACAAAATAAAGACACTGGCGGGCATATTCTGTAACTAATTTATGTAGATAAAATATTGTACGATACACATACGTAAAAGCTAGATTTACGTACTAGTAAATAACTATTAACCAGTCGTTGCTGGACAATCCGTAACTAATGAAGTCCTGCTCTTAAACAGTCATTTTACGAACTGAAAACAGGCAACTAAACCGAACTTATATAAAAACAGTTATTTAAAAATAATGCTATCTAATTTCTAATTCACAAGAACACTATATTCATACTACTCGTATATTTAAAAGTACTAATATGTTATTTAGTACATTTATTTCAATAAAACATTTTGAATATTGCGTTACAAGACCAGACTCCGTGAATTAAAATTTGTAATAATGACCAAAATAGATACATATTACATTACTACAACGGAATACGGGGATCATATTTCACGACTGTATTGAAAGAATGAATGCAATGCAATTTCGGATTTACATTTTTTGAAGCTTTAGGTTATAAATAATTAAACAATAGTTATTTTAATAATAAGTAAGCTTCTTGATTGCGATAATAATGGAAGAATAAAAACATTTATTGGAAATCAATCAATTTATTGTTGAAAAAATTCACTCAACCGGTTACGAACCTCATATGAGTCATCACCAGGAGTATTTATCAAAACAAGAAACGAAATTTTAAAAATTTTGTAGAAAGTGAATTTTTCCTATACTTTAACATTTTATTTTTAAGTATATGTTATGGGACCTTAATGCCAAAAACTATTAAAACAATAATAATGAATACCCGAGGCCCTATACTGCAATCTAGTAAAATTAAAAAAAAAAACTTACCAATAATTTCATGTCGGACACAAGAACTTCACAGAACTGAGGTATCATGTTACACTTCGCCAGTTTAAATATTTCTCTTCAGGGTAATTAAAAAAACGATAATTCACATTCATTAATATTTTCCTGGATCATATGTGATTCTTTGCGCACAAACAAATAGTGAAATGATAACACCACTACCAGAGAATTTGTTTGCCTCGTAGCAATACCCATCAATTAGCCACAAATATTTCGTATAATGTCATTAGGAAAATGCATTTTTATATTGTTTCGTGTTAAAAATAACTTTCGGAAAGAGATATAAAAAGTTGAAATCCGTTTCATAGGTCAGTTTAGAATCATAATCACTGCTACAACATTCTCAAAATGAATTACTTGGTAAGTGGATATATTTTATTATCTTTTTTTTAGTGTTTAAGAATAGACATTTCTTGAAATTAAGCTAATTGTGTTTTTGATAAAACCGGATGTTTTGGGATTACCTGGATTTATGAATATTTCATTAGGTTTTATGCTGATTAATTTTAAATTTTGGAAATCGTTAGTCTGTAATCTATTGGATTATAACGTTTGTTTAAATTATGACATGACATTTAAATCAGTTTATTTTTGAGCAGACAGCATGACTACAAGAAGAGAAGTTAATTATATCTTCAAATTATTTTATTCAACTTTAATTAAAATATCATTAGAAAAGAAGAGTTATTATGCCAAATTTCTTGTTTCTTCTAAGCACTACTTTTACAGCCTAGGCTTAAAAGTGCACTCTTATAAGTAGCACTTCACAACCTAGTAATTGTCAATACGAGTAAAAGCCCACTTTTAATGTCAATTGGCAAAAAAATATTGTTTTTATAAAATAAAAAAATAAATATATCTTCATGCCTTTTACCCATTACTGGGTGTGGTACTCAGTGCCGGATTTACGTGACATGGGGCCCTAGGCTGAATACATAGAATGGCCCTCTCTCTGTTGCCGTGAAAATAAAAAGTAAAATAAAACTATAAGAGTAAGATTAAAATAACATGAGTTTTATTATAAATACAATATCTGCGACGCAATTAAAACATCTTTCGTCGCACTTTTTGCTTAACGAAATCTTCAATGATCTGTATATAATTATAATTACAATGATTAATTCTCCATTAATATTGATTAGTTCATATTAGTAAAATTTAAATTTACTAAAATGTCCAAAACTAGTTTAACTCCAGTGCGGGGCCCCCCGAGCTCGGGGCCCTAGGCTGGAGCCTTTTCACCCTAATGGTAAATCCGGCACTGGTGGTACTCTGCCAAAGCAGATCTCGGTAAGTGATATATTTATGCGCGTGAAGTGCGATTACCAGCCGTCAAATCACGGCCCCCAAAGATGTTAGTTGGGGGGAGCCACAGGGGTAATTTTAAATTGGTGAAAATGTTTTATCGGCTGTGGGGATCGAACCATGGTTCTTTGGATCCACAGTCCGACACGATAACTAGTGTGCCATTACCCCATTGTTTTTATAATACTTGTAATGTAAGTTACCTATTAATGACAAAATTTAAGCACAGTAAATGCAACTTTTATTGCACAGTAGTTTCCATGGTTATATCAGGATTTTAATATTTACTTACTGTCCACCGTGCACAGTAGGTAAATATTACATATCAAGGTCCTGTTTATCTTGACAACAATTTGACAGCTGCCAATTTTGACACCTATTTTCGTTTCCTTCTATTTCTGCAAGTATTGTAAAAAATAGCTTACTAACCTCTAACTCTAAGTAATTTTTTTTGGTCGTGAATGTTTAGCAAATGTTGACCCTTTGGGCCTCGATTTCCCCAACTACAATCTTGACCTAAAAACTGTTACTTACAGTTCATGGTATTTAAAACACTATTTGAGCTAATTACTCATTTTTTTTATACTTAATAGACTTGCTATTGTTAAGTTTATCGAACGAATAGTGATGTTGTGAAAACAATTTAAATGGCCGTTATGTTTGTTACGGTTTTCATTTGACTGTCATTTAGATATTTTTTCGCTTTATTACCATATTGAAGTGCTCGTTTTTCTCGTGCTGTTGTGATGTACTTACCGATCTTGTATTATAATATGCTACCGAAGAAATATTTAATGAAAAATGTCAAGTTCAATAAATTCAACTATCAACAAATTTTAATGTCCACTTTTATGTTTCAATGACAATTTTACTAAACAAAAAGTATTTATATAGGGTTGGTCGCTCAGTGCTATCGAGTAGACCCGTAGCTTTGAGAACCTGGGTTCGATTCCCACAGCCGACAAACAGTTTTCATTATATTAAAATTACCCTTCCACTAAAATTTTTGAGGCCAGTGTTTTGACGGCTAGTTTCCGCATTTCACGCTCATAAATTTGCCGAAATCTGTTACGGCGGAGTGCCACACCCAGTACTGGGCAAAAAGCATGAAAATATATTTACATTTATTTTATTTTAACATCAAATTTTAGTTTGCAGTAGTATGCTTAGCCGCCGTAGCTCTAGCAAAACCTGGACCCGGTGAAGATGCTCCTGAGCCTCTACCATTCCACTACAGCAGTAAATCTGACGTAGATGGCTCATACTCCTTCAGCTACGCCGGCGAGGACTCGTCCAAGACAGAGAAGCGCTACCCCGACGGCAAGATCGTCGGCGGCTACCAATACGTGGATACTGATGGAGTCTTGCAGAAGGTGCAATACCAGGCTGGTGTAGATGGCGTGCAGATCCTGGCTTCCAACCTGCCGGTGGGCAACACCGTGCCCGTGGAGGCTACTCCCGAAGTGCTGAAGGCCACGGAGGAACATTACCACGCTGTGCAGAGGGCCATCCACCTCATCGCGCGCGCTGAGGAACTGGCTAAGGCGTACAAGGCCGCTAGGGCAGCTGCTGGACACCACCATGAATAGATAGACACCCGATGTCCTGTAATGTTCATTATTTTATAATAAAACTAAAGAAATATATTATTACAAATTTATATCTTGATTCTTATTAATCTGCAATATTAGAGGTATCGCTCGTTAATATTTTTGTTTATTTTAATATGACGTTATTTATATTAACACAATAATAAAATAAATATTTTCCGGTATTACGGTGGTGTGGTTAGCATTACGGCATTTGAATCCGAAGATCTCGAGTTCAAATCGCATTCAAGCTAAATATATATGAAGTACTACACTATGGGATGGCTAGCTCAGTGGTATGAAGTCGGCCTCTGGATCCTGAGAACCCTGGTTCGATTCCCACAGGCGGCAAACAATTTTTATAATTTCAAAAGCTACTCCTGTGGCTCCTCCACCACTAACATCTTTGGGAGTCGCGATTTGACGACTGGTAACCGCACTTCACGCGCAAAATATATCATTTACCGAGATCTGCTTCGGCAGAGTGCCACACCCAGTAATGGGTAGAAGGCGTGATGATATATTTATTTATTTATTTACTACACTATGACTTGGGGAGTCCGGACCTTGTACTGTAATTCCTGTTTTACAGAGTTGAATAAATAAATAATGAAATATATCAATACGAGGAAATATTGCATCTTAAATCGAAATCATCTCGTTAATTTGAAACTTGTTTCTCTACAATAATTTCATCGTATTTAACTGAAATAGAAGACAGCCTGACTAAAATGATTATGAAAATTGGAAAATGTATGAAAAGTACCCGGATATATTACATTTTAGTTAAATCACATTTCACATACCATAAATTCGTATCATATGTTCTAAAAATGATTTGAAACTAGATATATAAAATTAATATTATTTCTACAATAATATATTTTATAGAAATGACATTTAACGATGAAATAAAAGCCATTTATTACATTAAATATTCTTCTGCAAAATAATATGAAAAACAACTATCTATCAATAATATTCATAATACTGAATTATTCAGTGTTTACTGTTATTTATTAAATCCGAATATAGTTCTAGCTTTTTAGTTATTAATATATTTAAATATTTATTTATAACTTTGATCTAATTATTTGGAGATTATGTTTATGATCATACGGTTTAACTGTACAGGCAATTAGTTTGTGCTCTGTTTCTATTTCTGTAAATAATTTCGTAATTTATATAGAGATTAAATACGGATATACTGCATTCGTGTTGTCATACTTTGATACATTATCTATGAACATTAATTTCCTAATTCCTTAAGTAATACTGTTTATTAATTACTATTAATATTTGACGCTTGTTTAGAACAGTTATTTATAAATTTAAATTAATTTTTGTATCGCTAGCAGAATAAATGTATCATTACAACCTTGATTGTAATGAGCAATATACCGTCCATAGGCAATAAATGAAAGATTGTTGTTATGGTAACAATACATTAATTATCTAGAATAATTTGACATTATCAGAGATGCACACTTTAAAGAATTTTGATACGCGATTCGAATCTATTCAAAATCCTATCCGATCCGAGTCAATCCAATATTCAATCCGTCGTCCGATTCAAAATTCAATCCGACATCCGATTCGAGGTTCAATTCGATATCCGTTTCAGGCTTTTTCAACCTTAATACATCTCGTATCGTTTTTGGTATACAAATAATTATTTGAAATAAAATAAATAATTTGACAAAAAAAACATGAAATAAACATTGAGCGTATAATATCGGCTTATATCGTAAAAAAGAGAGGACATCCTGACTACCAAATGGTCCATTATGATATTTGAGGAAATGCTCGCTATTATACAGAGTGATCAAAAGGAATTGTTTCAGTTGGCAATACAATTCCGGAGATCTTTTCATTCCACAGTTGGCATAACGCCAGGTAAAGGCGAAAATATTATTTGACATATTTAATAAATACAAATAGGTTATGTCAGGAGTAAAATAAATAAATAAATATATCATTACGCCTTCTACCCATTACTGGGTGTGGCACTCTGCCGAAGCAGATCTCGGTAAGTGATATATTTTGCGCGTGAAGTGCGGTTATCAGCCGTCAAATCACGGCTTCCAAAAATGTTAGTGGTGGAGGAGCCACAGAGGTAGCTTTTGAAATTATGAAAATTGTTTGTCGCCTGTGGGAATCACAGGCCGACTTCATACCACTGAGCTAGCCACCCCATAAAATAAAATAATTATTTATAGAAATTAATCTGTTAACTAAGCTTTCAAGGCTCATCTAGTTTTGCTATTAACTTATCTAATTTAAAATGTTGTGTATATTAATTTATTTAAATAAATAAATATAATTATATCATCACTCGTTTTGCCCATTACTGAGTGTGGCACTCTGCCGAAGTACATCTCGGTAAGTGATATGTTTATGCGCGTAAAGTGCGGTTACCAGCCATTACATCACGGCCTCCAAAGATGTTAGTCGTGGGGGAACCACAGGGGCAATTTTTAAATTGGTGACAATATTTGTCGGCTGTGGGGATCGAACCAGGGTTCTTATTATTTGTAGGCCGACTTGATACAACTGAACCATTACCCCATAATTTATTTAATTTTTCAAATTAATGAAAATGCAATACATACGAGAAATCAGCCTAATATCGCAGATTAATATGAAATGAAGAAAACATCTTTTCGACGACTGCTAAGAAAAGTTGCCAATTACGTTTTCATTTATTAACATAAAGTTGACATTTTCTGGAGAGCAATCGTAAATAAAGTTATTTTGCGCGTGTTGCCTATGGCAATGCGTAAAACAGATATGCTCGCTTGCTTCAAAAGTTACTAGGGATACAAACAAAACTGAAACTTTTTATATTGACAGAACAAATTTATTTTTAGCTCTTTTATTTTAATCCTTTTAATAATAGCTGTATTCCATTTGCCACTTGGTTCACTTAAATCAGTTCAGATAAATTCGACAAATAAATAAATAAACTGAATTAAGCAAATTGGTGCACTTATTGGGGTGAATTACTTCAAAGTAAATTGGAATCAATAATTCTAGTACTGGAAATAAAGTCAGTGAAGTAATCCAGCGAAATAAATAAGTGATCTGGTTCAGTAAATGTAAGTTAGATCTGCTTCAAATGGCAAATGGAATACGCCTAATATAAGATGCAATCTTAAAAAAAACTATTTGTGTATCACAAGCGTAAAGTATCCGTCCTCCTCTTAAACTATTTATTTATTTATTTATTTATTTATGTTACTCTCTATAAAAGAACTCACTGAGCCGTAATGTGGTAGTTCAGATAGTTTTAGCTTGAATGGGATTCAAACTCGGAATCTCTGGATTCAAATGCCGTAACGCTATCTATACCACCGTACTGCCGAATATAGTTAGAGAGCTAGGGTGCAAAATGATGTCTCATTTATTCCAGTGACAGAAATGGATTTTTTAATAGATTATGTCATGATAAACATAAAAAAAAAGAAAATTAGTTTTGGGAACGGGTGGCAACTATAGATGGCGTCGGTGTGAATGTGCAGATTTTAAGGGTAGTTGTTGACATATTTTTTACAGGCTAATTTTTAGTTTAAATTATAGACTTTAGTATAATTAAGTAATAAAAATGGTAGACAGAAGTTTTGGCCGATGACGCATGCGCGACAAAACCGGTCAAAGTAAGCAATTTTTATGGTGTCGTGTGACATATTATTACTTTTTCACGATGAATACATGACAAAAAAATTATTGACAGAAATTATTGCTGGTTGCTCGTTGGTGACAAAAGCTCTGAAAGTGGACTGGTGTAAGGATCAACAACCACCCTTAAAATCGGCGCATTCACACCGACGACACCTATAGTTGTCGCCCGTTTCCAAATCTAATGTTCCTTTTTTCATGTTTATCCATGACATAATCTATTAAAAAATTCATTTCTGGCACTGGAATAAATGAGACATCATTTTGCACCATAGCTCTCGAACTAATATTGCAGCTCTCGCCTTACCATGTTCGAGTAACAATGAATCACTTTACACTCTTCATACAAAAATAACTATTAACATATTTTAAATTTAACAACATATATTTTATACAAAAACCGTCAAATTCCAATAATTCTTCAATAACAATGGTACATATTAGTAATTAAAAACAACAAGATTTAATGAGTAATGTGTAATAAAATATATTTTTTTAGTTTTATTGCAAAACAATGAACATTAACAAACTGTACATGGCGTGTATTGGGCATCGCGGATCTGTCTATTCGTGGTGGTGTCCCGCAGCTTTCCTAGCGGCCAATTTGGCTTTGTACGCCTTAGCCAGTACATCAGCGCGCGCGATGAGCTGGATGGCTTTCTGCACAGCATGGTAGTGTTCCTCCTTGGCCTTCGCCACCTCAGGAGTGTCTTCCACAGGCTCGGTGGTGCCCACCGGCAGGTTGGAAGCCAGGATCTGCACACCATCTACGCCAGCCTGGTACTGCACCTTTTGTAAGACTCCATCAGTGTCCACGTATTGGTAGCCACCGACCACCTTGCCGTCGGGGTAGCGTGTCTCTGTCTTAGAGGAGTCCTCGGCGGCGTAGCTGAAGGAGTATGTGCCGTCTACGTCAGCTTTGCTGCGGAAGTGGAACGGCAGTGGCTCTGGAACCTCTTCACCAGGACCTGGTTTTGCTAACGCCACGACGGCCAAGCACACTAATGCGATCTAAAATATAATTTTATATTTATATATTTTTTGCTTTCATTATTGGAGTAATAAGCATAACATTTCAGCTACAAATTTAGCAGTATTAAAAAAAAGTGGTTAGCTCAGTGGTATGAAGTCGGCCTGTGGATCCTGAGAACCCTGGTTCGATTCCCACAGACGACAAACAATTTTCACCATTTAAAAAAAAACTACCCCTGTGGCTCCTCCACCACTAACATCTTTGGGGGCCGTGATTTGACGACTGGTAACCGCACTTCACGCGCAAAATATATCACTTACCGACGTCTGCTTCGGCAGAGTGCCACACCCAGTAATGGGTAGAAGGTGTGACGATATATTTATTTTTTAAACAAAAGTAATAGAGATCCACACTTTAAAGAATTTTGATACGCGATTCGAATCTATTCAAAATCCTATCCGATCCGACTCAATCCAATATTCGATCCGTCTTGTCTTATTTTAAAAATAAGATCATTATAACTGTTTTTTTTTGAGATATGTGTTTGATAAGAATTTGAAGAAGAAAAAACGTACAACATAAGTTCTTGCATACGGACACTTTCTAATATTCGAACGTAGTAGGTGGCTTAATACTGGTATCGAGTCAGACAGTGGATTTCAGACTTCGAGTTAGATTCCCGTAACAGACAAACAATTTTTACCACATTAAAATTACCCCTGTGGCTCCCTCTTCACTAACATCTTTAGAGGCCAGGATTTGACGGCTGGTAATTGCACCACACGCGCATAAATATATCATTTATCGATATCTGCTACGGCAAATTGTCACACGTAGTAATAGGTAAAAGGCTTGATGATATATTTTTATTTAATGTTCATAATACAATTAAATTCATATTACTCGTTTTAATTAGAAGATACTAGAAACAGGATTGTTATTTGAAAAACCCAATTCATCCAAATTAGGTTTTCTTTAATTAATTATATAATAAAAACGAAAGATAAAAATGTAATGTTTTAAAACTCTCTGAAAAATGGGTTTATTTAGTTTTTAAATTTGCTAAAAATTGTCAATTTTAAATTAAATAAAAATTTGCTATAATACTGTCAACCTATAACTAAAAAAATATATGAAGTGTTTTTATACTACGGAAATAAAATTTAAGGGTATATATTATATGAGGTATTTTATGGGGTAGCTAGCTCAGTGGTATCAAGTCGGCCTGTGGATCCTGAGAACTGTGGTTCGATTCCCACAGGCGACAAACAATTTTCACCATTTTAAAACTACCCCTGTGGCTCCCTCACCACTAACATCTATGGGGCCATGATTTGATGGTTGGTAACTGCACTTCACGCGCAAAATATATCACTTATCGAAATCTGCTTCGGCAGAGTGCCACATCCAGTAATGGGTAGAAGGCGTGATGATATAATATTTATTTTATTACATGAGGTATTGATCATAAAACAAAATGATTTGTCTCAAAATTTACAAATTTAAGGGTGGTTTAACTTCTATAAACATTCTTGATAATTGGTTCTAATATATTTATAATTATAAACACTACAATAGTCAATTTATTCGTTATACAACATTAGATAAATGACTGTAGTGTCGGCCAGTGGCACAAAAAATATGCACTTCAAGAACCATATTTTTGTGTGATCAATTCGTTTTATAATAAACACCTTAATTTCTTTTCCGGAAGTATAAATACACCCTGTATACAATAGTTCATATGTTTACTTTATATTAACAATAATATTTTGTTTCAAAACAGATCAGTATTCATGTGCTAACTAACCTCCGACTCAATTTAGCGCTTGATTTATTTTAATAAAGTTTGCTGTGTACGCTTGTGGTGAAAGCCATGATATTAGGTAATAAAATAGGTAATTAAAAAAATAGTTGAAGGAGCAAGTGAATAATTAGGCCAAATTAAATTATCAGAAATTGACTTGAAATATCAGCGTGAATTAAGGATTTAACAAGAATCAATAATTAAAATTCTAGCATAACATTCTCATTAAACTCTTGGAAATTATCAAATTGAGATTCGGTAATTGTTTTCTCGAATATTTCTTGAGAACAAATAATAATTATCAGTCCAATTCTCAAAAGAGTTTAAGCTAGAATTTAGCTAATCTTGAATTTAAATTTGTCTAATTAAGCCAAACTATATTCCCAAAAAAGTTTAAATGAACTTTAATATAATTTTGTTATCACTTAGTTTTCGGAAAGTGAATTGATTTAATTGTTTTTAAATCGGACTTGCGGAATATCTAATCCAAAATTCAGGATCAGCTAAAATCTTTTATGAATCTGACTGTACCAATTTTAATTGTAAATTAAATTATGTATTGTTAATGTATTATTCGTGCCTGCGTCTGACATTAACAGTATTACATATCTTAAAATCGTGTACTATGTATGTGTTTACCGAACGCTGTCCGGCAAAAACTAGGGACTTGTTTGCACTGGCTGTCAGTGTCAGTGAGTGCTTGGAGGTTAGAATTTTTTACTAATTTTAGAGCAAATTTGTTCATTGTAAACTCAAATGTAAGTAATTATTAGGGTGTCCGTTATTTTGGTAAAGTCGGACATTTGATGCTCTCGCCCTCTAAAACTACTCATAATAAATTTAAAAAAATTGAGCCGAGGTCTGTCAAATGATGTTAACACCCTCCGGCACAAGAGGGTTCAATATTTGCACGTAGTTTAAATGGGAAAATTGCTTTTTCCGATACTTTTATACATAATTTTTTATGATTTAGACCTACAAATATTTCAAGATAACAGCCAGAAAGCTTATGAAATAAGCTTTCAGGAAGACTAAAATTCAAGTTATTTGGATAAAAATCAACGCCGTAGCGTCAATTTGAGTAATACGAAGTTTGAAGCATAAAAACGACAAAAACGTTAATATAAGAATTTCGATTAATATTTCAGTTCTCACCCGTAAAATGTATTCAAAAAGGCAAAAAAATAAGATCTCCAAAGTTTATATACAAAAAATTTAAAATAAACTAAAGATACAAATAACTTTTTGTATTGAATATTATGATGAATAATAATGAACGATAATGATATATAAAGTAATGAAGAATACTTACGAAATATTTCATTATAATTTCGTTGTTCTGACGGAAAGTCTGACTGAACTGATTTCAAAAAGAAGCCGTGGCTGCTTTTAAACATTTTCAAAAGTTATTTATATCATTAGAAAAGTATAAAACAGGTAATGTCTTAATGACATTATTTGAAATATTTGTTTACAATTACTTGCTCAAATTACCTAGTTTTAATGTAATTTGAAGCAAACAGAGTGTTCTGTAATATTTGAAATAAAATTCCGTCTGCGGAGATGAAATGAATTGAAAGTCTAATTGCAGAAAATAAAAATAAATTCTGCGAGAGCTTCATAAAGTGTAAATTTCGTGTGAGTGAAATAAATTGTCTCAGAATATTTAAATACACTTACCATCAATTTAATATTTTGAATAATGGACGAAGAGAATGACTAAATTAAAACAGTCTCTTCATTCCAGCCCATTTCAGTGCGGCACGCAACTTTTTAATCACGCCTCCCCATAAATTAGACATTTGGATAATTTGCATTCCGAACGAGTCTTTGCCACAGCACATTTTGTTACACAAATATCCGCTACGTCTCCCGTTTCAATGAATCATAATTAATGAATTTATTCAGTTGGACTTAATATTCACTTTTAAATATTCTTACTGTCATCACAAGGTGCGCAGAAATCTTATTTTATTGCCATTCTTATCCGTTAATACGTCACTATTATTTTGACGATTTGATGTCAAAAAGGCCTGGAAAACGTGGGCGCTGCGGCCTTTTTAAATAATAATTTTTTTATTATTATTTTGAACGAGGTAGCTAGCTCAGTGGTATCGAGTCGGCCTGTCGAACCTGAGAACCTAGGTTCGATTCCCACAGCCGACAAACAATTTTCATCACATTAAAATTACCCCTGTGGCTCCCCCACAACTAACATCTTTGGTGGTGATTTGACGCACTTTATGCACATAAATATATTACTTACCGAGATCTTCCCCGGCAGAATGCTACACCCAGAAATGAGTTAAAGACGTGAGGATATATTTATTTATTTATTGGTTGGTTAAATTAGCAAAGAAATACCTATTTACAAGCCTATTACAAAATTATTAACAACAATTTTTTTCGACCACTGATTCTCAAAATACGGGTGCAACTTTCTTATTTTAAATTGGAACCTATTTTTTTTTTATTTTCTTATTCGATTCTTCATTTTTTTCTGAATTTAACGCCTATAAAGTTCAATACCCAGACATTACGAAATTTTTGACAAAAATGCATAATTAATTGACTATACTTTCATGGGATGGCTAGCTCAGTGGGATGAAGTCGGCCTGTGGATCCTGAGAACCCTGGTTCGATTTCCACAGGCGACAAACAATTTCCATAATTTCAAAAACTAGCCCTGTGGCTCCTCCACCACTAACATCTTTGAGGGCCGTGATTTGACGACTGGTAACCGCACTTCACGCGCAAAATATATCACTTACCGAGATCTGTTTCGGCAGAGTGCCACACCCAGTAATGGGTAGAAGGCGTGCTGATATATTTATATTTTATTTTTTATAATTTAATTCAAATCACATAGGAATCATCGTGCTATGACAGAAACAAATGAAGAATAATAAAGATTTGGTCAAAATCAGTTGTGAAATATTTTTGATGGATAAATGATGGTAAAGATAATTCCTTACTAATTTCATGTGGTAATTTATTTTTTCTTTACAGGTTCAATTATTTAATCAACGAGCTGACAGTTCCTGTAACACAAGTGTATTTTATTTATTTAAAAATAAATTAACTTTTAGTTAGAATTTTTAAAAGTAATTACTTACCAAATGATTAAATTAATTCTTAATTTATAAAGCAAAAACTAATAATTTTTTATAGTGATATTTGCAACGTTCGATAAAGTAGTATATATTGTACAAAAAAAGTTGAACTTCGTAAACAGAATCGCATACCTAAGACGTAAAACGAGTGTTTGGCTTATCGAAGAATGAACTTGAGGACAATCTGAATTTATTTTCTGCAAATATTTGATATTTTAGCAGTTTAAGCGGAAATTGTAAATAGTAGCAGCAGTAAAACAATTTTAACGACTGTCGCTAATAACAACGTAAATTAAAGAGTATTCTAGAAAATGTTGAACTATAAATGTTGGACAGAGTCGGTCATTTTTTATTTTGATAATTGTACAAATATTAATTTACAGTATTGATAGCGGTACTCATGTATATATGTAAATAATTCTATTGCATTCAATATACACGGTACGGGGTAGATGGCTCAGTGATATCGAGACGGCCTGTGGATCTTGAGAACCCTGGTTCGATTCCCACAGCCGACAAACATTTTCACCATATTAAAATTACCCCTGTGGACATTTTAATTTGTTGAAAATTGTCAGTTGTTTTAATCGAACTCCACAGTTTGTATTGATACAACTGAGCCACCTATTATTATTTATTTTCTACTTTATACTAAATCATATTATTCTCTTTTTTTCTTTGGTGGAACAAATTTATTCTGTTGGCTTATTGTATTCTTTGAAGTATATACTAATTGTGTAATGCGTATGTGAAGTTTGGAACAATTTTCAAAAATGATTTAAAATCGTACAGTCAACATTCACAATATCTTATCGCCAGCAGAGTGGAAAAACAAACTTTTCACATGCACATGGCCTGCTGTGCTGCATACATTTTTTAAAAAAGGTAACACGTTAAAACGCGGATTCACCAGAACGTAATAAATGAATTCCTCGTAACGTAACCGCGTTAAACGCAGTGATGTCGGACAACGAGACTTGAATGTTGTATTTACGTTTAACGTCCGTTAACAAAAGCACGTAACAATTATCTGCAAAAAACTTTGTGGTTTTAATTAAAAAATTGGTTTAGGAAGCGTCTGATATTGTTACACTTCTTACTACTTTTCTACTTTAGTTAATACGATCGCATTTAATTAGTTTTGTTAGAGATTATTCACCTCATGTATAAAAACTCCATATAGAAACGATCCTTTTGATAATTTCACATAGGATAAAAGAGAGAACTATTTGCAAATTTATTTATTTATTTTATTTATACACAACAAACTTTTATTTTTACTGTCATTTCCCAGGAAATGGCGATTAAAAATATCATAATTTTTATAAAATACTGAATTCAGTAATTATTTCAATAAATATCACTCTGACAAAATTTATATATCCTTCGTTTAAACTTGGTTAATTTACAATCAAATGATTCAAGCAAACTGGTATTAGACAAAATATCTCTGCCTTCGGTATCAGGATTTCATGTACATTTTTCCCGCCATTTATTAACAAGCAAACATATTTGTTAAAAATTAAACTACCTATGGTATTATCTTTAACAAATGCCTGTTATTAGATACAAATTCTGGTTATACCAAATAGCAGGGACTTAATATTTTCTCTAAATAAATGTTTATGCACTTAGTTTTTTGTTTGTAACAAAATTACTAGAGCAAACTTACATTAGATAAAATAAAAAACAAATATATCATCACGCCTTTTACCCATTACTGGATGTGGCACTCTGCCGAAGCAGATCATGGTAAGTGATATATTTATGCGCGTGAATTGCGGATACCAGCCGTCAAATCACGGCCCCCAAAGATATTAGTGGTGGAGGAGCCACAAGGGTAATTTTAAATTGGTGCAAATGTTTTGTCAGCTGTGGGGATCGAACCAGATTTCTTAGGATCCACAGGCCGACTTGATACCCCATTATTAATAGTATATACTAGTGAGGAAAGGGTTTCATTGCCAAACGAGTATAAATTAAATTGAATGAGGGAAATGTCATTTTCATAAGTAATGTTGAAAAGTCTTTCACCCAACCAATACAATGTTTATCGTGGAGACTCTAGTATTTATTGCACAAAACATGTATTTTAAATAAATAACATAACTATATCATCATGTTTGATCCATCACTGGGTGTGGCACATTACCAAAGCAGATATTTATAAATAATATATTTATATACGTGCGGTTAGCAACAGTAAAATCACGGCCCCCAAAGATGTTAGGAGAACAGGAATCACAGAGACAATTTTCATATATTTTAATTAGTTTTGGTCAATAAATTAAATTTTCTAATAAATAATATTTTGTTTCAAAACAAATAACAAATGAACACATATAATGGATTATTGTTTTCAAAATACTTCAAGTGAAAGTGATAGTAATTATATATTTATTAAACTTTGGTAATGAAATATGATGAAAATAAAATTTAGCCTGAGGTATCTTGTAATAATAATTATTACTGATATAAAATTAACATAATTCTGTTTTCATTAATGTGAGTTTGAAATTATGCCACATAAAATGGCTTGACAATTAAAACAACCAATTAGTAGAGGCGTAGGGTTTTTGGTTAGTTTGTTTCTCTCTTTTACTTGTTCAATAGTTTTCAAGACAACAACAATGTATTTGTTTTTTGTCTTTTAAACAAACAATTCGAAACATTCAACGAAGTGGCTGACGCCTAGCGGATTTCTTTGAAAGTTTCCAAATAGGGAAAACATTTTGCATGGTTGTGTCTCTTGGCTACGACTCGGTCAACAATCTCCATGCGCGAGCAGAAATTGATTACTTTCTGCTCGAGGTACACATATGACTATTGCTATAGAAAATACAAAGTCAATACAATAATACAATATTTAGAAAAAATTTGCTGTTATCAATAAAATATACTTTATTATTACAAATTATAGAGCAACATATGAATATTCCATTTTTAGGTAAATTTCATTACATATAATTATAAATCAAACGTTCAGGATAGAATATAATAGTTATTTATTTACAAAAAAAAAACATAATACAAAAATATAACTTATACATATTTAAATTTCTTGTGTACAAATTTTATAAATATTTAAATAAATATATCATCACGCCTTCTACCCATTACTGGGTGTGGCACTCTGCCGAAGCAGATCTTGGTAACTGATATATTTTGCGCGTGAAGTGCGGTTACCAGTCGTCAAATCACGGCCCCCAAAGATGTTAGTGGTGGAGGAGCCACAGAGGTAGTTTTTTTGAAATTATGAAAATTGTTTGTCGCCTGTGGGAATCGAGCCAGGGTTCTCAGGATCCAAAGGCCGACTTCATACCACTGAGCTAGCCACCCCATAATAAATATTTAAGATGGAACCAAAACAATTATTATTATTAAATAAAAAACCAAGCTTCAAGAATACTATTTTATTTTTAAAATATATATTTGTGAACGTTTAAACGAAACGTGAACGAAATAAAAATTAGCTCATCATAATCAACTTAAAATACAAAAAAAAAATATATATATATCATCACGCCTACTACCCATTACTGGGTGTGGCACTCTGCCGAAGCAGATCTCGGTACGTGATATATTTTTGCGCGTGAAGTGCGGTTACCAGTCGTCAAATCACGGCCTCCAAAGATGTTAGTGGAGAGGGAGCCACAGGAGTAGTATTAATGTGGTGAAAATGTTTGTCGCCAGTGGGAATCGAACCAGGGTTCTCAGGATCCACAGGCCGACACGATAACCACTGTACCACCTACTCCATACCCTAAAATACAAACAAAATAAATAGTATTGATACAAAACCAACAAATAATTCAAAATGTCAAACAAACTTTTGAGGTGCTAATTTTTAGTTTGAAACATTCACAAATAAATATAAAAAAATATATTAAATTTCTGAAGGCTTATTTATATTATATGTATTTAAAATGTACATATTTTAATTCATAACAAGTTAACCTACTGGCCCTTTGCTTCATTTAAGTTTGCGAGCTCTGGTTCACGTCACTGAGAAAATGGTTGAACTTAATTTAGAATTACCTAAACTCATAGCGCACATGTATATAAACAATAATGAAACAGTCATTATTAAGAACAAGAAAGACTCCAGTAGTTTTCTAGTTTATCTTAACCGAAGCAAACAGTCTTCCGGAAATAAAGATAAAAGTAACAAAAAAAACTTGGGTTCTATACGAATTTATTCAATCGCTGAGCAAGTCGTTCAGAATAAGTAACATTGCACTTCAATCGAAGTTCGAAATCGTAGATTGTTACGGTAACGGTAAAAACCTCAGCAAAGTTCAGTGTTATTCGGCATTTCGGCGGCGGTGCCGCGGCTCATGGCGGATCAATGGCTTGGCGGCGGCGACGGCGGCGACGGAGGCGACGCCAGCTAGTGGAGCTCTGCTCTCGCTGATTTAAAATCGTTTCGAGCCGATACAATCCGACGCCCAGCCGTCTCCCGGAATCTAATCCGGAGATTTAGAATTTTTATTTCAGTGACAGTAAAAAATAAGCTATTCAATTTAAATAAAGAGTTCACTAGCTATTTTAATTATTGTTTTACGACACCTAAAATTTTACATGCTTCGCAACAGCACAAATTAGATCTGAAAATAACAAATGTTTGACATTTTATGTGTCAAAAAAAATACATACATACATATCTTCACGCTATATCCCAACAAATGGGGTAGCACGAACCCTAAAATCACTCATAAAACATTCACTCATCACACCCATCAAACAACCAGCCATCACCAAACATTTTCATCCAAACACACCACCCTCACTTCAACCACATTTATAGATCACTCCATATAAACTCATTCATTTATTACACTCGAAAACATTATCACACAACCAACCTTCAATCACATTATTCCTATTCTCTTACTATTCATTTTCCTTCCTCAACGTACATAACATATGCATAAAAAAATCTCAAATTACTCACGTTTACTCCTAACAACGAATCTAATAACGAAACTAACAACGAATCTACAAGATTAGAAAAGATGAAAGCGATAGTCTACACTTGTATATGAAAGAAAAGACCACACAATGCAGTCACAGAAACTGAAACAAAAAGATAAGAAAGGGAGGGAGCGTCGCCCTGCGTATGTTTTTGAAAGTGAATTTCACACAATTGCAGTTAAACACTCTACGTAATAACTGAAAACGAATTAAAAGATAAGAAAGGAAGGGAGTGTCGCTCTACGCTTGTTTTTGCAAGTGAATTCCACACAATTGCAGTTAAACACTCAATGTAAGATCAGAAAACGAATAAAAAAGATAAGAAACGAAGGGAATGTCGTCCCTGAGCTTGTTTTTGTTCACTTAAAAAAAATGACATAATAAATAAAGAAATTTCCTCGGTTCGAGTCCGGGCGTCTCCCGAATTTTTCTGTCATAAACTTTAAAAATAAAGAAATTATTTTGACAGATTAAACGTCAAACATTTGTTTAATTCGATAGTTTTGAAGCTATTTTTGTTATATTCAGATCTAATTTGTACCGTTACGATGCATGCAAAATTAATTTTGTTTATTGCATTAGATGCAGAATTTTATGTGCTAAAACTTTTATTTGAAGCTATCTTCCTTAAAATAATTAGGGAAGCAGGAAATTATAAAGTTATGATTTTACATGTTAAATACCCATGTTCGAGAGTCGCGCCACCACTCTGTATATATATTTCTATTATATAAACTAAAAGCTTGAATCCGGGCCCTAGGCTATTGCCTCTTTAGCCTAGGCCAAAGTTCGTTTGTGTGTAATACTAGTGAGGAAAGAGTTTCATTGCAAAACGATTACGAGAATTGCAGCATGAGCGATAACAATCTTAATTTGTTAAAATCTAATAAACAAAGCAGCTTTACGTCGTACTGAATGAAAGACAAGACAATTTATATTTATTTATTTCATAAAAACTAAATATTTACTTTCGAAACGTATATTTTAAAATACTTTCGAACAAAGTAAATATTAAGGAAAATTGATTTAAAGTAGTGGGTAAGTAATGTGGTTGTTTCTCTACAATGTGCTTAAAATTTTTCATGTAAAAAATTCCTTTGATGTGGACTTATTTAAGAAAAAATAGAAACACAAATAATACTCATTAATTTTAATGAAGAGCAAGTATAAAAAAATATTCATCTTGTTTAATATTTACCTATAAAAAAATGTCTCAATTCAAAACACAGTATTTTTAATACTACTATAATTGAAAATATGGGGTAGGTGGCTCAGTGATATCGATTTGTTCTGTGAATTTGAGAACCCTGGTTCGATCCCCACAGCCGACAAATATTTTCACCAATTAAAAATTACCCCTGTGGCTCCCTCACCACTAACATCTTTGGTGGTCGTGATTTGACGGCTGGTAACTGCACTTCACGTGTTTAAATATATCACTTACCGAGATCTGCTTCGGCAGAGTGCCACACCCAGTAATGGGTAAAAATCATGATGATACATTTATTTATTTATTTAGATTTTTTTATAATTGAAATTTATTCTCAAAAACTCAAAATTCTTTCTTATGTTTACAAATTACAAATATGCGGCACATTTTTTGGGGCGGCATTTTTATATTTAGTTTTAGTCGTAAAAAAGAACTTGTTCACTTCATAAGTTTACTATTCGATTTCTACGAATTATGAATTACTATATGATTTCGAATATTTTTCTTCATCGTCAAATCAATGTAGGGTTGAAAATATTATCTCGAAAAATTCCTTTATTACTTTCTAATTTAAATATGGCATCCAATGGTAAACAAGTTCCCCACCTATAGTTTGTCTCAATTACAATTATTTATTTATGTTTATTAATTTATAAAAACCACCATTTGATTGACTTAGAAATGTCGGCAAATTGGGGACAGCCCTGGGCGCCAAAAGTTCTATGTACGCCACTGGTCGAATTTATATGTCAAATGGAATAATTGCTGTCAACTACTCGATATACTTTTATATATTACAACTAAGTTTAAAATTTAAATTTGGTTGGTTCAACTCGGCATTAATCATACTAATATAGAATCTTATAATTTTTTCTGAAAAGATATTTTATATTAAAAACTGAAGAAAGTTTTAAATATTTAGGAATTTAGATGGTTACTGTTTATGGAATAATTTCGTAATAAGTTTAATTTTTTAGGGTGTTTAAGCTGACAGTTGGTAATATATATTCCTTTTCGTAACGGAGAGTAAAAAATACCGCCACAAATGGCTAAAAAAAGTGAAGGGAGTCTTGAAAGTTTTGATTACGTAACAACTCGAGAGTTTTTCCATTTCTTTTAAAGTTTAATTTGTTGAAATTTGCGCACAGCTCCTGCAAGAGAAAAATTAAGAAACGATTTATCCTTTGAATTTTTCTTTTTGTTAATGACGCTGTAGTCATTAGTGCTGAGAAGGCGTATTTTTTCGGTTATCTGTAATGCTCCCTGAAGTTGAAAAAATATTATAGCTATTTACAAGTAATTGAAAAGAACGTATTCTCTGAATACACGAGTAAGAGAGGGATGATATTACGTACCTCTGAAATTTTAAAATTTCATTTGTTTTTCTTTTCAAATACATTCTAATCAACTGGTTTTTAATTAAGAATGGGAAATATAACATAACGATACCCGATAATGTTATAATAACTACTCATTTATTAATATTTTTCAAATAACATTTCAATTTCAAAATAACGATTTACTAGGACCCTAATGTTATTTATGTTTACAAATTTAATATTTCGCGAAAAATGGTTATGGCCATCATAGTAATTTTAAATTGCAAAATATGAAAATTGTACAATATTGACTACAGAAAATTATAACATTTTAAAAAAAATATAAAATAATTAAATTATAATTGAAAAAATTGTACAAGGAAAACGCCTACATAAAAAATAGTTAATTATGTACCTAGAGCAGAAAGTAGTCTATTTCCGTTCGCGCATGGAGTTTGTTCATCGAGGTCGGTGTATCTTCGATAGTAGGGTCCTCCGAAGACACTCCTCTCAGGGTTGTAAAATATTTTGTCTAACTCGAACAGTAGACTATAGTTGTCCCTTGTCCGCAAATATTACTTAATCGTCAATTTGTCAAAATAATGTTGATATTGCCGGGTGCACAGCAAAGTTAAAATAGGACGAAACTCTCATTCCATGCAGAATATCTGAACATCGGAACAACACAGAAGTGCAGGGTCAACCGTCAGGCGTTGTGTCCCTCGACTTCGGTGTTCGCAACCTCAACCTCAAGCGTACAATAAGTTAACTCATTAGCTTGCTAGTAATTTAGCAGTTGAACAATTAGTAGTCCAAGCTGTGCGCAAAGGTCGGAATAATTTTGCAGTGGCGGTGGCGGCGGCGGTGGCGGCGGTTGGGCCGGACAATGACAACATTCCAATACCCGCGTTGCTAATCCGATTCGGCCGTTAAACGCTGTCGAATGGAACCAGACAGCAGGGATAAGCTGTTTTACATTATCTTCATTGCTGTCGATGAGCCCTTTATGATCGTTTCATGATTTGTAGGATTTGTTTTAAGATGTTATTGCTATTATATTTTTATTTTTTCTGATTTATTTATTTACAATAATTTTCTTTAATGACAGATGTAGAACTCAAATAGAAACTGCATTTATATCAAGAAGCCGAACAAATTTGACAATTTGACAAGAATATTTATTTATAAATAAAAGGGTTGACAACTATACTATATTTTTTATACCAATATTAAAAATATAATTTCCGCTATGAAGACAGTTGAGTATAACTGTCACGAAAATATCATAGCCGTAGCCACAGCCACATCCCGTTATGAATTAGAATAGACCCCCAGGTGATAAAATTTGGTATTATAATGGTGTCTTTCTGCTCTCAAATGTACACAATTTATATTGTGTTTTAAATATGTAAATTTTGAATTTTATTCATTTGTTGTTTTTTAATTTTTTTTGGACAAATTTAGCCGTGAGATATGTTTCATGGTAAAAATGGACTTGGGAATAGGAGCAGAACCAAACATGATTCCGAAACATCGTCATATAAAATCAATCAATATTTTCTTATTAATATTAATATGGAATAGGTAACTCAGTGGTATCGGGTTGGATTGTGGACTTGAGTACCCGGATTCGATTTCCGCAGTCGACAATTTTCACCACATTAAAATTCTCCCTGTGGCGCCTCCTCCACTAACATCTTTGGAGGCCGTGATTTGATGGTTGATAACCGCACTTCACATGCATAAATATATCTGTTACGGCAGAGTGCCATCCACACCCAGTGATGGGTAAAAGCCGTGATGATATACGTACTTATTTTGAATTCTTTGATTATTTTTAATATACGGTTTACAGCAGTTTGAACTACCAATATCCTGCCATGTTTTAACATTAATCCATTTAACAAAGCTAATGTTTTACACCATCATCTGTATTATTCTTTTATTTTATATATTTGGTAACTTTACAGAACGCATGGTATCTATGTCGAGTTGTTTATTCATTTCTATGGTAGCCAATCTGGTTTTTTACTAACCAATACATCATTCCGGAGTGGAATATTCCAGAGTGCCGTCAAATGAATGTTTGACGTACTTGTCTGGAAATAGAACACGACACAGGTTCGATTTCCAAGCTTGAAGTTGATGCGATTCGGAAAATGATAACCCGAACTATGCGCTGAATGAATGTAAATAACGAACATGACTGTTTTGCGATCAGTTGATTTTTCTTTTTACATATTTGTTTTTTAACTGAATGTACAGAAATTAAACTGCAGGTATTTACATTTTTTTAATTCTGATTCGATGAAACTTACGAATTTCGTTGCTATGCTATTTTGAGAAATATTGAAAATGTAAAAAAACTAAATAAGTTAGATCATGAGCATACAATGGAAGGGTAGTACAAAAAATTACATGCTGTTTTGTATATTTTGTGTGCAATTTATAATAATTAATAAATATATTTTTCTGAACCCGGCAAAAATGTGCCTCCTTTCCTGACCAATTTTAGTATTGAAAGTAGATTTTTACCAAAATAGTGAAGTAAAGTACGTATCCAAAGCTACAATAAAAATAACAGTCCGGTAAAGTACAAAACAGTGTAGTAAAGATTTTACCAGACTATTTTATATTTTAGCTAGCTGTTTTTTGTTGTTGTAACCTTGGATACATAGTCTGCTATCAATACAATTCATATTAAGGGCCAGTTTTTCAATCACCGATTAATGTTAATCATGATTAAATAATAATGAAAACTATGGTTTCCATTATTATTTAATCATGGTTAGCGCTAACCGACAGTAAAGCGGTGATCGAAAAACTAGCCCTAAAAAAATTAAACATTTTTGATTATCTATGATTAATTATTGATTAAATTGAACGGTTTCAGAAAAACTAGTATACATAATACGTCAGGAAAGTGTTTTTACTCTGTCAAGCGGTTATTTGAAATACGAGGCCGCGGGCAATATTATTTATTTTCAAGTGACTTATTTGCTATATACAAATATTTTAATTAATTAGTAAAGTAAATATACAATTAATATAGTCTGTTTATGAAGCATTTGTATTTTAAACAAATATAACAAAATACAGCGAAAATAATAATTCTGATAAATACAAAATCGCGATAAATTCTGTTTGTTGAATAAAATATCTGTATTTTTTATTAAATAAAATAAAGATAGATAATTGAAATCAATTAAAAATACCCCTGTGGCTCCTCCTCCACTAACATCTTTGAGGGCCGTGATTTGACGTCTTCACGCGCATAAATATATGACTTACCGAGATATGACACACCCAGAATGGGTAAAAGGCGTGATGATATATTTATTTATTTAATTTAATTACCTACATTGATTTAAAAGAAAAATGAAAGTATATAAAAAATAAATGAAGTTTATAGCCCTCTTTATAGAATTCCGGATATGATTTTATGAATCTTTCAGTGTTGTCCTTCGTGAAGGAACACGGTTGTCTTAAGGTCGTGACGGATTGCGGGAATTGGATATCGTTCCAGATCCTCCAACCGGCATCCGGAGTTAGATCCATGGTGTCTTCCCATTTCGACCACTCCCGTTTCATCAAATAATAATAGCTATATTCATTTGCTATTTGAATTACTTCAATTATTTAAAATAAATCGTATCTTGTGATTCGTTGAATTGAATCATCTGAATCACACAGGGTTATTTTTGTGTGGTGGAAATTGTATGTCGGCTGTGGGAATCGAACCCGAGTTCTCAAACCCACAGATCGACTCGATACCACTGTGCCATCTACCCCATAAAAATTATTTTGATTCTTATTTGTTCATATTAACAGAAATCCAAAATTGCTATTTTATGTTTGCTTTATTGTTGCTTTTGTTTTACCTTATTTTTTATAATCATGAAACTGTAAAATTTGTCAAAAAAATTGGAAAAATGTGTTTATAATGTCTCAAGACTTATAGGAATCCCAAAAGAAATAAAAGAATTTGCATTAAATATAAAGGAGTGAATGAATGATGAATGAATTATTATTATTTGTCTTTCATTTTTTAACATTAACAGAAGTTCAATAAAGTACTGTTTTATGGACACTAAACAATGTCTTACATCTACAACTATGGTGCAATCGAACATAAAATAAAATACTTAAAAAAAAATCGTTAGTTTGCAAATTATTTATTAAATGAAGGAACTTTAAATTCATTCTTAAATATTTGATTAAGAAAAGAAAATCATTCGAAACTCTTTCACTGCCTTTTGCAGAATATGACAAAGATTTTTTTATCTAAAGTCTCTAGCATATCAATAGGTACTGAAGCATTTGTATATATCTGTAAACCATATTATAAAGGATCTTTATACAAAATGAGAAAGGTAGAACTGTGTTGTCGGGTCGATCCGAGCATCAATTTCCCCCTCTCCGCTCTGCCGTCGCCGGCGTCGCCTCCGTCCGCGTTCATTCATTATTCCGACGCCCTGCATCTTTCATGGGACACTCATACATGCGTAACATATATTTACGGGTTCGATTCACTGCCGGAGGATCAAGTTGACTTCGATTCGACTCCCGAGGAAGCGAACCCAAGATGGGAAAAAGTTACTTATAGATCCCTATGCTAAGTCCTATACTGACAGAATTCAATTTCCCTTTAGACTTATTCACACGTACCAATGGATTCATAACTTTTCTTTCTGTTGACGAAATACTTTCTAGGGATAAATTTCTTGATTTTATCTTCTGCCGCAGGAGGCCATGATTGATTTTTGTTTCATTATTCAAATTCAGCAGATTCAGTCTTCAATCAATAATATGTTCAAACTGAAATCCTTTTCACATGCTTAAGTCATTAAATTTTAATTTCTCTTCCAAAGAATAACCAAATTTGGGTTTGTTTTTGTTCTATACATTACATCATTGATTTTATAAATTTTTAATAATATATGCTTCCGAAGGGAAGTATATGGTGCTTTGATCGAATATAAATTTCTTTTTGTTTTGTACATTATGAAAAATATGAATAAATAATAAGTTTTTATGCAATACATCGTCGGTCTGAGAATTGAAAAACCCGAGTTTGATTCCCACAACCGACAAGCTTTATTTTACTTTAAAATAACTCATTTTTCTCCTCTACCACTATTATCTTTGAGGACCATAATTTGAAAACTGGTAAGCGAACTTCACGCGCAAAAATATATCACTTAACGAGATCTGCTGAAAGGTTCCACACTCAGTAATTTATTTTATTTATTTATTCTACTCTGTACAACAGGATCTTAATCCCAATTACAGTACAGGGATAATATATTTGTTTATGTCCAATATCATAATATGAAATTGTTAATAAAAAACTATACTGGAAGTAGACTAAACATACAAACCGAACTCAAGTGGCAGCACTAAACAGCGCTAAACATTATAAAGGAAAAAGAGATAAAGATATCGACACAAAATTAATTTTAACAGTAATGAAATAATGTGTGAAAAAAAAATTTACAGATTCTAATGAAATTTGGCACACGTAAACATTGGATAGTCATACGCATCCTGTTAAAATATGAAACACATTCATCGTGTGTGAACAAATATATTCGCATGTAAAGAGTTCTTATACACGGGGCTTATGGCGATCATCACTCAGAATCGCAAATATTTGGTTTGTGTACCTCTAAAATTTTGCAGTTTCATTTGAAAAACTAATATGATGTTCTAGAATTATCCATGTATATTGTATCAGAAGGAGAAAGTTTTTTATATATATATATATAGCCATGCAAAGCCTTGTTTTTAAGGAAAAATTAAGAATCCCCATTTATAATGGCAACACTACACGGTGGTATATTATTTGAAAATTCACTAGACCAACAACCTGTTAACAATTCATGGTATTCAAATTATGACAGGTATAAAACACTTATTTATTCAATTTTTATACTTTTTTGAGCGTCAGTTTCGCCACTCGACAACTAATGGCGCCACCGTCACACAAGTACTACCTTAATTGATTCAGAAGCAGAATTTTATTCACTGCAACTTTTATTTGAAATCTCGTTCTGTTAAATAATCACGGAAGTAATGATTATGAAAAACTTATTTCGTGGGACAGTTTGTATATATTTTGGTCTAGTTAGTACCACGTATATCCGCCCCAAATATCAGCTAAAACTAGATTAAGCCCTCTATATTCAACATTACTTCATAACCGCAGGAAAATATATTTGTTTGGCAAACTATAGTGAAGCAGCATGCACTTACGGTTGTAATGAATATGCAGGCAGCGCGAGCCAGTGGTGGTGACACGCCGCCACGCCGCCACTGCCGCTGCCGTAGCACTCTGCGATCTCCATTACGGCGGCGGACGTTACGAGCCCCACCCCCGAGCAACCCCCGAGAGATGCTTCGTTACAAGGCGAGAGCAAAAACTGTGACGCTAGTAATTTTATTTCATGCTGATAAGTGATTAACTTTGACATTTTCAAGTAAGATTTTTTTTTCTGTTTGGTTAAGTTGTTCAATGCACTTAATGGGAGTTAAATATTGATTTACTTTGTTTTTGCTCTTTAACTAAAAGGTTTAAGATGCAAGTTTTATCATTATAATTTGATAAATATTTTCTTCTACAAGTAAATGAACTAAAACAGTTTTGTAAGTTGACTCTTTTATGGGGTAGCTAGCTCAGTGGTATGAAGTCGGCCTGTGGATCCTGAGAACCCTGGTTCGATTCCCACAGGTGACAAACAATATTCACCATTTTAAAACTACCCCTGTGGCTCCCCCGCCACTAATATCTTTGGGGGCAGTGATTTAACGGCTGGTAATCGCACTTCACGCGCAAAATATATCACTTACCGAGATCTGCTTCGGCAGAGTGCCACACCCAGTAAGGCGTGATGATATAATTATTTATTTTATTTTACTCTTTTATAAATTATTATTATGGCGTGGCTACCTCAGTGGTATGAAGTCGGCCTGTGGATCCTGAGAACCCTGAATCGATTCCCACAAGCGACAAACAATTTTCACCATTTTAAAACTACCCCTGTGGCTCCCCACCACTAACATCTTTGGGGACCGCCACTGTGTATACACCGTTTATTTCTAGAATTAAGCTTTATATAACTAACTATAATAATAAAATTGCAAATGTCAGAAACATTTATTTTGTACATCTTAGTTTGCGTAATTAATTTTATTACACATTGTCGTCAGCAGCGTGGGATTAAATGCTGTGCGATAAATAAACACTTTTCGCAACCGCATAATAACTCTCGTTTCACACTAAAAACTAATATAAAAGCATCTTTCAGTTTTTTACTTTTTTACATTTATACATTTGTAAAAGCAAAATGTTAATCAAAAATTTAATAAACAATATTTTTCTTGAAAAAAAGAACGAATGATGTCCTTTTTCAATTTAAACAAGAACAGAAGGTGCTCAAAAAGGATTGTCCTTTTTAAAAAAGGATTGTCCTTTTTAAAAAAGGACGGTTAACAACCCAATAATGTGTAGGATGCGTGATGACATATTTATTTATTTTATTCTTTTATAATAATCAGTACATATTTGAAACAAGCAACACAGAACATGAATTCTTATTTTTTAATTTTAATTTTAATGTGGGAAGTGAAATGAATTAGTTGTCAATGGCCTGGAGCATGCCGTTTGAATCCACCACGGAGAGTAAAATTCTGTTTCTATGGTACAAAACTCATGACAGAAATGAGTATATTAAGATATAAGTTTCGTAAGACAAGGTTTTAGCTCATACATCCTAATTGGAAAACGAGCCGCCCGCGGCGATTTTTCTAATTGCCAAGTGCGCTAAAATGTCTATTCTGTTTCTTTTGTCAAAACATATTTAAAAATCTCCGTTATTTCATAATAAAATTGAAAAACATTGATTAGGAATATTTTATTTTTGAGTGTTGGTAACTGTGACTGACATTAATTAATAATTTTTACTAGCAGAGGTACGCGCTCGCCGATTTTTTATTTTTCAAGGATGTTCGATATTTGAATCACATCTAATTTACATTTATCAAACTGGAGCACTTATTTATTTCGCTGTATTACATCGCTGATTTTATTTCCTGTACTAGAATTACTGATTCTACTTTGAAGTAATTTACCCCAATAAGTGCATCAGAGGGCTTAATTCACTTCATCCGGCAGTATGGTGGGGTGGGTAGCGTTACGGAATTCGAATCCGGAGATCCCGAGTTCGATTCCCACTCAAGCTACGAGTAGAAATTATAATTACAACCACCCCGCGGCTCGGTGAGTCCGGACCCTGTACTGTAATTGGGATTCAATTCCTGTGGTACAGAGTAACATAAATAATAATTTAGTTATGTTGTCTAATTTATCTGAACTGATTTAAATGAACCAAGTGGCAAATGGAATACAGCTATGATAAGCATGTTATTATAGTTATTTGAAATAAATAATGTCCATAATTAATTACTCAGTGAGAGAATAATAGAGAAGTCACAGTACCATAACAACCATTCCGAGGGTACTTTGTAATTCTTGTTTTATTAATATCATTTCAAATGTCTTGTCAGCATCAAACAATAAGTAAAAATAAAATAAAAAGATATATCATCACACCTATTACCCACTACTGAATGTGACGTATTTATGCGCCAGAAGTGCGATTACCAGCCGTCAAATCACGACCCTCAAAGATGTTAGTGAAGTAATTTTAATGTGGTGAAAATTGTTCATCAGATTTGGAAATTAAACCGAGGTTCTCAAATACACAGGCTGACTCGATACCACTGATCCACCTACCCAATAAGAGCTGTATTCCATTTGCCATTTGGTTCACTTAAATCAGTTCAGATAAATTCGACACATGATTAAATGAACTGAATTAAGCAAACTGATGTACTTATTGGGATGAATTACTTCAAAGTAAATTGGAATCAATAATTCTAGTACTGGAAATAAAGTCAGTGAAGTAATCCAGCGAAATAAATAAGTGATCTAGTTCAGTAAATGTAAGTTAGATCTGATTCAAATGGTAAATAGAATACGCCTAAGAATAAGTATTCATTTTAAAAAGTGGGAGAGTGGAAAATTTATACCTTTTGTTTTGTATAAAATGTTAATCAAGCGATCTAAATAATATTTCTACAGTAGAATGCTTCCGAACATTCCACAAATTTATCCATATTTATTCAGATTATTTTATGCACAACTTTAGTAGCTACATCTTCTTTACTCGCAAATAAAAGAAGAGTAGATAATATTACATCAGTTACCTTGTCAGTTACGAATTTCCAGTGATCTCACGACTTTTGATTTATTCATTCGTTCAAAGCATTATACTTTCGCAATAAAATGAAACGAGCGCAGGAGAGCAATGTAAATTGTGATCTGCGAAATGCGCCGGTGGCGGTGGCGTGCATCGGACAGCCGCCGCCTCCACAGCCCCCGCACACAAAGAACACGTGTGCAAAAGACGTGCAATTGTTTCGACCTCATGCTCCCGTGAACGCAATGTGGGTGAGTGTACACACCGCTGCAGGAAAGACAATGATACATTTTATGGAATATGGTTAACGTCATGTACTTTATTTATTTATTTATTTACAGTGAATTAAATGATGATACTATATTTATTACAATAAAATAATTAAATTAAATAGTTGACCATGTGGTACAGCTAGTAATGATTAATAATAAAGTAAAGTTAGCAGCAAGGTAAAAGACACAAAGCAAGAGAATATTAACTTTTTTCTTTCTGCTTTGCATTTACTTAAAATACTCTGCCTCCCACCATTCAGAAGTCAACATGTTCTTGTAACAAGGGAGATGGTCATTTGATATTCTAGTAAACGGTGATCAATATTATCAATTGTTATTTGTCAGATATAAATGTGTATTTGTTTCAGCTTGGTGTTACATTAAAATCGATTGCAAAATTACACATTTAGAAAATTCATAAATCTTTGTATGATAATCGTCGCAAGATTTTAATTATCCAAAGTTATCCTATTGACAGATTAATATCGAAGTTCGAAACGAGAGATGTCGAAGTTGAAAGAAAGATACCGGAATTCTATCATATCTTCTGATTGGTTGATGACAATAACTTATGCGATTAATATAAATTATCAAATTCCCTTGCGTTATTTTTTGCTTTACTGCAATTGCGTTACCTCTTGAGTTATTTTATTATAAATACGTATTTCTTGCCTTTAAATCGTTTTGTATTTTTTATTAAAATGAATAATAAGTGAATAGGAATGATGTGATTGAAGGTTTGTTGTGTGTTAATGGTTTCGAGTGTAATAAATGAATGAGTTTATATGGATCTATGAATGTGGTTGAAGTGAGGGTGGTTTGTTTGGATGAAAATGTTTGACGAGGGCTGATTGTTTGATGAGTGTGATGAATGAATGTTTTATGAGTGATTTTAGGGTTCGTGCTACCCCATTTGTTGGGATATAGCGTGAAGATATGTATGTATGTATTAACAAAAAATATATATACATATAACATTACGCTTTTTACAAATTACTGGGTGTAGCAGATCTCGGTAAGTGATATATTTATGCACGTGGAATACGGTTATCAGCCGTCAAATCACGGTCTCCAAGGTTTATAGTGGAGGAGGAGCCACAGGAGTACTTTTAATGTGGTGAAAATTGTTTGTCGACTATGGGTATCGAATTCACAGGCCACCTACCCCATAATAAATATAATAAACTGTTAAATGGAAATGGAAAAGGAACCAACAACTTAAGTTATTCGATTTCGATACAGCTAGGTATATATTTAATAATTTTAAAATAAATTATCTCCTAAATAATAAATTTTTTGATTAAGAATTCTTGTGAAATTTTTCTCAATATCAAACTTTCTTTCTTGATTTTGTGAAAGACTAATTTTGCTTCCTCAAATATATTTTCAAAACTTTAAGTCTTAGATAGTTTGAGAAGTGTATACAATCATCTTGAAAACGTACAATAAAGTACGTACTTACGCGTAATCATGCGAGTATATTATTGCATAAAATAACTGGTGCGTGAATAACAACACTTAATTACATCAACCAATATCTAGTTTAGCTATGGAATGCTCTTAAATTCCGCCTCTCAAATACATGTATATCAGTAATTACACCAAGGCAAAACCAGGGCTCTGTAAATGGGCTTAGTTTGCCCTTCAGGGATTTCAAATCCACCCTCAATTTATTTTCAGGAAAGCCAGCGCACAACATGCCGGAAAATAAATAGTTACATTATAGCTGAAACCAGGACAAACAATTTCTATTTTTATTTTTTATTTCTTTTTTTTTCTTTATCGCTGTGATACTCATTGTTGATTGGCGGAAAATATGTCACGTGACATATTAATTACAATTTTATAGATTAAATATCAAGCACTGTTTTGACGTATTGATAATAAAAAGTGGAGCTAGAAAACTTAATTGTTTGCCCTCCTTTAGTTATTTGCGCTACTGTTATTAATGATCTTGTTTATTTTGTAAAATTAAATTATTTATTACTCTACACAACATGACCTTGTTCCCAATAGGCTCCTGAATCAAAACTGAAATAACAAGAATAGAGGATAAAAACTTAATATATATATATATATATATATATATATATATATATATATATATATAATAATAATAATAATAATAATAATAATAGCTCTTAGCGAACAAATTTATTAAAAATAATATTTTCCATCAGAGATATAAGCGATTATAAATATAGTTACATCCCATGTCCGGAAGATGGGGTGGCTAGCTCAGTGGTATGATGTCGGCCTGTGGATCCTGAGAACCCTGGTTCGATTCCTACAGGCGACAAACAATTTTCATAATTTCCCTGTGGCTCCTCCACCACTAACATCTTTGGGGGCCGTGATTTGACGACTGGCAACCGCACTTCATGCGCAAAATATATCACTTACCGAGATCTGCTTCGGCAGAGTACCACACCCAGTAATGGGTAGAAGGCGGAATGTTGTCATTATCTACAGCGGTAAATAAGAGACATGCGGAGAAGAACGTTACTAAATATGATATCTCAGTACTGATTTTTTAAACTGTTCGTCGTTTGCTGGTATGTACGTGTTGAACACGTTGTATATTTATTACTATAATTTAATTTCGTTTTCTTGGGCTTACAATTTCTATAAAATATGATTTTCAACATAGTAAGATTATTTTTCAAGAATTCAATCGTATATTATTTGCACTATTTGGATGAAACAAGTTAAGTACCACTGAACTGAACTTGGGACATCACAACTCCAACACAATGAATCCAAAGAACCCTGGTTCGATCCCCACAGCCGACAAAACATTTTCACCAATTTAAAATTAACCCTGTGGCTCTTCCACCACTAACATCTTTGGGGGCCGTGATTTGACGGCTGGTAACCGCACTTCACACGCCTAAATATATCACTTACCGAGATCTGCTTTGGCAGAGTGCCACAACCAGTACTGGGTAGAAGGCGTGATGATATATTTATTTTATTTTTGTTTTCATTGAACGTCATAGTTTATTATGTAGTTTCATACAAAAATTAATAGTAAATAGGTACAGGAACCCATTACAAACTTACAAGTATAGTGGAATCCGAAACACCCACAAACATTATTATAAATATAAATAAATATATCATCACGCCTTCTAGCCATTACTGGGTGTGGCACTCTGCTGAAGCAGATCTCGGTAAGTGATATATTTTGCGCGTGAAGTGCGGTTACCAGTCGTCAAATCACAAACATTACTCGTAGTATTTATTTTATATAAGTTGACACCAACGAGATTTGAACACGCAAACTTTTACTTGATAAATGCAACATTATATCCACTGAACTATGATTTTATGATGATTAATCTTATAAATAAAGTGAGTTAATTAATAACTCATTTTGTGTTCCTCACTTCATTGTACACATAATATTTATAAAATGAAGCACTAGAATGGGACAAAATCCAGCATTCTAAAAACAATAAAATGGAAACAAAACCGAATGAATGTCTCGTCATTACGGGTAGTGTAGTCGACTAATTGAATCATCATCAATAACTCGAGTTCCGCGACGTGCGGATACAACAAAGTGCCGTGATAACGGGATATAAAAATAAACCCAGGATCAGAGCGGCTGCGGTGATCAATATTCACCGCCCCCCGGCACGACCCGACATCATCCCCTGATGTAATTATCTCCGTGTCTATATTTTATACCACCGATCCTAAATCGCAACCAAGTAACGTACCTCCGTAAAATCATTTGTCTGCACGCGTTACTGATTTCAATCGTCTTTGTTCAAAGTGATTTGTGATATTCAAAATTTCACTTCGGTTGTATAATTTATCGGTTCAAGCAAAAGTGGACCACGAGGGTACACGGTTAATATTGAATTTTAGATATTTTGCTGTTCTTCGATTCGCTTTTTTACGACAAAGTTTTATAGCTACACCAAGCTTTGTCATGTCCTATCGAATAGGATATCATGATTCTTTTAAACAGTATCTACTTTGCGCACGTTACTATGGGCAACGTATGTTACAATGTGACTAATTTCTGTTTTAATTGTATCTCTGGTAACTATTGGAATATGTTTTTCTCGCGTTGCCATTGGAAACGCCCGAATTACATAAGCTATATTCCATTTGACACTTGGCTTATTGATGCTAGAATGACCTTAATTCTTAAACGATTTTTAGTGACATATTGTTATCATAGATTAGAATAACTGCATTAAATATACAATGTTTAGGCAACTGTCAAAATAAAGAAACACAATTTATACTAATATCTAAGCAACCGACAAAATAAATTGCAAATCCATAGCTGCATTCCATTTGCCACTTGGTTCACTTAAATCAGTTCAGATAAATTCGACACGTGATTAAATGACCTGAATTAAGAAAATTGATACACTTATTAAGATGAATAACTTCAAAGTAAATTAGAATCAGTAATTCTAGTACTGAAGATAAAGTCAGCGAAGTAATTCAGCGAAATAAATGAGTGATCTGGTTCAGTAAATGTAAATTAGATCTGATCCAAATGGCAAATGGAATACGTCTATTAGTTGTATTTCATTTGCTACTTGGATCACTTAAATCAGTTCAGAGCAATTAGATAACTTGATTAAATGAACAGAACAAAGCAAACCGATTCACTTATTGCGATTAATTACTTCAAAATAAATTAGAATAAGTACTGGAAATAAAGTCAGCGAAGTAATCCAGCCAAATAAATATGTGATCAGGTTCAGTAAATGTAAGTTAGATTTGATCCAAAAGGCAAATGGAATACGCCTATAATAAGTCAGGAAAGTGATATTTTAATCCGCTGAGTCAAATAAAAACATTTTTCTTACATACTCGTATTATGTATAAATTTTTTTCTGAAATCGTTTAATTTAATCAATATTTAATCATAAATAATTCAAAATGTTTAAATATTATGATATGAATTGTATTAACAGCAGACTACGTATCCAAGGTTACAACAAAAATAACAGTCAGGTAAAATCTTTACGAGACTGTTTTCTACTCTACCACACTGTTATTTTTGTTGTAGCCTTGGATACGTACTTTACTTGACTGTTTTTGTAAAAACCTACTTTCCATACTAAAATTGGTCAGGAAAGTAGACACTTTCTTGCTGGTTTCAGAAAAAGATTTTTTTTATTGCTTCAGAGAAATTGTCAACTTTACGTTAACAAATGAGAGCGTAATTGTTAACTTTTCATAGCAACCAGAGAAAAATAACTAATCTCTATGTACCTATAGCAAGAATAGCTTTTTAGTGTATTTAGTGCTACTAAAGGTATTAGTTAAAAATAGAAAAATCAAACAGGCATATTCACAAAACGGATTAGCGCTAACACCGTTTTTAATATAATCTATAACTCTGTTTCAAATTAACACAGATTAAAGAAATAAACTAAATTTGATGCTTATTAACTCTCTTCTTGACTCAAGTTAAAATAAACTTGTTTCATTCATTGAAAAGAGAGAGAAAACCAAAATAAAAAATGGTGTTAGCGCTAATCCGCTTTATGAATTTGCCTGAAAACGGTTAATCTTAGTTTATTTATACACTAATTAAAATTATCTAATAACTTCGTACGTAAATCCTACATTAACAAAACTCATATTTGATAATGAGTTTTTCTAACAGTATTTTCTATGTGCTTTGAAGGTTATAGAGAACGATCATTAAGAAACAATTTTGTCAGATGTGCACGTAATATGAAGTTACACAAAGTTTAAAGTTGGTGGCAAGTTTACCGATGCACAATGCAGAAGCTCGTCTTGTCCGTTGTTGATTCTCTGAGCTCGCTCTGCGCTCGCTCTGCGCTCGCTGTCTCACCACGTAGCAATGCATTCAACTTGCGTGATATTGTGCAGAAATAATCTAAATATTTGCTCATGGGAGTTTAACTCTGCGGTAGGAAAACAAGTAAATCTAATATGTTACACGGTTAAGTATTTTTCAAAACATATTCAGAAAAAGTTTTGTTTTGTTAGGAGGAATCTTTTCCGGAACACGATTTTGCCATACAAAAGGGGATTTGGAATATTTACCAGATATTGTGAATTTTTCTTGATTTGTTTAAAACTCGTATGTCTAAAATAAATAGAGGCATATGAGTTTAAAATAATATATCACCACAAACAAACAAAATAAAGTGCGTGTAATTTTTTGTTAAATGATGTTTTCCTCACTGAATTTAGTAGTGATAGTAGCCATTTTTCTCATGAGTGATGAAAGCAGGCAGCGGAAAGATATATAGGTAACCATGGGACTGTGTTTATAGTTAGACTTCCACCTAAGGAATGGCGCTAATAGTCTTTATGTGAAAATATCCATTTTAGGTTACTACAATATCGGCAATCATTGGTTACTAGATTGTTCCTGTAGTTGTCATTTGTATATATTTCAAATTTTTTAATCTGTCAAATAAGCAATTAATTTTTATTTGTGAAATTATTTCATATAAATAATGTCATCAACTAATATCAATTGATGTGTAAAAAACTGCACTGCTACTGGTAAATAAGTGATCATATAATAAATAATATTTAGATGAGAAAGTCATAATATATTTTCAACTTCACAAGAGTTGGATAAAACTGCGATTGATACAGTTCAAATTGTAAATAAATTGTATACAAGAGAATATTTTAATAAATATTTATATTGTAATAATGAGTTTTTATTTTATGTAGTTTAAATAAATATAAAATAATAAAAAAAATTACAATCTGCCGAAATATGCATATCGGGTTGCCTATATACGTGACTTTAGTTAGCCTTCCACTACTCAGATGGCGCAAAATACAGTCCCAGTGCGTAACATGGCAGTTTCTTATCTATAGTAGTATATTATGATCTGTGGATGAAAGTAAATTACTTTTATCACTAGGGAGGGAAAAGGTTTCCATCACAACTAAATTGAGTAAGGAAAATATAATTTTTGCTAAATAATTTTTCGAGACAAATTGACAGCATATAAATAAATTTTTTAAGAGACGAAATTTTACCCTAGTAACGATATTTAACAGTAAAAAATTGTGCTTATTCGTTGAAGTCAAGGTAATCACTAAAAAACAAAATTAGCAGACAATTTTCTCGAATTAAAAATAAAATATTTATTTGTACATCAAGGGATGACAATGAAAACTATTTCTTGATGGCGCCAATATAAAGAATCTGCTGAAAGAATGAAACTTTCGTCATGATGTGTAACTATACCTTTTTCATGGTTTTTACAGAAATAAATTTAAAACTTTAAAATAATTAAACTCAAGCAAATGTTTGACGTTATATCTGTATATTTAAACTCATATTTTTATATGTACTTACAAATTTCAAAAAAGACAAAAGGGCTATCATTTTATAATTTCTAAGGCTGGCTACGAACAAAATTCCATGTTTTCCGACGACTACATGCTGCGCAAAGATAATTTTAATGAGAGTATTTCGGCTTGAGGCTTAAGTTTACAAGCATTTTTTCTTTCTTCATTTTATATAAATGCTATGTAATAGGTCATATTTACGCCATAAAATGACAACTGAATTATAATATAAAATAGAAATTGTGTTCCTGAGTCTTTGGATCTCTTCATATTAGCCCTCCTCCCTTCAGTGCGGAGTCTGGAACAAAACTTCGCCACTGTGCGCGATAAAGTTGCACCTAACTCATTTTGTCATGGCTAATTATTGACACTATTAATTAAGTTACTTTTGAAAATTAACATTCTTAATGAATTTCTAATGGAGGAATAGCCGATGAATAGAAAACAAAACGAATAGTTCGATGAATGTAATAAGAATAGCAGCTGACGAGATAGCGAAAACGCGGCAGGCGTCGCACTGCGTAACAAACGAATTTTTCTCGTTCTCCACGAAGTAGAATTCTTTATCCGTGCACGCCACAACTTATTATTCAGACGGCGTATTCATAAGAGATTTATTTACATATGTAAACGCAGTCTAAACATGGACTCTGTTAATCAAAATGTAACATATTTCATACAGCTGCGTGAGTTGTGAGATATACCCACCTCAGACGGACATTTTCATTGTGTGTAATGTATGAATAGATTTCAAAATAAATTGCTTTTCGCCATCAATATTCATTATTTGACAGTTAGCTGCCAATACCAGGTATAGATCCAATTTTAACTTCGTTAATAATTCACAAAAATAACTATAACTCTAATGGCCAATTGCACTTAAATTTTAAGCTTAGTTTAAATAAATAAAAGTATGTCGAATATTTGACTGCAATATCAATGGGGGATTCAAGTGGTAGAGGTTTTTAATATATATTTATTAAAATAAGTTCTTGACCGTACATCATATTTAATACAATATAAAATCATACCATAAATGATATCTTTATTGCTGAAATATGAAAGTTAAAGTTGAATAATTTAAAACGCTCATTGCAATTACGTAGTTGCATTAAGCCAATCACAGAGCTTTGTCTGAAACGTTTGTCGGTGCTCAATTTTACTGAGAGGAAGACGAAGAAGAAATAAGCATTCAGCATTCTACGATTCTACCAATGACGTATAATACTAGACGAATTATGCTGTATTCATGCCAATGCAAACGCTGTTGTTATCCGTCTAGTTATGTTTTGTCTGAGGATTCTACTGACAACGACACACGTTCTGTGAAGTTACGTGTTATTTATCTCAGTCTTATCTGTCTCTCTTTAAGCTAAGATGCAACTACGTCACATTCGTTTGTTTCGAAAGTTTAAATATTTTTATCATGCTTAATACAAGTTTAAAAAAAAATTAAATTTTTGGGAAAAATAATTTTATTACGTAGATTAATATATAAAAAATTCAAAAAAGTCTTGAAAGGCCCATTATGTATTTCACAGAGTGATGAAAATATGTTGTTTTTAAAAGTCTGAAAACCTCAGTGATTTTTGTCGGGTGTGTTTATCAAATTCAACATTCTAGTACGTAGAAATCTAATGCTGTCGTTGATTTTTCCATTGATTTTTTAAAATTCACAGATTAAATTTGAATAAATCCTGGGATTTTTGAATGCACAAGACAGACATTAATGTGTCGTTGACAGTTTTGTGTAGCCGTTCATGACTAAAGTTTTAAACATTTGTTGCAAAACGGTTTTTTAATTAATTTTAATGGAACACTTCCTATTGATCACTCTGTAGTAATGTAATAGTATTTTACGTAATAAGTCTGGAAAGTGATATTTTACTTGACGAAGCAGTTGTTTGAAATACGAGACCGCAGGCCGAGTATTTTAATCCGATGAGTCAAGTAAAAACACTTTTCTGACGTATCATGTATACTATTTTTTCTGAAACCGTTTAATTTAATCAATATTTAATCATAAATAATTCAAAATGTTTAAATTTTTTGATATGAATTGAACTGACAGCAGACGACGTATCCAAAGTTACAACAAAAATAAATAAAAAATAAATAAATATAAATATATACGCCTTTTACCCATTACTGGATGTAGAACTCTGCCGGAGCAGATCTCGGTAAGTGATATATTTATGCGTGTGCGGTAACCAGCCGTCAAATTACAGCTTCCAAAGATGTTACTGGTGGGAGAGCCACAGGGGTAATTTTAAATTGGTGAAAATGTTTTGTCGGCTATGGGGATCGAACCATGGTTCTTTGGATCCACATGCCGACTTAATACCACTGAGCCATTACCACATTAAAAATAACACTCAGATAAAATCTTTACTAGGATGTTTTGTACTTTACCAGACTGTTATTTTTGTTGTAGCCTTGGATACGTACTTTACTTGACTGTTTTTGTAAAAACCTACTTTCCATACTAAAATTGGTCAGGAAAGTAGGCACTTTCTTGCCGGTTTCAGAAAAAATATTTTTAATATTCTTAACGACTAAATTAAGTACAATGTTGATATATATATGAAGTACATCGTGTTTTTTTTCTTCTAAATTTAACATAACATCACCCTAATTAGTAAACCTCGTATCTCTGTAAATTTTAATTTTATAGGAGGCACAAAAAACATGACGTTTCTTCGAATAAAATGGAATTTCCAACGTGACTATAAAAATAAACTATTTGCGCATATTAAAAGTTTAATGGACTTCCGAGGTTTTTAAATCGATGTGCTCCTTTTTTATCTACCAGATGGCGCTGAAATGTATTATTTAATGTCATCATTAAATACATTTTAATCATAATTTATATAATTTGAAATTATATTAAATAAAAATATCATCACGCCTTCTACCTATTACTGGGTGTGGCACTCTGCCGAAGCAGATCTCGATACATGATATTGCGCGTGAAGTGCGGTTACCAGTCGTCAAATCATGGCCCCCAAAGATGTTAGTGGTGGAGGAGCCACAGGGATAGTTTTTGAAATTATGAAAGTTGTTTGCCGCCTGTGGGAATCGAACCAGGGTTCTTAGGATCCACAGGCCGACATCATACCACTGAGCTTAATTAATTAAATTTAGTAAAATCTACCTATTACTGGGTGTGGCACTCTGCCGAAGCAGATCTCGATACATGATATATTTTGCGCGTGAAGTGCGGTTACCCGTCGTCAAATCACGGCCCCCAAAGATGTTAGTGGTGGAGGAGCCACAGGGATAGTTTTTGAAATTATGAAAGTTGTTTGTCGCCTGTGGGAATCGAACCAGGGTTCTTAGGATCCACAGGCCGACATCATACCACTCAGCTAAATTAATTACATTTAGCAAAATCGATCGCTACTTTAGTCACAATAAATATTCCGATATAATGTGTTTGTGAAAAGTTTAAAAGAGTAGAACAGTAGAAAAAACAAAATGAAATACCTTAAAGAACCATTAGTTATTTCTAGTAAAAGGTAAAACAGGTACACGTGAATGCTTTCACCATTTGTTAATTTGTATTATTTGCTGTGCTACAGAACAGCTCTGGGCGAACAATTTAATATATGCACGTTGAATTTTTTATGAAAATAAAACCCCTACCTCGAACATCGCTTAATTACTGGGCAGCCTCGACATAGAGATATCAAAAAACAGTGGCAAAAAGACGCGTCGCGACGCCGTATCGGAACGCCATGTAATGGGGCATCGGAGAATGAAGTGACACGAGGCCCGGTGAGGCTCGTTGTGATGTCACTTCGTTCCCGTGGCACCGGTGCTGAAGCCAGAACTGTAATCACTTTTTCTACCTCTTTGAAAGATTTTATCGGTACTTGTTTCGAAATATGCTGTTATTTGCAGCCAACGCTTTGAACGTTTGTGCGCTGTATGTTCAAATGGAAACACAAATCAATTGGCAGTATTTTTACTTTGCAAATACGTCTGTGTCGACTTAAATTAACTTTTTTTTTCGCCCACTTCAATATGACACTATTAATTCAACTTTTTCAATAGTAAAAGAACGCTACATCAGGGATTTATATTTACATTTATGCTGCTCTATACAACAGGAACTTAATCCCAATGACAGTACAGGGTTCGAACTCACCGAGCCGCTGTATGATAGTTCATATATTTTTATCTTAAGTATGATTCGAACTGGGATTTCCAGATTCGAATGTTGTAACGCTAATCTCACCATCGTACTACCGGAATGTTTACAAATAAATATATCATCACGCCTTCTACCCATTACTGAGTGTGGCACTCTGCCGAAGCAGATTTCGGTAAGTGATATATTTTGCGCGTGAAGTGCAGTTACCAACCGTCAAATCACGGCTTCCAAAGATGTTAGTGGAGGGGGAGCCTCAGGAGTAGTATTAATGTGGCGAAAATTGTTTGTCGCCTGTGGGAATCGAACAAGGGTTCTCAGAATCCACGGGCCGACTTGATACCACTGAACTAACTGAATGTTTACATTACCATGTATACGTTTTTTATTCTTAGGATCAAAAATAATAGTTTTTACAATACTTGTTCTGTAAGTTACCTATTAATGACAAAACACAGTAAGTGCAACTTTGATTGCACAGTGGTTTCCATGGTTATATCAGGACTTTAATATTTACTTACTGTCCACCGTGAACAGTAAGTAAATATTACATATCAAAGTCCAGCTGTCAATTTTGAAACCTATTTTTCTTTTCCTTCTATTTGTGCAAGTATTGTAAAAAATAGCTTACTAACCTCGAACTGCAAGCGCAAATGTTTAGCAAATCCCGACCCTTTGGGCCTCGATTTCCCAAACTACATTCTTGACCGAAAAACTGTCACTTACAGTTCATGGTACGTAATATACTATTTATTACAGTTGTCATGGTGATCAAAATAATTTTGTCAATTTGTTTCATTTTAATTGGAATAAATCTGGGTTATTTTCTAACACTTCGTTGACAATGGTAACTAAATGTTACTTATAGAATAAAATAAATAAATATAAATATATCATCACGCCTTCTACCCATTACTGGATGTGGCACTCTGCCGAAGCAGATCTCGGTAAGTGATATATTTATGCGCGTGAGGTGCGGTTACCAATCATCAAATCACGGGCTCCAAAGATGTTAGTGGAGTAGTATTAATGTGGTGAAAATGTTTGTCGCCAGTGGGAATCGAACCAAGGTTCTCAGTATCCACAGGCCGACACGATAACCACTGGGCCACCTACTAGAAGTATAAAAGTAAGTTACAAAAGTATATTTCTTTGTCAGATCGTAGAAACAAAATTATATATTATAAAACACAAAATAATGTGACTCAATAAATGTATTTTACAAATGTGTTTTCAATAATAAACTTTGTAATCCTACTTCTAAAGAAAGATTAGTAAGTCGATAATGAACTGAACTGCAACTATAAACAGAAAATAAATGTACAAAAAAATTAAACAAAAATCGGTTTTATTCCGCAGTCGTTTCCCAATTAATTTAAGTCGAGAAAAATATTGCACCCAAAACGAGAAAAAATTGAACTCATTATCAACGAAGCAAACTAAGCAAAATTCCTTATCGAAACAGAAAAAAACAAAGGATAACCTTGGCAAAAACACGTTCCGAGTTTTCGTTCGCAAGCTGGGCTCGGCGACATATGAAACTGTTGCTAAATTATCAGAAACATCGCGATTCGCCCGTGCTTTATCCGTTGCCCTCTTTTAATTTCACGCGCCTCCGTGAAATACATCGTTTAGCGACCGCAGGCCGCGGCCCTGTTTCGGGATATTAAAATTTCAGGAGACCACGTTGGCGACGGCAACGCTGGCGTATCCCAGCTGTCATATTGCCCGCTGATATTTGCATTTTTTGCAAACGGGTGAGTGCGAAGATAACTGCTCATTTTGTTGGACCTACTGCGCCCTCTGGGAAACATTTGAACGTCGGACGGCCGGTGACCGTGGATCGCATTAGGGGGGACACCTCTGGATGAAATTTAAAATGTTATCACACAGTATTTTACATATACAATGAAAAAGTTAAACGAAATGAATCAATTACATATACTCGTATTTTATTCACAACGTGATGAGTTTTTGAATACTCATTAGTTTTGTTGAAATTCAATTCAACAAACATTATTCATTTTACTTTCTCGACCTATATATAATAGATATAAAGTGTTAAATGAAAAAGTGGTATTCAAAATGTTTCTCTGAAACTAACAAGAAAGTGTGTCTCCTTTCCTGACCAATTTTAATATGGAAAGTAGGTTTTTACAAAAACAGTCAAATAAAGTACGTATCCAAGGCTACAACAAAAATAACAGTCTGGTGAAGTACAAAACAGTCTGGTAAAGATTTTACCTGACTGTTATTTTTGTTGTAACCTTGGATACGAAGTCTGCTGTCAATACAATTCATATCAAAAAATTTAAACATTTTGAATTATTATGATTAAATATTGATTAAATTAAACGGTATAGTATACATAATACGTCAGGAAAGTGTTTTTACTTAACTCAGCGGATTAAAATACTCGGCCTGTGGCCTCGTATTTCAAACAACTGCTTCGTCAAGTAAAATATCACTTTTCTGACTTATTATGTAATATACTATTTTGTATTTGCATTATTCAAAATAAGGTTGACGTTACCCTGGAAACTGCAGTAAAGTTTGATTATGCGCACTAGTGTTTCAAAGTACTCGTAATTGAAAATTGTTTTGTCTGAGGATTCTACTGACAACGACAAGTTACGTGTTATTTATCTCTGTCTTATCTGTCTCTCTTTAAGCTAAGGTGCAACTACGTCATATTCATTTGTTTCGAAAGTTTAAATATTTTTATCATGCTTAATACAAGTTTAAAAAAATAATAAAAAAATTGGGTATAATTATTTTATTACGTAGATTAATATATAAAAAATTCAAAAAAGTCTTGAAAGGCCCATTCATGGCATACTTAACTGTCAATTTAAATTCATGCTCCAAATTTAATAACTGTTCTCGCTATCGGTTATATAATTTTAGCTCGTTACAAAAAGCATTGTACAAAAGTCGTGCACGAAGACGTCATTTGCACCATTCGCGCAAATTAGCTATTACATTAAGTAAAACCATCCTTGATTTTGTGAATTAAAAAAAAAAACTTGTAATGTATACCTTTAAAGGTTGATAATCAAATTTAGAAACATCCTGTGTACATGTAAGTATGTATGCAGCTTATTAACGAAGTTCAACTGTTTTTATTTAGTAATAAAAATATCCGCGTGAGTAGTAAGGGAGCTGTTGCTCAACAGCGATTGAAATTGCAAAACAATGTTGCTTCCTGTTCATAATGAGAAGCTCATTACTAACCTCAAAGTCAACGAAGAAACCCGATGGGGCCGCTCGGCTCGCATCGAGCTGTCAAAGGCACGGGTAATAAATTATCTGCGGAGAAACACTTACATGATTACACTAAAATAGCACGACGGTGTACAATGGAGCCCGCGGTAAGTGATTATTAATAAGATGATAGTAGCTACTGACAAGAAACCTTGCAGTTCTCTCCGATAAATAAGACCAGGAGCCACTGATAGGACTAACTTCACTATTAATCTCGCTGTACTTGTGCAACTTCTTTCACTCGGTGCGTTGAGTGTTTTGTTTCAGCTACAAGATCATTCAACTATATTTCATATGTTCAAAGAATTCTGTAACTTTATTGTAGAGTGCTGCGATCGGCGGTCGATTACGCGGCCAAAAAATAATGTAATAGTATATTAAAGAACTGATTTCATAAGGTAATCTGTTAACGCACGAGTCCAAATTTAGAAAACGAGCCGCTCTGCTGCGAGTTTTACAAAGGACAAAGTTATTTTATAATTCTGTTGAATTAAAACAAAAAAATTACGAGTTCTCAAAAATATAACTAGGTGTTTTTTATCAGTTGTGTTGTTAGCTCTTCTCGTAATACAAACAATTGAAATTTTAATTTTTTTAACAATTAATTAATATATTTATAATGGGGTGGCTAGCTCAGTGGTATGAGTCGGCCTGTGGATCCTAAGAATCCTGGTTCGATTCCCACAGGCGACAAACTATTTTCATAATTTCAAAAATTACTCCTGTGGCTCCTCCCTCACTAACATCTTTGGGGGCCGTGATTTGACGACTGGTAACCGCACATCACGCTCAAAATATATCACTTACCGAGACCTGCTTGGGCAGAGTGCCACACCCAGTAATGGGTAGAAGGCGTGATGATATATTTATTTATTTATTTATATTTTCTGTATTGTGATTGTTATGGGGTGGCTAGCTCAGTGGTATGAAGTCGGCCTGTGGATCCTGAGAATCCTGGATCGATTCCCACGGGCGACAATTTTCATAATTTCAAAAAACTACCCCTATGGCTCCTCCACCACTAACATCTTTGGGGGCCGTGTTTTGACGGCTGGTAACCGTACTTCACGCGGAAAATATATCACTTACCGAGATCTGCTTCAGCAGAGTGCCACGCCCAGTAATGGGTAAAAGGCGTGATGATATATTTATTTATTTATTTATAGTACTCATATATTCTTATAGTAATATTTCGACATCAATAATTCGCAATTTTAATGTTGTATGCCATTCATCTGTCATACCAATCTTAGAAAATGAAAAGCGCCAAAAACAGTGCGCTTATAGATCTCCATAACGGGTTTTTAGTGCTAAATAGAAAAATAAATTTGTGTTCTTTACATGGTAACTGATGTAAAGTTTGATTTTGCGCACTCGTGTTTCAAAGTAATTGAAAAAACACTCACTTTTATCGTTCTAAATTTTGACTATTAAAACGCTAAAATTATTTACGCGTTATTTCCAGTTTTTCATATTTCAGGAGGCATATTTGAAAATAAATATTCAGATGAATTGAACATATTTTCACAAGCTTTACGAAAAAAAAAATAAACAATTTGTTAATGTCAAATCATGGCATAATAAACAGTCATTAATATAAATTCACGCTTTAAATTTAATAAATTCTCTCATTGTCGGTTGTATAATTTTTGCTCGTTAAAAAAACCATTGTACAAACTTCGCGCATAAAGACGTCATTCGCGCAAATTATAGCAGAGCGAAGCGACGGGGTTCAAGATTGCGCTCAAGTAAAAAGTATGTCTTCGCGCAGTCGTTATTTAAATAGCGATTACAAATTTCTTTCAAATATTACGAAGATAACAAAATTTAATAATACCTGTGAAAATGATCCATTGAATGACAGTGGACTGACATCAATAAAAAATACATGTGAATGTCATTACATACATTGTAAATCCGCTATAGTGATCAACCAATCACCAACGCAAAATTTTTGTTATATTTGTTCTATCTTTTCCATATAGAATTCTTACAAAAAATAAAGTGTAGTTACAAAGGAAACTTGAATTTTGCAAAATTGCACGTTTTAAAATCTGTAAGCATTTTTAAATTAATCGACGTAAAGAACGTCCAAGAGTTTTTTGGAAGGATTGTCAATATCTTGTCACTTTTTTACATATGCATGAATGATGAATGTGGTTCCTTCTGGGAATAAATTTCACGCATAAAAAATTCATTTCAATATAATTTTAGCAAAATTTGTATCCAGGGTGATGACCGCAACTCTCTAACGTAGGACTTTAACAAGTAAAATTATAATTTTGTAATTTGTTGCTTTTCTATAAATAAAATAAATAAATATATCATCACGCCTTCTACCCATTACTGGGTGTGGCACTCTGCCGAAGCAGATCTCGGTAAGTGATATATTTTACTCGTGAAGTGCGGTTACCAGTCGTCAAATCACGGCCTCCAAAGATGTTAGTGGTGGAGGAGCCACGGGGGTAGCTTTTGAAATTATGAAAATTGTTTGTCGCCTGTGGGAATCGAATCTAGGGTACCAGGGTTCTCAGGATCCACAGGCCGACTTCATACCACTGAGCTAGCCACCCCATAATTATTAATTATTTTAAATAAAAAAGCTGCAAATACCAGTTTAAGGGCATAAAATTCTGTATTTAAATTACTTTTGCATGCTTTTAACGACACAAATTAGATCTGAAAATGATGAAAATTGCCTCTAAACTATCGATGGCCATGGATTGGGTCAAAATGAAACAAAGGTTTGATTTTTATCTATAAAAACTTTCAAAATAAATGAAGATGATAATATAAAGAACCTGCGATTGTATTTGCTCTCGTCGTTTCTATTATTTGTAGATTCGTTGTTAAATTCGTTGTTGGAGGCGTGAGCGTGAGTAATTTGAGATGTTTTGAGTATGTGGAACCTACGTCGAAAGATTAATAATAGATGTGTAGGAGTGATTGAATGGATGTGATTAAGGGTTTGTTGTGTGATGAATGATTTCGGGTGTGATGAATAAATGAACTAGTATGGAGGGAACTATGAATTTGATTGAAGCGAGGATGATGAGTTAGTATGAGAATGTTTAACGAGGACTGTTTATTTGATTAATCTGTTGAATGAATGTTTTATGAATTATTCTGAGGTTTGTGCTTCTCCATTTGATGGAATATAGCGTGATGTGTATGTGTATATTATTTTTTCTTAATTACAGATTGATCAAAAGGAATTGTTTGAGGAGGCAATACAATTCCGGAGATCTTTTTATTCCACAGTTGGCACAACGCAAGCTAAAGGCGGAAATACTATTTGACATGTCTAATAAAAACAAATAGGTTATGTCAGGAGTCTGACAGCTAATTGGATTTTGGCTTTTTGAGTAATAGAAATACTTTAGATTATTACTATAAATAGATAAACAAATACTGCCTAGTTCGAAACTTAAGTTAGGTTTACACAAATCAGTGAGGGGAAAGTCAAGCTAAATGTTGTAGATCAGAAAATCATACCAGTAGTAATCAAATATTTAATGAAGCTAATCTAACAGTTTTTTTTTAAGTATCAATTAATATTTTTTTAACAGTGTATTAAAACTTTTTGTAGGTTTTTAGTGTATATATTCTTGAAATGTAACAAGTTAACATTTAAAAAATCAAAATGTAGTAAATACGAATTTGGATAAATTAAAAGTTGTCATTTCCAGATATTAAATCATATTTTTGTTTTTCCGAAATAATGTTTCGAGCTACAGGAGTAAGTTTAATATGGTGAAAATTATTTATCGGGTGTGGGAATCAAACCAGAGTTCTCAAACACACAATTTCGACCCGATACACTGAGCCATCTACCCAATAAAAATAAAGGTTTTCTTTAACTTATCGATCATTAACAGATAGTGTTCTAGTTATAGAATATAGGGGAATCTTCTAAAGGGTACAACAATCTTCATCATCTCGTATTTGATTTAAATATTATAAATGAAAAAAAGTCAAGTAATTAGTTTGTAGAATATTTCGTGTGAAAGGATGTAGTATTTTAATTAGCATAAGAATAATTTCCAACAGAGGAAGAAAATTGATCAAGTTTATTGAAATATGCTAATGAGCTTAATTGTTCGTATTCTGTATATAAAATTTAATTATTTCTCAAGAAAACATTGAGTATATTACACTGCGCTCGTAAGACCGAATTAAAATTAATTGCCGGCACGTAATTAAGAGTTTACAAATTATATTTCGTTCGTGAAGTTTAAAGATTGCACTTCAGGAAAGTTAAAACGAAAAAGAGAGCATTGTATCTTGGCAAATTGTTACATCACCGTAAAAATATTGCTTATAATCTCTGGTGCACAGGAATCTTTTAAAATTTAATACTTTTCACAAACGACTTACAAGGATATTAAGCTGAAAAAAGGACAACTGGCCTGACCGTGATATTTAATAGCTTTTTTACGGGCGGGTCTATTTCAGATAAAGGAGGGTTGACTGCCGTAAATCCCGAGTATTCGTGTTTAAAGAGTTTGAGAGTTAAGAAATTCTTTTAGGTAAAACATCTGAAGATTGTGAAGGAAAACGTCATTAAAATTAAAAATTACGCGAAATTACATTTTATTATAAACTCAAGGCTGACACTTTCAAAAGCCGACTTTTTAATTGACTCTTTTTATTACGTGTGCTCGAGTCGAGACTAAATTGTAAACTTGTATAAAAATTCATTTTACAAGCCTATCTAATTCTAATTCAATCATCTAAAAATATTCTTCATAAACATTCATACATACACATATACATTACAGTCAGATTAAAAGAAGAACATGTGACGTTCATCCAGATATCTTTGAATGTGTTACTACTGCGTGTTGTGTACAACAACCATGCAATGTAATTACTGAAAATTATTAACTATATACAAGAAAAAAAGGTAAAAATTAAACTTTCGTCGCAGTTAAAATGTCATATATTTGTTATTTTTATTCAGAGAATTAAAATTTAATACCTTGATGATTGTTAATGCATACCTATTTCATAATTACAAAATAGTTATTTATGCATCAAGGGTGAAAACAGGTGTTTCGGACCTGTGGCATGATTATTAGTACGAGGCGCACAGCGCCAAGGGTTAATAACAGGCTGAGAGTCAGAAACGCTAATTTCACCCATGGTACAACAATATTTTGTGCACAACAAAAGAACATTTAATTTTGGATTTAAAAGATTAAAACAGGTTCATTTATTTGTCAAAGTGACATTTTACAAAATCAAGTATTTACAATAAACTAAAATTGTCATTTTGTCTATGTAATAATAAATAATTTTTTAAGGCCTTAGTGAAGTGTTTAAGCCCGCTCTTCATGGCTAAAAACTATGAATTTCAGCCCAGTTGTGCATTAAAGTTAGATATTTTTCAAACTCATAATAATTAAAATATAACATTTTTCCATGATGGGTATGTTTTCATATTAATTTGAAGAATATTTCTACAAAAAGAACACAACTTCTGTTGTTCGTTTGTAAGAGATTAATGTGTATTTTGTGTTCTTACATTATTAGGTTGAATTTGACGACATAACGAGTTCCTAATTGGCGTCGTCTTCAACTTAGTTTAAATTTAGAATTTCGTATTAAATTATAACTTCTATACGCACAAATTTATTAAGCATTTGCGGAATTTAGGTTATTATCTCAGTTATTATTAATACATGTTTGAAATTTCTTAAAATTACAATTAATTAAAAATTTTAGAATATTAAATTTTTCTTGGAATTAAATACCTTTGGAATTTTTAATGAAAACTGTTCTACATATAAAATTAAATGTATGCCCTACATTTTTCCTGAAACTATTTTTAACTATATTTTCTATTATATATTGTATTAGAACCAGAATTAAATAAAAATATATCATCACACCTTCTACCCATTACTGGGTGTGGCACTCTGCCGAAGCAGATCTCGGTAAGTGATATATTTTGGGCGTGAAGTACGGTTACCAGTCGTCAAATCACGGCCCTCAAAGATGTTAGTGGTGGAGGAGCCACAGGGGTAGTTTTTGAAATTATGAAAATTGTTTGTCGCCTGTGGGAATCGAACCAGGGTTCTCAGGATCCACAGGCCGACTTCATACCACTGAGCTAGCCATATTCATAAATAAATTTAAATTTGTTAATTTTTGCTAGATTTTTTTTTCATTGTTATGGCGTATTAAGATGGGGTGGCTAGGTCAGTGGTATGAAGTCGTCCTGTGGATCCTGAGAACCCTGGTACGATTCCCACATGCGACAAACAATTTACATAATTTCAAAAGCTACCCCTGTGGCTCCTCCAGCACTAACATCTTTGGAGGCCGTGATTTGACGACTGGTAACTGCACTTCACGCGCAAATTATATCACTTACCGAGATCTGCTTCGGCAGTGTGCCACACCCAGTAAAGGGTAGAAGGCGTGATGATATATTTATTTTATTTATATTAGGACTATTATTTTCTATAACACTCTGTTGACAATAGGCGTACTACATTTGCCATTTCGATCAGATCTAACTTACATTTATTGAATCAGATCACTTATTTATTTCGCTAGATTTCTTCGCTGCCTTTATTTCCAGTATTAAAATTACTGATTCTAATTTACTTTCAAGTAATTCACTCCAATAAGTGCATTAGTTTGTTTAATTCAGTTCATTTAGTCATGTTATCTAATTTATCTGAACTGATTTTAGTAAATTAATACAGCTTATGGTAACCATTTACGACGCATGTTGTTATAGAAATTAATTACGTTACCGGTGATGCTTAAAATGTAATAACTTCACGTTAATATTTATTATAAATTTGCAAATAATTGCAAGGGTTGACAACTGTACTATATTTTTACTTTAATACTAATATTAAGAATAACATTTTCTATCATAACAATTGAATGTAGATGTCGCGTAAAATATCATAGCGGTAGTCACAACAAAATCCCTTTCTGAATTAGAATAGACCTGTTTCTTACACTCCTCACAATACAGTAAATAACAAAAAAGCTAAAATATGAACTTTAGCATCGTTGAGTCAGAAGCCAGCGCCTGAAATTTACGGGAAGATATAAGACGCCGGCAGCGTCGCAGCGGCAGTGACACAAGCATCTGCGTGTCGCCGCGCCGTGCGTCATCGCGTACGTGGGCTCCGCTAAATAACCGTGTACAAAACGGCTTCATAAAGCACGCGAAAACCTCCAAAACCGCCGTATTATGTATATTAGCGTATAAAAACTGCGTGATACGCTCTCCGTGCGGAGTTCAAGTGAAATTTTATGTCTGAGAAGGAATCTGTGGGAAACTTTTTTCTCTGCTTTGCTTCTGTCAGCGACAGATGTTTAGTGTTGACTGGAATAGTTCTTATTTATTTTCAAACGAACAAAGTGAAATTTATTTTCTCTAGAACATTGTATTCACAGGTTGATAATTAAATGGGAATTTAAAATAAGAAACTAGTTTGTTATTATACTAAATAACTACATATTTATGTAATAAATGTCTGAGTGATTGTTTTTTGAGCACAAGACGAGAATATTGTCCACTGAGAGCGTAGATAACAACGACTACAGTGTCTTCAAATGTTGAATTTTGTAATTTAAATAACTTTTATACACAAGCGGGCCGAGAAGCATGTGTTTTAGCCCTAAAAAGCGGGCTTAAACACTTAAAGAAATAATGTCTTTAAGCATATTTCAGCTGTATTCCATTTGTCAACTGGTTCACTTAAATCAGTTCAGATAAATTTGACACACGACTAAATGAACTGAATTTAGCAAACTGATGCACTTTTTTGGGTGAATTACTTCAAAATAAATTAGAATCAGTAATTCTAGTACTGGAAATAAAGTCAGCAAAGTAATCCAGCGAAATAAATAACTGATCTGGTTCAGTAAATGTAAGTTAGATCTGATCCAAATGGTAAATGGAATACGCCTTTCATTTGCCATTTGGGTCAGATCTAACTTACATGTACTGAACCAAATCACTTATTTATTTCGCTGAATTACTTCTCTGCCTTTATTTCAAGTACTAGAATTACTGATTCTAATTTACTTTGCAGTAATACACTCCAATAAGTGCATCAGTTTGCTTAATTCAATTCATGTAGTCATGTTGTCTAATTCATCTCAACTGATTTAAGTGAACCAAGTGGCAAATGGAATACAGCTAATGTATACATAAATATAATGACAATTTTTGTTTATTGTGAATACTTGATTTTGCAAAATGTCATTTTGACATATAACCTATGTACATATTTTAATCTTTTGACTATATAGTTAAATGTTATTTTGATGTGCATAAAATATTGTAGGTACCACGGAAGAAATTAGCGTTTCTGACCCTGAGCATGTTATTAGCCCTCGGTGCTTTGCGCTTCGTGCTAATAATCATGCCACGGACCAGAAACGTCTGTTTTCACCCTTGGTACATAAATAACTATACAATTAATATTTATAAACAATAAATAAAATAAATAAAGATATCACGCCTTTTACCCATTACTGAGTGTAGCACTCTGCATAGCAGCAGATCTCGATAAGTGATATATTTATGCACGTGAAGTACGGTTATCAGCCGTCACATCCCGATCCCTAAAGATGTGAGGGAGCCACAGGGGTAATTTTAATATGATGAAAATGTTTGTCGCCTGTGGAAATCGAACAAAGGTTCTCAGAATCCACAGGTCGACTTGATACCACTGAGCCACCTACCCTATATTTATAAACAATTAAGTGTTTATTTTATCTTTTCTGGCGTTATTTTCTTATATTCTGCTGGAATAAAAAAATTGCATTTCTTTAAAGCACTCAATGCTTCAATGAATAAATGACATTACTTTAAAGCACTCAATGCCTAAAAGTATATTATTTCGAAACCATACTGACAATCTAAATATCAACTTTATATATCGATTGTAAAAAAATACGACTGTGTGTAAAACTGATTTTTAATTGTGTGTTTCCAGTTTATGGGATAGATGGCTCAATGGTATCAAGTCGATTTGTGTATTTGAGAACTAGGTTTCGATTTCCACAGCCGACAAATAGTCTCTCTTATAACGCTTATAACAAAAACCAAATGCACAATTTAAATTCTTCCTCAACATAAAGAAAAACATGTTCCAATTTCTTTCTTAAAATATCCATTTGATAAAGAAATTCAGAAAAAGGAAAATAAAACAACCAGTTCGTTATTCTCACGTTCCGTTTTTCTAAATTCATCTGTTTCAAGTTTCGGGGTCTGTATTCTTTTCAGCGCGAAGCTCTATGTTTTCAGCCGGCGGTTGAGTGAAAAACGACTGGAAGCATGTGCGAGCAACCCCCTCCCTTGGGCGCCGCAATATCACGGACATGACACGTCGCACAAAAACGACCTGGAAATTGTTTTCCATGTGGCTGACAGAATTTTAAGTGACTCGTTAAAATTCATTTATCGAAAAATATGATTTTACAATTGATTTGGATACGGTAAATGAAGTCTGGATCTGATGAAAGGGCAAAAATCGCTCGTAATAAAAAGATTGAAATTTGTAGATTTGCAGGATATAAATTTAAAAACTGTTTTTCTGTAGAAATTTTCAAAGTGCTGTGTACAAGCAAAAAATATATATTCAAATGAATATTGAAGAAAAATATTTTCCTATATCGCGTTTACAAAGTGAATTTTGTACAACTGTTTCTATCAAAAACAAAAACTACAAAATTCAATTTTGGGGATACTTTTTGTGAAGTAGTTGAGTTGAACATAAATCTATCACTTTAGCTGTTCAAGTACAATTATTGCAAATTTCTTTTATAATAAATTAAAAATAAAATTTAAATAGAAAGATAATAATTATTTTATGTGACACTGCCAATGGCTTTAAATCACTTTATTTCCCTAGGAAGTACTTGTCATTTTTATTTTCCTCCGTTAATAATGAAGCTTATTAAGTACATATTTTGATAATAATAAAGTAAACATTATTTACCAGTTGTTTTAAAAACATTTATGTACGCGATACAGTCCACGAAGTTAATCTTTTTTGTACAATACTGGTAAAACCGAAATCCTGTGCATGACCAAATTAAAATTTTTTAAATATCAAAGGTCGTGATTAAACGTTTTACTTAAATTATGGGTTGACTAGCTCAGTGGTATGAAGTCAGCCTGCGGATCCTGAGAACCCTGGTTCGATTCCCACAGGCGACAAACAATTTTTATAATTTCAAAAACTACCCCCGTGGCTCCTCCATCACTAACATCATTGGGGGCTGTGATTTGACGACTGGTAATCGCACTTCACGCGCAAAATATATCGCTTACCGAGATCTGCTTCGACAGAGTGCCACACCCAATAATGGGTAGAAGGCGTGATGATATATTTATTTATTTTACTTAAATTCTAGCACTTTCTCATTTCTAGAGTAAATAAATAAATATCTCACCCCAAATTTAGGATATTGAATAAATGCTTTATGCCAATTCAAGAGTAGTGAATAAATGTTACATCCCAATTCTTGAGAAGTGAATATATATCTTACCCCAATACTAGGGCAGTAAATAAATGTGTTACTTCAACTTTAGAGTAGCTAATGTCCTAGCAACAATCTAGAAAGTGAATAACTGTCTTTTCCCAATTCTAGAGTAGAGAATAAATTTCTTACCCTAATTTTTGGGCAGATAATAACTATCATCTTTGTGGGCTATGTTTGACGGCTGGTAACCGAACTTCATACGCATAAATATATCACTTACCGAGATCTGCTTCGGCAGAGTGCCATACCCAGTAATGGGTAGAAGGCGTGATGATATATTTATTTTATTTATAATAAATATCATAATCCAATTTTAGATCATTGAATAAAGATCTCACTTCAAATTTAGAATATTAAATGTCTTAGCATCAATCTAGGGAGAGAATAACTGTCTTTTCCCAAATCTAGAGTAGTAAATAAATATCTTACCTCAATTTTAAATCAGTGAAAACATGACTCACTCCAACTCTTGAGTAGTAAATGTCTTATTCCAAATCTAAAGAGTGAATAAATGTTTTACCCCAATTCCAGTAGTTAATAAATGTGTTTTTTTGCCACAGCAAGTAATTTTTAACCATTTCTGAATGTTAATACTTTATTTTTCTGTTCATAAGGTCTCCACGGACTTGGAATCATCTCGCCAGTCCACCGAATGCACAGGACTCGTCTTGGATCCGCTAACATCTTCAATAGTGTCTTTAGAACTGTCGCCATCTTCTACGGAGCCCCAGGAACCGATACCAGCTGTAAAGTTACGCGTGAACTAGAAGAAACCTCAAAAATAAAATAACAGCCCCAAACAATATTGTCATCTATCATGTATTGTATTAAATTGTACTTGTGGTATTCACTATAAAATAAAAATTAATGTCTTTTGAATACATAATATTATCACTTATTTTGTATTGAATTATATTGTTGTATGATGTAAACTTGTAATAATAATTATAAAATAAATATTAATGTCTTCTGAATACGTAATATTGTAACTTATTTTATATTGAAATACATTGTTGAATGATATAAATGTTAATGTCTTGTAAACAGTTTTAAAATGCCAATAAATGAATTTAAAATAACTTGCATTCTTTCATTTATAGTGTTCTTTAAGACTAAAAATTTTCAGAATAAAATTAAGACGTTAAAAAATAATACCAAGATGAGCTCGATGCCAGTTCAAAATCGGCAGATTTGTATCTAAACTAAATGTTAAGGAGGTAAATTCAGTGTTGAATTTGGTTTCAGTAAGTTGGCAACATTGCGAAAAATTTGTTAATTAATCATTAATTTTACTCCACCCACAACCACTTTGGTGCCGCCCATTTATAAAAATTAATTAAAATCAATTAAATATCAATTAATGGGTGGGGCCTTGAAAGTTGGGGGGCGGAACGAAACCAATTAAATTTGTCAGTGTTGCCAATCTTCTGAAAATAAATATTAGCAGAATTAACTTCTCAATGTTCTGCGCTCCTGATCAAAATTCGTCAATTTTGACTTGCACATTTTACAGCGCGGTATCTCAAAATATTTTTTTTTAAACCAGTTGTAGATTAATGATTTAGTTCTCAGATTTGTTAAGAGATGGCATACAAGTTCCGAATATGTAAATCAAATACAAATCAGTAAGAAATATATATTTTAGCCGCAGTAAAAAAACTGAACTAATCATCGCATTTCTATAGCTATTATAATATTTTAGTTAGCACTTTTCGCTGAATATAAACGACATTTTTGGCAAAAAAAATTAAACAGGGGTTGCAAATTTTGGACGTTTTGATGCAAATTGCTAGACAAGAATTAAGATAGAAAAATAAAAATATTTTTACATACATACCTTGTTCAAATCTTCATCAGGATACACAAATACACACATGAGAATAAATTTAATCAAATACTTACCTTTCCTGTTTTAATCTTACGAACAAATTCACATTTATTTTTAAAACTTCATAAAATTAGCAGGTTTAGTTAAAATTTACAAAATTCAAATATCGATCTCGAAAATTAATTACAAAATTAAATTTTAAATAAGCTTACAATTTTGCATAGTCAAAATTATGAAAGGATGTTTTATCTTTAAGTAATTTTCGCACAATATTAAATTTACAAAGCGTTTAAAAGTTTTTCAAAGACAAAATTAGAATTTTTCGGCCTAAACTAAATCTATTTTAGCAGAAGAACTGAAGAACATGTACATGTATTATAACAACATTAAATAAAACATTATTACACCATTAAATAATACATTATTAAAACATATAATAAGACAAGTTAATTATTCAGTTCTTCTTCCGAAATAAAATCAACCCCCTGAGGACTAGTTAAATTAACTCAAACACAATGTTTAAAGCCGTTTTAAATGAAAACTAAAAATTTAAGTCGTATTTTGCTGCTTTAAAAAAGAATAAACATATATTAATTTTATATTTTTATGTAAAAGTTAATTTTCCGTCATTCTTAATCATTCACATTAACATTTCTTTATATTTATCAACACAATTTTATTTATTTTATAATTTAAACCTTAAAATTTAATTATTGTTATTTATTTTTCAACTATTTACAACTAAAAATGAAAGAAAATCAAGAAAGCATTAGGCATATGTTGAATAAATATAATATTTGATTAGTAGTTAACAATAATTTTTTGTTTATTATTTATTATTATGTAAATTTATGTAAAATTGATTTAATTTTAGTTTAGTTTATTTTTTTACGTTTAGTATAAAATAATTTACTGTCTCCAATATATTGAACGACAAATTGGTGTTTGAATATTACAAAAAATTTTATGTAAACAACGCACAAGTTGAAACATTTGCCATATTTATTGATGTAATTGGAATCTGGTCTACATACGCCCAAAACATCAAACATAAATGTTAAACATTTTATTCCATAAAATGAACTAATATATGAGCCATTATGACTCACTGAATATTGACAACAGGAATGAACAACAAAAATTAAAGACAAACTTCATTAGCAAAATCTCTCTACACTATATATCCTTCATCCTCAAATGACGAATTTTTTATCACAAATGTCTAAAAATATTTTATCAGTCCTTTATCCGATAATGAGCATACAGGGATGGTGATTTTACACAATAACTGACACAGTTCTTGCTCGTTTTTGGTTTTCTATCGACAGACCAATTTTATCTGATGAAGAAGCCTTTAGGGAACGATAACACACATGCAGCAAACATCGATACTGCCGCTCCTTCTACTTCAACGCTTTCTCAATTGACTCCTGTAAAATGAACAGACTTATTGCCTGGCAGTGAGCGGTTGAGGGAACATGTAACAGACATGAAAATATCAAACAGTTACATCTATTGGTCCAGAATTTAATAGAACCGTTTATTTGTTTCGTAATGATTCGATCTGTAGGGTGACCAGTCCTTGTTGAAGTCAGCTGTCATGGAAGTAGACGGAGAATCATGACCGGTATTCGTCATGAACACTGGAGTACAAGAACTTAGAGTTGACACAGACTTTTTGAGAATTGATTTCGGATTGGAATCTTGACATTCCGGAGATGTGTGAACATTAAGCAGCAATGGATCTGCAAATAATCCTGCTCGGAATTGTTTTTCATCTTCTTGTTGCTGTTTTAATTTGTCGCAAATCTCTTTCATACTGCTGAGCTGATTATGTACATTGATGTAACCTTCCAGAAAGAGTTCTAGTTGAGCAGCACGATCGTTGAAAGGGGACCTCCTAGAAGACGGTAAAGAGACATTTGAGGACGGCGAAAGAAGATTCTCTTTGCATTCTTCTAATCTGGATTCCAGCGCGCCTACATTTAGAAGCGGCGTGGAATCAGGAGGAGTCACATCACAAGAAGATTTATTTGAAACATATAAATTATGTCTTGATGAAGCAAGACTTAGATAACTGCTAGACCTTTGGTTTAAATTTGGAGGTTGTTTAGTTGTGTTTGCAAATTTTAATGAATCTTCTGAAAAGCGTCTTGATGAAATTCGACTTCCGGAACTGCTGTCACCTCCGCTGCTACCGTATCTACTTCCGGGAAGAAGAGGTGATTCACTGTCGCAGCTTCTGTATCGAGTTCTGCTTTTTCCATAGGTTAACTTGTGTCGAGGTAATGTACAATATAAATTATTTGATGTACTGTCTATCGTATCATTAACAAATCTGTTACTAGCAGAATTTTCAAAAACGTCTGTACATTCTTCTAAGTCTGAGTGAATTAATCTGTCCATGTTTAATTCCGAAGAAACGGGCACGGTGGAATACAAACTGCCGTTGTTAGGAAGAATTTGTTTTTTCATGATGTGTGGTTGAAGTGTTTGAGGAATATTTGGCAAGATCCTGTGTGTTTTTTCAGGTGATTCACTGATGTCAGATATACTTGATTCCCTCAAATTATATGTACCAAATGTTGAATTCAGTGTCTTGCTGTAGGCGTCTCTAGAAAAAATAATTTCTCTGAAGTGACGGAAATGAATTTGTTACAAAAAAATGTATCATATTATTTGATAATTTTATAAAAATTGAACAAAATATGGCAGCGGTCTCACTGATCAAGTGGTCAATCGTGTGCTGTCGTGCAAATTTCAAACACATGTACTATAATGACAGGTTTCGCATTGAAGCAACGTTTTTCGTCGAGTGCCATACAGTTGTTAGATTTTCAAATTGGTTTGAATTTTACTCGACGCTCGATGCCTTCTAGCATGCTCATATACACATAAACTGTCAGTTTGGTTAAAGTTTCATTTGATCTGGTGAAAGTTGTTTGTAAAAATGGAATCAACAAAATTAATCGATAAAGGATGGACCACAAGTGAAATTGATTTATTAATTAAACTCGTTAGAGATAACCCTGATCATTATGATCAATCTAATTAATCAAATTTGAATACTGCTGATAAGTATTAACGTTACATTTCAGATCGCTTTCCAAAAAAGAATGGAGCACCGATTTAGAGATTACATTTTAAATTTTTTACTTGTCAAAAGAAAAATGTAAACGATCTACGAGCCCGGTCCCACATCAGTTTCTCCAATTTTATTTTTTCGTTTGATGTTATATTTTGCAGTTTTATTTCTCGTGCAGTATGCAAGAAAATTAAATTAAATTTAATGAGACATATACTAGTATGTTGTTAATACACACACGAAATTTAAAGTCAATTGATACATACGTCTAGAAATGACAGCCATTTAAAGAGAAAATAAACATTTCTATTTTAATTAAAAAGAAATTGTTTTATTCAAAAACTGTATAATAATAAAGTTTTTTTTAAATAATAACTTCAATTTCATCCGCCAAACTGCCTAAAATATAATAATCATGATAGTCCATTTAGTTTATGTGAAGAAAAAAAAAGACTTATACTGCTATACATTTTCAGGCAGTTTCATAAAGCAGATTAGCGCTAGCACCATTTTTTATTTCGTTTTTAACTCTCTTTTCAATGTACGAAACGAGTTTATTTTAACTTAAGTTAAAAAGAGAGTTAATTAGCATCAAATTTAATTCATTTCTTTAATCTGTTTTAATTTGAAACAGAGTTATAGATAATATTAAAAACGGTGTTAGCGTTGATCCATTTTATGAATCTGCCTGTTTGTGTTTAAGGTATATTTATTGTTAAATTTAGTTAAAAATATTGAAAATGTATTGTAGAATTTAGTAATGTAAGATATCTGCGTTGTTAGTATTATTTAAGATTTTAACGAAAAAATTAAATTCGGGCCAACTAATGCAAGACGGAGCTCGTATACAACTCAATCAGTGAGATCGGACCGCCGATTTTTAAAAGACACAACACGAATCGACACTACACTACAAGACATAATTCGATTAGTAAGACCGCTGCCTAATAGAGTACTCACCTTGTCTCCTCTTTCGTCCTCCTGGGTATGTGAAGATCATCAGGATCCAAGTTACTATCGCAAACATTCGAGTTCCAATGTCCACTATTCGGCGAACTGATACTTCTTCCGGTCGCAGCAGCAGTCCAAAGCTTCGTATCTCTACTTTTATTAACATTTGTAGGAGTAGGCGTTTCCAGGTTATCATCATATGCTGCATCTTCATCTTCCTCTACTTCTTGATCAGTGTCCAAGCAAGGTACGACACGATAATCTCCATTTCTTTTCGTAGGGCCTAAAATAGGTACATCGCCAGCAACAGAGGCCACGGGGACAGAATTGCCTCCATTATCGTTGGGTAGTTTGCTCATCTCAATCTTCTCGTAGTTGTCTTCATGTCTTCGACCGCTTGCAGTTCTTCGACCTTGCCAGCGGCCAGATTGACGTCGTCTCCGCACTGAACAAATACACACCGCGAGAAGAGTTACCACGGAGACAAACACTACCGCGATCACAGCACCAGCGATCATTGCTTTACTGTTCGATAAGTCTTCTGGAGGTTTCCGCGACACTGCAAGTGTGACACTCGCTTCCACTTTTCCGGCTTTGTTCTCCGCTGAACAAACATACACTCCCGCATCTTGAACATCGGCGGTTTGGATCGTTAAGTTACTAGAGTTATTTTGAATATGCACTACATATTGTTTCTTTCCACTCGAATAAGAAACACTCGTCCGATTCGCGATAACCCGGTTTTTAAGCAACCACCGAATGTTTGGTTCCGGAATACCATTAATCGAGCAGGTGATGGTAACATCGGTGCCTTCCACGCCGTAAGCTTTTGCGTCCGAGGCTTTTATGTGCGGAACACAAGCAAACTCGTCCAAGTCTAGATTTTTCCAAGATTTGGAAGAAAGTCGTTTGGGATATTTGCAACTTGGAGGAACTTCAAACGGAATATTCTGACGAATCATCCAGTCCCGGAAAGGACGAAGTTCACATGTACAATTCCACGGGTTCCCAGCCAACTCGAGCCCATGCATTTTCTCTATAGATGTGAAGGTTGAGGCTTTTACTTCCGATAACTGATTACCGTCGAGTTTGAGCCATTGTAATGACTCCTCAATGCCTTCAAAAGCTCTGTTTTCAATCGTTCCAATTTTGCAGCCGGAAAACTCGATACGAACTAGTTTCGGAACGTCTACAAATGCTTTGTTATTTATCCGCTGGATGGGATTTCCGTTTAGTTTTAGTTCTCGGAGTTCAGGCATTGTATGAAGCATGTACGAGGGCACGGCGTACAGAAAGTTCTGGCTCATATCGAGCTCGACTAAATTGATGAGATGTCGGAAGGCATTGCGATCGATGAGCTTCAGACGGCACTTGGCCAGATATACTTTCTGCAGATTGAGGAGGCCGGCCTTGGAGAACTCATCCTCGCGGAGGCGCATGAGGTTGTTAGAGGAGAGGTCGAGCAGCTGCGTGCCGGCGTCGAGGTCTGGTGGCACGGCTGTGTAGTTGGCGCCCACGCAGCTCACTGCCTCCTTGCCGCTTTTCCACTTGCACTCGCACATGCGCGGACAGTCGGATAGCAGGCCCTGCGTGCAACAGCCCAGCAGCATGAGCAGCACGGGCAACGTGTCCGCAGCGTGCCTGCAGCCGCCTGGCGCCATGTCGTCGGCTCTCGCTCCTGCTTCTTAACAGCCTCGCACCAGTGCGGCCTCGGTGTCCGCATCGTCGCTCTCCATTATGCCGAGAATACTCTCACATGGCTCTGAAACACACAGATCAATAACTTCATTAGTATAATTTTTATCAATATGAGTCAACAAAGAATCAATCACGAATTATTAATTTTTTTATCACATTCAGACAAAAAATAGATCTTTGTAAAAGGCTAACATAATAAAGTTTTTTGTACTAAATTAAAAACGAAAAGTAAATAATTAAATGAATAAATACAGATATATTACTAGGCCTTTTATTCATTGCTGGGTTTGACCCTCCGCCATAGCAGATCTCGGTAAGCGAAACAATTTTCGCGTGAAGTGCGGTTATCAACCGTCAAATTGCAACTCCCGAAGATGTAGGAGTAATTGTAAAACGATGAAAATAAGTTAGTCAACAGCGGGAGTCGACCTCCGGCAGTACAGTAAAGATTACGGCATTCGAGTTCTGAGATCCCGAGTTCGAATTCCATTTACACTAAATATATAAGTACCACACTACGGCTCGGTGAGTCCGGACAGTGAACTATAATGAGGATACAGTTCCTGTTGTATAGAGTAGAACAAATAAATAAATTTGCTCTGTGATGATTGAAATTTTAATTTTAAATATACACAAATATTTATGCAATCAAAAATATACAAATTAAATTTGATATTATTTTTAGTAATTTAAATGTTAAATTGCCAAAGCATACACTATTTATAATCATTTAAATTTATTATCAACACTATCAAATTCAATAAAAATTCTATAGATGACGCTACTTAAAATTGTGATGATAATTAGGATATATTTCAAAATTGAATCTTATATTATGATTATGATGAAAGTTATAAATTCTTCTCAAGTCTTTTAGAAAAACTATTGTCTTAAAAGAGTCAATGAACTAAAGTTCAATAATTTTCTTTTTGTAGTTATCCAGTTATCATCAAAGTACACATGTCACTTAGTGTCAACGAGCATTACAAACGTACGTACAGTTATTGTTGCACTAGAAAAATATAAAGCTTGAATCAGACAAATAATACTCGTATTTCTGGGCATATATCTGCTTAATAATTATTATTTGTAAACTTAAGCCGTGAAATTTGTATTTGGTGTATCGACTTTCTGAGTAAGCACGTTAAAATTTTAGCTTAAAAATAGTTTTATCTGTAGATTTGAAAACACGAGCTCGAGACCTGCAGTCGACAAACTTTATTCCACTTTAAAATTAACCTTGTGGCTTTCCCTCTACTAACATCTTTAAGGGTCGTGATTTGACAGTTCACTTTTATAAATTATTTTTTAAAGTAAAAATGATAGAAAGGTTAATTTTCCATATCTTTTATTTAAAACATATTTTGGAGAGTTTCAGAGAGAAAAATATCGTAAACGATGCAAACAGTAATATAATGGAGAATTTACCACGTGTATGTGAGAACCAATAGAATCACGAATTTGTTGGTATGAGAGTAAAATGCCTAAAACTAAAATTCAAAAAATAAAATAGATAAATCATTTTAGCCACAGAAAGTCGATGTGGTATTAATATATAGAGTAAAATAAATAAATAAATATATCATCACGCCTTTTACCCATTACTAGGTGTGGCATTCTGCCGAAGCAGATCTCGGTAAGTGATATATTTATGCGCGTGAAGTGCGGTTATCAGTCGACACATCCCGACCCCCAAAGATGTTAGTGGTGGGAGTGCCACAGAGGTAATTTTAAATTGGTGAAAATGTTTTGTCGGCTGTAGGGATCGAACCAGGGTTCTTTGGATCTACAGGCTGACTTGATACCACTGAGCCATTACCCCATATAGAGTAATCATGAAAATAGGGGTTGTCATTAACTTAACGATCAATTACAGAATATAGGAGGGATTATTGAACATTATAATATCACTTGTTATATTAGTTTTGAAAATATGTACAAGTAAAACTCCATGATGGTACATTTTTATTATGCAGATGTGCGGCTGCATAATAAGCTATTATCTCTGGTGGGTACAATGTACAAGATAAAGTAGTAATCTAGTAATTTAAGTATGATTTAGCTACTTTATGGTAATGGCATTGGACGGAGTCGTAATTCATAATGAAGTATAAAATCACACGGATGATCAATCCGTGCGGATGACAGTTCGCACAGAGCAGCGCAGGTAGAAATGGATACATTTGCAGCGGCGACGGCGGCAACTCGGATATAAGATAAATCACTATACCGCTGTCTAAAACAGGCTCGAGCGCTCAGGCTTCCATAACGATAAGACAAACTAGCGCCGAGGTCGGGTGGTGGCGCAGTGCACGGCTAGGCTAGGAAACGGGAACGAATAACACTGCAATTTCCTGTTCAAGAAGCTGAAAGCCAGAGTGTTTCCACTTCCGGCGGGAGGAATTCTGCGGGAATACGAAAGGCTCTAAGCGAGGCTACTTTGCGAAACGTTATGGTAAATAAATGCTACACTATTTCTATTTTTGTCATTTTTTTCTCTCTGCTGAGATTAGATGGAATGCTGTTTTTCATATTCCAACGCAGAAAAGTGAATTCGTTTAAAATTGTTTTGCAAATGAAACTATTATTATGCATTCATGTTTTTCACTCCACCTTACATAATTTCCATGGAAAACTTTTTTCTACTTTTTACCTTTCTGCTACGATTATACCTTGTATTCAAGCATTGTTATACTAGATACTTAACATCATGCTATTCCATCTAAGTAGCACAAACATTTGACACATTCATTAAACATTTATTCACTATATTCATCCTGTAATTAATCTTCGCCAAATGTCACATAACTTTCGCTTCATCCACATTCATAATTCCTTTAATATAAGCTCGTTTATTCCTTCTACTTGGAATCTTTAGTTCACCCAGTAAACCTTAAATCATTTATTCCTAGATCGTCCCCACGCAATTTCTTACTCTCAATTTCACTAATTTTTCATTCGACATACGAGTACGTTCCACATGCTCAAAACAAGTTCGCACTCTTCTACTTTCATTACATTACAACATTGTTAATTAGTTATTTGTAGAACTAGTACAAAATCAATACTTTTGCTTCATGAATTTTAAGTTTGATGCACGATGGCGAAGTCGGAATGATCAATTAAATGGATGAAAAAAAAAAGTTTATATTATGAGTTACATACGTAACTTTTTTATTACGTTGATTACAAAATTAAAAATATTTTTCTGCAACTACTGAAAAACATGACATTTTGACGTCGCTATGAATATGCAAAATTTGTGTTTTCTTTCACGTTTGAAAATATAATTATTTTTTTCACGTGTGAAAAAATAATTATTTTTTTCAACAACTTGAATATGACACTATTCTTTCAACTTTTTCAGTAGTAAAAGAACGCGATTTCAGGAATGTGTACGATACCATGGATACTTCATCTTTTTTGGACCTAAGACCAAGAATAGCATTTATGCACAACCGGGCCGAAATTAATGGATTTTAGCCCTAAAAAGCGGGCTTAAATACTTGTTTTGGCCCTAGGGGCATAAAAAACTAATTTCTGTGAATATATAAATAAAATGACAATTTTTGTTTATTGTGAGTACTTGATTTTACAAAATATAATTTTGACATATAACCTATGTACATATTTTAATCTTTTGAACATATAATTAAATGTTACTTTGATGTGCATAAAATATTGTATGTACCACTGGTGAAATTAGCGTTTCTGACCCTGAGCATGTTATTAGCCCTCGGCGCTTTGCGTCTCGTGCTAATAATCATGCCGCGGGCAAGAAACGCATGTTTTCACCCTTGATACATAAAAAACTATTTTGCACAACCGGGCCGAAATTCATGTAAGTTTAGCCCTAAAAAACGGGCTTAAACGCTTTGCGCCTCGTGCTAATAATCATGCCGCGGGCCAGAAACGCTTCTTTTCACCCTTGATACACAAATAACTATTTTACTACAATTGTCATGGAGACGATCAATATGCAAAAGAATTATTATTTTGTAGGTTATGTAGTTTGTTTCGCTGCAACTATTTGTTTGCACATTGTCAGCGTGCGATAAACAAACACAAGATCATTAAAAAAAAATATATATATATATATATATATATCCTTCAATAGTTATGGCATGGCTAGCTCAGTGGTATGGAGTCGGCCTGTGGATCTTGAGAACCCTGGTTCGATTCCCATAGGCTCCTCCACCACTAACATCTTTGGGGGCCGTGATTTGACGACTGGTAACAGCACTTCACGCGCAAAATATATCACTTACCGAGATCTGCTTCGGCAGAGTGCCACACTCAGCAATGGGTAGAAGGCGTGATGATATATTTATTTATTTTTAATAGTTATCTTTATATTGAATTAGAGATTACCTCTAAATTTACCTGTGACAGAATCTTTCTTCTATTAGCATATCCTGCCAGAGTAAGAATGCTTGTCAGAAATTAATTGCAGTTTGAATCGAATAAATCAATGTTTGGTGCATATTTCAAGGATTCGTGCTACTCTATTTAATATAATACGGTGATGTTAGCATGCAATACGAAATGAAAATTAATCAATTAGAGTATAAATAAATAATAAATTGAATACAAATAACATCATCAATATAATTATAAAATTACAACCGTAAAAACATTTACTATTTACTTCTGTGGGAAAAATATTGTTACTTAGTATTTAGTTAACGAGCTATTATTAAAATGCACTTGTAATTAGGAACCAATACCATTCTGTGAACATTTGCACGTAGACAAACTAATTGTGTTTTAATTGTAAAGTTGTTTGTATGTTCTTGATTAAACAACTAAACTGATGTCTAAATTAATCGTTGTCGTTAAATTAACCTATAAATGTCACGCTTGATAATTTATCGCAGAAGACGTTACATTTAAACTGAGAACAGAACAGCAAGAGTAAGAGCTGTTACTATTCCAAGAGTTATGTTTCGCGTAGCCACGAATTCCAAGTTTTACAAGTCCTCAGTTTCTAGTGTGTGGTTATTGAACAAGAACTTGATACAAATAAATTACTAAGATTTCATGTATCGCTAAAATAACTAGATGTCATGTTATTAATAAAGTGTGGAGTCAAAATATGCGTGCAATATATGGACCGTTTATTTTGAAAGTGGTTAAATCCATTCTTTCTTATTTTGAGAAAATTAAAGGTTAAGATATGAATGGTTACACAATTTCTTTTACCGGCCAATTTTAAATTGGACAAAGAATGGGCATTTTTTAAGAAATTTAATACTAACTAGTTATAAATAAAAAGTTTATACTAAATTAAGCATAAATTATGTGATATGTCATTTTTTTAATTGGACTTACACTCAAAATAAAAGGTCCTGGTTCGATTCCCACAGGCGACAAAAATTTTTCATAATTTCAAAAGCTACCCCTGTGGCTCCTCCACCACTAACATCTTTGAGGGCCGTGATTTGACGTCTGGTAACTGCACTTCACGCGCAAAATATATCACTTACCGAGATCTGCTTCGGCAGAGTGCCACACTCAGTAATGGGTAGAAGGCGTAATGATATATTTATTTATTTACATATTTTTATATATTTAAAAAATCTTCAAACTATGCAAGATATATATGTAAACAAAACTGTACATATGCAATTTGAAAAAAATATGCAAAAAAACTTTTTTTTTTATGAAAATCTTTTTCTAATTTCCATTTTTACATAACAGTACACGAGTCGTATAAAAATAATTTAATATAATTATGGGGTAGGTGGTTCAGTGGTATCGAGTCCGCCTGTGGATTTGGGAACATTAGTTCGATTTCCACAGCCGACAAACAATTTTCACCATCTTATGGGGTGACTAGCTCAGTGGTATGAAGTCGGCCTGTGGATCCTGAGAATCCTGATTCGATTCCCACAGGCGACAAACAATTTTCATAATTTCAAAAAGCTACCCCTGTGGCTCCTCCACTACTAACATCTTTGGGGGCCGTGATTTGACGACTGATAACCGCACTTCACGCGCAAAATATATCACATACCAAGATCTGATTCGGCAGAGTGCCACAATAAGTATTGGGTAGAAGGCGTGATGATATATTTATTTTAGCAGATCTCGATAAGTGAGATATTTGTGCACGTAAAGTGCGGTTACCAGCCGTCAAAAGGATAAATGGCTAAAAATGAAAGTAAAACTTGCGTTTACTAATTAATAAATAAGAGGTCGTGTGTTCAAATCTGAGTTCTTCTTATATCAAAAAAATACGATTGTGTCTGAGTGGTTCGGATTCCACTATAAGCTGTAGGCCCCCTGTACTGTAATTGGGATTAAATTCCTGTTGTGGATAGTAACTAATAAATAAATAAAATAAATTGTAAATTTCCGTAACAAATGTATCTACGAGAAACAGTAGGAATACTAAATATGCGATAGTTAACATTGTATCAACCGAAACGCGACATCCATAGATATTAATGTTAGGTGAATTATTCATGCTACACGTTTATCAGTATCAGTGTAACCATGAACATATGGTTGACGCTTTAGCGCGCCCGGCTACTCACTTAAACCACAACCAAATTAATGAAATTGCAATTTATGACGAAAAGCCCATGACGTAGAATAGAGAATAGCAATGTTTGCGTCGCACTATCGCTGCCACTAAAATGTGCATTTATATTAAAACAAGTTTTTATCGGACAAACTTTTATTTACCAAAACGAAGTTGCTTGGTAACATTTGGACAGAATACTGGAGGGCAATTCTTGAAAAATTAGATGTCAGTGAGATTTGACAGAAGTGAAAAACAAACTCACGTTAGTGAGAAATCTGATTTGATTCCCAAAGTCAACAAACAATTTTCGCCACATTAAAATTACTCTCGGGGTGGCTAGCTCAGTCGGCCTGTGGATCCTGAGAACCCTGGTTCGCTCCCCAAAGCCGACAAACCTTTTCACCAAATTAAAAATTACCTTTGTGGCTCCTCTACCACTAACATCTTTGTGGTGATTTGACGGCTGGTACCTGCACTTCACGCGCATAAGTATATCACTTACCGAGATCTGCTTCGGCAGAGTGCCACACCCAGTAATGGGTAAAAGGCGTGATGATATATTTATTTATTTATTTTATTTTAGATTATAAATACGTTTTTTCACGACCGAGAGTAAATCGGAATCTATAGTATCAAAATCATGACAGAAATCATACAATTTAACCCGCTACGTTCCGATAAGACTAAACAGAGCTTTTTCTCCCGTTGTTAATAACGATAAAGTTGTCTTTAATAAATAACTATTTGTATTTGGAAGAAAAATGTATTATTTCCTGCTGCGAGTAACACATGATTATTTCTACGACCTTTCTTGCAAGTCAATTAAATGAAAATTAACAAAGTCAAACCAGAAAACTCGGTTCAAATAAACAAATTATAAGTTTATTTATAAATCTCGACATGTCAATACATCAAGCAAGATATATGATGATAATATTTAACAGATTAGATTCAAGGGAATAAACTAGAAAAATTGTACAACGCCAGCATCATAGAAATTACAAAGAATGAATAATGACCGTAATATTAAGTTAAAAACTATATAATTCCGTAGTGAAACTTTCTCCCATTTATCAATTAAAACGTCGGAAGCGTGCACGTCACATCACAAAATAAATTTCAGCTGTTATTTTATGTTTTTTAATCAAATGATATTAATGTCTATCAGTTTACAGTTCACAAAGTTAATGCCACGATTTTATAAAAAGCTTTTCACATTTTTATTTCTCTCATTAAGTTAGGAATGCGTTAAAAATGTTTTATAATTTTAGTAATTGCTAAAATCCGATGTACGTGAATGTGAAATATTTCTAGACCTTTTTTGCCTAGTGCAATGATTCTCAAACTTTTTGCTTGGCGGTATCATGAAAACACCTTTCCGTAGATTTTTTTAAACCATACTTTATATAAACGTACATAACATCATGTTATGTTCTATCAAATAAGTTAGCACGCATCTTTGAAACACTTACTAAACGTTTATTTATTATTGGTTGGATGATATTTATTTGCCTATTTGATTCATAGAAATAGATGTTATTTGAAATTCGGCTGATTTGATTAAAATTACTAAAAAATAGACTTTTGTTTAATATTATATCAGGATCTACAAGATATATACAAAGAAAAAATCAAGTAACAAAAGAAATGTATAAAAATCGTATTTTTGGTCTACAAAAATCCGCGTTACCAATAGTAACGATCTGTAAAGAAGTGATCGTTACAAATTTTTAGACATGTGCCCAGCTCTACCAAATACGATTTAAAAAGCATACTTTTTTATCAATTATAGAAAAAAACGGACCCCTAATTCTGTAACTCTACTATTATCTGTTAATCGGCTGTATCAAGTAACATATCTTTAATAATAAGCGACGTCGATAAATTTTACAAGCTTTGGCATCACGGGTTTTGTCTTGACGTTTGTCAAATTTGTATTTATATGAATAAAAATTTGACAAACATCAAAACGAAACCAATGTTGCCAAAGCTAAAAAAAGTTATCGATGTCGCTTATTATTAACGATGTGTTACATGATACAGCCGATAGATTGATAAGTTAATGACAACCCTTATTTTAATGATTAATTTGCAGATTACCACCATTAAAAAAATTAATTAACCCCATTTAATGGGGTTGCTAGTTCAGTGGTATGAAGTCGGCCTGTGGATCCTGAAAATCCTGGTTCGATTCCCACAGGCGACAAACAATTTTCATAATTTCAAATGCTACCTCTGTGGCTCCTCCACCACTAACATCTTTGGGGACCGTGATTTGACGACTGGTAACTGCACTTCACGCGCATAAATGTATCACTTACCGAGATCTGCTTCGGCAGAGTGCCACACCCAGTAATGAGTAGAAGGCGTGATGATATATTTATTTATTACCACCATTTCGGCATTCTGTGATAGGGTAAATTATTCTGGTTTCAGAATACCGAAATTGTGATCATCTGAAAAATAACCCTGGGGTATTGGCTCAGTGGTATCAAATCGGCCTGTGGGTTCAAAGAACCCTGGTTCGATCCCCACAACCGACAAAACATTTTCACCAATTTAAAATTACCCCTGTGACTCCCCCACTTACATCTTTGAGGGCCGTGATTTGACAGTTTCACGCGCATAAATATATCACTTACCGAGATCTGCTTCGGCAGCGTGCCACACCTAGTAATGGATAAAAAGGCGTCATGATATATTTATTTGGAAATTAACTTTTCGATTATTAACAGATAATGATACAGTTACAGAATACAGAAGTTTGTTCTAGTGAGCTCAATAGTGCGCCAAAATAAAACTACATTATGTAAAATATTAGATATCTGATTGAAATTGATCATGAATGGTAGTGAACGAACGTGAACATAAAAGGAGATTAGTTTGTTGGAATCTGCATGTAATAAGATCTGCGCGATGGTTAGAGAACTGATTCGGAAGAGAAGTAAAATTGACATAAAGTTGAAGTTAAACCCTAAGTCTTTAGAAAGTTTAACCAAGAAATTTATTTTGTCAGTGTGTAGGGTCTTATTAACCGTTTCCGTCGTTTCCAAGTTGAAACGAATCGCCATAAAGTTAGGATCTTAACAATGTAAGGTCAATGTTGAAAGCGAAACACGCAAGTAAATTCCCCGGGGGCAGTAAGCAAATTGTTAGAAGAAGATTGTGCGTGCGCGTGCGAGCCGCACAAGTCGGAAGCGTTCGCATTTGTTTTGTGGGATTTCCAAAAGAGGGCAATAGTGTGACGTTTATTTGTATTCAAGTCTGGCTGACACGAGCAGAAACAACGTTCTACTGATGCGCCCTGGGAGCAGCCGTCTCGCTGCTTTAAATAAAGAGCCCTAATATTTCACTGCGACTTAAGAATTCTCATTTTAATCTACATAAAGTTGGTGCTGGTGCGTTGTACGCTCGGTGACGCTGAGTTATCCCTTTAATACCAGTCCTCGGCCAATTAAAAACTTTGATTTGGTTTCTGCTTCCCATGATTCCTGATTCACGCAAACATTTTCTCCTGTTCACTCACTTCTTTCTCACTCTCTTCATTATCGGTTCTATTGTCCTTTTTTTTCTAATCAATTATCGAGGTGAATATTAATTTCGACATTATTTAGTTTTGATTAAATTTTTCATGATTACACGCAGCCAGGACTTGATTAAGACGCAATTCACTTTATACTCGTAAAAATTAGAAATAATAATTTTAGATGTAAAATAAATAAATATATCATCACGCCTTTTACCTATTATTGGGTGTGGCGCTCTTACATAGCAGATCTTGGTAAGTGATATATTTTGCGCGTGAAGTGCGGTTATTAGCCGTCAAATCACGGCCTTCAATTATGTTAGTGGAGGAAGAGACACAGGGGTAGTTTTAATGTGGTGAAAATAGGAGAGAACCGAGTCACAAAATTGTGTTGAATAGTTTTATTAACTTTTTGTAGTCGCATCATTCAAAATAAGGTTTACATCATCTTGGAAACAGTTGGAAAGTTTGATTTTGCGCACTAATGCGCAAAGTAATTGAAAAAACACCCATTTTTATGGTTCTAAATTAATACGCTAATTGTACAGGGTGATCAAAAGGAATTGTTATAGTTGTCAATACAATTCCAGAGATCTTTTTATTCCACAATTGGCACAACGTCAGATAAAGGCGGAAATGCTATTTGACATTTCTAATAAATACAAATAGGTTATGTCAGAAGTCTGACAGCTAATAGAATTTTGACTTTTTAAGTAATAGAAATACTTTAGAAATAAATGTAATAATAAATGTACTCAAATTTAAATTTTAAATGTCACTGTCAACAACAGGAAATGAATTTATGTATCAGGCTTACCAATTTCAAGTAGTTTTTTTTATTGCCAACTGTAACAATTCCTTTTGATCGCCCTGTACTTATATACACACATTTTAAGAAATTTATAAAAGGAATAGAGACATGAGCTTATAATGCAATCAATCAGACATATTTTAACAAACTTTATGAGAAAAAATAAACAGTTTGTTTTCAAATAACAAATGTCAATTCATAGCATAGCATATAAATTCACGCTTCAGATTTAATAAATTCCCTCATTATCGATTATATAATTTTTGCTCGTTTCAAAAAGCAATGTACAAAACTTGTGCATAAAGACGTCATTTGCACCATTCGCGCACTTGTTATGTAAATAACTATTAAATGAATACTTTAATCTGTTATTAGAAATGTTTAAAAGTTGATACATATTAAGTGATTATTTTAGACTAGAGAAAAATTTGGTTGACGCCCGGATTTGAACCTGGTTTTCTATAATACAGAGATAGTGTCGATCATATGACTTCTCATAAACTGAAGACTGATTTTACCAAATGAAATTTATTTGAATCTCGTTTACAATCACAATAATATAATATGGGATGGAGGGAGTGCTATGAGGCGCCGTTTGCGACAATATACAGACTCGTAAATATACAATTCTTTTCACAATATATACTAAATTTTTGACAATATTACATAAAATATTGTATATATATTAAATTTATTACAATATCACAAAAAATATTGTATATATACAAATTTTGTGTACTGTATTAAGAAAATCGGGTATATTATAAACCTGTATATTGTGATATTTTTGTCGCGTTAAAAATATATACAGAATAGGATTGTGCCACTTATTCAGAGATGGCGCTGAATTTCAGGTAGTTCACGCTGCATTTTGGAGAGATAGTGCAACATTCGAACGAAATGGCGCTATGAAATGTACACCCAAGGGGTGTACAAAATATTATTTTTAATCTTTTTCTCCAGATTTAAAATAACTATCTTAGGTTTAGTTTAAGTAACATTAACAAAACTGGAATTTCTTTATAGCTAACGGAAATGAGATTACAATTTTTAAGTAACCTAAAAATAAATACTTCTAAATTTGTATGTTATGGAAAATTATATCATTGTTATGATAAATTCATATTACATAGAGACATTATAAATAGTTATTTGTTAAACTAGAGAAGAAAGTGCCTCTTTTTTCCACTCGCTCATGAGGCAATTCGAGCGAGAGTGGAAAAAACTCTTTCTTCTCGTGTTAGACACCACATTTTTTCACGACATGTTTCTAAAAACGATTGTCTCGAACCTTCAATACATTTTAAGAAAAGATTAGTAGAATAAGGGCCAGTTTTTCAATCGCCGGTTTACGCTCGATTAATGTTAACCATGATTAAATAATAATGGAAACCATAGTTTCCATTATTATTTAATCATGGTTAACATTAATCGGTGTTTGTTTATTTGAATCAAAATAGTTTATATTGACATGACTAGTAGAATGAGGGTAATATTTTATTTATTTGAATCAAAATAGTTTATATTGACATTACAGTTAGTGCAATATCTGTTCTTGGATTTATCGGGTAACAGTTTGTCATTAGTACCTTCTGCAATGTGTCTTATTTCGGGATGTGTATGTGGTTGTCTAATGTAGATAGATATTTCCTATATGTATTTTTTAATGTAATGAAAAAAATGTTCTCTTCATTTCTTTTACAAATAGTTTTTGCTTTCGTTGTTAGTTATAGTCATAGTTACATCCCCAAATATATTTATTATTTATGTTTTATTTAATATTTGAGCCATTTATAGTAAATTTATAATTTCTCCGATTTTTTATTCTATTTTTTCTGAACATTTGACTATTATTTATTAAGGGCTACTTATCAACTTATGGCACAATGGTAGCTAGCCGGGTTGTGGAAATTAGAACCCGAGTTCAATTCCCATAGCCGGCAACTGATTTTCACCACATTTAAAATTATCCCTGTGGCTCCCTCACCACTTACATCTCTGGAAGACTGTAATTTGATGGCTGGTAACCGCACTTCACGCGTATAAATAAATCACTTATCAAGATCTGTCCCGGCAGACTGCCACACATGGAAATGGGTAAAAGGTGTGATGATTATTTATTTAACTAGGGAATAAAGAGTAAATAAAAAAAAATGTTGATCTCTAAGGTAACCAATAATTATTGCAAAGCAATTGTTCCAAATATTAAAATAAAGTAGTAGTCTTGTGAATAACAACAAAATATTCCGAAAATAAAAAAAACCAAAAAGTAAACATAAATTTATAATACATGTTTCAAAAATGACGCCATTACCAAAAAAAAAAACAATAATTTTAGTTAAGACCAAAGATACTTTGCATTAATAATTATTATTATTTGTGTACATAGACAGAAGTTAAACTTTGTGTTTGTAATCAATCGAGGCAAATAAATCACATAAGTACTCATAAAAAGGAGTACCGGGGTGCAGATGAGATAACTTATGCAAATCTATTGTTTATCTACGTTCTTTATTAATCGGTGTTATTCATTGACATCTTCTACATTTAAAAATTGTTTTTGTTCGCATTTCGATCATCTTCCACATACTTAGTTAATTTTAATCTAGTTTTTACAGTAACTAATCAAGTAAAAGAAGAAATGTTAACTAAACATATGCAATATTGAAATATCTACACTTTTTATTTGAATATTTTCTATTTAAATTTTATTGGGACACAACGGCTGCGCAAAAAATTATTTTTAAATTTATAGCCGGTGGAGCTTCTTAATACCTTGAGTATTCAAGATATAGGACATAAAACTTATTTGGCTAAGTTGTGAAATAAAAAGTAATAATTTATTTGTAAAAGTTTTGTCATTTATTAGTCAAATATTTGTTTTCTCTTGTCTTGGGACAACAAAATAGAAAACTATACCTATTTATTGTTTAATTAAAAATATTTGTTGGCGTCAATGAAATAGGCAACCATTTACTCACTAAAACTTTGGTCATCCTTGATTTTTACACTATTGGTAAAGTAGGAAATTAATTTAAATTGCTACAGAACACTGTAATAAGCAGAGCCATCTTGCGGCAAATGTTCTAATCCTAGTCTGTATTCTAGAATTATGTCTGATATACGCATTTGAAGTACGACAAAATGCAAGAGGTAATATTTTACACAGTTGCTATTTTTCAATTTATTTAGTATATTTCCTCAAAATGTGTAATATTTTACTACATAAATCTTGTATATACGTTTAATCATAGAATATATTGTTTTAATTTACATGAAATATTCAAAACGTTTTGTCGCAAACGGCGCCTCATAGAGTGCGGCACTATTTTATTACAATATCTCGTTTCCGATTCTGTTTCTTGTTCATGGGATATTTATTTGGTAATTTATTTTGCTGGGACTATTAGCAACCGTCGATTCTAATTTAATTCGTAAATAACAGGCGACACCGAACAGCGTCTCGTAAATCTCCAACAAAACGAAATACGGATTCATAGGCCTCTGGCTTCGCTCTCGCTCGCGTTCCAGCCTTCCAAATAGGGAACAGAGCTTCAACAGCGCCGCACGCGACTCACTTCGTAATTTCATTAGAAAACGATTTAAGACACTGATTTGTCCCGTCTGTTTAATGTTACGTACTTATTTATTCTTACATCCAAGATTTAGAATATTGGCTCAAATAGGCTTTCAATAAAGCGATACTTAAATAATGGTATTTGTTGTATTGAATTCTTCTGCGTAAAAGGCGTGACGATATATTTATTCTTTTTTATTCGTTTATTTTTCTTGACGTGTTGACAATTTTAAATAATTCTTTGATAATTACCTATCATTTGACATAAACAAAAAATTCGACTGAGATTATTCTCAGAAATAATTACAAGAATCTGCTACGGTAGAGTGCCACACCCACGTTCACTGTGGCTGTATTTATTTGGCATTTTTAGAGTAACCCGGTAGGTTATTTTTGTTTAATTGGCATGTTTAAGGTAACCCAGAATAGTTCCTGAACTGATCCTATTGCCCCAGCTACATACTTTGCTGGGTTGGAAAACTGAACCCGTTTTCTACATCTAATCAATCAACTTGTATTCCTTGTTATTCATTTTGAATTGGTGGCATCACAATTTGTATTTAATCAGATGGCATTTAGAACGTGCATTGAGATTTTGAATGTATTCCTATTTTTTACAACTGAAATCAGATGCATCATTTATTTGGAAGTAACAGGAGTTAGTTATAGAGCAGTTCAGAATTGAACCCAAAGTTCCCAAACAAATACGGTCTATAATAATGACAGGATTGGTTAAAATGCACATACGTGACTGTTAATAAAATAGTTAATTGGTTTTGAGTAACGTCAAAAAATAATCTGCATAAAAATGTGCTTGGTTGAAAAATTTGTAACAAAAAATGCACACTTTATTTGATAGTACAAACTTAAATTAAATATTTGAAAATTGTAGGTTTGAAATTGCATTTCACCTTATTGACATTTATAATTAATACAAGCTTGTTATTCCTTTACCAAAGTAGATTCAACGATGTATGTGGATGGTCTTCAAAATTAGAAAACATATTTGAATCAGACAAGTGTGAATTTTATGTAGCATGTGTAGATAAGTAGCTTTGTATAATTACAGTAAACTTAATAGGATTACATGGGTGAAAATACAGCAAGGCAACTTTGAACATCGCACATTTTCGTGAAATTAGAGCAAACGTGAAACCTTTCACATACTTCCGGTTTCTGCATCAGCTCTGGCATTGGGAATGTAATTTGTTAACGCGGCTTATGGCAGAGCGATGCCGACGCCGACGCCAGCATTCCACAAGGCTGGTAACTCGTCACCCTTTGATGTGCTCAAGTCGGCGACCGATTAATCAATTACCCTCGCACCTGTGCACCGGTTCAGTTACTATCGACTCCATGGTACTATCGCTAAATCTAATACCGAGGGAGTATGAACAATGGCCATCGACTATAGATCGCCAAGATGCCACGAGCAACGCAGCCATGTATGATGCTATCTCAAGACATCATTGACGCGTAATACAGTAATACTCGTATATCGTAGGGAAGGGTGTTCTACTCGTATGTGGGATTTGATTCGAGCTTGACATCTTTCTAAAATATATCTGATTCTCTTGTAATTAGGGATTTGATCTATAAAAGAGTGATGTACAAGGGTAGGGTGAAAAGTCCCTCAAAAATAAAACAGATGGCGCCACAATCGCAAATCTCATGTGACAAAAATCTCTTTACCGTATACCTATATTATAAGGGGTATATTTTATATTAATGATAAAATGAACTTTGTGGATTTGGAGAATATATAAAGATGTTCAATTTGAAACTTTGTTCAAATATTTGTAAATAAAATAAATAAATATAAATATATCATCACGCCTCTTACTCATTACTGGCTGTGGCACTACACCGTAGCAGATCTCGGTAAATGATATATTTATGCGCGTGAAGTGCGGTTACCAGCCGTTAAATCACGACCTCCATAGATGTTAGTGGAGGAGAAGCCACGGAGGTAATTTTAATGTGGTGATAATTGTTTGTCGATTGTGGAAATCGAACCGAGGTTCTCAAATCCACAGACTGGCTCGACACCACTGAGCCATATAAACATAAAACTACCCTTGTGGCTTCCTCTCCACTACCATCCTTGGAGGCCGAGATTTGACGGTTGGTAAAATGTATCACTTACCGAGATGTACTAGAGCCACACCCAGTAATGGATAGAAGGAATGGTGATATATTTATTTATTTATTTGAATTGTTTTTAAATATTGTCAATTTTATTTTTGCGCAGATTTTCAGCATTGAAACAATGTTTCAAGTTTAAATCCGGTTCATTTCTTTGCATGCAGAAGAACAAAAAAAAAAGAATAGATGACAAGGAGATTGAATAGCCGGTCGGCAGACAGCAGACAGAGACCCACAGCAAGCTTGAAGGTTCGCAGCGTGGCAAGGCTGAGTTTCCGAATTAATTCGGAATATTCAGATGAGGCGGTTTCGGCGGGATAATGCGTACCGTCCCAGGCTGATCCTGGGCGGAGCAAGCGCCACCAAATCTTCCGCCACCGCCGCCAACGTCGCGCCGCTACTTCCCCGGGTTTAGTTTTAATTAATGTAATTACATCCAGTCGGCCATGCACCGACTTGCCGCACCGCGACCCATCATGCCGCCATTGTATGGGAGGTATGTGTGTATGTGTGTGTGTAGGTGCCCTACAACATCTTTGAAATGCAAACGTGTTGTTTGGCTTCTCTAACTCGGTTTAGGTAAGCGTTGGAAAATTGTTGTATTATCAATGTTATGGTATACTTTCATTTTGTATGGGTGCACGTTAGACTAAATTGGTAATCTTAATTAGGTAACTTAATATCGATTTTGTTTTAAATTAAAAATGTTTTCTGCGCTACCCAATAAATAAAACATAAAACTTAAATAAAACTTGAGTTTCAAGCAAAATATCGTGCGTTCAACGTATATAATCAACGATCAGACCTTCTCGTTGGGCTCCGCGGACACTAATATCGCGCGTTTTATATAACGTGAAACATGAACTTCGCAATTTCTATAGTAACTAATTAACAGCAATGTATAAAAGCGTTCAATTTAAAATAAAACATAAGCTGTCATTGCCAACTATATTTACCTGTCTTTTGAGGTTATATTAGTGTAAATAAGAAAAAATAGGAAAAAACAAATTTTCCATCACTTGCCACAAATTTCACAAAAATTTGCAGCAATCGTTAAATTTGTTTGTATCAAAGCAGGACAAAATAGGATTAAAATGTGTCACCTTAACAAAGAACATATCTCATTTCAAAAAGTTGTCATACAAATTTTGTGCTTTATGTAATATTAATTAATGACTTTAATAACTACAAGGTTCAATTAAAAGTTAATTATTAATGAGTTGTAATAGTATATTAATATTAAATTATTAATCTATTTTAATAATTATCATTTATCGTGCCGACAAATTACATATTTGATATATAATTTTTGTTGTTAGTTTCAGGGTCATTTTCACCAATTTCTATTAAACCAACAGTTAATTATCAGTTAGTTAAATTTACATTAATTAGATTATTGTCAATTAAAATTAACTAAGTTTGGTGTATTTGAAATAGACAGTTATTTTAAAAATTAAATATGAAAAAAAGGAAAAAATTTTCCAACACTTGTCAAAGTTCCACAAACTTACAGCACATTTGTCTTTGTTTTATTTATTCATTGACATTTTGTATTTGTATTAATTATCTTGAACAGATTCTACGATTATATTAAATCTACAGAATAAAATACCTGATCATGATTGTTGAAAACTGCCCTTACTATATCGATGTACAAGTTGTTCGTCTTTAAATTCTGAGAGAGTTCAGCTTCTGCAAAATCTTTCCAGAGGGAGTGTGAATTCTATATTTTGCTGTCCCTACGGTTCTATGGTCCTTGGTATTAGATCCACCCTAACTTATAATTGCACCCTTATTGCTTTTTTAATTATTTTATTCTCATAATGGGGTGGTAAACGGTTATATTTAATAATTTTGATATAAAACAAACAGCTTCATAAAAAAGATTAAATTTGGAAGTAACCAACTTCTTTTTTATACCAAATTGTAATTTCTGGTATTAAAGTTATTAACGAAACAAAATATGGTTGTAATTAAATTTAGACTTGAGTTATTAACACAGTAAGATTTTCGTAAGAAAACTCCAATGATTTCATTACATAAACTAAATAAAGGCCGCAAGAATGAAGAAATAACAAACAGGTACAAACAAGTTGCATTTGTATATTCGTGCGGTATTTACTTAGTTCATGCAATAGAATGAATGCAACATTCTTCTTATGGAAATCTAGCTGTAGTTCTTCATTCTTCATACATCATTTTGGTTAGTACAATGTCGTAATTTTATGTTATTTACCTACCCATAACAAAAATGTATCATTAAAAAATAGTTATTTTTGTATTAAGTGCACGAAATGAGTGTTTTTTTTGTTGCGCGTGAGAATGCCATGCTAACGCGCCAAATAACACGAATTTCGGCCACGAAATACAAATAACATTTTTTCTACAACTGTCAAAAAGGAATAATACAATAATTATTGATTTATTTAAGTAGATTGAAAGGAAAAAATCTAACAGGCAGATTCATAAAGCGGATTAGCGATAACACCATTTTTTATTTCGTTTTTAACTCTCGTTTCAATGTATGAAACAAGTTTATTTTAAACTGAGTTAAAAAGAGAGTTAACTAGCATCAAATTTAGTTTATTTCTTTAATCTGTTTTAAATTGAAACAGAGTTATAGATAATATTAAAAACGATGTTAGCGCTAATCCGTTTTGTGAATCTGCCTGTTTAATAATATAAATTTGATGTGTTGTAACCAAGGAAACGTGAAAATGTTTGATAAATAATTTTTGACGTTAATTTTTCAACTATATATTGTCAAAAAAGAAATTTCTTAGCCAACTATATAAAAATTGCTTAACAACTTTTTTGAGTGCTTCATCAGAAGCAAATTGCGTTGCTCTAAGATATTTTTCAAATTTTGTAAATAAAGTCTGATGGCGCTAAATCAGGGCTATGAGTCTGGCAGTATTACCACCTTTATTATTATTATTTTTAATAAAAATTCTGTACTAAAAATAAATGAATGCGATATAGGAAAAATAGTATGAAAAACACATGTTACACTGACCAATTGTAACATTTGTTTCTTCAATATACTATTGTGTATCAAATTACATTCATTTAGGGCTAGTTTTTCAATCACCGATTAATAATGGAAACTATGGTTACCATTATTATTTAATCATGATTAACATTAATCGAGAGTAAACCGGCGATTGAAAAACTGGCCCTTACTGCACTTATTTCTCCTCATTTATTATAAAATTAAAGACTGTCTACTAAAACTTTTAAAAATAAAGTAGAAAATATGGTCTGCGCTTATACATTTTTATTTATTACATGTAATATCGGGGAACGTACACCAGGGTTTCAAAGTGTATGAAGACCATTTTTATCTAGGTTAACCGACCTCGTACTTGTCATATTACTCAAGATTCCCTTGATACTCATTTTACTTCGAACAACGTATGTTTTAAATAAATATTTTTCGATTTATTATTTATTTTCCTTGGGCTATCATCTCGTGCCATTGCTTAAACTTTAAAATATTTCATGTACTTCGTAAAACATAAATGAAGGTTATATTTTTAAGCAGTATTGCCAGATTATTTATTTACTTATGCTACTATGAACAAGAGGAACATAATTCCAATTACAGTACGGAGCCCGGACTCACCGAGTCGCACTGTGGTGGTTCATATATTTATTTTTTAGCTACAGTGGGATTCGAACTTACTATCTTAGGATTAAAACTCCGTAGCGTTAACCACACAGAAACATATAAAACGGTGTATAATTATACGCTGTCAAATTTTATTACTTGCACTTAAATTTTCAATACAGGGTGTTTGTCGTAAGATCATCACCACGAATATTTCGTTTATTTTGAGAGATAAAAAAAAATGTTTTTACGCAAAGTTAAACTAGATAATATGATAATAATAAGAATTTTGAGTCACTTCCGGTTTAGCGAATATAGGGTTAACTATAAATCTAGCACAGGGAATCGATATTTTTATATATTTATTTCAAAATGTACATAAAATTAGCTTCACAACGATATCAAAATATTAAATTTTACTTCAACCATTTAAAAATGCTGGAAAGCTGGGTTTTTCTGTAATTGGAAAAATCCAGCAAAAGCTGAGTTTCTGGCAACACTGTCGGTATAGTCCCACTAGAGTACGAAAGTTGACGTTTAAATTATAATATGGTTGTGGTTTCTTTTCATAGGTTTGCGTATGCAAAATGTATGAAAGTAATATGACCTTTATGTATTTTGCCATGAAGAACTAGACTTGTAAGAAACCCTAAATACTTAAGTAATATCTGTATCTGCAAAATATCCAAATAACAACACAAGGGTGTATTTTGAATTTTGATATAATTTTTGTATTTCATTATTTTACATATTTAAATCGTATGTATAAACAAAAAATATACAATAGATACATCTATTCAGAATCATCACTACCAGAATCGTCAGAGTTTAAATTTATTATTAGTTGATTACTCATAGCACTTAAATATTTTATGACAAATATTTGTCACAAATTATCATTTTGACGAAAACTTAGAATATGATAATTATATTTTGTTATTCGAAGATTATAACTGTACTGCAGTGAACCATCTATTTAAAGGCAAACATGTTCATGTTTTTTCTGGAATTTTCAAATGAAACATTTGACTGGATACCTGGACACAGACCCTTGGTTCCTACGAAAAGAAATCACAACCACATAATAATTTAAACGCCAACCTTCATAATCTGGTGAAACTATAACCAGGTTTATTTTTTATTGCTCTGCGTTTATTCAAATACCAGTTTATGGAACGTAACCTGTCAATATTTTATTGTTTCTTAACCCTACATAAGTTTCACATTATCATTGGTAAAATTTAATATATTTTCTATAGATTCAATCAAAGTCGTAATTATTTTCCGTTTTGCAATTTCCCTTGGCTTGCAGAAAGTTTCCCCAGTTGGTAATTCGCAAGACAGCGTAGGATAAATTAATGAAGCGAAATGGTATTCTCACTCTAGAAAACATAGTAATTCTAGTCCATTATATTGTGAAAAGCTGGCATAATTAATGGCTGACAGGCAGCGGACAAGGGTTTCGTCTGCGGTCAAAATAACAATCGTATTAGGTTCAGTGGAGGCCCAGTAACGCAACGCATATTCAATGGAAAATAACACAAACAATTGCGCTGTGATCGATATACCCCGCTCTCATTCAATTTCATACAGACGATCAAACTAGCAAAAAACACTCGCTGCAGACAGAGTTTATTTGCGGTATTGTAAAATGTCACTTTTGGCTTTTTGCAGGGTAATTTCCCTTGACCTGTTTTCAAACAAACGTACTGAAAAACACTTGGATATTTAACCAACAAGCTTAGTTTCATTTTCATACTGATATACCTCTCTAGTTTGTAACTTTCCCCTATATACGGGAGACGCCCGGACTCGAACCGAGAACCTTCAGCTTGCCGGGCTGATGCTTTAACCACTAAGCCACGGCTCCGCTGAACGATATAGGCGTCAACCGAATTTATCTGTCATAGTGTCTAACACAGAATCGATCCCAAGAAGGTCCTCAGTTTGAATCCGGGCGTCTCCCGAATTTTTCTGTCATAAACTTTAAATTTATCAAACTTCAAAGTCATTCATATGATTTAAAACTCCTGAAATTTCCCCTATATGCTGTAACTGGATCTTTATCTGTTAATAAATAAATAAATATATCATTACGCCTTCTACCCATTACTGGGTATGGCACTCTGCCGAAGCAGATCACGGTAAGTGATATATTTAACGCGTGAAGTGCGGTTACCAGTCGTCAAATTACAGCCCCCAAAGATGTTAGTGGTGGAAAAGCCACAGGGGTAGTTTTTGAAATTATGACAATTGTTTGTCGCCTGTGGGAATCGAACCAGGGTTCTCAGGATCCACAGGCCGACTTCATACCACTGAACTAGCCACCCCATCATCTGTTAATGATCGATAAGTTAATGATAACTTTTATTTTACATGATTACTGTATAGATTAATATAATTTTGGTATTCTGTGGCCAGAATAATTTATCCTGAAATTTATGTTATGTATATTCATTTTGTTTACTTTTTAAAAATAATAAAATATAATGACAGATCACTGAGAGTTCCATAAAAAGTGTGAACAAAAATAGTATTTTTTACGAAACAAAAATAGAACAGAAGTAACAAAGTAAAAGATTTTGATCATTATTTTTCAGTAATCCTGGCGGTATATAATTTTCCTCCTTATAATTTAATTTAATCAATTACTAAGTATTTAGGTATAAAATAATAATTAAATTATAATTGGTTAATATACTTATTAAATAAGAGTCGATTTTCATGTCAAGTCTTTAAGTATATGCAAGAGTCATGGAATCGGGACTGCCTATGACACATAACAAAAATAAAGAAAAAATTTAAATACAATCATATTAGAATCCAGTGTGACCGTGGCGTAGATGGTTAGCGCGTATGGTCGGAGTTTTTAAGGTCCTAGGTTCGAAACCTGGCGATATTCCAATTTTTCCCTATATAATTTATTTTTTTATGGGGTAGGTGGCCTGTGGATTTGAAAACCCGTGTTCGATTCCCACAGCCGATAAACAATTTTCATTACATTAAAACTACCCCTGTGGCTCCCCCTCCACTCAAATCTTCGGAGGGCGCGATTTGACAGCAGGTAACCGCACTTCACGCGCAAAATATATAACTTACCGCAAAGTGCTACACCCAGTATTGGGCACATGGAGCAATGATATATTTTTTTTTTTATTTTATTAAATATTCTAATGAATAGATTACCTTTTCGTACAAATAATCAACCAAAAATGTCACTTTTTGACACAATCGAATAAAAAAGAAATTTATATATAAATATAAATTATATACGTTTTACACATTATCTACGAAGAAAAAACAACCATCATTCGACTAAAAATCCCAAGATTGTTAGTTTATCTGTTATCAACATATTTGCTTGCTGTCAGCTACACAGATTAATTCCCTTATGTTTGTTATCGCGGTTTCATCGAAACTCAAAAGTATTTTATTCCGCGCTGTAGCAAACAATTTTATTTTCAATAAAAATTTATGAATAATTTTTTGGTGGAAGAGTTGATAACAGGTTAAGCAAATATTTATTTTATCACAATTTCCATAAAAATATTTACGAAAATTTTCGTATAAAAATTTGTTGATAATATAGAACGAAGCGTAGAAGTAAAAGTTTCCGCAAAGTTTGCCCTGCAGCAATCTTATTTTACACATCGCCGTCGGATTAATTTCATGTACTCGTATTTATGACTATAAAGGTTTATTTATCCGGCGTCTCTGTCAGCGTATGAAGACAAGGTACGAGCGTTTTGCGTTTACGAGTCGGGAAATACATTATCTGCTGCTTCTAAAGGTACCTAGTTGCTTTCTCCTGCAGCATGTTGTAGACATCTTCCTAATTAAAATGAGACAAACGACTTTGCAAGTCACTATAGCAACGTCCAACGACCAACGTAAGAAAGATTTGTATGCTGAACTGGATAAAACTACTTCGCTGCAAACAACGCAGAAATAATAGTATTTCTCTGGTATTACGATAATCTTTCTAGCTTACTGCTCTAATAAGATGTTCTCAACAAACACACAATACCATAGTATTAAAAACGATCCTTTGTGAGTGAAACAGGATTTCATTATAATATTTCAAATATTATATCGCGTTAACTTGAGAAAATATAACGTACGATGCACTGTAAATGAGAGCTTTTAGGTCAGGAATGTAGTTTGAGAAATCGAACCCCGAAGGGTCTAGATTTCCTAAATTAAAAAAAAAACAGTTACAGTTCGAGGTTAGTAAGCTATTTTTTACAATACTTGTATAAATAGAAAAAAAGAAAAATAGGTTTCAAAATTGACAGCTGTCAAATTGTTGTCAAGATATATAGGACCTTGATATGTAATATTTACTTACAGTTCATGGTGGATAGTAAGTAAATATTAAAGTCCTGATGTAACCATGGAAACCACTGACAAATATTGTAAAAAATAGGTTTCAAAATTGACAGCTGTCAAATTGTTGTCAAAATAAACAGGGCCGTGATAGGTTATATTTACTTACTGTTCACGGTGGACAGTAAGTAAATATTAAAGTCCTAATGTAACCATGGAAACCACTGTGCAATAAAAGTTGCACTTACTGTGTTTCAATTTTGTTATTAGTAGATAACTTACAGTACAAGTATTGTAAAAACTAGGTTTCAAAATTAACAGCTGTCAAATTGTTGTCAAAATAAACAGGACCTTGATATGTAATATTTACTTACTCTTTACGGTGGGCAGTAAGTAAATATTAAAGTCCTGATGTAATCATGGAAACCACTGTGCAATAAAAGTTGCACTTACTGTATTTAAATGTTATTATTAATAGGTAACTTACAGAACAAGTATTGTACAAAATAGGTTTCAAAATTGACAGCAGTCAAATTGTTGTCAAAATAAACAGGACCTTGATATGTTATATTTACTTACTGTTCACGGTGGACAGTAAGTAAGTATTAAAGTCCTGATGTAACCATAGAAACCACTGTGCAATAAAAGTTACACTTACTGTGTTTCCATTTTGCCATTAATAGGTAACTTACAGTATAATGCTGGGTTGCAAGAAAAAAATAAAGAGCTCTTTAGTTAAAGAACTGTTTATCTAGCAACAGTATCAATAGCGATTTTCTGAAATTTATTGAACAGTTAATTGCTAATGAACCGATAAAACTTTCATGCAATCCAGCATATATAATGTAAAAATTATATTTTAGTAGACGATTCTATCCACAAAGTTTATCTTTTTTTATATAATACTACTTTATTGGCACAATCCTCTTAAATTGCTAAAGTATCACATATTTGTTGAAAATAAGAAAGTAACGTGGATTTGTGAACCCGGGTTCGATGCCCACAGCTTTCAAACAATTTTGTTCATATTAAAACTACCCTTGTAGCTCTCCCTCCATTGGCATCCTTGAGGAGCGTGATTTAACAGCTGGTAACCGCACTTTGCACGTAAAATATATCACTTATCGAGATCTCCTGTAGCAGAGTGCCACACCCAGTAATAGGTAGAAAACATGATCATATATTTAAATTTACTTATTTTACATTGCTTCAAAGATTGTATATTTTATTTACGCCTACTGAATTATTAATTTTATTATGAGGCTAATTCTTTACTAATTAGTTAAGTAATAACTGTCCAATACATTTGAATTTTCTAACCATAAAGAAGTTCATTTTCATCCAACAATAAGTATTGCAAGGAGACTATAAGCTCTGTAGGTGGATTGTAGGTAATTTAATTAAAAGCTTAGGGGCTGCGTCCGCTGCTTTCGTACATACTTCGCTTGAGCTTACTCGTATATGTACCTAACCTACATACTTCCACATTCCAAATGAGGGCAGTTTTGCAACTTGGACACGAGAGAGACACAATGCGCGATATTATGATTTTTATTTGCATAATTTTTAATACATTGTAATTTTCATATTTATGCTAATTTCATTGTATGTACATATTAGCGTTGGCATTTTAAATAATAATCCATTTACTGAACGCAGCCAGAATTGTTATTTTATTGAGTAATGTTATAGGTACTACAAATTTTCAATTTGTTTTATTACAATATTTTTATTATTTATAAAGAACCTCAATTAAAATTTATAATTGTGTAAACATTTAAATAAATGAATTATGCATTTTATTGAAAACATATTTTTATTAAATTATTATTATTGGATTTAACTTCATGTTTTATTATATGGGATGGCTAGCTCAGTGGTATGAAGTCGACCTGTGTATCCTGAGAACCCTGGTTCGATTCCCACAGGCGATAAACAATTTTCATAATTTCAAAAGCTACCCCTGTGGCTCCTCCACCACTAACATCTATGGGGGCCGTGATTTGACGACTGGTAACCGCACTTCACGCGAAAAATATATCACTTACTGAGATCTGCTTCGGCAGAGTGCCACACCCAGTAATGGGTAGAAGGCGTGATGATATATTTATTTATTTATTTATTTACTTTATGTTTTTTGTTTTACCACCACATTCAAATTACCCCTGTGGCTTCCCCTCCACTAACATCTTTGGGGGCCATTTGATGTCTGGTAACACATAAATATAAAACTTACCGAGATCTGATACGGCAGAATACTACACCCAGAAATGGATAATAGGCGTGATGATATATTTATATTATAATTTTTTATTTATTTATCTCCTTGGAGATCATTTAAATTCCAAAGACTCCCCCCCTTGGATATTAACTAGGGTGGTGACCACGACTTTCATATGTAAAACTATAATTTTTTAATTTCCTGCTTCCTTAAATATTTGAAGCAAGAAAGCTTGAAATAAAAGTTTTAGGGCATAACATTCTGCATCTGAACCAATAAACAAAATTAATTTTGCATACTTTGTAACGACACAAATTAGATTTGAAAAGGACGAAAATTGCCTCAAAACTATCGATAGGCATGAAATTGAAACAAAAATAAACATATGTTTGACGTTTTATTTGGCAAAATAAATTAAATAATAAATAATGAATTTATTCTGACAGTTTTGACAGATTGAACGACAAACATTTGTTTAATTTTGTGTCAATTTCATAGCTATCGATAGTTTTGAGACAATTTTAGTCATTTTCAAATCTAATTTGTGCCGATACAAAACATGCAAAATTAATTTCATATTTTATGCCCTAAAAATTTTATTTGAAACTTTTTTCTTTTAAATAATTAGGAAGCAGGAAATTTAAAACAATGTAATTTTACATATTATGTAAAAAAAAATATGTTAGAAATTTATGTATATCTGAGAGTTTTTTGCTACTCGCCCCCCCTGGAAAAATGTCTGTGGATGCCCATGTATGGGTTATTTCCCTTCCCCCACTTCAGGAGTGTTTGCTTCACAACAAATATCCCTATGGTTTATCTATTTAGTATGGTCGGAGATTTATCTATATTAAGTTAATATTTTTTCACACATATTCCAATAACTTTTGGATTAAACAGCATCGTACATAATCAGCACCAGCAAGCGATCCCTAAATCGTGCCACAACCACGGAAGCAACACTAGTAACAGCAGCAACAGCAGCAGCATCAGCACAGTATCAGCAGCAGCGATAACATAAACTCCGCGCTGTTTGGTTAACGCTATTCGGCGTCACACGGTGTAACACGCGACGCCAGCTCGCGTGCCGCCGATAATTACACCGTACACCGGTGCGATGACGAACAGCCGCGATCATATTGTCACTGGAATCGGATACGCAAGTTAAAATATTATAACGCATTCGAATGCAACCGACCGAAATGCTGCGAGCAGCTTTGTGTTTATGCATCGGTGAATTTGATTAATTTTAATGTTAATATTCTCATAGTGTACTGTCACTGAATGTGGTATGAATAAAGTATGGAATTGGTGGTTAATATGAATTGGTTACTGTTGTAGCAATGTTTATATTAGTTGCTCTTTGTACTTTAAAATGAAATTTATGTTTAAATATTTTTGCTACGACCATTAAGTAATTCATTTATTATGTGCGTTTCTTGATCGATAATGCATTAATGCAGTTAATTACTGACGGCCGTGAGTAATAGTTTATTTCTCAAAGATTGTGGCCAATCACATCGACATTGCTACGATAATTTAGCGACAGCCGAGAAAGTAAAATTAAGGTGTGTTGCTTCAGAAACAATAACTTTCTGTTTTTAAATGGCTGCTGAAATAACATTCTTTCCGTCGTAAAAAAATAATATATTTATATATCATCACGCCTTCTACCTCGGTAAGTGATATATTTTGCGCGTGAAGTGCGGTTACCAGCCATCAAATCACGGTCCCCAAAAATGTTTGTGGGGGGGGGGGGAGCCACAGGGATAGTTTTTTTTTAATGGTGAAAATTGTTTGTCGCCTTTTGGAATCGAACCAGAGTTCTCAGAATCCATAGGCCGACTTGATACCACTGAGCTAGCTACCCGTCATGATTATATAAAATAACTATTTACATAACAAGTACGCCATGACATACTTTGCACATGAGCGCAATTTTAATTTGCGTGAATGGTGCAAATGACGTCTTCGTGCACGAGTTTTGTACAATGCTTTTTATAACGAGCAAAAAATATGGAATCGGCAATGAGAAAATATATTAAATTTGAAGCGTGAATTTATATTGGTATGCCATGAATTGACATTTGTTATTTGAAAACAAATTGTTTATTTTGCCTTGCAAAAATTGTTAAAATATGTCTGATTGATGGCGTTATAAGCTAATACCTCTATTTATTTTTATAAATTTCTTCAAATGTGTGTATATAAGTACAAATAGCGTTTTAATAGTTATAATTTAGAACCATAAAAACGAGTGTTTTTTTAGTTACTTTGCGCACTAGTGCGCAAAATCAAACTTTCCATCGGTTTCCAAGGTAATGTAAACTTTATTTTGAATGATGCGATTACAAAAAATACTTTTGCTATTATCATTAAGTAATTCAATCACTATACGTGCGTTTCTTGATAGATAATGCTTTAATACAGATAATTACCCACGGCTGTGACTAATAGTTTATTACTTAAAGGTTGTGATTAATCACATCGACGTTGCTATGGTAACGCAGTGACAGCTGGAAAAGTAAAATAAAGGTTTATTGCTTGAGAAACAGTAACTTGCCGTTGGTTAATAGCTACTGAAATAGCATAATTTTTCATCATGGTTGTATAAAAATAAATATTACGGTATTGTTATCATGGGATTGCTATGTAAAAAACAGTTTTTGATATTTAATTATAATTATAAATTTCATAATTAGAATAAAGAATAAACAAATGTATTACGTGAAAGCATTACATTGAAACAAAATGGAAGCTACGGTTTTTTGTTTCTATAAAATGAAATTAGAGATGATGTTCTCTGGTTCTCATAATTATGTTTGAAGACTATACAGTTTCATTCGTTGTTGTTGTAAGTAGAGGTATAAGTACATTCATGTGATCCAGTAGAGTAAATTACGAACGCAAATAGAAGTTCCGTAGTTTGTGCTGATTCAAGATAAAATGAAGGAAATGAAAGTAGAATACAAGTTAAAGCACTCGGGATAATTTCACAATAAGTTTCAAGCGAACAGCTAAAGTTGCCAAGTTATTTCGTTATTATGAATGGGCATTTAAAAACTTTTGTATTGTTTGCTAGTGAGATTCTCGTGTTCCTTAGCCTTTAGTAAACACAAAAAAAAACCATTTCGATAAACTTTGAACTTTGGTTGAAATGAGCATGCAACTTTACACATCATAATTTTCATGTACACTACTTTAATGGAAATTAATGGGCTGCACTAGAAATTGCAGCTTTATGACGCATTTTTATGTATTTCTGTGAGCAACAAAATATTTCTAATACATATTTATATCCAGCATTTATTTTCAAACTACGAATAATATTATAATTTTCATTGTATTACTCCTATGACTCTCCCTCCTCTAATTAATATCTTTGAAACACGATTTGACGAGTGATAACAGCACTTCACACGGAAATATTCGGATCTATTTTTTTATGTTGCCATTTTTAAATATTAGAAATTTTCTGACGTCATCAATGGTGAAAAATTTAGTAAAACAAAAAGGAAACAAAGGGCGGATCTAGAAAATTTTCAAGGGGAGGGCCATTTTGCCTTATTTTTAAGGAAAACATATAATTTGACAAACAATTCTGTAATTTTTGTATGGAATATATATTTGTATGTATTTTGTATTCTGTTCTTAGTTTTTAAATTTTAAACAGTTTGAAAAACTCTAAAAATGTCTGACAATCCGAATTTTTAAGTCTTTCCACAGTATTACAAAGTTTTTCAGCGATTTTATTTCTATAAGGGTTATCAAACTCGACTATATATATAAATAAATAAAATAAATATATCATCACGCCTTCTACGCATTACTAGGTGTGGCACTCTGCCGAAGCAGATCTCGGTAAGTGATATATTTTGCGCGTGAAGTGCGGTTACCAATCGTCAAATCACGGCCCCCAGAGATTTTAGTGCTGGAGGAGCCACAGGGGTAGTTTTTGAAATTATGAAAATTGTTTGTCGCCTGTGGGAATCGAACCAGGGTTCTCAGGATCCACAGGCTGACTTCATACTACTGAGCTAGCCACCCCATTCGAATAAAAAAATAATAATAATACTTATAAAAAACTAAAAAAAAAAAATAAACCCAAGGGGGGTAGGTCTGGCCCCCATGACCACAATATTTAAATGATAAACTTAAAAAATAATCAGTTAATGAGTGTGTAAATATGTAGCAAACGTAACTAAATCAACTGCAATATTATTTAAAGTTTTCTACTGTTGGAAAACCTAGTTTGAAATGACATTGTCGTAACTTTTGTTACATTCCGGATTGTAGGAATCTGATTCAGCGAGTTCCAATCTGATTTTCAGTTTTTTTGCAAAGGTCAGAGTTGATGAAAATTAATAATAGAAAACAAAGGAATGAAAAAACAAGAGAACGGAAGTTCCATCATTTCATTAAACGCGAACATGGAACATATCAGGCACTTTCTCACAAGTTGGCCTGACACCGTCACAGAAAGAACGGAAGAAAATTGAATTTTACCGAGCACCGCGTCACATAAAAAGAGAAATAGTCATTTCACGAAATCAAAAGGATGATCATCGCAACACGTAGCGGGACGAAACTTCATATCCTGTGCAAAAAGAAGCGATTTCCTTCTAAGGATGCTTCAGTCTGTGCCTCGGAAACTTTTCACCGTATTTTGCCAAAAAGTCGCGATACTTGACTTGATTTTACGACGCTCGCCGGTTCTGACGTCGGTTGATAAACAGCCCCTTTATCCCGGAGTGACGCGCGCGCTGCGCTACCCGCCTCTTATCACCGACGTGATGGCTTATTTAACCCATACAAATTTCAATTTATGGCGTTTTAAATAGAACGGAAAACACAATATACCATACTATGTACATACATTCGACCCTACAGCTTGCTTACACCACCCCTATCTGCTACTATTTACTCATTCAGTTATTCTGTCTCGCATGACAAACTTGCAAACATGGACATTTTATGTTTACAGATTTTCTTATTCAAAACAAACGAATAATAAAACTAACTACGTACAATTCTATCTTTTTCTTCTCCAGATAAAATATCAGATACAACGAGGGTCCTACAGATAATCGTAATCGAAATAATATTTGTTCTCAAAGCAGGAGTCGTGCATTGATATCACGCTGACTCAAGTTATATTAAAATCAGTGATGGAAAAACTACCCTAAAGCTCGTCAATTATCTGAGTAATACATAATTTTGGGATAGAAACACTAGTTTCCAGCATAGGCTGGCAAAAATTAGGGTCTTTGATAAGGCTAGCATTGACATCAACTGAGAGTGACAATTTTATATGTTGAATGCTTGGAGATTAGAGATTTAAATATTTAATATTTGATATCAAATAAATTTCGTGTATCACATGTCCAGAAACTGTTTTGCGCATACTCGCAATTTGTAAAAGTACAGTTTCTGACCTGATGACTATTTTAAAATCATAGTTAGAGAGCTAGGGTACAAAATGATGTCTCATTTATTCCAGTGACAGAAATTGATTTTTTAATAGATTATGTCATCATAAACATGAAAAAAAAGAAAATTAGATTTGGGAACAGATGGCAACTATAGATGGCGTCGGTGTGAATGCGCAGATTTTACGGGTAGTTGTTGACATATTTTTTACTGGCTAATTTCCAGTTTAAATTATAGACTTTGGTATAATTAAGTAATAAAAATGGTAGACAGTAGTTTTGGCCGGTGACGCATGCGCAACAAAACCGGTCAAAGTAAGCAATTTTTATGGTGTCGTGTGACATATTACTAATTGTTCACGACGAATACATGACAAAAAAATTATTGACAGAAATTATTGCTGATTGCTCGTTGGTGACAGTAGCTCTGAAAGTAGACTGGTGTAGGGATCAACAACCACCCTTAGAATCTGTGCATTCACACCGACGCCATCTATAGTTGCCACCCGTTCCCAAATCTAATTTTCTTTTTTTCATGTTTATCATGACATAATCTATTAAAAAATCCATTTCTGTCACTGCAATAAATGAGACATCATTTTGCACCCTAGTTCTCTAACTATCAAGTAGTCTTCAAAATTAGCATACTAGCTCAGTTTAAAAGACTCTGAACAAATGCATTTTTAGCAAACAATTCCAGTTAAAACTCATCTGAACACGAATATTTATGTTAAAATGATAGATGTAATTGAAAAAAAAAGTTGAATTACCAAATAGCAGATAAAACTAAAATATACTTAAAATTTATTAAAAAATTTAATAATGTAGATCCTATCGATATATTGAGAAAATAGAGAGCAGGTCTCAGGATCAAAAATTGCATAGAAATAAATCTAGCACAAGAGTATATTTGGACGTTTCGTCCAGCGAACTGGACATCATCAGCTATAACAAAAAAGTGAAATTTTAACAAATTAATTTTTGACTTGTGTCTTTGACATGTATTGTAATCTTTTATTTGTGACGATAATTGTTTTTTTGTTTTTACGGTTTTGACTTTTGTAAAATTTGTTTACAATTATTTTATAATTAATTTGTTAAAATTTCACTTTTTGTGATTGCTGATGATGTCCAGTTCGCTGGACGAAACGTCCAAATATACTCTTGTGCTAGATTTATTTCTGTGCAATTTTTGATCCTGAGACCTACTCTCTTTTTTCTTAAAATTTATAGTTTGTTAAAACTACAAACTATTTTGTATACTTTTACAATTTACCAAAACAAGTCTTAAGAAAAATTTGATTAGTAATTGAACTAGTTTGTAGTTAATTAAAGCCCAGCTTTGGTGTTACGAAGAGATTTATTTCCAACTTCATTAGAACATTATGTCGTCTTGCTTTCTTTTCAAGTTCATGTTCATGCAACCATACCTCTTAAAATTATTAACAATGTTCTATTTTAAATGGAAGCTCTTACACACTACTGTCATTTAGTTACTCTGAAAATTGTAAATCCCATGTTTCACGTTAAATAAAACTCACGATACAGAAAGTAAAACAGAACATTGTTACATTTTTATAAGTTTCAGTAAATTTTTGTTGTCACATGCAGAGTAATCCAACATCGTAATTATACTTCTAAAACTAACAACATGATACGTTATGTAATTCGCAAAATACAGAATTCCATGTACACATGATTACGTATACATTACATTTGTTTCATCTGTCTCTAGCGACTTTACAATCAAACCTCACATGCTAATTAATTAAGAAAGAAATATTTGATAGCAAACAAAGAAGCTGATTCAGTTTCGCTTTACATCGAATAAATTAATTTCAGCGAGTTAGAGCCACGCAAAAGGGGAAAACTTATATGTTTGGAGAAAAGTTTGAAAGTGCGAATACACACAAAAACAAATTTGATCTTGATAAACATTGTAACGTTGATGAAGTTGGTGTACTGCCGCTGATGGCGTTTCTGCACGAGAGCTCTAACGCGAGCGCTTAACGCAGTAACTCGGTAACTCGCACTTGCTAACATCCACCGGAACTGCGAATTCTTGAATTTAGAGCACCTGTTTAAAATATAAAGGTAAATAGAGCAATTTTGTAATGGCTTGCAAAGTTATGTGCGGGGATTTAAACTCATCTCCTCTTTATAGTCTATGCTCATTATTTCTGCATGAATGATTATTTCTATATAGGATTATGGTACTGTTATTAAACATGTTTGCTGAATAGAATTCCTAAATATAAACATTTTAATGAGATGTAACCTTGAATATAAATACGTACAGTTGAACTTCTCTAACTAGAACTTCTATATCTCGAATGGGCTTCTATACCACCATCGAAATAACAAAAAAGAAGGATAAAAACATAAAATATATATCGTACTGTGTCCTCGGATTGAGTTTACAAGAGGAAACATGTTCTTATTTTGGATTTTACGAAAAAATGCCAAGGCATGAAAAATTTTTCTTCATTTAAAACGCATATTTTAGTTATTAAAATATTTAATGAATGCAAGGTTCTTTTATTACTTACCTATAACGTTTTTTTCGTATTTTGTTCTCCTATTAATACAGTTATTATAAATTAATCAAACTTATTTTAGTTTGCTTTGAAATATTGACATCCATCTTTGGGTTTCTTACAATTTTGGGGTAGCTAGCTCAGTGGTATCAAGTCAGCCTGTGGATCCTGAGAGTCCTGGTTCGATTCCCACGGGCGACAAACAATTTTCACAATTTTAAAAATCTACCCCTGTGGCTGCCCCACCACTAACATCTTGGGGACCGTGATTTGACGACTGGTAACCGCACTTCACGAGCAAAATATATCACTTAACGAGATTTGCTTCAGCAGAGTACCACATCCAGTAATGGGTAGAAGGCGTGATGATATATTTATTTATTTATTTTATTTATCTTTGGGTTTCTTACAATTTTTGTTCTTCATAGCAAAATAAATAGAGGTTATATTTCTTTTTATGAATTTTCATAGCGCTCGCGTAATAAGGAAACTTCAATCATAAAATAATTGAAACATCAACTTTCATACACTAGTGGAACTATACTACTGAATGATTAGAAGGAAATGTTTTAATTGGCAATAAAAAAAAACTATTTTATATTGATAAGACAAATACATACATTCATTTCCTGTTGTTGACTGTGACATTTGATAATTTAAATAAAGAAAAATCGTTGTTTCCCTTACCCACATCCTTTTATTTCTTAACATTACTCACAGAGCAATAATCTAAAGTATTTCTATCACTCAACCTATTTGAATTTATTATAAAAATGACATGTCAAACAGTATTTCCGCCTTTACCTGGCATTTTACTAACTGTGGAACTAAAAGATCCCCAGAATTGTATTGCCAACTAAAACACTTCATTCTGATCACTCTAATGATATTTATTATAGTCCAAGGACTATGAAGAGAATATCAGCACATTACCATAACTTGTTACTAAGTAAATATCGGAAATAGGGTATCTGATTTTTTATAATAATTGTGTTTTGTTAAACGTCATTTTATATTTTTCGCCAATTTATGTCAGCATATAAAATTATGTACGTAATACGGATTGTAATCAATCATTATGGTACACGCCGTGTTATCCAACTCGGCTTCGCCCCGTTTGATAATCGACTAGTCCCATAATGATTGACAATACGTTCCTTTTAACATAAATAACTATAATATGACGTATTATGTAATACTTTCCTTAGGTTTGAATGAAAAAGTACAGATTTCCACGAACATATCCGAGACTGAATTGCAATATACAATATTTTGCAGTATTTTACAAATAAACTACGAATTTACATTTGATTAGATATTATATGATCCTTGCGAAACGAAATACATTGCTTGAAATAGATAAAGATTTTCCAATTTTATTACATTTTTCATCTCGCAGACGCAACGTGAATGCTACCTGAAGAATATAATTCTCATCAAAAGACAACTGAATACAAAACAAAATAAAACATTCAATAAGCAGCGCAACGATTAAGTTGAAACGCGCTGTGTGCGCTTAAAAAGATAAATAAATTTCACCAACAAAGTCAAAGACAGGAAGCAGTTCTCTAGACACGTCAAGCGAGGATGGCAACGTGAAAGCCGACTCCGGGAATAAACCGGGACACGGGAATACTCCCAGTCACCCAGCCAATTTCAAACAAGGAAAGAAAAAACCCGGTTCTCAAACTGAAAAAATATACCAACGCAAGCGAGATAGAGAGAATTTTCTTATTTTCTTAAATGCAACCTATTTATAATATTAGATTTTTAGTTCGTTGGATGTGCACTTTATGTTCAGAGATTGATGTCAAATAGAAAAGAAATAAAAGAATAAAAGTGTCAATTGAATTGTAAGGGAATATAAAATTTGTTTTTATTATTGCATTTATTCCCACAGCTCGGATTGTAAAAAAGCAGAAACCTTACTGCAAACTGTTATAATATATTTAAAAGTTGAGTACATCGTTTTGTAACAATAATAACAATGCACTCTGCGGACACAAAACACACCGAAAAGGTGTCAATTTTCGTCCAATAGGCAAAAAATCTTTTTTCTCATTGGACATTAGTTTCAACAGTTTTTATTGTCACCTTGGATACGTGGTCTGCTGACATTAGGCGTATTCCATTTGCCACTTAGATCAGATCTAACTTACATCTACTAATCCAGATCACTTATTTATTTCGCTGTATTACTTCGCTGACTTTAGTTTCAGTATTAGAATTACAGATTCTAATTTACTTTGAAGTAATTCACCCAAATAAGAGCATCGGAATGCTTAATTCAGTTCATTTAGTCATGCTGTCTAATTTATCTGAACTGATTTAAATGAACCAAGTGGCAAATGGAATACAGTTACTATGATGCTTACAAAAATATGGAACATTTTGGATGATGTATTTATGATTCATTATTGATTAAATTAAACGGTTTCAGAAAAAATAGTATACATGTCAGGAATAGTATATTACATAATAAGTCAGGAAAGTGACATTTTACTTGACGAAGCGGTTGTTTGAAAAACGAGGTCGCAGGCCGCTGAGTCTAGTGAAAACACTTTCCTGACGTATTATGTGTACTATTTTTTCTGAAATCGTTCAATTTAATCAATATTTAATCATCAATAATTCAAAATGTTTCAATTTTTTTATATGAATTGTATTGACAATAGACTATGTTTTCAAGGTTTCAACAAAAATAACAGTGAGGTATTACTTTACCAGACTGTTTTGTACTTTACCAGACTGTTATTTTTGTTGTAACCTTGGATACGTACTTTACTTGGCTGTTTTTGTAAAAACCTACTTTCCATACTAAAATTGGTCAAGAAAATAGACACTTTCAGAAAAAGTGTTTTTATTGGATTCAGATTAAAATAGTCGGCCTGACGGCCTCGTACTTTCCTGACTTATAATGTAATATACTACTCTTGTCGAATCCACTAATAACCTTACCAAATTTTAAAATCATAATAAAAAAATGACTACCAAAAAAAAAAAAAACTTGCACATAGATGTCGAGCATTTCTCCAGTTTGACGAAGACAGATAAGCGTGTTTGCCGTTGGGGGCGGTGGAGGCGGCAACAGCGGTGACAGAGAAAGGTATGTTGATGGAGTGGTCATGTAACTGGGTCAATAATCCCCCACCACTCGGGACGGGATTGTTTCCGCACCGTGGCGGATAAACGAAGCAAGAAGCCTCAGGGACCAAACAGACTCCGTCATCAGAGGGGAATTGCGGCGGAGGCCACAAGGCCTCTAGGGCCGGACTGTCCCATGGAGAACCCGAAAACTTCATGTCACCGTCATTATTTAAATGGCTTGACTCGGAATTCAAATAAAGATGGAGAAGCAAGAAATTAGTGGAAGTGTAATTAATGTGCGAGATTTGTATTTCTGCATTAGTATGACAGATCTTGTAAGTTTTACAATGCCTACCAACGGGATGTCAACGGAAAATATGTTACTTATAGTTCGCCGAGAAATTATAGTGGTAAAGAGATAGGAAGCTTAGTGAAACATAATGACCGAATGAACAAAGTTTCATTTTATCTTGATCTCCACAAAATATATCAATTTTAACAAAATATAAAGAGTAGTCTAGATAGATACAGCAAAATGTTGACAGATTTTGTGAAATATCATTTGAATTATTTATTACCTATTAAAATGGGTTTATATCATCTTGATGGAGTATGTGGCTCAGTGGTATTGGAGTCGGTCTGTGGATTTAAGAACCCGCATTCAATTCCCACAGCTAATACACAATTTTTACTACATTAAAACTACCCCTGTGACTCCCTTTCCACTAACATCTTTGAGGTCTAGTAACCGCACTTCACGTGCAACATGTATCACATATCGAAAACTGATATAGTTAGAGGTTATCTTGTATTTGCTTATGTTGCAAAAAAAGTTCAAAATTCAAAACAATCTCTATTCGATCAAGCACCCAAGTCTGTATATTTATAAAGGGTTTAAATAAAAATAAATAAATAAATATATCATCACGCCTTCTACCCATTATTGGGTGTAGCACTCTGCCGAAGCAGATCTCGGTAAGTGATATATTTTTGCGGTTACCAGCCGTCAAATCACGGCCCTTACAGATGTTAGTGAAGGGAGAGCCACAGGAGTAGTATTAATGTGGTGAAAATATTTGTCGCCAGACGCCGGAATCGAACCAGGGTTCTTAGGATCCACAGGCCGACACGATAACTACTGTGCCACCTACTCCATAAGGATTTAAGTATTAAATAAAAAAGGTGTATTCTGTGGGTATAAACAATATTTGTTGGTACTGAACATTTTCTACATATATCTAACAGAAATTTATAATTCTGAAACTAGTTCCAATAATGCCAACATAACTTGAAATTAAAAACATTCGTCACGAATGTTTGACACTTGGCAGTTCAAATAAAGTGAAACTTGATGTTTAGTGTCTTATGATAAAATTTATTAGATGTATAAAACATTCGTTAAAAATTTGCTTTTATTTTCACATTACCGTTACCATTTATCGCTGTAATATTGTCATTGTTTTATTAACTAGTGTAATAATTTTAAAAATTGTGGTGAAAAAATGTAATTCATGTTGAAAGTTTCTCTAATCTCTAGTATAGAGAAAATATGTTAAAATATACCAAACAACAAAGTTTGTAATGAGAGATGAGCACATGCAGAAAAATAAAGAACATTTCGTGACAGCAACGCTGTGTGGTTTGCATATTTTAGGATTTCAAAACGTTGCTACGTACGTCATGTAGATTTATACGCAAACATTATATTTGTCACGCGTGAAATATTGTAAAATATTCAACAAAATTGTTTTACCTGAAAAGTGAAAAATATGCATTTTTTATTCCCTTTCTAAATTTATGTATCAATAAATGACGGTGGATACTACTTTTACAAAATATTGTTATTTCTTTTATCCGTAATATTAAGCAATTCTATAAATATACAGGGTGTTTCTTAACTTCGGGTACCTACGTTAAGGATATATGTTGTTTAGTATGCAGATTATGAAAGAATTTCTTTTAATCACAAAATTAATTTCCATTTTTCCAGTCAAAATTTTTTGTCACAAACAAAAAAGCTCTACAGAGATAATTTCCGGGAATAATCACAAGAGCTATATTCTCAGTATAATAATGACAGGATTGGTTAAAACGCAGACACGTGACATATAATGAAGCATTTCATTGGTTTTGAGAAACGTCAAAAAATAATCTTGACAATTAATCAATGTTTTTTTTCCGTATTGTGAATGTTGTTAATTTTGTAATATTTCGACACCGACAATTTATAATTTTGAGATTATATGTCAGATTTAAACGCATTCATACCACTCCTACAAAATAAAAAGCGCCAAAAACAATGTGCATATAGATCTCCTAGACAACGTGTTTACAGTGCGTTTATAGAGCTATAAGAACACCGAAATAGAAAAATAACAAAGTTGAAACATGAAACACACCAGATCTAAATTCCCCTACATCAGCAACGAGTAGTAAACAATGCCTTGTCTAAACATTGAATCTCAACTATAATTTTTCCGTACACTCCAGTAACTCTTCCAGTGACAGTAGTTTTCCCAGCCTACTAGATCACACATACAACCATTAGCAGGGAAACAAACCCATCTTGCAGTTCGCGACAGGATGTAAATCCTTTTCTGTCAAACAGACAAACGATCAACTGGAAAATGGATGAGTTGCAGTGTTTCGTCGGTAGATTTTCCATTCTTATCTGGCGGGAATGTGAAGCAGTGAGGCAACCGCAGTGCTATGTAACCACAGCCGCCCGCGATCCGAATGCCGAATGCGAAAATGGTACAATTGTGGAATATCTCCGCGGGAAAGAGACAACGAGGAATTCGAATGCGCTTGAGATTACATGAGAATTCTAAAGATTATTGATACTTGGGAGGTTATTATTTTTCTTTTTATAAATGTCGTGAATGTATTTTGAGTAAGAGGAAGTATTTAATATTCTGATGTTGCGAATATTCGAGTATGTACTTGTACTTCATTATAAATTGCAGATAATAACGTATTTTGTATAAGAAAAATGTAGCAAAATAATGAGCTGTCATTTGAGTCGTAAAACTTCTTTTCTATTACATTTTTAAAATGTAACCAGCAGTGGCGGCTCGTCATAAGGGTACCGGGCATCTGTTACAACTTTTCATCAATCAATTTTTGTTATTGTACTACAAATTAAATTAGAAAGTGATTATTAAAATAATAAATAAATATTGTCAACGGCCATGGCTGCACTCGTTAGAACTGATCTATGCGATAACGCGAGTTAAGTAACATTGCGCGCGGGTAGTACTTAGATGGGCCCAGAGAAACCCGCGTTGCTGTTGACTCCAAGACCTAAAACGCAGAAACAGGGCGTAATGGCCTTATGACCTTAGCAGTTAGTTCGCCAGGATGCCATAAAAAAATAAATAAATAAATAAATATATCATTACGCCTTTTATTCCTTACTGGGTGTGGTTTTCTGCCGTAGCAGATCTCGGTAAGTGATATATTTTACGCGATAAGTGCGGTTGCTAGCCATCAAATCACGGCCCACAAAGATGTTAGTGGAGGGAGAGCCACAGGGGTAATTTTAATGTGGTGAAAATAGTTTGCCGGATGTGGGCAACGAAGCGAGGTTCTAAAATCCACAAGCCGACTCGATAATACTGACAAAATAATAAATAATATAAGAAGTAGGTGGCATAGTAGTATCGTATCGGCCTGTGGATTCCGAGAACCCTGGTTCGATTCCACTGCCGACAAACATTTTCACCACATTAATACTACTCCTGTGGCTCCCCCTTCACTAATATCTTTGGAGGCCGTGATTTGAAGGCTGATAACTGCACTTCATGCGCAAAAATATATCACTTACCGAGATCTGCTTCGGCAGTAATGAGTAGAAGGCGTGATGATATATTTATTTATGAAAAATAAAAACAATAAATAAAGATCAAGAATAATTAGTTAATATATTCCCATAATATAGGTAGTTACACGAATTCTAAAATACGAATATACTTTAATGTTAGTTTTGGTTCGGTTGATGTGAACGAGAAATGGAAGTTGTGGTGATTTCGTAAAAGAAAAATTTATGTCTGCGCTGATAGAAATTCAATTGGAAAGTATATATGCGGGATTGTGAAATGTAGCGTATCAATGCTTTTTATTACAAAAATATTTCAAAGGACTTATATGTACGTAACAAATATATATAAGCATCATTTCCAGACAACAAAACAGGTGAAACAAAAATCACTTTAGCTTTTAAATTACTTTTATATTGTTTTCGCATAAGATTTCACAAAATCTGGATTACGCAATTTTCCGTTACAAATCAAAAATAATAGTAATATATTGAACTAATGTGGAATGTTATATATTACTCATCAGAGCTGGGCAGTAGCTAGCTACTAGCTGTAGCTGTAGCTTAGCTAACTGTGAAAAAATATAGCAGTAGCTAGCTACTTTTTTTCTATTAGATTAATAATAACAACTGAAGCTACTTTTAAAGCTACTTTTTGTAGCTTAAAGCTACTTTTTATAGCTTAAAGCAAAATATATCCAAAATATAGTTAATTAATAAAAAATCATGTGTTAATAGAGGTTATTAATGTAAAATTTTGTATTCAATAATGAAACCCATTAATGAATGATTAGCAAAAATTACTTTAACAATAGCTATATTCCATTTGCCACTTGACAACAAATAAAACGTGCTGATAATGTGTCCAAAAATATTTCGTTCCCAAAGTTATGTGAAGTACGAGTACATATGTATTATTATTCACTCAACAATAATATAAATCTTGTTGGGTACAAGCTTTACAATATTAGATTATACGGAAGACAGAACATAACGTACAAGGCATTCAATGTCGAGTCTATTTCGTTACTTTCTTTTACCAGCACAATTCTCAAAAGTCTTTTACCCACTGAAATGTATACTACCTGGAATTAGCATATGTATTACAAAAATGTAGGCCAATTGAATGACTGCGGCGGGTACTTTTCCTGAGTGTTCAGCGCGATTCAAATATTACTTCATTCGATGATCATGGGGCAAGTCTTATATCAAATTATTGTTATAAGATTTATACGTTTAATAATTATAATAAAAATTTGCTTAAAATAATTGAAGATTAACATATGTCAGATACAAAATAAATATACCGGGTGGTGTTTAGTAAGAAAGATTTAAGATGAGATATTAGTTTTATGCAATTTCTTTCTCTCCTATTAATTTTAAGAAACTGTAGTGCAAAAGTGTTCAGAATTGAAACATGCATACAAGACTGTTTTTACATTTTTCTTAAATGTCTATAGTCTGTTTTTTAACCAGGAGGAGTAAATCCACAAGTCAGATTTACACTATAGAAAGTTACCAAAGAAAGTTACTAGATTTTTGTTGGCGCGAAATACAAAAATTTCTTACACATCTGCACTGATTAAGTCTCATGGAATTTATTTAAAAATACAAATGACATTATAAACTCTAATTTGTCACTCCGTATATTATTAGTTCTTAAAAGAACTGATTTATTTTAATGTCAGAGATATGCAAAAAACTAACAAGAAAACAGATATCCTCAAAACTGGACGAAGCACTAGCCAATCAGAAGCGTCAGTTTTAGCGGTTAAAATTTAAATTACTCCTTCTGGTTAAAAAATAGACTATAGTTTAGCCGCAACTTCAAAAATAAATTTCAAAATTTCTGTTAAATTGTAGCAATAGTTATGACTTTTGTTTTTCATGATTTATTTATAAACATCAATGTTTGAAGGTTATAAACGTAATTGTATTATTGTAGTCAATGTTCATTTGATATTATTTCTCGATTCTATATTGTTTTACTTCAGTTACACTTAATATATGAGAGACAGCGGTGCAACTGGCCATAAATAAAGTTTCTATCTTCGTTTATTTTTAATAATTATTGCATTATCGCGTGTGACGTATTAATAGACATAAAATAATAAAAGTTTACTTACAATACCAAAAATGTATACATCCATGATGTCCAGACTATTATGCGACCCCAAAAAATAACGCGTCTGAAATTAAAAAACAAAAAGTATGAGCAATGAAGTTAAGCAAGAATAAACAATATAATTCAGGAACAAACATGAAACACAAATTATTACTGGATTGCGTCATAGATACTATAGTGAACAAAATTTTTCTTCACCCACTTAAATTTGTCAATATCTCATCGTTTCATAATTACCCCAAATTAAATAAAATAACATTAATAGCTGTATTCCATTTGCCATTTGGTTCACTTAAATCAGTTCAGATAAATTATACAACATGACTAAATGAACTGGATTAAACAAACTAATGCACTTATTGGGATGAATAACTTCAAAGTAAATTAGAATCCGTAATTCTAGTACTGTAAATAAAGTGAGCGAAGTAATCCAGCGAAATAAATAAGTGATTTGGATCAGTAAATGTAAGTTAGATCTGATCCAAATAGCAAATGGAATACGCCTAATATTGCAATATTTTATGATGTAACTATGGTGACAGAGAAATATCAAAATACAATAAATATACCTGTTTTCCATTTGCCACTTGGTTCACTTAAATCAGTTCAAATAAATTTGATGCATGACTAAATGAACTAAATTAAGCAAACTGATGCACTTCTTGGGTGAATTACTTCAAAGTAAATTAGAATTAGTAATTCTAGAACTGGAAATAAAGTCAGCGAAGAAATCTAGCGAAATAAATAAGTGATCTGATTTAATAAATGTAAGTTAGAACTAATCTAAATGGAAAATGGGTGTGGTACTCTGCCGTAGCAGATCTCGGTAAGTTACATATTTTGCGCGTGAAGTGCGATTACAGCCACCAAAGATGTTAGTGGAGGGAAAGCCTCAGCGATAGTTTATAAGATAGTAAAAAAGTTTGTCAGCTGTGAGAATCAAGCTCGGATTCTCAAATCCACAGGCCGACTCGATATCATTTGATGAATAGTGCCATAAATTGAAAATAAATACAAACCAACAAAAAAACAATATGTAACAAAAGTATAATTTCTAAATAAAATACATGTACCACAATTGAAAGTTTAACGAGGAAACCAATTTAAAAATGAATGTTTACTGCACAATCCTTTCATTCGCAATCGTAATCGAAATAAACTGCGGAACTTATGAAACATGGTGTAGAGCAGAAGAACAAACAAGTTTTACAGATTCAAACGGCTGTCGAGTAATCTTTTATCTTGGCTGCTCGCAACAGGTGTCGCTTAAAATCATCATGAACTATAAAGATCGGTCATTCCCTCTGGAATGCGCCTATAAATTCACGCAAATTACAGTATTTGCCAAATTACGCTGCAAACTTTTGTTAATTAAGTCTTGTGTTCATTGAGTTCACCGTTCCGACTTTTTAACTTTCCATTAAATGGAAGTCGTTAAAGCACATGAACGAATTATTCTCCCATTTCAGTAACGCGAATTAGGTACTATTTCATTCAGTTCGCTTGAAAGGTTAGTTTACATTGAAGTGCTCAACGGAAAAGTAGTTTCAACTAAAAAATATCGCCCCATACACTATGTTAGATGGAGTAATTAAGGGTTGAGAATAAACTGCACTGTGTAACTTTTTCACGGACATTTTTCACAAACACTTCATAAACCCTTCAGGCGGATATGCAATCATAATCATTGAGAATTTTATATTGAAAACTACTGTAATAACGAATCTACAAAGATTAGAAAAGACATCATAGTACTACAGAGTGATCAAAAGGAATTGTCGCAGTTGGCAATAAAAAAAAAAGTTGAAATTGGTAAGCCTGATACATAACTTCATTTCCTGTTGTAGATAGTGACATTTGAAATTTAAATTTGAGTACATTTTTGATTACATTTATTTCTAAAGTATTTCTATTATTTAAAAAGTCAAAATTAGCTGTCAGACTCCTGTCAAAACCTATTTATATTTATTAAAATGTCAAATAGTATTTCCGCCTTTACCTGTCGTTGTGCCAACTGTGGAATAAAAAGATCTCCGGAATTATATTGCCAACTGTAACAATTCCTTTTGATCATTCTGTATTACTGTTATGTCATTTCTAATCTTTGTAGATTCGTTATTACAGTGGATTTCATAGTGTGGGTCGCGACCCTTCGTGGGGCCGCGACGATATTGGAGGGGTCGTTATTTACAAATTTTAAAATACATATTTCCAAAGATTCATCCCGTTGCAAACTTTTATTTAAATTGTAAGGATTAATGAAATGAAAAATATAATGTATACTATTTATTTATATGTTTATATTCACGTTTGTTTCTGTTTACGGTTAATTTAAAAAAATATGAAACTAGAATATGAAATTGGAGATTTCACCATTTCGCATATATTTTTACATAACTGTGCATATTTTGATCCTCAATATATATATTTTTAATCGTCGGAGTCGTGATCGCAAAAATGTCAGTTAATGAAATGCCAATTTTTTTTGTTGAACCAGTTTAAAAGTCGAAATATTTCAAAAGACGGTTCTATATAATTCAGACTACGAGAAATCGAATGTCGTTGAGTTGAGTTTATGAGTTACAGCGATTTTTGACTTTTTGAAAAGCTCAACTTTGAAGGCCCATATCTCGAAAACTAAAAGAGATATTGAAATGCGGTTTGAACGAGTGTATTTCTCGTGCTTCAATGAACTTATACTGAAATTTTAAAAATTTTGAAAAATTTTAAATTTTTGTCAAAATTTTTATTTTTTAATATTTCAAGAAATTAAAAAGATAATGAAAATCTGTACCCTCCAATTAATTCCTCTCATAAAAGTACATAAGTATGTAAAATTTCAGGCAAAAATTCGCACAGATCAAGTTTTTATTACAAAAAAACGAAAAGAATTTTACAAATTTTGGCCATTTTTAGATTTTTTGCTCTAAAAATTCTATCCGTGGAGCAAACATTCTGAAATTTTACATACTTATGTACTTTTTTGCGAGAAATCTATCGGTGTTTACAGATTTTCATTATCTCTTCAAGATTTTGAAACATAGGCAAAAGAAAATTTGAAAAAAATTATAAAATATTCAAAATTTTCAAAATTTCTGTATAAGGTAATTAGAGCACGAGAAATATACTCGTTCAAACCGCATTTCAATATCTCTATTAGTTTTAGAAATATGGGTCTTCAAAGTTGAGGTTTATAAAAAGTCAAAAATCCCTGTAACTCAGAAACTAAAAAAGATATGAAGATGCGCTCAACTGCATTCGATTTCTTGTAGCCTGAATTATATAGAATCATATTTTAAAATGTTTAGATTTTTCAACATATACAGCAAGAACGCATTTTTATCAATAACTGTCACAATTAATAACATATTCTTTAAATTGAGAATACTTCGCGCTAGCGTAGTGCACATATTTCGTTACGCACATCCAGAAAAAACATTCGCTATGTGGCGCCAGTATTTTACTATATCACCATCGCTAACCCCCATTTGGAAAAATCCTTAATTGCTTTTCTCGAAGTACACAACCACCCGCACGACTTCTTGCTTGTCAATCTCTGATAAGACGAATAATTAAAATTTCTCATCACGATAACAGATCCTACAAACATGATTTATAAACAAAGGAAAAAAGGTATGTTCATCATAAATCCAAATCCACACGTAACGGTCGAACAGAGAGCCAGGGCAACAGCAGTAACGTAACACATACATCATGTAACGTGACAACGAGTGCAGCAGTGTTGGCAACTCACGGTGCGGCGCGCCATTCACGAAACACCCATCAACAAGGCGCTACAAAGGGCGCCAAGCTCCACTTTATCAGTATTCTGGGCGGCCAGCGCCGAACACACTTACGAGTTGTGATGTGATTGATTCGAGCTCAAGGATAAAATACTCCGCGCTATTTTCGCAGCCGTGTTCTCGATGGCTCTTATCAATTGCTTTCAAATTTTACCTTGCGCCAACGCCGAGCACATGGAATTTTGTTGCTGTACTGGGGATTTAGATACCTTTCAGTGCGCCAACGGTGCTATGCTTTTTTAGGTTCACGTGCATGGATTTACAATTGACAATCGTACTTCACTCTCAATTTCTACAAATTCTTGGCTTCATACTACGATGTATTCCTAACTGAATATCAATTTGCAATATCTAGAAATGATCTATTTCAAACTGAGTAAAAAGATGCTAAAAGTGGTACTGAATTTATTTATAACTTATCTAACAATATTTAGTTTTATTTTCCTACATTGGTTTCATGATTTTACAATAGAATTTTTAATCAAAAATGGTGTAATTATAGTCCGTTCAGTGAGAGATTACAATGTTGATGTAAAGGACGTCAAACTGAAGTTATGTTTACAAAGCATACATATTTGTGACAGTGACAAAGTTAAATGAATTTTATTGTTTCACAATAAACGTTCCCATCGCATCGTACTTTTAAATTTGTCACATGTGCTCGAAAGACGGATTAAAGCTACATTTCCACATAGTCTCTATTTTAGTCTTTGTTTTTGGTTTTTTGTTTCTGTTTATGTCGGAAAAATGCCAGCCATTTCCAGCTCTTAACATAAACATAACCTTAATTCAATATTCCAGTAAAGTTCACTTAAATGAGAAAATAATTAAAATAAAATAAAACAAATATATCATCACGCCTTCTACCCTTTACTGGGTGTGGCACTCTGCCAAAGCAGATCTCGGTAAGTGATATATTTTGCGCGTGAAGTGCGGTTACCATTCGTCAAATCACGGCTCCCAAAGATGTTAGTGGTGGAGGAGCCACAGGGGTAGTTTTTGAAATTATGAAAATTGTTGTCGCCTGTGGGAATCGAACCAGGGTTCTCAGGATCCACAGGCCGTCTTCATACCACTGAGCTAGCCACCCCTTAAGAAAATAATTGAATAAAACTATATGAAATACTTTAAAAATTATATAAAATTATTAATGAGGAACAGTAATTACTATTAAAATTAAGCACTAGTTTAATAAATTTATGCAATTCCAAAATAATTTTTAAAAAGTGAAACATGGCTTTATACACTAGTATGATAATATACTATTAATTTTCTTGAAAAAATAAAAAATAATCTTTCGATGAACATATTTCGCAGTTGCTCATAATAATATCACAATATTCTAAACACCAATTCGTTAATTGCCTATAAAAATATCAATAGTCCCCGTTCGATACGCCACTGGTCGTTGTACGTCGAATGTATCGGCGTTCTCTTAACGCTGGATTTTAAATGATCTCGCGAGACCGGAATTGCCAAAACGGAAGAGTGGATTTCATAAAATATTCACGTGACACGAAAACCGCAATACGCCATCGCGTTCAACTTGCCAGCATATTTACGTTGGACAGTTTTTCGGGAATTTTACCACATTATTGGTAGGCCCAAACTGACACTAACCATACTCGTACACAGTAGGACTATTACAAATTTAATAATTCATACTTGGCATTAAAGAATTTTTTGTTCAGGTTTTCACTGAAAAGTTATGTTCTGTTTTAAGCACGAAAATAACTTGCAAAATTAAAATATTATTTTCAAACCTTCAACGGAGAATTGAGTAAACAATGGTAATGTCCTCAAATAATTCTATTACTTTTATGTTATCAACGTCGATGTGACATGGCATGACATATATATAAATGTTCAAAGGCAGTCTGATTTTATCGATGTCTAATTTATTCAGAGAAAAAATTTGTTAGCAAATGAAAAGCCACATTGGTAGATAGAAATATTCAATTATGAATGTCTAATAAATTTATCAGACTAACAAACAAAAACTAGCACATCAAAAAATGAAAGTTAATATAATTTTTAGTAGATAATTTTAGTAAGCCAATAGTAATATTGTAAGGTAGTAAAGGACAAAAGGCTTAAAAGTTGTATTTAAATTTATTGAAGAATTACAACGACGTTTCGGCCAAGGTTATGGCCATCTTCAGGTCACAAACGTTAAATAAAACGAAAAACAACAATAAAAGTTACGTCACAAGTACTTATTTAGGGCGACCATATAACAAAAATGAAAAAATAAGTACGAAGTTACATTAGCAAACAACTATGAATTTAAATTTATTTGATCGCCCTAAAGAGTCTGATAATCATAATTTTTCTCTTATACTATTATAGCTTGTCTTAATTAAGATGCCTAAACTTGCAGAGTTTTTGCAGGATACTTCGGCGAGTTTATTATTTAATTCGTTGTCGACTTTTCGCGAATTATGCGTGTGCGTGTTTGGAGATGACAGATGACGTAAATTTAGTGGCAAAAAATTCGAGAATTCAAAGCTTAGAAAAATTCGAAAATTCGTAAATTCGAAGATTCAAGTAATTCGAAGCTTCAAAAAGCTTCGAAGTTTTTCTGACAAAGTTCAAAACATTCGAATGTTCGAACGTTCAGAAATTCAAACTTCGGTGGAAATCAACGACCCTAGTTGACATTATTTCGAAATCGACAATGTACATTTGCGCTCGAAAAACACACAAGATTTTTTCTACAATCGCCATAATAAATTTAACGTTTAAATAATTAAATTTTACATATTTTCACCGTTGAAGAATAAAAAAATTAAAATTGTTTATTTTCTGTGACTGGTTGTTATCGTAACTTTCAGAGCTCGGCGATTTTTTCTGTATTGTTACGCATAAGAGGCAAAGTGACATTTTGCTAATGCATACTTTGTATATCGATTGTAGAATAGTTATTTATGTATCAAGGGTGAAAACAGGCGTTTCTAGCCAGTGGCATGATTATTAGCACGAGGCTCAAAGCGCCGAGGGCTAATAACATACTCAGCGATAGAAACGCAAATTTCACCCGTGATGCATACAATTTTGTATACACAACAAAATAACATTTAATTATATGTTCTAAGATTAAAAAATGTTAATAGGTTATATGTCAAAATGACTTTTTGTAAAATCAAGTATTCAAAATAAACAAAAATTGTCATTTTATTTATGTATCCATGGAATTATTTTTTTATGGCCCTAGAAGTGTTTAAGCTCGCTGTTTAGGGCTAAAACATGAATTTCGGCCCGGTTGTTCATAAAAATAATTAATCGATTAAGGGCCAGTTTTTCAATTACCGATTAATGTTAATCATGATTAACATTCATCGAGAGTAAACCGGCGATTGAAAAACTGGCGTTTAAGAAAATAAAAAAAATCTAAATTTGATCACAGACTCCATAAGAGATACAAGAAGATAAAGTAATTTCGGTTTGAATTAGTTCTGGTTACGGTTGCTAGTTATTTTGACTGTACTTTTGTCTTTACTCCAATGACAGAAGTAAGTCTGTGCAACAATTTAAGAAAATAAGGCAGACGCTACGGTGTTGCTTACAGAACGGTGTTAAATTTATCTTACTGTTGACAACCTAATAAAAGAATAAGAAAATAAGCAACAGTACCATGTCTGCGAGATTGAGGAATCCACAAAAAAGACATTTGTCTGAAACTGTTACAGGAACCAGTGCTGTTTCCCACCAAACACATGTTGGCATGCAGGGCAGAGACGGACTTGGAATATTTTTCGCACAGAATATAATTAGAAAAATTACATTATTTTGAATATTTCTGCACATTTTTATAAAAACTAGAGCATAATATATTTGTAGTTTTAAATACATCTAATCCACAAAGTTTATGCATATACGTGTGCATATAACCATATATTTAAAATAAATAAATATAAATATATCAGTACGCCTTTAACTCATTACTGGATGTGGGGCTCTGCCGTAGTAGATCTCGATAAGTAATATATTTATGCGCGTGAAATACGGTTACTAGCCGTAAAATCATGGCTCTCAAAGATGTTAGTGGAGGGCAGAGCTGGGCAAGCTACTTAAAAAAAAGTAGCTAAGCTACAGCTACAGCTATTCTTTAAAAAAGTAGCTTAGCTACAGCTATAAGCTACATTTTGTAAAATATAGCTAAGGTACAGCTAAAAGCTTTCATTAAAGTAGCTGTTAAATTTAAAAGCTTCTTTTTCAATAATTGTGAATGATTAAATTGGCCATTGTCATATGATCAGTTGATCAGTCTTTTGTTATAATGACTGTTAATAAATATAAAAAATCGCAAATGGACAAATGTACTGTTAATTTGTTATGCTATAATTCTTATTTATATCGGAATAAATTAACAGTCACATTAACAGAAGACTCTTAAACTGTCAATGTTTAGTTCATCTAATATTTAATACAAAATTAGAATAGATTAAGAACAAGTGAAAAATAAAATATGTTAATAGATTTTACACTATATAATAACTTGTTATCCTACAGTTATAGAAAACAATCAAGAAGGTACAATTCAAATACAAAACAAAAATAAATAGGTATTTCTTAATGAACTGTGGTAGTCTTAAGCTATAAAGAGTAGCTTTGGGCTACAAAAAGTAGCTTTAAAAGTAGCTTCAGTTGTTATAACAATATTTTTAAGCTAATAGAAAAAACATAGCTCGCTACAACCTACAGCTATATTTTTTCTCATTTAGCTAAGCTACAGCTACAGCTAAGATAAACGTAGTTAAGCTAGTAGCTAAGCTACAAAAGTAGCTAGCTACTGCCCAGCTCTGGTTGACATAGGTATATCATAATGAACTGTGGTAGCTTTAAGCTACAAAAAGTAGCTTTGGGCTACAAAAAGTAGCTTTAAAAGTAGTTTCAGTTATAACAATATTTATAAGCTAATAGAAAAAAAAACATGGATCGCTACAAGCTACAGATATATTTTTTCACATTTAGCTAAGCTACAAAAGTAGCTAGCTACTGCCCAGCTCTGGTGAAGGGAAACCCACAGACGTTTGAAAGCAAATAATTATCAGTTCAAATTATTATCGTGCCAAATACATTTACATTTCATATTCAGAGACGCAAGGTATAAAATATTCGGACGTTAGGCCCTTTGGCAAAATCCGCCCCTGTAGCAAAGTGGGGAATGGAGAATACAATTTAAAAAATAGAACAAGCTGCTTGTCGACTGAATCATTTCCGCTTTTTTGTTAACTCACCTCATCCGCCTCTCAAACTCTGTCAGCAAATAGCGTTTGGAGTAGAGCAGAGCAGAGAGCTCTTTGTTATGCAGAGCCAACGTGGATATTACATTCTTCCAATTCCGAGCTCCACCCTTTCAGTCATTTTCCGCGCGAATATCTCAATGTCAGCGGACGAGAGTCGGCGCGCCGCGTTATGTTATTCATCTATGTCTTGTCATCGATTTATTTTTCGGCGTCGACGAGCAGGCCACTCCGTAGAGACTTCAGAGGCTTGGGATTCTGACTGACTCACTGCTTGCTTGTTGTTAGCAATGTCGATAAACACTGTTTCAAATCTGTTTGTTTTCGTGCTACAGAGAATTGCTACAACTCTACTTGTGGTATATTGCAATATGAACTTGTTTCCAACCAACGCGATATAAATTCTACTTTTAAAATGAGTAAACTTGTTATAGTACAATTCAATTCGGTTTATTGTTCGCATGTAACTTCTGAGAACACGCTACGTTTTCACAATTACTATCTATAAAACATTGTATTTATTGTCTTTTTATCAAAAAATAACGATGGCATGAGAGAAGGCAATGGCGCAGATAAGGAGTTGTCCTGAGGACTCAAACTTTTATTTATTTATTTTATTTATTTTACGTTATTGACCATTTGGAGTCAAGAGCAAGGTTCAACCGAGGGATGTTCATCCATCTAACCCTTACAAATACATCACAAACATCCATATCCTTGGCGGGACTAGAACCCACGACCAACGTCATGCAATGTCAAGCAACTGCTATGCTAACGGTCGATTACCGTGGCCGGTTTCATGAGAAACGAAATATTTTGTTGTTTTCATAATATATCTCGAAAATTTAAATGGCGAATAATGATCAACCACAAATAGTAGTCATGGTATGATTTCTTGTCTTGAAATTAAGAAATCATCATATTTCTTAAAATAAATAAAATAAATATATCATCACGCCTTCTACCCATTACTGGGTGTGGCACTATGCCGAAGCAGATCTCGGTAAATGAAATATTTTTGCGCGTGAAGTGCAGTTACTAGTCGTCAAATCACGGCCCCCAAAGATGTTAGTGGTGGAGGAGTCACAGGGGTAGCTTTTGAAATTATGAAAATTGTTTGTCGCCTGTGGGAATCGAACCAGGGTTCTCATGATCCACAGGCCGACTTCATACCACTGAGTTAGCCACCATCATTTCTTAATTTTCTATAATTATTATTTCTTTACGTATTTTTTATTTATTATTTCTTTTGTAAATTATAGTGTATTTATAACAAATATGTATCCTAGGGCCAAAAAGAAGTTTGTAAGTCCGCTTTTTAGGGTTAAAACAGATAAATTTCGGCCCGGTTGTGCATAAATTTGTTTAGTTGATATTAAATGAAAAGCAATAAAAGACGTGATCCTGGACACAAATAATTATTTTGTATAATTAACATATGGCTATAGTTTCTGAGTCAATTTAACTTTTTTTATTCAAGAAGTGTCGCCAAAATCAATTAGATTATAATACTTATAAGTTCGATACTATTTATGGAAGAAGTATACTACGTATTTCACAAATTGCAAATATTGTATTATGTCTGGATAACCAGGCAGCATCAACAATTAATGCATTAACTAATCAATTATTAAATTAAGTTAAAAATATAGATCATGAAGTATACATTTTCACTGCCTCTGGTCGATACTATAAACAACCATTTATCTAATGTTGTATAATGAGAAAATTGATTATTCTAGTGTTGCTAATTATAATTTCATTATTAATATATCATAAATAATTATCAAACCAGTGGCACTGAAAACTGTACCTACGGTAAATCATCCTTAAATTTGCGCATTTTGAAAAAAAATCTGTTTTTTCCGTCAATTTTCTTTTCCTCGAAATGTAAAAACATCGTGCATATTTCCAACATCAGTAATAATTGCGTTCATCCAATTAGTTCACTTTTCTGCCGTGAATTCAAATTTATTTGTTAAGGTATATGTAATTTATCTTTCAATATTTTATTCCAGTGAAAAATCAGAATAACCGTGTATCCTACATACGCAGTTCTCTTGGGGCACTTTTAATTGTATTAATTCCAATGAGAAAACAGTAACTCAGATTTGGAAACAATACGTACATAATTAATAAACTTCCTTTACATGAATTTACAACTTTGTTTAATACATCGAGTAATAATATTGAATATAATTTGAAATTACTAATCTGTATGCAAAATTACTGGATTTTCCATTCATGGAAAGGAATTTGTAAATGTATTACATGGAATTATATATTCATAAGGATAAATTTGAACATAAAGGATTGATTCCACCAAATGCTTTAGGACTTAATCATCCAATTACATAAAGGATCCTTTTGGTTAGGATATCAGGATGGCTTTAAGATGTGGGTTGGAATGTCCTGAATTCTTGTGCTCAGGAATGTGTTTGATTTTATCGTATTTATCCCTTCACTGAGCTGAGTTGAAGGAATGCAAAAGAAATGTTACCTATGTATTTTCATTTGAACCACATACAATACTTCAATATCGGACTGGCTTTATAAGACATTTTTTTAGTTAGGACTTAATATTTAGAAAGAAATATTAATATGTTGAATATGTTAAACACTGTTTATAATAAACAACAAAATATTAATATGTTTTAGGTCCATTCTTAAAAGTATTTTATGCACAACAGGGCGGAAATTCATGTGATTTAGCCCTAAAAAGCGGGCTTAAACACTTATTGTGAATACTTGATTATACAGAATGTCATTTTGACATATAATCTTTTGAACATATAATTAAATATTATTATGGGGTGGCTAGCTCAGTGGTATGAAGTCGGCCTGTGGATCCTGAGAACCCTGGTTCGATTCTCACAGGCGACAAACAATTTTCATAATTTCAAAAGCTACCCCTGTGGCTTCTCCATCACTAACATCGTTGGGGGGGCGTGATTTGATGACTGGTAACCGCACTTCATGCGCAAAATATATCACTTACCGAGATCTGTTTCGGCAGAGTGCCACACCCAGTAATGGGTAGAAGGCGTGATGATATATTTATTTTATATTTATTTTTTATTAAATGTTATTTTTTTGTGCTTAAAATATTGTATGTACCACGGGTGAAATTAGCGTTTCTGACCATGAGCATATTATTAACCCTCAGTGCTTTGCCTGTTTTCACTCTTTATACATAAATAACTATTTTTAGTATTAACATTAGTAAAAGGTATATGTCAACTTAGTTCTTAATGTATGTGTTAATTGTATTATTTATTTGTATCACTAGGCCAGAAACTGTATTTTTGTGAGTGCGAACATATTTTGATAGGCCAAGCGGAAGGTAAGGCTTGCAAATTTCGAGAATTGGCAACACAGTTTCTGGACGTGTGGTAGGTATACAGTATTTTGCGAGCCCATTTAAATTAAATTATTGATTTATTTGTCAAATATCAAATATTAGGTATTTTTCATGTTGACATCAGGACAATCGTAAACATGGATACGGGAGTTAAATAAATATAAACAATTCATTTGTTTTCTTTGTGCAAATTCAATTATAATTACTAACATTTGTGTTTACAATGAACAATTTGGCTCTAGATGGACCATGGTCCTCACCATGGTCCGAAACGTCGTCACTTTGTCATCTAAATAAAGTAAAGCCTACAATCCAAACAACGTGGAAAGATATTGTTTTTTTATTTATATTTTTCCCATCTCCAATGAATTATATGTTGTTTTGATAACTGTCAAGCTATTGGTCTTGACGTATATTTATTTTCTTGAAGAAATTCGTGTAATATATGTTTCTTTTGAACGAAGGCTTTTCGAATGTCATCGTGTTGATTTGAAAAGCAAGAGGCTCTAAAGGAATTAAGATGACTAGTTGCTTACGTCAGGGATTTTTTCCCGGATATAATCAACATATAAAATAGAACGAGGAAATGTCAGTTGGAGCGTTGAAAACCTTCCGTTCACGGGTGAAATAGGGAGCGAGGACGTCACACGAGGCAAATATGCGAGCTCTATCACAGTTGCTTCTGGAAGCGCTTTTCAACTTTAAGATTTATGTCGAGGCGCGCGCCGTAAATCCTGATCAAAATCGACACGCGTGCTATTAACCCTGACGTATGTGACTGCATGTAGGCTGACGCCACCACCACCGCCACCACTAGGATAATTTCTATATTTTTATTAAGCAAAGTGGTTCTTTTTTTGCGCAACCTATAAAAAATGAGAACCGGTTATAACTCACTTGTGTAGTCCCGGCGCAGGTGAAATAATTTAAAGATGAGTTCGTGATTCGAGGCACGTACAGAAGACCTGACTGCATCGCTAATGTTGACCATTTATCAGAAAACTTCATTATTCTTCCCGTGTTTCCTTCGATGTTTGCCATCGGAATTACCATCCTCGTGCTCAAAATTGAACGTGGGATTAAGATAAATGCCGATGAGCTTAATTACCCACAAATCAATTCGATTTGAACCGTTCCTTTCTGCGGTTCGATCGCAGAAGCGTTCGCCTTACTGCGAAACTTCAGAAAAGACATTGCGTTCCTCCAAGAATTTGTGCGGAACGACTCTTGAAAAGAAAACATTTCTTTGTGTAGTAATAGACAAACAAATTCAAATAGCTATATTTGCTGTTTCTCGAATATAGAACTCCTGGATTATTTTATTTATTATTTGGAATAAATGAAAATCGTCCAAATAAAACTTGTAGGACATCTAGAGGGACATTCATTCTCTTATTGAAGAACTGAATTTAAACCAATGGTTCTCTAACTATGACGAAGATATTTTTTAATGGTTACCAACTTAGCTCGTTAAAAAGATAATTTATTCTGACACCATCCATCGAATATATATATATATATATATATATATATATATATATATATATATATATATATATATATATATATATATATATATATATATATATATATATATATTAGACTGTTTCAAAAAAATCGATAAATATTTTTTTTCTTAATTAAATCGAAAATGTTGTTGGAAATGGTAAAAAAAAATCCTGTGAAAGTTTGAGGTGCCGCATCGTAAATTTCAATTTCCCATTTAAATAACATGGGAACAACGTTCTCTTGGACTTTGGAATTTTGTAACTGACGTTAGGAAAATTATTTTGAAATGACCAAAATATATTCTTGTAGAAAATTTAACGCTCTACAAAAAAGGTCTCTAACAATTTTTTGATATATTTATTTTTTCAAAAGTTATTTAAGGATAGACTTGGCTTGGTATTAAATTTTTATATTTTTCTAATTTTCCGACGCAACCATCAACTTTATGAGAAAATTCCATAGAACATTTTTTGTAGACCATTTTATTTCCTATAACTTATCTTCCAAAAGGTTTTCGATATTTTTTACAGGTCGTAAGTTATTTGCAAAAAACTAAAAAAATTTCATGATTAATTTTAAGCAGTAAAATGACAACTTTTGTTATTTTTTTTTTAGTTTTTTGCAAATAACTTACGACCTGTAAAAAATATCGAAAATAAGTTATAGGAAATGAAATTTACCCCTGTGTCTCCTCCACCACTAACATCTTTGAGGGCCGTGATTTGACGACTGGTAACTGCACTTCACGCGCAAAAGATATCACTTACCGAGATCTGCTTCGGCAGAGTGCCACACCCAGTAATGGGTAGAAGGCGTGATGCCTTAAAATTATTCCAATTTTCAAAATAGAATCGTCCACACCAACTTTGGCAGTTACATAATTTTTAAAACCATGAAGAAGAAACCTTAGATGCAAAATAATAATGTTTATTTAGATATAAAATTCGCATATAATACAACTTATATTACTTACAAACGTAACATCCTGAAAATAAAACTGGAGAGATAAAATAGTTATAGTTAGCTAGTGAAATATTTATTTTTTGAAATTAAATAAAATGATGCTATCTACGGTAGTAATTTCTTACTAGATGCATATTTGAAAATGTAAACATGTAAAATGTACATTACTTACGTTGCAATATAAACGAAAACATTGAATATGCATTGCAGTAGAACTCCAGAAGAAGGGCAAAATATAATAAAATTTCTCTCGTGATATATTGGCCTGCACATTCAATATTTCCCAGTTTTAAACGATATTTTACGCTTAAAACGTTCATATATGTCGAAACTATTCAATATTTGATTTATACGGCATTTATTTGTCAGTCTTCTTTATTGTACCTAATGTAGGTTACTATTTTTATAGCCATTCAATTTCTCCAACTTTTCTTCTGTCAGATAAGTTATAATCTGGTTTCCATTATATTTTGTTCCATTATTTATTGTTATGACATCGATGTTATAAAATATAAAAATAGAATATCGATTGTATAAAAATAATACCTGTTAAACTTTTATTAGTAACGTATACATTATTTTGTTTATTGTGAATACTTGATTCTGTAAAATGTCATTTTAACATATAACCTATTTACATATTTTAATCTTTTGAACATATAATTAAATGTTATTTTGTTGTGCATAAAATATTGTATGTACCACGGGTGAAACGAGCATTTTTGACCCTGGGCATGTTATTAGCCCTCAGCGCTTTGCGTCTCGTGCGAATAATCATGCCACTGGCTAGAAACGCCTGATTTCACCCTTGGTACATAAATAATAATTATTATAATTTTATATCGAGCTCACCTAACTTTTTTATGCATTTGTAACTCACACAAATAACAATATAATACTTCTTTTTTTCCCCAAAATTACTTACTTATAAATATAATTTAATCCATATATTTGCTACTTGATACCGCTCACATTAAGGGACTAAAAAAAAAAACTAAATAGGTACGATTTAGTTGACCAGTACACATTAAGGTAATACTAGTGTGACGTTGGCACCATCGGTTGCCGAATGGCGAAAGTGACGCTCAAAAAAATATAAAAATTTAATAAAATAAGTGTTTTATACCTATTGTGATTTGAATATCATGAATTGTTAACAGGTTGTTGGTCTAGTGAATTTTAAAATACCATACCACCGTGTGGTGTTGCTATTACAAATTGGGATTCTTAATTTTTCGTTAAAAACAAGGCTTTGCATGGCTATATATCCATTACTAAACGATAAAAAACTTTCTCCTTCTAACACAATATACATGAATAGTTCTAGAACATCATACTAGTTTTTCAAATGAAACTGCAAAATTTTAGAGGTACACAAACCAAATATGTGCGATTCTGAGTGATGATCGCCATAAGCCCCGTGTATAAGAACTCAACTTTACAAGCGAATATATTTGTTCACAGACGATGAATGTGTTTCATATTTTAACAGGATGCGTATAACTATCCAATGTTTACGTGCGCCAAATTTCATTCAGATCTGCAAAATTTTTCACGCTAGTACTACCTTAAGCAACTCTCCCCTACTAACGAAGCTAGTAATGACAATAATAGAATAAGGTAATTATGTCTTTAAAAGCGCAGGATGAAATGAAATCCCGAGTATCACGAGGCAAGCAATATTGGTTCCGTAGCAAATTACATCACCGCAATGAGGAAGCTGTTGGCAGTAATCTCCGTTAGTTGCACTTGCAATTATGGCGGCCGCGATACGCAGAGGAGAAGTAATTATATTCTCAGGTCAAGTCACGGCAGACAGGTACAACGAGTCAGCCATTGCCATTGCCATGCCCTGCATCCCACCGCTACCAACTCTAATCACTCTAAACCTAAACTGATTAATCTTGAGCAACCAGATTCATTTCGAAATGGAGTAATCGTGGCTGTAATGGTAGCTTTATGGAATTATGTCGGGGATGATATTATTTCTTGTTTTACGATATGCGCAGAAGTTTCAACTTTATTCTCGCGAAATAGAGAGGAAAAATAGCAGTGTTGCATGAATATTATTTTAAGAAAAAAAAGCTTTAGTAAAATTATAAATTAATTCATTATTTTATTTATTATACAATTTTGATTGAAATAAATAAAATATTACCTTTATTGTATCTATCTACTGGTTTTTTTTAATATACATATTTATAAACAAAATAAATCATTAATCATTACATGTTCTACATTACTCATCGTATATATTTCGATTTTCACTAAACTACTTTTTGTCGCCGGCAAATTTTTATTCGAATAAATTTCGACATTTATAATCATAGATAATCTCCTATATTCTGTAACAAAATCATTATCTGTTAATGATCGATAAGATAATGACTACTTTTATTTTTCATGATTAATGTACACATTATTATAATTTTAATTATTCTGTGGTCAGAATAATTTACCCTGGCATTTTGATGTTATTTTCATATCTCTTTCTTACTTGTTTATGTAGCTGTTATTATAAAAATGAATATAATGACAGCTCAATGATAGTTTCGTAAGAATTGTGGTTAAAAATTAATAACTTTTATGATGGCAGTTTCATACGAGATTAAAATACCTAAAAATAAAATAGGAAGAACAGAATATAATTTAATCCATATATACGTCACGGGTGTGACTCTCTGACGTAGCAGATCTCGGTAAGTGATATATTTTGCCCGTGAAATTAAACAAAACATAACTATTATTATTTTGGAATATAAGTTCTATTTTGTTTGATTTTATTTCATTTATAAAATATATAGACATTTATAAACTTCAAACATTGACGTTTGTAAATAATTCATGAGAAACAAAAGTCATAGCTATTGCTACTATTTAACAGAAAATTTGAAATTTATTTTTAATGTTGCGGCTAAATCTCGGTAAGTGATATATTTTGCCCGTGAAATTAAACAAAACATAACTATTATTATTTTGGAATATAAGTTCTATTTTGTTTGATTTTATTTCATTTATAAAATATATAGACATTTATAAACTTCAAACATTGACGTTTGTAAATAATTCATGAGAAACAAAAGTCATAGCTATTGCTACTATTTAACAGAAAATTTGAAATTTATTTTTAATGTTGCGGCTAAACCCGACACGTAATAAAAAATGTATAAATAGTCTTGCATTCATTTTTTAATTCTAAACATCTTTGTCCTCTACAGTTTTCTTCATAAAATTAATAGGAGAACAGGAAAATGCATAAAACTAATACCCCATGTTAAATCTCTATTTTCACCCTTACAAAGCACAACCCAGCATAATAAATAAATAATAATAATGTCCCCAAAAATATTGAACTTTGTAATACTGTTTTTAACAAACACATTTGTACAAAATTCACTTTGTATCTAATAATATAAATAAAATAATAATAAAATAACTAAATAAGTGATAAAGTCATAACGAAGTGATAATTAATAATGTGATCTGATAATATGATAATGTAATTATATTATTACTGATAAGTGATTATGTTTATATAAATTAAAAAAAGTAGTTATTAATTAATTAAATTATCATTATAATTACGAATTAAGAAATGATTTAAATACGTAAACATGCACCTAAAACAAAGCTCGTTTCTTATTACTGTCAAATGACAATTGTACAACTGTCAACTTAGTTCATCATACCGGCACCGAAGGCAGCGCTGTTTCAATTTCAAGATGTATCGCACGATATTCACCATTGGCGTAAATATTCGAAGATCAAGAATATAGAAAACCTTCAGAATTCGTGGTATTCGAGTATTCGCTGGTGGTATTCGTCCATCTTTAGTTATTTCATAAAAACGGAGTAAAGCAAAGAAATCAGTACCCATTTTATTATGTGCTGATAAAGTTAGTATCAGTAGGTACTGTTTAAAAGGCCAAAACCAAGACGAGAATGTGCACAATAAGCACACGAACATGAATCCGAAAGATGATTCATAAAAACTTTTACTACCAGTAAGAAATGGCATCTTTTACAAATTTATAGTCACATCCAGCAGTACGCGTTCATAAATTGTTACCAACATTTTATTACCGATGCGAAGATGACTTTCTCGATAAGAAGACTACGTCGTAGCGAGCGCAAGGGTGAGGGTGAAAAAGTGAAAATCTTTCTCAGCACACGGTACATTTCTTTTTCATAAGAGCCGCGTGAGGCGCGTGGTCCATTATACGAAGCTACTTCGCGTTGGCACAGACGGCTGCGTAGCTTCAAAGCTCGGCGCACACCGGCAAATTGAGCATCGCGTGTGATCTATAAGCGGAGCGGAGGGTCATCGCGGATAACAGCGGATCAGAAGCTCGTCGACGATGGCGCTGTGTCACTCGCTGCTCTGTGTTCTGGCGCACGTGCGACACGTGTATTTATGAATTATGACGAGCGCGTGAGAGATATGTCAGCTTGCCATATATGCTAGAGCAGTAGCGGATATAGAGGCCAAACCCTGGATATCATTTTTCAACAATCAAATTTTGTTATTGTTCTATCAAATAAATTACAAAATAATCCCCCTTATTCTGTAACTGTATCATTATCTGTTTCTGATTGATAAGTTAATGATGACCCCTATTTTTCATGATTACTCTATAGATTAAGACCACTTCGACTTTCTGTGGCTAAAATAATTTATTCTGTTCTTCCTATTTTACTATTTCTAGGTATTTTAATCTCGTATGAAACTGTCATTATAAAAGTTATTAATTTTTAACCACAATTCTTACGAACCTGTCATTGAGCTGTTATTACATTCATTTTTATAATAACAGCTACATAAACAAGTAAGAAAAAGATATGAAAATAACATAAAACTGCCAGGGTAAATTATTCTGGAAACAGAATACCAAAATTATAATAATATAAATAGTAATTATGAAAAATAAAAGTAGTCATTATCTTATCGATCATCAACGGATAATGATTTAGTTCCAAAATATAGGGGATTATCTTCGATTATAAATGCCCAAATTTATTCGTTTAAAAAATTGCCTCAGACAAAAAATAGTTGAGCGAAAATCGAGATATATATGATAATTAATCGAAGCTAGAGATGTGTTTGTAAAGAATATTTCTCGCTTGAAGTGCAATGACCAGCCGTCAAATCACGATCCAGAAAGATGGAGGGAGAGTCATAGGGGTAGTTCAAATGTGGTGAAAATTATTTGTCGGTTCTGGGAATCGAATCCGAATTCTCAAATCCACAAGCCGACTCAATACCACTGAGCCACCTACTATACAAAATTTTGAAATGATGAAAATGAAAATGCTGCTTTCCAGCTCTGTTTTCCTAGATGACAATGCAGGTAAAATAAAAAATAGCATATGATACATGTGTATAAATGTCTTTCAAGCACTAGTGCCGTTAAAAGCTCTCCGCTTCGCATCGTGCTCTTGTAACACATTCTTTAAAGACTTATATACTAGTAACATTAAAAAATAATATAATAATTGCAATGATTTTGCACGAGCTGAGCAATGACAGCTAAACTGAAAAAAATTGTTTGACATTTTTCTAACTAAATTGACAACTTCACATAAAAATGTCCCCAAAAATTTTCAACTTTGTAGTACTGTTTTTAACAAAAACATTTGTACAAAATTCACTTTGTATCTATAGGAAATAAGTAAATTAAATAAATAAATATATCATCACGCCTTCTACCCATTACTGAGTGTGGCACTATGCCGAAGCAGATATCGGTAAGTGAAATATTTTGCGCGTGAAGTTCAGTTACCAGACGTCAAATCACGGTCCCCAAAGATGTTAGTGGTGGGCGAGCCACAGGGGTAATTTTTTTAATTGGTGAAAATTGTCACTTGTGGTAATCGAACCAGGGTTCTCAGGATCCACAGGCCGACTTGATACTCCATAAAATAGTATATTAAAATGCAAGTTACAAAAGGCAACCTATTATAGCACTAGTGTATTATACTATTTTCTCTGTTTCGGCTTTTTTTTGCATAATTTCTTTATAAAAATAATTGACATTGCGTTAAGAGAAATTTTTGGTAGAGTAGTTAAGTTGTAACTATAGCTGTATTCCATTAGCCACTTGGTTTACTTTAATCCGATCAGATAAATTAGACAACATGACTAAATGAACTAAATTATGCAAACTGATGCATTTATTGGGATGGATTACTTCAAAGTAAATTAGAATCAACAATTCTAGTACTGGAAATAAAGTCAGCGAAGTAATCCAGCGAAATAATTAAGTGATCTGGTTCAGTAAATGTAAGTTAGATCTGATCCAAATGGCAAATGGAATGCGCCTAATGATTTGCAATTGATATTTGTCTCTTGCCTAGATATTAGTATAAATTGTGTTTCTTTATTTTGACAGTTGCCTAGATATTGTGTATTTAATGCAGTTATTCTAATCTATGATAACAATATGTCACTAAAAATCGTTTAAGAATGACGCTCATTCTAGCATCAATAAGCTTGCGAGAATATGTTATTCAATTCTAACAGAGAAATAATATTTCGCACTCCATTAGAATTAATTTCACTTATGGCTACTACTATTATAAGGATCAATAAAAGCGTTGTTGTGAGGAGTGGTTTTTTTATGCAAGCTACAAAAACATTATATTTCCTCTTTAAAAATAAAAATTCCCTCTCGGAAGGAGTGCCCTCCAACCGCAAGTGCATCTCGCAGTTCGCAGTTCGCCCGCGGGATCGCTGGGATATGATTTACGACGCAAAGAGCCCGCGAAGCAATAATTGAGCAGTTTTTTACTGTCGCGATAAAAATTGTGCGCCATAGAGATAAGTGGCTACTACTGATCTTGTTTTTTATTATTAACTGCATTATCATTTTAAATTCTGTAGCGAGTAAGAAAATTATGGTGCATATTTTATTCTGTTATTTGCATATATCGTTCTGAGATAAGATTCCTCGTGAATATATACGTTCTAAATTGCATGAAATATGCAAGAATGCAGCGTATTGTACTTCTGAGAAATATTTCTGATTGCTTACTGTTTTTTAGCTTTTTTACTGAAAACTGTTTGCAGACTAGCAGCGTAGTTTTTAATATTATTTTCTTTTTTGTTATACGAGTATATCACAGGTGAGAGATTGAGTTGGAATCAAACGTTAAGCTTCATTTACAACCAGTTCGAAATCTTGGTACTTAAGAAATTTCAATTTGAAAAATTATTCAAAACAACAAAATTTGTGGGGGACCTACCCCACAGTGGTATCGATTCGGCCTATGAATCCTGAGAACCCTGGTTCCATTCTCACAGCCGACAAACATTTACATCACATTAAAATTACTCATGTGGCTTCCACTAACATCTTTGGAGACCGTGATTTGACGGCTGGTAACCACACTTCACGCGCAAAATATATCACTTACTGGGATCTGCTATATAGAGTGCCACATCCAGTAATGGGTAAAAGGCGTAATGATATATATATATATATATATATATATATATATATATATATATATATATATATATATATATATATATATATATATATATATATATATATATATATATATATATATATATATATATATATATATATATATATATATATATATATATATATATATATATATATATATATATATATATATATATATATCATCACGCCTTCTACCCATTACTAGATGTAGCACTCTGCCGAAGCAGATCTCGGTAAGTCATATGCGCGTGAAGTGCGGTTACCAGGTCAAGTCACGGCCCACAAAGATGTTAGTGTTGGGGGTGCCACAGGGGTAATTTTAAATTGGTGAAAATGTTTGTCGGCTGTGGATATCGAACCAGAGTTCTTAGGATCCACAGGCCGACTTGATATCACAGATTTTTTACAAATGATGTTAATCATTCCCACGCATTTCTTCTGATTCCGTATATTTCTAGTTTGTGTAATACAATCAAATGTTTTGATAAAATCTAAAAATACAGAAAAACTAACTCATATGTTAATCGGCGATTAATAATCTCAACAATGAATAAAAATTTACGATTACAAATCGTTCTCATTAACACACTAGTTAATTAAATCACTATTAACTGTTAATACAGAGTGATCAAAAGTAAAAGTTTCAGTTGGTAAAAGTAAATGTACTTTAAATTGGTAAGACTGACACATAAATTTATTTCTTGTTTTTGACAGTGACATTTCAAAATTTAATTTAATAAAAATCAGCCTTTTATTTCTTAACATTACTCACAGAGCAATAATCTAAAGTATTTCTATTATTCAACCTATTTGTATTTATTATAAAAATTACATGTCAAATAGTATTTCCGCCTTTAACTTGCGTTGTGCCAACTGTGTAATAAAAAGATCTCCAGTATTGTATTTCCAACTGAAACAATTACTTCTGATCACTCTGTATTATTATATAATTCTTGTTTTGATATGACAATCATGGCAATATCTAATGTAGAAAATATTGAATTGAATTATCTTCAATTTCATGATTTCTAAATAAATATTTAAATAGAATCAATAGTTGCAGAATAATTTGAAGTATTTCGTCGCGATGAAAGGTTCTATTTACGAGTCCATTTAAAAAGGAAATATACAGATATCAAAGCAAGTAACCGATTACAATATTGATTTTTTTGTCTCTAGCATCTGCTTTAAATTCCATCTACTGACACGCATAATTTTCGCAGCTTTCACGACGCTTCGTATCGAGGTACGCACATAAAATAAGAATACTTTATTACCCGCGTAAGATACTTCAGCAACCGGGAAACACGAATAAATTTTCACCTCGTACAGAATAAACTTTAGAACAAGTATCAGAACGAAGACAATATTCATAGCCTGTTGAAACATTGCACAGTTCCCAGCAGGGTAATGGGTAAATTGTTTCGAGGTTCAAGTTTCGATACTTCAGCACAAAGGGCGCAGTAATAATTAGCTGTAAAGAGTTGCACGTACAAATGAACGAGAACTCTGGAATGTGACTGCAGGTTGAGATGCTAAGAGCCAGAGTATCGCTTAATTTGCTGAGAGATGTTAAGTTTTGCGAGTTTCTATGGTTAATATCTAAATGAAGAAGATCTGTTCTACTTAACTCAACCGCTTTATAAATAAATTGGTTTTTTTTTGTATAAAATTCATTTATTTACGTTACTCTATACAACAAGAAGTAAATCTCAATTACAGTACAGGGGGCCTACAGCTTATAGTGGAATCCGAACCATTCAGACACATTCGTATTTTTGGATATAAGTAGAAGTCAGTGAGATTTGAACGCACAACCTCTTGCTTGCTAATTAAGAAACTCAAGTTTTACCTCGCTTTTATCCACTAGGCTACGATTGCCTGTAAATGCAAGAAATGATTGTTATTTTGTTGCGCGTGAGAATGTCACCGCCAGACCAAAAAACAAGAATTTCGCCTACGAAATACCAATAACATTTTTTCTATTGCTGTCAAAAACGAAAAATACAATAATTATTGATTTATTTAAGTAAATTGAAGGAAAAAAAATTAAAAATTATATTAATTTGATATTATTGACACTTTGTAATCAAAGGAACATAAAAATGTTTGATATATTCTTCAAGAACATTCTCGCGTGACACATTGTTCGTGTCGTTATTAAAGTTAAAGATTAATAGTCGCTTGCACCAACGATACTTAAAATTTAAATTTGATGTAAATAAAAAACCAGCAGGTATTGAATTGTTGACAACAGTGTTTTGTTTAACATTTCACTTCAACTCAACATTATTTGCCAGTAATTTTTTTAATTTTTATTTTGCAAATCACAATATTACAGATAATTTTAAGGTAAAAATTAAATCAATAAAAATAATTCTTACATAATATACAAACGTATTGTTTTTAGAGATATTTATGCAACTATTGTTAAAAATGTAACTTGGGTTCCCATTCGTGCAATAAAGACACTTTTAACACGAGTTATATACATAATTTTTTCTACGATCGAGTTTCAGCTAATGATGCTAATCAAACTAATGACATTTCAAACGTCAAACATATTTAATTTGTAGGTTATGTAGTTAGGTTTGCATTGTAGCAACTATTTAATTACATTTTTTTGCTCGTAACTAATGGCAATATACAAAATTCCTTTTGACACTAGTATTTAAAAATGATGTTTTTGACATTAGTAGTAGAAAAAATGTATTTTTTCACGAACGGCAATATTTTACCGTATCTTTGATAAAAAAATTTGGACACAAATAAAACATTTTATCTCTAGGTAATAGTATTTTATTGTACTAGAGTAAAATAATGTAATATATTAATCACGAAAAAAAAAAAAGTTTAGCTACGATGACCGAAGAGCGGGAGAATACTTTTTTTGAGTGACTAGTATGCATTCCACTCAAGTCCAATAGAACGTTTTATTCAACACCTCTCTTGAAACATCTTTTATTTTTCGTTTATAATTTGACACTGAGAAGACATTTGATACGATATTAACATAAATTACTAAGTAGCAATAGAATAGTTGTTACGATACCATGACTTCTCTATTATTCTCTCACTGAGTGATTAATGATGGACATTATTTATTTCAAATAACTATAGTAACAGGCTTATTATGAATCAGTCTTGGATAAATATTATTCCTCATCGTAAACCAGTCTTTTAGTTACAAAATTCTTGAAAGAATTCAACTACAATATCAAATAGATTGTTTTAAATGAACCCTTGAAGTCTGGTCTGACGAACGGCACTGGCGAAGCACGCTTTCCTTCTCACGGCTATTGTGAGGCGAGGCCTCCTACGACTATTGTCTTACAGTTACAATGTGAACTGCTAATGTTGTTATCATCAATTACAGGGTGTTTGGAATTGTGCGCCTGTCAGATAGGGAATCCGATGGTTTCCTCTCTGTTCTTGTTTTCTGCTGCACGGGTGTGGGGTTTCAGGTCCTTGTCACCCGTGCAATTCTACTCCCCTGGTTATATAAAGGTGGTCGAACAATTCTACTTCATGATAAAATACACATTAACTCGAATTACATTTTTTTTCGTGTTTTTTACTTTTTTATTTACTTCTGAAGATGGTCTTGTAGACCGAAATCGATCAAGTTACTAATAAAAAAAAATGGTGAAACTGACATTGTCTTTCTTTAATAATTATTTGAAATATGTTTCATCAAGTGCCTATCACCGAATCTCTCATCATTATTGACCAGTAAATAAGAAAAAATAGGAAAAAACAAATTTTCCATCACTTGTCACAAATTCCACAAAAATTGACAGCACGTTTGAATCAACTTATCAGGTCATCAACAAACGGCTGGTCAGTTCAGCTTTAACCATAGACGCGTTTCGTCCTTTAGGGACTCATCAGAATGGTGTGATCAACTATCCAACTAGACCAACTAGGGACTAGTGAATTGTGATACTGTCTTAGCTGAACTGACTGATGTTAAACTATGTAAGCCGGTAACATGACATGAGAGCTACGGAGCAACCCGTGGTGCCATCTACCGACAAAAATCGCAAACTGCTTGACAGCTATTGAAATAATACAAAGACAAAATGTCTTTACAGTATTTTTATCTATGAAATTTATAGTTATGGGTCAGTCTGTATTGTCGATTTAGTTCATGGGCAACAAATTATTAATTATTACTAAAAGAAATTGATTCACAATTCAAAATAATTTGTAAATATACGTAACTTTACAGGCAATCGTAGCTCAGTGGATAAAGGCGAGGGAAAACTTGCGTTTCTTAATTAGCAAGCAAGAGGTCGTGCGTTCAAATCTCACTGACTTCTACTTATATCCAAAAAAATACGATTGTGTCTGAGTGGTTCGGATTCCACTATAAGCTGTAGGCCCCCTGTACTGTAATTGGGATTCACTTCCTGTTGTGCAGAGTAACAAATAAATAAATAAACATGAAAATTTAAATTCAATCTATTCCAATTAAAAAGAAATAAAGTTAATAACTATGTACACATAGACAAGTAGAAATGAACCTTTTCTGATATTAATCAAAAATTTAATATCGATATCGGAAATCCAATCTAGTACACAGAGAAACATACGCTAAATGCAATTGTAATTTAGTGTTGCTTATTATTTACGTCAATAATGCAATTGCTAATGTGTGTCATGTAATTGGATTTCCGAACCATTATAGAGCATTCGATTGGGAGAGAGGGAGAAAGCGTAAACACGGGAAATGGCAACGCGTATGTCTGGCTTTCGCAGGAAACACGGTTATCGAATACGCACCAGCGCGACAATTCATTTTTATAACGAACAAATTAGTTCCTGATCAGCGAGATAATGTAATATTCTCTGTAGTATGATTGACAATTAAGAACTCATTTTTCCTACTAGATGACCTATTAAAAACATTTCTAATTTTATATTTCCGATACATATTGAAAATTAATTGCCAGTAATAATATTTATTAAATGTAATTAATTTTTTTTCTGAAACCGGCAAGAAAGTCCCTACTTTCCTAACCAATATTAGTATTTTTGCCAAAACAGTCAAGAAAAGTACATATCTAAGGCTACATAAAAAAAACGAGTCTGGGAAAGTGCAAAACAGGCTGGTAAAGATTTTACCTGACTGTTATTTTTTTGTTGTAACCTTGGATACATGGTCTGCTGTCAATAAAATTTATATCAAAAAAATTGATATATGATTAATTATTGATTAAATTAAACGCTTTCAGAAAAAATAGTATACATAATATGTCAGGAAAGTGTTATTATTTGACTCAGCGGATTAAAATACTCAACATGCGGCCTCGTATTTCAAACCACTGATTTGTCAAGTAAAATATCACTTTCCTGACTTATTATGTAATATACTATTACCATAGTAGTATTGTAAACTACTATTACCATGCTAGTAATGTAAAATAATATTAAATTTTATTTTCGAATAACATATTAGTTGAAAGTACAAGAATCCCAAAGACATAATCGCTTCAGATGTCAAAATTTAACAAACCAGCATTGAATGCCACATCCAATAATGGATAAAATACTAGACGATATATTTTATGTATAACTACAAATAATAATCTCACTTATCAACTAATAAATCCTGTTGAGCAAGTATAATAACAGCATTAATGTTATCGCAATTAGGAATTAAACAAATCCGTATGACTAACTGAAGCTTCGTACACACAAAGCAAATCAATCGAAACACATTTGTCATTAAAATAGGATTTAATCTATATTCCCAGAGCTCTACCAAAAATCCTGCTAGTGTGGGAGTGTATTTCAATTATCCCACGATGACGTATTTCGAGTATGTCAGGTATGCTTTATGTGTCTACTCCGCAGGGAGGGAAAGCACGCGAACTGAATCTCTGGCATCTGCAGATGCCTCGTCCTCATCCGCGCTTTCTATCATGTCGAAAACTATCAACGTGTGCAATGAAATTCATTTGTTTCATCCTATTTACGTTAAGAGTTGTTTGATATTTTAAGCTTGGGAACTATGTCATGCTTTGTAATTCCTAAATGTATTGTTGTAAGTTGAGTAGGATAAAATCCTGTTATGCTTTTTAAAGCACCCTACTTTTAAATATATTTTTTTGGAACTGAAGATTCATTAAGAGCTGGCTTGTTATACATTTAAAATTCTTACGTCACGCCGGGCAGAAATGGAAGTGAACAAAAAAGAAAGAGATATCTTGAAATAGTGAGAGAGCTAGTTGACAGACCATGATCAACTAGAGCATATTTTTAACATGCTACTTAATCTGTATCGTATGTTAAAAGTATGCTCTGGTTAGTTGTGGTCTGTCAACTAACTCTCTCAGTAGTGCGAGATGTCTCTTTCTTTTTTGTTCCCTTCTATCTCTGCCCGGCGTGACATCAATTGTATAACTCGTCATTGCTTAAGTTGCAACGAATATTAAGAACCTATTCGGTAATATGCTATTCCACTATTCAGCAAAACACCGAATATTAGTTTACTATTCGGCCAAATACTAAATAGTATGACGTAACAGTCTATACTCGAACTGCGGTATTTAATTTTGTTATTGAATTAGTAATTTAAAAAACAAAAACAACATAATTCTCCAAATAGTATTTTTACTCGTATTTAATTCTTCACCCAACATTCTAACAGTAAAATTCGCATCGACAGCAATGTTTTCACGCACTTTTTCGACTAATTCAGTATGATTTCCGGCTTTTGGACGTCCAGATCTTTCATCATCTTTTAAACCTTCACGACCATTTTTAAATTTTGCAAACCACTTATAAATTTGTGAACGAGATAAACAATCATCACCATAAACTTTTTTCATCAATTCGCATGTCTCAGCAAATTTTTTTCCAAGTTTAACACAAAATTCAATATTTGCTCGTTGTTCCATTGTATTTTTACAACATAAACACAAAAACTACTGTCATTAACATGCGCGTAAATTTTTAAAGTGTCACCTGATTGCATGAAGTTGTGTGCGTTTGATAGAGGAAAGATGTATCTTTCTAACAATGTGTATGTTCAATAGATTGCGCTACGTGTTCTATGATTTAAATTAAAAGTTTCGTTATTTTTGGGACCTACTGTGTACATGATTGAACAATTATGAAAGTCAATGACTATTCCTATTATTTTATATCTAATGAATAATTTGTAAACATTTAAGGGACAAACAACTTGACGCAGTCTCTGCCCTTGTTTGGGTAAAGCAAATAAAATCGTCGTTCCAGTACACAAACGAGCTAAAAGCAAATTTACATGTAGATCGATTGGGCGCGTCTTCGTCTCGTCTCGGATCTCGAAACCGGAACGCATCCTCTTATGAGATTGAATAACAGTTGTAAAGCCATTACATCATCTCATTGTTAGACATAAACTGATCATCTGACTTCGTGCAATATTAGAGTTTACTAACCTCTATTGGAAACATAACAGACGAAGTTTTTTATCTTTAAGTTCGAATATGTTCGAGTTCAAACTTGAAAAATAGACAATCACATAAATAAATATAAATATATCATCATGCTTTTTACTCATTACTGGGTGTGGCACTCTGCCGTAACAGATCTCGGTAAGTGAGATATTTATGCGCGTAAAGTTCGTTTACTACCCATCAAATCACGGCCCTCAAAAATGGTAATGGAGGGAGAGTCACAGGGGTAGTTTTAATGTCGTAAAAATTGTTTGTTTGTTGTAGGAATCAATCTCGAGTTCTTAAATCCACAATTCGATTTGGTACCACTGAGTCACCTAACGGGTAATTTTAAAATAAAATAAATAAATATATCATCACGCCTTCTACCCATTACTGGGTGTGGCACTCTGCCGAAGTAGATCTCGGTAATTTTGATGTGGTGAAAATTGTTTGTCGGCTACGGGTATAGGAATCGAAGTTCTTAAATCCAAAAGCCGTCTTGATACCACTGAGCTACCTACCCCACGAGGATAAACTTGCATTTATTAATTGACAATCAAGATGTCGTGATTTGTTCGCCGATTTCTTCTTATATACAAAAAAAATATTTAATATTTATATTTAAATACTTGTAAGTTGTTTTCTCCGGGTAAACAGGAACTGTAAATGTCAGAAACAAAATGTATCTAAATGAGTAATAATCATTAAAAAAATGGGATGTCAGTACTATTACCTATTTTCTGTGTCAATTAAATTGTTTTGAACGAAATGCTTTCATTGAAGCCTACGTTCAAAAACTGATCAGGCAGAATTAATATTCTTTTGTTTTCATTATTTGACATTTCAATTTGGTAACAATAAGTCACAATGTTTGGAGTAAGTGATACGGAAAATTGTACTCCTCCAGAATTTAAACGCTATTTTAAATTTATAATTAATTCTTTCCTTGCGTTTAATTAGTTGAATAAATTCAGAAGCTTGAATTTCTTCTAAAACTGATAGTTCTCGTTATTAACCTAAGTTAATAATAATCCATTATTGACCGTTACTAAGGAGGCAATAGAGACAAACAATTTCACGACTCAAATCGAAGCCAATAATGATAGAAGGGAAAAAATATTTTGTCTATTTGGGATGGTATTATTACAAATTTTTACGACCTGAAATCTTATCTCCAGCCGTAACACGCGCGTTGAATATTTTATTCGTTGTTTTCATTAGTTTAGGATAGTGTAAAGTTCCTTTGACTAAAGTTATTATAATTTTAATCAATATTTGTTCATAACAGTAAAGTAACTAACAAGTATAAATTGAACATTAATTTTTTAAACAAGGAGCAATTACAATAAATAAAAAAAAATATATAATCACGCCATTTACCCATTGCTGGGTGTGGTGATGAAGCAGATCTCGGTAAGTGATATATTTTACGCGTGAAGTGAGGTTACCAGCAGTCAAATCAAGGCCCCCAAAGATATTAATGGAGGAAGAACCACAGAGATTGTTTTAATGTGGTGAAAATTGTTTGTCGGTTGTGGGAATCGAACCAAGGTTCTCAGAATCCACAGGCCGACTCAATACCACTGAGCCACCAACCCCATATTAAAAAATAAATAAAAATAAATATATCATCACGCCTTTTACCCATTACTGGGTGTGGCACTCTGCCGAAGCAGACCTCGGTAAGTGATATATTTATGCGCGTGAAGTGCGGTTACCAGTCGTCAAATCACGGCCCCCATAGATGTTAGTGATGGAGAAGCCATAGTGGTAATTTTAAATTGGTGAAAATGTTTTATCGGTTTTGGGGATCCAACCAGGGTTCTTTGGATTCAAAGGCTGACTTGATACCACTGAGCCATTACCTCATATTTATTACAATAAATGTTCAAACAAATCACTGTTTTCTTGTAACTTGCATATCATTTATTAATTCGCTTTAAATAATAATTCTTTATTAATTAAAATTATAATGACCATCAATTTTACTACATATGAAAATTTGATATGAATTTCTCAAAGTTTTTGAGGACTGCTGTAAATTTCTCGTTAAAAAGTGCCTGAATAACGTGAAAGTTAAATTTTTTTATAAATTCAATAAAAAAGTTATAGATGAAAAACGAAATTGACAAAATTTACATTTTTTCTTATATCTAGCCACGGAAGCATTTCAATAGGAAAACAAAAATATGTCTAAACTTATCCCCAAATGAGGCAACTCTGAACTAATTTAACCAACTTGTTATCTCTTACAGTTCTCGAGATTTAATTGGATTCATTCATTCATTTCTATTTGCTAAAAAGAAGCTAACTTATTCTCCTTTTTCCTATGGCACACTCACGAAGTCGGCGCCCCTGAAAATAACTAGCTCTTTTCATTCAAGGTTTGCCATGAAACAAAAGCATTTGTACCATTGTCCCTTGTCTGGACTCTCGGGGTTCTGTTTCAACAACAAATTACACATGCTTTAAAACCTACAAATCAAGTGATTCCAACATTCATACATTGCACCTAGCATTGAATGAACATAAACAAATGTATCAACAACACGTTGTAGCTCACGTCAAACAGTTTGCGATTGCCACTGACAAGTTGATTTTGCATAGTCGCATTCGAACTCAATTCAATTAGTTTTCACATTGTTTGATAATCCTGTGCGAAGGGCGACGGCGGTGAAGAGGCGTCGGTGGCGTCGGTAGCGTCGAGTGAAGTCGGACATATGTTTACATTCCGTGTAGACCTCGACTACGTAAACACGCGCTGACTACGATGTTCAAATTAGCTTCAGCTAGTTATGCGACATGTTGATATGTGATACGACGTACGTGTTTCGAGACATATCTGTACTGTGCAAATGTTTCCGTTAATTTATTTTCATTAATTATTGCTATTGTAAGTAGGTATACATCATATTAATTATGCAGACGTTTCACGTATAATTAGACATGGGATTTTAGGTAGTAAAGTTTCTAAAAATATGTTCTTCAATAGGTCAAATATTTTCTTGTTTTAGAATACTTGTAGGTTGAGAAATTAATTTTTAGGTGATAAAAAATAAATAATAATAAATTTAAAAAATATATCACAAATATTCTTATTTCCTTTTATGACTATAGCAAATATTTTTTCTGCGGTTACTTTGGAAGGTTGACAATGACGCTTTCATTTGTCAATGTAAAGTTAACGTTTTCTGTGGAGCAATAAAAAAAAATATCTTTTTCTGAAACCGCAAGAAAGTGCCTAGTTTCCTCTCCAATTTTTATAAGGTAAGTAGATTTTTACCAAAATGGTCAAGTAAAGTACATATCCAAGGTTACAACAAAAACAACAATCTGGTAAATTACGAAAAAGTCTGGTAAAATCTTTTTTTCTGAACCCTGCAAAAACCAGACCAATGGAAAGTAGATTTTTACAAAAACAGTCCAGTAAAGTACGTATCCAAGGCTACAACAAAAATAACAGTCTGGTAAAGGTTTTACCTGATTGTTTTTTTTTGTAATGTTGGATACGTAGTAAAAAATTAAATATTTTGAATTATTTAAGATTTACTATTGATTAAATTAAATGGTATATATAATACGTCAGGAAAGTGTTTTTACTTGACTCAGCGGATTAAAATACTCGGCTTGCGGTCTCGTATTTCAATTAAAGTAAAGTAAAATATCATTTCCTGACTTATTATGTAATATACTAATGCATTAATACGAGTTAGATTCCGCAACGTCTTTTATAATATCAATAAAGTAGCTATTAATCAAGAAACTTAACACAATAGTTTTTAGTAAGAAACGTACTATTTTGTTACTATGTAAATAATAATCAAAATAATAATAAACATACCGTTATTGCTCTCCTCACTGTTCAATGAAAAATGAAGATTTCATTAGAAGACAAATAGATGGGAAGCAGGATCATAGTTGAAGTCTTCACATTGTCACCTGCAAATCAAATAATGCTGTACAAACAAAACCGCGTTTACAAAGGGAATTCTGTATAATGGTTTTTTTAAAAACACTGTTTTTGGGAGATATTTTTTTGTCAATACAATAAAGGGAAAACCCTGTATGATTTCTACAATATTCAATTGGTTTACGAATCACATGTTTAATGGGCATTTGAAAGTGCTACATAAATCTGAGAAAGGTGCACGGCTAAACTTCCTAGAATACTTAAAAATGAGGAACGCAGTTATTCCAAGAAAAACATCATGAATGAACAATTAGATGTAAGCAACTCTTCTCTACTTAATATTATTTTACCAAATTTGTACAAATAGTCGTAAGTTGACATGTAATTTTAATGTACCTGGTGATGACCGCAAAGTCGAAACGATCGTCGGGTTTACTGAAAGTATTTGATATTTGAGATCTTCGAATATTTATGCTAACGATGTACATCTGAATACCTTGAATATCGCGCAATTCATCTTGAAATTGAAACAGCGCTTCATTCGGCGCTTTGATGAACTCAGTTGACAGTTGTACAGTTGCCACTTGATAGTTATAGAAACTGAGCTTTGTTTTAGGTATATGGAGAAATATAATTAAAGGTCATAGGCTTAAGTTGTTAGTCTTTTATTGAAGATAAGTTGAAAACGTTTCGGCTAAGGATATAGCCTTCTTTAGATTAAAAATAAAGATGTTGGAAACAATTCTAAAATCAAAGTTCAGGGTCAGCAATGCAAAAATGAAAAAAATTAATAGTGAAGTTAATGTAGCAAAATTCAAGACTCCAAATTGCGATGCTGACCCTGAAGAGTCGGTGGAGCGTTTTAGGTAGGTATATGTTTACTTATTGACTTCATTTCAGTAATTTCGTATCTCATAATTATACTGATGATTTAATTAATATTAATTTATTTTTATTTGCATTGTAAATTAAATTCATAATTTATTTATTTATTTATGGGGTGGCTAGCTCAGTGGTATGAAGTCGGCCTGTGGATCCTGAGAACCCTGGTTCGATTCCCACAGGCGACAAACAATTTTCATAATTTCAAAAACTACCCCTGTGGCTCCTCCACCACTAACATCTTTGCAGAACGTGATTTGACGACTGGTAACCGCACTTCACGCGCAAAATATATCACTTATCGAGATCTGCTTCGGCAGAGTGCCACACCCAGTAATGGGTATAAGGAGTGATGATATATTTATTTATTTTATTTATTAGTTTATGAGGTGGCTCGCTCAGTGGTATGAAGTCGGTCTGTGGATCCTGAGAACTCTGGTTCGATTCCCACAGCCGACAAACAATTTTCATAATTTCAAAAACTACCCCTGTGGCTCCTCCACCACTAACATATTTGGGGGCCGTGATTTGACGACTGGTAACCGCACTTCACGCGCAAAATATATCACTTACCGAGATCTGCTTCGGCAGGGTGCCACACCCAGTAATGGGTATAAGGCGTGATGATATATTTATTTATATTATTTATTAGTTTATGAGGTGGCTCGCTCAGTGGTATGAAGTCGGTCTGTGGATCCTGAGAACTCTGGTTCGATTCCCACAGCCGACAAACAATTTTCATAATTTCAAAAACTACCCCTGTGGCTCCTCCACCACTAACATCTTTGAGGGCCGTGATTTGACGACAAGCCCAAAATATATCACTTAGCGAGATCTGCTTTGGCAGAGTGCCACATCCAGTAATGGGTAGAAGGCGTGATGATATATTTATTTATATTATTTATTAGTTTATGAGGTGGCTCGCTCAGTGGTATGAAGTCGGTCTGTGGATCCTGAGAACTCTGGTTCGATTCCCACAGCCGACAAACAATTTTCATAATTTCAAAAACTACCCCTGTGGCTCCTCCACCACTAACATCTTTGAGGGCCGTGATTTGACGACAAGCCCAAAATATATCACTTAGCGAGATCTGCTTTGGCAGAGTGCCACATCCAGTAATGGGTAGAAGGCGTGATGATATATTTATTTATTTATATATTTATTTATTTTTTTAAATAAATAACTATGTGGAATATTCGAGAATTCGAGTATTCGAGATCAGATTAATATTTGAATTCGATACTATATTTTGAGAAAGTTTATATTCGCCCAGCTCTGGTAATAATGCAACAAAAATAATGTTATTTCCAGAAAACTTATAGTATAATTTAAATAAAATAGTACTCATTTGACACAACCATGCTTTTCATAACAAAGTTCAAGTGTAACACTTTATTTCATCGTTCCAAATGGCGTTTGTTCACGTTTACCGTCACGTGGTCCACACGGCAGCTCTCTGCGCGTAATGAGAGCATTCTGCGACGCTGGGACACGCTCAACAAGCGGAAACGGACACGGAGGAAGTTGCACGGCGCTGATGAGCCGCCCCCGCATCACCCCCCACACACCCCCGTTTCAACCTACTTCAGACAAAAAGAACACGCGCCACGCGAGCATATTATGGAAGGGAGGAAGTATTTTGGTGCCTTTTGAATCCAGTGAACCGAACATATCGGCCTTTATCTTTACTTCTGATTATTTGAGAAGAAAGAATGAACAGCTTAAAGGATTTACGTACGGATGCAGTGCCAGAATACGTGAAACATTGACTTTGAACTTTGATAACTGTGCTCAGCTGTGATCACTGCTGAGTGATTCTTTTCGCCGATTTTACCCTCCACCATAAGGAGTTGACGAAAAATGTTCGCTTCGATAGAAAAAGAAAATGAGGTGCATTTTCTAGCAAAATTCTTCTATTTACAGGGACGTCATTAAAATCATTTATCAATAATAATATAAAAATAATATATTAACACGCATTTTATCCATTACTGAGTGTGGAACTTCTCGGTAAGTGATATATTTATGCGCGTGAAGAGCGGTTACCAGCCAAAAAATTTGCTGAGACATACGAATTGATGAAACAAGTTTATGGTGATGATTGTTTATCTCGTTCACAAGTTTATGAGTGGTTTGCAAAATTTAAAAATGATCGTGAAGATTTAAATGATGATGAAAGATTTGGACGTCCAAAAGCCGGAAATCGTGCTGAATTAGTCGAAAAAGTGCGTGAAATCATTACTATCGACGCGAATTTTACTGTTAGAATGTTGGGTGAAGAATTAACTACGAGTAAAAATACTATTTGGAGAATTCTAACTGAAGATTTGGGTAAAAGAAAGATTTGTTCACGTTTTGTTCCACATGAATTAAATGAAAATAAAAAAGTCGCTAAAAAAGTCAACGAATTTTTGATGAAAAAACATATTTATGTCATCGACCACCTTCCGTATTCGCCTGATCTATCACCATGTGACTATTATCTTTTCGCAAAACTGAAAATTGTCATGAAAGGAGCGTTTTATGATGATATTCCAGCCATTCAAGCAGCCGTGACACAGGTGTTAAAGAACGTTCCTTTAGATGGCATAAAAAAATCTATGCATGCTCTAGTTGATCGTTCTAAAAAGTGTATTGATTCAAATGGAACCTATTTTGAATAAATATTATATAAGTTTCAAACATAATACAATGCGTGTTTTATTCTATATCTAAAGAGTTTCGTTATTTTTGGGACATACTGTGTGTTAACTAATAAACTAATCAGAAAAACAAATACCTATACAAAATTATGTTCACCAATTAACTACCCTTAATAATATCTGTCACTTACATAATAACATGATAACACTGACAGTCAAATATTTAAAACAAATTGCAAACACAACAATAAACGAATAGATGAAAAACTAGGAATTATGTTTAATAATACTAATTTCAAGTTACGCTATCAAAATGAAATAATCTGTATTAAATAAGATATTGGGATATTGGCAGTATTAGTGATATAAAGTTTGATCCCTCAATTTTACCTCGCTTTTGTTCTCTGGGCTACGATAATATTAGAAAAATTGAACAATCCGAAAGATAACATAATCTATATCCACTACAGATACTGCAGGTACAGCTATAAATCATTGCCAGCAGGAATCAGTCCCGCTATCACACAGACAGTAGTCGCTAGAGTGGCCACCTGAGGTCACCAACAACAATAAGTCAACGGGGTTCACGCTCCACCCGCACTCCCTCTGATCGCAAGATACGCGATGAGTTATTTCACGTGACATGGAGATTATAATCGGACAACAAAGAGCATCACGCTGCTGCTGCTGCTGCTGCTGCTGCTCTTGTCGCTTCAGAGTATGTTTCAGTGTCACTGAACTATTACGTCAACGTACGATAACGTTAAATGATTATACTGCGTGCTGCTTGATTGCAGAGTGTATGTGTGAATCTGGTGAATTTTGTAGCAGTAGGTTATTAGAAATTAAAATAAAATAATTAACTTTAAAAATAATTATTTGTATAACTAGGCTGGAAACTGTATTTTTTGCGAGTGCGAGTATATTTTATCAGGACGAACCGAAAATGAGGCTTGCAGATTATACTAGACTTGCAAAACAGTTTCTAGACGATAAAACATTTTTTTCCATATCGCGTTTACAAAATGAATTTTGTACAACTGTTTTTGTTAAAAATAGTGATAAAAAATTCAATTTTGTACAATTGATTTTGGAGATTTTTTTTTGTAAAGTTATTGAGTTGTTAAGTAGTAAAAAGTCATACACAAATGTATCACTTTGGCTATTATTGTTCAGCCCATGTAAACTTATTGCAATTATTTATGCTTTCAGTTCTCATCGTAAAGTTGATGGTTACTGAGTAACGAACAATAAAATACTTTACCGCGCGTCTCCTATAGCAACAACCGGTAAAATGCTTTACCGCTCGCTTAAAAAAATATAAATTGTTGCTAAAAATCTTAATTTATTGAAACAATACGTACAAAATCTAAAATATAGGTTAGATTCATTTTTACACTTTTACACATATTATACATGAAGTTTGCTGGGCTATGGTTTGAAGTTGAACCTGAACGCAGCTAGGCAGCAGTGCCAACTTAATGAGGATGAGGAATGTTAAAATTGAAAGTGCAGTTTTGACAGTTTTGTATATTTATTCGGGAACATTTTTATTTATTTGTGAAAATTTATCACAAACAATGATTGTTGACAACAGATTTTTAAATTATTTACTTGGATACTGATATCGTCATGGTTACATACAATACAGAAATTGGTGGAAAGTGTATTGAACTAACCCCATATTATTTATTAAAATTTTTTTGTAAGTAAAGTCGTAAAAAAATTATGTTTGTACCTAAAGTATATTTATTGCTCTCCCTCTATTGTAGCGCTCGCTTCGCTCGCGCTTCAATTACCGAGCACGAGCAATAAAGATTCACTTTACGCTCTTGATACACAAATAACTATTTTATAATAAAATAATTACATTTAACTGCAAAACACTTTTTTATTAAAAATTATAGGCAGTTTGTTTTATAATATAACCTAGATAATTATGAATTTTAACTAAATAAATGATTCAGCACAAAGAGAAAAATGAAGTAGGCAGTAATATCATAATACTCAAAAATAGAATTAGGTTATATTTTCTCTGCATCTAACACAAATTATAGAGAATCTTGAATAACACTCTAAATATTATTTGCAAAGAACATTATAGAAAATCCAGTCTTCAAATCACTTAGCATAACTGCAAATTCAACATAACGCATTACGTCAAAATGTTTAGCGTCAGCACTCATAGCTAGGTGAACGTGAAGCGTCAAGGTTGCAGTTCAACGCGACCTGCTGCCGCCGCCGCCGCTGCCGTCGCCTCACTGCTGCCGCCAACGTGCTCGCGCCGTAATTGAATTTTCAGCTTTAGTATGTGACATTTCAGAATGAGATTTGAGGCTGTCCGTAATGCATTATGTCGGAGCATCTGATATTCGGAATCAGTTTAGACGTGCAGCACACAATTCTCTATTTTAAGCCTCGTAGAGGCAGATTCATGAAACAGATTAGCCGCTTAAACAATTTTTAGTTACCATTTTAACTTGTTTTTTAATTCATAAAAGTGATTAGAGTCTAAGTCGATTAACCGGTAATACTATTTTTAGTTCTACTTTTAATACCATGAAAAGTCAACAAAATCGATTGTTAGATTATAAAACAGGATTAAAATAATTATTTAGTTTCAAAACTAACTTTAATAGATAGGTGAAGTTATAAATATTTCAAAATGAACAAGGTACATAAAATTGGGACTATAGGTAAAAACTAGTCATTCGAAAAAACATACGTACTCAAAAATATAAATTTGCATTAAGAAAATGTATTATGAAGTGCAAGTTTCAAATTTATTTTCACAACCATTAAATAATACATTTATTATACAAGAGGTTTCTATACTTATACTGATCACTGAACAGTAAATTTTTGTTTTTTAAATTCTTAAAATTAATTGTAATATATCATAGTAGAACATTTTTGTGCCACTGAATTGCCAGCTATTAATAAAACAAGATGAACAGATTAAATAAAATAATTAACGCTGCAAGAAATCAGTATCTGATGTATAATAAATAAATTGACTATTGCAATATTTATAATTATAATTTAATTATTGATAGTTATATTAGAAATAACTATGAAATCAGTGGTAATAAAAATGTTTAGAGAAGGTAAACCACCCTTAATTATGTAAATTTAGAAAAAAAAAAAGTGTAGTAATCAACGTGCATTTTATGAAAATTATTCATACGGATGATTATAGCTTTCGACTATGGCTCGTGCCGCAATAATTGCTAAATTATTACTAAAAATGTTATATGAATCTGGGTGTTACTTATCTAATAATATCTACTTTCTACATAGTTCTTGTTATTGTTACATGAATGTTTAATTTCAGTATAAACATAAAATGGTTGCAGCGACCGAGTCTAAGTAGAACAACGAGAAAACTTCGTTGAATAAATTATTCAAATATTGTATTCCCTGTGCCGTAATAGAAAAGCTAATGAGAATCTAATTCTTACTTTAGAATATTTTCTAAATTTTGTTTTTCAAAATTTTACTTAGTTTCACTTTGTTTTTAATAAAAAGCTTTTAATAATTTGATTACTAATTAGGAATATTGAATTTATTTTCTTCCACTAATATCTTTGGACGCCGTGATTTTTTGGTAGTGTTACCTTATTCGAAACTGGAGATACCGAGTTCGAATCCCACACAAGCAAAATATATAGAGTCTTTATTTTTATATTACACATACGAGAATGTAAACTTTGCTATAAGAGGACTTATGATCGAAGTGGCGAAGGAAAAAAGTGAATAAATTTTTATTCAAATTGACGTATTGAAATAAAATTAACTTATTTTGATGCACTTCTTTCCTTCGTCACTTAGATCATACACATAAGTCGGTTAGTTCAGATCCTGTACTATAATTGGGATTAAATTCCTGTAGTAAAGAGTAGAATAAATAAATAAAAATTATTTCTATATTATGAATTCAAATTAATAATTGTTAAACAAATATTAATATCCCTGTCACAAATTGTTTAAGGTAGTACTAGTGTGACGGTGGCGCAATCGGTTGTCGAGTGGCGAAACTGACGCTCAAAAAAATATAAAAATTGAATAAAATAAGTGTTTTATACCTATTATGATTTGAATATCATGAATTGTTAACAGGTTGTTGGTCTAGTGAATTTTCAAATACCATACCACCGTGTGGTGTTGCCATTATAAATTGGGATTCTTAATTTTTCGTTAAAAACAAGGCTTTGTAGGGCTATATATCCATTATTAAACGATAAAAAACTTTCTCCTTCTGATACAATATACATGGATAGTTCTAGAACATCATACTAGTTTTTCAAATGAAACTGCAAAATTTTAGAGGTACACAAACCAAATATGTGCGATTCTGAGTGATGATCGCCATAAGCCCCGAGTATAAGAACTCATCTTTACAAGCGAATATATTTGTTCACAGACGATGAATGTGTTTCATATTTTAACAGGATGCGTATCACTATCCAATGTTTACGTGCGCCAAATTTCATTCAGTTCTGCAACAAATTTTTTCACGCTAGTACTACCTTAAATGACTGGGTACAAGTCTATTGCAGTCGGCAAGTGGCGCCCCCACTGTAAGTACAATAAATTAATAGTTCATTAGCTTTCCTTAAGTAATTGTTTGTCTTATTAATAAACTATCACAACGAGAAGTTGAATTTAAGCTGTAATATTTTGATAATAAACTAAATTTAACTGCTGGTCAAAGATAAATTAGGCATTCACATAAGTAGAGCTAACTTGAGAAGCAAGAAGCCCTGGGGTACTTGCATGTAATTATTATTTAATTTGACGATGCAAGTCTCTTCACCTAATCTAACCTAACCGGACACTTAGCACAAGTCCTACGAGAGCAAGAAGCAATTAGGCCATAGACACGAGCTACGCGTAAACGTGGGTTTGTTTTCAATTAAAACTCAAAGAAAATGAAGTTGGGAAAGTTTAATTAATTCGTTACGAGGAAATGACAAACGCAAAATCGTTGTGTATTTCAGCAGACAGGTGCTGTAGTGTTTTGTTTCATTTTTTTGTGTTATTCACTTAATGAACGTTTACCTTCAGTACATAAAACGTAGACATTTTTGTGTAAAGTAAAATTAATATTTTGTTAACATTATTTCAAACGAATTGAATCAATGTCAGACAGCGAACATTCAAAACAATGTAATGAATGATGCTTGTTTGTAAAATTAAAATTTGTATGTGAAGGAAACATTTAAAATCGATCAACTTGTAATATATCACTGGAAATGGAAAAGTATTTGAAAATAAATGACATTCTACACAAACTTCTACAATAAACATCATGCAAATGGAAAACGATTTTGTAACTTATTGTTTACATCAGATATACATTAAAAGTAGTGCATGAACAATTTAAATAGCGAAGTTACGGATGTCATAGTAAATTTACTTAATTAATATGTATAAGAGCTGACACTGTTAACAGTAATGAAGGGCAAAAATGTGGAACAAATTTAGACCATGTTAAATGGCTTGATAAAATAAAATAAATAAATATATCATCACGCCTTCTACCCATTACTGGGTGTGGCACTCTGCTGAAGCAGATCTCGGTAAGTGATATATTTTGCGCGTGAAGTGCGGTTACCAGTCGTCAAATCACGGCTCCCAAACATGTTAGTGGTGGAGGAGCCACAAGGATAGCTTTTTCAAATTATGAAAATTTGTCGCCTGTGGGAATCGAACCAGGGACCTCAGGATCCACTGGCCGACTTCATACCACTGTGCTAATAAATGGCTTGATAATTAGGTTAAATTTAAATCTGGCAATTCTAAATGTTATCTATCGTTGTGTTTATTATTAATTTCATAAATATCTAGTGTCCTTCTGTCACATTCATTTTGTTTGCCTAATGATAATTGTTATGCAAATCAGACTGAAATAATGGAGAGGAAATATATGGTTCAATCACCCTCTTCAATAGAGAATAAATAAAATTAAAAAAATAAATATATCCCATTACTGGGTGTGGCACTCTGCCGAAGCAGATCTCGGTAAGTGATATATTTTGCGCGTAAAGTGCGGTTACCAGTCGTCTAATCACGGCCTCCAAAGATGTTAGTGGTGGAGGAGCCACAGGGGTAGCTTTTGAAATTATTAAAATTGTTTGTCGCCTGTGGGAATCGAACCAGGGTTCTCAGGATCCACAGGCCGACTTCATACCACTGAGCTAGCCACCCCATAAGAGAATAAATAATATAGCTTTATCTACAAATAGTGAAAGATGGTTAAATGGGTAAAATAGTGTCCTTTTTTCGACAATTGAAGATCAAATAAGCGAGTTATAACATAATTATTTTTTTTTTGGTGGAACACCATATTCAATTTAAAACTATCCAATATATTTTTTAAGAATCGAGAGAAAAAACACTTGATGTAAGTTTTACAAATTTATTTAAAATCCTTTATCGATTTCGGCTTCTTAGGCCATCTTCAGAAGACTGATAACAGGATCTTGTATACTAAGTATATAAGAGTACCTGACCAGATGGACAATACGTCATACAATGGAATTATTGGAATTTTCTTCTTACGAAAATCTGATTAATATTACATCATTATTAAATTACAATTACCAAGTGTCAAATTATGGTGGACGAGGAACCACAAAATTCAATCTGATGTGGTGCAAATTTAAGTTATCGACTTGGATTCTTATTGAAAAAAACAGAAAATTATAAAAAAGTTTTCTGGGTATTATTGAACAAACTCGATCAACTTCCCTTGCGAAGTGACCTATCTAATTTCGTCGAAACTTTATTCCTGAACTTTTCGACTCACTGACTTGACACAAAACCGATAATATAATAAGATTTGATCAGATTTCAGATTCCGCATCAAGTTTCAATTTCCAAGGCACAGTATTAATATTAATATCAGTGGTAAAGGTAGAACTGACCAATCGAATGGCTTCGAACGCATCAAAAGTTTCCGTGTTTGACAGAGCGGGTTCACAAAGTTCCTGGAAACCGCACGGAGCTCGAACTGTCAACGGCAGCTATCCATCCTTGGAAATCTTCGAAGCGAGTCCGTTGGGCACGTGGTCTTTGAAGAAGACGAAGAGCAACGTGCTAGTATGAATGCATGTAAATGTCATGGTACTTGATTAATATGCCTTGGAGGATACATAATGTATGCATGAACAACCAGTGGCGGAGAGATTTCATTTTGGTTGAGGAGACACATAAATTAAACCATGAAAACTGTGCCATGCAATCAGGCGCGGTTATATGTACAGGGTGTTCAATTTAAGTATGTCACCAGAAATGCCATTTTGCAAGTTTATTACAAAACTATTAACAATTTTTTTCGACCAGTGGTTCTCAAAATATGGAGAGCAAGTTTCTTATTTTAAATGAGAACATTTATTTTTTATTTTTTTTGTTCAGAAGGGCATTTCATTCTGAATTCAACAAATACAAAGTTCAGTACCTTCACAGTACATATTTTTTTTAAATGTGCATTTTAAATCGACAATAATTTAATTAAGAGACAAATGAATAAATCATAATATATTTATTTGGTTGATTGATTATTAAATATTAATACGAGTATTTTGTAAAAAAAAAATGGTTATGCTGGATTTATACAGCGTATACCGTAACGTATCGTAATATACCGTAATCTAACGTAAGAGATGAAAATACTGTTTTGAATGTGACCATTTATACAGCGTAACGTCGTAGCCTTGACTATCGTAACGTATCGTATTCTAAGCGGCGAGATAACCATCTTTTATCTTTTTACGTTACGGCAGCTTACGGTGTTAAAATTATAGGCAATGCGCATGCGTGGTTTTTCGATGTGCAGCTCACTTGAAGCAATCTAATAATATCTGAGTTTTAAAATAAAGTTAAAAATCATTTCGCTTTTCGTACTGTGTTTTATATAAGATTTTATTTATGTTAATTTAGTTTGAAGTCAGTTTCTGTCAGTTTAGTTGAAACTGTGCGCATGTGCGATCTGATAAATTACGCTACGTTACTTTCGTGTATAAATATCCATTAGCAAATAGTAAAGTACGATACGATACATTACGATACTTTACATTACGATACGTTACGGTATACGCTGTATAAATCCAGCTTTAGTCATTTATTTCTTTCCTAGCACGCAGATTCCTATGCGATTTGAATTAAATTAATGTCAATGACTGGGTGTGGCACTCTGCCGAAGCAGATCTCGGTAAGTGATATATTTTGCAAGTGAAGTGCGGTTACCAGTCGTCTAATCACGGCCCCCAAAGATGTTAGTGGTGGAGGAGCTACAGGGGTAGCTTTTGAAATTATGAAAATTGTTTGATACGATATCATTATATCGAATCGAACTGCCTAATTCTACACTATACTATAAATTGCCCCGTTTCTACGCCCCTGCAAGTATCAATGCATGCTGTAGGTATGGGCAACACTCTTTGCGAGCTCAAAGGCAAAAGACCCTACTGCCGCTGTCACTTGCAGTGTAGATAAACAGGTAGCGCAAGACAAATCATGCACATGCATCACGCTAATGGGTGACAAAGTAGGAATCACGTCGCACGGCAAGTCTCTCCCTCACGACCCTAACATGCATTGCTAAAACCTACAACATCCGATAATATGCAGGTAATTGCCAACTCAATCACTTTCAACTAACTTTCGATGCATCATTTACCTGACAGTGTAGAAATAAGGCGTCTGATCGAAAGAAGAAATGTATTGATATATTTATTTATTTAGGTTGCTCTGTACAACAGGAATTTTCTCAATTATTGTAGTATAGGGTTCGGACTCACCGAGTCGTAGTATGATAGATTATATATTTTTAGCTTGAAAGGAATGCGAATTCAGGAACTTCGTATTTGAATTCTGTAATACCACCCACGCGACCATACTGCAGTTAGATTTCTGAAAATGTGGTGTCATGCAGTCAATGTTTTCACTACTTGTTAAAACGTTAGCCTAGTGGGTGCGCGCCGCACCGGGCGGCACATATTTTGGGGCGGCATTTTTTATATTTAGTTTTAGTTGTAAAAAACAACTTGTTCATTTCATAAGTTTATTATTCGATTTCTACGAATTATGAATTACTATATGATTTCGAATATTTTTCTTCATCATCAAGTCAATGTAGAATTGAAAATATTATATCGAAAAATTCCTTTATTACTGCCTAATTTAAATATGCCATCCAATGGTAAAAAAGTTCCCCACCTATAGTTTTCCTCAATTGCAATTATTTATTTATGTTTATTAATTTAATGGGGTAATGGCTCAGTGGTTTCGAGTTGGCCTGTTGATCCTAAGAACCCCGGTTGGATTCCCACAGCCGACAAACAATTTTCACCAAATTAAAATTACTCATGTGGCTCCCCCACCACTAAGATCTTTGGGGGCCGTGATTTGACGGCTGGTAGCCGCATTTCACGTACATAAATATACCACTTACTGAGATCTGCTTCGGCAGAGTGCCACACCCAGTAATGGGTAAAAGTCGTGATGATATATTTATTTTATATTTATTTTTTTAATTTATAAAAACCATCATTTGATTGACTTAGAAACGGCGGCAAATTGGAGACCGCCCTGGGCGACAAAAGTTCTAGATACACTACTGCCCTCTACTAACATCTTTGGGGTCGTGATTTGATGGCTGATAACAGCACATCACGCGCAAAATATATCACTTACCGAGATCTGCTACGGCAGAGTGCCACACCTAGTAATGGATAGAAGATGTGACGATATATGGATAACGATCAAATTTTATGTCGTAATTCTCTAGGTATTTAACATGGAAAATACCAGTTTTCATTTTCTATTTTCTACACTATTTTTAACGTAGACAAATAAGCTTTGCAACAAAAAATATTTTGTCAGTGGTAGATCTCGTCTCAAGTCGCCTGGTTGCACGTTGCACGCTCGTGCGAAGGAAAGCTTTCTGCTGGCAGCGCTGCACACTGCACGGTTGCACGGCGCACAGCGGAACTAATTATTATGCAAACGACTAAATGCACGTTAAGTTGTGTGGATGGCAGATGCATGCAACCTAGGTTGATATTTTCTACACTGGCGTGTTCGTGTAATGACTGTACTGCACTGAGCACTAAGGCACTGAGGTTTGCTTTCTCTGCGATAGATGTCTTCAGGAAGAAAGCAGACAAATCAGAGATAGAGAACCCACATTTATTTTCATGCAGGTTTCACTGTTTGGGTTTATTTTCAACAAAATGCGAGAATAATTTCTCAGTCAACTTTAATTTTGAAGCAAATTATTTATGTTTAAATAGAGAATATACTTGTAAGTTTTTATTGTGGATATAAACTTTCTGTAGTTTACTCGTAAGTTATGTAGAAAATGAGTGATGTTTGAAATATATTTAAGCATGAAATCAAGGCTGCCAATGACAAGTAACAAAGTTGACAAAAAATAAAACAAAAGACAAAATGTCTATTGCGATGTGGAATTGAGTCTTAATCTCTTAATAAATAAGAAAAATAGGAAAAAAATTTCCATCACTTGTCTCATAATTCCACAGAGGTTTTACAGCACGTTTGCATCAACTTCTCAGGTCATCAACAAACGGCTGGTCAGTTCAGCTTTAACCATAGACGCGTTTCGTCCTTCCGGACTCATCAGTATGGTGTGATCATTTATCCAACTAGATCAACTAGGAAATAGTGGATTGTGATACCGACTTAGCTGAACTGACTGATGTTAACCTATCTACAATCACAATCCACTATTTCCTAGTTGATCTAGTTGGATAAATGATCGCACCATGCTGATGAGTCCGGAATGACGAAACGCGTCTATGGTTAAAGCTGAACTGACCAGCCGTTTGTTGATGACCTGAGAAGTTGATGCAAACGTGCTGTAAAACCTCTGTGGAATTATGAGACAAGTGATGGAAATTATTTCCTATTTTTCTTATTTATTTATTGACATAAAAATTGGAATCAAATCAGGTTTGAATTACATGACGACCATAGCTTAATTGGTTTAAATTAGTGCTTTTTAAACTTTCCGAAGCCATACTACTGAGTAATTTAACATTACTATCAAACATTTGATTCGTTACTTTCATTTAAGTAATCCATAAAATTTAAATGCATGCGGTGCAATTGGATGAATCTGTGAATGCATGTACATACCTATTTATTTATTATTTTGAACTATGAAATAAATATTTATGTAGACTGAAAATGATCCTAACATAAACAAAATTGTTAATTACAAACGAAAACCGCGCCTTCTATGAAAGTAAATGAGAAGTAGCAGTAAGTACGTATACATTTTCGGAATTTATTAACAAGTCTGGTATTTCATGTATATCATTATAAGGGTTACAAATGGTGTTCATTTTAATCAGAAATAAGCCCACTCACTTCTTTGCCTTACATTATATAAATTAAAATTACACATCCTAATAATTGAAATAAGAATAATGGAGCTAGTAGTTACAGTGAAATATGATAGCCATCTTTGTATATACCTTTTAAAATTACTGTTTATTCTTTTACTTTAAATAAGAAGCATCAAACTTAATTGGGTGGGAAACTATTTTCTATAAAAGTATATCTCAAGTGGGATGCATAACATATTCCGATTAAAAAGTAGCTGTACTAATTAGAAATGAAGACAATTGAATAAATTGTGTATAGACTGCAAAATAAATAATAATAAAAACTGAATTTACCTACGACTAATGTATTACATGTAAATATATGATTTTTGCTACATAATGCCATGTATACATTCCGGAATAATGACTAGGGAATAAAAGTCATTATTTCCTCTTCTGCACCAATCAGAAAATTATTTTGCTTGAATCAATTTCTCTGTGCAAATAAAAAAAAATTATAAAGACTGATAAGTAACAGGCAATCGTAGCTCAGTGGATAAAAGCGAGGAAAAACTTGCATTTCTTAATTAGCAAGCCAGAGGTCGTGCGGTCAAATCTCACTGACTTCTACTTAAATCAACAAAATTCGATTGTGTCTGAGTGGTTTGGATTCCACTATAAGCTGTAGGCTCCCTGTACTGTAATTGGGATTTACTTCCTGTTACGCAGAGTAACAAATAAATAAATAAAGTAACTATACTGGTGACAAAAAGAAACGAAATACTCGAAATTCGTGAAATTTTCCCAATTTTCAAGTTGTCATAGCTTGGCAAATTTTTTGCTCGTTTGGACGAATTTTTGAGGACGGAAAAGTTTAAAGTATCTATTTTAATTGGATACATGCGACCTTAGGGTTAACCCGCTAAAAGAAAAAATGTTTTTAGTAGAAAAAAAGGCCCATTTATTATGATCTGTATGGAGTTAAAAAAATCTGTGAACTCGATTCACCATAATAAATAATGTTTATTTAATTCCCTGCAAGGAACGCAAAGAACAAAGTTCCTACGATAATTGGACACAGAATTATGCGTGATTCAAGTTGAATATGTATTTGGGGTAAATGGGTAGAAGGCATGATATATTTATTATTACTTTCTTATACGTAGTATAAGGAAGTATTGGAATCGTGAAAAAAATTGTTGACGAGATTTTCGCGGAAATATGTTTTGAGGTCCACTGAATCTGTTTTGATCATTTTCTCAATGATGTCTGTGTGTGTGGATGGATGGATGGATGTATGGATGGATGGATGTGTGTCCGAGTGTGCAATATCTCATGAACGAGATAAGATTTGTTAACGAAACTTGGTAATTATTAGTTTCATGAAAATACGAAGAGATGAGTTGATTTTGAATGAAATTGAAAAACCCGAAGAGGAAGTTTACTGGACACACAAAACAATAAATTCCATTTATTTCAAAAATAGAATCAGTTACGAAAAAAAGTTTCAAATAAAAGATGTTAGCAAAAATATTTAGAACATAAAATGTTATTTGCAATTTTCCTATATATGCGTCTGATTTTGAGAAAAACTAATTTATATATTTAATAATATATTTCAATAATCATAGTAGCAATAGAAACAAAAACAAAAACATGTTTAACATTTATATGTCAATTAATAATTGTCAAACGCAAGGAGCAAGTCATAAGTGTTCAATTCAGCGTTTTTAATATGAAATATGCTGTGTATAAGAAAGTCGTGTGGTGCCCACACCACATTTTTTTTTAAATATTGTATTATAATCGAGACGAGACCATGATACTTGAGAGTTGAGACCAAGTCAAGACCGAGACGAAACTAATTATATGTATTGTCTCGTCTCGCGAAAACAATACCAGTACTAGTTGATATGCTGTCGCAGTTTTATAAAAATATACTGTTATGAATAATGCAAACAATTCTAAACCAATATGATAGTCTAAATAAATATTTATAATATATAAACGTTTCGTGCGTCACAATTTCAATCAATTCTATGAACATTCTGTTGTTTAATATAAAAAAATGATTGGGTAGTATTACAGCTGCAGTGGAAAAATGGAATCTGAAAGAAAACCAATTATAACAAAAACCTCGTTTGGACAAAACGAAGTAGACGTGAAATAAAAAAAAAATACGCTCGATAAATAAACCATTGCAAGAACTGGTACGAGCCGAGATAGGAGAATTTGAGCAGCGACAAAGTTACACTTTGTCGTAAAGAGTAAACTCTTATAGAGCGATATTAATTTTAAAAATAAACGCAAAATTCATTCCGGTTAAAACGCTTTAATTCGCCGTCAGGTTTCCACAAATGCTACAATAAAACAGAAGTGTTTGTTTGAGAAAATGGAATTAGAAAGTTTGTTCGGCGACATAAATGAATTCAATGTTTTCCTTTTTCCGAAATTTACGGCAGAGAGAAATCGGCTACTTCAGCAGCAAACGAATTGCCCGCAGAGTGTTCTTGTTCTTGACATTTTAAATTTGCACCACGTCACTTATTGTATTCTTGTAATTAACTACAAATTCATTCCATTTGCTTCTTTTAATACCGTTTCTTTTTGCATTTTCAATTTATTTCCCGCTCATGAACATGTACAACAAGAACAACTTGCAAGTATTTATGTTCGTATGCATAATTATAAAGTTAAACTTATTTATGCTGGGGTTCTCCAGTCAACTAGGTTAAGAAATTAAGTTGAACTAAATTAATAATATCTTTTTATTGTTTTTAATGTAAGCGTTCAATGAAGTAAACTAGAAAATAAAATAAAGATACCAGGAAGTTTTCTATTTTCAAACCTTTAATTTAATTTCTTAAATTTATATAAGGTTAACCGACAGTTATAGAACGTTCGAGCGGTTTGGTGAATGTAAATTGCTTTTTATTCATGTATTATGTGAAAAACGGTAAATATAAGAAAAATTCTAAAACATATTTAAAAAATAAATAAATAAATATATCATCACGCCTTCTACCCATTACTGGGTGTGGCACTCTACCGAATCAGATCTCGGTAAGTGATATATTTTGCGCGTGAAGTGCGGTTACCAGTCGTCAAACATTATTGAATACTTCTTTTTCTGTTTATAACTATTATAATAACAAGAAATGTTTTTGGGGGAAAAGCTTATTAAAACATACTACAAGATATGTTTTTATAATTCTCCAATTTTATAAACAACGCAATCAAACTAAAAGCATTTATATTATATTTTTTATAAGAGCACTAATCAAAATATAAACGATGTATATTAATGTCAATGTTTATAAATGAGTTTTTTCTGAAATAAAGAAAATATTATTATTATTTTTATATGGGGTAGATGGGTCTCTGGTATTCAGTCGGCCTGTGGATTTGAGAACTCGGGTTGGGTTTCTAAAGATTCGTCTCGTCGCAAACTTTTATTTAAATTTTAAGGATTCATGAAATGTAAAATATAATATACGATATAATATTTATTTTTTTTATGGGATGGCTAGCTCAGTGGTATGAAGTCGGCCTGTGGATCGTAAGGTCCCTGGTTCGATTCCCATAGGCGACAAATTTTCATAATTTGAAAAAGCTATCCCTGTGGCTCCTCCACCACTAACATGTCTGGGGGCCGTGATTTGACGACTGGTAACCGCACTTCACGCGCAAAATATATCACTTACCGAGATCTGCTTCAGCAGAGTGCCACACCCAGTAATGGGTAGAAGGCGTGATGATATATTTATTTTATTTATTTTATATTTATTTAGATGTTTATATTCACGTTTGTTTCTATTTATGGTTAATTAAAAAAAATATGAAACCAGATATGAAATTGGAGATTTCGCCATTTAATTCCTCATATATTTTTACATATTTATGCATATTTTGATCTTTAATACATATATTTTTTTTAATCGCCGGAGTCATGAATGCATAAATGTCTGTTAATGAAAACACCAATTTTTTGGTTGAACCAGTTTAAAAATTTAAAATTTTTAAAAGTTCTATATAATTCAGACTACGAGAAATTGAATCCCGTTGAGCGCATCTTCATATCTTTTTTAGTTTTTAAGTTACAGCGATTTTTGACCTTTTGAAAAGCTCAACTTTGAAGACCCATATCTCGAAAACTATAAGAGATATCGAAGTGCGGTTTGAACGAGTGTATTTGTCGTTCTCCAATTAACTTATACCGAAATTTTGAAAATTTTGATAATTTTAATTTTTTTCCAAATTTTCATTTCTCAATATTTCAAAAAATTGAAAAGGTAATCAAAATCCGTAAACACCAATGAATTCCTCTTGTAAAAGTACATAGATATGCAAAATTTCAGCCCAAAATTTGCACAGATAAAGTTTTTATTACAAAAAAATTAAAAATCACTGTTTTTTGAAGATTTTTGAAGGGGTACCCCTTACGATTTTTACGAATTTTGGCCATTTTTAATTTTTTTGCTCTAAAAATTGTATCTGAGGAGCAAAAATTCTGAAATTTTACATATGTATGTATTTTTTTACGAGAAATCCACTGGTGTTTACAGATTTTTATTATTTCGTCAAGTTTTTGAAATATGGGCAAAAGAAAAATTTGTAATAAATTGTAAAATTTTCGAAATTTTCAAAATTTCAGTTTAAGTTAACTAGAGTACGAGAAATACACTTATTCAAACCGCATTTCAATATCTCTTTTAGTTTTCGAGATATGGACCTTCAAAGTTGAGAATTTTAAATAGTCAAAAATCGCTGTAACTTATAAACTAAAAAAGATATGAAGATGCGCCCAATGGCATTCGATTTCTCGTAGTCTGAATGATATAGAAACATATACAAAAAAAATCGCATTTTCATTAAACGAATTTTTTGAGAAGGGGGGTCGCGAATTAATATATTTGTGATTTTTGCTTCCAGGGGGTCTTGTCTCCGAAAAGTTTGCAAACCAGTGCTATAGAATGACGTTTTATTATCTTTGTAAGTGTCTATTAAAACAAAAATAAATAAATAAATACAGTAACTTTCCCTGTGTTAAACTAAACCATTTACTCTGGATGTATGTAACAATAAAGAACGAATGATAAATTAGTAACATAATCCACTCTGAAATACCACAGTGATGAACAAACCACAGTTGTTGCACATACAAAACCAGTCCTTCTTTTGAGTTGAACAAAAAATGGTAAGTAATTACAAAACCGCAGAGCCATGCAATGAACATGATACATACTAGTCATTGCGCAGTAATTGTCTCAACGCTAAAATATTAATCCAACAGTAGTTGCAACCGTAAGCCAATAATTACAACGAGGCTGGTCGCCATCCGTGTTAATAAGGAACAAGGGCTGCCCTGCAAAACGCCGCCCAATACTAAAACCATTTACGCAAACGAAACACACAAAAACACTCCGGCCCCACAATCGAGTAAACACGAACAGATGTATTCATAACACAGCGCAAAACAACGACAAGAGAAACATGCGAACAGGGGTAGAACGAGAGAGAACTGTGGACACTTCCACTTCGGTCACTCTGACTTCGGACAACATTGGGATTTTTCACTAGTAAGAGACGGCACTGGAATATGTCAAAAATTGAACAAAGGGGCACTTTCGATAGACTTCAATGTAACATTGTAGGGCTCTAGTATTTCTTTATTTTATCCTTATATTTTTTGTATTTTATTAGGCGAGTCCTGTTAACCTCACTAAAAAAAGATAGCATTGAAGCCCTTATGTCAAAAGTTGAACAAAGGGGCACTTTTGATAGACTTCAGTGTAACATTGTAGTATTTAAATCATCCGATTTTGATGCAGTTTTACGTTCGAGTAACAAAAATGTCCATATTTTCATAATCTGTACACATATTTGTCAATTGACGGCTGATGATTCCCATAGAAAACTTGGAAAATTACCTTTTTTAAGAAAAAAAGTGGTTCTCGTTTGGGGGTGGCGGGGAGAAGGGTTAGGGAGGTTAGTCAAAATCAATTCACAACTTTCCAAAGACTAGACTTTGGGCGACTTCCGACAAAAAGTTTCATCCAATTTGTTTCAAAACTGACAAACTGACAGGGGTTTGAAAAGTGACGTTTTTTTGGGATTTTTGGGTGATCAGTTTTTTTTTTAGCAGTGTATTTATTTCGTCTTATGCCTGTTGCCTTAAGTTTCACAATGTCCATATTGGGACCGAAACGTCAACAAAACATCAATTGTAATCAAATATTTTTTTTATTCTTATTTATTATCTTACTCGTATCTACGTTAACGAAGGGTAGCTAGTTATATTTCTAATACGGTTATCTGTTCGAACACTATAAATAAATAATCTGTTAAACAGTTGAGGTTTTTTTATTGAAAAGGTTCAAGTTAGAGCGGCAAAGATGGGAAAGACCGAAGTGAAATGGGTAGGCATCCACGTCCAGCAAAGCGGCAAGTGTAGATAATTGTGATGGAATTTCAGTCGAAACGACGCCAACTTCAAGCCGGAGGGTTCGGCCTGAATAAAGGGCGGAATTTATCATTACCTTTGCTAAGTAAGCGACGGAGAATGCTTAATATCTGATCACAGTTGGAGTGGTACCGAGCAAGCCTACGTAACCTGAATTTTAATGTCTCCTGCGGTAGAGCTGTCGTTGCTTTCCGCCTACATTCGTGCTTCCTCGCCATTGATACGCTTCAGGATCCTGGATCCTGGATCCAGTCTCAGCCCCAAGTGGCCTGAAAACGTAGCGAAGCCCGTAAATAAATAGTAAACAAAAAGTGTGCGCTCGGCGATGCTTCGATGCTCGGCTGTTCTATTTACGTTGAAGAAGTCGATGAAAAAATTGATGGGAACAGCAAAGCTATTTGTCCAACTTGAAGCGTTCGAAAATCAACATCATTTGTACCGTTCAAAGCTGTCTTTTTAGATTATAATTATTACTTTCGCTTTACTACTTCACATAAAATATATTACGACTGTACACACATTGTCACACGTAAAAATACACTACTTGTGAATAGTACTGAGCCGAATTCAGCACCGTTCTCTAATTAATCAAACTTCTCTAACAATAACAATATAAAGTAACATATATGCAACGATAAATTAATAAGACAAAGATACAAGATGTTTCCATGGTTACAAGAGACAAATTTAAATATCTGCATCGAGTAGTAGAAACAGTAATCTTACATGTTTTGTATAATATTTTATTTGCTATTAATTTGTAAACAAAATTACAAATTATAATTAAATCCTATCAGTTATAACTGATGTGTCAAAAATAGTTTTAAATGATATCCAATAAATATAACTGTTACAACGCGCACCGTTTACTAACTTGTAAAATTGATAGCTGACCCGTAAATTTTTTACAAGTTAGTATCTTGTAGTTTGGGGTAATGACTCAGTGGTATCCGAGTCGGCCTGTAAATCCTAAGAACCCTGGTTCGATCCCCACAGCCGACAAATCATTTTCACCTATTTAAAATTACCTCTGTGGCTCCTCCACCACTAACATCTTTAGGGGCCGTGATTTGACGGCTGGTAACCGCACTCCACGCGCATAAATATATCACTTACCGAGATCTGCTTCGGCAGAGTGCCACACTCAGTAATGGATAAAAGGCGTGATGATATATTTATATATTTTAGTACCTTGTAAAGATTCATTTTCTAAGTGAATTAATGGTAAATGATGTTTCTCTGAAACCGACAAAAAAGTGCCAACTTTCCTGACTAATTTTAGTACGTAAAGTAGATTTTTTACCAACACAGTCAAGTAAAGTACATATCCAAGACTACAACAAAAGTAACAGTCTGGTAAAATACAAAACAGTCTGGTAAAGATTTTACCTGACTGTTTTTTTGTTGTACTTTGGACACGTAGTCTGTTGTCAAAACAATTAATATCAAACAATGAAAAATCTAAAATTATTTATGATTAATTATGCATTAAATATCAGGAAAAAAACTCGGCGGATTAAAATACTCGACCAACGGCCTCGTATTTGAAACAACCGCTTCTTCAAGTAAAATATCACTTTCTTGACTTACCTATTAGGTAATATACTATTACAAATAAAAGGGTAGTTAGTTTCGTTAATTCCATCTTGTCACTAATTCACATAATTAGTTGAAAAATAATAAATGAAATAAACGTAACAAGTTGATGTCCAAACTAGAATTAGATAAATCAGTTCCTAACATTGATTACAAACACTAATTCGATTTAAATTCTTCGGAGAAACAAGTGAACGATGCGGGTTGGCCGGAAGTGGTCCGTGCTCGTCGCGCCGCACATCCATCACGTAGGCCATGACGCCGCCGCCCCAACCAACCGCACCATCAATTGATTTTTACCCATTAAGCCGCCGCCCGGCGCAACCCTTGCACGCCGGTCAAGTGTGCGGAGAAATAAACATTCAATTGCATTTCGACTAAAGTGAAAACATTTGTTACTTAATGATTTACTGCTGTTTCTACTTTCAATGGCACTCTCTTTGTATTTCTCGCCAATTTGATAGGCCTAATATAATTAGGATAAATTGTGTATAATCGTAAAATAGTTACATTAATCGGCCTGTGTATATGAGAATCTCGATTCGATTCCCATAGCCGACAAACAATTTTCACCATATTAAAATTCCGTGTGCCTTTTTGTTAAGGTGAATAAGACAATAACTCCTCCGACGTAGTGAGGTTGAAAATTTCAGTTGAAATGGTTCAAAATTTTCAATTCTTTTTCATATGTTTCTATATAGACTAAAACACGAGAAATCGAATACCGTTGAGCGCATCTTCATATCTTTTTTAGTTTTCGAGTTTTCGTTTTTCATGTTTTTCAAATTGCAACTTTGAGAAGCCATATCTCAAAAACTAAAAGAGATATCGAAATGCGGGTTGAACCAGTGCATTTCCCGTGCTTTAGTTAATATAATAGCAAATTTTATTTTTTTTTAATTTTTTTCGGTTTTTGTCAGAATTTTTCCTTGGCGATATTTCAAAAAGTTGACGAGATAATTAAAATCTGTAAACATCTGTGAATTCCTCGCGTAAAAATACGTAGGTATGCAAATTTTGAGGAAAAAATTTTAGCGGATAAGTATTTTATTACAGAAAAACGAAAATCGGCTAAAAATTAAAATATTTTGAAGGGGTAGTACCCCTTAAGATTTTTACAATTTTTGGTGAATTTTCGATTTTCTGTAATAAAAAACTTATCCGCTCGAATTTTTTCCTGAAAATTTACATACCTATGTATTTTTATGCGAAGAATTCACAGGTGCTGACAGATTTTCATTATCTCGTCAATTTTTTGAAATATCGCCAAGGGAAAATTTTGAGGATAATCGAAAAATATTCAAAATTTTCAAAATTTGCTATTATATTAACTAAAGCTAGAGAAATACAATGGCTCAAACCGCATTTCGATATCTCTTTTAGTATTCGAGATATGGCGTCTCAAAGTTGTAATTTAAAAAATATGAAAAATCGCAGTAACTCGAGAACTAAAAAAGATATGAAGATGCGCTCAACGGTATTCGATTTCTCGTGTTTTAGTCTATATAGAAACATATGAAAAAGAATTGAAAATTTTGAACCATTTCAACTGAAATTTTCAACCTCACTACGTTGGAGGAGTTATTGTCTTATTCACCTTAACAAAAGGCACACGGAAGTTATTATAATATCTAGTACGCAGATAGCCAACAATAAATCTGTCTCTATTTTGATCTATGAAACAAGAGATGAACAAAAATATGTAGTTCGGACAAAGTCTTAATTCAGAATTTAATATAAAAAACGAGACTGACGCTGCTACAGTCCCGTTATTTAATAGCCACACCTCGTAATTTGACAAATCCTAAATTCAAGAGTAGCTAGATTCTATCTAAAACTCTTTTGAGAATTGGGCTGTAAATGTCTAACCTGAAAGATGAGTAAAACAAGGAACAAATTTTGTACAATCAATGTGATGAAGTAATGCTACAAAGTACAAATAACTTCTTATTTTTAATTTGTCCAGACTTTATTCGTGGCATTCACCCAATTCGCCAGTGGCTCGGGCAAGGCTTGATTGCAAGTATATAAATGTTACAGTCCACCCTCCAACAATCTGCGCTCCCTGGCGTAGTGTTCTTATAAACTCGTCGTTCGTCGCCGAGCAACGAGCAAGCAAGTAGCAAAGAGGTAACCAACCACCAACGAACCCGGTCGGGTCGCAGAACTTATATTTGCTGTTCATTAGTGACCGCCTTGCCGTTTTAAACGACTGAAGAGAGAAGTAGAAAGAAATTTACATTTTTATACAATTGCTACTGGTAACCTCGCCCTCAGAAATTTAATAAATCCAATTTTACCGACTCTTAGCTCTGAAATATGATTTTCATTTCATACGAAGAGCGAAAATTCTCTGGTTATATTTAAAATCTGTGATAAGCGCTTGAAACTCTCCCGGCAGGACAGCGAAAAAATTCCGCGTGATGAAAACTTTGCTGCGAAGTAATTTCGCTCTACAGATAAACTTTCGTTTTTTGTATCGTTGTTTTACTACACTCCCCCAACTTTCAAGTTAGCTATAATTAGTTAATTAATTTTTTATGGTCTCATGCCTTCAACTCCTACAAGAAATTAAGATAACGCCCTGTTTTAATAACTATTACAATTTCATGAAAAATTTCTAGAACCAAAGCAAGTCAACTCTAACAAATATGTGTGCAAATATGTTAGCTGAGCTCAGCGAATTAATTCGCATACGAATTATTCCCCATGCTTAGTTTTGCAAACTAAAAAATGCCATTCTTGACGGCCATTCGAATGTGTTTATCAAAATTCACATGCTAGTACATATTAGGATATACAGATATAACCACCGGAAAGTACAAAATATTACAAGAAAAAATGTCTACTTTTCCGAAGGCTATATCTTAAAAACTAAACAAGATATGAAGATGTGCTCAACGGCATTGAATTCCTCGTGTCTGAATTGACTTATAAGCAAATTTATAGCGACTTTTATTTTTTGAAAATATCCTAAGGGATACCCCTTCATTTTTGTTTTGTTTTAGGCCAATTTCAGGCAGTTTTGTTGGCATATCTGTCTCGTATGAATATTGTAACGAAAATTTACATCCATATGTATTTTGTCCCGCGGAATCGAATAGTAAAGTCAACAAGTGCATATGTCTTCCAGTTTTTGAGATATTATTCAAAAACTGTTTTAGAAGAAAATGTTGGTGGAAAATTTTCAAAAATTATAAATCACTAAAAATTTGTTTATTTATTAATTAATTGAAGTATGAGGAATTTATTGTCGAAGAGCACACTTTTAGTTTTTGAGATATAGTCTCGAGAAAGTAAAAAATCTGATGAAGTAATTCAGCTTCTCCAGAGGCCATTTCTTAAAAACTAAACAAGATATGAAGATGCGCTCAAGATAAAATTACACGTTAATTCATATATTTTCCGAGGTTTTACATAACGTTAATAGCGTTTTATTAAAGTTGATTTTTAATATTACGATTAAATTATTTCAAATATTTCGCTGGAAAATTATTCAAATAAAAATAGTAAAAAACTAATCAAAATTCGTATATACTACTGTTACTAGTTAGCAAACCAAACGAATTTAAAATTTTGTATTTTTTTTTTATTTTGCAGCGTAAATTAGATAAACCACGAAATCAGATTTGCAATACCTCCGAGATAGTAATCTCATTAAATAGCGCGTCCATGTTGCGGTTCATTATAAATGGAATATCACAGCAACGGGCGAAAATGCGCATATGAGATTTGCGCAAAACCTATTGAAACTAATTTGAATTTCATCAATTTATTTATTTATTGTAAAATACTAATTACATTTCTATTGAAGCAAATTTATAATTAAATGTGTTTTATGCAATTTTTGCATTCATAAAAGGTTTTATTATTTAAACTTTTTCTTTCCAATTATCAATATATATATATATATATATATATATATATAAGTTAAATTTTAAACTTGGTTTAAATATCGAGTGGTTGTTTTTTTATTTAAATCAAGTTTACAATTTAATTTTTTGCTGGTGAACCTGGTCTAAATTGAAGCGTGTAAAAAACAAATAAACCTGGTACAAACTGGAAACGAATACGAACAGAAATATTAAAATAAAACTCCTACATACCAAATTTTATTAAAATAAGTTAAAAGGAAAAATTAATTTGTGCTTTTTCTGTCGTCTCCCTATGTATTTCGAAAACAAGAAAATGTTAAAATGAAAAACTCTTTGTGTCTATTGTGCGACAAATTTAATTTTCCGCATACATCTATCTTTTGAATAGTAATTTAATAATAGCGAGTCGCGTCATTTTATTTCGAATGGAAATGGAATATTACGACTGTATACGACTGTATACGACAATGGACAGTAACATTTTTATTTAGTCCACTAATAATTTAATTATATATTTTTAATATACTCGTATAATACAGTCAAAGAAATTTTTAATACTGTTGAATAAAATATAAAAAACAAGTAGACTACATATAAAAATACCATACTGCGGCTCAGTGAGACCGGACCTAAAATATTCAATATATTTGTCTGAATTTATAGTTGAGAAACGTCAAAATTTATTCGGCAGTGTTAGTACATATAAATACCTAGATTGTAGTCCGATATTTTTTGCAATTAAAATTTCAAAATTTCGATTAAATAAATTACGCTAAGTCAAATATATATATATATATATATATATATATATATATATATATATATATATATATATATATATATATATATATATATAATGTGCACTTTATTATATTGATTTTTTTCTTGAATAATAAATAGAATTTGTTTCTCTGTAATAACGAAGTTAATTTATTGTTTGTACGAAATACACAAAAATACTTATATTCTACTTATCCTAATTATAAATCGTACCTGTAATAACGAAGAAACAACATTCAAAGTTATTATTCACTGGAGGTTGTTTCTTTATTAATTTAATTCTCTCTGATTTTAATTTCGATGACATGTGTCACTTCATTGACAAGGGACTATCGCTGGTACAATAGGAGGTCTGATTTACAGATCCGGTTTGTGCACCAAGTTTAATTAAATTAAGAATACTTTCCTTACATATATATATATATATATATATATATATATATATATATATATATATATATATATATATATATATATATATATTATTGCTATGTCAATAAAGCGCTAATATATTTATTTTACTATTTTTTAATAAAGATAACAGCATTTATCTGGGGAGCGCTAGATTCTCATCGCCAATAAAACAATTTCAACATTTCAATTTATTTATAAATATTAAATTTAACTTACCAATTTGGCATCAGCTTATAGATTCACTCACTAACACGTGACTATCACCTGCAACAAACAGCAACTATTACAAACTATAATCAATTAGTCAATGTAGTCATATTTGATAATAAAAAAATAATACTATATGTCACAAGTGGAAAAACTTTTATTTGAAACGATCGGCTGGTTCAATTTATCCCGATATATTTATTTATTTATTTATAATACCAGTTTAATTCCAATTACAGGGGTCGTATTCTGTAACTATGCTCCTTATGATTTGAGTACGATATGATGGAACTGAACTATAGAAATTTTAAGTTATTTTTATTCATGTAGTTAGTCAAGAAATTATTCATTTATAGTTAATTACATTCTTTTATATTTTGCTCTAGAGAAATGGGTTGATAATCACAAATGCGAGTTTTTCACATTTTCGTGTTGAGGAGGCCTCAGAGGGAAATAAACTCAGGTTTGGCGTTTCGCGAGGACAACACTACAGACAATGTTCACGACAGCGTCTCATAAATAAATCAATCTTCTACGAGCTGTTAAAAATTAACATAATCATCAACCTGCAAATTGCATTTATGAAAACTTTTGTTTTTTTCAGAAAAGGTTCAAATTTAAATAGAAAAACTTTTAAAAGTAGTGAACAAGGTACAACCATAGAATACAGGTGTTTCGTAAAAATGTTAACTCTTGTCCAAACTATTGACAACTCAAATCAACTATAGAGGCGCTACATTCACCTAGGTAGAATAAATGGTTTGTTTACATTAGAATACACATGTTAATGTAGAGCTAGTTTCGCCAATTTTGACGATGAAATTAAATATTATGCAATTGTTTAAATTATTGAATGTTTTCACATTCGTAGAAAAATTGAGACATTATTAGTGTAATGTTGTTTTGATTGGTTGGTTTCACACACGTGATTAGAAATGAACGCCGTGATTGGCTAGTAAATTAATCTAAAAATTAGAAATGAAGGGATATGATTGGGCTCATTAGTCTAAAAATTTTCAGAAGAATGTGATAACAACTTCATTGAATTGTGCATAGCACTCTGGCTGTCAGTTTCTAAATGATTTTATATAAAATAAATATATCATCAACCCTTTTACTCATTACTGGATGTGGTACTCTGCCGTAAGTGATATATTTATGCGCGTGAAATGCGGTTAGCAGCTGTCAAATCGGGGGTAATTTAAATACGGTGAAAATTGTTTTTGGGCTTTCCGAATCAAACCCGAGTTCTCAAATACCAATGAGTAACCTACCCCTTATATTATTATTTAATTTTTCTCGTATCTTTTATTTGAAATATTTATAAATAAATATAAATAAATAAATATATCATCACGTTTTTTACACATTATTGGGTGTGGCACTCTGTCGAAGTAGATCTCGGTAAGTGATACATTTACGAGCGTGAAGTGCGTTTACCAGCCGTCAAATCACGACCTCCAAAGATGTTAGTAGTGGAGGAGCCACAGGGGTAATTTTAATTTGTTGAAAATGTTTTGTCGGCTGTGGGGATCGAACCCGAGTTCTCTGGATCCACATGCTGACTTGATACCACTGAGGCATTACTCCATAAATATATATGTAAATATAGAATCATTTGAAAACAGGAAAAATAGGCTGAATTCTATGTATGAATGTTTATTGACCCATAAATACGAAAATATCTAAAAAATAAAATAAATTTTTAAAATCCATCTGTTTTTTATAATATTTTGATAGAAATAATGACATCAAAGATTGCTTTATAAATTTTTAAGCTTCTTATAATAATAATAATGCTTTCTCCATCTCCTCCTAATGAATCTGCTTTCCAAATATAGAACCAGTTTCATTATTTTGTTATTTCATAAAACAAATTTTGCAAAACAAACTAAAAAGTATATAATTTTGCAAGTAAAATGAAAGGCAATTAGAGCAAAAATGTTCCCGATGAAGGCAAAGTTTGCAATGGGAAACTTTCATTAACCTTATCTTTCACGCACTTCGCTCGAATTCGCTTTGTTCATCGTTTAAATTGAATAAAGTCATTTGAATCCATTCAAATGGAAATAAGCGTTGATTTCTAAACCAAATTCAATAAATATTCGTGTATTGTTGGTAAAAGTTTGTAACACGATAATTTGCCTTTGACACTATTGTTTCCATATTATGAAACTTATGTACCTAACACCGTGAACTTAATTAAATGATAACAACCTTCTATAAAATTTTCATACCAGTTTTAATGCGAAAACTTTGTGGTACTAGACTATCTTTTATTTTTATTCATATTTGCATTAAATTTAATGTTCACTTATTGTTTTGGACAAAATTTTGAACGTTTTAAGGTTATATCGTACATAAATATAGAGAATTAATATTAGATATTGGATAATCTGAAAGGCAATCAAATACAAGATGAATAATTTTTTCTTTAACAAAAATTAAATATGAAAAAAAAAAACAACTGAAAATCTCCATCAATTTTTGAATTTAGGCTAAAATTTTAATTCTAAACATAATTTCCAAATAAATTTATAAATAAAAATAGAATAAATATATCATCACGCCTTCTACCCATTACTGATTGTGGCTCTCTGCCGTAGCAGATCTCGGTACGTGATATATTTTGCGCGTGAAGTGTGGTCACCAGTCATCAAATCACGGTCCCCAAACATGTTAGTGAAGGGAAGCCACAGGGGTAGTTTTAATGTAGTGAAACTTGTTTTTTTCGGCTGTGGGGATCGAACCTGTGTTCTCAAATTAACAGGCCGACGCAATACCACTGAGCCACGTACTCTATACCTGCATAATAATCTAGAAAATGAAGCTGGAAAGCAGCATTTTCATTTTCATTCATTTCATATTTTTTTGTACGTGGTTTGACGTAATACCTATCGTTCACATGGCGATAGGTTAGTATTTGTTGTTTAAATTACTATGTAAATTAATATGGATGGATTTAAAGAGCAAAATTATATTGTTGTTCCTTAGCAATTTTAAAATACGCCGTGTTTGTATTGTACAGATATAATAAAAAACTAATTAGTACTGTAAAAAGATTAACATTTTGAATAGAATCGAGTATGTGAATGTGAACTTTTTTGACAGTTACTCAAAAAGTTGTTTTTTTTTTACTTGCAAATATTCTAGATCTTTTGTTTTCTAATATGCATTTGTCGTCTCATGGCAACAAAATCTCTTTCCTATGAAATAATAGGCGTATTCCATTTGCCATTTGGATCAGATCTAACTTACATTTACTGATCCAGATCACTTATTTATTTCACTGGCTTTATTTCCAATACTAGAGTTATAGATTCTAATTTACTTTGAAGTAATTTACTGCAATAAAGGTATTAATTTGCTTAATTCAGTTCATTTAGTCATGTGTCGAATTTATCTGAACTGATTTATGTGAACCAAGTGGCAAATGGAATACAGCTATAGAAGACAAGAAATATGATTATTTTCGTCTTGTAATTTAAACTAGATAAAACAGCAAATTCCTTGTTTCATCGATATCACTAAGTAAGTACCTACTTGAAATTGGAATCTAAAATAATTAGGTTCTTGAAGCTAAAGCAGAAAATTATGAGAAACTAAGGCTAGGAGATTGTGCTTCTGATATTTAATAATCCTGGTTGACGGCGCGCTTAATACAAAACTTCATTGCGTCATTAGATAGTAAAAAACAACACAAAAATAAACGATATTAATATTCAAGAATCTCATAATAAATTCGAGTCGTCGGGCAAAAGAGCGCTTCCGCTGCGTTCCGTTTCGGCGTAGAATTAATTTCAAGACGGCTCCATTTTAATAATTTATCGCCAGCTGTATCTAAGCTACGTGCTCAATACGTGTTTTCGCGTCGCGTTTTTCTGCAGATGACAACTACAGATGGGCGTACTTATCGTCACCGTTTACGTTGACAATTCCCAACCCCTATGAGCAACACGAGACAGCCTGCTTGACGCACTGCCGCCATAAATTAAAAGGCGTCAGAAAAGTGTGAAGCAAAAGTAAAATGAAATGGGCATTTCTGAAACCATTTATTTTTTCCTTCGCGCGGTAAATGTTATCACGCTCTGTTTAGCCGGCATCGGTCGACATCGGTCGAGGATTCGACGTTGTGTGGAGGAAATGTCCGCTCGTGAATCTAGTTGGCCGGGACAGCTCGTGACGCGAGAGAAAACAAACTGTGAAAGCTTTTGTGTTGTTGCTTTCGATAACATCGTGTTTCATGCGAACTTGACGATAAAACTATCTGCTGATATCGAACACTTCTCTATAGCTTTTTCACTCACAGAATATTGCGCCTATCGTGAACAGATATGCTTTTCATACACTCATGTAGTCTTTTTAAATGGTAAACATAGGTATTACGTTTCCATAGTTACAACGTTATAAAATGACAGCAATACATTACAGCGTTTTTTTATGTCAGTAACATTAGCTGTATTCCATTTGCCACTTGGTTCATTTAAATCACTTCAGATAAATTAGACATCATGACTAAATGAATTGAATTAAACAAACTGGTGCACTTATTGGGATGAATTACATGAAAGTACATTATAATGAGTAATTCTAGTAATGAAAATAAAGTCAGCGAAGTAATCCAACGAAATAAATAAGTGATCTGGTTCAGTAAATGTAAGTTAGATCTGATCCAAATGGCAAATGGAATACGCCTATTACGAATAAATGTGAAATTAAATAATATATACTGAAAACGTTATAAAGGTCGACTGATGTCATCAAAAATATAACTAAATGAATTATACAGGAAGCTACTACGTTTACATGTAACCAATTTTAAATTGTATTGCGCGTTCCTTCTTTGGAAATGACAAGATTTCATGTTTCTTTAACTTCACAAATATTTTAGAGAGTTTTAGTGCGTCCAGTACTCTTTAATACATTTTAAATTAATAATAAAAATTAATGACATATATACTAATTTACCTCGCGTACATATATAGGGATAAAAGCGGCCCATTATTTGTATATTCTTATTCAAAATAAATTATTAAATGAAGAATCAGCAATTGGCATTCCTTTGACAAATTTCTTCCCTTCGGCATTGTTATAATATTGTAACTTTTAAAAACTAATGTAGGTCAAAGTCAAAGACCTTAAACAGATTTTTTTATGTTTGATCGTCCGACAGATCAATGACAACTCGATATATACAGAAATTATGTGTTATGCTAACGTGCAAAATATAAAATAGTTATTAAAAATGAAAAATAATTATTTTCAATACAAGAATCGATAGAATATAGCTATTATTCAATATTCTTATATAAAATTTGTGTTTCAATGCCGCTTTTTGTTTCTAAATTGTCATTTAAATATTGTACCAGTTTCTTATGATTTTATCAAGATTTATCAGGATGGATGACGTCAATCGATCTTTATAACGTTTTTAATGTGGTAAAAATGTGGTCAAAATTATCGGCTATGGGAATCGAACCCGATTCGATACCACTGAGCAACCTACGCCATAAGATTGATTTTATAAAGATAAAAATTATAAATTATTTTGACAGTTGAAAATATCACTTTTCTATGTACCTGCGCGATCAATAATGAAAAATATATTTTCAAGCTAAATATGAAAGCTTATTAATAATAATCTAATAATAAAGCTATTTAATTTATCTTGAAGTTTGCATATAATTGGCATGTGCATTTGCGATTTTACTCACAGCGAGCAGGATATTATAATAAATAAATTTTCATTTAATTATTCTTCAGTGCTCGCTCTCTCATTTACCTAAACGACAATCTCTATGTGTTCTTGACTATGATTACAATTTAATTTTATGCAAAACTTGGAATTATTAATTTAACTTTTAATGAAAATGTACAAAAATGTTGTCTCTCATTTTATTACAAATTAATTCAAACTTTGTTTCCATGTTTTAAGTTGACACAAAAGCAAATATGCTGTTATACTTTTACAATCATAAATTGAAGTAAATGAAATGAATCCTTAAATTTAAATGAAGAACGAAACAACCTCTCCAGACTTATTTATACAGGGTGACTATAAATGATTGACATTGGTTTTTTAGTGATACCTACATATTTTCATTTGATGTTGGTATATCTGATTGTCAAATTCAAATTTGTCTAATAAAATATAATTATAATTGTCAAACTTGATTTCATGTTTATTTATAAAAAATATTATATTAACCTAAAAAAATTCATCAAGAGATGTCATATTGATAGGAACGATTCTTGCCAATTTAATTTTTTTATGTCAATCAATCAATAACTATAGTCACCCATTATTTGCTTGTGTTAAACTCTCATCTATATTTGACATGTGTCAATAAAGTTTATTATTATTATTATTATTATTATTATTATTATTATTATTATATATGTTAAATTTGACATTAATTTGGAGAGGAAATTTAACCGACACTAAAGTAATCTAGTTAAGACAAGGGGAGTTTTAAAGTGGTGAAAATTGTTTGTCAGCTGTTGGAATCGAACCTGAGTTCTCAAATCCACAGGCAGACTCAATACCACTGCGCCATCTATCCCACAGAGCAAATAATACATTTGTATAATCCAGATGTTAGCCTCAGATTTATTTCGTATATTATTTCCTGATCAACGAACATCAAGTGCTTCAACAGTATTACGAATTGTTGGCCATTTTATGAAGATACATGAAAATGAAACAAAAACAAAATGAAACAATGTTTTAACGAAGTTGAAAATAGCCGTAATTTTTACACTGGTACGTAATAACAATAGATTATCTACGAAAACGATAGAGCAAGTTGTGGATGTAAGCAAAAACACTGTACATCAATTACTAAGGACAGAACATTTTAAATCGTATAATTTTCAAAATAATCAAGAATACAATCCTGATTGACAGGTAAATTTACTTGACAATGACAGCCTATGTTCTATTTTAAATGGAACGCACTTATAAATTGCTGTGTTTTACTTACTATGTAAATTGAAAATCCCATGTTTCACGTTAAATGAAACGCACGTATAAAGTTTATGTACAACCGAGCCGAAATTCAAGTGTTTTAGCCATGAAAATCGGGCGTAAACTTTAGTTTTTCTGAAACCGGCAAGAAAATGCCTACTTTCCTGACCAATTTTTGTATGGAAAGTAGATTTTTACAAAAACAGTCAAGCAAAGTACGTATCCAAGGCAACAACAAAAATAACAGTCTGGTAGAGTACAAAACAGTCTGGTAAAGATTTTACCTGATTCTTTTGTATTAAATATCACGGCAGACACTCTGTCCCGGATTTCTATATACATTTTTTAATATTTGCCGCTGATATAGACACCGTTTATTTGAGAGTCGATGTGCTAAAAAACCCTAGGATAACAATAAATTATTTCTAATTAAACAACAGAAAACCTAAGGCTTGTTTATTGCGTAAGTGAAACTAATCGAAATTCAAACTGCGAAACATTCATTCAAGAAATAGAAATAAATCAAATCCAAGCAAAATCAAAGATACAGCCGAGTTGAGTGCCTACTTCTCCACAACAGCATTTAAGTTGAGTGGACAGTAACAACAGGCAAGTAGAACTCGTACTATCCGGTATCCGGAGCGCAAGTTACCCGTAGCGAGTAACGCCGAAACGGCTGATTACCTACAATGGCCATTCAAAGGCCCAAGGAACTCGGCGTGCCAGAACAAACACGTCGAAATGTAGATAGTAACGCAAATTATCGCTATCGCTTTTGGCTGGTCGTTCGAGACGCTAGTTTGCTGGCGAACGGGCAAAACTAAGCGGTATCAAACAGGTTGGTTTCAAGCCATTCAACAAGGGATGATATTTACATATTTTAGTCAAATATAAAGGAAAAATACTGCATTCGCGTTTGATACACCTGGAGATAAAATTTGGTACAAAATATTAGTATTTTTCTAGCCGTCAAATACACACAATATAAAATAAATAAATAAATATATCATCACGCCTTCTACCCATTACTAGGTGTGGCACTCTGCCGAAGCAGATCTCGGTAAGTGATATATTTTGCGCGTGAAGTGCGGTTATCAGTCGTCAAATCACGGCCCCCAAAGATGTTAGTGGTAGAGGAGCCACAGGGGTAGTTTTTTGAAATTATGAAAATTGTTTGTCATCTGTGGGAATCGAACCAGGGTTCTCAGGATCCACAGGCCGACTTCATACCACTGAGCTAGCCACCACATACAAATACACACAATATAATGGTAGATAACTCACTTTTTTATTATTATATAAATAAATAAATAAATATATCATCACGCCTTTTACTCATTGCTGGGTGTGGCACTCTGCCGAAACAGATCTTGGTGTAAGTGATATATTTATATGCGTGAAGTGTGGTTACCAGCCGTTAAATCACGGCCCTCAAAGATGTTAGTTGTAGGAGAGTCACAGGAGTACTTTTAATGTGGTGAAATTTGTTAGTCGGCTGAGGGAATCGAACCAGGGTTCTCAGGATCTACAGGCCAACTCGATACCAATGAACTACCTAATCCATATACACAATATAATGGTAGATGGAATATGGAATTCTATTCTATTCTCATCCAAGTTTCGAATGTATTTGAGTATCTTCTTAATATATTGCAATTTCGTAACAAGTTTTCAAAATTCTGTAGAATTATTTTCAATTTATTCTCACTTTCTTATTATATTATTACTAAAAAAATTCCCAAAGTGTTATACAGAAAAAGAACATATTTTTTTCATATAATACCGGACAATAATTTAGCCACCAATATTATAACGAAAAAATAGTAAAAGAAATTTTGAAAATGTTTGTTATTTACTTTGAACGAATATTTCAACTGGTATTAGTTTATGATTATTATTTTAGTTTAATAAAAGAAAAAATGGTCATGTAAATCAGGAAATGAAATAAAGTATTAAAGTTCGACAAATTTAATTAATTGCAATATCATAAAACAAAAAAAAAACAAAGTATTTTTTTATATATATTGATCAGTAAAGAGATTGAATGGAAACAATAATATGAAAGAATTGGTTTCTCTGTAAAAAGAAAAAAACTATGCGAGCGGATAAACAAAGAAACGACAATTAAAAACAAAGATAACAAGATAGATATAACGTTCTATACGAACCTTTGACCTTTTGTTACAATTTTATTGATATCGATAATTAAAAATTAAATGGAAATTAATTAAACAAAATATATTTCGAGAAAATTACATAAAAAAATAACAAGTTCAAAACAAATAGACTGATATTGTAATTGTAATCCACATTATTTTTATTTATTTAATTATTTTTAAAATATTTAATACGCCGAATGATATTATTTTAGTAATTGAAATAGTATATTACATACCATGATCTGTAAGTGACAGTTTTTAGGTCAAGAACGTAGTTTGGGAAATCGAGGCTATTTTTTACAATACTTGCACAAATAGAGGGAAAAAAATTAGTTTCAAAAATGATAGCTGTCAAATAGTTGTGAAAATAAACAGGACCTTGATATGTAATAATTACTTACTGTTTAAGGTGAAGCGTAAGAAAATATTAAAGTCCTGATATAACCATGGAAACCACAGTGCAATAAAAGTTTCACTTACTGTGTTTAAATTTTGCCATTAATAGGTAACTTACAGTACACGTATTGTAAAATAGTATATTACGTACCATGAACTGTAAGGGACAGTTTTTACTCGTAGTTCAAGAATGTAGTTTGAGAAATCGAAGCCGAAGGGTCAAGATTTCCTAAACATTCGTGACCTAAAAAAAACACTTACTGTCCGAGGTTAGTAAGCTATTTTTTACAATACTTGCACAAATAGAAGGAAAAGAAAAATAGGTTTCAAAATTGACAGGTGTCAAATAGTTATCAAAATAAACTGGACCTTGCTATGTAATATTTACTTATTGTTCACAGTGAACAAAGTAAATATAAAAGTTTTGATATAACCATGGAAACCACTGTGCAATGAAAGTTGCACTTACACAGGCAGATTCTTAGCGCTAACACCGTTTTTAATATTATCTATAACTCTGTTTCAAATTAAAACATATTAACGAAATGAACTCATTTTGATGCTAATTAACTGTCTTTTTAACTGAAGTTAAAATAAACTTGTTTTGTACATTGAAAAGAGAGTTAAAAATGAAATAAAAAATGGTGTTAGCACTAATCCGCTTTATGAATCTGCCTGACAGTGATTAAATTTTGTCATTAATGGGTAACTTACAGTACAAGTATTGTAAAAAATATTTGTTTAATTAAATTTCAGGCTTAAGGTGTGCTGAAAATTTGTAAAAAATGTATTTACATCTTAATACAACATTTCGACTAAGGCTGTGACCATATTAAACTAAAGTTTACATTGTTTTTTATAATTTGTTAAAATTTGAATATCTGATATTTTTGCTCTACTATTTATTCTCAATTTTATTTATAATGTGCAAACTTCTGAAATTGAAAAGATGTAGAATTTCTGAACGACACGTATCACCTTACGATTGAATAAAATACGTCCTATTAAAATTTCAATTCATGTAAGCATTTATGCAGAATAATCCTCACTTCGTCGTTTGAACAGCCCTGGTTGAATCTATTTCAATAGTTTGCCAAACGAGTGCCAAGTAAGCTCAATCTGTCATAGAGAGGACAAAGGATAACAAGTGTTCGAGAGCCTAGGGCCGGCAAGCCAGCCACAGAGCCTCTCCTCTGCTACTCCTACTCTTGCTCCAGGCTACAATGACGCTATTACTTTATCCGACGCCGAGCGTCGGCCAAGGCATCGTTTAATCTCTCGCGCATGTCGCTTATGTCCTCACACAAAGCCTCTTTTGATTGCAATTAAACCGCGTGTACATATTTACCTTGCGTTTATTGCACTACGTAAATAGATTTCTTCTTGTGAGGGACTCTGATGTCTATGTAGAATGATGAATTACATAAGTGTACTTTAATATGCTGTTTGACGAAATTAGTGAAAGGAGGATTAATAAAGAATTTTCATTTTGGTTGTGTTTAGTGTTTGGGGAAAAGATTTGGATGGTGAGAATATTGACATTAAAAGGAATCAGATTCAATTATAATACGATAATAATATCGTATGATAGTCAACAGTTATATTTGGTTATAATGAAGAATATTGACTACTTATTTCAATGTTATCAGTTAAATGAAGTAGCTAATATAGTTCATTAGTTTTAAATTGAATTCATTACCTAACGCATTTTATATAAAAAAAAGTATGGCAATCGACCGCCGCAGATCTCGGTAAGTGATAATAGCTGTATTCCATTTGCCACTTGGTTCATTTAAATCAGTTCAGATAAATTAGATAACATGAATAAAAGAACTGAATTAAACAAAGTGACGTAATCTAGTGAAACAAATAAGAGATCTGGTTGAGTAAATATAAGTTAAATTTGATCCAAATGGCAAATGAAATATGCCTATTGAAATGCGGTAACCAGTAGTCAAAATACACCCCCTGAAAATGTACACGTATTCTTTCATCATGTTTTGCAATAATGGGGCGCATTATACAATTTAAAAAGCTGCACATAATTTTATATGAATATATATATATATATATATATATATATATATATATATATATATATATATATATATATATATATGTATATATATATATAATTATTATTATTACATATGCTTGTTAAAATATTGTGGTTTTTAAAGAAAATTATATCGTTTTAAGGAAAACGTAGAGAGTTGATGGAAATGCCCGAAGATGAAAACGAAGTGATTGAATAACGTATATTATTTTCACTTAACTGAAAACGCAGTATCATTTTTATATTTATTTGATCCTACCACAGTACATGTAGTTTTTGCCATATTACTTTTAAAATAACTTTACACAGATAAAAATAAATTTATTATTAAGTGTTGACAAGTTTTAAATTATCTTTAAAGTGATAAATAAATAAAAAAAGTAAAACTAAACTACTGAGAATGTATTACATACTTTTTTACTATTCTTACTGTTTTAACTTTCCAGATCAATTGCATGTAAAAAGGGCTAAAGCTTATTACAATACTCATATACAGTTTTCACACAAGTTGGGCTGTAATAATATTTTTACAATACTAGTACTGTAAGTTTTCTATTAATAACAAAATTTAAACACAGTAAATGAAACTTTTATTGCACAGTAGCTTCCATGGTTACATCAGTACTATAATGAGTACTATCCATCCACCGTGGACAGTAAGTAAATATTATAGATTAAGGTCCTGTTTATTTTAACAACAATTTGACAGCTATTAATTTTGAAACCTATATTTCTTTTCCTTCTATTTGTGCAAGTATTTTAAAAACTAAATTATTAATCTTGAACTGTAAGTGATTTTTATAGGTCAAGAATATAGTTTGGGAAATCGAGATCCGAAGGGTCGAGATTCCCTTAGCATTTAAGGTTAGGAAATTATTTTTACACTACTGCACAAATAGAAGGAAAAAAAATAAAGGTTTCAAAATTAACAGCTGTCAAATTGTTATTAAAATAAACAGCACCTTGATTTATAATATTTATTTACTTACAGTTCATGGTACGTAATATACTACTTTATTCTACTAGTAACTATTTTACAGGTAAAATTCGATCTTCAAATCATCTATATATTTAAATTAGAAACCAACCTTTGAAGTACCTAAAATGATGTATTCAGGCAATCGATGAGCTTACGATTAGAATACAAAATTTCTTCTTGAAGACATATTTTCACCGATCAGACAAATTCCTTTACAAACGACGAAACGACATTCACATATAAATTCTCCTGTATCTACATATTTTGTCTGCGGGGACAGACTAACGGAACGCTCCGGTGAACGTATGCATGACAAGGGCGAGCAAGAGCGTCGGGAGCGTCGCGAGCGTCTACCTGCGTTTGTCCGCACGTACGGAAACGGATTTGCGTCTGAGCCCAACGCGGTTCCTCTGCAAAGAACCTATAATTCTTATCGTCAAATTACTTCCGGCTATAATTCAAACACGCGGATTTTCTTTTACTTTGGCTTGTCTCTTTTGCTTTGTGCTCATATTTCACTCAAATTCCTTCTTTGTTTCCGGGTAAGGGTGCGTCTCGAGCTGCCTCGTGTGTGCGTGCGTGTGTGAGGGTGGGTGTAGCTGGAGGCAACCTGTGAATGTTCTCTTACATGAAAACAGAATTTCTGACAGGGTAGCAGGCGTTCACCCGTAAGTTAGGGTATGTTTATTCGTAAGGCGGTGCTAGGAGAAAGGGTTACTTGAAAATTGTTAATATGATCAAATTAAATTTTATGGAGTAGGTGGCACAGTGATATTGTGGGCCTGTGGATCCTGAGAACCCTGGTTCGATTCCAACTGCCGACAAACAGTTTCACCACATTAATACTACTCCTGTGGCTCCCCCTTCACTAACATCGTCGGAAGCCGTGATTTGACGGCTGGTAACCGCATTTCACATGCAAAAATATATCACTTACCGAGATCTGCTTCGGCAGAGTGCTACACTCAGTAATGGGTATATATATATATAAATATATCATCACGCATTCTACCCATTACTGGGAGTGGCACTCTACCGTAGGAGATCTCGGTAAGTGATATATTTTGAGCGTGAAGTGCGGTTACCAGTCGTCAAATCACGGCCCTCAAAGATGTTAGTGGTGGAGGAGCCACAGGGGTAGCTTTTGAAATTATGAAAATTATTTGTCGCCTGTGGGAGTCGAACCAGGGTTCTCAGGATCCACAGGCCGACTTCATACCACTGAGCTAGCCACCCCATCCATAATAATAATAATAATTAAATAAACAATTAAAATAAAATTAAACTTAATGGAAACATAATTTCACACATTCCATTTAATTTGAAATTCCCATCTCTCAAAAAATAATTACTTAAAGAACAACAGTTCCAACAAAAGAAGCACGAAAAATAAACCCGTTGAACACATCTGAGCTTTGCTAAGTTGCAACACGGCTACACGATCCAGTGACGTTATCCCAGTCTGGTGACATAATTAAGCCGAAGACAGATGAGTGTCGCTGTGTGGAGAGTCCGGGTCCCGGGTGGCCGTGCTGCCCGGACACGGCACACTGGATTCCGGCAGGTACGCAGCTGCTGCACGGAGATTATACGTGTATTTATTGCACGCTGTATTTCTTTCCGGAAGACCAAAGTACAAAGTACACGGTATAATAATAATAAGCGAGCCAATGGTGCCATGTGCCATGGTTTTAGCTATATTACTCACTTGAAATGAAATAGAGGCTGAGCTATTTTGTAGAAAAAAAGTTTGAGGATATTGTGATGAAATTATAAGTTATTTATCAATGCTAAAGATTAGGGTCGTTGATTTCCACCGAAGTTTCAATTTCTGAACGTTCGACAGAAAAACTTCGATGCTTCGAACTTTCGAGTTTTTTTAAGCTTCGAAATTACGAATTTTCAAATTTTTCGAAGCTTCGAATTCTCGAATTTTTGCCACTGAATTAACGTCATCTGTCATCTCCAAACACGCTCACGCATAATTCGTGAAAACTCGGCGAAGTATTCTGCAAAAACTCTGCAAGGTTAGGCGTCTTAATTAAGCCATCTACTCTCTTACCGCCCATCTAAATGCTATCTTTTAGTAAGACGTTCTAAAATGACTATAAGAACGATACAAAAACGTCTTAATTACAACTTTTTTGATTGTATTGTGAAATTTTAAGTCTAAATTGAATTAATTTGGCAAATAATAATAATTAATAATAATTACTTACGAATTAATACAAAACTCTGCACATGAGTTTATTCTGAAAATAATTCATATCAACATGCCGTGTTCATGTTAGGATCCAGATTCACAATTCGAATAATTCGAAAATTCAAAAATTCGGAATATTCTAAAATTCCAAAGTTCGACTCTAAATTCGAAGGTTCAATAAATCCGAACAATCGAAGTCTCAAATATTCGTAAAATCAACAACTCTACTAAAGATACATCAGAGCAGAATTTTTTGTTGTTATAATAATTATTTTATTACCTAAAAGTTACAATTCAAAACATTATAAATAAATAAATAAATATATCATCACGCCTTCTACCCATTACTGGGCGTGGCACTCTGCCGAAGCAGCTCTCGGTAAATGATATATTTTTGCGCGTGAAGTGCGGTTACCAGCCGTCAAATCACGGCCACCAAAGATGTTAATAGAGGGGGAGCCACAGGAGTAGTATTAATATGGTGAAAATGTTTGTCGCCAGTGGGAATCGAACTAGGGTTCTCAGGATCCACAGGCCGACACGATAACCACTGTGCCACCTACTCCATTTAAAACAATTATAATTAAATATAAAAGAAAATATATTGTTACATAGCAACAAAACAGAAACTTTTCAGTACGTAATAAGTTTATTAATCATTTAAGTTGCAATCGTAGAAAAAATATTCGAATACGTCGAATATGCGAATACTCAGAATACTTACTTATTAGAAAATAAATTGTTTTTCCTCAAAGTAACCAAGTTCGAGTGAAAGAAAATTAAAATTTGACCTGAAAGAAACTAAACTTCGAATAGAGCAAATGATTTAAATTGACAATTATATTAGCCGTTTCCTAGATAAAAATAAATAAATAAATATATCATCACGCCTTC